>OY728136.1:2055317486-2060117486 GCA_963277665.1 Viscum album
TATTTTTAGGAAAAATGTTGTTTTCAATAAAAATATGTTATTTTTTCAATATTCCTAAAAACATGAAACTTATCAGAAAAACCCCAAAAATTAAGAAAAAGTCAATTTTGATAAAAAATCATTCAAATAAAAATTTTATTTTTATGTATATACCAATTAAAAGTGTCAAATATTGTATTTAAGATGATTTAACTATTTAAAGGTGGTTGAAAAACATTATATGAAAAATACTAATTTTATCCAAAAAAATTAAATTTTTTATTATATCAAGTTTAAAAAAATCATCATATTATTGCTATAATTATATTGAATATATAAAATTTATAATTTGGTTATTATGATGTATAATTAAAAATTAAATGGATTGGTTTTATATTAATTTTATTAATAACGTTTTATTAATATATTGTAGTTCGGCAAAACTAGGTATTGCAAGTAACACATAGACACTCAATATTGTGTTTAGAGTAATCATAACATGGTGTTGCATACAAAGTAAGCAGGAAACAAAATTAAATTTATTTATAAATGAAAATGTATTAACGTGTTGGGGGGTAACAGTCTCCCCTCCTTCAATAAATAGTGTTCTCACAATTTGAAATTTCACTTACAGAATAAAAGGATGTTATTAAGAAATACCATTTTGTGGAAAACCTACAATATAAATTGGGCAATGAAAATATAATCCTAATAAAATAGAAAGGGAAATGTGAATGTTAAAATCAAATTAGGGTTTTTGATATGATCACATTAGTGGAATGTTAAGATATGTACTTAGAGGAAAAACATAGTATTTATAGGTAATGATTAAGGTCATTAATAAAGAACAAGTGAAACCCCCAATAGAAAATTGAGCACCTCAAATCCATGAATCAATGATGATTTAAAATAAAACTTTTCAATTGGATGTTCACATGTGATACACAGTTATTATGACACGTTTTCTTTGATTCATTATTCTAGAGTAGATGAATTATTTAACAATACAGAAATTTTATTGAGAAAACATACTTAATTCCACTAATGTAATCAATTGGTTTTACTTCAATAATTTTTTATTTCATCCTCTGTATTTTTACAACAATGAAAATGTTTAGACATATATATCCCATTAATAATACCTTATCTTCAAACAATAATATCTGATGTTTATATTTCCCCATTCCATATTTAATACTCAACCAAAATACTTGCATCAAAATTCACTGTCCAAAACGATCACTAAATTTCCTAATTCAATATTAAAATCAGATTCACAAAAAATGTAATGTAGCTTTTATTTTCACATAACAATTATTTGATCACTGTTGAATCCGTAATCGTAACTCATATGCTATAAAATATTTATAGAAGAAGTATTGTAGTACAATATTTATATAGCTCATAAACATTATAACCAAAGAATGATTGATCTAACAATTTGTGAATCCAAATACAAAATATACATAATCATTACACTTCAGACTTAAACCATTTACTATACATCAACATCTTAGTCCTTAATACATCATTCATCTCATTTAACATTTTTAGTCCCTTCATCATAAATTGTTTAACCATTGCATGTATAACCTTGTCAATTTTAACCATTGACCAAGACTCAAATCATAATGTGTTAAACACAAATCGTAGTCATATTCCCATGAAGAATAATTTATTGGATATCTAAATTATTCCTTATTATTCTAAAACTATTTTTTCATAGGATTAACCTTGGTAATCCATTACCAAATCTAAATGATGAAATCTTATACTTATACTAATACTCCAATTCATTCATTTGGTTATTATTTTTAATTAATGTTTTCAAAATCCAATTTACAATGTTGTTCCTAAACATTATCTGATACCAATTATAATGCACTATCCCTTGGATCCCAAATTTGATGAATAATTGTACTATATTGGCAGGATCACATGAAAATAAAATTTCTAAGTATAGATCAGTTTAGTATCTTTGAAAAAACTAGATACAATCATAAGTATAACATTACATATAGAAATTTAAAAAACCAAAAAATAACCCCTTTAGAAACTCTTATATCCCTTAGACTATACATGTATGTCAACGGTAATATAATTCTTCAAATCCTAGGGATGATGAAATGTATGAAATGGGTGAGCTCAGATTCCCATTAAGGATAATTAATATAGAGGAAGTTATCATAAATAAAAAAATAAGGAAATGATTAAAAATAAAACACAAGGATTTAAAAATATAACCATCATCATAATAAATAAATTATAGATCAAAAAATTCCATTTAAAAATTCACAAGGATACTAATGTGGTCAAATAATCACATGCATTATCAATAACTAATATCATAATGTGGGAATGCATAATGACGAACATCAAAGAGAAAACATCATGACCTCATTCCAATAACATAAATATATCATCAAGGCATTGTTCCAACAAATTTTTATTTCTAATGAGACCTATCGATGCATCAAGGTTCTATATATGGACCTAAACATCCCTTACTATGTCTAATTCTTTCCACATGTGAATAGGGTGAATGATAACATAAACATTCAAATTAAAAATAACATACGAAATTTTAGTAATTAAAAAATAAACTAAGAGTGGTATAAAAATAGCACATCCACATTCGAAATATCATAAAAAATTCAATACAATATGGAAGATTGTATCATAATAATTCAACCTTAATCAAACATAACATCTATCAAAGGATGTCAACATAGTTGAAAATAACCTAATAAATTCATTAATACTCTTTGAGAGAAATATCATCTTTTTACATGGAAATTATTGAAAATCCATACAATTATAAAAGATATAATTTCTTATGAAAATAACCTTGGTTGATTTTAAGGGATGATTTTTAATGTTAATGGTTTATAATGAAAAAAAAGCATCTCATGCCATAGAAGTTAAAAAACATTCATTCTCTAATTTTTTGAAAATGTCATAAAATAACACATTTGGAAAACAATGGAATGATTCCTTTCGAAACACTTCATATAAAAATGAAAACATGGGTTAAAATTTCTTTAAAAAATGTTGATAATATTTTGAAATACATTTTGTAAAACATTGAATTAGATAATAAGGTTGTATCAGTATATACTTATGTATAAACAAGCTCATATTATAACGAGATAGTGAAATTAATATTTACGTTGTACATTTCTTTAGTTGAGGGTGTGTTAACATCCAATATAATTATTAATGGATGTTATTAAATTATAAAAGAACTATATCCATATTTATGATATCATATATCATCCTATTATATCATCTTGTTAATATTATTTAAATATTACCCTTATTTCAGATGTTAATCACTTCATTTTCGCATTCAATTTTTGGATTGTATGTCATGTTTTTTATTAATAGTGTTTATTTTATTCATATTCATAACGAAATTAAATTCATAATTATTATTTTTTATCATATTATAAATTTTATAATAATTCTTTAATGGTTAACATGGAGAATGAATCATATCGCACTGTGGATACAGCAGGACAAACGTATGCATGAGAGACATAAGCATTCTCTTGATGGTAAAATATTATAGATGTAAATGGTATATTAAATATAATGAATCATTATAATTTTTTATTTTTTATTTATATCAATTACACTCATAATAATACCCATAAAAGTAATGTAGTGTTACATAAAAAATTAATCCATGGCATGGTGATGGTAATCCATATGTACACATGTATGGTGATATTGTTATTCGTGTGATGGACTAAAAGAGATACATTGTTTCAAAAAGATTATAACAAAATATCATTATATGGTTACCACTGGAGTTATAAATTTTGTATGGAAACACTATATAGTGAGGAAGTAGAAGACAAAACCAAATTTTAAAGAGGTGATCTCACAATTAAATCCTTTTTGGTGTCTCCTTTTGATTTGCACAAAAGAAATTTTTAGAAAGTATTTCTGCCCATATACCCCTTACATATAGTGAGTAATTTTTGAAGTGTAAATTTCTAGGGTTTGGCTAAGCCATTAGGCTTTATAGGCATTAATTAAATAGAATTTCATTTCATTTCTATAAGATATGGGAGGGGATCCTTTGGAATCACAAAATTTTTTAAGTTATTAAATATTAATTTGTAATTAAAATTGGCTACAAACTATATAATTTGGAAGTCATAATGCTGATGGGTTGAAATCCTATCAAAAAAATTATATATGTTTTCTATTTTTTTTAAACCTTATCATTTTGATTTATCTAATTTAATATAATTAATTTAAATATTGTTAGTAATATTTCAAGTATTAAATGGTTGTAAATATTTTCTTATATGGTTTTAATTGACAATAAATGGAAGCTTTATGACAGTGTATTCTTTATAATTATCACCTTGTAATTTTTAAGTATCTTTATGATTTTTAAATAATATAATAAATTTTCATTTCTATAAAATTTCAATAGTGTAATGTTTGATACAATACAAAATATGTACAGTAATTAAAAACAATAAAGAAATATAACATCGAACCAAACAATTTGATACACTAGATACATGTCATATTCACCTATAGGGTTTAGGGATCACCTCAATTATATAAAATAATATTTATTTTATCATTTATTTGATATTTCTATTTGTAAAATAATTACTTCTTTACTATTATGTCATTATTTACTGTAATTATTTACTCTTTAAAATTTAGAAATAAATTAATATATATATATAATTCCATTAGATTTCCAGATACTATTCATTATCAAATTTATCTTTAGGTTATCCATATCATAAATTTTTTTTATCTTAGATGAAATGAGAGTCTGACACTTTTTCATATTCTTTAATTTCAATAATTTTCATGTCATTTTCATCGAAAAATGATCCTTAAATAATAAGAAATCAAATATTATGATATCTGTAACATTTTACTTGTTAATTATCTTATAATGATATTTTAATTAATTTTTGATCCTTTAATAAAATATTATTTCTTTTAAATTATCATTTATTACAATATTAAAAAAAATCAATATTTTAATTTTTGACAATATATAACGAACATGAAAAATTTGAACCAATAAATCAAATATGTCACTATAAGTAATTTTTTATGTATAATATTAATCTATTTCATTCATTAAGTCAAATAATTTTTATTTTAAATGTTATAATATCATTGTTTTGTTTCATTAATTAATTAAGATATGAGTACATCATCATTGTGTCTGCAATCAATTTAATAATTTATTTCCTATAAATTTTAAATAAATGAAAATTACAATGATAATCATTTTGGATTTATAATTAATCTTCATAGTATACCATATCAATTATAGAACTTCATATGAAAATTATTTTACTTGTTAAAAATAAAATTATAAATAAATTGATTATTTTAAATATAATATTACAAATATAATAAAGTCATCTAATTAGCTACAAGTACTCCAAAATTGACACACTAGGGATTTGTAATGAAAAAACACAACCAATTAAATTAGGACATGTTTTAAGGATACTATAATATAATGTTTACCTTAAATTACCCAATTTACCATTAACTACCCTAACTAAATAATTCACTACAGTTAATGTTCATAATGCCCAAAAATTAATGGAACCTATTGAACTAAATTGGAATTACTTATTCAAAATATGGAATCCATTTTCAAAAATTCAAACACAGATGATGCAGTAATTAATTTAAAATCAATCCCATTATTGGATTGAAAAACTTGTATTTCCATGTTAACACATTACAAAAGATAGGAATATTTTTAAAAAGAAATACATGGTAAATTTAATGTCCATGACCAAAATTTAATTAACTGATAAAAATATAATCGATGCCTACATTGAAACCAATATAATGTATAATTTTACAGTACAAATAATTTCAAGGAAAAGTTGTTTTCAATTAAAATTTAGTTTTTTTGACTGTTAATCAAAACATGAAACTTATCATAAAAATACCAAAAAGTAATCTGAAGTGAATTTTGATATAATGTATTCAAAGATGAAGTATATTTTCTAAAATTTACTATATAAAAGTGTAAAATATTAGATTTAATATGGCTTCTCCATTTAATGGTTCAAAAACTACATTATTTGAAAAATACTTCATTTATTAAAAAAATTGTATTTTAACTTTTTTATGACTACAAAACAATGATAAATAATGTTAAAATTATATCTAATATATAAAATTCATATTTTTGTTAATATTATTCATAACACTAATTTAATTGAAAATTAATATATTATATTAAATATTAATATTTTATTAATATTTTATTGTTCGTTAAAACTATGTCTTGCATGTAACGCTAGCCAACTCATTATTGTGTTTAGCGAAAGATTAACATGGTGTTGTGTAAAAATCCGAAAAGAAAAAAATTACATATATTCAAAAATGAATATATTTTAATGTTTCATAGTGTTATAGGTGTGGTATTTCTGACATAGAGAATCATCGATAATGATATCATTAAAATTATATGGATCCATACTTTTATACATAATGTCCCATTATTCTAAATGAATATTTATTACATTTCATAAATATGAACATTAATATTGTAATATTTTACTGTATTTTAAGATTAGAAACATTATATTTATATTTTTTTAATTCCCATCAACATGTCCATCAATTAGAATTTCAAATAGTACTTTTCCATAACATATAAAACCAAAATCATTCTTCATAATGTTTTGAGGGAAACATAAAAAATTTGTTAGCATAGTGGTTCATCAATGGAAAACATATGATATTTCAATCATTTATATTTTGAAATAATAAAATAATTATAAGTGTTTGTGAACATTATCAAAACATATAGAGTTCAAAACCATCTCTTTATAGAAGACAAACATGAGTTTGGGAATAAAACGTTATTATTTAAAAACCATGAGACATAACTTTGAAAAATCATCAAAAATCATCCATGAAACATAATTTCATATCATAAAAGTGTGAAAGTAACGTAAATATAAAACAATAAATATCATATGTCAATGATTACTACCATGACCATCTGTATTGTGGGTAAAGACGTATCACATGTTCCCAAAGTTCATTAGGAGACGCTTTTACCCATAGTAGATCAAGAAAATCTACCGGTTTCCCCTTGTAATCTCATTATATGTGATGAATTACTCCATTAATTGAAGGGATACATTAATCACATTAATATAATTAAAAAAATCATATTTATGTGTATCAAAACATCATAAACCAGTTATTATATGAACACATCATAACCCATGTAAATAATAAGTTTTAATTAACATTTTAGAAATTCACCACTGAATTACCCATGTAAAATACTTATGTTTCATACATATTTAATCAACATAAATAGTAACCATAATGTAAATAAATAAGGTTGAAATAATTCAACATTTTCCCCAGTAAATCATATGTTACAATAAAGGAGTTTATCTAAGATGAAAAATGTTTTTGAAGAATCACATGGAACATTTCATGAGGAATACTGAATTTCCCATTTGAGAAACGCATTTTAATATGTAAATCAATTTGACAATAATTTTCTTCAAAAATAACCATGGAAATTTATTAAGGATAGTATATAAAATATTTGAAACACTAATTGAGTAAAATATCCATTAAATTTAAAAAATATCTATTTAAAAATCACAATTAATAAAATTAATTAAATATTTTTATATAAAATATAAATTTGAAGCATATTTTGGATTCTATAATAAATGATTTTTTAACAATGACCTAAAAGGAATTTCTTGCGATACTTGTTAAAACAATGAATCATTGAATATTTCTTGACAAATCCAAATTGGTATTTTTTGAAAAAACAAGAACATTCATTTCAAATTATATTTTAAAAAGGACTTAAATACTTTCAAAATGCACTTAATTAATCTATCTAAAAAAATTAAATTCTTTATAAGTTTTTAGAAAACATGGTTTTTCAAAAATGGAAATTCTTATAAAGAGTGAAATAAAATTTTATTTTCCTAAAAATGTTAATTTGAATTATTGGCTTCTAAAATTAGGTAAAATTAATGGAAGTTATTATTTATATATAAAAAATTATTTCATGTGAAATTAAATGTGTTTCTTGATAAATAGATCATATGATTTAAAAATTTGAAGCATAATCATGAGCAATCATGATAAACAAATACATTATCACACAAAACTCTTACCATTTCAGTTACATTGAATAATAATACAAATGATGTAATATCATTAAATGAAACAAAAAATATCAATGAAATAAGGATATTATTAATATAACATGTCATAGGATTAGTATATTAACCTCATATAGTAATATGTGGGTATAACATAACTTATATCCCAACGAAGAAAATTTTAGACCAAATAAACCTCACCAGATTGGTACCAATTCAATTATAAACACTCTAAAAGATAGATCATATAATGGATATGTAAATCATAATTTTTTTTGAAATTTATCATAAATTAAATTCATTGCAAATATATATACCAGATAATAGAAATAGAAGTTGAATATGGCATGTGTCTCTTAGATAATTAAAAGTGAGATGGAACTCTCAAGCCTCTTTAGTATTATTTTCAATTGTAAGACTCAATAAATAATAAATTAAAATAAAATATTAAATTAAATTAAATTTAATATATTCCTGAAATAAAAGTTCAAAGGGTATTTACTTAAGACACATAAAATAATCCTCAGGTAAATTTTCTTATTCCTCCTACAAAAAAAGGTTTTTACAAATTTATTATCATTCAACTCGAATCCATTCATACATATTCCAAAATCTTGAAAAAATTAAATTTATTATACATATATAAATGAACCATATATATATATATCATATAGTAAATTATTTATTTATGACATTTCATTACACATTTATTATTAATTCCATGTTAAAGTCATTATTTTATGTAACTTCTTTTGTGGGTCATACATGTTTTGTTTTTAATTTTTTTAATTATAATAAATTTATAAGTGTTAAATAACCTCATGAAATTTAACAATGATATATATATTTTATATATTTAATATACATTCATTTATAATTATATGTTAATATTAGATATAGAAAACGAGATACAATCTTCCATGACATGGTAGGCCATAAGTACGCATAAATGTTGTTTCCATTTTTCATCCAAAATAACATCCACAAAGAAAATAATATATTTCCATTAAATAAATATTTTATAGTCACAAATATTACATATTTTCATTAAATACATATTTATTATCATACATATAAATAATTAATTAATCATGATGCTTCACGACACAATAGTCTATTTTACACTCAAACGACGTTGTCATATTCCAAATGAATAGAATGTAATAAAAAAATTTGATATCAAGATCATATAATAATAATAATATCATAACTATAAAATATAATATATAAATAAATCATTATATAGATTCATAGGGGGTGTTTTTTCAATACAAATATTATTATTTCATGTGGTAGTAGTCCCTTGTACACATTAATAACGAATTTGAGAACCTTTTATAGAACCTTATATGAATTATAGTTTTAAAGTTAATAAATAATATCTATTTATATGGAATAAAATATTCTCAACATATCATCACATATTACTAATAATTCATTGAATAATGGGAAGAAATAAAAGGAGACACTTGTTTAAGGATGTACCTCCTTCTTCGTAATACATTTTTTTGGTTTCACCAAAATTAATCATATGATGGATTTGTGACCACGATAATTAATATTAGAGGATAAGAAGTAATTAATTAATATATTTGGTCAGATCTTGGTATAAATATGTTTTTTAAGTGTTTAGTTGATATTAGTAGGGGTAGATTTTGTAAATGAGCATTGTGGACAAGATGGGAATTTTTAAAAGAAAAATGTATACTTATTTGTCCCATAGGCCAAATGTAACCATAATTGGCTTTTATATAATAAAAAATTCACAATGTCTAAATATGACCATATAATGTGTGCTGGAAATGTTTTAGGTCATTTATAAGAACAATCATTTTAGTTTATTCCATGATAAACACATTTTTACCTTTAAGTCTTTTAAGTAATTTTTTTATGTATAATATTACATATGGTAAATGATTAATCTTCAATAATTATATAATAAAAAATATAATTATAAAAAATATCTCATCCTTTATTAAATCTGTTATCAAATTTTTATAAAATAAATTTAAAAATAGTATCAAAATTTCAATGAGATAGAGAGTTTTCAAAAAAATGATTAAAATTTTAGAAATATTATTTATCAAAATCCATTATGAAAATGATTATAATGTAATATATTGGATATATAAATAAATTTTTGAACTATTTTTTTAAATACATTTTATAAAAGTTTTAGAATTTTTTTAAAAATCTATAAAAAAATTACAATTCATAATAAAAATCATTATTTTCACAATTCATCAAAAAACAATATTCTAATTAAATTAAACAAAATAATACTCTGATAAAATTTAAATTTTAATATAGAAAGTTAAATCAATTTTTTCCTATTTATTGTATAATTATTTCAATAATTTCTCTAAATAAATCTAAAAAGGGAGAAAATATCTTTTTATAAAAATATTTATTTTAAGCATAAAATTGGATTTATTCATATATCCAGTGTATAAAATACATAAAATGGAATTTAAAAGCATAATATAAATAAAAAAATTTAATTTAATTTAAATAAGTACCTAAAAGTAAATTGTTTAATTTGATTTTGAAAACACGTATGTTTTCAACAAAAATTGATTCTTTGATAAATATTTCATTTATTTTCAAATAGTTTTACATTTATTTATAATTAATTGGTCACCAAATTATTAATTTGAAATACATTTTAAACCAACTATTATGATACTTTAGTAAGTTATATTCATACTTTCTGTTCTAGTGTCATGTTAATTGAAATCGAATTAAATAATTATATTTTAATTGGTTGTTCTATTTCATTTAAACTCAGTGTTTTATTTAACACAAACAAAAATTACTAATCCATATAAAAAAATCGATAATATTAATTTTATTTTAGTAAAAAATATTTCAAAAAATTCACAGTATGTTACATTCTACCCCCACATAAATATATTGTGTCCTCTCCCTTCCAAAATGTTCTTGATAAGAATGGGATTGATTGTTGAGAATCCCATTATAGGTAACCCACATTGTAGAATAGGATAATAAAACCACATATTTAAAACGGATATTGTTAGGTGGATTTTTTTGTAATAAAATATATAATCTTTAAAAATGAGAAAACATATGTGGGAAGATAAATCATGGAAATATATGTGAAAATTATCACCCAGATAACGATAGAGAGTGATATAGAACATAATCAGTATAAAATTATTAACCAAAAATACAATATAAAATGTACGGTATAAATGGTAACTTATATTATAAAAAAAATTGATCATACGAAGAAATATTAATTCTTGATCCTTTTCTTAATGTTGGGGAATTTCTTTAGAATTTATACATACATGCCTTAATTTTTTTTCATAAGTACAATCTCATCTATTGTTTGTTAATTCATCAAAATCAACATCATTTATTACTCAATGTGATATATGTCATCAATTTTAGATAACTATGATCTATAAATGAATTGAAATTCATTACTTAAATATATTTTTACTATAAAAACATATTCATTTGAACCAGGTAATTGTAAATCTATATATCGTAAATAAATACATTAATCACTAAAAAACATCCAAAATTCATCAAAACACGTTTCATTAATTCTTAACCACATAAAACATCAAAAATTTAAAATTCATAAATATGTATACTAAATTTATTAACCTTAGTCCCCTAAAAACCTAAATTTTCTCTAGATGGTCACATATAAATTTTTTGAATTCCATTGTGATATATTTTCTTAAATAATGATAAAAATAAAATTACCAAAAAAAACTATAATGAAAGCTCACAAAAATTATAAATCCTTGAATAAAACCACTTGTAATTGAATATATTACATAAATCAAATAATGTTATAATATCCATTAATGATAGCACAACCGAATTTTTACACAAATGGTTAATTATTTAAAATTTTATCTATACTATCCAATTTCCATTATTCATATCAATCATATATTAGTAAATAGTATCCCAATTTATGTGTGAGTAATTGGAACCAAACTAGCCAGATCTAGAGAGATGGGATACCATCTCTCTCTAGAATCTTTTAACGAATAAGGGCTTAGGATTCGAGTCTTCTACCTTAATCGCATTGACTTCCATCTTCCTCACGGCTAGGATATTTGAATCCCACAATTTTCCAGAAAATTGGTCATGTAATATCCATGTTATTGGAAGTATAAAAAAAGGCACCCCATGAGAAGATATTACAGCTCACACATTGAATGGAAGAACAAGTGGTATCTCCTTCCTTGATGATCTAAATGGTACGGATCTTTCCAATACTACTTTATCAAAGCCTCTATAATTCATGAAATTGGATGAGGTCTATTTAATTGTTGAGGTCCATTCGGAGGCCCTTCAATAGCATATGAAAAATATCTATATTTTTTATTATATGAGGCACCCTATATCTTAATGATGATATGCATTGTATCTCTTTTGATCTTAAACTATGTTTCAATAATTTCTGAGGATTCACCTATTGGAAAGTATTTATAATTGGATGTGGTTATTTTCATATATTAGTGAAATCGTAGGAGGAACTAAATTGGGAATGGAAATTAGGAAAAATTGATCTAAATCCTAGCATTCTGGGAATCTCAGAATGGGCCAAATTCTTTTTTCCGCTCAGTTACAAGAACAAAATGGAAAAATATTGGATTCGATTTCATGGCCTTAAATGGGTTTTATGGAATATGATGATTCTGAATGACATAGTATCATGTGTAGGCACCCCTCTTAAGATGGATCAACACACCCTAAATACAGAATTATGATTGTTTTCTAGGGTCATAGTGGAAATCATCATAGACTATAAATTGCTGAATATGTTTAATTTTAATTCAAATGATTGGAAAATAGAAGTCCAAAGAGAATATGAATGAAAACATCGCTTATGTTAATATTCTAAAATATATGGTCATTTTATTATTAATTTTAGAGTGGTGGAATTCCATGTTTTCCATCTGATGGCATGTGAATGGAATGCGGTTAGAAATAGAAGATGTAAGGCCTTTTTTTTATTGACAATATTGACCCCCTTATGAAGAGGAATGAATTTTAGGTATAGAAATTGGTCCATATGAATCATATAGGTGACCCCAAGGGTCATTCATGGGATGATATAGTTGAAATTGTAGAAAATGACAGAGTTGATCAAGGTATATTAAATGAAATTAAAAAACTAGTTATGGATGTTTTTGTTCAGTTTGAACAATCAATGGAGGAGCATGAAATATCTAGTACTAAACAGGTTCCTGGAAAAGGTTCTCTGAATATTTCATACTTGATCATACCATAACATATTCAAATTACTATCATTAGTGTATGTTTATCTCCCACTTTTATGAATGCAATAAATGTAAGAAGGTCAAAAGCCCTGATCAACATTCTTACCCTCCTTCGGGTTTGTATATTTTCTATCATCATATAACTTCTACTGGAACATACACTCTCAATAATGTCACCAGTGACTACATTGAGTCTGCTAAAGGGGGGGGGAGCCCACTCAATGTTGAGATTAAACTGGATAGGGAGGGTCATCTGCTACCACCATAAATTTCTGCTGATATTATAGTCATAATAGAGGGCATAATATGAATAGACCTACTCCCCCCTCAGATAGCATAACTATGGACACAAATGTTGTTTACAAGAAAATTGAGTAGTTCATGACTATCAAGGGTGCAGGACTAGACTGTCCCGGGAAAGTACATCTTGAAATAAAATTATACCGGTACATATATTATTCTTAATAATAAAATGCATGCTGAAAAATGTAATTGTACTCATGATGCCGATATTTCAAGAGTGAATACTGTAAATGTTAATGACTCCACAAATAAGGATACTAGTTATAATTTGATTAATAATACTTCCACCACATTGGACAATCATGATATAAAAACTATTTCTATTTCTTTTCCTTCATTTAAAGGCAACATGCACACAAAAGTATTAGCCGAAATATGTCTAAGAATCCTTGAAGATCAACTAGAAAAAAGGGCTTAGATGGTATGAAAAATGGAGAGTGCTAACTCAAAACGCTGGTTTAAATGAAGATCTTATTCTTTAATTTTCAGGCTATTTGTTACCATGACAGCTTTAATGTTTTAAAAATAAATCATAGTAGTCATCATCCATTTTTTCTATTGATGATCCTAAGATCCATTTTTCAACAAAACTTTTTCAATTAAAACGTTTTTGGTTTCTCTTTCATAGGTACATACCATAATAATTCCAATACTGAAACCCTTTGGATCATTTCTATTTCTTCTTTGCATAATATAAACATATTCCACATCTTTGAGAAATTTTACCTTTTTATTACTCGATTGACAATACACATTTTTTTCCTCTATTTATGCTAAAAAGGTATCAAGATAGGAAATATCTTTGTTCTAATCTCTCTAATATAATCTCTATCATACATCACCCCTAGTTTGTCATTGGAGATGTTAATGTTATCTTGGATACTTGTGTGAAATTGGGACCATCACACTCAAATATATCTATGAGAGAATTTAAGGATGATATTGAAAACATCAACCTTATTGAAATCACGCTCAATGGTTCCAAATATACTTGTTATAGAAGACAATATCATTGAGTTGTCTTGAGTTAATTGGATAGATCTCTCATTAATGACCATGCTTTTGAAAATTGGGCCACCATTTCTAGTACTACTTTCCCCATAATTTTGTCTGAACACCATCCTATTATGGATATTATCTCACAAAATACTATGATAATTCATCTCCTCTACCGATTAAACCATTCATATCCCTTCCACTTGAAATGTTTTAATCTTATTAAAAGATTTTGGTCCTCTATTACTCAATCCAATGACACTTTTGGTTGTAGATGCAAAATTAATCTTATCAAAAAAGAATAAAATTTGGTGTAGTGTAAAATCTAATCAAATTGAAGATGACATATTTATTCTTGAGAATGACCTCCACCAACTCCAAAATAACAAAACCAACTAGGACATTTCTTCTGATCAGATCCATGGGATTAATATCTCTGTGAAAAACAACTCTCTTATTTACATTATCGAATACATGCATAAACAGACCATAAAAATAAAATGGATATCTTATGGTGATAAAAATACATTATTTTTATAATTATATTCAATAATTTAGAAAAAATTCAAACAATTAACCTCCCACAAAGATAGAGACAATATTTTGGATAAGGACGAGGATATTGAAAATGATGTTGTCTCTAATTTTGAATAATTTTTAATGTAACTTGTATCAGAAAGGATCTCCTTCATGACATTATTCCCACTATCATCACTATGGAGGACATGACTCTTATTTTTACCATTCCTCGTGATCATGAAATTAAATACACCACCTTTTCCTTAAACACTGATAGAGCCTCAGGGCCCGGGGGATCAAATAATTACTTCTTCCAAGACTACTGGGATTTCATTCATAATGATATCTGTTAACTAGTAAAATATTTATTTTCTAGTGGTCTTCTACCACATAGGTTAAATGATCAATTAATCACTTTGATTCCCAAAATTGAAATTGCCTTAGAGATTCCCATTTTTTCAATCGGCCTTATCAACACCGTATATAAAATCATTACTAAACTGATTTCTAATAGACGTTCAAAAATAAATGAAAAAATTATCTCTTCAGACCAGTCTGGTTTATTCATTAGAAGATCCATCCAGTACAACATTTTAATGCCAATGAATCCACTAACACTTTAGAAAATAAAAACATATGTTGTAGTATAACCATTAAACATGACATTGAGAAATATTTCGATACCATGGACTGGAACATAATATTTAATGTGGTTCACGGTTTTGGCTTCAATAACTCAATCAAAAATGATATCAGAACCTTGTTTCACTGAACCTTTTTTCATCTTAATAAGTTACCATCCCACAAGCTATTTAAAATGAACTGACGGTGTCAGACAGGTTGTTTCCCTCTCAACCATTTATTTCTATTGCTGATGATCATTTAAGTTATATGCTCACTCTCATGGTAGGTAAATATAATCATACACACATTCATTATTAAAGGAATGTAAAATCCCCTAAAATTATTTTATATATAGATGACATTTTATTGTTTCGACAAAGAGACCAAAGATATGTCAAAAAACTCAAAAATGAACCTGCTCACTATGTAGTGGTTTCAGGTTTGGTCTTCAGTTGGATCAAATCCTATGTTTTATTTGGATGAAACCTTCCAAAAACATGGATATGTAATATTATCGATGATTTAGGTATTATGGAAGTAGATTTTTCTTTTCACTTATCTTGGTGTCCCCATATTTTGGGGTTGGACCAAATCAATCTATTTCAATATAATTGTTGTTCAAATTGTTAATCCACCCTACTCTTGGATGGGGAAGACCCTCTCTATGGTAGGGAGAATCTACCTTATAAAGTTAGTTATTTCCAAAAAAATGGTTCACTCCATGACGGATTATAAATGGCATATAGGACTTAAAAAAACTAATATTCAAATAATTTATTTGGTTTAAAAGTACATTGTACTATAATCTTGTGACCATTCCTTGGTCTATGTGTTGGAAACCTCCTAATAAGGGGGGCTTGGAATAATAAATTTGAAATGATTTTATGAATTTTTTCTTACCAGTCATACTTGGAATCTGATTCACAATGATGCTCCTTATTTTTCCTTTATCAAAATAGGTTTCTTGATAAACTGAAAAAGGAAAACATGAATTTTCTCAACTCATACATCTAGCCTTCTATTAAAAAAACATATTCAACCCCTATAACCAAATTAATATATGTGGAATCCAAGGAACCCACTATGAGATATTAAATATTCTACTAGAATATTGAACATATATCTCCTTCAATCCAGGTTAAACCCCTTATGATATCAATATGTCCATTTGTGATGTCGTTAATTCATGTTTTCATAACCTCCTTGAGAATGTTAGTCATTTGGATGACATATATACTTTCTCAAACATGGATGATTTTCTTATATAGGAGCCTAAAATTAATTTAATCCTTGGATCAGTGATTTATTTCACTCATTACTTCTATGAAAATGGAAATGATCTTATTTGGGTCATGATTTTTGAATTGCCTTGGATAAAACCATCACAGCTTACTCTTATTTGGCATGTCACCAATAACAGGATCCAAACTGATTCATTCTTACAATATTTGGGGATTTAAACTTGTTTCAAATTTAGTCTTTCTAGTCAATAGATAGAGGATATCAATAACTTATTTCTTCCATGTTCCACAACCACAACTCTTTGGAAATATATTCTTTCTATCTTTGATAGCCTACAAATGATTTATAACACTATTAATGCTCAACTAAAGTGTTGTGTTGCTATGGATAGCACACAAAAAATAAAAAAACATTTCCATGCTTCCATTTTTGAACTAATTCACATGATCTTTTATGATATAATTCAATTTTTCACAATAATTTATCACTCAACATGAATGAAAGTCAAACTCAGATTCTCATTTCTATTCATGAAGTGCCTTGATTTAGAAGGGGAATTACAATAATACAATGATGGATTTCATGATTCTAAGAAGAATACAGGTTGATGACATTTTTTTCTGAATATAGAGAATGATTTATGTTTTTTGGAATCCCCCACCAACTTGATGTATCAATGATAATGGCTATAGTAATTCCAAAGGCATTCTAGGACCTGTGGTTTGTGGGTCATCTTTAGGAATCAACTTGGTCGAATACTCAGATGTTTTTTTAGAGGACGTGGTATCGAATCTTCTTTGGATGTAGAAATTATGAGCGTCATTCATACAATTTATTATGCCAAAAACCATAGTTGGAAGAATATATGGATTGAGAAAAACATAACTAACACTATCGAAGAACTTTTGGATGTGGTGGTTCATATGGCTGGGTCGATCACTACTGGATGGATGCAGTGTCTACGTTCACTCAAAGATATAAACAACATTCTCACTCATACCTAGCATGATGCAAATGTTGATGCAGATTGGCTTTCCAATAAAGCTTTATGTCAGGGAATTACATAGAAAGAGGATCTCCCCTATTACTTACTCCCCCTACATTTGAAATATTGTAATCATTTCCAATCTCTTGAACTCATATATTCGTGAATTTTATTTTTTATAACCCATTGGTTATTTAACCAAAGAAACACCTTCTTCAAAAAAATCACAGTAACACCATTCGAAAAAATCAATAATATATTAACGGTTATCTTAAAATAAAAAAAATGTCACCATCAAATTAAAACACAACCCTAGTTCATCATCACCGGTCATTATATTTTTAAAAATACATTTGAAAATCATATACAGTATAATCCACATATAGTTAATGGTCAATATCTAATTATTTAGGAATTAAAATACATAACCACTTAAATCATCTAACTACCTTCTCAATCAATTAAAAATTATTCACAATTATTTTCCTTAACACCCCTTACCTATAATATTAAATATGAATAATGTTTTAATATTTATCCATCTTAGTTTAAGTATGCTTCTCAAATTTACCAGAAACAATATCATTGGAACAAACCATACCTTTAATATTTCATTTTTACTGTCCTAATAATCAATAGTTTAACTATTAATCACAACACCTTGTTCATTGATTTTATTAATTTTCCCCTTTGGAAAATTATTTTCATAATGCCCTTACATTAATCATTGTAAACATTTATCCATAAATGGTACCATAGAGAGTCCATTATTCTTATCCATTTAGTAAAAATAAAATATCAATTTTTTCCCCTAAATTTACTTACATTTTTATTATTTCCCAAATTCATAAAATATTCAGATTCTTCTCAAACATCTAAGTGGGTTCTTCTTCCAAAATACAACGAAAATAGGAAAGTAGATATTCTTCCCTCTGTAGTCTCCCCCACTCAGACTATAATGATCTGGACTTAAACATTATATAATGATTTTAGCGATAATTTTATTTCTTTAATTTCCAATGATATTTTATATTTTGTGTTTTATAAAATTATATCAAACTCTTACATTGTAAACCTATAGTCTAAAATTTGAAACATATACTCAATATTCATTTTTTTCAACAAAGAAAGCTGTTTAAAATAAAACATGTTTTCTTTTCATGATCGGTCATCAAAATGTTTATATACACCTCATCCTTTACCATAATCTTTCTTAAATTATTTGGAAATTTTTTTAAATAAGGAATAGTAAAAATATTAATTTGAAATAATAAGAGGTAATCAATTAGTTTAGTTAAAAACATGGAATCCTATAAATTATTTACCTTTTATCTCAATGTCCTTCAAGGAAATTGAATATTTAATTTAAATGAAAAGACACACAATATTAGAATAGTTAAAATTATCTAATTTAATATTAATAATAAAACCCTTTTTAGAATCATATAGAATCATTTTCATGTATCTCATTATATCCCTATTTAATTATAATAACCATACAACTGACTACTATAAAAATCATAACCCAAGGTGTTAGACATATATAATGAGGATCACCCATCATATAATTTATATCAGTCACAACCCTGATCTATAATGGTGCTAAAAATTTGTTTATTTTTATTGGGGTTTTATATTTTTTATGAGATACTATTGGGTATTTCTCTATCTATATGATGTATTGGGATTACCAATGAGATATAATGGGGATCAACACTTTGATAAGAAATAATAGTCTCACCCATTAACTATAATATATATTTGGGGTCAACCCTATATATAATCTATATCGGGATCACTCATTAGATATATGGGGTATGGAACCTGTCTATTAGTAGAATATCCAATATTATCAACTTCTATCTCTAGATTATTCAATGAATTTGAGATTATAATGTTACCACTCATCATGGCATGACCATAGAACCAATCACCATTGGTTAAAAACATAACCTATCTTCCATGGAATATATAGGAACCGTATGTCATTCAGGTACATTCCCAATAAACATAACAACAACGTAAATAATTTTAAAATGCATAATAGAATCATTCATTGATTAAAATGAACATTTTATTTTGAAATCACTCTTTTTAAAAAAAAGCACACACAAAATGGAAAACGTTATCTTCGAATTCAACCATATAAACATGTAAATTTATCATAAAAATATTAAGGTAAATTTATTAAAGATAATTATGTTCATTAAATATATATAATAAATAACATTAATTTTTACAATCATAAAAAGAAATATTAAATGAAAAATATTTTAAATAAACCCCTTATAAAAAACAATTAAATATCCCATTTTTAATACATTTGAAATTAATTGATAAATTATAATTAGGTTTAAAACATTCATGCCCGTAGAAATCAATTCACAAAATTAATTATAAAAACATGCACATGAATGATAAATTTTTATAAGATAAATCATTATAACAATTAAAATGATGTTTTTTAGTTAAGTAGTTCATTACCTTATGTTCGAAGGTTTTTCAATTTCTCTTATTTTAAAAGCTAATTAATTTGATTATTTAATTACTAAATTCATAAGAAAAAATTTACAATTTTTTTTTCAAATAAAATTTTATTACATTCATTTATGGCCATATTAATGATTTATAATGCTCAATTTGGTTGTTCTAGGAGCATTTGTTTGTGGTTTTATGATTAGTTCACTTGAGTATAATTTCATGTTCTATTCAAATGGGAATAAAACTTTAAAAATTGATTGAAATGGTATTATTTAAGTTACATAATTTTAAATTGTCCCATATATCATTTTTTTCTTATATTATGATCATTCATTTGGTAAATATGTTATAAAAAAATTGTTTGTTTGTTTTGGTTGTTTTATGAACATGGAAAATTTATTAAAAGTATTATATATTATCCCTATATATTTGTTCCAGAACATGAAATAAGTTATTATTTATCTATTACTGTCTGATTTAATTAGAAAAATCATTTTAGGACCCATACAGAAATATGTAATGGAAAAAATTCATTATCCAACGAGACTATAAATATCCAAAATTTTGATAATTGTTTTTTTAATAAAAGAATATAATAAATTGTATGGATATATGATATTCCATTATAAATATAAAATTCTAGTATATAAATTATACTCTTGTATTTATTATTTTTTAGATGAATTATTTTAGGATAATATAGAAAAATAAGATAAATTACATTATGTGGTTTGGGGAAATTTCTTATTGAATATCACCTCCTTGTATTACCCCATAACGATAACAGAAATGGACTTTTTTGAGTTTAAAATCACATGTAAATGGTTATAGAGGTTATGGTAAGTTCTAGATTATATTTGAAGACCTTCAAGAATATTGACTAGAAAAGGGGTGAGGAGTTGTTCTTATACCTTAGGAGGGGTGGTTTTATGAGAATAAATAGTAATAATATTATATTAATAGAAATCCAAATTTTGTGGCATTAATTTTAATGATAAATATTAGTAATTAGTATTATGAATGATTTTTATGGATTATAAACAAATCATATACCTATTTACTATTTTATTTTTTTAGTAATTATAATTTTATACCATTCATATTTAACCCATTCAATTATCTTACATTATAGAGTACCGAATTTTACATGTAATTTTCTTAAATTATATGGAATTATTACAAGTCTATGAAAATTGACGGCACATGATTTTGAGGCCCGGAGTGCCCGAAATAAATTTTGGAACCTTTTTTTAGGTACGTTCAGTAAACGTGTGAGTGGTGTTTTCTATCCATTGAATAGTTGATCAGATTAAAAATCAGAGGGCACCATTGATTCCACTATGCCATGACTCACTTAAGGGAGGCCTTACATTGACCACAGTAGGTCTGGATAAGTAGTTATGTTTTGTTAAATTTTCAATGAAATGAAATGAAATAAGTTTAATATATTATTTCATATTCTCAACAGACATGCAAAGGGGTGGGTCCATGGATGTGTCCAGCCAATAAATTGTTGGACCTGAGAACCCTATCTAATGACGTCGTTGGAAAATTATGAAGCTTCATAATTGATGAGCCCCATTAAACTCCAATTTTGTTACTTACCCTTGCTTTCTTATATATATATGTAGCTTAGGGGAAGTACTGACACAGCTTCACCAATAAAAAAAGTGCTTATGGAGCACCATGATGCCAGACCCTTATAGTACAGGGCAAAACCTAGAGGGAGATGATGGATGGCACCGAACGACAAACTGGAGGACGATGTATGAGCAGTGTCGTTGGAAGCCTATTGCAGGAATGGAGAACACTGACCCACCTTCAAGCGCGGGCGTTTCTCCGACGATTCGAGGTAGGGGGTTTATTCTCTTCTGCTTTATAAAAATTTTCCTCTTCCTCATTCTAGAATTATACGAAGAACGTGGGTCATCCAACTAACGAGTTGACCCACGATTCATTCATTTTAGCTGGAGATCTTATAGGATATATTTGTGCATTTATCTTGATTTAAATTCCAAGAGTTTGTTAAACCATTATGCCCCCTCATGTTTTCAAGCTAACATGGAGGATGTGGGCCTAACGAACCCGGCCCGAACCATATTCTACCTTGCTCTTTTATAAAATCCATGTAACACTAACGACATTACAATAACGACCGAATACATTGGGGATAGCGCGTCGATCCACACCGCCACAAGAGGCCACATGACAAGGCCACAGTGGTCATCGTACCGAATGTAATTGGCCAGTCACAGAAAATGGACGGTTGGCCATCACACACATCTGATGAAAAATAGAGGTCATGGATTGGAATCCACGATGACCAGAGGAAGGAGTTCGTCATATCGGTCGTCCATGGGGGATGGTGTGGAGCGCTGGTGCACCCTGCTAGTGAGGTCGGTCGGCACGCCAGATGGCCGCAAAGAAACTGGTAGAGCAGAGTTGGGGCATGCCCCTGGCGGCACACCCATGCGGTAGCAAGGCCGCGACATGCGATGACTGTGGAAGGAGTAGGGGGCCTCTGGTTCGACCAGCGACTGAGAGACGGGCCGCGCCCCAGCGGCGTGCCCGGCGCCAAAGCCGCAACCCGTGAGCCGCGACATGGAGGACCCACATCACAATGTTGTGCCACGTTGGGACAACCACTGCGGGATAACCCACTAACATGGATTCGTGCCACATCAACTCAACCCAGACGCATCACATATGGGTATCCCTGGCAGGCCGCACTGCTAGGTGGGTGGCACCACTGGGTTGGCCCAGCAGATGGACCCGCCACTCACCGGGCCGACCTGCGGCCCAATCGATTCGAGCTGAGATGACCCCAGTTGGGTTGGTCCCATGTTGGGCCGGGGTGACTAAAGTCTATCTAGGTCAGCCCATGTTGAAATGGGACGGGACAGTCCGATCGAGGAGAAATAGACCCGGACACAGTACTGATGACTTACACAACCGCTAAGTCGGACGTCCATTTGATTAAACGTATACAGAGTCAGGATCCTTTGAGTGAGACTATCATTTTAAATTAATCCCGGAGAGTTTTGGAGAAACATGGTGTATGGACGAGTAGGATCACACCAGAATCCAACTAGGCTCTCGGCACTAAAATGCCAATAACGCACAGATAGGGAATCTGGTTGATGCGTCGTCTATTGCGTTTGAACCCTTATGACATTAAATATCATCATTTTACATACTTGTGAGACTTCGTACGAGTTGATAAATGATTGATGGCTTGGGGAGCAGTTCACCCATGTCCGCTATGTACGGAACCCTGTGGTTGGCTGAGACTTGATGACTGTTGACTGTTTTGACTCAGCGTGACTTGACATGCCTAGTTGGAAGTTCCTCTGTGTGACACGGTAGACCCATGGTGTGGTGTGTCTCTATGTGACGTGGCATACCCACAGTACTCGATAGGAGGAGGACCTCAATAGGGAAAGAGGGGAAGAGCCTCAGTGTCATGCGGCAGACCCATGGTGGGGTGCACCTCTGTGTCATCTGCAGACCCAAGATACTGAATAGGTGGAGTAACTCAGTAGTCCAAGGTTAGTGGGAAGCACCACTGGGTGATGTGGCATGCCCACTGTACTTGTTAGAGGAGGAGTACTCCACCAGCAGAGGTGTTTGATGTTATTACTAGAAATGATACTTGTACTACCCCAAAAGAATATTGTGGATGGATATCATCATTCATAGTGATCATGTGTGGTTCATCATCATAATTCTAATTCTCTGTGTTGTATACATGGTTTCAGACATGTCCTTTTATTTTTTATTTTTTATTGAGATCATGCTATGTGGTTTTCCATTGTAGTGTTCTGAGAGATATTTGGAGGTCTTGGGGTTCCTACAGGGTATTGTTATAGTCACCCTACAGTGGATATGCCCACACCTTATTCTGTCTTGTGTAGATGATGAGAAAATGGTAAAATGTTTGAAGGATCTAGTACAAGGCAGTATGTGGAGAAGACAAGGGGACAAGGAGTGCTAAGGAGACGATCTGTACATACACATCAGGGAGGTTCCTCGAAGGATGACTCAGTTGATATTTTCCATTTTTTTTGTAGTATTTTTCCTTTATGTTGTATTTTTACTTTTCAATTGTACTCATACATTATGTTGGGCTTTTATTCCAGCCCCTTTTACTTTCAACACTCCTTTTTCTACATTAGATTTATTCACTGTGGCTTCTTGTTGTGTTCTCAGACCATATGTTGTACAGTTTTAAAGGCAATGCCTTTTCGTTTTAGAGAATATGCATTTGGTGCTAGTCACCAACCCTTGGCCCTTGGAAGGAGGGCTTGGTGTCGTCATGACATAGGCCTCGTGGGATTGGCCGTTACAAAGTGGTATTAGAGGAGTTCACATCTACCTAAGAACTAGGACTCTGATCTTTTCTATGAAGCAACATTGTTAAGTTTTATGGGTGTGGTTTTCAGTTCGAGAGTCCAGTGTTGGTGTGGTAGCTGACATATCTATAAACAAGGTCCCTGCATTTTTATTTCTTACTCAATGCATGAAAACACCGATTTCTTGTGTTTTGAAAAGATTTCTTTTTGGTCTCTTGAATCAGATTACAATGTATAATATATTGACTATGGAACACCTTTTTTCTTTCAGGATGCCGCCATGTAGACAACTATCCAGGTTTCCTGAGAGAGTACGCGATGACGGTCTACTTACTGATGAGGCCTCAATGAAGGGCGCTTTTATAGAGTTATCACCTTTGGGTGGTTAGCGAGTAGTACCACAACTCATTGGGAAGTCGACTCCACCAGCCCAACCAGTAAAGGATGCTTGTAGACTGAACGTGTTGCATTAGTTCTAGAGATAGAGGCCTCTGAGGTTCCAAACAAGATAGATTCATAGGTGGTCGAGGACTCACTGGAGGTTGTGGCCAGATTTTTTCGCATAGTTGGGACAATAGAAGATTTTATGGTGATCCTACCTGCCAACCTTTTTTAGGAATCAATAGGAATATAGTGGATCCTGATGCTCCAGATAAATGATGAGGCAAGCATCACCTAGGAGGACTTAGAATTCCTTTTCATGAAAGATTTCATCTCAGAATACTTAAACTGTATGCATATATAGGACCTACTTCACTTATAGCAGGGCAGCATGACAGTGGACTAGTACAAGCTGAGGTTCACAGATCTTTCCCACTACTCCACCGACATGTTAAGAGACCCATTCTTTAGGGCTTGTACATTTGAGAAGTATGTCCAATGGGATATAATTACATTGATGGTATCACTCAACATACTGACTCGGAATGGGGTACTATAGAGGGTGATTTTGGGGGAGATATTCCTAGTTGATTATGCGCTGATAGCGAGACCCACCACCAGACGACGTGTGGAAGAGTCATCTGTGGATGGTACTAGGCAGATAAAACAACGGTCCAAGCAGACTAGACCATATGGTGGATGGGCCTGGGATGCAGGGTTGGAGGGGTGGAGCCCGTGAGGTAGAGGAGGTCTGGCGAGGGACAAGTAGTGCTACATGTGTGGCAGGCAGGGTCACATGTTTCGTGATTGTCCAACCTGCCGTATGGATGCCCAGCCGATGTTTAAGGGACAACTGAGGAAGAGGCAGAGGTTCGAGTGAGGAGGTCTGTAGGCTGCAGGTAGAATTGGTAGATGAGTCTTTCGTGTAGCAGGTGTTGGGTGGCATTTTGAGGTTCTACCACCACCACTGCCAGATGGTCCAGCCTAAGCATATGGAGCAGGAGAATAGAGACGAGATCACCTCTAGGCAGCTGAGGCCTACGACCAAAGTACTCCAGAGATGATTTGAGGTAAAATATGTGTCTACTTTACCTTGTATGAAGTACTTATAAAAAGAGGTTCCAGAACCTCTTTTATTTCCACGACCCTCGTTTGGAGCACGGAGATTCTAGTGGAGCTGTTGGCTCGATCCTTACTGCTAAAGACTCCCACAGGAGCAGATTCAATGATTACACATTGGTGACAATAGTGTGAGCTTACTTTCGTAGGCGAGAGCTTCGATTGGGATGTCTTAGTAGCATCATCGAGGCCATACAAATTCACCTTGGGTATGGGGTAGTTATCTAGAGTCCATTCCCAGATTGATTGTATTAGGCACAATGTGTGGTGTGTCCATATATATGGGACCAGGTTTTCTTTCACTGATTAGAAGGGGAACTTTTTAGAACTGGATGGGCTTACCAATAAGAGGGTGGAACCGATTTCACATCAATTGGCTTGCCATACCCCCGGGGAAGTTGTTGTTGAGATTCTGAGCTATCCTGTAGTGGTGGACTGGTATATAGATGTTGTTCCTGATGGTGATTTGGGACTACCTCCATGCTGAAGTAGGCATATACATCGACTTGTACCCTAGGACGACACTGATATCTACCCAAACATATCTGATGGATCCCATATACCTTCATGAGTTACAGGTATTGTTGGAGGAAATACAAGATATGGGGTTTATAAGACCCTGTGTACTCTATGGGCAGCCTCAATTTTCTTCCCCAAGAAGGCTAATGGGTGTTTGAGACTCTATGTGGACTACCAGTGCCAGAACCAAGTGACTATTAATATCAAGTATCCACATTCTTGGATTGATGATCATTTCTATTAGCTAAAGGGAGCTCATTGGTTTTCGAAGATTGACCTCAGATCATGTTGTCATCAGCTCAGGATACAAGAGGAGGATGTTCAGAAGACGACCTTCAGATGTCGGAATGGCCATTATGATTTGATGGTTATGCCTTTCGGTGGGACCAGCGTCCCATTACTGTTCACGGGACTCATGAATAGGATCTTTCAGCCATACATCCACCACTTTGTGGTGGTGTTCATTGCTGACATCTTGATTTACTGAATGATGGAGGAGGACCATGCCTATCATCTGCAGATAGTTCTGGATACACATTGATAGCACCATATTTAGAGTAAGATCTCGAAGTGAATGATCTGGATATGATAGGTCCACTTTCTAGGACATGTTATCTCAGAGGCTGGAGTTTTAGTGGATCTAGAAAATATAGAGGTTTTTATTTCTTGGGAGCCTCCCAGGAGTGTGACTGAGGTATAAAGATTCCCGGGGTTGGCTGGATACTACTGAAGATTCATGCCAGAGATTTCCAAAGTTGTGAACCCCGTGTTGTCATAGAAGAAGAAGTCACATCCCTTTGTATGGATGGTGAGATGCCATCATAGTTTCCAGGAGCCGAGGTAGAGACTGACGAGTGCCCCCATATTGAGGATAACACAAGGGGGAGTTGGGTATGATGTCTACTACGACACATCAGGGACTAGTCCTGCCTGGGTCCTGATTTAGAAGTGAGCAGTGATCGCCTATGGATCACGATAGAAGATACAACTTGAGAAGAAATATGCTACCCATGACCTATATTTAGCAACAATGGTCTTCACCATGAATATGTGGTGACATTACTATATAGGTGAACATTTTACAGACTGCATTGATCACAATAGTCTTAAGTATACCTTCTCTCAAAAGGACCAGAACCTAAGATAGTGGTAATGGATAGAGTTCCTCCAAGACTATGACTTTGAGATAGACTATACTCCTAGGAAGGAGAACATGGTAGCCGAGGCACTCAGCAGGATCTCTAGTCTGCTGTTTCTGAGTGAGGAAACATATATGCTAGTCGAGTTGTATATATACTGCATGGATAGAGATGGAGTTGCATACCTCTAGTCTATAACAATCACTCCCACACTCATACAATGATTGAGGGTGGCGTAGCGTGGGGACATTGACTGTGAGGATCTACGTACATAGATATCATGTGGGAGGGCACTTGATGGGTTTTTTAATGGGGGGTGCACATTATCCTTTTCTGAGGACGCACCAAGGTCCAAGTGGTGCTATGGGAAGAGTTTTTGAGGGAGTTCCATATTTACCCTCTAGCAGTATATTCTGGTGTTGTGAAAATGTACCAGGACCTCCAGCGTCGGAACTGGTGGCTAGGGATGAAGAATGTAGTGGCATAGTTTGTTTCACGATTCCTCACTTGTTAGTAATTGAAGGTCGAGCATCAGGTTCCAATTGGATTTCCCCAGCCACTAGAGTTTCTAGAGTATAAGTGGGATGTAATCTCAATGGAATTTGTGATAGGGAATCCACATACATCCATGGGACATGATTCTATTTGGATGATCATTGAACGACTCACCATGTTGGCCCACTTCCTACCCATCCAAGAGCATAGATCAATAAAGGTCTTGGGATGCCTCTACGTACAAAATATTGTGCAACATCATGGGGTGCCATTGACGGTAGTTTATATCCATGACACATGTTTCACATCGCTTTTGTGTGAGGGATTTTAGGAGTAATTCGGGACTCAGATACGTTTGATCACCACCTTTCATCATCAGACCGATGGTCAGACAGAGGGGACCATCCACGTACTGGAGGACATGCTATGTGTAAGCGTCGTAGATATTGGCCGAAGTTGGGAGGATCACATGCCCTTGTGGGAGATCTCCTACAACAATTGTTATCAATCCACCATTTTTATGGAACCTTTCAAGTCCTTAGACGGTGGACCCTGAAGATCACCTCTATGCTGGGCAGACCTAGGGGATTCTGTACTTATGGGTCTAGAGTTGGTACGATCGTCCACTAAGAAGGTGTAAAACATCAAAGAGTAGATGAAGATTTCATAGAGTAGTTGTAAGTCATATGATGACAGGAGATGAAGACCTCTACAGTATATATTGAATATTTACCGGAGTGGGTCCTTCATGGGAGGTTTCTATATCTGGTGCACATTTGCTGACAGGATGGGAACCTCCATGAGATCACTTTGAAGCCAAAGGCTTAGATTTGTGTGCAGTTCCCCCATTTGTTTTCTTTGTCTATGTTGTGTCTTTCATGGATAAAAATCCCTAAGGTGGGGAGAATGTAGAGACCCAAATTTTCCATGGATATTATTTAAATATATATAATTATTAAGATTATAAAAATATTAAAAGCACATGATTTTGATGCCCAGAGTGCCCGGAATAAATTTCTATCCCTTTTTTCAGGTACATTCAGTAAATGCGTGAGCAATAATTTCTAACTTTTGAACAATTGCTTTGATTAAAAATCCAAGGGAACCGTTTAATATTCAGTGTCGGGATTTTCGTAAGGGAGGCTTTACATTGACCGTATTAGGTCTAGAGAAATTTTATGTTTTGTGACTTTTTAAAAGAAATGAAATGAAATAATTTTAATATTTTATTTCATATCCTCTAATGGACTAGAAAAGGGGTGGGGCAAGAAACGTGTCAATCCAACAAATGGATTGACCTGACAAGACTATATAATGACATTGTTGGGGAATTAGGAAACTTATATTTGATGAGCCCCAACAATCTCCAACATCGTTACTTACTCTTCCCCTCTCCTGTACATATAGAGCATGGGGGGAGGTATCACGCCAGCTTTTCCAAGGAATGAAGTGCTGATGGGGCATCGTGACGCTAGATTCTTAGATGATGAATCTGAACCTAGCAGGATGTGACGGATGACACCGAATTACGACCTGGAGTACAATGTACGAGTGGAGTTGTTGGAAGACTATTTTGGGAAAGAAGAACACTGAGCCACCTTCAAGAATGGGGATTTCACTAACGATTCAAGGTAGGGGTTTATTCATTTTTTATTATTAAATTTTTTCCTCTTCTCTGTTCTTGAATAATAAAAATAACACAGGTCAACTGACTAATGGGTTGACCCATAATTCATTTGTTTTTGTGGGAGGTTGTTGAGGGGTATCATTGTGGGGTTTATCTTGATTTAAATTCCAAGAGTTTGTTAAACCATTAACCCCCTCATATTTTAGAGCTAACATGGAGGGTGCTGGCCTAAAGAACTAGGTCCAAAACCTCCATTACATTGTTAATATTTCACCACCATTTAACACCAATGACATAGAAATACTGATTGTCTACATTGAGGATAGTGCATCGACACATGCCGTAAAAAGATGATGGGGCACAAAGCCTCAGCGGTCAACGGAGCGGCCGGTATTGGCCTGCCATGGAGGAGTCGTGCCGTGTTTTCACGTGATTCTGATAAAAAAAGGAGGCCATGAATCTTCATCCATGGAAAATGGAGGAAGGCGGCCGACACACCATCCGGTCGTGGGTGACGTTGTGGCATGTCGTGGTTCACTGTTGGAGAGGTCGGATGGTCGGCCGGCTGGTCGTGACAGAACTAGAGGAGTGGAGGTGGGGCACACCCCTATCGGCGCGCCCCCAGTGGCCCAATCACACGACATCATGCCCAGAACCAGAGATGGACACCACAAGATAAGGGGGTGGCTAGTTCGTCAGACATCCGGGGGACCGGGCGCCCACCAGTGGTGCACCTGGCTACAATGCCGCGACCCGTCGGTCGTGGCACGGATGACCCAGGGTGCCGCATTTGGTCAACCCCCACAGGTGACCTGCTGATGTGTCTCTACACCACATCATCCCAACTCAGATGCGCTGTGTTTGGGAAACCCTGGTGGCCCACGTTGCTAAGTGGGTGGCACCATTGAGTCAACCCAGCGGACCGACCCGCCGCTCAGCGAGAGGACCCGCGGCCCAACGGCCTGACCGACTGCCCATCCGGGTCCGGACAGAATGACCTAGTTTGGTCTAGATTAGTCCTTGCCGAACTGGGTATGGAAGGTCTGACCTGGGCGGACCAGACCCAGACCCATTATCGAACAGTTACATAAAATGGGCCCCAAATCCTCAATTGGACGTCTGTTTGATAAACCAACTATGACATCAGGATCCTTGGAGAAATACAATCCGTTGGTCTTAATCCATTAGAGTTTTGTAGAAACATGGATACGACCGGGTTGGATCGCACCCGAATCGAACTGGGCCCTCGACATTGAAAGGCCAATAACACACAGACTGAGCATTCAGTTGATGTGCTATCTATTTTGTCAGAACCCTTCTGAAGTGGATGATCATCATGTTACATTATTGTGAGACTTCAGGGTTGATAAAATTTGACTGATGTCTTAGAGAGCGATTCTCCTAGGTGTGTTATGTACAAAACTTTGAGACACGCTATGACTTGACGACTACTGACCGTTTCGACTAGGAGTGACTCGACAAGAACAATGGGGAGCGCCTCTATGTGATGCGGTAAACCCATTGTACATGACAGGATGAGTAATTATGTAGGCCCTAAGGTGGAACACCTCTGTGTAATGCAGCAGACCCATGGTTGGGAGTTCCCTTGTGTGACGCAGCAAACCCATGGTACTCGACAAGAGGAGTACCTCTATAGTTAATGGTTAGTGGGAAGCACATCTGTGGGATGTGGTAAGCCGACTATACTTGTTAGAGGAGGAGTTATATAGTTGTAATGTTGTTCTATTTTGTGACTGATAATGAGACTTGTTACTGCCCCTAGAGAATACTATGGTTGGGTATCTGCATTCATAGCGATCCTATGTGGGTCAGCATCATAATTCTGATTATCTGTGTCGAATACCTAGTTCAAGATGTGTTCATTGCTTTAGGGTTTGTGATTGAGATCATGCATTGTGTTTCTCATTTTTGATGTTCTGAGAGACCTTCAAGGGTCTTGGGATCCCTACTGGGCATTGTTAAACTCACCCCTACATGGGCTATACCCGCACATTGTTATGTCTTGTGTAGACGACGGGCAGATGGGCTGGTGTTTGAGGGAGCCATGACGAGGCGGTATGTGGAGGAGGACTTGCGGTAGTCAAAACACGGGCCCAGGGGGACAGGTCGTGACATATTTATACTCTTATAAATATATATTTTTTACCATGGTAGCATTTTTTATGAATAAAAATTATGAAAAAATTATAACCTAAATTTAAAAATTTATTCAAAATATAGATTCCATTTTGAAATATGAAAATCACATAATTGTAAAAATTAAATTTTAAATAGAACCATAATATGTGATGAAAACATAGGTTTTCAAGATGTGGATTTTTCAAGAAAAAACTAATTTTATATTAACACATTGAATAATTACAATAGTTGAGTGAAAATTGATTAAAATTTAGCAATATATCATCAATAATTTTAATTTATAACATTCCAATATTTTTGATTATATTAATTAATAAAAAATTAGAAACTATATGTACATTAAGATTATATTTTGAAAACTCTCATTTTTAAACCGAAATATAAACATATAATGAAATAAAACATAAATGTGATTTAAAATAATTAAATTTGATGAAATATTACTATATAATACATACAGTACTTCAAACAAAATTCAAAATAGAATTATAATTTTAAATTGTAAATTTTATATAAAAATTTATATTTTTACAGACATCTACATTTTTTCACTATTCACTTAAATGTAAACTGCTTAAAAAAAATCAGTATTCCATCATAGGATAATTTTGACATGATGATTTCAAAAAATATTTTAAGTTTTTTAATATAAACTTATTTTAGGATCAAAAAATTAATTATATTATTTATACATAAAATTTTATGAATGTAATTTTATATAAATTTATGTTTTTGATGAATAAAATGACAATATAATAATTTAAGATAATAAATTTATAGAAATATTGCAATTACGAAAAAATAATTAATTTATAAATTATAATATATTATAGAAACCATATATTTTATAATTTTATTAATACTATTCATTCCCAAAAATTGATGACAAGTTTATATCGATCATATTTAAATTATAATATTTTTTGGTTTGTTCTATGATATGTTTCATGTATCTTGAATGCTATCGAACATAGTCATTCCATTCGAATTCTAGGATGTTACATTCTCCCCCATTAATAAATTGTGTCCTAAAAATATGAAATTTTCATAAAAAATAAGTGTTTGACATATCTAAATGACTTTTTTGATATGAAATATAGGAAAACATATAATAAAATATCCATATGAAAAGTGAAAAAATAATGTACAATATTCTCCTGAGATAAAGCATACATTGTTTTTCTGTATTTAAATGTTAACATTGAAGTAAAAAATATAACATCCACCAAATAATATATTGTGATAGTTGACATGTTATTGTGAAATTTGACCATTGTATGTTTTTGACCTTTTAAAAGGCAATTTATTTTTGATAGAAAAGTCAAAGGATAATGTAAATAAAATATTTTTTTACTAATGTTGAGGAATTATTTTAAAATATAGAACATGAACATAAAGAAGATTACATTCAAGAAAATTATATTTTCATCCTCATAATTTATCCAAATGATATTCATTCATGATGAAATTTTCGTACAAGAAATATTAAAATCAAATTCTATAGATTACAACGTCTATAAAACTAAAACTACTTATTCATCCCCTTTGTATGAATTCTCTAAAACCAAAATTTTTAGTACAAAATAATGCAATTCTCCAAAAATAAGAATGGTTAATAAAATATGAAAATGTTTCAATCTAAGAATTCAATAATAATACCCAATGTTCATCATATATTTTACTGAAAATAACTATTATAAAAATTTATATTAATATAGTATTCTAAAAATGAGAAAAATAAAAAGAATTTGATCACATATTTTTCCATGATAAAATTAATTTTTATCGTAGAATAATATCAATTAATATTAATTTCTCATTCTAGAATGTAATATCTAGAATCACAAAATCTTAATGATAAAATAACAAATTTCTTAAATAACCTAAGACATCATAAATCATATATTTTTCTGAAATATTATCCATTATTTATTTCTCAAATGAAATATCATATTATTATATTCTATATAGTCATATAAGGTTCCTAAAATACTGAACATATTCTGAAATAATATTTATTTGATAATCCACAGATCATATTCCAAACTATTGATTATCAATGTGATAAACCATATTTTCCTAAAATTATCATAACCATTATCTGTAAAATATATTAAATAAAGAAAACCAATTTCATGCTAACCAAGACATCGCATATTCTAGTGGTAGGTGATCCACCCTTTCTTCCCTTTGGTGGTGGGTTCAATTCCCATAGACATGGAAAACATGATATGCTGTCACCCGGTCTGTAGGATTTTCTTTTCTAAACCTACCTTAATATATTTTTGAAAATGTTGGTTTCGAATACCCTCATTATGATGAAATCAAAATCCCATTTCAATATGAGTTGTAGAAGACCCAGTAAGTCACCAATAAGACCATGAAAATGTGGCCCATGAGAATGGACCAAATGCCTAGTGACACATCATCCATGAATCATCTTTCTTATGTCACCACCAGTACATGTCATGCCTACATCACCACCCACCTCATTAATACCCATGGGGAAATTTAGGATTAAAACCTTGTTATTATAAATACAGGTTTATAGGGTTTTCCACTGAGGTTCCACCGTAACTAAATAAAAAAATATATTAATAAAATCTGTATGAAAATAAAAAAAAAATTAGATACCTTATATAAAAATAATATTAATATATATTAACCTCAAATGTTATCTCATACATTTTACTTTACATCCCAAAATATTAGAACACATTATTACATAAAATTCATAAATCATATAAACAAAAAAGACTCAATTACCTTTAAAAATATTTCAACTATATTTAACCTTATTATAGCAGAAATAACAAATTTCCTTTCATAAAATTAGGGGTCACTTAATCCATATGAATTATAACTTTTTAAAGTGTTTCTAAAGGTATCAATTCGATCTAACATACGTATCAATATTTAAAAGAAATTACCTTCTATTGAAAAATTCATAGGGGTTATTTGTTTCTTATAATACTAATAAAATACAAATATGACATAAAATTAAAAACTCAATAAATAAACCCATCCTTTATTTAATATCCTTCTTAAAACATTAACCTTGTTTTTTCATTTTACCCTTCATATATTATTCGAAAAATTATATATAATTATTTATTTTATTTCTAATTTATTTTCAGATTACAAAAATAAAATGATACTTTCTTTTTTGAATGATCACTTTTTTGATTTATTTGGTGATTTTGAGATTTTTAAATCCAATAAAAAATATTTCATGAATCATAAACATTTGGATAAAAATAAGACATGTTGTATAACTCATACATTTTATTTCTGGTTATTATAATATTCATAAAGATATCAAAATAATTTGAAAAAACATTTGTAATAATAGTTACAAAAAAATAATCATTAAGGGATAATAAGTTTGTGGAAGATATATTTCCTTCCATTTTAAACATAATCCCAAATATATTGAAAAAAACATCATTAACACAAGAAATGAATTATTAAATGTTAAAATGAAAAGGCATGTCTTAAAGATAATAATCATATTAACTATTTGATATTGTATCCATCGATATTTTATACCTAAATTTATTAAATTTTGTAAAAACAATAAAAATAACAATTAATATAATAAAATTCCATCAAATAAAAAAATTATGGATTAGTCTAATACATCAAACTTATAATCATCATTAAACATTAATCCCTACATTGATATCCAAAAAACAAAAAAAACACACTAATCCCTAAATTTATCTAAACCATGCTCTGATACCAACAGTAAAGATGCACCCTTAAACATTATTTATTATTTTTATTATTTCAGCTATGATTATAATTTTTTACAAAGATTTTTTAGGTTATACATTTTAGTATATTAGGATAACCAATTACATACTAAACCTATACATTTCATGTTGACACTTTTATGAGGTGACAATTATTTTCACCAAACAATGATTTGTAAAATTAAACAATGTTTATCTTAATGATAGGTCTTTGTAATTTTTATTATCACCACTTTGTAATCCCTAATCATCCTTAAAAACTTTTAAAAAATTTCAATACAATAGATGATAATAAAAATCATAGTAATGGAAATTAAAAGAAGAATCATATTGCTATATTTCTTAAATTATTCCCCTAAAAAATTTTCGTTTATCACAATTCTCTATTATAAAATGAAATATTTCTTTTTTATTCGACAATACAGACAAATTTAGATCTGTGATAATCATTAGAACCAATATAAAAAAAAAAGAAATCCCTTTTGGTGAAAGATATCATAACATTCATAAAAACAATTCAAAAAGAATTTAGTTGGAATAAAAATATGTTTTAATTACAATATAATCATCCCCTGATGTATTGGGGTACTGTAATGGGGATCACCCTTCATATTGGTTATATCCGGGTCACCCGTGAGTTATAATTGGGCTCATTCCTTTTTATGTGCTATATAAGGCTCATCAGCTTTTTATAGGCTATAATGGAGATCTACCCTTCATATATGTTATATCAGGATCACCCATTATCCATGATATATAATGTAGACCAACACATAGTATAAGATATATTTGGATCACCCGTTAGCTATAATGGGGTTCATCCATTCATATATGTGGAAAAACAAATATGGTCAACTACAATCACTAGCATACCCAATGCATTGGAGGATATAATGGAACAACTAGTCATTGGTTTATCATGGAACCACACATAATTAGTTAATAATAATACCACCCATCCATGGTTTTAACAGAACCCTATTAAAATTATTTATAAAAAAACACATAATTTTTTAATATTCTTACGAAACATAAAATATTAATGAATTATTAAAGAATCCCTCTTAAAAATATTCATTAGAAGAAAATAAACTTATCAATTTTGAATCACTCATTTAAAAAAACTGTGAAAACACTATAAAATGATAATTCATTGAATGTAACCAAATAAACATGTTAATTAAGGTTCAAAATGTTATTGTGACATAACACTGGAAAAATATATTAATGAAATATATATAATAAAAAACAATAATTTTTTACTTGTTTAAAAAGAAACATTAAAATATTTTTTTTTAAAAGTCCCTTTAATAAAACCAAAAAAAACTAGACCATTTTTAAAAAATATATATGAATTATAAAATTAAGATTTTTTAAATAAATTCTATATAAAACTAGTAGAAAATTAATTTTAAAAACATGGATGTGAAGGAGAATATTTTATAAAATAATTCATTATAAAACTGAAAACGTGGTTTCTTATTCAACGAGTCCCTTAAATTGGGTCTAATGGTATTTCAATTTATTATAATGTAATAGATAATTAAATTATATTAATCAATCAATTAATTAAGAATTTTTTACAAAAAAGTTTTATAATAATATTATTAAATTCATATATGGCTATTTTTATGAGTTATAATGTTCAATTTCATTATTCCGAGAGCTTTCATTTTAGGTTTTTATGACAGGTTCCTTTGAGTATAATTATGGAATTCTTATAAAATTGTAATAATAATTACAATGATGAATGAAATGTTATTTTTAATATTACCCAATTATTAATTGTCCCATTTTTCAATTTTTTTTCTTATATTCTGATGATTCATTTGATAAAAATGTTAATTAAAAAAGGATTGTTTATTTTTGGAATTTTTTACAACTCGCATGAACTAGTTTAATTATATTTTATATCATGTCTATATATTAGTTACATAAAATTAAAAGGATGTTGTATTCATATTAGAATATATTTTAAGTAGAATAATAGTTTTATGGACACTACTGAAGGTGTTAATGTAAAAAAAGTCATCATCCAAAAGATGGTAAACAACCATAATATGGACAATCGTTTAATTTTTTCACATAAACGGATATAATAAACATTAGTTATTTTATATTTTACATTATTAATATATAATTACAGTGTATATATTATAATCATGTTATAATTCCTTGATTTATGATGGGATTTTGGATTTTTTAGAAGTCGAAAATAAATTAAGAGATGTGGTTTTATAAAATTACCTCTTAAATATGACATCATTGAAGGACACCTTGAGGTTCTTGGGATTGGGAAATTGGTGACACCAATGAAACGATAAGTTTTAGAGAGTGGGGATGCGTTTTTTAAGTTATTTAATGATATTCGTGTCTTTTAATAGAAATTTAGTGGTGGGGAGTGGAATTTATTATTTATGATTGGTGCTTTTAGGAAGGAAAATAATGATAATATTTTTGTTAAAACCTAGAAAAATTGGTTATAAATAATTAAAACTAGATATACTTCATACTAATATTTTAATGTATTTTGATGTTTAAAAAACACATAGATCATGAATATAATGATAAATTTTTTAGGTGTTTTAACATTTTACTTTAAACATTTACCAATTTCATTATTTTAACTATACAATGGAAATTTGTATTACAATCGTTACATTATTAGGCCTAAAAAGTTAAAATGGCTTTAGATAATTTTTTAACATTAGATTACTTTAAGAGAATCTATTTTTCCAATTAAAATTACGATTTTTTTAAAATTAAAATTTAAAATGAAACCAACATTCATGATGAAAAATTGGGTTTGGGGAAGGGAATTTTTCATGAAAAATATTAATTTTTATTATCTCAATGAAAAAATAATATGTAATATATGAAAATAAATTATTAATTTATGATATATTGTTTATAAATTTAATATAAAACATTCAAAATTGGGTATTATTTCATTTAATTAAAAATAAGAATCATTATTAATGTTAAAAAATTTAAAAAAATTATATTTATAAGACCATAAATAATACAATTCTAAAATAAAAAAAATTAAAATTCATATTAATTTTAGATAATGAAAAAAAATTAAAATTAATTATGAAACATTAAATTAAACTCAAAACATAATATTAATTGTTAATTATTAAAATTACTTGAAACAATGATATTCTTACAGAAATCTATATTATTTAGTATTAAGTGGAAAATTAAACAGTTTAGAAAATTATAACAATTTCACCATTGGAATATTTTTATATCATAATTTGAAAAAAATTAATTTCATTTTAGAAACTAATTTATCAAAAATTTTAAAAAATTACAAATATTAGTTTTACATAAAAGTAACGAAAATTAATTTGTATGAAAGTTGATTTCTAATTAATAAAATGACATTAGTAAAAATATAGCGGAATGACAGTACTAAAAACTAGTACATATAAAAAAATAAATAATTAATAAGTTATAAATGTCTATGAAAATTATTTATTCCTTAATTTAATAAATTTTATTCAACCTCGCCAATTTAATGGCACGGTTATAGGGATCACGTTTAAATAATAAGACTCTTTGTATTTTTAAATGCTCGATGGATAAAGTGGATGTTTTTATTTAGATATCAGGGTAACTAATTATGAAAAATCAATTTATCCATTACATTAGTATTCAACCCATCTAGTTTCTCATCAATACATTTTAAATTATAGTTAATAGTATCATGTCACTTATTGTTATCACTAATGAATAACTCTAAAAAGTATTGTTTGAGAAACAATGATTATATTGGAGAACCATATAATCAACAAATATTACTTATAATATGTCTGAATCATGAAACCTTCTTCTTAATATTGGAAACATTATTTTTTTCATAGGTTATTCATGGAAATTTTATAAATACTTCTTGAATGTTCATAAATATTTGGTGAAAAAAAATATCTTTGGAGGGTCAGAATAGGTATGAAAAAAGAACAATTATCTTGTACTTAGTTATGATCAAGTATAGTTGAATGATCCCTTTTAAGAGTTATTACCCCTAGTAAAAGATATATTAGTAAGAAAACGATAAATAGTTTATTGAGAGGGATGTAATTTCATGTAAACCACATACTATATTTTTTTACAAAATTCTAGGACATATTCATATACATTGACTCATCCTTTTAACAAACTTTAGATACATCACAACACATATCCATAGAAATATTCATAGTAATTTAACCAATTTTTTCTCATCATATTTAAAAATATTTAACCAAAACCATCAAATAGAACTAACTTTAGGAACTATAGATTTTAATTCATAAATACAACATATTTATATATTAATTTTCCGTGTATTTCAGTAACACATGACCAAAGGCCATAACCGTTTACTTTATTTAGATACAAGAAATAGAATCCTCTTATTTTGTGAAATATCTCCACCATCTTCGACAAAAATCATTTCATATACTTCTCTTATTTGGTAAAACATACCTTAAGCTTTCTTAATAAGCTGGAAAGTGAAACAAAAGAATGGGTGAGCTCAAGAAAATCCAAAATGTTAAATTTAGGATATATTTATCAATGATCATATTAATAAATAATATTAGAATAAGGATATCTAATCCATAAAATAAATTACAAAGTTCACACCTAACCAGTAATATATCATAAATTTTTTTATGGAATAAAACATTATTATTTTAGAAAACATATTCTATAATAGTGAGAAATCACTATAAAACATTCTTTAATAAAAATCTCATGTCATAAAAATATGGAACCATCATGAATAAAAAATCATTTCATATGTCAAGGTTTACTTCAAAAACCATCAACATAATAGAAAATTATTTATCACATATTCCCATTGTGGATCAAGAAGCACATGTTTCACATAGCAGTTTTGGATGAACTTGTTTTCCATATTGAATTGAGCTAAAAATTATACCCATAGAGATTCAATCCAATAAACATTCTTCCCATTGTAATTTTCATAGATATAAAGCTTCTCCATATGCATTGGAGGAAGATACATGTCTGATCCTTTTAAAAATTGTATCCATACAAATAACTTCCATTACATCATTAAAAAATCATCATATTAAAAAACTATAATACATGAAATGAAAAAAAAGTTTTATAATCATTTCATTATTTCACCACAACATTACCCATTAAAAATAAATGATTTATTAAAAAAAATAAGCATTAAACATATCTATCCATAAAAGTAATAACTCTGTTAAAATTAATTCATCTACCTATTAAAGCATATGTGATATCATAGGACGTCATCATATGTGGATTTTTATTTTGAATGATAACTTGGAACATCTCATGATGGATATTTCTTTTCCATAATAAAAAAAATTATAAAACAAAGCACATTTTCAAAATCTATTTAGTTAAAAATAAACTCACAAAATTATTATGGAATCAAAAAAAATTAATGAAAACATTCCCAGAGAAAAATATTCAATAAATTTTTAAAATGTATTTTTAATATAAAATTAAAAAAATGAATAAATTTTATTAAAAAATTAACTTAGATACCTATAATATATGTTTTTTAAGAATCATTTGGTCATGATGATAGAACATAACATTCATGTCATACACATTGATAAAAAGTCCACTTCCACAATTTTTTTAACATCCATATGGTAATTATTTTGAAAATTATTTTATTATTCCTATCAAAAAATTAAAATTGTGACAAAATTTGTAAAATTTCCTTTAATAAATAATTTTATAAATCCTTAAATCATTTTTTAAAATATTTGTAGAAAATAGGGTTTAAAAAAAATGTTTTTATAGGAATATATAAGTAGAGGTGATTTTTATTAAAAACAATATTAAAAAATATTGAATACATAAATAGAAAAATATGAAAGAAATAATTTATAATAAAAAAATAACCATGCGATAAGAAAATAAAAGTGTTTCAAAAGATATAGATTATTTTATTTCATCATTTGAAGAATAATCATGAGTAGTCCTGATAAATGATTATTTTGTTACATTAAACTATTACCACACTGATAATTCATAATTCGTAATTCTCATGGAAAAATAAAATTAACTAAAAATTAAAATATCTTGATAATTATTGTGTTCATGATTTAATAGGAAAAAGGTACTATATACACAACAAATGATAATATTGGTAAATAATAAAACTTATGTCCTAATAAAGTCTACTTGAGTCAAAAAATCCCTTACTACTTTGGTAATATTTTAACTCAAAAAATCCTTGACTAGTAGATCAATATATGTGTATGTCAATCTCAAAAAATATATGTATAATTATGATAAAATACATTCATGGGTAGTATATACACCACATAAATGATAGATGTTGTGAATATAAAACGTGTCTCATAGAAAAATTATGTTGTTAACAAATTCTCTTATACCATTAGTTATATATTAAATCATAATCCCAAATAAATAATAAAATAAAATTTAAATTTAAATTTTATTAAAAAAAAATTAGATTCATAATATAAAATTTCATAGGGAAAATAAATACACCAGAAACGATGACTAGTGAATATGTATATGTCTCAATGAAATTAATGTAAGAATACAAATCCCTTACCATAAGTTATTACATCAATTTTACACATTATCAATTTTTTGGATTACTATTAATTTATTATAAATCTTGTAAAGAATCATATATATATTATAACATATATAATTTACTTAAGACGATTTGTTACTTTTTTATTAATAATTCCACGTTAAATCCACATATAAGTTAATTAAGTATTTGTTTTTCATGTAGGATTAGATTTTATTTTTTTTATACTATAAATTTAATCATAGTTCCATAATATACCTAATTTTATCCATGATATAAGAATAATATATAAATTAATATGAACTATACAATATTTTAGAGTGCTCCAAAAAAGGAAGTGATAGAAATTGAAATATACCCTTCAATAATATAGTAGGTCATACATACCACTGAACACTACTTCCATTTTCCAAATGGAATGAATGAATTAAATCAAGAAAATTTATTAACATTAAATAATTATTATTATCTTATATATATCACATATTTTAATTAAACTTATCCTTATTTTTATCCATGTAAACTGTGAAAGAATCACATAGCTTGGCTAGATTGTAGTCATTCTTACCCATGAACAACGATATCATGTTACCAAAGAATGGAAAGTAAGAAAGAAATGGTTTATCTTGATTATTTAATAATTATTTCATTATGAATATCATATATAAAAAAATAATACAAAATATATCCATCTATGATAGGTGGTGATGGAAAATTAATATCATCGGTTTATGAGGTGGAAGTCCACTATACCCATGATTAATGATTTTGTAACCCATTTATGGAATATGATTTTTATTTAGAATATTCAATTAAAATAATAAATTCTTAGTAAATTTTATATTATTATTTTTTATATAGAATCATGGTGTAATGTATTGATATTTAATAATATTTAATTGGTTCTTACAGTTTACTTTTGTTCATTTTTTACTATTTATAGAAGAATACATCCTTTAATATTTAATGATCTGTAAATATATTACCCCATTTACATTAATAAAAATGTGTGTGTATATATATATATTTAAAAACATATTTTCCATTATATATTCCAAAAAACAATTCATGAATTTGTCTCATGAACCATCATCTGGTGTGAACTATAAGATACTATCGTGTTATTCTTTAATAGACCACAGCTATGTACATTCATTTATGAATCACTTTAGATCACCAATCCATCAATTTTGTACAATAGTGTTAGCATAGGTCAACTTACCCAAATTTTCATTAGTTAAATGGATTTTTAGTTAAAATTATGGTTCCACAGGAACATATCAAAATTAGTTGTAAACAGAGTTAATGAATTTTTTCATCCATTATAACTTTCATAGAAATAATTTTTAGTATCTATATAACCTTTGATAACTATGGATTTTGGCCACTATACCCATTATAAGGCATTCATAAATAACATGAATCATAGAAGAATCCATTAACATGAATTCAAATGAAATTATGTTACTAATAAATTTTACTGTAATATCTATAATTCAAATTAACTCTGTTTGGTACTCAATATCTCCTTTCTCATGGTATTCATCACAATGATAAAATAAACATCATTGACTTACATTCCCTTAGAATAAATAAAATTAAATAATGGGAAATAAATATCAATAATAATTCCTTTAAATATGATACAACATGTGATTTATGGAATATATAGTCATGAAACACCTACACCCATAAACAGTAAACAATTTTTAATCATTTTATTCCTTATGCCACAATTAATAATTAATTTTACCATTTTAGTTTCACATCGATAAGTAATTTTTTTACAAGGGTAATTTATAAAATAATATTATAATAAAATGATCATTATTAGGTAATTTGGAAATAATGATTCTTAATATCTAATAAAAATTTTAAAATAATATATATATCCTTGTTGATAATAAATTTTATCAGAAGCCCATGTATGACACCAAAAAATAATTTACCTTAACCATCATATAATTTTTTTTTGTTTTTTTTAATACAATGTGTGAAGAAATTACATAATACATATTTCCTGATATTAATTTTAATTATCATATATATTTATTACCTTTCATAAATCTATGTTGAAATCTATGATATAATTTATTTTAAATCTATTCCCTCAATCATGATGAAAAACAAGTATTATGAAGTAATTTCTTTCTTATGTTGGTTATTTTTTGTATCTAAATACAAAATAGAATTAATTAAAATGTTCTAAAATGGATCAACAATAAAAATTATTTAAATAATGGAAATTTTATTTCATTTTTATAAAATATTTTATATTGTGAAATCTTTTAACGCATAGATAATGGTTAATAAAAATCAGAATTTGTCAGAATTCAGGGAAATAATAATCTTTTTAGAAAATTATCAAAAGTTTAGTATAATATAATTTTGAAATGTCTATTTAAAATTGAATTATTATTTATTGAATTAAGTATCCAATAATATAAATTAATTAATTTAATAAATGTGTGAAAAAATGAAGAAATCATTTTTTACAAAAAAATATAATTTTAATAATTCATATTAATTAATTATCATCGCATTTCTATAAAAAATATTTTATTAATTATAAATTACATTATTTATTATAATAGATATATATATCATTAAAACCATATTAAATTAGTTATTATTTAAATTTATTATGAAAAAAACACATTACAAATAAAAATCCTTTTTAAAAAATGTTTTTATGTCAAAATAATTATTATTTTCATTTCAAATAAATTGATAAAAAATGAATTAATTTTTCAGATTTATATACCATATAATTTAATAATTTTTTTATTCAAATTATAAATAAATAATCTACTATATTGGTTATAACTATCACATTAAAGAATGATATTTTAATAGTATTACACGGTTAGTTTATACATGGAGATGTGTACAACACAACCTATCAATGAAATAATAAATTTTTAATAAATTAATTTTATGAAATATTGTGTTGTCACATTTTAACCCTATTAGTTTTAATTTCTAAATGGGTATTCCATTTCACAAAAACAATCAACTGAGGTTACTTCTTCCACATTATATTTTCATGTTTCTGTGTAACTTTTTAAAATTGGAGGTTTCACCACAAAACATTGAACATTTTAATTGTCTTGTTTAAATGAAAATTCTCTTTATGATTAAAAAATTTCCAATGGGTTTTAATCATATGAAATATCTTTCCCCTACCATTTTACCTATGAGGTTATTAAATGTGAATGATTAGGTATGCAATTACTCATCATATATACATAGAAATTTCTTTGAATATGATTGTGGTTGATTGGATTCATTAAGTAATAATCCACTATCCCTACATGATCATGATTCTAAAAGAGAACAATATTAATAGGTATCAAGATTCCACTCTCCCGGATTCTCTTAAACTAATTCCATATGGTTATTTATAGAAACATATCTCACAAACATCAAAATCTAGATAACACTAATGATTGTGATTATAACATTTTTGTAATCTTTGATCTTATTTAATCTGTTTGATGAATGAATCTGACAAACTCTCCCCTTTCCCTATCTATAATAGATCTAAATATATTATTTCCTCTATCGTAATCCCAAAACATTGGATTTTGACACATATATACATATAAATAATCATAAGGATCCATATGAATGCCCAAGCGATGGCTAAGGTAGTAAGGAAACATGAATATGGGAATATTTTGATCAAAAAAACCATTGAAATATATATAAAAAATTAAATGTATATGTTTCATTTTTCAATAAAAAAGTTCAGCTTTTAGGGCTGAGACATAGTGAAGAAACCTAATTTTGTATCCAATGTTTACTGATGAATTCCCAAGAACATTATGGTTATTATAGAATCTTAGTCAAATACAATAGAATGTGGTATTTCGTGAAACCATAAACATATTTAACATATATCATGATTATATAATAGGGAGGTAAATATTATCAAATAACATTTAAATGTGATTTTGTTGAAAATATATTGACAATAACTGATTTATCAATGTTCCCATTAATAATATTTTGGAGTCCGATGACAAAATACATTTTGGAATTCCTTAATTTAAATTCTGATATGGGTAATTGTAATAAAATCCACAAAGTTTTTTTATCATAGACATAATATTCTGATATAACATTAAGTGAGATACTAATTCTACAATATCTCTTTTCATTTTATCCCACAATAAATGCTCTTTCACGTATCTATACATCTTCATTCATATTTGATGAATATAAAATGAATAAATAATATATTTCTCAAACAAATATATCTAAAAACCTGTATATGGAACACATAAAATGTATATAAAGATTAATATTCAATCATAACAATGTATAAAATTAAGAACATTTCATACCATATTTTGAAGACCTACATCTTTCCTTCATGCCTCTTTAATATTTACCAGGGAGATGGTTGACCCCTTATTTGAGAAATATATGATTTCAATCATCCCATTGCAATTTAAAAACCATCCTTTAAAATTACAAAAAATATATGACGTTTGGTGATTATCATCATATATTATTTTCCATGATCCTTTCAAATCAATGCATTGACCAACAATCTTTCTTTCCCACTGTCTTAACGTATTGAGTAGTTATAATATTTTATCAGCTTCAACTATTTTTTTCTATTGTATATTCATCTCCATTAATGAGAATATATAATTAAGACATATATTATAATTATATATATCATTCATTTATTTTTAATGATAATGCCTCTATTCAATAAAATTGAAATTACCAGCTAACTCCAAATCATGATATGAGTACTTTTTCACATCAACCATCAATTATCTTGAAGGATACTGTACAAACAAGTCATTATTTTTTATAAAACATCACATTCCATTGATCATAGAATCATAATATATTTGAAACCCTTACCTTCTATTGATAAATTTATTTATAGGTAAAATGAATGAACTTCACTTTAGTCACAATATATTTCCTTCATATTTTTATTCTAATGGATCTTGGCTCCCATACGACTTATCGTGTTCAGGGTATCTGATAGCCAAGATAAATTTGTCAAAAAGTTTTAATAATATACATACTATCTCATAATGATATAGATATCAGTCCCTATGTTTTTTATAGACAAATTTTATTTATCTATCATCTTTGATTGACCCACTGATATACCATCAGATGTGATTATATAATAACAAATAATAGCTTTTGTTAGAAAAATTATTACTTCATAAATTTTACATATAGTTTTTCAATACATAGGTTTTATAATACAATTAGAAAATAAATATCATTCTCTAAAATTTACATTGAATAATTATGACTATATTCTATTAATACTAGACATACTACTTTTGGTATTATATAAATTCACTATTCATAAAATCAACAACGATGGAAGGGAAATTAGTTAGACCTCTTAGTTTCAATATATATTCATTTTTTCATATCTTATAAACAATTATATCTTGGGTATATCCTTTTTCATTTACCTTAATTGGTGAAATCCAAAATGATGGTCAATTATAAAAGTGTATTAATCATAAAAAAGTTGATCAATGTTGTCATCAACATGGGGAATAATGTACTTGTTCATAATTCTTATTTTAATAATCTCATGAAAATAAAAACATAGTCACATTGATACATATTTAATATTAACCTAATGAATATGTATTCTGAAAATATGACACACTTTGATGAAATGATCTCTTATTACAACTCTTCAAGAGTTTCTTATTGAATTCCAGAATCTCATGTGAGGATGTTCTATAGTAATAATTTAAAATATGTGTAGCACAATGTATTAGAACAATTACAAACATAGCCTCTTGATCTGGTGGAATAATAGGAATCACTTCTATAAATAAATAAAAATTGACAAAATAAAAATATCATTTATGTTGAGTTTCACTTGAACCATATGATGTAAACACCCCCTTTTAATATTAATAGAGTCCCATAAAATTTATGTGTTTAAATTGGATGTTCACATCTATCATTGCATTGGTTGAAAATAAAAGTTTGTTTTATAATATCAAACATGAATTCTCATATAGATCAATTAATGCATGATTTATATAGAGAAATGTAATAAATGCCTAAGATGACATCAAACTAAATCAAGGGATATATATATGACAATTAAGAACCATATTCCTACTTAATTATTCCAAATAAGTATCCTAGATATGATATTCAATCATTTAACCATTATGGGTTTTCATAGAAAATTCGTCATCTAATAAATGGGGATGAATTTTGAAACCCTTTAAAAATTCATCAGATATTATAGTGCCAGTACACATTAAAGAAATCCATTAGTAGATATATAGTGGATTAAATGTGTACCTTTATCCATCTATTTATTGTACTAAACATCAAAAATAGACACCACATGAAATTACCATTGTAATATTTTTTTAAGAGGTTTTTTAAACTGATAATTTTCATTAATATTGTCATATGTTTACAGGATAGTATAATTCTCAAAATCTGTTCATTTGAATCGTTGGGGCATAGGTTTTATAGAAGGGAGTGTATTCCTCTTTTCCATTGCATTATACATCTTATTTCATGACTTTCCATATTCCATGGATTTATGACCCACCATACCATTTTATTAATCCCATAGAAAAAATAAAGCAGTTATGTTGATGTTTCATCGCACATGACTGATATATATAAGGCTTTTTTATTCCACCATGTTATTATTATTAAAGGGACATAATGTTCCTTTTATTATCAAAACATTGGGAATGGTTGGAATCTCAAATTTATATTTCTAGGTTTGGTTCACATATAAAGAATTTTTTATAGCTACAAATTAGTTCTATAGATATAGAAATTTAGGGAAATATAATTGGAGAAAAAAAAGGATTGATAATCCTTACATATAGGTTTTGTGACAATACAAAAAATGTACCACATATGTCTTGTAAAATTTTCCACATAGGTACCAATAGATTCATCATCCATATAATTCATCTCAAGGAATTCCCAATACATTTTTTATAATACTAAATTGAACTTTCTTATTAGAAAAAAACATATTAAACACATACCACCCAATAGATTTAGTCTCTTCCTATTCGGTATTCTTTATGATAAGTTTCCACTGATAATCATATTCTCATTCCCTATGATAGATATCAAAAATTATTTTTTCTGGTATAAACACCAGACCCAGTAAAATAAAAAATCAGTGTTACTAATCTATTACCCAAAAATTAATGGATTAGTGGAACTAGTAAATGAAATTTGACATTTCCACAAGGTGTAATAAATAGAACATTGTTCCATCCTATTCATGAGAGTTATTTTGGCACAATTCATATCATAAGAATATTTTCTGGTCACATGAACTATATTTCTCATTATATCTCCAAAAAAATTGCTTATATAAGATATAAATCCTTTCATTGTCCATCATTTTTATTATTAACATAGTTATATAAGCATCCATCCATTAAAAAGATCATAAAACATATTATTTAAATTATAATCATTATAGAATACATAATAATCAGGAAAACATTACGGGTTGTCTAAATAATGAAACCTTATATTCATTCTATGATAGACTAGGTTTAACCTAGGTAATTCATAGTCAACCTCTATTAAAATCATTTATGATGATTCATAAATAGTTTGGGAATTTAAAATACATATCCCTTAGCAGGGTCAAAATAGTTGTCTAGCATTGACCATTATCATGCACTAGGTGATAATCAATCCAAATCCGAATATTCCATACTCAGATTAATTACCCTTATGTATAACTTTTTTATCCTCTTCCACCAGTTGTATCTAGATAGGGATATAATGTTTTAAAAACCGTGCATTGTATGTTTATCGAATAATCCATGACATTTTCATGTACACTAACTTATCTGTAGGGTTATCACTAATTTTTTCCCATCATTTTTTCATATCATTAAATATATAATTGAATGATACATATTATAAAAACTCACCAAAATACATATATATAACATCTTAATTGATGAATTTTTAATATATAATAAGAAGATCAATTCCAAAATCGTAGGGGTCTAATTTTAGTATAAACATAGTTACATAAAAAACATGTACATTAGTGAACTACTTAAACATATATAAAGATCATAAAAACTAATTCCTTTCTTATATTTATCATACATAATAACATTATTCATAACATAGGGAATAGATACATAAAAAATTATGATCATAGATACTCACTATAGGAAAACATGGGAAATATATACCGATGATCGTATAAATACATATTATAAGAATATGAGTATGTGATATTGATTATAATATTCAAAGTTGATAGAAAATATATCATGGATTGTAACCTTTATTCATGGTGTAAAAAGTGATTAGTTATGATTAAATGGATCATATGTGAGATAAAACATCGTAAAGCGAACATGAAAAATGTTTTCACATTTTATAAGTGTGTAACCTTCATTTTTGTTGAATAAATTTCATATTTCAAGTTTAATAACCAATAATATAAACCCAAAAAAGATCATAAATCAATACAATTTATCAAAGTCTATCAACCACATTTACATGATTACAATTAATGATCAGTAACTTCACCTTATTTTCTATAGAGGATCAAGAACATCGACTTATTTCCAATTACAGGTCTTACTCATCTATATGATTCCCAAAATCATCTCATTGTATATATATAGCTATATAAAATTAATTATAGGGATAAATAATTTCATTCCCACCTACCACATAATGAATTCTATACACATGTGTTCCAAAAGATAATTAATCATTCATTATATCATTTTATAATTTCATGTGAAGAGAAAAAGGGTTCAATAAAAATTTTATCAATCCATAAATGAATAACCCTTGTAAAATTTTTTAGTTTTATAAATTTCACATCATCATAATCATAAAACATCAATATAAAAATAATTATTCTACTAGTTGATAATATAAATAGTAAAACATAAGAAGACCGAAGGATTTTCATTGATCAATAAAAATTCATTAAAGATACCATTGTAACATTATTGAAGAAAATATAAATTCAATTTTGAAACAACTTCATTAAAATATTATAAATTTCAAAATATTAATGAAAAATATTACTCTAACATAACCATTGAATTTTGTGAAAGAAGTATTATAATCATTTATTTGTGACGATAGAGGGAATATTTATTCATGCTAAAATTATTAAAGAATAGTTCATTGACATTTTTGAAAAAAATAAAATTTCACCAATTCGTAAAATAATAAAATATGTATCAATTTAAATACTTTTATAATAATTTTTAAATGGGTAAAAATTTATATAATAAAAAACTATTGAAGATAAAAATATTCCTTAAAACATCAACTAAAAACATGGACATTGAATGAAAATGATTTTTACCTGATGTGCGAAAAAAATGATTGTTAATTGTAACATTATTTAGGTTTCTATATTTATTAAAGTGAGAAATACAAAAATGGAAACATGTATTCACCATAATTTTACCGTAGGAGAATAATATTTAGGATTTAATTTATAGTTATTTTATAATATTTCATTATTTTTGAGGTAATTATGAACAAACCACATAAATAATGATATTGTAACAAAAATCTATTACTAGTATGGTAAAATTCAAATCATCTGACCCATGAAATAATAATTCACGGAGAGATATTTAATTAAAATAATTTTCATTTTATGAATCATAAAATAAATTAATTGGTCGTATATACACAATGATAAATCTATTGGTGAATACATCTTGTGTCCCATGAAAGTAAAAGTTAGATGAAAATACCTTAAATTAAGTCTGATATCCATAATACTTGTTAAATCCTCTAGAATAATACATATATACTTAATATAAATATGTTCTATAAATATAATTAGATATATCATAGAATTTATTATTTACATAAAAATGTTTACGATCCATTTTTTAATAATTCATTATTCAATTCACTATTCTGAGTGAAACCTACATCATTTTTCATGTATAATTCATTTTAGATGGTTTTTAAATTTTATGTTAATTATTTTTAAATTATTTAACAAATGGTAGTAATGATATAAATTTATTATACATTAATTATACACATATTTCAGATTCATCCATAAAAATTAGAAACAAATAAATAAAGTATACCATCCATATAGATCATGGGGAATACATACACATGAATGTTGCTTCAATTATTTGAATGGTTGAAATTAAATAATGTTATATAAACATATTCCATTAAAAATAATTTCAATATCATTGATATCATATATATTAATTAAATATATCCTTCATTCTATCCATTACAAATTTTAACTAAAAATAAATGACATCACTTCAAGCAGGTGGTAGTTTATATATATGCATGTGTGAGGTTATCAAATTCCAATATATTGGAATTTATGAAGGTATATGTGTTAATAAAATTATAGAAGTAAAATTATTTTATTAATACTACATATATACTACACATAAATAATTATATACATCAATAAGAGGTAGTGATGGAAAATGAATTATATCAGTTCACAAGAACGTAGTTCGTCATACAGATGATTTAAAGTTCCATATTACATTTAATAAAAAAGGATATTTATATAGATTATTCCATTGATGTAATATATTATCAGTATAAGGTAGATAATAGTGTTATTATTTCATCATTTTTAATGAATATTTGGAATGGTTGATGAAAATATTAATAAAAATGATTGGTTAGAAACAACACCTCTTCTTTAAGAAACATCAGGTAGTTTCCCACAAAAACTTTCCTAGGAATATTTAAGAGTATAAAAATGGACTATAAGAAATTATATAGAAAATTTGGATAGCTTTTGGGTTTTTATTTTTTATCACATTATTCATTAGATGAGTGAGTAGAGGTGGAAACAAGGTCCCTTTTATATGTGAAAAGTCATGTTATTTTTCAAAGTACCCAATAATATGTAATAATAGGAAGTCATATTCCAGCAATGTACCTTAAAATTTTGATACATTATGTACTCATGGTGTCATATAATTAATTAAAATATAAAAAATAATAATTTCACACATTTTAGACATTTTATTCCCCTAACTACTATGTTTAATTTATTTTACTAATTTAACTTCACCACGACGACTAGGATTTTGTACATATCCGATTTATCAATTAGTCATAAAATTAAATTATTGTTATTATATAGTTTATTTCCACTAATTCAAAATATTAAATAATATTTTTAAAATAAAAAACATAAGTATGTGGAAATTAATCTTTTAAACCACGAGAATGTAATGCACAAACTCACGGTTAACCATAACATCATTAAATAAATTTTAAATGAAATTACAATTAATTTTGACTATTCATTAATTATAAATCATTATAGAAAAATTATTATTCTTAATATAATCATGGAATACATTTTAATAAATTCAATTATTATTTGTTTATGAATTTAATTTAATATCTATCATGCAATCGTTGTGAAAAATTGTTTTTCCTAAAAATTATTTTCATACAATAAATGTATTTTGAAAATAAATTAAATGTAAAGATTATTAGATTGATAAAATTAATATTTTTAACAAAATAAATGAAAATATATTAATTTTTAAACCATTTTAAATATAATGGGAAATTGAATATTCTATAAACAAAAAATTAATTCAACATAAAAATCGGTATATTGAACAACATATAAAAAAAATTCTTAATATTATAAAAAAATTCCAAAATAGATATATATTTGAACATTTGAATAAAATAACAATTTACCATTTTCCAAATATATTTTCTAAATGTTGAAAACTTAATTATATTGTTATTTCCTAGAACGTGCTAAAATAGCTTTTAGGAATAATACAATTTCTATAGATGAAACTAGATTTATCCAAATGCAAAGAATAAAAAAATAAACGATTAAGGATAATTAAATTATTGATTATTATATATATATATTATATTAAAATAATTCATCAACTATTATTAATCTAATTTATTATTACCAAAAAAAATTTCATGCATAAAAAAATATTGAAAAATGAATTTTTTAAATAAAATAATGTTTGATTTAATTTTCAATAAACTAATAACTAATGAATTTATTTAATTAATCATTATATTATATAATTTACAAAGTAATTTGAGTCCCTTTTGTTCTCTAAAAGATCATGAATAGGTTTTAATATCCAAATTAAGATGTAATGTTTTAATTGTAAAATGTGGCCCGTTTAAACTATGTGTACCATACAATTTTTTCAATCAAGGAAAATAAATCCAATTGATGAAAATATTTTATCAATTCATGGGTTTTCACCAATTATCTATCCAATTTCCATTTTTAGTTAGTAATTCCACACTAAATTTTATGGTAATCATACATACCACATATTTTTAGTAGTTATCTTCATTTTCCAACAAATCACATTTTCCTAGTTATTCATGTTTCATGATTGTGAATTTAAAATACCACGCATGAATAAATGAAACTATACGCATTCAAAATTAAGTTCCCCATCAGTGAGACAAAGTAAAAACTATGAATCATGAACCTTTTCCAATGTCCCATAGTCAATCCCAACTTTTTTATGAGTCTATATTTTGATGATAACATTCATACCACCTAATCAAAAAAATCACTAATGTTATACATACTCCCCCACAAAGTATTTAACCATACATTTTAGAAAATAAAATTTATTGACTTATATAATGTATATATTTTACAAGAAATATACATATAAACAAATAAAGAAGAACATATTATAGTATACACTTTTTATTTCATGTAATGGTATCATTGGCCTAACTTGCGCCCACATGCATTTCATAGTATAAACTATCATAAAAATGCCCAAAATATTTTGGGAATTAAACCATACGTGGATAATTTTTCCTAGACATGAATTTATGTCAAAAATAACTCACACACCATGAATTTATTAAAAAATATTAAATCATCATATTGGAATTGTTGTAGTATGATGTAAGAATAAGACATGATAATGGTGATAATTTTATTATTCCTACCCAATAAAAACCACCATTTGTAATAAATCTATATCCATTCCATAGAGAGGTGATAATACATAAATTATATGGGAATTGATAAATCAACTATCAAATATTTCAAAATTAGATCACATATGAATCTATAAATCTATCCATGAATGATTAAATTTCTAATTCATCATAGGAGAGTTTGGAGGTATAGTATTGATTTTTCTTAAAATGTTACCTATAGTCCTTTGAATATATTTGATCATCAAATTGTAATTATAAATATAATTTTGTAGAAAAATTCACTATACTGGACAATCTCAATTTATTCTAGATAAATGATTTTCCATAGAAGAGATAGATAAATAAAAAAAGAACTACGATGTTTTATGACATGTTTTCATTTATTAATCCTCATATAGATGCTATAAGATAATCATGAGTTCTCAGTATAGCCTAAGATGATACCCCTTTCTATTAGTTGGATAGTGGTTTTTCACAAAAAATATGGTGATCCCCCTAGGGATTTAAATTGTTTAATCTGGATGTAACCTAGAAAGGAATGATGTACGTTCTAGAATATAGGCATCAATTAGCTCCAAACCAATTGGTTAAATACCTTTTCCATGGAAAACAAAAATTATTGCCTCCAAAACACCTCTAAACATAACAAATAAAATTAAATTAAAAAAATGGAAAATTGTGATACCTCAAAAATAATTCATAACATACCTAGAATTTTAAGGAAATTATATTATTTAAAGTGGTGATTAAAGATCCCATGTCATAATTTAAATTATTTTCAGAGATTTTAAATATTATGATAATGGAATGTGATGGTGATACATGAAGGATTGTTGTGAATTCATGAATTAATGTTGTATTTCATATATGATAACATATCTATGTGGATATTTTCAATGATATATTATTATTTTCATGTAATAATGGAATGTTGTGGACACATTTAAAAGAACATAATTGGAGAAATTCTTGATAATGATGAAAATGAAATGTGATTATTTTTTCACTAATATCGAAGAGGCATAAATGAGTTTATTATTGATAAAACCTTATATATATAATTTTTTTTAATGAAATTCAATGGAAAATATATTTATAGGATAAAAATTAATTAAATTAATTAGAGGAGAATAATATAAATATGGAGAAATTTTTTTTGGAATAATATGTTTTGATTTGATGAAGGGATGAGAAGTAATTGTTATAGATTGATAAAATTAATTATATTTATTAGAAATGGTTTTAATTTTGTTTCAAACATAAGTCACCATAAAATTTTAATATTTTAATACAAGGATGGAACACATGTATTATATACTTGACATTAAAAGAATTGTACATTTGGAAAAAATTAACTAGTTTGTGGTGACCTTCAAAAGTGTTGTTTTGAATAAATATACTAATATTGTTTAAAATATCATTAAATTAATTTTTTATTTAGTTCAATGTGTTAATGTTTTGTAGTTATAAATAATTATAACAACTATAGTAAAAATTTGAGTTGTTATATAATGGGATTAAAGGGGTATTCATGTGTTCAATGTTACTTCTATGAAGAACTATGATGTTCAATAAACTATTGTTTCTTATCAATGATATGGATATAAAAAGGTGGTGATAATATGTTCTATGGAGAATCTGTCTAATGCAAGTGATGTTTTCATGTTTCTATAATATCATGTGTCATAGGTCAATCTTTTTTTATTATTCCATTCAAGGGAATGTTTGAGATTTAAAAAGTGAGTTTTTTTTGAATTTTTTTAGACATTGACTATCATATGACATCAATAAATTTCATCAGTAAATGTTTATAAGATGAAATGTTTTAATATATGAATTATTTATACTTATATAAATTTTTTATGAGATCGAAATGGATGGATTTTCAATATGTAGATGTTATAGGATGATCTAATAGAAGTCTACAAGTCATAATAAATAATGTTTTCATTGTAGTAATCAAATTGATGTTTATGTTTGAATTTCAAGGGGTAAAAACTGTAATTTTTCAGAAACAATAAAAGTGTTTTGATTCAAATCATCAAATCGTTTTCGATCATGGCATTTGATTTTTGAGAAATTCTTAATATCTTTCAATAAATTACCCGGACCAAAATGTTGTTGAATTTATTGATGAAATGAAATTGTAATTTTTTCTAAAATGTATTATTTTATAATAATATCTTTCATAATGATGCATCAAATCAGTTAGATGAGAATCTGACCATGTGTGATCCATACCAACTGCTTTTCTATAAATGTCAAATTCAACAATATTTTCCTCTTAAAAAACATGTGTGGGAATTTAATTGAGGCTCATTATTTTATTCATACATTCATACCAAGAAGATAAAAGTATCCACAAATGATGAAATGTAATATTTCTAATATCCTCCAAAACAGTAGAAGAATCAATTTTCAACCAAAATATATTCATACCTTTTATTTATTTAATAGTGACTTATATAATGATTCGCATTGTCTACATGTAATGTTTTATTTTCATTGTACATAAATAGTAAAAACATCGAAAAATATTTTTATTATTATTAAAAAATATAGAAGCAAACCCCAGGGGCCCCAAATTCTATTTAAATTAACAATACTTTATAAATTTAATTTAATTATGAAGTAAGGTAAAAGAAAATACATAAAGGAACCCACTGTTGGTTTATCATATCCTGGTATTTTGAATTTTCTTAGAATTGATAATTCATGCACACTATTATTGAAAAATCACATCTACACTGTACTTGATTCCTTGACATTAATGGAGATCTACTGTAACATAGACTAATAGAAAAATTAATTAAATGTGTGAATCAGGGTGATGTGGTAGTTCCAAATATAGTGTAATAGATCACCCCTACTACCAAATAAATAAAGGTTACCTAGGAAGATAGTTTACAACTTTTATAGATACAAAAATTGATTACAACCCCATAAAATGTAGCCCAGGAATAAAAAATATTTAAAATATCTCTTCCCAACATGATGACGCAATTACACAATTAAGAAATAGGTTCTCCGCATATTCCCTATGCTAGTTTCAGATAACACACATAGATAAATAATATAATTTCATAATAATTGTAAAATATTTTGTGGGTACCCTTTTGTGCACTAATCTTGGGATGAGAGAGATACAAGAGTGCATAAATCCATCATTTGAGGAAATTATATATCCTATTTAATTCACCATTTAAATATATGGTGACATAAAGATAAAAATAATATATATCTAGAAAACAATTTCTAGTTAGATCCCAAAACAAATAATCAGTGGATGATAAAAAATTATATCAAATAATAATTCTTCTAACACCATCAACTAAAAAAGGATGATGATAATAAAAAGAATAATAGAAATATTGGTGCTAATATAAGGATCCAGAGCTACGAAATCATAAATAAGAGACGAAACCATCCAATTATCCAACCATAAATATAGTGGATATCACATATTAACAATATATATTTAACCCAACATTACTCTAAAGAATGATGCTTTAATAAATGGCCAAATTGATGATTAAATGTATATAACACACCCCTCCTTAAACATTTCTAGTAATTATTATATAAGGACCCCATGAAAGGTATTTTTCTATGAATGGTATTCTATTTCAACCTAGCGTGAAGAGAGTTATTAAAAATTCTGATGTTCTTTATTCCCATGCCTCCATTTGTTAGACACTTACAACAAAGTTTCCATGGGATGGGTACAATTTTTCTTTCATTAATAAAAAAAATAAAAAAAATTATTGAAACAAATATTCACATTATTTATAAACCCCCTCATTCATTTATTGTCTATAAAATAATAAACTAGTTTAGATACTATATAATATTTCACCAAGAAAATTATTCAACCCATTAATATGTTCTTCCCATTCCATGCTATGTTTTTAATTCTGATGTGCCCAAAAAAATCAAAAAATTAACATGATTTTGGAATCCCCTGTAGTAAAATAACACCATGGATGATAAAACGGAATGAACCCTATCTAATTTCAAACTTTTATGTGATGATGTTATTTCTTAAAAGATTAAATCTCTTCCGAAAGAATATAATGGATTTATAGCTACTATAGTTCAGTCAAAGAAATCTCTAATTGTAAAATAAATCATGTTTATAGACCCCAAACATTATTTATACTACCTGAATGGAAACTAATTTTATCACAACCATAAAATAAATTAGTTTGAGAAATGAGGTACATGGACGATTGAATAGGATTTAACATTCCGTTTGTCACCAAATGAGAAGGAATCATACTGAAATAATACTCTGTAAACAAGAAAAGAATGATAGAGAGGGTATCACATTATCTGCATCCTCTATATAATTTAAAATGACATTTAGACGAGCCATTTGAAACTATATAAACTTTAGTATATCGTAGAAGATATATAACCTTATAGAAATATGTTTTACTAAGAGAAAATATTTCAAGAACCTTCTACAAAACATTCCAATTCATTGTATCATACACCAACTTAATATCAATATTTTATGAAATTTTCTCTCCTTTAAAACATTTTTTGAGGAGATTGAAAGACTCCATTATAGTTTGAACGACGTCCAATATAGATATTTCTTTGATAAATCCAAATTCATTCAAATAGAAAATTTTGTATGTTATTTTAGAAATTTAATTATCAAGGACCATGATAATCAATAAGTAAATGTTGGTAACCATGAAAATAGACCTGATGTGTGTAATTTAATTGAAATTTAAATTTTTTGAATCAAAGTGATGAATTAAAGATTGAGGACATGAGGAAAAAGTCATTTAGTAATGAATGAAGAGACAAACATGCAAACCTAGACTTGGACAATATCCCAATATTTCTTACAAAAGATAAATTTTCCAATCCATATGGATAAGTAAAACTAAAATAAATGGGTCTAAAAAACACCTGATTTATCACAAAACCCATAAGGTTTATATTTAATTGGATATTATATTAAGGAGTAACAATGGATAGGAAAAATACTTTCAATTAAATCCCCATTCAAAGTAGCACACTAAAGGGACTATAGTAATATGAAACAATATGATCAGAAATTCTCTTTTTTTATATATGAAATGATAACCATTTTTAATTATGGTATTTTTGTAAAAGATTTTCTAACTCTATAATGTGAGTTATTAAATTACTATTCCCATATCCATCTTGAATTCACTTAATTATGACTTTCTTTTATAGAATTTTAATTCATTGTAATAAGAGTACTCAGTTTGGTGGTGATGCAATGTAACACTACCATATTTTATGTGATATATTCTTTTAATTTAGTTTATATATTTTTTTATGCTATATAAATAATCTTGGGCAATACACATCACCATTTTAGCTTTTAATATACACAACACTATTCTTGGCCTGTGATACATGCAATTTCAGGTTTATTTAAAAGAATTCATTTCACGCCACACTACTATAGATTTTTTTCAATGTATAAAATAATTATGATTAGATTATGTTATAAACAACCCCAATGGATTTTTTCACTACATAAAACACTTACTTGTCATGTGTTACACGTAAGAGAGACATTCCTCGATAGTTTGCGTTGTACGTAGTACTAATTTTTTCTAAAAATGACATTCTATTAAAATATTATTATTTAATAGGATATAAACATGAAATTTTGAATAATATAAAACACATATTGAATTTTATAACACATTAAATTTCATCTTATGTATTTTCTAGACAAGATAAAAATACAAATTCAATTATTCGGATAAAATAATAATTTAAAAAAAGCAGTTTTTCCCCATTTGATGGAAAACAAATTTAAAATTTAGTTTTTTGACACCCTTATATGTTATATTTGACAAAATAAAAATCTTTTTTAGAAGTGAGTCATAAATATTAACTTTGGATGATTCTTTTAATTTTTTTATAATTATCATGTTTGGATGAATAATAAAAATATGCTAATTTTTAATTGAAATCAACATTTACCATCAAAGTAATGTATCTTGTTAAATAAAATTATATAATGGTTTCAAAAAATGGAATATATATTTTCTATTAATAAAATGGTGGCCCTTGTATGTAATTTCACATTTAAATTGGATATAAACCATGTCAATCTTGTGATAATTGTTTTCTTCTTAAAACCCAGCTTTTGGTTTTTGACAATGGGAAGTAATTATAAGTTAATTTCTCCCAATTATTTGTTATTAATTAAGAAAAATGGATTATATATTTGTTATATGTGGGTCCAAATTATTTTAATATGTTACTTTTATTTTTGGGATATCACGAACAATAATTACGGATGTTTTTATATACACCAATTAATGGTCAATAGTGTAAATTAGGGTAACTAATAATATGATAAGGATATTAAAAATATCATAAAATTTTACAAATTATCATTAGATGAATAAAATAATAACCTTTAAGTCTTAGGTTTTAAGCATAGTCATTTAAGATCTACATCATAATGAAAATGACAAAGATATTAACAAAACCGATGAAAGTGACAAAATGTTAAACTCGCAATTCATATAAGTATGTTAGTTTTATATTAAGGATAACAATGTGATATTTAAAATATTTATTCCATGGAAAGATAAAATAATTACATATAACATTTACTTTTATTTTTAATTTTTTGGAAACAAAGAATTTTATTAATTTCTTATTTATTGATGATGTAAAAATTGATTAATTGATAGGAAATGAATGATATTTTTTTATTAAAATTATAATAACCATAAATATATCAAATGATATAACCAAACCATATTGGTCGAGTACATATCAACCGTAATCATCTAAATGCCATGATTTTGACCATTTTGAGATTTAATGAATAGATTATGAGATTTATTTTATTTTATTTAATGTAATTATAATGTTTTCACATTTATACTTTAATAAGAATTAAATTTTTAATGATTGATTTTATAGTAGATAAATTTGAATACAGATATTTTCAGGAAATATATTTGGTATATATTCATTTTAGTCATTTATTTTTAATTGTTACTCAAATAATGGGTATATTAAATATGTACACAAAATAATTTTAGTAATTATTTCAATAATGGAGATATCACGTAAATTTTGTTAAAAATATTTAAATAAATAATGTATGAGATAAATAATTTGTAAAATTAATTTTATTGATTACCTTGACCCATTAGGGATATAATAATATTTCTTATTACATAAAAAATTATCTTGATATTTCTAAAAATCCAGGAATTGAATAGTGTCAAAATTAACACAATTGATATTTTGTTAAAATAATATTTTATGAAATTATTTAAAAATTATAAAAATACTTAAAAATATTTTATAATTATAATATTCTCCTAAATGTTATAATGTATTCATTTGTGGTATAATTTAAATAAAATAATTAAATATTTCAGCCTTATAATATTGAAACAATTGTTATCTTAATTATAAATAAATTGAATAACTATTTGTCAAATAAATTGATAATGATTAAATTTATATCAGAAAATATATAAATTTTATTGTTTAATGATTTTTAAATCTTATTATATCTTTTATTCCAATAAATATCAATATGAAGATATATTTATGGATTTTAAAATTATTATAAATTAATATTTTTGAGGTTTCCGAAATTGAACCTCACATCAATTATAAAAAAAATTATTCCCTCAACTCATCACTTAATTGTGATCCTTCAAACTATACCATACCCAACTTATTTAAATTTCAAAATTTCATAGAAAAATTATAGAGGTCCTGGTCTTCGTCAATGACCAACTCAAGTTCTCTAAAATGAGATTTAGAGGAGGCATGTCAAAGAATACATAATATCATTTATCGATTCTTTCAAACATCATTCATCATCTACTTACACCACATGAGTTGATTCATTATAATGTAATAACTCCAGTATTACATAAATAATTAGAAGTTATTATGATTATTAATCAACCATATTCTAGCTTTTACGCATCCTATGAAAACTGAAATCACCATGTGTGCATGCATACACCTTATTATCATCAGGTTGTGGTGTAATTCGTATTCACCACCACCTTAAATGGATATGTATAATGATGGAATTGATAAATATACATGTGATTAATTTAATGTTATATTTATTCTAATATAATATAAACCATGCTCATCAATACAATTATACAATTATGGGAATGATATCATTGATCGTCTGTATGTACAACTTACCATCTCTATTGAGTGATGTGAACTATTATAGACAATAATATTTAAATAATGATGATATAAATGAATTTAATTAAGATATATGATATATATTATACTAATACCATTATATAAATCATAAAACTATAACATAAATGTAACAATAATAACTTATCTGAAAAAACATGAACAAGAACATAAAGCATTTAATAACTAAATAACAACTAACAATGAAATGTTACTAACAAATAGATGAAAATATGATCATAAATAATAAAAATGATTATGATTCTAGAATATTTCTATAGCATTATTTAAATCATTATATATGATGTTTAGATACATAAGAAGCATATCAAACCTAATGTAAGGGAAAAATATTCAATCTCATTTTAATCCATGATTTTTAATAATTAAATATTGACTAGTGGTATATTTTTTAGCTCTATGTTTTAAAAAAAATCATAAAATGTATACCATTCATATATATATTTTTAATTTTTTTACCCATTTTTTACTTTTACTACATTATATGGAAGGAATCCTTCTTCTATTTTATATACGAGGAAATTCTTTAACATTTCTGGAAAACCCAGGAGGAGGATATTTTATATCATATACTATCTGAATGGATTTTTATGGTTTCATGATACCTTATTTCAATTAATCATCCTCAACAAAATTTTATGTTTATTTTAAACTTAATTAATTTCTTTTAAAATTGTATGAGATTTTCATAAAAGAAGACATTTTTTAAGAAGAAAGGATATTTTCCGCAATAATTAAGTTCATGTGTTTTAACAAAATTATTTTAAATATAATATTTTTCTCTTTAAAAATGGTTATATTTATATCACAGTTATTTCCAAGTTTTTTTTATTATGATTATTTTTTTAGTAAATATATTTTTATATCAATTTTTATGGAATGATGTTTAAGAAACCGATTTTATTTCATGGTTTATGCTATTGTAAATGTTTTATGACATTGTCGAACACATAAAATTGTTTCATTATGAGATGTGTGGGACCAATATCTATCTCCATTTTAATGGGTAATGATTTATATCTCATGAGATTATAATGTGAGGAACAACAAGTAATACTATTTTAGAACTATATGGTTGTAATGGATTGTAAATCTGGTTCTGTAATACATGGCTTGAATGGAAAGTAAACCTGGTTTAGTAATGGACTTTTACCACTTTTGTGGTCTTGGAAGAAATTCTATTGATACAATAGAATCATATTATGTGATTATTTTTTTCCACAATTCCATGTTTTATGTCAATTCTATGTTATCATAGTCATGTTCATTTATGATTTATGCCTTATGAACCGCCCATATTTATTTCATGACACATGATTTTGAGATTTAAACATTATAGTAATGTTTTTTTAATGATTATTGTTTGTTTTATGTTTTTTATTTTTACCCTTAATGATAATTTGAGCTCACAATTTTTATGTTTTCTTTTCTATAGGATATAAATAAAGGCATTAGGTAAAAAAATGGGGATGATCATTATGGGATATGTTGAATATCTTCATCAAGATATAATATTGTGTTAGGATTTTCCAAAGACACTAAACTAATATATTGTATGGGCGTCTCTTTGTGTAATTTATTACATATTCGGCAAAAGAAATGTAATGTCCATGTATGTCAATCATGGATCATTACAGTTGGTATTAAAGAGAAGGTTTAGTAAACCAATGGTAACTAGATTGTCATAATTGTAGTGTGACCTCTATATATATATTTTTAAAGACATTTTTAGGTATTTCCATAGGGTAATTCAAGTATAGGATTCAATCTAAGGGTTTTTATGATAATCATGACTAACCATTGCTTAAACCAAAGATTTCATATATTGAAATACTGTATGTAATTTACCTTACTAATGTGTTTCTATTCTATGATATGAATTTATCACACTTATATTTTTTAGTCTTATTCATTAGCCAAATATACATAGAACATAGTTGGCTATTGAATGTTTCATATGTGAGAAGTATGTGAATTATAAAGATTTATTTCCAAAGTGGAAATATCATGAATAAAATCTGGAAGATGGTATGGTTTTGGGTCATACTATAGAGTGTAAGAAGATTTTCAATGACATGTGAATGGTATGAGATGTTTTCCTTGTATTTTATACGTTAAAAATTTGAATATTCTGTTTGAGAAGACATAAGACGTTATTCTTATTTTCAGAAATATGATGATGATGGATCTTGTGTAATGGTTTAAGAATAATGTTGGATGATTAAGGGGTATATGTTTTGTATTTCTAAGATTATGTTACATGAATAAAGACATATTTATGTGTTTTCAGTATAAGATATTCATTAAGGATTGTAAAGGATGTGTTGAATATTTCTACGGAGCCAAACGTGATTTAGGGGTGAGGTGACATACCTTGAGAACACGTGATTATGGGATTTATAACCCTTATTATGTCATTTATATTTAGATAATGGCATTTTTATAAAAATATTATAGATTAGAATAAGTAAATCAGATTTTTCTAGTTTCATGAGACCTAATTATAGGGTTTTTGGGAAGTGGGTAATGATATCATGGATGTAGTATAGAAATTTTTGGGACTTAAGGAATATATCCAAAAAAAATTGGAATAATGAATCATGCATGTTTTCAATAAGGATTTCTGGTAATTCAGGTTGTTAACATTACTCAATATAATGAATGATTCATTCATTAAAATGTTTGGAATGTGACAAAAAAGATATATATTATGATATATGGGGAATAGATGTTGGAATTCACATGTTTGTTATATGACAATTCTTGTAATTGTTTTTGTACAGTGATATTGGAAATAAGTATTCTGGATAAGCCTAAAAGTTTGAATAGATTAAGTTGGACATAATATAGTAATTATTAATGAAAAAAAATTATTTATTTTATTTATGGAGTGTTATAATAGATTAGTTTTAGAAAAACAACAAATTGCAGGATGGGGAACAACCTGTCGCGTCAAGAAAGGCCGTGAGAATCCAACCCACAACCAAAGTGAGAAAGTACTTTATTGCATACAATTGTCCTAAGGGAAGTCCCTATTTAGTAATAATTTGTTTTATTTAATTTAATAAGTTTTATAGATGATGTATAATTCAATTTTTGTAACTTTATATGATTAATCTCAACATAAATGGACTTATGTAAATTTGATAACTTTTGCTTATAATTTTGTGATAGAGATAGATGAAATGAACTATCATTTTAATAAATGATCCATTCCCACTTCAAGAATTAGAAATTCATCATCATTTCATTTAATAAGAGAAGAATTTGAAATTGTACAAGGCATGAACAATTGCGAGATTTTACCAAAATCATTTGTGTATTCTCAAGAAAAATTCATCAACATTATGGAATGGATATTGAAAAGGAAAAAAGGTTATCATAGTACATTATTATCTTATTAATGATATGTTCTTCTAAATCATCATAGATTTATGGACTTATGGTATGTTAACTTTCTCCAAACCTTATTCTCCATCACTATTGATCAGCACTAGATTGTTATATTTCTCTTCCATATCTATGTTTTCACATCCCACCTATGTTCTACTATGTGGAAACCTAGTGACGAGTAACATTGGGTCATATTTTTTCTTCTAACATTAATTTTTAAGATGAAATTTTAGTATCCCTTTTTATGATGTATGTTTCTATGAAAGAAACATTCAAGTAGTAAAACATTTATAACCCTAACAAATATTGATTGACAAATTCATTTTAAGGGGGGTTGAAGGTAACACCCCCATATTTTATGTTATACATTCTTTTAATTTTTCTGATGAAATATGTTTTATGGTAGACCAAGATTATCTTTCTCTATACACAATACCGTATTTGCATTCAGTATATGTAACAAAATTTTTGGCTTGTTTTACAAAAAATTTCCAGTTCTTTTGATAGAATTCATTTCACGCAACACGGAGTTCATATTTTTTTCAATATATAAATGAAATAATATTGGATTATGTTATAATAAATGCCAAAGGAATCATTCCCTACAAGGAACACCGAATAGGAATGTGTTAATCGTAAGAGATAATTTCCTCAACAGTTTGTGTTGTGTGCAATATTGAGTTTTTCTATACATCGATTTACTTTTAAAATATTATTATTTAATAGGATATAAACTAGACATTATGGAATGTATAAGAAAATTTTGAATTTTATACAACATTAAAATTCATCTTATGTAATTTAAAGACATGATATAATAAAAAATTCATATTTTATTTTTTTATTAATGTAGTTTTTCCACCTCTTCATGGGCCGCCCATTAAAAAATTAATTTTTGTACACTATTATATGTTATATTGGACAAAATAAACTTTTTTAGAATAAATACAACAATATTTACTTTGGTTGCATTTTTGACATTTTTTTGATAATTATCACATTTTGATGAATAGTAAAAATATTGTTAATTATAATTGAAAACATCTTTTTCCATTAAAATATCTTATATGGATAAATAATATTATGTAAGAGTTTTAATTTATATATGGATTATATTTTTATCATTTCATCCAAATTTGGTATTTATAAATAATTTCACTTTTAAATTGGACATAAACACATGTCAATCTTTTGATAAGTTTTTTTATTCATAAAAATATGCTTTGGGTTTTTGAAAATGCGGATTACATTAAAATTTATTTTTTACTAATTCGGTGTTATGAATTATGAAAAATTAATTTCATATTTGGAATCAGTGGGTCCAAATTATATTAATAGGTTAATTTTATTTTGTGATATTATGGATAATAAATATGATATTTTCTAATTACCATAGTTAATGGTAAATCAGGTAAATTACGGTATCTAATAATATGATAAGGAAAATAATATTATTCTAAAACCTACCAAAATCCTTGTAGATAAAAAAATTCTACCATTTACATCATAGGTTATAATCATAGTCATATAAAATCCACTTGAAAATGAAAATGAAAATGATATTAATAAAACCATTGAAGATGACCAAATGTCAAACTCGCATTTCGTAAAAGTATAAAAATTTTAATATTGGGATAACCAAGTGATATTTACAAAATTAAATAGTCCATGGAATAATGAGATACTTTCCTACATCATTGAAATTTATTTTTAATTTTTATGAAATAAAAAATTACATAATTTCTTATTCCTTGATGATGTAAAAACTAATTAATTGATCAAAAAACAATGTAACAATTTTCATTAAATTCCTAGTAACCATAAAAATGTCGAAACACATGACCAAAACTTATTGGACGAGTACTTCTCGACCATAATCATCTAAAGGTCAATATGATGACCATTTGGAGATTTAAAGATTATATTTTAACATTTATATTATTTTATTAAATGTAATGTTCAAGTTGTCACTCAACATTAAATAAGTACAAAAAATAATTGAAGTATTTATTTTATTAAAGGAGATATTAAATAGATGTTGTTAAAAATATTAAAATAAATAAAATTTGAAATAATTAGTTTGTTAAATGAATTTAATAGATCAACTTGACGCATTTGGGATATAATAAAATATTTTTTTCGAGGATAACACCTTATCTTGATATTTTCAAATGAACCATGAAATTAATAGTGTCAAAGTTGACATAATTGATATTTTGATAAAATAGTGTTTTAAAAACTTATTTCAAAATAATAATTTTTTAAAAAAATATAGAAAAATTATGATATGGCCTAAAATGTTATAAAATATTAATTTTTAGTATAATTTTAATTACATCGGAAATTTTTTTATCCTTTTTATACTGAAAAATTTATTATCTTAGTTTAAATTAAATAGAATAACTAATTGTTAGTTTAAATGATGATGTTTAAATTAAAATCAAAACAAGTCTAATTTTTATTGGTCGATGAGATTTCAATATTATCATATATTATCTTTGAATATATCTCATTTTTTATGTATTTTTATTGTTTTCAAATTATTATAAATTATTATTTTTGAGATTTCCAAAAGTGCCCCCCACCTCAATTATAAAAGAGCTCTTCCTCCCTCAACTATTCACTTCATTTTTTGGATTAATCCTTGACCATACCATGCCCATTTCCCTTATAAACATCCAAAAGAAACATCTTAGAGGTCTTGTTCTTCTTCAATGACAAACTCGAGTGCTCTACAAGGATATTTACGTGGGGCATGTCGAAGAAGAGTTAATATCATTTACCGATTCTCTCAAACATCATTAATATTCTACTTACACCTCTTGAGTTTTTTCATTATAATGTATCAATTAGAATAGTACATATATACTTGGAGGTTATTATAATTATTAAATAAGCATACTCCACCTTCTATCCATCCTATGAAAAATGAAATCACTACGTGTGCGTTTGTATGACTTACAGTCACCATGCCAGAGTGTAATATATTTTTCACCACAACCATACATGGTTGGAGATAATGATGGAATTAATAAATATATATATGATTAATATAAATTTATATTGGCTCTAGGATACTATAAACCATCCACATAAATACCGTTACAATAAATAAGTGAACGATATCTTCGCTCGTACATACATACGACTTACTGTCTCCACGGTTGGATGTGATTCCTTCTACATAATCATCATTAATGAATGATTATACTAATGAATTGATTGTATAAATAAGATTTATATTATCCTAATACCATGTTTTAAATTATATAATGATAACTTAATATGATGTATCAGAACTTATCTGATGAAACATGTGTGCCATCATAAAGTAGTTAATACCTGAAAAAAGAGTAACAATGAAATTGTACTAAAAAACAAATTGAAATAGGAGAAAAAATCATAAAAATAATTATGATACCAGAATAAATAAAAATCGTTATTTAATTCAAAATACATGTGTTTCAGACACATACGAGGCATATCAAATATAGTGTAAGGGTTTATTTTTCAGTCTCATTTTAATTCGAGATTATTCATACGTAAAAATTTACTATGGGTATATTTGTCATCCATGTTTTCTAAAATTGTTTTCATATATTTTTTACTATTATTAAATGTATGTTTAAATTCATTTTTACCAATTTTTTACTTTTAGTACATGTAATTAATGGAATATATCTTTTTTATCATACAACATACTTTTTGACATTTTCGGTACAAGTAAAATCATAATGTTATTTAACATATAATTAATGAATTGATTTTTACGGTTTCATGATGAATTATTTCCATAAATATACCTCAATATTATTTCATGTTTATTTTAAAAAAATATTTCTTTTAAAAAATAAAGGGATTTTTAAAAAATAAAACATATTTTATGAAGAAAAGATATTTTTATCATTAATTAAGTTTATATATTTTATCAAAGTTATTTCCATCTAAGATGTCACTATTTAAATAAGGTTACATTTCTATCATTGTTTTTTCTATGATTTTATTGTATATATGATGAAATGTTATGTATGGAATCCATTTTTTTATATCTATTTATGTAGGAATGAATTTTTAGAAACCCATTTTATTTCATGGGTAATGTTTTGGCGAATGGTTTTATGATTTTTTGGAACACATAATCATGGATTTTTTATAATATGGGTGGGACCTATTACTCAGTCCAATGCATTGTGTAACGATATAAATCTTATGATATTAACTTTTCTAGAATGAAATGTAAATCTCGTTTAGTAATATGGGGAAAGAGTGGCATGTAAATATGAATCTATAATACATGGCTGGAAGAGAATGTAAACCCAGTTCAGTAAAAAACATTCTCCACTATGATGGTTTTGAAGAAATTCCCTTGATAATATAGAAATCATATTTTGTAATTATTTCTATTCCACAATTCCATGTTTTATGCCAATTCTATATAAGCATGGTCGTGTTTATTTATGATATATATCCCTTTGGAACAACCAATATTTATTTCATGACTCGTGATTTTGATATTTAAACATTTAGTAATCTTTTTTAATGTGTAAGGTATGTTTTATGTTCTCAATGTTTTCTATTTATGATCATTTTAGCTCACCATTTTTTTTTCATTTCTGTACAATATAAAGAATGATATTATGTAGGAAACAAATTGGTGAAGATCATTATGGGGGACGTTGAAGATCATTCACCAAGCTTGAATAATGTGTTTTGTGATTCCAAAGATAGTAAAATAATATGATCTTTGGGAGTCTATTCATTTAATGTATTAATTATTCTGAAAAAAGAATTTTAATATCTATATATGTCAATATTGGGTCACTACCTACTAAGAACTTTGTGGTGGTCCAAGATAAAATAAACTCTATAGGCCTCCACCTGAAAAGTTTGGAAAGAAGTATTAAGAGAACTAATTGCAAAATCCAACCAACTATAGGTATCATTACAGAAAATATTCTTATTTACCATTAAAATTTTTAGTATTAAAAAGAAATGAAGAATATCCATTTCCATGTTTAATTATATTAAAAAAATCCATAATAATAATGTCATAATAAATTTTTTAGAGACCAAGAAATGTTGAATCGCAAAGGGAGGTCCATTTTCAAATCCTAGATCATGAAACCAAAAATGATTGCGTGATGAATATAACTGAATTTTTGAAGAGTAATTATGTTAATGGAACTATGTTTATCTGGATCCTCCTCACTGAACGAAGATCAATCAATCGTGCTAAAAACTGTTTATTTGGGTTCCTCGTGTACCATGTGTTTTTAGAAAGGACCATACGAAATTCCATCACGATATTCCAATAATTAAATATTTTAAATTAGATAATACAAATATGAGAAACAAACGAATAATTTTTTATGTGGGGTGGAGAATTTTGTTGATATAACCACCGATAAACCAGTGGGATGAAAAAATGCTATTAAGTCTCTCTATGTCTTTTCATAAGTTCCTTATTTAATTCTATTTTTAGTTGGGATAGATAATATATCCCTCCATCTGTACATTTCTGAGCATTAAATGGAATGTTAACATCTTATCATCAAAAAATGATACATAATCTTTTCCTAATTAGACATTATCTAAATCCCGCATATTTTCCCCAGAGACAAATTAATTTCAAGAAAAAAATTTATACCTAACTTTATGAATACCATAAAGTCCCACCATGAAGGATTCCTTTGTTTTAAAAATTCACAAAAATTCGAGTTTATGAAATTCAATATTCTTATACAAGGATGGATTGTGGAAGAGTCATCCAAACCATGACAATTTCAAAAAAAATTATTTGAAACCTGATTTTGAGTTGTAGTTTCACTAAATTTTCTTCCCTTAAGGTTTCTTATTTCTTGAGAATTTCCTCAAACATCATTCCATTATAGAGAAAATTCTTATTTATATTATTCTATTAGAATATACAGTTGTATCACTTCCAACTATTGTATGAGTACACATTATGGGATCCCAGATCTCAATTGATGATCATTTGGTCATAGAGCTCCTGGATTCGCACTTTTTGGAATATTGGATTGAGTGGCAGCCGCCAAATATTCTTTCTCAAACAACATGTCACTCCATGTTATCTTTAGAGAGAAATTCGTGGGAACATCTATAGAATGGGTCGAGGTATAAGCTTTCATACCAAGGATGGAAGAGAAACATTGTTAGTGTTCTCAGTATTAAATGACCCAAGGATACTCCTAGAAGAAAATATAAGAAAGATGGGCATCCATAATATGCATCTCAGATAACTTCTACATGACTTGTGATCCATTTTCAAATGTACTCTAGGTACCCTACCATAAAAAAGTAATAGATTTATTGATATAAGGTGAAACAACCTCAACCTTTATATTAGTTCCACCAGATTCATTAGAATGAAGAAGGTTACCATCAACAACATCCATGACTGAAGCTTCCCCATAAATATATGAGTCATGATGTTCCACTATACTTATATACTGAGGATTCAACAACCTAGGTGTTCCACACTCAATGATATTCTAATTTTATCCAAAAAGGGGCTCATCCAGGGATTCATATTCTTTATTAAATTATTATGAACTATCTCTTCAATATGAGTTGAATTTGAGATCTCATTCGATATGTCTACAAAGGTGTCCTTAACCGAATGGTAACCATTCTGAGAAAAAAAAGAATTTCACTTCATATTCTTATTAACATCCTTCCGTGATCTATCTTATACCACATTGGGGTCCTTTACATTCTTATGAATATTCCTAAAATTATAAATATAATAACCTACTATCATTAAAAAATAATAAAATGGATACCTCTATTCCTAATCTCCATTGATCTCAAACCTCTAATCAATTAAAATGAAATTACCCATATTCAGTAACATTTGGTTCTTGTCAACTTGCTCTGCAATTTGGACGTAGAAATATTGTTCACCCTTACTCCTATGCATGTCTATCTAAATTGAGTTACCACACTGAAAGTGTAATGTCTTGAATTTTCCATGTATTATTTTTAAATATTCTGTGGCATTAATTCGAGAACAAGAATTGAGATGACGTGTGATTCCATGGCCCGAAGATCCTAAGATAAATGTTTAAAATATTTCAAACTCTTCATTATCACATATATCAGGTTTTACTGAAAAAGTGTGAAAACATTTTAACTATTTCCCAGATCACAAATCTTAGGGAACTGTGGTATTCAGAGGATCATCTCAACCTTAGGTTATTCCCAACACCAGCTGATGCAAACCAGCTTCGAATGCTAGTTTTTAGATGTTTAAGGAAAGAAAATAAATTAAATATTTATTTACTTTATCTATTAAACAAAAGAACTTATCAAAGCTTTTAAATTAGAAATTAATAAGAATTTATTTGTTTATCTGGATAACCCTATAATTACTGGGAGCATTGGAGAAGAGACTATTGGAGAAACATTTTGACGACGAATGATGAAAATTCATGATATTGGGAAATGCTACACTAGTGTAGTTGGAGGATCTCGCCAATAATGGTGTCACAATAATTATTCATCAATGATCTATCCAAACTCTAGGTAGGGCATGCTATTTCAATATTTCCATTTTGATCATTGATTTTTCAATGAACAGGGATCGACCAACAAATATGATGACCCAGAGTTCATTATTTATTTTCATATCGGTGATTGCTGGATTGATTTGGGGAGTTCGTTCTATATTTTTTTATTTTCATGATAATTTTAATAGGATAGGATCGAGGCCATAACAAACTATGGGTGAGGTTTGTTCCATAGGACTCGTATCCAAGATTTCCCCCCATTATTATTGTGTGTTCTTTGTTCCTCATAGGGTGATTAAAATAGGATATTGGTAGATCCATTTAATGGTGGAATGATCTTAAATTTTCAACCCAACACTCTAATATCCTAGGTGTGGTGAAAAGGCAACACTGGCAGACAGATGAATGAATTTCAAGAGATATCGTTCTTTGAGTATACTTCAAATGGATGATAGTGATCAGTTTTCTAAGACTATAAAATGGATGAGACTTTCCAAATCATGGATTCAATTATGATACGTTACTAGATCTTCAATTTCAAGGTGATTAGATCATAAAATCGAACAATAAATGATCAACCAAATCGATGGAGGCAGAACATTAAATCTAGAAATATCTCAAAGAATGTGTGGTGTATATTTTAATACAAAGTGTGTGGGACCAATTTAGCATTGAAAACGGTTTCGATTGACCGAGAGGTGGAACATGGTGTGTGAAATATTTTACTAGGAATACGAGACCTCACCCAGAACATGTCTTGTATCTCATAGGATACACGAACAAGGGGTGGAGTACACGACATGTACTCCACCACATGAACATACCCCAACCACATACATAGGATACCTTGGGTTCTAATACATGTGTAGGTAAACTCATGTTGAATTAATGTACTGTCATAGGGCCAACATACATAGAGAGGACCCCAGATATAGGGAAATGACATTTGAGACCCTCTACACACAGCATATTCCTTTGCTTAAACAGAATATTCCATTAACATAGGATGTTGTACTTTGAACATTGTACAGGGATGTTGTTCATGGTCAATTGTATATGGGTTTTTGTACATGGGTCTTTGTACACATTCCATTGTACACGGTCTACTATACACGAGCAAAACATGGGGTCCTGATACAAGACATGTGATAATTCTACAAGAGGCTTACTCTTATATTTATGGCTTGATATATTTGTCCATTGTATCTTGGACAAGGTTCATTTCAGATGATGCCCCTTTCTAATTATACTAAAGGTAAGTTGGTATCATTTCTTATCCACAGAAGTATAACCCTTTTTAAGAAGAAATTCTAGATAGATTTAGGATTCCCCTCCGAGAGGCATTTATTAGGATCCTCTATCCATTATTATTCCCAAGGAAGAGTCATGTAATCAACATGACCAATCATACAAGATTTCAATCCTCTCTTTATCATTTGTATACTAATGATTTTTATTATAATCTATAGCCATGGCAGTTATTCTCATCCATGTATTGTCATCTACCGCCCTCCTTGAGTTGGTTCTACTAGAGTTAGTGTATCATATTTTCTATTTAGATTTGTCAGTTTATCTCTCTCATAGAGGTTCTAGATGAAAAATACATCTCGGATAGACATAATATGAGATATCCGACTCAGGAGTGAGTTCTCTCAGATTAGATCTTTGTGGAACCTTCATACTTAATCACTAGTGTGGGTATGTGTTTATTGTTACCTAGATGTAGATTATAGGTATATGTTTCAAGTATATCTAGAAATGTTCTATTATATTTTCTATAAAAATATACTATGTAGATCTAACTGTACCATTACGTTATATAGTACCAGTGGTCATCGGGGTGTCCTACCTTGTAATGTTATACTCACCAAAGAAAGGGATTTTCCTAAAAATGATGTGTGTTCTGAATATGAGCATCCTTTATATAGAGTCTATGGCGGACCATGACCGGATAGAGATGTTTATGTTTTCTATAAGCTGAGTTGTTCATATGACATTGAGAATCAATCCCAATACCTATATTGTTTTCTTATCATTTGGACATTGTATTTAGGAGGCTCATTCTTTTAGAGGGCTTGTATTTTTTACCAATTTAATTTTCTACACATTAAATTCATTTATACTATGTTTGTTGGATTTTTTAGTTTGTATGAATTTTTTTACATAGTAGTTTTTACATTTCATCATTTTTGGGCTTTTAGATGTGTTCAAGTTTATAGGTACATAGGAAATGCCTCCCATTATAGTGAAATTCCCACTTAGTGGTAGTCACTAACATCTAGCCTATTGGAGGTGCAATTAGGGAGTCACGGTATGAGACCAACTAGGACAGGTCACAATAGAATGGTATCAGAGTGGTCTATTCTTCCATAAGATTGATTTTCAATGAGATTAGTTTGATGCTACAATGTTATGTTTTACATGTTCGACTTTCAGGCTATGGAATCCAGTGTTGTTGTTGGCGGCCAATGTTGTCATAAAAGAAAACAGTGATAACTTTCTTCTCAACATGGAACATGATAACATTTTTTGCATCGAAACAAAAAAAATGATATGTGAATCATATAGAAAAGGGTTGTGGTTTCCATGTCTCTCATTATTCAACAATCTAAATATTCTCATTGATGTGGTATAACCTGTTTCATTATAGGATGACTCCATGATTCATACCATATTGGATTCAGAATCCCAATCATAATGACGATTACCTCATGGATGAGGCTTCGTTAAAAGGTCCAGCACCCCGGGACATACTTCAATGTAGTGCACCTGCTATAACAGAACTAGTGGAGCAGCACATGGTACCTGTTGTACCATCAGAGATGGAGCGTTGGATGGGAGTACACAATGAGCTTCAGAGATAGAGATCAATCATGTTTTGTGGTGATATCAACCCTTAAGAGGAAGAGGACAATCATGAAGAAATGACTACTGTTTTCTATCAAATGGGGACAACGACAGACTAGATGGTGATCCATTCCACAAACCCTCTTTTGGTTGCAATATAGAGAGGTGTATTTTTAAAACATAGAGTTTTTTTAGGAGACAGTTTCATGGGTAGAGTTTGATCATCTCTTTAGAGAGGAGTTCACTCAAGTTACACTTCGAGTAGTGAGTATAAAATAGATTCTTTCTCTATAGTAGAGGAGTATGATGGATGATGAATATTCATTGAAATTCTCCAACATCTCTATATATGCGATGTATATGGGTGGGGATCAGTACTACAGGGCTCGAAACATCGATCAAGGCATACAATAATGCATTCGAGCCAATTTCATACATCTTTGAATTCCAAAATTAACTAGATTGCACATTTGAGATTTGGTGGTCAAGAGATACTTTAATTAGTGGAAAGAGCTATCAATAATCAGTGTCAGTCATACACATGAAATGGCCTCGACCTAGAGGATCCAACATTAGACATATGAATCAACAAATTGCAGATGTCACAAGAGGTCCCAGGATAGGTGATCTTCTATCCAGGGCTCATATGATGGATCATGTTAGCCTATATAGAGTCGATGCTACACATGTGGTGATAGAGGGAATATCGATAGATATTTCCTAGACCATCGAGCTGATGATAGATATTTGGTGGTTGGACCACTGAGTTGGAGCCAATACGCAGATGGGAATGATCCTCTAGGTGGAGGATGTGGAAGAGAAGTAGGTGGAGAAGAATGAGGTGTCAAAACATTCTAACCTACTAATAACACCAAAAACCCTATGAGGTCCACACTGGGTTAAGAGAGTTGCAGGACTGGGCCGGGGGTAGTTACATGCTGTAGAGACATATGACCAAGTGACTCCAAGGATGATTTGAGGTATGATCTGTGTTTTTCTACCTTATTTACCGTTTTAATAGATCTAGGTGGTATTCATTTCTTCATCTCCACATATAATTTCCCAAACCATGATATTCTTGTTGATATATTGAAACAAACCTTTTTCTTGGATACACCTATGGGGGGATCCTCAATGATAACACACCTTTGCCGATAATATGATCTTATTCTTGGGAGTGAGTATTTTGATTGAATCCTTTGAGGGGCAGTGTCAAGACCTTACGATGTCATTATTAGTATGGATTTGTTATCATCTGTCCAAGCACATATTGAATATTTTAGGTGAAGGTTGTGTTGTTTCCAAAGTGATGGGATGCGACGTTCCTTTGTAAGTGGAAAGGAAAACCAAATAGCACATGATGGACTCATGAATATGAGGGTGAAACTGATATCTCATGAGACGACTAGCCTTACGCTCAGAGTATAAGATGTTTTGAGATTCTAGTACACATTAGTAGTATTGGAGTACGAGGATGCTTTCCCTGATGATGTTCTAGGATAACCTCCCCACAAGAGAAATTGCCTTCTACACCACTTTAAATCCATGGAAAACACTAATATTAACACCAAAATATCAGATGGATACCATAGATCATCATGAGATATGGGTGAAAATAAAGGATTTACAGAAGAAAGGATTCATGAGAACCAATGTTTTAACCTGGGTATCCCCTGTTTTTTTTCTAAAAATGATAACTAAAGTTTGAGGATGTGCGTGGATTACTGGTGATTGAAACAAGTGATGGTAAAGAAAAGAAATCATATACCGATGATAGTTTTCCTCTTAGATCAGTTAAGAGGGGAATGATGGTTCTCTAATGATGATATTCCATTAGGATATCACCCACTGTGAGTACAAGGTGTGGATATATTTATTATGATTTTTAGATGATTCTATGGACATTATGAGTTCTTGGATAATACCTTCTTCGTGAAGAATTCCCAAGTAGTTTTCGTGGGACTCATGAACCAGTTCATCCATCCATACGTTTTCTAGTTCATAGTGGTCTTCATAAATGGAATCCATGTGTACTCTACATTTGAGTAGGAGCACGTGAGACACCTATGGATGGTTCTGAATGTACTCTGAGAGAACAAGTTTTTTCAGACACTCTAAACATGTATGTTTTGAATTTAGGAAGTCTACTTTCAGGGACATGTTAACTCAATAGATAGACTAGTCGGGGACTGACCAAGGTAAAAGTAGTGTTAGGATGGGATCCACCTAGAAGTGTGATAGAGGTGCGAAGCATCGTTGGGGTAACATGCTATTATAGTGTATTCATACATACTTTTTCTCGATTATAATCACTGAAGATAGATTTTACAAGAAAGGGGTATTAGTTCATGTTGAAAGATAAGTGATCGCGGTATTTTCATTAGTTAAAGGCATAGTTTTATGGTCACCCCATTCCAATGATTTCCAGAGGAGGGATTCAAGTACATAGTGTTTTTGTGATGAATCTGGGACCATACATGGTTGGGTCTAATATAGAGGCATGGGGTGATTTTCAATGTTTTAAGTCAGTTAAGGCCACATGAGAAGAAGTACATGACACATGATCTTGAGTTTCCAGTAGAAGTCATTACATCGATTATGTAGAGATACTACCTAATGGGTGAGAGGTTAATCATATACTCTGATCAGAAGAGTCTCAAGTATATCTTGCCATATAAGGATAAATACATGAGATATAGGTGATGGCTAGAGTTCCACCAGGACTATGTCATAGAGACATTCAATAATCATGGGAAGGGAAATGTGGCGGTGGAATCTCTCCATAGGACATCTATTTTACAACTACTGAATAATGTGTCAGAGTAGTTGGCCTCATTATATTTTTCATTTTCATATGGAGATTATGAATCTTACCGCTAGTCTATGGGTATCACTTTTCCACACGAATAGTGACTTAGCGAGGCACATCTTAGGGATACCAATTGTGAGACATTATTTACTCAGACATCTAAATGGCCTGCTCCTAATGGATATTCACAAGGCATAGAGCATGTTGTCATTAATGGGGATACACAATTGAACTAGCAGTGTTGTGGGAATATTTTTTGAGGTACTTTCTTGCATCCCCTTTTTAGGTACATTCTGGAGTGGAGAAAATGTACTGAGAACTCCAACCTCAGTTTTGGTTTATTGGGACGAAAAGGCAGTGGAAGAGTTTGATTTTTGATGAATAATGTGTCATTAGGTTAAGGCTATTCACCAACTTCCAGTGTGTACAGTTCACCCCTATTGAGGTGCCAAAATAGAACTGGGATGAAATATCTGTTGAATTTTTAATATTTGTACCGCGTACTTCCATGGAATATGATGACATCTAGATTATTGTGGATGGCCACACCATATATGTAACGCCGCGATCCTAGTTACCCAGAGTCGATGCATTATTACATATCATTGGCATGATCACAAGAGATCATGTCTCAAAAGACCGATTAGTTTAGTAGTCTTGGAAACACTAGATACATTCATAAATTTTACATTACATCATAAGTTGAAAACTACAACAACATCTTGTCACCACACTCATATCCCCTTATAATATCCCTACAAGTCATTCATAAAATACTGCTTCACATCCTGGAATAATTAAAACATAGAAAGGGGTGATCTCAAATGCCCAGTAAGGATAACAATATAGAAGAAACAATTTTAAATAAGTATAAACATATAAGGTAATCTATAAATAAAAAAACATTTTAAACTTGAAATTCAGTATAATATGGAAAAAATGAAATGAAATAATTCCATTTACTTATTCACATGGATATTCTACAAGTAAACTAATCACATGAAATATCAATAACCACTTTTATAATGATGGAATCCATAATGCCAGTCTATTATAACCATATATTCAAGGCCTCGTTCCAAGACTACAAATACGACTTTGTCAAGGCCTTGTGCCAAGACACTAGTTTGTCTCATAAGACCTACCGATGCATCGAGGAGCTATAGCAGGATCCACCCGTCACTTATTAAGTGAGAGGACCAGTTTGGGATATGTCAAACACTGAGAGGGGGGGTGAATCAGTGTTGGGGACTATTTAAACCAATTACAACTTTTATCCCTGTACCTCATGACCTTTTAGGATCTTGATTCTCTTATTCTCTTTTCCATGTCACATGCAATAATAGAAAGCAGTAAAAATATGCACACAATATTTTTACAAGGTTCACCACTCAAAAAGAGTAGCTACGTCATTTCCATGCATGGGTATGACCACATCATGTATTCTCTATTTTAATGTGATGTGCTTTTACAATGGAGTGGCTAGGAAAACAATCCTCTATCCCGTGTGAGTCCCTACACTTTGGAGGGGGGTGGGAAACAATCCTCTTCCCTAGACTGGTGATGACCTAGCCCAACTTGTAGTGTCTAGATCGTTCTTTATACTGCATATGGAGACAGTCTTCTTCCTTCTTCAAAAGGTAGGTTCTGCTCTTGATCTTCTTCAGTGCTCTTCACTTGATTACTTGCAAAGCAGTAGGCAAGCAATTCTTCGTGTCTTCTTCTTTTCTTCTTCACTAGTGCAAAAACGGCTACACTAGGACTTCTTCTTCTTATTTAATGCAATAACAGAATGCACTAGGACCCCTTCTTCTTTCATAGCAAGAATCACATATACCAATGTGATTAATTAGGCAATGAAGACCAGCTTACTTGGCATTATCATATTGAGTTCTCCTCTTGTTCATAAATGCATGTGATCATGCATATGGAATGTAGTTGAACTCTTTTCCTTGTTCTTATTTCCTCTCCAGAAGATGGCAGGAACTCCTGGAATAAAACATCTTGTGTTCATACTTCAACTTGCATGCCCTATACTTGTGCGCCTATAACTTGCACGCCTCTTCTTGCCCGCTGCTACATGTGGGCCACTACTTGCGTGGAAAGACTTTCCCAAAAGACATGTGCAGAAACACTTGGGTGGCAGACTTGCGCGACAACACTTGCACGACAGACTTTCATGGCAACACTTGCGTGGCAGACTTGTGTGGCAATACATACGCGTTGTATAAATAACACTCAGCTTGCGCGCCACTTCACCTTGCGCGCCGCTTTCTACACATGCACATTCAGACCTCAATTTTTTCTCTTAAGTGTTGATCCCTTAACAAATGAGGAGGCGAGTCTTCTATTTATAGGATATTTGGTGACTTTCGCACCCATACACTTGCACGCCAAAACATGTGTGCTAAGACTTGCGCGCCAATACTTGTGTGCCAATACTTTTGTGACACTCTTGACTTGCGCGACACATTAAAACATGCGCAACACTTTATTTCCTTTGTCATATTTTGATTGGATGATCTTTGAAATAGGACTTGGGCACCACTTACACTTGTGCGCCACCACTTTCACGCCACCACTTGCGGGCCTCCTTCATTCCTTTTCCATATTTATGAAATAATGAAATTTGAAATATGATTTGCATGACACACTTGCGCGCCAATACTTCCACACCAAATACTTGTGCGCCATTCGTGAATTGTGTGCCACTTTATTTCCTTTTCCATATTTCTGAAATAATGCTCTTTTGAAATATGGCTTGTGCGCCCTTACATACTAGTGCGCATACTGCATACATGCACACCTACGTCTTTCCTTTTCAGTATTTTTGATCTGATGATATTTGTGATTTGACTTTTCCAAAAACAATTCTTTTTCTCTCCCTTTCCTTCATAAGGCTTGCATCACAAGTTCTCCATACTTATGATATTTGTGAAATACAAATCAGCAAAGAATCGTTTGGTTTTACAAGTCATTTCCTTTTGGAATATGAATTCCAATGTCCTTATTCACCCTCACTACAAATCCTAAAATCCTTTAGGAGTGTTAATTCCGATGGACTCCAATCATCTCTCTTCATACAAATGTAGAGGTTTGAGCTTCTTCAAACACCTTCAATGTTGCAGAAAATGTATCACCTTTGATACATGTATTTGTAACTTTAAGACCAGTGCAACAATCATTTGATTTCAAGGAAATGTGAAATTCATGACCTTCTTAGAATGAAAAGCCCTTACATACTCTCTCTTCTTCTTCAGTCATCATTCTCTACTCCAAGAAAATCATATGATTATTTTCTTCAAGTAATCTCTTTCATGGTTCTCATGCAATCGTGAAGCATTGTATTATCTTCTTCAAATCCTCATTCTTCTTCAACCATCCTTAGATAGATGATACTTCACCATTCTGCTCCATTCATCCCCAAATGGATGATACTTATCCATTCTTCATTGTTTTAAACAATGAGTCACCTTTGACACAAGTTCTTTGAACTTAGGATCAGTTCAACAATCGTCTGAATTTTTCTTCTTAGATAATTACTCAAGTATGACATCCAATGCTATGATTTCATAATAATTCTCCAAGAATCCTCACTTCAGCCGATCTAAATTAACATTGGAGTCCTTCTTTATCTCCTTCTTCATTTTGACCAGTATTGAAAACTGTTGACAACAAATACAATCTTCACTCACAAAGTGGTCCCAACAGTCTCCCCTTTGTATTTTGTTGTCAATACCACAATGTCTTCTCAAATGAATGTGCCAATGTCAAAATGATAATCTTATCTCTCCCTTTTACTTATGTCTCTCCCCTAGACATTCATTTCATTTCTCTCTACCTTATTGACAAGAAATACAAAGTTCATGGTAGATAGGGTATCATTCTATACTTAAGCAATGTGCCATCAATCATTTCACTCTAAGTCTACATGAGAAATCCTCGGCGTAGAAAACATGAGGATTTGATTTAGACAACAAAGCTATTCATTACCCACATAATATGACACCTCATGAGATGAGAACTCATACACTTTTTTTCAAGGGTTTTTCACTTTCATTCCAGGCTGAAGGTATTGAGTGTAAAAGAAATAATCAACCTTAAATTCCAGCACTCACATCAACAAATGGATCAAAAACATTCATGTCTAATTGGCAGGATAAGTGGCCTTGGATCACATTCACTCTTCTTATGTCATTGATTATCATTTTTACTCCCCCTTTGTAGAATGATCTTTATTTTGAGTAACCAAGGATGAATGATTTTGAAATAACATACCATTTCCAATGACATGATCTTCAGACAATCTTCAGAGTAGTTGAATTTAGTACCAACTGAAATTGATACATATTGAGATAATGAATCTAGAAGCTTCTTCATGTGCATCCCTCTATAGAGAACACTTCTCATCACTGAATCTCAGGTTCTCCCACTGAGATCTTACATCACCTTCAATTCCCTATATTTTAAAAAATACAATACACAAAGATTGAAGGGAATATGGTGGATCCTCCATGCTTCATCAATGTGTGTAGGAGGGCTGAGATGATTTTATTAACCATGATGCTCCATTTTCTCCACTCCTCACACTTTCACATTTGACCTTTAATTTTGAATGTAGCTTTGTGGATCTCAATACTTCTTCTATCTCTTTGTGTGTGAATATTCTTTTTTCAAGAGAATTCCAAGCACTAGAATCTATCGGTGCAATATTCATCCTCTTCATGAATTCTTGTTGGGCTGGAATAAATTCAAAGAATTTCTGATAGTGTGACCAGCCTTGTTGCACCTCACACACAGAACTTATTTGTCTTCATGTAGAATCTTTTTTTTGTTTTTAGAACTAGCCTTATATTGTGCATCTTCCATCTTTCTCATTCTTTCCAAATCTTCTGGCCAAATCACCAAAATATCATTAGGGACTGAGTCATCAAGATTGGATATTCTACATGGATTCTTCTGAGTGGATTCCTTCATTGTAGTTATTTTGGATGCACCACCCTTCACATTCATGGACCTGGAATCCAAGGACTTCTCAGTTTGCATCATTGTAATCTACTTGGGATGATTTTCTTTTGAAACATACTTATGATTAAATCCCAAGATATATTCTTCATTCTTCTCTAGCTTTTTTGGTCTTTTTTTCTTATTATCTTTGAATACATTCTGAGATAGGCATCCACCATTTTTGTGACCACTCCCATTGCATACAACATATATGCTATCCAGCATTCCAAATCTATTTGCAGTATACATATGTTTCTGGATCTGTGGATGTTTCTTCTTCTTCGGATTTCTCCCCCTTGAGATGGGCTTTCTCTATGCTTTTACATTTAAGGGATTGTGCCAACAATCTAGTGCACAATGCCCAAACTTGTTGCAGCACCAGCATTGACCAACAAACCGTAACTTCTTGTTATCTTCTTGATAAGTTTGCTGAGTCTTCTTCTTCTTGGTATGTTGTGATTTATGTGGGGATCTATCTTCCACACTCTTTCCCCTTATCCACCCTATCCATGGTGATCGGTTTCATCTCACTTTTCTTCATCCAAACTTGTTTAGAATTTTACTTCCAACCTGCACTTTTTGTAGGATCAATTTTAGAAACATTAATACAAGTTGGTATGGATGGTACCTTTACTTTCTCAACTTCTTGTGATAGATCAATGAGTGAAGCCATGATCTTCTTATCACATGTTGGAGGTATTTTGATAGTAGAATCCTCCAGTGAGCATTGAGTACTAGCAGTAACTATTTCCTTCTTTTGTGGAGACTCAATATGTGTCTTTTCAAGATTTGTTATTTTAGCTTCCAATTCTAGTCATCTCATATTGAGGATGACTTCCTGGTTTTTAATCATATCCATCTTCTCTTCACAATCCTCTTTAATATTTCAACTTCAACTTCATGCATTATTACTTTGTTTTGTAATGAAGAGTCAAGTTCATTGATATTCTTGGAGTTATCTTCAAAATATAACTTCTTGACTTCATTGCCCCTTTTCAGCTCATCTTCTAGTTCATGGATCTTCTCTTTTAGAGTCTTGTTGACTCCCTACTTTTCTTCAACATCTTTGAGCCACTTTGAATAACATTCTTAAAATCCCCTCCTTGTTGCTTCAAGGGGTGCAACTTGTCTAGAAATCTTTAAACATTCGACAATTTTTTCATGTAAGCCTTTCTCCAAAATATCAGTTTCATCTTCCAGCTGAGTGATATTTTCTTGCATGCATTGAAATACCCCACAAACCAGTGATGTACTCTCTTCAAGAATACCATGCAGAATAATTCTTAATCTATCAACAGATATTTCTTGAGATGTTGTATATTGTTCATCACCACATGTGGTAGAATTTTCATTATGAGGGTAATTTCCAAATGTACTAACACATACCTCTTGATCAGTTGAGGTAGGAAGGTTTTCCATCTTCTGGGTGGGTACTTTAGCAACATTCTCATTACTTTCAAAATCTGGTGTGTCTTCAATGTCAGCCAGATATGGAGAACCAGATGCTTCCTCTTCTTTAGATAAGAGATAATTCTTGTTCAATTTTCTCTTCTATTTCGTTTTCTTATTCATCATAATCTTGATAGATATGTCTTTCTGCTCAGAGATAGCTGAATCTTTACAAACATTTCTCTTCATTGTTGACACAGGAACGGAACTCAAGTTTTCAAAAGAGAATAACTTCACGGTAGAGAATCCAACAGAGGTGAATTTGTCGCTCTGATACCAATTGAGAGGACCAGTTTGGGATATGTCAAACACTGAGAGGGGGGTGAATCAGTGTTAGTCACTTTTTAAACCAATTACAACTTTTATCCCTATACATCGTGACCTACTAGGATCTTGATTCTCTTATTCTCTTTTCCCTGTCGCATGCAATAATAAAAAGAAGTAAAAATATGCACACAATATTTTTACAAGGTTCACCACTCAAAAAGAGTAGCTACGTCCTTTCCATGCATAGATATGACCACTGCATGGATTCTCCATTATAATGTCATATGCTTTTACAATGGAGTGGCTTGGAAAACAATCGTCTAGCCCATGTGAGCCCCTACACTATGAAGGGGGTGGGAAACAATTCTCTTCCCTAGACTGGTGATGACCTAGCCGATCTTGCAGCGTCTAGCTAGTTCTTTATACTGCATATGGAGACAGTCTTCTTCCTTCTTCAAAAGGTAGGTTCTACACTTGATCTTCTTCATTTCTCTTCACTTGATTACCTGTAAAGCAGTAGGCAAGAAATTCTTCATGTCTTTTTCTTTTCTTCTTCACTAGTGCAAAACCAACTGCAATATGACTTCTTCTTATTCTTTAGTGCAATAACAGAATGCACTAGGACTCCTTCTTTCTAAGCAAGAATCACATATACCAATGTGATTAATTAAGAAACAAAGATCAGCTTACATGGCATCATCAGAGTGAGTTCTCTTATTGTTCATAAATGCATGTGATCATGCATATGGAATGTAGTTAAACTCTTTTACTTGTTCTTCGTTCCTCTCCAGAAGATGGCAGGAACTCCTGGAACAAAACATCTTGAAAACCCACTTCCACTTGCATGCCCTATACTTGCGCTCCTATAACTTGCACGCCTATTCTTGCACGTTGCTACTTGGGCGCTACTACTTGCGCAGCAAGACATGCCCAAAAGACTTGCACGACAACACTTGCACAGCAGACTTGCATGACAACACTTGCACGAAAAACTTGCATGGCAACACTTGCGTGGCAGACTTGCGCGGCAATACGTGCGTGCCGTATAAATAACACTAATCTTGTGCGCCACTTTATCTTGTGCGCTGCTTTCTACACTTGCGCGTTCAGAGCTCAGATTTTTCTCTTAAGTGTTGAGCCCTTAACAAATGAGGAGGCGAGTCGTCTATTTATAAGTAATTTGGTGACTTGCGCACCCATACACTTGCGCGCCAAGACTCACGCTCCAAGATTTGCGTGCCAATACTTGCGCGGCACTCTTGACTTGTGTGACACTTTCAAACTTGCGCACCGCTTTATTTACTTTTTCATATTTGGATTGGATGATCTTTGAAATAGGACTTGGGCGCCACATACACTTGCGCATCACCACATGCGTGCCACCACTTTTGTGCCACCACTTGGGTGGCACGACTTGCGCGCCACGACTTGCACGCCACCTTTTATCTTTTTCCATATTTCTGAAATAATGCAATTTGAAATATGACTTGCGCGACACACTTGTGCGCCAATACTTTTGCGCCAAATACTTGCATGTATTTCTTGACTTGCATGCCAGTTTAATTCCTTTTCCATATTTCTGAAATAATTCTCTTTTGAAATATGTCTTCCGCGCCTCTACATACTTGTGCACCTACTGCATACTTGCACGCCTACTTCTTTCCTTTGCCATATTTTTGATCTAATGATATTTCTGATATGACTTTATCAAAAACACTTCCTTTTCTCTCCCTTTCCTTCATAAGTCTTGCATCACAAGTTCTCCAAACTTATGATATTTGTGAAATACAAATTAGCAAAGCATCGTCTGGTTTTACAAGTCCTTTCTTTTTGGAATATGAATTCCAATGTACTTCTTAATCCTCACTCCAAATCCTAAAATCCATTTGGAGTGTTAATTCTAATGGACTCAAATCATCTCTTTTCATCTTAAATTGGAGGCTTGAGGCTTCTTCAAACACCTTCAATGTTGCAGAAAATGTATCACCATTGATACATGTATTTGATACTTTAAGACCAGTGCAACAATAAATTGATTTCAAGGCAATGTGTAATTCATAACCATCTTAGAATGACAAGCCCTTCCATACTCTCTCTTCTTCTTCATCCATCATTCTCTACTCCATGAAAATCATATGATTCTTTTCTTCAAGTAAGCTCTTGCATGGTTCTCATGCAATCGTGAAGAATTGTATTATCTTCTTCAACCATCCTTAGATAGATGATACTTCACCATTTTTCTCTAATCATCCCCAAATGGATGATACTTATCCATTCTTCATTTTTATAAATAATGTGTCACCTTTGACACAAGTTCATTGACCTTAGGATCAGTTCAACAATCGTCTGAATTTTTCTACATAGACAATTACTCAAGTATGACATCCAATGCTATGATTTCATAATAATTCTCCAAGAGTCCTCACTTCAAACGATCTCCATTAACTTTGGTGTCCGTCTTTATCTCCTTATTCATTTTGACCAGTATTGACAACTATTGACAGCAAATACAATCTTCACACACAAAGTGGTCCCAACATTAAGTCCAATACATTCCTCATATGAACAGTCTTAAACATAATGTAAACATTCATATTAAAACTAGAATACGAAATGTCAATACATTCTCCATAAACAATGAATGGAAAAAAAAACACATCCACATTAAAAAATATCACAAAACCTTCAATACAATATGGATGATTTGTATCATAATAAATAATCATCAAATAAGCATAAAATCCATCAAAGAATGTTGATATAGATGAAATAAAAACTATTTGAGAGATATATCTCTTTTTTGAAATCATTTAAAAGTCACAAAATTATAAAATAAAACTTTTAAATTGAAAATATTCTTAGAATCTTCTAAGGGAAGCATCGAAGATTTTATAATGGTAGAAAATAGCCGCACCCGCCAAATAAGTTAAAAAAGTCATTCTTACCTAAATTCTGTCGAAATGGTTAAAAAGGACCTTGTTTGGTAAACGACAGAAATATTCCTTTATAAACATCTTATAAAAAGTTAAACAAGGGTATAAATGACTTTAACTCATATTCTATAATATAGTGAGAATTTTTTGAAACATATTTTTAAGAAAAAAGGATGTGGATGATAAAGAGGTCCTAGTAGATAATTACGTATAAAAAACCTCGGATAACGAAGAGATTGTGAAATAAAACCTTACCTTATACTTTTCCTTGGTTGATGGTTGGTTAACCTCTTGTATAATGGTGAAATAATTGTAATTAAATTATAAAAGAATTATAAACATTAAAATGATATCATATATAATCTTTTAACATTAATTTGTTAATAATATCTTAATATCATCGTTGTTCCGGGTGTTAACATACTCTTTTTATTTTATATGTTTTGTTATGTAAGATGTGTTTGTCAGGGATAGGTTATATCTTATTCATATCCAGAATGATATAAAATCCTTAAAAATTATTTTTAATCATTAAATGAGAATTAGTCTTGAATGGATACGATGGGGAATGAATCTCATCGCGTTCATGGAGACGGTAGTCCATACGTATGTACGAGCGAAAATATCATTCTTATGGTATTAAAATAATAAATAATAGGATGGTATATCATATATACATAATAAATATCATGTTATATTTATTATTTACATGAATTAAACGTCATTATTATACCCATCCAAATAATTATTTATTGAATAACAATTACACCACAACGTGGAGATGGTAAGCTGTACGTACGCACGTATGGTGACATGTCATTAAAAGGATGGATAGAATATTTAATATGGTTGTATCATATTTATAATAACATCATAGTATATATAAATACTAGAGTTATTATTTTATAGTGGGAATAACAAAGAAATAAGAAGTTGAAGAAGAGAGGAACTTGAAAGAGGGTCGTGAAAACATTACCTCTTCTTCGGGTTCTTCCTCTTGATTTGATCAAAATGGCTCCTTAGGTTTGCTTTCTGATAAAACTATGGCCTCTAGGTTTAAGTGAGGGAATTTTAGATAGTATTTGGGCAGGGGTTGGCCGAGCCAAAATGCTTTGAATGTGTGAATTAGTGAGAAGGGGAGTTCCCTTTTATAAGAGGGGTGAGGGGAACCTTTGGAAAAGCTAGAAATATTATTTTATAATAAATTCATATTAAGTTTCTAATGGATCCAAAGAAGATTATTTAATGTTTAAGGTATGGATGGGTCTAAAACCACTCAAAAAATAGATTTTATATAGGTTTGAGTCACTATATTAACCTTATCTTTCAGTTTTTAACTCTTAGTTAATTAGTTTGACATTTACCATGTTACTTTGTAATTTTATATTATATAGTTAATAAACATACTATATACATCTACGAGACCCCCAAGTGGTCCATCAATGATTCACCTATCATTATACAACTACTTTGTCTGAACCATAGATTTTTAGGAATAGAATATTAATTAATAATATAATATTTGTTTTAAATACTGTTTTGTGTCAATTTTGACACTATTGGGTGTTTTGTTTTTGATAATTTCATAAAAGCATTATTACTTCAAAAAAAATTTATATAAAAAATTATAATATGTCATTTTAACCTATAAATTTAGTGTAATTCATAAAACGTCTCAAATTACATTAATTTTTATATTTATAATATTAATTATTTTAATATTTCGTTAATTTGGTAATTACTGCATCACCATTGTGTCATAAATAAATTAAATTATTTAATGTATAAAAATTATAAATAAAATACAATTATGTAGGAAAAATTTTAATCTTTATAATTAATATTTACAATCAAATTTATCTTATGTATAACCCTATATTAAAAATGTTTTAGTAAATAAACATTGATTTTAACTCTTTTAACTCTTCTTCGAATTAAATAATAATAATTGCCCTAATATAATCCAAGTGGACCTAAATGATACTATTTTATTCTTAAGGTTGTTTTTGGTCAAGATAAATTATTCCAATAGAATTAGTACATCTGTTAGGGTAATATTAATATCATTTTTACCCTTAATTACCCTATTTACTTTTAACCACTGTAAATAAAAGTAAAAAGTTACTATTAACCAAAAATTAGTTTATCTCATTGAACCACATTTTACTCATTTATATTAACCGTGTTTCTTAGGTTTTCAAAATTCCACTCATAGAAGCGGTATAATTACGTTTTATGTGAATTTTCAAATTCTCCTAGGATGTGGGTAAAAGATGGTGAAAAGTTCAATAAAATTTGTATATATCTAAAATTATTTTAAACTAACTCCAATGAATTACAATAAACATATATACGTATTATGTATCTATTTTGACAATAATTAAATTTAAATAAAATAAATAACTATTTAAATAAAAATTTAGTTTTAAACTATAACTCAGTGTTTTTTCACTATTCATCAAAAATTTAAAGTTTTCAGAAAAATACCAAAATTTTACCCTAGGCTAATTTCGATATTCCAAATCCAAAAATGAAGTCCATTTTGAAATATAAAATTTATAAAATTTCAAAAAGTGGGTATTATTATTCATAACATCTATTTGGATGGGTTGTGGTGTGTTTGTTAGAAGTCGAAGTTGCGTACAACACATTTTACAGTATTATTCAAAGGGAAGAGTACCATGGAAGCTTGGGGTGTTACATTCTCCCTTCCTTCAAATAATTTTTTCCTCAAAATTTCTAGAACACTATCACATGAAAAGACTCGGGTGGTTCTTCATCATATGTTCCTCGGGTTTCCACGTTGCCTTTCCATCTAATGGTTTCTCCACAAAACATTTACCAGATGAGTCATCCGGTTTCTCAGTACTTGTTCTCTCGTATCAAGAATCCTTACAGGCTCTTTGCAATAAGAAATATTTGGTTCCAGTTCTAATTCCTCATAGTTGAGTACATGCGTTGGGTCAGGCATGTATTTCCTCAACTCTGATACGTGGAACATATCGTGAACTTTGGAGAGACTTGGCGGCATTGCCAAATGGTAAGATAAAACACCAATTCGTTCTAGAATTTCGAAAGGTCTGATATACCTAGAACTCAATTTACCATTCTTACAGAAACTTATAACTCCCATCCATAGAGATATCTTTAAGAAAGCATGATCTCCTACCTCAAATTCCAAATCCTTCCTTCAGTTATCGGCATATCTTTTCTGCCTACTTTGAGCTGATTTGATGTGGTTTTGGATTACCTTTTCCTTTTCCATTGTTTCCTCCACCAGTTCTGGGCCTACAAGTTTTATTTCACCAGCATCATCCCAACAGGTTGGTGTACGACATCTCTTTCCATATAACGCTTCATATGGTGCCATCTGAATAAAGGAATGGAAGCTATTATTAAAGGAAAATTCCACTATAGGTAAATATTGATCCCATATACCCTAAAAGTCATGTTAGAATGATCTCAACATGTCTTCTAATGTTTGAAGAGTTTGTTCTGATTGTCCATCTATTTGAGGGTGGTAGGCAGTTCTCAAACAAAGTTCAGTATCCAGGGATTTCTAAACACTCATCTAGAATCTTGAAGTAAAATGGGGATCACGATCAGAAACAATAGATAGGGGTCTCCATGATGTCTCACCACTTCATTAATATATAGCCTTGCTAGACATTCAAGTGGTAAATCATCCATTATAACAAGAAAATGTGCTGACTTGGTAAGACGATCAACAATGACCCATATTACGTCGTTCCTTCTAGGAGTTTTTGGTAGTCCCATGACAAAGTTCATCGTAATGTTGTCCAATTTCCACTCTGGTATGGGAAGAGGTTGCATGACTCCTCCAGGTTGTTGCATTCCACCTTTCACTTGTTGACAAGCCATATATCTTGAAACAAAATCTGAAATCTCCCCCTTAATTTTGTCCCACCAAAAATGTTCCTTCAAGTATCTATACATTTTGGTGCTCCCATGGTGTAAAGAAAAATTGGAACTATGAGCATCGTCCAACAATTATCTTTTTAGATCATGTATATTGGGAACACAATGTCTCTTCCCAAATTTCAAAATTCAATCTTCACACCCAAAGTTATTCAATATCCCATCATTCACAGATTTAATCTTCTTTTGAAACTCTTCATCACTGGTCTAAGAACTCTTTATCCTTTCTATAAAAGATGGTTTGGAAACCATTTGAAAAAGTATCGATGTTTCACCTTCCATGGTAAATCCCATATCCATCTTCACTAGATCCATGAAAATATGATCCCTTTAAATTATCATCATGTTCAAAAATCCATGATATTTTCTACTCAAAGCATCTGCCACCTTATTTGCCTTCCCTGGGTAGTAGTGTATCATGAAATCATAGTCCTTGAGTAGTTGAAGCCATCTCCATTGCCTCATGTTGAGTTCTTTTTGTGAGAAAATATACTTCAAACTCTTGTGATCAGGTTAAATATCACATTTTTCACCATAGAGGTAGTGCCTCCATAACTTCAAAGCAAATATCATAGCTGCTAACTCGAGATCATGAGTAGGATAGTTTTGCTCATTAATTATCAACTGTCATGATGCATAGGCAATAACCCTGTCATTCTACACAAGGACACAACCAAGTCCTTTCTTCGATGCATCACTATAAATAACAAACCCATCATTCCCCAATGGTAGAGTCAATATAAGAGCATTGAATAATATTCTCTTTAGTTCATCGAAACATTATTCACACTCATTTGTCCAAACATATTTAACCCCTTTACGTGTGAGATTTGTTAATGGGTTAGCCAACCGGGAAAAATTCTTGACGAAACATTGATAATAACTTGCAAAACCAATAAAACTACACACCTCATTTTTACTTGTCAGTGCAGGACATTCGTGAATTTCCATGGTCTTAGAAGTATCAACAGAGATTCCATCTTTAGGGACAGTATCTCCAAGAAAAGAAATCTCATGAAGCCAGAATTTAGAATTTATAATCTTCCCATATAATTCATGTTTTCTCAGAGTCTTCAGGATAATGCACAAGTTATTTTCATGATCTTCGTAGATTTTACTGTATACCAAGATATCATCAATAAATACCAACACAAATTCATATAGATATTCCTTGAAAACTCTATTCATTAGATCCATGAATACAGAGGGTGAATTAGTCAGTCCAAAAGGAATTACTGTAAACTCTTAATGCCCATACCTGGTTCAAAATGTTGTCTTCAGAATGTCTTCCTTCTTCACACACAAATGATGGTATCCAGACCAAAGGTAAATATTTGAAAAGTATTGAGCTCCATGAAGTTGGTCAAATAAATCATCAATGGGAGGTAAGGGATACTTGTTCTTTTTTTATAGGATTGATTTCCCTGTAGTTGATACATAATATCATAGATCCATCTTTCTTTTAAACAAAAAGAATAGGGGCTCCCCATGGAGAAACACTAGGGCGAATAAATCACTTATTACTCAATTCCTCTATTTGTTTCTTTAGTTCAACTAATTCCACAGTTGTCATTCTATAAGGGGTTTTCTATATAGGCCTTGATCTAGGAATTAAATCAATGGAAAACTCAACTTCTCGTTCTAGAGGATGTCCAGGTAAATCTTCTGGAAACACAAATACATATTCATTCACAATAGGTGCATCCTCTATTTGAACATTACTTTCCCCATCCACAATCATTTCATTATCTTCCTCCCCAATAATTAAATTTAGTTGAGCTATAGGGGGAGGATCTAGATAAGAATTAGGTGGTGATGATTCTGCTCTAAATATAATGTATTCCTTATCATCATCATCAAAATTTGTAACCTCCTTCTTCTTAAAATAAATCTTCGCATCATGGTCCAAAATCCAATCCATACTGAGGATTATATCAAACTAAATAATATGTATGATGATGAGATCAGAAGATAAAAAACATTTATGTGATCTAATGGGGATTGATTCACAAAACATTGTTGCAATGATACTTCCCTTAGAAGTTTTAACTGAAAACTCCCATGTTAAATCAAATTAAAAATATATAATTTTTTTATAAAACTGGGAAGATAAGAAACAATTCGATGATCTAGAATCAAATAATGCATTTTCTAAACTTGAGGAAACCATTAAATTACCAGCCCCCACGTCTTTCAGAGCTTCTACCTCAGCAGTAGTGATAGCATAACCTTGGCCTTGATCCCTTGGCCTTTTCTAAGGTAATATCCCCTGATGCTTAGGACATTAATTTTTATAATGTCCCATCTCTCTGCAATTGTTGCAGTGGACATTGGTAGCTTCCTTCTTCCCCTTACAATCATGAGCTTGGTGGCCTATTTCACCACAGTTGTAACAGACTCCCATTCATTTTAAGCAAGTACCGGGGTGTTTCATCCCTCATTTACCATAGGATCGATATTCATCCTTTCTATTCTTCCCCTAATTTCCATTCCCATATTGATCAGAAGATCTCTTATTCTCTTTCTTTGCATTAAAGTCATAAGACTTAGAGAATTTATTTTTCTATCTTGATAGAACATGAGACAAAGTCTTCGTATGATGAGAAGGATTGTGACACTAATGCTCGATGGAGAAACGGGTTTAACCCATAAAATAAATTATCAATTTTAATTCTTTGGTTACGTATATAATCTCCAACATACCTTACTAACCTTGTAATGTTAGCCTCATACTTTGTGACATTATCATCCTCCTTTTGTCTCAGACTCTGAAATTGCCTTTCCATATCTGCTTGATGGTCATGAGGAAAGTATTTTTATATGAAAATCTCTTTGAACTACCTAAAATCCATATTTCATACTTCATCATCTTCCTTGCTGTTTTGAATCAATGACCACCATTGATCAGCATCTCCAGTGAGGTGATAAACTTCCATGACATCTTTTTCCCTTTCCCTACTCCCCAAAGCCTGAAATATTTTCTCTAGGGAACTTATCCATTTCTCATCTACTAATGGATTTTTACTCTCATTGAATTTTGATGGTTTCTGCCTCATGAAGCGATCTAACATTGATCCTCCACACTGTGGATCAGGGTGGTCCATACGGGTAAGGTTATTATTCATAACCTGAGTGAGTTATCCCAGTATGGTTATTAGTTGATCATCACCAGTTGCATCACCAGCTCAACTATAATTATCTTGAGCAGGAGAGAAATCCCTACATGGAGTGCATGAATTGATACAGTTTCCATTTGTTCCACTAGGTTCCATTTCTAAACAATTGCATAAAATAGATCAGTTTTATGAATCAAAATACATAATTCCATACTTGTAAAACACTTAACATAAATTGAACTATTTATGGATATAATCCATAATCACAAAAATGTTTTCTTTGATGAAGTATATACTCATAAACCCTTCATAATGATTTGTAAAGAAAATGAGAGTTATCCTATGCATATCACCTGGGAGTGTCGTAACCAAGAGTGCAGCAAGGCCCATTGTCGTTCACCAGTTCCCATTAGAGTCTAGCTCAAAGCGGTGTTTTCGGGTTTTACCTCTAGGTACATCTGTGCCAGAGCCGCCTCTACCTGCCCGTATCCAGACATGGATGTATTGCTCAGAAAACTCACAAAATATCTACAATACAAAAATTCTATGAAGTTATTCTATATTAATCCTCAAATTCCTTCTTAGATCTATGTGCTCTAATCAGGGATTATCTAAATCTAGCATCCATGGTTTGTAATAAACTTTATCTGATACGAACTGTAACGTCCCGACCCTAGTTACCCAGAGTCGGTGCTTTATTACATATCAATGGCATGATCACAAAATATCAAGTCTCGAAAGACCGATTAGTTTACTAGTCTTGGAAACACTAGATACATTCATAAAGATTAAATTATATCATAAATTGAAATCTTCAACAACATCTTGTCTCCACACTCATATCCCCTTATATTATCCCTACAGGTCTTTCATAAAATACTTCTTCACATCCTGTGAAAAATAAAACATATAAAGGGGTGAGATCAAATGCCCAGTAAGGATAACAATATAGCAGAAACTTTTATAAATAAGCATAAACATTTAAGGAAATGTATAACTAAAACAAAAGGCATTTAAACTTGATCTTCAGCATGATATGGAAAAAATAAAATGAAATAATACCATTTACTTATTCACATTGATATTATACTAGTCTAATAATCACATACAATATCAATAACCACTTTCATAATGATGGAATGCATAATGCCAGACTATCTTAACCATATAGACAAGGCCTCGTGCCACTACTGGAAATGGAGTATTTTCCAATGGTTCGGAACCGTTGGGAAAGCCTGCCGAACTGTTGGTATATGTTATACCAACGGTTTTGCAAACCATAGGGAAGTAAGCCTTTGGGAAAATTTATCCCAATAGTTTACAGAGAACCGTTGGCATAGGTTAGTAAAATTAACCTATGCCAACGGTTTGTCCAACCATTGGTATAAGTTTTACCAACGGTTCTCCTTGACCCATTGGAAAAACATTCCCTACGTCTTTCCCAACGGTTTGAGTAAACCGTTGGGAAAAGTAAATATATAAAAATGAGTTGCTGCGGAGGTTTGAACCCACAACCTCCACGTTATAACTCAATGATTTTACCACTATCCTAGAGTATCCTTTGTGAATATATTAGGATAAATATATATATATATATATATATGTTATTTATATATTGATGTATTCGATAATAATCGGCCAATTTACTCATAAAACATATCCCAATGGTTATCAAAACCGTTGGGAAAGATAGGTGCCCACCCTTTCCCAACGATTTTCCCAAACCATTGGGAAAGCCTTACCCAAGGAACGTTTCCCAACGGTTTGGCCAAACCATTGGGAAACCCATGGACTTATCCCAAGAGTTTGGCCAAACCGTTGGGAAAGCCATACCCAAGGGAATTTTTCCAAGGGTTTGGCAAAACCGTAGGGCAAGCCATGGACTTTTCCCAACGGTTTGACCAAACTGTTGGGAAAAGTGGCCACACAAGGATCTTTCCCAATGGTTTGGCCAAACCGTTGAGAAAGACATACCATTAGTGGGCTTTCCCAACGGTTTGGAAAAACTATTGAGAAAGGGGGACTATACCAACAGTTTTTACAACCGTTGGTATAAAAGTGTGGGGAAAGGTTAGGATTCCAGTACTGTGCTAAGACTAAAAATAAGATTTTTTCAAGGCCTTATGCCAAGACACTAGTTTGTCTCATGTGACCTACCCATTCCTTGAGGAGCTATAACCGGCTCCACCCATCACTTATTATGTCCAATGCATTCCTCATATGAACAGGTTTAAATATAACATAAACATTCGTATTAAAACTTGCATATGAAATGTCAATACATTCTCTATAAACCATGAATGGTATATACATAACACTTCTATAGTCAAATATATCACAAAAACTTTAATATAATATGGATTATTTGTATCATAATAAATAAACTTCAAATAAACTTAAAATCCATCAAAGTATGTTGACATAGATGAAATCAAAACTATTTGAGAGAAATATCTCTTTTTTGAAATCATTTAAAAGTCACATAATTGTAAAATAAAACTTTTACTTTGAAATTATTGTTAAAATCTTGTATGCTTAGCTTCGAAGATTTTATAATAGTGGAAAATAGCTCCACCCACAGTATAAGTTAAAAAAGTCATTCTTACCATAATTTTGTCTAAATGGTAAAAAAGGACCTTGTTTGGAAAACGACAGAAAGATTCCTTTATAAACATCTTATAAAAAGTCAAACAAGGTTATAAATGACTTTAAACCGTATTCTATAAAATAGTTAGAATGTTTTGAAACACATTTTTAAGAAACATGGATGTGGATGATAAAGAGGTCCCAGTAGATAATTACGTATAAACATCCTCGGATAATGAAGAGATTATGAAATAAACCCTTACCTTGTACTTTTCCTTGGATATGGGTTGGTTAACCTCATGTATAATGGTGAAATAATTGTTATTAAATTATATAATAATTATAAACATTAATATGATATCATATATGATCTTTTAACATTGATTTGTTAATAATATGTTAGTATTATCGTTGTTTTGGGTGTTAACTTACTCGTTTTATTTTATATGTTTTGTTATGTAAGTCATGTTTGTCATTGATAGGTTGTATCTTATTCATATCCAGAATGTTATCAAGTCCTTAAAAATTATTTTTAATCATTAAATGAGAATTAGTCTTGAATGTATATGATGGGGAATGAATCTCATTGCGTTCGTGGAGATGATTGTCCGTACGTATGCACAAGCGACAATATCATTCTTTTGGTATTAAAATAATATATAATTGGATGGTATATCATATATAAAGAATAATTATCATGTTATATTTATTATTTACATGAATTACACATCATTATTATACCCATCCAAATAATAATTTTTTGAATAACAATTACTCCATGACGTGGAGACGGTAAGCTGTACGTACGCCGGTATGGTGACATGTCATTCAAAGGATGGATAGAATATTGAATATGATTGTAACATATTTATAATAACATCACAGTATATTTAAGATACTGGTGTTATTATTTTAGAATGGGAATAACAATGAAAAAAGATGTTGTATAATAAAGGAACCTGAATGTGTGTGGTGAAAACATTAACTCTTCTTCAGGTTCTTCCTTTTGATATGATCAAAAGGGATCCTTAGGATGGATTTCTAATCAAACTATACCCTCTAGGTTGATGTTATGGAAGATTAGAGAGTATTTGGGTGGGGTTGGACGAACCAAAAGGCATTGATTGTGTGAATTAGTTAGAAGGGAGAGTGCCCTTTTTTAAGAGGGGTGAGGGGAACCTTTGGAGAAGATAGAAATATTATATTATAATAAATTTTTATTCGGTGTCTAATGGCTTCAAAGTGGATTATTTAAAGGCTAAGGTGGTTATGGGTCGAAAACCACTCAACTAATAGATTTTAGACAGGTTTCAGTCACTATATTAACCTTATCTTTTAGTTTTTAACTCTTAGTTAATTAGTTTGACATTTACCATGTCACTTTTTATTTATATATTATATAGTTAATAGACATACTATATACATCCAAGAGACCCCCATGTTTGTCAATTAATGATACGCCTATCATGATACAAGTCATTTGGTAAATCCTTAGATTTTGAGGAATATAATATCAATTATTAATATAATATTTGTTTTAAAAACTCTATTATATCAATTTTGAGACTATTGGGTATTTTGTTTTTGATAATTTTATAACAGCATTATTACTTTCAAAAAAGTTTATATAACCAATACTAATATGTCATATTAACCGAGAAAATTAGTTTAATTCATAAAAATTCTCAAATTACATATATTTTGAAATTTATAATATCAATTATTTTAATATTTCATTAATTAGGTAATTACTGCATCACCATTGTGTCATAAATAAATTAAATAATTTAATGTCTAAAAATTATAAATAAAATACCATTATGTAGGAAATGATTTTATTTTACTAATTAATATTTAAAATATATTTTATCTTATTTATAACCCTACATTAAAAATGTTTTAGTAAATAAACTGTGATTTTAACTCTTTTAACTCTTCTTTGAATTAAATAATAATAAATGTCCTAATCTAATCCAAGTGGACCTAAATGTTAATATTTTATTCTTAAGGTTGTTTTTGGTCGATATACACTTGTCCTATTGAATTAGGACATGTGTTAGGGTAATATTAATGTCATTTGTACCCTTAATTATCCTATTTACTTTTACCCGTGGTAAATAATAGTAAAAAGTTACTATTCACCAAAAATTCTTTTCATCTCATTGAACCACATTATACCTTGATATTAACCATGTCTCTTTGATTTTCGAAATTCCACTCACAGAAGAGGTAAAATTAAGTTTTATGTGAATTTTCAAATTCTCCTAGGAGGTGGGTAAAAGACGGTGAAAAGTTCAAAAAAATTTTATATATCTAAAATTATTCTATACTAACTCCAATGAATTACATTAAACATATATAGGAATAATGTATCTATTGTGACCTTAATTAAATCTAAATAAAATAAATAATTATTTAAATAAAAATTCGGTTTTAAACTATAACTCATTGTTTTTTCACTATTCATCAAAAATTGAAAGTTTTCAGAAAAATACCAAAATATCATGCTGGGCTAATTTTGATATTCTGAATCCAAAAATAAAGTCCATTTTGAATGATAAATTTTATAAAATTTCAAAAAGTGGGTATTACTATTCATAACGTCTAGTTTGATTGGTTGTGGTGTGTGTGTTAGAACTCGAAGTTGTGTACTACACACGCTACTGTATTATTCAAAGGGAATCGTACTGTGGAAGCTTGGGGTGTTACAATGTCAGAACACTTCCTAGATATCTAATAGAAGTGTTTGGTTGAGAGCATGGGATTCCACTATGTTGAAGAAACAATGAAGCTTCCTTGAGTCCAATCGACAATTGTTTGAGATCGCAATGATCATTTCACATCCCAGCTTTGAAGGGATTAGGGAATGCGTTTGGGACTCAGTTACACTTGAGCACATCATTTCATCCCCATATAGATGGCCATATCAATAGGGTAGTTCAGGTTCACGTGGACATGTTGTGGGATTTCATCACAGATATTTTCCATACTAGGTAGTACCACCTATCACTAGTGGTGTTTGTGTAAAACAACATGCGCCACTCCACCATTATTATGGAACTATATTAGTGATTATATAAGAAAACCTATTGGTCACAAGTTTTCTTGATTTTATTAGGTGAGTCAACACTCATGGGCCTAGACCTAGTATGAGTCGCTACCAAGAAGGTGGAAGTCATCCAAGAGAAGATGAAGTCTTCATAGAGTAGGAAAAATCCTTATGCTAGTAGATGGTAAATGCCTTTGATTTTCGAGAAATGAGACAATATCTTCCTTCTTATCTCACCTCGACGAGGTTCACATTGATTTGTTCATGGCCACATGTTATCTTCGAACATCATCATCCCTTTTAAAACACTACTTATCGTTAGTGAGGTGGATTAAATCAATGATCTACCACCGTAGTTTCATTAGTTACATGATGTCTTCTACATGTTGCAGCGAAAAAGTTACGTGGAAGACCCATTGCACATCATTGACTGGGGTGATCTGGACAATGATAATAGAGTTACCTTTTTTCTGTACCAAATAATGATTAAGGATTGTCCAGATAAGATCATTAATTGTTGAGTGATTCCCTTGTTGTGAGTTTAGTGTAAGAATTAGAATCTCTATGATATCACATGGGAGCAGGACACATAGATTCATTCACAATACATACATATTTTTAGTAGCATTCTGTTTTGGGTTTTTGGCGAAGATAAGCCCCAAGCATAGAAGAATGTAGTGTCCTGAAATTTCCATCTATTATTTTTAAATATTATATTTAATTAACTGACGACTATGTGTTCAGTCGACATGCAATTCTGAGGCTTGTTGTGCCCGAGAGAGATGTTGTAAATATTTTCATCTCAATAATGTCACTCATGAGTTGTTTTCCTTAAAAAGGAGAAAAAAATTACAGGGGTTCATAGATTAGAAATCAGAAGTCAATGTTGAATTCAGATCAATGATTGTTACCTAGGTGAGGTTTAACACCAGCCAGTGCGGGGAAGAAGTAAAAGATAGTTTTTAGACATTTGACGATATAAAATAAATTTAATATTTATTTTATTTTTCCATTTCACTATTGAAATGAAATAATCTTATAAAAATGTTATAATTATTATTTCTAGGGTTAGTTGCATAACCAGGGGATTCTTTAAGGGGTTTTAGACTATAACTTTGGGGAACCTCTTGTCGACGAATGACAAAGAATCAATCGATCATGTATCGCTGAACCAATAGAGTTGGAGGATCTCATTGATGATGAAAAATTTGTCACATATATAAAATGAATTAATATAAAAATACAACAAAAAATTTACTCTAATAACTTATATTAGAATACTGTTAATATAGTTGAATTAATTTTAAACGTATAAATATTTCAAAATAAAATGTAACAGTATAAATTAATTAATTAAAAAGGAGGTTCTAAAAATCCTAATTTTAACTATTCATTGAAAAATACTTCATTTTAAAATATTCATAAAAATATATAGTTATCACAATTTTACATGATGATATAAAAAAAAATATTTTTTATTAATTTTTTAAAACATTTGGAGAATGTAAATATAATATATTTTCATAAAAAATGAATTTTTAAAGAACATATAATTTTTTAGAAAAAAATTACTTATATCAATTTCAAAAATATTTATCTAATGAATAGGGTTATTTTGAGTATTTAGAATAAAATGGTTTGTATGTCCCATTATGTAAATCCCATTTTATAATGGGTATTTTATAATTATTTATTTAATGATAAAGAATGAGAGTATTCATCAAACTAAAAATTTCTATATTCAGAGAAAAATTATTCATTTTATAAAAATAGAATATTTTCATTATAAGTGAAAAATATTATTATTATTTAAATAATGATGATATTTTTATTAAATATAATTTCTAAATATATAATAATTTAATTGATATTTAAATGAGAAAAATGAAATAAAAAATCACTTTTAATGGTAATTCATTTGTGAACCATAAAATAAATTTAGTAATGATTTCATGTTTATTAAAAAATAATTAATCAATACTTTTATTATATATATCCATTATACTTATATTTCATAATGTGATTAAAAATATTAATAACCAACAATTAAATATCTAATTCAAAATTAATTAATTTACTTGTTATAATATATATTAATTTTCATAATTCTCAATGTTTCATGTTATAAATGGTATCAAGATCTTTATAGTTTAAAACTATAATATTAGGAAGATAAAAATGATTTCTAAGATGTCCATGTAACTCATCAAGAAATAAGACAACATATTACTACATATTTATAATATAATCATTATTTTGGTATTAAGAACCATGCAATAGATGTAATTTCCTTATAACGTTCTATCCATCCTCACATGGATAAATGATCATATTTTGATTCATGATATTCAATATGACTTCCCAATCCAAAAAATTAATATTCTATCAAAATAAATTTAACATATAAATCCCTGAAATCACATAAAATATTACATTATATATTATAATAATATTTTTGGAAGCACATTCTAGTGGAATTATACTCGTGAGAGGTTTAAAAAATTATTATTCATCATCACTCCAAATGGTTTCTCCAATAAAAAATAAATTTTCTAATCAATGCAGTTCTGATTTTGTCCAATTATATATTTTTATATATTTAACTTTTTGGGTAGTTCTCGACTAAAAAAATAAAATTTCATCCCTTCATTAGGAAATAAGTGTACCACTGTACACCGATTTTAGTGGACTACTCCTATATTTGTGATTTCATAGGTTCTTCAATTATCTCTAGGGTTCTATATTACATGGAATTGTTTATTATAACTAAAAATATTATTTTAGAATTATATATTTTATATATATTATATATTATACAATTGAATTAATGGGATCTATTAATTCACTAGTTTCAGTTTTCATTTTGAATACATCCTTGGTTCCCTATTTATATCACTTTATTATTCATGTTCATAATGTTCATATCGTGGAACCACACAGAATTTAATTATTTTTTTATTGAAATTTCATTTGTGATCTCTTAATCATTATTATCATGTACGATGTTTAATTGTCTTTTCTTAATTATTTATTCATTTAGTTCCTTTTAGAACTCTATATTTATCTCTTCACCTAAAAAACTTGTGAATATTGATATGCTTAATTCATCATCAATAGCATTATGTCACATAGATAAGTTAATTAATATCTTATGAAGAACATTTAGATAATTATTTTTAGTGATGTAGTCTTTAGAAATTATATTGAAATAAAATATTGTTTCAAGGTCAATGATAAATTAATAAGTGTTCCATTAAAGAATTATTTTTCTTTATGGGAAAATGGATTTTATCATGCTTTTTTTTAGATCAAGTAATTTTATTTCGTTTTTTAGTGATATATTCTTAGAAATATGTTTTGTAAAATATCTTCTTATTATCCTCTAATTCAATAGTGTCAATTTATTCACTTGACCTTATTTTTTAGGGGAGTTTCTTTATTGGTCAACAAGAAACTCCACATGAAAAATAGTAATGAAAATGTTTTTTATGATATAAGAACTACAGAATATAAATAATCAATTTAGTTTTATTTATATTTTTTTCAATAATATGTGGAAAATTTGGCCTTCAAATTGAATATGGGCATCACATCATAAAAGAATGAATTGATATTTCCTCATTATAGGGATCATAAAATTGTATAGAATAATTCTTATTGTTATTCATAAATTTTGAATGTTCGGTGGGAATATAAATGAGGTATTTTATTCCTACTTGTATTCATTTCTTCTCTTTTAAATTTACATTTCTCTTTTAGTTAAAACTGTTCATAACATGATTCATCTAGGTGTTATAATTTATAAAAAAAAATAGTACCACTTAGTATCGTGAAATATTAATATGTTCATGAAATATTTTGGAAGTAATAATGTTCTATAACATATAAAATATTATTACACCATAATTTTAACATATGAAATTATTTATTTTTCTAATACATCTATTTTTATGTTTTATCCTCTATTTTTTCATAATACAATAAAAATTTAAATAATCACAACTTTGATACACGCTGAGGTCATCATGACCATGACATACATATATATTAAACATTTAAGGTGAATATTTTTTAATCTCACACAAATTCAAACTATATACATTTTTTTATTGACACTGTATATTAGATGAATAAATAAATTATTATAAAATCGTTCATTAACATAACTAAAAATTATTTTTCATACATGATACCGTCCAAGATATATCTTATAAAATAATATTTTCAGAACACATAAAAATAAAATCAGATGAATTAGTGATTATATAATATTGTTATGGGTAAATATATGATATAATAATTTAGTATTATCTGTGAGAACATGATCAAAATGAGTATATTGTAACATAATCATCTTGCTTGAAAATAATACAATAAAATCTTCGTAAATAATATAGAACTCATAAATAATTATTCATGGATTTTAATTTTGGATAACATGAAGATTTATTTATAAGATTATGGAAACGTGGTTCAATAATAGTGATCCTTGAAAAAATAATATAGCTTTAAGAACGTGTAAACTACATAGACATATTAACTATTTTAATATATCACGGATCAATTCCATGACTATTATAATGTATTGGATAGATTATATTAGTCACTATTTTTCACTATCTAATACTATACATGATATCTCGTTAAATATACTTCATCAACTATAGGATTATATCACTATAACAGATTCACCTATCTCCAAAAAATCATTGATTGATTTGAATTTTTTTGTCCACATTCTCAACCATCTCATGATATATAAACTATAAAAATTCATTTGAATATAGTAATAGGACAACATATAACATTATGATATATAATACATACATGTGACACATGAGGTTGTAATTATACACAATTCAATCAAAGAAATATTATCCCATGGGGATGAAATTGGTTTTTTGATCATTTAAATAAGATATTATAATAACTTATTTATAAAATTCAGATGGATGGTATCATTATAGAATATAATCCAGGAAAAAATAACCATTAATGTATATTGATAGAGTTGAAAGATAATTAAATAAATTCAATAGAATTGTGTGTTTTTATTAAATATCAAACTTCTATTATTTTTTAAAATGATTATTTTAATAGAAAAGTAATTTATAAATTGATGGTAATATAATTATTTTGTGAAACCTTGAAAACATATATGGGAATATTTATAATTAAAACTAATGATAAGATTTTGTAAAATATATTCATACTAAATAGGTAAAAATATAATTCGTTGAAAAGTTCTCATAGACTTATTTTTAAATAAAAATGTGTAATGTGAAAATTGATTAAAAAGATTCCATTCATTAATTTAGATAATATTTCCAAGCTAATAAAAATTTTCCTTAAGAAATATTAGATTTATTAACAACTAATTCAATATTATAATATAAATAACATGGGCAAGGATGATAATTATTACATGTTGAAGAGAAGAGAGAATGTTAAATTAAAATAGTAACATCCTTCATGTAATGTTCTAAACCAATGGAAAATGTAACTTTAAATTAAAATGTAAGCCCTATAAATATTTATATGATAATAACATAAAATTAATTTTATAGAAAAAGGATATCTAATTTCCAATAATGATTGTCTATTAATACAAAAATCTAAATTTAAAATAGTGATTGGAATGAAACCCAATGTAATTTTTATCATTTAATATTGAATTTCATGAATGAAAAACAATATATTGAATAATACATACATTAAATTGGATGAAATCATGATGAAATACATCCATGGGTCTTAAACCTATTTAGTATAATTTATTTATCCTATAATGGTTTCATATAGAATAAACGATTTATATATCATTCAGGGAACATGATCCTAACAAACATCATATAATGATTTTGGATAACCCAAATGGTTTGGGACTCAAGTGAGAACATGATGGACATGGATTCTTTTTAGAGATAGAGGATTTATTTTTTTATTATATTGTTTTGAGGTTTATATCCGAAAATAATCATTTAATCTGATATGAGGTTTTGAAATTAAAATAAATGTTTGTAAAAAGTGATAGAATAGTAGGAAATTTTTTTTAATAACTTCATTAACAATGTTTATAAATTTTTTTCATTAAATTCTCTTCTATTCACTAGGTTTAACGCTATTTTATTTTTTCATATATTCAAGTTGTCTTGATTTTTATCTTATAATGCTAGTTTTATATATAAAAATGAGTATAAAATTTCAACATAGTTTTATGAGATGATAAAATATTGCAAAATATTTAGTCTAATATTGATTAAAAACATGTGAATGTTAACATATAAATTAAAATATAATATTTATATATATATAAAACATATTTATTGAGAAATAAGTTTTCATTAGTTATGTGTTTTCAATTATATTTAAAAAAAATTGATAATTAAATATTTGTTAATATATTAGTTTTTAAAATATAATATTACATTGGATTTATATTTTATATATGATCACTTTAACTTATTACGATTAAAATATAAATGAATTTAAAAATAGTTATTTGGAAAATATCTCATTTTATGATAATTTTTATTAAATAAAATACACTTAATTATAATGAATTAGGTTGTAAATATTTTTTATAACAATTTAATGGGATTAAATTTATTATCATAATTAACATAATTAAATAAATTAAATTATTAAAAATATAAATTATTAATATAATTCATAACCGGTATAATATATTTTTATTGTAAAATATATTATCCCATTTCATTTATGTTTTTATTAATTGTTCAATATTTAAATTTTAAAATTTCTCACACATTTTCAATATACGTGTTTGAAATATTGAAACACAAAAGTATTATATCCAACATTTTGTTTCCAATTATAGTTTAGGTTATTATCAATTTTCCATTGAAAATATATAGTTATTGTATCCCATGTCACCCTAATAGGAGAGGAGTTAATCAGAGTGTCAATTTTTTTTTATCAAATTTGGTTGATTTTTTTCCATATTGTAAAGAACCCATTTAACCAATGTTATTTTAATTAAAATTCACCGAAGATACAAAATATAATTAAAAATAATATAAAAATTTTACATGGTATACAACTAAGGTTTAGTCTAATGATAACATTCTAGTTGGGTATTGTCCTCCCTCGAATAAACTAAATTTCACAATATTTTTTATATTAATATTCATAATACAGATTCACTCCATTATTGGTGAACTAAATTTATAAATAATTAATGGATGTTGAACTACCTCTTTCAAATAACTTAGGAAAACTTTTCCTTTTATACTATTCTATAAGATAATTTCCTTAATTTAATCATTTTTTGTTCTCTTCTTCATCATTCAATATTTTAGGAAATTTTTTCATTATTTACAGCTAAATAAAATACTAAAATTAACTCATCTATAATAATAAAAAATATCATATGTAGACATAGACAATGACAGGTGAAAAACTAAAGATAAATATATGCCATATATTATACATTTAATCACATAATAAAATAAGTGGACCACCCTATGTGCTGTGTTATCAATACTTTTATTTTTTTAATAGTTCCACATGAAATTGATTTTCCAGGTGGTAGAAACACCTTATGTTTTCTCCCATAATATTAAATAAACTCCTTTTTATGGATTACCATTGGAATGTGTTCAATCAGATATATGTTTTCCTAATTATACTCTTGATCTCATTTTGTTCTATTCAATACATATTAGTAGGATTAGTGGAGTATTAATAGTTATCGTATCTTTAAAAATTTGTAATTACATAATATATATATAATACCATTGATCAACCTCTATAAATCTATGTGGTTGATCCAACATTTCCTTCCCTAAAAACATTAACATAATGGAAATAACACACATTACATAGGTTCATAATTCTGAAAACATCTTCTGTTGATTGGGAAAACATTTCATACCACTACAATCAATAATACACATTCTTGAATTCGACATATTGATTGAACAATAAACACTATCTCTCACATTGAATCACTTTTAAATATATATTTTTAAAATTTCTTCTGTTGTATTATTGATTTTGGCGATACCTTCAATAATCCATAAGCAACATTCCATTTGCAATGTTTTTTTATTTTTTTTCATTATTTTTATGCAGAAAATTTCTTTTTTCATCTACACATTCATGTAACTAAACAAAACCCCATAATTGTCATTCCCAAAAACATATATAGAAATAATATATGTTACTTTATGGAATCATTGTAATGGATACAAAACTTATTTAACAAAAATTCCACTGTATTTTAACCTTAATGAGAAACATAAAATGATAGAAATGAAACAAAACATACCAATAATAACTTGTACTAATAAAATTTGTTCCATTATATTTTGAATTTAGTTGTATTGAATATATAATGTGAATTTGAATTCATTAATATAACAATTGTTTGACTGAACTATCACACTTTTTTATATGATAAATTCTAGGTGTTGGGAAATTGAATTTTATTACACACTCCATGTCTTATGAAATTACATATTTCAAAACTCAATCAATATTTATACCCAACATACAATGATTACATTATCAAAATTCATTATCATATTTATCATATCTCTCATAGAATTCCTATCATAACCCCCCTAAATTTATCTTCATTTCTCATATTTTGGAAATAAATCCAATCATAATGTCAACTATCCAATCACGAGCATACATGTTAATAAATATAATCAATATGTTGAGGAGTTAAAACCTCATAAGGCCAATGGATGTGATAGAAAATTTTGTCTGAACCATTTTTCACAAAAACATTCATGTCTAATGACACTTTTATGATATCTACAACATGCCCATTAGATCCTATGTTTTCTACTATGTCTAGTCCACACACAATATTTTCATTAATGATTTGATACTATATTTCAATATTCATTATATAAAAGTCTTGTATATAATTATTCATGAGATCAATATCAATATTCAGATCCTAGAAAATAACCATAAGAGGTTTTACCTCTCTAAAAATATCTATTATCTTTGGAATAATCTACCAACTTTGTGGCCATGCCCCTCACTGAGATATAATATTCATCTACCATACATAAGTAAGTGATTTCATGTTTCTCACTAAATCATACCAGAACATATATTAAAATTACAAAATCACTAGAACTTAAACACAAGTTATCTAATACATCACCATCGCATTCAAAATAGAAAAGAGAGAGTTAATAATCCTTTCCAACATCGATAAGAAAACCAAAAAAAAGAATATATTAGATACTCATCATTATTCATTTTATTAATACAAGATATTCCTTCATTGTGTTACATTGAAAATGAGATGATAAAATTTTATCGAAAAAAATATATCATCGTGTAATAGTCAAATATATAATATATCAAATTATCATCGTCTATAAGGAGGAATTCATTGATTCTCCATCCTCGGTATTCCTATCTTTTCTACAAATTCGAATTTGAAATGATGTTATTTTTTCAATCCGGATGTGGAATGTCATTAGAATAAATATAGTAAAACATTTATATGAGATAAAAGTGAGTACCTTTATTTCAAGAAATGATAGTACATTAATATTAGGACCTCATTAATCATATAAATTTCTAAATTTTATTTCATGTGATTATAGAAATAATACATGTATTTCATATTTCATCCTCAAAATATAAAATCATCTAGGTTTGAATTTAAACTAAATTTTATTTCATGGATATTTCCACCTTGAGATTATGAGTAACACTTCTCGTTATCAATTATAGCTTTATCAAATAATCAACCTGAAATATTATACGATGATCATGGTCCCATTATTAGAAATATAGTTATTTCATTTGTATAAAAACCATTTTTTGTCATTTCTATTAAGAAATATCATATCCAATTCAATTTCAAACTAACCTTCTAAGAATCCATTTATTAATTTTTTTACATATTTATAATATATGTTTTCTTCTATTAAGAATTTTATTGATAAAATATCACGACTGATTTCAATTGAATTGCTACTGTAAATTTTTCATCAATATCAATTAAATAAATATGTGTATATATATATATATTTTTTTCAAAAAAATAGTTTGATATTTTTTATTACACATCATTAGTAATTTAAATAATTTTTAATGAACCACAATTTTTTACTCCTTTAAAGAAATACCCAATTAATGATTCTATCAATGGTATATAATTTCACAATAATAGGTTTATGTAATGATTTAACTTTTTAAAATTCTTATAATTAGATTTCATCAATTGAGAAAAAAGGATCAATATGATCAATATTTCTCTTTTTATTTTTATTTGATAATGAAAATCTATTTCCAATTATTTTGGATGGGGAAATACCTTTTTTCATTTCTCACATATAAAGAGTAGAACACTCTTATTTTTGGACAACATCCCTTTAGACTTGGTCATAGAGTAACAATCCTTCACACCATTCTATGCAATATATATAAATGAACCAAAGTCGTTTTCATCTACTTATTCATTTGATAAAATTTTAGAGTTTGTACCTCTACCGATCATAATATGTTTGTCCTCAATGAATTATAAATTAGTTATCAATATAATTTTTCATATAATTTTTTTCTGAATTAGTTTGACATAGTTCTAATTATATGTCCTATATGTATTTATTTATCTTTATCAACATCATACACATCTTGATTTCCCTCTATATTTTGTATGTACGATAAATTTTTAAGAAAAAATGATTCAATGAAGTCTTCAATTAATAATATATTTCATATAAGTTCTTATATATTATAATGGTATTTAATCCTCATTTCTATGTGTAAAATCCAAAATTTATTGAATCATTCCTATTGTGGTGAGAAATCAAACATTTAATAAGTAGTGTTGTTCCATATTGTTCACAATAAAATTTCATCATTCCAAAAAAAACCTTTCACTAGAAATATCTATAAGGAATTATCATTTATTATAATGTTTTTTGATAAATATCAAATTAATTTATGTTTTATTTTGGTCAAATATCATAATGAGAATCTTTAATTTGGATCCCAATCATATTTTGGAATTTTATGAAATATTGTTTCTTCTATCCAATTAATTTTCACCTAATTTCAATATAAATCACGCATAAAATATTGATATATTCATTAGTAAAAAAATTACTCTATTTAATCATATGTTCATGTTATATTCATCGAACTAAATATATAATTGTTAACTTGATCAAAAATATTAGATACCAACTTGTTAATTATATGATAATTATTTCATGTAATGTTTTTCTTTATAAAAGAATCGCATGTAATTTCATGGTCATTTATATGAAATAGAATATCTGCTCTAACCTTTAGCATTGATATGATTTCCATGTTCTCTTAATGTATGATACCTAATTTGTGACTGAATACGTTTTATTCCTCACCTATTGAAATAAGACATGAATGTCCATGAGGACCTACCTGGTATATATTATCATTGTTTATCCATAATCTCATTTTGGATTTTTTCTCATCTATTATTCCAAAACATATTCATGTTATATATACCCCCAAAATCTATGTCACAATGTTGAATGAAAATAGGGATAATATTTCATAGTTGATCATTGTGTATAAATTTGGTTTTCTTTAGCTCATTGGTTTAATGATGGGTATTTCAACTACTATAGAACATGAAATATTTTTTTATTTAAAATATTATTAGTTACATCAACACAAACCTAGATACAAGAAGATCAAGATTCCAGAAAAAACATTCCAAAAAACATTTATAATGAAAAATTAAAATTGGTGTTACCAGGTGGATCACACAAACAATAATGTATGTCCCCATAAGAATATGCTTCCAAGAGATGTGAAGAAAATTCCAAATTCATAAATTTATATCATGGTATTAACTCCACAATTGCTCTCATTTAAAGAGAATCAGAAACATTTTTGGCTTCCTTCATAGAATGTGAATCATCGATGATGAGGTGTTCAAAAATTTGAGGACATTCAAATTAGGCTCTATTTATTCTCTAAGGAAAAATTATTTACTGATCCATCATGATTCCTAGTAATATGATTGATTCACTTTTCATCTATAGGAAATTCAAACCATGATTAAATGATTTTGTGATGGCCTTACTCATTTCCAAAAATTCTTCCACAAGTGAATATCTACTACTGATAAAATTATAAAATCAGTTGTCTACAAAGACCCCCTAGGTAGAAGAGATTCCCCCACAACCCGAGGTTCTAGGTGGTCTAGAAGATTCCCCACAAGCATAATTTTTCATCAATTATGAAATCAAATAAATCTATCTGATAGACTTGATCACAAATTATTTCTGAACCCTTCAAGGGAGACAAAATATCCTCAATATGGTCATGTCCTAAAAATCGTTTCTCACTTTTCTTATTTTGTATATTCACATGAACTACCTATGTTTAAAAATGATTCTTAAATGTGAGGTGGGATCTAGTTTTAGAATGCAATAAAATTTATATCCCTCCAAATGTAGGCAATGGAAATAACCATAGTTGTAAGTACAATTCCCTTAATTTCTCACCACTTAAAGCATTGGTGTCGGAACACATAAATTACACATGACTATTCATATTAATATAAAGGAAAATTGCATCATGGATGTATCTGTAGTTCCTAAATGAAAAAATTAATTTGAAAAAAACTTTATTGCTTCTACACTCATGTGGCAGACCAATGTGGATGACATATTCCTTGGGAAGACCAATATTCATCAATAAGAAGAGAAATTGAAGCATCCTTCTATAAATTTTCCATTAAAATTTCATTGTATATGAATGGATTAGAGGCCTAATAAATTTCAACATCCACTAAGTAAATGTCAAGGAAAAAATCATTATTGTACCTAAAAATTCCATCAACCTAAACTAGCAAAATTAATTTGTGGTGCTTAAATGAAAATACCTATCAATATAGACATAAATTTCCGCCCCCATGTTGAAGTGATGTGGAATTATCAAAGGTACAGAAATATTTAATTTAGATCCAATAATAGTTTTTTTAGATCATCTGGTTCTATTTTTTCCTCTTGAATGTTCTTGGAAAACCATTGTACGGTTCAATAATTAATGGGGGAGATCCTACAAATCAACAATTCAAAACATTAATGATATCCTATTAATTTTATTTGATGTCTAACCATATGTGTGATAATATATATGAGGAGTTTCCATTATGTAGTTTTATTTTGAATTTATTATAGAATAACTCATTAAAGTTTTCACCACATGTTACAAAATTCTATGTGAATTTATTATGGATAACATCCTCGAAGAGACTCAAAACCATAATTCATATGCCTCCCATGTTAGTGGGTTTAATGAACTATTTCTAAGCCAAAATGATAATATTTTTCTCATAGAAGATTTTAGTAATACACCAAATTCATTATCAAAACATGATGTTCTTTGATGATTGATTTGTTTTATCTGTAAATGTAGAAAGAAAAAACAAACGTGGTGGTTTCCATATAATTGGCCAAAACATTCTTCCCTACAGATACATTTCTTTACTTTTTCTATGACTATTTTTTGGGATTTTATATGGGTGTAGATATTTTCTTAATTTCTCTTAATCACCATACCACAAAAGATATTCTCCAAAAGTTTGGTGAATGGGAGAGAACCATTGTTAACTCCCGGGGTATTACACTTTATTCTACATTACGATAGTAACAATATCACAAAAAAACATGAGTTATTTATTATAACATATAACCTACCCACCAAGCACTTCAAATTTACCAAAAATTGCATTCATTCATGACATGGTTCCTCTATCATCTTTCCACATATGTGGAATGTAAATGTCATAAAATAGAGGTGGTTGAGAGAGGAGTCCAATTTTATCCTAGATTTCTTTCAAAAGATTACCGTTTACATGTTGGGTAAGACATAGGTTTTAGTGATCCTCCTTCACTATAAATATGGGGTCAGATATTTGTTCCCCCTGAAAATCAAACTAAAATAATAAATTAATATTATAAGGGATACATGAACTAAATAGAGATGATAGAACCCTTAATAAATGAGTTAATCTAATTGATGAAATTATTGTAAAATCCCTATTTTTTTAATAATTTCAATAATAAATCTATTTTTTTTGTATTAAAGACCTTGGAGATGATAATTTTGAGAGGAAGGATTCCATATTTCTTTTTTATCATGATGTAAACACATTCTGATAGGGTGAGTACGTTGTATTGGATGATCCTCCCTATTATAAATACAAATTGGTATGAATAGATGAAGACCTTGGAATTATCTCTAATTTAAAAATGAATTTTTTTATATTGATTTTTTGGATCTCATTTCTGATATAAATATGTTTGAATTATTTGATATCTATAACACATTATTTTTTATAAAGTTAATAATGTTGGAGTAAAAATCCATAATTTATGAAGGTTGGGTAAATAATTACATCACAATGTTGAAGACATCATTTAGAACAATATCCAAATTGAACATGAATAATTTCTTGGTAAATCCATATGGTCCTGTAACACTAACAATATTCATGACGATCATAGATTCTATTTTTATCATCAATAGGTTCAATAAACTTATAATTTTTATTCACATCAATACTAGTATAAATATTATCTACTATTTTGTGAGTGTTGTAATGCCATTGATGTGAATATTGGTGTAGAAATTATGTTGTCACTATATAATAAATTTTATTTTTAGAGATGAAAAATTATCCATTAACAGCGAGGTTCATGGACCCTCTCTTAAAATTCATTCAGCAATTTATGTAGTGAAAAATAATTAAGTTAATATCAACATACTTTATCCATATTATATATCGTTGACAACATGCCGGCTTCATTTAATGGGATATATAGACATCTAGTTTGGAGTGATCATGGACCTAAATATAGGAGGGAACATTCAGAAACTTATTTTATAATTGGCAGTGAAACATGCTATTTTTAGTACCCTTAAATAATTATCAATTCCAAAAAGGAATATATCTTCCACTCTATATGAATTAATTTTTTTCTACTTGGATGAACGAATTTGGTGGTCTCTTCTAAGGGGAAATATACAACAACGATCCATAAAAATTTCCCAGCATCCAGTAACATCAAACCATGAATTGATTAACATTAAGGGATGGGGACACAAACACATTAATCTAGTAATAATGTCAATAAATAGATGATTATACTCAGAGTGGAACTTTAAAAGAGTATGACATGAAACATTAATTTCACCATTCAAATGATATACATGAAAAAATAATATCTTTAGTTTTCATGATAATATACCATGATGTTAGTATCTACCCAATGTAAAATTTATTTTCACAATGGTTAGTTGAGCCAAAAAAATTTATCAATAAAATAGAATAAATTATGACCTACCAATGTACGGATGAGGGATTCTATTATTTCCTCATGTCCAAAAATTATGTTAATGACACTCTAGAATACCCATACTTGATATATAAGGCTTGAAATCATGTCTACATCTCTCAAGGGATTACATCTTTTGATTTGGGAATTGGAGTTGTTGAAAAAGGAAAAGGATAAATCAGCATCTGGGAAGCAATGTGAAACTCAAATGGCATGATGATTGTTGTTGAAATAGTGTAATTGAGTATTATCATGTTTTAAGATCCAAATATTTTCCACATTACAATCATGTTTATAATCTAAAGAAAAAAATAGAAACCAAGAGATGCACATTTCAATGATTTCAAATTTCCAGCAATTTTTTATACTCCTAAAGACTAATGTGAATATTATTTGAGTCATAATAAAGTATCTTAAGGTTGTTATTGTGGTATTGTTCTGAATACTATAATAGTTATATTAACACTAAATAATTTTTAAAGGGATATACTACCACTAGATTAAGAAACAACCTCTTGTGTAAAAGATATTTGGGTCTCTTTAACATTCCATTTTCTTCTCCTCTTGTCATTATTTCCCTTTATGAAATAATCAAAATTGTCTTGATGATCATTGCAATGAGGGGGATAAAATTCTTCAATCATTAAACATTCACTAAGGAGTGTGAATTTGTTATGGGATAACCCAATTCTCATTAGTGTGCCCTCAGATAGTATCAATTAGGCCTTCTACATGAGGGGTACCAAATAAATGCATGCCCTCATTAAGTGAGTCTATAATATCATCCTGGTACCTTGAAGTCTTGGAATCCTTCTCCTTTATATTATATTATAACCTTTCTAATGATGATATATTATATTATTCTTGTACTTTTTTATATATTCTCTTATGAGTTTTGAAAAGAGGCTAATCCAAATTATTTCAATGTAACCTAATCCTATAGCATCTCTTAAGAAAAAAACATGTCAGTTATTTGTAGCAATCATGTCAAAAGAGTTGAAACTATAGGATTAAGATGGATCTCTTGTTTCACTCTATGGACCTGAAAGATCCTTCTACATAAGAATACCTTAATGTGTATTCTATATAGCAATCAATCATAATGAGTCATGAACGGTCTTCTCTTGGATGTTCTCTTTTTATTCTTGGATAGTGGCCATATTTAGAGTTGGGGTGTCTCAGACTCCATATATTGATATATTAATATGTGTTTATTTGGAATGGATAATGGTCCACTATTAATTTGATGTTGCCTTTCTGTGAAATATCCTACCTTTAGCTAGATCATCCACCACGTGTGAGAGTATATAATGCGTAAAATCCTCCACAAAAATAGTGTTAACATGTTGTAGATGAAGGTATATGGATGAATCCTCCACCTCCACATTCTCAAAAATGGAATCTACCTCACTATCCAGACCAATCATATCATCCTGAATGGGTTATCATTAATGACCATGAACTCATAAGGATCAGCACCAGAATTAGAGTTTTATGGAAGATGAACCTTCTCCATCAATTTTACATTAACTTTTTTTCATGATAAACCACCATTCCCCATTTCATTACCCAATATATAGAATTTAGAACTATTGAACTGTTTTGAAATATTCCTAATGAAATATAGTATGTATAGAATATTATCTCCCCTAATATAAGAGATACAATTTAATTTTGTTATCTCTTGTGGTGAGAAAATCCTTTTAAACCAGTTTTGAAACCATATCAACCACCATCATCGCTCATGGAATGTATATAAACAATGGATTGTTAGTTTTTCTAATAATATTTAATAAATTTATAAGTTTCAAAGAAATATCCCTTGGATTATAAGATTCTAGTACACAAAATTGAAGAACGATATGTGGATCCATATTAATGTATGTGTATTCCATACATATTTGGGATCAAAATGTTTATTCTATGAATTTTTTCTATAAATTACCGAATTTGGTGGGGGTTGAATGAATTATTTATGATCTTATATTAAACTAATTGGATGGAAAAACAATATGAATGTGACCCATTACAGTGGTTTTCTTCCACCATTCATCGATCATACATATCATAGAATTTCTGTTATCAAAATAATTTAATCTCTACGTATTCTTGCTTTTTGGTGCCAAGATGTGAGTAATTATGGGGAATCTGAAATGATTATTCATTTACATGATAACGACATGGTTGGATGTGGCATTAAAAATTAAAAATTTCTTGATGACTCTTCCATGAGAGGGAATTCCAAAATCTGAGAAGGATAGATCCATTATAGATTTGAATACATCATAATAATTCTTCTCTGGCCAATAGAATTCCAAAGGCACTGCACCATTTTATGTATGATTATTATGAGGTGTAAAAATATAAAGTAACTCTTTTTCACCACTATATTAGATAGTATTTTTTATATATCTCACTTATTTAAATTTGAAGTGTCAAAAAAATAATCTTGTTGGTGACCTCTATGCTCACTAGAGTTCCCCTTACACTGATTTTCAAATCTAAATTAATGATTATTCAAGATAATCATACTTAGTGTCATGTGTGATAAATACACTCTCTTTATGATTTATGTACAATTTTTATTCATTTAATTGATATATATTTCTACCAAAAACCTTCACAATCATCCCTTTTACTTCAATGATATCCCTGTTATTATTGAGGTATATATCTGACAGCTTTATTGATCTTCAAAATAATTAGCATATTAATATTGATCATTTACCATTAATTTAGAGTACCTGTTTCCCAATGTAATGTTGTCCAGTTGACCATGATTATCCTTTATCTATCTCCCATGATATTCATCATGAGATCTCTTTTCCTATAACTAATAAATTTATACATAATGAATGAAAAAATAAAACAACATTTATGCCATTTATTTATTATATATGCTAAAGAATATGATCCAATTTCACATTACTATTTTACGAGACCATATTTATTCATATGACTCCTTTCCTATACATATTAGAAAATGGCGTGTTTAAATATTCCACATAATTGAAAAAATAATGGGAGGAAACATATTATTTTATTCATTCCAATATATGTCGTAGAATTTTTAAAACCTTAGGACTATCGTTGGTTAATCTAGAAAGAAGTAGGATTATTATATTATCCCAAACATTATTTTTTAGGATATATCTATCTCTGATAAATTGGTGGTTTAATGTAGACAAAATTATCAAAATAATTATATTTCCGAAGATTTTTCTCTATTTCAGTTGTTGAATTCGATGTTTTATCACATCAGATGCCACATTTACCTACATACATCAGAATATATTCATCAATTATGTAATTTAATCCATACAAGCCTAAAATCACTATTTTTAACAAATTCATTATTTTTAAATCCTTATGTGTAAAATTTTCTTATAGTTCATGTCATTTCATTTCTGATTCCGATTTGATTCTCAGAATATCACCGTATTCGTCCATATATTTGACCAATTTTTTCTCCCCATTAAACAATATTAATGTAACACCCTATGGTTTTGAAAATAAATATTTAATACATGAAACACTAAGTCCCTAAAATGTAACACATTTTATAATATAGTATTTAAACAAAACATTTTATCCACAATGTTTTAAGTTTTGATTAACGGTCATCGAGAGTTGTGATCTGTAAGACATTTATAGTTTGATAGAACCAATGTGATTTTTGGTAAATAGAAACATAATCTTATGAATACTAATATGAATACTAATATAAATCTTATGAATGTTAAATAATATTATTATTTTATTTTATTATGGTTACAAGATAATGATATATTGATTAATTTTTAAATGTGATATAAAACAAATGATAGTTTTAAAATTTTTATTTTTTGAATAAATAATGATTTTTATTTAAAATGTAACTATTTATATATATGTAATTATTTTTAAAAAATGGACTTAATATTTGAATTCTACAAATCTAAAAATTCATATGGTCAATGAGAAGTATTTTTCTAAAATAAATGATTTTTTCTAAATAGTGAAATAGAGTAAAATACCATATATAGAAATTTTCAGATAAATACACTATTTATGACATCATGAGTGATATAAGACAACCTTTTTTGAACTCATATAAATATATTACTATTAGGGGTTGAATGAAACAACATTTTTAGTTGTCTTGTGGGAACTAATAAACCAATGAATAAAATATTCAAAATTCACTCCTCCCCTACACTATATACCCCCATCTCACTCCTTTTTCCCCTTTCTCTTCTAAGTCATGAAGCTCCTCAAAGATCTGACCAAATAAAATTCCCTAATCACTCCACACATACAATAAGGTCTTTTTATTTCAAAAATACTAAAACCCCTTCCCTTAAATAGATTCTTAAAGAGGTGGATTCAAGTGGAAAATTCACATTTCAATTCATTCATTTTCATTTCAAGTTCCTTTCTATTGTATTCTTATACTAACCTCTTCTATCAAAATGACTATGATACCTATAGTATCATCTATATATAGGAATTATATCATGGTAATGGAAGAAACATCATTAATATTCTAACTATATGCCTTTTATTTTATAAAATAATTTATCGTCTGTTAGGTTCCAATTTACAACCTTCATAGATAATGAAGTTTCATTCTTCAATTTCTCATTCATTACTGGTCATGAAACCATTTTTATGTTTGAAAAAAGATATAAAATATGTATTAAAACCTATTTAATATTCATTAACCAGTATAAATAAATATAATTATATCATATTACCTAACTAGTTCCTAATAATCAAAATACCATAAAAATAATCTAAGTGAATGTCCTTAATATCTCATCTAATGATTCATCTGCATGGAAAGTTACTAACTGATATATGTGACCTGTAAAACCTATGTATTTTCATATATAATTTTTAAATTTGATTCTAAATATTTTCATCCATTCCACATGAACTCTATTACATAAAAAGAAGCAAACAATTTAGGAAAATAAACAAAATGAAGACTCCCGAATGTCAAAATTAAATATTATAACTAATCAATAAAGACATGATGATCTTAATAAAATAATGATAAAATAAATAAATTTCTAATATGTTATGAATTAAGTTATTAATAATTATAATTTCATAATCTACGACCTTATGTTCAAAATCTGAAGACAATCGGACATATGGTACGGTTTTTTCACCCAAAACTCTATTTTCATTCAGGTTACTTTTATTGTCTAAGTATCTGAACAAAATTCGTATGTATTAGTACATAAAATAAATTAATTTTGTGTAATTTTTCTATATATTTATACAACTACAATCTTTCCTTATTTTATGGGGTGTTATAGGTTTTATGAGGGACTTTCAAATTTATTTTCAAAATACAATCCTGATTCAAGGGAATATCTCATATTCATTCCAATTTTCAAGATAACCTGATATTATATTTTTAGAAAAGAAATATCTTTCTAAAATAACAAATTTTATTATTATAATACTTATTACTTCATTAAGGGTTTTAATGAAATAATTTTCCAAAAAAACTATTCTTTTCAAAATGAAAGGGAATTTATCTCCAGAATTACCCATTCATTTTATAAGAATATTTTAGTTTGTTTCAACACTCTTGTTGATTATTATGTATCATTTTTATTTTAATTTTATGATATAATATATGATATTTAATATTATTGTTAATAACTTGTATTATTTTAGATGGTCTATCCTAAAAACATTCACCAATTTACTCTAAATAGGTAGTGTTTAAACTTAATGTTCAAGAATAGTTATTTGCATTTAATATAAATAAATAAGTTATTAATTTTTATCCCCAATCATATGTGGAATGAATTGGACTTATAAACGGATGGGTTGGGCCGGATATTGCCCATCAATGCATCGGTTGGTCTAATGAGACAAATAGACATGGACTTAGCCGAGGCCCTACTCATTTTGAGATATGGTGTAACATCCCAAGTAAGTAATGAATAATAGATATTTTTATCCATGTCTATTAATGATTAAGATACTGTTTTAGAGGCTTAAAATGAAAATAAATACAATCTTATGCATGGAATAAACTAATATTCTTAAAAGATTGTTTTACTGCCTTTTGATGGAAAACCATTTTTGAATCTATATTTTGACAATTTTATAAACTATGTTTGTCAAAATAAACTTATCCTTTATGATTGGGACATCAAAATTTACCTTGTGTGAATTTTTGGTATTTTTCTGACAATGTTCATTTTTTTAATGAATAGTGAAAAATACTGCATTTTACAACAAAACTGCTTTTTAATCTAATTTATTTATATGATTAGATTATGTTTTGAATTGGTTTTGAAGTGAAATTAGAATATATTTTTACAATTTTATCCAATGGTGGTCATTGGAATCAATTTCACTTTAAATTAGACTTAAACTGGTGTCAATCTTTTGATACTTATTGTTTTGTAAAAACACGTTATTTGCTCTGGCAGCGGGAATTAATTATTAAATTAATTAATGTGACTTATATGATTTGAATTTTGTAAAATAGACTTCATTTTTGAATTCTGAATATCAGATATAGCTTAGGGTGAATTTTTAGTAATTTTCTGAAAAACTTCAATTTTTGATGAATAGTGAAACCACTAAGTGGAAATCAAGAAAACTGATTTTTCAGTTAAATGAAAGTTTACCACTAATGTGTATTGAATTTTGAAAATCCGACATACATGGTTGTCATTAAGAAGTAAAATTTGGTTCAATGAGATTAAAATAATTTTTTGGTGAATAGTAACTTATTAAGTTCTTAATCGCGATTAGTGGAAATTAGGGTAGTTTAAGGTATAAATAATGCTTTAATAATAGGAAATGACCTAGACACATGTCCCAACCTTATTGGTTGTGTCATGGCCGACCAAGACAAGCCATGGGTCAACTTGGGGACCCCATGGAGACACTTTGGTTTGGAAATGACATAAATAACTTTTTATTAAATGTTAAAGTAAACATGACACAAACAATAGATGTTTTACGAAAATAATTTTTACATGGGGTTATAAAGATGATATTCTTTATTATAAATAGTCATTGGAAATCTAGAAAGATTTCATACATCATAGTATTTTTTTTATGATTTTTAGACATTAAATAAATTAAATTATTTATGACATAATAATGATGCAGCGATGACATCATTATTTGACGATTTAAATAAAATTTAAAGATAATATAAAATCTATGAACTGTCCAAAACCAATTGGATGAGTGGATTTCGAACCCTTATCACCTTATCCACGAATTATATAAATGTGGGACCTTTTAAAACCGAAACACATTTTCAAATAAAGTAATATTTCTTTACTTTCCAAAAGTGCCCCTCCTCTCCTCTTATAAAAGGCCCCCACCTCTACCTCATTTCACACACTTCTGAAGCCTTTGGCTCGGCCAACCCCTGCCCATTTACTCTCTCCACATCCCCCTCCTCATCCTAGAGGATTCCCTTGGGGATGAATCCTTTCAAAGGAAGCCTTTAGGCTCAAATCAAAAGGAGTTACACTTTTTAAGGTAATTCATTCTCTCATGTTCATTTGTTTTATTTTGCTTCTCCAACCCCCTAAACTCTTTTTATTTACTTATTTTATAACAAAACCAGTATCTTAAATATACTAGGATGTTGTTATAAGATATATTTGAGCTACACTCTCACACAACTACATCAAATGGTTAAAGAACATACGGTTTCCGTGGATGGCGATATTCTGCCTCCCGAAACGATGATTGTTCAATACTCATTTAACACCTTCAAAGGTGGCCATTATGATGTCACTATTTCTATATATGATATATAATATGTTTATGTTTTCCTTATGCTTCTGTTTTTTTCATTTTGGGAATACCTTTATGGTTTCCAATATGGGTAAACACGATATCTTCATTTTAGGAAGTGCGGACTACCGCCCCCTAAAAATGATTTGATTCGTTAATACCATATGTGGGACATATAAAGGATGGAACTATGATATTATATATGATATTATACTGGAATTATAATATACCTTTATATCATTATGATTCCATTCTATAAAATACGAAATAGAAATGGAAGTAGCGTTCATGCGTACGTACGGCTTACCGTCTCCATGAACGGTGCATTTCATTTCTTACCTCTAAATGTGATGTAATATTATAAGTGCATGTATGTACTGGATATATATGACATATATGATATCTACATCATGAATACCATTCTGGATATAATGAACCTTTGACCAAATTAACAACATGTAAGTGTAAGAAGTCTATTTTTGACTTAAGAACCAAATACCAACAAAATGAAGATTATTAACTTAACTGATTACATGATGTTCATAACATGGTATAAAAGGAATAATGAACTTGAAAAAGATTCATAAGAAAGTAGAGATTAACTCAAGTTTATTATTCAGGAGATTAAATAACGGTTGGGTCAAGTCGGATACGAGGTATGGGACTTCATCTCAATCCCCTTTCATTGAGGTATATTTTGTTTTATACACAACTTTCTTTTATACGGTGTATAAACCCCTTTGACTTTTACGTTTATTCAAAAGGAATCTTTTTTTATACGAAGGGTTTACTAAACGACAAAAGGGGAATTTTTTTGTCGTACGTATGCGGCGACAACGACTTCTCCGCCGTCGTGACCGTTATTTGAGTTTCAGCTTCCTCTACAAGCAATACCTTCTTTTTAAAAGAAAATTAAATAAAATGTTTTACTTTTATTTTATTTTAGTATTGAAAATGGTTTTCATAATTTTTTTATATCAATGTGTTGTATTGATATCTCGTGATTGAAATGTGGAAATTTTATGTTTCCTTTATGCATGTTTTATGTGATATGATTATGTTATGGTTCTTGGGCATTATTATGAAGACGGGTGGTTCCGTGATAAACTATGGGCGGGTGAGCCCGTTATATCTCTCCAATGCATTGGGTAACGCGAAGGAGTGAAACTTTAAGGTTTTTCCGAAGATATTTTAGGGAATATACTGTGATGGGTATTCCAAACGTAACCAAGAGGGTTACTCCCTACGTAAGAATGTTATGAATGCCTCATGTTACCTTTATGTCTTATGATTTCTATGATTTATTCATGATTTTATGAGGTATGTTAAAGTGCCTATGTTTTATGGGTAATGTATGATTTCAGTCTTATGAATATATGAACTCATGTTTCCTTTCCATGTTTTTATAACCCATACTGAGCTTTTTATGCTCATCCCAAGTTTTTTTGAAATTTTTTTCACATGTCAAGGGAAAGGTACATGATATGATGATAGTTTCAAGGAAGTGTCAAGAAATAATCCATGTTTTATTTTAATTGTGTTTCCATTGATGGGAATGAAGAATACTATCTTTATGTAACCACTTTGTTTATATGTGGAATGTAATGAAAGTTTTATGATATAATTCTCTAAAACTCTAAACCCGAAAAGATCCTCAATGTGTAATCTTGTAATAACTCAAGATTAAGTAAGGTTTAAGGCTGGGGCCTTATAGTTGGTATCAAAGGTCGGTTTAGATAACTTTAGGAGTTATAATTTTATTAAATGATTATCCAAAAATATTTTTTTGATATAGCATTTAAAGATTATCATGTTTCTTCATCTAAGACATGTTTGTTCAGAATGGTTTTCCGCAGAGGAAACAGGGAAGCAGTGCTAGGAAGGCATACAGAAGGAAATAACCTTCTGAATCAGCATCCAGAAATGGTCGGAATTGGAACTGAACAGTTTGTTGCAGTGATGGCGCAGTTGACTCAAGCGATAAATGGCGGTGGTATCCATGCACGAGATCAGCCAGATCAACCGCAGAGGAACATGTCAGTGGTGGAACATTTCATGAGGCAACATCCACCATCATTCAGAGGATCATCTGACCCTGTGCTAGCTGAAGTTTGGATTAAATCACTGGAGAAGATTTTTGATGTCATGGGGTGTTCAGACAATCAAAAGGTTAGTCTTGCTATTTACCGTTTGGAGGGTGAAGCAGATCAGTGGTGGTCTATGGTTAAAAATATCAGGGACGCCGATGAGATTGATGCTCTTGACTGGGATGAATTCAAAGGTATGTTTCTTGAGTAGTATTTTCTAAGGCTGTTCAACTTAGGATGGAAAAGCAATTCTTGGAATTGAGGCAAGAGGAAGACTCAGTGGCTGCCTATGAAGAAAGGTTCACTCGATTGGCAAGGTATGCTCCAAATTTTATCCAGGACCTTGATAGTAAAATCAATCGTTTTTACTCAGGATTAAAGCCAAAATATCGAAGGGCATTAGCTTCTCGTGAGTTTAAAAGTTATGAAAATCTTCTTCGATGTGATGAGAAGGTGGAAATGGAGTTTGCCGATGACCAAGTGTTCTATAACAACCACCAGAAGAAGAGACCGAGGTGGTAGGAGAAAGGTAAGAATTCATCAAAAAAGTCTGATGGTAAGAGAACTAAGTTTCCAGTTTGTGATAAATGTGGCAAAAGGCATGCTAGGGAATGTCTTCTGAATTCTGGGAAGTGCTACCAATGTGGTAAGATGGGACATAAGGCTCGTGATTGCACTGAAAAGGATCAAGGTGAAGGTAAGAACAAATTTGATTTACAGTTAGTGAAATGTTATAAGTGCAATGAGATGGGTCACTATGCAAACGAGTGTCCGACAAGGAGCTTGAGTGATGGGAAGCAGTTAGACTACAAGCAGAAAGGGGTGGTGAAATCCTTTGCAACTACTTCAGCAGATGTCGGGCCATCAAATGAAGTTGTATCAGGTACTTTGTTTGTTTTTTCAGATTATGCCAGTGTGTTGTTTGATTCGGGGTCTACACATTCTTTCATCTCTGAAACCTTTTCTAGTAAAATGGAAATACCATCTCAAGAAATGACTCCTGAACTTTTGGTAAAAACACCTGGGGGGAATGTTGAGGCAAAAAGAATTTATAAGAATCTTCCTATCCTTATCTGTGGAAAGAACCTACTTGCAAACCTTATTGGTCTACCTCTAGTAGAGTTTGATGTTATCCTGGGTATGGATTGGCTCTCTATTTACTATGCTAAGATTGACTGTAGAGCTAAAGAAGTTTCTTTTCAGAAAGACTTTCAGTTTGTTTACAAGAATGAACCCTTACTTTTGATAACATATCAAGAGGCCAAGAAACTTGTAAAATATGGAAATGAATGTTACCTTGAAGACGTCGTTGAAAATAAAGGAACTGTTCAGATTAATGATGTGCCAGTGGTAAATGAGTATCCTGATGTTTTTCTTGATGAGTTGCCTGGAATAATACCAGATTGGGAAGTTGAGTTTACTGTTGACTTAGTTCCTGATGCTAAGCCAATTTCAAAACCCCCTTATCGAATGGCACAAATTGAACTTTTAGAGTTGAAGGAGCAATTGCAAGATTTATTAGAGAAAGGTTTCAATAGACCTAGCACATCACCATGGGGTGCTCCTGTTTTATTTGTTAAAAAGAAAGATGGTTCTATGAGACTTTGCATTGATTATAGAGCCTTGAATAATATCACTGTTAAGAACAAATATCCTCTGCCTCATATCGATGATTTTTTTGATCAGCTCCAGGGAGCTCAGTTTTTTTCAAAGATTGACTTGAGATCGGGGTACCATCAGTTGAAGGTAAAGGAGGAAGATATTCCAAAGACTGCATTCCGTACGAGATATGGCCATTATGATTTTGTAGTAATGCCTTTTGGGCTAACCAATGCACCTGCTGTATTCATGGACTTAATGAATAGAATTTTCCATGAGTTCTTGGATAAGTTTGTGGTGGTTTTCATTGATTATATTTTGGTTTTTTCTAAAAGTAAAGAGGAGCATGAAAAACATTTAAGGGTTATCTTGCAAACCTTAAAAGAAAAGAAACTGTATGGGAAATTCAGCAAGTGTGAGTTTTGGTTGCAACAAATTTCTTTCCTTGGTCACATTGTTTCTAAAGATGGAATAACTGTTGATCCTGCAAAAACAAATGTTGTGGAAGAATGGCCAAGACCCACAAATGTAACCGAGATTCGTAGCTTCCTTGGATTGGTGGTCTATTACCGAAGGTTTGTTAGAAATTTTTCATGGTTATCTAGTCCAATGACTAAGCTAACTCGGAAGGTTGTTAAGTTTATCTGGACAAAAGAATGTGATGATTGTTTTCAGGAATTGAAAAGAAGATTGGTGAATGCTCCAGTTTTGGCACTACCTTCCAGGAATGGTGAGTTTGTTATATACAGTGATGCTTCATTGAAAGGACTTGGTTGCGTCCTAATGCAGAATGATCAGGTAATTGCTTATGCTTCACGACAGTTGAAAACTCATGAGGTAAATTACCCTACACATGATTTGGAATTAGCTGCTGTTGTTTTTGCTTTAAAAATTTGGAGGCATCATTTGTATGGGGTAAAGTGTGAAATATATACCGATGACAAAAGTTTAAAGTATATATTCACTCAGAAAGAGTTAAACATGAGACAAAGGAGATGGCTTGAATTAATCAAGGATTATGATTGTACAATTCATTACTATCCGGGAAAAGCAAATAAAGTGGCTGATGCTTTGAGTCGAAAAAGTAATGCTTCATTAACAATGTTGCATTTGGAACGTGATCCTTTGGTTAAGGATTTGATGAACTTTGGAATAGAAGTTTTTGGTGCAGGAAGTCCTTCTGTTTTGTTTCAGGTATCAGTGAGATCATCTCTATCAGATAGAATCAAGCAAGCACAAAAGCAAGACAGTGAGTTGCAGAAAAAGGTAGAGCTGGTTCAGAAAGGTGAGTTTCCTGAATTCAACATTGATAGTGATTGTGTTTTGAGATTTGGGAAGAGATTTTGTGTGCCTTGTGATTCACAGTTGAAGAGAGATTTGTTATGTGAAGCTCATAGTTCTCCGTTTTCAGTTCATCCGGGCAGTACTAAGATGTATAGAGATCTGCGGGAGTATTACTGGTGGGATGGAATGAAAAGACGCATTGCTAATTTTACTGTGAAGTGTTTGACTTGTCAGTAGGTTAAAGCAGAGTGGCAGTTACCGAAAGGGATGCTTCAGCCTTTACCAGTGCCAGAGTGGAAATGGGAGAATATATCCATGGACTTTGTTGTTGGATTTCCGAAGACATCTCGAGGTAATAATGCAATCTGGGTTATTGTTGATCGCTTGACCAAATCTTCTCATTTCCTTGCTATACGAGATACTTTCTCTCTTGATCAACTTTCCCGTTTGTATCTTAAAGAGATAGTCAGGTTACATGGCGTTCCTCTCTCCATTGTATAGGATTGTGATCCCAGGTTTACTTCTAACTTTTGGAAAGGCCTTCAGAAGTCGTTGGGTACTGAATTAAATTTTAGTACAGCTTTTCATCCTCAATCAGATGGGCAGTCAGAACGAACAATTCAGACATTGGAGGATATGCTACGAGCTTATTCTATGGATTATCAGGGAATTTGGGACCAACATCCTTCTTTGGTTGAGTTTTCATATAATAACAGTTTTCATTCCAGTATACAGATGGCACCATTTCAGGCATTATATGGGAAGCGGTGTCGAACTCCAGCTTTCTGGGATGAAGTGGGTGAATGAAAGTTGATGGGACCAGAATTGGTAGAAGAGATGGAAGAAAAAGTTTAGCTGATTCAGAAACACATGAGAACAGCTCAGAGAAGGCAGAAGAGTTATGCGGATAACCGGAGGAAGGATCTATCTTTCGAGGTAGGTGATCATGTTTTTCTCAAGGTTTCTCCTTGGAAAAGCGTGATGAGATTTGGTAAGAAAGGAAAGTTGAGTCCAAGGTTCATTGGACCAAACGAAATTCTGGAGAGAGTTGGATCAGTTGCATACCGAGTTGTTTTACGTCCGAGTTTATCTCAGGTACACAATGTTTTTCACGTTTCAATGTTGAGAAAGTATATGCCAGATCCATCTCATGTTTTGAGTCCAGAGGTAGTTCAGCTGGAAGAGAACCTATCTTATGAGGAACAACCGGTCCAGATTCTTGACCACAGGGAGCAAGTGTTACGGAATATGGTGATTCACCAGGAAAAGGTTTTGTGGAAGAATCACATGATCGAAGAGGCAACATGGGAATCTGAAAATGCAATGAGGGATAAGTACCCCTATTTATTCGATAAGTAAATAAATTGTGGGGACTCAATTTTCTAAAGGGGGGAAGGATGTAACATCCCAAGTAAGTAATGAATAATATATATTTTTATCCATGTATATTAAATATTAAGATACTGTTTTAGAGGCTTAAAATGAAAATAAATACAATCTTATGCATGGAATAAACTAATATTCTTAAAAAATTGTTTTACTGCCTTTTGATGGCAAACCATTTTTGAATCTATATTTTGACAATTTTATAAACTATGTTTGTCAAAATAAACTTATCCTTTATGATTGGGACATCAAAATTTACCTTGTGTGAATTTTTGGTATTTTTCTGACAATGTTCATTTTTTTAATGAATAGTGAAAAATACTGCATTTTACATCAAAACTGCTTTTTAATCTAATTTATTTATATGATTAGATTATGTTTTGAATTGGTTTTGAAGTGAAATTAGAATATATTTTTACCATTTTATCCAATGGTGGTCATTGGAATCAATTTCACTTTAAATTAGACTTAAACTGGTGTCAATCTTTTGATACTTATTGTTTTGTAAAAACACGCTATTTGCTCTGGCAGCGGGAATTAATTATTAAATTAATTAATGTGACTTATATGATTTGAATTTTGTAAAATAGACTTCATTTTTGAATTCGGAATATCAGATATAGCTTAGGGTGAATTTTTGGTAATTTTCTGAAAAACGACAATTTTTGATGAATAGTGAAACCACTAAGTGGTAATCAAGCAAACTGATTTTTCAGTTAAATGAAAGTTTACCACTAATGTGTATTGAATTTTGAAAATCCGACATACATGGTTGTCATTAAGAAGTAAATTGTGGTTCAATGAGATTAAAATAATTTTTTGGTGAATAGTATCTTATTAAGTTCTTAATCGCGATTAGTGGTAATTAGGGTAGTTTAAGGTATAAATAATGTTTTAATAATAGGAAATGACCTAGACACATGTCCCAACCTTATTGGTTGTGTCATGGCCGACCAAGACAAGCCATGGGTCAACTTGGGGACCCCATGGAGACACTTTGGTTTGGAAATGAAATAAATAACTTTTTATTAAATGTTAAAGTAAAAATGACACAAACAAGAGATGTTTTACGAAAACAATTTTTACATGGGGTTATAAAGATCAGATTTTTTATTATAAATAGTCATTGGAAATCTAAAATGATTTACTACATCATAGTATTTTTTTTTTGATTTTTGGACATTAAATAAATTAAATTATTTCTGACATAATAATGATGCAGCGATGACATCATTATTTGACGATTTAAATAAAATGTAATGATAATATAAAATCTATGAACTACACATGTCCAAAACCAATTGGATGAGTGGATTTATAACCCTTATCACCTTATCCACGAATTATATCATTGTGGGACCTTTTAAAACCGAAACACATTTTCAAATAAAGTAATATTTCTTTACATTCCAAAAGTGCCCCTCCTCTCCTCTTATAAAAGGCCCCCAACTCTACCTCATTTCACACACTTCTCAAGCCTTTGGCTCGGCAAACCCCTGCCCATTTACTCTCTCCACATCCCTATCTTCATCCTAGAGGATTCCCTTTGGGCAGAATCCTTTCAAAGGAAGCCTTTAGGCTCAAATCAAAAGGAGTTACACTTTTTAAGGTAATTCATTCTCTCATGTTCATTTGTTTTATTTTGATTCTCCGACCCCCTAAACTCTTTTTATTTACTTATTTTGTAACAACACCAGTATCTTCAATATACTAGGATGTTGTTATAAGATATATTTGAGCTACACTCTCACACAACTACATCAAATGGTTAAAGAACATACGGTTTCCGTGGATGGCGAAATACTGCCTCCCGAAACGATGATTGTTCAATACTCATTTAACACCTTCAATGGTGGCCATTATGATGTCACTATTTTTATATATGATATATAATATGTTTATGTTTTCCTTAAGCTTCTGTTTTTTTCATTTTGGGCAACCTTTATGGTTTCCATTATGGGTAAACACGATATCTTCATTTTAGGAAGTGCGGACTACCGCCCCCTAAAAGTGATTTGATTCGTTAATACCATATGTGGGACATATAAAGGATGGAACTATGATATTATATATGATATTATACTGGAATTAAAATATACCTTTATATCATTATGATTCCATTCTATAAAATACGAAATAGAAATGGAAGTAGCATTCATGCGTACGTACGGCTTACCGTCTCCATGAACGGTGCATTTCATTTCTTACCTCTAAATGTGATGTAATATTATAAATGCATGTATGTACTGGATATATATGACATATATGATATCTAAATCATGAATACCATTCTGGATATAATGAAACTTTCACCAAATTAACAACATGTAAGTGTAAGAAGTCTATTTTTGACTTAAGAACCAAATACCGACAAAATGAACATTATTAACTTAACTGATTACATGATGTTCATAACATGGTATAAAATGAATAATGAACTTGAAAAAGATTCATAAGAAAGTATAGATTAACTCATGTTTATTATTCAGGAGATTAAAGAACGGTCGGGTCATGTCGGATACGAGGTATGGGACTTCGTCTCAATCCCCTTTCATTGAGGCATATTTTGTTTTATACACAACTTTCTTTTTATACGGTGTAAAACCCCCTTTAACTTTTACGTTTATTCAAAAGTAATCTTTTTTTATACGAAGCGTTTACTAAACGACAAAAGGGGAATGTTTTTGTCGTACGTATGCGGCGACAACGACTTCTCCGCCGTCGTGACCGTTATTTGAATTTCGGCTTCCTCTACAAGACATACCTTCTTTTTAAATGAAAAATAAATACCATGTTTTACTTTTATTTTATTTTAGTATTGAAAATGGTTTTCATAATGTTTTTATATCAATGTGTTGTATTGATATCTCGTGATTGAAATGTGGAAATTTTACGTTTCCTTTATGCATGTTTTATGTGATATGATTATGTTATGGTTCTTGGGCATTATTATGAAGACGGGTGGTTCCGTGATAAACTAAGGGCGGGTGAGCCCGTTATAGCTCTCCAATGCATTGGGTAACGCAAAGGAGTGAAACGTTAAGGTTTCTCTGAAGAGATTTTAGGGAATATACTGTGATGGGTATTCCAAACGTAACCAAGAGGGTTACACCCTACGTAAGAATGTTATGAATGCCTCATGTTACCTTTATGTCTTATGATTTCTATGATTTATTCATGATTTTATGAGGTATGTTAAAGTGCCTATGTTTTATGGGTAAAGTATGATTTTAGTCTTATGTATATATGAACTCATGTTTCCTTTCCATGTTTTTATAACCCATACTGAGCTTTTTATGCTCATCCCAAGTTTTTTTTGAAATGTTTTTCACAGGTCAAGGGAAAAGTACATGATATGATGATAGTGTCAAGGAAGTGTCAAGAAATAATCCATGTTTTATTTTAAATGTGTTTCCATTGATGGGAATGAAGAATACTATCTTTATGTAACCACTTTGTTTATATGTGGAATGTAATGCAAGTTTTATGATCTAATTCTCTAAGACTCTAAACCCGAAAAGATCCTCAATGTGTAATCTTGTAATAACTCAAGATTAAGTAAGGTTTAAGGTTGGGGCCTTATATATGGATTTGGTTGAGGAATAAATAATTTTTTGATATCATGTCTATGGCCATGATAGTATGTTTTAGAATTTTCAGAATATGAACATCCCTCAATATGATTCTAGTAATTGAATGATCATATAGAAATTTTAAAAGAACAATACCCACGATTATCTTTTATAATGGTAATATTTGCTCAACTCATATAACTTATATAATGTGTTCATGTTTATTATTTGTAATGGAATTTGTTTTAAATTATTCACCATGCCTAATTTTTTTGTTTATGTTATCTTCTGTGGTATTGACTACTATTATTGACCATTTGATCACCCCCCTTTCTTATGTCTCAATTCTCCATGATATGAAGACATAAATTATGAATGACTTGTAGGAATAATATCAGATGCATGGATGTTTCTAATGGAATTAATTAGTCTTGTATTTACATTTATGTTGTAATGTTGAGCATATATATTTATCTTGTTTTGAAAATCTACTGAAATATTCATTCTATTAGGATACAAATTTCTTATAATCATTCTAATGTAATATAATATGGAACTGGCTCTGGGAACTGGGGTTGGTTCTATACCATTTCTATCATAGGAAGTTTAGTTGACAACATGTAAACTAGATTTAGAAAACATAAATTAGGGAACAAATCCCAAAGATAAACTTTGAAAGGAATCATAAAATAACATCTTGTTATTTTTTCATGGAATATATTATGTGGATATTTCTAGAAAACACATCCATGTACGGATACTACAAGTGGAAATGGTTCTAGAACAATTGTATCTAAAAGTCAAATAATTATTTAAGAGTTTTGGGTGTGACCCGTTGTATCCTAGTAAAAGACAGTGGTCTTTACTACGCACCTGTTTTGACACTCCTCGTGGATATTCTTAGGATAATTCACATTTTCATTACAAGACGTTATGAAGGATTTAAGTGTAAATTTTCCTTCCAATAAACTATTTTTGGGAATATGGTGTTAGCGATGCATAGGATTTCAATTTATGCTAAGTAATTTTTCTATGTTAAGATTATACAATATAATTCATAACCTAATCTAATGTATTCCATTATATAGTAATGGTGCCTTGTGGAAGAAATAGAAACCACATGAACACATGTACCCCATATAGGGATTTCCCTCCGAAGAATGATAATGATGTTGGATTTTGTGTTGCAGCTAGTGAAGAGAAGCTTATAACTATACTGGGAAAATATACTCAGCTTATGAAGGATAACATTACCTGTATGGAGCATCCAGATCCACCATGTGGAGGAGATTTGATATATTACTTTATGAGACAACAAACTCAATCATTTAATTTGACTACAAACCCATTTGTAGCTGAGTAGTGGATATGTTCTCTAGAAAAGATATTTATCACTTTGGGATATAAAGAAAAAGAGAAGGTCATCATAGTAGTTTATCGTCTATAAGGAGATTCGGATAAGAGGTGGTCATTAATCCAAAATAAAAAGGAGGAAGAAGAGATGTAAGATCTGTCATGGAAGTACTTTAATGAAATCTTCATAGAGAAATACTTTCCACGTGAATAACGATTGGATATGGGAATTCAATTTCTTAATTTGAGGAAAAAGGAAAAATGTAAATGTTTCAAAGTATGAAGCTTACTAAACAAGGATAGAAAGTAGTGATATGGATTATATATGTCATCCAAGGAGAAATATTTATTGATTTTCTTGGCACCCTAAATTCATTCCTCTAATAGGAAATGGTATCCCAATGTTTCTCATTATATTATGATATAGTTTCATGTTATATCAAGACAAAAAAAAGAATTCTCCAAGTCTTACGATTATAAAAGAATAAAAACTAAAGAAAAGGGTTGCTAAAAACAATGTAAAATGAAATAAGGAAACATGGATAATGGGAAGAGTTGAATTTCCACCCTTTTGATAATTTTGAAATAAAACATAGGGGTGCCTACTTAAATGGAATAGGAGTATTCAAAAATGTGGATGGAAATGCCATAAAGTGGGTGATTGTAAGGGGAATAAATAATCTATTAATTTTCAATGCTAAAATTTTTAGGGGATTTGACAATATGAAAATGTTTGTCGAAAGAGTGAAGGAAACATTCCAAAAAATGCCAATGGATTAGTGATAAGATTTTGTGATCACAACCGCTGATATTGATGTTCTTAATGATGTGGTGGAAAGTAATTTAGTTGTTTCATCAAATATAGACAATGATTTAATTGAATTGTGATCATTACATTCTTTTATATCTTCATATTTTTCTATGAATATTATATATTTCCGATTTGGATTATTAATTCAGTAGTCAGTCAAAACTATTTTTGGAAATATCAATCGAAGAAAGTACTATCTGGTAGTAACCATTATACCATATAAAATTACTTTATCTCGTGATTTTATTCTCATACCCATTATTAACTTTTATATATCCTATGTATATAATTTCATTTAAACAATATTTCATACATTTATTTCCAGAGGAAGGAGGTTATAAATTTTGAGGATGATGTGGAATCCCTTGAATTTAAGAAAGAAACATCACCCTCTAATTCTCATCTAGATCCACCCCCAATAGCTCTGTTGAATTAAATTATTAGGGAATAAGGGAATGAAAAAAATATGGTTGACGAGGATAATGCTCAGATAGAGGACGTACTAATTGTGAATGAAAATGTGGATTTGTTTCCATAATATTTACATGGACATGCTCGAGAGCAGTAAATTCAGTTTTCCATTGACGTAAATATTGATTGAAGGACTATATCAAAGACTCATTATAGAATGGCCACTGTGGAATTAGTGGAACTATATGAATCAACTTGAATAATTGAGTGATAAAAGATATATTCTCTCTAATGTATCACCAAGGGGATCCCCTATTCTATTCATTAAAATAAAGATGGATCAAAGATGTTTTGCAATGACTATAGGGAGATCAATGATATAACAATAAATAAAAAATATCCCCTACCTCGCATTGATGATTTATTTGATCAAATTCCTAAATTTTAGTAATTTTTAAAGATTGAACTTAGGACAAGATATCATTAGCTTCTTGTTAAGAAGAAGGACATTCCCAAAACATCATTTCAAACCAGGTATGAGCATTATGAATTTACAAAAATCCCTTTTGGACTAACTAATTCACCCTATGTTTTCATGGATCTAATGAAAATTGTTTTCAAGGAATATCATTTGACCTTGTGTTGGTGATTATTGATGATATAATAGTATAATCTAAAACCTATGAAGATCATGAAAACATTTGTGAAATATTTAGAGGAGTCTTATAAGTAGAGAATTATATGGGATATTTAGTGAGTATGAATTTTTGTTTCAATCAGTTTCCTTTCCTGGACACATTGTTACTAAAGAAGGAAAATCTGTTGATCATGTGAATACAAAGGCTATGAATGAATGGAATAATCCAATGAACATACCTTAGGTGCGTAGTTATATTATTTTATCATTTTATTATCGGCAATTCGTTCAGAACTTAGCACCTTTATCCACCCAATGACCCCGATTTCACGTAAATGGGTTATGTTTATATGAAGAACAGAATGAAAAGACTATTTAGAAAAATTGATGTAGATATTAGTGAATTTCTTTATCCTAAGCCTAGAATGGGGGAATTATGGGTTTTGATCTATAATAATGCATCAAAGAATGTACATGGTTGTGTACTTATGTAAAATGACAAACTTACTACCTATGCATCAAGGAAGTTAACAACTCATGACCAAAACAATCCCACTCATGATCTTAAGTTATCAGTTGTAGTCTTTTATTTGAAGATTTGGATACATTATCTCTATGGTGAAAATGTGGGATATATATGAATCACATGATGCTGAAGTGTATCTTTTTATAGAAATAACTCAACATGAGGCCTGGAAAGTTTCTTGAACTACTCAAGGATTATGATTGTGTTATACACTACCACCCAGGAAAGGAAAACAAGCAAGATAATGCATTGAGTAAGAAGGGTAATTGAGTTCATAAAAAATGAAAATTGACTAGGATCCATTGAACATTGATTTAGTGAAGGTGGATATGGGTGTTAACAATGAAGGTTAAACAACACTACATTTTCATTTGGTTCCCCAACCTTCATTATTATAAAGGATTAAATGTTCTCAGACTCATTATGATAACCTAAAAAAGAAAATTAGTGCCTGGAAAGCAAGGAATTTGGATGACATCATATGTGAAGATGGAATTATGAAATTTGGGAAGGGGCTTTGTGTTACTATTCTACTCGAGCTAAAAAGGAAGTTATTGGATGATGCCCATAGTAAGAATTTCACTATACATCTCGGTATCACTAAGATGTATTGTGATTTGAAGGAACATTTTTAGTTGGATAACATGATGATGGAAATTTTAGATTATAAATCACGGTGTTTAGTAAGTCTACAAGCGATGGTCGAAAGGCAACATCCAAAAGAAGACATGACTCACATACCTATTCCAATGTTGAAATGATATGACATATCTATGGATTATTTCACTAGATTCCCAAAACAACAAGGAAGAATGATGTGATATGGGTAATTATGGATCAACCTATGAATTCTCCACATTTCCTCGCTATAAGGGAGGATATCCCCCTAGATCAACAAGAAATACTATATATCAATGAACTTGTGAGACTTCATGGAGATACTCTCTCAATTGTGTCAGATTGTGACCCACAATTTACATCGAAATTTGGAAAAATTCTTCAGAATGATTGGATACTGAACATATATTGAGTACTACTTACCACCCAGAAAATGATGGGCAATCAGAGAGGATGATCCAAAATATAGGAAACATGTTGATATCATGATCACATGATTTACAAGGTACATGGGATCAATACATTCATTTAGTACAGTTTAGTTATGATTATAGTTTCGATTAATAATGTCACCATATGAAGCATTGTACGGGAAAATATTTTGTACACCAACTTGATGGGATGAAGTTGGAGAAAATATGTTTTTGGGTCCAAAGCATGTATAGGAAACAACAAAAAATGTATATACTACTCGAGTTCATATAGAAATATCTCAATGAATAAAAAATATCTATGTCAACAATTGATGGAATGATCTAGAATTTCATGTTGGAGGTCAGGTTTTCTTGAAAATATCATTAAGGTGGGGGGTTATAAGATTTAGAATGAAAGGGAAACTGAGCCCAATGTACCAAATAACATTTTAAATTTTGGAGGTATTTTGAGCTATTTTATATCGTTTTTTATTCCACCTAGCCTCTATAAAGTGCATAATCGAGTCCATATCTCTTTGTTGATAATGTACAGCCAAAACCATCACATGTCCTCACTTTTGAAGGTATACATTTGGAACCTAGCCTATCTTATTATGAATATCCTATTCGAATTCTGTACACTAAAGAAGAAGTGTCGAGGAATCAGATGACTCATATTGTATAGATAGTTTGGAGAAATCATAGAATCCAAGAGGCGACATGGGAACCTATGGATCTTATGAGGAACCTCTATCGAAATCGTTTTGTGAGGTAATATTCTGTGAATTTTAGGGATGAAATTTTTGAAAGGAGTGGATAATGAAACACCCCATGGTTTTGAAAATAAATATCGAATGCATGAAACATGGAGTCACAAAAAAACAACAAATTTTATAATGTATCATTTAAACACAAATTTACATATACTATGTTTTCAATTTTAAAGAATGGCCATCTATAGTATTGATTAGTAAGTCATTTGGAGTATGATAGACCATCTGGATTTTTGGTAAACAGTAACATAAACTTATGAATAATAATATGAATTGTAATATGACCCTTATGAATAATGAATAATAATAATATTTTTCATATAAGTTAAAAAGATAATGAGATCATGATTATTTTTCAATGTGATATAAAATGAATGATAATTATAATATTGTTATTTTCCAAATAAAATATTATTTTATTTTGAAAATAAATTAAAAATATTTAGGAATATATTTTACAAAAATTCAGTTCTTTTTTTAATTATACAGATAGAATAATGGTTAGGGTGAATTTTTGGTATTTTTTAAAATACTTTATTTTTTTTGATAAATAGTGAAATACGAATAAATAGCATATATAAAAATTATTAGTTAAACAAATTATTGATGAAAATATGAGTTATGTAAGACCATTGGGTATGAACTCCCATGTACATAATATTTTTGTGAGCCATAGAAAATAACACTACTGGTTTTCTTGAGTGAATTAATAAAATAATGAATAAAATATTCAAAATTCACTCCTCTCATCAACTATAAACCCCCCCCCCCCCCCTCACTCCTTCTTCTCATTACTCCTCTATGCCTTAAATATACTCAATGTTATATCCAAATACAAATCCCTACTCACTCCCCACATTCACGAGGCTCATGGACATTCCAAAATAACAAATACCCTTACCTTAATTAGATTCTCAAGGAGATTTATTCAAGAGTTCAATTCACATTTTATTTCATTCTTTTTTGTTTCAAGTTCCTTTCTGTTGTTATCCTCTACTGACCTCCTCCATCCAAATGACATTATAATTCCATTATCATCTATATATTATAATTCAATCACTTTAATTTATGAACCATCATCAATATTCTTACTTTCGTCCATTTATTTTACAAATGAAATTATCATCCGTGTGGTTCTTATTTAAAACCATCATGGACGACGGAGTTTGGTTCCACAATTTCCCATTAATAAATGGTCATGAAATACATGATAATGGTGTAAACAGACTATACTATATGTATTATAACCTATTTAATATCCATGAACTAGTATACATACATATTATTAAATCATATGAACAATCTAATTCTTATAAATAAAAATACTTTTAAAATAATCTATGTGAATGTCATTAATATTATATATAATGATTCATTTTTATGCATTGAAAATAATTTATATAAATTAACATTAACAACTATTGATGTTAATAAATTTTATTTAAATTCAACACTAGAGATTTACATTCATTCCACATATGCTCAATTACATAAAAATATGTGAACCATTTATGAAAATCAAGAAAAAGAACAGTCTGAAACTAAATAATTCTGTCTTATAACTAATCAACAAGGAAATAATGTACTTAATAAAATAATGATAAAGTAAATAAATTTCTAATTGGTTTTCTAATTAAGTTATTAATAAGTCTAATTTCATATTCTATGACATTTTCTTCAAGAGAGGAACACAATCTGACATAATGTAATGGTTTTTCACGCAAACAACCATTTTCATTCTGGTTAATTTTATTGTCTAATTACCCTAATTAAATTATTATGTATTATTATATAGTCATAATAAATACCTTTAGATTGATCTATATGTTTTCACTAACCACAATTGTTTTTTATTTTATGGGTAGTTTCACATTTTAAGAGCATCTTTCATAATTATTTCCGAAACTAATGTCAGAATCAACGGAATTTCTCAAATTCTTACTTATTTCCAAGAGAACTCTATAATCTAATTTTAGAAACAATTACCTAAATAATATATCTAATTTTATTAGAAAATACTATTTTACTTATGTTATGGACTTATACAATGACTTTTTAAATTAAATTGTTCTTTTCAAAATAAAAGACCATTTATCTAAAGATTTACTCAAGGATTTTATAAGAGTATCTTCATATATTTCAACACTCTTGTTGATTATTTTGTATTATTTGGATTATTCATTTCTGATATCATATTCCATTTTAATTTTATGGTTTAAAAATTTTTATTATGTATTGTGTATCCTAAAACCATTCACCAATTTACACTAAGAGGTATGTGCTCATGCTTAATGTTCGGGGAATGTTATTTACATTTCATATGTTAGATTCAATATGAATGTATATGTTATTTATGATTATCTCGGATCTTATTATGAATTATTTAGAATTATTATGTGATATTTAGGGCTCTTTATAGCCCCTCGATGCATCGGTAGGTCTTATGAGACAAATAGACGTGGACTTGGCCGATGCCTTTCAAATTTTGAGATATAGTTTTGAATGAGGCCTTAACCATTTTTAGACGTCTTGGTCAAGGCCTTGAGGGTTTGTTTCACTATTTACAATATATTAACTTCCTTCATTATGAATCTAGTAATTTAATTACCATGTGGTAATTCTACTGGTATAATACCCATGATTATGATTTATTATGGCATTATTTACTCAACTTATATATCATCTAGAATGCGTTCAGGTTTTTTATTTCTAAAGGAATGTGTTTTCAATTATTCATTATGCCTAATGTTTGTGATTTTTTTGTCTTCCATTGTAGTTTTAACTCCAACAGAGAATTTGTTCTCACCCTTTAATTATTTTACTTTTTCCCGAGATATGAAGAAGTAAATTATGAATGACTTGGAGACATAATCTAGAAGGAATGGATGTTTCTAATGGAATTAATTAGTGATATATTTTCATTCATGATTTAATGTTGAAATTATATATGAATATTGTTTCAAAATCATCTACACATTTCATTACATAGGGATACAATTTTTTCTATCCATGCCAATGTAATGTAATAAGGCACCGAATCTGGGAAACAATGGTCAGGTCTTTACAATTAGTGGTCATTAATCACCATAGATAATTCATTAATCCTTAAATTTATATTCATAAATTAATGTGAGTTTATTTTTTTTGATAATTTATTATATTACACTTCATAATGTTGGTTAATATCAACATTTACATGAGACACGTATTCATAGGATTCATTTAGAAGACTGTTAGCCATCATATTTTTTAGTTTATGGAGATCTTAGTCTTTATGGTCTCACTTAGATTACATGATGAAATACAAAAAACCATTTGGTTGATTGAACTCATCCTTTATTATTAACTTAATTCAAATAGTATCAAACATTTAATATTCAAGACCTTATTTACAATCGATATTATCTACCAGTAGATTTATATAATTATTGTCTTATTCATTTATAATAACAATTACTATAAAATATCTAATTCTTGGTTACCTTATTGTTTATAGTCTCCTCTATATAGGTTTATTCAATGTGAACCCTATATAACTTATTCTTCACACATAATCAGACCTTATTGTCGAACACATTGAATCATTTATTACTCTAAATTATAAGAAGTAATCAAAATTTAGGTTTTTATGGAATCTACCCATTTCACTTTTTTAATGTTTTTCCCCATGCCAGATAAGTCCATTATATTCTTCATCATCATCATTAACACATTTTGATATACTACTTTTCTATTTTGAAACAAACTATATTTCCATACCTGATTAACATAGATTACATTTGACATAAAAGTCAAATTCAAGGACACCAAAATGATTAATATATCTTCTTGGGAGTGTACATAAAAAATTTATTTCTTCTAAAGCTGATTCATTTGATTCAATGTTTGTGGAATCCTAATAAATATCATCTCAATAATATCAATATATATTATATCTCTCCAATTACAATAATAGATCCAAAAAATAGTTTTCATTTAAAATACAACCAACTTTTTCATCTATAAATAAATTCAAATAAAAAATTATTTTAGAGAAGACCGACAATATGTTTCCTTCATGATGTTGTCACATTCATCTATGTGGGAAAATCAATGTAAAATTGTATTTACATTATTACAACACACCACTTTCTAATGTATATAATTTTATTCAGCTATAGATATAGAATATTTATCATTGGGATAATTTTCTATGAATTTTATGATTACATAAATCATTGAAAGCACTATCAATTCATGGACTTCCATACCATATAATTTTAAAAAATAATCTCAAACCAAAATGATTGAATTTGTTAAATCAACATGTTCTTCCAATTTTATCATTATATTATATATTATATAATAAATAATATATAAATATTTATATTATCCCTTATAAGTAATTTCCATAGACTATTTTAGCACATGATATCCAAACACGATACAAATTTTTGAACCCCATGATTACCTAATAGGGTATTGGTTAATCATGATGTAAATTTTACAATTCTAAAGTTTTTGGATACTATCCACAAATTATTACAATATTATCTCAAGATTAAAATTAAAAATAAAATTTAGTCAACACAGTGAAAAAAAGAGACATAGAAAATAATATTATTAAATTATTAACATATAAGACATTATCTTAAGAGAATATGTAGGTTGCCTTTTAGTCAAATTAGAATTCACTAATCTCAAGTATATTTTCCTGATTAAAATTTTATTTTCATTGTCACTCAATTTGAGGAATACTATATTAAAAAATAACATCATGAATTATAAATACCTTTGTTATATCTTTGTTTTTGAACCATCTATCTAAATTGCTCTAGAATAAATATAAATCATTTAAATGAATTAATTTCTAATAAATTTTAATTTTTTTATTAAATGTTGCATCATTAATTCCCAAATATTAATTTCTACTTTAGTTATCAATAAAATTAATTGCTAAAAATTAATGCTCCTAAAAATTCTAGGTTAAAACTTATTAAGAAATAATTATTATGTCATATAAAATTCACTATATATTATGATTTTTATGACACCCAAGATGCTATGTAGACAATGTTATTTATTGTGGCATAGTGCCTTATTAATTCCCATTATTTTAGGGTACTAACTTGTTACATGTACTATCTTGCTATATGGTCGACCTTTAATATATGGAAGAACATTTCTATACAGTCAAAATAACCTATTAATTTACAAAAAACTCCAAATATTCGTATATTGAACATTAAAACTATACAATAGGATTATTGGAGTAATTATATAAATATATAACCATAAATACTTTTAATAATAGTAATTATACTTATCACCCTTCTCAAACTAGATAAATTTATATTTATTAAATCTTATGCATTCCACTAAAAAAATTTACTTATTAGATAAATTATACACTCTATACATGTGAAGAGAGCACAAAACCACAACTGTAGTTTACTCAATAAAACATTTTCTTCACAAATTATGTGAATCTATAACAACCCCACCCTTTATAACTCATGAATACTTGATATATTACATAATTATACACTTTATAAAACCTAATAAATCTAGAATTAGATGTCTTTTTTGAATTAGGTAAATTTAATTACATCTTGAATGTGGGATACAACATCATTATTGAAAATTTATTTAACATTCTTATAATACTCTATGGCTTTTAAAAGTGATGGGGATAACCTGGGGCCAATCATAAGAAAGTGGTGAACTATAATACCCTACAAAGTAATAAACATGGAATGTGCTGACAAATGTAAGACAACATTCATATCAATGTGGTGTAAAAATAGTTGGAATATTAAAAATTAACAATGTTACATGATATAATAGGATAATAATGACATGGGAAATGTGAAAGCAACTTAAAACATTAAATCCCAAATAGTGGTCAAGGCTAAACCATGAATAAATAGAGGTGGAAAAGGTCCCATAAATGAATTAGGTATACTCCATATCCCAACATAATTTTCACATGACTAAACATTTCTGAATTCATTGGAGTGATATATAATTATGGGTGGACCAGTCACATTCATTTCGTTTTTCATTCTTATGTATTCCATATAGATCATTCAAAATGGATTCCTTCAACACTAAAATTTATTCCATGATCATGGAGTGTAGAATAAAAATAATTATATATCTAATAAAATTTTATATGTTCCTAAATGGTAACACCCCTCATAGGAATTGGGTATTGAATTCACATCAAACTTTTTTGTCATGGAAAATCTTGATGTAATTTTGTTAGCATAATGGTGTAAATTAATGATTTATAAAAATTGTTTCATGAGAAAGAGTGGGGTCTACAAACTCATGATAACCAAATGGGTAATGATAGGGATGCGGAAAACCAAATCCCATCATTCGAAATTGAAAATAAAAGGCATATGTTATTGAAGGAACATGAATAATAATAAAAAATCCTAACTATATTTCAGCTTGGTAAAGGGTGTACATAATGGATTGTGAGAGGATTATTTTGGGGGTAGATGGTATATAATCATTTTTAAAATAAATGGGTTGTAATGGAAATATTTAAGAACATATCCTATTATAAAATAATTGAATTTATGTGACATAACATAAATTAAGTGCATGAATGGAAAAGAGAAGAGAGAAATCCATTACATGAGTGTGTGACTCAAAATGCTTGTTGGGGTTTCTTAAGAGCGTGGGGAACCTTGGGAGAGCTCTATAGAGTGGAGGTAAGAGTATGAACATGTTACAAACAGTTTTATGGATGAAAAATGTTATCCTAGATGTGTATATATAAGAAAAGAGTGAGATTTGATTATTATTTATGTTTTTGACTCTACATAATAAAACAATGAAAACCACAAAGAATAGCATGTTATATTCCCATATTATCCACAATATGGGAGAGGATATCATTATTTTATAAGTATAATGTTCTAACTCAATAAAATAATTCCATTTATTTTGTGGAGGTGATTTTCACTCTTAAATAAATGATTCAAAAACATGAAAATATGTCATAATTATTGGAGGATTCAAAATGGCTTCATAAAATAAATCAAATCGACATAAACGACATTATATAGAAACAAAACATAGATTTTGTAGTCGATACATTTTATAGTATTTATTAAAATGATTTTGTGTTATTATAATTTCATAATATATAATGTATATTTATAAGGAATTTATTTTTTACCTAAAAATTTTAATGTCTCATAAAATTAATAAAAATTCACATTTGGATAATTTCAAAATCGAAATTTCATATATAATTTTAATTTTTTGTACATAATTTTCTATATATTTGACTTTTCACTTTTAAAGTAAATTCTAATTTTTTAAGGATTTTTAATGTTTTTTGGGAATAATAGATTTTAAACCCTTTAAAAAATTTGACATGACCTCATGAAAATTAAATATTCAATTATATAAAATAAAAATAAATTAATCATAATATTATATTAAAATAATATTCATATCATTAATTGATGAATTAATAAAAATAAATCCTTTAATTGAATTTTAATACAAACCAAAAATACTATTTTTGATTTAATGTATCAAAATAAAAAAATGTGTTGTAAAAATAATAGGATAAATATATATTCATATTTATTTCAAAATTAATGTAGACAATCATATCAATGGGTCTTGATAATATCCCATTAATACACATGATAAATACCTATTAGTAATGTGTGTGATGGAAATATGATAATTTGGGTGTTCAACATACATGGTTTATGTCATGATCTTGATCGTCTTGAACATCTACTGAAAATTGTTTCATATGTTATTAAGTTGTGGGATGCCATCTTAATAATTCTTAACGTGAAGTCATTCTAATGTTATCTCCCTCTGATGATCTGATTAATGGTCTTAATTGGGTAATATCCTACTGGTTAAGGCCATCACTTCCTTTTTCGGTGACATTTGGATTTGTTAAAACACTATATTTGTACATATAATTTGATAGTTGTTCAACAACTATATTATCAATAAAAATTACACAAGAAATTCATTTAAATCCAATTTGATATAATATAATAAAAAATGTTCATGTGTTTTCAATTAATATATTATATAATAATACATTTAATTGAATGAAAAAAATATTTATTTATTACTGCTCGGGTCAATAAAATCATCCCCTATGAGAATGTTTTCCCTGAAAATATTCATTTTCGAAATCAAAACTGATGAGAATAACTTTTTTTGATCGATTCCTCTGATTCCCTCATCAGATAAAAAATATTTTGGATTCTCCACAACACATTTATAGTGTGCATTGTCTTGTTTAACAGAACATGGACTCTATGATCTATGATGTTCACTAAATCATTCTCATAGGATGGATAATTATCTAATTTTACCACCATTGAATTGAATACATGTGAGGTTTCTGGAATATAAATTATCGAAATACATTGATGTAATACATCATATACTTGAGATAGGTTTTAGTGGGAGTTATAGTTAATAGGCCACTAAATAGATTCAATCAAGGAACACAAAGGGGTCAATGCATTTTATACAAAGATTTCCATTCTTTTAAAATCTCATCACATTATTCAATGGAGATGTGTGGAGGAATAACATGTCTCCAACATCAAAATAATCATCTCATTGATAATTATCATCATAGTTCATTTGTTCACTCTGATCAACCATTATGTGATACAGAATGGTCATGACCTTTTCCACCATTTCCTATACTATTTCTAGAACTAGAAATTTCAATTTCCCAGCATCGTCCCAGTGTATAGGTGTTCATCACCACATTCAATAATGGTATTTGTAGAAAGCCATTTGGATTCTTGAGTGGAAACTGGTTTTTAATAGAAATCGACTATAAGAATAGGTTTTTTCCATCCTCACTATGATTATATAGAATGTAATCTCAACATGTCTTAAACTTTCTAAATGTTCTGCTTAGATAGTACATCGGTTTGAGTTTGATAGAAAATAATGAATTTTACCTCCGTTTTTACAGAATTTTTATGTCTTTTCGACAACATAAAGGGGAATCCAAGATCTCAATCGGATACAATCAATAGTGGTACTCCATCCAGCTCACCTCTTTCCTTATGTATATTCTTGAATGATAATAATCATATAAATTGTGTTTAATCCCAATAAATTGATCTTTATATTTACGAATATAAATAAAAACACATATAACAATTTTCCCCAAGATGCATTTGGATATCTAGAGAGAATGTATAAGGAGATGTTTTCCCATTTCCATGTTGTATGGGTAATGGTTGCATCATCCCCATATACTACTACCTTTAATCCCTCACACATTGATATTACAATGAACTTTTAAATATATTCCTTGATCCACATCTTAATATTGTTCCACAAATAGTATTCTTTATGATATTGATATATCTTTGTGCTTCCTATGTTATGGGAGAACATTGCTGCCTCAAGGCTGGGAATTTTAGAAGTTTTTCAGCGACTGAAGAAGGATCTTGGAGCTGGGAAGTCAACTGGTGAACCAGTTAAGCAGATGTGCCAGGGTGCTGAAGGGATGAAGGTTCATCCAGTATTGCAATCTTAGGAGATAGGTTGGGAAACAACATGTAAAGGTGTTCAGCACCTGGGAACAGGTCTTGTGATGCCTGGGGGTCCTGAAACAATGGAAAAGATCTCGTCTTGTGACAATCTGGGTGTGATGGGTGACCCAGATCTCAGTTTAAGGAATCACTTTTCTAATCTTGATGTTGTTGATCCGGTCCAAATGGAGAAGGCTGAAGGGATGGTTACATGTGAGCATGGAGGGGGGGAAGCAACTTGGGATAACACACAGCAAGCAGGAAATGGGACAAGTGTGCTGGAAGGAAACCTGGTGGAGGAGGAGCTCACTCACATTGCATCAGATAACCTGGTGTCTATGGAGGTGGCAGTGGATAAGGATGTAGCATTGCCAGGCAGCAATGTGTTAACCCCTATTGACTTCAATCAGCCTTACTTGAGGGCTGAAACCTCGGAGGGGGGAGGAAATGATTTCCTCAAGGGTCTGAGAGAGGCCCCTAGGGAGGGGGGAGATGATTCTAATGGTTAGAAAGAGAATGAGAGGTAGGTGCTCAAGGCCTCGTATAGTGACATGGTTTGGGGAGAATGGAAAGGAACATCTGATAATGGGAATGGTAATATGGGAACCGGAAATGATACAAAAAAGAAGAAACCTAGAAAAGACTACTCCAACATGCTGAAGATGGTGTCTACGAGGTCCTTTACCAAAAATGGAAAAGGGAAGGAAGTAAACACAAAGAAGGGACAGAATAAGGCATTATCTAGGACATCTCTGTCTGAAAGGGAGTTATGTCTTAGGGAGCAATACATCAATATGCTCAACCAATATGCTCCATCTGAGTGGGAATCAGCAGATCCAGATGACTTGGATGGTGGTGATGATGGGGAATTTGATGTCTTTTGAGTGGAATTGTTGTTGGGGGTGATTTATCTTTATTTCCTATGTACTTTGCACTGCTTTTTTCTCTTTTTTAATAAAATTGGGACTGGGCATTCGGCCTGGGCCTGCATCTTTCTGGTAAAACAATGGGCATCATCAAAGAGTTCCTTCTTTAACTCAAGATTTTATGTAACACATAGTCCCGAACAAAATCTGAAAATACAATTTTTATTAACACTGATCACTATGGAATTTTCTTTTATTATAGTTCTCACTTTTTTATGAATTCCCACATCACCCTTTTGAGGATCCATTACCCTCTTCACATGGTATGCTTGAGTAATAATTTCTGAAAGGATTAATGATGTTATTTATTTTATGATTCTCATATCCATCCTTTCAAAATATGATAAGATATAATCCATATCAATTATCATAATTGATTGAATTTATGGATCTTTTATACAATTATTACCTGGAACATTATTCAAATTCTCATAATGGTTGTGAATATATTATTCATAGTCATTAATCATCTCTATCCATCTTTATCAGAGCATCTTCACCTCTTTTTGTGTATATATACCTTTGATGTTTTTTTCCATATATATATTACACTTCTCCCCAAATATATAATTCCCCTATACTTTGAAATTGAATACAAATATTTCTAAATCACGATGATGTGTTGGGTAGTTTTTTTATGAAATTTCAACATCCATGAAGCATTGGCTATGACATTGTGATTCTGCATTAACACGCATTCGAATCCATTATTTGAATCATCGATGAATACTAGGAAAGGTTATCTACTTGTGGGTATTGTGGGAATAAGTGTAGTGATGAGCCTCATTTTCACCTTCGTGCATCTCCCTTCTCATTAATAATTCAAATTAAACATGATTTTATTTTGTGTTATCTTCATTTTAGGGTTTGAAAATAGTGTGAAAATTATAAGAAATGGATGATAGTACCCATTTAATACAATGAATTTGTAGATATATGTCATAGATGTTGTCCTCAAATAACATTTAATTAATTATTTTCTTATGTTTTACTAATATCCCATTACATTGGATGATATGTCCCTTGATTGTGACTTCCTTAGACAAAAAATCCCATTCTTTTATATTTCATAATGATTCTCCTTTCATGTGGTCTTCGATGCAACGCTCAAAGGTTCATTATGATATTTATTTATTATGGAGTGTGTTATAATATAATCTATAAAGACATTGAAATTTTTTTGAGGTAATATCTAATGATATTATTAATCCAGCCCATCAAGTTTACTAGAGCATTAGTGAGTCTGAAAGGCATCAATATGAACTTATACTCCTCGTACAGTGTTGGAAAAGTAGTCTTGGGGATATCATCCTTCTTCACCCAAACATGGTAATATCCAGATATTGAGTCTACCTTAGAGAAGTATTGTGATCCACTTGGTTGATTAAACTAGACATATATCAGCGGAAGAGGATACTTGTTCTTTATTGTGATCTTATTGTGCTAATTATAGTCAATGAAAAGGTCTATTGACCCATACTTATTATTGATGAAGTGGACTGGTGCACCCCATGGTGAAACACTTGGGAATATAGACCCTCTATCTTGATTATAATATAGTTTTTTCTTATGATTCGAAATTTCCACAACAAAAATTACATACGGATTATATGATAAAGGAAATTAACCTGATATAAGTTTGATTTAATATAAAATATCTCATTTAGGAGGAAGAACAAAAAATTTATTAGGAAATATATTAGCATACTCCCTCATAATATGAATTTCTTCGATGATGATTCATTACATAGACTAAATAATTTTAGAAAGATACACTTTCTCATAGGAAAATAATATCCATCACTAAGATGATCATTCTAAATAAGATTCACCCTCCTTAAAATTGTATATAATCATTGGTCGATTCATAATATGGTGAGTGATATCCTTTTCATAGAAATTTATATTTCCTCTAAATAGGGAATTCCAATACAAATCCAAAATTATATCAAATTCAACCAATTCAAGTATGACTTGGTTTTACGGGAAGTTATTCCCACAAATTGTGATAGGTTATGAGTTATATACTCAAGATGCAATAATTATCCCATTTTCGTTTTTCACTAATAACTCAACTTCTTTATTTTTAGGTGGATATTGAATAATTCATCTAAATTGTTATTATATGAAGGAATTCATAGAAGAAGAATAAAAAAGTTTGTTTTTTAGAATTAAATGAAAAAAAGAGTACATTTAGAAACATAAATATGGGGAATCTTCTCAGTGGTTGTGGTGGAAAAATATCAACCTTGCATCTATTGATATTGTTTTTTCTCTCTGAAATCCATTTTTTTATTGTGGTGGCTTGAAAAGTGCTACATTTATTGGAAGACAAATTAATAAATATTGTGTTTGAGGTTAACTGTAGAATTCCTTTCCTTCTTCCAATTAACATGTCTCTACTATCAGAAATTATTAGCTAGTTCCCATCTTCCCCACACCTATAAAAATTTCTCACCCCCTTTGTCATTTTCTGGTGTGGTTTATTCTACAATTATGACAATTGTGATGTTGAAATTTTTTTGGCACTTTAATATTTCATCATAAAACAACCAAAATTAATCCCCACATTCTTTTTATTATCCCCTTGATACCCTTGAGATTTACTGATCCCCTCTTCCTCATTTATGGAACATCTAAAAATTTACTCACAGATATAAAATACATGGACTGTCAGGTATTCTCAAATAATATGATTTATCCCACTTTAAAAGTGTTCAACTATGCATTAAAGTGTAATGAAAAATCTAGGGGATTGTTTTCAAAGTCTTGTAATTTTTTCCCCTTATGACCGGATATATTACATTTCTTTTTTCTAGAGGGAATAGAAATCCCATTCCACAGTATGCCGATGATTTCGAAGAAAACATTTATCAATTTTTTTGGAATTCATTATACTACATCACATTCATATTTTCCGTAGGTATTTTATTTTTTATCAATGTCCACCTCTACTAATATTATCACTCCTTATGATAGAAATCCATTTGAACATTCTATATCTTATAACATTGAGGAATGGAGAAGGTATACTCAATGAAGTTGATCCATTTTCTCTTGAAAAAGGGGACATATGATCCATTGAAAATCATAGGTAATTATCACATAATGTTCTCAATTGTAGCTTGATATATCTTAGGGTAGTTTTGGGTGATCCTTCTGATCTCTCATTTTATTCATAACCTGAGCCAGTAGAGTGAGTATCATTATGATTATTTAAATTAAATCCCTTGTTTGGTTGGGCATCTCATTAGGGAATCCATCACCCTACTCTTTACATTGATTGTTTATCTAGTTCCTCCTATTTCCATCCATTGTTTATAGTAATAATGAAATTAGAGATGAGTTAATTTTTACACTATTCAACACATAAAGGGGAAATAAAATTATATTAAATGGAGAACTTATGATTTACACATATTTCATTAACATATGAATTTATAGTCTTCAATCGATGTTTTCCGTGATATATTTCAGAACATATATTATTATGGGAATTTTCGATTCTATTAAAAATGGTTCACAATGAGTTGGTGAATATTAAAATTAATAACCCACTAGAGTGTTAAACAAAGTTTACTATAAGACCCATTTTCATGTTCCATGTTACACTAAGTTAGGCCTGAAACACCTTGTCAGAGTTGTTGCCCCTATGTACAACTATTTCTGAACTATGTGCACCTATAGAATTTGGAAAGTGATGTATTGTCTTGGAAAACCACTTACTCTACACTTAACAGTATTTGGGGATGTTTTCGAAACATATCTCTAATAATTTGATTAGTATTTTCTAATTGTTCTATAAAAAAATTACTAAATTTTCCTTGGATAGCAACTAAAACAACTATACACTTTATTACAAATTAAAACAAGATTTTTTTCCTTAGAAAAAAATTAATATAACCTAAAAGATAATTAATTATAGATGTGTTGGTAATTATATATGTATCATAAAATCATTAACAAGGGATAAAACAACATTACTGAAAACATCCTTAACATGATTCTAAAATTCTATTTCATTTAAAACTGTAATGGATAACCTGGGGACTTATATAATAAACGGGTGAGAAAAAAATCCACATTTAGGAATAAATATTTAATTAGATGATACATTTTATAAAATAGGAATAAAAATGGGGAATAAACATGAATGTTGAGACCTGATATATCATTATAATCATAATATGGGAAATGTGGAAACAATTTCAAACAATGCATAAGAAACATAGGTCAAGCATATCCTTCCAAGACATAATGGTGGAAAAAGTACAACAAAGGAATTAGGTTCACTCCCTATTCTAACATAATGTCCAATAAGACTAAACATTACACTATTCATTAATGTACTATATAATTTTGGGCACACTAGTCACATTCATTTAATTATCATTCTTATGTTTTATATATAGATAATAAAACATGGATACATTCATCAAAATAATTTCTTCCAGGGATAAAGAGTGAGTAATAAATATATTTATGTCCCTAATCAAAAATTAAATTTTAATAAATTTTATTTTTCATGGTACAAAATTAGTATGGTATTCACTAAAAAAAGTTTTTCAAGGAAAATAGTTGTGAAATTTCAATAGTCAAACTATGTCTCACAAAGATTAATAATAATTGTTTAATGATAGATAAAGGGTTACATCATCACACAGAAATAAAATGGGAAGTGATAATTACATGAAAAAACAAATCCAAACCACAGAAATAGTACATAGAAGACCTTTGTTAATGAAAGAACGCGAATAATGGAATGAATCCTATCTATATTTTTGCATGGTAATAGTTTTACATGAAGGATCATTAGAGGATTAATGATAGTGAAAGGAATATATCATCATTTATACAGTGAATGGATAATAAGGGGAGTATTTAATAAAATATCACAACATAAAAAATCGAATTTAAAATCCATGAACTAAATAAAGTGCATAAATGAAAATGAGAAGATAAAAATACCATACAAAAGTGTGAGATTCCAAATGCTGGGAAAGGGATTCTAGAGTGTTTTATGTAACCATGTACAAAATCAAGAGTATATAGGGAAGAGTATAGACATGATATTTGGATTTTTAGTTACGATAAATGGGATATTGTGTGTGTTTATATAGAAATATATGGGTATTTCATTATTATAATGGTTTTAGAATCTACATAATAATATAACCAATACCAAAAAATCCATGGTTTTTGCACATGGTTTATACCATATGAATGTGGTTTTTTTATTTTATAATTCCAAGGTATTAAATTATTAAAATACATCCCTTGGCTATATAGAGGGATGTGACACTCATAATGAAATTATTCAAAATCAAAATAATACATTATAACTTTCTAGATGATTTATAATGAATTTCTTATATAAATATAATAATCATAAAACCAAATTCTCATAAAGTAAAGAAAACATATATTTGATCTTAGAAATCCTTACTCGTATTTATTGAATCATTTTGGGACATTACTAAAAGAAGTTCAGTCATGGGTTTGGAAACCCATGGCCCCAAAAATTTATTAAAAAAGTGTAAAGGTACAACGGACTGATGAAAATGCTTACATGTCAAACAACACACCCGGATAGCAAACTGAACTGTCACATCAGATTCCCAAAAAATTATTTATTGAAAATATACATTAATTCATCAAAATAAATTCTTTAATGGTATTTAAATATTATCTAAAAATATTAATTTCTTACTCTGTCAAAATAAAAATCATTTATGATGTATCAATAATAGGATATAAATATATCTATTATTATATTCAAAATTTATGTACATACTAATATCACTATGATTTTGATAAATATCACATTTATAAACCCACAAAATCCCTAAGAGTGAGGTTCAATATGGTTATACATTCATGGGGTGGTTAAGTATACATGGTTTGATATGTGATCTCGATAAACTTGAACATCTCCCATAAATGGTTTATCTAATTCATTAGTTGTTTGGTCTCAGATAGAGATTGGAAAAGGTAAATTAAAAATGATTTTATCTCACTAAGAAGCTCTGAGAAATGGGAATCATTTTGTTGGATCCTATTAGTTGATTATATAACTTTCATTGTTTGTGTGAATATGATTTGTTATAATACTATATTTATACAAATCTTGTTTTCACTATTCAATGGATATATTTTCAACAGTAATGATACATGATGGTCTTTTAAATACAGTTGGATATAATAAAGTAAAATAATTGATTTATATACCATTCCCCTTAATGAGTAATAAAATATTTATTTAAATGAAAAATTAAATTAAATTTATAATAGCTGTTGTTGTTACCAAATATTCCATGAAAATTCATTTATGATATCCCAAAAACATCTACCCTCGCAAAAAATGAATTTATTACACTATTGTTTGATCACACGTCATAGAAAACATTTTATTCAAGAGGTACCATGCACAATATATGAGAATCATAACATTCCAAAAAATGTTTTTTACTTTTTCATAATTTCTATACTGAAAAAAAAACAATTAGATCTACACCTTTTATAAAATTCACAGAAAAAGAACAATTTAACTAAATAAAAAATTAACCATCTCTATTAATGATTCAGAATATATATATCACCTAAGAATCTATTTTTTCTCAAAAAATCACCCTTAAATTTAAAATTCATAGATAGATCTACAAATGAATGAAAAAATCATAACAAGCTATCAAGATCTATCATTGATGACCTTTGTTCCAAAAATAAGGGTCAGACAAAACTCATTTAAATAACCATAGATAAATCGTAAAAATAATTTTTCTTATAAATTTATATCATTCAAAGAATTTATTTTATATTTAAAAATCATTTCTTTATTTTGAGATATTATATAATGGTTACCATCTCCAAGAAAACCATGAGGACTGTTATTTTCTATTCATAGTATTTTTATTAAAAAATGATGTCATTAAATATATACCTATCATAAGTTAGTTTTGTTTTGAACTATCATAATGATTTAATTTTTTTCATGAGGTGTAATATTTTTTCTCTATATAATGTAGATACGATCATTTTAGTATCATGTTTCTTGTGAAACATGATATAAAATATATTATTTATTTAGTGTAAAATATGTAATGAAATGGTTCATAAGTGTCATGTAGTAGTAATGATAATTTAATATTTCTAGATAAAATATATAAGAGAATTATTATAAATATTTAATATATTATTATAATTATTCCCTAATTGGTGGGGTATTATTAATTGGTCATCACATTAATTATATTAACTAATCTATTTAATGAATATGACAATGGGTTTCACATTTAACAAAATATATTATGATATTATTTCATAACCACATATAAATATTTCACCATAGAATAATAATAATTATATATGAATCTATGATTGAGTTATATAAAAAAGGGATATAAAAGGATATTATAGGGTATGTATATCGATGTCTAATTTATCAATATATATGGGATAGAAATGAAAAATAATTACTATTTTTACATCCTTCTACTGGGTTGAAATTGAAATGGGAAAATATTATGACGAAATACTTCCTCATTTACCATCATGAACATTGAACAACCTGACTATATATATATTTGTATTTATTAATTTAAAATTTATTCACTTCACACCAATTTATTTAATGATTTTAGTTTAAAACATTAATATATGATTTGATATAAAATAGATATATCCAATAGATTTACATAATTAATTATATCTTATCTATGTGATTTTTTTTAATTCTTAACGGATTTTAATAATTAAAAACTAATTTATTTATTTCAATAATATCCAATCCCCTTTATAAGGGTCATAAATTTGAACATTACATAAATAAATTTGATGTCACAATTCTAGATTATGAGTAACAATTTTTGAAATCAATGGATGATTATATCCCTTCTGTGAAAATATTATAATATAATAAATATGATGAATTTTATCATATGTATCCTTTAATTAAAAAATATAGATTATTTTATATATAGCTTCTTTTTGGGATGGGTTATATAAGAACACACTCTTGGAACCTCACATACTATGAGATATATATGATAAAATTTACTCTATTATATGAATTTGATAAAATATGATGTAAAAAAATTCAATTAGTAATCATCAATGATAAAAATTGGAGTTTTTTTATATGTTATCTTATTCCAGTAAACTGTAGATTATAAATAAAAAAGGAAATGAAATGGTTGTTTTCCCATGGAAGGAAATATCAATTTGAGATTCCTAAATAATGATACACTGTCGAATTTTATTTGGTGTTACTATCAAATTAATTTTTATGAATGTATTTTTTGAAATGCTTGAATTATGTATGTACCAATAAAAAGCATATCATGTATATTAGTGGGAATATATATATTCAAAACATTATAGAACCATTTTTAATATATATTGATAATTTTTAAAAAGAAATAATTTTTAAATTAGAATTTCCTATGAATCATTGAAATATGGTAATGTTCAAAATTAAACACTAGAGAGATAAAATCAAATCAAATAATATTTAAATACTATATTTATGTGAGTAGATCTGAAATTATGTTTGGAGGATAAAAATTATTATTATTTGAAGCACTATAACATCTGTCATTTTAAGAGTTTAACAAATTAATATTGTGATATTTTTAAGATTATTTATTTCTATTTTTATAAAAAATCATTATATTTATTGGTTGATTATTTGATTATTTAATTTTGTGATTTTTAAATTTACTAATAATCAGATTTTCTTTTAACATACATGGTTCTAGTGAAATAATATTTGTAATAATGAATTGATTTTTCTCATGTGATATAACTAATTAAATAACCGTGTTATGAATTTAAAATTTTTGTTATTTTGTTAATGGTAGTATAATATATAATAATATTTTAATTTTTTTCATATCCATGGAGTTTTTATTTAATGAAAGAAAAATAAAAGATTTTTATGTTTCTAGGAAAAAAATATTTATTCAAAACCATTCTCTAATAATGAATTTTCATTAAAAACAATGAATAAACCATACAAATATTATGGAATTGGATTGTACTGGGATTATATTTACTAAAACAAAATAAAATTACACTAAATATCTAATGTGTCCCATTTAGAAATATTTTTTATTATTATTTTAATATCAAAAAATTAAAACATCTTATAATCCTAACTCTAGTATTGTTGAACTTATTTAAAACCACCATTTAGTTGTATTTTTATTGAATCCTTAGGTTTCAATGTTGAATCCCTCAATTTTGGATCATCATGTACACTTTTAAAATCAATGAGTTATTTATGGAACATAATGTTCTAATGTGGTTGTTCTAATCATCTTGTATTACATTACATTGTGTGAAATGTGATCATATATTTTTAATGAATAATTCTCGGTATATCATACATGAGTGGGTGGAAGGTGGTGGAATATATTCTTTCATGTTTGGGTGAAATAAAGGTGGTTATTTGTTTGTGATAAATTTAGAGAAAATCAGTGTTCACAAACAATATTATTTACATACAATCAAAGAAATGATATAATCAGTAATATATAGTGTTAAAGTGGTATAATTTGTCATTAATGGAAGGGTCATAGTTGATCACATGATATTTAACCATCACCCAATATAAATATTATAATAATGATATTATTTCGGTGATTCCAACATGAGTTTAATATTATATAAATATTGGAAAATGTTTTATTATTTACATTAATAATATATATGAAATAAATCCAATTACGAGTACTACAACATTACATCTCCTTTAAACAAGAATATTACTAGTCTACAATTAATAAATTTTATTTTTTATATATATACATAAATATAATATTCATGGTATTGTAAAAAAATATTTATTTGATAAATAAACTAATATTAAATAATGACATAATATATGTTTTAAATAAATCAAAAATAAATAATATAGCATAGTCTATGGAGTGAAATTTCATTCAATTATAAATTAAACAAGAATGTAATTAATTTCAATGAAAACAATGGGTGAACCTATAGAATTCCTCCTCATTGGAAGTATGTGGGGTTTCCTCCAATCCAATATCAGTTTCTAAAAACATGTAATGACGCCAATATGGGGAAAAGAATTTTCCAGAATTTCGAAAACCGCATATAAATGATAAATATGTATTATAATATATATTACATGAAATAAAACGCAATTATTTTATCACCATGCTATTTTATTAGTACATCGTAATCTTAGTTAAATAAATAACCCTTTTAATACACCATGTGTAACATCCCCAACTTATGATCCACCAACAAGTTCTCTGATCTGAGTTTCCAAATGGCCATAAACACACCTCTTCATGTGAAAGAGGTTTCCAAAATGTAGTGAGGTTATGATAAGTCACTTGGGAAGACTATACCCACATTACTAGAGTAAGCGAAATTAGAATACATATGAAATATGTGATGTAATAAACAAGAAATATGAAACATGCATTATAAACTATTTCTCTAACAAGAAACAAAGACAAAAAAATGATAAATATTCCATGTCAAAACAAATGTACCAATGCGATGAATAATTGATATAAGAAAAAATAATTGAAACCTCAAAATGGGTCCTGACACCATTCCAGATATGCATCTAAGCACATCCCATGCCAAACACAAATCCCTATAAAATAGAAATTTACCCTATCTTGACCTAAAACAATGAAGACTTCTTAGGAACCCAACAATGATCTTAGATGGGTGAGAGTACTACTCAGTAGGACACCACTAACTAGGTTTAAAATTATATAGTATAAAAAGATTCTCATTGCTAAAAAATGAATGAAATGTTTAAAAAAAAAGACAACTTGGGATCCATTAGTTATCAATATTTACATTAATCATTTCTATAATTATTATTGTATCCATCCCTTATTCTACATTCATTAATGAATCCATTTTCATCATATGTTCCATGAGTTAGTCATTTACATTATATGATCAAGTGTATAAGAAATTCAATCACTATGAATAAGGGAATATGTCTTGTCCCTCTCTCACTATGGGTAAACACATCACAAAAATTACATAACACTCACCTAAATGCTACACTACAATTGTTAAACTCAATTGAAACTATCTGGGTAATCGATCCTCCACACTCTTCCAAAACCTCTGCGTGTTTGGGTGGAGTTTATACCATCATTATAACTCATCCCATGGGCATAGTACATTAACTCAATATCCAATACTACCAATGCATGTGCACATGCTAACATATATACACTCACCGAACATACCATACCACACATCATACTCAACAGTAAACACAAAAATAAAAATATATAGAAATCCACATGTGGAGTCATATTTAGCTATAATCCATAAACACATTTACAATTTTCATTAATTATTAAATGTAGCCCAATTCCTCTTCTCATTATCCAAACCATTAGGCATGATCAATAATTCCATTTATGTCAACCCAATTAACAAATTCATTAATTAACTCATGATATCACATATAACATATTCCAAAAATAACAAATCATTACCCAATCACCATGTTCAATATTTGATATTCACTTACCCTCTTAAGCATTTTTAACATAATACATAATTTCATTTGACAAAATTTTAATTATCCCAATTAACTGATTTTCATTTCATTCCAATCAACCCAAAATGAAATTATAAACCATAGGAACATGTATCATTATTCAATATTCAACTCAACCACCCAAACATACATGTTCTTTATTTCCACTATGTAATCAAACATCAACTCCACACATAACCATAACAATTTCTAGGTGAGGAAATGTTGGCACACACCATGGGTGGCGCTAAATCATTTTAATTATCCTCCATTTATTCCATGGGTATCATTAAGGATTCCATTCATCATTTAGAAACCCATTTTACTAACTCATTATAATGGAATCAAACTCAAAACAATGTGTATCAATGAACATAACACACATTTACAATTCAATATCAAAACTTGGAAAAATAACTAATGGAAAACCTACCTCAAATCTAAAGATGAAATCATGATGAAAATTTTAAATAAATCCTTATTCAAGCACCCATATAAGCCTAAAAAAAATTATAGTGTAAAAATAGTGTTTTAGGGATTTGAATGAAGAATTACGAAGTAATAAACCCAAATTCAGAAAAGGGAAGTAATAAGACCATTAAAATTACCTGTATATTTGATCCTGAACCAATATCACTCTAAACATCCATGAAAAAAAATTAAATTCACAAATGGGAAGATTTTGGATCTTTTATTAATTAATAGGGTTGATAGATGAGGAATTAGTGAAGAAATTGGTTAGGGATTTGAAAATCATGAAGGGTAAAATTTCTAAATATTCCTGTTTTTAATGGGATGCAAGATTTTAGTGCATGGTTTTCCAAAATATGAGTCAACCATTCACCATTATATACCCATAGAGAGTTCATGTTTCTTGGTTACCTTTGGATGCTTCACATTTTATCAAACCATTTTCAATATATGCAGAATAACTATATCCACGATTTCATGGTTTTCCCATGCAGACATCACTATTTACATAACTGTGCGACAACCATGTAGATGGCACAAGTTGGCTTGTTTCCCATCCATTGAGGACCTGAACCCCTGAAACACCTCCAAGTCCCCTCAAACTCGAGGAAACTCTTATAGTAACCAAAAATAATTGATTAAAACAAAAAACTGAAATAGGTTAACACCTCTATGAGATCATGGATTTCAGAACCTTCCAACAATATAACAGGTCGTCCAAAATCCATACACCCATGCATCGCTGAACAAACAAGGTTATGTGATCATATGATAAGTACCGCATATCTATCACCATTTCCTCGGTATCCTGGTGATAATTTTCATGATTCCACAAAACATGTTGAATGAAATGGTCCTTCCCAAAAATACTTAATACTATGATCCAATAAATGAACTGGATACTCCCCAAAAGATACATCAACATCAAACCAAACATCAACCTCGATAACTCCATTGGGAAACTGGGGAATGGATTACTAAACCAAAATACAATTAAATTTCACACATATAATCATTTCACAATGGAAAAATCTAATAGTGTCCCTTTAGTCTAACCCTCTCTGCAACACATCTAACCTATCACTTTGTTTTATTTTACCCTATTTCAAAAATAATACTATCACCCAAACTCAACACCAGCAAAATAAATACACAAAATTTCTCAACCCCATTTCCCAACCTAGGCTGATCCATAACACAAGCCCCAATATCCCCATTCCATACCCAATATCTAAACACAACCAAAACACTCAAGCAACTGAACTAGTCTAAATTGATTCAATTCTCGTTATCAATGTTAAATCACCAAAATGGGTCTTAATCAAGCAACTTCAACCAAAAACACTTGTCACATAATCAACCAACAACCTCCCCAATGTGGTGACCCCAACCATAGTCTCTAATTCACTCCCACCAGTCGTTTATGGTTGGCACCCTCGATGTCAAAAATACCACCATAATATTAAATCCACATTCAAAACATCACTTCTAAGTTTCCCAACTCACATCACAAAAACATACATAAGTACATTACCAATTATTGTTGAGCATAAATTATGTAAAAAACAATTTGAATGACATACCCAAATTTCCCATTATGGACTACAAACAACATGACTATCCTTAAGTTAAAATTCATTCCCGAAAATCACATTCCAGTACAAATATTATACCAGATGTGGGTCATGATGTACAACATCCATTCTTCTTTCCATATAATTCAAACCATCCATGACTGGAATTTCATGGACATTAATCATCTACTACTGGTATGATACCCCTTTCTCACCTTCCCATGGAACTTACTAAATTGAGTCTCATCACATTTAACAAACACAACTACTGGTGTCAATCCCTGACATCGTGTAAAACACCATCATCACGAAATCCATTAACCTATAAACCATCAATGTGCTCAAATTCACCCAACCACATTCTCAACACATTCATTACTATAGTCTATTACAGACTAAGGGAAACTAAGTACATAATCAATCCCATTTATAATATATGATACATACATTGAACTTCTAAACATCCAACGAAAGTGATTTATATATCATCACATACATCATTCACTCCAATCCGAGTTGGGCTTCCCATAGTTGTCATTTCCTAGAAATTCTCAATATCCCTACTAAAACACAATTATGTCACATGACCAAGAATCTATCACACCTAAGGAAACTCCATTGTCACTTAATCACACCTACGAGAGTCAATGATCGATCTACATTAAGGATATAACATTAAACCCAAATTATGAACCCATTAATATTTATAACACATGAATATAAAATTCATTATATAACCTCCCCATGATCAAATCATACACATATTTTGACCAAACACCATTTCCAAGGCCCACCTATCCCTCTTATGAAGAACCCAATGTGAATCTCACATGTTTAAAATTAGAATCTCGAGGCCAATATGACATCTCTTTGCTCTAATCCACACATATATGACTAACTTATCCCTCCCCATCTCAGGAGTGTTGTTACCAGCACATTTCACAATGGATTCAAATCACCCCGACTCATGCATTAATCATTAGAAGAACCCTCAAATCATGTTTGTGTTCATCTAGCTATTGCTCAAAGAACAAAACATACACATCCAACGCTAGTATCTATATTACGAGAATGGGGAAAAATGTTCATAGAGACCCAGTCCTTCCCAAGGACTTCACTGTTAAACAATTGAGGGTGTACATTCCACCATCCAACACTACAAATACTTTACCTTGAGCATAAACTCCCATATTTTCTTGATCCAAAAAACACATTCAATTTGTTTGGTTTAATTATGGAGATTTCTCAACAAACCAAATACAATGACATGATATTGGTCATGATTTACACTAGATTTTATTATGGTAAGAATACTTTGAAAAAAAATAACCCCCAGTTATACATAACTGATGTCACCTCCCACTATAGGAATACATGACCATCGAAATCTCATAGGCTTCCTTCCCCGCAAACATATTATCTTAACCTGGCCCCCACCACTGATTTGAGATTTAAAATTAAGACTCACCACTAATCCAAGACAATATTTCAATAAACTATGTACCAATATATCTATTATCACTCTTTACTACAATAGACTTGAGTTCTTCCATCACTACCCTGCCATCTAACAACTGAATGCAATGATCCACCAGACAAATCAAAACCAATAGTCTCTTACATATCCATGCTTCATAATTTGGCTCCATAGAGAATGATAGATTCATATCTATGTCCACATATATTCCCATCATGAAAAAATTCATTTCTTTCCCTCATGTTCCTATATCTATGCCTCATTATATCCCTCATGGTTTCTCACATTCCTACGACCACCCACATAAACTAATTTTATATCCCCCTAGACAAACATCACCACAACCCATTCCAAAGCCCATTAATTCAACGCACTATGCCTCCTTTTCCATCAACTGATCTACCTCAAGGATTTTTTTCAAAACATCACCCATACGACATGCTATTCATAACAGAATGAACAAGCACCTGACATTCCTCACCCTAGTCATCACATTAACAATGAATCATTTAACGATGATTCATTTAGCCTTGTATCCTCAACATGAAATCAACATCAAGGTTTCCATTAATCATTGTCCAAATATATGCAGAAGACCCCAAAATGATCTACCACTTCTAAATCAACCATACAAGATCTACAAGAACTCATGTTATTTATAAAAAATAAACCAATGAATAAGAATAAAATTTTACCAAAATATCAATGACACTCTCGGTTATTTGATTCCACAAAAGAATCAAAAAATAATACTTCAAATATGTAGAAACCATCAAACATGGGACTACCCCTTTAATATACACTAAATATCCCTATGTTGTCAATATATAACCCTATCACAAGCCGCAACCCCAAATCACTCATCCATACAACTTAAGGCGCTAGTCCAATCCCACAATTGGTAAAAATCTTTTTATTCCTCTACCAAAAATCCAAGACATCCAATTCTGTCATACCACCTCCAAATCACATTCAATATCTTCTGAATTCTTTTATAGGCATCATAAATTTTCTAACAATAGAGAATCCAAAAACAAGATTCATGAAAAAAATCCATCATCCGTCCCTCTATACCATTCACGTCATACAAAAAATAAATCATTACTCATGAGAATCACAGATACTCATATTAAGAAACATGTTGCATCTATCACATGAAGCAACTATTTACTCCAGGCATCGCAACAAGAATACTTTAAAACATACATTTACACCACGATCCAAATCCCCAAATCTAGGGTCCCAAAACAAAACTCGCAATGTTTGAAACCGCATGGGTTTTCTCATCCACAACAAAATATCCATCACTAAAGATGCCACAACCAAGGAAATCATTATTATGTTCAGCATACAACCCACTCAACTACACACAAAAAGGGTTACCACATTCAAATTACCTATAGAAATATCAAAACATGATGGTTAAAACTATACTAAAATAATAACAATGAACCCATCATTATCCACACATCATGATTCATTTAGTCCTTCTAGTATTTTATTAAGGTCCCATCATAGGGCACCCTCACTACCCAGACCACCCATATGAAGGGTTAGATAAAAAACATAAGGAATAATCAATAATATTCTTCATTGATATTTTTATAATCACACATTCTATTATAATAAACATCATGATTTTTGTAACTCAATGGTTCACACATTAGAATCATTAGTTTACCCAACATTTCAAAAATCCCTACTTATTCAGATTCATTTTAGAATCATTTTCATCTAAAGAACACTAAAGTTGTCCAGTAGGTGTAGATCACTATAAAAAATACACAACCTATCATAATCAACCCACTCCTTATACACAATCCCAATGAATATGGTCGTATCTATAATACTACCGCCAAACATTCCTATTGCAGGTCAAAGTCAACATTAGATATTCCAACCAATGTGGATACAAGACTTTAATTAGACATCATCTTTTTAAACCATTTCCACATTCACAACGCAAAAAAAAATTAAAAACTTCTCCCATTTCACAACATGTTACAACTAATATATTAACACATTCAAATCCTTCATTTTGAAAAATTATTTAACCATTTTACTATGGAAACATATATATTTTCTCTTTTAGTCATCACACCATCTTTATAATTTATTTGAACCACATATTTTACCACTCTTACGATTTTTCATTAAGATTACTATTATTTATCGATTAATTTATATTGATTAAACATTACCATTTACATAATATTTATTATAAACTATTTTCTTAAAATTTTAATTGATGAAAAATGCATCCTACCATTCATGTGAAACAAACTGATCCCATGTGTGCATATCATGATGCATGTCACCCATATCCAAAGCTACCTACAATGATGTATGAATGCAAAACCTCATCTCATTAGGGACATGAGAAAATAATCATAAAACAGCCACATCCCACAATAATTTCCTCCCCCCATAGTGAAATATCATGAAATTGTAAATTACACATTTCATAAAAAAAACATTACTCGAGGGACACATGGGTTTTCCCTCATACGTGGGGTACCTACTCCCTCAAACGAGATCATTAATAAAGCCTAAAACTCCCTAATCTCCCATATAATATTCATAAACAGTAATTCATAATAATGAACTCCTCTGATAAAACATTTAACATCTGTGACATGGGAGCCACTAAATGGTGCCCCGAGATGAGTCCCCACATGACCTCAAGTGATCCTCCCCATATACTAGAGGTAGATGACTAGTATTGAGGGTATGATATATAACATTGTGAGACTAATCAATCTATATATGTGTAGTCCACATCAGAAAACATATGAAATAAGAGAATAAATAATGAAAAAAAAAGAAACACCCATTTCTAATCATTTCATAAGAGGGTAAAAACACAACCAAAAAATTAATATTCCATGTAAAAACTAATTGTTCCACTATGATGAAACCCTAAAATATGGTCAAGGAGTTGAATCCACAAAAAATTTCCAAACACCAAGTCTAGATTATCATCCATGCACATCCCAATCCTAACTCAACTCCATAACATAGTGTCTTTTCCCATGTCCTGACTTGAGACAATGAAGACTTCTCGGTACCCAAAGGAGACCTAACCACTATTTGAGTACAACTCAGTAGGCCACCACAAAGAGTCTCTACAAAATATAAAGTCTAAATAGATAGTGAATCCCATAATGAAATAAATTACAAGGTAAAACCTAATAAAACTTTGGTTACATTATAAAACAATATTAAATTAAACCATTTCAATCATTATTACTATTTTTATCAATTATATCATCTTAGTTACTTAATACATTTTCATCAGTTTTTCAATGGGGTAGGAATTTACATAATTTACATGACTGTATAAGGCATTCGAACAATCTGTATAAGGTAATAAGTCATGTCCCACTCTCACTAGGGGTGAAAATATCACATCAATTATATAATACTCACCTCGATGTCTCAGTCTGTATGGTCTGATCAAATAAAACATCTAGGGAAACAGTATCTCTTTACCCTTAAATAACATGTTCATTTTGGGGTGGAGTTTAGAGCCTCTTTATAATGTGACTAATGGTCCTAGAGCCTCACGGAAATATCCCACACTACCATGCCATGTGAGCATTCTTATTTATATGCAATGACCACACATACCATACCAAACAACATACATAATAATAAACATTAAAATCATAATACAAAACAATCAACATGGGTAGACATATTATTTAATAAACCATTAACACATTTCCTATTTACATTACTTATCCCATTTATCACATTTCCTATTCTCAAGCCCCAATATGTTTTGAATTTTCAATAACTAATATTATCTCAACCCATTTGACTTATTAATTAATTACACTTTTAAACTAAATTTATCATATTCCATAATTCCCAGTCCATTACCCATTAAAAATGTTCCACATTTAATATAAATTATCCCTCTTATGAATTCATAACATAATTCATAATCCATTTGAAAAAATATTAATTAACACAAGTAAATTCTTTTAATTCACAGCCAGACAACCCCAAATGCAATTATCTACCCTCCTATGAACTAAAATTATTTAATTTTCATATCAACCATCCATACTAAAAATTTCGTCATGGGTTCTACTTACCCATTAAATTCATAATTATCTTAACCAATTTCCAGGCATGGGAATGTTGGTACACCACAATGCTGGGCCAAAATCGTTTTATTTTTCCTCCAAGAATTCTAAATGAGTCATTAGGGGTTCCATTAATCATTTAGAAACCCATTATAACAAATCATCTTAAAGGTACCAAATTCAAAACAAGTTGGAATGGAAAACATATTGCACATGAAAAAAATTCCAAATCAAAACTAGTGGATAAAACATGAAGACCACCTATAGAAAAGATAAAGATGAACAAACACTCATCCTTATATATTGATCTAGATTCAAATACTCTTTGAATCCTAAACATACATTCTAGTGGAAAAATATAAATTTAGGGATTCAAAAAAAGATGAATCAATCTATAATCCATAATCTAGAAAAGGGTGGAAAGAGGAGAAATAGAGTTTTGTAAAGATTTTATATGAAATTAACGATACTCCAAACAACCAATAATCAATGGATATCCATCATTGGGATAATTGGGGAATTTAGGACCATCACTAAGGTTGATATAGGTCAAATGTGGGATGAAATCTGGTGGGGATCTTAAAATATTAAGGGGAAACTTGATATTTATCACCATCTTAATGGGATGCATGGTTCAGTTGCACATTTTTCCAAACTGTGTGACAACCATGCACCTTTTTCCAGCCATGGTGATTCTAAATCTCCCAGTTACATTGTGATGCAACATGGTTTAATATACTATGAACCAACCTTATGGAATACCTTTTTACAATGTTTCAATATTTATTTAGATAGGCCGAACTATTAACTTTATTATGCGCCATTCATTGGTTGGACCCATATTACTTCCATTCAAGCCCTAAATCCTTAGAACACTCCTATTTCCTATCATAATTTATTAAAACATTCCATTAAAAAAAGTGATTAAGACAAAAAAATATTAGGGTCACACCTCTATGATATCTAGTATCTTATACCATGTCCATGTAATTGTATTTTATTTTTATTTTTCAATCTAAGGGATGAGATATCATCTTTGAAAATTATATAGGAGAAAAAAACATCAATGCCTTATTTATTTATAATATATCAATTATGATGTACTGAAAAAAAATGGGATAATATTGTATAATTTTTTATGGAAATACATCTGTGTACACAACTCATAGTATAAATTAATAAAAATCATTAAGCCTACGGATCATCAAACATATTCTCATACAGTAATATTTAATGAAATGAAACATGTTGTATTATAAATAGATGGTTTATCATCATAATATAAATTTATAAAAATTACTAATTGTAAAATTCATGAGATAATTTATCATCTAATTATTTTTCCTAACACCTGAGAGCCATTATCATCTTTGTATCATCATATGATTTTACATGATAAAAATACATGTAGTTTAAAAATATCTCCAAAACAATAATCAATTCTCATCATGGTGTTGATATCTAAAAAACAGATCAATGTAATACATATTATATTTCATTGTTGCATTTTATTCAAATTTAATAAATATCAATAACTGCTACGTAAATTAATAATATTCATCTCTAACTACACATTAAATTCAAATGAATATATTATTTTTATGGAACCATATCTAATATTCTTCGATATAGAGAGAAATAAATAGAAAAATTAGACTTTCCCCAATAACTTTTATAAGATTTCGATGATTACAATGTTATAGGGGATTAGTTTTTTAACTTCATACATGTTTTACTATGAACACATATATTATTATCACATGACCTTATTTCAAAAAATACCTTATGAAATAATTCATCATAGTTTTATCTTTTTTCCACAAATGTTTTAACATGAGAATAATAGTTATTGAAAGTGACAGTTATACTTTAATAATTTTATTGTAAAACTTAAATGGTAATACATTTAGGATAAAAATTATAATTAGATATAATGAATATCAAAATTGATTATACTAGGTAAAATATAAGCCAATAATAAAATTTTAAACATTTCAAAGAGAAATATGTTATTATGGATAATGGGAAATTAATTAATTAAATATTGAACATTTAATTTTTAATAAAAAGTTATAATAAATAACATATATAATTCATTTAATATAAATTTCATAAGAAGAATTATTAGATATTTCATTGGAAAAATATATATTTTATATAATTTTTTTAATAATGGAAATATATCTTTTAAAAATAATTTATTTATATAAAAATTAATGATTACTCATTTAAATTAAATTTATTGATTATATACTTAACTATATGAATTTAAATACATATAATAATGACTACCAATCAAATAGATAATTTAATATCATCTTACTCTTAATCAATGTATTTCATGGAAAAATATTGATAAGTTCTGTATTTTAAAATTAAATTATAAATATTATTAGAAATATATTTGAAAAAAAGGATTACGTATTTCAAATCATAATAATTACTATTAGTTAATAAGTGAATCATAATTTTTTTCATAATTATTAAAAAAATTGATTACAATGGGTATAGTCGAAACACATTTATTAGTGGTTAATATATAAATATAATGATTTAAATAAAAAAACATTAAAATCATTTTTTTTGTTTTATACCATACTTAAATATATCCACATAGAATATGTTCCATTTTGGATCCATACATCTATTATGATGGGATCAAATTAATAAAAAAACATTGTAAAGTTACAAATGGACCACTCACCTCAATTATAAAATAGCATCTCCACTCCAAAAATTATCACACCTCTCAAGAAAACAAGCATGATAAGACCATTAAAAAGTCACTTCACTAAATACTTATAAAAAATCATGATCTTTTGTTCTTCCATAAATAACAATTCTGCAGTCCTTAATAATATCTTCGGAAAATGTTTTTATAATTGAAGGTAATTGTCTTCACAAAGCTATTTATTTTTTACACCTTCTTTTATCTCCTAAAAATATGAAATAATTATTACTATGTAATTAAACCTATATCAAAGAAATAAAAATATGTTATTATTTTTAGGATTTAATATTTATCTAACCCATTCTCTATAGCATGTGAAATAGAACCATCACTCATGTGTATGATAAACTACCAATGGAGAAATCAATTATTTTTTTCCATCACCATCCCACATGTATAGTCTAAATTATGTAAATAACTATTACATGAAATAATTATGAAATAAAATTTATTTTACTAAATTATTATATCAACCACTTCCTTACCCTTCTACCCATTCATTAATGATAACAGTTTTCATGTATTTCATTGGACTATATCCCCAGTGAAGTGATTTAGAACATATTTTATATCCAAAATTAAATATTTATTATAAAAAATATCACATATTAACAAATATGATATTTATAAAATTATTATAATTGTATAGATTGTGGAATAATAAACTATTATCAGGAATGGGATCTTTTTTGAAGAAACATCTATGAGAAAACAACACAGTTAGCAGCTGAAACAATAGTAATAATAAATTATTATAAAAAATGTGTAATATGATATCATAATTGGATAATATATTATAAAATACATGTTAATATTTTTCTAAAAAAATGTAATATCATTTTTGTTAATTTATACATGAGGTTAAGGAACATTGAAACTAAATGAAACTATGATGTAAAGAATTTCATCTCAATTTTAAATCCATAGAGATATATTTTTTTCTATGAAAATATTTACTTTAATTATGTGTATTTAACTAAAATTTGAAAATATACTAAAAATACCTATTTTTTAATTATAATTATTAGTTCATAAATTGATTTTAATTCATTAAACGGGGTAAAAATTTAAAAAAAATTAAATTGGTAATGATTTATAATATAATATCCATTTTGAGATTAATATTATTTTCATTAATGAAATAATATTAAATATCATTCATAAAACTCTTATATTTTTGTATGTTTTGGATATTTATGTAGTTTCCAAATTTCCCCTTATTTTTCTATCTTTGAATGTTGAATCAATCTAATAATACTTTATTAAAAAAAAGAAATTATTTCACTTTAAATAACTTATACTGTAATTGATGTAATTTTCTAAAAATGTAATGTTAAAAAATATTTTTTTTCCAAAAATGACATTTGAAGAAAATATTACGTGATCCATGACCTTTTAAAATATTTAAATAATTTTTTCTAAAAAAACATTTAATTGTTCCTTTTTAATAAAATGTTAAATTGGGTGTTTTTAAACATATATGTTGTTAATAGACTCCCTTTTTTGATAATAATTTAATGAAATTTAGTTTCATCTACACATTTTTATATGCTTTAAAATAATAACTATTTATTGGAATATAATTTTAATACTTCACTTCAATTTTCAATATTTTTCCTTGTTATACGATTTTTTTAGAAAACCAATAATTTGGGTTAATCAGTTGTCATGTCTTGTATCTTATTAATTTTTTTTCATTAAAATTATATTGACACTTTTAATTTTTATGAATATTTAAATCTATAAATTTTTATAAAATATAGATACTTTTTATCATATATATGGCAGTTTCTAAAACTATTTAACATTTTACAAAGAGTCTTTTTTAATGAATTTTATTTTATTTACAGTAGAAATAGTGATAAAATTGATTCCTTTACTCTATATTGGTATTTTTTGGATAAGGTATATTGTATATGAATTTAATTGAACGTTAAAAATATTCGGAATCTATTGGATAAGAATTCAAGAGTGGTTCATGGTAATAGATATACCATTAATGTATCTACATGTGTCATTAGAAAAATAAATTATCCAATCAAATTATTTTCTAGATTATACCTTCCAATAAATTATAGTATCATTGTGACGAAGTTATGGATATCATATATATCAAGAAATTAAATATTATGACGTCCTATTTTAGGCATTTCTTTTTTTGATACCTCAATTGTTATTCTTTAAGAGATATTTTACAATTATACCATCCATATATGTATTTCATGATAATGTTATTGATCTAATGGTATGTGTTTTATGTTATATAACATTCCATATTGATTGTTATTTATTTCTTAATGGTAGCTTCCAATATATGTAACCCATACAGATTATTTTACCTCACATCGCTTTTTCCACTCCTAGTGATATTAAGAATAATACATTAATTAAGATCATGGCTATATAATATTTTCCATTATATTTATTAATATTTTACCCCCAATGTTGAATGGTTATCATGTATGTATCTAACTCTCTTTTACTACTAAATATATCTTTCATTAAATATTGGAACCCTTATATCTATTAAAATGAAAAAAATTATAAACAGTATCTATCTCACTAGATTGTGGATTATTATACATTGTGTTAGAAAAAGATAAGTAGAAAAATTGGAAAAAGTATCAAGGAAAACATATATTATGGAACAAAACCCACCAATTCACCATCAGTGTGTGTCTTTGTATAGAACAACATTACAATTTTTAATTATGGAAATAATTTCGATATTTACCTATAAATACATCACCTTCTAGTTTCTATATGTCTAAGTGTTTTCTACATAGTTTTATATGGGGGAAAAATTAAAAAAAAGAGTTGGTTGGCTATACATTGACTATAATTATATTAACTAATTAATGGGCCCTTATTTTTTAACTGGTATAAAACTCTAGGGAGGATATTCTTGAGTTAAATCATATTTTCATTATATACTATTATGAATGATTTCAATATATTTGTAAGATATTATAATTTCCCCAAGGAATATTGCATCACAATATTAATATTTAAAATAATTTTTTTTATTTTTCTGTTTTTTGTATGAAATGATTTAAAAATATATATTATTTTACAAAATTAATAACTCTTTATACTAATTTAATATATTATATTCTTTAGAAGCAGATGTTGGGATAATGAAGGTTATTAATAATTTTGGAAAATGTATAAATTTGATTCAGGATGATTTTATTACACATTATGTTGGATTTGAGCATATTATATCTATATTATACTATCAAACATAGGTTATGACTAAAAACCTTCAATATAATGAGAAACATGATTCTCAAATGCATGATACACTTTTGTTTGAATTTTTCTTGTGATAAAATCAATCATCATTTTGTTGGAGTAAGAATCATGTAGTAGTTGAGTATTGAATTAGGTCCATTGGAAGAAAATTCTTCATCTAGGGATACGATGAATGGAACATTTTAAACATGAAAAATATTGACTCATAAGTGATTTTGTTCAATGGTGTTATATGATCTAGAATATTATCGAGGAATAAGAAATAGAATACACCGAATGTAGTGCTTTTGAAGAAACGTTCTTTGAAAAGTATTTTCCCTCATGGCAAATGGATATAAATTAAGATAATGTGACTCATAATAATGTATATGGAATGAATTTTTATTATGGATTATGAGCCTTTCATAACAAGTCTAGATTGGTATATAATAGATTAAATATATAATATGGGATGAAAGAGTGATTGATTTAATATACGAAATAATCTATGTATTTGAAGTGATTTTTTTTTCATGAAACTACTTATTGCATCCCTTGTCATAACTCGCCAAGACCACATCCAATAGGATAGGAGATGGAGACTAGCATTGAGTCGGCATGTCTCTGACATTGAAGGCATTTCATACGTACCAATACACATGCACAGATATCCATGTCCATAAATGTTCAAATGTAAATACTAGTAATGAAAAAAAATGCTTGAAAACTACATAACCCAACAAAAATATTACAATGGAATATATTGTGAAAATAAAGGTAAACTAGGTTAGAATACAAGCCCATGAAATAGACAGACTCTACCTACTACAATGTACATCCTATAAGAAAACAAGACAGCTACTGGGACTGCGGCTCGAATCTATAGGAACCCCTTTCCCTGTCTGAAATGTATAATGACTAGTCTGGTCCTATTTTAACGTAGACTCTGTCAAAATGTCACTTGTTTTCATGAGACATGACACCTATGGTAAAAGCCCAAATATGGGTGAGTATAACAATACTCAGCAGAACACAACAATAATCATAAGCAATACACAAAGTAAAGGTATATTCAACTCTAAATGTTATATGTCTAATATTCATATCACAAGTGTATAAATAGATATACTCGAAACACAGAACTGTATTATGGAGGTAAGTCTAAATGACCACAAACCACACTAGTCATTCAATATAAAGATTCTGAAAATCACTCATTTGTGAGAGCTCACTCTTATGTATGATTGCCCTAATACCATCCATCATAGAAGTATTGTTCGTTATGAACTACCATTATAGAGATATGATAATGGATCTGATGAGAGAATATTGTACACTCATTCTGGGTGAACAAACTCCATAATTGGGGAATATCACGATACATATATGATGATCTATACTAGTGAAATAACAAAGAACACGCGTGAATAAATGCGAAATAAATGAATTTCAAAAAAGACGAGGAATGATCCTTGTCCAGTTTTTGTTATATAAATGATCCACAGACATTATAAGGATAAATAAAAAAGATAGAAAAAGAATCATTTTACCAAATCAATCCCGCAATAAAAAAGACCAAAAGAACAAATGAACCACAGGTCAACCGATTCAGGGGATAATCCTTTTTCGTTGTTAAATCCATGATTGGGAAATAAGTAATTTAATCATAGGGCCTACCTCGATTTTGGAACAATCATTGACGATGAACGATTACATTGTCATCATCGATGAGATCCTCCAAATCTGCTGGTGTAGCGATTCAAGATCACTTTATTCTTCATCATTCATCATCGAGGGGTTTCACCAAGGGTCTACTCTCCAATGCTCCAGAAAATTACAAGGTTATATGAATAACTCTATAAATTCCAATTAATATCATATTAAAAATCACAGGTCATAGTTTTATTGAAACAAATAAATAATACAAATATTAAAAAAAATTATTTCCATAAACGTCAAAAAACAAACAGTCACTACAGGCCTGATCAGGCCTATGCTTGGCCTCTCCTAAGGTGAAGTCGATGCTCTAAACTCTATGCTTCCATCATATTTCTAATATGGTAACCCATTAATGAAAAATTTCAATTATCTAGGTGACCCACTCGTGTGTGCTATTTAGGAGTTTAAAATATTTCAAGCATTTTTATCTGGGCACCACAGGCCTTGGAATCGCATGTTGTCTCAATGCGTGATTTATAATTAATTTCGTATAATATTTAAAAATTATATGTGGAAAATTATAGATAATAAAATAACCCCAACATGGGGATTTACATCCCTAAAATGAAAATAGAAAAATTCTACTAAAATAGATGTGGGTGTTACACACAAACCAGATCCTACCCACTCCCATGTTATCTCTTAATGATTCCAATGCTGCAACCGAACACACACCAATAAAATCTCTCACCCATGAAGGATATTCTCATGGTGATCCGAGATCTCCACTAGGTACTTGAAAAAGTTCACTCCATCGTCAATTTCCATCTCACCCTAGTTGATGTCTTCGGATGGGTCATTCACGTACCTCCTTAATTACAACACATGGAAGACATTATGTACCCAATGAAACTGTGATGGTAGATCTAAGTGGTTATCCCAATATAAAACAATACATAGAATATAAAAGGGAATATGAACCACAACGATAACATTCCTCTATAGAAAAATAATTGCAACCATCATTGATGTGATATGCGATGGAGGATATGGTCTCCTTCTTCGAACTTCAAAGGCCTTTGTCGTCTATCGGCATAAGACTTCTTCCATCTTAAGAATGTCTTCACCCACTCTTGGATGAAATAAACCATATCAATAGTATATCCTAACAACTTAGGGCCCATATTTGATGACTCTCCTGGTTCAGTCCAGCAAATTGGGAACTGATAATGTTTCCCTTACAAATCCATGAACGGTGTCATACCAATGGTAGAGTGGTAACTGTTGTTTTACATAAACATCGCCATTGGTATGTTCTCCTCCCAACTATGAACAATGAACAGGATTCAAGCCTGAAAAATATACAACAGAATAAAAATAGTCCTCACCGTCTGGCTATCCTTTTGGGGATGAAACTACGTGCTCAAGCATAATTGATTCCCAAAAACCTCTTGTAAACTCTTCCATATCTGGGATGGGTAATGATCTTCTTGGTATGAGAAAATCACTGATCATAATATATGATGTCCCACTATATATTTCATGTAGAGGAATTATAAGATCTCCACTGAACGCTTTTTTCAGATAGCAAGGAAGTGGGCCGACATGGTTAGTCGGTCAATAGTCACCCAAATGAGATTGTCTCCCAATGATGTAAGTGGTAAACCCATTACTATGTCCATAAATATTACATCCAATATCCATTATCACACATATAGAGGTTGAGGTTTTCCAAATAGAACCATCGTCTCACCCTTCACCTGCTGGCATGTTAGGGATTGAGAAACAAACATTTCCACTACCTTCTTCATCTATGTCCACCTAAACTGATGACAGAGGATCTGGTACATATTTACCACACTATGGTATAATCTAAATGGTATTTATGAAACTCACTCATATCATCCTCAAACAATGATTCTAGTATAAGTTTTAATCCCCTATTAAGAAATATGTTCTATCTAGCTTGTAATTATTCATCAGTAACATGCTCGATGAACATCTGACCATGTGAGGTCTCATAGTAGATATCCTGAAGTTGTTCCTCTATAACTCATTATAGAACTGTATGGGTGAAAGACATACTAAATAATTATAATTCACCATATCCATCCATGAATGCTTACTGTAATGAGGCCAACTGCTTCTATGCCTCATTCAACATCTTTGAACTAGATCTCATACTGAGAGCATATGCCACAACGTTCCCCTTCCTTACAGTATAGAAAATATAAATTTCATAGTTTTTGAGGAAATATAGTTGTTTCTTCTATCTGAAGTTAAGATACTTCCATGAAAAGATATACTTAAAACTGTTGTGATCTGAATAGATGATAAACAACTCACCCATCAGGTACTGTCTCCACATATTCAACGTAAAGACAATTGCTTCCAACTCTAGAAAATGGGTCATGTAGTTCTGCTCAAGTGGCCTCAACTTGCATAAAACATTGGAAATAAAAACATTCCTCTTCATTAGGAAAAAAACAATGTACTGTTCATGATTCATCACTGAACACTACATACTTGACTACCTCCTCTGAAAATCATATGATCGTAGCGCTCGTCAAACTCTATCTCAACTGGTGAAAAGCCCACTGGTACATCCCTATCCACATGAATGGATTCCCCTTTCAAGAAAATTCTATCATCAGTGATGATATCTGGGAGAAATCAGATATGAATCTCCAGTAATATCATTTCATCCTAGGGAATCTCCTCACCTCCATCAAGAAACATGGTGGCTACCATGGTAACACTTCTTCTTCTTGGGTTGGGTGAACTACTACTCCACTTCCTATGATAACATGTTTAAAATATTGGTCCTCCTGAATCAAAAACCGGCACTTCAAGAGGTTCTTATATTGTTGGATCTATCAGAGTACACCCAGAACCATACATTGGTGTCTAACATGCTTCTTCCTCGTATGCTAACTACACAAGGATTTCATCGATTAAGAATACTATAAAATGGTCTAATTATGGCTATAGGAACTCGTTCATTAATCCCATGTACACTACTAGGGAATTCATCACTCATAAAGGCATCATTGAGTACTCCAAATTACTATAGAAGAATCTGAAATCTATCTTCGGTATATCCTCATCTTGTACTCATAGCTGGTGATAATCTGATCAAAGGTAAATAATTGAGAAACATCTTCACCCTCTCAACAAATTGAAGATTTCATTGATCTGTGATAGTGGATACATTTTCATTAAAATCACATGGTCCAAGCCTTAGTAATCAACACACAACCTCATGATCCCATATTACTTTTTGTAAAACAAAACAAGGGCTATCGATGGAGATACACTGGGTATCATGAAGCCTTTTCTCTAAAGATCCTCCAATATCTCCCCCAACTATAAAACACTACAGGATCAATCTGATATGCTAGTGATGATATCAGTTCCATCCCTACATATCAATTAATATCGATGTAGAACTCATAGTTGGGTGGTAATCCAAAACAATCTTCATGGAATACATCCTTGTACTCTACAACTACTATTTGTTATTGGAAGCTAACAACATAGCTACTCTAAGGGTAAGGCAAGCTAACTCAATAATGATCAATTGCACCATCATATGCATGATCCCATCATGCGCTAGTTGGTTTTTTTCACCAATAAATTGAAAACACATCCCATCATTGCAGACAAACCACACCCTTCTCCTAAAATAGTTAATCTGGGCATGGTCCAGTGATAGACAATCTATATGTTGAATGGTTTCCTAAGGTCTCATTACTTCCACCAAGATGTTCCTACAAAAACTCTCACACCCATGAGAAATTCCACACTGTTGGAAAGGGTGTGTGATTATAGATTCTCCTCCAATATGTGTCTCCAAGTGTAACAATAAATTCAATAGTTCCACAATAATCTCATGGTATTGAACCAAGTGTGTGGTGAGGAAATAATGACTACCAACTATTTCTATATGTATAGAAGATAAGGGATAAAAGAAACAATTTATACCTTAGATCATCCCTAGAGTCCCCATGTCATATGCATCAACTGCATGTAGCTACCAAACCCATGTCCTCCATCTCCCTAAACCTAGTTTGGACCTCATAGTGGTGGTGGTGGAAGTATGTCAAAATGGTTTCCACCTCATGCAGCTCTCCCTACTCCACTGCCATGTCCTCTACCAGGTGGATCTTCCTGCTCCACTCATTGCCTCTCCCTTGGTGTCCCACCCAATGATTCCCAATTTGAAGATCAATTGGGTGGATAATCTCTAGAGATACTTCTTATACCATACCATACATAGAATATCATTTATCTAGACTATCTGTATCCATTATGAGGTCCTTGGACTGTATATCCCCTATACTAGGACCTCATGCGATGGATCCCACACCCCGATCCATATTTCGAATGTCAACTCCCCATTGCCAAGGTCTCTGCACCTACCTCCTTGATGTCAACTATCACTGGTTTTCTCTACTTATCTAAGATGCTCTCGACCACCAATGATCACATGAGAACAATTTTATAAACCAAAATGTATATAGGTATGACGTTGTCCTAGATTTCCCACCAAAGACATTTATTGACGCTCTGAGCCCTAATGTACTGGTCCTTGACCATATCAATCGAGAACCTGGAGTGTTAGGTGAACGTCGATGAATAGTCATCCACCATCATACTTCATTATTATAGCTGAATAATATATTTTATATGAACTTCTCTCAACATAAATATAGTGAAATGATCTTTAAATATATTCTCAATCTCCGCCCATGAAATATTCTCCTTGTCGTTAGTCTTCATTGTCAGACTCATCCATTTCCAAGTCGAATCTAGAAGAAAGATCACTACCATGATCACTATATATTCTACTGGTTTCCTCATTAGACATATAACACTAGTCACCACATAAGGCCAGTCCATATATTCCTTAGGGTTGGTCTCGCCTCATAACCTGGGTGGTCTCTATCTCTGAAACAGCTGGAGCATGTTCAACATACACTCTTCATCTTCAGGTATTGCGGTTATTGTGTGATTCTCCACTGGTGGTGGTACATATGGTGCACCACATAGAGGTAATGATTGGGGAACGAGCCCCTTCATCGAAGCCACATCACTAAGGGGAACATCCACATGATTGAGGTGCTTAATCCCAGATGGAAAGCATTATGGAGGCATTCTTTAAGGAAACATGATACACCATGACCAATGAGTAAATCTATAGAACTAACTCAAGATGAACATTGAAGCCACCTCCAATTTTTATTTGATTCATGTACCATTTTCTTCATTCCCGACAACTAATTTTCTCAAGTACCTAGTAAAAAAGAATGATATCATAGTCATGGTGTATGGACACATCAGTTTCCCAAACTGACATAAGAGACCCTATCCTGAAAGACGAACTCGAAACACTTAACAATATTAACCAAAACCAATATAATAAACTCTAAACACTATTTTTTCATCAATAGACTCTAATAACACTATGTAACAACCCATCCCAGTGTGGTCCGTGCTGTGACTCCCTGAGAATTCTAACAATTGGACCGAGTTTGGTGGCTTGCACTGAGTAGGCATGTCACAAATATGGTTCACAGAGCCTATGTACCTGTACACACACACATCTCATATCCCATAAATGATAAAATTTAAACACTAATAAGGAATTAAATTAATGAATACTAATATTACCAACCAATTATGTACAATGGAATGTATAATGAGGAAAAGAAAATTGGGATAGAAAACAAGCCCACAAAAAAGAACGTGTCTACCAACTACAAAGTCAAACATGTAAGAAAATATTATAGGTACAATGAATGATGGTCCAAGTCATATGTATACCTAGCCCTTTATGAAATTTACACATCTCTGTATAGTCCTGGTCGACCCAGGACTCTGTAAAAAGGTCTTTTGTCTGTACAATACAAAGCACATGGTGAAAAATATCGTACAGGGTTGAGTATAACAGTAATCAATAGGACACCCCAAAAACCAAAGGAAATACACAAAGTAATGATATAATAATATCTAAAAAGTATATTTCTATAATATATATAATAGGTACATATCCATATATACTCAAAACCATGACTTGTTGTCTAGAGGTAAGTCACAATGACCACATACCAACAATAGGGATTCAGTCCAAAGATTCCTTGAAGCACTCATTTAAGAGAACTCACTCATGTGTATGAGGGACCTGATGTCATCCATTTGAGAAGTATTGTTCATTGAGAACCTCCCTGAGAGAGATATGATGATAGATCTAAATAGTGAATATCGTATACCTTCTTCGGTAGATACAACTCCATGTACAAGGAAGATTATGATACATAGGTGGCGTTCATGGATTGGGCCATGGCGTATACATCGAATCATTGGGATTCACCTGCATGGTTGAGGACTGATGACGGGTAGGATTGGTCATGTAAATAATCAAACTCAACATAGGGAACACGAATGGATATAGGATTCTACTCTGAGCCTATAATATGGGACTCTAGACTCTATCTAGAATGTCCTACTGAATGGGGTTATACACATGGGTATAAGAAAAGATACAAACTAACCTTCAGGGGAACAAGGCATAACATATACAAAAAATTGTCGTATTTAACATATGGTGTACAAAGAGACAAATACATTGGATAATAGAATACACAGTGTGTAGAAGTGGCACAAAATGTGTACCTTGTCCTTGGGTACTGCTTATGTACAACATCCTTTGTCATAAAGAACATGCCATGTAAGAAAATGTTTTAATGTTGTGTAGAGGGGTTCACATGCCATGTCCATCTATCCGAGTTATGATCAATGTTTATTAGACATATTCTAGAACATGACTTCATCTTGTGTTCGCCTACCAGTGTACTATTACACGGGGTAACCCATGTATTCGGTCAGGGTCTATCCATGTGGGGGTGTACATGTGATGTACTCCACCCCATGCCTCTGTGTCCTATTAGATACGTTCCATGTTTTTCTAAGGTCCCACATTCAATTTGATAGCTATCACATGTTGTGTTCCACCTATCCATCTCCTGAAACATTAGCCATCATGGGACTAGTCCCACACGTGGTGTATTCCGAGATACACGCCATGTTCATCAGGATTTTTGAGAATCATTTTTTCCTCAATCACATCAGTTGATCATTTGGTGTTTGATATGATGATCTTTTTGCCTCGAAATATAAGATCAAGGGTAGTCTCAACCTTGTAACACCATTTTGTCATTCTTCAGTCTTTTGATTGGCATTAAAAAATGATCTCAATAATCTTCATGAAGAATAATATCACCGGGAATATGTTGACTTGTCTGTCTTCATCCCCTTCATAACTAAAATAGCTTTTCACGATGTCAAATCTATTGTTTTGGATCATTGGGACATGAAATGTATGTGCAACGATACTTATTTCCAAAAAAATGAAATGAAAAGAGTACATGCAAGAATAAAGGGGGATGAAATCATAGAGAAACCCAAGTAATAAACCTCAGTCATTGTTTGTTACATTCTTGATCTCCTCCAATTATAAGGATAATGAAACTAAATTTAAATAGAAAAAACTCTATGAATCAAACCCATAATCACACATCCCATAAGAACAAACGAACAGTGCGTTAACCTATTCCAGGTTTAATCCAAGTTGATCATTATGTCCAAGAACATGAAGTAACGAATGAAATCACCTTCCATAACATGATTTTGGATCTATCGTTGATGAAGAATGGTTTCACTACTGTCATCGAACACATCCTCAAACTCCACTGGCACATTAATTCCTGATTACATTATTCATCATCGTTCTTCATTGAGAGGTAACTTCATGGCCCTCTTCTCCATTGATCTGTATAATTCTATGGTTATGCAGCTAACCCTATACATCATTCATAAAATCATATATAAAATATTAAGATTTTTCATCAGTGAAATGAAAAAATAAATATAATATTTATTTTATTTTATTTCCTTAAACATAGAAAAACTAAAGTTCATATCCACCCCACAGTAGCGGTTGGGGGGCCTTTCCTAAAGTAAAGTCGTAGCTCTGAACACAATAGTGACGTTGGATATTTTATCCAGGAACCCATTTAAAATAAATTCCACATTTTAAAGAAGACCGCTCATGCGTTCTATTAAATAGGTTAAAATATTTCAAACATTTATCCCAAGAACCCCAGGACTCTGAATCACATGTCTTTTCAATGCTTGGACTTTAATTAATTGCAAATAACATTTAAAAATAATAAATAGAAAATACAAGAAATTATAGGTTTCGCAATAAAATCATACAATTGTGAAATAGTTTCATGAAATATCACAATAGATATGAAAATTATTATATTGTACATATTGAATGGAAATCAAGAAATTATGAGGTCAATTAAACACTAATAAAACTGGAATTCATAAATTGTGATCATGAAAATAAATCAATTTCTATTATTTGAAATGTCTGGAAATAATCATCCTAAAAAATTCATGATGTGATTTTGAGGTTATTACATGTGAGGATATAAGGTTCATATATTACATGATTGTAATTTGAATAACAAAGACCACTAATATCTATTATAAAAACTATAATGAAATTGGGAATTATTGAAAACAGTAGTCCTAGAATCAATGTAAATTACCATTCCACATTCTAAGGGGATAAATTTAAACTTATATAATCACACAAGTTGATGTTTAATCTCCCAATGATGTTGTTGGAGGTAATTTAACCATGGCCTATTATTTAGAAAATGTAATTTTCATAGTTACAGATCTTGAAAATATTTTATATATTCTATATTTCCTAATTTAATTTGGTATATACCTTCAATAATAATAATGGAGTCTATGTTCTCAGAACACTAAGAGAAAATCTATCTACAACAAGTATGTCCCCATTAATTCCATTTATAACACATAATTAATCCAATATTTCAAAATTTATTTATTTTTCTATTGTATATTTTGATATAATCTATATAAATGAATGTCTATAAAAATATTTTGAAAATGTTTTTTTTCAAAGAGTATGAAATTAGGATTCTTGATGAATTCTTGTATATCCTTATCTTTAGAAGGGAGTTTTCAACATTTGATTCATGTCAGGTCACACCCATACTAGCTCTTCTGAATGAGATTTTTCAAGAAGTCGGTAATTCACATCATATTGATTGAAAATATAATATTATGGTTTTTCATGAAAATAGTTTACGAACACACCTTATTGTATTTGTAATTGATTTACCAAAACATTCACTATTGCAAGAAATGAGTATACATTGATTTAATCCTTGATAAATGAACTATAGAGAATAATCCCAATATAATGGCCACTATATAATTTGTTGATTTAACGAGAAAAATATTTTTTTATGCTTTGTATGCCCAATTAATTTTAGTAAGAAAAATAAGGGTCTATATGTTTTTGTAATTATTTTTGGGAAAGCAATTACTTATTGATAAAATACATGTCTACACTACATTATATTGATTATTTTTTTCAAAATTATAGAGGTCAATATTTTTTAATGACATAATTATTTATGGTCAACAATAATTGTGATTAAATATGGATGATATTATGAATAAAGCATTTCAAACTGGGTATTGACATTACAAGTTTTTAGTAAATCTATTCTAATTAACTAATTCACTTTTTATATATTTATATATAATGAATTTTGAAATGAAGGAATATCCTAAATTATTGTTTTATTCATAGATGATATATTGTTGTAATTTAAAAGAATTGAGGACCATAAGAATCACATAAGGAACATTCTTGATTCTCATATAGGTAAAGGCTTATATTGAAAACATATCAACTGTGAATATTGGATTCCAAACAATTGTATTATGGTGAGATTTGTCTTTAATGGTGGAATATAAATTTATAATGTGGAGTTGAATTATGTCAAATAATATCATACATAAATTATAATAATTTAGGTATATTGTTTCGTTGGTTTGGTGAGTAAACAGAGGTTATTTATTGAGAGATATTCTTGATTTTCAAATATATTATACAACCTTAGTAAAAAAAATAGGTTAATTTTGTATGGATAATGGATTCTGAATAATGATATGAAAAAATGAATAATAGATTGAGCAATGACCTGAGTTTAATTTTTCCCTGAGGGAATATTTTAATTTTTATACCTAGTTATACTCAGTGGTTGGGAAATTGTATTTTTTCAGGTATAATGATAATATTATTGTGTACACATCATTGTAGTTAATAAATGCTGGACATAACTATAAAACTAAGGATCATTACTTCATGTTACAAATATTGTTGTATGTTATGGAGAAATTACAACTATGGAGAATGATTTTCAATATAAATATATCATTCTTTAAATATATATATATATATATATATATATATTCATATAAATAAATAATATATGACAAAATTTCGGTCACTTGAATTTATCAAAGTTTGTGACTTCTCATTTCACTACCATGTTTAGATGAGAAATAATTTAGTGGATGTGTTGAGTAGGAAATATCCTTGATCCCAGACCAAATTTATTATTCAAAATGATAAAATCAACATAGAGGTAGTAAAGATGAATATCGTAATTATTAAGGAAGGATGGAAATTGGTTGTTTAAAAAATTATTATGAAACCAAATTTAATGTAAATTATATTAACTTCCCAATATCATTCTGGTAATTTTTAAATGAAAATTAATGGAGTGAATAATGTGAAATTAATGACATCATATATAATCTTAGAATTTTGAAATTTTGAAATGGCCTACATTTTTTATCTATACCTAATCTAAAATTGTAATTATTTACAATATTCATATATCAAATATCACTATATATCTTCATTGTAACAACATGTATAGGGATATTAAATAACAATTTTTTTGGATAATATCAAGCCTGAAATTTATAATTTTGTGTCAATATTATTTTTATTCAACAGGTGAAGGTTGGGACACAACATCCTATAGGATTCATGAAACCTATTTCAATTAATATGTGATAATGTGGTGAAATTAATATGTATTGTGTCATAGTACTACCAAATTCTCATTTATTGACTGTGGTAATATGTGATATTGTTGATCAAACAAAAATTTATAGGGTTATAATTTCTATAAGATAACTTTACATATAGGGAATCCAAAATATATTTATATTAATGATGTTTTATGATATAATGGTTCACTAATCTCAGATCTCTATGATTGTGATCATACATTTATATTGATGTTCAAGAGAGTCCTAAAAAATTTCTGGACATAGAGATTCATTTGAGAATCGACTACTATACTCAGATTGTTGTTCATTCGTAAATGACTTTTAAAACAATATATGGAATGTTCAGTTCATGCTCACATCACATAAAATGTATATGGAATCATTATAGACCTTTCGTATACTTTTCCAATAATGATAGTTTCAAATCACGTTTTCAAATGGATATATGTGATGCATTATATTATAATAAATGTCACACACTAAATTAATGGGATGATTTTGGAGAAAGGAATACTTTATTCACAGAACATGATTGGGGTACACAAATAATGTAAATGACTATTAAAAGTATTATTAATTAATATCAAAGTATGAAAAATACTTATCTTGATAATTTGAGGAAAATTTTTGTAATTTCAAGTGGGAGGTAAATTTTTTATTAATGTATCTTCATGGAAGGGTGGTATAAGGTTCGGTAATAATCTGTGTCTTTTCCCATGTTACATTAGATGTTTTCATATTATATAAATAATTATATCAATGGAATATAATTTGGTAGAAGTGATATTTCTCTCTAATGTAAAATATGTTTTCCATATATCTTTATCACAGATATACATGCCATAATTGATACATGTTCTCCCATATGATGAAATAGAACCGAACAAAATACATCTTAATGAGAGGATCCCATATTGATTCATGAAACTAGTGAGAAATAATTGAGGAATAAAATGACTAAAATATTAATTTTAAATTTTATAAATAATAAAATGGAATAATCAATGTGCGAACTATTGGATATTATGAAGTATAAACTCTCACATTTTTTCAATAAGTGTTATCCATGAAAATATTGAGATAAAAAATTTTATTGGACGGATTAATTTATAAACAAATATTAAAATATAGTAATTAATGATTCTATTTTCAGAATTCAATAATTAAATCCATAATTAATATCACATGGAAAAAAATTCATATTTGTAAGGATGGGTATCTATTTTGGTGGAAACATGTCAGAATATAACTAAAATGATGTTTTGAAATTTTATCATAGAAATAATATTTTATGAATAATTACAAAATAATTTACATAATATTCCAACAGTTTTAATAAAATTTCATTATAATATGTTGAAATTACCTTTTATTTATGGTCAATTCGATAGATATAATGATAAAATCGTTTTCCTATAAAAATGTATATTTTCATAAAACTATTTTCCTTAAGAATAATTTCTATTAATTTTAATTAATTAAAATAAAACATAATGGTAAATTATTTATATATTAACTATAGATTTTATTCAAATATATATGGATTTAAATTCATATAATAATGCTTACTAGTCATACAGTAAATGTAATATCATCTTTTGCATAAAATTAAATTCCTCAAAAATCATTTTTTGACATGTTTTGTGGGTTTATTTTTCATTTAATATATGCCTCTTCTATGAATTCAAATTAATTACATAATTTATATATGTTTTATAATCATAATTAATATTATGTAATGTGTTGGAATGATTTTATGATAATAATTAATATTTAAAACCATAAAAATTATTTTCTATACTTACGGTTAAATTGAGTTTACTAAGGGATAATCAATAAAGATAAAGGGTAAAATTATGAAATAATTTTGGTGAATCACTATTAGTTTGTTTTTATAATCCTTAATATTATACCATTATAATATGATCCCCTTTGGGAAAATCTTCAATAGTGTGATGTACTTTATTAAAAAATGTTGATATATTAGAAATTTTCCACGAACATCAATTATAATAGGGGACATCCTCCCCTCATTATATTAAGCCCAAAGACAAAACATCAACAAAAAACTATCCAATGATCACTAAAAAACATTATCCACATTGTAGAGATATTATTCTTCCCATAATAATAACCTTACGACCCCTAATAAAATTTCCAAAGGTGGTTTTTCTAATAGAAGGTAATTGTTTCCATTAAGATATTTTCATAACATTTTATATTATATCCATTAATTATTTTAAAAAAACTAAAAAAATAATAACATAAATATATATCATATAAATATATATATAAGATATAATATTTACTTAACTCTTTATCCATAAAATGGAAAACAAAACCTTAAATCTTATCTACAATGGAATACTGACATGCAAACTGATTTATTTTGTTTCCCCCAACTGACTTGGATAGATATTCAGAATGATATAAATAATTAATATATATAATAAATAGGACACAATTTGGAGTAACCTAATTTAATATATCTTGTACTTCTTTAAACATTCACTAGTTCATGAATGGATAACTTTACTCATGCATATGTATGGCCCACTATTGATATATTTCCAATGAATAAATATGATATTCATAACATTAATATAATATTTGAGTCCTTTTTTATATATCTTATTCTCACTATTGATATATTTCTAAATGAAACGTGCATTACAAAATAATTTTGTTAACAGATGAAATAATAAAAATGAAAATTATTAATGAATAAGTGATTATATGTTACATGTAAGTCATATTTATTAGTATAAATAATAAATTTTTTATTTTATTATTTAATAAATTTTTTAAAACCATTATATTGTAGGAAAAATCATGTAACAAAAAATTGGAATCATGACGTAACAAATTTAATCTCAACTTACACTCTATTGCGACATAATTGTTATTATGGGCCTATATATTTATCGTTTCTATATAATATCTTCATTTTATATATTAATCATGAATACAATATTATTAATGATGGTTAATGTACCAATTCAGTTTTATTAATTATTATGTTAAAAGTTAAAATTAAACAATGATGTAAGGATTTATTTTACAATTGAATTTTTAGATATTACAGTTTTATTCATTAAATTATTATTATATAACATTCCTCATAGAATTAATTAAATTTAATATCCACTGGATATTTTAGGAATTATATTATTTTATTCAACTTTCACACAACATGGAACATGAATCTTGTAATGAAAATTTTAAAATAAAAAATGGTGTTGTTTCTATTTGAGTTGGAGATATTTTTATTACATGTCCGAATTTGTAAAAAAAACAACAAATAATTTAATATGTCAATTTATTTGATAAGGAAATTTTATAAAATACATGAATTTTTAAAAATTATAATATGAATATTTATATTTTTTAAGGGGTTCATTCAAATCAAAAAGACAAAAGGAAATTTTTTATGTTTATGGTGTTAACATAAATCACCACCACCATAAAAATTTTATTATATTAAGATTATTTTATAGGATTAAAATATTTTTACAATGAGAAAATATTATTTAAAACCTATTTTAAAATATCACATTAATTTTTACTAGTTTTTAAAGATAAATTATTTTATTTGGAAACATATATTTTTGATAAAGATATGATCATCTCTTATCTCTAATTAATTTGTTATAGTTAAGTCTCTCTTAAAATAAGAACCTTATTTTCGTCATTTGGAATAAAATTTCTAATAAATTTATATATTCAATATGTAATCGAAATGATTATTTCCAACAATGTAAAGAATTTTTACATAAGTTTCTTTAAAATTTATATTGTGTGATTGAAAAGAAAAATAATGATAAATCTATATTATTTACAACGAATAAATATTTATTCATAATTAATATGTTTTATGAATTTAATTAAGAATTATTTGTGTGATTAATTTTGTAGATATTCCTTTATTTGTGTGTCATTCTTATAGGTAGCCCCAAAAATCATTGACAAGTTTCATGAGAATATTAGATAGCCAAATTAAATGTTTTTATTATGTATACCTACCCATCAATAAATATATCATGTAACATGATCATTAGGTTATATATATAATGATTTATAAGATCAATATGTAAAAATTTTAGACTTTCTATCTATGGGAATTCAGATATTATTATCCATGATATCTTATTAATTTATCTTACCCATGGGTGAATTTTATTCTTTCTTTATTGATTAATTGTTAGTTTGTTTTAATTTTAATTTTTATACTGATTACACCTTATATACTAATGATATATTTCCATGCACATTTTAAATTCTCAGAAATAAAACATAGCGTTATTTGATTCTTTTCATCAATATATGAAGAACAATTCTTGATTAAGTTCAAGTATTTTGAATGTTATCAATATTTATTTTTAATTATCTATCCCTAATATATAATGGACAATAAGTATGTATATTACTCTATAAGACTAATAAAGTGATCATTAAATTCGTATTAGAACCATTGAAACAAGGCCAATGTAATAATTTAGATACCCACTTTGGGCTACTGCAGTCAGGGTTATGACAACTATGATGTACACCGCTTTGTGGATTCCATGACTATAATATGATGATGGTAATTTTCAGTAGGGTTTATTGTTTTAGGAACCCTGTAAAGCTCATAGATGATGAATTTTATAAAACACCATATTGAGATATATTATAATAACCATTATTATAATCCTCTATCATAAATTCATCAATTATTTATTATTATTTTCTTTTATATCTCAGAAATCCATTATGTATATTTAGATATATCTTGATTATTATTTAAAATATTTTTTTTAAATGAATCCAATGTTTCTTACCTATAACCTATTTTTGAATCCCATTACTAACCAAGGAACATACTACTAGTAAACAAAATATACACATTTATAGTCTTGATTACAATCAAAAAGTGGTCACTAAGATTAGCTTTACATAGGATTAACACACACAAGGAATGTGAAACATCTATCTAGATATATATGTTTAAATACATCACATGAAATTCATTAATAATAATATAAATAGTTCCATCACCGTTTTATATTATTTTTTATGATGATATATTTTCTTATTGTGTTGCATTATTTTTGTCATAGGAATCAATTCCCACTTGTGTTATTCTACAATGAATCTCTTCAATATCATGTTAATATTTATACTTAGACATTTTCTAGAAGGCCTCATAGGTATATCATGACTGCTCTTGATCTGATTAATGTATGATACCTTACATAAGTCCCCAATTGAGAATAATTAGTATTACCTATTGCAATGTACTATAATAATTTTATAACATACCTCAATAATAGAATTTCATAAACATATAATATTTTGAAAATGATTGCACTCTTATTAAACATACTGACGATATGTGGATTACATTAATTTTTTATGAATAAAAATTCGATTATCATTTCACGAATAAAAATATTCCTGGTCTTGGATTCCTTCATTATTCCATAAATGTATTTACAAAATTAAAATACATTTTAGGAATCCAGTAAAATCTTAAACCTTTTTTTACTACACATGTTCCCTACAAAATTATACCTTTTTAAAATAATGTTTTTTATCCTTTTTCCAAGTATCATTTTGATGGTAATAAATTATTGACTATAGACCTTGTGGGATTTTAAAAATGAAAAAAATAATAAATATTCAAATAATTTTATAAATAAATTATTAAAAAAATTTAAAAAGTGTATTCATTGTACGTGAAAACTTATACAAACATATATTTATTTTAACATGAATACCAATTTTCATCCAATTATATTATCCTCGATAATCCAATCTTCTGAAATATATAAATTATTTTTATATCTGGAATAATATTTTTAATCCATTGTTTTATTGAAATTTTCATCGTATGTTTTACCAAATACATACATATATATGATATGATCACTATTAAAAGAAAATAAAGAAATACTATTCTTAGTGACATGGAAACCATATCTGTTAGGACATATAACCTTTATTATACATCTATGTTGTACTTGTGTATCTTGAATAATCTTATTTCATTTATCAAGGAGGAATTTCTTGTGTTTCATCTCATATAGTCTTGGTACTTGAGCTTTATTAAATTCTATCTCACTCCTATCATCTTTTTATATATGTAACATATTATAAGAATTATGGTGAGTATATAAACCCAAAAAAAATTGAGGTTTTTTATATGTAATAGCTAGTTTATCTGGTATACCCTATTATGTTACATTTGGTTCCTTAGATAAGACATTGTTTCCATATATAACCTCTCAAAAATCAATTCAACTCTATAAAAATATATTTATGAACAAATATTTCTAAACATAGTATAATTGTTATGGAAATCCAATAGTAGTTTTTGTTATCCATCATTTTTGTAGAATTTACTTCTCAATATTTCAAATCACTAATATTGTAGGAGGAATCATTCATGACTCATAATTTCTCACACATGTCTCAAAAATATTGATTCCTCCTATAAAATACCCCATTATATTATTATGTATATGGATATGGGAGATGGGTTTGAGATCCTAAAACCCATATATAATTAATAAATTATATGTTTCGATATTTTCCTCCAAATTCTGAGTATAGATACATTATATTCAGACAATATTGATTCAAATTGTCATTTTTTATGAAATTTGTATTTAAATGAAATAAAACATATTACTCATTAATTAGATATATCCATATCTTTAAAAGTTATAAGTAACTAATATGGTCCATGAGAATAATCTAATTGGTTAAACTGGATATAGTTTATATGAATCTATGTAAAACCACATAAGAAAAATGTAACCCTTTTTACTATTATGTTTACACGGTTTTCATTTTTTTACATTGAAAATGTGTGTTAAATATGACATCTGACTTCAAATGAAAACAATAAAAAATTGATCAATGTATAATTTATTCAGTCACCTTTTATTTACATAACATAAATGGTGATTCCATAGTTAGGTGTGATCTGAGTCATATAGACACAGTTCTTAATTGAATGCCATTAAAATGATTGTTTTAAAGATGCCATAAATAATATATTATTGGTTTTCCACACCATAACTTATGGTATAATATTAATAATATAAAAATATATTTCCAATTTTGAATATAAAATAAAATGTATCAAAACCTTATATAAAATAAATATTTTTTCTGAAAAAATGGACGTATTAGCTATTAAATAAAATCATTATCATTACTATGAATAATGTGATGTAGTAGTCTCCAATAATGCTATTAGTTTTTTAACTCCTTTTGTCTCTCATATACCCACCTAATCTCATGAATCTCTTACAAATATATGTACCTTATATTAATTTATATTATTTTTTCAACTAAAATATATATGATTCACAATTTTGAGGTAGAAAATGATTGACCATGATGATTAACACCCCTAAATCTTCCTTTTTCATTTTTTATGTTGAAAATTTTCTCTTAATAACCCTTCAAAATGACTTTGAAACAGGAAACATATTATTTCCTTTATTGATAATTATTCAGTCATTTCAATGATGATTTATTCAATGATTCTATAATCCAAGTATTATTTGTGGGATTTCTACCATTAAACTCTTACACCATATGATGAAAATTATTTTAATACTATAGATTGTTATCAACCATGAAATGATGATTAGGTAATTTTGGGAGAGGTATCTTAATACTATTCTTATTTATACATACAAAATTTGAATAAAATATATACATGAGTCATGTAAGGATTAAATTATTCTATATCTTATAAATTATTTTAAAAACTAAAATTCCTAGATGAAAGAGGTATCAAGTAAAATTAACTAAATAATAAACAACTTGAACTTCCTCTATAAAATTGAATGTATGATAATGATTTTTAAACCTCAACCCCTTTTTAGTATCTCAATTCTAAATAAAATTAGAATTATTTTTTATTATGCTATATCCAATTATCCTCTCATTATCTTTCATGTTTTTTTGGTATGTACGAATGCATAAAATAGAAGACATAAAGAACATAATCTAAATATATTTTTAGATAGTGAGATCTTCCAAATTCACATCGTTATTTATAGAATGCATAAATGTATAATCTATCATTTATATAATCATATATTTGTGTAATATAATTCAAAATCATAATCATTAGAAAAATTCATCAATTATTAGTGGAATTTTTTTCACTGTCACAGTAATATTATGTGTCAAAAATAGATTCACATATAAATACATTTACATTTCATACGAAGATTTCATATCATGGAATAATTCTATGTAAAAAACTTTCTAATAGTTAAATGAGATAAGTTAAAAAATTAATACACACACTAATTTAGACTCCATAGTAAAATGTTCTCCTATGAAGATCACACATTCCAAAAATAATTTTAAATGAAAGAAAACTGTTTTAATGTTATAGTCATTATTAATGGATGTATATAACCGTATAAATTATATATCGAAAGATTTTGTATGAGAATGGTGGAGTATATATAATGTGTAAGGGGAAATATGATCATTACGATCATAATTCTACCTTACAATTTCATTGTAACCGGTAATATGGTAGTTTTGAATAATAAATTGTCATATAGAATATTATAATAATTTACTATAAATAAAAAAATTTTTTATTCATAATATATTTTATAAAATACTAGATATGATAAAAAATTATATAACATAATAAAATCATATTTATATATTTCAAAAAATAAAATTGATTTCATTTCATTAAATAATTTTTTTTGATAAATTAATAAATTTAAATAAAATTTTAGTATAAAAAAATGTTTCCATATAAAATATATATTTCAAAAAAATTGATTATATAATTTCAAAAAATAATATTTATTTTTTCAAATAACGTGAATCTAGTCATTTCATAAAAATAATTTTCTAATAAAATATTATTTTATTTAAATATTAAATTTCATATATTTAGAATATTTTTACAATAAAATTTATTTCATTTTCTATATCATCATGTCAACTTTATACTCACAATAATTAATGATGTATAATTGAAAATAGTGTGTTTTTCTTAATAATTAAATGTGACAGAATTTGTTATTCTGCATTATAAGTTAAATATATGAATAATTTTTTAATTGGTTACATATCCAACGATTTTCTTAGAATCACATGAATTAGTTAATATATTTTTATATAAGATTCATAAATTTTTATATAATTGATAAAAAATAATAAAGTAATTAATATTGTATTCATAATTACCCCTCGTATGCTGTTAAATAATTCAGAATCATCTACCTTTCATTATCATATTATAGACCATTGAAATACCAAAAACTATTCAAATTTATCTCCATAAAAATCCTCACATCCATGATCTTCAATTTCGACAAAAATAGAATCTAGTTATTCCATTACTGTAATCCTAGAGTAGGTATTGAAATTAGAAGCTAAAATTCCCAAAATAGTATCCTTCGATTATTTTCTTATTATACCACACACATTAGAAATAAATCCTCCAATGAATTGAAACAAAAGTATCCATAAAATTATAATATGTTGTTTTTATAGTGAAAAAATATATTCTATTGTTCAATAAATCTATTCTAAGATTAAATCATTGATAAATTTTTTTTGTTTCACAAAAAAAATGATAGAAAAGGTTCCTTTTTTCAACCACCAAATGCATGGATTCATTAAATTGAATTATTTTGGATAAATATTTGATAAATATGTAATTTAATTTATATTATTTCATATTGGTTAATGTAGGATAAAACTTTGTATGTTTATCATCGAAAAGAAACCCACCTAAATAATCATACCTTATTATAAGAAATCCTATAATTTCTAAATCATTCTGGTTCATAAATAATTTTGGGTACATTTATTATGGTAGAAATTTTGAAAAACATTTAATGAATATCATATCATCTGTTGTTTTAATGATCCCATATAAAAATTCATAACAACCAAAACTAATATGATCATTGATACCTGACACATTAAACCATGGGATAATGAATATAGACTCATAAACTCAAGTAAATGACTACAAAAATATATGTAGGTATAATAATTAATCAAATATAGTTTAAAAACTCTCTCAATTATGTTATTAGAAAATATAATTTTACCAATAAATATATTATGTAATGGGGAGGAACCTATCCCTTCCCAGGGAAGGGACTCTCTAAAATATTGTCTTTTCCTTGGGTCTTCACTTTTCTCTCTCTACCTCAAATTACATATCTATTTAAAAAAATATTGATTAAAAATTATTTATATTTTTATTATACTGATATATCATTATATTCCTCCCTATTACTTCAATTATAATAAATGACTACATTTAATCTCTCAGTACTATATGCTAAATATAACCCAGTAAAGGGGATGTTAACTAAACAATAATATTTTCATGTAACACACTATTATTGTCTTTTTTCAAAATATAGTTTTCATAAAATAAAAAAATATTTGGGATAATTTTTATAAAATAAATATGTATTCAATGAATTTTTTTTATTATTTCTATTATTGAATATCCTTTATCGATTTCATAAACAATATTATAATGGATCCTTTATATGTGTAATTGTCTACCCTTTTCCATCATGTTTTTTTTAATTGCTATAAAATTTTCACCTATTATTTTTTATTCAAATATGATCATGAAAAATATTTAATTACATTTTATATCTATATCCATTATGAAATTTATATTGATTATTAATTAAAGAAATATTATGTAACCAGTTCCATTGGGAATTTTTATCCTTACATTTTATGTATAATTATAATATATTGTACACATATTCATGTACTTTTTTTGATAGGTGAACATGGATATTAATATACATAATTAGGTACTTAATATATCTATTTAGACGATATGACTCGATATAAAGAGTAATGATAATCAATTATTGTACTTTATCCACCATGTTATGTTGTCTCAGTATTGAGATTTTACTTGTGCTTATTATTTTATGTATTATTTTTTCCCCACATTTCTATGATTCAATGATCTTATAGATTCTATTGTATTAATATCTTGTATCCAAATCATTATTCATGATGTTTTTATTTTATTATTTCGCGGTATGTCACATGGCTTGTAACTTATTCTTTGTTGTCTTATTTATTCCCTTACATGAATTTACAAATGACAACTTTTATTTGTGTATTCCCCATTTTATCTTATTGTATTTTAGAATATAAAATTATTTTATAGGACCATTATTTAGTATTGAATAAATATTATTATTTTAAGGGTCATGATTTAATTTTGTGAACCTTGTCTACAAAAAAACACGCCACATGATCCTCCGTTTATGTTTATTGTTTATTTATATAAAACAATTGTGTAAAAATATATGTGGAAGGCCTGATTTTTTATAGTTTTTATCATTTTTCTAACATGAATAAAATATTTGGAATCCCACATATTTGAATGTTTTGGAATAAGTGACTATCCACCCATGTGATTCTTGTGGAATTGGCTTCCATTGGAGATAGTGGTAAGAATTGCACCTTAGAGGTCTAACTGAAAACAGAGTACTCGGGTGGGTATCATCTATATACACTAGATATTATTGAGTAATGGAATTACTGTTATGAATGTATTTTATTGTAATATTTTGGGCTATAACATTACTACCTTATAAAAGAGAAATATAATAATCATCATATAGGTAAAATCCTTAAATTTCATTATGGAACAGAGTGAGTGGATTCCACAAAATTAAATTCTCATCTAGAAAAAATAAATGGATGTGTATCAAAAAAACATACCTACTATAAAAAAACAAAATGTGACATTGGGTATTAACTCATCCATAATATTATCCCATGATTTACACACCCTGGGAAAATTCATTGGTAAATTCAAGATCTCTTCATCAAGAGTATGAAGGACATTATTTATTGACATCCAAACTTCTCAGACATAGGGATGAAATCTTATTAAATGAATATTGATTACATTTCAAAAATACCATCTGAATGATTATAAGGTTTTAGTGGATTTTGAGACGGCGTACACAATATTGTAATTCAATTAATTATATTCAATATCTCCAATATAGATAATTCCATTTTATAATTTTAAAAACATACCCTACTTAAAACCATTATTTATAATATGGGAATGGAAACTTAATAAATGGAGAGATCAGTTTCTATGTAAGGATACATGTGGGCAACATAGAAACATATCATCATCATAAGGGTATGAAAACCTATAATAACATATTTAAACAATACAAAACATAAAAAAGATCATAATAATGTGTATCTAATAATGATTGGTAGGATATTATACATGAATTAAATGATATCAATGAGAAATTTACATGTGAACCAAAAAAGGAATAAGGCATTTATTTGTGTCATAAAAAAAGATTACATCATTGTGACCACGTATAAATTGAAAAAGGGCAACTCATTAAGTAAATGACATGAAATCATCCACTATACTAGTATGACAGATATGTAACCATATCCACACATAACCATATGGACACAAATTCCAATTCTACACATAACACTTTGAACATGTAAAATGGATCACAAATAATATTTTAAAATTTTCATTAGGATCATGGGTGTGATAATGAATATTTAATCAGGTTCTTATATATCATATTTACTTATAGAATATATGTATCTACCCAATTAATTCGAGGAATATGTTTCTTAAATTTGTCACAAAATCCCTTCATCTATGTTCTATAAGTTCCTAAAAAATCAACTTATCATATCCTAGGAAAATGAGTATGGTTTCATAATAGTTTTACGCAATTTTTACCCATGAAGTGAAATGGGTTTCATAAAAATATTTTAATACTAATAAAACACCATATAAATAATGAATAAACATGGATTCATCGTATTAATTACAATGTAAATGACAACTAAAATAAAAAGATTTTATCTTAGATGGGGAATTATTTTAAAAAAACCAATAGAATATTTCTTGTGAAAATAGACTTTTTAATTTGAAAATAAATGAAAAAATAAAAGAAATTAAAAATAGTTTTCATTTAAAATTTCCTTGAAAACATATAATAGAGTCTATAAAAAATTATTTTTTTTCATTATGGATAAATATTTCATATATTATACAAAAGATATTCCATTCATATTTTATATAAAATAAAAATGATCCTTATCCTAGAAAAAACACGAGGATATATTTTAATAGAATATAGATAATGTGATGAATGGGTAAAAAGTCATTAATTAATATGACTAGTATTGATAAATATTTTTGGAAAACTGTTCAAGAAAACATTTATAGGGAAGAAAAATGGGTTTCCACTATATATTGGAATAATTTATGATTTTCTTAATAACAACTTTTTTTAATATTTGAGTAAATAATGAGTGGAAAATAAATGGAAAACATGTTTTCTCATTATAAAACCAATATATATGTAATATCATAATTTTCATGATAGACACCAAATATGTCATCATAGAAATCATAAAAATAAAAAAATCATAATAAACTATATGTTTGTATCATAAAACCACTACCACATGTAACATAGAATCCTAATCCCCTTTAAATAATAACATTAAATAAATATCAAATATCATGATAATAAATAAATTCATGATATTATAGGTTAATGGTAGTACATATATACGTCAAAAAATAATATATGTGCATAACATACCATATATCTTAGAGAATAAACTTTTTGAGAAAAATACATTACTTATTTAAAAACTATTGAACTATAAACACCTTGAAAGAGATAATATAAAATAGATATGTAAATTCCCGTAATTTTAAAGTAAAAAAATCATTATATACCTTAATGGTCAGTATATACACCAAATAAAAAATAGTGGTGAATGTGGGATATATCCCCCATTAGTAAACCATGATATTGAAATCCTTTACCGTAAGAGCACTAAATGAAACCAAACTTTTTTAACAACAATAAAATTTTTATGATGAACATTCGATTTCATATTATCTCATTACAATAAAAAATATAATATAAAGGAAAAATAATTTATATAATATATGAAATGTAAATTTTATTTAAATGATTCGTCATATTTCTTATAGTTTATTAATTTAATCAAATATCATAACAAATCTTTTCGAATTTTTTTTATTTCCAAATGCTTCTTCCTTAAATTTATAATTAATTTGTCAACAATTAATTTATTTTATAAATATTTGTATTCTATATACATTCACAATTTGTTTAGTCATATTTATTTTCATAATTTTAACTATAATGTGGTAACTGTCACAATAATATGTTATATATTAATATATTTTCATGTTTCACATAGTGGAAAATATAAAATGAAATAAAATTATTGAAACAAATTCATCAAATCAATATGTTTTAAAAAATAATACATTTAGAGTATAAGAAATATAATTAAAATAATAATGAATAAAATTTATTGAAACCTATGGATTCATATTATAGGATATAAAATTCTTATTTATGTTATTAAATCTATCATGTTCTTTTATCATCTTATATTATTATCAATTTCTGTATTCTCATCCCCAATTATTTATAAATTTATTTATTAGACGAAAAAATTATAATTAACTCTATTATTAAATGTAGTTGGATGTGTATGAATTTATCTAATTAAATACATGTCCCGATAGGAGAGATAGTTGATAACATAATGGATATTCCTGGTCAACTGGAACATGTTATGCATATTAATATTAATCGTGTAGAACAGAATATGTTTCATAAAAATGACCATGTTCAAGTTGAAATTTCCATGTTAAAAGGACACCTACTAGTGATTGAACATTTAATCCCAAGATAATTGAAATATATACTGAACCTATTCTAAATATGTACTAAATCCTAAAATTCTTATAAAAAGTGAAATTAATATTGTTTGAATATATAGATGACCATAACTAGTGGAATATAATCCATAACATTAATCACATGGATTAAATAAAATACATTTAAGGGGAAGGATTCATGAAAATGTTTTGAAATAAATATTTTCCCCAAAATCATCAACTAGAAATATATAGGGTGTTCTTTGAAACATATAAAAAAGTTATGTGAGTTTATTGGGGTTGACGATGAATATAAAAAAACATATTACTTGGTACAATCATGACATTTTCATCAAAATTTGAATTATGTTGTAGCACAAAAATATTGTATTAAATAAACGTATATAAAAATAAAAAGTGAATCAACACCATGAATGATACAAAGAAATTATCCATTTCTCCCTTATTGTTAATAGAGATATTTAAGACTCTTAGTAATCTCATTGTAATGAAGATAAAAAATTTAAAAATGGAGTTTAATTTGGGAGTATAATCATACAAATATTAGATAGGAATGAAAAAACTACCATATTTTCCATTATGTGGAAGTAAATGTCAAGTAAATTGACATAAAGGAATATAGAGAGGAATCTTATGTGGAAAAGAGGAGTATTGGGATAAAAAATTATCCAATGTACATGATCAAACCCCCAAATGAAAGAAAAGGACGAATGTTTATGATCAACATGTGACTTTATAGATGTTTTTACAACAATTAGCACATAAAATATACATTGCAATTATATTATAAAATGGGATTCAACGATAAATAATGAAAAAACCACTATGTATAAGATATTAAATAGGATAATTCTATCACATCTACTATGGGAGAAAAATGAATTTGAAAAATGAATTTCTAGTTATTAGATATTTAATATATAATGTTTTAATTCATTAATTTTCATCATATTCAATGATAACATAAATGTTTAGTAGAAATGTTCATGAAAAACCAAAATTCAAGGATCTCAAGTTATTTCAAAGAATATAAAATGAAAATGTCATTGTATCCCATGAAATTTAATAACACTAATCAATTATTGGTGACTAGAACACCCATAATATCATTCCACACATCAAAAAAGCTAATTTTTATGTTATATTGGTAATCAATTGGTTACAAAAATTAATTTAAAATATCATCATTAAGGATTAGGAAATCAATCTCCATATCGAAAGCCATCATCATTTTCTATTCACGTATATTGAGGAGGATGAATATATTTTTTATTCTTCTTATCCTGAACTAGTTTTTTGTTTATAATAATGTATAAAATACATAATTGAATTATAAAAAATATATAATTGTTCTTAGTGTCATGTAGAATTTAGATGGAATATTTTAATGAATTCTCTAAACAGGTTCAATGTCTTCCCTATAACTAAGAGGTTGAGTTAAAAATTGTATATTTTCAAAGATCTCTCCCATTATCTAGAACCCCATATAGAATCTGAAAAATTAATTTGGAATAACTGAAAAACAAGTAAAAATAAAATCATCAAAATGGTTTTATATGCTTGTGTGCTTCATTATTTGGAATATCATCTATCTTCACCAATAATACTATTGATTCAACGCATTCCAATATTCATTATCACTAACTTGGCCATATTGTTATAAAGAACAATTACCCCCACAAAAGATTAATTACTTTTTTCTCTACTATGTGGGTCTAAATATGTCTCTAAGGTGAACCTATGGTCAAGCTATAAACAATTAAACGAGAATAATTAAGATATTACTAAGATAGAATTTTGAATACGGTATGAAATCTATTAAATTTTAAAACTTCTGAATAGACTTCATATGTCCCAAACAATATTCATGGTCATAAAAAATAAATTTTATTGGGAAGACCTAGACAAAAAAATAGTCTTTATAAATTATATTGTGATATAATGAAAAATGAATATGGTGCATTTCATTATTGTGCAGAATAAATTCAGAAAAGATAATTTTGATTGAATTTATATAATATATGAAAACCCTAGACCCTCACTCTCAGATCTGTTGTGGGAAAAATAAATAAATTTATATTTTTGATTAATGTGGTCATGTTTTTTATATTGGAAACAAAAATAATATTGTTAAAATAATTGATCAGTTACATACCAAAGAATATATTTTTTATTGATAATTATAGGAATAAGAAAGCCTAATGTCAAAAAATGAAAAATTCCAACGTTTACTCATTTCACCCAAAACCAGTTATTTTTTAAGACTATGTTTCTCCATTTAATATAAATATATTATCTATAAATTCTATTTTATAAACATTTTTTACTCAATGTTATAATATATGAAAAATTATTTGAAAATGTTGGATGAAAACATCATAGATGAGTAAGGTAAATGTTCATAATAAAAAGGATTTAAACCCATTATTCGATTTTTCAACAATGAGATTATATATTGTAGTATAATATTAACATAATTATCTTGGGTAAATATTAATATTTTACATAATCCTGATGCTATTTTTCCATCAAAATATTACTATAAAAATTATTTCAAGAAAAAGTATTGGCAAAATCAAATCCACTGGATTTTCTAAGGAAACGTTATTATCCCGAGAAAAATATTTTTAAAAACTTAAATTTTACAATTGATAGTAATAATCATTTTTGTAATCAAAATATCATTATATTATATTAAGAAATAAAAAGGTATCCTTGAAATCACTTTATAAATGATAAAAGGTTATATATTTTAAATTTTAGGTCATTTTCATATAATACAAAAAATTACCCTTATAAAAACCATTAAAAATGGAAGAACTAAGTTGGATAATTACAAATTTTTTATCCAAAAAATATAATCATTATCCAATTAATTAAAGAGATATATTAAGATCACCCTTGGAAATATAAAATACCAAAAGAATAAAACATACATAAAACACAAATAAAAATGAATATAATTATGTATATCCCATAAATTACTATATTAATCCAATATTACAAATATATTGTAGGAATTAATTAAAATCATGTTTACAAATCATGTTTGTAATTGAATATTAATTAATCAAAAAAACATGATGAATATAAAATATGATATTATATTAAAAAACTAAGAAATCATGTATATAATTCTCCTAAAAGAATAGTGTTCATGATTACATGAGGTTTAAATCAATTTATATAAAAATAATATGACATTACTTTTTGATTTAGTTGATAATGTAAAAAATTCATTGATACAATATGTAACAAATATTTTGAAAAACATTAAATGAAATTCAAAAGTGATAGAAAATTAATTTTATAATTAATTTCTAGTGATATAAAATCATCATTTAATTTAAATTAAGAATATTTAAATTTATGAATAATATTTGTCAATTAATTATATATATCATCTAAAGATAGTTTTTTATATAATTTATAACTTGTGACATTACAAATTTGGAACAACTAAAATGTTGATGTAATGAATTGGAACGGATATGTAAGAACCTTAATATAAGAAATTGTTTTATAGAATAAATCCATAATTCATATAAACTACAACATAATGTAATTATTTGGTGAAAATATATTCAGTCCCAATGAAAGGGAACATAGACTATAAATATGTTTTCTCACCTCCCATGTCATGACTCAGACAAATGAGGCACAAACTGTGACATCCCCAATCCCTCCTCAAATAGGAATGAAGATGACGACTAGAACCATATAGGAATATCACACAAATGGAAGGAATTAACCTAATGTATTTGTACACATGCACACATATTCAAGCCCAATAAATTATTAGATGTAAAACAAAAGAAACTAATGCATGAAAACATCAATGATCTAACAATCATAGTTTATCTTTAATGTACAAAATTTAGAAAACGGGTCCAAATACATGTCCATCAAAAAATTTAGGAGGTTCCATCATTTTACACTGCATTAGAGTGTGATCAAATGCTACCACAGAGAAAATGCCTCAATCTATTTATCTTATAATATTATCCACCAATACATTATAATCCAAATTAAATGTCGAATGGGTTGTTGTTTTTACAAGACATGATATGTGTGGCCATGACACATGAATGGGTGATTACAACAATACCATGTAGAACACCAAGAAAACAGAAGAAAAAAAACATTGTAACAACTATAGTTATATCAATACCAATATATAACATACATTATTTTGCAGAAAACACCAATATATTATTATAAACCTACTTTTTATTACATAACTATTACATTATTTTAATGATGGACAATAAAATAAAGTTGCATAACTAGGATCCAAAGTATTAGTGAGTTAGAAAAAATAGAAACATAAAAAATTACACTAAAAAAATTATTTAATTCTTTCTTGACTAGCTTCTTGTGGCCCTCAGGCAATCTTTAGAGTATTTAGTCATGTGTGGGTAAACATCAATGAATGGAGTGAGCTAATATCACAGTAAGAGGATAGATAAGAAAGTGGATAAATATAACACGGTTAAGAATATTCATTATCCTAATAATGTTTGAATGTGATCATCATTATAATAATGAGAGGAATAATTATATAAAGGCAATGAATGTGTCAATTCATAAAAATGAGACATCATGTCTTATTAGTGAACTAGGACAAATACTTGGGAACAAAGATCATATCATGTTCACACGTATCATATATTAATAATAATAACATCATCATCACTGTGAAAAAAATCTCTAATCATGTTCACACATATTTAACATTATCTCATGATATCCATCACATTTACCAATGCATTTTAGATCAATATAATTCATGGTGGACCCATGAAATCATAAAATTTACATAATCATGAATGCTTTATAAAACTTATTAGAATCATTATGAAAAAATATCCCATAGAAAACAATTGGTTTTTATGATCATTTCATAAATAATAGTTGCATGAATAAACATTTGGTTTCTCAAAAAAAATGGAGTAACATACCTGGTATAAGAATCATCCATCTTTATTGAAAACGAAATAAGCTCAACAGATGAAAAAAGATATATTTTTTGGAAGGAAGAGTTAATTTAGTAGAAAATCATTTCATATATCATAAAATATCATCGGATGTATTTATATCACAAAAATTAAAATATATGTAAAATGAAATTTTATTTGAGGAATATTAGAAGAACAAAGATACTGAAATTTGGAAAGAAATAGAAATGACCCAAAGAAATGAGTTTGGGTCTGAGAATCAATATACCATGTGTCCCTATGATTTCTTAACATAAATAACCTAGATAATCAATATATATTCCTTAATTAAAAAATCTAAATCCAATTTCACCTGTATTTTATTTTTAATAATTTTATTATTTCCATTAATATCTATTATGACGTGTTATAGTGTATAGTTTCATTGTTTAGAAGTGTTTATATTCTAGGTCTTCCTGATCAGTTCAATTGTACACATGAAAGATCATTCAAAATGGTGTTAATTTTCCTTAATTGATATTAGGCATTATTAATTAACATTTATAAGTTTAATTGGTCTTATATATTAATTTTTCTATATATGAGGATGATTCATTATATAAAATGTTAATGATAATCATTCATTTTAATTTGGTGGGTTTTGATCACAATGAAATTATTTTGTGTTTTATCTAATAATATATATATATTTATGTTCCAATAAAATAAAAAAGCTTATATGATAAATTTAAATTTATTCTTATACCATTATAATGGTTTTATGGCCTAAATTGATGGTTATAATGTTAAAGGAAAACATTTCATCCTTAACAGTAATAAATCAACACCTCATGGATGACATTTCCATTTCTAGATTAAAATCTAGAGGAGAAGAGGTTGGATGATAAATTATTCCAGTAAAATAATACTATCCCATTATATATTTGATACTTGAGTTATAATTCAACTTTTACAAGGAGATATGATAAGATAATGAGAAAATAAAAAATAAAAATAATCAAATGGATAATAAAGAATATTTTACATTTTTATTTCTTCTATTTCAGAACCTCCTTAGAGAGACTGTTTTTTGAATTTTTCTAAGAAATGATTACATATTGGTAGGGGATATAAGGAAAATTATATGTCTATAATTGAAAAATATACAAGACTTTTGAGGTGTGATGATAAGGGGGATGGGGGTGGTATTTAAAGTAGTGGAGTGGGGTTATTTTGGATTATTTTATTCATTGGTATATTATTTTTTCTCAAGACTATGAACAATTATAAACATACCACTAATTATATTAATGTAATTAATTAGAGTTTTATTTTATGGGTTAAAACCATCAATTTATCTTTCATGACCCAATTATTCATGTATTTTGTTAAATAATATAAATTATTGTATTCCATTATTCACAATAAATTAAAATATTTTAGAAAATTAAAAAAACCACCTATCAATTTTTAGATGTGACGAATTAAAAAATCAACACCATTTTATGAAATTAATTTTCTAAATATGAGAATTTTTTCTTTTAAATTTTATTTAATTTTTATTTGAAGAAAATAATTTTTTAAAATTATAATTAATTTTTTGAGATATTAAAAAATTAGTCAACATCTCATAAAATAATATTATTATAATAAAATAACAAAATGTTAACTTATGGGTATATTTTAAGAAAGTATATTTTTTATTCCTATTATTATTATAATTATAAAAATTTAATTAAATATTTATGACTTATAGAAATACCAACACTTAATTTATGATTTCTAAAACATTTATTCACTTATACCATGAAGTTGATATATCATACATTCATTCATAATATTATTAAATATTATATAAACATTCATTTATAAGGTTACTATTCTATTGGTCATCTTACTCTTCATAATTCTCACATTGTTATTTCAAAGGTTGTGATACTATTCCTTTGGTATAGGTTCCTTAACATCTTGGTATACCACTTATTTCATTAATTCATAAATTATAATGTTTTTATTATGTAATTAATGATATTTTATATGGATTATAATATATAAAATTGTTTCTAGAATAGAATTTCAATTGATTAAATTTTGGCTTGTTACATTATTCCCCCCTTATAAAATTTCTCCCTCAAAAGTTCATTTAACAATCTATGCTGAATAAATTTGAGGGTAGATATTCTTTAGTGATTCCAATGGTTCTCATGTGTACACTTGATACTTATGGATGTTACCAGTAAATTTGATCTAATGAGTTGTATTATTGTGTAAAATATTATCTTTATGATCCAATATCTTCACCGGTTAATCCTAATAAGAGATACCATTTTTCTACTGTACCACCTCAGCATTCAGTATATATAAAGGATATGTTCTGTAAATACTCAATATGGATACATAGAATACATCATGTACTTGATATATGGTTGATGGAAGTTCCAGTAGATAGGCCACATCCTTAACATGTTCAAGAATATCAAAGTGTCTAATGTACCTGGGATACTTTATTCCCTTCTGCCAATATCTCATCATCATCTTCCATAGAGATATTTGGAAGAATACCATGTCTCTAACGTCAAATTTTATGTCTCATCGATGATTTCCCATGTATCTCTTCTGTCGATTATTTTCTACCTTGATATGATACTGAATGGTTTTCACTTTTTCAACTAATTCATTGACTATTTCATGTCATAACTTCTTCTAACCATAGACTTCAACCTAGCATGCATTTGTTCTATATATTATTTTATAAATTGGTTTATATTAATATATTTGGATGGTTGAGTAGAGGATTTTGTTGAAAGATAATTTAGTTAGAGGTATATGTAGGTCTGATCCTCTTATCATGTCCATAGATCATGCTCACAACATTTCATTACATTTATGAATTTTTTGCCCAAATTGGCCATTGGTTTGAGGATAATAATACATACTACTATTTAGTTTAGGGTTTAGAGTATATTGGATACTTTTCTGGAACATAGTGTCAATTCAATGATCTAGATTAGATACAATTGATGGGGGTATTCTTTACAGCCTTTCCACTTCTCTAATGTATATACATGCATGTTGACCCTGTGAATGTCCTTTCGGGTTTTAATAATGTGATTTGTTAATTTTAGATGATCCTAAAAAACCCATATAGAATTCCCTCTTCGAGATTTTTTTGGAAGCCAATGACAATGTTCATGGTGATATTTTCCAATAAATATGTTGGTATAGATAATGGTTCATCATCCCATTAGATTTTTCCCATTCATCCTTTATATTTTGACATAACAGACACTGGGATTTAAAATCAATGACCTCCTTCATCATTATGACCCAGTAGTAGTGCTCTCAGAAAACTCAAATCATTGTTGTGATCCCTATGTAAATATATAAGGATGAGTAATGTGTTTCACTCAAGATATCTTTCTTTATCTCTACATTGAATGGTACTCATTTTCTAAAACCAAATATAATGAATCATTCGTCATAAATCTTGATCTTTGGGGATTTAACCTTTAGGGTTGATTCCACCTTCTTCGGTATTTTCACATAATATATTTGAGAATCCGTTGTTTTCTCCACGATAGATGTTAGAAGAATCATTTGACAAAGGATTTATGGTTTTCTTTCCTCAATTATTCCCTTGTCTATCATTCTCAAATCTAATTAGATTATATCCTTCCCAATTCTCATCATTGATGATGTTGCAGGATCATTTCAACATAGATCATGATCCACATTATTATATTTTAAAACATGGTTGTGTTTTTAGTAGTTATAAACTATGATGGGATCTAACCATCATAATTGATGTAATTAATCTCCTTCTTTATTAATATATATTTTATAATATTATTATTTTCATATATTGCACACTTCTCACAATAGGGACAATGGTGCCTGATTTTTAATGTGAATATCACAACTACGTGCTCCAAATAATGTGGTGGATAGTTTTTCAAAAAAAAATTAAATGGCTTGACACGTAGGCTATCGAATTATCATTTATCATAATTAAATAATATAATCCCTTATTTTAGGAATCAATATATACAACATAAATATCCCCACTTATCTAAAGTGTGACATTATGAACGATGATAAGCCTCCTTTTCAAAAATATTTGAAACATTCACATCCATTGATCTTGTCAATATATTCTCTCTTCCGAGTCATCCCTCTTAGTAGGATTGATAATATTGAGAGCTTCATAAAAAATATCCAGTAATTCAAAGATATAAAAATGAAACTTAGGATCTTCTTTACAGATGTTTGCATAGGACAAACTCCAATTTCCATTGTCCATGGAGGGATCATAGACATTCTTTTCTTGGCGAAAACATTCCCAATGAATAATAAATCATACCTTTAGAAATCACATCAAGTTCCTCCTTTCACATGGAATATACTAGAATATCCTAAATCAATTATACCACAAATTTTTTTAGGTATTATCTAAAGATTATATTCCTAACCTCTATGATTATTGTTGGAGCATTAAAATACCAGAAAAGAATAACTATGTTGTAATAGTGTCCATAAATCATTCAAACGATTGTGAGGGGAATATCTTCCTTGCTCACCTTTAATGTATAATTTCCCCACTGAAGGTCAAACTTTATGAAATAATTTACCATATATTCCTGATCAATATGGAAATATATTAGTTAAAGTGGATTATTTTTACTTATCGTGATTTTTTTAACTCACAATAATTCATGTTGAGGTGTATCAATCAATACATTTTCTTAAAAAAGAGGTGTGGTAGACCCCTTTATGAATCATTCGAGTGTATAAAACCCTTGTATAAAATATCATGTAACTACTACTCCAATTCTCCCTACTCAATAAAAACTGTTATGTAATGAGTATTGAAAATCAAAAGAGATCTATGAATAATTTCAATCAATAACTCAACCTATTTGTCTAGAGGATGAATGTGATATTCTTTAACAACCACGTCAATTTAGTCCCTAATAATGTGAATGTCTTTGATCATGATTCTCTCAATCAGCTCAAAAAATTTAGATACATATACATTCTACAAATTTTATTATATCCGCACATGAGATAACGATTTTGAAGGATAATAATCTTCATCTTTATATTTATAAACAAAAAGAGAATTATTTTGGAAGTGAAGAGTAATATCCCTTTCCAAAAGTATATGATATCCAATCCATGCCCTATATAGCATTACACTACAATAAAGGATGTAATAGAATATTTTTTGGGAGGTTATGTACAATAAATTTAAGTAGGAAGGGGTATATATTTTGGACGAAGTAACTCCCCATTTTTGATATTTACAGATAAATCAACCTCAATATTTTTAGTTTGTGATTTAATTTTTAAATTAAAAAAGAAAGATATGTTAGAATTAATAGAAATTTAATCATGTAGTAAATTTTCTATTCTTGAATGAATAACCATAGTACCTATCACCACATCACTTTTAGGATATACCTCACCAGTAGTGATGGAATAATATTTCCCTTTCTTCTTTGGCTTTCATGGATTCTGACTCTAATTACCCTCATGGACTCTGGGTTTAGTGAATTAGATATAATTGTTCCATTGTTCCATAAAATTGAGGGATTTAACAAAATTTGGTACTCATTTTTCATTAACCACATTATCCAACATACCAATATCTCTTTGAAATTCATGATATTTGTGTCCCTTTCTCCCACAATTGAAGAATTTCTGACTCCCTTTGATGCAATTCTTGTGATCATTCTTCCCACAGTTTTTACATGTGAGTGGTTGAGTTTTCTTTCCAATTTTTTCATCAGATCCCCTCTCTTGAAACACCAACATTCATTCTATATCTCCATATCCAATGGACCATTCCACAAAGTAAATCTCCACATTGTGTTCACTTGGAAAAAATTCATCAAAACATGTAAATTCATGAATTGCATGATCTTTTTGAAGGTTTCACTACAAACCACTGTAGATTATATATATTTATCTATCATTATTGATAATAAAACATGAAGAATAACTTGTAATACTTTTAAAATTATCATCATAATTCAAAATAGATTAACCATCCTTTTTATTTATCACAATGAATTCTATCTATATCATTTTCTGATGAGTTGGAGGGAAATACTTGTTATGAAATATTTTATTGATGACTTCCAACTCTATCTATTAAATTTATTTCATTGTCTTACTTTTATTAATAAATCACCACCAATGATTGGACTCCAATCAAAATAATAAATGGCAAGTGTATCCTCCTCCATCTCAGTACATAGATGCACAGAAAATATATTATTCATTACTTTGACCCAATATTCCATGACTAGAGAATTTTAATATATATTAATTGTTGGTGGTCATTTCCAAATAAAATAATCAATAGAAAGATTCTACCTCTCATGAGAAGGATAATTTCACAATAATTTTAATTTTTTCTATATCTAGAGACAACCAGGTGATCATGTAAATGAATTTTTGAGAGCCACCTCCCCAGGAATTTGGGATTTCCATCAAGTAAATACAGAATTATCTGTCACATGGGTTTCTAGATTACATTATATTTTCTCCCACAACGTTCTAAAATATAAACGTTTAAATAAAGCACAATTCAATAAGTTATGAGTAATTAATTTATTCTATTGTGAAACTAACTCTAAAAGAAAATATTGTGAGATCCCAATGATTATCATTTAAAAAAATCAATGACTTTTGGGAAATTACATATAATTAGACATATACTACAGGTTTTGACAATGGTTTTATATATTTCAAATTCCCAAATTTACTAGAACAATAAATGGTACCAAAAATAGATACCGTACATTTTTAACATACTATTACTCATATTAAGGATAGAAAAATAGTGTAACAAAACAAGGATCTTAAGGATTAGTGCCTTTGGAAAATTAGAACCATATATCAATTTTAAATAAAAAAAACCTGATATTTATATAATTCAATATTCTATAGATTATTGTTGGACCTGATGTACTCTTTACTATATGTATTGACCATAGGATATACATCATTCATATGGGTGAGCTAAATACCCAATAAAGAGATAGATTAGAATATGATACAATATAACAAGGGAGAGAATAATCATTGTCATCATAACATAAGCATATGATCATCATCATATTAATGAGATCAATAATTATATAAATTAAAGTAATGTGGAAATCTAGATAAATTTAACATAATGTAATAGTGGTCAACATTCACACATAGTTGTAAACAAATATTTCACCATGTTCATGCATAACATATGTGCATAATAATATAATCATTATAATTATGAAATTTTCCTGAATCATTTAAATTCAATTTTCTCATTATCTCCTAAGATATATCACATTAACCAATGAAGTGGATTTCTATATAATACAGAGTGCACCGGTCACATCATAATAGTTACATAATCATGTGTGGAACATAGAACATATAACAATATTATTCATAAAATAACCCATGAAAAATAAATTGATTTTCTGTGAATTTAATAAGGAATAATTTCATGAAAAAATATCGTGGTTATTATAATTAAATGGGAATAACATAATTGGTATAAGAATCATCATTATTGAGTGAATAAGGAACAATCTAAGTATATGTGTTTTTAGAATGAATATTTCATTGGAAAAATCATTGAATTTACCATAAAATCATATTTGAGTCATGTATATCATAGAAATAAAATTTTAATGACATTAAAATTATATTATTTTAATACCAAAAAAATATACATATTATCATTTTTCCTGAAATATGAATACTCCAAAGAAAGGAATTTGGGTATGAGAATCCCCTTACCTTATGTTTTAATTCTCTATTTACTATAATATCTCGAATAATAAAATTATATTCATTAATTAAAAATATAAACATCCACTAATAAATTAATTTTATTTATTATAATATTATTCCGTTTAATTATGTCCATTATATTGTGTTATAGTATTCAATTTCATCGTTTAGTGGTATTATTTTTCTTGGTTTTCATGATTGTTTCACATGTATTGATGTATGGAAGGTTATGTCAATTGGGGATAAATATCCATATTTGATATAATTTTTTATTAATGGAAATCCATATGTTTAATTGATCTAATATATTATTTTCCCATATATTATGATGATTCATAAAGAAATTTTTTAATGATAAAAGTTTAGATTATTTTTGTGGGTTTGGATCACAAAAAATGCATTTTATAATATTATTCAATATTATGTATATTAGTTGGTTACAGAACATAAGAAATGATATAACATATATTATTAATTTCTCACAAACATTATTTTTTTTAATACTGTCAATGATTTTTTTAATGAAAAATAAAATTTTGTTATCCTTGAAGGCGATAAACACCACCTCATGGATGACATTCCCATTTCAAGAATAATAGGGAGAGGAGAAGAAATTTGAGGTTAGATTATTCCATTAATATAAAAACATTACAGTATATTTATTATAATTGAGTTATCATTTGAAATGGATAATGCTATATCATGATATAAATATATAATCAAATAAAATGAAAATTACTAACAAGAAAAGAAATAGAATTTTACCACTTCAATCCTTCTATTTAAGAGAATCTATTTGTAGATTTTTGTTGGAATTTTATTTAGTAAAATGGATTATGGATGTGGGGGAGGGTGCATAGAATAGGATTGTTAAGTAATTTGAAATGATTTAAGGCTATGGAGGTGTGAGGAGAACCGATCATGAGGGGTGGTATTTATAGTATAAGAGAGGGGTGTTTTTTTATTTTATTCATTAATTTATTAAATTGTCTCAAGACTATAAATAGTTTAAAAAATATCAGCAAATATATTGAAATAATGAAGGATATTTTTATATTACGAGCTTATATCATTCATAAATTATATATGAATCAATAAATCAGGAATTTATTAAATGCTATAAATTACCATATTTCAAAAGTCAATAAAAATGAAACTATTTTTGAAAAATCTCCAAAATGTCACCCAAACGATTTTGTGATGTTTATTATTAAACAATTTATTCTATTTTGGTAAATTAAATTTCTAAATATTTTTATTTTTATTTTTTTAAAATAATAACTTATTTGAAAAAAGGGTGTTTTCAAATTGAAAGTAGTTTTATAACACTATTAAAATCTAGTTAACGAGTTATAAAATAAAATTATAATAATAAGACAAAAAAATATTTTTTATTATTATTCTTACTTATGAAATAATATTTTCTTTTTAATTTTTATTTTATTTATTTAATTTTAATTAAATATTTAAGACATAAAAAAATATTAACAACAAATTTATCATTTCTAAAATGTTTATTTAATTATTCCATGAAATAAATATATCACATTTACATTCATAAGATACTATAAATATTATTAATACATTCATAGATTTTGTTACTATTATATTTTCAAAATTATAATTCATAATAGGAACATTACTTTTCAAATGGTGAAGTTACATTTTCATGAGTATAAGTTCTTTATCGCATAGAAATACCTCTTATTTCATTAATTCTTCCTTTATAATTTTTTTTTGGGTTATCAATGTTATTATATTTGGTTTATACTATATGAAATAATTAAAATATTGAAATTTCTATTGATTAGGTCATTGTCATTGTTGATACAATGAGGAAGGACATTGCTCCACTAAGAGGTTATAACTAACAGCTCGGCTCGACATTATCCCTGGATGAATCCTTATCCTTAGAGAATAAAATTCATGATCCATGACATCACCATAAAAACTTATCCAAAAGGACAGTATCATTGGACTATACACAAGAGAGTTCATTGGGCTTCTAATACACCAATTCTTGGATAGGGGGTCATGCCCAAAAATACAGGGGGACACCATGAAAAAAAATGGATCAATCCACTTTGTAAGGGATCATATGCCAATGATATCATGCACCCTTCCAAAAGGGAATGGTATATAATGTGTCAAATCCTCAATCAAGTCATCGATTATGATTCCAAAAAACCTACCATGTGTATAAATATGATAGAGGATCACACTCGAGTCTCAAAAATGGAACCTAAAAACTCCATTAGAGACTAATCCTCCAAATGGAATCACAATATTGCGATGAAGATGTAATTCCACACTATTCTCTTGAGGGAATGGACCAGGGTAACACACTCAACCAATATTCACCCAGAAAAATGAAATGAAGAGATAAAAACATCCTTGAAATGGGTACAGAGTGTGCACTGAAGGAGCATGGCATATAATTTTATCCCCAGGTCTTCCCATGTTGTAATTATTTACAAGGAATGCAAACCACTACAAAAACAACATTTGTGTGAAACATAAGGTGTATAGAGGTCACCTAGAACCTCCTCGCTCAGTTTGTCCTTGACCTAATATCTTCATTTGTTTCCATGTATGAGTATAGTGTATGCCTCGTACACGACAGGTTCGATCCCATGGACTCCTAGATGTTCTCATATAATGTCAAATGTACATGGTGAGACATCTGGGAAGGGTAACAATACATATCATATTATAACATTCCGTGTGAGCTAATAAATTTTTTTGTGATATTTAACTCCATTTGAAACCCTTTCAATGCAGCTAGGGGTGTCCCACAAGGCATGTAATCCAGGAATATATGTCCTATCAATGGAAAATTTCCAATATATATGGTTCTTAATCTGTAAATTTTTTACATCTCTTGAGCCACCATCCATTCTGAAAAATATAGATCCATGGTATTTCATTCTTATTGTCATAATGGATCATATATACGAGGATCAAATCTAAAAAATATATTCCCACTCACATAATCCGTATCCACTTCGGGCATTTCTCGGGAAAAAGAGTTATGAAATTCTGGTCTCCTTCCTTCTTGATTTTTCCAACATTATTTACAAACATAAATTCTAAACCTCTATAGAAATTCATACCCATTTTATTGATTCTTTAGGCTGAAAAATGGTCGATCAATGATCAAATATTAGGTAATCATCGAACCATGGGAAAAAATATATACCATTGATGGATGGGTTAAAAAAAATAAAAAATAAAAAGTGGTTAAAAACATTGGTATTTCATCATTTTTCCATGATGTATTTTTATATAGATAGAAAAATTCAAGGGAATATAATATAATGGAGAAATAAAATCAGATAATCAAATATAAAATTAGTTTCAATGGGAAACTCAATTTTGTTCGTTAAAATTGATATGCCTTTGATCAAGACTAAATTATAGGATGTAAACCGAAAACCAACAACCTACCTGGTGTTTGGATATATTTTTGATTATGAATGGAGAAATTTTTTCATCATTGGTGAGATCCAAAAACTCAGTTCTTATAATAATACATGATCCTTATTTGATCTATCGATATACATGAAAAATGATTTCCTCCAATAGCCCTCCAACGGGTATTTCTAATTATAGTTTTTAATAGGAAAACAAATGAATATGGTATAATTATTTATTTATAGGATCGGTTTGGCCTCTTTGTAAACAAATGAAATGAAATTTTGTTTAATTTTTTTTTCATTTTATGCCCATGGTTGATTTTTCACAAACATTATGTGACGGAAAATTTTCTGTTTCATATAGGGTAAACACAAAATTCTAAACACAATGGTGCCCTCATATTTCTGATATAGTTCCCCCATTCATTATTTATTCAACATTTTAGGAAAAAATGTGTGCATGTGTTATTTAATATATTTTTTATAATTGAAAATTTTATTATTGGAACACTGAGCCTCATAAATATACACTATAATATAACCAAATCATAGAAATAATCTATATAGTATCTAGTACATGAAAACAAAAATTCATTAAATTCTTCCTTCTATAATAATTTTAATCTTGTGAAAAGAAAAACCTACACAAAAAGATGAGGTTACTAGATTTTCATCTAGGTCTCTCACTACTACATTTTTTCTTAAGGATTCTCATGTTCCCTCAAACATTAAATAAGGGAATCAATCGCCCACAATGGATCCCCTCTTAACATTCATCGACATCCACTGGGTTCTCATCAATGTTTTCTCTATCCTTGATGTCCATCATTGACTTATTAGTAATATGTGATGGGTCATGAATGTACCACCTCATCTATGATCATTAGAACACATCCTGTACCTGGTCAAACTATAGAGTTAGAGATAATTGGTCTTCCACCTCAAAATATACAATGTATCTATAATGGTTCAATGAATATCACTGAATTTATCCCAACATTGATAAATCTCCAAAATCCACATCGAGTTAATACCCTCTAAAACACATGATCTCCCTCATTAAACACCATAGGTCTCCATCGTTAGTCCATACAAAATATATAATTGTAATGTGTAGTCCTCATTCACTATTTGATGATTTGTACCTTTTATAGAGTTTTCATCTCTATCATTGGTCTCATGATTGATGCCCCTCTTTGTTTATTCAAAAATGGGGTACCTATATGGTTGTCAATGAAATGTGATAAATGGTGTCATTCCAATGGTGGAATGGTATGTATAAATATAAAAAACTCTACTAAGGGTAAGTGATTCTCTCAACACTGGCTAGAACTAATCATGAAATAATGGAGAATTAACTCTATGAATTTAAATGACTAATTTGACTATACGCTAGTCTAGGGGTAAAATGATGTGAAAAAATAAATTCAATCCCAATGGAATGCTATAATATGCTCTAAAACCATGGCGTGAAGTCTGCATCACTGTCTTAGGAAACCACAAAGGGATCTCAACAAAGATGGAAAATATATTACACATACATGAATCCCATGATCTTTACTAGTATCATATCTCAAATGTATTGGATGCGGGAGGACATAGTGAGTCAATTTATGATGACCTATATTTCATTATTTCCATTGGTCATACTTGGTAGCTCTATCACAAGGTATATGGATATATGACCCACTCCAGTTATGCACCTGAAGGGGTTGTTCTAAACCTCTTGAAACCTTGTGCTCAACTATCACTTTGTGACATGTAATTCATCAAGAAAAAATCTGAACAACATAATGTTTTATGCCTGTCTACAAATACCGACATTTTAGGTCCTAGTATATCTTTTCCACATCTATATCAACCACTATTTGGAATTTATGAAACTCCTTTATCAAAACATATTATAATTTCAAAGGTATCATCATAATTCCTATAAATATGTTAGTGTTCTTTTCACATTCAAAATATCCATCAGGAGCCCATCTAGTGGATGTCTATATGTGTAAGGTCCTCTAGTGTGTATCTTTACACAAAAAACCCATGACACACTGTGAAAATTTTGTTTTAATAACCATAGATTTCTTATATGAAGCAATATCCTTGTCCACTAAGGACAACAACAACAAGGTTAACTACACTCATGCCATAGAAAACAAATGCAAACAAGATCTAATTTTGAGAGTATCAGCCACCACATTTCCCAATCAAGCTGTATAGTCAATTTTGATGTCATATTCATGGAGAAACTCTAGCTATCATATCTATACCAAGTTAATCAGTCTAAGAAAACATATATATTATAATCTTCTAGTTAAAATAGTTGATAAACCTCCCACCCATCATTTATTATCTATATAAATTTAGCATGAAGATTATTGCCCCAAACTCAAGTTCCTGAGTTGAAAAGTTCTTCTCATGTAGTCCCAAATCATATGAACCATAAGAAATCACTTCTTGTATCATCATCATCACATAAAAAAGATTATTCTATGACGGATCACATAATAATACATACTCAACGCCCTACTATAAACATATCGATATGGGAGTTCATGTCAACCTCTATAGCATCTCCTAGAAAATGATGTCACCACCTTCTCTATATGAAAGGCTTCCCCCTTCAGGTACATTTCTTCAAGGGTTCTTACACTATGGGAAAATAAGGTATGAACCTCAGATAGTTCAATTCCATCCAATGGATGTTATTTCCTTTGTAACACTTTGTCTAGATCCCAATTAAGCGCTACCTCGTCCTTTTCAAGGTTAATTTACGTTTATGCATCTAAGATGATAAGTCCTATCATGTGGACCACTCGATCCTGAACTGAAACATCATGAACTCACCCTAGCATTAGTACTCTCAGAGTGTGAATATAACCATACTCAAGAGTCTCATGTATTCCTCCTTAGATACTGACTACACAGAGATATCACTGATGAACACAACAATGAATTGGTCTAGGAAGGGATAAAAGGGATGGTTAATCAGTCCTATTAACACTTTTGGGGTGGTATTCATGCTGAAAAACATCCGCAGGTTCTCATAGTGATCATAGTGAAGTATTAATTTATTCTTAGATATATATTCAACCTATACTCATATCTAGGGAAGCCTAATCACAGGTAAATATTTGAGAAACATATCACCCCCCACCAAATTATCTAAGTGTTCATTGATCCCCATTAGTGGATACATAGTCTTCAATGTCACTAGGTTCCATCTCTGGTTGATGAAACATAACCTCAAGATCCCTTCTATCTTCCGGGGGAACAACACTGGGGCTTTCATAGGGGAAACACTAGTTCTCCCAATACTCTTCTCCTGATATTCCTACAACATCACCCTCATCTTATGAAGATCTATGGGGGTTATATGATATACTGATTTAGGTATCGGGTCCAACCCTGTATGAAATTCAATGATAATTATAGCTCATGATAGGGAGGTAATCCTAGCACATACATGGGTATTCCGTCTTCATAATGCACTTATAATACATGGAACTATTATCCCATAGAATATAATGCTCCAAAATTCAAACTAGCCAACTGTTATGTAATAGGATACACTCCCCCATGTCTGATCTCATCTTTCTCTTGTAATGTTTCCCCTTCACCCATTAGAAAATACATCATCCCATCACCATGGACACATTTTATCTTAAGTCTAAAATTGTTAATATAGGCATGAACATTGGATAATGAGTCCGTACATAATATGAAATTATAGGGAATCATCTCATATACAAGAATATCATATAAAAAGATCATGGCTCCAATAATTAGATAGGACTATTTGAAAAAGATTTCAATCATTGACTCACTTCTTGTAGGTGTCTCTTATTACATGGTTTGTTCCAAATTTTCAACTATAATCTCTGTATATCGAACCATATAAGTGGAAATAAAGGAATGACTCTAATACATGTCTATAAAAACTAAATATATGGTAGAAAACACAAAGATCATAGCTTGTATCATCCCTGGGTCCTTGGGTTCATATGCCTCCATCGTCGGTTGTTGGCCACGCCCATGAGAACCAGTTCCCTCACCCCATCATGTGTTGAAGGTGGGTTCCCCAGAACCAAAATATATTGTACTTTAAATTCCACTGAATGTATATTTTTTTTTATAAAAAATGTGTTTAACATGCCATATTAGTGTAGATACTTCTACATCCACTTTTTTATGACAATATCCTTTGATTACATGTCATATCAAGTGGGTATAGAAGATCCCAAGCTATAATGAGAACCCCAAGATACCATGAGAGTAATTTAAATGTTATGTCCTATAGTTTAGTAAAATCATTCAGAAAGGACACAAATTATGTGTGACCATCAGGTGTTGGGGGATCATCAGAATTGAGACTTAATCTCATGAAGTTATCATATGATGATATCTAGTAGTTGAGATCATGAGGATAGACCATCACAATAGGAACATCACATGTTTCAGTTGATATTGGTCATTCTTATATACAGAGATGTGTAATACTCTTCAGAATTGAGATCATTATCAATGAATGTCATTTAATTACATACATTTCATGCAAGGAAAAAATCATGGTGACTAATTCATGGAGAAATAGTTTGTGTCGAGTACGTCATCAATGGCCTAGAATTGATTGAATGATCAATAAAGGATTCTTCACTTCTGAGTTTAGGAAGTGATATCTTGGTTCTGGTTGATTGGGATGGTTTCACCTTCATAAAATCCATGGACATGGTAGTAGATGGTAAGACTGCCTGAAAAAATAAACAAATATATTAATGCAAGATAAATGATGATGACATTAGTGTGCATTCTGCTTTATTGAGATATCAATAATGAATCGATTATATTACATAGATTGAGTTCATTTGAAGTTAGTCATTTCTTTGATTTTACCTTGTCTCTATAGGGGCCTTGATGGGTTGCTAGACCCCATTCTTGGTTGGTGGATATTATTCACTGCTATTGAGATAAGGACCTAGAGGGTTACACAAAATAGGGCTTTGAGAATCGGCTGTATTATGTGAATAGGAATTTAGAACTATTGGGCCCCTCCAAAGGGTCCGAGTACAATCCATGTTCTATAAAATACCATGTAATAAATAAATTCTTTAATTATTCAACTATGGGTAATATGTTGAATTTACTTATAACATGTATTTACAAGTGATTACTAAATAAAAGTATTTATATTATTTTAATTTATGTTAATATCTTAGGTTCAATTAATATTAATAGGAGGTGTGAGTCACATTAAAGACTCATGTTTATCACGTAATATATTTAAGTGACAAATTTTAAATATTATTTATGGCATAATTTTATTTTTCATAAATAATTATTTATAACAATTATATAGCAAACGTTTATTAAACTGGCCTACAGAGAACATACCGCATATTTTAATCATTCCTTATATATGTTATAGAGAGGATCCTTCCATGTAACTATTCTTGTGTTGGGATTGAGAGCTTCTCTATCCTCCTAGAATCTAGAGAGAGAGAGAGTCTCTCATGCAATGGAAGATCGTCAAGTTCATCCATCTCGGGTCAAAGTTTCTAACTATGTGGGGATCGTCACTATGATGAATTGAGCGTTGAAGATCTAAGATGGCACCCGGATCTAAGAAATGGCATGCGAGAATATTTGATATGTGTGTGTGGACGTTCTAGAGTCCTTCAACTGCGGAATATTTGAGCAACAATCGTCAGTGTCCTGCCGCAGACCTACACACGTCAGATCTGAACTAGGTATGTGATAAATTTATTTTTGTGCTCTGTTAAAACCTTACGTGATCATCAAACCATTCCAGGATAGATCACTGGAGTTGACGTCATAACATCACTCTTGTGATGAAAAAAACATTAAATTCTAGGCCCACCAGCTTCCACTCCCTGTTCTGGTACCTAAAAGTGGTATTAGAGGGATCGTAAGGTTTTTATGAGCTTACAAAACTAAGATGCATTAAATTTAATTGTGGGGTGTTAAAATAGTTCATTTAGTTCTGACCATGTGTTGTTTTGTTTTCAAATGATCAATCAACGATCATTTGAGAAAATTTATTAGATTGATGTCATAGTTTTCTCTTTCATATGATGTTAATCTCAATTATTATTGATATAACATATAATATAATATTTTATTATAATGTTTTCCCTCTTGGAACATTTTAATGGGGTGTGGAAAAATATTTTCCACGAAGTAAAGGGGTGTGGGAAAATATTTTCTACCATGTTTGATTAAATATAAAAAATCAATGGGAAGACCAAGACCCTTATGGGTCTTTTTTTATTCTTTTGGTGTATTTTTGTAAAAAGACAAATATTTATTTTTAAAAAAAATATTGAAGACCGAAAATGGGTCTTCTCCTTCTTCACGTGGCTCACAACCACTAGGGCGTAACCCTAGCAGTGCCATTCCTAGCCAGACTGGCCTTCTCCCCTGCCACCAGACCATCGCTCTGCACCACTCCCACCTCGGTCGCCCTGAAATCTCATGCAAGCCAAGCCCCGCATGGATGGATGTCCCTCCACAGATCACCGCCTCACTCGGACCCCGCCCAATGCTGCTCTGTGCTGGAACTCAATTGTACCACCTCTTGCTGGCCAGCTCGTGGACCTAGCCATGCTGGACCAGGCCTCCAGTGGTCTAGTCCACACCAGATGGGGGGCGTCACCCCTACAGCAGGCCGGAGTAGTGGGATGTCTCTTTTGTGGCTGGTCGGAGAGTTAGAGCGCCTCCTATCGCTCCCTTTTTCGTGGGTCGGAATAAGCTACCACCGTGAGTTATATTAGACTAGGCAGTCACATCGCGGTCACGCCATCGTCACACTGTGGTCACGCTGTGTTCGCTCCGCGGTCGCATTGCAATTTGGCACTACTATAATAAGATACTCGCAGCAGTTCGTGGTCCTGCTGGACTCCTCCCCGACTTGAGGTAACCCTTTTTAAAATCGTTTTTAATCAAATTAGTTTTTTGGTTAAATTAATTAGAATTAGATTGGGGTTTTACATTTATTTTAATTCAAAACATTAATTTTATTAGAATTAAAATTAAATTAATAGTTCAATTCAATTTTATAGTTAAATTAAATTGATGATTTATTTTAATTTTGGAATTGAAATTAAATTAAACTATTGGAATTTATTGATATTAATTAATTGAATTAATTCATATACATTTACTTTATAATGACCCCCCTTACTATTTAAATTTTTTTCAATTTCATTTTATTTCTTATAATTTACACCAACTAGTCATGAGCTATAAATTGACCTGTGCATGTGTGGGTTTATTTATTTAATTATTTATTCAATGCGCATGATGGTTGTAATATTTATTTAGATAAATGATGGTCTATGAATTTTCATTTAATAAAAATTTGTATAAGGGCATGCACATCCATTTAACTAGTTGTATTTTATACCCCAGACCCCTTAGCTCTGTGTGAGTATATTTGTAATTATACGGTGACGATTCGAGATGCAGAGCCAGCCTTATCGAGGTCGTAGTCCAAACAGGAGTTGAGCGCTTTGCACTAGGGACAACAGTAATGCGAGTCATGTTTCGACTCAGGTATGGCTGCCTCTAAGTGATGACTGATCCATTATTGATGGATTATAATACGAATTCCCAAGACCATTTAGATTTCATGATTTACTTTTATTCATTTATTATTGTTCTATACCAATGCATGATTATTGTGTGGTCACATAAAATAGTAAACATGATAAAATTCATAAAGATTTGACAAATGATATTCTATTGCATATTCATTTGTGAGGGAAACAAACTATTTTTAACCTAATAAATAGAAAAAAGATTATATTCATCAATAAATATAAAAATCCCTCAAAGATAAATTATGTCCAAAAGCCTTCCATTTCTCATATTTAAACAAAACCGACTATTTTGGGTTCTCATCAGCTATAGTTGAAAGTGCCTCTTACTACTGGGACATTTTTATGAGAGAACTAGGTCGACATCACTAACGTGATTATTCAAGGTTTATCCATAGCTTACACGCTATCACTTTAGTGGCAAGTGGTTGAGGTAATCAAGTTCTGATTCCAAAATCTAGGACTTTACTCAACATCACATGGAACCACAAGATAAGTTGTTGGTCTGCTAGTACCTACCTTGAAACCCTCCAAGTAGTGGTGTGGCTATAGCGCGAAGACTACGAGGTAGGTATTGATGATCTTTTCTACTATAATACTCAAGAGATAGAGCATTTCTAATCTAATAGTGGGGGCTATTAATGTTCGCAAAAATAGTAGGAGACATTAAAAAGATATAATTATCGATTAATCATAAATGTTAAAAGGTAATCAAGGAAATGTACTAACTGCTAAATGTTTATCTGATGTAGATTCAGAATGGAAATCACCAACACCACATTTACATTATCACTATGATCAATTTTGGATAAAAAAAATATCCTAAACGGTATTAACTTACAAGAGTGATATAGGTGCTTTCACATAGTACTACGCCAAGAAAAGAACTTATAGGTGCGGGAATCCTCAATTCATGCTGAGCATCCTCAGGGATCAAGAAAGGTAGAAAATGATATATGGAGAAATCATATAGATGGTGCACTTGATGTACAATGCATTATGTTTTCATCTGTGTCCATCCAATTGCAAAAAAATGCATGAGGATGAGGACGCCAACAAGATGCTTTCACATCACCAAGAATTATTTCAGGAGTGGGAAAGGCAAGAAAGGTATGATATCTCAAGTTCCATTTATAAGTGCAGGTTAACAGTAGGGAAAAAATACGGACCTTACGTACTCTTGATAATTGGGTATATTAAGATTCTTGAAGGCCTTGGGTTCAAACTGAATCTTGAACGAGCAGTGGATCTCATTCTTGGAACTATAAAATCAAGCTTCTTGACTTTTATTTTCAATGATAATATGAATGATATGAAAAATATTCTCCCAAACCTTTTGGATTTAGTTCGCCAAGATGGAAAGGATTTGAAATATACCAACTCAAATGTCCTTATGGTGAAACAGAAAACCAGGGAATGACAAAGTTGTCTAAGGGCATGTCAAGCCCAAAGACACTAATGCATCATCCTGCAAGGAAGACAAAGATTAAAGGGAATGGAAATGAGATGGAATCTATCTGCATTGGATATGGCCAGAATGGCTATTCGAAAAATAATTACAGATTTGGGATGAAGAAGAAAACTGATGCTTCTACTTTAGGTATTTTTGTCATTGAATGCTATATATCTTTTTCTACAAGTTGGGTATTGGATACGACATGTGGCTAAAACATTTGTATTCATATATAGGATCCACGTAGGTTCACAAATATTTAAAAATGTCATGTGGATCTTCGAGGTGTAGATGGTGCATGTCTGGCAGCCTTGGAAGTTGGAGTCTATCACATAACGTTTCCAACATGTTTGGTTCATGTTTTATACTATTTCTTTTATGTATCTTATGATACCAAAAACATTATATCTATGCTGAGTCTAGACACAATGAATTTTTATTTCATGTTTGGAAATACATGTTGTCTCTTTTATAGGGATAACATATTTTTTGGTGTGGCACATCTTAATAATGATTTATATAAGCCGGAACTAGAGAACACGGTAATGGAAATTAATGACAAAAATAGCCAACATGACTCAAATATGGCCCCCATATGGACCTTTAGGCTTGGTCATGTAAATGAGAAGCAATTGCAATGATTACATCAAGAAGGGCGTCTAGACTTAGTATATTTAGAACCCTTATATGTATGTCAAGATTGATTACAAGGAATGATCACCGAAGACAATATCTAGAGAACGGGAGAAGAGCCAATGCAATACTAGAATTATTACATACTTATGTATGTTGTCCATTTCAAGTAGAGGCAAGGGGTGGGTTTTTATACATAATTACTTTTATTGATGGATATAGTAGGAATGGATATTTATAATTAATGTGTTATAAGTCAGATTCATTTCGATTTTTAAGGAATACCAAAGTGAAGTAGAAAACCAACTTGGTAAGAAGATAAAATATCTTCGCAAATACCGAGGTAGAGAATATATTATCAAAGATTTCATTGATCATTTTAAGGACTGTGGGATAGTATCCAAACTCACTCCTCCTTATACACCACAACGGAATGGTGTTAGTGAAAGGCGAAATAGAACCTTTATTGACATGGTCAGATCAATGATGTTTCATGCAACCCTTCCATTATCCTTTTGGGGATACACCTTGTAGAAAAAAGTATATACCCTTAACTTTGTAACATATAAAGTTATAGATGGTATTCCATATCAGTTATGGAATGGAAAAAAACCTAGTCTGACACACATACATGTGTGGGGGAGCGAGGCATTTGTCAAGACTTTACAAGGTGAAAAATTAGCATCTAAAAGCACTATGTGCATCTTTATAGATTATCCAAGAGAGCTAGAGGATATTACATATATATATCAAAAGATAAAAAAAGTCAATGTGGAAAGATATTCCACATTTCTTGAAAGGGAAAACATTTCTATTGGAAATAGTGTGAGGAAGATTATCTTTCATGATGTTAATGCTCCAGATGCACAAAATTTGGTAGATGAACAATCTCCGTAAAAATAAGTGGAAGAAGAAGTTTTCCCTATGACACATACACTATATAGGTCTATGCGAGAGGTTAGAGAACCTGGGAATTATGGTTTTCTTGTCAACGAGTCAGGTGACACATTATTACTTGAAGGTGATGAACCTATAACATACAAGGAAGCAGTAGAATGCAATGAAGCTACTAAATTGAAATAATCCATGAATTTTGAGATGGAGTCCATATACCAAAATCATGTTTTGATTTTAGTAGACCCTAGATCTAAAGTATAGCCCATTGGAAGGAAATGGGTATTCATGAAAAAGATATACATGGATGGTGAGGTTAATTCCTTTAAAGAAAGATAGGTTGGAAAGGGTTTTAGGCAACATCAGACTATGATGAAACCTTCTCACCATTATCAATGCTTAAATCCATTATAATATTTCATGCAATAGCAGCTTTCATGATTATGAAATTTAATAAATGGATATCAAAAATACTTTTCTAAATGGGAAGTTGGTTGAATACATCTATATGACTCAAAAAGAAGGGTTTGTCAGGTCCAAGATTTCCAACAAAGTATGCAAGCTGCATAGATCCATTTAAGAATTGAAGTAGGAATCAAGATCATGGAATGTTCGTTTTGATGTTTCCATAAGTGATTTTTGTTCTATCAAAAATGATAGAGAGCCCTATGACTACAAAAATGTTGAAGGGAATTCCATCATTTTCGTAGTGTAATATGATGATGACAAATTTATTATGGGAATCAAGGTACAAGTCTTACTGTCATTTATGACTTGGTTAAATTAATGCTTCTACATGAAATACATAGGTGAATAACCCTACATTCTAGGGATCAAGATCTATCAATATAGGACTCAAAGGCCGTGTGGGATAAGTCAAAGTATATATATTGACAAGGTACTTAAAAGGGACAATATGGAATAGTCCAAGAGAGTATTTTCACCTATGTCACATGATATAAATCTCGATCAAGAAAATGTGTCCAGAAACACATGAAGAAATTTTCATGATGAGTACAGTACATTATGCCTCGGTAGTTGTTTCAATCATGTATTCCATGTTATGTACTAAGTTTGATGTCACATTTTCTTTAAGCATGGTGGGTAGATATCATGTCAATCCTGGAGAGCTGCATTAGACAGCTATTAAAAATATCATAATGTTCTTGAGGCATACTAAGGATATGTTCATGGTGCTTGGAGGAGATGAATAACTAGTTCTGAGGGGATACATTGATGCTTGTATTTAGACAGATCATGATGATATGAAATCGCAGTTAGGCTACATCTTTTGCCTGAATGGTGGTGCGGTGAGCTGGAGAAGCTCGAAGTAAGTTGTGGTTGCCGATTATACAGTAGATTCTGAATATATTTCAGCTTCAAATGATGTAAAGGAAGCAATCAAGATACACATTATTATCTCAGACATTGGTTTTGTGCCTAGCTGTGTAGACCCTGTTCGAGTATATTGTGATAACACTACTATAGTGGTTCTTTATAAGGAGCGCATGTCTCAGCAAAGGGAAATCATATTATTCAGAACATTCATCTCTTGAGGGATTTTACTCAAAGAGGTGAAGTCAATGTAAGTAGAGTATCCATAGAGGATAACATTAAAGACCCCCAAACTAAATCCATTTCTCAGCAGAAGCATGATTTTCTTGTGAGATCTGGAAGATTGAAACTTTTAAGAAATTGGGTCTTGTGAAAGATGGAGTGTTGAAAGTGGGTTCCCTAGACCCAACTTTTATTGTACTTTGATTACCACTACATGTATGAGGATTGTTATAATACATGTGCTTGTTTTTTCATAATAGTGTAGATACATCAGCATCCACTTTGTTTATGACAATGTCCTTAGATTACATGTCATATCTAGGGGTATAACATATAACAGGCTATAAAGAGAATGTTGAGATACCATGAAGGTAATATTAATGTAATGTCTCATGGTCCGGTTACATCATTTTGAAAGGAAACTGATGATGCGTGGAAATCAGGTGTTGGGGGCTTATAAGCATTGATACTTCATCTCTTGAAGTTTACAATTTAGGATCTCAAGTAGATTAGGTCATGAGGATAGACCCACATAATAGAAACACCACATGTTTCAGGTGTCATTGGTCATTCCTTTCTACAGACATGTGTAATGGTCTCCAGATGTGAGATCATTATCAGTTTATGTCATTTAATTAAATACATTTGATGTTAGTCGAAAAAAATGTTGACAAAGTCATGGTGGGGTAGTTTTTATCAGTTACATCATTAACGGAATTTCATTGATTGAATGATTGAGAAATAATTTGTCACTTCTGAGTTTATGAATAGATATCTCGGGCCTAGTTGATTAGGATGGTTGCACCTTCATTAAATCAAATTCCATGTTAGTAGATGGTAAGACCATCTGGAAAAATCAACAAATAAAATAAAACAAGATAAAGGATGATGACACAAGTGTGCATTCTGCTTTATCAAGATATCGATGACAAAGAGATTATATTACAAAGACCATGTTAATAGGAAGTAGTTGTTGCTCTGACTTTACCTTTTTTCTATATGGTCCATGATGGGTTGCTAGACCCTACTCTTGGTCGATGGATATTATTCACTACAATAAATATGAGGTCCTAGAGGGTCACACATAATAGAGCTTTGAAAATCTACCCTATTCTATGACTAGGAATATAGATCTTAGTGGTCCCTACCAAAGTGTTTGAGTACAATCCAAGTTCTATGGATCACCAAGTAATAAATAAATTTTTAATTATTCAAGCTTGGAATAATATGTTCAATTTTATTATAACATATATTTACAAGTGATTAGTAAAAAAAGTATTACTATTATTCGAATGTATGTTAATATCATAGGTTCATTTAAAATTAATAGGAGGTATGAGTTGAGTTAATGACTCATGTTTATCATGTAATATATTTAAGTGATAAATTAAAAATAATATTTCTAGAAAAATTTCATTTTTCATAAATATTTATTTATAACACTTATATAGTAGACGTTTATTACATGGGGGTTGGAAGCGCATACCACATGTGTTAATAATTACCTATATAGGTAAGAGATCGGATCATCCCATGTAACTATTCATGTGTTGGGATTGAGAGATTATCTCTCCTCCTAGAATCTAGAGAGGGAGAGTCTCTCAAGAGAAGGAAGATCTTAAAGTCCATCCATCTCGGATTAACATTTCTTGCTTCATGGTGATCTTCATTGTGATGATGTGAGCATTGAAGATATGTGCTTGCACCCAGATCTCTACGAACAGTGCACGAGAAGATTCGAGAGGCGTGTGTGGATGATCTAGAATGCTCCGACGTCGGAGTCTTCGAGCAACGATCATCGGCATCCTACGGTGGACTTGCACATGTCAAATCCAAACTAGGTACATGTTCAATTTATATTTGTGCTTTTTTTAATCCTTCTGTGATCCTCGGATCCTACCAAGAGATATCATTGGAGTCGATGTCGTAATGTCGCTCCAGTGGTGTGAAAAATTTTAAATTCCCGGCCCACCAGCTTCTGTTCCCCATCCTGGTACCTAACATAATGGACCACTAAGGGGTGGAGGTGGTAATAGGTCAAACCTATGAACACCACCACCTTCTATTTCGGTCCCTAGGACACATCATCCTCCATAGAGAACACCATAATCCTCCCAATTTCACTACCTCTGAGGTCTCTCGACCGTCTCATAATCAGTTGTACAAAAAGTTAGACAATCCCAAGCTATATGTCATTTTCCATCATAAAAGAAACACTAAATCTCCCTTGGATGATTTGATCTATAATTATATCAATGTATGATGGATCATGTGTCCTCATATTGACCCATGAATCATTATTCATGCTTGAGTCACTAAGAAAATCATTGGTTTCTTACTGCTGAGGTCTCATCTCACCGATTCCTATAACTAGCATCCACTATATGTGACTTCTCTTCCAATAATCACCCCACCACTAAGGCTCTCTCAAGTACACTATAAAATTTGGTAATAGATATGGATATCAGTAAAGCCCATATATCCTAGTAAAATTCATTATTTATGATTCATTCTCTAATAAAAGGATATCATACCATATTCATGGAGTTTCATGAGATATTAGTAAAACCCACTGCATACTACACCACGTTATGTCCTCCCTACTGAATATGTAGATGCTCGTGTATATACACTAGTATTAATGTGGATGGATAAAACTCCTCCATGAAGTGATGATCTATGTCTATCCATGAGATTGTTTTATCATCATGTTACCAAGTCATTAAACTCCTACATCTCTCAGAATATCTAAGAACATGAATCTCTACATAGACCTAGACCTCATTTGCAAGAATCCTCAAAATATAGAAATCTCTAGTGGCACATTCTAGCAGATCCTCAGAAACATGGGGTAATCTCAATACGAAACCTTGGATTTCACTGCCATGAGAACTTATGCTTCACAATCAGCCTATATGAATCCTCTTTGAATATTTCTACAGTATATGATACTCAAAATGTGGTGTTATTACTGTTAAATAAACTATAGGATATATCTTATGTAAATTCCCCTATAGAAGAACATCATTATTCAAAAGTTCATCCTTGTTATCAAGTGGTGGGATCATGACATGTTCTCTTCAAAGATGCATCCTGATACAAAAATGATGTAGCACAGTAAAATACTGTATCTATGAAATTTAATCTTGATAGAAATGGATATCATAAAACCTTTATATATGATAAACAATACATTTTTTTAACACCCCAAGCTTCCTCGCTACATTTCCCTTTGAATAATGCAGTAGCTTGCGTTGTACGCAACTGGGAATTTTTAACACACCAAGACCAATAAAACTAGCAGTTATGAATAGTAATACCAAATTTTTGAAATTTTATAAATTATAATTTTGAAAATGGCTTCATTTTTTTATTCGGATTATCAAAATTAGCATAGGGTGATTTTTTTTTCTGAGAACATTCAATTTTTCATGATTAGTGAAAAACAATGTTTTATTGTTCAAAAATCACTTTTTATTAAAATAATTAGTTATTTAATTTTAATTTATTTTAGTAAAAAATAGATACATAATACCTATATATTTTCAATATAATTCATTGGAGTCATTTTATAATATGTTTAGATTTATAAAGTTTTATTAAAATTTTTACCATCTTTTACCCACCTTCTAGAAGCATTTACAAATTTGCACAAAACATAAATTTACCGCTTCTGTGAGTTGAATTTCAAAAATCTGTGACACCGGGTTGATATCAGTAAGTAAAATTTATTTCAATAAGTTGAAAATAATTTTCCATGAAGAGAATCTTTTGACGTTTATTTATCACGGTTAAAAGTAAATAAGGTAATTAATGGTAAAAATGAAATTATAATTACCCTAACACATGTCCTAATTATATTGAATATGTTTTATTCTACCAAAAAAACCATATGAATAAAATATGATCCCCTTTTGTCTTATTGTATTAGATAAGTACATTTATTATTATTTTATTTAAAGAGTTTACAGAGTTAAATTCAATGTTTCAAAAATTAACCATTTTTAACATAGGGTTATGAATAAGATAAGTTTGACTATAAATATTTATTAAAAATATAAAAATATTTACTAAATAATTGAATTTTATTTATAATTTTTAGGCATAAAATATTTAAATTTATTTATGAACTGATGATGATGTAGTAATTACCTTATTAATGAAAGATCAAAATAATTGATATTATAAATATTCATAATAAATTTAATATGAGACTTTTGATGAATTACACTAATTTTATTGGTTACTATGTCATTTTAGGGATGATTAAATTAATTTTTTTTGAAGTAATCATGGTATTATGACTTTAACAAAAATAAAATACTTAAGAGTGTCAAATTTGACAAAAATGTGTTTTAAAACACATATTATATTATTAAATGATATAATATTCTTAAAAATATAAGGATCAAATAAATGACATAGATAAGGTTATTTATATTAATAATGAACCACTTGGAGTTCATATGGATTTTTATTGTAATTTTATTAACTATATAATATAAAATTACAAAGAGACGCACTAATTGTAAAACTATTTAACTATGAGTTAAATCAAGATGATATGGTTAATATGATGACCTAAACCTGTCTAAAACCTATTTTTTGAGATTTGTTCGACCCATCCCCACCTTATTCTCGAAATAATTTATTTTGGAGCAATTATAAACCATTATAAAATTATTTTTCAATCTTTCCCTAAATTGACCCTCACCACTCTTATAAAATGGAACTTCCCCTTCTCTTAATTGCCCACATCGAAAGCCATTTGGCTCATCCAACCTCTTCCCATATATCCTTCCAACATCCCTCAATTCAAACTAGTGGCCTTAACTTGATCATAAATCCAACTTAAAGAGCCATTTTGATCAACTCAAAAGGAAACACCCGAAGTAGAGTTAATAATTTCACCACCCTCCTCCATGTTCTTTTCTTCATCAACATCCTCTTTCTTTGTTGTTCCCATAAAAAAATAATAAATCCAGTACCTTAAACAAACTATGATGTTATTACAAATATGGAACATTCATATTCATTATTTTATCCATCCTATAAATGAAAATGTCACCACAAGTGCGTATGTACGGCTAACCGTCTCCACGTCGTGGTGTAGTCTGTCAATCAAACACATCATTTTATGGATGCGTATAGTAATGAGTATAATTGATGTAAATAAAAAATATAACATGTAAATGAATATGTATATATTATATAACGTACAATTAAATATGATTTCTCTATGAATATAATGATATTGTCGCTCGTGCGTACGTATGGATTATCATCTCCATGAAGACAATGAGATTCATTACCCAATTGTAACCATTCAAGATTAATTTTCATTTGAAGATTAAAAATATTATTTGAGAACTTAATATGATTCTGTATATGAATCAAATACATCATATCCATAATAAACACATCTTATATAACAAAACATATAAAGGAAAATGAATCAGTTAACACCTGAAATGAAAATAATACTAAAATATTTTTAACAATGCAATATTAGAAGATCATATATGATATCATATTTATGCATATGGTTCTTTTATAATTTAATAACAATGATTTAAATATTATAAAAAAGGTTAACATACCATTGAATAAGGAAAAGTACAAGGTAAGGGTTAATTTCACAATCACTTTATAATCTGAGGTTGTTTTTTACATAAGTATCTAGTGGCACCTATTTATCATCCAAATAAATGTTTCATTAAAAAGTATTTTATAAATTTTTTAATATTTTCAATACTATGGGTTATAGTCATTTATACCCTTGTTGGACTTTTTATAAAATAGTTTGAATAGAATGATTCCATCATTTTCGAAACTAGGTACTTTATGACTTTTGCAACAAAATTAATGTAAAAATATATATTTTTAACTTATACAGTGGGTGTGGATATTTTTTCCATTATATCATCATTAAAGCTTCCCATACAATCCTATAAGAATATTTTCAAACTAAATGTTTTTTTATAATTATGTGACCTTTAAATGATTTCAATATAGAAAAAGTTATTTATTTCAAATATTTTTAATTTTTCTATGTCAAAATACATTGATGGATTTTAAACTTATTTGAAGTTGATTTATTAGGATAAAAATCATCCATATTGTATTGAAGTTTCTGTGATATGTTTGACAATGGATGTGTTATTTTTACACCATTCAAGGTTTATGGATAAAGTATTTTCATTTCATATTCATGTTTTAATGTGAATTTTTATGATATGTTTAAACCTTTTCATATAATGAATGCATTGGACATAGTAAGTGATGGGTGGGTCCCGCTATAGCTCCTCGATGCATTGGTAGGTCTCATGAGACAAACTAGTGTCTTCGCACAAGGCCTTGAAAAAATCTTAATAGTAGTATTGGCACAAGACCTTGACTATGTGGTTATGAAGTCCAGTATTATGCATTCCATCATTATGAATGTGGCTATTAATATTGCATGTGATTATTTGAAAAGTAGAATATTCATGTGAATTAGTAAATGACATTATTTTATTTTATCTTTTCCATATTATGATGATTTTTATGTTTAAAAGTATTTAGTTTTGCACTTTTAAATTTCCTTAAATGTTTATGTTTATTTATGAATGTTTCTGCTATATTGTTATCCTTAATGAACATCTGAGCTCACCCTTTTCTATTTTTTCCCCGGATGTAAAGAAGTATTTTATCGTTGACATGTAGAGATAGGCTAAGGATATAAGTGTGTTAAAAATTGGAGAAAATTTTGTTGATATTTTTATTTCAGGATGTAATGTTAAACTTATGAATTTATATAGTACTTCCAAGGCTACTAAATTGATCGTTCTTTCAAGACATGATTCCTTGTAACATACCAATGTTTTGTTATAATGCATCGACTCTAAATAACTAGGTTCGAGGTGTAATAGTTGGTATTAGATAATGATTACTACAAACCTTGGAATCTAGATATAGAAAAACAATGATTAGAGAACATTATCCAAAGATAGAATTTGAGTATTAGTATAGAAGAACTTCCTAGAATATTGGTACTATAGAGATTTTTTGAGAATTCCACACAATACATCACTGTCTAGATTTGAGTGTGTAGAGGCAGCTCTAACACAGATGCACCTAGGGGTAAAAGTCAAAATAAACACTTTTATCTAGACTCGAACGACAACTAGTGCACGACAATGGGTCTTGCTGCACTCTTGGTTACGACACTCCCGAGAGATATGATTAGGAAAATTCTCATTTTCTTTACAAACTATTATGAAGGTTTTATGAGTATATAATTCCTAAAATAAAGCATTTTTATGATTATGGATTATATCCATAAATTTTTCAATTTATGTTTACTATTCAACATGTTTGGAATTACGTATTGTGATTCATAAACTAATCTACTGTACGCCATTGTTTAGAAATGGCGCCAAGTGGAAGGAATGGAAACCATATCAACCCACATAATCCATGTAGGGATATCCCAACTATAAAAGATATTTATACTTTTTTTGGTCATCAAACTGGTGTTGATTAGCTTATCACTATGCTGGTAAAACTCACTCAGGATATGACTAATAACCTTACCAGTATCGAGCACCCAGATCTACAATATAGAGGATCAATGTTAAACCACATCATGAGAAAACAACCACCAACATTCAATGGGAGTAAAAATCCAACAGTAGCTGAGCAATGGATAATTCCTTAGAAAAAAATATTTCATGCTTCAGGGAGTAACGAAATGGAAAAAGTTGTAATGGTAGTTTATTTCCTCACGGGTGATGAAATTAAATGGTGGTAATTAATCCAAAACACAAAATAAAACGATGAAGTATTGAACACAAAATGGTGGTATTTTAAAGAGATTTAAATAGAAAAAAATTTCCTCGTGACCATCGAGCAAATGTGGAATGATAGTTTCTGAGTCTTAGGAAAAAGAAGGATTACAAGGTAGCAAAGTATGAGTCTAAAATTACAAGGATAGATAGGAATACAACATATTATATATGTAACCCAAATAGTAAGATTGATAGATTATTTGATTGTTTAAAACCATTTCTCTATTGAGCATTATTCTCATAATCCTTCCCATCGTATGAAGATATTATCTCATGTGCTATTGAAACACAAAAGAAATTATCTATTTCTTATGACTTTAAAGAAAATCTTGAGAATAAGAGATCTAATGAACACAATGGATTTGGAAATAATGGGAATAAATGAAAAGTTGAATATCCATACTACGTTAAATATTAGAAGAAACACACTGATACATACCTGAAGGGAATGAGATCCGATTACATGTGTGGTGAAAAATTCCACCAAGTCGTGATTGAAAGGGGAAGAAAGAGGCTGTCAATATTGAATGCTACAATTTTAGGGAAAAGGGGCATTATGTAAATGAATTTCCTAAAACCCAAGGAAACTTACCCTAGAAAAGGCCATGGGAGTAAGGTCAAGCTTATGAAATCACTATTGCAGAAGTTAAAGCTCTGAAAAACGTGGTGGCGTGTAATTTAATGGTTCACTCAAGTTTAGCCAATGCTTTATTTGATTCTAGATCATCACATTATTTCATGTATTCCTAGTTTGTTAAGAAAATTAGATATTTTCAATTTGATTTAACAAGGGGTCTCCAAACAAAAAACCTAAGGGCAGTATCATCACAAAAAAATTTTGTGAATCAGTTACCATTACGGCATATAAATGTCTTTTATATACTGATCTCATCATCAAACAAATAATTGACTTTGATATAATACTCATAATGCATTTAATTTCAGACCATGATGCAAAAATTTATTATAAGAAGTAGGATATTACAATTTTTGATGATGATAAGGAGTACTTTATATTTAGAGATGAAATGTCACCACCTGATTCTTATCTCGATCCGCCCCCAATAGCTCTACTATATTATATTATTGTAGTGGAAGAGAATTAAATAACTATGGGTGAGGAATAGAATGTTCCAATAAAAGATGTACCTATTGTGTAAGATTATGTTGATCTGATTCTAGAGGATTTACCTAGATATCCTCCCAAACGAGAAACTAATTTTTCCATTGACTTAATTTTAGTTCAAGGCCCATATCGAAGACCCCTTATAGAATGTCCACTATGTAATTAGTGGAACTAAAGAAAAAACTAGAGTAATTAAGTAATAAGGGATTTATTTTCCCAACTATTTCTCCATGGGGAGCCCCTGTCCTTTTTTTAAGAAGAATGACCGATATATGAGGGTGTGCATTGACTACAGAGAGACCAATGATATACCAATAACAAACAGGTATCCCCTACCTCACATTGATGATTTATTTGAACAACATCATGGATCTCAGTATTTTTCAATGTTTGACCTTCGATTTGGAAATCATCAATTCTGTGTGAATAAGGAAGACATTCTGAAAACAACATTTCGAACTAGGTACGAGAATTACATGTTTATATTAATGCCTTTTGGATTTAATAATGCACTCTCTATCTTCATGGATCAAATAAATGGTGTTTTTAAGGAATATCTTTTTCACTTTTTAGTGGTATTTATTGATGATATTTTGTTATACGCAAAATTCTACGATGGTCAAGAAAATCACTTGCGCATTATCCTAAGGACTCTTAGATTAAATGAATTATATGGGAAATTTAGCAAGTGTGAATTCTGGCTTTAGGATTTTTCTTTCTTGGCCATATTATCTCTAAGGATAGAATCTATATTGATCCTTAAAAGACCAAGGCAATCCAATAATGTCATGCACCGATGAGTATAACTGAGGTATGTAGTATTATTGGTTTAGCAGGTTATTATCAGTGTTTTATCCAGAAAGTTTCCTAATTGGCTAACCCATTAACCATGCTCACTCGTAAAAGGGTTAAATTTATTTGGACAAAAGAGTGTGGATATTGTTTTGAAGGACTAAAGGGAATATTAGTTAATGATTTTATCTTTAATCTACCATTGGGGAATGATGGGTTTGTTATTTGTAGTGATTCGTTAAAGAAAGGATATGGTTGTGTCCTTATGTAGAATGATAGAGTTGTTTCCTATGCATCATTGCAACGAAAAATTCAAGAACAAAACTATCCCACTCATGATCTTGAGTTTTCAGCTGTAATGTCTACTCAGAAAATATAGATACACTATCTCTATAGTGAAAAATGTGAGATTTATACTGATCATAAGAGTTTGAAGAATATTTTATCCCAAAAAAAACTCAACACAAGGAAACGGATATGGTTTGAAATACTCAAGGAATATGATTTCACAATACACTACCACCCGAGGAAGGAAAATAAGGTGGAATATGCTTTGAGTAAAAAGTATCATGGATTATTGAACAAGATGATAGTTGAAACGGATCCAATATACATGGATGTAGAGAAGATAGATTTTGGAATAACCATGGAAGGTGAAACATCAAGGATTTTTCAAATGGTTTCCAAACCATCATTACTAGAACATATAAAAAGTTCTCACACTACTGATGATGAATTTGAAAAGATAATTAATGTTTTGAACGATGGGAGATTGATGGACTTCTTATATAAAGATTGAATTTTGAAATTTGGGAAGAGGATTTGTGTTCCCAATATACCTGATCAAAAAAGGGAATTGTTGGATGATGCTCACTGCTCTAATTTCACTATTCACACTGGGAGCACTATGATGTATAGGGATTTGAACGAAATTTTTTGTGGGACAAAATATAGAGGGGGATTACTGATTTGGTGTCAAGATATATAGTTTCTAACAAGTGAAACATGGAAAGAAACTGCATGGAGGTGTCATTCAACCTCTTACCATACGTGAGTGGAAATGGGATAATATTACAATGGAATTTGTCATAGAGATACCAAAGAATCCTAGAAAGAATGATGCAATATGGGTCATTGTTGGTCATCTTACCAAGTCATCACAATTTATTTCTATTAGAGAATATTTACCACTTGAATGTTTGGAAAGACTATATATTAAGGAAGTTGTAAGACTCCATGGTGTACCCATATTGATTGTTTCTGATCATTATCCTCGTTTTACACCAATATTCCGGAAAATTCCTCAGAAGGACCTAGATACTGAACTTTGTTTGAGAACTACCTACCACCCTCAAACAGATGGAAAATCTGAATGGACTATTCAAACCTTAAAAGACATGTTGAGATCTTTCTCACTTGACTGTAAATGTATGTGCGATCAGTATTTACCTATGGTATAATATTCCTACAATAATATCTTGCATTCATGTATTCAGATGGTACTATATGAAGCATTATATGGATAGAGATGTTGCACACCAACTTATTGGGATGATATTGGTGATAGAAAGCATGTTGGCCTTGAATGTGTTGAGGAAACAATATAAAATGTGAATATTGTCCAAACCCACATCAAAGATACCCAATGTAAGCAGAAGAGATATGCCAATAATTTGAGGAAGGATTTATAATTTCAAGTTTAATATCATGTTTTCTTGATGGTATCTCCATGGAAGGGTGTTATACTATTCAGTAAGAAGTGTAAATTAAGTCACAGGTACATCTGACCTTTCGAAATTCTAGAACAAATTGGAGTTGTAGCTTATCGTTTGGAGATGCTCCATGTATTTCCAAAGTTCGTGATGTGTTCCATATATCACTGTTGAGAGAATACATGCCTGACCCAACACATGTAATCACCTATTAGTAAATTGATATTGTACCCAATCTGTCTTATTTTTGAAGAGCCTATCAAAATTGTTGATACCAAAGAACAAGTTTTGAGAAATCGGACGACTCATCTGGAAAAATTTCTTTGAAGAAAGCATAAGATGGAAGATGCAATGTAAGAACCAATGGAACTTATGATGAAGAAACACCTGAATAATTTTATTCAATAATATTATAAAAATTTTGAGGACGCAATTATTTTAAGGAGAAGAGAATGAACACCCCATGCTTCCTCAGTACGTTTCTCTTTTAATAATACAATAGCTTGTGTTGTACGCAACATGGAGTTTTAACAAACCACGACCAATGAAACAAGCCGTTCTAAATAGTAATATCCACTTTTTTAAATTTTATATATTTTAATTCTCAAAATGGACATCATTTTTTGATTCAAAATATCAAAAATAACTTATAGTGAATTTTTGAATTTTTATGAGAACATTCAATTTTTGATTAATAGTAAAAAAACATTGCCTTATTTTTAAAACCAAATATTTAATTAAATAATTATTTATATTATTTTAATATATTTTCTTTCAAAATAAATACATAATACCTATATATGTTTAATTTAATTCATTGGATTCATTTTATAATAAGTTTAGATATATAAAATTTTAGTGAACTTTTTACAGTCTTTTACCCACCTTCTAGGAGAATTTACAAATTTGCATGAAAACATAATTTTACCACTTTTATGAGATGAATTTTAAAAATACAGGGGACATGGTTGATATCAGTAATTAACATTTGTTTCAATAAGATGAAAATAATTTTTGGTGAACAATATCTTTTGACTTATATTCACCACTGTTAAAAGTAAATAGGGTAATTGAGGGTAAAAAAGATATTATAATTACAATAAAACATGTCCTAATTCTATTGGAAAAGGGTAATTCAACCAAAAAAACTTTAGGAATAAAATAATTTCCTGTTTGGTCCACTTCGATTATATTATTAAATTTATTATTATTTTATTTAAAGAAGAGTTAAAAGAGTTAAATTCAATGTAAAATAAATAAACTATTTGTAATATAGGTTTACACATAAGATAAATTAGAATATAAATATTCATTATAAAGCTAAACCTATTTTATACATAATGATATTTTATTTATAATTTTTACACATTATATATTTAAATTTATTTATGACATAATGATGATGCAGTAATTACCTAATTAATGAAATATTAAAGTAATAGTTATTATAAATATCCAAATAAATATAAATTGAGAGTTTTTCTGAATTACATTAATTTTATATGGTTAATATGACATTTTAGGTTTATTAAATATTTTTTTTTGAAGTAATCATGTTGTTATGACTTTAAGAAAAACAAAATACTCAATAGTATCAAAATTGACATAAATGTATTTTAAAACAAATATTATATTACTAAATGATATAATTATTATAAAAATCTAAATATCATCCAATGGACATAGATATGGTTATGTATAATTATAATGAACCTCCTGGGGTTTTCTAAGCTTGTTATAGTGTGTTTATTAACCATATAATATAAAAATACAATGATACATGGTAAATGTTAAACTATTTGACTGAGAGTTAAATATAAATGATAAGGTTAATATGATGACCAAACCCTATCTAAATCCTATTGTTCGAGAGTTTTTCGTCCCATCCAATCCTAATCCTCAAAAGAATTCAATTTGGAGCCATTAAAAACTGAATATTATTTTATTTTAAAATAATATTTCGAGCTTTTCCTAAAGTAACCCTCAACTCTCTCATAAAAAAGAACATCCCCTAATCTTAATTTCACCATTCCAAAGTCTTTTCCATAGATATCCCCTACCCAAATATCCTCCTAAATTCTTTTATTTCAATCCTAGAGGCCATACATTTATCAGAAAGCCAACCTATGGATCCCTTTTGATCAACTCAAAAGGAAACACCAGATGTAGAGGTAATAATTTCATCACCCTATTTCAAGTTATATTCTTCTTCCAATTCATCATTCATTGTTGTTTCCATACCAAAATAATAAATATAATACAATCTACATACTGTGATTTTATTATAAATATGGTACAAACATATTCGTTATTCTATTCATCAAATAAATGACAATGTCATCAAACATGCGTACGTACGGCTTACCTTCTCCACGTCTTGGTGTAGTTCGTTATTAAAAAACATTATTATTATGATGGGTATAATAATGAGTATAACATATGTAAATAATAAATATAACAGTTTAATGATTCTGTATATATGATATACCATCAAATAACATACTATATTGCAATCAATACAATGATATTGCCGCCCGTGTGTACGTGCGGATTACCATCTCCACGAACACGATGGCATTCTATTCCCCATCGTAGCCATTCAAGAATAATTTTCATTTCATGATTAAAAATAATGTTTTAAAAATTAATATCATTCTTGATATGAATCAAATACATCTTATATGTAACAAACATGGCTTATGAAACAAAACATATAAATGAAAATGAATCGGTTATCACCATAAATGATGATAATACTAAAATATTATTAACAAATAAATATTATAAGATAATATATGATATCATATTTACATATATGGTTCTTTTATAATTTAATAACATTGATTTAACTATTCTATAGGATGTTAATGTACCCTCGTCCAAAGAAAAGTACAAGGTAAGTGTTAATTTCACAATCTCTTTATTATCCGATGTTATTTTTATGTATCTACTAGGACATCATTATCATTCACATCCATGTATATTAAAAAAGTCTTTCAAAAAAATTTAAAATTTATTAGACTCTGGGTTAAATTCATTTATTCCCTTTTTGACTTTTTATAAAATGGTTTGAATGGAATCCTTCCATCATTTTCCAAACAGGGTACTATATGACCATTTCAGCAAAATTATGATAAGAATGTCTTTTTTTAACTTATATGGTGGGTGTTGCTATTTTACACCTTTATACCATCATTAAAGCTTTCCATACAAGCCTATAATAATATTTTCAAAATAAATATTTTCTTTTATAATTATGTGACTTTTAAATGATTTCAAAATAGAAAAAGGTATTTATATCAAATAGTTTTCATATCATATATGCCAAAATTCATTGGGGGATTTTAAACATGTTTGAATTTGATTTATTATTATTGTAATGTTCCATATTGTATTCAGGGTTTTGTGATATTTTTTTACTGTGGATGTGTTATTTTTACACCATTCGGGTTTTATGGATAATGTATTTACATTTCGTATTAATGTTTTAATATGAATGTTTTTGTTATGTTTAAACCTTTTCATATGAGGAATGCATTGGACATAGTAAGTGATAGGTGGAGCCCGCTATAGCTCCTCGATGCATCAGTAGTTCTAATGAGGCATACTAGTGTCTTGGCGTAATGACTTGACAAAATATTATTTGTAGTCTTGTCACAATGCCTTGACTACTTGGTTATGAAATCTGACATTATGAATTCCATCATTATGAAAGTGGATATTGATATTGCGTGGGATTATTTGACTATTAGAATATCCATGTAAATATGTAAACGGAATTAATTGATTTTATCTTTTCCATATTATACTAAAGTTTATGTTTAAGTGGTTTTTGTTTCAGTCTTATACATTGCCTTAAATGTGAATGCTTATTTATGAAATTTTCCACTATATTGTTATCCTTACTAAGCATCTAATCTAACCCCATTCTATGTATTATTTTTTCCTAGGATGGGAAGAAATATTTTATGGTTGAACTAAAGGGATAGTATAAGAATATAAGTGTATTCAAAAGGGGTAGTTATATTGTTGATGTTTTTATTTCATAAGGTAATGTAAACCATATGAATGTTTCTAGTACTTCCAAGGCTACTAAAATGATCTGTCTTTCGGGATATGATTCTTTGTATCAAGCCAATGTTATGTAACAATGCATCTACTTTGGGTAACTGGTGTCGGGGAGTTACAATTTTTTCCATACTACCAGTGTCTACATGTTATGTGTCAAAAGTAATGTGATCAGATCCTTGTTTCATAGATATGTCGGCCACTACACCAACATTGGAGTACCTGACATGAAATAAAAACTCAAAACACAAAAAATTATTTCCCCAAATCAACATAATAGACACTGATACTAAGGTATAACTGAATTCATGGATACCACTCTTTAACGACATTAAATAACATGTCAAAAATTGTGATTACCCCAAGCCCAATACCAATTTTCAAGGGGATGGATACCCCCCCTGAGTCGGCATATCCCAAAAATATGAGGCATTAGCCTCATATTCCTGTACACAAACACACCCCTATCCAATCCCGAATAATGATGAAATGTAAAACAAATACTATAAATTGAGGGAAATAACTATGATCCCACAATAAATATTTGATAGTAATATATTTAAATAGAAAATATGGCCAAATATAAGCCCAACAAAAAGCTATAGTGAATCCAACCTACTCCAAGGGTGGGTACTATGATCAAATGAAACCACCTTGAAAACCCATTAGTTGTCTCAATCAATTTAGAATCCACCATATTTCTATTCTCCAAGGGGACTATCAAATGGGACATCATTTTAATAAGGCATGACAGTTGTTGGAAAAAACTATGTAGCGGTGAGTATAGAAATACCAAGGATGAGACACTAAAAACACTAAACAATAATAATAAAAAATATTCAACTCCATATAATGATATAAAATCAATATATAGAAAAAACACACCCAGATATACTCAATAAGGACATCACACCACCAGGAAGTCACAACCAACTACAAGCCACAAGATTCTATATGAAGAAATTCACATTTCTAGAGAATCTACTAAAAAAGAAATACTATCACCATATACACTCATCCGGAATGTCAAGATCATTTTCCATTCCCAATAGATATAAATGGTCTCATTATACATTGGTACATAGATATGTGTCAAGACCATAACTATTGGGGGACACCACGAACCCAATCACTATCAAAACACTATATATTGGATCAAATTCAAAAGATAGCATGAACCCGACCATTACATCCTTCTATATGGAGTACTAATTACCAAATCAAGATTTCATTCCAATTCCACAAATCCCAGCTAGCATATATTGATTAATGAGGATTGCATTCTAGTCTCACAGAGTGACTCCACAAACTATATCAGAGAATCATCCTATATATGGGATCACAATCTAGTGATGTTAACGTAATTACATATCGTACCATTATATGGATGGACGAAGGTAACAGAAATAACCAATAATATTACAGAATATGGGAATCAAGGTCTAAAAACACCCTTGAATGGTTACATAGTATCTACAAGGGGTACACCATGTGTCCTGCTATCCCCAAGTCTACCCACGTGGTAATTCCTAACATGACATTTAACCTCAATATAAATGGAGTTTAGGTTGAATGAATTGTGTGTAGAGGTATCCTGACACCAACCCATGATTTATGGATGTTCCCATGTATTTATTTCCATTTCTATGAACCATTATACATCGTGACTAATTCATTGCATGTCCAATGTCGTGTACTCCTAGTCAGGCTTATCTACGATATAAGGAACACATCGGGACTCATTGAAAGGATCACATGGTGTGTGACCATATCCCAAAAAAATTGATATTTAAATCAATATGAAACCCTAATTCAATTTCAAGTGGTCCCACATGACATGTAATTCAGAAATACATGGTGTGTAAATTGATATTTCCTAGAATATGTGGTTTCACTTCCACATCTCCCACTTCCACGACAAATCAACCATCCTTACATGAAACTATATATCTAGGGTCATCTAAGACCTACTTATATTGATATCCAAGATTCAAGGATTAAATCTACTCATGAAATTCCCTCTTATAGCAGTTGAAGTTTCACTATGCATCACTTGGGAATAATGATTAGTACTAGTATCTTCTCATTCATACAAGAGTTTTACCCCATTATTTATTAACCTCCTATAGAAATCTCCATTGAATGTTGTACGCAAATTATTGATATTTCTCGCTGAATAATGATCTCAAAAAAATCAATTACTAGGTAATCATCGAACCTTGATACAAAATAAATACTTTCATTAACTATTCGATGAATGGGGGAAGAGATCCTAAAAAAATTCAAAAAATAACAATGAACCTCTAAAATTGTTTTCTCAACCTTGATCTACATTCCTAGAGTTATAATAATGATGAGGAATAAAAAATCAATGAAAAAATAAAATAGATACATCAAATTAATTCTTCCATTGATCCATGAATTAATTTTATTCAAGAAATTGATATATATTAAATCAAGATTAAATAATAGGGTGAAGAACAAAAATCAACATCTTGTATAGACTTTGGATCAATATTTAATGAATTATGGTGACTCATTATCATTGATGATGTGATACATGAACTACATTGGAAATATGATCCTTGATCTTAATCTGATCCATCACCATTCCCCAATAATTCTCTCCACCAATGGATCTCCAATAGTTCTATCTATTTCATTATTTTGCTGACAAAACCTATGAATGCACCATAACTAAAAATTTTAGGAGAGGTTAGGTCACTACGTCAACAAATTACATTAATAATTTTTTAATAATTTTCTTCATTTTAAGACAATTATGGATTTTTCACAAACACCCATTATCGAACAATAATTTCACTCACTTATTGTACCATAACATTCATAACTAATAAGTTCCCTAAGATTTAAGATTTAGGGGAACATTATTGATTTATTCTCATTTTTTAGGAATATTGTATCCACATGCTATATAATATATTTAGTCTATATAAAAAATTTAATCAGAAAACACTGGGTCTCCGAATCACAATCTGCCTCATCACCAAGTCTAAAAAATAATACATACAATATCCAAAAACAATACATGTAAAATAGAAGTCATTGCATTCGAATACATGTTGTTAATTCATTAACCCCGATATATAATGATATAATATTAATTATTTGCTTAATTAAAGAAATTATCTAGGTTTAATACCTTAGATTTTTATAATTTATTTAATTTATATTATATTTATATTAAATTTCATAGTTGGTTTATTCCAAATTATGTATTTAGGGAAGTATTCTTCATATTTTCGAAATGACATTGGTTTGTTGGTTAAAGTTCAAATATTTTATTTATCCATTATATATAGAATTTTAATAATTAAATAATTATCACCCTTATATAAAAAATAGAATGTTTTCATCACCTTTGATTGGATAGGTGAAAAACAAATTGATCAATTTGTGGAGATGGTATTGCACATGTACACATATGGTAAGTTATCATTTTTAACATGCCAAATGAAAATAATATTTGTAAAACCTAATATTTACATAATAAAATTATTTTCATGAATATCACATATGTTTTTTTTAATCCAACATAATAAAAAACATTTTTATTTTCTTAGGGAAAAACCAAATACATCGCTCCATGGTGGTGGTGGTAACACGTATGAATGAACAATGGATTAATTCCCCATGGGATTGAAATGAGATGAATTAGGTTTCCCCGTTAACATAATGACATCTAATTTTATATGGGAATTTTTTTTATTATATTTTAATTGTTAGTACATAATAAAGGCGGGCATGTGTTGTAATAAAATGTAAATTTTCAATTGTGTTGATTACCGCCTATTTATTGAATCTAATTTGGATATATTATTAATTAACATAGAAATGTTATTTTAAAGGGAATATTAAAACTATAGTTTTATAAATTATTAGTGTGGAATTTGTTTGTTTTGTTAGATATTTGTTTCTCATCGTTGATTAAATAATAGAAGAGTGGTGGTGTCCTTTTATAGTGAAGGAAAATAATGAATTTTTAATTAACTAAAATATTTAAATATAATTATTTTTTTCATTTGAAAGTGAGAAAATTTTTAAATTAATTCAAACCATTGATTCTGTAAGGTGGAATTATTTTTTTAAAAAAATATAGAGATTTTCATGTTGTATTTTAAACCATACAATTGATTTTAACTACTTTATTATCAAAATTGATACCTAACTATTCCAAATATAAATTCAAAAAATTCGGATAAACATTATTCTATAAGGTTAAAATTTCCTAAAAAATTGACATAGAACTAAATAATATACCATATCCTATCTCGTCGCACTCATTAAAAAATATTTTCTTTTTAAATCATTTAGTAATATGTGTCATTTAATAGGAATTTAAAATCATTTTAGTTGTAGTGAAATTATATTATTTTGACTATGTTGAAATAAATTTAGATAATTGATTCTAATATAAACATTTGAAACATCAATTATAAATTATTTGTAAAAATAAAATAAATGTGACAACATAAATCAACTAAACAAAAATATTTAAAAAAAATTATTTACATTGATTTTTGTACGTCTTTCACATACACGATATCAATGTTATGTAAGCATTTATGATAAAAATACAATCTCTTAAAAAATTTAAATTCAAAAAAATACATTTTATGTTGAAATTATTATTTTATATTCAATAATAACTTTTTATATCCTTAAGTTGTAATATAATTAAAACATATTGATATTGACTTCCATTTTTCCATATTTGATTTCATAAAATAATATAACGAACATTTTCAAAGAAAACAAGAACTAAAATTACATGTTAGAGAATATTTTAAGGGTTATGTTAAAAAATAAGTCACCTAATTGAAATATTGTATGTGTTAGACCGATTTTCGATGCTAAATGAAACCAATTATAACCTTAATAACTGAATTAACTCTTATTCTAGTACCAAATATTTATGACAATTTCTAATTTCAATGACCATAACTAGATATAAAATATTTTTCACAAATTTAATGTTTTAATTAAAAAAATGAAATAAACATTATGAAGGAAAATTTTAAATGTGGTATAAATGAAATTTATTATATTAAAAAACTACGAAAAATAGTTTTTATGAAATATCATGATTTAAGAATAAAAATTATATCACCATCAAATGAATTTCAATGTTTTTATCTAGGTATTTTTGTGATCAATTAAGAAATTTATTTTTTAAAAAATAAAAATTAAAAGGATAAATTGAACAATATAATTAAATGAAATTTCCCAAAAATTTTATTTTCAATTAAAGAAAAAATAATATAATTTCATAATGATCAAGCATCAATTCCCAAATTCAAAATAATTTTCCAAAATTTGTTTACTAAATACCGTAAATTTTATTTCTATTGATACTTAGGATTACTAGTTTATAAATTCCTTATTATATCATTTTTACTTCATAAAAGTGGCAAAATTTGTAAAATAAACATTTAAACATTTCACACCAAATTAAATCATTTCATAAAAATCTGAAATACATTATCCTACAATAATATTCAAATAGTTGTTTCAAAAATGAAATCCATTTTATCAAATATAATTTTTAAAATAATATAAAATTAATTTTAATATTTTCTCAAAAATAAAAAAAACTATTATTGATGAAAATGGATTTTTGAAGCATAGAATGACTTTACTAGAAACTGGATTATTAATTTTATAGAATTGAAAAAAACTATTATTTAAAATATAATATATAAATAAATTTCAAAATTATGTTACTTGGATTCACACTCATTAATTCAATGGCTCAGATATATTTTCCATATTAAAATAATGACATTTCATGATATTTCTAGATCACTGTTTTTTTATATTGAATCCTATCAAATGTAGTATTTTATATTTTCTATGACTGTTAAATTTTATAATTTTTAAAAAATAATTCATTATTTTTTAAAGTGATATCAAAAATCAAGGGGTTACAATTTTAAAATACCATTGTTGAAAAACCTAATCATAAAAAGGGTTAGAATAACATCCATTTGAAAAACAGAAATTGGAAAGATGATGGCCATATTAAAAACTCAAAACATGGATTCTAAATAGGATATAATAATTTTTTATTGAAAATATAATTGTGGAAGATTTGAGTAATGTCTACAAAATGATGGGGAGTGATATATAAAGAAATAATGATAAAACTAATAACATAAAATCATAAATTAGTATGTGTAAATTGATACCATAAATTCATCATAAATGGAAAAAGGTGGATAATATTTTAATTTCATGTTAATTTTTCAATAGATTATGGTCTTTTTATCATTAATATAGAGAACAAAATAAAAGTTACATTTTTTATTTCACCCCATATTATAATTTGAATTCCTTCATTATGATTCCATTCTATCTATAATAACATGAATCCTAACACATACTCGATAAAATTAATATTTTTAAAAAATATTTCATTCCCCAATTAATAAAATGAACTCTTAAATGATTAAAATAACTATAAAAACATTGAATTTTATCCCTCCTGTCTTTAATAATTATCCAAAACAAAAATGGATAACATAAAATGAAATTATATCCAATATTAACAAACCATCATATTGTGAAATACAAAATTAATCTATTTCTTCATCAACAATATCAATAAAAGATAAACATATATGAGTCAATAAATAATTGACAATAAAATTCTTTGAAACAATTCTGAACAATGTCAAAGCCAAAAAATGATAATGGTTTGACCACATATTCTTCCAAAATAACATTTATATCAAAATTACATTATTCAATCTAATGGACACATAATAAAATTATATTTTTACATATCATATAGTCCCTATAAAATAATAATCCTTTCTATCAATAAACTAAATTATGATAAACCAAAAGAAAAATCATATATACATCAAAAGGATAATTCAACCATTACACCTTAAATAAAAACCCATATTGGAAAAAAATATTTTCAATTCAATTAACCTTTTAATAATATCAAAATAGTGAACTTCATAAAAAATTAAAATAATCACATAGTCACAAAATAATTATTCAACTCCATGATTATCTATATGATAAATCATATGTTACCAATATTTATTAACATAGTGGTCATGATTTATTATAAGGACCACAAAATGAAATATAATATCAACCCCCGATTTTATAAACTCAATTAAAATAATTTCACAAAAAAATAAAAAATTATGTATTAAATATCCTTTTCAAAGGTTAAACATAAGGGTTATTCATACTTCAAACATGAATTAAAAATCAATAATTTTTTCTCAAAGTACCTCATTCAGATGAATAATCAAAAATGGTATCTATGAATTTAGACATATAACCATACATAGTATTTTTAACCCATGATGGTGACCATAAATATTATGGTAACCTCACACAAAAATATCATAATATCAAAATTAATCTTATCCTATTTTATTACACCTAATATAATAGACATTAAATGGCACTCAAACATACAACAATAAAAAATATTTATATTTATGGACTTGAAAAACATAACCTAAATTTATCTATATGAAGCATAAGACATAAAACATAAATATTTCATCACTTACCTATGTAAAAAAGTTGTAGGTTTATTATTTTTGATAATTATGACAAACTTATGTATAAAAAAGTGGAAATTTTCACAATGACTATATTTTCTGACAAAAATCATTTATAAAGATAAAATCTCTTCACTCCTGTAATCTATCTTCTCATGAGAAATTAAATTTTTAATTCATTGAATCATCGTTAATAAATGTGGAAAATAATTTCAAAATGTGTTATGTAGAAGATAATTTTTAGTAAGGTTCTTATGGAAAATCCCATTAGTCATTTTCAAATCTATGAAATCATATAAAAGAATATTTTTTACCTAAAATACTTTGAGATCAAATATTAAAATACTTTCGGATGAAATCATATTTATTTCCCAATGAAATTAATTAAATAATTTAAATTATAAAATTAAAAACATATTCATGAATTTTTTATATAAAATAAGGATAAGTGATACCCTTTTCGTAAAATAAAACCATTTATACGTAAAAGATAAAATTATTCTATAAAAATATAATCCCCATATCTTATGAAATCAAATGTTCTCTTTAAAAATTAAATTAATATTATGGTTTTTTCTAACATCATATTCATATAACTGATATAAGACACCTTAAAAATGGAATCACCTACTCGACTAATTAAAAAATAAATCTCCAAAGAACATTACATTACCAAATCCATTCAAGGGTTATATCGGGATCATCCATATTCCTAAAATATATCCAGGGACCATAAAATATATAAAATATATTTATGATTTCACTTTCATCAAAAAATGATAAATTGATCTATTTAAAACATATGTATAAACATTTAGGGAGTATATTAAAAATAAGGGTAATGAAATTTAATTAACTAAAGACACATTTAAAAACCAACATGAATAATAGAAAAAAAATATGTTATTTTGATATAAAATTAAAAAATATAGATAATCAATATGAGAGAATAATTTTTATGATCGTTCAAAATTCCAACCATGAAGTATACTTTAATATAGAACATTATTTTTTCTTTTTGTAAATAAATTAATAACCACTCATATAAAATAAATAAAATATTCCTTTTCAAAAAAAATTAAGAAATTTAAAATGTGACATATAATATTTTTTATATTTATTAATGTCAACAACAATAAATTATTATAATATTTTTGAAATATGAATATAGAAGAAAATTATTTAAAAATGAAATCATTTAATCAAATACATTATGATTTTACATTAATTGTCCCCTTATAAAGTGATAATCATTTTAACAAAAAATAATAATAAAAGAACATTGAATGGATTTTCATTTAATTTAATTTAATAGTGGAATGATAAAATATATATCCATATAGGATTTTTTATACCAAAAAAATAAAATATAGGTTGAAAACTCATGTGTCTCAATAAAAGTGAAATGATATGGGAAATCTCTCACCTCATCTCCCAAAAAGCCATAACATTTATTTGAATCCTGTATTATGATATTACATTAATTATTTAATTTCTTGTATGCCATTAATAGTTTTCATCCATTTTCATTAAATAATTTAGTTCTTTTATTTTTAGGATAAAAGTAATTTCTTAATTTTATATATCTACTTCATGTATTTTGAGGATGATCTATTCATAATTTCAAAGACTTTGACATACTGAGAATAGTCCTTGAGATCATTATTACACCATCACTAGAATAATATTAATAAAATAACAGTCATATTTATATATAAAATTAAATTTATTATTCACTCATTAATGGAAAATAAGAGAAATGAGGACATCATTGCATGGAGCTTGTATTCCATACCTCTGTATGAGCAAATTTTTCATTTTACCACGGTTGTATGTGTATGAAATTATTACTAAACAATGTTAAAAATTAATAATAATTTCATGGATATCATATATTTTAAATCCATTCTAATAACCCTCATTCTTCCGTCATGATTAAAAATAAAATACATTGCTTTGTGGATGTGGTAGTGCACACTTAAACATGAACAACATTCTCCATTCCATTTAGAGACGAAAGAATGGTGAATAAGGTAATTAAATTTTCAAAATAAAATTTAAGTATATAGGGTATAGTGAATTTAAAATATATTATTTTTTCTATAAAATTGAAAATTTTACATTAAAAATTAAATTTAGACACTCGATTCAGGTGATTATATACTATTTACTGAACCTCATATGGATCTCCCATTTATGTTCTTATTGATAGTCTTTTGAAGGGACTATTCAATTAAAATATGATATGGATATATATTAGTTGTTTTTTATTTTTTTGGTTCTTTTATGATTCTAATGTTGGTGTATAGAATTTAGGATTGGTGGTTTCCTTTGATTGTAAATCATTTAGCATACTTGAAATTAATTAAAAAAATTCTTATAATAAATAATTTTTTTTCTGACATGGAACAAAATGCCAAAATATTAAAAAATATTATAGATTGAGGTATAGATAATTTCAGCCAACAATATATGGATATTTTACTGTAGTATTTTAAACCTTACCTTTGGTGTCAAATCCATAATCAAAAATATATAACCATAATCAAGAAAATACATATTTTAAACAAAACAGTTTTACCAATTTATTTATAATGTAACAACTAATTTAAAAATGGTAATGGAATAAAAATTTGGAAGAAATATCATCATTTTAGGCCCCATTAAATATTTTTATGGTTTTTAATCCCTTATGAATTTTTTATTTTTCATAAAATTCCATTAATTTCATTTTGAGAACTATTTAAATTTTTTTGTCAAATTCATCATGATTGGTATCGTAATTAAAAATACATTAAAATTGTAAAATAAATTACCATAAAAAATTAAATTATTTTTGTTGATGATAATTATTGTATTCATTCATAACTTCTCTTTTCCCCTATGTTAACTCATGTGACTAATTAAAATTATGAGACTGGCATTTAAAAAATATGTTACTTTAAATAAAACAATGTTCTTTATTAATGATAGATGGCCCAAAAATGACTACTTTTTTAATATATGAATATTTTTGTTTATATAAAACAATTAAATAGAAATAAATACGTTATTAGGTATAATTTTAACACCATATCATATTATTTTAAACATTAATTCTATGATTTACCATTTCGAAGGTGTCATATATTTTCCAAAATAACTTTTCCACACAACAAATGATAATGTCAATAGATTTATAAAATTTTAAAATGTTGATAAAAATATGTTACCTATTTTAAAAAAAAGTATATTCTATTACTATATTAAAAATTATATAATAAATGAATTTAAAAATTGCGAAATAGTTTTTTTGGGAAATACCTATGGAAAGAATAAAAATTAATTCACATTTAAATAATGTAAAATGATATTTTAAAGGAATTTTTTGTTTTTAAAAAATAAAACATGACGGTTTTTGGAATTCTATATATATTCTAAACATTTTTAAACCTTACAAACATACCATTAAATATAATGAGTCAAAAATAATTTTTAATTTCAGGAAAATATATTTTTTGTTCAAAAAATGCATCCACAAGTTTCCCAAATCAATATAATAATTAAAATATATTATTTCATTGTGGTAACATATATTTAGTCAGGAAAAAGGAATAGAAATTTATAATTTCTTTCCAACATAAAATTAATATAAATAATTATATCATATTAAATTACACTACATCAATGATCAGTAAAAAATAAATATTTCAAAAAAATCCTAAATATATCAATCTAAATAATTTTTAATTGATGATTTTAATTATATATTATCCTATTTAAAAAATAAAATATCAATATTTATTACATATTAATTTCAATATTTTTTAAAACAAAACAAAAAAAACCATTTTCAAAGAAAATAAATTTTATATGTAGCAAAACACTCTAATAAAAATAAAATATATATTTCTGAAGCACTTAGAAATGCATTATTTTGTATGATATATATATATATATATATTAATGTGGTTAATATAATTCATACTCACAATTTAGAGATCTAGATGTATCTATCCAATTTATATATTAATATTTCACAGTCATTAAATCTTAGTGTTGGGTATCAGGTTTTCAATCTAATATAGTATTATTTTAAAATATCATGATGTTATTATTAAAATGGTCATTCATAGAGGAATTTTCAATATATTAGTGTGTCATCTCTAAAAGGGGTATCAAAAAATAATTTAAACATAAATATTGTTTAGGAGTGGCTAATGAGATCATCTATAACAGAGATTCATTTTTTCCAAAAAATTGTATGGTACTAGTGATTATTTATGAGGAACTATCACGAGCTATCCTCGGGGCCTGTGTTGTGACTACCCCAAGCCCGCCTTCCATAGGTCCGGGGCTGACGACTAGCACCAAAGGCGTAAATCCCGATAAAAAGGAAAGGAATTGCCTTTATGAAATGTAAACAGACACAACCAGAGTATAAGCGGAAGCAACCACTAAGTAAGAAGTATGACAAAAGTGATGAAAATAAGGGGTCAAAAATACAAGCCCAACTATAAAGTACAAGGTAAAAGACAAAACAACTGGATGGTGACAAGAAGCTCTGGGATCGTCCACCACGGATCCTGCCTTAATGGTAGGTAAAAATAGCGCAACTCCTAGATCATCCACCATGGATCCTACCTGAAAGGTAGCTACAGATAGCCTCCTCAGTGCCCTCGTACTTCAACCTCCTCTGGGTACCGACTCGTCATGAGTTCCACCCCCAGGTGTCATCCAGTCCTCATACACTCGGCCTTCGTCAGCACATTCCATCATCTGCATTCAACACAACGTGGTGCGGGCATAGCCCGTGCTAGGGTGAGTATGACGATACATAGAAAGGACCCCGAGACAATGAGGGTCTCACTAAATCCTATAAGGATAACCACAATAAGGATCTCAAAAGATAACCCTTACATAGGTATAAGCCCATACTTATACCTAAGTTATCAAGTAACCCATCTCAATCTTGAGGAAACACAAAGGTTATGAAATCAACGAATAACTACATCTTAGGTATATGCCCATACATATACCTAAGTTATCAAGTAACCCATATCAATAATGAGGAAAACACAAAGGTCATTGACTCATCTCAAACCATGGTTTTATTCATGATGTCGAAACCATGGCTACTGGAGAACTCCTCCTCTATCGAGTACAGTGGGCATGCCGCTACAACCAAGCGCTTTCCACTAACCCTGGACTGCTGAAGTACTCCACCTGTCGAGTATTGTGGGCCTGCTACAACAACCAAGCGCACACCCTCATTACCTAGAGAGGTACTCCTTCGGTCGAGTATTGTGAGTCTTCCGCTATAACCAAGTGCTCCTCCATTGTGGGTCTGCTGCTACAACTAAATGCACCCCACTGGGCCATCTGAATCACACCGAGTAGATCGATCAGCAGTCGTCAAGTCTCAGCCAGCTACATGGTCTCAGCACTCCGTACGCTCATCTCCAAAAGGGTCCACTCCACTTGCTACTGGTCGATACTTCCAAGTGTTATGTAATATCACGTGGAAGTATCTCTAAGAACCTCCTCGTCTTAGGGGTCTCAACGCAACAGATGTCACGTCAATCGGACGTCCGATCTGTGAGTTATTAGCCTCTTCATCCCGGGGGCCCGGTTGGTTTCATGTGCGAACCAACCCAACTGTATATCAACAGTACCTCGAACTCTCATATGGTATACTCAATGGAACCGTTTCTCAAAGATATTACCAATGCCGCTGATGGTTCGTCAAAGGGACACCCGGTCTGAAAGTTATCAGCTTTTCTGTTCCAGGGGGCCGGTTGGATTTTGGGTACAATCCAACCCAGCCATACTCCAACTGTGTCCAAATGACAGGTGATGTATGGAAAAAGAACTGTCTCATAAATTGGAATCCAACAAAGTCGATGACACGTCATTCAGACGCCCGTAGCTCAAGTTATAAGCGTTTCCGCTTCAAGGTCCTAGTTGGTTTCGGGTTCAAACCAATCTGTCCATACTCAAAGTTAGCCAAAACCTTGTGTGTAATATATCAAAACGTCTCTATCGATCCAAGGAACCCTACGAAACTGACGGTGCATCGATCAGAGGTTCGTAGCCCATGATATAGGCGTTAGAACGAACTTGATCTGAAAATAGGGGGTTTGGGCCCGGTCCGACCTGGCCTAATACCCCCTAGGTCGGCCCGAACCGGGTCGACCCGACTTGGGTCTGGGTCAGGCCCGGTTGGGCATGGCCCATCCTGGCGCTGGCAACCCATCCAAGCTTGGCACGGCCGGCCCAGCCCGTGCGGCCTGCGGCCCGGCTCAGAAGCCGGTCGCGGCTCGGCGCTGGCCGAGCGAGACGCAAAAGCGGTCACAACCCCCTTTTTCTAGAAACGGTGGATCCAGTGAGATCCGCACTACCAACAGGTCGGGGGGGGGGGGGGGGGGGGTTACACCACCCGGTTTCTTAGAAACGATCTGCCATGATGGCCGGCCATTGTGTAACCGTGGGACCCCCTCGGGTCCTGCCTCTAGGTGGCGCCAGCAGCTGGCACATCCGCCGCCCCTTTAATGTCTATCGCGGCCTTCGGTGGAGGATCTGTCGACTGGAACGGTGTGTCGGCACCGTGCCCCACCACTGCGGCCCGCCCCGGTCGCGACCCCTTGTATCTTTGGCGTGGAGTGATGGCGTCGCGCCCCTCGGCCCGGCCTGCCCCAGCCGCGGCCCTTTAGCTCCGGCGCCGCGCCCCTTCGTCGCGGCTCGACAAGGCCATGGTCTGGCTCTACTCCACGCGGCACGATGGTGTCGCGCCTCTGCATTGACATGACAATCAAGCATTGATGATCCTCCCGTGATCGGCCCAATGCCGACGGTTCTTCATTGTCCGCCTCCATCATCCATAATCAACAAACGAAAGGGGAAGGGTCAGACCGTGTTCGTGCGGTCCGAGCCGTTCCTTGTCAATATGGTATCAAGCAGCCAAACAAAACTCAACAATTGAAGAACGATGAAGAACGGTATTAAAACCTGAACATAAAAACCCTACCTCAAACATGATGTTTCACATCATCGGGCCGCGGAAAGAGGCAAGCGTCACGATAGAATGGCGTCACAGAATAACGATATCAATCACATCATCATCGAAGGAAGAAAGAACATTATCATTGGTGATGTTCCCCTGCGGTTGTGTCTTCTTCTTTGACGTGGTGGAAGAAGAAGAAAAGCCACGTCGTCGGTGACTTCGTGTTCTATGAATTGTAGAGTGTTCTTCGACGAAGTCGTTCTTTGTCGGGAGAAAAACACATTTCATTCCAATCCTCCAGAGGTTTCTCAAGGATCTCCAAAATATTTTCCAACCCATCTTAAAAAGAGGCTTCCTTTATTAATAAACATTTCATTCCTTTTCAAATTCAAAACACTTAATTAATTAAAGGGTTGGCACCATTAATTTGGGAGAGAGATGGTCCCTTTATTTAAATAGTTGTCACATTAAATTGAAGGGGTGTTAAAGGGGGTCAGAGAGAGTTATGGGAAGATGAGAGGTTGGGGCTCGTGTGGGCCCCAACTCTCATATATCCACAGATGGTAGGATGTAACTTCCTTGGATAAAAATTTGTTTTAACAAATTTATTTAACTTCTTATCTAAACTAAAAAATAAAAATTCTCAACCCTCTTCAAATGTAACTACGGCAATGGTCCCCTTAAGAAATTACCGGTGCTGGGAGTTCACCGATGCCCTCAGATATGAATTCCGAGAACCAGTTCATAATACAGAAAATCTCGCTCGTTCATTCACTGAACGTACCCGAGATAAACTTCAAAAATTGATTCCGGGCACAACGGGCCTCAGAATCAGGTGCCATCAAAAACTGCGTACTTATCAAATTACAAATAAATTAAGGAAAAAACTTATTTGAAATTTCCGGGTCTTTACATTACTTCCACATTAGGTCTTAAAATCCCTGTAAAGATACAACACACACTAGTGAAACAAAAGAAGGTACTGATCATGCATCTGAGCCTTTCGCTCCCATGTGCTCTCCTGGAGGTTCTCGTGCTGCCAGTGACAGCACACCTAAGGAATCGGTCATCCACATAGGACCCGCTATTGTCAGACCTCAATCTCCCTTGGAACCTCTATGAATGTTGCCCTGTCATTGATGTCCGGTTCAATGTGGTCGACGATGTGTGTAGGGACATGCACATATCTCCACAGCTATAATACGTGGATGACATAGTGAACCCGGTGAAACTGAGGTGGAAAGGTCAAATGGTAAGCCACCTTGCCTACCCTACTGAGGACCTGGAATGGTCTAATGAACCTCATAGATTACTTGGAGTCTTGGCCAAATCTTTTTAGACCTCGTCGATGTGAGACCCACAGAAAGACGTAGTCGCCATCCTCAAACTCTAGGGGCCTTCGTTCCCTATTTCGAATTGCAAACTCAAAACACATGCTGCCATGATGGTAAGGTTGGTCGACTCAAGAGTGATCGGCCACACCCTCCTATGCATGAGTTTTTCCTATACTTTCTGGGTTTTCCTTTCACCAACCAAGGAAACCCCTATCCCAACGTTGTAGATAATCAATAACCTTTTTGCCTAATACTGTCAATCTGTGTATGAACTGTGGTTGCCCAGTCCATACCCAAACTAACGTTGTAAGGCCTCGACGCTGCCACCAAGAGTTTCCAACCTAAACTCTCTCATATATGGGTCATATCACACAATCGGCATATGTGTGATCATCGAGTCTCCTCTCAAGGTAACTTCAGACGTGAGGGTCAATTCAATGGATTAACCGGAAACTCTAGGTCTAGAACAAGATTTATTGGAGGTAGGAATGATTATTATAAATTTCTTTTGTTACGCCAGCTGGTAGTAGACACAGATCATTCCTCGAATCATCCATAGAGCCTTTTGGCCGCACTCCTGGACTGCATGCTGCTACTCTCTACCTCTTCCCTCCTGCTTCCTGAGCATAGTAGTGTCTACAAAGGCGGGTGGTCGTAACATGTCGAAATGTACACCACCACATGCTGCTCTCCCATATCTGCTTCCATGTCTGCTGCTTTGCATATTCATTTGTCCTTAACACTACCTCTTCTTGAAATATTTTACACACCCATGTCTCTGAGACTCTCACCTGTTCAAATCTTCCCACTGCTAACATTCACTGCCTATATTCGTTCATCCAAAAAAAATTCAACCAAAAAGGTTCTCTCTAGAACCATAACATAAGTAGGAATGCATAGAGGAAAGGATGCTAACTCAGATATCCATTAAACACACCTCGCTCAGTGTTATGTGCTCTAAAGCACTAATTGAATCTTAGTCATCAAGTACCAAGAATGATCGGTATGACTCGGTGACTAATCAACTACCAACATGTCGTCCTGTAGAAGCTGTATATATCTAGAAAAATCTTAGCCACCTCCTCAAGCCAGTCCTCAGCAGCCTGTGAGTCGGGCTCACCTCGGAACCTGAGGTTATCTTATTCTGAAACAAGTGTAAGGAACTGAACCTACATACATCATCTACACGTACCGCCGGTTGTAACTGATGTCCAAAAGGTAGTGATATAGCTGGCTCCCTACCCGATGGTACCATCTCAGGCATCGGTCCACATACCGAAGCCTCATCACTAAGTCGGCCATCCTCGTGGTCACATGCTGAGAAAAACCAGTAGCTATGATCACCATCTCCTCTACTCATGTCTAAAACAGATATAAAACTCTAGAAATCACCTCCATCCAGTCCACTACTGCCTGGGAATCTGTATCCTCTTGTAACCTCAGAAACCTCTACTGTTGGAACTCGTGCAACTCGCTCTGCCAGTTTTCACCATTCGCTAGTATGGCTGTTGGAATCTTCTACCTAAAGGGTGGTGCTGCTGTTGGTACACCACCCGAAGGTTCCACCATAGAAAAAGGGCCCCGCACCAGAGCCTCGTCGCTCGGTGGGCCGTCATCGTGTACTATCTCGAAACTCCAACTGACAGTCTACGTGGAGGCATCATGAACAGATGAGATATTGTCAATCAATTTATACCTAGTGAGATGACCTGGTTTGAGCTGACTTTAAATCTTTTGGAAACACACATGCAATCAGTGTTTTCGTGCACTATGTTGGAAATCAGTAGTCAGGGTCCTGATGTATGGATACGTTGGCCACTGCACCAACACTAGACTCGCTGAACTGAAGACCACACTCAGTACTCTTAACACTATTACTTCACAGAAAATAATTATCAGAGTCATGAGTTCTGTGGTAGAAACGATTCCTTTGATACTAATTGTGACAAATGGGTCCTTCTGACAGTACAAACACCCCGCCTTAACATGGCCATCGGGTTTCGGCCCGACAGGTACCCTAGTTGCCCCATAGACACGTGGGCCCCACCCTAGGTCCCACCCAGCTGCCCGAACAGGTCATCTGACTAATGATTGTCCCCACATGACAACACAAGGCCTTTCTAGTGTGTTTTTTCCTCACTCACGCACACCCTGGGAAAATTCCTTGAAGGTCACCCATCTTGATTACTACACCAGACCAAGCATTCTTAACTGTGGAGTTCTAACCATGTAGGCTCCTGAAAAGGAAGGTGCACATTGTTGACATGAGTTATATCATTTATTCATTTAACCCTTTATCATTTTGGGGTGTTACAATCACCCCACTTTAGAGAACAACGTCCTCGTTGTGGGCCCTACATCTCAACCCTGTCAGTGCACTTCACTTATGGCTGGGTACCACCTCTGATACCAATTTTTCATGACTCGTCCTTGGGTCTCGTGCTGTGACTACCCCAAACCCGCCTTCCATATGTCAGGGGCTGGCGACTACCACCAAAGGCGTAAATCCCGATAAAAAGGGAAGGCATTACCTTTATGAAACGTAAACACACACAACCATAGTATAAGTGGATGCCACCACTAAGTAAGCAGTATAACAAAAGTGCTGAAAGTAAGGGGACAGAAATACAATCCCAGCTGTAAAGTACATGTTAAAAGACAAAACAGCTGGAAGGTGACAAGAAACTCTTAGATCGTCCACCACGGATCCTACCTGAAGGGTAGGTACAGATAGCGCAGCTCCAAGATCATCCACCATAGATCCTACCTGAAGGGTAGGTACAGATACCCTCCTCAGTGCCCTCGTCCGTCAACCTCCTCCGGGAACCGACTCGTCGTGAGGTCCACCTCCGGGTACCGACTCGTCATGAGGTCCACTTATTGGTGTCGTTATGTTCTCATACACTCGGCCTCCGTCGGTGTTGTCTGTCAGCTGCATCCAACACAACGAGGTGTGGGCATAGCCCATGCAGGGGTGAGTATAACGATACTTATTAGGGACCCCAAGACCCTCAGGGTATCAATAAATCAAACAAAGATAACCACAAGAAGTATCTCAACAGATAACCCTTACTTAGGTATAAGACAATACTTATACCTACATTATCAAGTAACCCATCTCAATCATGAGGAAACACAAAGGTTATGTAATCAACAGATAACCACTTCTTAGGTATATGCCCATACATATACCTATGTTATCAAGTAACCCATCTCAATCATGAGAAAAACACAAAGGTCATTGACTTAGCTCAAACCACGATTTTATTCATGATGTCAAAACCAAGACTGCTGGAGAACTCCTCCTCTATCAAGTACAGTGGGCCTGCTACTACAACAAAGCGCTTCCCACTAACCTTGGACTGCTGAAGTACTCCACCAGTCGAGTATTGTGGGCCTGCTGCTACCACCAAGCGCACCCACTCATAGCCTATAGATGTGTTCCTTCTATTGAGTAATACGGGTCTACCGCTACAACCAAGAACTCCTACACCGTGGGTCTGGTGCTACAACCAAGCACACCCAATTGGGCCATCAAAATCACTCTGAGTCGATGGATCAGAAGTCATCATGTCTCAGCAAACTACTGGGTCTCAGCACTCCATATGCTCGTCTTTGGGAGGGTCCGCTCCATGTGCTACTAGTCGATACTTACAAGTGTTATGTAATCTCACGACGAAGTATCTCAAAGGAATTCCTTGTCGTAGGGGTCTCAACGCAATAGACGACACGACAGTCGGACGCCCTGTCTGTGAGTTATTTGCCTTTTCGTCCCAGGGGCGCGGTTGGTTTTGTGTACGAACCAGACTGACTGTATGTCAACTCTACCCTGAACTCTCATATGTTATACTCAAAGGGACCGTTCTTCAACGATATTACCAATTCCGCTGACGGTTCGTCAAACGGACGTCCGATATGAAAGTTATCGGCTTTTCCATTCCAGGGGCCCGATTGGATTTCAGGTACAATCCAACCCGGCCATACTTCAATTGTTTCCAAACCTCAAGGGATGTATACCAAAAGAACCATCTCATCATGAGGAATTGAATGAAGTCAACGGTCCTTCATTTGGACGTCGGGATCTCACGATATAAGTGTTTCTGCTCTGAGGGCCCGGTTGGTTTCGGGTTCAAATCAAACTTGTCGTACTCAAAGTTCATCGAAACCTTGAGTGTAATATACCGAAACAACTGTCTCTATCCAAGGATTTCTATGCAACTAACGGTGCATCGATCGGGGGTCCGTAGCTCACGATATATGCGTTTGAACGGACCATGTCTGAAAATTGGGGGTTTGGGCCTGGTTCGACCCGGCCCAATACCCCCTGGGTCGGCCCGAACCAGGTCGAACTGACTCGGGTATGGGTCAGTCCCGGTTAGGCACAGCGCGGCTCGGTGTGGGTGGCCTGGCCAGGCACAGGCGCTGCCGGCCTCGCCCATACGGCCTGCGGCTCGGAAGCCAGCCGCGGCTCGGCACTGGCCGAGCGGGACGCAAAAGGGGGCACATCCCCCTTTTTCTAGAAACGGAGGACCCGGTGGGGTCCCCATAGAAGCAAGTGGGGTGGGGGGGTTACGCCCCCCAGTTTCATTGAAACGGTCGGATGTGATGGTCGTACATTTTGTAACTGCGGGACCCCCTCGGGTCCCGCCTCTTGGTGGCGCCAGCTGCCGCCGCAGCCGGACGCCCCTTTGATGTCATCCGAGGCTCTGTCAACTGGCGCGACGCGACAGTGCTGCGCCCCACCACCGCGGCCCGCCGCGTTCATGACCCCTTGTAGCTCCGACATGGCGCGATGGCACCCCCCCCCCCCCCCGGGCGCGGCCCTTTAGCTCTGGCACAGCACGACGGCACCGCGCCCCTCTGTCGCGGCTCAGCAAGGCCACGGTCCGGCTCTACTCTGCACAGCACGATGGTGCAACAACTTTGTGGTGACCCGACAATCAAGAATTAATTATCCTCCCGTGAACGGCTCGACGCCGGCCTGTTCTTTATAGTCCACCTCCATCATCCATAATCAACAAACGAAGTGGGAAGGGTCAGACCGTGTTCATGCGGTCTAATCCCTTCCTCGTCAAGATGGTATCAAGCGGCCAAATAAAACTCAACAATTGAAGAATGATGAAGAACGATATTAAAACCCAAACATAACAACCCCTACCTCGATCATGACGTTGCACGTCGTCGGACCATGGAAAGAGGCCAGCGTCACGATAGAACAGCATCACAGATGAATGGTATCGATCCCATAAACATCAGAGGAAGAATGAACGTTGTCGTTGGTGACATTCCCCTGCAGCAGTGTCTTCTTCTTTGACACAGAAGAAGAAGAAGGAAAGTCACATCATCAGTGACTTCGCGTTCTTCGAATCATAGAGGGTTCTTCATCGAAGGCGTTCTTCGTCGGGAGAAAAACACATTTCTTTCCAATCCCCTAGAGGTTCCTCAAGGTTCTCTAAAATATTTTCCAACCCATATTAAAAATAGGCTTCCCCTATTAATAAACATGCCATGCCTTTTCAAATTCAAAACACTTAATTAATTAAATTGTTGGCACCATTAATGTGGGAGAGAGATGGTATCTTTATTTAAAAAGTTGCCACATTAAATTGAAGGGGTGTTAAAGGGGGTCAGAGAGAGTTATGGGAAGATGAGAGGTTGGGGATTGTGTGGGCCCCACCTCTCATATATCCACACATGGGAGGATTTAACTTCCTTAGATAAAAATTTGTTTTAACAAATTTATTTAACTTCTTAACTAAACTTTAAAATAAAAATTCTCAACCCACTTAAAAAGAAACTGCGGTAAAGGTACCCTTAAGAAATTACCGGTGTTGTGAGTTCATCAGTGCCCTCAAATTTCAATTCCAAGCACCGGTTCAAAATATTGAAAAACTAGCTCGCTTGTTCACTGAACATACCCGAGTTAAACTTCGAAAATTGATTCCTGGCACACCGAGACTTGGAATCAGGTGCTGTCAAAATCTGCGTATTCGTAAAATTACAATGAAATTATGAAAAAAATTCCCTTGAAATTTCCGGGTGCTTAAAGGAACTTCCAATGATGTCAAATTAAATGACCAATTAAAATCAAAAGAAAGTGATACTTTTATAAACTAATGAATTTGAAGAGAGAATCAATGAACTGAAAAGTGGTTTATAATTGATGAAATACTCATAAGTAATCACATATGAGGATGTTTTAATATTATAAATAAATTCATAAAATAAGGGAATGGGTTGTGTAAAGACTAAAAATGACTATTTGATAACCTCTGCCTCAATATTGTTGATTATCTATGAAAAAATCTATCTAATCCATGTTCTTACCTTGTTGAAAATAATTTTATGTTTTTAAATTTGGAATAATTGTCTCAACTAGGTTATGTGTGATATAAATAAATATCATTCTATCCTCAAATATACATTCATATAGAAAGAGATTAATATATTCCAATAAATATGTGTAAAACTGATAATATACTATGACTACACAATTATTTACAATTATATAAGGTAAAATAATGTTTTTGCATAAAAATGTTGAATTGATTTTCCAAAATTATTTATATTTAATATATATAAATGTTTAAAATATTTTAAGACATTAAAATCAAAGAAACGATGGATAAAATAAAGGAAAGACATCCTACCCTGCTCAAATGAATTTTCAACCTTCTATTATAGATGGGATAAATGATGCTAAAAGTTATTATGTGAAAATAATTAATAGTGTACAATCTATAAGATAAATAAAATTCTCCTAATAATATTTTTTATAAGGTGTTATAATAATTTATTCATGACTATGTGCAATTTTAGTGACTCAGATAATGATGGTGATATTGAATGACTATCACAACACAATATTCTCTTTCCACCCAAGGATAATGAATATGAATCAATATCTCTATGAGCACTATTAGTGGGAAAATATGAGGAACTATATCATAAATAATATGTCATTCTTTTTGGTATCCTTGTTGGTGAATTTATAATGGAAACATTTCAATGGGATGATGCAAATATTATGCATTTTATTTTGTTAATTGTAGAACATAATTATTAGATTTTTTTGACCGTCCATAGAGGGATAAAAATGTACATAATTCTATATGTTTTTGTAGAGCAACATAAAAAAAATCTCATTTAATTACAATTTAATATGAAATCAAACATAATCTACATTCATTTATATGTATTATATAAGTTGAAATCATTCATCAAACACCACTATCAATTGTATAATGTTTCTATATGATAATAAAATTAATATTAAAAAAACTCTATATTTCTCTAAACACGATGTCCGAATTAATTATATTTTATTACCCTCATAATAATTGAAAATATTATTGGAATAATATAGACACGTTATGATATTTTGAAGGATTTATCTGTAGACTTACAGGGAGGTTGGGATCAACATTTTCTATAAGAAATATTCTCATATAATAATAGTTTTCTATCAAAAATTTAGTGGGATAATTATAAATCCATCAATAGAAATAAATTTATAAATTCAACATGTTTTTAAATTGTTGGATAACTAATGTAATCAGGATAATATATTTCATGAAAAATATTGTAAGATTATTGTAATTCAAAAACACGCCAGAAAAGCATAAATCCAAAAATATAGTCATTCTAAAAATTATTTATAAGACTGGTGTTTTGTGATAATTTGTTTCTTAATATATATCTATGTAATTGAATCATTTGTTTTGGAAAAAATGGGAATTCAATTACAAGGTATATTATCCCCTTTTGTTTTCTAGTTCAAATATAATATATGGCCTATAGACTCTCCCTCCAACCACAATTATTCATGTTTATGAATTATTCCACGTATATTTATGAATAAATTCACATATATCTCAAAAGCACTAAATTCATTGGTGAAACATTTTTTGAATGATATCTCTTCTGAGGTGCCTCTAATAACGATATTGAACACTAGAGATTATTTTATATATAATAATATAACTCACCTCATGAATTATTCTTTTACGGGAACATAAATATGAAGAGGTGATTTATTATCCTAAATATTCAATTAACAATAAATCCAATCAAATTTTATAACATTAATTAATTAAATTAAAATTTTTAGGGAACAAATTTCTTAATAGGTTATTAATGTACTTGAAGGAAAATTACCTATATTTGTAAATGATTTCACAAATCACTATTATGTTATCATTATGATTTACAAAAATTTCACATAAAAAGTGTTATAAATTTCATTAGAACATCGGATATCATTATATAATTATTAATAAAAAATAATATTATATATAGATTACCAAAGTAGAATAATTCACAGAAATATATATAATACAGATCCTCATATTCTCCCATGATGATTAAACATACTATACAGACATCAAGAAGATAGTGAATCAAAATGATCATTATTATCATTATTAAGGAATTAATAAAACTGTATATGAAGAGTAGTGAATTAGGATGTATGGGAATTGAGTAGTATATATTTAGACCAATGAAAAAATTGATCACTAGTGTTTTACCATTACCCACTCCTACCTACCTATTACAATGTAACACTTGAAAAAGATATCTAACCAATAAGAATAGTAATTTGGTAAATGGAATAATAAAATAATAACTTAGATATAAAATAATGTTTATTTATCACTATATAATTAAACAAGTATGAAAAATTATACATAAATATTTTCACCAATTAAATAAAAAACTGTTTTTTTTAAATAAATGATTTATCAAGAGTAAAAAAAATTTATAAAAAATGTAAATGTTTTAAAAAAAATTCCCTTTTATAAAATAGTACCAATAAAAATAAAATATATTTTTATAAAAATGATAATAATATTTTGGAAAACTATATTTAATTTTTTATATGTAGGAAACTTGATAATTTCATAAAAACTATTTTCATAATTCTATATAATATTTAAATATTAATGTTATAATATTTACAAATCCATTTTGAAAAAAATAATATAATTTTTTTATACACTATATTTTAATTAGGATATTTTTTATTATTTTTTATGACAATGATGATTTTTAATTAGAAAACAATGATCAAATAAAATATTTTATTTTATAAAATAATTAGTGTATTGTTTAAAAAACATGTCATATAAAAACTAAATAGCTCACACCCACATGTAAAAAATTATTTAGTTATTTATAGTATTTATCACTGTAGAATGTAATGATAATAAATAGTGAAATGAATATTATCTTCAAAAAACCCTAATACTCCTATATTAAGACCACATGACACCACCTCTCCTCCTCAAATAACATGTGTCTTTATGTTAGACAAAAATTAACATATATATCTCTATAACCCTCATCTACATATGTAATGAGTTCTATCCATTTATAAAACACCATCTCAAGGATTCGTAATCTGTACCTATGAGGCAACAACTAAAGGAAGTGTTTAATTTTTCAATATTTTATATTTCAATACATTTCATCTAGCACCACCCACATATGAATTCCATACATCATAACATTATAGAAAAATTTTCCAAATCCCACTATGTTTTTGTGATTATTATTTAATGTCCATCATATACCATACCCTCAATTTATTCTAAAAATAAAACATTGATCATAATACGGTTGGCGATTCACTCCCATGAATGTTGAATTTAATTTTTCCACTATCACAACCTTCATCTACATAAATTCATTTGTTATTTGTAGATAATTTTTTAACAATTATACTTTATTTTCATTATTATTAAGTAATTATTTAATAGTTATATATTTAAATAAAACTGGGTTAGAACATTATGGTCCAAAGACCTACCTAAATGAACTAAAAATATAAGTAAGAAAAATTAAATTTCATTTTCATGATTATTAATGAATATATAATGGTTTAATGATCCCATAAAACTTCTTGAATATAATTCATTTCATCCCACCTTTTGAGTTATGGAACCATGAAATAAAAAAAATCTAGGAAAAACTAATATTATATGACCACTGAATCATGATAATAACAACCTTCAGACTATGAATATAGACATGATATAAAAAAATTACTTTAAATTAAAATAAAATCATAATAATAATTCAAATACGTAACAAATAATATCCTTGGAAACTATTTAGAAAATATATTTTTGAAATTTATGACATTATATAATAGTGTAGAATGAATTTTGACCACATGCAAGAGAACACTATGGACCACCACCTTTCCATTGGATTTTTCTTTTTCTCAATATATATATATATATATATTTGATTTTATTTAAAATTATTTTAGGGATCTAATTTCTATACATAATTCTCTTGGGTATACACATTTATTAGTCAACATTTCTTTATTGGTTTTTAACTTGCCTTCTGTTCATTTGATATTAAATTATTCAAAATAATTATTGATTACTGTGAAAAATATTGTCCATTATTCTATTAATTTAATAGTCATTTAATGTAACATGGAATTTAATAATTTGAAATACTAATATCTATTTTTTTGAATTGAATTGTTTTTCCTCTGGTTTCAAAAAAAATTACATATTCATTCTAATTTTAGCATCATTTGTGAATTCCTTTAACCCATTTAAAAGAACCATTTATATAACAAGTACTCTAACTTTTATCATTAATGATTTATGATGAAATAATTATTTTAACAATATTATTTTTTATTTAAATAATTTCATCTAAAATATTTTATTCTTTATTCTATTTTTAGACTTGATGATGTATTATTTGTTCAGTCATCTATGATAGTATTATGAGTTCCAACATAGTGGTAAATTTAATTTTAATTCTCTGTACTTAATAACACTATACAATCAAATAGGATTAAATGTTTCATCCATATTCAATTATTTATAGGAGGAAGGTGGGTGTGGGTGTGATTTTTTTGGTAAGAGGGAAAAACCTAGAGATGTTATTCAAGTAGGGAATTATTTATAAGGGAAAACATTTTTCAAAACAATCATGACTTACCTATACTTAGTAATATAGCATATTAATGAATATAAATAATGTAGGTTATTGTATTATTAACTAAAAAGTATCCAATGCATAATATCTTAATTTTTTTACAGTTCATGTAATTATAATCACCATATTATTAATCATTATTTAATTTGTTCATGCGGCATGGATAATATAAATATTAATTAATTATTTAATATTTAATTAAATGAAATTTAGTATATCATTCCCTCTATATGTTCCATAACTCATCAAACCCATCTTCCATAACATTTGAAAAATTTAAATTAATAAATATGTTTCATTAAATAAATAAATAAATAATATGTTCACAATATAGAAAGTAATATTTAGCTCTATATTCGTCTCATGAAAAATAATGATTTAACACATACCATAAATAAATTCTTATGAAGTCTTATTCACTAGTCAAGAGAGTGACATTTGTTCACATAATTCAATACTAATATAATTTAATTGATATTAAAGTAAAACCAATGTCTGTGACCTTATAAAAAGCTTCCTCAATGGCATTGGGAATGTTTCAAAAAAATTTAATATCTGTGTTAGTCAACATGTAAAGTAACCTATAAGGGAATATTCTAAAGCAACAGTATTAACCATGATACTAAATAAAATTTGTATGATATAATTTTTTTCTTATTATGTCGTTAATTATGTTTCATACTTGCTCCAAAAAATTATTTTCTTCATAGATCATTAATTATATTCTAGAAATGACCCTAACAATAAAAAAATGCAATGAAAATTTGATTTAGTGGTCCATTAAAATAACTTGATCAATATATAAATGTAAATAAAAATTGATGAGATAATTCAACCTCAGCATATTTGTTAATAACATATCAATCATGATGCACCAAAAATACCACACATCACCATGAACATATGAAATATATTTTTTTAAAATACATCTACATATGTGGATAACGATATGAGTTAATAAAAAAATTAGTGTTAATGGATCTTCACACACATTCATAGAAAATAGTATCAAATTACATGTAATATATGGAATTACTATTGGAGTGTCTATTTCCATACTCTCACACATTAGATATTACTATGTTTGAAGTTCATGACATTAATTGCCTTCCACTCATGAGTAATCTCACATGGTAGTATATATCATCTATGTACAATTAGACTCCATCATATAAGCATAAGAAATTTAATTTATTTATATTCTCATAATAATTCTACGTTCACATCATATTTAGTAAAAGTTATGACCATTTCAATATTATTGATACTACAGAAAACAATAACATTAATTTAAACTTAATATTAACCATTATATGATAAGGTATCAATTAATATTATTTTCGTGGAATATATATGATAACTAAATTATAATGTTGTTGGTTTTATAGACAGAACTCCAAAAAAATTTATATAAGATGTACTGATTTGGTCTAATATAAGAATAGTGGAAGTAGGAAATAATGCGAAATGAGAATTATTATGAGGGGAAGTTACTGATATTTGAATTTTTTTGGATGATATATAGGGATAATTTATATTTGATAATTGATTAATATAGTTTTCCAATATAGGAGTTTCATAACATAAATTACTAGTTAATATTTTACTCTATATATCAATTGTTTATGGTTAGACAATAGTGTATGTTTATTAGTAGATGGTTGTATTATAATATTTACAAAAAATCATTGAATTTTTTTAAAAATTATTAATTTTTGTTCACATGGTCATAATGTGGGACAATCCATGCATAGAAATCAAAATTATAATTTTTTCTTCCTATTTCCACCATTAATTTATAACAAAACTATGAAATTTGGATGATTTTCAAACTAATTAACATGGGGAAATTTAAATCTCTATATGATACTCCTTAACCCATCCTATAACACATTATAGAGGTTGTGAGTTACATGTTGTCACATAAAGATACATTTGGGTAGTTACATTCACCGTAAAACATGTACATTAATCCTTTGAATTTTTTAGTGGTCCTTTTATTTTATTATTAGAAATTATAATTCAACAAATGGTCATAGAAAATTTATAGGATCTATTTGATCAAAAATTATAAAACCATTAATCTGTATTTTTATTATTTTCTATTTTTATATAGAATTTGGTTAACAATACATTAAATATTTCCCAATTAATTTTATTATAATTGCATCATATGTTAAATTCCGAAGTAAATATATATGGTTGATGGATTCAATTTATTACATGTATGGCTATCGTTTCATGTCTTTTCATTATTGTTCTTTTCACGTATTGATTTGAAATGTTGGTTTGTTGAATTATATTATATGTTTGATTGAATGATAAGGGAATCTATTAATATATTTTATAAAAGAGGGTTTTTTTAATTATTTACATGAACATAATGTTCCCCATATATGTGGATATGATCTATGGGAAAATAGGGTTTTATGTAAAAACTTTTGATGTATGAAAAATTGATTTCATGGGTTTGATAGGAGAATCCATTTATTAGATAAAATATGTAGATTTAGGATTTATTTATGTGAGTAGTGGGTAATCGATGGTTTATATGGAAATAATAACACACTTTATAGGAAGTGGATATTGTAAAAAATAACATACCATGATCAAAATGCTTAGGTAAATGATAACTATCCATACTAGAAATGAAAAAATATTAATCAATTTGTGTATTTTAAATGGATCCAATAACATGAACTAAACTAAATTTCCTTTGTGTTTATGGAAAATCATTATTTATGAGGTCTATGGACTCCCACCTCTCATGGTGTCCATAATTTGGAATCCAATCCCAAATAGCATGAGAGATTCCATCCTACCACCTATTGTACACTATTTTGTCTTTAGTAATATGATGACGAATATAGAAATTATAATAACCTAGTTTTTATCTAATGTATCTATCCATTTAAATTTGGTCTAATTCTTTATTATGGACCTAAAACAGATTCCTAATGAGATTATAAATGATTACGAGATTTTTGAGATTTTTCAGAGCTTGGAACCCTGTTCAGGGGGAAAATAAACTATTTTTAGGGTTAGTATAAAATCCCCATGCCTGGCCACACAATTATAGCTATCCATTTGAGGATAGATTTTGGGGTGAATCAGGGTGCAGGGTTTACCTTAAACATGTGTTATGGGACACATACTCACAAGAAATGTCTTTAGTTTTTTATGAGATTCATATGTTGGGACACTGTTTCCCTAACAATACCACATAACCATGTGGGTTCCTTCTTTAAGTTGTAGGAGTTGCACAATATGTGGGAAACCCCCTAAAACACACATTTTTTGGGTAAACGAAAACTTCCCTTTAATTATCTAATAAAATTCCCCCTTCATTTATTCTCTTATTTCTAACAAATGTAGTCCCCTCTTCCCACCTTATACCTTCCGTAAGACCTTTTTTGTAATCTTTTATCATGTTCTACTTTCCAAATTCTTATAAAAGAACTGTTTGCCTCATGGGATTCTTCTTTTAAAGATCTTCAATCCTTTTTAATCAATCTTCATTTCTCTTCTCCTAAAAAAACATTTATAGTTATAGGATCATATGCCCTATTTTATGGTAATTCTTCTTTTCTTTATATATCTTCCTATATAGACCAAACAAAATGCTGATATATAATTAAGAAAGTTAAAAGAGCCTAAGGTATGAGTTCCATAAATCATCCCTTAATTTTCACCATTTTATAAATTTTCGTAGTTTTTCGTTGACCAATTTAATATATCATGGTCTATTAAATTCATATTCCATTCTTATAGTTATTATAATGGTATTATAGAGCTAGTTTAATAAATTATATACATGTCATTCACGGTTGAAACCTCAACACTCTCCACACCATGTATGGTGTTTCCCATAATTATTTCATTACTGAATGTTATGACTATATTTTCCATCATTCGAGGGTGGCATAAATTAACAATATGAAAGGTAATTGTTCTATTAAATCAATGAATTGTAATGTTTAGAGATTAATATGATAATTTAATTTGACTCTAATAAGGTAAGTGTTGTAATTAATAATATAATGTTTATATATTTAATTGGAATTTATATTATAGATATCACATTTCCTTGTTTATTATAAATTCATTCGTTATGTTTTTGAATCCATGTCTTGCCATGTCATGTAAAAGAAAGGTGGTGGATTTGGAAAAATTATTGAAACCAGATTAATGAACTAACTAGTTTTTTGTCCTTTAACCATGTCACACTAATGAATGATATGGAATGATCCCCCTTTGTAATATTAAATTTCATGTGTAATAAAAAAAATTAATTTAATGAATAAATTATAAATTGCCTATTTCATATGGGTGGGATCGTTATTATAGGAGTGGCCATAGTCAAGAGAGATGTGTATTCATGAGGGAATGCCTTTGTCAATCGTGTACGTTATTCCAATTTGTAAATTTTAGTTACCAATGATAGACCAAACCTGGAACCCAATATTTTTTTACTTAGGGATGAACCATATGGACCCTAGTATCCCTTATTATTATTATAGGATTTTGGGTATACAATCCATGAATCTGTTGCGACATATATGGACATATGGTGCCTCAGAAACATCCTTCAGACTAATAATTAATTAAAACACTTTACCTTGGATGAATTACATAGACATGATTATAATAAGTATTGTATAATGCCTTGGGAGACCCCCCTTGGATTACACTCTGACCCCATTATACATTCCACAAATGATTATTTGGTTTTCTTGACCCATAAGGTTATGGATACATTTGTTTTTACATTGGATCGTATTAAATATTATCATAATCTTGGACACTTATTTATATATTGGATTATTTGTCATTATTAATTTCATTATAGCAATTCATTGTGGGGGTATACCTCACATGACATATCAATATAAACTAGAATATAATTAAAAATGAAATGGTTAAATATTCATACACCCGCTAAATACGAAGTATATAACTAGGAATTTAATTTTTTTACTTCATTACATTACATATTTATTCCTTCAAATTGATTAAATTTATATTAAATGGATAGGTTATTACATATGTCATTGTTTATAGATAATAAATATTTATATGAAAACCTATTTGGGAGGCCATTTGTACCAAATAAGATTACATGTATACTGGTGTAGAAAAAGGGTAGTGTCACACCTTGGACACATGATATAGCTTGATTTTATATGATGAATATTTATAGAAAATGACTTAACTAGTAATCTAGATTGTTTTATATTTTTAGAATTATCTTTAAATGTTTTTATATCTTTTATTTTATACTTCCTTATATTCATGTTTTCCTATTTTATAGGCACACAGTGTGAATTTTTATCATTTTTGAGTTTTACTATAATTTTTTCAGGTTTGTTTTTCTATATTCTTATGTTGTTACATATGTATATATATTCCACTTTTTATCGCTAATTATATTTTTATATTCAATTACACTCTTCTAATGAAGGAATAATCTCCCCGTAGACATACATTAGTCCCTTAATGCCGGTATACAACCTCTATCATTGGTGGAATGTTATTGAGGTCATGTGGGAAACGTGGCTCATTGGACCTTGGATTGGATCCTAGGTTTAGGATGAAAAAAGTGGTACCAGATCATTAATTTATTTCTCAATAATTTTGAGATAACATGCATGATATTAGGAAATCTTTGGGCATTGGTTTTAATTCGTTCTTCAGTGTAGCTAACCTATATTCATGGATAATGTTGAGTTTCTTGAAATGATTATTATTTTACATGTTATTCCAATAAGAGATGATATCCTTTCACCATTTGATGATGCACCTGCTATGTGATGGTAATTTGTATTATTTTGATTGTGGATTTCATATCATATGTGGAATGATGATATGAAGGTATGGAGAATTGGTACATTCATCATAGTAGGTAGCTTGAATTCACATTCCATGCATATGCCATTCTATATTAGTGAATATTATTTCATGAATTTTTCCTTTGATTGTTCAGTGATTCCTGTGTGTGTTTGTGTTTCTGTGTGTGTGTCTATATATCTCTACTGCTCTTTTATGTGATTGGTTCATTTTCAGTATCAATTCATGATGTCTATGTCCCCATGTGGGTTTTAATTGGTAGTTTATCGAGTCATTAAATCATATATTACATATTACATTATTAGACTAGATGTGTAATAGGTTAATTGGAATTCATATGGGTGCTTATTTTAGTGATTAGGTGTTTGTGATCGGATTAACTGGGTCTATAAATTCATTTTAATCAAACCTTCATATATTTATATAACAAAATGAAATGCAATAATTTTGAATCTGAATTAAAAATAAATGATTTCCTATAAATGAAGATTCAAGGTTCTATGAACCCTTCATGTATTTGAACCAATGTAATCTAAATGTGTACACTTACTAATACCTAGCCTTATAAAGTGGTAGTTGGGGTTCAATACCATGTGAAGTGAGCCCTTATTTTTATTTTTTCTCTATTAGTGTATCTACCTACTTAAAACTTGTCATGAGGCATGTGTTTGGAATTTTTAGACCTATTCCACCATGAAATTGTCTTGTCAGGTTCTAGGAGGGTAGAAACAACCATTCAATAGAAATGGTGGTCCCCAAACCAACAATCTTAACCACTGGAGTTCCACTTGAGGCACTTCTTATTATACTAAATCTGTGAACTAACTCTCATCTTTGTGAGAGTTTCCTACAATGAAATGAGTCCATGAAGGGTTCATTATAACCTTCACCTGAAATTGTTGATATGACATGTGAGTTACAAAAGCATCATCCTCTTACCTTATATAGGGATTGATTTCCACATGATGGTATGTCTTGTATAGAAGGCACCTTATCTATCATTGATCATCCGGAGACACCTCCAGAGTTGTTGGTCAAGCTTTCTACTTACATGATATATTATTTAGCTTGGTGCGAGTGGGATGTAATAACCTAATCTAGTCTCCACCATGGCCTGATCAAGGATAAATTTTAGACTAACTTCAATGATTGCCTCTTTCTCCAGATGTTGAGAGATGACCAATATAGAATGTTTATTCATATAGACTATAAAATTATGTCAGTTATGGAATATTCATCTTATCTAACTGCTCAAAATTTATGTTCATCACTTCTAAAAAATTATGAGATTTTGTGTCCTAGATGATTTGAGGATGGTAGTTCGTATTAAAACTATACTCAGATAGATTTATCCATGTATATAGTTTATCTAAAATTGTCAATTAAGATTTTACCGCTGAGCACAACCTATGGGAAGATGGCAGTACCAGGTATAGAGTATTTTTTCCATGGAATCTCTATATTTTATCCAATAGTAGAAGCAGATCCCTTAAGGTTTCAATTATGATTAGTGGTGGTCAGAGTAACCACACTAACTTCTCTATTTTATGAATTCTGTATGGATAGTAGGGGAATTTAAATCCTTAGTGCGATATAGACCTAATGGATTATCATTATTGCAACCATATGAAAAATAATAAGTGATTCCTTCAAACCATTTCATATTCTTCGAGTGGAAAAAACAACGCCTTTAGGGGGAAGATATTTTACATCGCATCAGGTGTGGTGTAATATTAGAACAAGAATCACAATGCAAGGAGGAAGCCAAGGTCATTGTACTGGGACTCTAGATCAATAGTTCCAGTAGAGCAGTAATAATTAGGGTAGTCTAGTAGTAGCAATAAGTAATGGATCAGGCCAGATTCATGGTTTATAGCCAATGTTCAAGGATCAAGTGCATGAAAATTTATAGTACAAGGTACGATTTTAGGAGACTCCACAATGGTATTTTCTTTGATTGATACATGTTCTTATCACTTCTTAATCTGCTTATCTAATAAAAAAAGTATCAAGATAGAAATAATATATAATTATGGTATGGTGACCATATATAATCTTTTTGGATAAATATAATTGGGAAGATACCAATGAAGGGACTTTCCCCTTGAGGTAGGTAGTTACCTTTTCATGTGGGACCTCATTTTTCTTGAGATTACTAGCTTGTATGTCATTAGAGGTATTTATTAGATGGTTTTGTATTACCCCTATGATGATTTATATGACCGAAGAGTACTATATAAATCACCAGAGGGTATCAATTTTCTACACAACGTTTAGAGGGATGTCCAGAACTATACATTTGGACCATGGATTCAAGGTATAGGTGGACTTGCCACATTGATTTATACTATATTCAGTATCGATCAGTGTTTATATCAGCTAATATTTTCTCCATTAGTAGATCACTTTAAGGATGTATTTCATGAAACTTGTTATGAAATAAATCATTATATATAGGTAGGTTTAATGATTAATCATGTACTAGGAGTAGAACTAGTTCACATTCTACCATAAAAGGTGGAACCAACTGAGAACCATGATCTCAATCGATAGTTGGATTATATAGTGGCCATAGTTTTCATACAACCTAGACCATCATCTTGTGGTTCAGCCATTGTTATTAAAAGAAGGTGGATGGGTCCCTTTTATATACATGGGTTATACATCGTATATGTTTACATAAAATGTTTTGTCTTTATTAATATCTAATTATGTTTTTTAGTATTACAAATGATCTTTCTGTTATCATTTCATTGATGAATAGGGAGATCCTACACTATTTGAATTATTTTTTTCATATTATTTGTTGGGGAAATCACAGTGTATTATCACACTTTTGGAGAACATGACAATCAAATTTTGATAATTTTGATTATACTAAGAGAGAACCATGTTTATTCAAATTTTTCTATAACCCACTTATAGATCATCAAATTTTACATATTGGGTCATATTATCATGGAATCTAGAGTATTTTTTGACCTATGGAAACTCAGTACTGTGGGTTCATGGGAGCATCCCAAGAACGTGTTTCATATTAAATTTTTCTTAAGGAATTTTGGATATTACAATAATTTCATAAATTAGATATCATTCCTCTCAGAAACTCATACTAGTATTAAAAATAGTGGTGTTATGTTTTTGTGGTCAGATTCATGCGAGAAATACATTCAATAGCATAAACGAAGGATTTTCCTGACACGGGTTCTGATACTTCCACTGCCTGGAAGAGGCTGTAATGTGTTTTCTGATCCATCTGACATCAGGTTAGGTGTAGTTTTGATGCAACAAGAATGTTTTCTTTGGTACATATCTCAAAATTTCAAGCCTCATGTGATATATTTCCATATACACAACCTCAAGATAGAATAAGTTGTCCAAGACATTTATTTATGGGCACATTTTATGATGGGTGATCCCTTTGTGTGTATATAACAAAAAATAGAATCAAATAAAAATTCATAGTGTGACATGAAAATCATATAGTTAATATGGTTTTAATATATTCATTCGCTCAATTATGGGAATTCGTTTACCCTTATAAATGGAAACATAGTATCTGATTTATTGAGATGATAAACTCATTCACATAACTTATGGGAATCTAGAAATGAATGGAAATGTATGGGTCTGTTTTATGAGCACCATATAGTGTTTTTTAATATTCATGACCATTCATACCTCTTATGCTTGATAGTTACCTCTTCCCCTCTTAATAAGGTGAAGAGAAAACAATTTTCAAATTCTGAAGGATTTGTTCTCCATGCGAGTATTTCAAGTGATGACCAACATCCAAAATGGTCTTTAAACTGAGATGACATCCTAGGTAAACATATATATGTCTGGGATCATATATATAAATATATATTTGATAAGAAAAGTTATAGGATTCCTATGATTCTTAGTGGGCATTTCAGCTATGAATCTCTAAAATATATTGGTATTTGTGAGGCCAGTATTGGTGGACTAAGATGAAATGTCTGATCACATGAATTATTACTAGGTGTTCCATATATAAATAGGTGAAGGATGAGAACCAACATCCTATAAGATTGTATCAACCACACCAAATTCCAAAATAAAAATGTGATGATGTTTCCATGGTATTTTTAGTAATCTTACTAAGGATTCATCATGGTTGCACAACTTTATTTGATGTAATTGAATGACTGACAAAAATATCCATATTCTATCGTATTAAAGATTCATTCATTGTTGATGATTTAAGAAGTCATGTTTTTTGTGATATCATATAAATACATGGTTTCCTTGTACTATAATATTAGATATCGAAAATCCCTTCAAATCTTGGTTCTGGAAGAGGTTACAAAGATACAATGGTATACCATTTGTTTTGAGCAATGAAATTCAGCATCATAGTGATGGCCAATTAGAATTGATGATACAAGTTATAGAATAAACTCACAGAGGATGTGTCATGTGTTTCTATTCATATTATGATATTCATACCCCTTTGATTAATCTTGTGAACAATAGCTTTTAGATGATGATTTCGATATATCATTTGATTCATTATATGCTAGTTCATTATGTTCACCTCTATGCTGGTTAGAGGTAGGTGAGGTGGTTCTAATAGGTATAGATCTCATATAGAATACATTGGATCATGTTCAGCTTATTCGGATGTGTATGTATATATCTCAATCTAGGAAAAAAAATCTTTTGTCGGTTGCCATCAACCACTTCTGGGGTTTGAGGTTGGGGATCATATTGTCTTATGTATATCACCATGTCTAAGGCATAGATGCATACATAGGAAAGGTAAGTTCTCTCTTCATTAGGTATGGGAATTTGATATTGTAAATGGACTCAAGGCAATATCCAATCTTATTTTACTACATCATAGGTAATGTTCTTTATGATAATTCATCCTTGTTTTAGTGCTTATCCTGTATCACGATGACCAATTTGATAATATTGATCTTATGGATGTTGAGTAAAATATCAATGATTCATTTGAAAAGTTCCATTTATGAATCTTCCACCATAACAAGAAGTCTCTCTAATTATGGACTTTCCCTTTTTTATGGCTGTTATGGTAGAACAAATGTGTGTATGATGAGACTTGGGAGCAGGATGGTGAGATATATTCCCAATAGCTAGATTTATTATCTATTACAGTTTCACCTCCCTGGGATGGTGAAATTGGGGGTAGGTTATTTAAAAGTGGGAGACTATATGATCCTCAATTTTATCTCTTATATTGATCCTCTTAAATTTTTCCTAATTATTTTTTTGGACCTAATATGGATAGATAATGAGGTTATAATGGTTTTGGTGGAATTCAAGCCTTGTTTGGTGCTCATAACCATAGTGTGTGTGTAAAATAGAATAGCCTAATGATTTTTAGAAATCATGTTAGCTAGGAAACATTGTTACTAAAATCTATATGAGGCTGGATATTGTAGTGAATCAGGTTGTACAATATTTTCAAACTATTTTCCAAGGGATACACACTCGTGAAAAAGTATGACGTTTTTAGAAGTGGAGATTCACATGGTTTTTTCATGGTTTCTCTAACCATGAGGTCTAACCATTCATGTTCCCTACATAATCAGTGGTGGTTGAAATGTTTGTCTAACCATGCGGCCAAATAGTGAGACCCATATTTTTAAGGGAAATGGAAAATTATCCCTTAGTCATTTAATAACCATTACACATCCATAAGTATCATCTTCTCATTGAAATAATTACCCTCATATAACATTGGATCTCCCTCAACCTCTATTTCATGGAATTTTATCTCACTCATCCATCTAGAGTCTGATTGAAGCTCCATTATTCTCATTTGAATTATCTCGATAAGATCTCAATTCCATTTTGTCCTTTATTAATTTCTATTCTCCATGAAAATTTCAGTGACGGGCATACTTATATTTTCTATTTTTTAGGAGTTGATACATTTATTAGCTCTCTTCCAATCCTGGAAAAACTAAAAACAGATACTGGAATCGGAATTTCATATGATCCTATGGTTGTTTTCTTATAAAAGAACCCTCATGTGTCATTGTTTTAAAAATTATCATAGATGTTTGGATATTTATTTCATTAGGATTAGCCTATTAAATTAATATACATTTCTTATATTCAATAGAATAGTATTTTATGTCTGGTTTAATATATTTTACTCATGTTATTGGAGGATAAAACCTCAACACTATCCAAAACATATCAGATGTTTCCCTCAATTATGAATTTAGTGGATGTTTTTCCAATATGGGCATTTCTTTAGTTGTTCCTTGACTTGAAATTGAAAAAGGTATGTTTGTAATTAAATTAATTAATTTTAATGGTCGGTCCTCAAAATGATAATGTGACATGACACTTCTAAGGTAAGTGTTCTAAATAGTTGATTAATGTGACATGATTTATTATCAATTATTTTATGGATATCACATAGACTAGTATAGTATAAACATATTCCTTATGGTTTAACATCCTTGTTCTGATTTCTCGTGTTAATGAATGTTGAAGGAGAAAACCAAATAAATGAAATATGTTTAATGTAATAAATGGATGTATGTCCTTTATCCTTGTCACACTAATGAATATTATGAAATGAAACCTATGTGACATACTAAATGAAATGAGTATTATATGCCATTGATAATTAAATTAATCATGTATAAGGTTTATGTTTCATATGCACAACATAACTATTAAAATTGTGTTCATAATAATGCTAGGATGGATTCGTGGTGGAATGAAATGAGCTCTCTAGGATTCCATTATAATTCAAGAATACCGGTTTCCAAGGGTGAGACACACCATGGAACCCCATTTTTATCTACGTGTGGATGCTTGGTATGACACTGTAGGATCCATCCATTCTTATTATATTATCATCTTGATACACTACATAGATGAATCATGATATGTATAATAAATTGGGTCCTTGGGTATACCCTTTGGCATAGTCATTTTTTCTAATTTTACCATGGATGATTTTGATGTACACTTTTAGAATTATTAATTTTGAAAGTCTGGGGTGATACGTCATTTATTTAACTCTTTCATCATTATCCATGTTATATATTTTTACTAATCTGGATCAACCCCTACAGTCAATGGTTCCTTGGTAATTACATTGTACCCTCTTCGTTATTATCATCATCTTGTATTCCTTTTTGTATATTGTATCATTTATAATTATTATTTTCAAGTCAGTATTTAAATTATGTTTATACATCATGTGAACTTCCATTAAAAACTATAATATCATTAATTAATGTAGTGGATCCATTTTCATATTCAAGTTGAGTATGGAGTAGGTATTGTGGTATTTACATGGTTTTATTACATTACTTTTACATATGAATTATTTAACATTGATTAAATTTATATTATATAGACTAGATTTAGTATATGTTATTAGTTGTAGACTACTATGACTTACCTAACACCATATCTAGGACACTATTGTTACATGGGATGATCACTTGAATGTAGGTGATGCAAAAGGGAAGCATCCCACCTAGGATACTTGATATTACATACTTTCATAGGAAGGTGATTCATCCTAGATGGACGAGTTGGGTACTGTTATGCTTTGATAGTTTTTGGATTATTTTATATAGTTTATTAATGAATGTATTTCCAAATTCCATGGATAACTATATTCATGTTTTATAAACAAATGACATACATAATCATGATATTTTTGTGTTATTATCATTTGTTTATTTTGTTTATTGTTCTCTATACATTACATTTGAAAAATATTAATACCACTTAATTTATTTATCTATTTTTATATTTATCTGTTGTGTCCCACCTTGGTAAGGAGAGAATAGTTTCCCCACAAAAACAACATTGCACCAAGGTTCTATTCTAAATCATCTAGAATTTTGGGTGATGCACTTGAGGTCATGTGGCCAACTGGCATAGGGGAACCCTTGAGTGGAACCTGGGATAGGGATGTCAACGAATTATTTTAAAATTGTAGCAATTCAGTTTGTATTAAATAAAAATATAATCTAAATTGAAAATGAAGATATATTTTTTAGTCATTCAAGTAATCTAAATGTTTTCTAATTAATTTACTCTTGATTGCAAAATACATGATCAAAACCATTATCCATATCATGCGTCATATGTCTGAATATATTTAATCCTTCAAGATACATCTCATATAGTGTTTATAAAATGATGGACATAATGGAATATTGATTTGAATGGTTTTCCATAATGTCAATCAACACATATAATCAATTATAGCACCGAGTAATTCGTAGATATATGATATAACACGCTATACCTCATGACATTCAATGATGTGTCACTATAAAAGATTCTCATTCATAATTAATATTTGAAAACAATACGAATTCACATGTAATTTATTTTGATATTTCCTCGTTATACATTATGTTTAATAAATGTCATACCATGGAATATTATTTCTTAACTTATTGAAAGACTTATTCAAATGATATGATATCTATGGTTAGTATAATGATACAATTATTTAAAAAATGCACTAACAATGCATATGATATATTAATATTCATTTTATTGATTTACTAAATTAAATAATATATCTTGTTCAATCTTATATAGTTACTAATTCTATATAGAGTTCATCCAATGAAACCTTATTGTATATCACATTCAATAACGTTTGGAGAAAAATCAAAAATTCATTTTGATACCATTGATAACACATTTAGTAATCCTTCATTAACAACACCATGTATTATATGACATGATAATCCGTGTGAATAACAACCCAACAATATTTTTATAACACCGAAACACTTTTGGATAACAAATCCGAGTCAAAATATTTTCTTACTCATTATATAAATATGTACGAACCTATGGTCCTTTTAGTGGGAAAATGTTGATTCCATAACTAACTTTTAATTCACTCCTCAATTGTTATGACACAAGTAGTCTGGCATGGTCATTCCAGAGAAATTGTAACGTGAAATTTGTAAAATATATTTTCGGTCTACAATAGTTGTACAAAATTAAATGGTTCTGAGGAATTTTGCATAATCTATTTGAAAAGTATAATAGAAGATAAAAATGTGTCATTGGAAGAAAAAAATGTAAACTCAATAGTTGCATGATCAAAAAAAATTGTTGGTTATATAACCTTTTTGTCTTATAAAGTGAATCTATAAAAGGGATGTTGGACTAGATATTGATAATAGGATACAACTATTCAGAATTAACGTACTAATAGTTCAATAATGGCTCCACGGCTAGAGTGACTTCTTTATTCCAAGTATTTTTACTTTTTCACGTTAAATTATAGATATAGGATTATTACCTAAATATTTTAAAACATTTTTTCATTTTCTATATTTCAAATTCTATTTCCTTTACATTGAGAAAATTCAATATGGGAACATTTTGGAATGATGATTAGGGTGTGACATGAAATAATAATTCATGTATTTCTTTATAAATTGAGGGCCATTATTTAGTTATCCATGACACTGTAAACTATAGTGGTATATGAATATTTTGTGAACTAAAGCCTTCACTATAAGTACATTTTATTTGGTTTTTTGGAAACTCTTCTCAATAAGTGGTATCTGAGGACATGGGGAGACAAACTCAATAACTCTTGTATTTATCGTGATTTGTACAACGTAATAATTTTTTAGTCGAATTTACATCAATAGTGATATATAATAATGGATGAATGAAATGTTGAAAATAGTCCATTCATAAGAACAGACTATGGCTGTTGGAAAACACATATAGAAGAGTATCTCATTCATAAGAATATTAAATTTCCATTAGGTAAATAAAATAAAAGTATTAAAAAAATTAATGGGAAGTATTAGATAGGAAATAATTTGTTTTAGTGAGGCTAATTTTTTAAAAAAAACATGAATTTCAACATCAGTTGTTAGAAAACCATATCTGCACTTATTGAACCATCAATGTCAAGTAAGAAAAATTGATATCATTAATAAAATTATTTTGAATGTGGTGTTTGTTTATAATGAGGATATTATAAGAATGTTTACTTTCCATTCATTATAATGACCTTAACATGATCAAAAGAAATTTAGAATCAGTAAAATTTTCATTCATTGATGTTAACTATGCTATTCACATTCCTTAAGAATTACTACAATGTTGAGATTGATTAATCAAAATATTATTTAATTCATATAAATAGATAGAATTTATTTTTTATAGGAAAAATATAATACTCTTCATATGATGGGACAAATCACATCATGGTTGAGTTCTAACACGTTAATTTATTTCAATCATAATGAAAGCTCATTGAATATCAATTCCTCAAAACCATCATTATAATTGAATCAAAGTAAAGAGGTACCCATGATTTGTATCAGACTATTCATAATAAATGGAGATATATTTATGATCCAGTCACCCATAGGATATGTAATAAATATTATATTCTTGACATGTGGGGATATCCATTTGAAAAAATAATATAAAATTTCAAATGAGCATATTCTAAATCTCATACAAGAATCATATACACATGAAGGATGAAATTTGAGTTACCGAATAATACTCCATGACACACATTGGTTACAGATAACTTAATCATTTAAATTTAGAGATCAATTTTTGTTAAAATATAATTAAATTTATATCATTATGTATATTGATTAAGACACTATGAATGAATGATAAAGTTGATATTTTAATTTTTAATGTAAGTATTTTATTTATTATGATATTTTATAAATATTTTACAAATCCCATAAAAAGTACCTACCAAACTTGTTTTATATGGTAGAAATATATATCATAATTTTTTTATAAACATAAAATGGTTTTGTTAACTTATAACATCTATATGTCATTAATTATATATCTCTATGTAACTATCTAATAAAATACACACAAAAACTATTATATTTGAAACAACATTGATTATATAGTTTTTCATTAATAGTGTGATTTATGAATCATATTCCAATTGCTCAAATTCGAATGCATATTTAAAATATTTAACTCTATAATTCTATATGTTATGATGTCGTCATGTATTTTCTTTATATTGCACTAATAATGTTTAATATCATAAAACTCAAAACTTTTTAAATTAAACTATTTCACATTATTGTTTTTGGATAAATAATTTATCTATATACATTATTACATGCCTTAACATCCAATAAAACTTTCAAATATAGTAATATTAACATTATGAAATCATATACATATAAATAAATAAAATTTCCATTATGGTTATAATCTAAAAACCTTTTATATCATGGAGTTAAAGAAACATTTTATTTTGAATGAAATTATCCATTTGAAAAAAGTGGCATTAATTTACTAATTTTATGTTAATATAATATTTAAAAGTACATAACTATCATGTAATAATGTTTCAATGGGATATTAAGTGTAATTCACGTCATTTTACAATTCTTTAATTTTTTTCAGTGTTCATATCATAGTGAAAATATACACTTGAAGGCCTCTTTAATAGTATATTATTCACCTAAACATATATTTTAAAAAATATTCTCTACTTTTTTTATAAACAATGTGTATTTATATTTATTTTGAATAACCAAAAAATAAAATATATTTTTGACATAATATATGATATCCATTTATTTAATAAATTTTACACTAAAAAAATCTTTGTGGTTAAAATATTCGATTTTTAGGTGGCTAAAACATTATCCCTCAAATTTTAATAATCATAAGTATGATAAAATATCCTAAATTTATAATTTTTCTCTTTTTTTCTCTTATTAAAAACATATTATAAAATTCAATGAACAAAGAAAATTTATTATATAATTAATCATCAAATTTTAATCAAGGAAACAATTTTTTAATGAATGAAATAACTTATCCAAAATTAAGAATGAGATGATGATACATATCCACGAATTGGGTCTATTTGAGCTACAAAATATCAGTTTTTTAAAATATTGAATCCTCCTCCATGATTAATTTAATGGATATTATTCAAAATTTATTTATCACATTATTTTAAACCCCACTCAATTAACTACAATTGTATGGTAGAAATATTCAATCAAATACCCTTCTAAAATAATCAATATTATTCCATAGTAAAGATACCAACCATAGAAATTTCATAGAGTTTCATAAAGTCCATTACAGATTATGGATAACTATACAATTTAATTATCAAAAATTTCTATCTATTTTAACCTTTAGGTTTCAATGAACATTAACTTCAAATCTATGAAATGTTGTTTGACTCTCTTAGTAATGTTTTTCTTTTTCATAACTATTGTCTACTTTTAATAATTGTACTATATGAGACCCTAAATGTCACATGCCTAGTAAATTTATTGTAAAGTATTCTATTCAACTAATTCACATTATAAAAAAACTAAATTTTAAAATTTATAAAATCCTTTAAATAATAAGTCATATAGAAACTACTATACTTGCTATATTTTAACATAATCTACAATACAAATTACAGTTGAAGATAAAAAAGATAGTGTTATTTTGAATCAAATTAAATTAACACACATGTTGATCATTTACATGTGTCTCGTATGTTTCTAAATTCACCAATTGGAAAATAGTAAATCATTATTACTAAGTAGGGGTTTCTCTAAAATATTTCATTTTCTCTGATAGATATATTTTACTATGTTCCCTATCAAATGAGTCCATGTAATTATGCTTCTCTTCCATTTATGAAAAATAGGCAACATATATTTGATCAACATTTTGATATGTGTTTAATAGATATTTTTATCTGATGAGTATCATTTTTTACAACATTTACTATGTAATTTTATTTAGTGATCAGTGACTAATATAACGACACCTTTTTGTTTCATCATATTAATTTTCAGGTTATGTTCGATATGATAGACATTGGGTTTCAATAATATAATCCAAGAATACTTTTTGGACAGAAAATATTATATATCATATAATATATGACACATGGAGAGTTTGGTAATTAAATACTAATAGAATTATATCATATTAATATAATTTATCCACAATTACATTATTATACTAATGTATATCTTTCTGATTTAAGTGTATCCAAAATAAAATGAGAGGAAAAAGACATGTAATAGTTAACATCAACTCCTTAATTACATTTTAAACACATAATAGTCCATATGAACCTTATGGTAATTATACACTAGGTATCATCATTGGATTGAAAACTATTTCATTATAATGAATCTGACTCATAGTATTTTTATGGGGTTTTCTTATCAACAATGTATATCAGATTATTCAATTTGTTAATGAATTCATAAAATGACATTTTTCAAGAATAAAAATCCATTTAGTGAATTAAGCTGTTCAATCAGAATTAATTTTTAATTCTTCCAAAACATTATTTTTTGTTAGTCACCAAAAAAGAATGATAACTATATTTACACATATCAAAATATTTCTGAAGTGTATTGCAAATGAAATTTTTGTTGAAATGTTTAGAATTAGAAGATATTTATAGTATATACCTCAATAATCTAGGTGGGATAGTGTTTCAAAAAAATCATTCTAGAAAATTGAATAATCCTCTATACAAGATGAAGGTCGTACTGAATGTCTGTACACCTATCGGTATATAACTCAAAAGGGAACCAAATTATTCTTAATGATGGATGATAATGCGTTAAAATAATGCTTTATGAATATATTAGAGATAATAATAATTATTTTAAATAGTAGTTGATATAGAGGAAGAACAATATTATGTAATTTTACCTAGAATTTAATGAAAACTAGGCATTTTTATCAGAATCCTTTAAACAAAATTAATTAAAGAAATTTTTTTGTCAATTTTATATAATTTTTATCATTGAATAATAATCAATGGAAATTGTTGGACATAGTTGAAACTCAAGAGGATGTGAATTGAATTCCTAATTAAAATTTCTGTTAAAAACATTGTGACATAAATCCCAAATTGGAAAACAACCCAGTTAATAAAGGCAATAGATATATAAATTTTCAATTGGACAACATGTTTCTCAAAGCTTCATTAGTCTTTAGTTGAATCGGTGTAAAATACTTATCCAACATTTGAAACAGGTTTACTGAATTAAATACATATACACTCCACCCAAAACTAACTATCAGAGTGAATATAGAACAGTTTTCTATATTGATGTTGTAAGCTATAGAAAATATTAAAAGAGAGTATGAAAATAGAATGTAGACAATAGAGTTAAACATGAGGTTTATTCTCATAGCGAAACGTAATATTCTCTACTTGGTGATCACCTGCCACCACAAATTTTATATTAACAATAAACGTGATACACAACATATATTAGGATTTAAAAATATTTTCACAAACTATCCAAGGCTCACACCCCCTACCACAGGTGTTCGTGGGAAAAACACACAACTAGGCCACACACAACATCTCCCACAGTTACACGTGTGAACCAAAGTGTAAATAATGTTTGGGCTAAGGATTTTCAGAATCCTCCAGTTCATGCACAGGAGACAGTGTGTATATCAGACTAAAACACACTTCTCAGAAATGTAATATAGGAAAAAATAGATCTAATGATAGAAATATTATTTTAAGAGGCTCTATGTGTTTTCAATTCATCTCTTGACTCTTTGGTGTGAGGAAATTTCAGTTCTAGTCTTTCTCTGGATGTTGTCTCCAAAATAGAGTGTCACAACTATAGGTTCTAGCTCCCAAGTACTGAAGAGTTTTTCTTTATGATTTATAAGTGATTTTATGAATAAAAAAATATAGTCCTGAGTTTTTTCTCCCTATTGATATTCGTGAAGATCTTGGGTTCTCAGTGTAAATGCTGGTAGTTTTTCTTTGTTCATCAGGCCTTTCGTGTAGTTTCTCTCATGCACACTCTTATCTTCTCTTCCCAAGTATTCTATTTTATATTTGAGCTCTGACATTGAGAATATGAACACCACATACGATCTTCCTTGTACCTTATACTATCTCCAGATACGGTCTCTTGATTTTTCTGCAATGAGCAATAATTAATGTCAGAAGCATTAAATTAAAAAAATATGATAGTTAGAATATTCTAAGTAAATTGAAAAAGTATAGTGTAAAAGAGTGAGTATTGGTAGACTGGTAGCGGTAGCCTTCAAAATGGTAGGCTTCATCGGTAGGTTTATTAGTCGATTTCATCGGTTTCTTTCATCGGTAGCTTTCATCGGTATCCTTCATCGATAGCCTCCATATGTAGCTTTCAACAGTAGCCTTTCTTGGTATCTTTCTTTGCTAGCATTCATCATTATCCTTCATCGGTATCTTTCATTAGTAGCTCTAATAGTTAGACTTCATCGATATATTTCATCGGTAGCTTTCATTAGTATCTTATGAGAGGTAGACATGTAGTGATGAGCTGGCATTGTTAACTCAGTGGTGAGGTTCCTTAAAGGAAACCTCTATTATAAACCTATTGGGGTATCCTCTAGCGGTAACCTATATCTGTAACCTCAATAAGAAACCTATAGAGGTATCCTCTATCAGTAACCTCTATCGTTAACCTATAGTGGTAACCTCTAGCAGTAACCTCTAGTAGTGACCTTCCAGTGGCAACCTCTTACATAGAAAAATTTTTCACTGTAAGAATAATCGAGAAACAATGAGATTAAAAATATATCATTATTACTTGATTAAAAATATAATTATTAATGAAACATGATTATCATATAAATGAAACATGATTTTGGATTATCAAAATAGGTGTGCCCAACAATCTCCCCGTTTTTTCTAATCACAAATTATATTAGAGAAATTGATATATAAGAAATTTACATTTAGGGTTACGCCCATTTTCTAATTTCTTTAGGGATGTTAGAATAAATATAATTTGGATCAAGAGATGAAATAAAATAAAATTAAACCATGTTCATTACTAAAAATGTATCATAGTATATATTCAATGACTCCAGTCTTACAAATACTCCCCTTTGTGAGTTGAAAAAAGAATTAAAGACAAAAAAAGTAGACAAAAAAAGTTTTTTGTATTAATAAAATAAGGGCACAATATAAAAAAAGGAAATATCCCTATCCACTAGCATTTCCAACCTTCAATCCACATTAGAAATGTCCAAGGGAGCTTTGTCATCGAAAGCTACTGAGGCAGGTTTAGAAGATAGAGTAACAACCAAAGGTAAGCCAGTGAGCAAGGTAGGAGGAGCGGCTACATAAGCATAAGTGAAACGATAATGAGTTGATCATTATGTAATCAAAGGGGTCAGACTTATGATGGTCTGTGTATGGGTCATCAATAGGATAGCATTGGAAGAGCCTAATGTTTGTGATAAAGAAGCTAAAGATGGAGGAATAATAATGGGAGTCCAATCCACATGGATGAAGGGAGAAAATATATTCCTAAAATCAATAATGATGCTCCATCCCCTTTCCATTGTGTAAATGAAGTCATACCTATTATCCACGAACATTTCCAAAGTATGAGTCAACTCTCGAACCCTTCTAAATTTATCCTTAAAAGACTAAGTGATAGGTGGGATCCTCATGTTCTCCAACAACAGCTTAAAGTGACCATCAATCTAATTCTTACTGTAAATGATTTTATAATAGAAATAAACATTCTCTTTGATGGTATTATGATCTTCTAAATCCACCTTCAAGTATTCTCTAACAAGCTTATGACTATCACTGGTAGTGAAAATTACCTGAGTCATATACTGAGGGTCTGAAGTACTTTCACTAGAGATTTTCTCCAATTCTTCTTAGAAAACTGATATGAAAACTTCTAGATCAACAGGAGGAGAGGCTAATGAGGAATCATATGCAGATAGAGGTGCCATAGTAAAATATTCTATCTCCTTAAAATATGTTGTCAGTCCATTGATCAGCGTCTTCACATCATCATCTTGACCACTCACATGTGTCTCCATAGACTTCTTAATGTCCTCAAACACAGTGACCATCGACTGAACAATACACTTAAAACACTTATGGTCTTTGTCGACTAGAGATATAGAATCCATATATAAGTCTAAACTCATTATCAAATATTTTATAGACTCCATTAATTCTTCCAAGTTTCTGACATGGTTCTAGCATTCATTCCCTTCATGTTTCATGTTGGAGTGAAAGGTAGAGATTATTATTTCCATGGCAGATGCCAAAATCTCTTGATTGAGAGATTCTTTTCTCTCTATCCCAATAGATCACTCATCAATGTGTCTCTTCAAATCTGATTTTCAAGACTCCAAGCCATCCATCATCACATAATAATGAGCTAGAATAACCATCATCTGCACATTAGTGGTCACTGAAATAAAATGAATTGAGGGTCTTTTGTTAGTTTTTTCATCTATATAATCTTCATAGTTTAAACCCAAAACCAAGAATCTGGGATTTTCTGACCAATAATCTATTTCATTGGAAACAAAAATAGAAATTGTGGAAATAACTCCCCCCCCTCACTTGGAGCATCCTCCTAGTCAACTACATTCACTTATTGCATTCCTCGTTGATAAACTGCATCATGATGAGAGTCCACTATTATCTCTTCTATATCATCTTCAACCACATCCATTGCAATTCTAGTTCTAACCGATTCATCATCCTTTTCCTCTTCACTTCCTCCCATTTATTTATATCCCATAATTTTACTATGAATAAAGAATTCCTCTTCACATTCATAAAAAACTATCACAAATTCATCATTACCAGATTCATCTTCATCCTCCTCCTCTAAGGACTCTCCAATAGTATTATATTTCAATACATTATTTTATTATTCTTCTTCACTGGTTTCCTCTTCCTCAATGTCCCATAAAAAATGTCTCTTCAAGGTAATCTATGTTGGTGAGATAGGCTCCCAAAAGATACAACATTAATATGAGGACTTGATGGATGATCAGGATCACTCTTTTCATTAATTTTAGAATCTTCTCTCTCTCAAGCCCAAAAACAACCTCCTATTCTTCATAAGAGTACAATACCCCCACTTCATTAGTCATTAAATAGGGATATCTTTTATTCTTTGGCCTAGTACGATTGGTAATAGATTTTAATTCCTCATATAACATAGCCCCATCATTCACCCACTCGATTTTACAAGGGTTCTAGTTTATCTTTATAAACATGGAAATCATTTCGGTATTGAAAACTTTTCCCTTTAAACTATGATTTATTTATATTTACAGAAAATCATTTCACTTTTAACATTATGGATATCATCTTGGAAAGAAATAAAGGAGTCAACTTAGATCTAGGATCTGTCATATCCTCTAACTAAACCATCAAAAACCTGCAGAGATTTATCCTTTGTTCATGCTGCAACAGATACAAATAATATATGACTTGAAACCTCAATGTATAAAAGTAAACTCTATTGGGACTTAAGAAATGATGAAAAAATTCTAACAGTAATCTATTTTTCCTATCCATCTCAGTAGCTATCATATTCATAGACATTACATTCCCTATTAGTTTGGTCAGAGCCTCTTCAGAGAAAAAATAATCACTAGTGGGAGGCACCACTCCAGAGTTATAATTGAAAATGACTTCTTGTGTGACTCATAAGAATTTTTCACATTCAATAGAATAAAAGCTCACATATACTCTATTTACCATATAAATAATTCGGTTCTTATCCTCAGACTGTTAAATCATCAAAAAGTCCTAAAATTTCATTACTAGCTCAGCGTAATATGTTCGATTGTTAATTGAAAACCATTCAACCCAATCCTGCGATTTGAGTGCCTTTAGCACCAAAAACCAGCTCGACCACAGCCATTCTGAACTTATTTCCTATTCTACCATTATTTCCCTCTTGAAAAATGAGGATTGATCAGCTTTACGCAAACCATTCTTCTACTACTTGACATAATTCATAGTCTCTTAATGAACTGTGTACCTCCTTAATCACTAACCATCAGTATCTTCACTATTTCCATTGTGCTCTGATGTGGTTCATTGGTTTCACAGAAGGTTATGCTCAAATATTTGGGAGAAAAAGGTTCGGGAGAGGATTGAAGTGGATTAAGAGGTGTCTTTTAATTTTTTTAATCATTTATTGATTGAAAAAAATTGAGTGAAAGAAATAAATTAGATTTAAAACATTTAAGATTTCAAAAAAAAATTAAAACTCAAAGTAATTAAGGTAGATTATCGGTAATGTTCCAATAGTGAGTTCCTAAAGGTGAGGTCAGGTGATAAGGTCTAACAGTGAGGTCCAACAGTGAAGTACTAATGGTGAGGTCCAACAGTGAGGTCCAATAGTGAGGTCTATATGGTGAGTTACTTACAGTGAGGTCCAACTGTGACGTCCAAATGGTGAGGTCCTAAGGGTGAGGTCTAATGATGAGGTTGAAAGATGTGGTCATAACGGTGAGGTCTAACAGTGAGTTCAAATGGTGAGGTCCAAACATTGATATCCTAACTTAACCAGTTGATATACCTATCTCATGTTTGATTTAATTTGACCCCTCAGAATTTAAAGGATTTGTGAATATATTATCCAATTGATGTTTAGTGCCAATGAATTCAAAATTGATATTACCTCATTGATAATTATATATCTTGAAGCAAGGTCATACATCAATGTGCTTTATCCTAACATGAGGTACTGTATTTTTCGAGATATTAATAGAACTTTTGTTATCATAGTATATAGGGACATGTTTGAATTGATATCCATAGTCTAGTAAAGTGTGTTTCATACACATAATTTGATCACAACAACTACTAGCAGCTTTATATTAATCTTCAGAAGTGGATAATGAAAAAAATTATGTTTCTTACTGCACCATGATACTAGTGACATATCTAAAATGTGACATGTTCAGAGGTGCTCTTTCATTCTAAATTGCAACCAGAAAAGTCCTCATCTGAATAACTTTTCAAATCAAATGATTTTTCTTTGGATAAAATATTCCTAAATTGATAGTATTCTTAATATATTTAATAATCCATTTAACAAAAGTTAAATGTGATTCATTACGATTGGCTTGAAAATGAGCACACATGCATACACTGAAAATTATATCAGGTCTACTAGTAGTAAGGTAGATTAGACTCCCAATCATACTCTTTAAGTGGTTTTATCTACTAGTTTACAAGATTCATCAACATCCGACATACATGTGGAACTCATAGGTGTAACAATACCTTTATTACTATCAAAACCAAAACAATTCCAAAGATCATTAGTATATTTACATTGATTTAAAACAATACCTTTTTTTTGTAAAATTTGAAATCTAAGGAAAAATTTATGTTCCCCAGTTAAACTCATTTCAAATTCATTTTCCATCATATTTGAAAAATTAGTACATAATGAAATTATAGTGGATCCAAAAAAATATCATCTACATAAATTTGAACTATTAAAACATCTTTAGAAATCCTTTTAATAATAATATTATGATCAGATATTCCTTTAGTAAAATTGCTCAAAATATGAAAAGAACTGAGTCTATCATAAAAGGGTCAAGAAGCTTGTTTTAGACAATATAAAGATTTAGAAATCTTAAAAACATGATTCGAAAAATGGGGATGTTTAAATCCAGGGGGTTGTTCAACAATCACATCCTCAACTATATAACCATTTAGAAATATACTTTTGGCATCCATTTGATTGAGTTTGAAATTATGATGAGCTACATAAGAAATTAGTATCCTAACAGACTCTAGTATAGCTACAACTGAAAAGGTTTCCTTATAGTACATTCCTTCATCATGACTATATCTTTATGTAACGGATCTAGCCTTGTTTCTCACTATATTTCCAAACTCATCATCTTTATATCTAAACACACATTTATTGTCTATATTCAATGTGTCCTTAGGTCTTTATAATCATTTCAAAACATTGATTCTTTCAAAGTTATTTAATTCTTATTGCATATCTATCACCCATATTTCATCATTCATGGAATCATTAATATTTTTGGGTTCACGCTAGGAATGGAAATCATGATGTTCAGCCTCGTTTCTCAAAGAAGATGTAGTTTGTTTCCCTCTATTTAGATCACATACTATAGATTCTAAAGGATGATTCCTGAGAGTTATAATTCCTCTAGTATGGTTTGGACTATACTCGTCATGATTGTTTATAGGTCTTCATTCAACATTTCTTAATTATGGAAAACTTACAGAACTATATTTTTTCAATAGGGGATCACTGTCTTTATCATAAAGGTAAAGAATTGAGATATATTGTTCAAGATATTCAAGGGAGGATTTAGGTTCATGTGAATCAGTCTCATCATATTTGACATAATCTGATTATTCAACACATGTGTTCTTGTATTGAAGACTCTATAGGCTTTACTAGAGATTGAGTAACCTAGATAAATTGCTTCACACTTTTTAAAGCAAATTTTTCATGATTATCCCCAGTGTTAAGGATAAAGACATTGCAACCAAAAACACCAGTGTAATTAATCTTTAGTTTAATTTTATTCCATAACTTATAAGGGTTCTTCTTAAGAAAAAGTCTAATTAAGACACTATTGATGGTGAACAAACTATATTAACATCTTCTTCCCAAAAATTAATAGGCAAGTTATACTCATTATGAACAGTTCGAGAAATCTCTTAAACATTATTATATCTTCTTTATACAAATCATGTTTTTGAGTTGTTATAAGAGAATATAAATTTTCATTATCGATATTATGTGATAAAAAATATTCAAACACCAAATTTTCAAACTCATGGACATGATCACTTCTCAATGTCTTAATTCTATGTCCACTTTGATTATTTACAGACAAGGAATATTTAATGTGATAAGAACGTGCTTCACTTTTATGAGCTAGAAAATATACCCAAGTCTATCTATAAGAATATTCTACAAGAACATAGACATATTGATACCAATTTAATCTCTAAACTCTTGATGGTCTAAATGAATCCATGTGATCCAACTCAAGTGGATGAGAAGTTGAAACTTATTTCATTGGTTTGAATTAAACATTGGGGTTTTTTCACATTTGACAAGGATTAAGAACTTTGTAAAGTGGGAATTATAATTTAGGTATATCTTTAACTAAACCATTCATAGTAATTTTCCTATGTGAATTCACATTGTTGTGTTTTAATATTCTGTTAAACAACCATGATTACTTATGAAAAGCATTTAAACAAGAAAAATTGTGTTTACCTAATGAGTTTAAATCAACAACATCTACATTTTCTTTTATAAGAGCTATGAATAATAAATCAGTATTAGAATTAAAAAATTTGCATACATAATTTTAAAAATAATCAATGATGCCTTCATCACAGAACTGATAGATACTAATTAGATTTTACATCAGCCCATTAACAAAAATTACTTTAGAAATTAATACAGTATTAGGGTTACCAATTTGGCATAAGTCGACGATCATCCCATTAGTATTATCACCAAATGTAACATGTCCACCATCAACACTGATTAGGCTCTTGATGCATGAATATTCACAAGTCATATGTCATGCAGATCCACTGTCCAAATACCATATGGTTTTATAGGATCTCTTTAGACAATTTTCATACCAAACAAATTAAGAAGAGGGTAACATTGGTTCCATGATTTTCTTGCCTCTAGAGAGGTTGACAAGTAATTATTTGGGAACCCATATTCGTATTATTGGCTTTCTATACTCAACATATATATTTTGAGACATGAACACTTTTTTAGGTCCTTTAGAATTTTTTTTCAAAAGATGGTCTAGAACATGAACTAGAAATGAACTATCCAGAATTTGGAATAAATTTTTTATCAATAATCCATCTATGTTTAGTTTGATTATCTAACCCCATTTTGTATTTTATTGAAATATTTTTCACTAGAAATTAGGTCAGGGTATCTCAAACAAGAGTAAAATTCTCAAGATCTCTTTTTAATTTATCTTTGGATAATTTTAGTAGAATATTTTATTTTAATAGCAGAGGTAATTTTTCTTTTTCAATATCCAAATCAGACTTATAATTTTAATTCAAATAATTTTTTTCAATTATTTATATTTATCCTTGAGTTCATTAATGGTATCCTCATGTATTCCTTAGTATTCAAAGTGCTCACCCTTAGTCATATTTTCCTCATTATTTGATTATGTCTCATTCCCAGAATAATAAGCATTATGTATTATAGAATTGAGTGTTTCCTCAAATGATTCTTTCATTAAACATAGGTTTTCATGACTGTTATTTTCACTTTCAGATGTGTCAGATCCACTGGAGTTATCTTCTGAAGCACTCCCAGTAGCTTTCTTAGCGTTTTTGTATCTCTTTCCCTTGTCTTTATATTTCTTCATAATCGTTATCTTGGGGAAATCAGCCTTTAAATGACCTTTTAATTTACACTCATAATAGAATATCTCATTTTTTTATTCCATTTTTTCCCTTTTTCCAATGTCCTTTACTCTCATACATTCTTTTATAATTTTACTTTCTAACGAAATTATTCTTTTGGTAGAACTTTTTGAATATTTTAGCAAGATGATCCATCTCATCATCACTTTAAGAGTCTGAATCCTCACTGGTGGAACTATCCACAAAATCCTAAATATTTTCATTACCTTTTCTCTTTGAGGTAGTTGTCTTGAATGCTACAGATTTCTTTCATTGTTTTTCATCTACTTATTGATTCAACTTATAATATTAATTTTACATTAGGAGTTTTTCAATTAGTTCTTTCACTGGTATCTTACTTATGTCATAGTAATCTCAGATGGAAACAGAAGTTCCTCTCTATCTATAAGGTAGGCATCGAAGAAATCTCATAATCATATCTATGATTTATACTGGTTCCCCAAGAAGACTCATGGTATTTACTATTTCATTGATCCTAAGATACATTTCATAGATAGTTTCATCATGCTTCATTTTTAAATTATCATATTTAATAGTATAATTATTTAATCATATTTCTTTAACATTGGTTGTTCCCTCTTGGAAAACTATTAAAGTATCCAAAACACCATAAGCAGTTTTACAGGAAGATATTATATTGAATTATTCACCACCTAGAGCACAATACAATGCATTCATTGCATTATAGTTATTATTATATGTATCTTCAGTCAACTAAGACCATGTTTCCCTAGCAGGAGTAGATAATGCATGTTGTTCTTCAATTATGTACTTGATTTTATTAAACATTCTCCGTATATATATTTTCATTTTTAATTTCACATAAGCATAGTTAGTATCAATAAATAATGGTGGATTTTTAGTAGCCAGACCCTCAACTCGGTTATCCATTGTTAATTAGAATTTAATGAACTGAAAATTTAGATATAACAGAAATTTTAAGATCTTAAGGATAAAACTAAAATCACAGTTGAAAAAAATATGAAAATATTGAAAAAAAGTTCAGATTGTATCAATAAAAATATCATTTGAAAGAAAATTTTGGTCAGAGTGGAATCTCTTGGGAGGATGAATTGAGTTCCAACAAAAAAAATCTATTAAAACCTTTTGAAAATAATCTCCAATTTGAAAATAGCTCAGTTAATTATGGAAGTAAGGATATAAAAGCCTAATTGGTCAATAAGTTTCTCAAAGTTTGATTAGTACTCAGCTGAATCACTATACAACTTTTATCCAACTTTTGAAATAGCTTTACTGTATTAAACTCATACACACACCAACCAAAAGTAACTATATAAGGTAATATAAAACTATTTTCTGTTTACATGTTATGGGATGTGGAAAATAAAAAATAGAGTATAATATTATAAATTACACAACATAGTTAACACAATATGTTCATTATCAATCTAAGACCTAATCCTCTCCACTTATTGACCACCTACCACCTTGTAGATTATATTAACAATAATCTCGATACACAGCCTGTATCAGGAATTACAACAGTTTTCACAAACTGTCTAGGGATCACACCATATAACACAGTTTTTCATGGAAAAAACACAGAACCGAGCCCCACATAGATTCTTTCACAATTTCACATGGAAACCAAATTGATAATAATGTTTGGGGTGAAGATTTTTAGTATCCTCTAGTTCAAGAGTGTGTGTAATAGACTACCACACACTTCTTAGAAATGTAAGATAAAAGACATAGTAGGGATAATGGTTTAAAGATTTAGTTTAGGATACTCTATGTGTTTATAGTCCAGCTCTTGATACCTTGGAGTGAGGAAATTATAGTTCGAGTCTTTCTCTGGAAGTTTTCTCCAAAGAATGTGTCGCATCTCCATGTTCTTGCTTCAAGGTACTAAGCTATTCTTCATCTTTTTTTGAAATAGATTTTATGAATCACAAAAGACAGTCTTTACTATGTTCTATCAAAATATCTTAGTGAAGGTTTAGGGTTCTCAGTGTAAATGACGGTAGGTTCTTTTTTTTCTTCGGTTCAGTCATGTAGTTTCTCTCATGCATCTTATTGTCTTCACTTCCTCAGTCTTCTATTTTATATTTGAGTTATAACAATAGGAATAAGAACAACATTTGTGGTTTTCCACATTCCATATATTGTATCCAGATACAGTCTCTTTATATTTTCTATAATCATCATTAATTAATGTCTAAAGAATTAAATATACCAAATATTACTGTTATAATAATCTTACAAAATTGAAAATGTATGGAGTAGATGAGCGGGTATCGATAGATTTGTAGAGATATCCTGTTAAACCGTAGGCTTCATCGGTAGGTTTCATCGGTAGACATCATCAGTAGCTTTTATCGGTAGCCTTTATCTATATCATTCATCGATATCCTCCATTGATAGCCTTCAATAGTATCATTCATCACTAGCTTTCATTGTTATCATACATTCGAATCTTTCATCTATCTCTTTCATCGGTAGCTTTCATCGGTAGATTTTGAGTGGTATACTGATAGGAATGAGCTTGCATTGATATCTTCGTGGTGAGGTTCGTCAGTGGTAACCTCTATCAGCAATCTCTAGTGGTATCCTCTAGTGGTTACCACTTTCGGTAACCTCAAGTAATAACCTTCCACTAGTACCTCTTAAATAGAGAAATTATGCATTATAAACATAATTGAGAGAGAAGTTAGATTAAAAATACAATGATATTACTTGATAAAAAATAAAAATATTAATGAAACATGATTATCATATAAAAGAAACATGATTTAGGATTTTCAAAATAGGTGAGTCCAAATAGAATAAAATTTAATTAAATGATTAATTCAAGTAAATAATAATGATAAAAACATTTGTGAACCATTCATAGTTAAATAATCCATGAAAATACATTATATTGATAGTGAATCAGGGTAAATATATTGTAACATTAAACAAAATAACATCATGTTAGCTTCATAATATAAACTCGTTAATATTAATTCTTTTATAGAGGTTAACATTAAATAACTGGTATCTTGTTCATTATAAAAATTTAATATTAAAATTTCTATAATTTAATAGTTTTCAAAATTATAAATTTTATTCACCTAACAACAATTCAATCATTATCAAATTAATAAACCAAAAAAATTGATTTGTGTTAAATTTTATCCCATAGTTAGGTAGTAATTTGATCAAATAAAATTCAAATATTATTAATAATTGATTATTGTAAATCATAGTAGATTATATTTGGTCTTAATTGTCTAATTTATAAAATTTAATATGTTACCCAAATGATTACTAATTATTCACATTCATTCTCATTACAAATAAATTCTAATATCATTATATATGGACTTTTTATATATAATTATTTAATATAATTAATATTCACTTATATATGTTTCATATTGATTTATTAATAATTTATTAAATCTATATATCGAAAAAATTTCCAAACACATAATAAAATTTAAATTATTTCAAAAAATATATTTTATCTAAATATAATAAAATTATTATTAAACTCTCACACATAATTGAATTTCATTAAATATTAATTTTTTCTATCAACAACCTTCGTAATGATTTAATTTACAAATAGATAGTGATTTAGATATATATTCTATGATTCAACCAATGTTATCAATTATAATTAATGAACCAAATACAGACTCTATCAGTCCAAATTTATAACAAATTGTGTAGTAATCTTATACGATGTTTAAAATATGGATTTATTAATGGATGATATGTCTTATTGTATCATTCCAAGTAAATAAAGAATAATACATTTTCATAATTATTAATATTTGTGAATTATATAGTAATTTTACTTTAAATGGGTTGCTACATTCGATGGCATACCTGATACGCAACAACGAGTTTCTTTGAAATCTTACATTCTACAATAATAATATAATATTATTATTTTATTTGGTAGTTAACGCCTCGCCGTTGTATTTGATTGAATGAATAGAACTAACAAAAATATGATTACACATGTTTTTTATATGTTTTTACATTTATCTAATAAATTTGAGTGGCTAAAAATGTGTATTAATCTAATTTTCAGCATACATAATATAATATTCATTAAAAGGTCAATTTGCTGGCTATTAATGGAGAAACCTATTTAAATCTATTTTTGGAAACATTTATAAGTTTTATATGAACAAATAATATTCTTTTTTAGAATTGGACATCAAAACCTACTTTGGGTAAATATTTGGTATTTTTCAAATAAAATTCAATTTTTAATGAAAAGTAAAAAATGTTTCATTTTAATTCAAAACATCTATTTAATATAATTTCTTTATATAGTTATATTGACTTTTAAATTTATTTTAACGTTTAATTAGATTATATTTTTACTATTTAATCCAATTTTGCTTATTGGAATTAATTTCACTTTAAAATTGGACATAAACATGTGTCAATCTTTTGATAAATATTATTTCCTAAAAACATGCATTTTTTTATAGTGGGAATTAACTTTAAATTAATTTCTACCACTTCTGTGTTTTTGATTTCAAAAAATGGATTCCATATTTGGAAACAGGGGGTGAAAATTGTGTATATAGGTAAATTTTATTTTTATACATTATGAATATTTACTTCAGTAATATTTTATTTACGACTATTAAAAGGTACATTGGGTAAATAAGGGTAATAAAATATTTATATAATTATATAAAATTACCCTAAAATGTGTCATAATCATATTTATTGATACAATTCCGACCATGAACATCCATGGGTATATTTTTGGGACCCCATGGGGCCACATGGGAGTAATAATGACACCTTATTTTAATTAACATAATGTAAAGACAAAAATGACACAAACAAATATATTTTAGTAAATTAATTATTTAATAGTATTATATAAGTTATCATGTCGACAATAAATATTATTTGGATAGCTAAAATAATTTTATATATCATGGTATTTGTTTTATAATTTTAATAAATTTAATTTTTTATGGCACAATAATGGTGTAGAGTTAACTCATTAAAAAATGATTTAAATAAATAAGATTATAAAGACTAAAATATTATCCATAACCAGCCCAATTATTATTGGATGATTTTATTTCGACCATTATTCATCTTGTATTTTCCTTCAATATTTTTTTTATATTTATAATCCTAAATTCATTATATAATAAAATAATATTTTCAAACATTCTTAAGGAGCCCTTCTACCCCTTATAAAAAGCCCTCACCTCTAACCCATTCCTCACACCGTTAAAGCCCATTGGCATATCCAAAATCTGCCTAATTAAGCTTCATATATACTATCTCCTCCTCCTAGAATCCTTAACGTAGACAGAGGCACTTCAGCAAACCCTTTGGTATCAAACCAATGGGAGTTACCGATTTAAAGCTAACATCTTCTCTTATCTTCTTTTGTTTTATTTTACTTCTCCAACACCATAAACTCTTTTTATACAATTATTTTATAAAAAAACCATTATAATAAATATAATTTTCTTTTTTTATGATATTTATTAGAACTACACTTACACACACCTCCATCTAATGGGTATGAACATATTGTTTCTGTTGATGGGGAACTAAAGTCTCACGAAATGATAATTGTTCAATTATCTCCTACCGCCTCTCATGGTGGACATTATGATGGAACTGTATTTATATATGATATGTATTATGTTTATTTTTTTTATTATTTATTTTCCATTTATAGTTTACCTTTAGGGTTTCCAAAATGGATAAACATGATAATTTCATTTGAGAAAGTGCGAACTACCACCCCTAAAAGTAATATGACTTGTTAATGCCATTTGTGGGACATATAAAGGATATAGTTGATGATATTATAAATGATATTATTCTAGAATTATAATATACCTATGTATCATTATGTTTTAATTCCATTAAAATAATAAATAGAAACGAAAGTAGTGTTCATGCGTACGTACGACTTACCGTCCCTATGAACAGTGCATTTCATTTCTTATCTCCAAATGGTACATACTAGTATAAATAAATATATTAATTGGATATATATGATATATATGATATCTACATCATTATTATTATTTTGGATATATTGGAATTTTTACCACATAGGCAACTTGTAAATATAAGAAGTTCATTTTTGACTCAAGTACCAAATATCGACAAAATGACCATTATTAAGTTAAATGATTACATAATGTTTATAACATGTTAATAAGTGATTTAAATGAAATTATAAACCCGAATAAAGTTATTAGGTAATTATAAATTAACTTTATTTTATTATTCAAGATATTAAAAAATGAACTGGTCAAGTTGGACCCGAGTTAAGGGACTTCATCTCAATCTCTTTTCATTGAGGCATATTTTGTTTTAATACATTAATTGTATTATATTCTATATAAAAACCTTTTAATTTTTATTTCATTCAAAGGGAATATTTTTCTATGAAGCGTTTTACTAAACGACAAAAAATAATGTTTCTTTTTAACATAAGCAGTGACAACGACATTTCCACTATTGCGAGTATTATTTGATCTGTATATTCATTAACAAGCCGTAATGTTTTTAAAAGGAAAAATGTACCATATACTCTTTACGTATTTGGGTATTGAAAATGGTTTTGATAATGGTTTTAATATGTAAATATATTTAAATGATATATTTTGATTGAAATGTGGAAATATTATCTTTCCTCTATGTTTGTTTTATGTTCTTTGAATATGTTATGTTTCTTTGGCTTTGTTTACATATATGGGTGGTTCCATGATAAACCCAGGGAAGGTGGGCCCGAGATAGCATGCCAATGCATTGGGTAACATGACAGAGGTAAACCTGAATGTTTCTCCTAAGAGATTTTGGTAATATACAATGATGGTATTCCAAATGTAACTCTCTACGTAGCTGTGAAAGCTATAATGTATATATGATGTGGATACCACAATATACCTTTATGATTTATGATTTCTATGTGTTATTCATAAATATTATGATTTCATGTGGTATGTTAAAGATCATATGTTACGTATGTATTGATGAAAAAATGTTTTCTTTCATTTTTTTATAACCCTTACTGATCTTTTTATGCTCATCTCATGTTTTGAAATGTTTTTCAAAGGACATAAAGATGAATAGGGTCAAGGATGAGATAAGGTAATGTCATGCTATCTAAAACATTGTACTATACATGAATCATTTTTTCAAGTGTTTTTTTGTGTGAACAAATTGAAATCTATGTAGAAGTGTCTACTTTGTAATTTTTGAGACGTAATATAATAGTTATGGCCTAATTCTCTAAATCTCTAAACCTGAAAATATCATCAATGTGAATTATTCATTCAATTCATTATTATTTAATGTTTTAATTTCGGGTACTTATTTTTGGCATCTGATGTTGGATTAGATAACATTAGATGTTAGGATATTGTTAAATTAATGTCCATAAAGAAATTTATGTTAAGACTGATTTTATATAGTGTTTAAAGATTACCATGTTTCTTTGTCTAAGATATTTATGTGTTCAGATTGGTTTTCCATAGAGGAAACATGGAAGCTATATTGGGATGACATCAGGAGGAAGTCATCCATCCAAATCAGTAACTAGAGACGGTCAGAATAGAAATGAATAGTTTTTTCTGTGATAGAAGAGTTGACCCAGGATATAAATGGTGGCGGTATCCATACACAAGATCATATAGATTAACCACAGAGGAACATGTCTGTAGTGAAGCATTTCATGGGGTAAAAATCCCAATAATTCAGAGGATCACATGACCTTGTGCTAGTATAAGGGTTGATTAAAGTACAGGGGAAGATTTTCGATGTAATGTAGTTTTCATAACATCAAAATGTTAGTCTCAATGCTTATTATTTTGAAGGTGAATCTGATCAATGGTGGTTGATGGTGAAAAATATCAGGGATAGTGAGGAGATTAATGCTCTTGATTTGAATGAAATCAATAGTATGTTTCTTGAGAAATATTTTCAAATGTTGGTTCGTCTTAGGAAGGAAAAAATATTTGAATTGAGGCAGGAGGATGACTCAGTGTTTTCTTATGAAGAAAAATTCACTCGACGGGAAAGGTATGATCTAAATTTCAAACAATATCTTGATAAAAAAATCAATCATTTTTTCTCAGGATTAAAGACAAATTATCGAAGGGATTTAGATTCACGTGAGTTCAAAAGTTGGGAAAAACTTGTTCGATGTGCGGAGAAGGTGGAAATGGAGTTTTCTGATGATTATTCATTCTTTGAAAAACAATAGAATAAGTGGCCAAGGTGGAAGGCGAAAGGGATGAATTCATAAAAAAAGTATGATGGTAAGAAACTTATGTTTACAGTTTGTGAAAATTGTGGAAAAAATCATGATGGAGAATGTCTTTTGAAATTTGGTATGTGACACTGATGTGGTAAAATGGGTTATAAAGCTCATAATTTCACTAAAAATGATCAAGTTAATGGTAAGAAAAAATATGATTAAGAGTTAGTAAAATGTTATATGTTCAATGAAATGGTTCATTATGATAATGAGTGTCAAATGAAGAACTCAACTAAGGTTATGCAGCCAGACTACAAGCAAAAAGGAGTGTTAAAATCTTTTCCAACAACCACTGCAGATGATGGGCCATCTAATGAAGTTTTATCAGGTACACTGTTTGTTTGTTAAGATAATGCCAATGTGTTCTTTGATTTAGGGTCTACATAGTTATTCATTTATTACAATATTTCTACTGAATTGTGAATTCCATATCAAGATACGAATCCTAAACCTATGGTAAAAAAACTGGGGTGAATGTTAAGACACAAAGAAATTATAAGAACTATCATGTCCTTGTGTGTGGAAAAAATCTACCTGCAAACCATTTAGTTTTTCCTCTAGCAGAGTTTGATGTTATTTTGTGTATGTATTGGCTTTCTATTTATCATGATTAGATTGAATGCAGAGCTGAAGAGGGTTATTTTTTGAAATATTTTCAGTTTTTGTTCAAGAATGAACACTTACTTTTGATAACGTCTCAAAAATATGAGAAACTAATAAATCATCAAAATGAATGTTACCTTGAACATACTTTTGAAAAAAAAGGAGCTATTCAGATTAATGATGTGCCAGTGGTAAATGAGTACCCTAATGATTTTCCTGATGAGTTTCCAGATATTATACCTGATTGGGAAGTTAAATTTACTGTTGGAATAGTTCTTGATGCTAAGCCAATTTTGAAAACCCATTATCAAATAGCTCTAATTGAACATTTAGAATTACTGAATCAATTTCAGGAGTTATAAGATAAAGTATTCATTCAACCTAGTACATCACAATGTGGTTCCCCTTTCTTATCTGTTAAAAATAAAGATGGTTCAATGAGTCTTTTAATTGAATATTGATCATTTAATAACATCATTGTTAAGAACAATTATCCTTTTCTTCATATCAACGATTTGATTGATCAGCTCTAGGGAGCTCAATATTTTTCGAAGATTGCCTTGAGGTTGGGGTACCATTAGTTTAAAGTATATGGATCAGACATTCCAAAGAACGTGTTTCATACTAGATATGGCCATTATAAATTTTTAGTTATGCATTTTGGTTTAACAAATGAACTTGATGTATTAATGGATCTTATGAATAGAATTTTCTGTGAGTTCTTGGATATATTCTTGATTGTGTTCTTTGATGATATTTTAGTTTATTATAAATAAAAAAAGAAGCTTAAAATTCATTTAATGTTTGTCTTTCAAACCTTTAAATATATTTATCAAATTAAGCAACTATGAGTGTTGGTTACAACAAATTTCGTTTCGTGGTCACATTATTTCAAAAAATGTCATAACTATTGATCTTGCTAAAACAAAAGTTATTGAAGAAAGGCCAAGACCCACAAATATAGCTGATATCTATAGTTTAATTGGATTTTAAGGTTATTACCAGAGTTTTGTTGATAATTTTTCACAGTTATCTATCCCACAAACTAAGTTAACTAGAAAAGGTGTTATGTTCATTAGGACAAAAGAATGTGATGATTGTTTTTATTAATTGAAAAAAATATTGGTGAGTGCTCCAGTTTTGAATTAACTTCTAGAAATGGTGAGTTCTTTGTTTATAGTGATGATTTGTTGAAAGGATTTGGTTGTGTCCTTATGCAAAATGATTAGGTAATTGCTTATGCTTCATGTCAGTCGAAACCTCATGAGTTAAATTACCTTAAACAAGATTTATAATTAGCTGCTGTTGTTTCAGCTTTAAAAATTTGGAGGCATCATCTGAATGGAGTTAAATTTGAAATATATACTATCCACAAAAGTATAATGTATATATTCACTCAGAAATAATTGAACATGAGACAGAGGAGATAGTTGGAATTAATCAAGTATTATGATTGCACGATTCATTATCATCTAGGAAAAACAAATAATGTGGCTGATGCTTTGAGTAGAAAAAGTAATTTGTCATTAACCTTGAAATGTTTGAAACGAGATTCATGGGTATTTGATTTGATGAACATTTTCATAAAATTTTTTGGTGCTGGAAAATATCTTTTTTTGTTTCAGCTGTCAGTGAAATCATATCTACCAGACAGAATTAAGCAAGCATAAAAGGTAGACAATGAGTTATAAAAAAAGGTATAGTTTGTTCAGAAGGGTAAGTTTCCTAATTGTAATTTTGATAATTATTTTATTTTGAGATTTGGAAATGGATTATGTATGCCTTTGGATTAATAGTTTAAGAATGAGTTGTTATGTGATGCTCATATTTCCCCATTTTTAGTTCATACTCGTAGTATTAAGATGTTAAAATATCATTGGGAGTATTACTTGTGGGATGGAATGAAAAATGATTGTTCTAATTTTACTATTAAGTATTTGACTTGTCAAGAGGTTAAATCAGATCAATAGTTACTGAAAGGGATGCATTAGCCTTTACCAGTGCGAGAGTGCAAATAGGAAAATATATCCATGGACTTCATCGTTCGATTTCCAACGACATCTCGAGTTAATAATGAAATATGGGTTATTATTGATCGATAGAATAAATCTAAACTTTTACTTCCTATTCGAGATACTTTATCTCTAGATTAACATTCTCGGTTGTATGTTAAAGAGATAGTTAGGATTCATGGAGTTCCCCTCTACATTGTATCTGATCGTGATTCCATGTTTACTTACAACTTTTGGAGAGTCCTTCTGAAATATTTGGGTACTGAATTAAATTTTTGTAAAACATTTCATTCCACAATTATATGGGCAGTCAGAATGAACAAGTTAGACATTGGAGGATATGTTACATGCTTTTTCACTAGATTACCATGGAAGTGGGGACCAACATATTTCTTTGGTTGAATTTCTTTATAATAATAATTTTTATTCCAGTATAAAAATGGCTCCATTTGAGATATTATATGGGAAGTGGTGTGGATCCCTAGATTTTTTGGATGAATTATGTGAAAGGAAGCTAATGGGACTAGAATTAGTAGAAGAGATGGTAGAAAAAAGTTTTGTTTATTCATAAGCATATGAGAACTACTAAGATTAAGCAGAAAAGATATGGGGATAATCAGAGGAAGGACCTTTCTTTTGAGGTAGGTGATCATGTCTTTCTCAATGATTCTCCATGGAATAGTGTCATACCTTTTTTTAAGAAGGGGTTGTTGAGTCCGAGGTTTGTTTGACCTTATGTAGTCCTAGTGAAAGTTGGATTAGTTGTGTATAGAGTGGATTTACCTCCATGTTTATCACAGGTACACAATGTTGTTCATGTTCCAATGTTGACAAAGTATATACTAGATCCATCTTATGTTTTGAGCCCGTAGATAGCTCAGTTGGAAGATAATCTCTTTTATAGGGAATATCTGGTCCAGATTCACGACTAAAGAGAGCATGTGTTTTAGAAAAAGGTAATTCACTAGGTAAAAGTTTGTGAAAAAACTATATGGTTGAAGAGGAAACATGGGAATTATAAAATGTTATGTGGGATAAATACCACACTTATTTGATAAGTGAAAAAAAATTAAGAGGACACAATTTACAATAGTGGGTAAGGATGTAAAATCCCATGTAAAAAAAGAATAATACATTTTCATAATTATTAATATTTTGGAACTAAATATTAATTTTACTTTGAAGGGGTTTCTATGTTCGATGGCGTACCCGATAAGCAACAATGAGTTTCTTCGAAATCATACGTTGATAATATAATATTATTATTTTAAAAGGTACTTAATTCCTAGCTATTATATTGGTGGGAATGAACAGAACTATCTACAATATGATTATACATGTTTTTTAAATGTTTTTAAATTTATCTCATAAATTATAGATGCTTAAAATGTGAAATTATCTAATTTTATGCAGTAATACTCTAATATTCTTTAAAAGGTAAATTTACTGCTTTTTAATGGATAACCCTCTTTAAATCTAGTTTTGGTCACTTTTATATGTTTAATTTTACCTAATAAAATTCTTCTTTATAATATGACATCACAATTTACTTTGGGTAAATTTTTGGAATTTTTATAGTAAAATTCATTTTTAATGAAGAGTGAAAAATGTTGTATTTTAATTCAAAACTACCTTTTAATCTAATTTATTTATATGGATAGATTATATTTTTTATTGGACATAAATTATAATTTGATTATATTGTTACCATTTAATTTTATGTTGGTTATTGGAATTAATTTGACTTTGAAATTGGACATAAACAAGTGGTAATATTTTGATAGTTTTTATTTCTTAAAAACATGTCTTTTTTTTCTAACAGTCATAATTAATTTTAAATTAATTTATGCCACTTATTTGATTTGAATTTCGATAAATGGATTCCATATTTTGAAATCAAGAGGTCCAAATTTTTTAAATAGTTAACTTATATTTTTTGACAATATGAATATTAATTTAGTAAATATTTTATTTACCATGCTTAAAGGGTAAATCTATTAAATAAAGGTATCAAATATTACTATAATAATTTAAAATTACACTAAAATGTTTCATAATCCAATTGTTTGATACATTACAGACCATGAACATCATTAGGTAAATTTTGGATCCCATGGGGCCACATAGGATTGATAATGACATTTTATTTTAATTAACTTAAATTAAAGACAAAAATCACATAAACAAATATATTTTAGTAAATTAATTTTTACATAAGGTTATATAAGTTCTACTTTGGTCTATAAATATTATTTGGATACCGAACGTGATTTTCTACATCATGAATTTTTTTTATATTTTTTATAAAGTAAATAAACTAAATTATTTATGAAACAATAATGATGTAGTGTTTACCTCATCAATAAATGATTTAAATAAATAAGATTATAAAAATTTAGATAATATAATAATCTTGTCCAATTCTTATTGAATGAATTTATTTCTACCATGAGTCAACATATCCTAGAAATTAATAAGTTTTGGACATTTGGAAACTGAAAATCATTATATAATAAAACAATATTTTCACACTTTTCAAAAGATCCCCTCCTCCCCCTTATAAAAAGCCCTCACCTCTAACCTGTTCCCCACACATCTCAATCCCCTTTGCTCATCCTAACTCTACCAAATTAAGCTCCATACACATATATTCCTTTCTTAGAAGCCTTATCTTGGGCAGAAGGCACTTCAACAAACCATTTTGGTTCAAACCAAAGGTAGTTACCTGATTTAAAGGTAACGTCTTCTCTTATGTTCTTTTTTTTATTTTACTTTTCCAACCCCCTAAACTCATTTTTTTCGTTATTTTTATAACACCACCATTATCCTCAATATACTAGGATTTTGTTATGAGAAGTATTATAACTAAAATTACACAAAACTCCATCTAATTGTTAAAGAACATACAATTTATATGGATGGAAAACTAACGCCTCACAAAATGATGATTGTTAAATTTTCTCCTAACGCCTCTCATGGAGGCCATTATGATGGAACTAGATTTTTATATGATATATATTATGTATATGTTTTATTTGATCTGTTTTAGTTTCCATTTATATCTTACTTTTATAGTTTCCATTATGGCTAAATTTGATAATTTTATTTGAGGAGTGCGGATTACCGCCACCTCAAAGTGATATGACTCGTTAATACCATATCTGGGACATATAAATTAATGAACTAATGATATAACATATGATATTATACAGGAATTATAATATAATTATGTGTAATTATATTTTAATTCCATTAAAATAATAAATATAAATGAATGTAGCGTTCGTGCATACAGATGACTTATAGTCTCCATAAACAGTTCATTTCATTTCTTACCACCAAATGATATGTAATATTTTAAATACATACATATATTGGATATGTATGATATATATGATATCAAAACCATTAATATCATTCTATAGATAATGGAATTTTGACCACTTAGACAACATGTAAATATAAGAAGTTCATTTTTTACTCAAGTACCAAATTTCGACAAAACGACCATTATTAACTTAAATGATTACATAATGTTTATAACATGGTAATAATTGATTTAAAATTAATGATAAACTTGAAATGGTTCTTTAGAAAGTAGAAATTAAATTTAGTTTATTATTCAAGAGATTAAATAACGAACGGGTTAAGTTGGACATGAGGTAAGGGATTTAATCTCAATATCCTTTCGTTGAGGCATATTTTGTTTTAAAACATGAATTTCTATTATAAACTGTATAGACACCTTTTAAATATCATTTCATTCAAAGAAAATCTTTTTCTACAAAGAGTTTCACTAATTGAAAAATAATAATTTCTTTTTAACGTAAGCGTTGAAAATGACCTCTCCACCGCCATGAGTATTATTTGATCTATGAATTTCTTAACAAAATATAATGTTTTTAAATGGAATATAAATACCATATACACTTTTACGTATTTTTGTATTTAAAATGGTTTTGATAATGGTTTTGTTAGGTCAATATATTTAAAGGTTATATTTTGATTGCAATGTGGAAATGTTATCTTTCCTTTATATTTATTTTATGTGCTATGAATATGTTATTGTTTTTTGGAATTTTTCACGTATATGGGTGGTTCCATGATAATCCCGGGGTGGGTGATCCTGAGATAGATCTCCAATTCATTGGGTAACATGGTGGAGGTAAACGTGAATGTTTCTCCGAAGAGATTTAGGGAATACACTGTGATGGGTATTCCAAATGTAAGTCCCTACATAGCTGTGATAGCTACAATGTTATAATGATATTATTTCCGCAATTTACCTCTATCATTTATGATTTATATCTATTATTCATAAATCTTATAATTTCATGAGGTATGATAAGGATCTTATGTTATGTATGTAATTACAAACTAATGTTTTCTTTCCTTGTTTTCTAAACCTTGCTGATATTTTTATGCTCATCCCATGATTTGAAATGTTTTTCAAAGAACATAAAGATGAATAGGGTCAATGATGGGATCCAGGAAAAGTTATGCTGTCTAAAACATGGAACCTGGCATGCCACTTTTTTTTAAATTGTTTTTTTTATTTTTTTGAAAAAATGGAAACTGAGTGGAAGTGTCTACTTAGTAATTCTTGAGTTGAAATGTAATAGCTATACCCTAATTCTCTTAAACACTATACCTGAAAAGATCCTTGATTTGAATTATTCATTTAATTCATTATTATGAAATATTTTATAGCATGTTCCTTATACTTTTTGTTGGTAGGATATTATGTTTCTACAACACAAAAAAATTATATCATATTAAAATATTCAAAGGAGTCCTATTCTAAGGAAAATAAAAACATGTAGAATATGTATTGACTATCTAATTATTGTATGAAATAATTTCATTCGTGACTCAAATGATGAGAATAATATTCAAAATATTATTATTTTTTTATTTCCCTCTAACAATAAATTTAATGTATATTTTAATCATCGACCCAAAAATATCATAAATTTAATCATGTTGGAATCTCTGATTCTATTATTGGGATTCATAAGCACTTAGGAACAATTATTAAAGATAATATATATTTATAAGAACCAAAAAAAATTCATTTGTGAGTAGAGAAATGAAATATTAGTGTCATTGAAATGTAAAATTTAGAACCAATGAGTATAACTTCCACGAACATTGATCATTCCACCATCATGATCATAAAATACATTTGAATAATATCATAAGGTTGATAGTTAAAGGAAACCATCATCTGGAGGTATCTATGGGATCAAACTAAATCACACATAGAAATAGTGGGATCATCCTTTAAATGATAATATTCAAGTACAACATATGGAAAAAGATGATTTATAAAGGGTTATATAAAATGTTTTTAGAATTGAATTGAAATGAAAAATCTCATACACGCTGATGACATAGATTTCATATTTTATAGGACCCCTACGATGCACATCAATAGATCTTGAATTTAATGATGAATCCATAATTCCTATGAAAATACATTGGCCAACATGAATACATCAAATCCCACATGTCTCATGTTGTGAATTTATTTCTCTATTATAGTCACTGTGGGTGACTTATTTGAATATTAACTTTTAATTTTTAAACATCAATATTATCAAATGTGTTCTCTATATTTTTATTTTTATGAAATAATACATTTCAAACATAGTTTCGTATATATATATATATCAATTTTATTATATGACATGTCCTATCATATTAAAATAATGAAAAATAAATTGCTTGAAATCACATTTCATGCACTATGATATGATTTATTCAAAATTCATTATTTGTTAACTGTGTGTCATTCAATCAAAATTAATTCAACTATAATATATAATATTGATAGGAAAGGATATTAATGGGTCATAGTACTAAACTATTATTCTCAATAACATCAAATAGTACCCTATGATATATCCATTGTAATCTTATGCACTAATTGTATTAGGTTATATATCCCCTTGTTGTTGGAAATAAATAAATTTGGTGGAGGAAAATAGACATGTCTATGGTGGAAATAATATATAGGATTCGTCATTGGGGTTTCAAATTCATCACATGTTTAATATGTAAAAAATTGGTTTTATTTTTTAATTGTTAAAATATTCAATACATATTATATTATTTATGATGTCAGAAACTTTATAAAATTAGTTTTTTATTAAATCTAATTTTTTTATATTTATTTCAAATTATTAATTCTTTAGTAAATATGTATTAATTTTTAATATTTTTTAAAAAATATAATTGTTTACTAGTAAACCATTATTAATTTTTTAATCTAACAAATGTAAATGATTTTCTTAACTGAAATGGATCAAACTATACCAAGGTCATGATGGCCTATAATAGGGTGTATCTAAATAATCCACTATTAAAATGTTACTATGATCATGATAATGAGAACCAATTCATTCATGTAAGATGAGAGTATGATCATATCATTAATTTATGAGGGGTTAGTTTCCACCATATTACCCTATCAACTTGTATGTGAGATCTCTATATTCTAATTCATTGAATTCATACGAGGCCATATTTCTATTGAATCAAATAAATGTTGTTGAAATTATCCATTATGATCATTATGAATTAGTTAATTTAAAGACCATAGTTTTCATTAAATTCCATAAAAACATATACACATATTTTTTAATTCCTACAAATATTACACAGCTAACAATGTTTGGAATAGAATTTAATTTTGAAATAATTGTATTATATTTATGAAATCCTACAGATAATTTTTTTCTCACCTCTATGTGGACATCATAATGTGTATTATGTTGTTTTCTATTTTTATTTTCATAAAAAAATTGAATCATTACCTTTTGGTTATTGATCATAGGCCCCATAATAAAAATGTATTTGATGGTGTATGACTATGATAAGTCAAAGGCAGTGGTCTATCCAAGAAGGATAAAAATTTTAAATCAAGTTGAATATTGTAATATTATATTCTTATTACTTTTTTTCACTACATTATAAATTAATATATTTTTTAATGGTTTTATGAATAAAATATTTTTATTTATCATATTATTTAATATCAAAGAAAATATATTGTTTTATTTTCATTAAAATTAATTTATTCCCTTATGATTATGTTTTATTAGGAGAATATTTTTGGATGGGATCCACTTGATGGGTTGATTGTGGGGGGGATTTTTGTTATGTAAAATCATGATCATCTGGCAAACACTATCGCTCTCACCAGAAACTCACAATGGTTCCCTCTTCTGCAACTTGGTATATACCGTGCTCCCAAAGGCTCGTGATCTGGAATGTTTTTTTTCTCAATGACTATTGGGGACTAATATTTGTTCATAGTATGGGAGGTCCAGCGCATCATACCCTCTTAGGGGGAATTGTTTCCTACTTTGAGACTCTTATAAATTTAAGATTTGTTCTTGGATCTCTTCCTAATCTGGATATGGGAATGGTCACCCTAACAAAAATATTATGGGTTTATTCAATTTCTTTTGAAAAATATTGGGGTCTTTTATTTGTACCCATCTATATATATCCGAGTATCTTCATTTAACAACTGGGCTCCACATACAGTAGAACCACCCCTCCTTGAAATGGTCATTAGTTCTTGGCCTACCGAGTACCACCAGTTTCTAATAGGCAGGTGGTCCCCACCCTAGGGCTCAACCACGTGCCCAAATGTGTCATATAACTAATGACTGTCCCCGCATTTGAAAACATATCATTTACTATGTAATTTGTTCACACACACACACACCCTGAAATGATTCTAAAAAGGTCACCAATCCTAATCACTACTTTTGTCCAGAAACACATAACTATGGAGTTCAAATTGATTATGCTCCTGAAAAGGAAGGTACACCTTGTTGACATAACTCATATCATTTAGTCATATAACACTTTAAACTTCTCGTATGTGACATTCACCCCCCAAGAGAACAATATCCTCATTTTGGGCCCTACATCTCAAACAAGACAGTGCATGACACATAAGGCAAGGTACAACCTTTGATACCAAATGTAACGAGTGAGCCCTATGAACAATACATCCATCCATCCATAACATGGCCATCAGGTCCAAGCTTGTCGGGTACCACCAGTTGACCCCAGGTATGTGGCCCCCACCATAGGGACCACTCGTGTTCCCAAATGATCTATCTGACTAATGACTCTACCCACATGCAAACACATGTCCTTTCCAGTGAGCTTTTTCCTCGCTAACACACACCTAGGGATAATTCCTAAAAGGTCACCAGTCTTCATCACTACTCTAAGACAATCATGTTTAACTGTGTAGTTATAATTGGGTAGGATACCAAAAATGAAGGTTCACATTGTCGACGTGAGTCATATAATTTACTCATTTAACTCTTTACAATTCATTGGTGTCACAGTCAATAATTATTCTATAATGGGTGGATTCTTATGTTCTAATGTTCTATAACCAAGAGCATCGAAATGTACTTCCATTCAAGTGGAAGAAACTATTCAAAGGAGGGGATTGAGCCATTATGAGGCATATTACGTATCTTGGTTATTGGAGGAATCAAAATCCATATAGTTCATTAGACCCATGCAGTTTAATCTCATGAAAAGAGTAATTACAAAGGTTTTCTGGGATAATAGATGTTCAAGTTTTAGGGTTGTAGATACGACCTATGTATCTCGAGTATATATGGGAATGGATATTCCCTAGTTCATGTTTTTTTAGATTACACAGTGGGATTTCCCTTGCCACATTAGTAAATTATAATGCGTATGACTGGATTATTGGAGTTTCATAATTACATGTGTCCTATAATTGGTGTGAGAAACAAGGGATAGAAAATGATCATTTTCAATAATCATGATGGGGGGATTATGTGTCCTACCCCATGGTAAGACTTCTATATCATGGGCTTCAGAGAGATGTCCAAAATATCCTAGATGAGGTAAAAATCGGATCATTATTGTTTAGTTTCTTCCTCTATCAACTGATGGATTTGGTAGAGTGAACAACTCAAGGGACTGATTGGGTCATGATGGTTGAAAATGGAATTTTTATATGTCTTACGTCAAAATCGATGTTTAGTTAATCTTATTTCTTAAAAAGGAATTATATATAAAGTGTTAATCCTAGAAAACTTATTTCTCATAGTTCAATCGTGCCCTTAGGATTGTCCCCAAGTTATATTCCCTTTTGTCGAGGTTATCATGTCATTGCACTAGTTTTGGATTTAAAAAAACATGTTTCCCTGGTTGGAGGAAACTTGTGATATGAATGATGTTATTATTGAGAATCCCAAATCTCACCTGAGCTATCCTCTATGTGTGAAAAAATGGAAGGAAATTAAAAAATTTCATTTCTAGGAGTGGGAGGAAATTAACTATTAGGATAACCCAACAGAGCTTGAACAATGAAGAGGTGGCCTATATATCATAAATATGGCCAGAATCAGAGTCCTCAATGTTCACTTTTCCATGGATTGCACTTTGGGGTTGCACTAGATATTGAGACATACGATGTTATGTATCTGGTAAGGGATTACATTCTGAGGTTCCCCTACTTAGATTTTTTCCTCCCAGGCATGTGTCGATTGTTTGTTTTCACTAATATGTTGGTGAATACCTACCTAGCATATCCGAGGAAATTTGAATATTATATTTTAAATTTCTAAAGTACTTATCATATCTAGGGTTGAAATTTTGATGTTGTCAAATGGTCAATGATGAATTTTCTAGAGGACATTGCAAAATTAATGTGGTCTGTATTGCAATCCATCACATGACTTGGTTGTTTTTTTAAGAGCGCATCTCAAGATCCAGTTAACATTCCCTTTTTTAATTCACAATAGTTTTCTTAAAACATATGTAGTGTGTCATGAGAGTAAATATAACATGTCTTAGAGGGTGTCACTCGTAATCAATAACATCTCTAGAGGGAATCGTGAGACAAGGGTGACATGTCTATAGGGAATCATGAGACCTAAATGAATTTCCCAATGGTTGTCTTAGGAGAATTGTTTAAAATTACATATTCATTTCTGAGACATTGATGTAAGATTATGGTCTCATTATATTATTCCAAAAATTTATATGACGGACTTTTTGAGGCAAGGGATAGAAGCCTAGGGGGCTTCGTGAGACTAATGTGGCATGTTGAAGGGGAACCATGTGACTTTCTCTAACATGTCTAGATGACTTCATAAGACCAGGGTGTCATAGTAAAAGAGCATAGAGGGATTCATGTCACATTTTCCATTGTTGTCTTGTGTCTTTGATAGTTTATGGGAAGTGAATTATGGTCATCTTACATGTTTTTTTAATTGATTCTTCTAATGTTTTTTGTCTATCCCTTATATTTTGAATTCCATTGAATTATTAGGAATCATTTTATTTTATGTATTATCAGATCTAGAATAAATGTTGTATGTTCATCACATGTACCTTCAAAATATCTTCATGTGATCTGTACATAATCACATGATGTCCGTTATACATGGTGGATGATCTCTCCGGTTTTTATCTAGTACATTTCCAAATGGACTACTTGACATTTTTGAGATCAAATACTCCAATAAATCAACTATGTTTCTTATGTGAAATTTCCAATGTTCATCTTCATGGAGAAGATAGTTCATCGAGATTTCTTCATGATAGGGTGATGAATTTATAGGACTCTCAGTTCCAGTTGTTCGTCTGGTTTCACGGAATATCTCGCTCGGATTTAGGTTGTATTTGACAAGGGGGGCTGGAACTACATGTCTTTGCATGCCGTTTCCATGGATTTCTATGAGGTCATGACCTGATTTTCATTGAACATGAGTACGTCCGGTCAAGTCCTTCATTATTATAATATATCAAATTATGGGGGACATGTCTGATCATGTAGGCATGTTTAAAGTGTTAAATATTATCATATTGACATGTTGAAGGGACATTATGGGATAAATGATCATATTGAAAGGGGTTTGAAAAATGCTCGATACCTTGCCTGAGAAATGCCATTAGGTAAGGGTGGATTTTCCAAGGGTCTATGTGGGATTGGGTAGGGTTCTCCAAGAGTCATGTTTGACCATGTTATGGACTTATTTAGTTTGTCACAAACATTTTACGACCATAAGAGGCTTCTGTATCCCCCATATTTTATTTTCATTATTTTAATTTCCAATGTTTGGCGGTCTGTTGAAATTAAATTCATAATGTAAAATAACAATATGTTTGGATGACATGTCCAATGACCAATATGGTTCCTATTTAGATGTGCCATAATTTTTTTGGAGAAACACATTTTTTATTAGGGATACAAAAGGAAAGAAAATGGATTCCCATACATAAGTGAGGATTTCCATGAGATGTGGTCGACATGATGAATGTCTCTCATGAGATGTGGTGGGTATTTCATCAGGGACTCATTGTTTCATGAAGATGGATAGGACTGCATCGTGTGATATTTTCGAAAGTGAATAGATCCTATCCCCTGCCAATTTATTCATTTTTTCTATTTTCTATAAAGGATATGGTTCATGTGAGTTTATTTGGATGTTTTCAAGGATAATAACCCATCCCATTGGCGATTCATTTCATGTTAATTATGACCACTCATTTTCTATATCATTTAGATAACATTCACCTTATTTTTAAAGGATTTCATGTTGAATTTTTTTGAGCTTACTGTAGAGAATCCAAATTCCATGTGAGAGCATATCAGACAACCAATGCATGCCCATTGGTATTATAAAGTTCCTTCCCAAGAGTAGAAGGGATTTTTAAAAGGGGATCTGCATGATACACTACAAATATATATGTTTTTGGAGGATTCATAATGTTAAATTATTATTTCAATGAGATTCTGAATCCCCTATAGAATCATGTGATCCGCAGGCCTCAACCATATCATTTTTTCCTTTGTGGGGAATAAATACACATATTCAGATAATTGTTCCTTTTGGAATTTTCTAATGATCATTTGGTGGGAATAAAAATCCTCCCCCACCCCCAAGAGTAATGTATGTTGTGATAAAGGTTCTGTTTGAGGAATGTCAATGCCCTCCAGAGACATTGGCAGTATCGTGAATGGGTGTCTTGGGTGAAATTCAGTCTTCCAGGAGACAATTGTTATTCAATGGCCTAACCTATATATAGAGGGATAGAAGGAGGATTTATCCACCATCTATCATTCCTCTAGATTTTTCTCTCCCTTTCTTCATCATGTTCCCCTATTTCAAGATCATTCTTTGATCCCTAATATCTAGTCCCTTTTGAAAGACCAGTTTGTCAGACAATATTTCATGACAACATTACCGACGAGACCACCTTTTCTTGGGCACGTGTCCAGTCCAAACCCAAACCATAAATCGGTAATTTATTAAACTTCATCAATGTGGATTGTGATAGTATTTTGGGTTTTAGTGGATCCACTGGTTTAATAATATGATTGATTGATCATCATGTGTTTCATATGAACATGTACACATCAACCGATCGTGAGTCCGCATAGGTGTCATGCAATTCTGTGACGCCCTTCAAGGGTTTTGTGACCCACATATCCTTTAGATGGCAGAAAATTCGTGAACCCTATAGTGGGAGTCAAAAATTTCATGCAAATTGATGCCATGTACATGGTGATGAAGGTATTTTATTTATTTGTTTCTAAAAATATTATATATTATCTTTTCCTGAAATATGCCACCTAATTATTTTTATATGTATTCTAGTTGTACCTATTCTTCCCCAATTATCTCAAATCAATGGTCCATGATTTCTATGAATCACAATCACAAACATTGATATCATGAATACACTGATAATGTGGATTTTAAGAGGTTCATCTCATCAGATCTATGGGAATATCATTTTTCTAAAAAACCGCCTCTATATGGGATTGATCTTCTAGATTATTCTCCCAACCCCCCTATATACATTAATTTTCTATCTCACATGGTGGATACTTATCTTGACTGTGTGTAAAAGACAATTTCTAAGGATAGTTTACTAATCACATCTCAGCCTCTTAATTTATCTTATACATTGGAAAAACCCCCCTTATGTCAAAATGGTTGTAACAATTCATATCAAACCACTGATCATATCTATTCATGTATATTTTTTTGGTCCATGATCAATCATTTCATTGGATGGGGTTCATAGTGGGATATCCATATCGAAGGTATTTTATATGATGAATGGACATGTCCCTTTTGGGTTAGTGAAAGATACTTAGTGTTTTATAATCTACTATATAGATTTCATCTTTACAAAGTTGTGTAGATTTCCCAGTTCATCATTTACTGCTAACTTGAAATTCATCAAGATATGACTAGCCTTTGGTGCCCTAGAACCATCAAATTCCATATGCATCATGGTGAAGTGTGTAAGCACCTGAACTTTGGAAGAAATTTTTGTTACATGAAAATGTATTCTTTACTATATCATAATCAATAAAAATATATAAATATAAATGAAACGTTGCCATTTGGTTTTGACTGTTATATACGCATTGATTAATACGGCCATTAAAAACAATAATATTGTTAATTGTAATATTTATTGTTTAAAAATGGAAATGATAATGGATGATTAATTCAGAAAGAAGAGTACATGGCCTAATCAAGTAGACTCGGTCCATAAAAAGACAATTTTTTTAATGCTTGGGATGGAAGTAAAATCACTAGGCTTCCCTCTAGGCAAAGCCCAAGCCTTGAATCAATATGTTAAGCATGATCAAAATTACATATGGTGGAAGTTATAGTTAGTGGAGATTACTACTCTAGCAATGTTATCTGAGTCATCACAAGAATCTGTCACTATCACACACCTTACCCATAGGTCGTACGCATGTGTTTTAATGGGTTATGTTTAAAGGACATAGTTACATAAAATGTAATGCTATTGATAAAATAAAAATTTAATGTGATACGTTCCATTTTTAGAATATTTATCCATAAAATTTGAGATAAAAATTGATAAATTGTTTTTTCAGGTGAAAATTGTATTTTAAGAATGATATAAACTTTCATATTAAAATGAGGATTTATTAAAATTGTTTATTATAATGAAATATTCTTATAAAAACACTCCATTTTAATTACAAATCATAATGTAATTTTATTTTGTTGCAAGTGTCAAAAATTCTACTATGCGAGTCACTATACATTTTTGGTCCGCATGTTTTTTTAATTAATCGATTAATATTATAGATAAAATTTAAATTTCTCATATGTAGAGATTTATTAAGGTAAAATAAATTCATTTTTTTAATTCTGAATGTCTCTATTTGGTAATGGTGAATTTAATATAATTTTTTATATTGATTTGGTATTTGGTAAATTGTTAAAATAGAGTTTTGAGTTTTCTGTATGTTTGATGGAATAATTAATGATTTAATCATGATGAAATAATTCTGGTTGACTCATGAGTAATGAAATTTGGTATGAGGTGTCCCACGTGACAAATACCGTGGGCAATCCCATGGTTTTTCAAATACCACAAATGAGGTGTTGAAAGAAATTATTAAAAAAACATCCACTCTTTTTCTATAAAATAACCTAACATACCTTCATTTAATTTCATTCAAAAATTCATTCTCTAAGACTTTATGATATTATTACCTCCCTATTAGTCCTCCAAGGGTTCCTTTATTCCCCCACTATCCTGATCATTATGTTTTAGAAGTTACTCATTCGGGTAAGGGAATCCCCAACTTCTCATTTCTTATCAAGTTCTCTTTTATGTGACATGTCTTCAAAATTTCCATATCATGTTATTATTACCAATATATTATATCCATATATTTTATTATGAGTCTTTATTTATTAGGGGACCCTATACCCTCTCTTTCTATGTTTTATAAAACTATGTTTCATTCCCATTATGTTATAGAATTTTGATCTCAAAATATATCTCTTTTCACAATATATTCTATTATTTTGATTATGTAAATACCCAAAAATCATTCATTTATAGAGGTATTAATCAATAAATAAAAATCATTTATTTTATATTTTAATTTACATATATAAAAACCTTAAACTATATCGTTGGGATACAAATTACATAATGATAATGTTTTTAAACACTATTTAAAATGCTGGGATTTTGATATGAAAGCCATTTATTTTATTCAATATGGGTTATTTATGATATATATTATTATTATCTATATGGATCACATGAAAATAATGACGTACTAAGGGAGTTCCCTGATAGAGATTTAATTTGTTTTGTAATGTTATTTATCTCTAGAGCTGACATGTTTTATGATTCCTTGGTAAATAACCATGTTAATTTTTATAAAACCTTGGTGATAGACCTTCATGATATTATTTTGAGTGTTTAAATTAACTTTTGTATCCAAAATTTCATTTTATGATTCATGTTATTATAGTTATGATACTCCTCTTTCTCTTTAGTTTTTGAAATTCATCAGTTTCGTATTTATATCTCTCATGTTTTCATGTAGTTGTTTCCCTTATTATCTTATATTGGGCCATATTATAGCCATTCACATTTATGTATGTCCATAGTTTTTGGGGTGGATTTATTGTATTTAGTATGATCCTTGAAGAATCATTCTCATGTGGAATAGAAGAATGTTTTATTTTTTCATATATTGTGTACCTTATTTCAAAGACACTAAAAATTAAAGGATCCTGGATATATAAAATGTCATGTAAAAATGTGTAGTATAATGGGGGGATACCAATGTTTGTAAACAAGGACAGTTTAGTTCTTTTAGGAAATTAGAATATGATATATTTATGAATAACCCTATATAAAAGATGAAATATTGGAAAACATCATGGTGTTTTTGTGAAATATTAAGTATGTAGTTTTTGAACAAATAAATTTGAGTCTAAATATGAAAAATTGGATGTGGCTCTGGGGAAGAAATAACTAGGGGTTATACCAAAAACAATGCTTTCTTCTAGACTCAAATTGGAATTGGTTCTCAGCAATGGGTCTTGCTGCATTCCTGGTTTTACACTCCGATGTTATATTTGGTTAATCACAAGATTTTTATGAAAATGTATAATGGGTGAATAGAAAATTTAATTATTGATAATGAATAATGTGTTTTAGAATGATGTTTTAAGACGTAAAAATCTAATAGATTTATAATATTTTTACAAGACACAAGTTTATCATTAAGTTTTCCTTCATTTATAAAATAGTAGGAAATAAGAGGAACCATGTAAATGGTCACCACAATTGACCCGAAACTGATGAACCTCTGGTAGAAGACAGAATGTTAGTATTCATTAAAATGATAAACCAAATGACTCATGTTATTGGAAATAACATGAATCAAGTTTAGAAACCAATTTCACTAAGAAGGTAAGAATATTACATTATGTAATTTATGCATCAACAACTTCCAACGTTTACTAGATCTAATGACCGATTTATTAAAGAACAATGGATAAAATATATAGAAAAATATATTTTATATACTTAGTAGTTCTGAAAAAGGGAACTCACCCTAGTTGTTTTCCTCATAGAGGGAGAAACTGATCTGTGGTGGGATATTATAAAAAACACTAAGACATTAGGGTATATTGAAGCAAAGTAGTGTGAAGAGTTTAAAGATATCTTCATTAATATGTTTATCCCTTATTTAATGTGAAAGAAAATGGAGAAGGAATTTCTTGAGCAGAAGGAGAAGGAAAATGAATATTTGGGAATCTACAAACTGAACATCACAAGGCTTTCACATTAAACCTATATCTTTTTCAAGGATAAAAATGTTAATATTGATAGATTCATTAGTGGAATAAGACCTCATTTACTGAAGAATCTAACAAACAAAGACTATGACAGCTATGAAGAAATCATACAATGTTCAATGAAATTAGGAATGGTGTTTGGATAGACGAATTGTCACCAAAAATCAGTTAAAATGAAGAGATTAATAGAGCCTAGCTTAGGGAGGAGCACTGATCTGGTAAGAGGTGTAATGAAAGTTCAACTCCCCATGTGTAATAACTATGGGAATAAGAATTTGGGGATATTCATTCCCAGGAGCAAGAAGTATTACAGTTGTGTAATAGATGGCCATATTTCATGGAATTACTATAGTAAGGCGATACATCAACTTTCCAACACTAATAACAATGGTATGATGGTGCAGACCCTATATGTAGTCTAATGCATCAAGTGTGGACCAATTTTATAGATTACCAATCACAATTTGAATCCAATGGAATTTAAAGGGAATAACAATTAGTCTCAACATAGGACAAGGGAGAAAGGTCATCCTTTTTCTATAATGATGACTAAAGTTGAACATCCAAATAATGTGGTGGTATGTACCCTTGTTATTTTCTCAAAGATGAAAAGTACAATGATTGATTTTGGTTATATGCATTCCTTTATTTCCGCCAAGATTACACTGAATATAGAATCAATTCCAGAATTACTGTAAGTAAATTTATCAGTCAAGACTCCTTGAGAGATTATCCATGCATCCAAAATGTTATGACTCTCTAGTATTTACCATAGCGATCATAGTAATATAACAAATCTAGTAGTCATTCCCATGTTGGAATTCGACATTATAATCGGGATAGACATGCTTTGATCAAATATTGAATCACGGAAATCATAGTAGTCTTGAATGGAAAACCAATAGTTATCCTCTAAGGAGAGTTATATCGACATAAATTTTGCCTAGAAACACCTCTTATATCATCCTTTATTGAATTGATTAGTGTTAAAAAAAATGAGAGTATATGGATAGAGAATATCCTAATCATTTATTAAAAATTGGCGAATTTCAGGATGAGTTGACTAGACCTTCTTGAAAAAGAGATGTATATTTCTTTATTGAACTCATGCCTAGTTCCAAGACGATTTCAAAAACCCTATATAAAATGTCGAATGTTGAGATTGAATAATTAAAGAAGAAACACGATGACCTTTTGGAGAAGGGTTTTATCTGGCCATGTGTTTCTCATTGGGGAGCACATGATCTCTTTTTGAAGAAGAAGTATAATTCAATGTGGTTATGAATTGAATATAAGGAATGGGACATGATCATAGTACCTAAAAATATACTATTCCCTCAATTGGTGATTTATTCGACCATCATCAATGGTCTTAGTTCGTATCCAAGATTTATTATTGATCTAGTTATCATCAATTGAGGTTGAAGAAAGAATATATTATAAATACCATCGTATTATCCATATATGGCCATTATGAGTTTGTTTTTCTTCCATTCGTGTTGACTAATACACCTTTTATTTTTATGGATTTCATTAATAGAGTCTTTAAAGACTACCTTGATAACATTGTTATTTTTTTATTGATGATATTTTGATATATTAAAAAAATCATTAGCTTTGTGGGGATCATCTGGGTGTTGTATTGAAAAATATGAGGAAGTAGACGTTATTTGGAAATATTAGAGAGTGTTTGTTTTGGTTAAATAAATTTTCATTCTTGGGAACATTTTAGCTACTGAAGGGATATTTGTTGACCCTACAAATAAAAATATTATAGAGAAGTGTCCTCGTGATATTAAATCAATTAATATATATAGAATCATTGAATTAGTGAGTTATAATAGGGGGATTGTGAAAATATTTTCATGAATTTCTATTTCAATAAAAATGTTAACACAAAAGGTGGTTAGATTAATCTGAAAAAGGAGTGTGAGGAAGGATTCAAAGAAATGAATAAAAGATTGGTAACTATACTGCTATTAACTCTACCCTCTATCGTAGATGATTCATTATTCTTATTGATGCATCTATAAATTTGATTGGGTACATCCTCGTGAAATATTAAAAAGGTAATTGATTATGGCTCTTGACAGATAAAGCCTCATGAGAAGAATTACCCTATGCATTATCAAAAATATTACCCATGTTCATCATCATGGATGGAATATGTAGACCATCAATTTGAAGTTATACAAGGATATGAGACTGATGTATGATGTTTTTGCAGATTTTATGTAACTTTATACTTCTCCATTAATATGTTCCCACTACAAATAAACTATTTTAGTATTACAATAAGATCTCTCATTATTAACAGAAATATGGGAATGTCCTGAGGCATGTGACATTCTCCCATGGTGATAATTAGAAAATTCATGAGTATATTCCTGGTCCAAAGCCATTGGAATATATCATTGGGTTTTATTAGAAAAAGGGTGATCTTTCCCCATGGAATGACTCACCCCCTCATTGTGACCTATGGTTGGAACAATATAATGATCTTGCTATGAATATGCATTCCCCCATTTAAATATGCGAAAACACCTCTTGAATGTGAGAATGAATTTTAGCTTCCTCCAGTATTGACTTAGAATGATGCTGGGGAATTCATTCCTTAGTTGAAGTAGGAATATTCACCATTCATTGGTGGTCTACTGGAATATTCTATGTAGATTCTTTGATAATAATATAAACACATCCCATGGATTCTTATATTATAAATTTATTACCCCAACTAAAATGGGGAATGATTCTAGAAACTCGGACATTGAAGTATGTCGTCAGACTTAATTGAATTGAATAATAGCATGTTTTGAGGCTTGATCCACACAACCATGTAGAGACATGGCAAAAATGAATATATGATCCCTATCCTAGGCCTTTTGAATAGGTTTCCATACCTTCTTAATCAGCATGTGTCCTTTTCCCTAGTCATGTGTCGCTCTCACCTCAACATTCATAATTGTAATGGCATTATGAGTTCAGATTGATGCCTTGTCCTTTATGGAATATGGATGTAATCATCCTTGATGGGATAAAGAGTGTTCTTTCTCCAATAGATCCACTTTTTCTAAATGATCATAGTGGTGAGTTTCCATGGATTTAGGGATAATAGTGTACACCTATTACATTATCTGCAACATTATTGGAATATTCCCATAGAGTACTTCAGGTATTACTAAAATATTGTTTCATTTTATAAATTTATATTCAAGTATATAGGAATATACATTTTCTATATTCATTTTACAATGGTAAATGTCTCTGATTGAGGTAGGGATACATGCTCACTTTTTCCCTCCTCGTTCAATTAAAATATGCAGATGGGCTTCGGGCATGATGGAAGGAATATACACCTCCCCTCGTGCCTTTCATGGGAATATTCACACTAAAATATTCTTAGAGAGCCGAGATGTGAGCTTTCATTATATTTTATATTATAATATACCAGCACATATCATCAGCGGGAGAGAGGGTATGAGGACACTCGTATATTTGTAGAATGTTCCTCTCTTGAAGATCCTTCCTGACTACATATTCATGAGTGTGAGAGTTGGAAGAGTGTCAGGTCATACCATCAGCAGGAGTCTAATGGGTACCAATAGAATGGTGTTGGCAATGACAGTTTACAGGTGACCTCCTTGGTACCAGCAGAATCAAAATCAATCTTTATTTAGCTTCTGGATCCAAATTCACCAGATACATATGGTGAAAGATATAATGCTTCTAGGATAATATCAAAAAGTAATTATTTGTAGTGATAAGGCCTACTTATTTAGTAGTAGCCTTCCTCAAACAGTACAGTCATGCCAGTATTCGTGCTTGGAGAACCTTTTGGGAAGATTCTACTTTCTAGATTATATTGTGTGGGTGGTACTCCCATGACATCATGTTTTCTACAAGTCATTGGTATTTTTGAGAAGGTGAAATCTTAATCCAACCTTTTGGGGTGGGAATTAAAAATGAGTTAATAGAGTGAATGTTGGAAGATGAAGACATTTTATTGTGTTTGGATTCAATCGATTGAAGGATTATCTATAGCCACATAGATAACAATGAACAAGGTTATTGATTAGTGAATTATCATAGGCATATTGTTCTTAATCATATATGCATGTGTAAAAATTTCTCATGTTTTTTTATATGGCCATTCTTATCTTTTGGACTTTTAAATTTGTGGATGGACTTCTTGAAACCCTAGTTACATAGAGCCATCTATAAGACCATTCTGGTCTTACTACATTTTTATATAGTTTATGAAAAAAAATTATACTGACACATGATTATTCTATAATTATAGTGTTTCACATCCTATTTTCTGCCCTTATTTCCAAATTGTAGGAAAACAATATGGTTCAAAAGATAATAACTGGTCATATTCTAATTATATAGATTCATATAGGGTTCTCAATATTCTTCATATATTGGGAAAAAATTGGTCCACTAGACTATATCCAAATCATTATGTTATTACAGAGATTCACATTACGTTCTATATTTTTTTTACATTAGGAGATAGGCGTGAATGAGATCGACCCGATTATTTTATTTTGGGGGTTTTGTTTTGTGCACAATAAAAAACAATGGGTCAAAAAATTTCTCTCACCAAAAACTCCAAATGGATCCCTCATCCACAATAGGAAATATATCTACTTTCCAATGGTAGTCCATCACCTAGGTTTTCATTCCCATTGACTCTTGGGGACTCGCATTGGTCGAGAGGATGATTGGTCAGGTTCATCGTGCCTTTTTGGGGGGATTTGTTATCTACTATAGAACTATCTTATAGATGTAATATATTTTATTGAATCTCCTCATAATCTAGACATTGGATTGGCTATAAAAAAATTTATAATGGTTTCTTTCATTTTCATGTGAAATATACTGGGAACATCATTGATAGACCATCTGTGTGAAAGAGACGTTCTGCATAATTCTACTATAATGGGTGCTTACATATGTAAAAAAGCCATATAATGAAGATATTATGAATTATCTACCACATACAGTTGTTTATAGTATTCATAGGATGGGATTAATCCATTAGGAGGGATCCTACATATTAATATAAATATAGGAATCAATACCAATGTAGTTCGTTGGAACTAGGTAGTTTAACATCATATAGAGGGGATATAAACATGTGATCTGGGACACCGAGTGTTCATGATCAGTTCATGGATGGACGTAATATGTATCCTGAGTGTAGAGATAATCTTAATTGTCATATTTCATTTTTTTGGGTTTTACACACTGATATTTTTCTTTTTCTTTTTATAGACATATGATGTAGATGGCATTATTATCTTTCTTTCCTAAGTCCACGTAAGCTATGCTAGGTGTGAGAAAAAATGACAAAAAATGATCATTTTCATTGCTCATGATGTTGGAATTATGTGTTGTGACCTCTATGGGATGGTTTATTATAAAGCTCTGGACTTAGGGAGACGTCTAACATATCCTGATTATGGAATGGGTCATAGTAATCATATTTTAGTTTATTCCTCTATCTATTGATGGATGAGTATGAGTGATCAACTCATCGTAATAATTATTTCTAGATGGTTGAAAAAGTCATTTTCATAATGATTAAATCTAAATGGAAGTTTATTTGAGCTCAATCCAAATTATGGAATGCAATGTATCGTAGTTATCAAATGAACTAACTTACTCATAGTCCAATCACAACCTTGAGATTGTCCCTGAGGTCGATAACCATGTTTCATCTATAATGATTCATTCCACTCATTGGTGATCAACTTACATATTTTTTCCAAGTTTTTGGTGTCATCTGATGAAAATGATGTGATTATGGAAACTGTCTATGCTCACATGAGCTATGTTCGGTACGAGAAACAAGTAATGGAAGTGATCAATATTATTGTTTAGAGAGTGAAAGACATAAGTATTAGAAAAACCTCTTAGATCTCAATACATGTTAATGATTCCTATGTATCCCAAATATAGAAGGAATTAGATCCTTGGTGGTTACATTGGATGGTTTATACAAAATATATTTTTCTTGGCTATTGGAATATACGATGATTTGTCACCAGATAGAGTATACACTTTGAGGTATCCATAGTGACCTATTTTCTAGCCTAACATGTGTTGATTCTCAGATTTCCAATATATGAAAGAGAATATCAATCGTCTATATATGAAGATAATTTTATGATCCAGTTGGTCACTCTCTAGGAATTATTATATCCTATGAAAAATATCTAACGTTTGTTGCATGATCAATGTTTACTTGTCAAGATGATATCAGAATATCTGGTCGGTCTGTATTGGACACCATTACATGACCAAGATGTATTTTCTAGAGGGTTTTCACATGATCTAGTTGACTTACCTTGGTGTCATTCAATGGTGTTTTCATGACACATATGGAGGGTGTCATGAGAGTTAATATGACATGTCTTATAGGGTGTCACATGTCTTTCATAACAACCATGGAGGGAATCACAAGGCTTAGACGACATGTTTGGAGGGTGTCATGAGTTATAGATGAAATTCCCATAGGGTGTCACGAGAGCTTATTTGACACATGCAGATTCTTTTATGACACATCTCTAACATCACCTACTGCTGTTATATGATTTAGATAATGTTTCTAATGAATTTCATGAGGATAGGGTCACTAGCCAAGAGGGTTTTGCGAGACTAAAGGGTCATGCCCAGGGTGAACTTTGTGACTTTATATGAATTTTTTACAATATTTTTCATGACCTGGGAGACATGATCATAGAGTTTTATGAGATACGGATGACATTTCCCAGCTCCTTCACGTGTCCTGAATGGCTCATACAAAAAACATGTGAGTCAACTAACATGTTTTCTTGTTTAATTCTTTATCCTTTCGTATGTGGTCATTCCATTGAATTGAGAATGCCTTATATTTATACATTATCATTTACATTTAAGTCTCGTATGATCTAGAAGACATGTAGGGCGTTTTTCATGTGTCCTTTGAGAGGTACTTCATTTGATCTATATATGATCACATAATGTTCTTTATGAACAACAGATGATCTCTCTGGAAATTCACCAGTATATTTCTGGGTGGAACGTTTGTTGTTTGTGAGATCTGAAACTCTGATAAATCCACTCTTGGTCCTGTGTGAAATTCCTAGAGTTGATCATATTGATAATGACTAGTCATTGTGCATTTTTTATGCTAAGGTTGTGAATTTATCGGCCTCACCACCTAAATTATTCATTAGTTTGTATGAAATATTTTGTACAGATCTAGGCTATAGTGGATGAAGGAGTATGGTTCCACATGTCGTTTCAATTAATTGGATGTATTTTTTCAAAGGTGTCAACAAATTTTAAGTGACTATGAGTCTCTCCCATCAACACCATCATTATTTGATTATTTCCAAATAATGGTAAAAGTTTGGACCATGTGGGCATGTAGAAGGACTTCCATATTGTCTTATTGACATGTGGAAACTATTTGTAGGGATTAAAATTCTATTTTAAATGTAACACTCCATGATTTCATAGTATGTTATATCTTTAAATTGAATCAACAGCTTATACTACATTTAACACCAATTTGGATAGCGTTATACCCAAGAATGAGTTTCAACAAAACAAACCATTAGTATTATATTTATTTAAACGATATATTTATTTATCAATTAAATGTTGTGAAAAGAATAGTAACAAAATAATTTTTATTTTTATTTATAATTTTTTCACATTAATAAAAAATATTTATAATGAAATGTATATGTTTTGTAAAAATAGTTATATATTTAGAAAATTTTAATTTGGTAAAATAGAAATCAATTTTAGATTAGAACATCAAAATTAGAATATGGTGAATTTTTGGTATTTTTCTGAAAACTTTCAATTTTTGATGAATAGTGAAAACACTACATTATTGTATAATAACGAATTATTATTTAAATGATTATTTATTTTATTTAAATTTCTTTTAAGTTAAAATTGATAAATAATACCTATATTTTTTTTAATGTAATTCATTGGTGTATTTTTGTTATAACATTAGATATATAATATTTTATCGAGTTCTTTAACGTCTTTTACCCACCTCATAGGCATATTTGAAAATTTGCATCAAACATAATTTTACCACTTCTATGGATTGAATTTCAAAAATCTAAGATATACGGTTGATATCAGTAATAAAATGTGGTTCAATATGATGAAAATAAATTTTGGTGAATATTATATTTTGAATTTTATTTACCACAGTTAAAAGTAAATATTGTAAATAAAGGTAAAAATGATATTATAATTACTATTACACATGTACCGATTCTATTAGATAAGTGTTTTTCGACCAAAATGAACCTTAGGAATAAAATATGATCCTCTTTGATCCACGTGGATTAGATTAGGACATTTCTTATTATTATTTTAAAAAAATAGTTAAAATTTTTAAATTCAAATTTTCATAAATAAAACATTTTTCATATAGAGAAATAAATTATATAAAGTAAACAATAAATATCAATTAGAAAGATAACATTATTTCCTACTTAATTGTATTTTATATCTAATGTTTATACATTAATAAAATAAACTTATTTATGACCCAATGATGATACAATAATAACCTTATTAATGAGTGATTAAAATATGTTATGTTATAAATATCAAAATAAATGTAAATTGAGACTTTTGATGCATTCCACGAATATTCTTGGTCAAAATGACATGTTAACGTTTATTGAATTAATTTTTTTTGAATTAATAATGTTGTTATGACTTTCACAAAAATGAAATACTAAATAGTGTTAAAATTCACATAAATATGTTTCAAAAAATACTATTTTATTAAATTATAAAATACTCCTAAAATCTAAGGATCGGGCAAAGGACTAATATTATAATATTTATTTAATTAACTAACCACTTTAGGTTCGTATGGAATCTTATAGTATGTTTATTAACCATAAAATTTAAAAATACAAGAAGACATGGTAAAAGTTAAACTATTTAGCTAAGGGTTAAATAAAAAAGATAAGGATAATAAGCTGACCTAAACATTTCTAAAAACTATTTATTTATTGTTTTTATAGCTATACCCACCTTATCGTTGAAATAAATCCATTGGGAGCCATTATAAACTGGAAATCATTTTATAATAAAATAATATTTTGAGCTTTTCCTAAAGTGAACCTCACATCTCTAATTAAAGTGTAAACCCCCTTCTCTTAAAATCACACTTCCAAATTCATTTTTCTCTACAATAACCTGTCCAAATTTCATCTACCCTCCCATCAGCCTAGGATACTTACATTGATCATAAATCCATCCTATTGAGCATTTTGATGAAATTAAGAGGATGCACCCAAAGAAGAGGTAATTATTTTAACAGTTCTTTCGAAGTTCTTTTCTACTTCACTTCCTATTTAGTTGTTGTTTCCAAACCTAAAAATAATAGCAGTAACTTCTAAATTTTTTATGTTATTATAAATATGGTACAACTATATTCATTATTTTATCAATCCTATAAATGAAAAAGTCACCATACGTGTGTGTGTACGGCTTACCATCTCCACGTCGTGGTGTAGTTTCTTATTCAACAATTCATTATTTTAATGGGTATAATAATGATAATAATCAAAATAAATAATAAATACAACATATTAATAATTATTTATATATGATATACATCCAATTACATACTATTTTATTATCAATAGAATGATATTGTCGCTCGTGCATACGTATTGATTACCGTCTCTACAAACGTGATGGGATTCATTCCTCACCCTAACCATTTGAGAATAATTTTCATTTTACGATTACAAATAATCTTTAAGAACATAATATAATTTGCGATATTAATCAAATACATCATAACCAAAATAATCATGACTTATGTAAGAAAAATATAAAGGAAAATGAATCTGTTAAGAGCCAAAACAATGACACTACTAAAATATTATTTGCAATTCAATATTAGAAGATCATATATGATTTTTTATTTATGTATGTGGTTCATTTATTATTTAATAAAAATAATTTAACTATAATAGAAGATGTTAAAAAACCCTCATCCAAGGAAAAGTACAAGGTAAGGGTTAACTTTACAATCTCTTTATTATCTAAGGTTGTTTGTATGTAAGTATCTACTAGGTCTTATTTATTGTCTACGTCCGTATTTCATAAAAATTTATTTTGAAATAATTTTAATATTACCTAAAATATTGGTTAATGTAATTTATACACTTGTTTTAATATTTAATTTTTTTTAATGTAATCTTTCTGTCATTTTCAAAATAAGGAACTTTATGACATTTTGGACAAATTAAGGTAAGAATGTTTTTTTAACTTATACGTCGGGTGCAATTATTTTCCACCATTATAACTCCTTTGAATCATCCCTTACAATAATATTAGAATATTGTAATAATAAATTTTTTATTTTATAATTATGTGACTTTTAAATTAATTAAAAAATCAATGAGATATTTCCCTCAAATTGTTTTGATTTCATCTATATCTATATCCTTTGATGGATTTAACATTGGTTTGATGTTTCTTTATTATGATTCAATCATCCTAACTGTATTGAATGATTTGTGATATGTTTGTTTGTGGATGTGTTATTTTTATACCATTTATTTTTTATGGATAAAATATTAACATTTCGTAAGATTTTTTTATACGAATGTTTAGGTTATATTTCAACCATTATATTTGAGGAATGAATTGGGCATAGTCTATGATGGGTGGAGCCCACTATAGCTCCTCGATGCATTAGTTTGTATCATGAGACAATCTAGTGTCTTGAAACAAGGTTTTGAAAAAAATAATATTTGTATTCTTGGCACAAGGCCTTGAATATGTGGTTATGATGTCTTGAATTATGCATTCCATCATTATAAAATTAGTTGTCGATATTACATGTGATTATTCGACTTGTAGCATATGTATGTGAATATGTAAATGGAATTATTTGATTTAACTTTTCCATATTATGGTAATGTTTATGTTTAAAAGTATTATGTTTTAGTCTTTTACATTTCCTTAAATTATTATTCTTATTTATGATAGTTTCTCCTATATTTTTTTCCTTACTAAGAATCTGAGCTCACCCATTTCCTAAGTTTTTTTCAGGATGTGAAGAAGTATATAATGATTAACCTGTGGTGACAGGCCAAAAGATATGAGTGTGTTCAAAGGGGAAACAATGTGTTTTTATTTCATGACATAATGGAAAATATATTTTTGTATCTATTAATTCCAAAGATACTAAAATAATATGTCTTTCATGACTTGTTCTCTTATGATAATGCCAATGATATGTAATAATGCACCGAAGTTATGTAACTAGGGTTTGTGAGTTATAGTTGGAAACAGTGGACATTTAGTACAAAACATGGAAAATAGATATAGAAAAACTATGATGAGGGAAAATTTCCATAAGATAAACATTGAGGATTATTATAGAATAATTTCCTATAATTTTTATTTTGTATAGATTTTGTGAGTTTTCTAATAAATACATCCCTATCTGTATACGAGTAGGTATAGGTGGCTCGGGCACAGATGTACCTATGAGTGAAAAATATGATAAGGAGTTTCGAGCATGACTCGGGTTACCTCAGTACATGACAAGGGTATTTGTTTCACTCTTGTTTATGACACTCCTCAGGGATATGCTTAGGATAATTGACATTTATTTACAAACCATTCTGAAAAATTTATGAGTAAATACATCGTCAAAGATAACATTTTTTATTATTATGTATTATATGAATAAATTGTTCAGTTTACGTTATGTATTTTATAAGTTTGGAATTATGTATTGCGATTTATAAACAAACCTATTGTATGCCATTGTATAGAATTGGTTCCTAGTAGAAGAAATTATAACTCCATTAATATGCATGATATAAAGAGTAAGAAGGGTCATATCATTCATTGTCTTAATCCCACATTTTGAGGTGAAATATTCTCCCACGTATTCTCATAATATGAAGAAATAATATCATGTGTTAATAAGATAAGTAAATAATTCTCGGAGTCCTATGGTTTTGAAAGGATTCTAGACAAGAAATGGATGGTAGAGAGAATGATAACTAGAGGGAAGAAGGGAATGAAATATTTTACTACATGTGATAACTTTGGATAGAATCCCCATGCTAAATCCTTGAATACAATGATAGTTTGTTATAAGTGTGGTGAAAAAGGAAACCAAGTACGTGATTGAATGGGTAAGAAAAAGTTTTTCAAGGTACAATGCTTCATCTGTAAGGAGTTGGAATACTACACGAATCAATGTCTCAATCATCATAGTATACACAAATGAAGCTATTCGATAATAATCATGTTATGATACTACTATAGCTGGAGAAGAAAAATTAGTGTTATAATATTTTTATTAATGAATTATGTCATTTGAGTGTTGTATAAACGATGTACTTGTTATATTAATTATGGAAATATATAAGGATTGTACTACAGTACTATTTGATTGGCTATTTGAGATTATATCATACTATGAAAATTAACCCAACAACAAATTAAACATTTTGGAAAATACATTATTAATGAATAGAAAAACCTTAATATGGTCTTTATACTTGGGTAGTAATTTTTTAATAATGGATGGTTGATTTGGATACATTATATGGGATATTCTTGACTACCTTGGAACTGATGCATTTTATTTATTCCTCATTGTTGGAGTATTCAAAAATTTTGGATATAAGGAATATATCTAGTATAATATATGAAATAAAATATAATTAATGTAATCCATAAGTTTGTATGGAAATTTAGGGTGTTACCATGTTTTGAGAGAATAGATGATGAAGGTACTCAAAAGTTATTATGTGCAAAAAATATCATCATTATATTATATTGACATTGCATATAACTTTTTGGACAATGAGTTTGGACACATGAATTTTGGATAAGTGTAAATATTGGATTGGATTAAGTTGTAATTTGGATACAATGGTTTAAGGATAAAACATTTCTTAATATTATTTTGGATTTTTTATAAAAAGGACAACCAGAAGGTTGAGCGACAACCTGTCACATCTAGCAAGGTCGAGATACTTGAACCTACAATTGAATGGTGATAGGGGTGCATCATCTACCGCTGGCCTACATTATGTCTTGTTTTTTATAATATTGTTGTTTAAATGATATGATAGATTAAATATAAATTTTTTTAAACCCTATACGATTAGGACAAATAGAATATTTTGGATTTCTACTATCTTTTGGAGTGAAAGATGAGTTTGTGGTAGAAATTAGTTAAAGGTTGGAGCTCTAAATTTCAAGTATTTATTATATTCTATGAAGAAGTTAATTCATAAACAATATGGAAAATATCTTAAATCCAAAAATGGGTTATCCTAATTCCTTTTGGTTTGATGAACCAGTGATATTTAATGTCATCATAGATTTATGGATTTGAGTCCCTAAATTTTCTATTTATTATTCACTTGTTTGTGATTGATGACCATAATAACTACATATAAATATTTATGTTTTCCTAAAATTATGTGTCTCAAACTTCCACCAACGTTCTTCTATTAGAAATCCTTATTTGTTGGTGACTTTTTCATTTCACTTTCGCTGTTATTAACACTAGATGTTATTATCCCTATTTCAGATGTTGTCTTTTCACAAAGGTATTTTCTATTTTTAACCTTTTATTTTTGAATAAGAATTTGATATTTTGAGGACAGAATTTATTGAAGGAGGGGATAATGTAACACCCCATGATTTTATAGTAATTTATATCTTTAAAGTAAGTCAATATCTTATACTACTCACAACACTGACTTATCTTGTGTTATACACAAGATTGAGTTACTAAGAAACAACACATTAGTATTATAATTATTTAAATGATATATTTATTTATCAATTACATATTGTGACATGAAATATTAATAATAAATTTTTTTCCTATTTATAATGTTTTCACATAAATAATACATATTTATAACGAAAAGTATATGTTTTGTTAAAATAGTTATATATCTAGAAAAACTATTTCTTTAAAAGAACTTCTTTTTTATGTTATTTTGTGAACAATAATAAAATTAATATTAGACACTCGTAAAATTTGAATTTGGTAAAATTTAATTCATTTTTAGATTAAGAATATCAAAATTAGCTTCGGGTGAATTTTTGATATTTTTATGAAAACTATCAATTTTTTATAAATATTTAAAAACACTACATTATTGTTTAAAACTAAATCATTATTTTAATAACTATATATTTTATTTAAATATGTTTTATGTCAAAAAATATACATTAATACCTATATTAGTTCAATGTAGTTTATTGGAGTCATTTTATAATAAGATTAGATATATAAAATTTTATCGAATTGTTTAACGTCTTTTACACACCTTATAGGCACATTTGCAAATTTGCATAAAACGTAATTTTACTGCTTCATTGAATTGAATTTAGAACATCTGAGAGAAAAAGTGGAAACCATTATGTAAAATTTTGTTCAATAGGTGAAAATAATTTTTACTGAATAATAACTTTTGAATATTATTTACCACGATTAAAAGTAAATACGGTAATTAAAGGTACAATTGATATTATAATTACCCTAACACGTGTCCTAATTCTATTGGATAAGTGATTTTTCGATCAAAATCAACCTTAGGAATAAAATATGATCATCTTTTATCCACTTGGAATAGATCAGGATATTTATTATTATTATATTTATAGAAGAGTTAAAAGTGTTAAATTAATATTTTCATAATTAAAACATTTTTAATATGGGGTTACACATAAGATAATGTCATATATAAATATTCATTAGGAAGCTAAATATATTTCCTAAATAATCATATTTTATTTTTAAAAAAATTATATATTAAATATTTTAATTTATTTATGACACATTGAGGATGAAATAATTACCATATTATTGAAATATTTAAATAATTTACGTTATAAATATAAAAATAAACGTCAATTCAGACATTGGATGAATTATAGAATTTTTATAGGTTAACATGTCATTTTAGGGTTGATTGAATGATTTTTTAAGTAATAATGTTGTTATGACTTTTAAAAAATTCAAATACTAAATAGTGACAAAATTGACAAAAATGAGTTTATAAAACAAATAATATTTTATTAAGTGATTAAAATACCTCAAAAAAAAGGATCATCCAAAAGACATCTATAATGATATATATGTCATCAATGGACCAATTGAGGTTCTCTTGGAAACTTATATTATGTTTATTAACAATGTAATAGATAAATACCAGAATACAAGATAAAAGTTAAACTATTTAACTAAGGGTAAATCCAAAGGATAAGGTCAATAAGGTGACTTAATATAGAGACCCAGACATTTCTTACATTACTATTACATCATTTCAAAGATAAAAAACCTAATTGTATTACACATAGAGGATCCAAATGCTTAGTGTCTTGGTAAAACTAGGACCATACATAACAAATACATCATCAACCATAAACATTTATTTAATTTCTTCTCCTCTAGCTTCTATGTGACACTTTTTCTCTCCTTAGTACATGTAGACACCTAAGGATATACATAAAAAGGGGTGATCTAGAAGCCCAGTAATAGGATAAATAAAAACAATATATCATGGGGTGAGCATAATCATAACATAAGCATAAGATCATGAACATGAGAGGAGCATAAATAATAGTATTGAAATGCGGCAATGCATAAAAATGAAACATAATGTATTAGTGGTTACCTACCACACGTACTTGTGAAACAATATAGAAACTTTTTCACAAATCATTTCACATTTACTCATTAGATTCATCACTTTACCCAATGCATTGGAGCACTGTATAATTCCCGGCACACCCGTCACTTTGAAACATTCATATTGTGCTATATAATTCTGGGCGCACCCGTCACATCATAACATTATCTTTTATCATGCATGCCACAATGAACATAAAACATAAATCAACATAATGATCCCATGAAAAGTAATGGTTTTCATCTTATAATAACACATTCATAAGATTTGGATTCCTAAAAGAAAGGGGGAATAACACAAATGTTACAAGAACCGTCCACCTTGAGTGAGAAGTAAAAGGGGCGTTCTTAAAAGAAGTGTTCTTTTGGAAAAAATTTTGTTGGACATAAAAACCTTGGAAAAACATGTATATCCCAGAAATGTAAAGGAAATTATGAACAAATGATATTTGCAGAGTAACCATATCAAAAATGGAGTGAAAGAGGGAGAACCCGAAGGAAGAAAATTAGGTTCGAGATTTCCCCTTACCTTGTACCCAAATGCTTCCATCTATTTAATGGCCTATATAATGACATTATATTCATTAATTTTAAATCCAGAACCATGTGTAAAATAATAGGTTTCATTATTGTTTCATTATGTCATATTATGTTCCTTTGGATGACTTATAGAGTTAAAAAACATTGTTCGGGGATGTTCGTTTTTATGGTTTTTCGTGGGTGGTTCACTTGTATTCTTAAATTGATATTTGGGTAGAACATGAGTAAAAATCCAGAAATTATATTACATGTTATTAATGATATTATAGGATCTTAAATTATTTTATAATTAATTATATTAGATCCATGTGGATGAACCATTAGATAAGAATTAAATGATGATTTTTTGGGTTAATTTTAGCGGTTTTTGGATCACAACGAACTTGTTTTAACTTATCACTTAGTAATATGTACATAGATTATTTAAAGAACATTAAATAGAACATAATACATATAACATATTCTGTATCAACCATAAAAATGGTTTCATGACCAGATATGAAGGTAGAAATGGAAGAAGAAGGTATGTTGTTCTTGAAGGTGATAAATTAACACCTCACGAGCAACGTTCCCTTTAATAGAATAAAAGGAAGATGGAAAAAGGGTTGGGTGATATAATATCCCATTAGAATAATAAAATTACATTATATGTGTAATACTGGAGTTAAAATACAATTTTGATGAATATAAGTGGTGAGATATCATGAAATGAACTTGAACTTGAAAGGGAATTAAAGGAGAAGAGGGAGGGAAATTACCTCTTGAATCATCCTCTTGAGATCTTCCTTAAGGGCCTAAGCATGGTCTTTTGATGAGACCAGAAGCTCTTGGACGTGGGGGAAAGGCTAGGAGAGATTATTGGGTAGAGTTTAGACAATTCTTGATTATTGATAGGTGTGTTTTTGCAAGAGGAGGGGATGGCTTATTTATACATTCGGAGGGAGGAGTTTTTAGTATAAAATATTAAATAAAAAAATATATCAAAAGTTAGACTTATAATAGTAGTTTTTTGACATCATAAATCATATATTAATATAATATAATTATATTTAGGATTTAATTCTTCTTTATAATTCGAATTCATTAATTTATTAAAAGGAAAGTGAAAGAAAGAGAAAAGACACTTTAAGAAATCACCTTTTGACTTTAGGCTTTGGAAAGTTTTTTTTAGGTTTGAGAATTGGATTTGTTGTATTTTAAGGAACCATTTATGAAATTTAATATAATTTGGCTGAAACTAAAGTTATAGAATGTTTGTGTCATCATTACATCATTAATGATGCAATTTAGCATACACCGATTATGCGCAAAACTATATTTTTTTACTATTCATCTGAAAATTGACGTATTTCAGAAAAACTCCAAAAAATTACCCCTACCATTTTTTGATGTATAGAATCCAAAAATGAAGTAAATTTTTCAAAAAAAAATATTCTATATACTATTAATTTAATATTTTATAATAATCAGAATTTACTTGAAAAATGTTTTTAAGATTAAAACTGATTTTATAGTGCTTTCAAAAATTACGTAGGGTCTTATAAAATTATCTAAAAACTATAAGACATTGATTCAATAATTTATGAATAAATTATATGGTAATAAATATTCCTTTAAATTAATTAATTAATTATATTTAATTATTTATGACTTAGAAAATACCAAAACGTTTACAATGGTCAAATTGTCACTTCCTAAGATGTCTATATTTTATTTTATTATTCATAGGTATTGTTACTCTTATGTTGGATGATTTAATATTCTTAAGGGTCATATTTCTATTCATAAGGGTATGTTACTATTCCTAAGGGTACATTACTATTCACCAACAATTATTTTTGTTTAATTAGACTCCAAAAAAAATTCTTAAACACAACCGTGTATGTCAGATTTTCAAAATTCCAAACATAGGAGTGACAAACATAGGTTTAAAGGTCACTTATCACCTAGTAGTTCATTATGTTGTGTTTTCATGTTATTTTATGACATAAATATAAGTAGGTAATTTCCATTGAAAAACGTTGGGTCGTTACATTCTTCCCCCCTTAAGAAATTTCTCCCCCGAAATTTCACTTTACACAAACAGGTGAGGGTACTTCTCCTTCATTGCCTCTTCTGGTTCCCAAGTTTCTTTCTCAAACTTATGGTTCCTCGAAACAACTTTAACAAGATGGGTTGTCTTGTTGCGTAGAACCTTATCTCTCCAATCCATAATCTTTACTAGCTACTCCTCATAGGATAGGTCATCTTCTAGCTGCCCCACCTCTGAGTTTAGTACATGTGAGGGGTCTCGTATGTACTTACTCAGTAGTGATACATGAAAATCATCATGAACTTGATCCATATTTGGTGGAAGTGCAAGACGATAGGCCACGACTTCTATACAGTTAAGGATCTCAAAGGGGCCAATATACCTTGGCCTTAGCTGCCCTTTCTTCCCAAATCTCATGACTCTCATCCATGGAGATATTTGAAGGAAGACTTTATCTCCAACATCGAACTCCAAGTCCCTTCATCGGTTGTCAGCAAAGCTGTTTTTCCAACTTTGAGCATTTTTTATGTGTTTTTGGACGACTTGAACCTTCTCTATCATCTCTTGAACAAGTTCGGTCCCACGTAGCTTTCTTTCTCCAACTTCATCCCAAAAGGTTGGAGTTCTACATCGCTTCCCATAAAGAGATTCATACGGAGCCATATGAATACTTGAGTGGAAGCTATTATTGTACGAGTACTCAACAAATGGGAGATGCAGATCCCATCCACCTTTGAATTCTAGAGAACAGAATCTTAGAATATCTTCAAGCGTCTGAATAGTTCTTTCAGATATTCCATCAGTTTGGGGGTGATAGGCCGTGCTAAAATTTAATTTAGTAGTCAAATCATGTTGAAGCCTCCTCCAGAACATAGATGTGAACCTTGGATCACGGTCAGAGACAATTGAGAGTGGAACACCATGCAGTCTCACCTCTTCCTTCACATATATCCTTGCAAGTTTTTCAAGCGAGAGGTCATCCCAAATAGCGATAAAATGGGCAGTCTTGGTGAGTCGGTCAACCACAACCCATATCGCATTACTTACCTTTGATGTATTTGGGAGACCTGTGACAAAGTCCATAGTAACATTTTCCCGTTTCGACATGTGTATAGGAAATTGCTACAACATACCTTTGGACTTTTTTCGCTCAGCTTTATCTTGCTGAAATACCATGCACCCTGATATATATTACGCAATCTCTTTCTTCATGTTATCCCACCAGAAGTGTTCTCGGAGATCACGGTACATCTTGGTACTCCCAGGATGGATAGAGAAAGTTGAGCTATGTGTATTATCCAATATATCCTTCTCTATCCTAGGTGATGAAGGCACACAAAGCCGCATTCCAAACCGAATCACGCCATCATCGTCGATATAGAACTCTTGTAGCTTCCCTTCCTTTATTACATTCACCCTCTTCTGTATCTCCACATCATCCCTTTGTGCTTCCTTAATCTTCTCCTGGATGGATGGTTGTGAAATCATTTGGGAAAGGTAGGATGTATCCCATGCCCTTATGATTTCCAAATCCATTCTTTGCATCTCCAAGAAGATAGGGTTTTGCTCAATCCGCAGCATGGATAGAGTACAAGGTTCTTTTCGGGTTAGAGCTTCAGCTACCTTGTTCTCCTTTCCAGGATGATAGTGAATAGAGAAATCGAAATCCTCGATTAACTCTAACCATCTGCTTTGATGCATGTTGAACTCCTTTTGTGTGAATATATAATTTAGGCTCTTGTGGTCGGTGTATATGTCACACTTCTCCCCATAAAGGTAGTGCCACCAGATTTTCAAGGAAAAAATCATGGCTGCCAGCTCAGGATCATGCCTCAGGTAGTTCTGCTCATGGATCTTCAACTTTCATGAGGCATAGGCTATCAGATTATCATTTTGCATTAGTACACAACCCAAGCGTTTTTTTGAAGCATAACTGTATATCACACAAATTTCTCTAGTTTTTATTAGTGTGAGTACAGGTGCAGTGATTAGCCTTATATTTAGCTCCTTGAATCTTCCCTCACATTCTTCCATCTAGACATACTTTACCTGTTTCCTTGTTATCTTACTTAGCGGGCTTGACAATCGTGAGAAGTTTCTCACAAAACGTCAGTAGTACCCAGCTAATCCAAAAAAATACAGATTTCTGTGACACTAGAGGGCCTGGGAAATTCTTCAATCGCCTTTTTCATTGAATGATCCACCAAAATTCCCTCACTTGTGATCACATGTCCCAAGAATGTGACATGATTCATCTAAAAGTCACACTTGCTGATCATGGAGTACAACTTCTCCTTCTTCAATGTCGCCAACACAAGTCTTTGATGTTCTTCATGTTCGTCCTTGCTCTTGGAGTATATGAGAATATCATCGATAAACAATACCACAAATTTTTCGAGGTAATGTCTAAAGACTCTATTCATCAAATCCATGAAGATTATAGGGGCATTAGTAAGTCCTAAGGGCATCACAAAAAACTCATACTGCCCATACCTTGTACAGAAGGCAGTCTTCTGAATATCTTCCTTCTTCACCATTACCTGATGATATCTAGAATGAAGATCCACCTTTGATAAGTATTCATCTCCTCTTAGCTGGTCGAACAAGTCATAAATCCTTGGGAGAGTATACTTGTTCTTTATGGTGATCTTGTTGAGTTCCCGATAATTGATACACAACAGCATTGTTCCATCCTTCTTCTTCACAAAGAGCACTGGCACACCCCAAGGTGATGCACTAGGGCGTATGAACCATTTTTCTAGATGCTCTTGCAGCTGCTTCTTTAAATTTTCCAGTTCAATAGGATCCATCCAATAGGGTCACTTCGAGATATGAGTAGCTCCAGGTATGAGTTCAATTGAGAACTCTACCTCATGATCCAGGGGAATTCTGGGTAACTCTTCGGGAAATACATCACCATATTCCATCACGATGGGCATTTCCTCAAGGTGGGAAATCTCCTTCGACATAACCATTTGGCCGAGGAATGCTTCTTTATAGGGAATCTACACCCACACCATGGAAGGATTTTTCAAAGGAGATTCATGATCTTCCTTGAATTTATAGAGGAGCATGGGATGGTTTGGAATATGAAAAGATATTTCCTTTTCCCAATAGTTGATATGTGCTCTATATAACAAGAGCCAGTCCATTCCCATTATAGCATCGAATTCCACCAAGGGGTGTATTTCGAGATTTTCTGGAAGAATCTTCCCAAAAACTTCAATAGGAGAGGAGTCAAACACTTGTGTTGAAATGATTTCACCACTTGGTGTTTTTACAGATATCCATACTTCAAGGATTAGGGGCTTCGATTCTATAGTTCTAGAAAACTTGCAAGATATAAATGAATGCATAGAACCAGAATCAAATAAAACATTTTCCATTCTTGAGTGGATAGGATGTGTACCTTGTATGACTTCATTATCATGCTCCACATCCGCAGTAGTGATGGCATAAGCCTTCCCTTGTTCCTTTGTCTTTGGTGGCTGCTGAGGCTAATTACCCTCGAGAGCTCGAGGTTTAGTGAACTAGTTTTCATAGTGCCCTAGCTCCTTACAGTTGTAGCATTGAACCATGAGTGGTTCTCTTCTTTCATCATCTACATTCTACTTCATTTTCATGTCTTTTTGACACTCTTGAGCACGGTGTCATTTCCCACACTTGAGGAATTTCCCCACCCTTTTATGGATGTTGCCATTGTACAACTTCCCACATTTTTGGCATGTGGGTCGTTGATTTTTCTTCCCACCTTTGTCATTAGATCCACCAGCTTGAAAATCCATCTTTCTTTTCTTATCACCATAGCCATGGGACTATTCGCCAAAACTATCTCCACTTTGAGAGCACACCGAACAACTTCACTATAACTCCCAAAGTCTCGAATTGTAAGAGACTTTTGAAGGTTTGGTTTTAATCCACTAAAGAATCTATCGATTTTGCTATCATTGTTGATAACAAAACCTAAAGCATACCTTGAGAGACTTGTGAAATTCGGTTCTTAGGATGTGTCAGATTCTATATCTTTTTTCTTGAGCTCTATGAATTATATCTCCATCTTCGTGTGAAGAGTTCACGGAAAATTCTTATTAAGAAACATTATCTTAAAGTCTCCCCATTCCATCTCTTCAATGTCCTCCCTTGGCTTGGTGTTCTTAATAAAATCCCACCATTGATCAGCTTCTCCATCTAGATGATAAATAGCTAGAGTCACCTTCTCCATCTAAGAATAGTGAAGCACAGAAAAGATCTTTTCCATGGAGTTGACCCACTGTTCTGCAACTAGTGGATCAGAATATTAACAAAACATCGGTGGTTGTTGCCACAAAAAACGTTCGATAGCTAGTTTCTCCCTCTTCGGTGAAGGAGGACATTCCCCATTATTATGGTTATTATTCATAACCTGAGATAATTGGGTAAGAATCAGCATGATGTTTTGAACTCCACCTACCAAATCATTGGGGATGTTGTTCGGGCAATCATTGCATTGGCCCTCGCATGAGTTGTTGGCCTGATTTCTCCAGGTTCCCAAAATTTTTTGAAATAGAAAAGGTTAGGACAAAACATAATCAAAAAAGACATGAGTAAATTATTCATTTAAAAAATTTATACCAAAAACCTAACATATGGGATCCCTAGGTAAATATTATTGTGTAGATATTTGTACTTAGTCTCATGCTAGAGGTTTTCTCTAGGGTTTACTATTCCCAATTCCCAAATTAACTAAACCTTTCCTCTGATACCAACTATAGAGACCCATCCTTTTCTTACATTACTATTTCAACATTTTAAAGATAAACAAACATAATATTATTACACATAGATGATCCAAAGGTTTAGTGTATTAGGAAAACTAGGACCATACATAACAAATACATCATCAACCATAAACATTTATTTAATTTCTTCTTCTCTAGCTACTAAGTGGCACTTGTCCTCTCCTTAGTACATGTAGCCACCTAATGATATAAATAAAAAGGGGTGAGATAGAAGCCTAGTAAGAGGATAGATAAAAACAATATATCATGGGGTGAGCATAATCATTATATAGGCATAAGATCATGAACACTAGAGCATCATAAATAAAAGACTTGAAATGTGCCAATGCATAAAAATGAAAGATCATGTCTTAGTGGTTAACTACCACACATACTTGTGAACCAAGCTAGAATCTTTTTCACAGATCATTTCAAATTTATTCATGAGATTCATCACTTTACCCAATGCATTGGAGCGCTGTATAATTCCGGGCGTACCCGTCACTTTGAAACATTCATATTGCGCTATATAATTCCGGTCGCACCCGTCACATCATAACATTATCATTTATCATGAATGAAAAAATGAACATATAACATAAATCATCATAATGAACCCTTGAAAAGGAATGGGTTTCATCTCATAATAACACTTTCATAAGCTTTGGTTTCCCAAAAGAAAGAGGGATAAACACACATGTTACAAGAATCGTCCACTTTGAGTGAGAAGTAAAAGGGGCGTTCTTAAAAGAAGAGTTCTTTTGGAAAACATTTTGTTGGACATAAAAACCAGTGAAACACATTTATATCCCTGAAAAGTAAAGGAAATGATGAAAAAATTATCTTTGGTGAGTAACCATATCAAAAATGTAGTGAAAGAGGGAGAACTCGAAGGAAGAAAATTGGGTTTGAGATTTCCCCTTACCTTGTACCTGAATGCTTCCTTCTCTTTAATGAGTTGTATAATGACATTGTATTCATTAATAAAAAACTAGAACCATTTTTACACTAATAGGGTTCATTATGGGTTCATTATGTCATATTATTTTCCTTTGGATGACTTATAGAGTTTCAAAACATTGTTCAGGGATGTTCGTTTTTATGGTTTTTCATGGGTGGTTCACTTGTATTATTAAATTGATGTTTGGGTAGAACATGAGTAAAAATCCATGAATGATATTAAATGTTATAAATGATATTACAGGTGCTTTAATTATTTTATAATGAATTATATTATATCCATGTGGATGAATCATTAGATAAGAATTAAATGATGGTTTTTGGGTTAATTTGAGCGGATTTTGGATCACAACGAACTTGTTTTAACTAATCACTTAGTCATATGGACAGAGGTTATTTAAAGAACATTAAATAGAATATAATACATATAAGATATTCTGGTTCAACCATAAAAATGGTTAAATGACCAGATCTGAAGGTAGAAATGGATGAAGAGGGTATGTTGTTCTTGAAGGTGAAAAATTAACACCTCACGAACAACGTTCTCTTTAGTAAAATAAAAGGAAGAGGGAATGGGGGTTGGGTGATATAATATCCCATTATAATAATAAAATTAAAGTATATGTGTAATAATGGAGTTAAAATAAAATTCGGACGAAGATAGGTGGGGAGAGATCAAGAAAAGAACTTGAACTTGAAATGGAATTAAAGGAGAAGAGGGAGGGAAATTACCTCTTGAATCTTCCTCTTCAGATCTTCTTTAAGGGCCTAAACTTGGTCTTTTGATGAGACCAGAAGCTCTTGGACATGGGGGAGAGGCTAGGAGAGATGGTTGGTCAGAGATTAGACAATTATTGAAGCTTGAGATGTGTGGTTTGGCAAGAGGAGGGGAGGGCTTATTTATACATGAGGAGGGAGGGGTTTTTACTATAAAATATTAAATAAAAAAATATCAAATGTTAGACTTGTAATAGTAGTTTTTTGACATCCTAAATCATATATTAATATCATATAATTTGTTTTATGATTTAATTCTTCTTTATAATTAGAATTCCTTAATTTATTAAAAGGAAAGTGAAAGAAAGAGAAAAATACACTTTAAGAAATCACCTTTTGACTTTAGGCTTTGTAAAGTCATTTTTAGGTTTGAGAATTGGATTTATTGTATTTTAAGGAACCATTTATGAAATTTAATATAATTTGGCCGAAACTAAAGTTCAAGAATTCTTTTTTCATCATTACATCATTAATGAAGCAATTTACTATACACCGATTATGCGAAAAACTTTATTTTTTTACTATTCACCCGAAAATTGAAGTATTTCAGAAAAAACCCAAAAATTTAATGCTACCATTTTTCAACGTGTAGAATCCAAAAATGAAGTCCATTTTCCAAAAATAGTTTTCTAAATATTATTAATTTAATATTTAATTAAAATCATAATTTACTTAAAAAACAGTTTTTAAGATTAAAACAGATTTTATAGTGCTTCCAAAAATTACGTAGGGTCTTATAAAATTATTTAAAAACTATAAGACATTGATTCAATAATTTATGAATACATTATATGGAAATATGTATTCTTTTAAATTAATTAATTAATTATAATTAATTATTTATGACTAGAAAATACCAAAACGTTTACTAAGGTCAAATTGTCACTTCCTAAGATGTTTAAATTTTATTTAATTATTCATAGGTATTGTTACTCTTATTTTGGATGATTTACTTTTCATAAGGGTCATGTTACTATTCATAAGGGTATTTTACTATTCCTAAGGGTACGTTACTATTCACCAAAAATTATTTTTGTTTCATTAGACTCCAAAAAAACATCTTGAACACAATCGTGTATGTCGAATTTTCAAAATTCCAATCATAGGAGTGAAAAACGTATGTTTAAAGGTCATTTATCACTTATTAGTTCATTATGTTGTGTTTTCATGTTATTTTATGACAGAAATATAAGAAGGGAATTTTCATTGAAAAAATTTGGGTCGTTAAACCTAAACTGGTCTAAAATGTATTGGATGAATGTTTTTAGACCTATCCCCACCTTATCTACTAAATAAATTCATCTTGAGCCCTTAGAGATGGAAAATTATTTTATTAGAAAATATTATTTCATGTTTTTACTAAAGTGACCCTCACCTCTCTTATAAGATGGTACTTCACCTTCTCCTTAAATCACATATCCAAAGACATTTTTCTCAGCCAAAACATCCTCAAATATCCTCCCAATTACTATCACCTCATAATAGAGTATTTACTTTGATCGGAAAGATATATTAGGGTTCCCTTTTGATCAAATCAAAAATAAGCACCAAAATTAGAAGTAATTATTTCATCACTTCTTTCAAAGTTCATTTATTCTTCCACTTTCTCATTATTTGTTGTTTCCATACAAAAATAATTACTCCATTAACTTCTAGATTATATGATGTTATTATAAATATGGTACAACCATATTCATTATTATATCCATCCGAGGTGTTACAAAGTCACTATACATGTGTACATAAGGATTACCATCTCTACGTCGTGGTGTAGTTTGTTATTCAACACGTCCTTATTTTGATTGGAATTATAATTAGTAAAATTAAAATGAAAAATAAATATAACATTTTAATTATTTTTTATATATGATATACTATCCAATTACATAATATTTCACCTTTAATATAATGGTAGTGTTGCTCGTGTGTACGTACGGATTACCGTCTCCACGAACGCGATGATATCCATTCTCAATCGTAAACATTCAAGAATAATTTCCATTTTATGATTAAAAATTATTTTTAATGACATGATATCATTATAGATATGAATCAAATACATCTTATAGATAATAAACATAACTTACACAAAAAAACATATAATGGAAAACGAATCAGTTAACTCCTGAAACAATTATACTAATAAAATTTTATTAACAAAACAATATTATAAGATCATATATGATATCATATTTATGAATATGGTTCTTCTAAAATTTAATATAAAATATTTAACTAATATATAGGAGGTTTACATACCCTCACCCAAGGAAAAGTACAAGTAAAGGGTTAATTTTACAATATCTTTATTATCTGACATTGTTTTTACGCAAGTATCTACTGGAAATTTTTTAATATTGAAATCCATGTTTCATAAAAATATATTTCAAAACATTTTTACTATTTTCTAGAATATGGGTTAAATTCATTTACACATTTGTTTTAGTTTTAATAAAATTATTTTAAGGAAAACTTTTTATTGTTTCCCAAATAAGTTACTTTATGACCTTTTCGAAATATTATTTTATGAATGTTTGTTTAACTTATACGGTGGGTGCGAATATTTTCAGCAGTTATAACATATTTGAAGAATCCCTTACATTATTATAACAATATTTTGAAAATAAATGTTTTATTTTATAATTATGTGACTTTTATTTCATTTTAAAATAGAATGAGATATATCTCTCAAATAGTTTTGATTTCATATATGTAAACATCCTTTGATAGATTTCACATTTGTTTGAAGATGATTAATTATAATACAATATTCCATATTGTATTAAACGTTCTGTGATATGTTTGATTGTGTATGTGTTATTTTTATACCATTATTTGTTTATTGTCAATGTATTAACATTTCATATGCTACTTTTAATAAGAATCTTCATGTTATGTTTCAACCTTTTCATATGAGGAATGAATTAGACTTAGTAAGTGGTGGGTCGAGCCTTCTATAGCTCTCCGATAAATCGGTGGGTCTCATTCGAAAAACTAGTGTCTTGGCACAAGGCCTTGACAAAGACTTATTTGTAGTCTTTTCATGAGGCCTTGACTATGTCGTTATGATGTCTGACATTATGCATTCCCGTAATTATGAATTTAGTTATTGATATTACATGTGATTTTTTGACTAGTTGAATATCCCTGTGAATATGTAAATAAAATTATTTGATGGATCTTATACAAATTATTCTGAACATTAATTTTAAAAGGCTTCTGTTTTAGTCTTATAAATTTCCATATATGTTTATTATTATTTATTATAGTATCCTCTATATTTTTATCTTTACGGAGCATTTGAGCTCACTAATTTCTTATGTTTTCTTTTTCCCAGGATGTGAAGAAATATATTATGATTAAACTGATGGGATGGGTCAAACGATATGAGTATTTTCAAACGGGACACAATGTTTTATGTTACATTTAATGATGTAATGTAAAACATATTTATGTGTCATGTACTTGTAAGGATACTAAACTAATTGGTCATTTGAGACTCGATCTCTTGTGATCATTCCAATGTTATGAAATAATGTGCCGACTCTCGGGTACTAGGGTCAGGGCATTGCATTAATGGAAGCCATAATATACTTGATACCTTTCAAGGGACATTTTATGAGGTATGGGTGGCTAGATCGGGGGTCTCTAGGTGATTAGGGAGGCTTTTCTCGGACTCTCGATGGACAATGTTGTAGAATTCCTCAGCGTTTAACAAATGTTTTAGGACCATGATAGGGGTTTTCCTCTCCCTACTTTATTTCCATTGTTTTATTTTTTTATAGTTGAGGATCATGATAAATTAAATGCATAATGTCATGGAATATCACTCTATTTTTTATGTTGTGTCACATGACCAATAGGGGTACTATAGATGTGTGTGAGTATTTTTTAGAAAATTATCTCTATTTTCTTTAGTGAGCCAATTGGAAAGTGCATGGATTAATAGAAAATTACAGTGGTTTTCTATGTGATGAGGCTAACAAAACAAATGGATCTTGAAATATGAGAAGGGTATGTATCTAGGGACTCACAGTGTCTTATAGACCATTGGTGGGTGCCAAAATATTATTGTGGTTCATGATATGGTAAATAATACCATCTACATGTGTTACTCTATATTAGTGAATGATTGATGAAGATGGTGTCCCAAGTTTGAAATATAATGAAAAAAGACGATCACTCTAAATAATTAGATAATGAAGTTAAATTGGGAAATATTTATAAGGAATTCCTTAATTAGTATATAAATTGTTATAAATGTGACACCTAGAATTTATTATAGGGACCATAGTGGGTCTGAAAAAATTTAAAATAATTGGTTATTTGTTTAATCGTATTGGAGTATTATTTCTTAAATGTCATTTATTTTTTGTTAGCGGTATGATGCATTGTAGTTACCTACCCTTATTATATACTAGTAGGTTTTATTTTGATTGTATTGACTTTTAGAGTAGTTAAACATATAAATTAATTTCAAATCACTCATGTTATTTAATTATCATATTGTGTTGAGGGGTACCATTTTTTATTGAATGGATGTATGGTCAGATACATATTAGAGTAATATATTTCTTCTATTTATTATATAATTAGGATTTAAAAATTAGAATGATACATAGTGTAGAAATTAGTATACATTTAAGGGTGTCCCAAATAACCCATATAGAATATTTACAGGATTATTTATGCTATTTTTTATGGATAGATATTTAAATAATTGAATTTATGTTTTTAAATATTTATTAAGTTCTCTAGTTTATTTTAACATATTTATTTAATATTTTTATATGTTTAGTTTTCATTTAAATTTATCTCACAATATAAAGTTCATATATAACAACTTTTATCTCATTGAATCATATGAGTCAGGAATAGTAGGGAAATCATATATGATTATTGTAAATACCATTACACACATGCATGGTGTGGTTTATAATATTATGTATTATATGAATCTAAACCCTAATAAATATTTAATGAAGGTGGTGTCTATAAAATACATCATTCCTCATGTCATTGAATCCCCTCACATTAATCCCCAATTTCTATTCAATACTATCAGAAACTGAATGTCAATTTTTTAGGTTATAATGGGTATTTCATTCTCCATATTTCATGAATATTGATATTTGAATGTTTTCTCGTGGATTTCATTTCATTGAAAACATCAAGTGCTTAAATGAAGTTAATGTATATTTCTCCTTCCAAGTTGTTAATCTCTATTATAAATTCATGTTAGTTATTTTTACAATAATAGATGGATTTTATATAGACTTTCTTTATAGTCAGTGGTTCATTTAATTGTGTATTAGGATGATAAAGAATTTTAATTTCAATTTTTTGATGAATATAGCGCCTCGTATGGTTTCTTTTGGGTTTCGATTTGAAGGTATATCCCTTTATACCTTATTTAAAATTCCCTATCATCTATTAAAACAATATTAAAATTTCTATTAATATTGAATCAACCACATATAAACACGAAAGACCCTATATTTATAATTTTTTTAAAAAGTGGATATCACCAAACCTCCACCAAATGACATTTTAAATCTAAATATTGAGATATTTTCATCAATGTTTGAAATTATAAACTCTCTCACTCTATTTAAGTTAATGAATAAAATTTATTCACTCTAATAAACATTTTCATATGATGTCTCCAACCAATTTTAACACAATTTATAAGGATGAAGGGTATATTGATTTAAAAAGGAAATTTTGATTATCTAATTGGTGTTTATGATACACCTTTTTCTTGGAAGAAGGATTTATGTGGAGTTTTACCCGAGGATCTACATTTGGAATTCTATTGGAACTAATATGAAAATTTTGGGGAGACTAGAGAAATAATATTTTTTAGATTTGAGGCTTTTGTTTGTAATTCCAAATCTACCTCTATAGATAAGAACTATTAAGAGTATCATTATTACAAGGAATTCATTCATGACACATAAAAATAATTCATCCAAATTGAATATAATTCAAATAATTTGGCTTTACACTAGGGGATAATTTTTTTTGGTTTCAATGGTCTTATTATTCGAAACATTATAAACACATAAAAACAAGGATTTCTCTAAATTTAAGAGGACCATTGTAACTAGATACAAATAAAATAAAATTTATTGGAAAAAATATATTCTCATCATATCATTATGGATAATACCCACCATCCTCTAACAATCCTTTTCTTAATGAATTATCCTCTATAAATGAATTTCTTACCAAGATCTGTAATGAAAATAATATTATTATATATAGATTAACAACTCCAATCTATAGAAATGTTGTTGACTGGAATATTATATATTTTAATTAATATTAAAAGGGGTATATCTTTGGATGACTATCATGATCATTGAGCATTCATTTCAGGAAAAATCTTGACATATTTTGATAAGAATACCAATATTTAATCCAATAATATTATATGGGAATTATTAATAAATATAAAATCTGTAATATGTTTTCTACAAGATTATGAGGAAATTATGAATTTACCTATAGAAGTTGGATTCAGTGGTTCATTTCTGGAATATTGGATATAGCTTCATTTCCCTCAATAGAGTTATAAATTGTGTTATATGTTTGGTAGATTCTTTAATGGTTGATTTTTTATGTTTCTAGATAGAAATTGAATTTCAATCACTCACTTTTTATATAATAATCTACCCATTTCTGATTATACACCAATGGGTTCTATTTGGTTTTCATATAAAGAAATGAACCTCGTTGTATGCCCAAACATGTGGAAATATAGATGTTTGGAAATCTATTTTATTCTCATTCTCGAGTGAACTACTTATTATATTTTCACATTATTACCTTATCTATATCACATTTTACTAAAATCCTATACATACTATGTACTTTAATGATCTCATGCATTCATTAGAATAAATATGTATGATCAGACTAATGTTATGAATTGGTTATGCACTAATAATCATGACGAACCTTGAACAAGGATAGAATAAGAGTTCATCATAGGATTCTATGTTTTAAAAGAAGTACATATCGTCAATGTTGATGATGTATTTTAATGATACAATATTTATTTTCATCTGATCATCTAGAGAATCCTTTAAAAGTTGTTTAGGGAGTTTCTAGTTTTTTATTCATTGTGTTTAATGATGGTGAAATAATATTTCACCTCAAGATTTGTTATATACTGAATTTATTTGGTAATAAATTGGTGGTGTATGAGTTGGTCCTCAAATCATTCCTCCTACCATTTAATACAAATATAAATTATTAGTCACATTAAACGTAATTAGAAATCAAGTATTAAGGTATCCCATGAAATAAATATGAATCAATTTATATACCTAGAAATTATGAAAACATGTAAATAAGTTTACCTTTTAGTGATGATCATGACGACATCATCCAACTACATTTTATGGGTTTTATAAATATAAAAAAATTGGTAATAAATATTATTCACTATCATGGTATATCCATGAGTTTCATGATATCATCTAATGAGTGGATGAGATTCACCTATAAGATATGGTATTCTAGTATATCTATATGAAAATGAAGAACATGAAAAAGTGAAATGGTTAAGTGTGTTTTAATCAAGCATGAGGTAAAAAATTGACCATTACACCCCACCATACGGTAGTAGTGTTTATATAAAACCCAAGGATGCACATCTATGGGGTAAAAATTGACTCATGCATTTATAATTAATGAGTTAATGACTCATCAATATAATATATCATATATATAAATTCATTTAAAACCAATTTATTTTGTCATAAAAACTATTTGTTAGATGACAGATTATAATTGAAAGATAAATGAATATATTGTTTTGTCATCCTATGATAACATCTTTCATAAAATAATCTTCAAAAATGTTGATAAAATCATAATTGTCATGATATAGATATAATGTTTATAAGGATTCATTGTATATCTCCATTAATATATGAATTTAAAATAACCTAAATTACACTATAAAACATTACTTTCTTATATACAATAAAGTATTAATCTATAACCATAAAACATTATTATATATTCAAAACAATTATTTTGAGGCCTCCTCATCACAGAATTATATTACATGATAAAACTATCCTCATAATACAAATTTAAAATGCATTTCGATTAACACTAAAAAAATTACAGTAACTCTACGAGTCAGACATAATCGTCATTCAGTCGACCATGATGTGCGACACACCGAGGCTTTATATCATTGGATGAAATATGAATCTATATATTTGTATATATAAGAAAAATGTATCCCATTTCAATTAATCATTATAAATAAATCTATAATGGGATATTTCATGATCTCCATCAAATAGTTTTTTCTCCAAACCTGTGTCAACAAGGCTAAATCTTATGAAAATGATCATTTTCCATATTTAAAGTTATCATTACACACTGAATGACAATGATTATTTGAGTATGTCAATCCAATAAAAACAAATCATATGTTCAAGATTCTAAAATTGTATGTTATTTTGATAAATGAAATAATGGAATTCAATTAATCCTAATTCAAAAGCATGTGAAATTAACCTTATCCTGATAGATACATAATATATTGGCGAGACTACACACTCCCAAATTCTATCTAAATTGAGGTACATGATTTGATACTCATCATAAAAGTGGAAAATTACATTTTGGTTTAGCACCAACCAACGACATGATCAATTATATAACCAACCTCCCATATATTATTTAATAAATGTATTGAATTATATAAGTTGGTTTTCAATATTTTAATGTTCACATTGTTATAATCAATCCAACATCATGTAATTGGTAATAAAATATAATATGTTATCCCCTACTATATTAATGACTTCTATATGAAACTTCAGATTGTATACCGAAAAGTTAATACAACTAACACAAAGAATCATATTCTTTTAATTATTCTCCATAATCATATTCTATATCTCTAAAAAAGAATCAAATTCATGTTGACCATAATATTGTTAAGTCAATAAGGTTTTCTTTATGACTTTTCCATTCCTTCTTGTTTTGAAAATCACAAACACCTTATCTATAAGGAAAATCGCTTTTATAAGGAAATTGGATTTTATAAGGAAAATCGCTTTTATAAGGAAAAATTATCCTTATCATATTTTCATCCATATATTTATTAAGTATAAGCTTCAGATTCATTTCTATATTCTCAGAATCATTTGAAACTTTGATATGAAGCATTCTGTTTTAGGTTCCGAATTCTGAATAAGAACTGTAATGAAGTTTCATTCCGAATTCCAGATGAGAACTATAATGAAGTTTCTTTCTGAATTCCGAATACGAACTCTGATAAATTCCTACTCCGAATTCTGGATATGAATTCTCATGAAGTTCGACATCGAATTCTCATTACGAATTCTAATGACGAATTCTCATTACGAATTATCATTCTGAATTCACCTATTAAACAGAATCTGATCATCTTTGCTTTATACACTCCAAATTTATTTAGACACTGAATATTATTTTTGTTTAGACTCCGAAGTTTCATTTTACGTACAATTTTTTAATTTGTTTACTCTTTGACATTTTGTTTACACTCCGAATCTTCACTCTGAACTTTTTAGTTAGACTTAAAATGATGTCTTACATTCTGTTACACTTGTTTTGTTATAAAACGATGTCGTCTATTCTGTTATAAACTAACCGTTGGTTAAGTTACATGTGTACAGGTCCCTCCGATTATTGAGGAAAATATGACCATTGGAAAGGGGGCCAACATTTCCTATAAATTGGACCTCATTTGAAAGAGCTCAAAAAGAACTTCGTCGACATTGTTCACACATGTTATTGAAGTGATTTCTAGAGAGAGAGGCTCTTATTAACTCTCAAAGCTTCTTGCGACTTCGAATATTGGTGATTACATTCGAGGACTTCTGGGGATAGGAAGACAGAGGTGCCGACAACCTTGAAGTTAAGGGCTTCCTTGCTGAGGAAGACAAAGGATTCCAACTACCTTGAAGTTGAGGGCTTGCGGGGATAGCAAGACGGAGATTCCGATTTTCGTATTTAGGGATTACCCGGGTGTGGTTAAGATAGACTTGCATGAAAGTACAAATCAAGAGACCTTTATCCAAGGTTGTTGGATACCCTTCTCTTTGGGGTAAAAGACTTATATCTTGTTACTTGAAGTTTTACTACTTGTTTGTTTCCGCTGCACATTGTATTTTACAGAAAGTATAACTTTCTTATACTTCCCTACATGTACTCTATTTTATTTAGATTCTATACGCTTTAAGGTAGAATCTCATATTGTAATCTTTTGTTAAGTTTCATTTTCTGGATCCATATTTCTGGTACCTACTTTCGGAATCTCTTTCCAGTTTTAATCAAGTACATAGGACTTGATGTTTATAACTTCATTCCTTATTCCACGTTTTCATTTTCTGTTTGAAGATTTTGTGAATTTTCTTAGTTTATCTTTGTTAAACTTAGCCCTTTCTTTTGCTGAAAGAAAACATATTTATCTGTAATCAACATTAAATGTTCTAAAGGAATTTTTAAAGTATACAATTCACCCCCCCTCTTGTATATTGAGCATCTACATCATTATTTCGATCCTAAAATTGGTATCAGAGGAGGTGTCTGAAATAATTATACTCGCGTATAAGTCTTTCTTGCTCACTTTGTCATTCAGAACTTTTCCATTCTGAACATTCTCATTCTGAACTTTGTTATTACGAATTTTTTCGCTACTAACAAGTTTGTGTGCCGAAGGTTATTTTAAGTATGGAAGGAATCAATGTTGGTTCCATTGATAATCTAAATCCTACAAGACCACCAATCTTTGATGGTAATGACTATGTGTACTGGAGAGATAGAATGGTGACTTTTGTTATCAATACTGGAGTGGAAAACTTTGTTATGCTTACTGGAGATTATAAAATTCCTGATAAGGAAGTTAGAACTTTCACTAACCAGGAAAAGCAAGAGTATCAACTCAATTATAAGGTACACAATACTCTACTGTGTTCAATGACCAGAAATATATATAGCCAAATTTCTTCTTGTGAAGTAGCTAATTATATCTGGAAGAAGTTAGAGGTTACAGACATTGTAAATACTAAAGTGATTGAAACTAGGAGAGCTATTATTAGAGCTGAATATCATGGTTTCAACTTTCCTTATGGTAAACCAATCTATAATGTTCAACAGAGATTTATGACTATAGTCATCAACTTACATTCTATGGGAGAGAATGTTTTAGATGATGAAGCACTTGTGGATAAGATAATCGATATCATGCCCAATGAGTGGGAATCCAAAATAACTTCTATAGATGAGAATAGGAAAGTCACCCAAATTTCTCTTGATGAGCTATTTGGAACTCTTCTACAACATGAGACCAGAATGAAGAGATGTGTTGACAACATCAAGAAGAAAAATGGAAATGGTAATGTTGCTTTTACAACAACATCAAATCAGATGAAAGCCAAGACTCCAGAGAGAGTAACCAGATCCAAGTCTAAGAAATTTATTTTCCAATATGAATCTAGTGAGAGTAAAATCTCTGAAAATGAGTTAGAAATTCTTTCTCGAAGGATGAACAAGATAGCTGGCCAAAGAAGATTTCAATCCAAATATAAGAAAAAGGAAAGGAAAGACAGGAATGATAGAGAAGTCACATGTTATGAATGTAAGAGAGCTGAACATATTAGACCAGATTGCCCTTTTCTTAAAAATAAAGAAAGGAAAGAAAGGCATTCAGACAGGAACAGAAAGAAGTATTATAAAGCCAAAGCTAAGAATGTTCTGAAAGCTAATGACACCTGGAGTGCCAGTGGTGGTGACTCTTCAGATGAATCTTCTGATTATGAATCTTCAGGACAGAATAATCTTGGTCTTATAGCCAGATTACCTATTTACAATCTTTGTTTTATGGCTAAGGTACGAAATGATGAATCATTGACCAGTGTATCTTTAAATTCCAATGATAGTATGTATTATAACTCTTCTGATGAAGAATCCTCTTCTGATGAAGAAAATACATTACCTACTTATGAAGAAATTTCTAGGTTTGCTGAACTTCTTGAAATTGAGAATTCCAAACTCAATAAGAAACTTGATAAGGAAAATTCTAGGAATTCTATTCTTAAGAAATAAATATCAGATTGTTCTAATGATCTTGATAAGAAAAATGCTGATTTTGAAAGTATTTCAAAAAATCTTGAGGAAGTAAGTTCTGAGAAGAACAAACTTTCTAAAGAGTTAGAAATAGTACTTTCTAAGAAAAATGTTTTTGAGCCTAGCTCTAGTTCTAAATCTAATGATTTTGAGGATAAAAACTTGGTTATAAAAATCAAGTCCGAAATTTTTTCCTTAAAGAAGTGTTTATCAAACTTTACCCATGGTAATGAAAATTTTAATAAAATGTATTCCCAAATACGACCTTTAAGAAATAAATCTGGATTTGGTTATACCAATGCAAAACCTATTTTCAGTAACAATTATTTTGTTCCTCAAAGTGCCCCATTCTGTACCAAGTGTCAATGTGGTGGTCATTGGGAAAAGAATTGTTCCTTAAACAAAACCCAATCTTTAGGTTTTCATAAAGCTTATTTCTCAAAGAAGATGTGGGTTCCTAAAATTTTTTTATCTGGAAATCTCGGATCTAAGCAAGTTTGGATTCCGAAAGTCTAATTCTCTTCTTGATTTTAGGAAAATAACGAGAGTACCAGCAGAAAAATATGGTACATGGATAGTGGATGATCCTGGCACATGACTGGTAACAAAATCTATTTTGAGAAGATTATCAAAATGAAAGGAGGAAAGGTAACATTCAGAGATAATGCTAAGGGAGAGATTGTTGGTATTAGAAATATTGTTCTTCTTTGTAAAACCATAATTTCAAATGTTCTGTTTGTTAATGGTATTAAGAACAACCACATTAGCATAAGTATTTTATGTGATGAAGGATACCTTGGGAATTCTAGGAAGGATAAGTGTTTAGTTCACAATTCCAAGGAAGAATTTATTCTCTCAACCAATAGGCAAGAGAATGTTTATACATTGAACCTAAAAGACCTCAGGAACCAAGATTTACCTTGCCTATGTGCAATGGAAGATCATTCCTGGTTATGGAATAGAAGACTAGGTCATTGTAACCTTAGAAACTTATGTAAACTCTCTAAGAATATACTAGTTAAGGATCTACCGGAGCTTAGATTTGATTCTTCTAAAGTTTGAGATCCTTGTCAATATGGAAAGAAACATAAATATAGATTTAAATCAATCGGTGAAGTCTCAACAACTGATGCATTACTGTTAGTGCACATGGATCTTTTTGGTCCAACACAAACTGGAAGTATTGGAGGCAAATACTATGTGATTGTTCTAGTAGATGATTACACTAGATTTACTTGGGTCTATTTTCTAGCAAAGGAGTCTGATGATTTTTCTTATTTCAAAAGTTTTAGAGCTGAAGTTAAAAATGAGAAAAACCTTCCATTGAAAACTATTCATAGTGATCATGGAGGAAAATTTCAAAATTCATATTTTGAAACTTATTGTAGTAGAAAATGTATTACTCATAATTTTTCAGCACCTAGAACTCCTCAACAAAATGGTGTAGTTGAAAGAAGAAATAGAATTCTTCAAGAGATAACTAGAACCATGTTGAGTTAATATTCTATAGCTAGACATTTCTTGGGCTGAAGCTGTAAGTACTACTTACTATACTATAAATCGAGTTTTGATGAGACATTTTCTTAACAGAACTCTTTATGAGCTATGCAACGGTAAAAAACCAAGACTTTCCTACTTCAACATTTTTGGTTGCAAAGTATTTATTCTGAATACTAAAGATAACATACATAAATTTGCACCAAAATCTGATGAAGGGATTTCCATAGGCTACTCCACAACTTCTAAGGAATATAGAGTTTTCAATAAAAATACTTGTACTGTTGAAGAAACATTGCATGTAAAATTTGATGAGTCAGATCCTTTTGTTTTTAAACCATCCCAACCTACATCCTCGGATGTGTTTTCAAAAACTGACTATCAACCTTTGATAGAAGAACCTTCTGATAAGGAAAATGTTCAAGAAGATACATCGGAAACATTTACCCCAGAAGACTTTCTACCCTTTGTTGATGAACACGTTTTTCAAACCCCAAATCGGGTGTTTCGTAAGAATCATCCCAATGATAGTATCATTGATGATGTAAATCAACCTATATGAACTAGAAGTTCCTTAAGAAATGAAATAGAACATCTAGCATTCCTTTCCCAATTAGAACAAAAAAGCACCGATGAAGCTTTAGGTGATGATAATTGGATCAAAGCTATGCAACATGAACTAAATGAATTTGAAACGAAGAAAGTCTGGATCTTGGTTGAAAGACCTAAGGAAACTTCTGTTATTGGAGTAAAGTGGGTCTTCAGAAATAAATGTGGCGAAAATGGAGTCATAGTATGAAATAAAGCTAGAATTGTTGCTAATGGCTATAATCAGCAAGAGGGAATAGACTATGATGAAACCTATGCTCCTGTAGCTAGACTTGAATCTATCCATATTCTACTTGCCTTTACAGCATTCTTTAATATTAAACTTTTTCAAATGGATGTGAAATGTGATTTTCTTAATGGTTATGTCCAAGGGGATGTTTTTGTTGAACAACATCCTGGATTTGAAGATACAAAACATCCTGATCATGTTTTTAGACTTACCAAAGCTTTGTATGGTCTTAAACAAGCCCCACGAGCCTGGGATGATAGACTCACTGGATTTTTGCTTCAAAATAACTATGTTAAGGGAAATGTCGATCCAACTCTTTTTATAAAGAAATATAATAAATTTTTTTTGATTGTTCAAATTTATGTTTATGACATCATATTTGGTTCAACTGACCAATCATTAACCGACTCCTTTGCAAGTCTAATGAAATCTGAGTTTGAAATGAGTATGATGGGTGAGTTAACATTTTTCCTTGGTTTTCAAATTTCTCAAAAACCAGATGGAACCTACATATCTCAACATAAGTATATTAAATATCTTCTCAAAAAGTATGGTTATGACAATACTAAGAGTATAAGTACTCCTATTGGTACCTCAAACTCTATAGATCTTGATGAAGCTGGGAAACCAGTAGATCAAACATCCTTTAGAGGTATGATAGGAAGTTTACTTTACTTGACAGCTAGTCGACCAGACATAATGTTCTTAGTATGCTTATGTGCAAGATATCAATCCAATCCTAAGGAATCTCACTTAAAGGCAGTAAAAAGAATTTTTCGCTACCTTAAGGGAGCCATGGATCTAGGATTATTTTATACTTCTGGAAATGAATTTGTTCTAAAAAGATTTTATGATGCTGACTTTGGTGGATGTAGGATGGATAGAGAAAGTACATCTGGAACTTGTCATTTCTTAGGAGATTCGTTAGTTTCTTAGTCCTGCAAGAAGCAACATTCGGTAGCACTTTCCACTACTAAATCCGAATATGTAGCAGCTGGAATTTGTTGTTCTCAAGTGTTGTGGATGCAACACACACTCACAGATTATGGATTGAGTTTTACTAAACCTCAAATTTTGTGTGATGACACAAGTGCCATTGCCTTATGTAAGAACCTTGCACATCACTCAAGTGCAAAACACTTATATATTAGGCATCAATTTCTTAGGAATCACACACAAAAAGGAGATATTATTCTTCAGTTTATCGAAACACAAGATCAACTTGCTGATATTTTCACAAAATCGTTTCCTTCTGATAGATTTGAATACATTAAACAAAAGTTAATAGTGATAACCGTAAGGTAATAAATATTTATTAAATTCTTGTTGAACAATTATCCTTACAGAAACAAACTCCTTTTCATAGGGGGAGTACATTTGATTGTTAGAGTAACTAAGTTTTTTTTCTAAGTCAGCTTTTCATACTTTTCAGAACTAAAATTTCTGGAATGGGAACTTCTGGAACTGAAATTTTCCAGATTGGATATTTTCGTAAAGAATCCTTCTGGAATAGAATTTCTTGTATTGAAAACTTCTGGAATGAAAATTTCGTACTGGTGTTACCGTAACGAGATTTTTGTACTGAAACTTTCATAATGAGCTTTACGTATTCAAACATTTGTAATTAGTTTTTCTTGCTAAAAATCTTGTAATTTTTTTTTCATTTTCTTTGATTGAGTTTTTCGTAGTGAGTTTTGAAAACTATGAAAAAAGTTTTCGTAGTTAATATTTTTTTAAAAATTACTACCCATTACGAATAATCCTCCTAAGCCAAATCCAAAAGGTATGATTTCCTTACTCAAGTTTTTGTAATCATACTTTACTTGCTGTTATTTTCTCTTACATTTTTTCGGTTTATAAGTTTTCTTAAATACTTGCTTTAATTAAAAACCTCAAAATATCAGATTCAAGTTTTCTTGAGAGTTGGTTTTCAACAGTCAGATCTGATCTCAGTTCTTACAACTGTTTGATCAACTGAGGAAGATGAACTGTCGTATCGTTGCCTATATAAAGGGGACCCCAAATACTCGTCCCACATCGGTTGTTCATGCTCCAGCGTCCCGAAGCTCTGCCTCTCTGTTTTAAGGTCGTTCTGATCTTTAGTTAACTCCGTTATGAACTTATCACAAGTCTTCAGATCTGAATGTCTGTGGAAGCAGCTTCTCAAGACTTGTCTTCCACTAAGCCGATCTCCAAGTGGTTAGTATATAGAGAAATGTTGGTTCATCCTGATTTCTTTAACAAGTATGATTCTCTTACATCTAATAATATTAAGATTAACAGATGGGAATATGTTGATGTTTCCATGCCCGGAAAACAAGATGAAGTTTATTCGGATTTGCTTATAGAGTTCTATGAGACAGTTTCCTTCATTAAGGAAGATGGTAGGGAGAAATTTTCTTTTAAGTCTTATGGAAAGACTTATAAACTTTCTTATGTGAAGGAAGCTAGATTGGTAGGGCTGACCTATGAAGGAGAAGCTGACTTCATTTCTCATGTTTTTCTGGATTCAAAGGGAAGCATCGACAAGAAAAAAGCTTTGGAAACTCTCGAACTGTCAGATGATAAGGCTCCGAAGATTTCTTCTTTATCTACGAATTTTCGGATTCTAGAATAATGGGTACAAGGTCTTATCATCCCGAGAAAGGGTGACAAAGATAGTTTGAAGAAGAGTGAGATCTACATCCTAGATTTTCTGATAAATCTGAGGATGTTTAATCTAATGAAACACATTCTTATTACCCTTGAGAATGTTATGAAAGGGAATCTGAGAGCTCAGATCATAATGTATCCAGCAATCCTCTCAAATTTGATAGTTTGGCACCTTGAGTCTTTCAACGATGCTTGCAAGTCTAAGCCAGGAGTTTGCAAGATTATGTTGGTGATTGATGGTACTCTCAAAATAATGGATGTAGCCTTCGACAAGAAGACTGGTCAATTTGTTGATTTATCTACTCAAGAAAAAGCGGTTCCGAATGTTGCTGATCCGGAATCTTGTAAACTAGTGAAGAAGAGAAAGTTGAAGGAAGTTGTAGTTGAAGCAGAGAATCCCAAATCTAAGGAAGTTCATTCTGCATCTCCTAAACCAAATAAGAAGAAAGCTTACCCAGATGAGGTTTTTGCTAAGTGGAGGGAGATCAAAGAGAAGAGAGTGCAAGGGGAGCCTCAGTTTGGATTGGATTCTGTGGAGGCTAAGGCCTTAAAGGAAAGAACAGCAGATGAGCTAGAAAAACAAGTGAAATAAAAGAAGCTTAAGAAAAAGATGTCTAAAGTTGAGGTAGTTGAGACATTGTTGAAATTCAATGAGATGGTCTCCAGAAACATTCCCGTTCTGAGATCTTTTTCTTTGGAATCTCTACCTGAGACTCTAAGAAGAAAATTTGTCACTCCAGAAGAGGCAGTTGCTAAGCATGTTGAGGATGTTGAGCAGATTGATCAAGTGGAATAGGTAAAAGCAGTTGCTGAAGGTAGTGGTGAGACCGGAGATGTTTTGAAGCAAGTAGATGATTATAAGGGGACACCTTCGGAACATTTGTCGCTCCGAACATAAGAAGTTGAATCATCTAAGTTAGACACTCCATGGAAGGATGACGAGAAAGGAGAAGAAGAAATAGCTTATAATGTAGAGGAAGAACAACTTCTACATGATATTGCTCAAATGGAGAATGTAGAGGATGGTGCTCAAAAAGTTGTTGATGATGAAGACCATGTTGTTCATGTGTCTGACAGTGAAAAGAGAACTTCGGAACAGGAATACAATCCGAAAAAGGATGAGGGAATGAAACTTGTTGTTGAAACCCCGATCTCAGTGGTTGTAAAGAGAAGAGAAGTTGGTGATTCTTGTAAAAATTAGGATAAACAAAATGAAGAAAAAAATTCCCCAAGCAAGGTCTCGGATTTTGATTCATCTTCGTTGCGGCATGGCTTTGTTGCTCAGTCATTAAAGAAGTTGGTGGGTACTATTCCGACGGTTTCAAGTCTTGATTCAAGATGCCAGATGCTCCAACATTCTTTGAATTTGAAAACAGACTTTATATCCATGGTTATGGAAAAATGTGTCGAGATAGAGGCTCAGTTCAAATCTTTCATTGTCGGCTATGAAGCCCACAAAAGATCTTGCAAGAGAATGACTAGTTGGTCGTGGAAGACTATAGAAGAGATGAGGCTCTTTGATGAATTGATAGATAATATTTTGGATGCCTTTGAGACAAAATATGGGAAGATAAATGAACATACTTCATCCTTTGAGGAAAAGTGGACAGAAGAAAAGAATTTCCGGATTCAAGAAGTCAGAGATCTGAATGGGAAGCTAAATTCTGTTTCTCAAAACTGGAAGTATGAAAGGGATCGTCGGATTGAGTTTCAAGAGAAGTTGTTAAACTAAGAAAAAATCATGAAATCTCAGGAAGAAAAGCTTCAAGCCTAGGAAGAAAAACTTCATGCCCAGGAAGAAAATATTGAAGCTCAAAGTGCAAGAATAGTTGTGTTAGAGATGCAAGCCAAGGAAGACCATAAAGACTTGAAGAAGATAAAGACTATTCTTAAAGGTCTCATAGCGAAGGAAAATGATCCAAAATAGACAAATCAGATCTTTTGTTGTATCATAACTTCCTTGTTGTTTAACATACAAACTTAATGAAAATTGTACTTTCTTGTCTCTTTTATTGTTGCTACTAATTTTTTCAGGTACATTGATATATTTTCCATTCCCTCGAATTATTTTTGAAAATCACAAAGGGGGAGAAGGAAAAGAACCCTAATAAAGGGGAAAAGGAAAAAGAATCTGAACAAAGGGTGAGAAACTAAAAGAACTCTAATAGAGTCTATCTAAGGGGGAGTTTTTCATTAAAGAAGGCTTCCTTATTCTTAATGAAATACCATTCCGGAAATCTAGATTACGATCCTTAGAGATTAAAAGCCTAAGTGGGAGCTAGTCATATTCATCAACATCCATAAGCAAAGGGAGATAAGCCTTATTATTTTCTTTCTTCTTAGAATTTCTTTTTCGTAAGGATGTTTGTGCTTTCCAAAAAGGGGGAGATTGTTGAGTCAATAATGTTTTCCTTATGACTTTTCCATTCCTTCTTGTTTTGAAAATAACAAACACCATATCTTTAAGGAAAATTTCTTTTATAAGGAAAGTGGATTTTATAAGAAAAATCACTTTTATAAGGAAAAATTATCCTTACCATATTTTCATCCATATATTTCTTAAGTATAAGATACGAATTCATTTCTATATTCTAGGAATCGTCTGAAACATTGATATGAAGCATTCTGTTTTAGGTTCCGAATTCTGAATGAGAACTGTAATGAAGATTCACTCCGAATTCCAGATGAGAACTGTAATGAAGTTTCTTTCAGAATTCTGGATACGAACTCTGATAAAGTTATACTCCGAATTCTGGATACGAATTCTCATGAAGTTAGACATAGAATTCTCATTTCAAATTATAATGATGAATTCTCATTACGAATTCTCATTCCGAATTCTCATTTTGAATACACCTATTTAATAGAATCTGATCATATTTTCTTTATACACTCTGAATTTATTTAGACACTTAATATTATTTTTGGATAGACTCCGAACTTTCACTTCACATACACTTTTATATTTTTTTACTCTTTGACATTTTTTTTACACTCTGAACCTTCACTCCGAACTTTTTAGGTAGACTTAAAACGATTTCGTACATTCTGTTACACTTTATTTATTATAAAAAGATGTTGTCTATTCTGTTATAAACTAACTGTTGGTTAAGTTACACGTGTACAGGTCCCTCCTATTTTTAAGGAAAATATGACCATTGGAAAGGAGGCCGACCTTGCCTATAAATAGGATCTCATTTGAATGAGCTCAAATAGAACTTCTTCGACATTGTTCACACATGCTGTTGAAGTGATTTCTAGATATATAGGCTCTTATTAACTCTCAATGCTTCGTGCGACTCCAAATGTTGGTGATTACATTCGAGGAGTTCCGGTGATAGGAAGACAGAGGTGGCGACTGCCTTGAAGTTGAGGGCTTCCTTGCTGAGGAAGACAGAGGTTTCCAACTACTTTGAAGTTGAGGGCCTGCGTGGATAGCAAGACAGAGATTCCAATCTTCATATCGAGGGATAACCCTGCTGTTGGTAAGAAAGATTTTCTTGAAAATATAAATCAAGAGACCTTTATCCAAGGATAATGGATACCCTTCTCTTTGGGATAAAAGACTTATATCTTGTTACTTGTAGTTTTACTACTTGTTTGTTTCCGCTGCACATTGTATTGTAAGGAAAGTATAACTTTCTTATACATCCCTACTTGTACTCTGTTTCATTTAGATTCTATATGCATTAAGGTAGAATCTCATATTGTAATCTTTTGTTAAGTTTCATTTTCCGGATCCATATTTCCAGAACCTACTTTCGGAATCTCTTTCCAGTTTTAAGAAAGTACATTGGACATGAAGTTTATAACTTCATTCCTTATTCCAAGTTTTCATTTTGTGTTAGAAGGTGTTGTGAATTATCTTAGTTTAACTTTTTTAAAGTTAGCCATTTCCTTTGCTTAAGGAAAACATAATTATCCATAATCAACTTTAAAGGTTCCAATGGAATTTTTAAAGTATACAATTCACCCCCCCCCCCTCTTGTTTATTTAGAATCTATGTCATTATTTCGATCCTACAAAAATATCATCATAACCTATGGTTCTCCACGGTGCACATTTTTTATGGATGAACATAAAAAAATTATTTGAGGGAACATTTATCAATGTGCTTCGTTATATATATATATATATACATATATATATATCCAATGTGAATTATTAAAAAATAAAGTTTTCCATTAATATTGTACATTTAATTATTCTTACACACTATATAAATATTTAAAAAAATATACATAAACACATTTTTGACATATATTAAATGATAAACATCTAGATCATCATTATGCTTTCTATATGTTCTGAGATTTTATATATTTATAAATTGAATGTTATTCAGGTAACAATTCTATGAGAACATTTTACAATAACCTCCAACTAACATCATTAGTGAGAAACATATATAAAGAACACAATTTTTAATAATACCATGATTTAAGAATCATATTTCCAACCATTCATCTTCTTGACCATATTCAAATGTCTTATCTTTAGTTCATCAAATGTTTCAATGTCAATATCTTTTTTCAACATTGATTTTTTCTATATTCATCATCATCATTATTAGAACCCAATAATATCAAAATTACTATTCTAAATAATATAAATAAATACATTATTATTTACTAATACATCTTTTCTCTCTTAAGAGATTATTTAAAATTCACTGTAAAACTGTATTTGGGTAGCTCATTTTATCCCTTCCGCTTCACCTAGTCTAAACATACTCATAGTAGAATATTAAAAGTTATATTATGATTATAGTATCTTAATATGAAATCAAAAAAATTATAAAAAATATGTTTTAATCAGTAGTAATGTAACTAAATTAAAAAAAATTATTTCCATATAATTATGAAATTCTATGTTTTTTGACTTTTTTTGAATCAAAAGTGTTTATTTGATTAAATATCACTAATATGTAGATGTAAAACATTAAACCATGTGATATTTTAGCAAATATTGGGATAAATTCTTATATTAAGTATAAAATTTTTTTATCAATGTCTTCTTCCCAAAAAAATTATATAAATTAACAAATAAATAACCATCTATATACAATAATTCATCTCACAAATGTAAATAAAAACTATTTTTAATCAAATATCCTCCCACATATAATATTATAAATTGCATTATAAAACATATATTTTAGATATATTTATTTATGCTTGATAAAATTAATTACATTCATATCCTCGATAAAGTTTCTATTTTATTCACATAGTGAAAATAAAATAAAATATCTTTCAATTCTTCCTTCAATTTTAAAATAATATAGATATATAATATTTTGTAAAATTTAAATTCTCTATCAAATAACCATCAAAATTGATGATTTAGTTTCTATTGAAAACATACATTTCATGGAAATTACATGAAGTTCCATAAAGTCTTGAATGTATATATATTAGATAATAAAATAATATTTTTTTTAACTTGTTAATCATGAAACCCCAATAAATTAATAACCATGATTTGATTTTAGATGAGGCATTGTTAAAAAATTTATCCAAATGTTATTCTTTGGGTTTGTACAATAAGCTAATAATGTTATATATATTGTATTTAGATCCTATAAATATCCTATTCCTAGTTCATTAATATTACATACACTTTTTGAATATTAGTCAAACAATCATGGAATTGAATCATATTGTTTGAAGATATTAGTAGATTAAAATAAGATACAATACCTGAAAAAAAATTATTGTATAAATAAATAATGTTATATAATTATTAAATTAATACATAAAGTTTATTAAAAATGCCTCATCACATTTTATTAATCCACAATTGTTTCCCTACATTTTCCAAGAGAAAATTTAGATAACGGATGTTATATAAAAATCTCATTCCTGATTTAAGCATCTGATTTACCAATGTAATAACTGAATTTCTTTATTACATGAAAAAAACATTCAATCTCCAAATATCAATTTATTTACATTATAACATTCTAGATAATTAGTTTACTTGTAAATCCTTTAATGAATATCATATATCAATCATAATAAAATAATTGATCTATATAATCATTTATGATTAATGAAATACTATATTCTCACCATTTTATTTAGCTTCCTCGATAATATTGAATATATTGGGATGTACCAAATAATATTTCGTTATGGAACTATAATTCCGTAAGTGAATGGCATAATCAATATCATTTATTTCATGGGGGGAGACTAGGATTAATTAGGTTATTATGCCTCTAATGTATTTTACACCATGATATAATTTCTCTTTATTTCCAAAAGCATTTAGATTAACATGTTTTAAATTTTAAACACATTTTTATTTATGAGGGTACGATTATCAGACATGGAATTTTCCTTAAGAAAATTTCATAAATAACCAATATAGCATAATAATTTCTAAAAATATTCAAGTATAAATAGTCTCATATATTATTTTTTTCTTATTCATGGATATTCTATAGAGACTATCTCAATGTGGACGTTGATGATGATGATATTATGTTCAATAGAAACTTTTATCAAATTATTCCATATACAATTATCCATTTAATATGTATTTTTATTAAATTGGATCCTACTATAATTATATACCATTTTGTTCATAATACATATTTTTAGGCCAATATTTATATTTCCTAATGTAATTAGTCTACGATTTCATCTCTATAATCACTGAGTTATTTATATAAGGAATCATCCAAGTCATATCATATAATAATCGCGGACAGTTAAGTATACAACTAATTTTCCAGTCTATCATATGGATAAAATCTATTCTATTCCATTGTAACTTGATCCAATTAGAATCTTCAAGGTATTGTTACCCAAAACAAGAAACAACAATAGGATAAAAATATAGAACTTGGGTGCTCAGGTTTATAAACAGCATTGATAGGATCTTATCATACCACATATCCTTTCTTTCTATATATAATATAATACAGGGGTACCCAACATTGGAATGACTAACCCGATTGGATGTCGAGGTCAGGAAAAGTGCTACATTAGAAGGAATCTATGTAATATCCTAGGTAAATAAAGAATATGACATTCTCATATTTATCAATATTTGTGAATAAAATGTTAATATTACATTAATAGTAATGATATGCTTGGTGGCATACCCAATACGCAACAGCAAGTTTCATTGAAATCTTATGTTGCACACTAATAATATAATAATATTATATTAAATAATTATAAACGCCTAGCCGTTGTAATAGTGGGAATGAAAAAAACTAACTAAAAAATGATTACATATGTTTGTTAAATATTTTTACATTTATCAAATTATTTTTAGAGGCTTAAAATTAAAATGAATCCAATTTTAGGAATATATACTCTAATATTTTTAAAACATTGTTTTACAGCCTTTTGATGGAAAACCATTTTTAAATATAACTTTTGAAAATTTAATAAGATTTATTTGTCAAAATAAACTTATTATTTTTAATTGGGACATTGAAATTTACTTTGGATAAATTTTTCATATTTTTCTGACAATGTTCATTTTTTTAATGAATAGTGAAAAATACTGCATTTTACATCAAAACTACTTTTTCATATAATTTAATTATATGGTTAGATTATGATTTTAATTGTTTTAAAGTGTAATTTGAATTTAGTTTTACCATTTAATCCAATGGTGGTCATTACAATAAATTTCACTTTGAAAATGGACATAAAAAATGTCAATCTTTTGAGAGATATTGTTTCTTAAAAACATGCTTTTTATTTTGACAGCTGGAATAAAATATATAATTTATTAATGAAACTTCTATGTTTTTAATTTGGTAAAATGGAAATAATTTTTGAATTTGGAATATCAAATATATATTTGGGTGAATTTTTCATATTTTTCTAATAATGTTAATTTTTTTAATGAATAGTGAGAAATACAACATTTTAATTCAAAACTACCTTTTCATCCAATTTATTTATATAGATAGATGTTCATTTTAATTGTTTTTAAAGTATAATTGAATTATTTTTTATCAATTATTACAATTTTTTCCATTGTAAGTAATTTCACTTTTCAATTGAATGTAAAAACAAGTCAATCTATTGATAATTTTTACATCTTAAAAACCCGTCTTTTATTTTGACAATAGGATTTACTTTTAAATTAATTACTACAATTTATGTGCTTTGAATTTGGTAAAATGGGTTCCAAATTTGGAATATGAAGGCCCAAATTATGAAATTAAGATTATTTTGGTTTTGGACATTATGAATAGTAACGATGGTAATTATATTTAATTATCGTGTTTAATTAGTAATCGGGTAGTTAAGGGTATTAAAATAATATCATAATAATATAAACTGACCCCAACATGTGTCCTAATGATTTTGGTGGTGTCATGTCCGACCATGGTATGCCTTGTTCCAACATTGGGTCCCCATGAAATCACTTTAGTGTTAAAGTGACTTTTTATCATTTTATTTTTTTAAAAGAAAGGAAATATAACAAATGTTTGTATATCCTAAGTAAAAAAAAATTATTTTCATTTACATAAACGATATATATGACTATAAATAGTCATTTTATAGCTAAAAATATTTCCTACATGATGGTAATTTTTTTATAATTTTTAGACATTAAATAAATAAATTTATTTATGACACAGTGATGATGCAGTGATTAGCTCATTAATGGACGATTTAAATAAAATGTAAATATAAGGTAAAATATAAAACATAAACTTGTAAAAACCCTATTGTATGGGTGGATTTAGAAACCTTAGCTCCTTATACTCTAAATAAATAATTTCAGGACCTTTAAAAATCTGTATATCATTTATAATAAAGTAATATTTCATGACTTTCCAAGAGTGGCCCTCCTCTCTTTTTTAAAAGGCCCCCACCTCTACCCACTTACCCCCTTACCCACACCTCTCAAGCCCTTGGATCATCCAACCTCTGCTCATATTTTCTCTCCAAATCCCTATATTACTCCTAGAAGCCTCACTTTGGGCATAATTATTTCCAAGAAAGCCTTTTAGCTCAAATCAAAATGAGTTACCCGATTTAAAGGTAATGTATTATCTTATGTTCTTTTGTTTTATTTTGCTTCTCCAACCCCTTAAACTCTTTTTATTCATTTAATTTGTAAAAAAACCAGTATATTCAATATAATAGGTAGTTTTTATAGGAGATATTCGAGATACACTTACACACACCTCCACCTAATGGGTGAAGAACATACTGTTTCTGTGGACAGCGAACTACTGCCTCACGAAATGATGATTGTTCAATTATCTCTTACCACCTCACATGGTAGCCATTATGATGTAACTGTATTTTATATATGATATATATGGTATTTATGTTTTCTATATTCTTCTGTATTTTATTTTTAAAACATACCTTTATGCTTTTCATGTTGTGAAAATGCGATAATTTCATATGATGAAATGTGGACTACCGCCCCCTCAAGTGATGTGACTCATTCATGCAATACATGGAATGTATAAAGAATGAAATTAATGAACTAATGTGACCTATATGACATATATATTATACTTGAATTATAATATATATATATATATATATATATCCCATTAATTTTTAATTCCATTAATATGAAAAATAAATGAAAGTAGTGTTCATGCGTACATACGGCCTACCGTCTCCATGAATGGTGCATTTTATTTCTTTTTTATCTCCAAATGTTATGGAATAGTACAAAATGAATATTTACTAGATATATATGATATTTAAATAATTAATACTATTTTGGAGATGATGTACTTATAACTACATGGACAATTCCTTTCAAACAAGTTCATTTTTGACTCATGTACCAAACATCGACAAAAACATCTGATATGAACTCACATAATTAACTGATTTTTTTTACATTATAATATGTGATGTGAATTGAATAATAAAATTTAAATGAGTTCCTTAAGAAATTAAAATTTTACAAAAGTTTATTATTCAGGTATATAAAGAAACGAACAAGACTAGTCGGACTTGAGGTAAGGGATCTGACCTCTCTCGTTCTTTTCAAGTACTCTCTTTTATGTCATTTCTTTTATTCTACATGTTCTTATGTTGGAGGATGTCATTTCATATTCACAATACTATAATTTGTATTTTCATATGATGAGACACCGCCTCTTACTCTAATCAATTCATATTAAGAATTTTTAAGTGGCGTCGTTAGGCTGCCGAATTTTCATAAGGGATTTCTTATCTCACTTTTAATTCAGTGATATTTCCATTGTTCACCACTTATTTATTGAATGTGGATTATTTTGTACTAACATTAAATATATATAACCATGATTCTATTTATATTCATGGTATTATGTGATTTATTTGGTGTTTATTATCTTTTGTTCATATGACTCGATTGATAACAACGAGGTAAGGGGTTTTTTATCTCACTTTTTGTTCCCGTGAGATTCATGTTACATTTGCCACTATTTACTTTTGTGTGGTGTATTTATTTCCAATGATTGTATTATTTGTGTAATATAGTTTAATTTATGGGTATTTACAACTTCATTATATGACCCTTATTTCATGGGGTGTACGTTTTGAAAGTTACCCAAATCGGTAAAGGAACCTTTGACCCCCCTCTTTTTAAAAGACTTATTTTTTGTTTGGTATTTTAATTTATATCTTATTATGTTGGGATATGTTCATATATATCCTTGTTGCTGTAAATGTAATGTCCTAGTGATGAGATACACTTTTTATCTCTCATCAACACATTTTCTGAACTTTAAAGTGACATCATTCGACTGTTGAATTTCGGTAAGGGAACTTCTTAACCCAATTACAATTATTTGGGATAAACCTCTACCTCTTGATTATGTCGTGCCATGAATATGTGTGGATTACCACTGATTGTTTTACACTTAATATCCACTTATATTGGGTGTATTTATATTTTTCACACATAATTATATAATTGATTTATCCTTAATCTAAGGATACCATCTTTGTACGGGACTTCGTCTCAATCTCCCTTCATTGAGGCACATATTGTTTTATAAACAACATTATTATGGTGTATAAACCCCTTTAACTTTTACTTTTATTCAAAAGGAATATTTTTACATGAATAGTTTTACTAAATGACAAAAGGGAAATGTTTTTGTCTTACATATGCGGCGACAACGACTTCTTCGCCACTATAACCATTATTTGAGTTTCGGCTTCCTCTACAAGCCATTACTATTTTTTAAATGAAAATTAAATACCATGTTTTACTTTTATTTTATTTTGGAATTGAAAATGGTTTTGATAACGTTTTGATTATATCAATTTTTTGTATTGAAATCTTGTGATTGAAATGTGGAAATATTATGTTTTCTTTTATTCATGTTTTATGTGATACAATTATGTTATGGTTCATGGTCATTGTTTATGAAGAAGGGTGGTTTTGTGATAAACTAAGGGTGAGTGAGCCCGTGATAGATCTCCAAAGCATTGGGTATCACAAAGGAGTTAAATGCTATGGTTTTTCTGAAGAGATTTAGGGAATATACTATGATGGGTATTCCAAACGTAACCATGAGGGTAGCTCCCAACATAGGAATGTTATGAATGCCTCACGTTACTTTTATGTCATATGACTTCTATGAGTTATACAAAAATATTATGATTTTAGAAGGTATGTTATGATTAAATGTTATGGTTTCATTGATTTTTATTTATTGTCGGGTTAATGTTTCTTTTCATTATGTTATAACCCTTACTGAGATTTTTATGCTAATCCCAATTTTTTGAAATGTTTTCATAGGTTATAAAGAAGTGTAAGAGAAAGGAAGTATTCAAGAAGATTTATATCAAGAAAATAACTCTTGTTTTATTTAAGGATTTTTTTTATTGTTGTGAAAAATCGGTTATAGTAGTAGTGTCTACTTTGTAATCCTTTGAGACGTAATAGTTATATCCTAATTCTCTAAAACTCTAAACCTGAAAAGATCCTCAATGTGAATTATTCATTTAATTCAAGACTAAGTAATGTTTTAAGGATGGGTAATTATAGTTGGTATCAGAGGTAGGTTTAGATAACTTTAGAGGTTAGTGTGTTGTTTAAGAATAAGTAACAAGTTGTGTATAACCACAATGGTTAGTATATTAGATAATTTCATTGTTATTCTTTGAATGTTAGAATGAGTTTGAGATACCTTGGATAAGTATATCTTAATGTTTATCTTCCTTGTTATTATATGATGATTTTACTGATATACTCACACTGACCATTTTGGTTTTAGTAAATGGATGGATCTAGCAGGCACCAAAGTAACAGTGGATGTGATGGAAACTGTGACAGTTTTTTGAATGAGCAACTAAATGATATGGGAGCTACAATGAGAACTATTTTTTTTATTCTCATCCAACTATCTGGAGTCATGATTGACCACCTGGACCATAGTGAATTTTATAAGGCATCATATATGCGGGAAACAAATCCCTATGAATGTTTATGTAATAATCATAAATTTAAGTATGTTCAAAAACCAATGTGTCAAAGATGTGGAAAGAAACACATAGTAAAATGTTTCAGAGGGATAGAAAGATGCTATTGATGTGGAAATGAAGGTCATAAAGCAAGAACCTTCCATGGAAAAAGAAAGCATCTAGTTGACTCTAGGAAATGGAAAGAAGTTCTTTCTAAAGGATCAATTGAATGATTTAAATGTGGTGTGAATGGTCATTATGAAAACACATGTCCTATGAAAAAGTTTCGGGAATGGGATCACGAGGATCGTAAAAATATTCATTTACTAATACCTAATTCCATTCTGATTGAGGATGAAGAAACTGACAATGAAAAATGAATGGTATGGATTATTTCTTAACATATGTTTTCCTATTATTGAATCTTGGGATATGATTCATGATTTTTTTTAGGAAATAAGTATTTCAAAATAACATGGAAAGTAATGGTTAATGGATCATGAATAATTATTGAATGAGTAAGAAGTCAGCATATAAGTGATTCAAGAGTTATGGTAGATTTTAGGATGGTGAAATTCATAGAAATATTAAGGCTCTTTTGATGATGGGGTTACATTAGAAGTCTTTTTATAGTATGTGTAACCCTGATGATTGATATAAAAAAATTTAATTCAAGGAATAATTTTCTCTTCTTTTGTGGACATAGTAATAAAGAACTATTAGGGTTTATATGATCCTTGAATTTGAGGCAATTACTGGTTAATACATTTTGTGATGAAAAATGAAAGTTATTAGATAAACATTGTGTTTAAAATATGTTATCGTTATTTTTGATGAATTTATCTTTTTCCAGGGGAATGTTACTAAATTATATGGTTTTTAAATGGGACAACACACAAACTGTGTGAAAACTCAATGTGTCGGACAAAGTTGTGGGAATTGAACCCACAACTAAAGTGCGACATGTATTTATCGCCTACCACTTGACTGTGTGAAGTCCTGGGTTAGTTTGACTAATTATTTTTAGTTAGATGATCTTATGAATCAGGAATAAGATTATTTTGGGTTATCTTTGACAATTATTAACCTATCATGGAATATATGTGATTAGTTTGATTACTTTTTTAGTATGAGACTTTAAGAGTAACTGATTTTATTTAGAGATAAATGTTAAGATCTACCTTGGAATACTATTTGATTAAATCCTTTAGAGATTTGGGTTTCAATCAAAGTTTGGTTTATCTTTGAAGAATTTTATGGAAAACTATTTATTGAATGGTATTTGTTGAAATTTGGATAATGTTTGAAATTTTTTTGAGATTAAGAGTAGTATTTTTCTTTTTATAATGGATTATCCTTTTTTGGTATTATCTGATCTCATACTAACAATTTTGGCTTTGGTTTTCGTCTAAAGACATGGAAAATATATAGTTCTATTTTTTGGATTAGGTGATTCTCTATAAGTTGATTATAGTGCTATTAATGTGAACAAGTCATCCTAAATACTCGTCTTTTTGAAAAAAAATATGAGTTTTTGTAAGAAATCTAGTAAGATATGAAAGACTGCATGACAAGTAAGTATATTTCTTTATAATTTAGTTAAGCTCATAAATAAATTCCTCAATGAAAAGTAACTTAAAAAAATGATTTCTGTTAACTTTTCCTACTGGGGAATCAAATACCGTTTAACCCATCACACGTTTGTGATTTTCTTGTGGTTATCTTTCTCCTAAACATGTTTTCTATCACCCTCCATCAGACCATCATGGATTGTTTTCTTCTCCATATCCATGTTTTCATGAAATACTAGTATCTTTTTTCTAAAGTGAACTCATTACCTTTCTTTCTTTCTTTTAAAGTGATAGTTTAATTTACTCTTTTTCCAATGTGGGGATATCAATGAAGTTTTGTAGCCCAATTTTAAAATCGTGAGGACGGAATTCCTAAAAGGGGGGAAGGATGAAACATACTGGGTAAATAAAGAATATGACGTTATCATATTTATCAATATTTGTGAATAAAATTTTAATATTACTTTGAAGGGAATCCTATGCTCGATGGCGTACCCAATATACAACAACGAGTTTCTTTGAAATCTTACGTTGCACACTAATAATATAATAACATTATTTTAAATAATAGTTAACGCCTAGCCGTTGTATTTGAGTTAATGTACATAACTATATAAAAAATGATTACATATGTTTTTTAAATATTTTTACATTTATCCAATAAATTTTAGAGGCTTAAAATGCAAATGAATCCAATTTTAAGAATAAATACTCTAATATTTTTAAAAGATTGTTTTACTGCCTTTTGATAGAGAACCTTTTTTAAAATATATCTTTTGAAAATTTTAAAAGACTTATTTGTCAAAATAACTTATTCTTTAGAATTGGGACATTTTAATTTACTTTGGATAAATTTTCTTAATTTTTCAGATAATGTTCATTTTTTAATGAATAGTGAAAAATTCTGCATTTTACTTCAAAACCGCTTTTCATCTAATTTAATTATATGATTATATTATATTTTTCATTTTTTTTAAAGTGTAATTATAATATATTCTTACAATTAAATCCAATAGTGGTCATTTGAATTAATTTCACATTGAAAATAGACATAAACAAGTGTCAATATTTTGATAGATATTGTTTCTTAAAAACACGCTATTTGTTTTGACAGCGGGAATTAACTATATAATTTATTAATGAAACTTCTATGTATTTAATTTGGTAAAATTTACATCATTTTTGAAATTGTAATATCAAATATATATTAGGGTGAATTTTTGGTATTTTTCTGATAATGTTCATTTTTTAATGAATAGTGAAAAAATACAGCATTTTAATTCAAAACTACCTTTTCATCCAATTTATATATATAGTTATATTTTCATTTTAATTGTCCTTAAATTATAATTGAATTAAACTTTTATCACTTAATAAAATTTTGTTCATTTTATGTAATTTCACTTTTCAATTGGCTGTAAAAACACGTCAATCTTTTGATAATTTTTACTTCTTAAAACACCGTCTTTTGTTTTGACAGCGAGATTTAAATTCAAATTAATTACTATAATTTCTATTATTTGAATTTTGTAAAATGGGTCCCACATTTGGTATCATAAGGAACAAATTATGTAATTAATAATCTTTTGTTTTTTGGAAAATAGTAATAGTAATGACGACAATTATCTTTAATTATCATGTTTAATTAGTAATCGGGTAGTTAAGGGTAATAAAATAATATTATAAAAATTTAAAATGACCCCCAAATTTGTCCTAATGCTTTTGGTGGTGTTGTGGCCGAACATGGGATTCCTTGTGCCAATATTGGAGCCCCATGGAATCACTTTAGTCTGAAAGTGACTTTTTATCATTTTATTTTTTTAATGAAAGGAAACATAACAAAGGTTTGTATATCCTAAATAAAAAATTTAAATTCGTTTACATAAATTATATCTTTGAATATATGTATTCATTGTAAATATAAAAATATTTCCTACATGATGGTAATTGTTTTATAATATTTTGATAATAAAAAATAAATTTATTTATGAGATCACGATGATGCAGTAATTACCTCATTAATGAACGATTTAAATAAAATAAAAATATAAATGAAAATATAAGACCTAAACTTCTAAAACAACTATTTTATGGTTGTATTTATAACCCTTATCACCTTATCCTCGAAATATATAATTTTGGGACCATAAAAATCCGAAAATCATTTTATAATAAAGTAACATTCCATGACTTTCCAAGAGTTCCCCTCCTCCCTCTTATAAAAGGCCCCCACCTCTACCCCCTTACCCACACCTCTCAAGCCCTTGGCTCTTTCAAACTCTATTAATATTGTCTTTCCACATCCCTATATTACTCCTAGAAGCCTCACTTTGGGAATAATTCTTTCCAAGGAAGCCTTTGGCCTCAAATCAAAAAGAGTTACCCGATTTAAAGGTAATGTATTCTCTTTGGTTCTTTTGTTTTATTTTTCTTCTCCAACCCCGTAAACACTTTTTATTCCTTTAATTTCTAACAAAACTAGTATATTTAATATACTAGGATGTTTTTATGATAATTATTCGATCTACACTTACACACACCTCTATTTAATGGGTGAAAAACATATTGTTTTTGTGGACGGAGAACTACTGCCTCACTAAACGATGATTGTTCAATTACCGCCTACCACCTCTCATGGTTTCCATTATGATTTCAATGTATTTTATATGTGATATATATAGTATTTAGGGTTTTCTATATGCTTATTTATTTTATATTTAAAACATACCTTTATGCTTTGCATGTTGTGAAAATGCGATAATTTCATATGAGGAAGTGTGGACTACCCCCCCCCCCCTCAAGTGAGGTGACTCGTTCATGCAATACATGGAATGAATAAAGAATGAAATTAATGAACATATGTGACCTATAGAACATATATATTATACTGGAATTATAATATATATATCTCTCATTAATTTTTAATTCCATTAATATGAAAAAGAAATGAAAGTAGTGTGAATGCGTACGTACGGCCTACCGTCTCCATGAATGGTGCATTTCATTTATTTTTGTCTACAAATGTTATGGATTATTATAAAATGAATATTTAATGGATATATATGATATTTAAATAATTTATACTATTCTGGAGATTATGTTATTATAACTACATGGACAATTCTTTTCAAACAAGTTCATTTTTGACTCATGTACCAAACATCGACAAAAACATCTAATATGAACTTGCATAATTAAATAATTATTATAACATTATAATATGTGATATTAACTGAATAATAAACTCTAAATGAGTTACTTAAGAAATTTTAAACTGAAAAATCTTTATTATTCAATAATATAGATAAATGAACAAGACAATTCGTACTTGAGGTAAGGGATCTGACCTCTCTCATTCTTTTCAAGTACTCTCTTTTATGTCATTTATTTTATGCTCCATGATCTTATGTTGGAGGATGTTATTTTATATTAACAATAATTTAATTTGTATTTTCATATGATGATATACCCCTCTAACTATCGCCAATTCATTTTATTAATTTATAAGTGGTGCCATTAGGCTGCCGAATTTTCAAAAGGGATTTCTTATCTCAATTTTAATTCCGTGAGATTTAAATTCTTCACCACTTATTTATTGAATGTGGTGTATTGTGCACTGTCGTTTCATATATATAAGAATTATTCTATTTATATTCATGGGATTATGTAATTCATATGGTGTTTATTATATTTTGGTCATACGACTTGATTGATAACAATGACGTAATGGTTTTTCTATCTCACTTTTTGTTCCCGTGAGATTCATGCTACATTTTCCAATATCTCCTTTTGTGTGGTGTATGTAAATCACATTACTGTATTCATTTTGTAATATATTGAAATTTTTGGGTATTTAAAACTTCATTTTATGACCCCTTTTTCATGGGGTGTATGTTTTTAAATTAACCCAAATCGGTAAGGGTACCTTTCACCCTCCACTTTTTAAAAGACTTATTTTTTTGTTAGGTCTTTTAATTTACATCTTCTTATGATTGGATATATTATTATATATCCTTATTGTTGTAATTTTTATGTCCAAGTGAGGAGATACACTTTTTATCTCTCATCAACTCATTTTCTAATCAATAAAGTGACGTTGTTAGGCACTCGAATTTCTATAAGGGAACTTCTTAACCCAATTTCAATTCTTTTGTTTAAACCTATACTTCTTGATTATGTCATGCCATGAATATGTGTGGATAACAACTAATTTTTTTTACACTTAATATCCACTTATATTGGGTGTATTTATATTTGTCACACATATTTATGTAATTGATTTATCCTTAAACTAAGGATACCATATTTGTACTGGACTTCGTCTCAATCTCCCTTCATTGAGGCATATTTTGTTTTATACAAAACATTATTATGGCGTATAAACCCATTTTACTTTAAATATTATTCAAAAGGAATCTTTTTATATGACTCATTTTACTAAATGACCAAAGGGAAATTTTTTTGTTTTACGTATGCAGCGACAACAACTTCTCCGCCGCCGTAACCATTATTTGGGTTTTGGATTCCTCTACAAGCCATAACTTTTTTTTAAATGAAAAATAAATACCATGTTTTAATTTTCATTTATTTTGCTATTGAAAATTGTTTTGATAACGTTTTGATTATATCAATGTGTTGTATTGATATCTTGTGATTGAAATGTGGAAATGTTATGTTTTCTTTATGCATGTTTTATGTGATACGATTATGGTATGGTTCTTGGGAATTGTTTATGAAGACGGGTGGCTCCATGATAAACTAAGGGTGGGTGAGCCCGTGATAGCTCTCCAATGCATTGGGTAATGTGAATGAGTTAAATGCTAAGGTTTCTCCAAAGAGATTTAGGGAATATACTATGATGGGTATTCCAAACATAACCATGAGGGTTACTCCCAACGTAAGAATGTTATGAATGCCTCATGTTACCTTTAGGTCTTATGATTTCTATGATTTATTCAAAAATATTATGATTTCAGAAGGTATGTTATGATTGAAAGTTATGGTTTCATTGATTTGTATTTATTGGCAGGTTAATGATTCCTTTCATTATGTTATAACGCTTACTGTGCTTCTTCTGCTCACCCCATCTTTTTGAAATGTTTTTCAAAGGTTATAAGGAAGGGTAAGATAAAGTAAGTATTCAATAAGATTTATATCATGAAAAGAACTATTGTTTTATTTTATTAATTTTTTATTTTTCGGAAAAAATTGGTTTTAGTAGTAGTGTCTACTTTGTAATCCTTTGAGACGTTATAGTTATGTCTTAATTCTCTAAAACTCTAAACCTAAAAAGATCCTCAATATGAATTTTTCATTTAATTTCAAGATTAAGTAATTTTTTAAGGTTGGGTCCTTATAATATAACTTTTAGATTTTGAAGGGAATTTTATCTCACCAAATTATCTCAGGTATTCCCCTTCTATCTAAGAAGGATTAGAGTAGTATAATATTAAATGATATTCCCTCCAAAAATTCAATATGTTTTTACTATATTAATGTATAACCCATTACACAACCGACAATTTGTTATTATTTTCCAAGAATAGAATTCATAAATATTCATACTTATCTAGATGAATTATATGTTCAAGGAACAGAAACACTTCATGTATTCATATATAGTCATTTATATAAGTATGTATGTAGAGACTAATATCCAACTTCATTCACCATCCTAGATAATGCATAATAGACATGGTAGGTAGGTATTTAGCCCCCATTCCATATACAAGAGTATATTCTACTCAAGAGAGTATCCTAATTATCATAACTCTAAAATCGATAATGAACAAACAATATTCAACCAATTAATTAAATAAAATAATGTCAAAGAAAAATTGTTTATGATGTATATGAAAAACTAAATTCATTTCTGATACACTCCTAGAATATAATTCAATAATATTTGATGATAAAGTTAAAAAATTAATCTAATATAATAAATAATATTCAGATTTTTTAATCAAATTAGTAATCCTGAATATAATATGGAATAAAATTAACAAAAAACGTAATTCAAATATTTAATTATCACATAATAATTTAATAAAAATTCATAAGTAGAAAAATAAACATAAAATATTTTTATATTTTCATCACTAAAATTAGGGAAATTCTATAATTATGAATATAAAATTTTTATATCTACTCAAATATGATCTCTTTAATATTAGTCATTATATTGGATTTCCATTCTAAATAAATATATATTAATATGAATTAGGAAGAAATTAACTTTTCATTTTTTATTATGTTAAAAATTTATATAATCTAAATATCATATAGGTTATTATTCTTTAAACAATGATCATATCAATTAGAAAATTACATTTGATGTTGCTTAAATATCATAAAAATAAACACCCTTATTATTTTTAATAAATTAAAACAATTAATTATGATTAATTTTAATTTTATTTAGAACATTTTAAATTTTTGATATATTTAATAATTTATAAATAATTATAAATTATGGCTTTTTATATGAAAATATATTATTATCTTTCTATACAGTAAATTATTTTATATAATATTTTAAAATAATATTTCACTATTAAAATTTAATATTTGGTAAAAATAAGTATTCCATAAACATTTATTTAATTAATTATAAACCACTTATAATAAATTTATATACCCTTATGAAATTAGATATTTCAAAATAACTTTTATGATTTTTATGCACATTCTGTGAACAATTAAAACCATATAATAAATTAAAAAAATAATTTCTATTTATTTTCTTCAGAATTGATATTCTAGGTATGGTTATAATCCTTCAACCCATACATTGAAATTTTTTATAATGGTAAATTAGCTTGACCCTCACATGTCTCATACCATGTATGGATACTGATATCATAATAATATAGGAGCTCTTCATATAATAGGAAATCATTGATTACCTTTACATGTACTCTTTAATGAAAAATGCAATTCACTCCACATAAAATTAACTCGGGGAAAATACTTATACAATACATTAGATCACTTCACTACATTTACATTTATGTGTAATAAATATTATACTAGTATGTACCAAAGCTATGAAAACTGTTCATGAAGTCATTATACTCCAAACTACATGTACATGAACCATTCTCATAATGATAATAATTCTATATCCATACATAGGAAGGGTACATTATTTGTGACCCTTACATACACCAATATATGAATGGGAATGTTTAGATGAAACAAAAAAAAAACTACTTGATATGAGGGTAAAGCCTTTTTTACCATTACATATCCCAAATATTTATGGGTAATATGTATTTTTAGTATTATTTAACTAGAAAAATGATGTTGTGGTTTGGTTTTCTTTTTTATTTTGATGAAAAGTTTCATTTTTAAGAAAGAGTTCTCTCTGATACCATTAATTGGTTTTATATGACTCTGATTAAATTTATAAGATTGAACTAATGAAATTAGAATTGTAATATGAAGTTAATGATAGTAATAAAGATGAAAATTTTTATAATACAAGAAATGAAGATATAAATTACTACAACATACACAAAATAGAATTTTAAACATCTTAACACTCATTACTAAGGTATTAAAAAAATAAAAAATGTAGAATAAATTCCTCCCATTTCTATTGTGTATCTATGGGTTATAGTGAATCTTCCTGTTTTTCAATGAGATTCCCCTTTACATTTGGGTACAATATAAAATCTATTTAAATATAATTAAAATTAGATAGAATATATTAATGTGATTAATTATTCAAGGAGTTTTGAATAAGCCGAATTATGTAAAATCCCCAGACACACCCAACCAATTTTCAGTAGGGTTTATACAGAACATTGTGAATCTCTTGGATGATCTATCCAATAAATATTGTTTATTTAATGAATGAGTTAATTTATTATATACTTCATTCATCATATAAACTAATAAATTTAGTAACCATTCATTTCCTCTTGGAAAACGTTTTTTAAATGAATGGTTACAGTGGAACAATAAATTCCAATAATGTTTTTTTTGTAATGACATATATAATAATAAAAAATACAATTATGTGAATTAAAAGAATATTTTTCGTGAATATATATATATATATATATTATATGGTGTCAATTCACACATCCATCACATAATGTTTATTAGTATAAGATCATCTGCAATGTCAAATACAAGTTCATCTAGAGATACATTTTAAAACATTATATCTGAGGTTTGGTAGGTTAAATGTTGTTGAGGTATATATGAGAGGAATTTCATGTTGTTTTAAAGGGAATTCACATTTTATTCAAGATATTTATAGTACAAGGTGTGAATTCATTTATATTGAAATTTTATTATTCTATTTATATTCTATTTCATTTCATCGATGTATTGATTTATTTTGTTATTCATGTGATTTATTTTACAATTTATTATTAAGAATAACTATAGAACAACATCATAACGATCTCAAAGAATCAAAATGAAAACTAAAATATGTTCCCTCAAATTTTTTTGATATAATGAAATTTATTTGTACCCTATGTTTTTTATTATTTACGGAAAATCATACAAACCCCATTATTAATTTTAAAACCGTGAATATTGTCTCCACATGCATAAATTGAGTCCATTTTTTTATTGAAAATAATTTATTATATTGGATTATATGCTTATAGACTATGAATATTTATTTATATTTGGTATATACATTATTGTTTTAGTAATTTATTCCATGTGAATTTATATATTAACATATATCATTTGGTTATTATAACTATAATAATGTGATGTAATTGAGATGATGAAAAATGATAAACTATTTTTGTATTAAATTTATTATATATCACCATGAAATAATTATATAATTTTTTGGCTTCATCGTATAACATATAGATTCTACCAATTATACATTGATTGTTATCTCCAAAATAGTTCTAAAATGGCGGGAAATATAAGGTTATCATGAATCACCCATCCACTTTTTCTACATCGTTATGGTGAAATTATTTTTCTTATGTGAGTTTAATTAGATATAATATGATTGGAAAATTATATAATACATATAAATATAATTCACTGGAAAAATATGGGAAATCATGTTTCTCCTAAGGTGATACAGATAAATAATGTGTTATCTTAATGAAAATGAGCCTCAAGTTAATTATATCACATCCAAAACAAAACATTACATTATTCATAGGATTCATATATGAGAAGAATAATTTTTTAGATAAAAAAGATTACCATATAAATAATTTACAATTTCCCATTAATATATTTTAGTCAACTAATTGTTCAAAATTTTTTGAGAAACATGAATAAATTAATCAAGAATAAAATAAAAGATAAGTTTGAAGGTACAATAATTTCAAAAAATAAATCCTGCCATTATTTTATGGTTAATATAAATGTTGTTTCATGAATTTATATAAATATCATGGTGAAATAAGAAAAAACACAATTAATGTGGATAAATAATATACAAAATTTTATCACCATTAAAGAGAAAATATGGAATTTTTATATTCAAAAAAATTTGGAACAATCTTATAAAATGAAATTTTTATTAACTATATCACCAAAAGTACATTGTTAATGAAATAATTTTTTTTAAACATTTTGGAAATAGTGTTTTAGTACTATGTTAGATGATTCATAATTCTAGTATATAAAATTATATGAATAAAATAATTTTTAGTGCATCTTATAATGATTTTAATTTTGATCATGTGTTTTTGAAGAAGAACCAAGGCTTGAAGTAGGATGTATTCATACTCATAATCAAGAATATATCAATTTTGATTCATTTTTTCATTTATAATATAAATAAATAAATATTGATATCAATAAATAAATATATAATTAATGATATTCCATGGATCAGTTGTAAATTTGAGGTGAGGAATAATATCATTAAGGACATGAATTTTATAATAGAAAATATAAATTAAAAAAATTATAAATGATAAAAAAATAGTAAATTTTTATTATTTTTTGGTAGATAAAAATTTAGGTCTCACAAATTATGATGAAAAATATTAACAATAAAAATAAAAATGAAATAGGTTATATTTTAATCATAATAAAACTCTTATTTTATTGTTTATTAGTGTAAATTAATTTGATTGATTGAAAATAATGTTTTGAAAAATTGAACAATAATACTAACCCTTGATGTGAAACCCAGATTTATAAAGAAAAACAATAATGAAATGAAGATGCTATGTTTTTTAAGAAAATTTTCCAATTAATTGATTATAAAGTAAGTGGTTGGGGACCAAAATATATATAATATGTTTATTAAATTTAAAAAGGATTTCTAATCTCCGTGTAATTTTTTTTCTCTTGACTTAATAAATATATTCCTTTATTAATATTATTTCACAATATAATGTTTGATGTAATAATATATATACTTCAATAATAAAATAATTGACGGGGAAAAAATTCCATTACTATTATTGTTTAATAATATTCATAGTGAAAATTTGATTTTAATAAAAATGAATATATTTCCTTGTTATAATGATGTATTAATAAATTTTTTGATATAGGATACTTTTTAATACCTTAATAAATTTTATGTCCATAGAATTTGAAGTAAATAATGTGAATAACTATTAACTAAATGTTGGTATGTTTTAATATATTGTATATATAATTTAAATATTAAAATAAACATAGGAATTATTTCTTGCAATTCTAGTGGATTTAATCTCTTATCCATAAATTTCGCGATATACATTATAATCAGTAAAATTTCATGATCATTTCAACGTGGTTATACAATATTAATAAATATTTAACGCATAAAAATTTATATTATTATAATAAAGAAATTATATTGTCTTATCAAATATGTATATAATTTTTATGTAAACAGGAAATAAATTTTTAAGATAAATATTATTTAACACAATTAAAAAAGATAATGAATATAACATGTAAATAAAATTCAACTAAATTTATGGAGACTAGCCTATATAATTTTCAGTGAACAATGACATTTATTTAAAATGAAAATGAATAATTTTTAAAAAAAATTGACAAAATTAATTTTCTATGATAAATTAAAAATTATGGAATGTTGGGCACTTTTTTAGGATTGATATATCAAGAAAAAAAAGGCAATATCAAATAGAATTGAATAGGAGTTGGAGGATACATGGAATTTCCCCACCCGAACAGTGCCTGTCTCCTCACTCAGCACACAAAATGTATATGTAAGATACATGGAATTTAACCCAAATCACATGGAATGTCACATATCCCAAACACCAGGGAATTTCCCCACCCCCACAGTGCCTGTCTTTCCATTTCTATATACACAATGTGAACCCACATTACACAGCTTGTTTTTCTAGTCCCAACACAAGCCTACATCATTATTAATGCATATAAATATGATCTCATGCTTTTGATTCATTGAAGATGCACAGTCACCATGATGTGACTATAATCTCTTCTAACTAAATATATGGTCGTGTACTTCCACACAACCATGTCCCATTACATTACATGACTACCATGCCTTATACTATATGGCTGAGATAACTACACAGTCTGTAATACTATTACATGGAATATAGTCTGAAAAATATCATATTACCTAAATGGAAAAAACAAATGGCATGTTCCCCAGCACAACACATTTTTATTTTAGTAATTATAATTGGGAATTACATGCGAGCCACAAAAAACCCCGATTTCCAACAAAAACTGACAGATCTACCTCCAAGAGTTATATAGTAGAAATTATATGTCTTTAAAACATTAAATCAATGCATAAATAGAGATTTTTATGTAATGATAATAAATCATTCTTCACCATGATGAAACATTGATTCTTTTGGTCCAAAATGATTCATGGAGGCTACTATACCTCAATATAGTGCTGATAGATATAAAAAATGGGAGAAGCCGCACATTCTCTCTTATATTCTAACTCAGTAAATTTTTATGAAAAGGGTATCATCCATCATCCCTGTAATTGATGATAAATGAACAAAGAGGGGATATTAGGTTTGATAATTAAATACATTTTAATTAATAATCCTATATCATTTAATACTTTCAACAATTTCCTCCAACTGGGCGCCCAACATTGTCAAATTATATGATGTGTCTACGGTAAAACCCATTTTTGGGATTAGTCAGGGTCTTGTATTTCAAATATGATACTCAAAAAGGTACCTAAACTACATTATCTGAAAAAATACTTTCAATAAATATAAATTATATAATATTTTTATTATCACTAATGCTCTTCATGCCTGAGATTACAGTACCGACTAAGAACATGGATTCTGAAATATTCATTGAAAACATTAAACATATTTCAAGGAAAACCAAGAATCCTTTCACTCTAAAAAATATAATATTTTAGTCCAAAAAATGAAATACCTAGGTATAAGGGGAAAAACCTCATCTCAACTGGGTCTACCAAACCAATGAGCTTTCTAGAGGCTTCCAAAATTTTCAAAAAAACCACACCTAGGAAAAAAACCATCCCATGAAGGGTACTATATAGTTTGATCCCAGAAATAACTAAGTTCCTCAAAAGTCCACTCCATACCAAATGTATTTCTCAAACCAGGGAAAAATCTTATAGGAAAGGGTTTACATGTTTCTTAAACTATTAAAAGAGGAAAAAAACAATGAACATTTTCTAACTATGATCATAGTATCCGACAATAGACCAACATGCTATACCGGTGTAAAAATTGTGGAAAGGGCTTACAAACCATGAGGTTATCTTACCAAATTAGCTAATCCCCCCACAACCCTTAATGAGGATAGATTCCAACAAACACAATATCTCCTAAATTACCACCAAATCCACCCTTATTGGTCTATAAAGGACTCCTAATGTGTCCCAAAAGTCCCCAATCATCCCATTATGAACACCACACTCAACATCCATCACTATAATAAAATTGATACCCCAAAAATCTATCTTCTACTAGATCCATCTAGTATAGTATTAACTTACAGGGCCTCCTAAATGTGGCCCATATGGGGGTAAATTGATGGTGGAGAAAAATATTAACCATAATAACCTGAAAAAATGAATCATATTATACCAAACATGAATGTTTTCTCTAATCAGAAAACCAAAAACTATTCTGTGTGTACTAATATTGAAAAGAAACCTCCCCATCCCCTCATCTTGAATTTAAATGAGTTTCATCGTCTTTTGTAACATCTTGGCATTTTACTAATGTGTGGAAAATTATGTCACAATTCAAAAAAATCATCTTTTATGTTAATAATGTATTCCAAATTTTATAGAATGGTTTGGTATATTTGAGGTGATTTTATAACATGGAGCACTGAAATTGGATGTTTTAGATTGATCAGCACAATTAACACATGGTTAGTGGTATTTGTGTTACTCAAATGTTTGAGGCACTCAGTTCATATTTTACACCACATGCTTCCACTGTACGTTTTCCTTTGAATAATGCAATAGCTTGTATTGTAAGCAACTTCGAGATTCTATCACACTACGTCCAATCAAACTAGCCGTTATGAATAGTAATACCCAATTTTTGAAATTTAATAAATTTTATTATTCAAAATGGGCTTAATTTTTGAATTCAAAATTTTGAAATTAGCTTTGGGTGCATTTTTGGTTTTTTTCTGAAAAATTTCTATTTATTATGAATAGTGAAAAACACTGCGTTATTCGTTAAAACAAAATTTTTATATAAATAATTATATATTATATTTAAATTTATTTTAGTCCAAAATAGATATATAATACCTTTATAAGTTCAATGTAATTCATTGATGTAATTTTATCATAACTTTAGATATATTAATATTTAGTTGAACTTTTTATCATATTTTACCCAGCTCCAAAGAACATTTTAAAATTATCATAAAACATAATTTTACATATTCTGTGAATTGAATTTCAGAAATTTCAGAGATTCGGTTGATATTAGTAAGTAAAATGTGGTTCAATAAGATTAAAATGATTTTTGGTGAATAGTAACTTTTGACTTTTATTTACCCCGATTATAAGTAAATAACATAATTAAGGGTAAAAATGATATCATAATTATCGTAACACAAGTCTTAATTTTACTGGATAAGTGTAATTAGACCAAAAGAAACTACAGGAATAAAATATGATTCCCATTGTTCCACTTGGATTAGATTATGACATATCTTATTATTTTATATAAAGAATAGTTAAAAGAGTTAAATTCAAGTTTTAACAACTAAACCATTTTTAATATAGTGTTACATACATAAATAAATTTTTACTATAAATATTCTTTAGAAATATAAAAATATTTTCTACATAATGGTATTTTATTTATAATTTTTAGACATTAAATATTTTCATTTATTTATTACACAATGATGATGCAGTAATTACTATATTAGTAAAATATTAAAATAATTGATATTATAAATATCAAAATAAATGTAAATTGAGACTTCTGATGAATTCCACTAATTTGGTAGGATAAAATTACATGATGGGGTTGGTTAAATAAATTTTTTCTGACTGATAACGTTTTAATGGCGTTCAAAAAAATCATATAGTAAATAGTGTCAAAATTGACATAATTGAGTTTTTAAATCAAATACTATATTATTAATTAAAATAATATTCATAAAAATATTAGGATCTGCCTAAAGACTTAGATAATGATATATATATTAATGATGAACCACTTGGAGATCACGTGGTTGTTTATAGTATGTTTATTAACCATATAATTTGAAAATACAAAGAGACATGGTAAATTTCAAACTATTTAACTAAGAGTTAAATCTAAATGATAAGGTTAATACGGTGACCAAAACCTATCAACAACATATTGGTTGAGATTTTTTAGACCCATAACCACCATAAAATTTAAATAAATAATTTTGGAGCCATTAGAAACTGAAAATGATTTTATTGTAAAATAATATTTCAAGCATTTCCTAAAGTGACCCACACTTCTCTTATAAAAGAGAATTTACTCTTCTCTTAATTTCACACCTCCAAAGCCTCTTGAGATAGCTAACCCCAAACCAAATATCCTCCCAGCATTCCTCTAATCATCCTATATGCCTCCCTTCGGTAATAAATACAACCTATGGAGCCCTTTTGATCAAATCAACAGGAAGAACCAGAAGAAGAGGTAAATATTTCATCACCACATTCAAGTTCTTTTATTCATCCACTTCGTATTTCTTTGTTGTTTCTATTTGAAAATAATGACTCAAGTATCTTTTATATAATATGATGTTATTATAAAAGTGGTTAAAATATATTAATTATTCTATCCATCATATGAATGTCAAAGTCAACATACGTGTGTACGTACGGCTTACCGTCTCTATGTCGGGCTGTAGTTTGTTATTCAAACACTCCATTATTTAGATGGGTATAATAATGAGTATAACTGATGTAAATAATAAATATAACATGTAATTGATTCTGTATATATGATATACCATCCAATTACAAATTATTTTATCATAAATATAATGATATTATCGCACGTGCGTAGGTACTGATTATCGTCTCCACGAACGCGATTAGATTCATTTCCCCATTGTAATAATTCAAGATTAATTTAAATTTTATGATTAAAAATAAGGTTTATGAACACAATATCATTATGTATGTGAATATAATACATCCAATCCATGAAAAACATGGATTATGTAACCAGGAATATAATGGAAAATGAATCAGTTAACACCCAAAATAATGACACTATTGAAATATTATTAACAGAGAATTATTAGAGGATCATATATAATATTATATTTTTTATATAGTTCTTTTATATATTAATAACAATGTTTTAACTATTTTACAAGAGGTTAACATAAAATAGACTCGGGAAAGATACAAATTAAGGGTTAATTTCTCAATCTCTTTTTTATCCGAGGTTGTTTTAGGTAAGTATCTATTGGGTCCTCTTTATCATCCACATCCATTTTTTCATAAAAAGGTATTTGAAAAAAAAAATATTTCCTTGACAATGGGTTAAAGTCACTTATACCCTTACATGACATTATATTTTTTGAAAGAAATCTTTCCATCATTTTCCAAACAAGGTACTTTTTGACCTTTTCGAAACAATTATGGTAAGGATGTTTTTTTAACTCATATGGCGGGTGTGGCTATTTTCTGTCGTTATATTATCATCTAAGATTCCCTTACAAGCTTATAATAATATTTTCAAAATAAATTCTTTCTTTTATAATTACATGAAACATAAATGTTTTCAAAATATAAAGTGGCATTTATTTCAAATAGATATCATTTTATATAAGTGATCATCCATTGATGGATTGTAAACATGTTTAAAGATTATTCTTTAGGATAAAAATCTTTCATATTGTACTAAAGTTTTTGTGATATGTTTGACTGTAGATGTGTTATTTTTATACCATTCATGGTTTGTGGTTAAATTATTGACATTTCATATTCTATTTTTAATATGAATGTTTATGTTATGTTACTAACATTTCACATAAGGAATTTATTAGACTTATTATGTGACAGGTGTTGACTACTATAGCTCCTCGGTGCATCAGTAGGTATCCTGATACAATTAGACGTTGAATTGGCTGAGGCCTTTCCCTATTTGATATATGGTTTTGGATGAGGCCTTATTCATTTTTATATGTCTTGGACGAGACCTTGAAGAAATATTTCTGAATGTCTAGCATTATACATTCCCTCATTATGAAAATAAAAATGATGGTTCATGTGGTTATTCAACTAGTAGAATAACCATGACAATATTTTATTTTGGAATTATTTACTCAACTCATATTCCTACAATAAATTGTCCATTATTATTATTTGTAAACGAATGTGATTTGAGTTATTCATCATGCCTAATGTTTATATTATCTTCCGTTTTTCAGATTACACTTACTCAGCGTTTGAGCTCACACATTTCTTATAATTAATTTTCTTAGGATATGAAGAAGTCAGTTTTGATTGACTTAAAAGGAATAATCTAAGAGGATTGGATGTTTCTAAAGGAATAAATTAGTTTTTTATTTATTTTCAAGTTATAATGTTGAACTTATGTATGTATTGTGTTTCCAATAATACTAAATTGATCGGTCTTTCGGGACATGATTCCTTGTATCATGGAAATTTTATATAATAAAGCACCGACTCTGGGTAGCTGGGCTTAGGGAATTACAGTTGGTATCAGATAAAGTTTAGTACAAACCCGGGATACTATATCTATAAAAACTCTAATTAGAGAACTTTACCCTAAGATAGACTTTGAGGAAGAATATAGAGGAACATCCTATAATTTTGGTAATATTGAGATGTTGTTATTTTTCCAAACAATACTTCCATATCTATATATGAGTAGGTATAGGCGGCCCTTGCATAAATGTACCTAGGGGTAAAACCCAAAATCACCGCTTTGAGCTAGACTTGATCACGAACTGGTGCACGACAATAGGCCTTTCTGCACCCTTTTTTACAACACTCATAGGAGATATGCATAGGTTAATTCTCATTTTATGTACAAACCATTATTAATGATTTGTGAGTATGTACCTCTTAAAAGAAAACATTTTTATGATTATGGATTATATCTATAAACTATTCAATTTATGTTAAGTGTTTTACATGTTCGTAATTATGTATTGCGGTTCATAAAATAATCTATTATATGACATAGTTTAGAAATGGTGCCCAGTGGAAGGAATGGATACCATATAAACACATGTAATCCATGTAGGAATTTCCCTATTATTCAAGATAATTATAGAGGAGCTGGTGAAGAAACTGGTGTGGATTAGATTATCACCATACTGGGACAACTCACATAGGTTTTGAATAATAACCTTACCCATATAGAGCACCCTAATCCACAACACGAAGGATAAATGTCAGATTGATTCATGTGGAAAAAATCACCAACATTCAGTGGGTCTAAAAATACATTTTTAGCAGAACAATGTATAAGTTCCTTAGATAAAATATTTCATGCTTTGGGGAGTAGGGAAAGGGAAATAGTTGTCATGGAAGTTTATCACCTCACCAGATATGTAGATCAATGGTGGTAATTAATTCAAAACACAAAGGTGGATGAAGAATTATCATGTATGGAATAATGGGAGTTTAAAGTGTTTTTCAAAGAAAAATACATTCCTCGTGATTGCTATTATGTTATGAACTTACCCAACATTCATGTCAATAATTTTATGTGTGAAGGTAATTAAATTATCAAAATTTTATGCAAAAACCTGATTAATTTATTACAATGTTATGATTAGATGTGTCTTTGATGTCTATAATGATATGTGTGGACCCGGTTGAATGTGGATATTGTATGTATGGTCTTGATTTTATGTGCATAGCATAATGATAAACATGTTTCAATTTATACTTCAAAAAATGTTATAAATTTATGTTTATTCCATAAATCTATCTTATTTAAATGTTATTCTACAATAGATCATTTTCCTTGATTATCTTATGATTCATGTCTTATGGACAGTCAATATTTATTCCATGACTCGTTTTTATGATCTATGATTTCTTGGGTATTAATATAATATGATAATTTATTGATCACATAGAATTATTTGTTTCATATTATTTCATATGATCATAGATCAATATCTCTTAGGTTTACTCATATTGGGTGATTGAGATCACCATGTCTGATGATTCATTCCTTGATGTACACAGAACGATTTAGCTAGGGTATGCCTAATAGGATCATTATGTGATAATATTTTTGTGGGTGATTTTTTATATAAATAAAAAATTGGGAATGTGGTCTTCCATTTTTCCATTTGCACTAAACTACTATAGTTTTTGTCTGTGTGTTTGTGTAATATAATGAATATTTCCTAAAAAAATTAACATCTCTGTATGATAATCCTTGCTAGTTATAGTTGGTATCAAAAGAAATTTTTAGTTAACATTTAGAAACTCAGTTGAGGGAACTTTAGAGAGATACCTAGGGTTATTTCATTGTATATATCTATATATGATTAAAATGATAAGTCTAAGGAAGAGTCTATGTATATGAAAATTTTATGGAATTTTGGTAAAGGGTATAGAAAGAATATTCCCATTAATACATACCTATATAGATAATAAAATTTTATGTGGCTTTATAATAGATGTCCTTTTGGGGTAACAACTCAAAGGAAATTGTATTGAACTAGACTTGATTGAGAATTGGTTCATGGAAATAGGCCTTGATGTACACCTAATTTGAAACACCAGCATTATTACATATTGAAATTCAAAATACCTTTACATCCCTTCATAAAATATTTAACTACATTATAATCCTATATAATATTTTTAAATTATTTAGTATTCATTTATTTAAATCAAGATGTTATAATTTATACATCCTACATGCTATTTTTCAAAATTAGTTATTTGTCACAATGATAAGTGTTTATCACACTGTGATTTGTGGTTTAAGTCAATGGTGGAAACAAGGAGGAGATGGTTTAACATATAACATTAAGAAAATTATTATGATGAATATATAAATAGGATGATGAATATATTTAATAATGTGGTGATTATGCATAACCAATATTCAAATACCATGTTTTACAACAAGTACATTCACCAACTCGAGGACTCACTAATGAATAGAATTATATTGATCCAAAATATCTTATCTGGAGTAGATAATAGAGAAGTTATTATTTAGTTTTATATATGTCAATAATTTTATAATAATCAAAAAATTTAATATGTCAATGGAATTTTAAAATTTCTTATTTTTTGTGAATAACACCACAAATAAAGTAACTACAAAGGAAAAAAATCATTAGTTAATGAATGGGATGGAATCATTGGTCTCCCTATGGTATTATCAAAGGATCGATTATTTATTTGTGGGAAGTATTGGTATTATTCAAATCAATATCCTATGAGAAAATATGGTAAAAGGAACTAGAATATGCATTTGATTAATGCTTCAATTATCGATGATAATGAGAGTACAAATGGAATATGAAAGGAAATAAGTGGTACAAGATAATATGGTGAAAACTATTTATGTATTTTTAAGGAAGTTTTTTAATGAAGTACTTTTATATTTTAATTCAAGGATTATAATTCAGAAACAATGAAGTATTTTTTATACGTTTTACAATAAGGATTTCACAATATATTATAAACAATACTGATTGAATCTAAAAATGTTTTAATGGAAGGGTAATATTTTCAATTAAGGGATAATAACAGTTAATATTTATCTAAGGTTGTTAAAATGGTGTTTTGTTTTTATAGATTTTACATTAAAAATGGATAAATTAGGTTGGATTGTATGGATGACCCTATAACTAATAAATTATTTTTTGAAAACACGGATTATGTAATCATTTATGGAGTTGATAATATTTTTGGATTTAATGAATTTATCAAAAAAATTAATAAAGGGTATATAAAATCGTATATTTTTTCAATTAGGAGTTTTGGTAATTAAGGTAATAACTATGGTCCGACAGAATACCTATTATGGTAATCACATTTTGGGAATGTTTTAATTTAGAGATACTTTATATTGTTTGGGGGAATAATTATAAGATCATTTTGGAAATTTCATCGCATTCTTTATAAGGTTTTGGATTTTTATCTTTTTTAGGGATCTTATCGTTAACAATTTATGGAATTTTTTATGATTTAATTCATATTAGTTTTTAGATATTAACATATTACTAAACAATGAATAGATTTATAAATATTTGATAACCATTTAAAATATATATTTCTGATTGAATGAATGACTTATTGTTCTATTATGGATCATATTTAGATATTTAAACATGAAAATTTGATGTATTATAGAAATAGTTGATGTGGGTATTAATCAAGAAATAACCAAAGGGATTAAATAGTTCCTATTAAAATAAAAATAAGTTATATAAGTATATTTTAATATGTTGTTAGTCGAGATTGAAATAGAATAATGAAGAACTTGGAAAGCGACTGTGAATAAAATAAGTTATCCAATTTCCTTCATATCTATTTAATAAAATGGTCCCTAAAATCAACATAATTTTTTTCATTATTGATATTAGGATCACCCCCATTAATGTGATAAATGATATATATCACTCCTAATAATTACTTATTCTATTCTTCAGTTTCCAAATCATCACATCCCAACAATGTTCTCTTATGTGGAATCTGATATACAAGTTACTTCAAGAAACCTCTATATTTTTTTTATATTTTTCATTTTTCAAGGGATTTATATAATGCATTTTTACGATTTTTCTTTCTATGAAGGAATATTTAAATGTTAAACCTTTAATGAATAAGATAAATTTCAAGGGTGAAAATCATTTTAAGCAGTGTAGAAGGAAACACATTGATAATTTGGGAATATTTTTAAATTATTTTTGTCTCTCCAATATTTTCCATTTCATAAAACACCAATTTCTATTATGATACACACATCCCAAGGAAAACTAGTGTTATACTAAATGCTATGCTTTATAAAAACATGAAATAATATTAATTTAGTAGTTTATAAGAGACCGTAATAGCCTAGACATTAAACATATTGATTTGAATATTAATAAAAATTTATTTAAATATTATTTATATTGGTTTTATATAACGAAAACATATTGATAATGTAACACATAATTTTTTAAAAATTCTTCATATCTCCAAAAAATTATATTTTTCATCAAAAATATAATTTTAATATTTTCAAAAATATTAAAATTAATTTTTAAAACATTTATATATATATATATTATATTATAAATTGAATTTATTAATTTCATAATTTCAAAATTATATTATTTTTTGGTTTTTGAATTTTTCCTAAAAGTGTAATTTTTAATAAATAGTATGTACTTTTAAATATTAATTGAAGTATGCATATTCATTTAACATATTTTTAGTGATATAATATATTTTAAGTTAGTTTTAAAGCTTAATTACATAAATGATATATCTATTTATATAATTTAGGAAATTTTAATCAATTTTAATGTTAGATTTAGATATAAAATAATTTTAAACTTTTTAATAGTTTCTACTTAAAAACATGCTTTCTCATCGCATCTACGAGATCAATTATAAATTATTTTTTCCAAATTATTTAAATGTAATTTTTAAAAAAGGAATAATTATTTGGAATCATTATAATTTTAATTTTTTAAAATTCCAGCTAATTTTTTTACCAATGTGAATATTCAATGCAATGAAAATTATTTATAGTAGTCATGGTGAAAATTTGATTTAGCAGAGGGTTTTACATAAATAGTAAGAGTGAAAATTTCTTAAAATATTATCTTAATTTTATTGAATTATTTTTCAATGATATTTTTCATCAGTGATTCTGTGACATTGAAATTTATATCAATATCCCTTTGGATATGAACAACATTATAGGTTAAGTAAATAGAATGACAAAAAAGATATATCCCTTAGTTTTAATATCTATAAACCCTTTCTACTAAGAAAAAACATTTGTTATCATATATATATCATTTAAAAATATTTATCATGGAAATTGACATTAATTATTTTAGAGATGAACTAATAACTTTAAATTCTCATGAAATGACAACATATTAATTATCAATGTAACACAAAGATTAAATAAATGATACAAAATATTTTAAAAGTGATGTAAATTGATTAAATTATTGTGTTTGATTATTTATTAGAATAATAAAACCTTATAAATGAGTATGAAAACAATATATTATAATTCCTTCATATTCATGATATTTATGTATATAAATTAAATCTATAATGTGAAAATTAACATGAATGTTTTTTTATAATAAATTATATTTTAATTGAATTAAAATCACAAAAAAAATCTTCTTCAAAGTGATCTTTATACTTCAGTAAATATAAAATATGGTCTGTTTAAAGAAATATTAATGTAATATAAAGTCAATATTGGAAAATAAATAATATAAACTTAGTAAGCACTACTAAAGTTAAAGCGGTGTTTTCACATGTTATGTGAATTTAGATTAAAATTAATTTTCAACATAAATAGGACTTATATATTACATAGTTTATAAAAAATATAGAATAATTTGTTAAATAATATATTATAATTAGTACTCTAATTAATTCTGAAAGGGTTAATGACAAAGGTTAACAATCTAGTCGATGTGGTGAAAATCCATAAAAGGTAAAAATTAGGAACCTATATAAGTTAAGAAATAAAATGTTTAAAAAATTTTGTTTCATTCAATTTTTGAGGTTTGAATATACCTTATAATCCCTTAACACCTATAATAATCATATTTTGATCTAATTGACATATTCCTTACCTCCAAATAGGAAATATATGTGAGTATTTACAAGAATTCAACACCTCTTCAACTATAAAAAGGCACTCGCTCTCCCCACATCTTCACACATATGAATACATTTCGGTCCAAAAAATATCTTACCAAAATATTTATTAAATTCCATACGCTATTATTATAATAATTATTTTGGATCCAAATCCAACCACGGATGACATAAATTCAAACTTAATATCGATACCCAAATATGTTATAACATTCATCAATGAGTGTTTTCATTTAATTTCATTCTCCCTCCACTTCATTATTATTATATCATGATTATATAATAACTTAAATGCCATAAAATTACTTATATGTCTTTATGTTATGTTTATGACAGCTAATTACACACATCTATCATGTTTCTTATGAAATCATTATTTTTTATTACAACAGACTACGACATCGTGAACTGATATCAGTCATTTTTTCCATTACCTACTTTTGAGGTTGGGAACAGTGGTAAATATAAGGTTTATATGTGATATTTATGATCTTATTATTCTTTCTAAATAATTATGTTAAATATTTATTGATGCTTTTCTTTTTTTGGGAATATGATAACATCGTTCGTGTGTATGGTGGACTAAAGCAACACATAGAAATTTGATTCGTTTTTTTTATTACTTAGAATCTTTTCAAGATGGTTTTTTAAAATTAATTTATATATATTAAATAAAAATTAAATTGGAATTATAATATAAATATTTATATCATTTAATTTAATTTAATTTAATACGATAAGACAATGGAAACTTTATTCATGTACATGATGGCCATCCGTCAACATGAATGATGTATTTCATTTCATATTGCTAATTATTATAGATTTCTACAAATATAAATATACTAAATAAATATTATATTTATACCACAAAAAAAATTATTTAAGGGATTCAACCATGATCAATGTAAAAATTCAAAAAGTATAAAAAATCAAAACATATACGGAAAGAAAAACAGTTATAACCCAAAATGTAACATTAACAAGGAATTATTAATTAAAGGGTAATAAAATGCAATACGACAATGATTTAGGGTAAGGTATATATATAAATTTATGTATAAATATGAATAAATTATATATTTATAATATATCTATATTTATTATACTGGTGGTTTGATAATTATGACTGAATTTGAGACATAAGGTATGAGATTTATGTCTCACATTTCACATATGTGAAAGAAATGTAATATTTATATCATATTTATTTTTTTGGGTATATATATACAATGGATGTATTTTATTATTATTATACATTAAAATAAGCGTATTTAAATATCCATTTGATTTTCTCTCTTTCTAGTGGTTTATAATTAAAATGATACCAAGTCTATATGGGATTTCCGTCTCACATTTCATTTCCATAAGACACATGTTATATTCACAACCTATTCCATTCGTGTTGTGTATATACGTCCAATATAAGTACATTATGATTATTCATTTTCAGAGTCTTTTTATTTTCATATACATAAAATAATATCTCTTAAATTGTATTTATTGTTCATTAGTTACCAAAATGGTATGTGATTTTATTCTCAATTTTCCTTATTTGAGATGTATGTTTTTTTAGAAAGATGTAGGTTGTGCCTCTTTTTTTACAAACATGAAAAATAATGTAACACAATATATTTTGAGATAAAAATATAAAACCAATTGATTTTAATTTACTATCACATCAAATATACCAACTATTTATTATTATATCTCCAATGATGAAATATCTAGATTAACTCACTAACAATCATAAAAATTTTCTACTCCTTCGTTAATTCTTGATATCATTAATTATTTTAATCATTTCCTACTTTTCGGTACATAATATTACTAGAAATTCTTTTAAATGAAAATCCAACATTATTTCACTCTTCGGTCGTGAATCTACTTTCTTTAAAACCCATTCATTCTTTATGATGGTTTCAAATTTTTTTATTAAAATTATAATCATATATTTAAATCATGAATTTTTTAAATGACATGTTCGAAATTAATTTCCTTCTTATATTTCATCCATTGTTGATACATATGTCATATTGGGGATCTAATCCAAGGATACCATTCCTATTTTTTATAATAGTTAAGTATGTTTATGATTATTTTTTTATAATGAAACTTGAATCTATTACATGAGTTATACCATTAATAAAATTCATTTAAAACACATTTTATTTCATGGGTTATGATATGATGAATTTTTTATGAACTTCTGACACACATATATGTGATTTTCATTATGTTACAGGTTAGACCTATATCATCATCAAATTAATTAGTGGAAGACTTATATCAAATAGGATAGATTTGAATCTAACGTGAATTGTAATTTGTTCTATGAGGAACATCATCCATTATGAAGGTCTTGAGAGTGAACATTAATTGTTGTGATGTTATTAATTGACTGATGTTTCCTGTCAATGCTGTTATTTTTGATCCTAAATATATATTCACAATATTATGTTGGAACCTGATTACATTTTTACAATGTTATCTGTAGACATTCCTTTTATTGCAATAATGTTATGCACATACCTGGTTGAAAGTCCATAAGTTTGGATAGTTCCTTATTTCAGGGCATTAATATATTGTGTAATCCTCTTTCTATGTACACATTTTCAAACAGTTATAAGCTGATTTTTATGAAAAAAATCTACTTATAATTTTATTTTCATCCTCTATTGTTTCATGGTTATTGAAACTCTAATAATTTATTTCTTATGATCTACCAATATTTATGCCATGACTCATTTTTATCATTTATGAAAGGTTGGGAATGAAATTCATAAGATATTTCTATGATCACATACCTTAATTCTTATCTAACTCATTCATGCGATTATGGATTTTATCTCCAATATTTACTCGTTTGGAGAATCAATTATCACCAATTGTTATGTGATCTTCCCCATCTTATATAGGAGGGTCTTAGTATGGTATGCATAAAAGTATTATATTGTGATAAGATATTTGTAGATTATATTTAATATCATTCGTGAATTAAGAAGATAATAGTATATGTTTCCATCGTCAATATGTTATTGTGGTCCTTAGGCATTCATTTTTGTAATGTAATGAATATTCATAATAAATGATGTAATATTCAAGAATGATAATCATGGGTCATTATAGTTTTAATCCATGTAATGGTTTAGTTATTCTTCGGATACTAATATGTCAAAAGATTAATGAGATTACTAGAGATATTTCTAAGGTTATATCCATGTTTATTTTTAAGGATACGTACAAGGATGAGTAAATTTATAAGAACATGTAATAAAATTTTGTACAAGGATAAAGTGAGTTGTTCCATATTTATAATTCTATATCTAGATACAACAAGTTTATGTCTATAAATAATAGATATACCTTTGGTTAACAACACTATAAATAGTTTAATGTGGTAGAATCATTTGAGAACTCATGCAAGACAGTAAGACTTGTTAAAAACATGTTTTCACGCTCTTAGGGGATTATATTTGGATATTAAAAAAGTCATTATGAACTATATTGATGTATTTAACTATATTAGGGTCATGGGTAATCTAGGATAAGACCATATTTTCAAATATTTAAAATAAAGTGTCTTGATTCAGACATCTTATACGTGATTTTTCGTTATTATGTTGTTTTCCTCTAGGATTACTATTTATCACACGATATTTTTTTGTTTTAGTCAATAGTTGGAATATGAAAGAACATAGTTGAAATAAAATATGAAGGAAATATTTCTATTTAACAACATAATTTGATGATGACAATAGTGATGGATTTAGTGATTATTCCTAATCAGTTTTCACATAACTTGATTGACAACGCATACATAATCCAATTACATGACACCCCAAAGAATACAAGGATATGATTTTTGGATATAATATGGTGGATACCATTGAGGAATGATGATATAGATTCCAAAATGTTATGAAATTTGGAAGATTCACATAAGGGAATGACTCAATAGAACATGAATATGTCTAATGATTGGTGACGACAGTCATAGAGTGTGTCACTATAAATGAATAATAAAGAGTTTCATAAAATACTGTTAGAAATGTAAGTATCCCTATGATATTATTAATGGATGGATTCAATAATTTTATAACTATGGAGATTATTTAACTGTATGTAAGAAATGAAATTATCATAAATGTAATCAACAAGGTATTAAGTGTAATGTTTATATTACTGAAGGTGAATAGAATAAAAATGACATTTGAAAGGATTTAAGTGTTCATAAATAAGATAGAAAATCCTAGTTAATAGTTTGGTGTTTAAATGGGGTGATTATATATTTATGTTTTTAAATTCATGTATTATGATTCAATAAACATGGAAGTATTGTTTTATAGAAATTTATGATAAATCTTTCTCAATAATATGGTAAATGGTACCAATGGACTAGAAAAAAGATTTAATGGTAGGGTAATATTATCTATTAACATATTGTAATCCTTAAACTGTTCCTAATGATGAGAAAATGTTTTTTTTGAAAAAAAAAGATTTAAAAAACTGATAAGGTAAATTGAATATTGTTGATGGCCTAGGAACTGTTAAATGATTTATTGAAATAAATAGTTTATGGTATCATCGATATTGTGTACATATTTTTTTAGATTTAAGTAATTTCTCCACGAATCTATGATTTATTTAGGAAATAAATATTACTATATGATTTCAAAACATTTTTAGGGTAATTGATGATACTACCCTGTTTCTAGAGAATTCATGATGAAGTAAATCACATGTTTGGTATGTAACAATTAAAAGATACATTTTCTTACTTGGGGAAAAATGAAAAGATCATATTAGAAATTTAGTCACCATATTTCTAAGTGCTTGGATGTTGATATTTTTGAAGGATTAAAAGGATGATCATTTATATAACTGATTAAGTTAATCTCAGATGAGTTTTTATAGATTAACATATTACCTCACCATGTTGATATTTTTTCATAGTGGATAACTAGTGCTAACATTATTTTATGATATAAGGATTGAATTATAATTCTATGATGGATATTTTTTAGTTATTAATATATTAAAATATTACTTCATAGAGATATAAATGAAGTGGAAAATGATTAAGGAACAACATAATGGGGGATTTTGTGCCTATAAAAATTAATAATATAAGGTAAAAATATTTTCTTTAGATCATAGTCTTGATTGAAAATAAATTCCCAAAAACTATGAAAATAATCATGAAACAAAAATATTATACACATACTTGTATATTGGATGACTAAAAATATTCCATAAATCAACATAGATTTATGGTTTTTTTCATTAACATTATTTTGTTTACCCACTTTCATGGGATCAATGATCTTCATCACTTTGTATTATTGTTTATTCTTTTCATCTGTGTTCAACTATTCACATCCAACCTCCATTATACTATATGGAATCCTAGATACAATATACTTTTGAAAATGAATATGTTTCCATATTACCTTTTTTAATGGGACTATCATTATTCATTTGTATTATGGGTATTTTAGTGAAAGAATTTTCAAATAATAATTCTTTAATGACTAAGTTGAATTTCTTCGATGAATTTCTTTTATCCATAAAAATTGGAATTTCTTTATATTTTATGAATTTTTAACAAATTATTTTAATATTTTTGATATTTTTCATTCTACAAAATACTGATTTAATCTTGTTTTATTAGAAACTCAGGATTTTCTTGCATTACATGCAACATTGAGTTTTAACAAGACCATTATATTATATCAATTTAATTATCTATGTATGACCATTATAAATTTCCCTTAAATTTTGTGTTATGGATAGTAATAACTACATTTATATTCTTTTTTATAGTTTGTTAACAAATATGAAACATATTAATAATAAAATACATTAATTTTTATAATTCCTTTAAATGTTTTAGAATTACTATTTTTCAATATAATGATTTTATTATATTTTGTGAGAAATAATAACATTAATTTTGACACTATAATAAATTTTTTTTGATAAAATAAACCTATTCTTGTAATTCATAATTTAATAATTATCTTACAGCGAATTTTCATGATTTTTTTAAAAGATATTTTTTTATATGAATAATGGGAAAAGCTAAAATTTAATAGAGTAATTTCATTTCGTTAAATATATTTAAAAAAATTAATTTATAATTATAGTTAGTTCTAGTATACATGTATTAATACAAGTTAGTACATTTAAATTATTTTAACATTTTATTTAGACATAATTACTTTGTGATTTGTTCGTCATTTACAATTTATTGTCCTGCCATGTCGTATTATCATAAGGATTTATTTTAAATTATGTTTTACCACATATGTTGATGGAAAATGAAAAAAGGGATTCTATATTTTGGATCATCATAATTTATAATTTCTAATATGTTCAACCTAATGTTTTACCTAAATATATAGTGAATTATGTAAAAATTAATTAAAGTGGAAACGATATACAAATTAATTACCAGGGTGTTCAACTAGAATGATAAGAGTTCAAATTCAATAAAATATGATCATAATTTTATTTAATTAATATATTTCAATATTGTTCATCAACTTCTAAAAAATATTTTAAATTATTTCCAATTTCATTGGAATATAACCCATATAATATGTTCGATAATGAAATAAAGAAAACAATATTTTCTTATATTCAATATATATAAATCCTTATGATGGAGAAAAAAATATATTTTATTGTTCTACATGTCCATTGGAAATATAAATTACTTTTTATCCTGAAAATTTTTATTAAAATTTTTGATAAGTAATAATTATATTAAATACTCTTGAAACACAAAAATATAATTTATTTACTTAATAAGAAAAACATAAATGATACAAAAATATTAAAATTTATGTAAATCGAATTAATTAGTGTTTTCCATGATTTCTTAGATGAATATATCTGAATGTGAAAGATTAAAAATAATATATTTTAATTCCAAGAAATTATTTATACAATTAAAATTTAAATTATATGAATAATCTATAAAATTTATATTAATGATATTTTATAATAAATGACATTTTATTTAATGATTTATAAATAATAAAATACATTATCATACCAGGTGATTTAAATATATAAATATATATATAATATGATCTACTAATGGAATAATTTTTATATAATCATGACTATATGGAAGATTAAATAGTAAAAACTCAATTACTACAGTTATGGTAAAAGCGGTGTTTTTGTATGTCACCTGTAGTTATGTTAAAATTAATTTCCAAAAAACAAAGAATTTATATTTTATAAATTTTATAACATATTTGTAATTTATGTTTACAAATTATCTAATATGTATCTCTCTAATATGGCCTCAACAGATACATTTCTGTGGTGAGAAAACAACTTACCGTAGTAAAAAGACAATAATATTAAAAATAGGGATACAATGTACTTAAGGAATGAAATGTTTAACGCATGTGTTTAATAATGTTCTATCCCAGTATATCAAACATATCATACTTTCAAGAACTTATGTATCTGATCTAGATCCACTATATGTAAATTAACCTCCCAATAATGAATATGTTTGATTATTTACAAAAATGACTCTCCTCCTCAACTATAAAAGAGAACAAAATCTCCCTCATTATTAACAAATCTCAATCCATTTATTTATCCCAATACCAAACCAAATAACATATAAAATTATATCCCATAATCCAATAAACCTTAGGTTTTAAAATCAATACAATAATGTTTTTTTTCAAACCTATATAGGATACATGAAAAAGATATAACATTCATAATCTAGAAATTTTATTCTTACTACACACCTTTATTTTACTATTATAAAATTAATATTTAATATCATAATTATATTAAATATTCATATTTTTATATGTTAACTTTACTACCTAAAATTTCACACACTTATTTCAAATGGTATATTAAATCCCTGGTCGTGTCAACAGTGATCCACCGCCTCGTGGACCAAAGCGATTAATTTCTTTATTACCACCATGAAATATTAGTGAAGATGGTAGATTAATATATTACAAATGAAATAAATGATATGTATTATTTTAGTTGTATTATTTAATTATTATATCACATATTTATTCATTATTTACATTTTTTGGGAATACAATAACATTGTTCATGTGTACAGATGACCACCGTCTCGTAAAGTGATTTGATTCCCTCATACATTACACATAATATATTAAGTATGGGGTTGATAAAAAATGTGATATATATGAAATAAAAAATCATCCAAAATTGTCAAATATATAAAATTTACTTTTGTTTCATTATTTGCAATAAAAATAGAAATATCATTCATACGTCGGTGCGGCCTACCATCTCCATGAACGGTGTATTTTATTTTCTATCACTAAATATTATTTATCACTATAAATAACCATATAATGGATAAATATACATTATAGTTATTAAATGAATTATTTTTTGGGGGTTAAGGAACCATCATGAAATTAATATGGAAAAAATTATATGAAATCAAAACAAATACAAAAACAAAGTGACTATTGTCCAAAACATAACATTAATATGGATTTGATATTAGAAGTGTACTAAACTTTTATAATAAAATCATATATGGAATGATATATATTATTATGTTTCATTAATTTATTTGTTCTAAAAGTATATTTATTAATCAAGAGTATTGAATTAGTATTTTAGAATTATTGACTTAGGTAATGGACTCAAATCACACTTTTTACTTCTATAAGACACATTCCATATTCACTACCAATTTATTTTATGTGGTGTAAACAATGACCAATATTTTTTTAATGATTATTATCATTAAAAATATTTGGATTTACATATCAATTTGATGAACTATCTTTCACAGGGTTTAGGTTACAAATGTTGTGAAAACGATAATGGATTTCTGTCCCACATATTACTTCTATGACACACATGTCATATTCAACACCTATTTCTATTAAGTGGGTCATAAAATACACATGAATTTATATTTTTATTCTCAATTTTAATAATATGTAAATAACCATTTAAGGATCTCCATTTCATGGGGTTTTGTTTAAAAATCCACAAAAAAGTTAAGTCATTTTTTCACAATTTTCAAAAATTGATACATACATTATGTAACAAACATATTTCATTAATGAGGTGTATATACATCCCCATTGACCTTTAATATCATGAAATTAATCATCCACATGATATTATAACTACCATATTATGTTATTACATAATAGTGATTGTGATTCCATATTTCGAAAGTGGTAATGAATTCATATTGAAATATCAATTTTTTGGATTGTCAATGAATATTAACGAATATTGAAATATCATCATATAACAGTCATTAATTATCAGGTCAATGAATCTCCCCTAGTTTTTCATTAAATATCAAGTAATAGTATCATTTATTAACTTTTTTTACATAAAATTAATTATAATTTTTTTAATGAAAACCTTACTTCTATTATCTCATCCATTGAAAATATTTATTCATCAAAAATCATGTTTTATTAAAAAAAATTAAAAAAATTTATTTATGTTGAAAATGATATATTATTCATGATTTTTTTTAAATTTTTTTTAATTGTTTATTTTCAATATAAGATCTCATCAGATGATATTCCAATTTTATACTAATAATATGATACATGGATACAATTTTTATACTTTCTCCGAATTGTTTATGTTGATTATGCATGTTTATTTATGAAGCATATTTAGCATGAATGGGATATACTATGAAAAAATGGGTATTACCCCCATTTCCTTTCATCACTTATTGTATGATGAACATCTTATGATCTTCCAAACCCCATGTGTAAAATGTTTCTTTATGTGAATGGTTGTACCTTTATCTCTATTCAATGAATTAGGAAAATATTTATAACTCATGAGATAAATATCAATCTAATAGGGAGTAAATTTAGTTCTATATCATACTTTGTCTCCTATGATTTTCTTTTAATAGAACCATGAGTACTATGATTTTATGTGTTGATCTCTCCTTCATGTTCATAATGTTTTGAATGAACCTAATTACATTTTCATAATGTTATTGATAAATCTTATTTCATGTTTATAAAATTTTCGTTGGAAATTTCTTTGATCTCCAAAATTATATGTGGGGACTAGTTTGTATGTCCTTAAAATATCTAAGCTCATGATTTACTATCTATAACATAATTGGTGATATTTTATCTATTTATAATTTTTCACCATGTTATTAGTTGATGTGTCTTCCGCAACTATATTTATTATGAAACTATTATGCCCTAATCTCTCATATTATTTCATTTTCATATGATTAATGTCTTAATAACATTCAATTATTATTTAATGAAACTTTTTTATGAAATTTTAATATCTTGGTATAAAATTTATAAGATATGTTCATGATCATATTATTTTATTCATAGAATAGTCATTCATATAATAATATATTAATCTATATTGTATTTATGCATAATTAGAATCTTAGGCCCCTCATCCTTATGTCTACTTCCCTATGTACGGAAGAATGGATTATGTAGGGTATGCCAGAGAGGATTATTATTTAATACGATATTTTTGGGAGATGTTGAAGATCATTCATGAATTATGAATAATGTGTTAAATGTTTAGAAATTCATTGAACAATAATGGTCACCATGTGTGTTTTTTGGTAATGTAATGAGTATTCATCTAAAAATATGTAATATTCTTATGCAAGAATATGAGTTCATAATATATAATTTGTGTAGTAGTTTTGACATAGTTTAAAGATAATTTTCCCAACCATTCGTCCAAACCAAGAGACCACATAATAAGGGGTAAATTAATGGTTTCCCCTAAAATATTTTATACATTAAAGAACTCTTCGTCCAATTTTTCCACTAGTAGATAGACCCTATCCCTCGCAATAGTGATCCCCTGCAAGACATGCTAGCCTTTACCATTTCTCCCACATGCGATCACATTTTTCTTGATCATCATGTTTTTTTCATTCATAATGGTCATCTCTATAATCCTCTTCCTTTTGACCATTTTTATTTATCGATCTCTTGTAGTATTTTGGTGCAATCACATATTCACTATTTTATAGAATTCATTCATTCTTCGGATTTCTCTCATCTTGGATTTATTCAAGGGCCAACACTATATGAGGAGAGATTTTCGATTCAATGGGAGGTGGTCTAGTTTCATTCCATCATGTATTATAGTATTTATATTAGTCTTCATTGTGTAATGTGGGAGGATCCTATAGTTTCCCCTCCATAATTATTACTAAATTTAATTGAATTTCATTCCATTCTAAATAAATTCATTGATAGTGGTGAATCATTGTTGTTGGTTGACATCTATGACATGAAAGAGTTGGTCTAGTATCCTATCAGTTGTAGTTACCTCAGAGGTAACATTCCACAAATGATGTATGTATCAATGCCTTACCAATATCATTCTATCATGAATAATTCATTTTATCTTGTGGATATTGAGCTCATGTTGGATGATTCCTTTTGAGGGAATCTAATATATATCATTAATTGGATCACTATGGTTCTATAATGTAGTTATGTTCCACTTGTCTAAGTTCTATGGTAGAGAAACCATTTATAGTAAGATTCTTATAATTGTGAGGTCTATTTGCGTGCTCATTATTCAAAAACATTTTTCATAGACATTGTTTTTCCACCCTCATAAGGGAATGTTCATGATGAGTAGTTTTAAGGAGGGTAGGTTGTAATTTCCTGGATATTTTGATATGTATAGCCACCAAAGATACTATAACAAACCAAAATAATTATGAAAACTTTGTACATTGAAGGATATGGGGTGGTTCCAGAGATCTTGGGATCATTTGGATCCCATGGCACTATAACAGGAAGAGGTAGATTGAGAAAAACTATTATAAATTTTTTAGTGTTAACCATTTGACAGAACCATATAGGGATCTTGGTGTACATTATGATGCCTTATGGTGTGACTGAATGATGTGTGAATGGTCACACATCTCTGCAGGTGTTGTATAGATTTTGACAGATCCCTTTCTCATGGGTTTAATAAAACTATGCACCAAGCCTAGGTATGGGGGTTGCATGAGCAGTGATTGTCACATGGATGGAACATGTTTTGGTCAACCATAAAAATCCTTCATTAATGTTTAAATTAACATTATTTAGATTAATTGTTTAAAAACATAAACCCTCATTCTTGACTCTTTTCTCACAAGTGGATATCCCCAATACATGGAATGGCATCCTCCTGCTCAATCTAATCGTGGTTTTCAGTTGTTCCTCCATCAGATATATTGTATCATCATTGTTAGTTACATTTCATCCACATTGGTAATATTTGTAATCCCCTTACATCATATCCTCATTTCTCTTTCCATCTCCTATGCTATGTTGTTTTAGGATCATATGCCATATTTTCATGGAATTGAAGGGTTATTCTGATTTCTCAAAATCTATCTCTATTCAGAGGACAAAATCATATAATCATAGAGCTACGAGTATAAGGTATGTGTTCTAGTTAATTTCTATTTGTTATTGTCTCATTTGTATTATACAATTTTTCATCGTACACCAGAATCATCTAGAGCCACCCCATATTTCCTATGAAAATAAATTAAATTCTTATCCACACATCATATGATCCCAACTAGTTCCTCATACACACAATTTGTTTATATATATGACATGTGTCATCCCATGGGTGTCCCATTCTTTAAATGCCTATATTCCCCTTATAATATATTTTCAAACCATCATTAGATGTGCATGAAATAAATTGTAAAAATGAGAATTGAAAAGCCATGTGTTTATGTCCCAATTAATTATCAAATAATTTGAATGTCTTCACAGAAATGAATTAATGGATTTAGATAAATTGATTATAGTGTCCCAAATTAAATTCCATTATAAATGATATGATTCATGATCTCTATGCCATAACGTTTTTACAATCCTATTGTGATAATTCTATCTATATGGGGTTCCATGAATGGGATCATTGTGGTTAATAATTAGAAGATGTTATGAGTTTTAAATACATCAGTATTGAAAACCATTTCCTTATATAATTTCCTAGAATTAAATGACTGAGTGGACTACTTACCATCCCATAAGTGATTAAAATTATTTATGGGAGTCACCATGGATTCACTTGGGTAAATGATGGTTACAACATGTTACGAGTGATAATTGGTTCCCTATGTCATATACATGAGATGGGATCTATTTGTTATACTTAAAAATTTTAGGTAGTGATACATGGGTTTCCTTTAATGCATCTCAATTGATTGAATCTACATATATGGGTAATTATAGAGCTCTTGGAGAGATAATTAGGATTCCAGTTATGGGTCACCTTGGATAGGCTTCAGATGTGACATATAAATTCCAAGAACGTCGTTATCACATTTCTTTGATTTCAAAACAGATACTCTGGGGACTTGTCCACAAATAAAAAATAAATTCTTGGGTTTGGTCCACACTAAATGATTAAATTACGATGACCAATTTTTAGACAATTATTACATATATTTTCACGTACACGTGGGTCCAAAGACTCTAGATTAGGCTGAAGAAGGTACTGTCATATGGGTATCCATGAGGTAACAAGAATTACATGAATTATTTATCTATTTAAATCATTAAATTAATTAATAACATACACGCTATTCATTTTAAATGAACAAACTCCATTGATCTAGACAACTTAGGTGGTAGACTAATTGGTATATCTCACACCCCATTTGGTTCTCCCTTGGTACCTGAGTAGTCTTTATGATTATAGGTGTTGATAAATGGAAGTATCTTGCCTCTAATGTTTTATTCATAGAACCTGAAGAGAGTATGATAGTATATGACCAATCCAATTATATTCATGATTATTTTGGAAGCCTTTGACCTTTTTGGTTTTTATATCATAGGGTATATTCCTTTTCCCCCTATATCACTTGCACCTCATTTTTTACAACTACATAACATCATCTACATATTGTTTGTATCTATTTATGAGACATGTTCATCCCAATTATATATCTTTGATGAATTATTAAAACTCTACTAATTATATTTTGTTTTTTATTCTTCTCGTGATATTTATATAACAATTTAAATTCACTATAGCTCATGATTGCACAGTCTCCCCATGGATAAACTCGTGGTCCTTCCTACTAGTCTGCAGCCTCTGGCATATGGGGAGGTGTGCTTGAGGTCATGTTGACAACAATCTCAGGGAATCCATTACTGGATCCTATGGAGGGACTATACCTCCATCCTCAATAGTAAGATGTACTCGCCATATTATGTATATAAATGAAGAACATGTCGATTGGAAATACGACCATACGAGACCTTGAAAAAAAATCTCAGAGTTGTGCCACACTACCTCACTACAAAAACTGCGTGGTAACCACCATGAACAACCAACATGATGCATCAACCCCATCCATAAGGAAAATTTTCAATAAGTCATATGTTGTGTTACCTCACTCCTAAAATAGTCGACAAAACACCTCACTTTGAGTATCTACAACTATGAAAACACCATTAGGTTCCCCATAGGTTAGCACTACCCCATTCTCTAGTGGGTCCACCTTCAATCCCATTTATAAACATACATATCAGAAGAATTATACAATAAAAAATGTTAAATACCTCTTTAAGAGATCCCTATGTAGATATTAATCTTACAGAAAATATAGAATTAATCCATAGGTATCCTTCATGCAACTCTAAGAACAATAATATGAGGGTTCCAATGAAGTAGTCTGTCATGAAAAGATCTATGATGGGTGAAGGACCTAATCTAAAATTTTCTCATCTGGATTTCAATAGAACCTAGTGATACCCAAGGAAAGAATTAGGACATACTATGATATCCTTTTGAAAACTACAAAATTATCCATTTATGAGGAAGATCCATAAGATTCAATAGAGATACTAATGAAAATTTCATGGTAGTAAATGGGTTATTTTCTATGAAGAAGTCTAACTCTCAGAGGGTAGGTAAACTTGAAATGTCCTAAAGTAGACATCCTCATTAACCATAGCCACTAATGGTATCCAAAATCACATAGAATCTATATTAAAAAGGTAATAAAAAATTTTAAATAAAATATTATCGTTTCTACCCCCACATGATCACATAATGTTCCACTTAGGGTAACTCCTAACAATAGATGAAATTGATCCCAAAATCCAAAAAACACTACCAATCCCACTCGTGGAAACCATATGAAAATGTATTTTAAGAAACACATTCACAATAATGAAGTCATAATTCGGCCTAATCGTCCCTATGAAAAGACTTTATATAGAGATCTCAACTCAAAAATCAGTTCATACTAACTATATGAATGCATATTCTCCGATCCTTTCTACCAGATCTTCTATGGACAATTGGTGTTATAAAAATATCCACTAGTATCACAGGGCCTTGAAAATGGAATAAACTATTCGAAAAGAGGTTCATGAGTATGTACTATGGCTTTTAGGAAGGTATGTCTCTTGTTCCACCCTAAACCACACTCGATCCTCCAATCTAGAATATCATTCTACCTAATTCTCATATTTTCAAATGAAATCTTATCTTCATCAAATAGAGAATACTCAAGAACATTCTCATTAATTTATCAAACATAGAAGTGAAGGTAAATAATCCACGACCCCGTGACACTATCCTCCTTCTAAAGCACTAAATTATATGTATAGTTTTTATCACATCATAAGAATATATTGTGGTGGGGGAAGCATCCCTTTTTTATTAAGACACTAAAAACACATCAAATATCACCATCACATGGATCTACTAATTAATCTTTCATCACTAGATAATCCTCAAGAAAGAAGTTGTGAGAAAAGGGTATCTGAATCATGTTCATAAAAATACTATTGAAAATTAAAACTGATACAATTCATACCTAAAATCAGCTTCCTTGGACACATTTTCTGACATACGGATCACCATGCTCATGTCAGCATATCTTCCTAGGATATCCATCCATCATCTTTCTATTAAAATAATTATGGTCAAAACAATATCTTTTGTGATGACCCTATCCGTCATAAGAGAAACACCGACTCTCACTTGACTGAGTATAATCGTCCTGGGAGAACAAATTCATATAACCCATCCTACAATCGTTTCATTAACTGTTTCTTTTTCATTGATCCCATATCCTTCAGTTGGCTACTAGATACCAAGGTAACAACTGTAATATCCTAATTATCAAGATTCAGTTTCTAATCATTTAGAAATATCTCTAATTCCATGTCCTACTATGATAGTTCTTCATATGTGGGAATGTGAAGAAATGTCAATGAACACTGACATCTCATTATATTCCCATCTCAATGTTCCAGGACTGAAAAAAAGGATATTGAACCACATCCATGGATAATAGTTAGTGGTATTTTAAACTTTATTAATACTCTTCCATTGTTATGATACCCTAATGAATCTACAGAACCTCTGGGATATGCATTGGTTTCAATATGGATAAATAAAACTCTTCCATAGAGATATGGTAAAACTATATCCATGTGAGATTCATCTCATCATTAATATGATTCAGTAGACTCCACCATATCTCCATGAAGTTATAAATAAGTATTACCACAAGGAAGGCCATCTAATTAGGAGATTTCATCACAAGGATAAAAATAAGGATGACACCCTCAATCAGTAAATGAGCTACATGGGAGTATGTGTCACCATGTTATCTTAGATGAATCCCAACATGAGACTTACGCATCACACACAGTCAATTCATATCGTTAGCTAGTTCTATCATTAAAAACAACTACATAATAAAAGTGGTATCATCTAGAAACCCAGATAAAGGAATCACCTACGATGAAAATCCATGCACTAAATTCCCATCACTGGGTGGATCATCATTAATACCCCACTATAGAACCATATAAGGCTATCATTGTAGTTGCACACTTCAATATCATACTAAAACAACATGCCCACATAGAATATCATGGTATCATAAAGAAAACATAAATTGAACCCAAAACCCTCTCCTATATGATGGATGTACCAGTGATTACTCATAATGATTATCATCTTGTTATATGCCCAAAAGAATGCTATTCAAGACCTAGTGACTGGATATGTATGATTATAAATAAAAACCGGAGTCCCAAGCCTAGGATCTAAACTCATAACATTGTAACACTATATAAAAAAATTACCAAACCAAATTCACAGTAAAAAAACCCCCTAACTCTGGTTCTATATAAAGAAATGCATTGATTCCACTTTGTCACGATCCAAACAAATTGGGCCCACATGGAACATGATGAGATGAGCGTGACTACCCCAATCCCAACTCAAATATGTTAGGTGTAGTTAATATTGATGAGTTGGAATATCACTTTCTTGGGATACTATATCCTATGGAGCATGCTCTCATGTATACCCATCCTTCTCAATGTAGCAAGAATATATGAGAATACAATTGATCCCAAAATGCATGCATACCTCTACCCCAAATGTATAGTTTTAAAAATTAGTGAAATAATCAAATTGGTAATTAAAATACCACCATTAACTGATCAAATATTCCATCCAACTCAGTATGATGGGACTAATATCAAGTGAATCCATCAGTACAATCATTGGTCTATCTAGATTCCTATAAACTGCCTAGTCTGGATCCTCCTAAGACTCCGTCGATAGTCGTTTCATCTGCATAAGTCATTTGATGTTCAGGATGATACTAGGAAAACTAGAGTAAAACCTTACATATTGGTATATAAAACATAAAATAAAAAGGAAAAACTAAAGGATATAAATCCGATTAATCCCATTTAAGATGATAACCCAAGAGATGCAGAATAAGAAACTAGATCTCGATAATTCTTCATCTATACATGACTAGTCGTATTTATTACTCATCTCATGAAAAACTAACAACAATGAACTAAATCAAAAAATAACATAGATATTCTCATGTCAGACTCCACGTATAAAATAATCAAGGGTATATCCTTCCACATGATTCTTTTTAATGGTCATTGGTATTACTCATCGATGATAACTAACTCGATGACCACTATCAACCCAAATGGAATACATCTAAGAGATCTAACTCATCAGGTATAACACTTCCATATCACATCTCTCATTTATGAGATATCTCACTCATCATGTATCTATAATTAGTGGAACATCCCCACCATTGCTATTGGTGTATATTTGGGAAACCATGCTTGTAATGTAACTCTGTAAAGAAAGTTATACTAGAACCATCATATCTCAATACGCAGATAGTGGATCCCACCCATATCTAGTGGGGGACCCCTTAAACTTTATTGGAATAAAAAAAATATCTGAAGTCATAGATAGGTTATTAAACCAGTGACTATTAAGGGACACCAAGAACCCATTCTGGTATATCAAAGATCTCAATTCTCTACTAGTGGATAACACCTATCACTACTGGAGGACATAATGAACCCTACAAGGACATAGAACAATGATAAACATAATAAGGATCTCACTCAGGATTTCTTGATGATATCATAAACCCAATCCTAATATAATCTCCAAGTATGGGATTATATACATAACGACACCACAAACCCTACTGGATAACCCCACTAATTAGATGATCAACACCCTTGAAATATGGTCTAGATTATACAAAAAAATAACTTATATATGAAAAGGTGATGCACGATGCATCCTCGGGATCTTGGGGGGAATTCAAAAACTATATCCAAACTAATACTATTGAGGATATCATATTCCTATGCAAGGGACATAATACCACATTGTATCCACATATGGATATAAATGGGAAAAACTGCATTGATCATATTATATGTGTTGTAAACATGGGTTCCTAAAGAATCTCTTCACATCGTATATGTCACTCCAAAACATTGGCCACTATTTTCTTCTAGTTGGAAATATAATCACGGTAGGCTACTCAGAAGCCTCTGTCCTTGTTCCAATGATGGTGGTGTGTTAGGGAGAATACTATGAGGGGATTACATTCCATATACCCATAATACATAGTGTTTCTCTCAAAAATGATACTTTGGATATTTCCCCTCTCTATAATCATTATATATAAGGAGCATAAATTGAATGTACCCCATGTCACATTGTGTGTGACATCATAAAAACAACTGGCGTTGTCCATACCCAAACAGTGCCTCACTTTCCAGGTCTCCATACCAATTGTGTAAGGAATGTAAAAAATATGTTCCTATTATGTAAAAAATCAAATTTCCATGGCTATTCCCATGTACAATAGATAATACCTATATATCACAACTCGTGATGATATTACTAGGTGTGTCCTCTGGCACATGTACACCAAAGATCTAGCCTTGTACTTCTATATTTACCAGACCCATAACATGGCGTTCCTTCCCCTATTGTTGAACACATGACCTAGTCTCACTACATGGTCTATACCCCTTTTACTTGTTGTGTAGTCCCCAAAATATCACCTTCCCTAAAATATAATATTAGACAGAATGTGCTCCTAAAATTCCAACTGTGTGATCGGGATTTTTAAACAGGAATTCTCTACAAGCTTCCTGAAAACCCTAATTTCCACATCAAACCCCTAAATCTACCACCATAGGATCTATAATAGAAACAATAGGTCTACAAATCTATAAATAAATTAATAAATGGTGACTTGGGTGTATTTATCATAAATCCACATACCTTATTGTGAATAGTCAGACATCTTATTCTAAAAAGACACCTGGAAGTTATACATTGATCCGGTGAAGAATGACATAAAATGTGGTCAGGAAACACATTTTCCCTTGGTTACTCCTTATTTTATTAATTTAAAAAAGGCACCCCATCATATCCTCATCCCTTTATGGTTACCAAAAATGGGATGGTATAATGGGTTGATAATTAAACAAAATTTAATTAATAAACCTCTAATATTTCAGAACATGCGAATGTCAAGCTATAACTAGGCATCCAAAGTAGACAAATTATATGTGAAGCCTATGGTAAAACCCATGTTTTTTAATCAACCCCAATCACATAGTTCAAATATATAAATCCAAACATGAGTTAAACAAAATTACCATAAAACAGTAAGCAAAAAAACTTGATATATAATATTTAATATTTTTAATACAATATCATCGACACTACCCAAGCCCCGGAAACAAACACAGAGACATATATTGGATTTAGAAATATTACTAGAATTATTCTGATGTTTTATAAAAGAAAAAATTAGTCATTATAATTAATTTATAATATTATAAATTATTTTCTAGGAATATATATATAACTCCCCAAATTTTTATGGAATTTCATTATAGAACAAAATAAATTGTCATTGATATATTCTATTGCACTATGTTTAAAATTCCATTCACCTAGATTCTGATTGGTGTCTCTTACATGCACTACTAACATGGAATATGTTATATGCAATACTTAATTGTCATACATTACACACAACACTAAGTTTCTTGTTGGATATATATTATTTGTTATAATTATATAAATTATATAATAATGACCTTGCCATTAGATATAGTAATATGAATATCAATAACATATTTTCAAATATTTTTTATAAATTTTATTATAAATATAACATATAAATTATGAATGATATAATTTCTGGTATATTCATATGTCTAAAAATACTATTTTCTCAAACAAATTATTTTTTTGGTCCTTCTATAAGAGATAAAAATAATAATTTTAGACACACAAATAAAATTAATTATATAAAATAAAATTGACTGTTAAATTTATAATGTGAATTTTTAGGAATATTTTATAGGATTTTATGAGAATCTGAATTTAGGGATGAATTGTGGGAAATATTTAATTTTAATTCCAAAATGATTTTCATCTAATTTATTTATAAGGATAAATTATATTTTAAATTTTTATAAAAGTTTAGATAGATCATATTGTGATGAAATTATCCAATTTAGGTTTGGGTGAATGATTTCACATTGAAATTTGATATTAAAATGTTGGAAAATTTGTAGCCTTTTACTTTAAAAACATGAAGTGTCATGACATCAGTGATATTAAATTTAATTAAATTTTTAACATTATATTAATTTAATATGAAATAATATATTTCATATATGGAATCAATAAAAATTATAATGTTTAGTAATGTCAAATTCATTTTTTACCAAAATAATTAGAGAAAATAATAAAAATTAATTACAATGATTATGGTAAAATTTATCTTAATAAGGGACTAAACATTAATACTAAGGGACCAAATGGCCTAAACACTTGTATAACACCAATTTTTCCCATATTGTGTACCTTATTTATTGAATTTTCGTGATTTTTACGAATTTTCATAGAAAAACATTTGGGTACACCTCACTTGTTTTTAAAAATGTTAACTTTGTCATTTCCCATCACTATAAAAAAACCCCACCTATCCCTTTTCATAACATCTATAAAAACACAAAGGATAATACATGATCTATGCAATACACTTCATATAAACATTACAATTTTCATTAAAGCCTTCATTTGGTCATAAATCCTTCCAATTATTCCAATTAGTGCAAAACCCCAAGGATTTACCCGATAAAGAGGTAACACCCTCTATCAAGCTCCATTCTCTTATTTTATTTCTCAAACCTCTCAAATATTATAATTAGATGAATGTATAAAATATAGTATACTTAATATACTGGTATTTTTTTACACTATGTTATACACTTATACATATATATAGTTAAATCTAATGGGTAACAAACATTCCTTCTACATTTACTAAAAACTACCACCTCACAAAACGATTATTGTTCAGTTTTCCTTTACTGCCTATAATGGTGTAAATTATGATGCACACTGTGTTTATATAATTTATATATTATATTTGTTATATATTTAATCTTTTTTAATCCTTTTGAATGATATATCATTTACTTTCCATTTGGTGAAAATGAGAAAATTTTGTTTGAGGGGGTGTAGTCTACCACCCGCTCAAAGCGATGTGATTTGTTCACAAGATACGTGAAATGTATTATGGATGATTTTAGCAAACTTATATGGTATATATATCAATAAATTTATACATTAATTATATTTTATACATATATACATATATTTTATACTATTTATTTCTTCCAACATAATAAAATAACAGAAACAATGTTCATTCATACGTATAACCTACCGTCACCATAAACAATGTATTCTATATCATAATTTTATATACAGTTGAATATTATATCACAAATTTAATGAATGTACATGATATTTATATACTGTTATTCATTTTCTAAGTCATGATTTAAGTATAAGTACAAAAAAATAAAAAAAATAAGATACTTATGATGAACAAAGTGGATATTATCCAAAGTGAGACCTTGACATTGAATTGTTAAAAATAGGGTATTATGTAGCCATAATCGAAGAAAATGTGGTATTAGAAATAATAATAATCTTCTTTAAAATATTTATAATATACTTACATTTATTATTATGTAATCACTTTTGAGTATGGTGAGATTCGAAATCTAAGCTAAGGGAAATTTCATCTCAATTTTTATTTTCACTAGATAAATTCCTTAGACAACACACTTTTTCATTTCATGGTGTTTATACTGCCCATGAATTTATTCCATTAATATTATTTTTATATTTATGTTTAATAACATATACATTATATTATGTTTATTTCATGGGGTTAATGTTTGAAAATTCATCATATTAGAAAGATAGTTTTTTCTCAATTTTCCCTCATGGAGATACCACTTTTGTAATGTACAGACATTATTTTTTGACATTTATATAATTAAATTTGTCAGGTTATATCATCATTATAATTATTTTTAAGATATTTTTTGCTTTATGTAATTTCATTTCCATCCAAGGATATTATGATCAAAAATTTCCATCCTGTATATTTGTATTTAAGTAATATGATAATTTATCAAGATTGTTTATCATTATGAATTCATTGATGAAATATTATGATTCATCTCTCATGAACAATAATTATTTTCCTCATCATTTATTTATTATTGTTATATCCACATATTAGTACAATTTTCCCACTCATTGGTACATAAAATAATAATGAATTTATTTTTCATCAAAATCGGACTATGTCTCTCTCTTCAGTCAGAAATCAATTTTATTTCAAAAACCATGTTTTTCAGAAATGTTTTCAATTTTTTTTTCAAATGATCGTTGATGATAATTTTATGGGATAATAGGTAATTTAAAAAAATTATTATTATTTGGAACAATTCCTTCATATGTTTTTAAATCCATTTTCAATGAAAAATTTTTCAGATATTTTTTCTGTTTTAAAAATTAATTTCCGTTGAAGAAGAGATATTTTATTCAATAAATTTTTTTCAAAGGATATATAAAACAAATTTATATAATATATCATCTATTTTGTTTATTGATGCATTTATAGGAAAATTATTCAATGTTTATATCCATATTTTTTTCAATGAATAGTTTATTTTTTAGTGGCATGATGTTTATGAAACTTTTTTCTCTTTCATGAGTTCTGTGATTTTAAATCCCGCATCTTTTTCCAATTTATAATTTTGAAGAAATGAGGTTGAAACATTTATATATATCTACAAGGTATGAAATGATTAAATGTTTATGATACCCATTTCAATTCATGGGTAATGATATGATTTTTAATGTTATTTTTAGAACACGTATGTACAATTTCATTATGAGGTGGGTGGGACCTATATCTCCCTTTAATTGATAGGGTTAAGATTTATATCCCATTACATTGAATAAGATGGTCTTTGGAATGAACCATGACTTGTAATTTTGAAAAGGGAGTGAACCATGACTACATTTATGGTATTAGTAGTGAACCCATACAACCAAAATGTGCTTGGTAGCGATGCCTTGACTACTATGGAAATAAAATAATAATCTTATGGGTTTTCATAAATTACATTTTGTATTCCTATATTATTCTTTAATAGATCATGTTCTCTATTTTTTATGATTAATATCTTTTGGACTACTATTGTTTATGACATGAATATTTTTTAGGAACTTTGATATGTAGGGTATGGTCTTCTATTATCATGATCAAATTCTAATACCCATATTCTCATGTTTATAATTAAATTCGACCCTTTTTTACCTTTACTGAGAACATAATCTCCCCTCATTTTAGGTTTACCTCCCTGTGTCTTGAGTATATGTATTATTTTTGATATGTTTAGAAGTATTATTGTCTATAAGAACCTTATTAGAGATAATTTTTCTCACTTATGTATGGTTTTTTATTTTTCCTTGTTTCGAAGGTACTATACTACTATGGTATGTGGGTGTATGTTTATATAATATTCTAACTATTTGACAATATCTATAAATGGTAATGTACAACAAGTGAGGGTTGAAATAGACTGTATTAGAGAATACATTTAGTTAATATTTGAAAGCTAGAATGTGAAAACATTAGTGGGAACCCTAGGGACATGTCTAGTGATAAGTAAGAGAAAACTGAAAAGTACGGGAAAATTCTAGAATATTGGTAAATGCTATAGTAAGTGGTTTCCTAGCCATACATCCCATTCTCAATACTACAAGAGGATGTGGTTTTTTTACAAATGTACCTAAAAGTAACTACTCCTATAAGATGTTTCAGGTCTAACTTCAAGTAAATTCACAAAGTCGTCATGAACCATCATGAATGATTTAAATAGATTTTAGATTTTAATAATCTTTTATAAGCATATGATGAATTATATTAAGTGTGTTTTTTTAATTTAGACATCATGTATTTTGATTTTTAATATTTTTTTGTTCCACGATATGATAATTTTTTCTTAATCAATGGATTTTGGTTTTAGACATTTCCATAAACCCAATAAAGACAAATTATTAGTGATTGTGATGGAAAATTCAATGATTATCCTCTGTATTAACTGAATGTTATGATGGTGGAATTAAAACACTCGTTTTTATTCTCATAGAACCGTCTCAAGATATGAATCTTTCTAGACTCCCAAATTACCAATGAATGAAATAACATTCAATTGAGTCCTTCACAAGGCAACATACTATTTCTTTAAGAGTTTCTTCTAATCCTCTTGTTTCCTAACAATGGACCAGTAATAATGAAAATATATTCTCTATTCTCCATTGTTTAGAGCATGGGAAATTCATTATGGTTTTTTAGCGGATAAAATGATATGTGGACTAGTGTTGTATTCTGGTCCCAAATACGGGGCAAAATGATGAGATTGGATCCATAGATTGGGGAATGTTCAAGAACATATTTTTAAATAAGTACATTCCTTATATTCATCATACCATGATAGAAAAAATATTTTATTGAGCTTAATAAAAGGGATGATGAATTTATTGGTACTTATAAGGTTAATTTCATGAGGCAATTGAGGGAATCTTCTAAAATTATCATCCAACCTAAATGTAAATTTGTTCTTTTTTTATGCATTAAAAACAAAGCATAAATGGGTATTTTCCTTAATATAATTTATTAGATACAATGATATTTTGTGTTTTGAAATCAAGGTTGAGATGGTGGATTGGCGCACATATCAATCTCATGATTTTGACAAGAAATAAAAGATAAATATTAAATGAAAAAATAAAAAACATGAAGATAATCAGATGAGATTTCTGTTATGCTCTATGTGTGGGAATAAGAAGGATGGAAATTTATTTGAGGGGTTTAATAAATGTTTTTTCTATGGATGGCATGAAAATTGGAAATTTTATTTTCAATTTGATGGCAAGAAGTTGAAAAAATAGTGAGAATAGAGGGAAATTGATACCTATTGAGCCTCCCACAATTCTGTTCTAAAAGCGTGTGGAGATTGGGAATTATTCTAACCATTAGCGAAACATAAAAAATTGTGATGATAACCTACATTATATAAATATTATGGCAACGTAGATTGGAAAATCTAATGCAATCACTATTTCTCATGAGGGTGTGATAATTAATTGTTGAAAATTATACATACCATACATTATTGAATGACTACTATATTTTTTAATTCTATATCTACCATCACTTTCATATATAAATACATTTATAAGGTTGATAAGATTCAACCTCAACAATTAGATTAGGAATTTGTAGTGAATACCCCTAATGGTATGCTGATTGCATCCCAAGTTGATGATTCCACTCTAGTTGACATTTATGGGAATGTTCTTCTTCTAAATTATAGAATTCATTATTTGGTTAAATATGATATCATTTTAGGAATGGATTGTCTTTTTGTGAATAAATCTCACATAAATTGTCCGGTAATAGAGGTTAGGTTTAAAATTTCAAACCCTTTTATAATCATCCATCAATGTGATGATAAGCAAAAACATCCTATGGAAATTACATCCAGTTTATGGGATTTAATTCCCATTCAGAACTATTTTTCATCTAAATTGGTTTGGTATAAAATTGGCATCGATGATATTCCTATTTTTTCAGAATGTTTGGATTTTATTCTGGAATATTTTCTTACACTTCCACCAAAATGTGATGATGGGTTCCAAACAGAACTCATTCCTAATACAACACCAATTTCAATGAATTTATAGAATTTTTCTGTTTTAGTAACATTAATTGAAGAAGAAACTCCAAAAAACCTTAAAAATAAATTCATTCATCCAAGTGTATCACCTTAGGGTGCACCTGTTCTATTTATGAAAAAATTATGGATCAATGCGAATATTAATTAATTACCACTAGTTAAACAATTTTAAAATCAAGAACAAGTATCCCTTTCCCCATATTGATGAATTTTTTTATCAACTACCCAGATCCTTATACATTTCCTTGATTGAACTTCATTTTGGATGTCATCAATTCATGGTCAAGAATGTTGATATACCTATGATGTAATTCCATACATGTTTTGAAGAATATGAATATATAGTGATTAATTTTGGTCTTAACAATTCCCCACACATCCTAATAGATTTGTTGAAGAATATATGTAGATTATACCTTAATCATCTCATGGTAGTATTTATATATGTTATTGTTATCTATTAAAATACAGAGTAAGATTACATATATAACATGAGATTTTTACAATCAACCCTAAAAAGGATAAACTATATTAAAATTTTAAAAAGTGATAATTTTTACTACAAAACGATTCGTTTTTGGTAACATACTCTCAAGATATGGTATATCAAAAGATCCAACAAAGATAGAGGCTATTAAATAATGACCATTACCAGCCATGGGGACTAATATTCATATAATTCCTAGTTTATCATGATATTTTGGATTTTGGGGGTATAGTATATCATGACTATCAAGTCCATGAACCAAATTAATCTTAAAGGATTATTAGTTCCTCCAGAAAAATGAATGTGGGAAAATATCAAAAAACTAAATAGAACGTTCATCTGTGCACCTATTATTACATTACCCTATAGTGGATAAGGTTTTTTAATCCATAGTGATGCATCCAAGAAAGGGTTTTGTATATTTTGTTATGAATAATTTCATGGTTATCACTCATGCACTGCGATAGTTGAAGATTAATGATATGATTTACCCAATTCATGATTTGGAGTTAGGAAAATCATTTTTTTCATTACAGGTAAAAAGGAACTGTCTTTATAGAAAAAGTATGATTTATATACCAAAAATAAAAGTCTAAAGTATATATTCACATGGAAGGAGTCGAACATGCACCATATAATATGGTTAGAGATGATGAATGACTATGACACCTATGGGAAAAACAAGGTGGTCGATACATTGGGTCTGATGAATCATTATAGAATATCCATGATGAGGATCACAAAATATCAAATATTATGAATTTGAAAAGTATTGATTTAAATCATGAATAAATGGGAAAATATGATTTTATAAAATGAATTCTCAAACGTCTATCCAAATGAATACTATGGAAATGATGAAGGAATATGTTGAGTGGAAAAGGAATGTAAAAATATATTCTTAACTTGAACCTTGTTCAGGATGCAATGATAAGGTTAAGGAACCCTCTACATGATCCTTCCATACCATATTGGAAGAAATATCTCTTGGAGGAAACTACTATTTCATCATTCTCTATTCATTCAGGATGTATGAAGACGTATAGGGACTTGAAATAATACTTTAATTATGATGGAATGGAATGAGATATCATAGAGCTTGTATCTCAGTGCTTGGTATGCTAACATATAATGGATGGAAGGAAAAAGTCTAAAGGGATGTTTCATCCATTTCCCAAACTAGATTGGAAATTTGAGAACATCACTATGGATTTTGTCATTGGACTACCCAAAACCTCTAAAAAGTATAATTCTATATGGGTGGTAGTAGATCTCTATATAAAGTCATCACACATAATATTAATCAGATAATAATTCTCTCGGGATCAACACTCTAGGATATACATTTCTAGAGAGTTAAGATTCCATGGTTTTCCACATTAGTTTAAATCAGAGTGGGATATTATGTTTAACATTTTGTTCTAGTGACGTCTTCACAAAGAACTTGATAAAAAAATTGTGTTTCATAACAGCTTAGAATTCTTAGATTGAGGGTCAGTTAGAAAGAACAATTGAATTCATATAAGATATGTTGAGATCTAGTTCTATCTTTGTAATACCCAGACCCCAGTTACCCAGATTCTGTGCATTATTACATGACATTGGCATGATACCAAGGGATCAAATCCTGAAAGACCGATCAGTTTTGTATCCTTGGAAATATTAGATAAATTTATAACATTTATATTGCATTATATAATGTAAAACAACAAAAACATTGTCTCTATTTACCACATTAATATCCCTTAGACAATCCCTTCAGGTCAGTCATAATATAATTCTTCGCATCCTGGGAAAAATAATATATAGAAAGGGGTGAGCTCAGATGCTCAGTAAGGATAAAAATATAGCGGAAACATTCATAAATAAGCATAAACATATAAAGAAATGTATTTTACTAAAATATAAACCTTTTAAACATAAAATTCTGTATAATATACCCAAATTAAATCAAATAATGTAATTTAATTAATCACATGGATATTCTACTACTCCAAAAATCACATGCAATATCAATAGCCAATTTCATAATGATGGAATGCATAATGCGAGACTTAATAACCATAGAGTCAAGGAATTGATTTAAGAATACAAATATGATTATGTCAAGGCCTTGTTCCAAGACACTAGTTTGTCTAATGAGACATACTAATTCATCAATGAGATGTAGCAGGAACCACCCATCACTTACTAAGTCTAATGTATTCCTCATATGAACAAGCTTAAATATAACATCAACATTCGTATTAAAAGTAGCATAAAAACTGTCCATAATTTATCCATAAACCATTAATGATATAAAAATAACACATCCATATTCAAATATATCACAAAAACATCAATACAATATTGAATATTTCTATCCAAATAAATCAACTTCAAACAAGATTAAAATCCATCAAAAGATGTTGAAATTGATTAAATAAAAACTTATTTAGAGAAATATCTCTTTTTATTTTGAAATTATTTATAATTAATTTATTTATAAATAACATTTATTTCAATATATTAATAAAATATTTTATGGGAATCTTAAAAGGTGTTATAATCACGAAAAATAGCATCACCCGATGTATATGTTAAAAAACATTATTTCCTTAATTTTTTCAAAAAGGTTATGAAGGACCTTGTTTGGAGAACAATTAAAAGATTCCTTTAAAACATTTTACAAAAATTAAAAAAAGGTATAAATGACTATAACCCATAGTCTAGGAAACATAAAAAAATTTGAGATATATTTTTCAGAAACACGGATGTTGATGATAAAGAGGTCCCAATAGATACTCATACATAAACAACCTTGGATAATGAAGAGATTGTGGAATAACCCATACCTTGTAATTTTCCTTAGTCGATGGTATCTTAACCACATGTATAATAGTTAAAACAATATTATTAAATTATTGAAGAACTGTATACATAAATATGATATCATATACAATCTTATAATATTTTTTTGTTGATAATATTTAAATAGTATCTTCATTTCATGTGTGAACTGATTCGTTTTCCTTTATATGATTGGTTACGTAAGCTGCATTTGTTTTGGATAGGATGTATTTAATTAATAAAAAATGATATTATGTTCATAAAAATTATTTTTAATCATTAATTGAAAATTATTCTTGAATGATTATGATGGGGAATTAATCTCATTGTGTTCTTGGAAACAACAATCCGTACATACGTATGAGCGACAATATCATTATATTGATGGTGAAAACATATTTAATGGGGTGGTATATCATATATAAATAATAATTAAAATTTTTTATTTTTTATTTACATTAGTTATACTTATTATTATACCCATCCAAAATAATTAATTGTTTGAATAACACACTACACCATGATGTGGAGACGGTAAGCCGTACGTACGCACGTTTGGTGACATTGTCATTTATAGGATGGATAGAATAATGAATATGGTTGTACCATATTTATAATAACATCAATGTATTTAGAAGGTACTGGAGTTATTATTTTGGTATGGAATCACAGAAAGAGTAAGTGGAAGAAGAAAAGAACATGAAAGAGGTCGGTGAAATTATAACCTCTTCATAGTGTGTTTCCTTTTGAGTTGACCCAAAAGGATCCTTAGGAAAGCTTTCTGATCCATGTAAGGACTCTAAGTGGATGTGAGGGAAGTTGGTAGGATAATTTTTCAGGGTTTATTCAAGAAAAATGGCTTTGGAGGTGAGAAATTATGAGAAGGGGAAGTACCATTTTATAAGAGAGGTGAGGGACTCTTTAGGAAAAATTGAAATATTATTTTACAATAAAATAATTATCAAGGTATAATGGCTCCAAAATGATTTATTTTGAGTCTAAGGTGGGAATGGGTTGAAAACATCTCAACCAACAGGTTTTAGATAGGTTTAGGTCACCATATTAACCTTATTGTTTAGATTTAACTCTTAGTTATATAGTTCGACATTTATGATGTCTCTTTGTATTTTTATATTATATGGTTAATAAACATACAATAAACAGCCAAGAAAACATAAAGTGGTTCATTATTAGTATATATAACCTTAACTAAGACCTTTGACCAAACTATAGATTTTTAATAACAATATATCAATTAATAATATAATTTTAGTTTTAAAAACTCAATTATGTCAATTTTGACACTACTTAGTATTTTATTTTTTTGAAAGCTATTAAAACATTATCACTTGGAATAAAATAAATTTAATCAATCCTAACATGTCATATTAACCTATAAAATAATAGTAATTCATCAAATGTCTCAATTTTCTTTTATTTAGATATTTATAATATCTATTATTTTAATAGTTCATTAATAAGGTAATTACTGCATCATTGTGTCGTAAATAAATAAAAATATTTAATGTCTCATTTTTTTAAATAAAATATAATTATGTTTTAAATCTTTTTTTCTTTATAATGAATATTTATAGTCCTATTTATCTTATGTATAACCCAATATTAAAAATTTATTTGTTATTAAACATTGAATTTATCTTTTTTAACTTGTCTTTAAATAAAATAATAATAAAGGTCATAATCTAATCCAAGTGGACAAAAGGATCATATTTTATTCCGAAGGTTGTTTTTGGTCAAATTGTAGTCATCCAGTAGAATAAGGACATGTGTTAGGATAATTATAATATAATTTTTACCCTTAATTACCCTATTTACAATGAACTCTGGTAAAAAAAGTCAAAAGCTACTATTCTCAAAAAATTATTTTCATCTTATTGAACCACATTTTACTTATTGATATCATCCATTTGTCACTGAATTTTTAAATTAAACTCACTGAAGAAAAAAAATTACGTTTTATTATAATTTTTAAATGATCCTAGAAGGTGAGTAAAAGACAGTAAAAAGTTCAATAATATTATACATATAACTATTATAAAATTACTAAAATTATTTACATTAATCATATATTGGTATTATGTATATATTTTAACATAAAATAAATTAAAATAAAATAACTAACTATTTAAATAAAAATTCAGTTTTAAACAATAACATAGTGTTTTTCACTATTCTTAAAAAATTGATGTTTCCTATAAAAATATCAAAAAAATCAGCCTAATCTAATTTTAATATTCCAAATCCAAAAACGATGTCCATTTTGAAAACTAAAATTTATAAAATTTTAAAAAGTGTGTATTACTATTCACATAAACTATTTTCATTGGTCGTGGTGTGTTAAAACGTCAAGTTGTGTACAACGCAAGATACTATATTATTCAAAGGGAGACATACCGTGGATGCCTGGGGAGTTACATTCTATCCTACATAAAATAATGTTGTCCTCAAAATTTATAGAATATTACAAAATAAAATGATTCAGGTGGTTATTCATCATAGGTTCCTTGGCTTCCCACATTGCCTCTTACATATTATGGTTTCTCCATATAACTTTTACCAGACGAGTCGTTCGGTTTCTCAGAACTTGTTCTCTAGTATCACGAATTTTGACATTCTCCTCATAATAAAACAGATCAGGTTCCAGTTCAATTTCCCAACAGCTATGTACATGCGTTGGGTCAGGCATATATTTTCTCAATAGTGATATGTTGAACACATAATGAACTTTGAAAAGACATCGAGGCATTGAAAATCGATAATCAACTACTCGAATTCGTTCTAGAATTTCGAATGGTCTAATGTATGTAGGACTAAATTTACCCTTATTACCAAAACGTATGACACCCTTCCATGGAGATACCGTCATGAAAACACGATATGCTACTTGAAATTAAAAATCGTTCCTTAAGTTATCTGCATACCTCTTTTACCTAATTTGGGCTAGTTTGATGTGGGTTTGGAAAACCTTCACATTTTCCATTGTTTCCTCGACAGGTTCTAGGACTACAAGTATTCTTTCAGCAATATCATCCCAACAAGGAATCTATTTTTATAGGAAAAATTATACCAGAGGTAAATATTTATCTTATATACCTTGGAAGTCAAGTGAGAACGATCTCAACATGTCTTCTATTGTTTGAATAGTTAGTTCTGATTGTCCATCAGTTTGAGGGTGGTAGGCAGGGCTGAAAAGACGTTCAGTATCCAGGGCCTTCTAAAGACTTTTCTGGAATATTTATGTAAATGGGGATCATGATCATAAACAATTGAATATGGTACTCTATGAAGACTTACAAATTTATTAATATATATTCATGCCATCTGTTCATGTGCTAAATCTTCTCTTATAGCAATAAAATGTGCTGACTTGGTAAGATGATAAACAATAAACCATATTTCATCATTCCTCCTAGGAGTCATTGGTAGCCCCATGACAATGACCATCATAATATTATCCCATTTCAACTTAGGTATGTGTAGATGTTTCATGAATCCTCCAGGTTGTTACCTTCCAGATATCACTTGTTGAAAAACCATACATCTTGACACAAAATCCACAATATCCCTATTCAAGTTGTATCACCATAAATGTTCCTTCATATATCTATACAACTTGGTGCTCCCATGATTTATAGAGAAATTGGAGCTATGAGTATCATCAAACAATTTTTTTAGATTAGGTATGTTAGGAACAAAAATTCTCTTCCCAAATTTCAAAATTCCATCTTTATATATGAAGTCACTCAATCTCCCATTATTCACAGCATTAATCTTCCTTTGAAAATCCTCTTAATATGTCTATGAACTCTTTATCCTTTCTAGTAATTATGGTTTTTAAAACATTTAAAAATGTATTGATGTTTCACCTTATATGGTTATTCCTATATCCGTATTTACTATAACCATGAAAAAAGGATCCCTTTCAACTCTAATATTTTTCAAAACTCTATCATCCTTTCTACTCAAAACATCACCACCTCATTTGCCTTCCCCTAGTGGTAGTGTATAGTTCAATCATAATTTTTTTGTAGTTTAATTCATCGCCTTTGCCTCATGTTGTGTTCCTTATATGATAAAAAATATACTTCAAACTCTTGTGATTGGTATAAATCTCACATTTTTTACCATAAGGATAGTGTCTCCATATCTTCAGAGTGAGGATTACAAATACTAACTCAAGATCAAGAGTAGAAAATTTTTTCTCATGAATTTTTATCTATCGTGATGCATAGGCAATAACACTATCATTTTTTATAAGGACACAACCAATTCTTTTCATTGAAGCATCACTATAAATAACTAACCAATCATTCCCTGATGGTAGATTCAAGATAAGAGAATTAACTAATCTTATCTTCAGTTCTTCAAAAAAATATTCACAATCTTTTTTTCAAACAAATTTAACCTCTATACATGTGAGCTTTGTTAATGGGTTATCCAACCGGGTAAAATTCTGGAAAAAACGTCAATAATAACCTTCTAAACCAATAAAACTGCATACATCAGTTATTCTCATCGGTGCTGGCCATTCCTAGATTGCCTTGGTAATTGAAGGATCAACAGAGATTCCATCCTTAGAGACAATATGGCTTAAAAAAGAAATCTCTTGAATCCAGAATTCACGCTTGCTAATCTTCCCATATAATTCATTTCTTATGAGGGTTTTCATAATAGTGAGAATGTGAATTTCCTGATCTTCATTGTTTTTTGAACATACCATGATATCATCACTAAATACCACTAAAAAGTCATTAAGATGTTCCTTGAAAATTGTATTCATTAGATCTATGAAGATAGATGGTGCATTAGTTAATCCAAAAGGCAATACTCTAAACTCCTATTTCCTATACCTGGTTCGAAATGATGTTTTCAGAATGTCTTCCTTCATCAAACACAACTGATAATATCCAGATCAAAGGTCAATCTTTGAAAAATATTGAGCACCATGTAGCTGCTTGAACAAATCATCAATGCGAGTTAGGGGATACTTGGTATTTGTTGTTATAGCATTGATCTCTCTGTAGTCAATGCAAAACCTTAAATACTATCTTTCTTCTTAACAAAAATGACAAGGGATCCTCATGGAGAAACACTGGGGTGAATAAATCCCATTTTACTTAATTCATCCAGTTGTTTCATTAGATCCACTAATTCCACAATTTCCATTCTATAATGGGTCATAGATATGGGCCTTGAACCATAAATTAAATAAATGGAAAACTCAATTTCTCAATCTGTAGGATGTCCAAGTAAATCATCTATAAAACATCAACATATTCTTGATCAATTGGTGCATCCTCTATTCAAACATTATTTTCCTCAGCGATAGTTATTTCATTCTCTTCTTCCCTAATAATTGAATTTATTAGTGCTACTAGGGGTGGATCTAGATAAGAATCAGGTGGTGACATTTCTACTCTAATGATAAGGTACTCCTTATCATCATAAAAAATTTTAACTTCTTTCTTCATAGAATAAATTTTTGGATTATGGTCCAAAATCCGATTCATTATGAGAATTATATAAAATTAAATCATTGGAATGATGATGAGATGAGCAGATAAAGAACTTTTATATACCCTAATGGAATCTTATTCACAAATTTTGTCGAGATGATACTACCATTAGGTGTTCTGACTGACAACTCCCTTGTAATGTAAAATGGAAAATATATAATTTTCTTGGAAAACTAGGATGATATGAAACAATGTGATTATCAAGAATCAAATAATGCATTGGAAAAACATGAGGAAACCATTAAATTACCAACCACCATGTCTTTGGGAGCTTCAACCATAGCAGTAGTGATCGCATAAGCTTGGCCTTGCTCCCTCGGCCTTTTCTAAGGTAAGTTCCCTTGGCTCTTAGGACAATAATTTGCATAATTCCCCTTTTCTCTATAATTTCAGCATTCAAAATTGACTACCACTTTCTTCCCCTTACAATCACGGTCTTGGTGTCCTTTTTTCCCACATTTGTAACAGACTCCCAATACCTTCAGTCAAGTATCAGGGTGTTTCTTCCAAATTGTAACGCAATATGGATATTCAACATTTCATTTCTTCCCCTTATTTCCATTTATACAGTGTTCAGTATATATCTTCTTCTCTTTCTTTTCTTTGAAGTCATAAGACATAGAGAATTCATTTTATATCATGATAAACATGAGACAATATCATCATACGATGAGAAAGATTTTGAGACTAATGCACGACAGTGAAATGGTTTTAACCCATCATAGAATCGATCAATATTTCTCTATGGGTTATATATATAATCTACTGGATTCCGTGCTAACCTAGTAATGTTAGCCTCAATATTTACTACATTATCATCCTCATTTGCCTCAGACTCCGAAATTTACGTTCCATATCTGCCCGATGGTGACGAGGGAAGTATTTTTCTAAAATAATATTTTTAAACTACCTAAATTCCATGTTTGATACTTCTTTATCTTCCTTTTTGTTTTTGATTAATGACCATAATTGATCTGCATCACCCATGAGGTGATAAACTGCCATGAAAATATTTTCCCTTTTGCTACTTCTGAAAGTATGAAATATTTTTCCTAAGGAATGTATCCATTTCTCAGCTACCAATGGATTTGTACTCCCATTTAATGTTGGTGGTTATTGCCTCATGAAGTTGTCTACCATTGATCCTCTACATTGTGGATCAGGTGATCCATATAGGTAATGTTATTATTCATAACCTGAGTGAGTAGTCCCAGTATAGTGATAAACTGATCAACACCAGTTTCATCACCAACTCCTCTATAATTATCATTAGTATGAGGGAAATCCCTACATGTATTACATGTGTTGATACAATTCACATTTATTCAACTAGGTTCCATTTCTAAACAATGGAATACACTAGATTAGTTTATGAACCACAATACATAATTCCAAAATTCTAAAACACCTAACATAAATTGAACATTTTATGGATATATTCCATAATAATTAGAATGTATTCTTTGAGGAGGTATATACTCATAAATACTTCATAATGTTTCGAAATCAAAATGTGAATTATCCTAAGCCTATCCCCCGAGAGCGTTGTAATAAGGAGTGCAGCAAGGCCCGTTGTGATGCACTAGTTCTCGTTCGAGTCTACCTCAAAGCAGTGTTTTCGGGTTTTACCCCCAGGTACATCTATGCGGAAGCCGCCTCTACCTGCTCGTATCCATACATTGATGTATTACTTGGAAAACTCACAAAATATCTACATTACTAAAATTAATGGATGTTCTTCTATGTTAATCCTCAAAGTCTATCTTAGGGTAATATTCTCAAATAGATTGTTTTTATAAATCTACTTTCCATGATTTGTACTAAACATCCTCTGATACCAACTGTATCTCCCCGCATAGAATTAAGCAGAGTCGATGCATTATTATATAACATTATCATTATCACAGGGGATCAAATTATGAAAGACTGATCATTTTAGTATCCTTGTATGTAATAGATACATTCATAACATTTACATTACATTATATAATGTAAAAAAACAACAACATTTTCTCCATTTACCACATTCATATCTCTTAGAATATCCCTTTAGGTTAGTCATGAAATAATTCTTTGCATCCTAGGAAAAATAAAACATAGAAAGGGATGATCTTAGATGCTCATTAAGGATAGCAATATAGAGGAAGCTTTCATAAATAAGAATAAACATTTAAGGGAATGTATAAGAATAAAAAATAATCCTTTAAAACATAATATTCTGCATAATATGGAAAATATAAAACAAGTAATTTAATTTATTTAACACATGGATATTATACTAGTTGAATAATCACATGCAATATAAATAGCCATCTTCATAATGGTGAAATGCATAATATCATACTTCATAACCACATAGTCAAGGCCTTGTACCAAGACAACAAATAAGAATTTTTCAAAGCCTTGTTCCAACACACTAGTTTGTCTCATGATACCTACCAATACATCAAAAATCTATAGCGGGATCTACCCGTCACTTGCTATGCCCAACACATTCATCATATGAAAAGGATTAAACATAACAGAAACATTCGTCTTAAAACTATAATACGAAATGTCAATACCTTATAAATAAACCATAAATGGTATAAAAATAAATCATCCGTAGTAAAATATATCACAAAACCATAAATACAATATTGAAGATTTTTATCATAATAAATCAACTTCAAACAAATTTGAAATCCATCAATGGATGTTGACATAGATGGAATCTATACGTTTTGAGAGAAATATCTCTTTCTATTTTGAAATTATTTAAGAAGTCATGTAATTATAAAAGAAAACATTTATTTTTAAAATAGTTGTATAATAATTTAATAGAATATTTGAAGGTTTTATAATGGAGAAAAATAGCTGCACCTGTCTTATAAGTTAAAAAACATCATTTCCTTAATTTTGTCAAAAAAGACAAAAAGGACCTTATTTGGAAAACGATGAAAAGTTTCATTTAAATTTTTTTATATAAATTCAAACAAAAGAATTAATAACATTAACTCATAGTCTAGAAAATAGAATTTTTTTAAAATATATTTTTAAGAAACAATGATATGGATTATAAAGTGGTCATAGTACATACTCACACATAAACATCCTCGGATAATGAAGAGATTGTATATTTAAGAATTACCTTGTACTTTTCCTTAGTCGATGGTATGTTAACATAATGTGTAATAGTTAAGTAATTGTTATTATATTATACTTGAACTATATACATAAATATGATATCAAATATTATCCATTAATATTTTGTTGTTTATAATATTTCATTGGTATCATCGTTTCGGGTGTTAACTGATTCGTTTTACTTAATATACATGGTTAAGTAAGCTATATTTTTAATGGATATGATGTATTTCATTCATATACTAAATTATATTATGTTCATAAATATTATTTTTAATCAAAGAATTAAAATTATTCTTCATTGTTTATGATGGGGAATGAATCTTATTGCGTTCGGGGGAGACGGTGATTCGTACATAAGTATGAGCGACAATATCATTATATTGATGGTTAAATCGTATGTAATTGGATGTTATATCAAATATAAATAATAATTAACCAGTTTTATTTATTATTCACATAACATATACTCATTATTAAACCCATCCACAATAATGATGTGTTTGAATAACAAACACCATGACTTGGAGATGGTAAGTCGTACGTACGCACGTATGGTGACTTTATCATTTATAGAAAGGATATAATAGAGAATATGGTTGTAACATCTTTATAATTACATCATAGTATGTAGAAGGTATTTTAGTTATAATTTTTCTATGGAATAAATGAAAGAAGAAGTGGAATAAGAAATAAAATGAAAGAGGGTGGTGAAATTTTTACTTCTTCTTCAGTTGTTTCCTTTTGAGTTTATCAAAAGGACTCTTTAAAATGGATTTTTAATCCAAGTAAATACTCTATATTAATTTGAGAGATGTTTGGAAGATATTTGGGGAAGGTTTTTTTTGAGCCAAATGGCTTTGGAGGTGTGATGATAAGAGAAGGGGAAGTACCCTTTTTTATGAGAGGTGAGGGTCACTTTAGGAAAATCTTGAAATATTATTTTATAATAAAATAATTTTAGATATATAATTGATCCAAAATGATTTATTTAAATTCTAAGGTTTATATGGGGAGAAACATTCTAAACCAAAAGGTTTTAGATAGGTTTAGGTCACCAAATTGACCTTATCATTTAGATTTTACTCTTAATTATATAGTTTAAAATTTACCATGTCTCTTTGTATTTTTATATTATATTGCTAATAAACATACTATAAAGATCCAAGAGAATACAAAGTGGTCAATTATTAATCAATATATCTTTATCAAAGTCCTTTGACAGATCATTAGTTTTTTATGAATATTATATCAATTAATAACATAGTATTTTTAAAAAAACTAAATTATGTCAATCTTGACACTATCTAGTATTTGATTATATTTAAGGCCATAAAAACTTTATCACTTCAAATAAATTTTTTTAAATCATTCCTATCATGTCATATTATCCGATATAATTATTTTAATTTATCAGAAGTCTCAATTTAAATTTATCAGGCTTTTTGTAATATTAATTATTTTAATATTGCATTAATAAGGTAATAACTGCATCATCATTGTGTCATTAATTAATTAAATTATTTAATTCCAAAAAATTAAAAATAAAATAATATTATGTATTAAATATTATTATCTTTCTAAAAAATATTTATATTTGAATTTATCTTATGTAAAACCCTATATTAAAAATGGTGTAGGTATTAATCATTTAATTTAACACTTTTAACTCTTCATTAAATAAAATTATAATATATGTCCTAATCAAATCCCAGTGGACCAAAAGGATTATATTTTTTCCTAAGGTTGTTTTTGATCGAATTAATCTTATCTAATATAATTTGGACATGTGTTATGGAAATTATAATATTATTTTTACCCTTAATTACCCTATTTAATTTTAATTGTGGTTAAAAAGTCAAAAGATTCTATTCACCAAAAAATATTTTCATCTTATTGTACCACCTTTTACTTACTCATATTAATAGTGCCTCTTGTATTTTCAAAATTAAACACAGATAAGTGGTAAAATTATGTTTTATGAAAATTTGTAAATGCTCATAGAAGGTGGGTAAAAGATGGTAAAGAGTTCAATAAAATTTTATATATCAAAACATATTATAAAATGACTCCAATTAATTACATTGATCATATATATGTATTATGTATCTATTTTTATATAAAATAAAATAAAATAAAACAACTAATTATTTAGATAAAAAGTATGCTTTAAACAATAATTTGGTGTTTTTCATTATTCATCATAAATTGAATGTTCTTAGAAAAATATCAAAAATTCACCCTAAGCTAATTCTGATATTCTGAATCCAGAAATTATGTCCATTTTAAAAATTAAAATTTATATAATATTAAAATGTGGCCTTTACTATTCATAACATCTAGTTTCATTGGTCGTGGTGTGTTAAAATCCAAGTTGCATGAAATTCAAGCTACTGCATTTTTCAAAGGGAATCATATCGTGGAATCTTAGGGTGTTACAATCTCATTCTCTAGATTTAAAATGTGGTAGGGATCAACACATTTATCTTTTATAGTTTACATACAATAGTATATTTCAACCAAGAATTATCATGGAACTAAATAAAGCCCTCTATGGGAGGAGATGTAGATATCCAATGTGTTGGTATGAAGTTGGAGAGAGAAATATTTTTGTAACTGAGATCACAGAAGAGATGGTCAATAATGTTAGAACCATTCAGCAAGAAATCATGGATGATCAATGTCTGTAGAAATGTTTTACTTGTAACTATCAACATGATTTATAATTTGATTGTTGTGATATGATTTTATACAAAAATATACCTTGAAAAAGTTATGGTATTAAAGAATAAAATGGAATTTATCTCTAAGTATATCAATCCCAATGACATTCTTGATCGATTGGAGATAATATCATATCACATGAATCTTCCTTAAAGTCTCTCTCAAGTCTATGATGTTTTCAATGTATTTCTCTTGCAGATTCACAAACCTGACCCATATCATGTAGTGAACTCAAAGTTTATACTATTGTGGCATGATCTATCATACAATGAATAGCCTGTTGACAATATGGACTGATTAGAGAATGTTCTACGAAACAAAACCACTCATCTGAAAAATATTTTTTAGAAATAATCAGTTTGAGGAGGATATGTGAGAACATTAAGATATTATTAAGTATATGTATCCTTATTTTTTTACCGAAATGATGAATATTGAGTGATAAAATAATTTTAATGATGTTATAATGTAACCCCAAAAGTTTTTATTTTAAATATTTATTGTTTAATAAAATAATCATTAATTGATATTTTTTATTGAACTAAGTTGGAAAAACTGTTCACATATAACCGAATTGGCATATGATACATGAAACAATGACTTAGGGTATGTTACATTGAAGACAATGTTTTTAAGAAACAACATTCAAGTTATAATTATTTGTATTAGATTATTATGATATTTTTTTAATCATAAAAATTTGATTGGTAACAACTAATTTATTAATATTTTTATAGTGGTTTTATATAAACAAAACATATTGATAATAAAATATATAATTGTTTCCAAAGTCCAAATATATTAAAAAAATATTATTGTCTAAAATAAACTATGTTTCATGTCCCCGAATGAAAACTAATAAAATTAATTTTTTTGAAACATAAAAATTTATGATTATAAAATAAACATTATTTTTGTAATTTGGATTGAAATATTTATAATATAATGAATTTTTAATCTTTTTTAGAGAGACATTATTTTTGGATGAATAGTGTAAAATGAGGAATTTTATTTCGAAACTTATTTTATATATAATTTAATTATAATGATAAATTATATTATTATTATATTTTAAATTATAATTAGATATTATTTTTATCAATTAATCCATTTTAGGGAATTATAATCTATTTCACATGGAAATTTGTAATAAAAACTACAAAAAATTTGGTTGTTTTTACTTTAAAACCCCATAGTGTCCTCCCATAAGAAGGAATAATTTTTTACTAATATCTGCCAATTTTGTGATTTGAATTTTTAAAATAGATTCCATATTTGGACAAATAAATATTTATAATTTCTGATGATTACAACTTAGTTATTGAAAAAATTTAATAGTGAACATAATTAAAATTACTTAAAAATATTATATTAAAATTAAGCATAATAAGGGACTGGACATTAGTCATAATAGACCATACAACCTCAAAACATGAACAACAAAAATTTCATTAACATATTTATTACATTAAAATTCTATTATTTATTTATTGTTTTGTTATTATTTTTTAGGTAAAAATTTTGGTACACCTAAATTATTTAAAAAAATTATAACTGTGTCATTTCCCTTGCCTGTAAAAGTCCACCTCATATCCCTCTTCTTCACAAATCTCAATCCACTATTGATCGACCATGATATACCAAAATAACATACTAAAAAAACTACCCTCTTCCTTGAATCCCCAGTTTGGTCATAAATCCTTCAACAGAATGCCTTTGGTGCAATCCAATAAGATTTACCCAATTAATAGGTAACACCCTCTATCAAGACCCTTTCTTTTATTTTCATTATCCACCCTAAACTCTTAATAATAATTTAATTTATAAAAAATTTTATCCCAAATGTACTATTATATTTTAGGCTATGGGTTCTTCCATCACTTACATACACCGCCGACTAGTGGGTAACCAATATAAGTTTTATGTTTATGGCGAATAACCACCACCCAGAATAGTGATTATTTGTTTTTTATTTTGCATCTCTCATGGTAGAACTTATGATAAAAATTATTTATATATATGTGAAATATTTTATTTAATATTTCATTAATAATATTTAGTTTATTTAAATAAAATATATTTATACTTTCCATTTGTTGAAAATGTGATAATTTTGTTTCAGGAAGTGTGGATTAATGCGCCCTGAAAGTGATGTGATTCATTCACACACAACATCAAATTTATTATCGATGAAATTTGTCAGATTATATATTATATATTACATGATAATTAAATTTTAATGATATTATATAAATATATACATATACTAGATTTTAATTCTATCATTCAATACAATAAGAAAATTCAATCAACGTCCATGCTTACATACAACCTACTATCTCCATGAATGGTGTATTGCATTTAAAAAAAATATATCCTATAGATTATTGTAATATAAATATAATTAATATAAATTATATTTATATCATGTTATAAAATTTTAATGATGATATAATTAGAAAGATGAACAATATAACAAATTTAGGCACATTTGAATAACAAAGGAGATATTGCCCAAAGTGAAAACTTAATAAATAATTAGTAACATGAAATTAATATAAGGTTATAATAAAAATGAATATGATATTATATATATTAATATGATTATTTAAATTATTTATAACAAAAATAATTTTTTATACACGAATCTGGTGTGATTACAATGAGAGTAAAGACATAAGCTATAAGAAATTTCATCTCACTTCTGTGATATACATTCCTTAGACAACACTCTTTTCAGTTATGTGGAATATATATTTCCTAGGAAATAATTCGATGATTATAATTATTAATGTTATGGGTATTAGAAAATCCACTCTCAGATATTACTTTAATGGGTTAAATGTTTCAAATGATTTCAAACCGTTAAGACAATTTTTCTCAAATTTCATTCTTTAAATCAAATGTATTGTTATGATCCTAAATTTTCTCAAGGTGTATATACAAATATATGAAATTTTATATCATTAATACCATTAAATTCATGATATGTAAATATTCATGTGATTTTATTTTCATATATGGAGTGTATTATTCATGGTATCTAAGTTGTATGAGTTTATTGGAGAAATCTCATCATTTATCGAGATTATTTTTTATTATACTATTATTGATGGAATATTATGTATTCATAATCCCTGAACAAACATGATGTTTTTCTACACTTTTTATTCAATTATGATATTATATTAGTACCATTTTATACTATTCGGATCTTAAAATAAATAAAAATTGTTTTTAGGAAAAATTTGACCGTATTTCTCTCTTCGTTCAGAAATCTATTTTATTTTAGAAATAATGTTTTCAAATGTCTTTTAATAAATGATTTAAAATTATCCATGGATATCATTTCAAGGAAAAAATGGAATTAAAAAAATATTAATTTTTTTTCAAATAATCCTTTAAAATTTTTCAAGGCTATTTTCAAGAAAATGGTTTTCAAAAAATATTCAATAATTTTTCAATGATGAACAGATATTTTCCTCACGAAATATTTTCAAAGGATATATCAAAATTATTTCCCATATTATATGACATCCATTGGGTTTACTTGTTACATTTTAGGCAAATGATTTACATATTCTTTTCTTAATTATTCAATAAATGGTTTATGTTTTCATGGAAGGATGTTTATGTAACACGTTTCTCTTTTAGGGGTTATATGAATTTGACATAAATTTATTTAATGAGATATTATTTTTATTAAATTATTGTGAATTCAATATCTTTTTCCTCATTTTATTATATTATTAAATTATTCTGATGTCATTTCATGGGTTATAATGTCATTTTTATGATCTCGTCAAACATTTATGTATGATTTCATTATGATAATAGTGCATCATATATCTACCTCCAATGAATTGGGTAGATATTTTTATCCCGTGGGACGTACTAAGAATGAATTAAGAATGAGCCTTTATACGTAAGATGTCCTTGGGAGTGAACCATGACCACCAAGATGGTATGAGGAGTAAAATCATGCTACTAAGATAGCCATGGGACTGATCCATGACTACCAAGATGGTATCAGGAGTGAACCCCAACAATCATAATGTTCATGGTGGAATTTCCTTTTCTACTGTGGAAATCATATTATATTCTTATGTGTTTTCCTCAAATACATGTTTTATTCTTATGTTGTTCTTTTTGGGATTATGTAATTTATCTTCATAGGACTCATGTATTATGAACTTCCAATATTTATGTTTGAATTCCTATTTATGATTTATGATATGTTATTTATGATTATTATATTCATTATCATGTTTTCATACTTCTATTCTCCGGTTTATACCTACAATTCTCTATTTTTTACCATTATAGAGCATTTGACCTCCCATTTTTTTACTTCCCCATAGTTTTGAAGATATGTATGATGCTCTATATGTCGATGAAATGTTGTAGTCAAGAATAACCTAGTTGGGGATATTGTATCTCACATCTATACCAATTTATAAGGTTCCATGTTAACAAAGGCACTAGATGAGTATTCAATTTGGGTGTTTGTTTGTATATTTTTTTAACTATTAAAAAAAATATGTATCTTTTATGTATTAAATGTGAGGGTTCCTATAATATATATAATATAATGTTTGTTAAAATCACAAAAATAATGGAAATATCCTATTTCAAATACCCTAAAATAATCAACGTGTTGAAAAATATATGAGTAAAAGATACATATAGTGATCTTTGGGGATATTTTTATAGTTCTACATTCCCATTAGAGGAAATTATCAATACATAAACACTATTATAATTTTGAGCCTTATAATATATATATATATTACAAAAACCCCCCATTTCATATTTTTATGTTGATTCAAACATTGATTTTGAGACTTTTCTATGTTTCCTATGTTATAATTTCTATATTAAAATTAGAGAGTGTAGAAATTAGTTTCTTCTAATTTATTTAGTAATAATATATTATTCTAGGTTAATATAACCCATCACGATATTAAATAAATTCTATGGAAATATGCTTCAAATATAATTAAAAATCAAGAATATATTATTATACCTACCAAACACAATTGAACAACTCAAAATAGAATTTAGAGTAATATTATTAGAAAGTGACTAAAATTTACATTTTTTATTTTATTTTTTCATGTAATATTTCACCAACACTAAAAATGATTCACTTATTATCATATATGTTTCTAAAAAAATTATTTATAGAGTGATATTATGTGATTTTACAATGAGAATTTCATAATGGGTTGGAATTATTTTGGTAATTTAATAAATAATTTTAGTTCCGTGGATTTTTTGAGGCCTTTTGTTTAAGGTTTTTTTTAAAATTATTCACATTAAACATCCAAAAAAATTTCCTTTTATGGTATCCACAATATAATAGGAATCTCAAGATCAATTTTCATATTATTATTTTTTATATATTATTTAATTATATTTAATGTGTGTGATAGTAGAGACATGATGAACATTAATTTCCCCAAATGATATGGATTTTAATTGATATATTGTTTCAATTTTTGGCATTTTATGTAATATTACCACATAGAGGTTAGGTTTACTAGAATACATTATAAAAATAACAATTAGTTGTTCTTCACTAATATGTGTACTAGAAGTTTATTTCTAATTAATTGATAATAAAAAAAATTAAAATTGATTTGGATGAAAACAAAAATAAATCAAATTATATTGACGTGAGATTGAATAATATATATTATAAAATAGTGATAAATTTATAATCATATTTGATTCATAGGATGATTCAAATATATATAATTTTATGTCTATCTACTACAATTTAACAAATATTTTATTGATTTCGATATTTAGGGATTTGACATAAAATAGTAATTTAAGAATAATATTATAGGATATATTTTAAATTGAATGAATTATATAATTAAAATTCATATTGAAGGAGTTGAATAAAATTTATGTTTCATTATATGATTAAATTTGTGTTACAGTTATAGTGATATTCATAGGCGATAGAGATATAGATAATGCATATGTACAGAAAAAATATATAGTGTTACACATCAATATATTATATAACACCATGTTTTTTAGAAGTTTTATTATCCTTTGGAATGTTCTTAAATAATTATGTTATTCAAATATGGTGTTTTATATATAATGGTTCAAATTAAAAAAATTGAAAAAAGGACAATGAATAGTAATAAATTGATATTAATAGTAGCTATATGGTATTAAATCATAATATAACACCAAGTGAAAAAATTTGTTGACCATAGGTCTCCAATTTACACAAGTATTTTATCAGATGAATATATACCCCTAGAGACGTGAAAATTTTCCATAATGATAAATAGAATTTAGAAATATTTTTATGCAAAACATTGGCTTCCAGAAATGGGATGTACACATAATTTGTAATATATACTCTAAAATGGAATGGCTCCAAATAACTATAAGGAATTTAGAAGTGATTTATTTTTCAAGATTGTATACTCTTTTCAATTTATAGAAGTCATAAAAGATGATGCAACAAAGTAATTGACTTCCATTTATGATGGCTCCCTTGAGAAAACATACATCCATGCGAACCAAATTCTATTTTTAATGAACATTTTCTTGGAGGCCATACTACTACATGACTAAAATCCCATGTTTCTAGTCCATTCCATAAAGATAATACAAAAATAGTCATGTCTGATTGTTTTTGTATGGAATTGTTGAATGATTTGACTACTATGGGAATATATTTTGGTGCCTATGAAGAATTTTATGGACACCTTACTTATATAAGAATGGATTCCTACTGTCATATCCATTACTAGGGAAGCATAATTCTATAGGAATATAGGCCTGTGGGGTTTGGGTTTTCCACATAGATCCTACAACCACAGGAATGATTATATGGGGCTCTTGGTGATATCTGAAATTGGGAATTTATAACCCTTGTCTATAGGATATTTTCCTATAGAACTTTTAAAAATTACTAAAATTAAGATAATAACTATAAAAATATATATTTAACAGTTCATTGGTAAATATAATCAAATAAATTATTATAGATATAGATATATATGTTATAAATATATGTATTTTAAATTCATCATATCATAGTGAAACATCACACAATTATTTAACAATTCAAATCTATATTTAAAACAATATTTGATAATTTATTTAATTTTGTATGCACTATGACTATGAGATGATTCATGTTTATAAAGACACGTAACTACATTAAAGGGGTTACTTATTTGAAATTATGTTCTTAATTCCATTATAAGAGCCCAAGAATGTGATTTTGATCTCATGGGATATTTATAAAATGAAATATGATATGAACTACAATAAAAATGTTATAATGAGAATTTTTTTAAATAATACTATGATCTATAGCTTTATTAACATGAAATTACAAGATTTAATAAAACTATGAAGTACTAAAAAAATATTAATTTAATTAATCACTCAAAACCAAGAGAATAAATTATTGATACGAATTGGAATAAAATAATTATTGATGATATTTTTAAAAGGGATTTCAACTGATAATTTTATGATTAATTTATAATAATTAAGCACATTGAATTCTGTGATGGAATTTTATGCTCCGATAATAAATTTTAAAAAATATTTTTATTAAAGTATCTTCATAGACATTATGATTTATTTTTTAAAAAAATTATATATTATATATAATGAAATTAGTATCATTTTTTAAAAATCTTTTTATAATAAATAGAGAGTAACTTTTTTAGAATTTTCTAGAAAATATTTACTTTTAATTGATTAATTAAAAATATAACTTCGAATAAAACATTAATTTCTCTTCATGAAATAAATTACTTTGAAATACTCATTATATTTAAATTTTTATACTTATATCACATAATATCACTTAAAATATACATTTTCTAATTAAATATACCTGAAATTATCATTAGCCTTCAAATTTATATATGTTCATTTTTATGAATCAAATTGTAGTATCATTAAAAAATTCTCATTTCATTTTAAAATTTCATATTAACATTTATTAATTATATATCTATTAATTAAATCATAAATTTTTTATCCTTATATTAAATTAGTACGTTCATATTTGGAAAATATATTCCTTTTCCCCATTAAGAATAAAAACCATGGAAATGATGTTACATGTTAATATGGGTAAAATATGTAAAATAAGATTAAAACATCAACAATGGGAGTTATAATACCTCTAACACATTATATTATATTAATTACATATCTAGTTCATTAATAAATTCATCATATATAACAAAATATGGAAATTTTGATTCGAATTGGTTTGATTATAACATTTATATTATTTTAATAAATAATAAATATAAAACATCACCTTTATAGTTTTAATTTCAATTAAAATTTCACATAGGGATAAAAAGATGTCATGAATAAAAATAAAAGGTTATTATAAAAAATGAATTATTATTAGGTTTACAGTTTATTTTACATTTTTCTTAGAAGGTATAATGATTATAAATTCTTATGCAATGGTGAATTAGTGCCTGGAAATACGGTAGGAAAAATAATGTAAATGATTTTAAAAATATTAAAATATATTTTATTTTAATTAATTAATGAATTAGAAATAAGGTTTACAATGATTTATTATTGATGTTAAAATATTTTATAAACTATTTTCACTCTTATCATGAGGACTTTTAATTCAAATTAAATGAATATTTTAAAATTTTAAATTAAAAGTATTTTGTAAAAATTTATATTTTATTAATTATTCAAAAATATAATTAAGTATGGAAATAATATATTTAAAATGGAAAATGGAATAAAATATCATCAAATGATATTTTTTAGATATTTTTCACTACATATTTTAATTTTTTGCACTTAAAGGATAATAAATTATTTACAAATGTTATCGTTAAAAATTGATAATGAATGGTTAAACTAAAATATGATTTTTAAAACGAAACTTAATCATATCTAAATTTTACTACATGAAATTATTTCAGGAAAATACCCTTTTTCATTCAATCGATGACCATTTTAAATAATTTAATTTGTAAAATACATTAAATATATTAAAATATTTTAATATATTCCAATTTTGTTTTATCCGCAGTTATAAAGGCATCATATTTTTCATATTTATTAAAAAACATGGTAGTCATAAATCATCAAATTCCTAATATAATATATTCATATATTACATTCAATCATTCATGACCTCTTGGCCTTACCCTATGACAAATATATGAGTTCACAACATATAATCCAAAGAAGAACTCTCAAATAAGTGGTAATCAACTTTATTGAGCCATTACAAGATTATTTAATTATCTACTTATTAAAAATCATCTTCAATAATTTTATAATATTTAATTTATAATTTTAAATATTCTGATAATTTTCTATAATTATGGGTCTGTAATTTTATACCACATTTATATCAAATGGAAAAAAGAAGTATTAGTCATGGGTACATGGGGAAAAGTCGGTCTATAAAGTGATATGATTCATTTTCCATCAAATAATCACATTAAATATTAAATTGATTTATTCAATAAATATATATATGTTATTAATGATTTCATAATTACTATTTATTTATAACATAACATATTCTTTCATTTCTTCTTTCTCAATACAAAATAAAAGCATCATTAAATCATTTGTATAGGCTAAAATCTTCATTTTATATTTATATCATATCCAATAAATATATTTTATGGAAATTCATAAAATTATATATAATAAATATATGTTAAAATTTAACATTAACATTATTATGTTACTGTCATCTCAATATTATACTCATTTATGTACTTACTTTTTCTTCCTTGATAACTTGATCTAGTTTTAATTTATTATATCAACTACAATAGTGATGAAAAAATGTTTATGGTGTTCAAGAATATGGAATGATAAAAAAATTATATTATATAATAAAATTATATTAGTTACAACATTCAAATTAAGAAAAGGATGTATCATTGATTGATGTTAATGGATCAGAACTGATTAAAGAAAACATATTCGAACTATAAAATAGATAAAATAAGAAATTTATAATTTTAATGAATTATTATTAATAAAATGGTGTTAAATGATATATGTGGTTCATATATAATACTCCAAGAGAGTAAATGGTTAATTAATAGAATTACAATATTTTTACCCTTATTATACATCATGTTATATCTCTTACAAATCATGTCTAAAAAATGTAATGGTTCTTTATCCTATTATTTTTTCATTGAAACAATTTTGAAGTTATACTCCTATTCTATTGTACGGACTATATATTTCTCAATTGAAATTTAACGTTATAGATACAGCTTAATTTATATAATTAAATCTTATAATTCAAATAATTTCCAGTAATTTTATTTTATTTAAATGTTACCAAATGGTTAAGGGTTTAATATCTCAAATTGTCTTAATTGGGACACATTTACTGTTTTATAACTATATTATTTTATGAGGTTTATATTTCATATCATGAATTTATATATGTTCTTGCTATTCAATGTTTTTTATTTGATGTAATATCCTTCTTGTAACTTTTAACACAAAGGTTACAAAATCATTAATTTTTTATATGATATAGTCTCACTATTTAAAAGAATTCATCTAATTATAATTTAAATAAATAAATAATATGTTATATATATCATTAATATATATTATTTTATTCTCCCTTATTTATTTATGTTGGTTATATTTTTCCATGTCATTTTTCCTCTATAGGTACTCAATTATTTGATAAAATGTTTTATAGTAAACCCTAATTTATTTTTCATTTTAATAGGGAATCATTTTCTTTCATTTCTATATTTTAATATAACTATTTTGACGAACAATTTTAATATTTTTTAATGTGTGATATATTTTATTTTTATCCACATTGTATGAAAATTCCATAAATTCTTCATCATTAATAGAAATCGATGTTTCCCTTCATCTCATGTATCTTTGATTGAGGGAATGTTTTAGAATTGGATTTGTGGATTATAGAAGCTGAATGAGTCTTACAGTAGTGTTTTGTAAATAAATATTCAAAAAAAACTGTGGATATTCTATATCATTCCAAACCATATCTTGGAGTAGTTTTCTATTCCTTAAAATTAATTTTTGTTTTATAGTGTGGTTCTTTAAGGGAGATTTACAATAGATTCCCTTGTGGGTGGGAGTTCATGGAGGCTGTAACATGGTCCCCTATACCATGTCAAAGAAGATAACCAATTCCATTATAGATGGTTGTCCAAAATTATATTATTGTTCGTTAAAGCCTATTAAAAATCTCGATATGTTATTGATTCATTATAGTGTTCATTGAGTATTTATAAGGGAATTTATATACAATGAATATTCCTTGATGTCCTAAAAACTACCCTCCTGCATCATTGGGAGAATTCATAGATCATGGAAGGGCTATAGAAACAGATCACCACCTCATAGACCCCCATTACATAATATAAGATAATGTAAAATAATGTTACTATGCTATATGACGATCCCATGCCGTGTAGGGGTTTTGTTTCATCACTATTCCTTATCGTAGTTGTTGGTAATGAGATGTTGTTGTTAACACTACAATCCAAAATCACCTCCACTATTTTGGTGGTTTAATTCTATTCACTTCAATGTTGATACAAATTCCGTACATCTTGGAGACCAATCTATTTTAAAATATCATTCCTCAATCCTTCATGGAAATTTCATGAGGTTCCAGTTTTAGGAAGACCTACGTTAGTTAATTTTGGTATGATTCATTTGATTCATTTTTACAGGACATACTATGGAATAGTTTCCAGGAGCCATTTTCATGAGATATTTTCAAGGTAAAATCAAAATGTGGATTGGTTGGTGACACCATAGAACTAACATCAAATGAACATCGATGAGATGAGGTAGGAGGATTTGCACCTATAGGGATATTATTTACATATATTCCAAAAAATTTAATTTAGGAAATAGAATATTTAATACCATTACTGATTACGGTTTCTTTTGGTTGTGTGTGTATACATGAGATTAGTTGCGATATTTGATTCCATTAATGACAATAGAGAATATTTTTTCAATGATTGATTATCAGAACATGCTATTATGAATGTTACAATATATGCATTATGATATTCTATGACATAAATGCATGTTTATCCTTGTATGTGTTTTACCATTTCTTTGTTGTTCTTATTTGAACACGAGATAGGTTTACCATCGTGACATGATTTTCTGTTATAAGTGATGTTAACATGACCTATTATAAGGACAAAGATGGTCTTGATCATACGTTCTATGTATGAGGTGGAAGTGGAGAGAATGATTAAGATACACACTAGTAGCCTAGATTTATAAATGTACCATTCCCTATATGTGGCCCTGTGAATGTGTGTACATGGTTATTCTCTATAGTTGGATGTAATTATGCATGTCCTACTTGATTTTGGAGGACATAAGGTTGCATGTTCATAAGACTCCATGAGTACAACATACAATGAAATATTTTTTACATTTGAAGTCTTCTATTTTCATCAAATCTTATATCTGAAGATGGTATATTATGTGTTTTTAAATGGCTCAGTTAGTTCATGATCACTCTATTTTGGAAGGTATGTTTATTTCATAAGAAAATCTTTACTGTTATAGAATAAATATGTTATACATGGGCCCTATAGGTTTTGGATGCATTGGTAGTTTCCTAAAAATTTATATATTTACACCGTACATAGGTATTTTAGTGTACCTTTTGATTTCATTGGGTTATGGTGGAGGGAAAGGGAACCATAGCTGATAGGAACTGAGAAGAGAATGGAGTAAATGGCGGATTATGATGAACTTCAAGGGACCTAGTGTTTAACTATTAATTATTATTTTATTGAATTTACTAGATAGTCGCACCACATTTGGTTATAGTTATATTTATAAAATATATTCTAGCCTTTTAGTTTCCACATGAATACTTTGGTTATTACTAATATAAAAAATTTTCAATGGTTTCCTATAGATCCCTTGAAATTATATAGATAGTATTGTAATCCCAATGACATAATCAGTCTTTTGAAACATGTCAGCAACCTCTAGGATATGGGTATTAGGTCTTTTGGTCACATTAAAATCCAACTCAGTACTAGTGGATTGGGTTGGGATTTTACAAAGTGTTATTACTGTATAAAGAATCAATAACATGTTTCTTCTCTTTTCCCTAGTTTTTAATTGGGTAGAGAACTGATTATATGGATGGGACCTGGGTAAGATAATTATTATAGATCTTTTCAAATAATGTATAGATGAAATATGAGTTTTAGTAATGGTTTGAATTTACATTTGGAGGATTTCATTTACTAAATTGAACTTATGTAACACAAATGATGTTGATATGTGAGTTATGGTAAATTTGATGTGTTCATAAATCATAACTATGAATTGAGGTTCATATTCCATTTATATTATTGTCATTAGGATCTATAGTACTTCATAAATTATTTTCATTTGTTGTTCTATCTATTGTGGAGAATTTACGTTATGTGATATATCTATGTTGTTATGGTATTTTAACATAGTATTATTAGGATTAATTCATTGTAATGATCATGTTGTTATCTCAGATTTATATGATTACTATGACTAATGTGTGGGGATGGAGACTAGAGATAGAACTCAGAGGGTTATACAATGGTTTGTAGACATGCTCCTAGTAAAAACATTGTGTGATAAAATGAATTGTTGTTATTTGTTTATATTACTAATGTCTCGTATATTACAAAAGATGTTTCGTCATAGGATTTTAATGCAATTTCTTGCTGAGAATAATTCTACATAGATTGTTCCTAAACCTTCCCCATTAGTGTAAGAAGTGGTAACTTACCATCAGCCACTGAGATTCGGTGTTAACTACACTGCAGATTTCTATATATATATTTTTTCATCAATTTAAGTAATATGAGGACTGTTGGATGCTATGGAATTGGTGGGAATCATTGATATAATCTTCAACCTCAATGATATGTTGATGAATATAATGGTTAATATAGAAAAACATTCATGTTGAAGATCACAACAATCATTTGTGGGATGTTATGGTTACTTCCATAGTACGTGAGGGTCTCACCTAGGGGAATATGTATGACATATTCTATATAATGTTTTTTTATGATGCACTGAAGCTACGACAAGAAGTTAGGCTCCAAGATGGTATCAGCATGCATTGTAGTTTTTAAAAAACTTCTCCATTTTCCCAAAATTCTAGCCAGTATTGTGGCTGGGAAGGTTCAAGTGATTGAAATAGTGCATCAGACCACCCATATCTAGTATGAGGGAATCTTTGACCAATATTCATTAATGGAGGTTCTGAGGAAGGCCCTTAATATCAAGAGTATTCTCCAGGATGGATGAATAGAGGGACTTTTTTAACCATTCATTACACTAATGGAAGGGACACCTAAGGTGAGAGGAACATAAAGGGAAAATATTATGAAACTGAAATAGTTCTCATTTTTTTTAGTTTATTTTGGAGGTGTCTCACATTTTATCAATTGAAGGAATTCTTGACACTATAGTTAGGTGTGAATAGTTCTGAGAGACAATGTGTGTAATGTGGTAAGATAGGAAACCTCCGGTTTATTTTGACTAGATTTTTAGTATGGACGTAGAGAAATACATGACTATGTATCCATCAGTTTGAATAATGTTATCACTAGATTAATTTTAATGTCATTATATCTTACGTGTATATCCATATAATTTGAATAGCCCGTCTGTAAATGATTTACCATGTATCAGATAGTGATGGAGAGTGGACATCTACCAATTATAGAATTATTTTTAAAATATGCACCCTATAAAATTTCCTTTTGACACATACTCTCTGAAATCATTTATATATTGTCACTCAGTTGTAGCACTTGATTTACTAGTAATGTTATCCTTGGAAGTTTTTCCCATGATACATCATTAGGAATGAATTTTGACTATCTATAGTATTACCCAAGTAATCCTATATTATTCACATGTTTTAGAAATATAACTGAGTTGATGATTATATAAATGATTTACTTTGATGTGATCCTTAGTGTTGACTAGCTAAATAGCCTCTGATCTCACATTGGTAGATATCAGAGGCATGTGTTGTTCATTATTCCAATGGAAGACAATTCCACGATGTATGAAGAGTTGAATATTAGAGTAATAAAATTTTGACCATAATTAAATCATAATCGAATGAGCATTGAATAGATTTAATGCTTGGTTAATTCATCATGATCAGTGATATCTTCTTAACTTATCCATCCATTTGTTGACCTCTGAAAGGATGTTTTTTTGATTACTTTATAAAACAACTCCAAATTGAGGATTTGATTTTCCGTTGGATCTCATGCGGGTTGTATATCCCATTTCAATACCAATGTATTGTGTGAAACCAATCAATATAAAGGATATTAATTTATAGTTGGAAGTCTTAGAATGGAATGCCTTCATCAGGGTGAGTAATTCACATTGTGGTTCAATATTATAGTTTTCAATGATCGTAATTGTAATTCATAAACACTATACCTATTACATAATCATTATCCAAATTAAAATTAATAACCGATATAAATTTACTAGGATTGAATTAATTATTGATTAATTATGGTGATATTAGTGGTTTCCCAAGATAGATCTTCAATCATGATATAACCACCTATGAGGTAGAGATGAGGACAATCCAAACACATTGTTTCAGAGAATGTAATATCTATATGGTTACATGGTGATGCCATTCAGGATGAAGAACACACTAACAGTTTTCATGGAATGATAAAAAAAATAAACTGCCCATATATGGAATCATTCATTTAATTTTAATTTAAAGATATCTTAATATACTCACCAACTAAAGAGAAATATACTACGAATCTAGATACAATTATTTGTATGGTTTGAGATCATTTTCTTGTTGTCAAGATGTTGTAATGTGAGTTATGGATTTGTGAGTTAATTTTACTAGGTCATGGGGTTTCTGAGGAAGTTATATCCATGGACCCATATAAATTTGGGGTAGACATGTCCTGGACATGTACATAATTATTTTTTGAGATCAAGAGATTCATATACATGGTGGGTGTATTACAAAAATTTTATCTAGATTTTTTCTTTATTATTAGTTCCCTTAATAGAAAATTCTATGAATTTGATTGAATTTAAAATGGTTAAAACAATGCTAAGAAGAGTTCATTGAGTTTATGTTAGTGTAAATTATAGCTCTAGTAATGACACTCCAGGATCCTTTGATTGGTTTTTGTAGGGTACATTGACACATCAAGCTTTGGTCAAGGGGAAGTGCTAATTAATATTGAGTAGGTAGTAGAAAACAGTTAATTTACACTATAAACCAATGTGGGGAAATACCCTACACATGATCTTGATATTGTAGCTATTTTTTGTGTTATATGGTGTTGGCTATTTTATAACTTCAGTGAGAGAATATTTTCTTACATTAACCAGATTAATATTCTATATATCTCAACATAGAGTTACCAAAATATCAAAAGTAGGCATTATGTTTATTATATATAGGTTTTCGACCATATGATGGATTATACACCTATTTAGGGTAATTTTTTTGTGGATTCCTTTTTCCAAAAGAAATAGGATGAGCATAAAGTTGTTGATTAGGCATTATAGAAGAAGTTACACTTGATGAGGTTGTTATGTGACTAGAGGATAGATGTTTTTTTAAGACTATGGTTTTATTCATTTTTCTACCATATTGATCACATCCTCACATGGGTAACATGTTATGTCCAGTCAAGAATCATACCCATAGTGTTGCTTAATGAGTGAATATACAGCTACTAGAGAATCCACACCTAGATGGTCGATGGACACTAATGATGTGATACTTGTTCATGGGAGAGATGAAGAATCAATATTTTAAAAAAAATATTTTATATGATATTACCACATCTCTATATGGTATGTAATTCATGGTGTTATGATGATGTATAACAACCTCATACATTGGTTATGGTGTCTATACATAAAGAGAAATAATGCTAGTTTCGTATGCTAATTCCTTACCAATCAGATAGTCAAGGGCAGGAATTATTATCATTGTGGAATGCTAAATCCATTTCATATAACCATGTATAAATCAGATGATATTACAATGGAAAATATGACAGAACTATCCAGGACTCTGATGGGGCATGACATGGTTTGGGTGGTGGTCGATCAGTGGAAATAAATTCACATATTTGAAAAACTAGGGATGCACACTAACATAATGGGACGTAAAAGACATATTTCAATTAAATCATAAATTATACTTTGTTAAATTGAATATTATTTTGGAAATTCATGCATTTTTTACATAATGACTTCGAAATCAATTTCATATAATTCAATGGACTACGATGATATTGTGAAAAATCTACCATCCAAAGGTACATTTAAAGTTCAAGTGGACTATACACATAATGACAGGCATACTATGCGATTGTGTTAAATATGTTTATGGATCCTATAGTGATTTCCTAATCATTATTGATTTTTCATGAAAATTAATTAATAAGATTTTATTTAGAGGGAACCATATGAGGCACATTATGGGATGAAATTTTCATTTATTATTGAAATACATTGGGTGATGTAGTGGTCATGCACCTTAGTATGGTTCATGATTCCCTTCATACATTGTTGCCAATTCAAAAGATATTGATAACCACTCAGATAATAAAGACTTATCATGATGAACATAGAAGGATGACCTTTAAATTATATATTGGTGATCAAGTTTTTATTATAGTGGCTCCACGGTTTGGGCATTGAAATCGAATAATTCATTACAAGTTAACACCTTATTTTTTCAGACCCATTGAGATATAATTATGGATAGGGGATGTGGAATACAATTTAGTTCATCCTTCACATAACTGAGCTATACAGAATGTAACGACCCAAGTATTTATAGAATGATACATTTTCATGTCTATAAATATTTATGAATAAGATATTACCTTTATATTAAAGAGGACACTTTGTTTGATATAATACTCTACACACAACAATAGGTTTCATTGAAATCTTACATTTCATATAACATTGAGTTATACCAAAAAATAATATAAAAATATTATTATTTTAAATTGTAGTTAAGTCATAGATGTTGTACCCCATGAATAAACATAACTAAATATATTATGATTTTACATATTTATTAATTTTTTTAAAAATATACAATGAATATAATAGGCTTTAATAAGAATTAATCGTATTTTATTAATTAAATACTATAATATTTTTAAAAGGTCATTTTACCATCTTTTTATAATGTACCCTTTTTAAATTTAGAATTTTTTTTTACTTTTATATGTTCTATTTAAAAAAATTAAAATTTTATTTACAAGTAGAACAAAAAGATTTACATTGGATGATATTTTGGTATTTTTCTAATACAATTCATATTTTTATGAATAGGGAAAAATACTGCATTTTAATTAAAAACTACCTTTTCATTTAATTTATTTATATATTTATATTATTAATTTAATTGGTTTTAAAGTGTAATTGAATTAAATTTCCATCATTTAATCCATTTATGGTCATTAAAAGAAATTTTAATTTTAAATTGTACATAAAAACATGTCATTCTATTGATAGTTATTGATTTTTAAAAACATTTTATATAGTTATGACTCCAAGAGTTAATTTAAAATTAATTACTGCACCTTATGTGTTTTTAATTTAAAAAAATTGATTCCATATTTGGAATCAAGAGGACCTTGTTGTTAATATAGGTCCCATTTTTTTAGACATTTTTAATAGTAACTTGAGTAATGATTTTATTTACTATTGTTAGATGGTACATCTGGTAAATAAGGGTAAAAAACATTATAATAATATTAAATTACCCTAAAACATGTCTGAATCCTATTGGATGTTACATTTCTAACCATGATAACCTTTGTGTTAATTTTGGGACCCCATGGAGACACTTTGTTGTGAAAATTACATTTTATAATAATAAATTTTATTTAAATAAAAATGTAACATAAACATGTATAATTTAGTAAAATAATTTTTATATGGGGATATATAAGTGATATATTAGACTATAAATATTCATTATAAATATCAAAATATTTCTTAAATCATAGAATTTTATTTACAAAATTTTATACACCAAAAAAATAAATATTTTTATGACACAATGGTGATGTAGTGACTACATTATTAATGAATTATTTAAATAAATTTGATTATAAATATAAAAATAAAATTATTTTGATACTTTTTATGCCATAAAAGAATTATAGTTATACTTATGACTTGTTATATTTTTATTAATGAAGTTTTCTCAAAATGATCATGTTTATATGGCTTTTTAAAAATGCCATGATATGAATAGTATATAAATTGACATAAATGAGTTTTTAAAACAAATATTATTTTATTAAATGATATAATAGTATTAATAGTATATGATACACAAAAATAAATTAGATAATGTTTTAATTTTCATTAATTATCCACTTTAGGTTCTATTGAAATTTTACAGTAACTATATTAACAATATAGTGTGAACAAACAAGAAGACATCGTACAAGTTAAATTATATAACTAAGGTTTAATGCTAAATGATAAGTTAAAATTTGACACAAAACTTTTAAAAGCCATATTGGTTTAGAGGATTTAAACATATACTCATATTATATTCAAATCAAATGAGTTTTAGACCTTTTGAAAATCTAAATTTAGTTTGTAATAAAATAATATATCATGGCATTTCTAAAGTACCCCTCCACCCTCTTATAAAAGGCCACCACCTATGACCCCTTATACCCACATCTCTATATCCCCATGTATCATAAAAAATATACCCAAATAATCTCTAAATATATTAATCTTCCTCTTAGAATGGTTTCCTTGGGCCAAAGGATATTCATGAAAGCATTTTATCTTAAATCAAGTGGAGTTACCCAATTTGATGTAATGTATTCACTAAAGTTCATTTCATTTATTTTCATTCTCCACTACCTATGATATTATTATTATTTTTTAAAAAAACAATTATACTAAATATACAATGTTTTTTTATGAAATTTTTTAGAACAACACTTACACACACCTTTGTTTAATTGATATGAACAAACAGTTTCAGTGTACGACGAATTACTACCTTAGGAAACAATGATTGTTCGATTTTCCCCTACCACCTCTCATAGTGGACATTATGATGGAACTGTAATTATATATGATATATATTATATTTAAATTTTCTATATGCTTCTATAATTTTTATTTAAAATATAGATTTATTCTTTTTTGGATGTGTAAATAAGTTAATTTCTTCTCAAGAATTGCGGACAACCACCCCCTCAATGTTATATGACTAATTCATTCCATACATGGAATGTATAAAGTATGGAGTTAATGAAATTATGTAACATATTTATCATAAGATATTATACTGTAATTATCATATACATATGTATTATTTAGTTTTCATTTTATTAATATGAAAAATAAAGGAAATTTGCGTTCATGCGTATGTACGTCTTACCGTGTCCATGAACGGTGCATTTCATTTCATATCTCTAAATGCTATGAACATTTATAAATTAATATATACTGGATTTATATCACTTTTAAATCATGTATACTATTCTTATGATATTTTACTTTTGACCACATTAACAATATGTAATTATAATAAGATAATTTTCTACTCAAGTACCCAATATCGACAAAATGACTGGTATTAACACAAATTGTATTATAATTTTTATAATTATGTAATAAGTGATATAAATTTTTTAATAAAAATGTAAAAATATCTTATGAAATTATAAATTAACTAATTTTTATTATTTAGGAAGAACCATGAACATAGGTGATGAATCAGACTCATGGTGAGGGAACTTCTAATGCCAATTTCCATTCTTTGGGTTAATATTCTACTTCTTGATTATGAAAGGCTTTGATTATCTAAGAATTAAATGTTGATATTCTATATCTTATTTCTACACGTTTCATGTGTATTTAATGTATATATACATAATCTATCTATTTTATTACCAAATGATCATTGTAAGAGAACCTTTTACCCACCTCTTTTACTCAAATACTTATTTTATAATAAGTTTTTTAATTTCCTTTTTTATATGTTGGGATATGTTATTTTATATACATATTTATTTAAATTTAATTTCCAAGTGATTTTATACCTTTTTCTCTCTCATAAAATCATTTTACGAATTTTTAAATGAAGACATTATTCTGTGGAATTTTTGTAAGGGAATTTCTAATCTGAATTTCCTCTCTTTGGGTTTTACGCATACTTTGTTGATTATATTATTCAAATATTGTGTGTGTGGTCATATTATAGTTATTTATGTTTTAATTTCCACTACCCTATGTGTGTATATACAATTGCAACACATTATCACCCCATTGATAAATTTTTACGTCATCTATATGATCATTGTAAAGGACAATGTCTCAATCTTCATTCATTGAGGCATATCATCATATTGTCCTCCTTTATTATACTATTAGGTGTATATACTAACCATTGAAATATTACACCGTTAATAACCTTATTCTAATAAAATTATAGGTTTCTTTTAATGTTATTTTTTAATTATTTATATTCAATTATTTCCTCAAGTGGTAAGTCACTCTTTAACTAAAACATTGTTTTAAATGTTTTAAATGTTTTAAATATTCATACTTATAAATCATTATTATTAATTTTCATGTTTTCAAAAAAATTTAATGATTTATTTATATGAAAATTAATGTTTTAAAAATTTAATTACTTCATATTTTTCAAGGTTTTATGGGACACATTGATTAAAAAAATCCCTTTATTAAATGTTTTAAATGTTTTTTGAAATGGATTGAATATTTCAATATCTTTAATTTATTTATTGTGGTAAATGTGTGAAATGATGATAACATCAATCCTTAATGTGTTATAATTATGTAATGGTACTTGAACATTTGATGGTGGTTATGTGATAAACAAATAAAGGTGGTTTTGTGATAAACCTACAGCAGGTGAGCCCGAGATAGCTCTCCAATGCATTGGGTAAAATGACAGAGGTAAATAATAATTTTTTACTAAGAGATTTTGGGAGTACACTGTGATGTTAATTCAAAATTTAACCCTTTACATAGCAGTCAAAGCTACATCATACATATGTTTTGGATTCCACAAGTTATCTTTATGATTTATGACTTCTATGTGTTATTCATAAATCATATTATTCCAGGAGGTATATTAAAGATATTATCTTTTACGATTGAAAATTTTTATTTAATGGATTTTTTTGTATTTCTAAACTAATGTTTTATTTCCTTATTTTATATTACATACTGAGATTTTAATGTACATAGCCAGTTTTTTAACTATTTTTCACAGTGTATAAGGATAGGTATCACAAAGGTATAATTAATGAGAATTTTTATCAGGAAAATAATTCTTGTTTTTTAAGTAGTTTCAGAATTGTGAAAATAATTGAATAGATTATAAGTTCCTACTTTGTAATTTTTGATATGTAACGTATGAGTTATGGCCCAATTCTCTAAAACTCTAAAACTAAAAGACCATTGATGTGAATTAAAGCCAAATTTTTGAATCATCTCAGGATTAATTAATGTTTATAGTCAGGGCCTAAAAGTTGGTATCATATGTTGGTTTAGATGTCTTTAAGGGTTAGGGTGTAATTTACACATAAGTGACATGTTTTATATAACCACATTGGTTATCGTATTATAAAGAGTCACAGTTATTTTTGGCAAATTAATTGAGTATAAGATAACATTAATAAATATATCTTATTATTAACCCTCCTCATAAGATAGTAAATGATGATTTTATTGATATAATCACACTGGACATTTTGGTTTTAGTAAATTAATGGATCAAGTAGGCGATAAAATGAAAATGGATATGAAGGAAACTATAGTGATTTTTATAATAAGTAACTCAATTAAATGGGAGTTTCAATGAGAGATCTTGTTGTTATTCTTAACCAAATATCCAGAGTCCCGATTGACCACTTGACCCTTGGTGATTTTCTAATGCGTCATACATGCGATAAAGGAATCCCTATAGATGATCAGGTAATAATCATAAATGTATGTATATTAAAAACCCATGTGTCAATTATATGGAAAGAAACACCTACAAAAATGTTTTAAAGGGATGTCAAGATGTTTCACAGTGGTAATGAATGTCATAAAGAAATAACCTAACATGGAAAATGGATACATATAGTTGACTCCAGGAAAGGGGAAGATGTTCTTTCAGAAAGATCAATTAAATGTTTTAAATGTGGTGTACATTGTCATTATTGAAAACTAAGTCCAATGAAGAAGGTTCATGAATGGCATCAGCAGTACCATACAAATATATGTTTACCCATTCCTAATTCCATTTTAATTTAAGATGAGGAAACTAAAAATTACCTTTTAATGGTATGGATTATTTCTCACCTCATATTTTGAAATTACAGAAATCATAGTGATTTATGCATGATTTTGTTTTTTGGAATTAATTATGAAATAATTAATTGGGAATACATGGATAAAGGATACTGAAATAATGCTTGATGAATAAGATTTCAAAATGTGAGAAATTGAAGAGTTATATAGGATCTATTGATGATGATATATTAAAATGTATTAATGTTGTGATTAAATTGGAATAATTCTATTTTAATTGGCGAATATTTATCTTTTCTTCTCTGGATGTAGTTATAAATAACTATTTGCGTTTATATGATCCTTGAATTTAAAGTAATTAAATGTTATTAATTTTTGAGATTTTTTTTAATAATTATATAGTTTTTTGAAAAAGGACAACACACAGACTGTGTGACAACCTCTCGCATCAGAAAAAGGTGCGGGACTCAAACCCACAACCAAAGGATGACTGGGATTATCGCCAACTACTGGACTATGTGAATTCCCTGATTAGAATGACTTGTTTATATATAAATGATTGTATGTATCATGAATAAGTTAATTTTGGATCTTGGGTTTTATAAAATTAATTTTCTTTTCTAAAGGAAAATTATTGTGTGATTTAGTAATAAATATATTTTGGAATATTTTCTATCATTTGGGAACATGATATGCCTAAGAAAAATATAATACTATGGGATTTCATTTGAGGAGTAATGGTGGAATTTTATTTTATAAGAATATACATTTTCATTGTGGACTTGTAGTGATTCTGGTTATCTATGAAAATTATTTACCTATCTTGGATAATATTTGATTAGGTTAATTAATTTTATGTATGATACTTTATGAGTAGTTGATGTTATTTGGATACAAATGTTATGATTTATTGTGGAAGACAATGTGATCAAATACTTCAGAGTTATGGGTTTCAATCTTAGTTTGGATTATTTGGAATAATTTTAAGGTTGATTGTGTATTTAATGGTCTTTAATGAACTTGGGGTATTGTATATTGAATTTTTTATATTAAGAGTAGTATTTCTTTTTATAAAGGATTATCCTTTTTCTGGATTATCTGATCTTGTACTAACCATTTTGGTTTTGGTTAATGTCTAATGATATGGGGAATATATAGTTCATGTTTTTTAGATTATGTGGTTGTCTAGATATTGATTCTAGAACTTCTGGTGTGACCATGACATAATTAATACTCATTGTTTGGAGAAAAGATGGGTTTATAGAAAACATTTATTAAAGGATGAGACTTTACTTGAAAGGTAAATATATTTTCTTATGTTCATAGTAAATCTCCTAAATAAATTCCAAAAAATTATGAAATGTAACAAAAAATAAAAACATTTTCCGGTCACTTTTCCTATTGGGGAATCAATAATTGTTTAACCAATCACATGTTTATAGTTTTCTAGTAGTTAATTATCCCCTGATCATGTTTTATATGACTCTGCATCCAAACATGACACTTAGTTTCTATTACATATCCCTATTTTCTTATATGAGATCCTAGTATATGTTATCATGTATAACCTTTTTACACATCTATCATTATTTAAATGTGATAGTTTTATTGAATCTTTTTCTGACGTGGTATTTTCAATGATATTTCTGTGCCAAAATTTAAAATTATGAGGACACAATTTCCATAATGGGGGAAGGATGTAACGACCCAATTATTTATAGAATGATACATTTTCGTATCTATTAGTATTTATGAATAAAATATTAATTTTATGTTAAAGATGACACTTTTTTAATAGCATACTTCACATGCAAGAATGAGTTTCTTTTAAATCTTACGTTGCACACAACATTGAGTTATACTGACAAATAATAAAGTAGTAATATAATTTGAAATGGTAGTTAATGAATATAAATTGTATATATGAGAATAAAAAAATAACTATATTATGATTTTACAAATTTATTCAATGTTTTCAAATTCATCTAATGAATATTAGAGGCTACAAATAAGAATGAATCTGATTTTAAGCATTAAATACTCTAATACTTTTAAAATATTGTTTTACCGCCTTTTGATGATGAACTATTTTTAAATATAGTTTTTATTACACTTTTATATGTTCTATTTGACAAAATAAATATCTTATTTAGAAGTGGAGCTTCAAAATTTACATAGGATGAAATTTTAGTATTTATTTGATAAAAATCATATTATTATGAATATTTAAAAATAATATTTTTTTTTCAAAACTACCTTTTCATATAATTTAAACATATATTAATATTATTATATTACTAGTTTTTTATGTGTAATCGAATTATATTTTTATATTTTAATCTAGTGATGTCTATTCTATTTAATTTCAGTTTTAAATTACACATAAACAAATGTCAATCTTTTGATCGTTATTACATCTTACAAACTATCTTTCTGGTTTTGAAAGGGGAATTAATATTAAATTCATTACTCCTACTTTTTTCATTGAATTTGTAAAAATGGATTCCAGATTAGGAATCTAGATGTCCAAATTTTCTAAATAGGTGGCTTTTATTTATATACATTTTGAATAGTAACTTTAGTAATTATTTTATTTACCATGGTTTAAAGGGTAAATATAGATAATAAGGTTACCAAATTAATATTATAATAATATTAAACAACAATAAAATATATCTGAATCATATTTTACGATACAATTCTATCCATGGACATACTTGTGTTGATTTATGGGACCCCTTGGAGCCACTCTAATGTTAAAATGGAATTTTATAAGAAATAATTTAAAGTAATGAAAAATATAACATAAACATGTATCTTTTAGAAAAACAATTTCTATATGGCGTTATATAAATGACCTCTTAGACTATAAATTTTAATTTGAAATATAAAATTATTTCCTAAGTCATGTAATTTTATTTTTATTTTTTAGATATAAACAAATAAATAAATTTATGACATAATGACAATGTACTAATTTCCTTGTTAATGAAATAATTAATTAAATGAGAATATAAATATTAAAATAAATTTATTTTGAATCTTTTTACGCCATAAAAAAATTTTACGGATGATTATGAGATGTGATATTTTAATTCATGAAGTTTTTTAGAACTAATAATGTTTTTATGAATTTTTAAAAAATTCACGATCTTAATACTATGGAAATTAAAATAAATGTGTTTTCAAAACATATACTATTCTATTAAATGATATAATAGTCCTTAAAATCAATTACTTGAAAAATTGAATTATATAATGATGAATATATCATTAATGAAACACTCGAGGTTTAATTGGAATTTTATAGTAATTATATTCACCAAATAGTAAGAATATACAAGAAGACATTATAAGAGTTAAATTAGATAACTAAAATTTAATGAAAATGATAAGATTAAATTTCAATCCAAAACATCAGTAAACCCTATTTTTTGAATGGATTTATAACAATCCTCATCTTATATTTGAAGGAAATTTTTTTTGGACCTTTTTAATATCAAAAATTAGTTTATAATAAAATAATATTTCAAGACATTCCTAATGTACCCATCTACCCTCTTAGAAAAAACCACCACCTACAACACCATACAAACACCTCTCAAGCCCCTTGGATCGTCCATCCTATACCCATGAAATATCTTAACATCTCCCTCTTCCTCCTAGAAGACATACTTTTGGTATAAGGAAATTAATGTAAACCGTTTTAGCCTTAATCAAAAGAAGTTACCGGATTTGAGGTAACGTCTTCTCTCAAGTTGTTTTCTTTTTTTCTCCTTCTATACACCCAATGATATTATTATTCATTTTTTACCTTAAAACACATGTATCTTTCATATATTATGATTTTCATGAGAATGATTCTATCTACATTTACACACACCTTTATCTAATTGATACAAACATATAGGTTCTGTGAACGGTGAACTACTGCCTCACGAAATGATGATTGTTCGATTTTCCCCTACCACCTCTCATGGTGGCCATTATGATGTCACTATAATTATATATGAATATATTATATTTATATTGTATCTATCCTTCTATAATTATCATTTATAACATACTTTTATGACTTTTTTGATGTATATGTACGATAATTTCATATGAGGAAATGTGGATTACCTCCCCCTCAAAGTGATATGGCTCATTCATTCCATACGTTGAATGTATAAAGCATGAAAATTATTATATTATGTAACATATATATCATATGATATTATACTGGAATTATAATATACATATGTAGCATTACTATTCATTTCATTAATAAGACAAATAAATGAATGTAGCGTTCATGCATATGTACATCTTACCGTCTCCATAAATGGTGCATTTAATTTATTATTACCAAATGTTAGGGAATATTATAAAAACTAATATACTAGATATATATTATATTATAATAATTAATACTCTTATGAAGATATTTTACTTTTGAGTACATGAAGAATTTTTTTATAACTAGATCAATTTATACTCAAGTACCCAATATCAAAAAAAATGATCGATATTAACATAAATAATTATATAATTTTCATAACGTGGTAATAAGTGATATTAATGGAATAATGAAATTGTAAAAGGTTCTTAAAAAATTATAAATTAACTTATGTTTATTATTCTGGAAGAACAAGGAACATATGTGTGGAATCAGACTCTTGGTAAGAGAACTTCTTAACACAATTTCCATTCTTTGGATTAATCTACTACTTCTTGATTCTTCAATGCTATGATTATGTGATTAAATGATTTTGATATTATATCTTTTATTTATACTTTATTTATGTGTAATAATATTAAATATACATAATCAAAATATTTTAATATCAAAATGATCGTTGTATTGGAACCTTTCACCCTCTTCTTTTTGTCAAAGACTTATTTTATGATATGTATTTTAATTTCGTTTTTCTTATGTTGGGATATGTTCTTATATATTGTTATTGTCATGACCCGTCCTCGGGTCCCGTGCCGTGACTACCCCAAGCCCGCCTTCCATAGGCCAGGGGCTGGCGACTAGCACCAAGGTGTAAATCCCAGTAAAAAGGGAAGGCATTGCCTTTGTAAAGTAAACAAGCACCACAGAGTAATCAAGTGAAAAAATGTAAACACTAAGTAAAAGTTGGTAAAAAATTAATTGTGGAAAAGTAAAGGGGGCCGGAAATACAAGTCCAAATGTAAAGTACAACTGAAAGAGGAAAAACATCAACTGAAAGAAAAAGCCGCAGCGTCGAGCCGTCCACTGGAAGTCCCACCTAAAGGGTGGGTACAGATAGCCTCCACTGCTCCTCGGGTCCAGCCGACCGCTCCGAGTGCGTCCCGCCCAGTGGTCCACCTCCAAGTACTGTCCTTCTCTACAAGCCTCCACCACGATCAGCGTTGTCCATCGTCCGCAACCAACACAACGAAGTGCGGGCATAGACCGTGAAGGGGTGAGTATAAGCTACTCAGTAGGGACCCCGAGACCCACGAAGGTCTCCCAGAATCCACAATGGATAATACACAATGGAAAGATACAATCATGAAATAACATCCAACATGGCATAGGTATATGCCCATACATATACCTAAGTCATCAATACACGCTCGGCTCCATCATCCGAGCTCAAGTACAACCCAGTCCACACTGGAAAGCAAAACGTAAAATCCACACAGGATAGCTCAACACTATCCAAAAAGGAAAGTAAAACATAAAATACACACAGGATAGCTCAACGGAATCCACAAAGGAAAGAAAACAGGGTTTTCAGCTCACACAGGTATACTTCTTCAAATGAAGATAGAGATGATCACTGATCCGTCTAAGTTGTCGGACCCACAAAGGATCGATAGGTAACTAACCCCCGCAAAGACCCACACATGATCGGGCCCACAGAGGACTTGTAGGCGCTGACTCACACAAAACCATTGAGCACTAACCCACACATGATCGGTCCCACATAGGATCGGTAGCACTGATTCACACAGGATCGCTGAGTGTTGTAGTCGTCGTCGTCTAATCCACTAAGGATCTCTGTACAGTCGTCGTCATCACAGTAGCAGTCGCAGCCAGCTCTAGGGTTCCCGTATACAGCAAGCTCGTTCGGGAGGGTCCGCTCCACGAGCCGAGAGGCTGATACATCAACTGACACATAGTCCAGAGTTGATGTATCCAAAAGTTCCGTATCGTTAACAGGAACTCAACGTCGCAGACGGCGCGTCAATCGGACGCCCGGTCTGAGAGTTATTGGCTTTTTCGTCCCTGGGGCCTGGTTGGTTTTAAGGCAAAACCAACCCGACCGTACTCCACCTACATCCAATCCTCGGGCGGAGTATGCCAAAAGATCCGTCTCACTTAGAGGAATTCAACTACGTCGATGGCACGTCGATCGGACGTCCGAAGCTCAAGATATGAGTGTTTCTGCTCCGAGGGCCCGGTTGGTTTCGTGTACGAACCATCCTGGCCGAACACAAAGTATTTTGAAACCTTGAGTGTGATATACCGAAATGACCGCCTCGATCCAAGGATCGCATTTCCACTGACGGCGCGTCGTTCGGAGGTTCGTAGCTCATGATACGGGGAAAAGACGGAAAACGGTCCGAAGACGGGGGGTCTGGGACCGGACCGACCCAGCCCAACCCCCCCTGGGTCGGCCCTAACCGGGTCGACACAACCTGGGTCCGGGTCAGACCCGGTTCGGTGCGGCCCGGTCTGGCCAGGGCGCGACCCGGCCGGTCGGGCCGGCCCGGCCCGGCTCGGCCGCACGGCCGAGCGAGGGAGCCGCGGGGCGCTGCCCCCGCGGGTTGAAAGTGTCGCGGCCCACATGGGGTCGCGCTAGAATTCAACGGACGCGGCTTTGCCGCATCGCGTGCCTGCCGGACCCGCGCGGTCGCGGGTCCACTGGCCGCCGCCGCCGCGGCTTCATCCGCGGTGGCCCTGCCCGGCGGCGCGTCGAGGCGCCGCCGGTGGTTTCCGCGGGGCACCGCAGTTGCTCCGGTGGTCCGATTTTGCTCCCGTCTGCGCCGTAGCTCCTCCCGGGTTCTGTACTTCACTGCGGAAACAACGAATCACCCCTGCTGCATGTTTTGTCGTCACCCGCCAATTATCACAACAACGAAGAACTACCGAGGGTTGTCGGGCCGTGTTTGTTTGGCCCGCACCCTCCGCGTTAGGTGATAACAATCGGGAATAAAATATTCAAAACATGAACAACAAGCAAGGCCCAATTTTAATAGAATTAAAATTGAACTTGATTTGGGTTCTTCGTTTTTAAAGAAACAATCACGGGAATTAAGGATTGTTCTCAAATAAAAATCCCTACCTCGCCGTAGTCGTCGAGCACGCGTTCTTCGCGGAATTCATCATCGCGGAAAGAGGTGATCATCGCGTTGACGAACTCCGAGGATCAAAAACATATAGATTTAATTAATAATAATTAAATCCATATTGTTGTTATAAAATCCATAGAGAATGTAAAAGAATAAACCCGAAATCTCCTACCTCAAGCAGTTCGTGATCGGAGATCGTCGCGGGGAAGAACGTCTCGGAAGAAGCGTCGTCGATCTCCGAGGATGACGGCGTTCTTCACGTTCTTCGTGTTCTTCGCGTTCTTCGCGTTCTTCGATAAGGAGGATGAAGGCACAAAATTTGTCAAAACCTCTCAATGAGCATTTCTCCAGAAGTCGTGCGTTGGTCTTATTTTATTATTATTCCAACAAATTGTAAACAGGTTAAGAAACGATTAAATTAATTCATATAATTAATTCACGATGTTAACCGCCCAATTAATTCGTGCGTTAAGAAATTAAGAAAATGCGTCAGTTGACTTTCATAATGAAGGGTTTTCGCGGGTGCGTTACTTAGTGGAAAAGAAACGGTGGGCTCGTGCGGGCCCCACCCCACAAATATCCTACCAAGGGGGTATGGTATTTTTGGATAGCCCCTTATCCACAACAACTCAGCTTAAGTAGCTTTAGGTGGCTTTCAAGTGGCTTTAAGTGAGAGAACATAATGTTTGTCGTACCAATTATTTTATTTCTTAACATTAAGCCCAAAAGTTAAACACCACAACTGAGCAAACGCAACTCCAGAAGGTGCGTTTCTATGTAAATACCGGCGCTGCAATTCCATCGGTGCCCTTAGAATTTGATTCCGACCACCGGTTCAAAAGTTAGAAAAACCGGCTCGTTCGTTCACTGAACGTACCTGAGCCAAACTTCCGAAAATGATTAGGGGCACACCGGGCCTCGGAATCAGGTGCCGTCAGAAACTGCGTTCTTGTAAAAATTCAAAGAAAATTAAGAAAAAAATTTCCTTGATTTTTTTCGGGTCTCTACATCACTCCCACCTCAGGGATTTACGTCCCCGTAAAGATACATCAAAAACTGGGGAAACAAATGTGGGTACTGAGCACGCATCTGAGCCTCCCGCTCCCAAGTGCTCTCCTGGAGGTTCCTGTGTTGACATCTGATGCGCACAAGAGGAATCGATCGTCCACATAGGACCCGCTCTTGTTGATCCTTGATCTCCACCGGGACCTCTGCAAAAGTCTCCCCATCATCAACGTCTAGCTCCCCGTGGTCAATGATGTGTGTCGGGTCGTGCACGTATCTCCTCAGCTGGGATACGTGGAAGACGTCGTGCACCCAGTGAAACTGAGGTGGTAGAGCCATGCGATAAGACACCTCACCAATCATGCTGAGGAACTGGAATGGTCCGATGAAGCGTGGAGACAGCTTGCCACCTCGGCCAAATCTCTATAATCCACGTCGAGGTGAGACACGCAAGAAGACGTGGTCGCCATCCTTGAACTCTAGTGGCCTCCGCCTCCTGTCAGCGTAAGACTTCTGCAGGCTCTGTGATATCCTCATCCACTCCTGGATGACCTGGACCTTCTCTGTCATGGCCTGGACCATCTCTGGTCCCATAAGTGCTGACTCCCTAGGGTCTTTCCAGCACAAAGGAGATCTGCAAGGTCTGCCGTATAACGCCTCATAAGGTTCCATCCCGATGGTGGAGTGGTAGCTGTTGTTGTACGCGAACTCCACCAAGGGTAGGTGGTCCTCCCAGATGCGACCAAAGTCGAGGACACATGCGCGGAGCATGTACTCGAGAGTCTGAATGGTTCTCTCCGTCTGACCATCCGTCTGAGGGTGAAAGGCGGTGCATAGATGAAGCTGCGTCCCGAACGCCTCCTGCAACCCCTTCCAAAGCCGGGAAATAAAGCGAGCATCGCGATCGGAGACGATAGATGATGGCACACCGTGAAGCCGTAAAATCTCCTGAATGTAGAGACCCCCCCAAGCTCTCCACTGAGCCCTGCTCTCTGATGGGTAAGAAGTGAGATGACTTGGTGAGTCGGTCGACAATCACCCAGATGGAGTCGTGACCTCTGGAAGTACGTGGAAGTCCAGTCACGAAGTCCATAGATATTCCATCCCACTTCCACTCCGGAACCTCCAAGGGTTGTACCCAGCCTGTTGGTACCTGGTGCTCTGACTTCACCTTCTGGCAGGTGAGGCATCGAGAAACGAACTCCGCTACAGCCTTCCTCATGCCTGGCCACCAGTGCGGTCGTCTGAGGTCCTGGTACATCTTCGCCACTCCAGGATGTACCGCCAAAAGAGAAGTGTGAAACTCTCTCAGCACCTCCTCTCGTAAAGCGACTAGTACCAAGGTACGTCCTTTGAAAAGGATGTCGTTCCCTACTCCAAAGGAGAAGCCATCAGGTGCCTGTCCTGAGGATATCTGTGCATGCCACGTCTCACAGTCTGCGTCCCCACGCTATGCCTCTCTGACCCGCTGTAGTAGTAAAGGGGTGACTGTGAGAGACTGGAGGAAGGCTGCTCCATCTCTATCCATGAAGGATATCTGCAAAGAGGCTAGCTGCTATGTCGCCTCCTCAAGTAGCTGAATGCACGTCCTCCTGCTGAGAGCATCAGCCACCACGTTCCCCTTCCCAGGAGTATAGACTATCTCAAAGTCATAGTCTTGGAGGAACTCGAGCCATCGCCGATGTCTCAGGTTCAGGTCCTTCTGCGAGAAGATGTACCTGAGACTCTGATGGTCAGAAAAGACTGTCAAGCGCTCTCCCATCAGATAGTGTCGCCATGTCATTAGAGCGAAGACTACTGCTGCTAACTCTAGGTCATGGGTAGCGTAGTTCTGCTCATGCGGCCTCAACTGACGTGATCCAGAGGCGATCACTGCCTGCTCCTGCATCAGGACACATCCGAGTCCGGTCCCTGATGCATCGCAGTAGACTACGTACCCTACTCCCTCCTCAGGCAACCTCAAGATAGGTGCGCTGGTCAATCTCTGTCTCAGCTCCTGGAAGCTCTGCTGACATCTGTTTTACCACACAAAGGATTTCCCTTTCTTCGTCAAAGCTGAGAGAGGTGCCACAACTCTGGAGAAGTCTGGCACAAACCTCCGATAGTATCCAGCTATCCCCAAGAAACTCCGCATCTCTGTCACGCTCCTGGGTGGCTCCCAATCTAGCACTGCCTCGATCTTCGCAGGATCCACTGCAACTCCCACCTCAGAGATGATGTGTCCCAAGAAGTGGACCTCACGTATCCAGAATTGACACTTCGAGAGAATTCCATAATGTCGGTGCTCTCGGAGTGTGTCTAGTACGACACGTATGTGATAGGCATGCTCCTCCTCAGTCGTCGAGTATATCAAAATGTCGTCAATGAAGACCATGAAAAATCGATTGAGGAATGGCTGAAATATCATGTTCATGAGGCCCATGAACACTTCTGGAGCATTGGTTACGCCGAATGGCATAACCAAGAACTCATAGTGGCCATAAAGACATCTGAAGGCCGTCTTCTGCACGTCCTCATCTCGAACTCTGAGTTGATGATAGCCTGACCCGAGGTCTATATTCGAGAACCACCGTGCTCCCTTGAGCTGATCGAAGAGGTCATCAATCCTTGGTAGCGGATACTTGTCCCTCACCGTCACCTAGTTCAGATGATGATAATCGACATAAAGTCGCAAGCTCCCGTCCGCCTTCTTGGCGAACAAAATCGGTGAAGCCCAGGGTGAGACACTGGGTTAGATGAAACCCTTTCCCTGTAAATCCTCCAACTGTACCCGTAGCTCTCGAAGATCAGCGTGGGCCATCCGATACACTGGAGTCGATATCGGGGCTGTCCCGGGGTACAAGTCAATATGGAAGTCTACCTCTCTGCGAGGAGGTAGTGTTGGAACTTCATCGGGAAAGACATCCGCATACTGATCCACCACTGCAGGAAAACTAGGACTCTGCACGTCAACAGCTCCTAGGATGAGGCTAGCCAACTAATGAGTGATGGGCCATCCTCTCCTCTGCAGAAGTCCATCCTGTGCTGCGAAGACTCCCTTCTCGCCAGTGAAGGTGAACCTGCTCCCGTTGGTGCGTACACATCGCACCTTGCACCTAATACAGTCAATATGTGCTTGGACTGTAGATAACCAATCCATGCCCAAGATGACGTCGTAAGGCCTCGACGCTGCTACTAGAAGATCCCAGCCGATGCTCTCGCCTCCTAGAGTAAGCTCACATTGCCGGCACCAGTGCGTAATCGTCGAGTCTGCTCCCGTAGGAGTCTCTAGCCGTAAGGATCGAGCCAACGACTCTGTCGGAATCTCTGAGCTCCGAACAAGGGCAGCGGCTATGAAAGAGTGATTCGCTCCTGTGTCTATAAGAACTGCAGCATGGGTGGAATAGACACAGATCGTACCTCGAATCATCTCGGGCGTGTCGTGGTCATAGGCCTCCGCTGCCTGGAGCTGTGCCTGTCTCTTCCCGCCTTCTCTTTATGGTCGGGGTGGACCTCCTGTTCGTGGTGGTGGTAGACGCTCAAATCGTCGCCCACCACCTACTGCTCGGCCAGCTCCTCTGCCTCGTCCGCCTCCTCCCTGCGGACCGCCATGGTCGACCCTCTTTTTCTGCCTGGGTGGCCCCTCAACTGTCTGTTGCTCCTCGACACGGTGGGTCGGGCAGTCACGAGCCATGTGACCCTGCCCGCCACAAGTGTATCACTGCCTGCCTCTCGAATGACTGGCTCCCCGCTGTGTGCCCCGCACTGCTGAGCCAGTTTCATGAGGCCGTCTACGTGAGGGTCTGGTCTTCCTGGACCCCTGAGTCATTCGTCGACTGCCCGCTGCGGAAGACTCTGCTAAGTGTCGCCCCGCGGTAGGTCTCGCCGCTGGAGAAGTCTCAGCAAGAAAGCTCTCGATCAAAAGTGCTCGCTCTAGTACTCCTTCCTGGGTCGGGATGCTGAGGGAGATCAGTGATTCCCTGATCTCCTGTCTCAATCTCTGCTCAATGGTCTGGGCCTGGAAGAATTGGTCATGTACCATGTCGGTCGAGTAGCGCGAGAGATCGGTGAATCTCGCCGAGTACTGGGCGACCGTCAAGCTACCCTGCCGCAGCTGAAGAAGCTCCTGGATGCGCACCGCACAGAGGGTGGCCGGGACAAAATATGAGGGGAAGAGGCCCTCAAAGTCTGTCCAGATGAGAGAGGCCTCATCGTGCACCTGGAGCATCAAGCTCCACCATCGTCCAGCTGCTGCGTGCAGTAGGCTCGCTGCGAGGATCACCATGAGGTCTGATGGTGTCCTCACTAGCCGGAAAACTCGCACCACTGCCTCCAGCCAGTCCTATGCTGCATGGGGTTCGTCTCCCCACGGAACCTAGGTGGTCGCTAGCGCAGAAACTCGTGCAGAGCTCCAAGGTGACGTGCATCGTCAGCGGCTGGTGCTGGAAGCATCGGAGGCTCGGCGAGTAGAGGTATCGTCGGTGCCTCTGCTGTCAAAGGGCCCTGTACCGAGGCCTCGTCGCTCGGCGGGCTGTCATCACGTATGACTCTTGGAACCCTAGCTAGCTGCCGTCGTGGGGCCATCCTGAAAAGGAAACATGTGCGCCTCGGTCAGAACAGTATACCTGGTGAGCTGACATAAAGTAATCACAAATAAAACATGAAACACACATGCAATAAATGTTTTCGTGCATTAAGTCAGAAATCAGAAGTCAGGGTCCTGGTGTACGGATACGTCGGCCGCCGCACCAACACTAGACTCCCTGGACTGATAACCAAACCCAATACGCTAAACACTATTGCTTCACATAGAAGAAAGATCAGAGTCTGCGGTAGAACCGAACTGCTCTGATACCAATTTGTCACGACCCGTCCTCGGGGCCCGTGCCGTGACTACCCAAAGCCCACCTTCCATAGGCCAGGGGCTGACGACTATCACCCAGGCGTAAATCCCTGTAAAAATGGAAGGCATTGCCTTTGTAAAGTAATCAAGCACCACAGAGTAAGAAAGCGGGAAAAAAAGAAAACACTAAGTAAAAGCTGGTACAACAGTATGTGCGGAAAAGTAAAGGGGGCCTGAAATAGAAGTCCAACTGTAAAGTACAACTGAAAGGGGAAAAACAGCAACTGAAAGAAAAAGCCGCAGCGTCGAGCCGTCCACTAGAAGTCCCACCTGAAGGGTGGGTACAGATAGCCTCCACTACTCCTCAGGTCCAGCTGATCGCTCCGAGTGCGTCCCGCCCAATGGTCCACCTCCAGGTACCGTCCTTCTCCACAAGCCTCCACCACGATCAGTGTTGTCCGTCGTCTGCAACCAACACAACGAAGTGCGGGCATAGCCTGTGCAGGGGTGAGTATAAGCTACTCTGTAGGGACCCCGAGACCCCCGAAGGTCTCCCAGAATCCACAAAGGATAATCCACAAAGGAACGATACAATCACGAAGTAACATCCAACACAGCTTAGGTGTATGCCCATACATATACCTAAGTCATCAATACTCGCTTGGCTCCATCATCCGAGCTAAAGTACAACCCATTCCACACAGGAAATCAAAACATAAAATCCACACAGGATAGCTCAACACAATCCACAAAGGAAAGTAAAACGTAAAATCCACACCGGATAGCTCAACACAATCAACAAAGGAAAGCAAACAGGGTTTTCAGCTCACACAGGTATACTTCGTCAAATGACGATTGAGATGATCACTGATCCATCTAAGTCATCAGACCCTCAAAGGATCGATAGATAACTAACCCCCGCAAGGACCCACACAGGATCGGGCCCACATAGGACCTGTAGGCGCTGGCTCACACAGAATCGCTGACCGCTGACCCACACATGATCAGACCCACATAGGATCGGTAGCACTGATCCACACAGGATCACTGAGTGTTGTAGTCGTCGTCGTCGAATCCACTGAGGATCTCTATATAGTCGTCGTCGTCACAGTAGCAGTCACAGCCAGCTCTAGGGTTCCCGCAAACAGCAAGCTCGTTCAGGAGGGTCCGCTCCATGAGCCAAGAGGCTGATACATCAACTGACACATAGTCCCGGGTTGATGTATCCAAAAGTTCCGTATCGTTAACAGGAACTCAACGTCGCAGACGGCGCGTCAACCGGACGCCTGGTCTGAGAGTTATTGGCTTTTTCGTCCTAGGGGCCAGGTTGGTTTTTAAGGCAAAACCAACCCAACCGTACTCCACCTGCGTCCAAACCTCAGGAGGAGTATGCAAAAATTTCCGTCCCACTTAGAGGAATTCAACGAAGTCGAAGGCACGTCGATCGGACGTCCGAAGCTCAAGATATGAGTGTTTCCGCTCCGAGGGCCCGGTTGGTTTCGTGTACGAACCAACCCTACCGAACCTAAAGTATTCCAAAACCTTGAGTGCGATATACTGGAACGACCGTCTCGATCCAAGGATCGCATCGCCGCTGATGGCGTGTCGTTCGGAGGCTCGTAGCTCAAGATACGAGTAAAAGACCGAAAACGGTCCGAAAACGGGGGTCTGGGCCCGGACCGACCCGTCCCGACCCCCCCTGGGCGGCCCGAACCGGGTCAGACCCGGTTCGGCGCGCCCCGGCCGGTCGGTCCGGCCCGGCTCGGCTTGGCCGAACGGCAGAGCGAGGGGGCCGCGGGGTGCTGCCCCCGCGGGTTGAAAGGGTCGCGGCCCACATGGGGCCGTGCTGGAATTCAGCGGACGCGTCTTTGCCGCGTCCCGTGCATTCCGGACCCGCTCTGCCGTGGGTCCGCTGGCCGCCGCCACCGCGGCTTCAGCCGCGGCGGCCCTGTCTGACGGCACGCCGGGGCACCACCGCCTCTGGCCGCCGGCGCCGCCGGTGGTTTCCGCGGGCCACCGAAGTTTCTCTGGTGGTCTGATTTCACTCCTGTCTGCGCCGTAGCTCCTCCCGGGTTCCGTACTTCACTGCGGAAACAACGAATCACCCCTACGACGTGTTTTGTCGTCGCCCGCCAATTCGCACAACAACGAAGAACTGCGGAGGGTTGTCGGGACGTGTTTGTTTGGCCCGCACCCTCCGCGTTAGGTGATAACAATCGGGAATAAAATATTCAAAACATGAACAACAAGCAAGGTAAAATTTTAATAAAATTAAAATTGAACTTGATTCGGGTTCTTCGTTTTTAAAGAAACAATCACGGGAATTAAAGATTGTTCTCAAATAAAAATCCCTACCTCACCGTAGTCGTCGAGCGCGCGTTCTTCGCAGAATTGATCGTCGTAGAAGGAGGTGATCATCACATCGCGGAAGGACGTCGCGTCGTCGGGGAAGAACGTCGTGTCATCGCGGAACTTGGCGTCGCGTCGACGAACTCCAAGGATCAAAAACATATAGATTTAATTAATAATAATTAAATCCATATTGTTGTTATAAAATCCATAGGGAATTTAAAAGAAGAAACCCGAAATCTCCTACCTCAAGCAGTTGGTGATCAGAGATCGTTGCAGGGAAGAACGTCTCGGAAGAAGCGATGTTGATCTCCAAGGGTGACGACATTCTTCACGTTCTTCGCGTTCTTGGCAAAGGATGATGAAGGCACAAAATTTCTCAAAACCTCTCAACGAGCATTTCTCCAGAAGTCGTGTGTTGGTCTTATTTTATTATTACGCCAACGTATTTTAAACAGGTTAAAAAACGATTAAATTAATTTATAGAATTAATTCACGAAGTTAACCGCCCAATTAATTGGTGAGTTAAGAAATTAAGAAAACGCCTCAGTTGACTTTCATAATGACAGGTTTTTGCGGGTGCGTTACTTAGGGGAAAAGAAAAAGTGGGCTCGTGCGGGCCCCACCCCACAAATATCATACCAAAGGGGTAGGATATTTTTGGATAGCACCCTATCCGCAACAACTCAGCTTAAGCAGCTTTAGGTGGCTTTCAAGTGGCTTTAAGTGAAATAAAATAAAGTTTGTCATACCAATTATTTTATTTCTTAACTTTAAGCCCAAATATTAAAAACCACACCCGAGCAAACGCAACTCCGGAAGAGGCATTTCTACGCAAATATCGGCGCTGCGATTTCATCAGTGCCCACAAAATTCGATTCCGAGAACCGGTTCAAAAGTTAGAAAAACCCGCTCATTCGTTCACTGAACGTACCCGAGCCAAACTTCGGAAAATGATTCTGGGAACACCGGGCCTCGGAATCAGGTGCCGTCAGAAACTGCATTCTTGTAAAAATCCAAAGAAAATTAAGAAAAACATTTCCTTGAATTTTTCGGGTCTCTACAGTTATTTCTGTAAATTTTATGACTGAGTGATGAGAGTCCCTTTTCACTCCCATCTACTCATTTTTTTAATGTTATGTGATGTCGTTAGGCTGCTAAATTCTCGTAAGGGAATTTATAAACTCAATTTCCTCTCTTTTGTTCTTACAAAAACATCATTGATTATATTATCCCATTATTATGTTTGTAATCACAATTTAATTATTTATTTTGTAATTTTCACTATCCTTTATATGTATATACTATTTCTACTCATAATCTCCCCATTGAGAAATGTTACTTCATTTATATGATCATTGTAAAGGACTACGTCTCAATCTTCTTTCATTGATGCATATTTTGATGTTGTTCACCTTAATTATCGTATAAGGTTAATATACTTACCTTTTACATATTATATCCTGAATATCATTATTATAATGATATTATATGTTTTATTTAATGTTATTCTTTAATTATTTTCATTCAAGTATTTTTTCAAGTTGTATGAGACTCTTTAACTAAAACATTGTTTTCAATGTTTTAATGGTTTAATCTTCTTACAATTTTTTATTAATGTCCATGTTTTCCCAATGGATTTGAGGATTTACTTATGTGGACTTTAATGTTTTAAAATGGTATTTTCTACAAAATATTAAATGTGGTATGGCACACTTTGACTCAAAAATATCATTAATAAATGTAAGAAATGGTTTTGGAAATGGGTTGAATATTTTAATATCTTGAATTGATTTATTCATGATATATGAGTGAAATTTTGATATGATAAATCTTTTATGTGTTATGATTTTCTAATGGTAAATGGAAATTTGATAGGTGGTTACTTGAAAAACCAAATATTGGTGGTCCCATGATAAAACATTGACTGTTTAGCCCAAGATATCTCTACAATGCATTGTACAATGTGATAGAGGTAAACGATAATGTCTCTACCAAGAGATTTGTGGAATATAATATAATGGGTATTCCAAATGTAATTCCCTATGTAACTGTGTTTTCTAAAATGTAAGTATGTTATGGATTCCATAAGTTAACTTTATGATTTTTTATTTCTATTTTTCATTCATAAATATTATGTTTTCATGAGGAATGTTATTGAGATTATGATTTATGAATGAAAAGTAAGATTTCATTAATTTGAATGTATTCATGGACTACTATTTTATTTCTTTATTTTATATCCCTTATTGCGATTTTTATGATCATCACATGATTTATAAAGGATCTCTTAGGGTATAAGGAAGGGTGAGAGGAAGGAATAATTCATGATATTTTTTATCAAGAAAATAATTCTTGTTTTATATAAGGAGTTTTATTATTGTGAAGAAATTAGATAGAGTTGAAGAGACTACATTGTAGTTTTTGAGATGTAATATATGTGCTATAGACTAATTCTTTAAAACTATAAACATTAAAATATCCTCGAATTGAATTATTGTCAAATTATCGACTTATCTCAAGATTAAGTAATTTTTAAGGTTGGGTCCCTACACAAGGCTTGTTCTATGTGTCACTTTTTAGGATATTTATAACAAAAAAGATGAATGCTAATAATTTCATGGAAGTTGATATGTATCATGCTTCATCATGTGATGATTTTTTTAGTATTATAAACAGGAGAGACATTTTCATGAGAGGGATTATGGAACAATTTCTACAAATTTTATGGGTTCATGAGTAGATCAAAGAGGATGCTTGGGAGAAAGAAGCTAACATTTATCATTTTGGGCAGTTGTTGTTTGACTATGAAGCTAGAAATGATTTTATGGGATGATATGTACATTGAGGGGAGGACTGGTAATTCCCTATGAATTTAATCCTTGAATTTCAATATTTATTTTCTTGTTTCTCCCAACATTTTTGATTGAGTACTTATTTTTGAAAATTATTAGTTTATTATAAAAAATGAAGCATGATTAATGATTTTTTGTAAAGCATTCAACCAAAACCAAGGTGGTTGTGTTTTTTTAGAGGACCACTCAACTAAGTAGAATATTGTTCGGTAGAATATACTTCCTCATTTTAGTGATATTTTATGAATAATATTTCACTATTAGCGCCATTGTGGAGAGTTATTTGGGAATACTTCACCACGACATCATACACCACAACACAATATCAATTTAGTGTCAAATACATAAGTCTAGAATGATTTTCATCCTCTGTAATATATTGGTTGAGTTCTTTCACCATTATATACTACCACCATCTCTACTAAATAATGTTTTTTCTCTGATTCAAATGTGTCACCTACTACACTATGGTTTATAAACTTTGTGTATCATGACATTGTAACCTCTCGAATGAACCATGGATACAACAAGACTCTTTGATACTTTCCTCCTTCTTTCAAGGTGTATGCTTGAGGTCTACCTTTTACCCTGATAGAAAAAATGTATGATTGGTATGATCCATTAGATTCATCCCTCTATACCATTTACCAGAACTCATAACATGTCTTAGTATATCTATATATACGATCCCTTGGATATTGATCATGTTGGGTTAGTTTGTGAACATCGTTTGATAATCCAATCATGTAACATACCTTGAATTTGACATCCAATACTTAACATAGTATGTTCCTTACATCTTAGTTCCATATATAAACCAAATTTCATATGACAATTTATGTTCATTCATATTCAATATCATTCATGATTATGGTTTCATGTGGGTAGTTGTCCGTATCCCTAAGCACTATAGAAATATTTGATTCCATGGGGATTTCTATAGTATAATTATTCTATTCTTGGTGGTGGTCACACCTTATTATGTATGATTTCTTATACTAATGATGTTAATTTATTTATTTCATGTATTCTTCACCCTCTATGTGTGATACCATGATTTGGTGGTTGTTAATTATACTTGAATTGGATGGTCTAACATGATATTTTTATCCCATAGAGGGGAATTCATGCTGAAATTTGATGATGTTAATGAGTGATATAAGAATTGGTTGGATTTATGAGTTATTAATGGGTACGATGTTGATGACATAATCGAGGTACTGAATAATTGTTAGAGTGTAATTACCTTAGATTTCCCTAGTGGATTTTACTAAAATTTTATTCTCAGTTAGAGGAAATCATCATACATGACCTATTTGATGGATAGAGGATGTTGGGTACCATATTCAACCAACAATTTATTGATGTCATATTATAAAAATTTCATCCACATCTGAAAACTCTTTTTATCCAACAAATATTTATCTAAAGCAGGTACTGATTTGTTTTTTGGGGACTTGGATAGTGTATTACCACATGGTATTGGATTTTATCTTTATTTCAATACACATTCGATTCCAAAATTAAATAAACTTCTTTTATACAAGAAATAACTGTTATGGGTTCCATGGTGGTGTCAAACTGAGTCTTTTACTTACACATTTCTTGGGAATTTAGATGTTCATCTAGATTTCACGAGTGATATGGTTAACGTAAAGGCCCATATAGTGTAATGTAGAGTAGATGTGTATGGAGAAGGTGGTGGATCAGGACTAAATCTAAGAGAAAATCTATTTGTCTATTTAATTCATATTTTCTATTACAATTGAAAGTCCTCCACATGGGGACATATTATACATTGTGACATATATTCCATAATTTTCGTTTCCATGTGATTATTATACTAATTTATTATTTATCATAATCTTTATTATTTATTATCAATCGTATAAAATGATATAGATTATATATTCTCCCAACATATAGACATAGTACCTTAAAACTCATCAATTGTCTCATGAAAACAAGGAGACACAAATTACAACATGTAATAATACAGCTCATTCGTACTAGTTTGGGTAAGTATGCTACACATTATATTCAATTAAATTATTTAAAAGAAATAATTTTTTTCTTTTCATAATGGGGAACTATATAACCAAGGATTAAATTGAATATTATTTAAGGTATACAATGTAAAAAAATTCACCTATGATGACTAAACCTAGAAATAATAATCCATTACAAGGTTCCATAGTTATTTTCAAGAAAAAAAATATTTCATCATATTCTAGAAATGTTTTTATTTTCAATTATTTTTTTTAAATTAATAATTGAATTTCATCAATAAATGTTTGTTGTTATATTCTATTGTCATTTCCCCATTTAATAACATCATTTTAAGTTCATTTTACTTCAATGGTAATATTATCCAAGGATATCATCATTATTCTTTATTTACATGTTTAATGATTGTCAATATTAAATCATGATGAAATAAATTTTTATTTCCACAGGTAAATCTATTAATAAATGATAATTTGTTTGGTACATATGAGATATATATAAATGGGTTTATTATTATTATGTTATATGTAGGTCTATTATAAACCTCCAATTAATTTCCTAACGAATAATATATATAGTAAAAAGGGTACATCTGAGGTTTTCCCAGCATAGAAAAGGGTACATAGGAAGTCAAGACAAGACCTTAGGATGACAGAAATAATGTTTTCCTCAAATAAATTAGGGTAAATTTATGGTTAGATAAATACAATCAATGGTTTATTTTCATCATTGATAGTCATGAAATTGGTTTTTAAATTATTGTGAAATTATTTATTCCTTTAATTTATTAAAATTTATTGTTAAAACATTTTATTCTCATGTATTATGATCATTGATTCTTTTATGAATTATGAATAACAATTTATCAAATTTTAATGTTATTATTTGTTTTTATGATATAAGAATTAATTTTTATGTTTTCCATATGATTGGTTCATATCATAATAGGCTAATTATGATGTTATAAATACAAAAAATTCTTTTTTATTATCACTCATATTTTACCTTAGATTTATTTGGATGTCAAATTATATTACATTTTATTTCCCATAAGATATATGAAATGATTTTATTTATAATATACCAATGAATTAATCTAGGCGCATTAAACCCAATGAGATATGTTACTAATAAGTTTTTTAACCGCTATTAATAAATCCATGGTTCAAAAGAGATGAAAACTTTATAGTTCTTGGGAGTGAATTATTAAGATATTTATAGAATATATATTTAAAATGATGTAATATTAATATGATTAATCTTTGGGTTTACTCATTTTGAATTAGGGAATGAATTAGTTATTTTTTTTAAATTTCATGATAAGTGATTAGTGAGAAACCATAAGATAAATTTATATATTATAGAATATCCAATGTTATGATAAATAAAGGAGTATTGTTTTCCAAATAAAATATCCCTATCAAGATAATTTCATATAGATGTAGAATTTTGATATATGTACATAAGAGTAATTACTATTAATATTTTGGATTGGGTATTAACATGATAATAACCAACGCTTAATGATTGGGTCAATGACAACACATCTATATTGTAACTCCCTATGGATATAAATACATTAAATCTCAATCTCATGATTATATATTATAGTGTATTTTAATATATCATGACAATGTTTGACATAGTATAAAACAATGATCTCAATGATTGAATGGCAAGTGTTGTAATTTAAAAAACATATAAATAACTTCTATGGTTATAATATTGGTCTCGCTAATTACTATTTCCCTCATTTTGAATTTTGGTTATAGTGAATTTCATGGTAGGGAGGAAGAATTTTATGAATTGGTTTTAAGGATATTAGAATGAATATTAAAATAAGGAACCAATTTTGGATTGAAAATATTTTGAAAAATGTCAGGTTTGTTCCTAACCTATAGTCTCATCATATTATCAACTTCTTGATCCTAATTGAATTTTATGATATATCTAATAAGAAAATAATGGTATTTATAAATGTATTTGTCATTAGATCTATGGATAAAAAGTGGTTCAATTTACTCATAATCAAAATTTGGGAAGTATACCTAATGGTAATTATCAATTGGAATAGTAAAATGTATTATATGATGAAAATAAATTCATTAAGAAGTAAATTAACTAGATAAATGGAAAATTTTAGTTAAAAATTGGATTTAAAAAAGGTATCACTTATTTTGAAATTAATAATACATTCAATGAATAGGAATTATAGAAATCGTTATCCTAGGGAAAAAAGATCAAGAATGGTATAACTATGTTTTAATAAGTGATGGTTTAATGATGATGACTAAGAAACTATGAATGAAATATGAATTGTATGTGTTATTTAAATAGTTTATCTTATGTTAAATATAATAAAAATGGTTTAATATATGATGATGAATCTTATTAAATGATTCATATTTCATATTATTTGGATGATGAATTGATAAATAATCTGATGAATCCTGGTTAATGGTTTCATAAATAAGTGGAATTATTTAAGATTTAATGTATTTGGATTATTTATAAATGTTTTAGAAGTGTTTTATCATTGAAATAATGTTGATATGATTCATGAATCTTATATGGACTATTATATCGAATTTTTTCATTATGGATTTTCAAGAATATGGTTAATGGTATTCATAAATTAAAAATGTTATATATTGGAAATGTAAAAAAATTTACAACTAAATTATCAAGGGATAAAAATCGTTAATTTAAACAGTTTGGGGAGATAATAATCTTTATTTGGGATATAGAATTTATTCATATAGAAAAAGTAAATTAGATAATACTTGTGAAAAAAATGGAATACTAATTTAGTGATAAATTTATTTTTGTAAATTTTTATGAATATTATTTTGATTTATGGAATATATATGAGAGACTGTGATTTAATATGAGGATTAGAGATAATATTAATATTTTTAAGAATATATGTCTTTAATTGTGTTTTTTATTCATGTTAATAGAAAATTTTATTATAATATATGTTCATGATTGTCAAATGATTAATTTGTTATATTATAAGATAAATTATGTTTGATGGGGAATAAAGATAAATTTATTTCGTAAATTTCATGTGAAAATTATTCTAAATATTTATGGTTTTTATATATAGGTAGTCACACACCATGATTTTAAAAGGGGAACAATATATTAGATTAAAAAAATATCATGCAACGCCAAGAGTTGAAGAGAATGTTAAACACCAATAACTTAATATATATTTCAACATTAATAAATTCAATATTTCGAATTGATTTCAATGCATGCAACACATAGTAAGAAAAAAATGACACATTATTAAAATATTTTTATTTAAACATAACCATAATAACATTACCATTATTTTGGTGGGTGTGAATTGTACAAATAAAAATATGAGAATTATATTTTTTAAACATCTATAAAATAAAATAAATTTTTATCTATTTATTATAAATAAAATAATAACCATTTGAAAGAAAAAACTATTTTCTAAAAAATGTATTTTTTCTAAAAGGCATCCGAGTTGTGATTTTTTCAAATAATTTAAATTTAAAATTTACCAATTTTTTTAAATATATTAGAAAAAATAAAATTTATTATTTATATATACATGTAGCAAATTTCTATCAGTCAATTTTTGATAATTTTAAAAAATGATAAATTTGATGTGATTAGTTAAAAATGTAGTGTTTTGTTATGAATTGTCATTTTTAAGACTTTAAAAACATACAATTTGTTTTAGGATGTGATAAGGTAAATATATTTCATCTATATTCCTATTAATAGAATTTAGGGAATTTAAATAAATTTAAGTATTATTTTTTACTCAAAAAATTATAAATATTTGACCATTTTTATTTGAAAACCCTCTTTCTTATCGCATCAACAAGTTTAATTTATAATTAAATTTTGGAAAAACTTTCAAAGGAAATTATAAAAATGGATTACACTTTGTAATTAGAATTATCTATATTATCTTTGACGTTAAACATTATTCTTTAAAACAATGAAATATTAAAAATACTAAAAAATATTTATTATAGTTAATATAAAAAATGTAGCATCCCAAACCGAAAACCACTTAGCGGTGCTCCGAGATGGTGGGTCACATGAACTGAAGAGAACCTCCCCAAATTCTAGAGTCTTCCAACAAGAAGCAAGGTTATGTGGTGGTATAGGGGGACATTACCCTCATGATGATAGTGATATAGTGTTATCGCAAGTAATGAAACCAGAGGAAGTATAAAATAAATAAAATAAATAAGATAAACAGCCAAGAATATTGTAATATGAAATTTTACAATATAATAGTCATGTAAAATTTGATTATTTCATTTATATATATATAATTTTATGTAAAACATGGATACATATATCTAGTACGATACATGTTTAAATATTACAAACAACCCATCAAGGAACTAAATTTAGCTATAATTATCATATTATATCATCCATTTTCTCCACTTCTCCTTATAAATAATAAAATAAAGAATAATATTTTTGGAAGTTTCTTGATCTCAACCTGCCAAAATTAAGTTTCTCTAATTTTCCAATGGTGGCCCAAACTGGGTGTGAGATAACACTCTACTGGCCACCACCAACAATGTCTATAACATAATCAGTCATTGTATAAATGATAAATTAGTCTATAATATAAAAAATGAATAATAGTAAGATATATAATGTTTCAAATAAAAATATGATCTATTCCAAACACCAAACGATCCCTATGAATAATAAACAATCCCTTATAAACAAAGGGGATAAGTGTAATGTATAAAAAATATGTTATAATACAATCTAGTTTAACAACTTTAATTAGATACCCATGAAAATGATATATATAAATAATGAAAAATATAATTAATTTACAGGCCATGTGATCATGCCTCATGACTAAAAAAAGGATATATCCAAGGTATAAATAACCAATGAATCCTCATCGAGTCCACGGTTCATCTCGATGGAAACTCGGAACAGACTTGCGTAGAATACAAGGTGCTCTTCCAAGACATTCCAAGAAATTCTAATCCATATGCATGAAAAGTAATTGGAATACTATTTAATCAAGATCCAATGGGTATAAATATAATAGGCTTTTGCAACAATAATCAATATGGAACCATGTAGTAGAAATGTCTATGTCATCTAGTTGAAATCAATATTTGAGGAGTACAAATGTCCAATGAAAACACTACCATTATCTATATGGATCCATGGTGTTTATATGTTAATGTAATAAAATTGAATTAGTATTTATAGAGTATAAATGACTACTTCATCCACTACTTTTGTCATAATCATCTCAATTCATTAATCATTTCATAGCCATTAACATTCCATGAGTTCATCCAACTCATTTTCACATTCTTTAATTTTTAAATTTTAAATTTTAAATTGTTATAATATATATTCAATGATGGAATAATTCCCATCATATAATTCATTCACTTCTCATTTAGGATCCTTCTAAATGTATTGGTCTCACACAAACCCAATGTTATGGCATATCAATTGAAAAATATTAACACACCTCAAATTTTGAATAGATTGAGGTGAAGTACCTCTAGCAATATAATGGTACACAAATATTTCCTTACAGGTTCTATACACTTCAACAAAGAAAATAAATTATTGTTTTTAGGAGAAAATTGAATTTTTGGAATCAGGAATAATGGAAGTAGGGTATATAAATCATCAAACATTATGGGTATGTTATTGACCTCCTACCATATATAAGTGTTAGAGAACTCATCCAATATCAACTCCTTACTCAGTCCAGATCAGAAGAAAAAGGAGAAATGGATGAATAACCTAGAAAGATGAAATATTATCTTGAAGTAAAATAATTTCATTGATACATATTCAAATAAACAAATATGAATTTTAAATGAATTTCTAACCACTATAAATCCAACAAGACAATCGTTGCTTGAATCCACATCTGAATGAAAGAGCTCTCTTGGAACCTAGATTGTTGGAGGAGGAGAAAATTGAGAGAGGGATGTCCCTCTTGTGTCTAGAGTAATTAAAATAGTTATTGGATTTAATAATATTATTCATTAGGGGTAAAAAATGATTTTTCCTCAAAAAGTTTTGGTCACACTGCTTGGAAACATGGTTTCCCAAAAGGTACACCAACCCTGATCCCCTCACTAACATAATAGGGAAACATAGTGGTTTTTGCACATGATTTGGTAAGACATATGCATACTTATCCATATTAACATATCTCTATCAATCCTCACATGGTCATGGTGAATGACTAAACAATCTATGAAAGGTACATACGATTATCCTATGCTAAAAATTGAATGTGCTTCCAAACATGTGTGCATCCCTAGATATATGGTTTTCTCAATCTTTGAAATATACTAATAATCTCTCTAAAATCATTCATAGTTAATCATAATTTTGTGGCTTAGGCCACATGATTTCTACTAACTGTGTGTCACGTCAACCTTTTCCAAAAAATAAATTGGGATTATGGCTCTGAACATGCCCTAAAGACCCCAAATACTCCCATGATTTCATCAGTTAGTCACATTATTTAAAAACCAATTAGTTGAACTGAAATTAAAAATATTTATTCCGCAATTAAAATCATGGGTTCTATCAATCTTCCCCCGTAAATAAAATCATCCACAAATTTCCCCTCTATGGGTGGTTTAGAATTTCCAAATAATAACTTCATCCACTATACATGTAATTCATATATTAACTCTCATGTCTCATCCTATAAATTATTATTCTTACTTAGCACCCATAATTGAGAAAATTATTTTTTTTCTAATTTCATTGATTCTCTGATTAATAATTTGAACAGGATTCTCCCCAAAAGATGCATCTACCTATTGTATAACCTCATCCGGAAGAAGAGTATGAGATGGATTTGAGAGATAACGGTAAATTTGAGATACATGGAAGATTAAATGTATCGATGGATAACTATAAAACAAATTCAACCAATAGGATACCCTTTTTATTCTTTCCAGAATGTTGAATTTCCCATTATACATTGGTGAAATATTACCCTATCTCTAATTATGTCCTTTCCCTATCATCGATAATATATGTAAAAATAATTGATCCCCGACCCTGAACACCAGACTCTACCATTGGTGATTAGTGTAACATTTCAACCAAGGATATGTTTTATTAATTCAGTTTCGGATGAACTGGACCAATCCATAAGTCAAAATCATTAGACATGGTCCATGAATCAATACCTCTCCATCCTCTATCTACCATAGTGGTTTTCTGAAGGGCCTACCATATAATACCTTATATGGTTCTATCTGTATAGTATTTTGATAGCTGTTATTATAGTCAAATTTAACCAGGGGTTTATTCCCATCCTATGATCCCCTGAAATCATGGACACATGATACATGAGTTTCTTCTAGTACCAGTATTGTGTAATATAACTAGACATCAATCACTGGGTGGTATTATATACTCAGAAAGACCTATGTACCCAACAGTCTTTGTATGTATTTCCAAAAAATATATGTAAATCAGGAATCCCTTTCTAATGCAATGGTATAAAGAATCCCTTGAATGTTCAGAATCCCATAGATATAAAGTCTACCAGTATCATTTACAAAGAAGGTGTCCCAGATATTTGGGATAAGGGTGACCTTCAAGAGCATGTCCATGGAAAAAAATACATCATCCCTACCTCCATGTGACATTTGTAGTCCAATCAAAAAATACAAGACAACATATTTTCATATACACTCAGGAATGGTTAACTGTTATAAAATTCCATATGCTCTACTTTTCATCTTTCCATTTCTAATATGGGGAACTCCTCATCCAAAAACTAGTTACCTCACATTTCACTGCCATACCAAAATATCGAGGGTGCATGATATGATACATCTCTATAATTCCATGCTATATGGACCATGATAAATAAGGAAACTTTTACATCACCTCCTCACATATGTATTTTGGAACCCAGGAATGAGAAAATTTTCATCCACTAATTTGATCCACCAAGGAAGAGGGTCCTCACCTAACACACTCTCCCATAGGACTAATCATTCAGTGTCTGATAAATGTCTCATCCACACTCTACACATAAGAGATTAAGTCACTTCCAACAGTGATTTGATAGTCACCCATGACCAAACTACACCTCCATGTTCATATTTGAGAATAAGGCCACAAGATTCCCCTAGCTAATGACCTCCTAAAATTCATGTATCTAATACCTCTAACTCAGTTTGTAAACAAATTAATTTCCCATTTTGGGTATTTACGAAAAACCAAAGTGAAAATATTTAGGTACTAAACCCAGATAAATTTCCTAAGATTCATGTCAACCTAATTAAATATTTACATTAATCTATTGTGACTTGTTTACACTGCAAAAAACCCACATAAAAAATAATGCTGCCAACAGCTCAAGGAATGTACAACAATAGCTAAATTGAGATCATTAATTAGTCAATTCCTTTTATATATCAGAGAAATATGATACCCATATTCCATGACTTCTTGAAAATTCATTATAAAATATCCAATTATGATACATGATGAATCTCAATATACATTATAGTTTCTTCTGTAATCTAGAAGAATCTAGACTGACGATGATGTAAGTCTCAAATTTTGTTCTTGAATGGAGATCATATAGGTGTCTGACCGTACAATTCTATCAACCATCTCGGTCAAGCACTCAAGAGTTTTTTCTACACACAATAAGTCTAGTTTGAAATTCCCATAATACCTAGATTTTCCAAAGAATCTTTGTATGTTCAATATATTACTAGGATTCCCCTATGAAACTACATGTTTTACCTTCTACGGGTCAACTAATACTCATATCTTTGAGATAAAATAGCATATGAATTTAATCTTATCCAGCCAGAAATTTCACTCTATGAGAATAAAATATATCTGATTCCCTCTCAGTGTATCAAAAATAATATTGATATGTTTATTAAGTTTGATTCCAATTTGATAATAAAAAATGATATCATCTATGAATACTACCATATATGAATCTAGATAATGAAGAAAAATTTGGTTTCTCATAGCCAACAAAAAATCTGGCACATTCATAAGACTAAACGACATAAGAAAATACTCATATTGACCATACCTAGATTGAAAAGATGTATGAGGTATATCTAATAATCTAACATACATATGATGATAACCCTATATTATCTCAATCAACAAGAATACACTAGATCCTTGGACTTATTCAAAGAGATCATCTATTCGTGGAAAATAATATCAATTCTTAACTTCAAACTAATTCAATTTTATGTAATACACACAAAAATTGGGATTTTATCTTCCTTTTTCACAAAGAGGTCTGGTGAAACCCATGGACATGTACTGGGTTATATAAACACTTTTTCATCGAATTCCACTGGTTTCTTCTATTATCATGCAACTCCATAGTTTCCGTCCACTAAGCAATAAGGCATATCATTGTAGCTATAGTCATTATATAAATGGAGAAATCAAACTCAACCACATGAGGTTAACCAGAAATGTAATTTGGGAATACATACTTGGAATTGTCAACGACTAGAGGGAATTAAGTATGTCATATTCTCAGATCATCTAGTAATAAATTATAGATATGGGCTGTTATATCACCCAACCCATGAAGCTCGGATCAATATTTTCTTTTTCAGACATTCCATTCACCTTAGTGAATTGAAATATCACCCTCTAGTGATTTGAATGTCACACTTCATTAATTTAAAAAACATGGGAAAAAAAGAAACTAGGTATTCCATCCTAAGTATAACATCAAACACTATCATCTCAAGAATTACTAAATCCCATACAAAGTGACACCCACCAATCGTAAGGGGGGACTCTATAAACAAGTGTACACTGTCTATTATAATCCTAAATGGAGTATCCAATTTCATAATTCCATCATAAAAAAGGAATAATTATTCCAAGGGTATCCACTGTAAGAATATATGTCAAATAACGAGATGCACCAATATCGAAAATATTTGATATTGGAGTAGAGGATACTAATATTGTACCTCTCACAGTAGATGGATCTACACTCTTCTCCTCCTGAGTTGGATATATAGAATATATCTATCCTGAAACCCAACACTGTGAAAAATCCTCACTACCTGAAGCACATACACCCTAATTTACCAGTTCAAAAAGTAGATGGATACATTATCAACAACTAGAATATTGAAATAAACTTATACAACTACTCTAGCTTCTAATATAACCTGGATAAATGAATACTACTCTAGAAAATTGAGTTAGATTTGACCAAATTCAACAAATAGCTGGGGAGAAGGACCTGTAGAATCACTATTCATGGCCTATCCTTCTTCATTCATGACACTCACCTGGGTCTCTATCACACTGACTCCTCATGTGTTCTACCCTCTCAGAGGGATTCTAGAATATGGAACTATTAAAACACACATTTTGGATTTTATTCACCTAATGAAAATCAATAAAACTGAACATTCTTCTAAATAAAAATAGATCCCCGGGTCAAGAGGTTAAACATCCCAACTCTTCACCCCCATCTTCCCTCCGACATCACTCAATAATAGTTTCAATATTCCCTATCAATGTAATAAAACTCAACTAAAACACATTTACTTTTAATTGAATAACATGATAGAGACCTTCCACAAATAATCTTCCCATGTATGGATTATCGTAATGATGTATTGGTGAAAAATAATGAAGCTCTATAAATCATGATGAATAAACCATAATAGTCATTGAACCCATCTCTAGAAAAAATAATCACTAGACCACGTATCCTTTAATGTCTATAAAAATGAAATCATAAAATCGAGATTTAAAATCCCACTACACCATATCCTGAATTTATCATCCGAGTTAAAAACATCCCATAAGTTCTAAGATACTCCCTAGGGCATGTATGTCATAAAATTCACACTCATATTAGGATATTTCTCCAAATGATAAAAAATTGATTGAATAGTCATAAAGAATATCTCATAATCCATTGTACCACCACACCTAAAAACATGGGTGGATGATACTACTAGATTACATGTGTCATATCTACCAAGATGAGGTAGGTTTTGGGCTCCATTAATGTTCTACATAATTTGTAAGAAACCATCTCAATGATGGGAGTCACCACACATATCAGACATCACTACTGGAACCATAAGATGAATTTCTAGAGTATTTCCTTGTATCCTAGGGCTTATAATATATGAATCATGTTCATTACTAACCCCATGTAAAATTAATTGGGGCCACCTCTAGGTGATATCTCTAAAATTCCAAACATCAGACACAGAAAAGAATTTTGTAACAACATGATCATAGAATAAATCATTTCATATGATATAAAAATCATATAAAAAAGTAACTACCCTCTATATACACCTAATTCTAGAAATAAAAGATTAGGAAATATCATAAATAGTACTATATACACGGCCTACAACCCACCCTAAAGAGAAATTTTTTTGATGTTATCTATTGTACAATTTAAGTCATTTAGAAATAATTTTAACACTAAATTTATATTCCTATTGTTGAACCAAATGTCTGACAAATTTTGATAAATAAGATCACACACAACTCATAAACTAATGGTTTCATCAATTCATTAAAACCATAACATGTCCTAGACCATACAACCAATGTTCTGTGACTCAATATTCCATAATCAATTGCTTATCATGTCCACTATGTCCTATAAAGGAACACACAATTTCAGTAATAGTGGGAACTCAAAGTACCAATAAGGTTTTTTAGTTTATATTTCAAATCTTATATCACACACTAATTATATCAACATAGGAACATATAATAATGTCTTCAAATCAATAAATGTATCCTAAAAGGAATGAGATCTAAATGGAATGTGAATATAGTATACTGCCTAAAATGATTCATTGGATGGAATTCCATCATGTCATTGGGCCAAGTATAAAAATATGTCATCATAATAAACATCAAACCTCATGTTCATCACCCAATGGTGATATTAAATCAACATCAACAAGAAAAATATAGGAAAAAAATTCTCACTACATTAAATTCTTCATTTTTCTACACGTGGGTTACCTAATGCCAATAAATCTCAATAAAAACATAAACTCTGTCCTAATATCATTTATATTGTCCCACAATTTAAAATTATAGAATAAAACAAAATAAATTTCTCTGATAGATCTTTGTAATGATCTGACGTAAGAACCTCTAAACGGTTCCACGTATAGATGGGTAGCATATCTTCAAGAACATATCTACATTCTGTGGAGACTGTTGACTGGAAGGGAGTTTCCTATGTGGTGATGTGGGGAGGTTATACACTCAGGATCAAAGTAACACCACCATATCACAAAAAAAACAATTGGAGGCATAATATAAATCAATGATAAAAGATAAACATCTAGAAGAATAAAATAATAATTTAACCAAATTAAGTGTCTTGTATAATATGATTCTGTTATTTCACAATACAAAATGGTAGGAAATACATATATCTATGAATAAAATAAAATAAAAAACTCAAAAGTACAAAAATTCCAAAAATGAACTACCTCTAGCTAGAATCATGATTTTAGATCAGTTTTATTCTCTCTACCCCAAATAAACAATATAATTATGAATCATAAATTGGGGGTTTCCTTGGGTCTTGACATTCATCCATGATGTCCACACAGATACCCCACAATGACCCAAATAGTGTGTGAGATAACACTCAGTAGGTCACCACCAATAATGTCTATACAATTTCAAGTAAATGTGTATCCAATGAGGTAGTATGTAGTATATCATAGTAATAACTATACTAAAATGAAATACTCAAATGAAATTTTGATATTGTCTAACAAAATGTGTCTCCCAGTGAACAATAATCAAGCACCCATAAACAAGGGTCTAACTATAAAATGTAAATAAGTAGGTTTAATAATGTGGAGCCCAAAAACTATAATCATATACCGATAATAGGGATATATGTAAATTGTGGTAAGTATTAAAAATGGAATTGTTGTGTAATCATGTGTCAGGACTTAGAGGGATAGATCCAAGGTATTAAGAAACATGGAATCATCATTGATACCATAAAAAACATGATGTAATCTTGGTAAAGTAATATGTTTAATGCATGTATTTCATCTATGGAATTCCTATGGATCTATATACAAGAGGTGGTAATGTCCTTGGAATCATATTTAATTAGGATCCATGGAGTAATAATTTATGAGGAATCCACTAATATAAACCATATGGATCCATGGAGTATAAATTTTCATGGAATCTAATGGAATCTTTATCCAATGAGTATAAATGTCCATGCCATCCCTTACAATTATTAATATAGATCAATGGTATAGAAATTTATAATTCATCAAATGGAATTTTTATCTATGGATTACAAATTTACATGCTCTCCACTACCATTATCGTAATCATTTCAATTCATTAATCATTTCATATCCACTCATACTCCATGAGTTCATACAACTCATTTTAAAAATTTACATTAATACAATTTAACCATTTAAATTATTAAAAAAAATTTGAAATGAGGGACAATTCTACATCTATAACTCATTCAATTCATATTCCTATTACTGCTAAAAATTTTGAGGCCACAAAAACCCAACGAGGTGGAATATCATGGTCAAGAATGTACACAATCCTAAAATGTGGAATGCATTGATGTGAAAAAAATACAACCATATAATGTTACTGATAGGTAACCGAAGAGGTTCCAGAAATTTTAATCAATGAAACAAATTTAAATCTATATAAATTATAGAAAATTAACAAAGATGAAAGCAGAATCAAAGTATCAAAAAATAAAAATAATAAGGGAATGTTATAGACCATATACCATATTACCATGGTCGACTAATCATCTAGTATCATCTCATAAATCAAAACTCATTATATAAAAAAGGATAAATGAATAAAAACCCTAGATATATGTAAAATTAGATTTCACCAAAATAAACCCATTGATTTGAAGTCAATTGATGAATGTAACAAGATGAATGAAGAACACATTGAAGTGGATACAACAAGAAGATCAAAACATGATTCTGAGTCAGGGTAGTGGTGTTTTCATTGAACCGTTCATGATGTTTCAGGATTACAATATTGGAGGGAAATTCTTTCTTTCAGTTCAGATATTAAAATGGAGTGTGTGTTTGAATGATTAATCCATTAAGGAAAAAAATTAAATTTTCCTAAAAAATATTGGGTCACATGGTTAGGCTGCAACATTAGCTAGGTTCATTCACCCACCATGCACCCATCACTGGCTTGATGAGGAACCTTCACAATTCATGTTCATGGATTATAAATCCATGCACAAACTGTACCATATACTGTTGTCCCATATCACCTCTCACACATTCATGGAACAAAATTATAAAATTCATTTGTCTACCATTTGATTAGCATGTCCTAAAAATTTCATATGATCCCACATTAGGGTACAACCATAGTAAAATGGTTTCCTAAAAACATATGGCCTCTAAAAAATATTTTTACACCCCTATATGGATACTCCTAACCATGAATCATGGGTCATAGGTGTTCAATTAATCATTCGGCTCACTTGCCTTTTTCTGAAAACTAGGCCTCTAAGATATGAAGACCCCACAGACACCCCCAAATTTCCCATGATCTCATTAATAACTATCATTAGTTCAAAAAATGGAGTAAAACTGAAATTAAAATGTTATTTACCACAAATAAAAACCCATAATCTTAAAAAAAATGGGTTTACATTGGGGTTAAACTAATGTGATAAGGGTTCAATGTTCCCTAAATCTTATCCAAACCATATTGATTGTCCATATATGGAATTTATATCTTATAAGACCGATAATGTTTTTTGGAATATTTTTGAATGTGAAAAACATGGGAACACATTTTTATATTCTAAAATTAAATGTTTTCCACACATTTATGTTATAAAATAATACACCTTTCCTCTCATCTTAACAAAAAAAATCTAATTGGTTCAGAAAATATCTACCCAAAATAATGATTTAATTTTTCAAAGCACCATATATTCATTATTTTTACCATTGTTACATTATATTAATTATTTTAATTCAATCAATAAGTTATTGCTTGAATAATATATAATGTCCCTAAATGATCATTTTTTTTATTTCATCATCCATATTATTAAATAATTATTAATCCATGAAGAAATAATATCTTCAATATATTCAATATACTGATATGTTTTTATTTCATGATATTTTTCAATATTGTTATCCTCCTTCATGAACTTGTTTATGAAATCATCAATCATGTGTACATAGGACTACTGCCTCACGAATCGATGTAGTTTGTTTTCCAGCACCACCTTTCATGGATGATATAAACAAAGAGTATAAAATGTATTTTATATTTATGATATTATTTTTATTAATTAATATTAATATCACATATAACTTTTTACATTTATCTATTTTTCAAATATTATAATGTCGATCATGTATACGGAAGACTACTACCTCATGAAGGGATGTGATTCATTTTTTGAATCATTATTTAGATGAAATATTAAAAATTATAATATTACACATTATATATGATATAAATGGGATGATATTTACTGTTAAAAATTAATATATCAACCACTTCAATACCCTTCAAATAAGTAATGGAAATATATCATCGCCCATGAATACAGATGGCCTACCTTCTCCGTAAAGCGATGTGACTCATTTTCTATGTACTACATTAATAAATGGTTCAAGAATTGTATATAATAAGAAACTATGTAATTTATAAACTTTTATTAAAATTTTAATTATTAGATATATATATCCTATTCTCATGAACTATAACTTTCATTAAGAACACACATGAGAAAACATGTCTATTAACCCCAAAAATGATGAAAATAATGAAGTATTAATAACAAACTATGGGTAAGTTGTTATATGAGGATCATATATGATATTATAAATATAATTATAGTTCTGGAAAAATTTAATAACATGATTAAAAACACTATACAGGATGTAAAAACATGTTTGAAAGTAATTATAGTTAATTTAAGGGTTTCACATGTATTTTTTACATCAATGATGAAAATGTTATATTAACCACTTAATTTTTTTATATAGTGTATACGCATCCCCATTTAAATTTTATATCATGAAGCTATTATTATTCATGTTTTTTAATGATTCCTTTTATTTAATTTATTTTATTGCACGTGTGATTAATAACTTACCAAAGTGGTATGCGCTAATTTCACAATCTCATCATTTTTAGGTTTTTTATGTTTATTTCTCCCTAATGGGAAATTTTTTTTAAAAATATCATAAAATAAATATATTTCCTTAATATATGGTTATTAATTATAAATTCCAATTAATTTTACCGTTTTCAACATTGTGTTATATATAAATATTGGGATAATGTTCCTAGAAAAATCTATCTTTATTTATCACTTCAGTTGAAAATCATTTTTCATCAAAACAAATAATTTATAAAAATGGTATCAATTTTTTTTTGCACATTTTAAAATGATTAATTGGAGATATTTTTAACTATTATTTACTTTAAAAAAAATAATGAATCATCAATAAATTTTCCAAACAATACATATTTCTCTTTTACTGATAATGTCAAAATAATATCTATTTTATCTTATATAAAATGAAAAACAAATTCCACCTTCATTAGAAATATAATATTTAATTGTTATATTACATTTTTAAATGGTTTCATTCAATGAAAAAGATTATTTTTGGGCATTATTTGAGTTTTGGTTGTATTTTTTGTGAATAATTGATATATGTTTCATGGAATAAAAGGAGAAGTTTCTGGTTTTTGGACCTAGTAAATCATATTAAGGAATCAACCTCTTCTCATCATCATGATTCAAAGCTGCTAGAAATTATATTGAGTTTGTAATGAATGTGTTGATTATATGGAAAACTCGATCCTAGTTTATCTGACCCCAATGTAAATCCAATGATGGTTTGATATTTTGTAATTCATAAAAGTGATATATTGACTGAGAAACATTTGAGGTAATCATTAAGAAATAAAGGGGAGAAAAAGAACTCAAAATCATAATTAGAATCAGATTGGTAAAAAAAGGACCTTCCAATCATATTTTTTTGGGAATCATATTCTAATGGGAATCATATTCTGATGAGAATCGTATTCGGTTGGGAATCGTACTAGGATTTTAAAACACCAAATGGATGTGTTTTATAATTGTCTAAATCATATTCTAACGTTTTTTTATTATCATTTTGGGAAAATTGCACATAGAAAACCATATCAATTAATATTTCAATAGATAGTAATAATAAATATATTAGAATACAAATATTTTCCTTTCAATTGATATTGACTAATGTAATTTGTACTCTATTACTTGTAAATAGTCTTTAATGTAAAGTGGTGGATCTTAATAAATATTAGACTAATGTTTGTTAAGAATATTGATGAATAAAAGAAATAAATGGTAGATCTAAAAATTAAAGAGATTTGAAGCTTCAAAAAATGATTTGAATGAGTCAATGAGAGATCTGAAAAACATAGAGATTTGATGATTTAAAAAGGAATAGAATGAGTCAAAAAAAGAATATATATTTTAAAATGAATTCAAAGACCTTTGAAATTTGGTTATATAGGAAACGTTTGTGCATCCCCACATAAACCACTTTTTTGGTCTATATTACATTCGAGAAGTGATTAATTTTAAATTTCTCTTCGAAAAATTCATGTGTTCGAGCTTTGGAATTTGTAGAATTGGTATTGAATACCCAATAAAACAATATGTTTTAGGTTGAAGTGGAGGAAGATAATTATATTGAAATTCAATAAAATCATATAATATTGATCCATCTAGAGAAGTTCCATCATAAAAAGCCTATCAGAGTGATTCTATCAGAATGTAATCAATCATATCTAGGTTCATCAGACCATGTTCTATCAGATGCTGAATTTTGAGTTTTAGATTAAAATAATAATCAATTGAAGAAGGAAGTGCAAAATGAGCATCAGAACATACTGACAATCAAGTGGAGTCCATCATTTTGGGGTCACTAGAATAAGAAATATCTGTATGAATTTGTTATGCAAGATTTTATATTGGGTTTCTAGATGGGTTTTCAAGACCAAAAAGTTTGTTTCTAAATAATAGATGTTCTTGAACATTGTACGTAGGTAATGTTTGATTTATATCACTTATTGATAATGTGAAGTCGTTATGAAGTGGATTAGAAAAGAAGAAGTGTAGTGAAGCTTGTGACGGTTGATACTAACAAATTACTAGAAATGGATTGATTATTTGTGGTAATTGGATACTGTAATGGATAGTTGGGGGGTATAAATGGATATAATAAAAAATTTGTGACATGAATTATAGATTTTTTCTTTGATTATTCATTTTTATTGTGTAAATAATATAGAAAAATAATCCCTTATTTGAAACTACCCAAAATTAAAATGAGTAGGTCATTGTATTAAACATTTTAAATATTAAGTGTTTTCTTCTCTTTATATTTTTTTCATATGAAAGGTCAGGTTTTGAGTTATATTTTAGTGGATCGTTACACTATAATGTTCCAGTGGTTAATAATTTTTTTTAATGGACTTAAGAAAAATCTCATAAATGAATAAGGAACTACTGACATCCCCCAAGTGGTCTTGATCCTATTTATGAAATAAAATTGGTGTAATTAGAATGTTTCCCCTAAAGCATCCATCACTATGAATAGAGAAAATTAGTTCCATTAACTATAAGGGGATTTAAATTTTGAATAGAAATAACTATCACATCTTAAAATATAGAATGATTAAATATCTAATGGCTCTAGGGTATGATTTTTTAGATGTTACAGTAGATTTATTTACTCCTAATATTCTAAATAATCTTTTTACTACTATTGATCAGAAAAATATTGATAACAGTCTAAGGGAAAAAATGATTTAATCTCATCACTATCTGAAAGTGAGTTTTTTAGATTAAAGGATGTTGGATCTAGAAATTCTTTGTGGGATAAGTTGATATAAATTTCTCAAGGAAATAAAAATTAGAATATGGTAATGATACAAATTTAGATTTTGATATATGATAATTCAAAAATGTATGGGCATGAATCAGTTTGAAATTTATTTACAAGGGTCAATGATATTATTAGAAACATTTTTATGTCTGGTTGTGAAATTGGATATCAAAAATAAGGATGAATTTTTCTGGAGAATTATAAATACTATGTTCGATGCCAATATTTCATCTTCAAAAGATAGAGATCTTAAAACATTATCTTTGGATGATCTATATAGTATTTATTGAAATTTTGAAATGATAAGAGAGAATGATATAAAAAATATCGAAAATATTGATTGGAAAATTTTAATTAAATCATTGATAAAAGTGAAAAAAACATGTAAATTTAAGAAGAATAAATTGATTTCAAATCAAAGGATAAATCTAATAATTTCAATACAATTGTTTCCATTATTTCAAAAAATTACAATTCGTGAAGTAGAAAAGTGAAAATCTAAAATGTTGGAATTGTAAAGAAAAAGGACATTTCCTATAGAATTTTCCTAAGAAGAAAATTGTAGAATATGAGTAGGAAGATAATGAGAATCCTCAGAATAAAAAGTGGAATATACTTAAGGAAATATCTCCTTATGAAAAAAGAATACATGTAATCTAGTTTGAAGTAATAAAAATTATTCCTCATCATATAGTGAATCTGATCATCAACTCAACATTTTTAATCAAGCTATAAATCGTAGTGAATCTTTACAAAGCTATGATAATAATGATGAGATGATTGAGATGAGACAGATTCAAAAAAATTATTTGGAAAATAAACATGAAGAAAAAACCCTATTTAGGAAAGAGATAAGGGATTTGAATAATTCATTCGAATGTATAAATTTTCAGAATTAAGGGATTCATAGAAAAGTGAGAATTTTTTAAAAAAAAGATCGATGGGAAGGAACATTTCATCATGATAGAACTAATATTTATTGATTAAAGAAAAAAACAATATGATGGTAGTATAATCAAAAAAATCATAGATGATATCAAAAGTAGGTTGGCTAAGAGAGACAAATAGTTGTTCGAGAGATAATCAATGCATATTACAACACAATATGAGATAAAAAATATGTTAGAAAAATTATTCAAATAAATTTATGTGAATGTTGAAGCTTATAAATAATTTGAAAACAATGGTTTACAAATATAGGTTTGTGAGAAAACATCTTTCATCAGGAAATATAAAACATCCAATGGGAATTTCTCGGCTATGAAAAGTGGTCTACAATTTTCAAAGAATAAACAACAATGAATTCCAAAAAATATACTATAGTGGGAAAAATCATGATTCATAGGTTACTATTGTTATTGTATTTTTTTTGGACCCATATCATATTTACTCTGGTATAACATGTAACTACTCAGAAATATGATTGAATCAAGGAAGATCTAGGATGGAAAAATAGTATCAAATTTTTGGAACCACAACAGTTCTATGTTGGAAATTAAGGTTGGTTTGTTTTATTTGTTAATCCTCATTAGAAGTTCAAGAAGATTTCCAGGCAAGGGATCATACAATTCATATGGGAAATACTATTAAAGGTGGTGTTGTTTCCCAGTGTTTGCCAAATATTTGGGTCAAAATATTTGAATATGGGGAAAAGTGACTTTGGGAAATGGATTTTCACAAAATATTGGAGTTTGTTATGAAACCTGTGTGCAAGGATAGTTTAGGGATCAGTGCATCAAGATATAGAAAACTCAAAAAGTGCGCATTGGATGAACATGTGTGTGAAATATGGTGTTGCGCAGATGATTCTTACATGCCTAAGGAGACGTCAAAAGTTGTTTTTTTCATAGGATGAATCATGTACTCACTGACAAAGAGTCATCAAAAACATGAACATGTTGTCATCGAATCCTATAAATAGGCATCTAATCCCATGGAAGACTCTTGAATTTTCTAAATAATGTTCATTTGCTCGGATCCGCAAAAAATTTGAGCGTGAAATAATTAAAGAGTGTTAATCTTTCATTCAAGGTGTTTCTTTAGTATGAAAGGACCATGTGAACCCGTCATTATAGTTGTGAGAAATATAAGGGTGGCGTGAAAATTAATGATTCGTGAAAGTCATCTTTCATGGCTATTCCAAAATCAGGCATCCATGTTGAGGCATTGTGTGCAACTTTTGTGTAATGATTCCAACTGGCTTTTGAATATCTGGTTTGTGCGTTCAGCGCCTTCATGTGGATCAAATCTGGATATCGCTGAAAGTTGGGTATCATGCTGAACAAATACAAAGACATCAATGAAAATCTATTGTAGCAACCGTTGTGTTGATAAACAAAGTTAGAATTCTATCAAGGGACTAATCTAGGGTGAGTCAATGGAAGTGATCTGACAGACACATTGAGTTATCCCTAAACCATTATAAAGTCAGTGTTTCTAGAATATATTGATTGTGATAGATCCTTATAATCCATAAACTGGATAATATTAGAGAAATTAGGTGTGACTGAAACACTGCAGGCATATTCTCCTTGGACGTCACCCTTTGCGGTGAACCAAGTAAAATTCTTGTGTCATCTCCATAATTTCATTTGACTAAAAGATATAACAATTTTATACCAACGTGGGAACACAATCCACAACTTTTAAAAAGAAAAATTTGACACCCTCATTCACCCCTCCCCTCTCATGGTGTTATGGGGTCCTCCAAGTGGTATTAGAGAGAGTTTCCTAGTGTTTTATCTATCTTATATTGTCATGGATAATTCAGCCAATGTCATGGGATTCTTCCACATTGATTGAAGTTATTTCTAGATCTTGAAGAACATAATGAGATCACATCTAATTTCTCTAGGAATGGAATCCATATTTTCTACTATGTATGTAATATATGTCACTGATCCAATAGGGCTTTCTATGACTATTGCAGACATTAAATTTCTTGATGGAGATACAAAAGAACAAATTGCTCTCACCGCAACCCTTTTTGATCAGATCTATCATAAGGCAATTAGTTGAACCTCAGAAAAGTACATGTGGGATAAGAATGAAATTATTTATAATGGAGATTGAAAAGTAATGGAAGAAAAACTAAAAGACTTGTATAATAGATTTGGAAATATGAGGATATATCATGATGAGAATGTATACTCCTTCTTCAATAGTATTACTGAAGCGGTTGGAGAAAATCGAGGTCTAGTCTTAAAAATCAAAGATGATGATATTTTCATGAAAAAATTACGATGAATTCCAACACTATACAATGAAAATGTTCCAGATCTTGAGGAAATAGATCATTACAAAATTTTATTGGATGATCTGCTGAGTATCCTCATAGAATATGAAATGAGAGTCATTCCAAAAGATTCTATTACTCAAGTGAGCAATTAAATGTCATTCAAAGCCAAAGGAATACTGAAAATCTCAAAATATAGTAGTAGTGAAGACTATGAATGAAAATAAATTTTTTCTCCCATGGCCATGACGCTCTATAAGGGACAAGGGAAATTTAAAATAAAAGTTACATATATCTTTCATTAGTAGTGGCAATGATTGGCATGTTTCGTCCCAGTTCTCGAGAAAGATCAAAGATAAAGAAAGAAAAGTTGAAAAAATTCAGAATACTCATAAAGGTTCTTTCAAAAAGGGATAATTCATATCTAGGAAGAATATACAAAAGAAGAGTATTTTCTTTCAAGAGGAAGATGCTGATAATGAATTACATGAAGAAGAAGAGCCAGAATTTAAAACTAGAAACCATTACTCATGATGGCTACCATTGAAATGTCAGACCAATCCACAAATAAAGCTAGATATAACCGGCTGATATATAATGTCAATCCCATGATTCAACATAACTAATCATTTGGTATTCTTTAGAATAAGTTTTAGAGATGAAACAAGTCAAATGAAATGGTGTATGAATCATTATAATATGTTGATTACCTTGAAGATGAAATTGATCGACTAGACGAACTAGTGAAAGTAAATTCACTAATACATGAAAGTACATATGATGTAGTGGAAATAAATATCGTAATCGAAGAAAAGGAAACAAAATCATTGAACTTACCTCGAGACTAGAATAGAATTACATAACTATTGTGGTACTAAAAGATGAATTTTTTTCTCTTAATAGTATGCTCGAAAGTGAATCAAGTTCAAAAAAATCAAAGAAGAAAATAAAATTTTGTAGTTTATTTGATATTGATCTATTGAAGTGAGAAAAACGAGGGTATAATAGAGTTGAAAATATTTGGAGTTATTAGATACCCGTGTGCATGGGAAATAGTGGATTCAGTTCTGATGTTGAAAGATCAAATCCTGTAAATAAAGTGGACCAGAATAAAGGATAGATGAAAGTTGATCATGTTGTAAAATTACCAAAAGTTAGGAAAAGGAGACCCTTAAATCAAACTTATATGAGAATAGAAGTCCATCATCAAGATTCATGGAATAAAATGCAGTCAGTCATTCTTCCTAAGGAAGAAAGCATGAGGAAAAATAGATGTGAGAAGACACTTCCTCTCATGAAGTGTTACTTCTGTGGATATTTTGGTCAGACTATGTCATATTGGGAAGAGGTAAAGAGATATGTAAATAGGGATGATCTTGGAGTTCAATAGGGGATAAAAAATAATATACTACTACTTATAGAATAAACAATTCCTATGGATATTGTTTTCGGTGTGCTAACATTGGACATAAAGCCATTTGTTGTAGCTAGAAGAGTGACATGGACCCCTCAAACCATTGCCTGAGATATCTCAAAGATCATCAAAAATATAGTGTTCCCCTTTCAAATATCATTTCTCCATTGGAATAAGATTTTTACTATGAAGAACCCATGTACATGGAAGAGTTAATTCGAAGTCCCTTAGAGCTCGACACCCAATAAAATATCTCATGGAAGGAAAATTTGAAAATTTAGAAATCCATCCTTACAGAGGTATCCCTCAAAGAAAACAAAAGGAACAACACTAGGATTCTTGATAGTATTTTTTCATCTCAAATGATAGTTAATACAGACATGATAACGAATGTCTAGAGGAGGTTTGATGGAATAGTAGAGTTTCGAAATGATAGAGCTCTATATTTCAAAGGAAGTGAATGTACTGAATTAGGTAATGGAGAGATAGAGAAAACTAATGTCCTTTATGTGGATGCCCTACATCACAATCTCATCAACATGAGTCAAAAATTTTCCACATTACTTATAGAAACATTCAATCAGAAAGGATACCTTATCAAGGTAAAGGTAGTTAATTCTCTAATAAAAGGATGCAGAACACGAGGCAACCTATATGAGGCTTCATGTGATGAAATATTTTATACATGATTGTTCAATAAAAAATAACCTATGGAATCATAGAATAGGGCACATCAATCAACACAAAATGGAGGAGATATAAAAACATAATATTTTAATAGATATTCCCACCCTATATAGTGAACATGAAAATTATTTCGATGCATACATTCAATGGAATCTGGACTGCAGTTTATATTTTCCAAAAAATAAAAGGTAATCTCATCTTGTTGATCTCATTCATACATACGTATGTGGCCGGATAAATGTTGTTGGATCTCATGGAGAACGATACTTCAATATCTTCATAGATTATTATAGTAAAATGGAATGTGTAATGGTTTTAAATAGGAAAATACAAGTGCTTGACTGCATGAAAACAAATTGTCGAATTGCCAAGAATGATACTGGAAAAACAATCAAAGTTTTGTAATCTAACAATGGAGGGGATTACAATTCCATTAAATTTTAAAATTACATACAGAATCATGGGATACAAAATGAGGTATCTGGTGTGCAAAAACCATTGAAAAATTGGGTTGTTGAGAGTAGGAATCAGTAGGTGAAAAACATGTAAATAACTATGATGATTGAGAGTTGTATTCTCTGACAGTGTTAGAAACAGGCCATTCAAGCAATAATGTATATTCAAAACTGTAAATGGATTTATAAGGGTGAGATGAAGACACAATAGTATTTCTGTCATGGAAGGAAGCCCTCTTTGAAATAATTTTTTTTTGAAGTTAATTTTTCATTATAAATTACGATAGAAATCAAGGGAAGTATAGTGACAATGAAGACAATGGATTTTCCTTGGATACTCAATGAACATATAATAAAAAAAGTGTTTCAAAAAGCACCTATTAATGATTGTGGAAAGCAGTGAAATTAAGATCATTGAAGAGAAAAACGAAAATTCTTTGAGAAATTCATATGTTGATGTGATAGAAGATGAAGAAGAACGTTTACATGGAGACAACTAAAATACAGAAATAGAGTAAGGTGTAAAAATTATATGGAGAAACATCATGATGTTGACATAAAAGAATAATCTGAATAGGAAACCATGGATGGAGATAATTCAGTAGAATCACAAGGGAGAAATTAAAGGGAAAATATTGATCAATATAACATTATCAGGGGCCAGAATGCACCTACATAGAAAATGAGAATGAGGAATAATGAAAAATTTATAATTCTATCCTTCATAGAACCATCACCATTTGAATAATCCACAATGATTGATCCTTGAGTGAAATAAATGAATTAATAGTTAGATCGGATTAACAAAAATCAAACATGGGATCTTGTCAAGAGACTCCAATGTCACAATTTGATTAGTACAAAGTGGATTTTCATGAAAATAAATCACTATCATAGAAATTTCCTAAAAACAAGTCATGATTTTTCTGTAAAGGATATTCACAAATTGAAGACGTTTCGGTTGAGGTGACATTTTCTCCAGAATCAAGACTCCAGTCAATTAGGCTGTTTCTTTCTTGGGAAATCCAAAATTAATATAATGTGTATGAAATAGATGTCAAGACAACATTCTTAAATGGATTCATTGAGTAATATGTATACATTGACCAACCCATGGGGTTATTTCTTGGTAATGATGAAATGATGGTTTGAAAACTAAAGAAGGCCCTATATGGTTTAAAGTAGGCACTACGAGCTGGGTATTCTTAACAAGATTATTATCTCAAGAAGCTGTAATTCAATAAGGGAGGAGTAGATCAAAATCTCTATGCGATGAATTATCAAAAATATATGTTCACGGTGCTAGTTAATGTGGATGATATTATCTATGGAGGTAGCAAGAAGGTTTTAGTTGAATTATTTTCTAATAACATGAAGTAATAAATTGAAATTTCTTTGATTTGCAAACTCACATACTTTTTTGTGATGCAGGTGATTCAAAAGACTGAATATACATTCATTTCTTAGAAAAATTATGCAAAAGAGATATTGAAGAACATTAAATTGAATGATTCCAAACCAATGGGGACTCTGATTGTGGTCATAATAAAACTCAAAAAGCATGAGGATGGGATGTTTGGGGATCCCACAAGGTATAGGAGAATCATTGGAAGATTACTGTACCTGATAGTAACTCATCCATATATTGCCTTTTCGACATGTTTGGCAACCCACATTCAATGTAACCCAAAGGAAGAACATATGTTGGTAGATAAAAAAATCATGACGTACATTCAAGGTACCAAAAATTATGGATTATTCATTTTAGTATGAAATGATAATGAATTATATTCATTTTCCGATGAGGACTGGGATGGGGATGTAGTGGACAAAAAATCCCCCAGTAGTGGTGTATTTTATATTAGAATGAAATATGTGGACTAGATGAGCTAGAAATAGGAGAGTAATACTCTTAGTATTGATGAAGTTTAATATATATATCTGCTACAAAGGTGTGCACTCAGTTACTCTGGATGAAGCAACAACTGACTGACATAGTGATGAGGTAAAACCACCAATGTTGATTTACTATGTTAACAAGAGTGTCGTTGATCTTATAAAAATTCATGTTTAGTATTCTATTACAAAAAATATTGAAATTTGATATCACTTAAACATGGAATACATGGAACAAGAAATGATCATCATGGAACACGTGTGAACAGATGAGCAACTGGATAACATTATGACTGACCCGCTATCAACGGATTTGTTTAAGAAACATTGGTAGAAACTCGGATTTCATCCACCTCCTTTTCCCTAAGGATTCTATGGTTTTACCATCTCCCAGGAATTGTAAATTGTTTTAATCTATTTTTGGTAGTGATTTTGATTTTTAGTGGAGATACTATTTAGGGGTGTCTGTTTTTTGTTGAACAATAAACCAATAGTAGTATTTGGGTTTATTTCCAATGGGGGTGAAAGAATAAGAAGGAATGAATTCAAGACATTTAATGCTTTGTTGAAATGATGATAATTTGGTGTTAGGATGAGAATGAATAAATTTCGGACATGTAATGCTTCTGTGACATGATGAGAATTCGATGTTGGGAGGAGAAAGAATAAATTTAGGACATGTAATGGTTCTATGAAATAGTAAGAGAGTGATACAGTAAGAGAATTTCTTGGATGTATTTGATAATTCCAAAACAAACAAACCCAATTCAATATTCCCCTCTTATTTTCTACACCAAGCCTTGATCACATAGACATAGAGAGCTGGATGATTTGATTCTTGCATTTCAGGTTTTGATAGTGGTTGGAGCTCTATTGAATTTAACAAGAGATTGACAAAAAACCGAAAGGGGGATATTGTTGGAACCATGATCATTCTATGATGGAAATTAATTATGGTTTGTGATTTTTTTCAATACTCATTAGATGTTCAGGTTGTTTTCGTGGTAAGGGAAAATATAGTTTAGGCGAGCATCAATATTGAAGGTTGTGTCATTTCCCAGTGTTTTCCAAATTTTTTGTTAGAAAAAATTGAATATGAAGAAATGAAGTTTTGGAAACGGTAGTAGCACACAAGATTTAAGGGTTTCTAGAAACATGCGTGCAAGGATATTTTTTGGATCAGTGCATCAATATATTGAAAAGAAAAAAAGTGTGTGCATGACTAAAAAGGGAATGAATAATGGCATTGCACGGATGATTCTTACGTACCCAATGTGATGTCAAAAGGGGTTTTTCTTGCATAGGAAGAATCATTCACACAATAACAAAGAAATGTTGTTAACATGCATGCAGTGTCATCGAAGTCATTAAATAGGTGGCTATCCCCATGGAAGACTAATGTATTTTGCAATGAAAATTAGGTTTCTCTGATGCGTGAAGGATTTTCAGGAAAAAGCATTGTTGAGAGTTAATATTTAGTGTAAGGTGTTACTTTATTCTGAAAAGACCAAGTGAACCATTCGGTGTAGATGCGTGAAATATAAGGGTTGCCCAGAATGTAGGGATTATGCGAAATTCATCTTTTGCAAAAAATTCCAAATCTTGCACACATGTTGATGTATTGTGCGCAAGTGTGGTGTTATGATTTCGACATGATTATTAATATCTAGTTTGATTGATTACTTCTTTCAAGTGCATCAATTCAAGGCTTCGATTTAAGCATTGTATCATGCTAAATAGAGACTAAGACTTCTAGGAAAATCTATTTAAGCAACCTTCATGTTGATAAACTAAGTAAGACTTCCCTCAAGGAAGTGAGCTAGGGAAGTCGACAGAAGTGATTTGATGGATGCAATGAGCTATCCCTGAACCATTGTAAAGGCAGTATTCTTGTCAGACAGTTATTATGACTAAACCTTGTAATCCCTAAACTATTAAAGAATATTTGATTTGGTATGGCCAACACACTATCGGTGTATGATCCTTGTACATTTCCCTTTTGTGGTGAACCAATTAAAAGTTATGTGTCATATCCTTAATTTATTTTTACTTAAATATTTAAAACTTTTCTTCCAACATGGTAAAAATATCCAAAAATTTAAAAAGAAAATTTTGACATCTCGATTCTCCCCTCCCTGCTCAAGGTGTTATGAGGTCCTTCAAAATCTTACTAAAACTTAGTTCGAACTAATAATAGAAATTAAAAAGTTAAAGAAATCTAAGAATGTTATGAAAAATGAGTATGTTAATAGTTTTGAGAAATGTAATCATATTGATTCCAAAAATAATCAGACATTTGTTTTTTGGATAGAACAAATTGACATGGCCATAAAGATATAATAGGCACAAATGCCATCTGATGAAATGGGAAAGAAAAATTACATAAAGATGCATAAAATGTTGATAATAATTTATCAACGTATTATGGTTTGAAAATTAATAAAAATATAAATGATATGAGAGAAATATGGGAATTTTGTAATAATGTTTTTTGACTAGACTAGTGGAATGAGAGGAATGAAAGAAAGAGTTGTTAAAATTTAACTATAATAAAAAGGATCCAGAAGTTAAAAATAATTTGACATCATTATCAATAGAGTCTACATGTGAAGATAAACTAGTTAAAATATCCTATAATGATGAAAATAAGGAATAGAATGAATCCAATGTAAAATACAAGAAAAGAATAAAAATTCAATACTGAGAAAATTCACTGTATCCGAACATTAATTTTGAGAAGTTATGAGGTTCCTACTTATACATAAAATATTTTTTATTTGTACTAACATGCAGGGAATTGAATTATTTGATTTAACGAAGTGGATGATGAGTCTCATAGTATTATTTCATAATAAAGTAATCAGGTTATGAAATTTTTGTTCATATGGATATAGGTTAGTTTTCTTTTAACCAAATTATTTCAAGATTTCCTCAAAAAAGAAAATTTTGATGGGAAATGAAAATTTATTATAGTAATTTTCTATAATATAAAACATTATAACCCTGATTATACACTCATATTTTTTTCTCTAGGTTAAAACATGTAGAAGTATTGGTTTTTAGTCAAATTACCTTTGTAATGAAACTCAATTGATACTTATGTTCTCATAAGGATGATTTTGATGATTTTGATATGAAAATTTCCAACCCATTGAAATGAGCCAATTATTCAAAAAGGAATGAAACTTTTCAGATGACCAAAATGAAATTGATTTTCAGACAAGGGGGAGGTAATATATTAAGTTTTTGAGATATTGAATAGGGGTAAAAAAAGAAAATAAGGCATGAAGAAATACAAGTGGGAAATATAAATGATGATATTGAAGTTTTTTTGATAACCAAAACAGAGGGGGCGGTAATTAGACCCCCGTTATGTTTTAGTTGAATTTGTTATCAATTGTTGATATATGATTCAACATACAAAAAAATAGAGGGATCAGATTTTTAGACACAATATATCATATTGTGGATTCAGACTCATATCATCCGCAGGATTCAAATCCACTGTAAATCATATTGACTTTGGAATGAAAGTGTGGATTATAATTAGACATGATTGAATTCAGTTATACCTTGATGTAAATGTGATGATGATTTGATATTGTTTGATTAAAAGAAATAAATTTTTTAAAATGTGATAAAATGATCAATAATGAAAGGGGGCGAAAAGGGTTCACAGTCATATTGAGAAATGGATTGTGAGAAAAGAGTTTTTAATCATATTCCGCTGAGAATCATATTCAACTATGAATCATATTCTACATAGAATCATATTCTGATGAGCATCTCAGGTCACCCATTTCAAATGATTTATTTTTTTAAGGATACCAGGAATTATTTTTATAATTTATATGGTATAATCTGATAATTTTATTAATTTTATTCTGAAAAATAAATAAATTGGGATATGTTATATTTTCAAATTAATGTAAAATTTAACTATGTTAACAGTTAACAAAAACAAGTAAACTATTTGGTCCAGCAGAATGTGATTACTTGTATCTTTTTTGAAATGTAATAAAGTAGACACCAAATCCATGTTATAGGGGTTGGGGTATCTATAGTTCGTATGAGATAATGTTTAGTAGAATCCTTGGCCACATGATTTGAAAAAAAATAATTATTAGGGAATATAACCCTTTGAATGATTTTGTGAATATGTATAGAATAACATCATGTGATTTTGGTAAGAAAACTATTATGTGGGATTTACTTGTAATACATCTCATTATGCAAAATAAAATTGGATGGGGTTCTTAAAGAGGTGTACCAAGGGATAATGAAATAAAAATCGGAAAATAGGGCATGACCCGATTGTCACATGGTGCATGAAAACGAGCCCTATTATTCACCTAGTTTGAAAATATTGTTGGATATTTTTATGTTAAATATAATATTTATTACAAACCATGATGTTATATTTAAAAATAATGATATCCCAAAATAATCCATTATTATAATTATGAGATTATCTATGGATACATTTTTCAAATAATGTTTTGTGATTCTAGTGTTTTGGGATTATGCATTACAATTCTTAATTTTTTATATAATATACTGTATACTATCATTTAGAAATGGTTCCAAGAATAAGAAATGTAAATCATATCAATGCTCATAATTGAAAGAGGATGAATGATTGTATCATTGATTATATTAAGCTAAGCATTTGATGGGTACTACTCTTCTAAATATTCTCATCATACTAGGACATAGTATCATGTGATATCTAGACATAGAATAAATTCTCAACATAGAATGGAATTGATTGGAATCTGTTGAATAAGATGATGGAATATTAAAATTTGGATAAAGGGAACACGGTAAACAATTATTTTCTAACACATAATACTTAGAGAAGGAAAAACATTGGTATACACATAAAATAAAAAAGATATTTCACCAACGGTAGTGATAAATTACACCATGGTCATGATTTCAATGGTAGAAATAAAATTATTCAATGTTAAATGTTTCAACTACAATGATATGTGAAATAATGAATATTAATTCCCCATGTGTCAAGGGAATATACATGAATAGATGTAATGGGATCTATATCAAGCTTATCGAATCACCCTTGATGAAGTGTAATGATAAATGTTAATATGGTTGGATTCAATAATTACGTTATATGAGTATTTTATAAATAAAATTCTGGTTAATAGAATCATGAAATTTTTATGGATTGTATGGTAGTACTATTTTTTAATGGATTTGAGAGCATGTGTTTAATGTTACCGATAAAAAAGAAAAGTGATTGAGGTATATGTTGATCCTCTTGGAAACTACATGGTTATGATATGATAACAGTAAATTTTTTATGGATGTTAAGGTAATAATTAGATGTTTATGTTTTTTGTGGGTGATTAATAAATTGATTATAGGATTCATGGTTTATGTCTCTTTTACTAGAGTTTACTATTTGTTTGGATATATGGAATATATTTGTAAACATTTTATTTTTTATTTTGAAGAATACATATTTTTAATATGCTTTTATGGTGATCATGAATTTTACATAATTTTAATGTGACACTAGGAGACACGTTATACAATTTGGGGAATAAAATTTTTATTTAGTGAACTTCCATAGAAAAATTTGGTGGTATTTGGATAGACATATTTTAATTGACTCTTAAATTTAATCATGTATGAAATAGGTCATGAATTTTTTTGAACAACTAATGATGTATTTGTGATTAATTTATTATATTAGGTAAATTTTGATAATAATTTTTGTTTTAGTAAATATTAGAGGAATATATTTATATTCTTTTATGGAACTTATTGTAACATCTTGAGATTATTGGAGACGTTTTTTTAAAAAATTTAACGTTTTATATATTTTATGTCATATGAAACAATATGGTTAACGTCGACTACAAACAAAAATGATTTTAGATTACATTACACACAATTTTATGTTTATCTTGTGTTACATGAAACACATCATATGTCTTTTGTTACATGCAAATCTGAGTTTAAACGAAACATTACATACTATTACGGAATTATTATTTAATTTGATAGTTATCACCTACCAATTAGAATAGTGGGTATGATTAGGTTTTATAAAATTATTAAAATATATGGTTCATGCATGTATCAATAATTAATTCATTAGTGACAATTTAATTTGAAATGAAAATGGAACCTATTTGAAAATAATGGAATTATTTTTCTGAAAATATATTTATAGAATTAGAATAATATTTCATCTTCATATATTTAATAAGTTACATTTAAAATAATATTTTATTTGAAATTATATATTATATATTCAATAAAAAAATTTACATCTATATAATGTGTACTATATATGTGATATGAAAAAATATCAAATTTTAGTATAAAAACTGCAATTCTCTACAAAAGATGTTTTTTCATATTTTTCATAATTATTTTAAAATGAAATTTTATACCTATTAAAAAATATTTGTCAAATTGAAATTAATGTTTGAAATAATCACGTAAAAATTATCTTATTGTAATATTTTACAATTATCTAATAATATAATTTTTTATAAAGAGTGAAAATAATGCTTTTTATTAATAATTTTTATTTATATAAATTAATTTAAAAAAATAATAAAATTAAATTTTTATTACTGGTAAAATTAGTTAATTAATATTTATATAAATCAAATTTATTTTTATTATTTCTTTAGAATCATTTTTATATTGAAATTTGATATAAAACTATTTAAGATTTTGAGCATTTTCTGTTTATTAAACATGTTTTATCATCACATCTCTGGGATTAACTTTAAAATAAATACCCCCAATTATGTGAATAATATATAAAAAAATTGAGTCAACTTTTTTAATCCTAATAATTTATATTAACAAAAACATAATCTTATTTTTGGACTATAACGAACAATAAAAATAATAAACATTCTTTATCGCTATTAAGGTAAATATGGCTTCAGCATGGGTTAAAATGAATAGGGAAAGGATAAAATGAAAAATAAATTTTCAAATTTTTTTAATGGACATATTTAGACATTATATATTATATTATTTATAATTACTCCTTTTGGATCCTTTTTTCACTTGATAAATGAGGCTAATCCATTTTCAGCTAAAAAAAATTTATGATCTCAACTCACCTAAATTATAAAATACCTCCATGTATCCACTCATGTTCACACATTAAAACCCCATTATTCCATCCAATTCCATTCTTGAATTAGTTCTTTACATTCATCCTTCCATATCTGAATCATTTATTTGGTCAGAAATCCAACCCATGATTCTTTTTGGTACAATCCAAAAGAAGATATCTACAGAAGATGTAACACCTTGAACCGAATGTTTTATAATTTTTAGTACATTTCATTATATTGTTAAAAAAATTCTGATAAAATAAAATCATTAGAATACATATAATTATTATTTTTATTTTAATTTAATATCATAAATAATTCTACACTTTCACAAAAAAGGTGATGAAATCACCATCCCTATGTACGGACGACTATTGCATCATGTACATATGTTATTCATTTTTTCATCACCACCTCTCCAAAATTGTAAAAATGATGATTAAAATTTTATATTTTTAAATTTTTTAATTAATAATATTTATTTAATTGTTATATCATAAATAACATTATAATTTTTGTTCTGTGGGAATAAGATAACATCACTCGTCTGTACGGTGGACTTCTACCTCACAAAGTGATGTGATTCATTCAAAATTACATGGAAATTAATAAGTTCATTTTTAGTGAATGTGTTTGATATATATGAAATAATGATATTTTCTATAATTTTTATATATTAGTTAAAATTCTTTTTTAAATCATTATAGAAAATGGAAATAGCATCCATGCGTATAAATGACATATTGTCTCTATAATCTATGTATTTTATTATCTATATCTAACTCTTATGTACTTCTATAAAAAAATAAATAATGAATATATATTATATTTATAACATATTTAAATATTTATTTATGATTAAAAAACTAAAAAAATAATGAATAAAAAAATAATAAATAAAAAGATACATGATAAAAAATTATTTCCACAAACATGACATTAACATGGAATTGATATTATAAAGGTAACAAAATATAATAAAAAAATAATATTTGTTATGATATTTATTATAATGGTTTCTAGATATATTTATAATAATATTATACTTTTTAAAAATGACTTTTGAAAATTTATAAGGGATGTCGAGGTTTATGTTAAGGTATTTACATCTCTCGATTTACTTGTGTGGGGAATATTCTATATTCACGAAAAATTTATATTGTATAGAGTTTATACTAAGCATGAATGTATTTTATTATTCATATAATTAAAATTATGGTGATTTAAATATCACATTTTTTATCTCCCTTTCATGGGGTTTACAGTTCAAAAGATAAAAAAACTGAAATTGATTGTCTGTATCCAATTTTCTTCTTTAAGAAAAACATTATGTTATAAACGTTTACTTTCTATAAGTTGATTACACACGAAATTTTAATTGATTTATAATTAATAATAAAATTTTACAAATATTATATATTCTGATTACTGATATTATTTCTTGGGGATTATGATTGAATGTATCCAAAGCAGTTAGAGTTTTTGGGTTTCAATCTCATCATTTACCATGATTCATTTAAATTATGGTTCCAGCTATGAATCATTATGATATATCACTCAAGATACTCAAGAAATTTATTATTTGATAGTTATTTCATTAGAATACATGTTTTCGATACATTTTCCTCTCTTTATGTAATTTCATAACCAAGATGCTACTAAACCAATGCTCAGAGAAATTGGGTTATTAGGGCTCAAGAATGCCACCTCATATGGAAGAGTCTTCCGACATGTAGTGAGGTACTTGGGTGTGATAGTGGAGAGACTATTTCATCATATAAGAGTAATAAAACATTAGTAAAACCTAGGTCTCATGAAAAATAAAGAGTAAATTGAGTGTGGTAGTAGAAAACAACTAAAAAGGAACATGATGTTACAATTAAAGAAATTCAATAAAAGCTCAGACAGTTATGCCATCCAACACAACACTAGTCACCCACTATGATTATTATATAGATAAATGAGTACAAAAGAAACTATATGTAAATGTACAAGGCTCTAAAACTTACTCTAAGACATACCACATACTTGGTCGCCACACACAGCTGAACTACGGCAACCCGATCAATGTACCACATGAGCAGCACTTCCCAATCATTAATCTTTGGGTCTCTGCACTATCCACCATAAAACTCAATATCAACCGGAAAATTATATATAATGTTTACACAGACACCAATGTTCATGTTCAGGGGTGAGATAGAATCTCAATAAGAAACCCCGACAAGAGTCCTATAAATGTGCTTTTTTAAGTGTAATAAAAGCAATGTGCTCCGTATTACTGATACAAAACTAAAAAGGTAAGTAAAACCCAACGTGAAACCATAGTCAATCCTTGGGCTCATAATCCCGATAAACTTGGAAATTCCAACCATGGATTTCCATTTCTATATTCATTTACATGTATAGTCACACAGACACACAGATATATATATATATATATATATTAATACGAATATTCAAGAGTATATGAATCAAACAACATGAAACCAAATTACTAGTAGATCATTGGGTCCATAATCTCAAAAGACATATACCTACTTCATCTAACAATAAAACTATAACTCTAAGGAAGCTACTTCACAATATGGGGATTCTTATCCTACATAAGGGATTAATCGTACTCTCATGAATCCACTAACTAGGATATCATATATTGATCATCAATATTGTAATGAAGTATTCCAGGGATTGCATCTGGACATCCGGTGATAATTCTTGCTACACCCTTCAAGCCTCCAAACTGATCTATAAAAGCGTAATATTATGATCATTAATCCACTATCCTATAATCCCATAAATGAAATTACTTCAATGGGAATACAATTATCACTCAAGGCATGGAAGTCATCAACCCTCTATGCCCGTCCAAGGCATTCCTACAATGGGAATCCATATATCACTCTAGGAATACAAGTCACCAACCTAGTGAGCCTGTCCCAGGCATTCCCACAATAGGAATCCATGTATAACATAGGGCATTCAATTCACCAACCTAGAGAGCTTCTCTATGTAATTTATAAAATATGAATCCAATTATCACTCAGGTTATATAAATCATCAGAATACTAAGCCCATCTATTATATTCCAACAATGAGAATTTGTGTATCACTCAGGGCATACAATTCATTACCCCACTGAGCCCGTATAGGGCATTCCTACAAGGGAATCCAAGTATAACATACAACATCCATGTCATTAACCCACTGAGCCTGTCCAAGGTGTTCATAAAATAGGAATCCAAATATCACTCTAGGATTACAAGTCAACAATCCACTAGGCCTATCCATGGAATTTTACAACGGGAATCCAAGTATCACTAATGGTATACAAGAAAATCAATTATGGTTCAACATCTAGATACTAAAAAACACATTTGACTTCTGAACAAAATATATATCCCAATATATATATATATTTCTAGACACAACATGAACATATTCGGTAGTACATATGGGTATACCAATAAATAAGAGAAAAAACATGGTTCAAAAACAGAAATTTAGGAAAGCATGGTTGGGAATCCCAGTGAGAAAAATAGACCCCAATAAGTACATATGGGAATCCAAATATGATTAAATATGCATCAAGTAATGGTAAAAAACTAGTAACCAATATGCACCTCTAGTAAATATCACTATATCAACAATTACCATGTCAATGATATAAAAAAACTAGTGAGGGTGTCCCAAACGCCAAACCGATCACTCAAGTCATAGCCCTGTGAGATTACTAGTTCAGTATGGGTTCTATGGTGACACACGCTACCATCTCTACCCAAACCCAACATACAAAATCAGGTTCGGTCAAACAATGGTAAACTACTAGGCCCCTCAATTCAAGAACTGATAAGGATTCCTACTAGGGATCCTCAAAATGATACACATGTATGGGATCCTAAAAGGGACTTCATAGATCATTATATAAGGAAAGAAATCCCTTTGTGGATCCTTGGTAATAAGATAGATGATATAGGAATCCTACATAGGATCCTTAATAATAATTGATCAGTTGACCTCTCATGATAGAAGGGCACATCTCAAGAAAGACTTCCTCAAGGAAAACCACAATGGAATCAACCACAACAGATTCCACTCACCACATATCAGATAAAGTTATCAACTAGGTTGTTATGAACACACAACTTATCATGCATTCCAAAAATCACTCTCAAGAGTAAAAAAAATACCAAATCTTGAAGAATGACCTCTCTATTTTTACAAGTCCTAAAACACCCATTAACAATCATCAGAACACTCCTCAGGTTGCACCCTTATGATCTATGTGGAAAATAAATCATAATATACTAATTTGGGTTCAAAAGAATCAATGGGGAATAAAATAGGAAAATAGACTCCCAGGATACCAAATTAGTATTAAAATTTATATAGACAACATACACTACATGTACACTGAAGATCCTACATGGGTATATATTCCAGCCAACGTGGGCATGTAAACTACCCAGGAACACGGCATGTGAAATTGATTCATGGCGTGTACCAAACATAGTGTACATGCATGTGTCCCTCAATGGTTTTGGCCATATACATGGCTGGGCCATGCACTTTTACAGTGTTTGCCACCGACACGGGGTCTGGCTTGGTACTCTACACAAGCATGTACCCCTAAATGGGTTTTCTAGGCCGAGTACTCATCTACCCAGCCGAGTACCAGTATTAATAGTATACCATCATGTATATGGTGTTTAATTTTTAATAATCATATTCCTTGAATTCGAAGAACTCGTGGAACAACACCCTAGACTACATGATGTGTAGCCTGGTTTTCCAGAATAGAAACCCCTCAGATAGCCTAGATCTGTCATTTTTATCCCCAAAACAACATATCTATCTACAAGAGGACTCATACCAGTATAATACGAATTTATAAATAGAAAAGTAATAATTTATGAGGATTTATAGAAAAAATATACGGTCCTCTATTTTGGAGGAAACCTCCAACACTTGGATTAATTTGATGATCCACAACAGCCACATGTCGATCATATGCATCGAGAGCTCTGTGAGGGTACCCATCATCCCTTCCCTATATCATTATTTCCCCCTACTACTTTTTCTATCCTAGGTAAATCGATAGAGGATCGTCATGAGGGTTGGATGTGATAAGTATGATGGAAAAGGAGAAAAAAATTAAAAAATAATAAAATAAACGAAAAGAAAAATGCGGCCTAAGACATCCCCAGTTCCTAACTAAAGTTTATGTCTCTCCTAGGAAAAAATAATCATTCCGAACTCAACCAAAGAGACATAATTTCAATTTAACACTCCGTTCAAATATTATTGTTGTACAAACCTACATTAACAATTTAATATTTTATTTATTAATGATCAATTATTAATTATTCGGCCAAAATTTTAACCACTCGTATTTAAACCAAATTTATTTCGTAGGGTAGACACACTATTTTTGGGGCCAAAATATAGTTTACTAAAATTATTAGAGATCATATAATAGGGGAAGATATCATCTTACTGCTTTACATACATCTGAAAAAAAAATTGGCCAAAATTACTATCTGAAAAAAAATCGAGGCCTTACAAACTAGCCACTATAAACCTTCTTGTCTACTAGATTCCATGTGAAAAAACCAGCATCCATGCACTCAACCTGAGAATCTGTGTAACCAAGCTTTCTGGAATATTCATCGACCAGTCTCATAGAGTTAACAAATGTATTCCCTATGGAAAAAATTTAACTAACACTGCTATGATACTACCCACCATAGGAATATCCTTATCATCATTTCAAAACATAACACTGAGGACAGTAGCTCATGAATAATTACCAAGATCAGTGAAAATGAGGTTCACCATCCTCAAATAGCTAATGGTGCACTCCCCACTGTATGGATTACCTTACACCTCCTTTCAAGTGCAACCTCATAATGTTATTTTCCCTAGCATGGAATATAGTATAGAAGTAAAATGATAATAGGACAGGGCTAAATCCTTGTAATCATAATCTATATGAATAATGACAGATAATGATCATCTCTAAAATGAGTAAACTAAGATTCTACCCACGCTATATATCGCTCCCTCGAGGCCACACTCTCCATCCTTTCAAAACCTGACCAAGATTCAGCCATGGGTCAACATTATCACAATACCAAAATCAATTCAATGTTGTCACCTAAACCATAGAGTTATATTATAAGAAAAAATCTGGGATAAACTATTAGGTAATGTCTTGAAAAAATCGGTCCTTGGCTCGCACATGGCCAATCCTTAATTTAAATCCAAATGATACCATGTGCCACCATAATTTTTCATTATCACATGACTTGTACTCCACTAGGTATTTTGTCACAATGATAAGATGATAGTGTTACACGGAATGATAGTTTCATAAGCCAATATCTCCCATGGAAATTGTCTTCCAAATCGATCACCTCACATATGAATCGATTTATTTCATGATCGCCTGTCACATGGAATAATTCTAGTCATGATAATCAACCTCTTCCCTGACTACATCAGAAACTGTAGAAACACTAGTTAACTTGGATAATCCCACAAATAGTCATTCTCATCTAATCCAGTGTAAAAAATCTAGCACCCAAGAAGGTTATCAATGTTTTAAGGCATAAAAATGCCTATAATAAAAAACTAGAGAATCTACATGTCCTTGGTCTCAAACAGAGCGTAAAATAAATATAACATCCTAAACATGAATCAGGAAACACATCCATCCTCTCACATAGGCTAACCTCAAACAATATAGAAGTCAACGTACAAGGGTCCAAATAAAAAAATACATCTATGTCTCCCACCAAGCCCTACAATAAAAGCCTAAAAAATGGGTCCCAAGATCAAACCACCAAACCCAAAAGGTCATAACCTCTAATAAAAAACTGAAGATCATAATGACCTATGAGGGTTAAAGATTAAATCACAGCCAATGAGGGCATCATCCTCTTCGAGTAGCCTCAAAAGGGACTTCTACATAGAGGACACAAAAACAATGAATACGAGAAACTAAACTGATAGTCATTAGGAATCTGTATACAAGAATACCCCCTGGAGGTCATGTTTAGAAGAAAAGAGATGTTATCCCACAACACTATACTTAGCGATCTAACTAGATAACCACAGATATGAGAAAAACACCCTTCAATTGTGTTAACACAATGGATTCACATGCTATATTGACCCTCTAGGTCACTGCACATCCTATGTTGGAGGATTGATTCATCAAACTCAATCTAAAATGGCTCCACATAGATCCACATGACCATCCATAAGAGTGAAATATCTATGTAATCAGGTCCAAATGACACATTATTTAGTAATAGTCACACACTGACAATCCAATGTGATGTGAGCCCTACATGCCAAATATGATGCAGTAGATGATTCCTGCCTTTCTGGCCAAGAGTCAAAATTCATCATTGTAATCTTGTCAATGGAAAATAACTAGATATTCCTAATAAATCATAACATCCACACAAAATCTTCAACACTCAATGATAAATGTAATATAAAACTGTAAAATCACATATCAGGACAATAATCCCTCTAACAAGTTACCAGGAATTCATAACAGAAAAAGTGTTCTCGATGCACCCGTCAGACATACGTCACATGTTCTGAAACATTCATAATAATCTTATCAAACATATCCAAAATAGGAATTTTCAAGAAAATAACACCATTGACACCACATTTTAATGTCCCAACCTGGTTTCCAATATATTGGTGCTCCATGCCGATGGGATGCTAGGACATAAGAGTTACTCCACATATATAAGAGGCTTCTGACTAGTAGAGAGGGCCTAGGGTGTGCCAGTGGGGAAATTATGCCCTTAAATCAGAGCATGAAAATAGTGCACATTGATAAGTATCATACACGGTAGAATGTAAAAATAGTGTATAAGTTGAAAAAAACTAAAAAAGTACATTCTATAATAATAAATGAAATGTTGTACAAGCACAAATAATTATTCCATTCAATACAACACTCATCACCCTCTAGGGTGACCATACAGACACAATAGTATAAAAGAAATTGGAACTAAATGTATAAGTATCTACAACTGAATCTGAGCCAGACCACATTCCTGGTCACTAGACACTATAGAACTACACCATCCCAATCAAATAACTACATAGGTAGCACCACGTGATCATAAAACATTGGGTCTCATCCATATCAACCTTGAAACTCATTCGAAAACTAAAAAAAGACAAAAGGTCTAAAAGTAAATCAAGGTGCACATTCAGGGGTGAGCAAAAATCACGATATGCCACCCCAATATGAAGCCAATAAATGTGATGTTATAAGTGTAACCAAAACAATGTGCTCAGCCTCACTGAGACAGAACTAAAAAGGTATGTAAATCCTAATGTTTAACAATAGTCGAACTGTGGGTCTATAAACCAGGTCAACTGGGTGACTGCAGCAATGGAAGTCCATATCTATATATGTATACATTTATATTACCATTCCTATACATATATACATAAATATCATAAATCTGGAGTATGTGAATCAAAACAATAATAAACCACACCATTAGTCGATCCTTGGGTATGTAATCCTTACCGACATTAACCAACGTTCGCCAATTCTGAAATTATATCTTAGTTCAAACTATAGCACGACATAGTGATAATCATCCTATAACTAGGATCGCTCGTACTCACCTCCAATCACTAAACATGTTACCATATACCAACAATCAATATTTTATGGATGGGTTCTTGGGGGTGGTCTAGACATCGAGTCAGAAGTCAAGTTACACCCCTTGAGTCTCGTAACAGATCTAGATGAGTGTAATCAATTTGATCGTAAATCAACCAGCCTATGATCCCATCCATGTAACATCTACGATATAAATCCATGTATCAATCAAGGCATACACATCATCAAACCAGTGATCCCATCCAAGGCATTCTTACCACAATAATCAATGTATCACTCTAGGCATAGAAGTCCTCAACCTAATGGGCCCGTACAACACATTATTACAATGTAAATACATGTATAACATAAGATATATAAATTATAATAGTATTGACCCTGTCGAATCATTCTTAAAATGGGAATCCAAGTATATCTTAGGGTGTGAAAGTCATCAACCCGATGAGCCTATCCAAGGAATTCCTACACCAAGAATACATGTATCACTAAGGGCATACAATTCATCAACCTATTGATCCCATCAAAGGAATTAAGAAAATGGGAATCTAAGTATCACTTAGGTTATACATGTCATCAACCCACTGGTCCCTTATAAGGCATTCCTATAATGATAATCCTTGTATCTCTCAAGGTATAAAAGAACCATCGTGTAATTCTCAACCACATGATACCTGGAAAAACCTCTAGACATCCCAAATATATATATATATATCACAATATATAAATATATATATATTCTCAATATCCATGTCACACATAGTACCCCAAGGTATACCAGTAAATATCATGAAATAAAATATACCATAAACTGGATCCCATGAATGAGTCACTTGTCATCCCAATAAGAAAAATTGATCCTAGGAAGGACATCTGGGCATACCAATAGGAAGAATGATACCTTGTGTTAGGCTACATATCCACCAACCAACAAGCACCTCTAGTAAACATAACAACATCAGCCATATCCATGTTAATGATAAAAAAAATGAGTTTGAGTGGACTGAGAACCAAACCCAGGTACCTAATTACGGCCCTACATGCTTACCAGATTGGTGTGGGATCTAATGTGACACTAGATACCATATCTACCCAATCCCGACATAAAGATCAAGGTGAGTCAAACAATAGGCACTCATTGTGTCCCTCAAGTCAAGCACTGATGAGTCATCCTAGTAAGGATCCTAAAAAACATTCACAAGTAAGGGATCCTATAATGGACCCCCTAGATCAAAATATAATTTATTGCATCCTTCAATGGATCCATGGTACCCAAAAAGAAGATATATGCAACCTATAAGGGAGCCTCGATGAATCTGTTTGCACGAACCCTCAATCCGAAATGGAACTTCTCAAGAGAGACATCCTCAAGGAAACCCATGAAGGCATCGACCATAAGAGATAGATCTCAATGCTTCTCTGACCAAGTTATCAACATTTTTTTTCCGAACAGCAAACCTATAATTCACTCTAATAGTCACTCTCATGAGAAAATTATTTCAAAAACTAGATGAATGACTTCTCAAATTTGAATAAATACCCAAAACACCTATTAGGATTTCTCATAACACTCCATGGGTTTCACCATCATGATCTTCACATAAAACCAGTAATAATGTACTATTCTCATGTCCATAACAGAAACATGGGAATAAAATAGGAATAAAAACTCAAAGGGTACCAACAGTATAGTACACTGGGTGTAGATTCCCTACACGGTGTGAACCCTCATGCTCCCACATGGGCATGTACGGCTTTCAGCATGTGTGTGTAAACACCCCAGGTACACAGTGCGTGAAAAAAATACATGGTGTGTACCCCAAATGGGGTAAATTTCTATGTCCATCAACCATCCTGGCTTCCAATTTTTTAGGGTGTGTACCTTTACACTTTGTTCCACCCATACGGGGGCTGATTGTGTACTCTAAAAGGCCATATACCCCTATATGGGTTCACATGGCTGGTTACTGATTTATACAGATGAGTAAAAGTACATGGAATGTTCCCTCCTTTACATGGAATTTACTCCTTAAAATTCGTCTTCCATGAAAGGGATGAAAAAACTGAATTTCACCATGGACTATGTGCCGTGTAGCCTAGTTTTTTAAAACATAAATCCCTAAGATCGCCTGAATCCCACTTTTCATCCCTTAAACAACTGATCTGGCCACTAGGGGACACATACAAGAATAATAGGTCTCTATAATTATAAAATAAAAATTATATGGCCATATATAGTGAAAACATATGTGGTCCTAACATTATGTGTAATCCATTAAAGCATGGTTTTATTTTATGGTCCATAGCTACCCCATGTCGATCCAGTATGTTGAGAACTCCATAATGGTACCACACTTCCCCTCCATCATTTGAACTCTCATTGTTCTTATCCATTTTTCTCTTTGTGGTCATGTTAATGTGTATACACAAGATAAGTGCACATGATAAAGAAGATGGAAAAAGAGAAAATAATAAAAATAATGAAAAAACATAAAAGAAAAAGGGTGTTCGGGAGGTCCCCGGTGCCCAACTCGAGTTTATTCCTCATCTTAGAAAAACTCATAATTCCTTACTCAAGGAAATAGATGAAATATTAATCCAAAAAACCATTTAAAAGTTAAATCATCATGAAACTATTTGAAAAGTTTAATATATAATTTACTAAATATTAGAAATTAATCATTCCACCAAAATTTGAACAGCTCATATTTCCACAAAACTTTTGTAAATGGCTAAAAATCATATTCTAAGACTAGTAGAGTGGTTAAAAGAAATACCTGAGATCATATGCTAGGGGGAAATACAATTTTACCTTTTTATAAGTAATCAAATTAAAATTTTCAAATTTATTATCAAAAATTTAGTCATGAAAATCAGCGGTCCTTAATCTTTATGTACATAATATTTGAAAATAATTTTTTATGAAAAAAATATCTTTATTTATCTCTTCTCTTAAACAAAATTTTAAAACAAAATTATGTTTTTTATAAAAATTTCAAATTTTTTATCCTAATTAAAATAATTTTTATAAACATATTTTCGCATGATTTATTTTTTTCATGTAAATAGTATTTTCTTTTCCTAACAATGATCATTTGGATTTTACAAGAAAATGTGAATGGAATATTTTTTTTAATTTGTAAAAAATGATCATAATATCCCTCCATCATGTATATTATTTTCTTGGAATATTCCATCAAATTTTTCATGGATATTTTCAATTAAATTTTTTTAATATGTATTATGTTTTACAAATAGTTTTCAAATATGAACGGATATTTTCCTAAGTAAATGTTTTAAGTAATTTTTTATGTGTGTTAATAAAATTAAATTTTTAGATTCAATGAAATGGATTTACAAAAAAAATGAATTTTAACTTATAAAATATTATTTTAAATAGATTAATTTTCATAAATAAATGATTTAAATAAACTTTTTAGATAATTTTTTCATTTAATATGACATTATTTAATGTTAGATATAGCTTATTGTTGATATATTCAAAGGATACAATTATTATTATTTTCTCTTAATTGTTATTTTTTGTGATGTAATTATGTTTATAAAACCTGTTTCTCTTACATGGGTTACACAATGATGAAATTATTATGAAACCAACCTCTTTAAATGGATTATTAAATGATTAAATGTGGATATTATTTTGAAATCTTTCGGTTGACCACATGTTATAGTATTTTGAAATGTTTATTAAATCCATTTTAATGTATGGTATATAAAATGATAAATTATTTTTTATCATGTGGAATGCCTACATATGGTTTTTATTATGTGAAATGTGAGTCATATATCTCCCTAAAATCAATGTTAAATGATTTATATCTCTTACGATTGATAAAAATATATTTTGGAGTAACTATAATTCAGTAAAATAATTTTTCATCTATAATTGTCTTGTGAGAAAACCATGACTCCTGTTACGGTTAGAGAGTTAACCCATTCCTAAATGATACCCATGGTAGTGATCCTAGTCAACTATATAATTTTTTTCAAATTTTTTTGTTTGTTACATTTTCTTGTATTATGTTTATGTTATTGTCTAATGGACCATGTATTTAGATTTATATCTCATGAGATACCGTATAATGGAATGTGGTGTGAAACCGATTTAGTAAGTCACATGGTCTAAGAGGGTGATCTTTGGAGTAAATCATGATTACTATGATGGTTTGGGGAGTGAATCGATTCCACTATGATATCCATGGTAATAATACTTCTTTAATATGGATATTATTTCCTATACTGATGTATATGAACCAATTCTATGTCTTATGTGAATTTTTTTATCTCGTGGATCATAATAATTGATTTCCTTAATATTCACGTCTTAGGATCGACAAATCATTAAGAAATTATTGAATATCATTAACATTGATATGAAATGAAAGGTTTTAATATATTATTACCTTTTTATCACTCCCTTTTGATACTTTTATGTTAATATAGTTTTATTGGCTACACTGACCCAGCATCTTAGCTTATCCACTTTGATGTGTTCTCTCCCAATCTTACCAATGAACTTATACAAGTAGGGATTGTATAAGAAGGGTAATATGTAATAATATATGTATTTTTTATATTAAAAATCATTTATGACATAAAATTATTTTCTGTATGGTCTTCAATGTGATTAAACCCTTGTGATCCTTTGGTATGTTTTTATGTAATCTAATTAATATTAATTTAAAACATATAATATCTGTGTATGAGAAGCATGATTTTATATTATCAGTATCATATGAAAGGTGTAGTTAAACATTGGAAACTATGATGATAAATCATTAATTATATCCCTAGGAATATTTCTAGGGATATATTTATTGATGTTTCTAAGGATAATTTAGTAGATGAGTCAACATATTGGAAAATGACTGAGAATTTTGGTAATGGATTGAGCAAGCTCATTCTCGAAAATAGTAACACTATGTAAATAATACATGTAAATGTGGCTCCATAATTTTTCTTCCTCGGGGTAATAAATATTGTATGGGATCATTGTGATGGACATGATTATCAGCTAGTGTTTGAAAAAGGGCCTTTCAGAACACCTGGATTGGCACTCTCAGGGGGATATGCTATGAAAATGTGCAAACTCTTTAAAAACATCTGGAAAGATATGAATAATATCTATGAATGACCTAGTTTTGGATGAAGGATTCAGAAATCTAATTTTATATGTCATGATTTATACATCATATAAGTAATTTTTTATAATTAATTTATTTTCTACAATAATTATTGTTTCCGAAACTATGATATTTGGTTTGTTTTAATTGTTATAACCCTAATGAATCATGTTAACACCAAATTTGATTGAAAATTAAGTAACTGTGAGAAAACAAATTGGATGACGTTATGGGAGATATATATAGTGATTATTCCTAATGAGATATCATGAACTTTGACTAACAATGCTTTATTCAGTTAGATTACAAAAGTGTTAGACATGTGGAAGTTGAAATTTTATAAAAGTTTATGTGGTAACTAACAAATAGGATAGAAGTTTTTTCTTCCAAAATGTTAAGAGTATGGGATGAATAAACTATAAGAATATCTCAAACTGAGTTGAATATGTCATCTATGTGGAAAATAAAGTTATATAGTTAAAAATTCTCAAGGAGTTCAATGTATTATGTGTGGAGAACATCAGAATTATTTAATTATGTTTACCAAATTAATGTTTAATCTGAAGACCAAATAAAGACTTATGAAATTATAACTTATTGAGAGAATGGAATAAACATTTTATGTATTTGGATTCCTCAATTTCATTGTGTATGTAATTTATTAATGGTATTTCTCTTCTATGAATCATGAAATTTCTGAGGATTGAATTTTATTTAGAGGAATATATATAAATCTATAAGATAAAATTTGGAATTTTGTATACAAACATTGGATTATGAGTTAATGGTTGATAATTTGTCGAAATTAAATGAAACCCCAATTTAGGTTTTACATGATTGGAGTTTATCAATGTAAAGGATGTTTTTCGATAAATTTATGGAAATAAAACCCATTGGTATTTATATGATATAGATAAAATGTTATTTTAGAAAGAAAGAATTTAATAATAGTAGATATATGTTTAAAGGTTCTAGAAGGATTTAGGGTTTATCTTATCATTGATGTTGAGGTAATTATTTGTTTTAGTTTACCACAATATGAAGTCACACACATCAATTCTATGAGAAAATATATATCTCTAGTCCCTCTTTCATGAATATACATTAAGGAAGTGTTAAGGATTCATTAGGAAACACATTAAATTATCTATAATCAGGATCTTAAATTTAGCTCGATGTTTTGATAAAGTCTTCAGCATTCTTTCGATTAAATGTTTATTTCCATCACTTAGTATAATTCTCATGTTTATGTTCAATATGACACAGAAATTCAAACCCTAGAGGTTAATTTATGATAATGTTTTATGGATTTAAATTGATGTTGGGATCAACACCATCATCATGTTGAGTCTTCTTACAATAATACTATTCTACTAATAATCAGATGGATCGTTATGAATGCCTATATAGAAAGAAGTTCTGAATTAAAACATTCTGGAATGAATTTGTAGAATGAAATATATTGGGGAAGTGATAGCTATTGTGATTCCAAAGAAGGCATGTGCCATTCAAAAACATGTAAGGACAAAAAAATGATAATAATTTTGAGGTTGATAATGGTCTATCAAACATCTGGTTGATGTTGGGGATAAGTTATTTATTTTAATTTCTACATAGAATACATAAGGTCTTACTAAAACCATGGTATATCAGTCCCTTTGAAATTATTCATCATATTTGGATAGTAGATTATGGTTTATCATTTCCAAAAAAAACCTCTTTAAGGTTCAAGATGTGAACCGTGTACCAATAATGAAAAATTATATATATGATCATTCAAATTTATGGAATGTATTGTTCATACTATTAGAGAAATATATTTCTTATAAGGAACAATCAATTAAGATTCTTTATCACAATATACATGTGATATGAAATAGGACCCGTTATCTAGTAAATGTTTTATGGTGAACTTAATGGATTGAGTAGGCCATGCGGGAACCTAATTGTGTAATAGGATGAAGTATTATAAATTTTTGGTATAAAATAGATGAAATTTCAGGGTGAAATCTACTTTTATAGGGTTTTAATGTGACACAAACGATTTTGTGAAATATATTTTAAAATTAAATTTTATATTTTTGATATTTCATGGTAAATGAAATATTGAGATTTAATTTTGTTAAAAGAAACACTAATTTTATCTTGTATTATATTAAAAATTGATTCGAGCATTTTTTAAAAGAAATAATTATTAAAAAAAATTACACGTAATTTTGACATTAAACAAAATGTTACTTATGATTAATATATAATAATTTAATTTATAGTTATCATATAGCCATTAGAATGGATGGAATGAATGAAATGAACCAAATAATGAAAATTTGTAGTTTACATATACTAAATTACTTGGTGAAAATTTAATTAGAAATAGAAATAATTATTTTAATATAATGGAAGTACTTTTCTAAAAAAAAATTTATATAATATATTTACCAAAATAAAACTATTGAATTAATTTTTTTGAATTTTATTAATTATAATTATATATTATATATTCAATAAAATTTTTAATGGTTATCTTATGTGTTTAATAAACTATCTATAGGATTAAATCAATTCTTACATTTTAAAACTATATTTTTCTAAAAAAATAACTTTTGATGCCATTTGTGAACTCATACAAAACCTAAATATTTAAACTTTTAGAAAAATTATTGGTAAAAAAAAATTATTTAAGTTATCTTGTCAAAATTATCTATTAGTTATTTTTTAAAATTTTTTAGGAATGCACTTTTTTGGATTTATACTGAAAAATACTTATTTCTATTAAATATTTATATTTATTTTAAATCATTCAAAAAAATACTAATTGTTTAAAGATGACTTTAGATCAAATATTTGGTCGTATATATATATATCAAATATAGGTCATTGGAATCATTTTAATGTTGAATTTTTATATAGTAACATTTTTAATATTTCAATATTTACTCTTTGAAAACAATATTTATCATCACGTCTATTGGATTTATTTGAAATTATATTTTCCACCATTACAGAATGTAATTTTCAGAATTATTTCATATATTTTGAATCATAATAATTTATATTATATAAAAATCCCATATTAGTTAATCATAAAAATGAATAGTAAATAATGTAAAAATATTTACTCTGGATAAGTTAAAAATGGGTTTTCTAGGGGTCAAACTAAAATTTTAAGATTTAAAATCATCCAAAACAAGTCACACACCGACTATATGCCCCTATTTCAAAAATATATATTAAAATTTTGAGAATGGTCCTTTCATAACCATGTTTCATGTAAAAAACATGGGTACTCATTTATCATTTCAATAATTAAAAATATGCCACTCACCTCACTTAAAAAAGGAAACTAAATCTCCTCTCCGCGTCACAATTTCAAAACCCATTATATCAATAAATGATATCTAAAATACCTTCAAAATTTTAATAATCCTATCATTGATGAAATATTTTCACCATAAATCTAATTTATGAAGACTTTTTGTTGGAAAACATTTTCTGAATAAGTGTTAACACTACTAACTGCTCATTTTATTTTATTTCGTCATGCACATACTTAAATTATTATGAATCATTGATGATATAAAACAAATATTATATCACATATTATTATATCTTCTTATGTTAATTTCATAAAAAAACTCTTTCTCTTCAATCAAATGGGTCTTAAAATCATCATTCATATGTACGAAAGACTACTGTCTTGAAAAATGATGTTATTCATTTTCCATCACCATCTTTCTTGGATTTAAATATTTATAGATTAAATGATTATATATATTATATTTTCGATATTTTATTAATATGGAATTATTTTATCCCATATTTCTTTATACTTTTCTTTCTGTGGAAATACAATAATGTTGATTGTCTGTACGGCAAACTACCACCTAATGATGCAGTGTGATTCATCTAGGATTTACATGAAATAAAATACCATAGATTTGGATGAAAATTTATTAATTATATAAAATAAAAATTATTATTCAATAATTATATATTACATAACATTCTTTTTTCCAATTAATAGAGTAAACAAAATTAACGTTGATGTGTATGTATGGCCAACCATCTCCATAAATAGTTTATTTCATTTTCCCTCTCTAAATATAGTGGATTAAACTAGAAAAACATATAATGAATATATATGGTATTTATATCATGGATAAAAAAATTTATTATGGAACCAAGATAAATGTAGGAGGACAAAAAATAATGAGTAAAATCATACACGAAAAAACAATGTAATTGTTTCCCGAAACAAGACTTTAAGATGATATTGTTAATAAAAGGGTAATAAAAAGTCAAAATAAAATTATATATCATATTATTTATACATTTATTGTTCTCTAATATATGTATAATAAAATAATTTTTTAATACATTAGGTTCTTATGTGTATTAAAGAAGCATAGACTTAATGTAATGGATTTGTTCCTCACATTTTACTTCTGTGAAATACTTGCCACATTCACTGCTTATTTTTTAGTTGGTGTATATAATTCCAATAAATATACATTATTATTATTATATATAAAATTATTTTTTCTACATCTAAATTTTTATACCTTTCTTACATAGATTATATGGTTCAAGAGTTACCAAGGATGTAAGGGATGTTTTATCTCAAATTCGTTCTTTGGAACATAATTACTATTATTCACATATATTCTTCTATAATATGTATATAATTCTAAATTTATTGGTTATATAGGTAATATCAATCCATTTATTATATTATGATTTCACATAATTTTATTCCGTAAATGCTATGAGTATTCAATGCTAACAAAGTGGATTCTGTTTTATGTTACAATCATATCGTTTATTGGTATTCTTTTTGGATATTCTTTAATTGATAAAATCACGTTATCTATCTCTCATGAAACAAATTAAATTTACCATAATATTTATATTTAATGTGAATACAAATTTTCCCTTCATTTTACTTTATTCATGTACTCATTAATTCCAAATGTCATTTTCATGAAAAATTGAATTATTTCTCAATTCAGTAGAAACGCCCTGATAAAAAATTATGTTTTCTAAAAATGTTTTCAAAAATCTTCCAACATTACTAAAATTTATTCTAAATTAAAATTTTATCCAATTAATTTTTTTCTAAATTATTTAATTAAATATTAAGTTTATTTTTCGAAAAACTTGATTTGGATTAGAACAAAAAATATGAAAGGAATCAATTTTTTGAAGTCTATAGTATGATCACAATTTCCTTTCATCAAGACATTATTTCATATCAAGATTCCTTTATAGATTTTAATGTTTTTTAATAAATTTTTTTTCAAAAAGGTAAGGAAATTTTTCTCAAAAAAAGTATTCAAATGATTTGTAAATAATCCATTATTAATTAAAAATTTCATTTTCAAAAAAAATTATTTAAAAATTTTAATAATATTTTATGATTTGAAAAGTTATTTTAAAGTATATATTTGATTACTCAATGAATGTTTTTATGATATTTTGAAATAATTTATTCCATTTAATATGACATCTTTTGATCTTTCTCATTACTTACAATTGTACAATCAAATGTTATAATTATTTAATTTTCTCTAAATTGGTTTCTATGATAACGTTATGTTTATGAAACTGATTTATTTTCCACAATTTAAAAAATGATTAATTTATAATGAAATATACATCCATTCATGGGTTTTGATATGATCCAATTAAGAAGTGATTATGAAATCAATATCCTTTCATCATATTAGGATATGCTAAAATGTATATGAAACCCATTTTATTCCATGGGTTTTGATATGATAAGAGGTATTTGTTCTTATGGAACAAAAATGTATTATTTTTAACTTGTGATGGGTGGGACCAATATATCACTTTCAAAAATTGGGTAAATATTAATATATCACGAGATAGACACTGCTAGAATGGAGTGTGACCCAACTTTAGTAAGCAAATCTTTCTACTATGATGATCTTGTGTGAGAACCGTTACTACAATGATGTTTAGTGTAGTAAAACCATTTCACCATGATAGGAATGACATTATGTCTTTAATACTATAGAAATAATATTTTATTATTTTGTTTATGCCCCAATTTCATGTCTTATTCCAATCATATGCACTTATGGATCATGTTCATTGATTACCTTAATATGCATGACTTATGTAAAACAAATCAATTTTCAATGACTCGTCATTTTGATCATTGATATGAAGTGAAATGTGCTATTGTGTTATTCATATTTTCTCATACACTGGTGATTATGTTATGTTTACATCATTCACTTTTTTTCTCTTACTGAGAAACTGAGGTCAACCTTTTAATATGTTTCATTTCCCATTTTTATAAATAAAGGTTTTAAGTAGGGTATGTCTAAGAATAATAATATGTGGGAATATCATAATGAGAGATGTCAATGATAATTAATGAAGTAAAAAGTTTTTTGAGTTTACATTCTAAATAAACTAAACTATTATGATCGTGAGATACTAATTTGTGTTATATAATGAATATTCATCTGAATGAGGTAACATCACTGTATTGGAATCCTGGGTTCCAATACTTATTATCATTTAAATGTTAATTTATGATATTTTGGAAGGAAAATTTCATTTTATGTACTCATATATTAAAGTAAAATATGAAGTGTAAATTTATTGATATGGAAAAAAGGATAAAATTATACTTATGAAATAGAATGGTATCAAGTAATTATATTCATCTATTTTCCTAGACATTAAAATAATTCTACCACTCTTATAAATTAACATTGAAACAAAATGATATCCTAATACATTAATTTATGTTTAGCAAATGGACTCATAAATCATAATATATTTATAGTTTTATGCTTTATATCTATTCATTTTTTATTTATTTTCATGTGATCAATGACCTATATCACTCTCTATAATTATTTATGCTTTTCTTCTATGTCCATATCATCGCATTCCACAAATTCTCTCCTATATATAAACATGATTATGTGTTATTCCATATAATAATTATACCTTTATTACCCTATTATTTATTGGATGTTTTATTAACCCTTTTTATGATTTGTGGATTTCCACAAAGGTATTTTAAATTTTCAAATTATGTTATCAAGATCAAGATTAATTTTCCAGGAAACATCTTATTTTATGGGGTATAATGTTACACCTACATATTTTAATAGAGGAAGTAAATATTTGATAGTGTATATTATATGAAACCACAAGAATATAATAAATTTCATCACCACAATACTTTATGATAATTTTCTTTAAAATAAATTTTATCTCTACTATTTATAACAATGCATGCAGCACTAGCTTTCAGTGAAACATAATACTCTTTTAAATTAATATTATTAATGTAATACCATTGTGGACTACAAATTAATTTTGTAAATAAAAATAAAAATAAAAATATAATGATTATTATATTGTATAAACATGTATAAAATAAATTTAATTGTAAAATATTTATTATAAATAAAATTAAAAACATTTTAAAAAAAATAATGTTTTCTGAAAAACAATATTATTTCTAAAAGGACTCCAAGTCATTTTTATCACATATAATACAAAATTAATCAATACTAATTTCAAAAAAAATTCAAAAATAATATACATTATTGAAATATTAATTTCATAATTTTATTTCACTTTATTATTTTGAATTTTATTAAAAATTATTTTTTCAGTGAATAATGAAAAAAAAAATTATTAAGAATTTTCATTTAGTGTAATGTATTTAAATGCATTAAAGGTATTTTAATATTGGAAATAACATAAAATTAGTATAATTAAATATCTATTTATCACATTTCTATCATTTGAATCTATTTCATTGTTATTTTAAATATAAAAACAATGTAAATATTACAACAATTTCTCTTTGGAAAACCACATTCAAATCATTTCTACACTATTAATATTAAAATAATTTTTAATAATTTTCATTAGAATGAATATGGAATAATTTATTCCATATATGGTAATATAATAATTTATATTATCTAAAAATTTCATAATATTTTTTTAACATAATGAATAGTAAAAATTATGAAAATAATATACTAAGGTTAAGATTAAAAACTGTATAATATTAAATAAAACAAAAAATGTGACTATTTAAAATGACCCCAAACATGTAAAACATAAATAGGATGAAAATTTCCCTAAATCATGTATTATATGATAATTTATGACCCATTTTTATCCCTTTTAATGTTGAAAATATGGTATAAAAAATTATATTTTTCCGTCCTTACATATAAAAAAGCCATCTCATCTACTATTAACACATACAAACCCAATTGGGATATAATATGACTAAAATATAATTTTTTTAATTCACTCCTATCACAATAGAATATATATATAGATCATAAAATTAACCTATTAGATTTTTTTTCAACCAAAAATGAGTTGTCTAAAAAAATTAATGACACCCCAAATTGGGTGTTTAATTTTATTTCTTCCTCCACCCTATACAATTTTTTTTCAAACATGATGATATAATAGTCTCTTTAAATTATATATAAGTAATGTTATTCTGTAAATTTCATAAAAATACACATCACCTCTTCAATAAAATGGGTTATGAAATAGGTGATTGTGTGTATGGCAGAATAATGCCACATGAACAGATGTAGTTAATTTTCCACAACCACTTTTCAAGGATATTTATAAAGATAGTATTACCAATAATATATGATATTTATGATATTATAAATATTAATATTATATAATTTAAATATCACATATTTATTTTATGTTCCATTTCATTTCAAATATGATAACGGCGCTCATGTGTGTTGTGGACAACTACCCCGTGAAACAATGTGATTCATTTTTCAATATTGATTCAAAAATAATATAAGAAGAATTAAATTAATGAGTATATTAGAAATGTAATTGATTATATGTTTTCTTCAATATTAATACATCACATGCTTCCCTACCATTTTACCCGTTAAAATTATGACATAGTCTATCATTCATCTGTACGATCTTTTGTCTCCATGTAGTGATGTCATTCAATTTCCTTAGAAAAAACCATAAATTTTTTGAACCTTGTAATTATAAGTGAATATTATAATTATAACTTTATTATAATTATATATATGAAATATATATTTTATACAGAATAAATGATCTTTCATGAAAAAAAGCATGTGAAAACAAATAAATTAACACCAGAAATGATGAAAATAATGAATTATTATTAACAAATGGGTATAATAAATTTATTATATGGTCATATAGGATATTATAAATATGATTATATTAAATAATAAATTAATAATATTCATAAAACCATTATATAGTTGGTACAATAATATATAATATAAATCATACCTGAGGTAAGGGCTTCCTTCTCACTTTAACTTCTCTGAGACATGTGCCATATTCAACAATTGTTTCCTTTTTGTGGTGTATATAATAAGAAATTAAAATTTTGTATCATGAATATATTTAAATTAATGGTATTTTATGATTCATTTGATTATATATATTTTATGTGGATTATGATTCAAATGTAACTAAAGTGGTAAGAGATTATTTCACAATCTCATCATTATTAGGTATTATTTATGTTTACATCTAAAATGTGTGAATTGTTTGAAATTTAAATCATAAAATATATCTAATTTCTTCACCACTAGTTATTAATAATCCATTCATGTTACAATACCTTTTTATTATTGTTTTTACTTAAAATATTTGGGAAATTATTTTAATAATATTTGTATTTAATTTTGTCTTCGGTAGGAAATCATTTTCCATCAGAATTGATGATTTATAAAACAATTTCAAAAAATGATTATAAACAACTCAGAATTACATAATATATAAATATTAACATATTTTTTATTTTTGATCCCTTTTTTTATATAATCCTAATTTCATTTTCAATTCAATTACTGTTTGGCTCTAACCAAAAATAAGTGTGGAATATTTATTATCACATGTACAACATGAATGTAATTATAAAATGTCAAAAAATCAATTTTGTTAAATATTAATTTAAAATTTTAATATCTCATCCAAAAAATAATCGATTTTAAAATGATTTGTGATCTTTTTTTAAGAGGTGAATCTCAAAATGGAAATGTTATTTTCTTCAAAAATATCCTTACTGATCTATTAATGATATTTTTTTTCATAAAAACATTAAATCTTCATTGTAATTATTCCCCATTTCAGATATATTATAAATATTCCATAATTATTATTTCAAAGTATGTTTTATGATTAGTTTGACTGTGTACATACCAATTTAAAAACAAATTTATTACATTCAAAGTTTTATAATTATGATAATTAATTTGGTTAGATGTTAAAGAAATATTATTTTTTTCAATAAGTATGTTGAGGTTTATTAAGAGTCACCCCTTTATAATTATAATTAATTGGACATAATATGTGATAGGTGTGTATTGGTTATAGATATCACCTTTATGGATCGGTATGTCGAATTAGATAAACTAGATAGGGTTTTAGATAAGGCCTTACTGATTTATATAGGTTTCTTGGAACAAGGCCTTGATGGTATTTATTTTTCATTCCGCAAGGCCTCAAAAATATTTTTAGATTTCTCACATTATACATTACATCATTATGAATTATTATTTTTTATATTCTATGTGATTATTTCGAATATCCAGGGATATGTTTTCAATCTCCTTCATTTAATTATGTCTAATAATTTGATGATAATTTATTCAAATTATTTTATGCTCAAGTTATTGATTAATTGATTTGTGATTAAATTTTATTAATTTTAAATATTTATTCTTCATTATTTATTAATGGATTTTACTATACACTTACACTCATTTTGAATCGAATCTCACACATTTTATATATTTTATTTTATATAGGATACCATGATGTGTTTTTTAACTCATATAGAGTGTCATGATTAGGGTGATAATTTAGATATCAAGATAATATGTTTTTGTATTGGGTGTTTTCAAATGTATATGAAATTCAAGAATGTATTTAGTTTACCAAGACTAATAATATATTCAGTACTTTGGGATGTGATTCCTTATACATTATTTAAGGGTGATGAATGAGACACCAGCGATAGCTTAGTAGGATTATGGTTAGTAAATCTATTAATAATGCAATGAGAAGTTTTAATATTTAGTTTTTTATGTATAGAGGTGAGTCGATTATTATTTATTATTTTTCTAAATATTGAAAAAAATAATTCAAAAGATATTTTTCTCACATTACATATTTTATAATGTAATAAAAATTTTCAATCCATTTAGTTTAATTTATAAGTGGAATATGATGTCCTTTTTATTGACATTATAATCTATTAAATGTTTATCTTAGTTAGTTAATAATTTAAAAAATAATATCATTTATTCAGGAATGGATTATGGGATGTAAAGATGTTAAAGATAATTGAGACATTAAATTAATATATCAAATTGTGTATGGTTATTTAATGATATAAATTACGTATATTTTCTCATATTTGGTGAAAAAATAATTCCTAATATATAGCAAAAAGATTCATGAAAATGTTATTTTTCCTTTTCATAAATACTTTTGAATAATTTTTGTTCATTTTCACCCCTCATTGACATATGGTTTTGTGGTCCTATAAATTCTCTTGATCACATTCTCTATCAATATACATTACTCAGTATACAATATTTATCTTCACAATGTCCATATTTTTAATTCTTTTTATTTTTATCCCTATTAGGGAAGCCAATTAATTTTTATTTAAGTAATCAATTTTTTTTCCGACTTCCCCATTACAAAGAAATTACTATTATCTATTTTAATGATTTTACTTTTTAGAGTATGTATTTTTAATATTAAACCCTTTTTTAACAAGTAAATATTATGATTTTTGGGGTGAGAATATGACGCCTGGAAAATTAATCTTAATATAATACAATGTGTGGAAGCTTTGTTAAAATTCAACAATGAGATTTAAGAAAACGATGATATACTATAAAAAAAGTATTTAAATGTGACCATTATAACGTAGTTGTAAAATTATCTATATGAGCACGAATGAACACATTATGAAATTTCTGTAAATAAAATTTTTAGAAGACAAATTTATTTATTAATTAGTAATAAATAATAACACAATTTTCATGAAATTCAATAAGTAATTCAAAAGTAACTATTGGTTTAAAAAATTATTGAATATTTTTTTGATTATTTTATTATTAATTATTCTGTATTTTATAAATAATTTATTTTTAAATTAATATTTTTATTTAAATGATAAATTCTATTTTTTTAGGCTTATATTTTGGGATTATTATGAAAAACAAATTATTTTGATGTTGATAAAGAATGATACTGAATTTTTTTAAATCTATTTTCTTATCATTTAATAAATTAATTTTAATATTACACTATAATTTTAATTTTATGTCAAAATTATAAAAGATTCTTTTAATAAGAAAAAAATAAATTAATTACATAGAAAAAACATCATATTTGATTTTGGTATATGTTCCATTTTTTCAATGAAAATATTTTATCTAAATATTGTTGTTCAATGTTATTTAAGTTGTAACACCCCAGGTAAATAAAGAGTATGACATTTTCACATTTATCCATATTTGTGAATAAAATATTAATATAACTTTAAAGGGGATTCTATGCTCGATGGCGTACCCAACACGCAACAACGAGTTTCTTGGGAATCTTACATTGCACTCTAATAATAAAATAATATTATTTTAAATAGTAGTTAACGCCTAGCCGTTGTAATGGCGGGAATGAACAGAACTAACTAAAAAATGATTATATCTGTTTGTCAAATATTTTTACTTTTTACAATAAATTTTACAGGATTAAAAATGCGAATGAATCCAATTTTAAGAGTAAACATTCTAATATTCTTTAAAAGGTCGATTAACCGCCTTTTGATGGCGAACCACTTTTAAATCCAATTTTTGACAATTTTATGTGTTATATTTGACAAAATAAAATTCTTCTTTAGAATCAGGACATCAAAATTTACTTTGTGTAAATTTTTGGTATTTTTCCGAAAAAGTTCAATTTTTAATGAATAGTGAAAAATGTTGTATTTTAATTGAAAGCCTCTTTTTATTCTAATTTATTTATATGATTAAATTATCTTTTGAATTGGTTTTAAAGTGAAATTAGAATATATTTTTACCATTTAATCCAATAGTGGTCGTTGGAATTAATTTCACTTTGAAATCGGACTTAAACTAGTGTCAATCTTTTGATACATTCTGTTTCATAAAAACACGCTATTTGTTTTGAAAGCGGGAATTAATTATTAAATTAATTAATTCAACCTATATGTTTTGAATTTTGTAAAATATACATCATTTTTGAATTCGGAATATCAAATATAGTTTAGGGTGAATTTTTGGTAATTTTCTGAAAAACATCAATTTTTGATGAATAGGGAAACCACTATGTGGTACTTATAAAAACTGATTTTCCGTTTAAATGAAATTTTGCCATCTTTGTGTTTTAAATTTCAAAATTCTGACATAAATGGTTTTCATTAAGAATTAAAATGTGGTTTAATGGGATTAGAATAATTTTTTGGTGAATAGTAACTTATTAAGTTTTTAATCGCGATTAGAGGTAATTAGTGTAGTTAAAGGTAAGAATAATGTTTTTATAAAATGAAATGACCTGGAAACACATCCTACCCTAATTGGATTATTCATGGCCGACCAAGACAATCCATGGGTCATCTTGGGGCCCCATGGAGCCACTTTGGTTGGAAAATGACATAAATACCTTTTTATTTAAAGTTAAAATTGAAATAACACAAACATGAGTGGTTTTACTAAAAAAAATTTTACATGGGGTTATACAAGTCATACTTTTTACTATAAATAGTAATTGGAAAGCTAAAACGATTTCCTACATCATAGTGTTTTTTTATAATTTTTAGACATTAAATAAATTAAATTATTTATGACATCATGATGATGTAGCGATGACCTCATTATTCAACGATTTAAATAAAATGGAAACATAATGTAAATTATAAGACCTACACATGTACAAAACCTAATGGATGGGTGGATTTAGAACCCTTATCACCTTAGCCTCTAATTATATCAATGTGGGACCTTTTAAATCCGAAACCCATTTTAAAAAAAAGGAACATTTCTTTACTTTCCAAGGGTGCCCCTCCTCTCCTCTTCTAAAAGGCCCCCACCTCCACCTCCTTACCCACACATCAAAAGCCTTTGACTCAGCAAACCCCTGCCCATTTTGTATATCCACATCCCTATATAACTCTTATAAGCCTCACTTTGGGCAGAAGTCTTCCCAATGAAGTCTTTGAGCTCAAACCAAAGGGAGTTACCCAATTTTAAGGTAATGTCTTCACTTGAGTCCTTTTGTTTTATTTTGCTTCTCCAACACCCTAAACACTTTTTATTCATTTATTTTGTAACAACTCAAGTATCTTCAATATACTAGGATGTTTTTATAAGAATTATTCGAGCTACACTTACACACACCTTCGTCTAATGGTTAAATAACATACTGTTTCTGTGGTTGGCGATTTTCTGCCTCACGAAATGATGATTTTTCAATATTCTTTTAACACCTTTAAAGGTGGCCATTATGATGTCACTTTATATTATATATGATATATATGGTATTTATGTTTAATATATTCTTCTTTATTTTATATTTAAACCATACCTTTATTCTTTTCATGTTGTGTAAATGCGATAATTTCATATGAGGAAGTGTGGACTACCTCTCCCTCAAGTGATGTGACCCGTACATACAATACATGGAATGTATAAAGAATGTAATTAATGAACTTATGTGACCAATATAACATATATATTATACTGGAATTATAATATATATATATATATATATATTTCATTTATTTTTAATTCCATTAATATGACAAAGAAAAAATGAAAGTAGCGTTCATGCATACGTACGGCCTACCATCTCCATGAACGATGCTTTTCATTTTTTATCTCCAAATGATATGGAGTAGTATAAAATAAATATTTACTGGATATATATGATACTTTAATCATTAATAATATTTTTGAAATTATTTACTTATAACAACATGGACAATCATTTTTTCAAACAACTTCATTTTTGACTCATGTACCAAACATCGGCAAAAACGCCCTATATAAACTAACATTATTAAACAATTATTATAACATTATAATATGTGATATGAACTGAATAATAATATTTAAAGGAGGTCCTTAGGCAATTATAAATTTACCAAAGTTTATTATTCAGGAATATAAAGAAACGAACAAGACAAGTCGGACTTGACATAAGGGATCCTACTCCTCTCTTTCTGTTTAAGTACACTCTTTTATGTCATTCCTTTTAAATATCATCTTTCTTGTTATTGGGATATTATTTTATATTACTCTTACTGTAATTTTTATGTTAATATAATGAGTGACCCTATTTGATCTCATCAATCCATTTTGGATGTTTTATGTGGCGCCGTTAGGATGCCGAGTTTTCGTAAGGGATTTTTCATCTCACTTTTATTCTCGTGAGATTTATGCTACATTTTCCATAATTTCCTTTGAGTGGTGTATGTACTGCCCATTATTTTACTCATTGTGTAATGTACTTTGATTTATTAGTATTTACATCAATGTTGTATTGTCTCTCTTTCACAGGGTGTATGTTTCGAAAGATACCCATGTAGGTAAGGGAACCATTCACCCTCCTCTTTTTAAAAGACTTCTTTTGTTATGTCTTTTAATTCACATACTATTATGTTGGGATATTTTATTCTATATCCTTATTTATTTTTATTTTATGTCCATGTGATGAGATACCCTTTTTATCTCTCATCAACTAATTTTCTGAATTTTGTAGTGACGCCATTAGGATGTCAAATTTTTTGAAAGGGTACTTCTTAACCCAAATTTGATTCTTTGGGATAAACTTGTACTCCTTTTATATGTTGTTCTATGAATAAGTGTGAATAACCTATGATTGTTTTACAATTAATATCCTCTTATATTTGGTGTATTCGTTTGTCACATATAATTATGTAATTGATTTATCCTTAAACCAAGGATACCATCTTTGTATGGGACTTCGTCTCAATCTCCTTTCATTGAGGCATATTTTATTTTATACAAAAACTTCTTTTATACAGTGTCTAAACCCCTTTTAACTTTATGTTTATCCAAAAGGAATATTTTTTTATACGAAGCGTTTTGCAAAATGACAAAAGGGAATGTTGTTGTCATATGTATGCGGTGGCAACGAATTCTCCGCCGCCGTGACCATTATTTGAGTTTCGGCTTCCTCTAAAAGCCATACCTTTTTTTTAAATAAAAACAAATACCATGTTTTACTTTTATTTTATTTTTGTATTTAAAATGGTTTTGATAATGTTTTTATTATATCACTCTGTTATTGATATCTTGTAATTGAAATGTGGAAATGTTATGTTTCCTTTATGTATGTTTTATGTGATAAGATTATGTTATGGTTCTTGAGAATTGTTATGAAGACGGGTGGTTCCGTGATAAACTAAGGGAGGGTGAGCCCGATATAGCTCTCCAATGCATTGGGTAACGCGAAGGAGTGAAACGTTAAGGTTTCTCCGAAGAGATTTAGGGAATATACTGTGGTGGGTACTCCAAATGTAACCAATAGGGTTACTCCCTACGTAAGAATGTTATGAATGCCTCAAGTTACCTTTACGTCTTATAATTTCTATGATTTATTCATGATTTGATGAGGTATATTAAAGTGCCTATGTTTTATGGGTAAATTATGATTTCATTCTTATGTATATATGAACTCATGTTTCCTTTCCATATTTTTATAACCCTTACTGAGCTTTTTATGCTCATCCCAAGTTTTTTTGAAATGTTTTTCACAGGTAAAGGGAAAGGTACATGATATGATGATAGTGTCAAGGAAGTTTCAAGAAAGAATCCAAGCTTTATTTTTAAATATGTTTTCGTTGATGGGAAAAAAATGAATGCTATCTTTTATGTAACCACTTTGTTTAAATGTGGAATGTAATTTAAGTCTTATGATCTAATTATCTAAAACTCTAAACCTGAAAAGATCCTCAATGTGTAATCTTGTAATAACTCAAGATTAAGTAAGGTTTAAGGCTGGGGCCTTATAGTTGGTATCAAGGTCGGTTTAGGCAACTTTATGGATTAGGAGTTTTTGTTAGACACATGATTAGTCCCTATATATATTATTTCAGTGTGATCCTTGTTTTATAACGTTTTTCAGGTCAAGTAAGGTCGGTTACAAATGGAAGGAGAAGGATCTCTAACGACATTCCTATCTCTTCCTGATGACATACTTGCAATAATTATTACAAAGTCATGTTCGGATGATTGTGAAACTTTTTCTAGCATACAACTCACTTGAAAGAAGTTTTTTGAGATATAAAACACCTCCACTATACCTTGTTATCATCATGGATCATGGGTTGTTTTTAGACAAATAATATTTTCACAATATTCTCATATTTTCAAGAAATTTAAATATTATCAAGGTATTTTCAAATATTTTACCTTATCACAAGAATTTGAAGCATATTATGATTTTAAAACTGGTTCTGAGGAAGGAGACCCTTGTGAAACCTATTTATATTTGCTTTAAAAATATAGCCTCTCAGCACATACTTATGGTATTTTAAAATGAACAATAATAGAAAGTTTCAACTCAAATTCTGTCTGACTATTTTATAGAAATCCTGTTTTATCAGATGTTTTGGAATTATATGTCATACATGATTATTTTCCAAAACTGTTTTTCTATGAACACCCATATGACCCATGTTGTACAAGGTGTATTTGGATGGAAGAAGAAAATGATTTTGAAGGATCTCTAAATCATTGTTTTAATGCATTGTACTTCTACCTACGTGAGAAAGATGACGATGAATCCAAGTGGACGTCATGATCAAGGTATGATGTTATTCATTTTGGTAATCATTTTATTTTATCTTATGGTGGTGAAATAAGAATTCAAGAATTAAGATGTTGAGATCGTAACGAATTTGGATGAAAATGAGAGGTATAAGGAAAATATTGAGGTTAAAACATGTCAGGGTTATTTTTGGATTTTTATAAAAAGTACAACATGCAGACCGTGTGACAACCCATCGCGTCGGACAAAGCTACGGGAATCGAACCCACAACCAAAGTGTGACTGGTATTTATCGCCTACCACTGTACTACATGAATTCCCTGTTTAGTTTGACTGATTCATTTTAGTTAGATGATTTTATGAATTATGAGTAAGTTGATTTTGGGTTATCTATATGATTTTATTAACCTATCATGGAGGATATGTGATTAGGTTAATTACATTTCAATACGAGACATTAAGAGCAACTGATGTTGTTTGGAGATAAATGTTACGATTTAACTTGGAAGACTATGTTACTAAATCCTTCAAATATTTGGGTTTCAATGTTAGTTTGGTTTACTTTGAAGAATTTTATGGAAAAATTGTTTATCGAATGGTCCTCGTTGAACTTTGGGTTTTGTTGGACAAATTTTGGAGATTAAGAATAGATTTTCTTTTTATAAAGGGTTACCCTTTTCTGGATTATCTGATATTGTAATAACCTTTTTGGTTTTGGTTTTGGTTAAAGTATAAAGACATGGGAAGTATATAGTTCTCTTTTGTGGATTAGGTTATTCTCTAGAAGTTGATTATAGTACTCTTAATGTGAAAAAGTCTTCTTAAATACTCATCTTTTAGAGAAAATATGAGTTTGTGTAAGGAATCTAATAAAAGTTGAAAGTCAACATGAAAAGTGATTATGTTTCCTTATGAATAAATTCCTCAATAAAATGTAACTTAAAACAAAAATTTTGTCTATTAACTTTTCCTACTGGGGAATCGAATACCGTTTAACCCATCACAAGTTTGTGATTTTCGTGTGGTTAACTTTCTCTTAAACATGTTTTCTATCACTCTCCATCAGAACAAGACCCTTTGTTTTTTCCTCCATATCCATATTTTCATACATGGAATCCTAGTATGGGTTAACATGGGTGACATTTGTACTTATCTTTATTTATTTTAATGTGATTGTTTTTCTGACTCTTGTTCCGATGTGGGATTTTCAATGAAGTTTCCAAGCCCAATTTTAAAATTTCGAGGATGCAATTCCCAAAAGGGGGGAAGGATGTAACACCCCGGGTAAATAAAGAGTATGACATTTTCACATTTATCCATATTTTTGAATAAAATATTAATATATATATAAAGGGGATGCTATGCTCAATGGCGTACCCAACACGCAACAACGAGTTTCTTGGGAATCTTACGTTGCACTCTAATAATAAAATAATATTATTTTAAATAGTAGGTAACGCCTAGCCATTGTAATGGAAGGAATGAACAGAACTAACTACAAAATGTTTATATCTGTTTGTCAAATATTTTTACTTTTTACAATAAATGTTAGAGGATTAAAAATGCGAATGAATCCAATTTTAAGCGTAAACATTCTAATATTCTTTAAAAAGTTGATTAACCGCCTTTTGATGGAGAACCTCTTTTAAATCCAATTTTTTAAAATTTTATGTGTTATATTTTACAAAATAAAATTATTATTTAGAATCGGGACATAAAAATTTACTTTGTGTAAATTTTTGGTATTATTCCGAAAAAGTTCAATTTTTAATGAATACTGAAAAATGTTGTATTTTAATTCAAAACCTATTTTTATTCTAATTTATTTATATTATTATATTATATTTTTAATTGGTTTTAAAGTGAAATTAGAATATTTTTTTACCATTTAATCCAATAGTGGTCATTGGAATTAATTTCACTTTGAAATCGGACTTAAACTAGTGTCAATCTTTTGATACATTTTGTTTCATAAAAACACGCTATTCGTTCTGACAACGAGAATTAATTATTTAATTAATTAATTCAACCTATATGTTTTTAATTTTTTAAAATAGACATCATTTTTGAATTCGGAATATCAAATATAGTTTAGGGTGAATTTTTGGTAATTTTCTAAAAAACATCAATTTTTGTTGAATAGTGACACCACTATGTGGCACTTATAAAAACTGATTTTCCATTTAAATAAATTTTCCATCTTTGTGTTTTGAATTTCAAAAATCCAACATACATGGTTTTCATTAAGAAGTAAAACGTGGTTCAATGAGATTAGAATAATTTTTTGGTGAATAGTAACTTATTATGTTTTTAATAGCGATTATATGTAATTAGTGTAGTTTAAGGTAAGAATAATGTTTTAATAAAATGAAATGACCTAGACACATGTCATACCCTCATTGTATGAGTCATGTCCGACCAAGAAAAACCATGGGTCAACTTGGGGACCCCATGGAGCCACATTGGTTGGAAAATGACATAAATACCTTTTTATTTAAAGTTAAAATTAAAATGACACAAACATGCGTTGTTTTACTAAAACAATTTTTACATGGGGTTATACAAGTCAAATTTTTTTTCTATATGTAGTAATTGGAAATCTAAAACGATTTCCTACATCATAGTATTTTTTTTATAATTTTTAGACATTAAATATATTAAATTATTTATGACATCATGATGATGCAGCGATGACCTCATTATTCAACGATTTAAATAAAATGGAAAGATAATGTAAATTCTAAGACCTACACATGTCCAAAACCTATTGGATGGGTGGATTTCGAACTCTTATTACCTTAGCCTATAATTATATCAATGTGGGACCTTTTAAATCCGAAACCCATTTTAAAATAAAGGAATATTTCTTTACTTTCCAAGGGTGCCCCTCCTATCCTCTTCTAAAAGGCCCCCACCTCCACCCCCATACCCAAACTTCCAAAGCCTTTTACTCAGCCAAACCGTACCGATTTTGTATCTCCACATCTCTCTCTAACTCTTTGATGCCTCACTTTGGGCAGAAGTATTTCCAAGTAAGCGTTTGAGCTCAAACCAACGGGAGTTACCCGATTTTATGGTAATGTCTTCACTCGAGTCCTTTTATTTTATTTTGTTTCTCCAACACCCTAAACTCATTTTATTCATTTCTTTTGTAACAACTCGAGTATATTCAATATACTAGGATTTTGTTATATGAAGTATTTTAGCTACACTTACACACACATCCGTCTAATGGTTAAAGAACATATTGTTTCTATGCTTGGCGATTTTTTGCCTCACGAAACGATGATTGTTCAATATTCTTTTAACACCTTTAAAGGTGGCAATTATGATGTCACTGTATTTTATATATGACATATATGGTATTTATGTTTACTATATGCTTCTGTATTTTATATTTAAACCATACCTTTATTCTTTTCATGTTGTGTAAATGCGATAATTTCATATGAGGAAATGTGGACTACCGCCCCCTCAAGTGATGTGACTCGTACATGCAATACATGGAATGTATAAAGAATGAAATTAATGAAAATATGGGAACTATATAACATATATATTATAATGTAATTATAATATATATATTTCATTTATTTTTAATTCCATTAATATGACAAAGAAAAAATGAAAGTAGCGTTCATGCGTACGTACGACCTACCGTCTCCATGAACGGTGCTTTTCATTTTTTATCTCAAAATGATATGGAATAGTATAAAATGAATATTTACTGGATATATATGATATTTTAATCATTAATACTATTCTGGAATTTATTTACTTATAACTACACGGACAACCATTTTTTCAAACAAGTTCATTTTTGACTCATGTATCAAACATCGGCAAAAACGTCTGATATAAACTAACATTATTAAACAATTATTATAACATTATAATATGTGATATGAACTGAATAATAATTTTTAAAGGAGTTCCATAAGCCATTATAAATTGACCAAAGTTTATTATTTAGGAATATAAAGAAATGAAGAAGACAAGTCGGACTTGACGTAAGGGATCCTACTCCTCTCTTTCTTTTTAAGTACACTCTCTTATGTCATTCCTTTTAAAGATCATATTTCTTGTTATTGGGATATTATTTTATATTACTCTTACTGTAATTTTTATGTTAACATGATGAGAGACCCTATTTGATCTCATCAATCCATTTTGGAAGTTTTAAGTGGCACTGTTAGGCTGCCAAGTTTTCGTAGGGGATTTTTCATCTCACTTTTATTCCCGTGAGATTTATGCTACATTTGCCACAATTTCCATTGAGTGGTGTATGTACTTCCCATTATTTTACTCATTGTGTAATGTAATTTCATTTATTATTATATACATCAATGTTGTATTGTCCCTCTTTCACGGGGTGTATGTTTCAAATTATACCCATGTCGGTAAGGGAACCTTTCACCCTCCTCTTTTTAAAAGACTTCTTTTGTTATGTCTTTTAATTCACATACTATTATATTGGGATATGTTCTTCTATATCCTTATTTATTTTAATTTTATGTCCATGTGATGAGATACCCTTTTTATCTCTCATCAACTCATTTTCTGAATTTTGTAGTGACGCCATTAGGATGTCAAATTTTTTGAAAGGGAACTTCTTATCCCAAATTTGATTCTTTGGGATAAACTTGTACTCCTTGAGTATGTCGTTCTATGAATAATTGTGAATAAACTCTGATTGGATTACACTTAATATCCACTTGTATTTGTTGTATTCATTTGTCACACATAATTATGTAATTGATTTATCCTTAAACCAAGGATACCATCTTTTATGGGACTTCGTCTCAATCTCCTTTCATTGAGGCATATTTTATTTTATACACAACCTTCTTTTATACGGTGTATAAACCCCTTTGACTTTTACGTTTATCCAAAAGGAATCTTTTTTTATACGAAGCGTTTTACAAAATGTCATAAGGGAATGTTTTTGTCATTCATATGCGGTGACAACAACTTCTCCGCTGCCGTGACCATTATTTGAGTTTTGGCTTCCTCTAAAAGCCATACCTTTTTTTAAAGAAAAATTAATACCATGTTTTACTTTTATTTTATTTTGGTATTTAAAATGGTTTTGATAATGTTTTTACTATATCACTGTGTTATTGATATCTTGTGATTGAAATGTGGAAATGTTATGTTCCCTTTATGTATGTTTTATGTGATACGATTATGTTATGGTTCTTGGGCATTGTTATAAAGACAGGTGGTTCCGTGATAAACTAAGGGCGGGTGAGCCCGATATAGCTCTCCAATGCATTGGGAAACGCGAAAGAGTGAAACGTTAAGGTTCTTCTGAAGAGATTTAGGGAATATACTGTGGTGGGTATTCCAAACGTAACCAAGAGGGTTACTCCCTACGTAATAATGTTATGAATGCCTCAAGTTACCTTTATGTATTATAATTTCTATGATTTATTCATGATTTGATGAGGTATATTAAAGTGCCTATGTTTTATGGGTAAAGTATGATTTCATTGTTAGGTATATATGAAATCATGTTTCCTTTCCATATTTTTATAACCCTTATTGAGATTTTTATGCTCATCCCAAGTTTTTTTGAAATGTTTTTCGCAGGTCAAGGGAAAGGTACATGATATGATGATAGTGTCAAGGAAGTGTCAAGAAAGAATCCAAGCATTATTTTTAAATATTTTTCTGTTGATGGGAAAAAATGAATGATATCTTTTATGTAACCACTTTGTATAAATGTGGAATGTAATTTACGTTTTATGATCAAATTCTCTAAAACTCTAAACCTGAAAAGATCCTCAATGTGTAATCGTGTAATAACTCAAGATTAAGTAAGGTTTAAGGCTGGGGCCTTATATAAGTATTAAAATTCAACATGTTTCCATCCACATATATCCATTTAATATTAAAAAAACAATTCAATATATGCAAAATGGATGTTAGAATTCGGTAAATAGTTACCTATCATTTTTCCCTATTATGAATTGTATCCATTGTAATGTCTTTTCACCTTGATAAAGGAAAGTCTTGTAAAACTTTTTTGAAACAATTATTAAATTCTGTAAGATCTCTCAAAAACATCAAATTATCAAAATGGTCATGTTTTTATTGATCAAATCTATTATATATAGGAAAATATTAAATTTCATTCATGTTTCCAATTATTATATAATATATACTATTTTATAAAAATGGTAAATACTAGATATCACTCTCTTGATTTTAATTCGAACAAACCATATTTTATGGTTTAAAAGGTATTATGAATGAATACAAAATAAAATTTGGATTATAAATATATTTATTATTATAATATATTTTTAATTTTTGGTTATGAAACCATTATTCTACTTTCAAATTAAAATATTAATCGGTGTTTCTGTGAACTATTGGAAAAATATAGTAATTTATAATAAAAATATATAACAATTGTGTATTGGAAAAATATTGTGATAAATTTAATTAATGGCTAATAATGTTGTATAAATTTTTTAAAAAATTGATTATATGCCTATTATTATCTTGATGACATTATATTCAAAATAAATTAACAAACCACAAATTGAATTTAATGATATATTATGATTAATATTATTTAAAACATAGAATTATAAAAATTATTTATATAGTGTTGGATAAATATGAAATGGTTGAAAATATAATCCATGGTCAATTTTGAAGCTACATTATATGTTGAATGAATATTTATGACACCTAGTGGCTAAAAACGAGTTAGAACAGTTAAGGATAATTATGGTCAACAAAGGGGATATGAAATTATATGGTTTAAGGTTAAAAATTATATAAATTTAATTTTTCAATTAAATGTATTCACTTATAATCCTTTTCTTTAAATTCATGGTTATTTAGATTCATTATACATATGAAAAAATTAAATATATTTAATTACATTATGTAACTCTTAGTTTGTCTCCATCACAATTATAATATAGATATTACCATAAAAACTTATTCAAAAAAATTATATCCCTCTAAAATGGTAAATCGATTCATTGATACCTTCTATTATTCCATCGTTCTAATCATTATCTCTGAGTCTTGTCCTAAGACCATCCTATAAAAGAATAACGAGTAAGCCAAATGAGGTCCTTCAAGGAAGAGTAATTATCCTTATCGGTTCTTTCAAAGTTTATTCAAACTTAATAATAAAATTATCTTATTTATAATAAAAAAATGAATCTAGTATCATAATTATTTTTATATATTATTACTAATATGGTAAAATTGTTTTCTTTCTCATTTTCATCAAATGTGAAACACATGAATCAATCATGCATTGTTGTGGGTATCCTCTCCATGCAACAATATGAATCATTTTTTGTCACATCTACCATATCAAATTATAATTAGGGATTCTATAAATATATATGATATATATTATTTAAAAATCTAATTGTAATGATATAAAAAATTCGACTTTATTTTCATATTTATTTTTTGAAAACAGAACGGTCATCCACATAAAAATACGAACTAGCATCTACATGAGAAATATATCCCATTTTCAATTTCAACATTATCTACATGATTAGTAAATAGTATATAGTTCATATCTATGATAAACATGACATGGATTGTAATTGTTAATTGTTGTAAAAATAATATACCTTATAATGTTCTTACTCATTTAGTCTTTAGAATTTGTTCTTGTTTAGGATGATTTTTCCTCCTACACGAGTGATGTTATAATGGTTATTAAATTAATGATTATGGAATGAAATATTAAGATGATATTATGTAACAATGTGGTTTAAAATACATAATAAAAATTATATATAATATTTTACCCTTAACTATATACTTGTTTATATACCTATGAGATGAATCATTTATGTAAAAATAAAATGTTTCAAACCAAAAACAAGGATTTTAATAAATAATTTTTAGTAAAGAGGTGTTAAAATGACATAAAGGGGTAATATATAATATTATAATTATTTATAAGGATCTATTATATAATAATATAAAAATAATTTTTTGGTATGAGTGGATATGTTTCTTACAAATCATATCATAGATAAGGTAATATATCTTTATATCAATATTGTCTCATTGAGACATGTTTGATTTTTTGAAACAATATATGTTTATGATTTTGATGTTCAACCAAATTGACCTTTTTTAGTTCATAAATCTTAATACATGGTATGGGAGTTCATAACTCAAATTATTACATCCATATGGTATTTATTTGAATGTTACTAATGTGTAAAGGTAAATTCATCTCAAATTGTTTTTAATGGGGAACCTTCTATGTTATACAACAATATTTATAAATAATATGTATTTACAACCCGTTTCATAAGTTTTTTCATTAATATAATTATTATAATGTTTTTTGGGGTTTAATTTCTTGTTATTGATCTAAATGGTCTTATAACTAAAATATTACCAAAGGAGTTAGGTATTAAAGTCATAGGCAAGATATTTATTAAGAAATTTTATTCTTGAATCTTGTAAGGGGGAAATTATATAATATATATCTTAAATTATATTTAGGTTATTTTACTCTAGCAATATCATGAGATTAAATGTTTAACTTAAATTCTTATCTCTCAAAATACTCAAAATTTTGAAAGAACAATTTTTATTAGAAAAGTGATATTGATTTTCAATTCGTCCCAGAATCATATTCTTCCATGTCAATATATTCATTTAAATGTTCTTAGAAATTTTTTTAATATTATAGAATTATTCATTTAATTCATATTTTTTCATTATATACATTCTAAATTTAAAATGTAATCATCTTGTCATTTTTGGAATGATGTACTTTTTACCAGTGGTGTGAAAGAAATATTTATTTTAATGTATTCAATTTGAATGAATTTATATTCTTTCCTAGATTTGGGGGTGCCTATGCCATTTTGTGAGACCTTTCATCTCATTTTACATATTATATATTTAAGGGTGTCTATGGAGGTTTTTTTTGTATTCTATGGTAAGACATTATCCTCTTCTATAATGCTACCGACATTTTTCTATTTTATGTCCTATATAAATACGTATCTTTCTTTTAGATGTGTTTTAGATACATGTTTTATAATTATTTTCTTTGGTTCGAGGTTGTCTAGTGTTTCGATTTGTGGTTACTGTTTCCATGGAGTATCTTCTTCTCCCAATGGGGTATATAGAAGTGGGAAATCTTTGTTGGGGTATGTGACCCTATTTATGTAAATTGAATAAAAGGGATTTCATTCCATCAAGTGGATAGTATGGGTCATAATAAAAAAAAATTCATTAAAACAAAATTTATTCTGTAAATGGGAGATCATGTGATTTATTTTTTGGTATTTTTTATTGAAGAAATATTGCATTCTTGTTTCTAATATTGAAAATAACTTTTCATGGTAGATTTTATTACACCATACATGATATGTAAGGAAACCCTTTATATGTTATTGTTTAATTGTACCTAGAATATAATTATGAATAACACATATATTGATAATAAAATGCATTCTAATAAAAATATGGATATCATGATAATATACATACTAAAAAAGATATAATGAGCTAATATACCTTAATAATGTATAGATACATATATTTGTTAATATTGTGTCTTCTAGTATTTTTAGTGTTACCTTATATGGTTTGTATTATTTTATGTCATAGAGGGGATCGTTTGGGCTATGTGGGGTGTCAGTTTTTTATTTGGTGTTTTGTTGGAATGGATGTGATGGGGGACACTATGGTTGTGGTGAGTAATGGGATGATTTGCATTGGTGATGTTGTGATGTGATGTAGTGATATATGGTGGTGTAGTGGTTTTTATTAGTGTTGTGGGACATGGTTTCTATGTGAAATTTTAGTGGATTGGATGTGAGAATTTTGTTCCATGTTGTTTTTTTGGTTCACAATTATTTGGTGAGAGGTTGGGATATTTTTAATACTTTTGTGAGTTTTTTTTCGCTGGTTTTGAATAGTGATGAAAGTGGATGTCAGTTATTTAAAGTGTGATATAAATTTATTGTGTTATTTTTTCAGTTATGCATTGAAAAAATGATAATTCTTCGTAAAATAAATAAATTAATTAAATTAATTAATGGGTTTTGAAAATGGTAGTGAGATATCTATGAAATGAAATTATCAGTGTATAGAAAATGAATGTGTAAGTGTGGTCTTGTGCAGTGGTTTTGTTTCATGTTGTCTTTAGTTTTGGGAATGTTTATAACAATTGACATTAGGTGACGATGTGGTATAGAAGTGTGGTATAGTTTAGTGGTTATGAATCCATACATTGTGTATTGTGTATAATATATATAAATAATGTTTTTATATTATTTTAATACCAACCCACATGATTTAGATATTAATACTAACAATTAGAGGTAATGGGTTGCAATTTTTTCCCAAACATCAAGGATGGTGGTGATACGAATGGATCGGTACACCATATTCCCCTATCTTCCTTCTACATAGAAGGAAACTATTTATTCAAGTGAGATGTGGTGTGATTTAATATGGGTATTCAGATGATATGCATTATGATAAGGTTTTGGTGCATTGTGATATTCAGTGGGGATTATGCATTGTATGAGAAGGGAAAGAATATGATTCCCTTTTGGTCTTATGAAAACCCACTGTTCTAATTATATGATGTCCCAGGGTGTAATGGCCCATGTTTCTTCATGTGATTTTGGATTTAATTAATGATGCTTCCTCATGCCATAACATATGTGACATGATAATTCAAGATGCTATTATGGAATTATAGACCATACGATGGTGTGGGTGGATATGGATTAGTCTTCACCAACATCATAGATGTTTTATATGATTTGATATCTATCGAATGGATGAGATAATAGGAAATTAATTATTTTTGGGTAAAATCATATCATCTCTTAGACTTAAACAGTGGTTTGCCTTTATTTCTTTTGGTGTTGATAATATATTACAATATTAGAATTTTATTTCTTGGGAGGGACATTGGGAAGTTGGGTTGTTTTTTTATATGTTTAGGTTTCTATTGGTTATTATTTTTTTATTATGGTAGAATTAGTGGGATCTTTTTTCTACTTTTATCAGATAAATTAAGTATCATATCGCTCATTATATATGAATGAAGACCTTACATATATGATAAAATTTTCAGTTTTCAAGGTGGCCTATTTATACCTTTCTTAAACCTTCTAGATTATATATTGAATATACTATTGAGTCACTATAGTAAGACTTTTCTTATACTATTTATCATTAGGTACTATTATTTATATATTATGAAATTGATCATACATTGTCTAATGGATATAGGGTTTTTATATTATTTTTTGGATTTATTCAGTTTCTTTTTATCATATATTTTAATATTTTATATTTTAGTGGTTAAAACCTTCCATGTGTGAGATTTTCATATCTTCAATTATTTTATGAAACATGGGGCCTACTATAGGTGGTAATATTAGTTAATTATCTCACATCCTTAATATTCATCCTCGTTAGGGTATCTCAAGAGGGATGTGTTTGTGACAGAGTTTTATCAGATCCAATCGTTGAGATGTAAAATTTATATTAGTTTGAGTCACATAGAGGATTACATGGGTTGGTAGGAAAAATTACATTATATCTTGGTATGTGACATATTATAAGGATACTATATATGATAGGGGATTTTAGAGCACCCATGATTCAGTGAACAGTCTCTTGGATTATTAAAGTAACATGTGATGTTGAATTATTTGTAGGTTAGAGACTTTATTGACCAATATGTATCATTATTGATTTTATATTTGTGTTTAATTTGGAAATACTATAATTATATTTGGATAAAAGTGTTAAATAAATATATCTTTTTTAAAAACAATTAATGATACTAGTAAAATGGCATTATCATTTATTTTTAGATATAAGTCCATATCGACATCCACGAGTGGTCATGGTAGTTGAGGATTGACAGGAGGATCCCGTTGATCATTGTAGGGTCAACCTAGTAGGAAAATATGTAGAATACTAGTGGGACACTCATACATTTCAATGTAAATTCAAGGAAATTTATGTGAGGTGAATCATAGATTTTGAGATAAAGAAGTGGATAGAGTAGCTCTAGATCACATTTGGTCTGATATGAGAATTATGAATGTTATAGGAATTAATTGATTACATAGTAGCTGGTAGTTCTGTTTCATTGGTGAATTTTCAATATTGGTGACCAAAAGGTGGTAGATGTGTTATGCCCAAAATATCATAAGGATTCCCATTTGGAATTCATATCATTTATGATATAGGAGAAGAAAGTATATGTGTTTATTTCTCGTCATAAAGGAATTAAAAGAATTTGGGAGACTAGTATCAGGTTCCTGAAACCCTTTTAATTTTACATATATGTTTTTTAGAATATGTATATAGAGGGTGGTGTTTGGTGGAGGATTTTTCCAATGATTATATATGGGTCACCGCATTTATATTCCCTAAATATTTAGAGGTTCATTTAATGAATAGGTTATTCAGTATATTTTTTCTCTAGGAGCTGACCATTATGAGAGTGTTCAGTAGGGAAGCTTATGAACCAGGTATTTAGATAGTGGGTCAAGGTTGTTCTAAAAGGGAGGGTTTTAGAATGTTTAAAATCGAACATGGATGATCAGCTTTCATCTTTCTAGGCTATGTTATTATCCAAAAACATATAAAAGGCTTTTTTTTAATGATATTAATATACGTTACTTTAGAATCACAAAATAAAATTTTCAATCACTCCTTGAGGTAAATATCATGTTTCTATTTAGGCATATTTTAGATATTAGGTGTTGTTTCCATTAAGAAAATTCTAACTGTTGGGACTGGTAATACATGTTTAGAAGCTGATAGAACGTAGAGTTTGGTAGGGGAAAGAATCTTCATTCTCCATATCCATATTCTCCTTGTCTAGAACATGGTTTTGTAGGTTAATATTGGTAAGTTACATGAGTCAAAATGGTTATATACATGAATATCTATTGTAAATGAAATAATATGAAGTATTTTTTACAAGGAAACATTAGTTTATTGTTTACACATGTTGGTTCCTTGTGAAATTTAAGAGCCTCACACTCATTTTCTTCTATAAATTGTGTCTGTGGTTTGGTACTATTATTAGAGTTTCTTCATGTTCCTCTGGTGTTATATATGTCTATTGGAGGTTGGGATATACTAAATGATGTGAGGGAAGGATGTATACTAATGATGGGAAAACACTAATCCAAGGGATATTTCATCTTACTGAAGATACAAACATATGATTTCATTAATTAAAGGGATATTTTATTTTCTATGTGTATAGTAATTCAGTTTTTTTATAGACGATTTTCATTTTTTTGGTTTGGAGGACCATTGAGTGTTCTTCATTGGAGATGGAGGTTATTTGATCAGTTGGTTGGAAGGAGGAGCCTATTTTCCCTATTTTAGTTGATTCTCTAATGGAAGCTTAGGCATTATATGTTCCTAATATCATAGAATAGTTTCATGATGTTCTCTTAATACAAGTGTTAACATTAACATTAATCCATTATAATGAGTTTTTATAGATTTAAAATAGGGTGAATCTTTGATTTTTATGGATCTTTATCAATTAGATCCTATGTGGATATGAGATTAGAGGGTGTAGGTGAATAATTTGAGGAATGTTGATTTTATCTGACCAATTGATTTTGCATTGGGTGATCCTATTATTTTTCCTAGAAGGTGGATCTTGTTATGAGGATGTATATACACTACCATAGGTTGAATCAGGTGACATTCAATAATTGTTACCCTCCCTTAATGATCAATGTTCGGTTTTATGAGTTGAGAGTGGTGAGTTTCTTTTCGAAGATGGATTTGTTGTTTGGATATCACTAGTTGATGGTGAAGGATAAGGATTACCCAAATACATCATTTAGATATATCCATGGGAACATAGATATAATGGCCATTTTTTTGGTGTTACAAACACAACTATTGTGTTCCTAGGGAAAATAATTTCCACGTCCCTTGAATACATAGACTAGTTGATAGTCACATTTATCCATGATATCTTTATCTTCTTGAAATTCCATGAGTATGAGGAGAATCTCAGTGTTATTTTGATATTCCATTGGCACTATTAGTACTATGAAAATATTTATATGTTCATGTTTTGGAATAGAGATTTTTATTTCCTAAGGAATTTAGTTTCTCAATAGTATTTGGTAGTGGAACTAACGAAGGTCAAAATAGTTGTTTCTTTGGTTTTACATAAGAATAGGTCATAGGTGCATAGTTTCCATAGTCTTACATACAATTATGAGAGGGTTGTTCCTAATCTATCAGGATATTTGACCTTTCTACCAATATTTTCTACTATGGACAATTATTTTTTGTGGTTATATAACTTTTAAATAGAATTAAGTTATCTGAAGGAGAATTTGGCCATTTCTATAGGGTTTTGATTCACTAAGACTTTTGTGTTGTTTCAGGTTACCAGGGAGGCGTACAATCTAGACTATGTATTTTTAATAATACATTAGTTTTTAATGAAATATTATGTGTCTTGGAGTTACATCACTATATGGGTAACTATTCCACCCACAGTCTGTTGTTGGGGAAGATAGTTTTGTGATGATCTTGTGACCACATCACATCATCAATAAGAACATTGTGGATTTCATGAACCCTAATATCCTTCTATTTTTCCCTATTCAAATTTTATTAATCTACACTAGAGTATTTGGATGTATTTTCCTCATTATTATTATTTTTGGATATATTAAACCCATGTAATGGGAGATGTTTTATTTGATGTAATAAGTTACAAGTCATGAAGATATTTTTTTAGGAGTATAATGATTATTGGAATTAGATGAAAGATCATGTACTGATGCATACTAATTTTTTATTGAAAAGTGGTCAGGGTAGAGATTTTAATATAACCCTGGAACCACCCTTGATTCATTGTTTGGAAGAGTGTTAGTGGGGTGTCCCATTGGTAGAGGTGATGTTGGACCTTGATGGAATAGTGATGGTTTATATAGATGTTTGGAAGATGGTGTGAATCAACTGTTATTTTAGGGGGGGTTTGTTGGGTTATATGTTCATGATGTGGTTCTCTATGAATTTAATAATATCATCATTAATGGTACAAGATGGTGTGACCATGATGTATTGAGTGTTGCACATCCATCATTATTGGCAAGGGATGAAGTGTTCAGTGGGATAATTTGTTGGAAAATGTCTAGTTTCCAGGTAGTTTAATGAGGATAATAATCCTCTTGTTGTTTTATTTAATCCCTTGGATATTCCAATGTGGATATGGGATGCAATCTCACTTGATTTTTTCATAGGGTTTCCCTCGGCTAAAGGATTTTATATTATTGTTCAGGTGATATTTTAATGACTAATGAAGTTGACTAATTCTTCTTCAATCTATGAGTCTAATAATTTGGTTTTTAGGGAGAGGTGGAATTCAAAATATATGGTTATTATTTAAATTTCACTAAGGACCATCAACTTTGATCATTATCCTTATTATACCCCTTGAGTATGGTGGTGATTTCATCTTGATTTGGGATCCCAGTTTCACCTTATCACTACTTCATAACCAATAAAAGATGGGACCACATAGTAGACTATCCCTACATTGGATGATGTGGTATTATATTGTGTCTTGTACATTAATCAATTTTGGATAATTCAAATTCTTCATGTAATTTTATTTTACAACAACATGTATCACCCATAAATTTACATGTATCAATTAAAGGAAATTTTTTGGTGGCCTTAACATTCAGTATTATAAACAAAATTTATTGGGGGATAGCTAATTATGGTTAAAATTTACTACTGATCTTTCCCAAATGGATCCATTTGGTTCATGATAGGTTGAGGGTGGGGAAATATCTTTATAGATATGAAAACATCATATGTAAAAACACATATTGTTTAATGTTAGAGACCTTTTGTTCATGACAGTGTCATATCCATGATGTATATAGAGGTTCAATAGGGGGTGTAAGATCTCTCGCAATTTATATGGTCCCATTTAGTTGTTGGAACATATTTGTGAGGGGGTTTATTGGTTGTAATTTCCACCATATGTTTATAGGATCCAAAACACCTTCCACATGACTATGATTCATTAGTGTCTTTATTTTGACTCACATATCATTAGTTAGAGAGTGTTAAACATAACTACTGACATGATGTTTATGGATCAACTATAATAGATCTAAGATCATCAATAGAAACTTATGTGTGGATGAATCATTCCACTTGTTGATTTGTTTTAGAGGTATGTCGGCTTTAAAGAGAGTGGTTGGGAGAATGATGTGAAGATGTTTCCCAATACTAGATGTTGATTTTTCCTTCACTATAATGTTTTTATTATATAATGTTTGAATCATCCTGTTTAATGATATGTGGTGTTTTAATTGATAGTGTGTTCTATTATAAATCATTATTTATATGTAAGTGGAAGACCTAATTCCTAATCAAAGCATGGTGTTCCTTGATGTGGTTAAAACTTCATGGATGTGTTAGAGAATCCAATTTAGATAATATCATAACATGGATGTTGTAATTAAATAATTTGTTTGTTTGATGCATTGATGTTTTCTGGTAGAAATTGTTTTTAGTTTTGGATGATTTGGGTTTGAGATGTCGTTACGGTGATAAACATATGAATTGATATGGTCCTGTGGAAATGTGGTGGTTTTTGGCAATTACCAGAGGATGTGGTGTTGTACCATGTGAGAGGTGGTGGTGTGTTGGTGTGGTTTGATTATTGAAATTTAAGTTTGGTGTGGTTTTATTATGGGAGTACATGATGTTTAATTAGACACATGAGGTGTATATCAAAGGATTATTGAATGGAAACAAATATATTACTCTTGTCTTGTTTGGATTATCGATGTTGAGAATCATTTGAGAGATATTAAATGAAAAAGTATGATACCTTCTAGAAAATCGCGTCACCAGTTTTAGTGGTTGGAGATATTTATGAGAATTATTGTGGGGTGATGATGGAGTTAGAGCTCATCTATACAAAAGTTGATAATTATTATTGTAAAACATTAATTTAAATTGTTAATGTGGTCATTATATTTTTTGTCTGTGTCTTTTTACGGAATCTATATAGATGTGGGTAATGTGTGAAAGGTGTTTATGTTGTGAAATTTGGATTTAAGACATAAGTCAATTATGGATGAGGTTCCACGATTTTCAGTAGGTTTTTAGGTTTCTAAAGACTTATAGACTATTATGGGTTTATAGATTATAAAATATGGATCTTAAGAAAGTCACACAACAAATATGAAATATATAAAATAAATCAGGATACTTGTAGCCAGTATGAAATTATATGTCTTGGACAATTCCATCCATTTTCTTTCTCATACCTCCCATTTTTTTTATGAATGCAATGTGATTTTTGGATACCATAAATATCATATGCCCTTTTTGATTCATTCGTTCTAGTGGTGGTGTTTTGGTATTCAATGGTATGAACATCCCAATTTCTCATATTTTTCCCTCATTATTATATCATAAGTTTGTTGTAATGAATTTTTTTTGTTTGGGGTTTTTTGGATATTTTTTTGATTACCCTTTTATACGATTCGAGTTAATCAAGTGTTTTCATATTTATTTCTTATTTCCATGTTGTTCCTTCTATTCTATATGGTGCGTAGTGACACCAGAGAGACTGTTTGAGGTAGGGGATCCTCATTATCTCGATTTCGTGTTATATATGTGCATATTTCAAGGATTTTCATTCTTTTGGATATTTAAAAATTGTTAAAAAAAATATAATAAATTGGAATAATTAATGTTAATGTTTATGGGGGCGATAGAACATAAATAAATATTTCATATATCTTGATGATGATATTGTGTATTATTGTTGACAATAATGAAAATAATGGATGATTGGAGCCTTATTAATACAATATATGATATGTTGTGATACCCCTGATGTTTTTTTTTCAATCATACCCTAAATAAGTGGATAAATAACAATTATATTTTTAATAAATTATATTCCCATGGAAATATGGTTTGTGTGATAATAATCTTGAAAATTAATGATATAATGTGATAAAAACCCCAAATAAAATGTCAAACATTGGATGTGTTTCAGTTATATTCCTTTCTGATTATTGTCTTACCCTTTTTCCTTTGGGTTGTCTCGCAGGATAGAGGTGACAAGCTAGGAATGTCAGGTGTGTAGGATCGAAATAGTAATGTAGATGCTCAATATACAAGAGGCGGGGTGAATTGTATACTTTAAAAATTCCTTTGGAACCTTTAATGTTAGTTGTGAATAACTATAGTTTCCTTAAGAAAAGGAAAGGGCTAAGTTTAACAAAGATTAAACTAAGCAAATTCACAACACCTCTAACACGAATACAAATTTGGAAAGAGATTCCGAAAGTAGGTTCCGAAAATATGGTTCCGGAAATTGAAACTTAACAAAAGGTTACAATATGAGATTCTACCTTAAAGCGTATAGAATCTGAATTATTCAGAGTAAAAGTAAGGAAGTAGAAGAAAGTTATACTTTCCTTATATTACAAAATGCAGCGGAATAGAAACAAGTAGTAGAACTACTAGTAACAAAATATAATTCTTTTAACCCAAAGAGAAGGGTATCCAACAACCTTGGATAAAGGTCCCTTGATTTATACTTTCAAGCAAGTCTGTCTTACCCACACCAGGGTAAGCCCTCGATATGAAGATCAGAGTCTCTGTCTTGCTATCCCCGCAAGCCCTCAACTTCAAGGTAGTTGGAAACCTCTGTCTTCCTCAGCAAGAAAGCCCTCAAACTTTAAGATAGTCGGCACCTCTGTCTTCCTATCCCCGGAAGCCCTCGAATGTAATCACCAACATTCGGATTCGCACGAAGCTTTGAGAGTTAATAAGACCCTCTCTCTCTAGAAATCACATTAAGCAAATTTTTCAGCCTTTAAGCACTTTCATCAGCTATCAGCTACCAGCTCTTTTAAATGAGCTCCTATTTATAGGTAAGGTCGGCTCCTTTTCCAACGGTCATATTTTCCTTTAAGATTGGAGGGACCTGTACACGTGTCACTTAGACAACGGTTAGTTTATAACAAAACAGACGAAATCATTTTATAACAAAACAAGTATAACAGAATGTACGACATCGTTTTAACTCTAACATAAAAGTTCGGAATGAAAACTTCGGAGTGAAGGTTCGGAGTGTAAAGAACAATAGTAAAGAGTAGACAATTTTTAGAAGTGTAAGCAATATAAAAGTTCGGAGTCTAACAAAGATAGTTTTCGGAGACTAAATTAATTCCGAGTGTATAAAACAAAGATACTCAAATTCTGTTTAATAAGTGAATTCGGAATGAGAATTCGGAATAGGAATTCGTCAACAGAATTCTTAATGAGAATTCTTCATTAGAATTCATAATGAGAATTCGGAATGAGATTTCTTCATTAGAATTCGTAATGAGAATTCGTCATCAGAATTCGTAATGAGAATTCATCAACAGAATTCGTAATTAGAATTCTTCATCAGAATTCATAATGAGAATTCTTCATCAGAATTCGTAATGAGAATTCTTCATCAGAATTCGTAATGATAATTCGTCAACAGAATTCGTAATGAGAATTCGTCAATAGAATTCGTAATGAGAATTTGTAATGAGAATTCTTCATTAGAGTTCGTAATGGGAATTCTTCATTGGAATTCATAATGAGAAATATTTTTCAGAATTCATATCCTGAATCTGGAATAGAACTTAGTCAGAGTTTATATCCGGAATTCGGAATGAAACTTCCTTATAGTTCTTATCTAGAATCCGAATCCTAAAACAGAATGCTTTATATCAAATATTCAACGATTCCGAGAAAATGAATCTGAATCTCATACTTAAGAAAAATATGGATGAAAATATGATAAGGATAATTTTTCTTATAAAAACGATTTTCCTTAAGAAAGAAATTTTCCTTATAAAAGCAATTTTCCTTATAAAAGCAATTTTCCTTATAAAAACAATTTTCATAAAGATAAGGTGTTTGTGATTTTCAAAACAAGAAGGAATGGAAAAGTCATAAGGAAAATCTTATTGACTCAACAATCTCCCCCTTTTTGGAAAGCACAAACATCCTAACGAAAAAGAAATTCTAAGAAGAAAGAAACATATTAATGCTTATCTCCTTTGTTTTAAGGATATAGATGAATACGACTAACTCCCCCTTAGGCATTGAAACTCTAATGATCGTATTCATATTTCCGGAGTGATGTTTCATAAGAAGGTCTTCTTTATGAAAAAAAACTCCCCCTTAAACAAACTCTTATTATAGTTCTTTTTCCTTGGGTATTTTTTCTTTCTCCCCCTTTGATAAACTCTTATTAGAGTTCCTCTTTTTCTTAATGATCTTTTCCTTCTCCCCCTTTGTGATTTTCAAAAAGAATTGGAGGGAATGGAAAAAAAATAACAAAGTCCCTGAAATATTAGTAATGACAATAATAGAAACGACAAGCACAACTTTCATTAATTTTGAAATCTCAGCAACAAAAAAAATACAACAAAAAGATCGGATTAGGTTATTTCGGATCTTTTTCCTTCGACATGAGCCCCTTTAGAATAGTCTTGATCTTCTTTAAGTCTTTATGATCTTCTTCATCTTGCTTCTCTAAGACCACTATTCTTGCGGATTGAGCTTCAATTTTTTCTTCCTGGGCTTTGAGCTTTTCTTCCTGAGCTTTGATCTTCTCTTCCTGAGCCTTCATCCTTTCTTCAAAATCAATTCGATGATCTCTTTCAAATTTCCAGTTCTGAGAAACAGAATTCAACTTTTCATTCAGATCCCTGACTTCTTGGATCCAGAAGTTCTTTTCTTCAGTCAGCTTTTCTTCAAAAGAAGAAGTCATCTCGTTTATCTTCTTATCCTCTGTCTCAAAGGCATCTTTAACATTTTCTTGAAACTCATCAAGCAACCTCATTTCTTCCACATTCTTCTTCGACCAGCTTGTCATCCTCTTGCAAGATCTTTTATGAGCTTCGTAACCAACAAAGAAGGTTTTGAACTGAGCCTCAATCTCAACGCACTTATCAATAACCATAGATACGGAGTCGGTTTTCGGATTCAACGCATGTTGGAGCATCTGGGATCTTGAGTCAATACTAGAGAAGGTCGGAATGGTTCCAACCAACTTCTTTAAGGACTGAACAACAAAGTCATGCCCCAACGATGATGACTCCGAATCTGAAATCTTGCTTGGAGAGTTTTCTTCCTCAATAAGCTCCAACATTCTCTTTGAAGAACTACCAGCCTCCTTTCTCTTCCTTACTTCTGAGCTCGGAGTATCAGCAAGAATTTTCTTTCCCTTGTCTTTTTCCGGAATTGAGTCCTGTTCCGGAGTTCTCTTCTCACTGTCAGAAACTTGAACGACAATATCTTCCTCATCAGTAACTTCCTGAATACCGACCTCTACGTTTTTCATCTGAGCAATATCATGTAAAAGTTGTTCTTCTTCTCCATGATAGGCAACTTCTTCTTCTTCTTTATCTTCTTCCATTGCTGGAGTAACTAGCTTTGAAGATTCAGCTTCTGAAGTCTGGAGTGATAAGTGTTCCGAAGGTGTCCCCTTGTAATCATCTACTTGTTTCAGCACATCTCTGGTTTCACCACTTCCTTCAGCACCCTCTTCTACTTGTTCAACTTGCTCAACATGTTCTAGTTCCTCAATATTCTTAGTAACAGCTTCTTCCGGAGCAACAAGATTTCTTCATGGAGTCTCAGGTAGAGATTCCAAGGAGAAAGATCTTGGAACAGGAATAGTTGCTGAAACCATTTCATTGAATTTCAACAAGGTCTGAGCTACCTCAGCCTCAAACATCTTCTTCTTTAGCTTCTTTTTCTTTTCTTGTTTTTCCATCTCATCAGCAGTTTCCTCCTTCAAAGCCTTAGCCTCCGCAGGGTCCAATCCGAACTGCGGATCCCCTTCTTTCCTTTTCTCTTTATCAGCTCTCCACTTCATAACAACCTCATCAGGATAGGATTTTTTCTTCTTGGGCTTTGGAGGTGCGGAGTGGACTTCCTTAGACTTGGGATTCTCTGCTTCTACTAGCACTTATTTTAGCTTTCTCTTCCTTACCGGCTTAGAGGATTCCGGATCAGCAGCTTTTGGAGCCACTTCTTCTTGAGCAGGTAGATCAAATAATTCACTAGTTTCCTTGTTGAAAGCCACATCCATCCTTTTCAGAGTACCATCGCTGATCAGCATGATCTTGCAAACTCTTGGCTTAGATTTTCAAGCATCCTTGAAAGACTCAAGGCACCGAACAATCAACTTGGAGAGAATTGCGGGATACATAATAATCTGAGCTCTCAGATTCCCCTTCCTCAAATTTTCAATAGTAAGAAGAATATGCTTCATCCAGTTAAACTTCCTTAGATTTATCATAAAATCTAAGATATAGATCTCACTTTTCTTCAAGCTATCTTTATCACCTTTCCTTGGTACGATAAGTCCTTGCACCCATTACTCCAGAATCTGGAAATTTGTAGATAGACTTGCAATCTTCGGAGCCTTGTCATCAGCAAGTCCGAGAGTTTTTAAGGCCTTTTCCTTGTTGAAGCTACCCTTAGAGTCTGGCAACACATGCGAAATAAACTCGGCTTCTCCTTCATAAGACAGCCCTACCATTCTTGCAGCCTTGGTGTGAGAAAGTTTGTAAGTCTTCCCATAAGACATAAAAGAGAACTTCTCCTTATTATCTTCCTTGAAGAAAGATACTGACTCATAAAACTCTACAAGTAAGTCTGAATATACTTCATCTTGGTTCCCGGTTTTTGATACTGCAACATCTTCCCAGCCATTCAACTTGATATTCTTTGAAATGATAGAATCATAGTTGCTGAAGAAAGCCGAATGGACTAACCGTTCTCTGTAAACTAACCACTGAGAAATAGGCTTAGTGGATGACATTTCTTGAGATGCTAACTCCGCAGAGATTCGGATCTGTAATTCTCTGAGAAGTTCGGAACGGAGACAACTGTAGTTCAGAACGGCCTTAAAATAGAGAGACATAGATTCGGGACGCAAGATCTTTGAGATCGATGTGGGACGAGAAATTGGGTCCCCTTTATATAGGCGACGAGATGACGGTTCACATTCCACAGTTGATCTAACGGTTGGAATGAGCTGCGATCAGATCTGACGGTTGAAAACTTGAATCCGATCTTTTTGAGGTTTTATTAAAACAACGAATTAAGAAAACTATAAACCGAAAACATAATATAAGAGAATTCCAGTAAGTAAAATATGACTACGAAAACTTGAGTAAGGAAATCATACCTTTCGGATTGGCTTAGGGAATTATTCGTAATGGCAGATTTCGCAAAAATTTTACTATAAAAAATAAACATAGTACGAAAAATTCATTACGGAAAACTCAGTACGAAAAACACAGTACGAAAAAAAAATTTAAGAATAAAATCAGTACGAAGCACTTAGTACGAAAAATACATTACGAAGAATTTTAGTACGAAAAACAACTGGTACAAAAATATCTGGTTATGAAACTGCCAGTACGTAAATTTTCATTCCGGAAATTTTCAATACGAATACTTCCATTCCAGAAGTATTCTGTATGAGAATGTCCATTGTGGAAAATTTTAGTTCCAGATGTTCCATTCCGGAAATCTTCGTTCCGAAAAGTTTGAAAACAAATTTTGAAAAACTTTGTTATACAAACAAACAAATATACTCCCCCTATGAAAAAGAGTTTATTACTGTAAGGATATTTTTTCAACAGAAAGTTAATTAAGAAAGATTACCTTACAGTTATCATTCCTAACTTCTGTTTAATATATTCAAATCTATCAGAAGTCAAAGATTTTGTGAAAATATCAGAAAGTTGATCTTGCGTTCTGATAAACTGAAGAATAATATCTCCTTTAAGTGTGTGATCCCAAAGAAAGTGATGCCTAATATCTATGTGTTTTGCACGAGAGTGATGTGCAGGGTTTTTACTTAGGGAAATGGCACTTTTGTTATCACACAAAATTTGAGTTTTAGTAAAACTCAAGCCATAGTCTGTGAGTGTGTGTTGCATCCACAAAACTTGTGCACAACAACTTCCAGCTGCTACATATTCAGCTTCAGCAGTGGAAAGTGCTACAGAATGTTGCTTCTTGCAGGACCAAGAAACTAGTGAATCTCCTAAGAAATGACAAGTTCCGGATGTATTTTTTCTATCCATTCTACACCCACCAAAGTCAGCATCAGAAAAGCTTTTTCGAACAAAATCATTTCCAGAAGTATAAAATAATCCTAGATCCATGGTTCCCTTAAGGTAGCGAAAAATTCTTTTTACTGCCTTTAAGTGAGATTCCTTAGGATTGGAATGATATCTTGCACATAAGCATACTGAAAACATTAATTCTGGTCGACTAGCTGTTATGTAAAGTAGACTTCCAATCATACCTCTAAAAGATGTTTGATCTACTGGTTTCCCAGCTTCGTCAAGATCTAACGAGTTTGAGGTACCAATGGGAGTACTTATACTTTTAGTTTTGTCATAACCATACTTTTTAAGAAGATAATTAATATACTTCTGTTGAGATATGTAGGTTCATTCTGGTTTTTTGGAAATTTGAAAACCAAGGAAAAATGTTAACTCACCCATCATACTCATTTCAAACTCAGATTTCATTAGACTTGCAAAAGAGTTAGTCAGAGATTGCTGAGTTGAACCAAATATAATGTCATCAACATAAATCTGAACAATCAAAACATTTTTCTTATCTTTCTTTATAAAAAGGGTTGGATCTGCATTTCCCTTAACATAGTTATTTTGAAGCAAAAATCCAGTGAGTCTATCATACCATGCTCATGGGGCTTGTTTAAGTCCATACAAAGCTTTGGTAAGTCTAAAAACATGATCAGGATGTTTTGTATCTTCAAAGCCAGGAGGTTGTTCAACAAAAACTTCCTCTTGAACATAACCGTTAGGAAAATCACATTTCACATCCATTTGGAAAAGTTTGAAATTAAAGAATGCTGCAAAGGCAAGTAGAATACGGATAGATTCAAGTCTAGCTAATGGAGCATAGGTTTCTTCATAGTCTATTCCTTCTTGTTGATTATAACCTTTAGCAACAAGTCTAGATTTATTTCTAACAATGACTCCATTTTCATCACATTTATTTCTGAAAACCCATTTTACTCAAATAACAGAAGTTTCCTTAGGTCTTTCAACCAAGGTCCAGACTTTATTCCTTTCGAATTCATTTAGTTCATCTTTTATGGCTTTAATCCAATCATCATCACCTAAAGCTTCATTAGTGCTTTTTGGTTCTAATTGGGAAAGGAATGCTAGATGTTCTACTTCATTTCTTAAGGAACTTCTAGTCCTTACAGGTTGGTTTACATCACCAATGATACTATCACTGGGATGATTCTTAAGAAACACCTGACTTGGGTTTTGTAAAACTTGTTCATCAACATAGGGTAGAAAGTCTTCTGGGGTAAATTTTTTAGAAGTATCTTCTAGAAAAAATTCATTATCAGAAGATTCTTCTATCAAAGGTTGATAATCAGTTTTTGAAAACACATCCGGAGATGTAAGTTGAAAAGTTTTAAAAAAAAAGGATCTGATTCATCAAATTTTACATGTACTGTTTCCTCAACAGTGCAAGTATTTTTATTAAACACTCTATAAGCCTTAGAAGTTGTGGAATAACCTAAGAAAATTCCTTCATCAGATTTTGGTGCGAATTTATGTAAGTTATCTTTAGTATTCAAAATGAATACTTTGCAACCAAAAACCTTGAAGTAGGATAGTCTTTGTTTTCTACTATTCCATAACTCATAAGGAGTTTTATTAAGAAAAGGTATAATCAAAACTCTATTTAGAGTATAGCAAGAAGTACTTATAGCTTCAGCCCAGAAATGTCTAGCAATAGAATATTCACTCAACATGGTTCTAGTTATCTCTTGAAGAATTCTATTTCTTCTTTCAACTACACCATTCTGTTGAGGAGTTCTAGGTGCTGAAAAATTGTGAGTAATACCTTTCTTACTACAAAAAGTTTCAAAATCAGAATTTTGAAATTCTCCTCCATGATCACTATGAATAGTTTTCAATGGAAGGTTTTTCTCATTTTTAACTTGAGCTCTAAAACTTTTGAAATATGACAAAGCTTCATATTTCTTTGCTAGAAAATAGACCCAAGTAAATCTAGTGTAATCATCAACTAGAACAAACACATAGTATTTTCCTCCAATACTTCCAGTTTGTGTTGGACCAAAAAGATCTATGTGCACTAACTGTAATGCATCAGTTGTTGAGACTTCACTGATTGACTTAAAACTAGATTTATGTTGCTTGCCATATTTACAAGGATCACAAACTTTAGAAGAATCAAATCTAAGCTCTGGTAGATCCTTAACTAGTTTCTTCTTAGAGAGTTTACATAGGTTCCTAAGGTTACAGTGTCCTAATATTCGATGCCATAACCAGGAACGATCTTCTAATTCACTTAGGCAAGGTAGATCTTGGCTTCTTAGGTCTTCTAAGTTTAAGGTGTAAACATTCTCTTTCCTGTTGGCTGAGAGAATAAATTCTTCCTTGGAATTGTGAACTAAACACTTATCATTCCTAAAATTCACAAGGTAACATTCATCACATAACTGACTTATGCTAATGAGGTTGTGCTTAAGACCCTTAACAAAAAGAACATTTGAAATCAAGGTTTTACCAAGAAAAACTATATTACCAATACCAATAATCTCTCCCTTAGCATTGTCTCCGAAAGTTACCTTTCCTCCTTTAGTTTTGATAATCTTTTCAAAAAAGCTTTTGTTACCAGTCATGTGCCGGGAACATCCACTATCCATGTACCATGTATTATTGCTTGTACTTTCTTTATTATCCTGAAATCAAGAAGAAAATTAGAGCTTCGGAATCCAAACTTGTTTGGATCCGAGATTTCCAGACAATAATATTTTAGGAACCCACATCTTCTTAGAAAAATAAGCTTTATGAAAACCTAGAGATTGGGTTTTATTTAAGGAACAACTTTTTGCCCAGTGACCTCCACATTGACATTTAGTACAAAATGGGGCACTTTGAGGAACAAAATAATTGTTACTGAAAACTGGTTTTGCATGGGTATAACCAAATCCGGATTTATTTCTTAAAGGTCGTATTTGGGAATACATCTTATCAAAATTTTCTTTACCATGGGTAAAGTTTGATAAACACTTCTTTAAGGAAAAAATTTCGGACTTGAGTTTTACAACCAAGTTTTTGTCCTCAAAATCATTAGTTTTAGAACTAGAGTTAGGCTCGAAAACATTTTCTTAGAAATTACCTTTTCTAATTCTTTAGAAAGTTTGTTCTTCTCAGAACTCACTTCCTCAAGATTTTTTGAAATACTTTCAAAATCAGCATTTTTCTTATCATGATCTTTAGAAAGATATGATATCTCTTTTTTAAGTATAGAATTCCTAGAATTTGCCTTATCAAGTTTCTTGTTGAGTTTGGAATTCTCAATCTCAAGAAGTTCAGCAAACCTAGAGACTTCTTCATAAGCAGGTAAAGTATTTTCCTCATCATAAGATGATTCTTCATCAGAAGAGTTATAATACTTATTATCATTAGAATTTAAAGAAACATTAGTCAGAGATTCAGCATTTCGTACCTTAGCCATAAGACAATGATTATTTATAGGTAATCTGGCTATAAGACCAAGATTCTTTTCTCCTGAAGATTCATAATCAGAAGATTCATCTGAAGAGTCACCACCACTGGCACTCCAGGTGTCATTAGCTTTCAGAACTTTCTTAGCTTTAGATTTATAATACTTATTCTTGTTCCTGTCTGAATGTCTTTCTTTCCTTTCTTTCTTTTTGAGCATAGGGCAATCTGGTCTAATATGTCCAGCTCTTTTACATTCATAACAAGTAACTTCTCTATCTTTCTTATCTTTCCTATCCTTTTTCTTATACTTAGATTGAAAGTTTTCTGTCCAGCTATCTTGTTCATCCTTCGAGCAAGATTGGCTAATTCATTTTCTGAGACTTCACTCTCACTAGATTCGGATTGGAGAATGACTTTCTTAGACTTGGATCTGGTTACTCTCTCAGAATTCTTAGCTTTAATCCGATTTGAAGTTGTAGTAAAAGCAACTGTACCATTCCCATTCTTCTTCTTGATGTTTTCAGCATCTCTGTTCATTCTGGTTTCATGTTGTAGAAGAGTTCCAAATAATTCATCAAGAGTAATTTGAGTGACCTTCCTATTCTCATCTATGGTTGTTCTCTTGGATTCTCACTCATTGGGCATAATTTCAATTATCTTTTCCACAAGAGCTTCATCATCTAAACCTTTGTATCCCATAGATTGTAGACTGTTGACAATGGTCATAAATCTTTGTTGAACTTTACAGATAGGTTCTCCATAAGGAAAATTGAAGCCATGATATTCAGCTCTAAGCATAGCTCTTCTAGTCTCAATCAACTTAGAAGTCCCAAAGTGTGTAACTTCTAACTTCTTCCATATACAGTTAGCCGCTTCACAAGAAGAAATTTGGCTATATATATTTCTGGTCATTGAACATAGTAAAGTGTTGCGTACCTTATAGTTGAGTTGATATTCTTGCTTTTCCTGGTTTGTAAAAGATCTGACTTCCTTGTCAGGAATTTTATAATCACCAGTAAGCATAACAAAGTTGTCTACTCCGGTATTAATAACAAAAGTCTTCATACAATCTCTCCAGTACTCATAGTCATTACCATCAAATATAGGTGGTCTTGTAGGATTCAGATTGTCAATTGATCCAACATTAATTCCTGCCATACTAGAAAAAACTTTGCACACAAACTTGTTAGTAGCAAAGAATCGTAATAACAAAGTTCCAAATGAGAAAAGTTCGGAATAGAAATTCGGAAGGATAAAGTGAGCAAGAAAAACTTGTATGTGAGTACAAGTATTTCGGTAACCAGCTCTGATATCAAATGAAAGATTGGTATAGAGTAAGAGGTTTCCAACCTCTGATACCAATTGTAGGATCGAAATAGTAATGTAGATGCTCAATATACAAGAGGGGGGTGAATTGTATACTTTAAAAATTCCTTTGGAACCTTTAAAGTTAGTTGTGAATAACTATAGTTTCCTTAAGAAAAGGAAAGGGCTAAGTTTAACAAAGATTAAACTATGAAAATTCACAACACCTCTAACACGAATACAAATTTGGAAAGAGATTCCGAAAGTAGGTTCCGAAAATATGGTTCCGGAAATTGAAACTTAACAAAAGGTTACAATATGAGATTCTACCTTAAAGCGTATAGAATCTGAATTAATCAGAGTACAAGTAAGGAAGTATAAGAAAGTTATACTTTCCTTATATTACAAAATGCAGCGGAATAGAAACAAGTAGTAGAACTACTAGAAACAAAATATAAGTCTTTTAACCCAAAGAGAAGGGTATCCAAAAACCTTGGATAAAGGTCCCTTGATTTATACTTTCAAGAAAGTCTGTCTTACCCACACCAGGGTAAGCCCTCGATACGAAGATCGGAGTCTCTGTCTTGCTATCCCCGCAAGCCCTCAACTTCAAGGTAGTTGGAAACCTCTATCATCCTCAGCAAGAAAGCCCTCGAACTTTAAGGTAGTCGGCACCTCTATCTTCCTATCCCCGGAGGCCCTCGAATGTAATCACCAACATTCGGAGTCGCACGAAGTTTTGAGAGTTAATAAGAGCCTCTCTCTCTAGAAATCACCTTAAGAAAATTTTTCAGCCTTTCAGCACTTTCATCAGCTATCAGCTACCAGCTCTTTCAAATGAGCTCCTATTTATAGGTAAGGTCGGCTCCTTCTCCAACGGTCATATTTTCCTTAAATATCGGAGGGACCTGTACACGTGTCACTTAGACAACGGTTAGTTTATAACAAAACAGACGACATCGTTTTATAACGAAACAAATATAACAGAATGTACGACATCGTTTTAACTCTAACATAAAAGTTCGGAATGAAAACTTCGGAGTGAAGGTTCGGAGTGTAAAGAACAATAGTAAAGAGTAGAAAATTTTTAGAAGTGTAAGCAATATAAAAGTTCGGAGTCTAACAAAGATAGCTTTCGGAGTCTAAATTAATTCAGAGTGTATAAAACAAAGATACTAAAATTCTGTTTAATAGTTGAATTCGGAATGAGAATTCGGAATAGGAATTCGTCAACAGAATTCGTAATGAGAATTCTTCATTAGAATTCGTAATGAGAATTCGGAATGAGATTTCTTCATTAGAATTCGTAATGAGAATTCATCATCAGAATTTGTAATGAGAATTCATCAACAGAATTCATAATGAGAATTCTTCATCAGAATTCGTAATGAGAATTCTTCATCAGAATTCGTAATGACAATTCTTCATCAGAATTCGTAATGAGAATTCGTCAACAGAATTCGTAATGAGAATTTGTCAATAGAATTCGTAATGAGAATTCGTAATGAGAATTCTTCATTAGAGTTCGTAATGGGAATTCTTCATTGGAATTCGTAATGAGAATTCTTTTTTAGAATTCGTATCCTGAATCTGGAATAGAACTTAGTCAGAGTTTATATCCGGAATTCGGAATGAAACTTCCTTATAGTTCTTATCTAGAATCCGAATCCTAAAACAGAATGCTTTATATCAAAGTTTCAACGATTCCGAGAAAATGAATCTGAATATCATACTTAAGAAAAATATGGATGAAAATATGATAAGGATAATTTTTCTTATAAAAACGATTTTCCTTAAGAAAGCAATTTTCCTTGTAAAAGCAATTTTCCTTATAAAAGTAATTTTCCTTATAAAATCAATTTTCTTAAAGATAAGGTGTTTGTGATTTTCAAAACAAGAAGGAATGGAAAAGTCATAAGGAAAACCTTATTGACTAAACAAGGTGTGGGGTTTTAAATTAGTGGTTGGTGGCATTAATATGATGTGATCAGTTGTATTTGGGATATTTAGTAGTGTGATGTGCAGTGGTGATGATGTACAATAGTCTTATTTTTTTATGTTTTATAGTACTATGAGGTGGTGTTGTATGGAATTTATGTCTTATATAATGGTTCTGGTTCTGATTTGGGATGGTTTTGGTGACCAATGGTCCTAGTGTGTAGTGTTTGTGGTATGTGGTGGAAGATACATTATGTAGTTGTGTATAATTGGTTTGGATAGTGTTGTGTGGAAATGTTGGTTCTTGTGAGTTGGGTCAGACATGATGTGTCATTAGTTGATTGTTTCTTGGATATACATGTCATGAATTATGGTGTTTTTTGTCAAATTAATAAGTTAATTAAAGTAAATAATGTTTGGTTTAAATTTGATAAATATGGATATGAATAAAATATTTTTGTATATTGTAAATTGTGATTGAACAGTCTGTATTTTGTAGTGGTTATGTAATGTGTTGTATATAGTGGTGGAAATTCTTGTAAATGTTGACATGAGGTCTTCTAGAGATGTATTGGTGTCTGATACTACTATGGTTGGGATCACATTGGTTGGTATTATGTGTTATATATATAATTCTTTTATGTTATTTTTATACATGACCAACCCTATTTGGATAAACATACCAATACATAGAGTATTTGGGTTCTATTTTACCCATAATCATTGACTATGGTGATATAGATTGTTGGATACCTCTCTTACTCTCTCTTCCCTCAGTAGTGATGGAATAGTTGTTTTCGGTGAATATCTGGAGTTATGGATGATTTGTATTTAAGAGGGATGAGGTTTTATGATTCTATGGTGTGATTTGATTTGTGATGGGGGCCACGTTTTGTAGGTAGAGGTCATTAGGTTGATTTCCATCATGTTCATGATACCCTACATCACTCTTTATGTGGTGTGTTGTGGTGTGATGACCCCGGTGTCATGGAGGGTGATTTTATTTTATGGTCATGGTTTGTTTTGGAGAGATTGTATGTGAATTAATGACGACTGACACTAGAATGGAAAGGTATAATATGCAATGATAGTGAAGGTAGGGATGTATCTTATCCCACCTTAGGGAAGTGTTTTGAGATTTGATATTTGTGGAAGGGATGGAATCATAGGACATTCAATATTGGGTCATGAGAGGAGAAATAAGTGCAGAAGTGGAGTGGCGATCCATTATTTATTATCATATTGATGTTATATTATTATATTGGATTCATTTGATGGAGAGTGGCATGTGGTGGGGCAAGTATTTTTCATTTGAACTATTTAAGTTATTATAGGATATGTTGTCTATTAAATAGTGTATCAAAATTCTCTTTTCACATGGGAACATGAGAACTTCAATATGACCATACTGAGTTTAATTTTATCCTCCAAAACACATATAATTGAATTTCCATGTTTCCTAATGGGAATAATGGACTATGCTAGATATTTCATTGAATGGTTTAGAGATGATTTTTATTTACTACAATGAGAAATATCTGTTGGTGTTTTACTTCAGTGACATTCATTTTTTCATGTGACACTGACAATTTTTTTTGGGATTGTTTTTGGTGTATTTGATATTTTTTCTGCTATTTTATGTTTATTTATCATCTCTCTAACTCAGATTTCACATTAAAGGGTAATTTTTCATTTTTTGATATTTTGATATCCTAAGTACTTGTCACAAACCTAGGTGTGACTATATGCGGGACATATGGGGCCAATGTCTCTCTTTCATCACTTCCATACCTATAGGGGTATCTCAAGAGGGTGGGGGTAGTGAAATTATCATGTACATGCATGATGGTATATGGGAGGTTATCAAAATCCAAATATAACATACACAAAATGTTTTTCCAATTCTAATGTGGGTATGTATATAGTTATCAACATCCCAACAAGTGATGAATATCATTATTAATTTCCTCAAAAAGTTATTTCTATGATTGTGATTATTCCATAATTTATAACACACTATAATGTAATGTTCATATTCCAATTATAAATTCTCATGGATCATGACCATTGATTCATTTATGATTCATGTCTTATGATCTGGTGTATCATTATGTAATAATTTATGTTTCTAATAAATTAATAATGGGATATCATTTGGAAATGTGAATCATGTTTTCTCATACCATTATTATCAATTAATTCATATATAATATCATTGACTATTATCTACAATGTTTTATCGTATGGATAATTATATCTCATCCTTTACTATATTTATTTCCCCCCATACGCAAAAAATGTTTTATATATGTTATTTATAAAAATGATTTTTGGTGTGTGGAATCTAAAAGGAGATTTAAAAAATATATTATGTGTAACTATTTAATAACACCAGATTCCTAATAAAGAAATCCATTATGGTTCTCTATATAATTTTATGGACATATTCTCAATAATAAGACATTACAAATTATTTGTGGAAAATAATTAAATTTTCATAATATATATATTGAAGTAATATTACTGGGAATTTTTATAAGTATAAAATAGATAAATTTTATAATATTTTAATTAAATTAGTGAATGGATTTAATGAATTTAATTTCATGTATTTTTATGAAGGTATGGATAATTACAATCTTTTAAAAATTTATATCAGTGATTTTTTTTTAAACACGTGATGGAAGTGAAGAGAAATTTATCATATAATCATAACTAAAAGAATATGGTATTCTCATAGTGCATATAAATAAAATTTTGAACATATAATGTCAATGAATAGAAACAAAATATATTATAATGAATGGGTTTTATATCATATAGAAAGACCAAAAGATGATAATATTATTTTCATAATGCATGTGTATATAAATATTTTGAATAAAAGTGGTAATGATTTCATAGAATCAGTAAAAACATATACATAGGTTTTACATATTATTAGATTAAATTTCAATGAATAAAACCATTTCATAAATTAAAATTAAATTTTTGGAAGATTTTAAAATCTTCTTACATCCTATGATGCATTAAATTATATATAATGGATGATAAATTGTCTTATTTTTCATATAATTGATAAATACGATATTCATATTTAACAAAAAGAATTTTTCCAATTGTAAGAGATTGGGAGAAATATTTTAATGATAAATAAAAATCAGTATTATTTTAAAAAATATTTCAATACATTATTATTCCACAAATAATCTTCTTTTTTATAATATAAATTTAGGAACAGCTACTAATAATCATTATCTATATTTCAGTAATTATTTAGATGATTATTTTATTGATTTTGAAACATTTCATTACATTTTTCATATTACAAAAAAGTATTAGAATTATCATTAATTTTCATGATTGATATATTCTAAATTATATATGTCTCTCATTACTGATATAAATTAATATCTTATAAATAATTTGGATTAAAATAAATAATTAATTTTTTATCTCTACTAATTTATAAAAAATATTTAAAATGAATTTTTTTCAATTTTATTTATTATTTTTTATTTAAAATAGTTATTTTATACCAATAACATTGTAATGTGTAAAACATATATTACCTATAAGTAATCTAAAAATTATAATTTGAGAAATTTACATGACATTTATTAAATAAAATTGAATTGGGTTGTCATATGTCTAAAAATAATAAGTAATTACCTGAAGATTACATAAATATTTTTTAAAAAATATTTGTGTTTGAAGAGAAGTGGAAATTTTAAATATTCAAAAGGATTATACCGAAATTGTAAAAATATTCATTAAATTAAATTGTGTGTTTTAAAATATATGTTTATTATTTAATTGATATCATAATAATAAATTTCTTTTTTTAACATGAATCTATTAATGAAAAAATTAGTTTATTTTTCATATAAAATTTGAACAACCATTGTGGTTGGTTCAAGTATATAAAGAAATAATTACATGTCAATTGTTTTTGAATGAAAATTAAATCTTATGGGTTCCAATCCTAACAATAATTTTTTAATATTATATATGAAAAATATAATATAATAATAATAATATAATATTTTATATAACATAAAAAAAATTAGACTCTCTCATTAAGCAGCCCAAGTACCCTAGTAACCTAATAACCGAGCTAATCATGACAAAGCCTAATCGGAAATCTCGATCCAAATAGGTCATTAACTGGAACCTGACATCGTCTGAACAGAATGTGGGAATGATTTTACCACTAAAAATACCGAATAAAGAGAAATAATCCAGTATGCCTAACAAAAAAACTCAACTAGGAGTAATGTACCTGAATTCAAAGAAGCATTAACAATCCCAAACTACAACATCCTAATTACCAAAACATGAAAAAGAAGACCATGTATCTAAGGAAAAAACTCACCAAGTCCACAATTCAACAACTGGATCCACCTCCCATGGATCATTTCTCCTTCTAGAACCACGAATGAGATAATCTACAAACACCCAAAAACATAAGTAGGTTATGAGCTATAATGCATAGTTTTGACTCACTAAGTATTCCATAAAATTTTTTAATGATATATTAACCAATTAAATGCTTTAAATTTTTGGAATAAAAATGTTTTGAAATTTAATCCTTATTTAATAGAATAATTCTATACAATTCAAATGATGGGAATTACTTTCAGAAAAGGAATTACCAGTGATGTAATATTTTTAAAACATCTAATTAAATAAAAAAAATTATATAAATAATTTTATATACATTAATAAGGCATGTAAATCATTTTAAAAACATTACCATTCATTTATATTGCAAATATAAATCAATAAAGCTGCATGATCTTCTTAAAAATAGGTAAACAAATTTTGGGTATAGGATATGCACACTCTAATTGATGATAGAAATATTTTTATAGACACAAGACCTCTATCACATGATAATGATGACTCATATCCATCCCATTAATGATGTGACCTGCTATATATTTGTTTTAAAAAGTTTTATAAGTGAAGAGTGTGTCCAAATAACTCATAAAACTACCTAATCTTTCCATCTTTCCATACGTAATCCACGATCAAAAAATATTTTTAGACTCATTAAAATTCAATAAAATCCAATTCCCCTATTTCAATTTTCATTTGATCCATTTAAAACCAAAACATGTTTCAATCTGTAACATGCATCATTAACAAGATAAAACCACTAGGTTTCTGTAAAATATTTTTATGTCATTTTCAAAAGTTGTAAATAAGTTCAAATACAACTCAATAAATTATGAAATATATTTTCATAACTAAATTAAAAAAATTAATTGAAATATCATCAATTATGTCTGTAATTCAAATAAAAAAACTCCATATTCACTCATCAATTTAACAGAATTGGAAATTTTCCCAATTTCCATGCCCGAAAAATTTCAAATCTCATAATTTATTGTAATTGGGTTTTATCAGATTAATTGATATAATGTTTAATAAAATATATTTAAATAAAAAAATGAATGAAATCACGCAATTCATGGTTAATCAATTTGTCCAAACACAACAATATCACCTACCTTTTTTCAGAAATCCAAAACTCACAAAGAAATCTATCAATGAGAACGAAGGAACATATGAAATTTAATGTCAACCTAGAAATGAGATATAAAATCATGGACCATAGATCCAACAATTTCAGGATGATATATTGAAATACCAAATGAGGAGAAAGATATAAAGACAATGAATGGAGTAGGACGCTTATCCAGGAATCAGATTTCCAATGCAACGTACAAAAAACACCAAATTACGAGAACAAAAATTGTTGGAGAGATTCATGATCATGTAAGGAAGGATTTGGATTGAGAAAAAATAAACTAGAGTGGAGGATAAATGATTATCTAAATCATGTTTTTTATTTAAAAACCACAGTTTTTGTATTACATGACGTGTAAACCCATTACGTGTCGTGAGATAGTAAATTTCTACCAAAAAATTGTGACACATTAAATGAAAAACATATCTTTCAAATACTCTTGAAATGTAATGTCCTATCACATTGTATATCATTCCATGGTTTTAATATTAACATGACATGAACCTTATCATGGTAGGCACCTTGTTACTATTACACGTCATGTAACCTTGTTACAAAATAGGGAACCCTATGACAGCTTATAGAAAAGGCCAGTTAATGCTGACAATCCAACAAATCAATGACTTTACATTTCATGTTACCTCCCAATTCCTTATAAACACTATCAAATAAAAAAAATTAAAACCATGGAATGTTTAATGTAATACATGAAACATGGGTTATTGGATGTTACAATCACCCCATCAGAAGAACATTTTCTACCTAGAACACCTATGAAGATACTTCCATGAAAAAAAGATGATTCTATTACTCACTCATAAGTGTATTTAATTCCCACCTCTCCTAATTATTAGAACTATACTCCCATAGCACATGAACTAAAGGTATCATCCTCCCATAAATGACCTTGGCCTGAGAGTCATCTATTTTTAATCAGTACTAAGTCAATAATAAATTAGGTTCAATATCAAGATCAATCCATCTCAAAATTTGAGATGTATTAGATATATATTTTCTCAGTTGTGATACAAGCAACACATTATGTATCAATTTCAAGCATAGTGGAAGTTTTAAATGGTATGAAACATTTTCCACTAGCTCAAAAACCTAGAAATTCCAAAAAAAAACAAGGATCAATATTCCCTCTCCATCCTTGTTATCAATGACCCAACATGGGTTAAACTATCAGGAACACATGGTGACCAATTGAGAAATCCAACTTTCTACCACAATATTTTGTATAAGACATATATTACCTCTATGTGATCAATATTATCTAATGGATTAACTATATCTTTGATCTCGTCTCATGAAACAAGCATGGTCCAACCAAAGAACATTCACCAATATTCTACCAACACAATAGAGATTTACAATGATGGATACCCAAGTCCTTAAAATGAGCCATTCTGATGAAAGACTCATAACTATAGTAAAATGAAAACATAACAAGACCAGTGTGATCATCCAAAAAACCACAAAAGTCTAGAAAACAAGCATGGAGAATATCCTCTTGATTTTTTAAAGCTCTCTCTCTCTCTCTCTCTTTGTCCATCCAATTGTGGATGATACACCATTATAAAAAGAATCTAGAATCCTAGTGCCTCCTAAAGGACTCTCCAAAAGTGAGAAGTGAACCAAATATCCCTATCTGAAACTATAGTATATGGAACTCAGTTCATATAGTAAATCTCTTTTAAATAGATATTTCCCAACTCATAAATGTTAGATATATCATAAAATGTATATGAATTGAGTAGAATTGGTCAGCCAATCAATCCCAACCCCTATCACACTAATCTTCCTATGAGTAGATGGAAACCCAACAAAAAGTTCCTAGATATTTAATTCCACATAAAATTATGGACGGGATGTAGTTGATGTAAAACTGAATTTTTTATGCTTGGCTTTAACTGGATGGCATGTATAGAAGTGGTAAACAAATTGCGCAATATCTTGTCTAATAGGTGTCTACTAGATATGTCGCCACTTATAGAAAAAAATATTAGTTGTTCATGGGTGAATATAACTCTATGAATTAAGAATATCCAACATCACAACCTTTATTTCCACAAACAACACAATGAAACAATTTTTATAGCATGTAATTCACATTATGAATAATAACCATAAATCCTCTATCTCCCCACCATATAGATATATTTAATGCTACTGAATTCATCATTACACTCTTGGTCAAAAATAATCATCTCAATAAAATAATTGTCAACTAAAATATGTTTAAATATACTCCATCCCAATTATCCTAAAATCCAATATGGTACTATGAAAAAAGATCCATCGAATTCCATTTTTTTAAAGATTCATAAAATTATTTGGATGGAAGTTTCCTGCTAAACACATCTTCAACAACATTCACTTTCCTATGGGTGTAGTTGATGTCAAATATTAATTATTACAGGTAATCCACTCAACTCCCCTAGTAGAGATTCAGATGTATTTGTGATAATTTATAACTCAAGGTTTTTTGTATGAATAAATAGTTAATATTTCTCTAAAAATGGTAGGGTCGCGAACTGTTAAACAGGTACATAATAGTTTCTTGTTGAACATAATGGGTAGGATAAGTCTTGTTATGTAGAATATGATGGTGAGATCCATAGTAAAATACATGATATCTTTACATAAGAACTCAACCTAGATGTAAACCTGATGCATCACAGAAGACCACCTAGCTATGCCTGGCCTCTAAAAGAGTTGGCACGTGTACTATACTCAAAATACGTCTCATATCAACAAAATAAATTTTTACATTTACTAATCCAAGAAAACGTTACCCCCTTCCGAGTTATAGAATTCATCAGATAAGCCATATTTGTGAAGTCCGCCATAAACCAACAATAAAATCCTCCAAATCACAATAAGCTCTAAATATCAAATAAATTTTGTGTCTTCTCCCAATTCATAACAACATTAAAATTCTCAGGATCAATAGATGTTCCATTTCATGACCACACATGTGACATTAATTTAACTTCCCAAATCTAGAAATTATAATATAAATCTTTTACCTAATGTTAGTGAATTCTATGTAGATAGAAATCTATTCTCAAATGATGTACATGATCCTCCTTGAATTTAGAGTAACCATTGATGTCATCCACATCGACTACCAAAAATGAAATATGGATACTCAAGGAAAATACAATTCATAAAATCAGTCAAAAATATATGATCATTTGTTAGAATAAATTGCATATCATGTTAATCATAATTTGTATTCCTTCATCTAGTTTTTTTAATGTCAAATTCATTTGTTCTTAAAAGATGGAAACTGGATCAAAGGATGATTTTTAAAAACCATGTTACCCCTTTAAATTGATCAAAATGATCTTAAATCCATGGAAAATGATACAACTTCTTCTCCATAACTCATTAGAGATTTTGATAATACACACATATTAAAAGGGAATCGTCATCCTTCTTAGTAAAAAGATCTAGTACCGCCCATAATTAGACACTCATGCATAAAAATATTTTCTCAAAAAGGTTGTCCAACTGGGTCCTCGGATCATTCATTTCTGCTAGATCCATGCAATAAGATGGTGGAAAACTAGTTAAGTACCAAGAATTTTGTCAATGGGAATCTCAACCACCCTTACTAGTATAATAATAGAGAAATTATAAAGAAACACATTGGTATAAATGATGAAAACTGGAGGGATATCACAACTCAAGGGATCCAACTCTAGGTTGGAAGAAAAAACTAATATTTCTTCCTCCAACTATGGATAAGAAGGTCTGGATCCACTCGACCTTGGGTTGCAATATCTGTGAAGGATAAGAGACACACCACTTGTTTTTATAAGTTATACATGCTAAAGATTATAATAATTCTAGGTTTCAATGGATATGATCCAATCCATTTTTAAAATGACATTAATAGTTTTCATATCGAGGGTCATCAAAATCTTTTCCGACAAGACATATGACAGAGAGAAAAAACATGATACTATAGAGACCCTTCTCTCTCTTCGTATAGAGTTGCATAGTAATATCCATTAAAAATTGATATTTCCCTAAAATGTTATAACAAATTAATAATATGTGTTGAAATAAATGAATTAGATTCACTAGTATCAACTAGATAAATCATTAATGACATGTATATAGTAACGGTACCTCTCATAGTTGATGGACCCATGTCTATATCCTTTGGACAATCTTCCACTAGGTGAAGAAGCATCGTCCCATATTCCTACAGCTGGAACACTTTTATACATGAAGAATCGGATTGAATCACAGTTTTATGAGTTGTTTATGATAAGGTTTACTATGCTAAGTAGAAATTATATATAAGAATATATGTAAGTGTCCAAAAAATCCACATGAGCTACAGTTATTAGGTTCCCTAGTTAAAACCCTCTTAGAATGAACTATATTTCTCCAATGATATAAAATCAATGTACTTTCTCCTAGCATTGTAGGTGTTCTGGAATGACCCTACAATATAGAACTTCTAGGAGAATCCTCACACATATATTTTTCTTTTATATGAACTTATGATGCCACTGGGAGAAAAATGAACTCCCATATACCATATCATTCCATGAATTTCTATCACAACCACCATCACCCTATCCATCACATTAGCATATGTGGAATGAATCAGCAAGAACACTAAATAATAAATATTATATCAAATTCCAAACATTAATGGTCATTCCTTTAGCATCTTAATGGAAAAAATATCGTGTGATTACTACAAAATCTCAGCCAAGATGTTTGAAAACTCAGTCATGTTCTAGAGTCCTGGTCAATTTGAAAAACCACACATCATTGCAAAACACCATTGTCTCTAGATAGAACATATCAGTGAAATGAACCTTGATGTCTTTCCAATTTTATCTCTAATGAATCATCACCATCACCATTGTGTCCCACCAAATCAATATGGGACCATTAAATATGAAGGTTGAAAAACATTACTTTAATATCATCTTGTGTCTCCACAAACTAAAAGAGACATTCTATACTACCCAAACATTACTCATTGTGTTGAGGATCAGAAGAGCCTTTGAAAACTGGGGGATTTTGGTGAAGGAAATCTTGAATAAGATTTTTACAAAAATCCCCCTGATGATCCATTATAGGATCCTAAATGGGGCTTTATGTGGTGCCTATCTAAGAGTATGGACAGTGTGCACAATCCCCTCAATGATAGTTGGTTGCACCTGGGGATTCTCTCAGTACGGATTAGAATTAGCTTCCTCCGTGATCTGATTCACATGTTTTTTCTTTGGTATTCTTCTACCCAACATTAGTAGACAATAAAAAGATATTAGATAATGCTCATCAAGAGATAAAATGGAAATAATATCCTCACCAATTGAACGTATAGATTTTTACTAAACTGTACACAAATCAAAACAGATAAAACAACTGAACAAATCCAAAAGACATCATCCTCGGATTATAACTACGGACATATGGTTTACTATCATGAGAAATTTTCAAGAACTAAATATTAAATAGTTCCTATGTCCCAACAAGACATCAAAATGGCATATTGAGTTTAGCATAAGAAGCTTAACCCGATTCGCCTTTGATTCCACATTTTCATAAACCATCCCTGCTGCCCTCGTAAACTAAGAACCAAGTTGGTACTTATAAAGCCATATGAAAATTTTCAATACACATGGGTTAGTGACTAGCACCTAGAATGATACTAACTATAATTGAGAATTGTTTTTCCACTAATAAAGAAGAAAATAATGAAACAAGATAGTATGCATGATAAAAAAACTCCACTATGTGTAATGTTCCAGAATTCAAATGGTCATTAACAATACCAATATACTACAACCCACATACCAACGTAGGGAAAAGAAACCTATGTATATATGGACACAACTCATCAAGTCCCCAGTTCAAAAGCTGGATCCCCCTCTATGATATTTTTTCCCTTGTTCAAACAAGGAAGGAGATAATCTAAAAATAGCTGAAGGAACAAGTAGGGTATGAAATATTAATTCTAGTATGGTCTCACAATTGATTCCATAATAGACTCTAATGATAGATTTTCAAAATTAATGCATTCAATTTTATAATAAACAATTTTCTAATTTTAAATAATATTTAAAAAACCCAGGCTATATAGTTCTAATGATGTAAAAAACTTTATGGAAAATAATTACAAGTGAATAAATATTTCTTAAACAATTTAATAAATAAAAAATTATAAATAAAAAAATATATAAATTCTAAATTAATTTAAATCATTTCAATAACATTGGAATGCATTTATATATCAAATATAAAATAATAAAACAACATGGTCATCTAGAAAAAATATTTTAAAGTAGGCTATACAACTCATAAATTCATAAGATATCACAAGAATATGTATATACACACACACGTCCCTATGACACTAGCCAAAGGACACTCATCTCCATATTTTCAAAGAAGTAACATGATGGATTTATGTTTTAGAACATTGTATCAGCGTATAGTGTGTCTAAATAACTCAAAATAAACCTAAGTACTTCATGTTATATTACTCAACCAGTGATTGGAAATTTATTTTATGAATGATTTAAATATAATTACATCTCATTACTCCATTACAAATTCCATTTTTCAATTTAAAACCACAACAGGTTTTAATCAAAAACATTCATTTTCAAAAAGATAAAACCTCTAGTTTTTTTATAAAAACATTTGAACCCATTTTCAAATCATTTAAATAAATTCAAACCCAACCACATAAATTTTATAATACACTTCAAAAATTAAATACAAAAAAAATTGAAATGTATTCCTTAAAATCTACAATTTCAAAAAAACTAATTAAATGAACCAATTTCCATAAACACACATTAATTCAATGGAATTGGGTGTCTTCACAATTTTCATGAAAAAACCATTTCAAATATTCTAATAAACTAATATTAGGTTTTATCAAATCAATTTAAACAAAGATTGAGTAATTAGATTTAAATAAAAATATTAAAATAAATAAATTGAAGGTTAATAAATTTGGCCAAATAAAATGGAATCACCTACCATTTTCCAAAAATCCAACACTCGAAATGAAACCTTCCTATGAAAAAGATGGTGCAGATAACCTCAAAACAAAACCTATAAAAAAGTTCTAAAATCACTGAGCATAGATCCATCAAACTTAGGATGAACTATTTTAATCCAAAATGGGGATAAAGAGAGAAAGGTGAAGAATGAGGGAGGAAGCTTACCCAAGAATCACATCACCAATACAATGACGAAAAAACATCGAATGAAGGGATACAAAATGTTTTTAGTGTTTCAAGATCACCTAATTATGTAATTTGGTTGATCAAAAGGAAAGTCGAGTTATGGAGAAAAGAGGATCTTAGACATGTTGCCTGTTTAAAAAAATAATTCAAGGTATTACATAGTGTGTAACCCCATTACATTTCAGGAGATAGTTAATTTCTACACCCTTTTAAAAACACATCACATTTAATGAAAACTAATTCATTAAAATACACATGACATTTAAATTCCCGTAATTTGGTGTATCTTTTTATAGTTTGAATCTTATCAGGAATTGGACCTTATCATGGTATACACCTAAAGATAATTACATGTAATTCAACCTATATATATGGAGTGTAACCCTATGGAATCCTTCATAAATGGAAGGTCAAATCATAGAGTCAAAAAATTCTAACATCAACATTATAGGTTTCTTGACAATTCCTTCTCAACACTGCTAAGATAACTAAATGGGAAAACATAGCATGTTTATAGACATACCTGTCAGATTGGTAACAAGATATTATAGTCTCTAACAACTATTATATTATAATAACAAGATATGAATTTTTTTAACTAAAAAAAAATATTTAAATATTCATATTAGGCCAATCCTTGTTCATTTGGATATTTAATCATTAATATACGACAATTTTAGAAAATATATCTTGATAATAGTGTAAATTTATCTTCATTTACATACTCAACAACGAGTCTTGAACAAAAGTTTTATGTTAATGGGGTTTTTGATTATGAATGAATGTTTTTCAGTACCACACTTTGTAAATTTTATAAAATTATGAAATACAAGATGAATATGAAAGAAATTATAATGATTTTACAATGTAATTTTACTATATATGAATAAATATTTTTATAGAATTATTGTAATATAAAGACAGATATCGAAAATATATTAATCAATCATCCTAAAAATGAAAATTTCTATAGATCAAAGATTATGATATGTTTTTATAATCAAAATATATTAAATAGAGCATTTAAATATTATAAACCTTCTTTATAATTTGATAATTTAAAAAAAAATCCAATGTGATCCAATTGATGTCTATAAAACACATATAATCTAAATAGTCCCATTTTTATTTTCCAAAACAAGAATAAATTTTTTCCATATTTTTATGAGTAACATTCTACAAATCTATACTTGAAATCCTATTCATAATAATATGAAAATTAGTGATACTACATTGTATTGAAATATTTATATTTTGTGATAATTAAATAAATGTTTTCTAAAAAATTATTTCTATTGGTAAATTATAACATAAATGTAATTTGGAATATTATATATTTGGTTTTTAATAATGTTGAATCACAAGGTAATAACCCCATCACACTTAAATAAGTTCATTTATATAAAAAACGTCTTCCCAATCTAGCCAATAAAATTATAATAAAATATATAGTTTAATCTTCTACAATCTATAAGAGTTTCATACTTAATGAGACCTCATTTATAAAGACCCTTTCTATAATGAAATTATCAAACTAATGTATTAATCACATTAATAATATCTATACTTTTCTAGAATTTTATACTAAAAAAATCTTATGATAATAATGGCACTAAATTTTTGAATATAATCATGATTAAAAATTTACACTAAATCTCAATGTAATCTTGTAAGAGTTTTTTTATTTTTTAGAATAAACTACTTTGAAATATAATAATTGTATGATTATAAAATTCAATCCTTTCTATTTTTTTACTAACCCATATGGGTTTAAATATAATTCCAAATTACATATATAAAATAATTTATTAAATCCATACATCGAACCCATATGATATAAAGCACCATTTTTTTAATTTTATCGCTCACCAATTTTGTATGTCTAGGTGTTCTTTTTTAATGAAAAAAAATTGTTGAATATCATGAATAGAAGAAATTATCAATTTATGTTTTTTGGGAATGAAAATATTAAAGTTATCAAAAAATCATTTGGGAAACCCATTCTTGATTATTATTAATGCTTAATTATTGGGAATATATAATATATTATTTATGAATGATTTAAAAGTAACAATTAAATGAAATAATAGTGGGGGATATATTATAACAAAATATCATAGATAATTATTAGATACATGATTTATACATTAAGATAATGAATATTCATAGTGGTGAGCATGTGCAATATTTCTCATCAAATAAGTTAAACCATTTTTCCTCTGAGATACATGTTTCGCTAGTTTAAAATTCATATAGTATAGATCATCACTATTTTTTAGGAAATGTACAAAAGTAATTGGTTTTTCTATCATTCATATATGATTTCAAAATAACTGAAATGTTTTTTTCCACTCTTATTCTAATGATTATGATATACTTTGGGAGTGATTCTCATGGGTTTTTAGGGTTATTTTAAAAAATACTCTCAAACGGACACAATATTTTTACCCATAAACTGAACCTCCTGTTATGCCTCTCAGGGTTTGTTTCCATAGATTACTACATCACCTATTAAAACATTCCACCCTACATCATATTTTATTCCATATTGTAAATCCTTTAAAATTATACTACATAATGACGAATCCTTAAAGACACATAGTTTCTAGGGTATGTACTAAGATTGATTCATCACAAATTTTCCCATCATATATGTGTTTTCAAAATGGATGTTCTTCATTTTTTAGGAAGTGGGTTATGAAAATTTTTCAGTTTATTGCATTTTCATTAATAATCTTGGAAAATCCATGAATAACTGTGAAAATAGGGTAACATTCCCTCTTTCATGAAAACTAACATAGGTTGAAAAGTAAAATAATGTATTATTCTGAAAGAATAAAATGATATTAAGAAAGTATTGTACTTCCCTTCTAGGGTTTATGATACACATGGAGGAAAAAATGAAGTCAATAATAATCATAGTGAGGTGAGATTCAAAATGTGGTCAATGAAAATGTTATAAAATCCATGAGATGTAATTTTCAGGCTAATAAAATTTTGGGTTTTGTTAAGGATGTTCACATGGAATTTGCTGACCCTACCAGTCCCCCCACATAATTAAGGGATTGCAATGACTCTACATAACCCCATTATACCATCCAATAAATAAGATTATAGTGTCCACTTTGATTCTCCTGAGCCTTTATAATATTCTTGTTATCAAGATTCTCATATTGGGAATGCTTACTTGGATTGGAGCTATAAGAAAATTAAAAAATAGTAATTGAATTGGATGGCATCATCACTCCAAACCCCATAAAATGAGGAAACCAAGTAATTAATCTAATATCGAGTGAATGATTATTATAATATATATGTAGGATTATAATAAATTGAATATTGATATTCCTCCACATATTTTGGTTGATGAAATTTCTATTACATCATTTAGTGAAAATAACTCAATTGAAATTAATTTTGTTAAAAACTCAAACACAATTGTGAGGGATGCTATCAGTTTTATGAGGTTATGATGGAATAACAATAATATTGTATGGATGAGAATGATTCAATTGTATTACAATGTTACTAGAATGGTGAAATTACCCTATTGTTTTACCTTGATGTCAAAATACTGAATGTTTATCCAGTTAGAAGAGGAATTAAAACAAAACCCTCACATTAAATTCAGATACATTCATTGGAAATGTGAATTTTTGTTTCCCCATGTTTTTAGAAATAATTATTATTTTTCAATTATATTGATGGGCCTCTTAGTTTGTATGTTTGGATTTGGATATATTTTCTATTATGCCTTTTTTCGGACTTTTATGTGATTTTGGTGAGACAATTATTCTCAAATGATGTTGTCGTTTAAATCATTAACCCATTACTTTGATGGATTCGAATTAATCTTATTTTATTTTGTACCCAGTAACATGACCAGGTTAACATCAATTAATGTCTTTTATTTTATGTTCCTCATGTTGTATCTTATTACTATGATGATTTTTGTATTTAAAATGAATGTTTTACATATATGATTTCTAAATTCTGATGGATGGATAATCTTGGTGATGTATGATATTTATGAACTTCTTTATTTTTTATTCTCATTGTCTTCATAACATTTTATGGAATATTTGGGACTCTTTTGTATTGCTTGAAATGGTTCTGAATAGTCATATCTTGGACTTGACATTTTGTGGATCGTTTGGTTTTCAAGATCCTAATTTAGTTACTCTATGGTTCATATTTTATTTCCATCATACATGTTTTGAAATTATTTTTCATATGGTGAAGGATGGATTTATTTTTTGATAGAACTCAATGGTTATTTTTTGGGATTATACATCTACCTTTTGGGAGTCCTTTAATTTCTAGAATCCTATCGGTGAAACTCTATTTCATTTTATTTGGTTCTCATAGGATACTATATATAATGAAAGATTAATGTAATTAAGTTAATATTATTTTTATTTTACGACTAAAATTATTAGTGAAACTATATATTTAAAAAACTAAAAATATTTTATGAAAATAATAAACATAAAGAATACCTTTCTAAATCGAACTATTATCCACCCCCACCCCCGTATTTTTAAATGACTACAATAAATTTGAAATAAAATACCATGTTATATGAAAATACATGGATTTTACAAATCCATAGATATATTCATTTTTTAGGTATTCTGTACTAGGAGATCAGGAATGGTTACATTGTATTGAAACTATATTACCAATTGTTGGTATTGTTTTTTTCTTCTAAACTATTCACTACCATAAACCCAAAAAATATAGAATAAGTAATATAATATAGATAATAGAAGTGTAAAATAATATTTTTAATGTAAAATTAAAGTTTAGAGTTTAAAAGAAAATCCTTAAAACTATATTTATAAAAAATTATAGTGTGAGATAGTAATGGGATTTCACTATTCCTATTTTAAAAATATAATACTTTTTATATTTATACAATCATAGAACCTCAAAATCAAGAATCTAGAATAAGCTATGAGAACCCGTATTAAAATAACTCTTATTAGAGCAATATGATTCATCCTCTTTCTCCATGGTATGGAGAAATATCTTCCCCAAAAAACCAATTTTGTGATCTAGAAATCAAATTTCTAAAATGAATAAAATTTTAGTAACACAATTTAGTGAATCAATCACATTATAATATCATATTGGGTTGTAAATTTTTATTCGTAAATTTTTTCAGAACTCTATTTTCTTATTTATGATAATTAATTTAAAGGTATTTGGGATTATACATTTTGTTTAAAAACACTATTGTTTGAAAAATACATGATTTTATGGTTTGACCAAAAATAACCCGTGTTAGTTAAATTGATCTTAATAAAAATATTTAAAATATTTATAGGTTTTCAAAAATTCAATAACATTCTTTTAATTTTTTTTAAAAAATTATTACATATACCCTAATAGATACATAATTGAATAAAACAAGAATGTAAATTTTCCTAGAAAAGAATGTAATTTATATATGAAGTAAATTACATAAATAGATAAATCCATTATAAAAGGTAAATAAAAAATTTCACATACCATTTGAAAAGTAATTATTTTTTATTAATATCACATTCTTTTAATAAAATAATGGAATAAATAAAAAATTGGGATAAAATCTGCCCAAAACAATTTATATGTGGCATGTACTTTAGGGATCAAACTGTGGTATAAAATAAATGGCATGAAATAAAATATAGAATAATAAGAAATATATATATATATATATATATATACAATATTTAATGATTTTTTAAGTGTTTAAAAGGAAATATTCATCCTAAATATACTAATGAGACTCATATTAAATATACTAGAACAAATTTATACTATTACAATTAAAAATACATTTTTTTGTATAATAATATACAACTTATATATGTCATGGAATAATGGTTATATGTGTAACAACTTCTCGTCAAGAAAATTTTCCTTTATTAGTAGGAATTATGGTATTTTTTTCCACAAAATGAATAGTTTTTACTGGTATGGGTATCTAAAAAATTTTCTGACAGTTATTATTTATGAATAATAAATAATCTTTTTTGAAGAACAATAGTTCCATATATAAAAGTTGGTAAAGATTCTATCAGTATAAATAGATAATAAACTAATTGATGTTAGATAAACACAACCAATATAGAAAATTAATATAAATATATGAATTTACTCAATCAACGACAATAATTATGAATTTATTTTTGAAATATGGTCTTTTCAATCATATGAACAAATGTGAGTGATTTATATTCAATGATATATAGTTATCAATTGATAAGGAATGCCATGATTACTGAAACTGAATTATTCAAAGAATAAATTAAAATAAAAAAATGGTAAACCACATCAAGGTGTTTATTTAAATGGATGTGAAATGAGTCTCATTAAATTTAATTTAATGTAATCTACATAGGACATACTAAATAAAAAATCCATATATATTTGTAATAACCATAATCTCTTTAGTATAAAAACCCATTATTAATTAAAATAATTGGGTTAAAATATTATGTGACTGAGAAAATACATCAAATAAAATTTATTAATGTATATTGATATTCATGAAATGATAAAAATGAATTTTTTATTACTGATTCATTATGTGAAAATTTGAGGCGTGGTGATATATATTGGTGTAATTATTTTGTTCATATTAATTTTTTTTTATTTTAAAATAATATTATCTTTATATACTAGTTTATAAAAACCAATACCAAACTATATATTTTTTATAATAAAACATTTTAAATAAACACTACAATACTATTATTTTAAAAAAATTGAATTACTCATATGAGTGTATAGTCATTAATGTATGACTTGAGTTCTCCAATATCTAAATTTAATGATTTTATGGAAAATTAATACAAGGGAATATATAGTTTTATTAAAACCATAATATATGACGTATAATCAGAACTAATCTATGTATCCCATGCTTTTTAATTTTTTACAATTGTAAAATATCATAATGAAGATCAATGTTTTATATTTTTCTCTTAGTCATTGATTAGTATCTCCCATTAAAAGGATTTTGATACTAAAATGAATTTATTATTTATTATCTACTCAATATCTATATTATGTTGTTAGGATACACAATTCATTGTTTAAATATTCCAACCCATGTGTAGAAAAAATGGATCTAAAGCATTTTATCCGTTAAAATATATAATACATTTACATGTCAAATTTGAAAATTTAAATTTACCTTATATTTTTTTAATTTGTATGAAATGGGTTTTTTTACGAATATAATATAATACCAAAATATTTAATTTGTTTTGAAAGTACTTTCCTATATCATGAATTGAAAACATATTTTTAACTATGAATTGAATAATGTTGTTGTTTTCATCATGGTAGCAAATTATTGTTATAAAAATGTGATAGAACAAAATAATATTATATGATGGTGTATCATTTATTTTCTTGATAAAATTTACCAAAAATAACATTTCCTTAAAATGATGTTTATCTTAATTCAATTGAAGTAAAATATATGGAAAAAATATAAAATACATAATTATGAGGGTAATTTAGAATACTCTTGAGAGAGAGAAATTTTGTGTTAAACATTATGTAACTCATAGATAAATAGAGGGTGATATAGTACGAATTTTTTGAAATAATATAATTTATGGGAGTGGATATATAGTCTTCTAGGTAATTGATAAGATTCCAATATTTATCTACTATAGTCACAATTGGGGTTTTCCAACATATTGGGATATAATGATGTTGGATGTCATGACACCAGAACACTATTAAATCTGGGAAAGCTAGTGATGGTCCACTACATACCACCGATACCATAGATGAATTATATAGAAAAATTGGGTCCATTTTTTATTAAAAATTATACTATAATGTCTCTCTACCTCATTGTTTGGTATATATGTAATTCAATTCCATCTCATAACCTAATTAATTATTCATTCCCATATATTCATTAAAGTTTGAGATGAATTATTCACCTCTGAATTTGAAATAATATGTTTTAAAACCTATCCTTTTCATCCATTTATTCACCTCTGTATAAAAACTACTTTGAACTTGGTATTTAGGATTTAAATTTATTATAGGATGGAAAAAATTTCTTTAATAAATTCTCTTTCAGTAAACATTAGAAGTGGATTGAAAATATAAATTACATGTGTTTTTTATGGTTTATGTGATTTTATATTACTAGATAGTTATTTTCACGAATTTAATCAATCAACAATGAAATTTTTTAATAAATAAAAATATCAATTTAAGTATTATTCTCATTTGGGGATCAGATCTTACTAATGATCCTTGTGTGCCTCATTAAATGGAATAACGGAAATGGGATTCCACTGAATATTTTTTATTTCAATACAATGAATTCAACTATTTTAATTTTCAAATTTTTATTTCCTCAAAAAAAATTTAGAACATGTCAGGCATTATAGGTCTTTCATATATAAGATACAAGTTGATATTATAAGGAAATATCATTTAATTAATGAGATACATTTCATATTCCCTCATATTATTATAAAATTATTTTATTTTGAATTATAAATTTAGGAACATGATAAAGGAAGCATCCAAAAGGGGGGTTGATAGAACAATGATAAATCAGAAAAAAAAATCAGTGTTATAATATTGGGTAATATATGGTCACCAATGGAAATTCACTAAATTTTTTACTTCCATGGGAATCATTTCAATAAAAATGGTCTCATTTTATATAAATGATCACTTTATATGGTATCTATACTTTTTAAATACTTTATCTACCAAGAGAGTTAAAATGGAACGATATTTTATATATGATTGAGAAAAAAGTGTTGTGGTTTGAATTTTTTAAATTCATTCACACGAATTCATCAAAAATGTGAAATCAATGAGATGGTTGGACTAAAAATTCATGCCGAGATAATCATCAGAAGTATTATATTGTTTTTGTTCTCAAAATTGTATAATATTACCTTTGAATGTCATGTGGGTCAATATCTTAGTGATCAACTCATGTTTTGGGTTCACATATTTGAGTAAATTTGTTATAATCGTTTAAATTTTTGATACTCTCTTAGAGGTGTATGAATATATGTGAAATGAAAATATAATATACACTCTTGTTCTAATCATATGATTATGAATAATTTTTGACCATGAATAGTGGTCTGTTTTGTTTAATATTTGATAGTCATTTAAAAAAACATATTCAAAAATAAAAAATTAAGATATGGAATATGGTCTATGTCACTAAATACATGTCTATTTAGTTTATTTTTTTAGTATATGATGGATGGTCCTTACAAATCATATTTTAGGATTCAAAATTATAGAGTTTTGAGAGTTTAAATTAGATAAGGCTTCTGGTATAGTTATTTGTTTACACTGGGTTTGGATAATTAGTTGTACACTATTATTGAGGATGTGATAAAAAATTTACTAAAAATACATAATGATTATATTTCAAACAATGTATAATAGTGATATTTTCATGGGGTATAAATAAATATCTGAGGATAACAATTTTATAATTATTTGGATTTTTTGGATGTAGTATATGTATAAATTTATTTGTTACATTTATTTTTCATATGCCCATCATAGGTACCTCACTTTAAAAATTTGAATGAAGGACACTCAATAATACTCAATTTATACTCTATTAATACATACCATATAATGAAAATATTTTTCTCATGCTGTATATGGGCTAGAAAATTATTAATCTCAATTTTGACTATGATTATTTAATCAATATGATGAATCATAGTTTATACTGGTAACACATATGAAGCCAAAATGTGGGATTGTTTATTAATGGATTTTTCATAATTATATTTGGAATCAGGCCATTAAAATGTCAATCCCTACACCCATACCTAAAAATTAATTGTTTAAATTTTGGAAATTTGATGAAGTATTTAGGGTCAAGATTCATCAAATATTCTTAAGAGAATAATGTATGATCCCATAATTATCTTTGACGTATGGATCCTTTAGTTATTGGAAACCCCATGTTGAGATTTTCCTTTTTTTATTAGACCTGATAATCCCACATTTAGGCTGGTCAGTTTTTTGGGACAATGTTAAAAGGGGGATAGAGCTTGGTTTTAAAACTAATTAATGATGTGAATGTGATCCAGAACATGAATTCAATTCAAGATTTTAATTCTTCAATGTAAAACCATGATTCTAATTACATTATGTGAATGTAGTGCAAATCATAAATCATGTTCATGATGGGAATTGGTTTTCCTATCAAAAAAAGAAAGCTGAGGATTTCATAACATGTATTCAATTCATATTGTGAACATATCATGTCCAATTTCAAAAAAAAGGGAACCCCTTTTTATCAGAATTCTAACTTATTCTACAAAACATTTGCATATCAGGAGCTCCCTCTTCCGCTACTATTTGGTCATTTAATCACCACACTCATATAGACACTAATTTATTCATTTTCTTTGTTGTAGATAGTGTATTTGTTTGATCTTAAATATATTACTTTTTTCACAGTTTATATCTCATTATTTAGAGTCATTTTATTGATATATAATATGTATTAAATTTAGGATGTTTATCTAGTTGGTTTATTTCTTTCATTCTACGAAAAATTAGAAGTTTATACTGGGTGATTACTCCACTACTGCTATAAAGTAGGTATTCCTGTAATTTTCCCCTAGTGACTTGTTTCATTATATTATTTTTTGTGTTCCACATTACATATTTAAAAAAATTTATTCCATAATAATACAATCTTCCCGTAAATAAAATTTTATTCTTAAAATAAAGTACTATGTTACTCCTTATTATTATTTAAATTGGTCCCCATTGAAAATTTCCACCCAATGACGTGTTTATAGGGAGAACCACATTGATATTCTAAGCTATTATGTGATCAAAATACCTCATAAGTGGTTTTGTATTGGTGACTATATAAAATGAATATAACTGGTTAATTTGAAATTTACTGGTATGAACATGTCATGTGATTTTACATGATCAAAAGTTATATACTTGTTTATTTGAAAATATGATTAATTATTATGTTATAAATGTTATTTTAGAAGATGTTCCCTCATTGGAGAACACTATACGCCTAAGGGAAATATTATACAATGGTATTCCATTTGGAGAGAAATGGTTGAATTTTATATTTGAAGAATCTATGTTTTTTGTGGACTTATGGAAATTTGGGTTGTTTGTGGAAATGATTATCTTATCTTGTAGAATACGTGATAAGGTTAATTACTTTTCAGTATGATTATTTTAGAGTAGCTGATGTTATTTAGATTTTAATGTTAATATTTTTTTGTGGAAGACTAGGTGATCAAATTATTATGAGTTTTGAGATTCAATATAAATTCGGATCATTTTGATTAATTTTAAGGATAGTTGTGTACTGAATTGTCTTTATTGATGTTCGGGTATTTTTTGTTGAATTTTGGGGATTAAGAGTAGATTTATTATGTATAAATGATAATTTTTTTTTGGGATTATTTGATCTTGTACTTGCCATTTTTGTTTTAGTGAATTTCTAAAGCTAGGGGAAATATATATAGTTCATATTTTATGGATTATGTGATTCTTTTTATTTTGATTTTATCACTTCAGATGTGACCAAGTTATCTATTATACTCATAGTTTGGAGGAAAGATGAGTTTGTAGTAGAAATTTACTAAAGGATGATACTCGAATCGAAAAGTTGGTATGTTTTCATATTATCTTAGTATTGGTAGTAATACAATATTTCAACTCTATAAAAAGGATTTTCCAATAAAAATGTTATACACTTTCTATTACCAACAGACATTTACCCAACCAAAAATTTATGGTCTTTCAGTGGTTAAAATTATGTGATCAAGTTCACAATCACTCCCTATTAGTCTATGAGAGTTAGTTTTTCATCCATATCCATGTTTTCCTACTAGGAATCCTAGTATGTGTTATCTCAGGTGACCTTTGTACAACTATTTATTTCTTTTCAAGTGATAGTTTTATTGACTCTTTTCTGATGCGGGACTTTCAATGATGTTTCTGAACCCAATTTTAAAATTGCAAGGATGCAGTTTCCAATAGGGAGAAGGATGTAATGACCCAGGTATTAATAGAATAATAAATTTTCATATCTATTATTATTTATGAATAATATATTATATTTATTTTAAATAGGACACTTTTTTTGATGGCGTACTCGAAATCCAACAACGGGATTCTTGGAAATATTATATTGCACACAACGTTGATTGATACTAAAAAATAATATAATGTTATTATTATTTTATATGGTAGATAACACATAGTCGTTGTATTTCTGATAATTTACATAACTAACTATATTATTATTACACATTTTTTTTAAATTTTTTAATTCTTATCCAATTAATTATAGATTCTTGAAATACCAATTAATCTGATTTTAAGCATGAAATAATTTAATATTTTAAAAAGGTCATTTTACTGCATTTTGAAGGAAACCCCTTTATAAATCTAGTTTTTTCACTTTTATATATTCAAGTTGACAAAATATAATTCATATTTTGAAGCGGGACATCAAAATTTACTTTGGATGAAATTTTCGTATTTTTCTGAAAAAGTTCATGATCCCTTATTCCTTATAGAATACTGGATATACTCCTTCTATCCAAAAATGTTGTAAACTCCAACAATGATGGAATATAAAAATCATTGATCAGTCTCATGGTAATCAAGAATATCCAATATAATTTATCCAAATCAATCATGTATTATTCCAAAATCACTACCTCAGTATCAAAACCATATTACGATTTATCTTTCTCTCAACCATATATTTTCCAAAAATTTAACCTGCTATTGAGTTACTTTTCGTGGTTCCACACAATCTCAAGTCCTTAATGAAATAGTACTGCAGTAAAATCCTTATATACTCCATAATTATTATAACCAGTAAATTGTTGATACAAAACTCAAATGACATAATTCTCTAATAAAAACATAATAACTCTAATCATTCCTCTTCATCTGTGGTAGTATCAGAACTTGATTATTATCCAATAGAATCATTTGGGGAATACTCTGATGATTTAGACATCGGTTCGCGTAGTGTCCCAACTCCATGCAGATAAAGCATTGTTCATTTGAAAACTTTTTCTTACCCTTTCAGTCACATAATTGGTGCCCTTTTTCTCCACACATATAACAAACTCACATTCCCTTCAAGAAATTTCCAGTGTGTTTCTTCCCACAGTTATCACATATGGGAAAATTCTTCTTTTCCCTCTTCCCTTTATCCATATTTCTCTCTTCCAACCTTTTATTTTATTTCCTCACTTCAAATCCATAGGAATCGGAGAATTATTTACATATCTTATTAACACATGATACTATTTATTCATATGTTGAGAATACATGGGAGACTATTTCCCTTCTAAATGTTGGCTTAATACCATGAAAGATATGACCCTTCTTACTCATTGGATCATACGTATTGATGGATTTCACATTCCATCTACTAAGAACCATTTCTATACAATAGCATAAACTAGGTCAGTTTATGAATTGCGATGAATAATTCCAAACTTGTAAAATACCTAACATAAATTGAACAATTTATGGATATAATCCATAATCACAAAAATGTTTTCTTTAGGAGCTATATACTCATAAACCCTTCATAGTGGTTTGTAATGAAAACGAGAATTATCCTAATCATATCCCCTAGGAGTGTCATAACTAAGAGTGCAGCAAGGCTTGTTGTCATGCACGAGTTCCCATTTGAGTCTAGCTCAAAGTGATGTTTTCGAGTTTAACCCCTAGGTACATCTGTGCCAGAGTTGACTCTACATACTCGTATCCAGACTGGGATGCATTACTCAGAAAACTCACAAAATCCCTACAATACCAAAATTCTTGGATGTTATTCTATATTAATCCTCAAAGTCCATATTAGGTATATGTGCTCTAATCAGAGTTTAACTAAATCTAGATTCCAAGGTTATTGCTAAACATCCTCTCATTCCAACTGTAACTCCTCGACCCTAGTTGCCCAGAGTCAGTGCGTTATTTTAATAAATTCACATGATTACACGGAATCAAGTCCCGAAGGACCGATCAGTTTAGAAATCTTGGAAAATAGATAACATACATAAATGTTGCATTAAAATTTCAAACATAAAACGCAACATTGATATTTCATTGAGAACTCCATCGTTCCCCAATCATAACCCTACTTATCAGTCAAAATACACTTCTTGGAATCTTGGGAAAATAAAACATAAGAAGGGGGTGAGCTCAGATGCTTAGTAAGGATAACAATACAGCGGAAACTTTTATAAATAATCATAAATAATTAAGGCAATGTGTAACAAAAAAAGATCCTTTTAAACTTGAACTTTAGTAATATATGGAAAAGATAACATCAAATAATTCCATTTACTTATTCACATGGATATTCTACTCGTCAAATAATCCCATGCAATATCAATAACCACTTTCATAATGATGGAATGCATAATGTTAGACTATCATAACCACGTAGCCAAGGCCTCGTGCCAAGACTACAAATAAGATTTTGTCAACGCCTCATTACAAGACACTAGTTTGTCTCATGAGACCTTCCGATTCATTGAGGAGATATAGAAGGCACCACCCGTCACTTTCTAAGTCCAATGCATTCCTCATATGAATAGGTTTAAACAATACATAAACATTCGTATTAAAACTAGCATATGAAATTTAAATACTTTATCCATAAACCATGAATGGTATAAAAATAACACATCCACAGTCAAACATATCACAAAACCTTTAGAACAATATGGAAGTTTTGTATCATAATAAATCAACTTCAAATAAGCTTAAAATCCACCAAAGGATGTTGACATAGATGAAATAAAAACCTTTTTAGAGAAATATCTCTTTTTTGAAATCATTTAAAAGTAACATAATTTTAAAATAAAACATTTAATTTGAAAATATTCTTATAAACTTGTAAGGGAATCTTCTAAGATTTTATAATGGTGGAAAATATTTTCACCCTCCATATAAGAAAAAAAAGACATTCTTACCGCAATTTTGTTGAAAAGGATAAAAAGGACATTGTTTGGAAAATGACATAAATATTCCATTATAAACTTATTATAAAAAGTCAGAAAAAGGTATAAATGACTTTAACCCATATTATTTAAAATAGTAAGAATTTTTTTAAATACATTTTTAAGAAACATGGATGTGGATGATAAAGAGGTTTCATTAGATAATCACGTATAAACAACCTTGGATAATGAAAAGATTGTGAAATAAACACTTACCTTGTACTTTTCCTTGGTTGAGTGTAGGTTAAACTCCTATATAATAGTTAAATAATTGTTATTAAATTATAGAAGAATAATATACATATATATGACATGATATATGATCTTTTAATATTTCTTTGTTAATAATATTTTAGTATTATTATTGTTTCAGGTGTTCACTTACTCGTTTTCTTTTATATGTTTTGTTACATAAGTTGTGTTTTTTATCCATAGGTTGTATTTTATTCATATCCATAATGATATCAAGTCCGTAAAAATTATTTTTAATCATCAAATGAAATTATTCTTGAATGGATACGATGGGAAATGAATCCCATCGTGTTTGAGGAGATGGTAGTTTTGACGTACGTACGAACGCTATTTCCATTTAATTTTTCTTTTTAGAAGAAATAAAAACCAAATTATACATAGTTATATTATTATTATAGTATAATATAATATTTTATATATGTTACTTAAGTTCATTACCACCATATTTTATACGTTCCATGTATGGTATGAATGAGTAAAATCACTTTAAGGGGATGGTAGTCCGCACTTCCTAAAATGAAATTATCGTATATATATACACCATTAAACAAATGTTGGTATGCTATAAAATGGAATTACATAAGATTATATATAAAATAAATATCATAAATATCATATTTAATTATAGTTCCATCATAATGACCACTATGAGAGGCAGTAGGAGATAATTTGAACAATCATCGTTTTGTGAGGCCTTTGGTTGCCATCCACAGAAACATTATGTTCTTCACCCATTAGATGGAGGTGTGTGTAAGTGTAGTTAGAATAATTATTATAACAAAATCCTAGTATATTGAGGATACTGGTGTTTTTACAAAATAAAATAATAAAAAGATATTAGGGGTAGGAGGAGTAAAATAAATGAAAAGAAGCTAAGAGAAATCATTACCTTTAATTTGGGTACCTCCCTTTGGTTTGTACCAAAAAGGACTCCGGATGTGTCTTCTGCCGAAGTTAAGGCTTCTAAGAGAAGGAGAGGGATGTAGGTAGCTTAATTGGGTAGAGGTTGGACGATCGAAAAGGCGTGAGAGGTGTGAGGAATTGGTTAGAAGTGTATCCTTTTTATAAGGGGGAGGAGGGGCTCTTTAGAATAAACTTAAAGTATTATTTTATAATAAATTAATATTAGATTTATAAAGGCTCCAAACTGAATTATTTAAATTCTATGGTGGGGATTGGTCAAAAACAACTCAACAAATAGGTTTTCGATAAGTTTGGGCCACTATTTTGCACTTATATTTTATATTTAACTCTTAGTTAAATAGTTTGACATTTACCATGTCAATTTGTATTTTTATATTATATGGTTAATAAACATACTATAGACTACCAAGAAAACCCCAAGTGGTTCATTAATGACATAAATACCATCATATAAGTCATTTGGCTGAACCTTTTATTTTTATTAATATTATATCAATTAATAATATAATATTTGTTTTAAAAACTCCTTTAAGTCAATTTTTCCACTATTTAATAATTGATTTTCGTTAAAGTCTTAATAACTTTATTAATTGGAAAAAAGTTTATTTTATCAATAAGAACATGTCATATTATCCAATAAAATTCGTCGAATTCATTTAAAGTTTCAAATTATATTTATTTGAGTATTTATAATATTAGTTATTTTAATATTTCACAAATTAGGTAATTACTGCATCACCATTGTGTCATTAATAAATTAAATTATTTCATGTCTAAAAATTATAAATAAAATACCATTATTTAGGAAATATTTATATATTTTTAATGAACATTTATAATTGAATTTATCTTATGTATAACCCTATATTACAATGTTTTAGTTATTAAACTTTGATTTTAATACTTTTAACTCTTCTTTGAATTAAATAATACTAAATGTCCTAATCTAATCCAAGTGGACCAAAGAGGTTCATATTTTATTCCTAGGATTTTTTTGGGTCTAATAATACTTTTCCAATAGAATTATGACATGTGTTTGTGTAATAATAATATTATTTTTACCCTTAATTTCCCTATTTACTTCTAACCGTGGTAAAAAAAAGTAACAAGTTACTATTCACCAAAAATTATTTTTATCTTATTGAACCAAATATTACTCCTTGATATTAACCGTGTCTCTAGGATTTTAAAAATTCCACTCACAGGAGCGGTAAAATTATGTTTTAAGTGAATTTCCAAATTTTCCTAGGAGGTGGGTAAAAGACGGTGAAAAGTTCCATAAAACTTTTATATATCTAAAATTATTCTGAATCAACTCCAATAAATTACATTAAACATATATAGGTATTATTTATCCATTTTTACCTTAATTAAATTTAAATAAAATAAATAATTATTTAAATAAAAATTCGGCTTTAAACTATAACTCAGTGTTTTTTCACTGTTCATCAAAAATTGAATGTTTTCAAAAAAAATACCAAAAAAACACCCTAAGCTAATTTCGATATTCCGAATCAAAAAATGAAGTCCATTTTGAAAGATAAAATTTATAAAATTTCAAAAAGTGGGTATTACTATTCATAACGGCTAGTTTGATTGGTTGTGGTGTGCGTTTGAACTCGAAGTTGCGTACAACACACGCTACTGTATTATTCAAAGAGAAGCGTATCGTGGATACATGGGGTGTTACACTCACCACACTATGTTAAACCATAAAACACTATTCAATCAACACCCCTTATAATTGGACCACAATAGCTCAACCTTGGATAACCAATGTTTGGGGTGCTTCATTCATCTTTTAAACAATGCAATCCATAAAACATGCTTAATTCCATGATGACCTCATGTTACAAAAAACCAGAAACAACCCATATAGAGGAGAGAGATACATTTGTTTTATTATTTATGATATTGATCTATATAAGGGACTTATACATATCAACCATATCTGTATTGGCCCAAAAAGAGGGTCATTCTGATCTTTGTGAGCACTAACATCATCATAGTAAAACTCATCACTATATATTTATTCACAATCATTCTCAACATGATTTTCCAATACCATTTCTCATAACATTAGAACCATGAAATATGGCTTATAAAATTCTCATATCCTATTCAAATTGAGGATAGCATACTCTCTCCATTACGAGTCCTAAATTAGTTGTTTCATATGATTCCACTGATACCAAGTTTACATGAATCATGGTTATAACCCACATTCACATTTTTCAATGTGGTAAAATTTTAATCATTATCCATTGATGGTCAAAATACCATGAACCTATACTACTGGTGTAAGAGAAATAAAAATTATATTGCTAAAAACACACAATGTTTAGTTTGAGAAAAAGTCATTTCATTGCATTTTTTCTCTTTATATATATAGCCTTCTCAAATGATATATCATAAGTAAAAAATCTTCTATACATACTGGGGCGATATTTTCGACCTATTAAAATAAAAGGTATTCTTATTGGAGCATATGGTTTAGGAAATAGCTATATTGATAATTTATCACATACCAGTTCGATTATAACATGTTCATTATGTGGAGACAAAACTTTTAGGTTTCCTAAACCCATTTTAAATATTACACTTCCCGCTAATTACCTTATTAACTATGATGTCTATGATGAAACTCACCAATTACTCAAGTTTATATAGTTATAAAGGAATTCACTTTCCTTAATTTATATCTATTAGTGGTTCCCTATAGCATATTGGTAACAATTATTAACTTCTCTAAATGTAATCCAATTTGATTTGCTGGTAAATGATGCTAATCCTATATCTTAAAAATAGTGGATGTCATTATCTGAGATGAAAATATCATATTAATCACATGATCTACTATTCTAGATTTTTCCAATACTAGTTTCCACTATTAATAATGGTTGAACCATGCCCACTAGCTCCAATTTTCATTTGAATCCGTTATTCCTAGATCTTTATTTATAATCCCTAGAAACAAATTATTCCTATAGACACACTACCCATTAGTTATTTCACCATTAAGTGATAAAAATAAAAAATAAAAAAATGCAGTACTTCAATATTGTTTCTATTACTTTCCCTTATTGAGTTACCAAAATCCATATCATATAGGACTTGATCTTCACAAATATAGTGTATACCACCTTGAGGGTTCCATAACCCATATAGAATTAACTTTTTCTCTAAGAAAATACATTTATCCTTTCATATCCAAGTTAGAATCCTCCAATTACTTGAGTTAAAATCCTTCTCATATGAACCTAAAAGTCCTTCAGATCAAGTGATTTTGGTCCCCCATGTAGAAAACTGGTTACATGGATTGGAAAATTCTTGAGGTGACCATGTGAGGTTTAGCTGATGATTTCCAAGAAGACAAAGAGGTAATTCCTAGGGGATGTATTGGAAATGAAAGGGAGTCCACTAGATTTACCTATTGATAAAAAATGAATATAATATTTTTACTATAGGAAGTTCAGTTGACATTTAATAGGACCCCCTTTAATTATTGGAGTTGTTTTCTTTACTATATGGTATATGGGATTTCAATATTACAATAGTTGACTTATACCCACCAAAATACAATTCCAGTTGACTTAGATATCCCTATGTTCGGATTTACCCATATCATAGTCCAACTATATTACAATTATATTTCAAAAGGAAAGACTATGTTCAATAGCGTACATGATATCCAACCCTGAGTTTAAATGGGAAAAAATAATGTTATATAAATGTGACTGTTATAACCTGGCCTTTAAATTGACATGTATCAATATGAATAAATAATTTATGCAGTAAATATAAATTTCATACTCAATAAAAAGGTTTTAAATAATTTATATGAAACAATTTCATCATTTTTGTTAATGTTATTTAATTCATCAAGATTTTCTTTTCTAAAAAATGATTTTTATTGATTTTTATGAGTGAATATTATATATTATTTCTAGAAATTAGATAAAATATATATAAAAAATGAATATAATTTTTTAATTCATTGTGTAAATGTTATCTTAAAATTACTTATTGATAATTTTTATAAACTACTGATGTTTTAATGAATATTAAAAAATATTGTTTTTTATTGAAGGCTCTATTTTTTATATAAAAATTAATTTCAAAAATTTTTATTCATTGTAAATTTTAATTTTATAATTTTAATTTAATATAATTTAATTTCTATTTTTAATATATTTTTAATCTGAATTTATTATAAATAATTTTTTTAAAAGGGATATTTTCTAAAAACATGTTTTACACTATGTTTTTTTCTCATTTATTTAAATCAAAAAATTTATAAAAAATTATTGAATTCTGAAAATTGATTCTATTTTTGGAATATTTAGACTTAATTTTGGGCTACTTTCTTTCTAGTCACATTTAATAGTATACATCGTGATTTTTGTTTCCATACTAATGGGAAAATTGGGTAATATAAGGTTAAAAATAAAATGATAAGGACTCTAAAATTATCATCACACACGAATAAATAATATTATATGCATATTTCACATCCATCATCCTAAAAATACCAATTTTATGACCTTTTTGGATATGTGGATGATATTTTAAATTTCATAATATTATATTTAATGAAAAGTATAAAATAATGCACAGTTCTTTTTAATAACTAAAATATTTTTAACATGGGGATATAAAAGAAGTTCAAGGATATAAATATTATTTTGAAGTATAAAAGATATATAATAATCTTGTTAACATATTATGAATGTTTTTGTAAATAAGTAATTACTTTAAATGCACAGACAAGATATATGCAGTAACTGTTCAATTTATGATAAAAATCAAATAAATGATATCAAAAATATTATAATAAATATAGCTAGAGATAAATAATGAGATAAAATAAATTTATTTATGAACATGAAATTTTAAGGTTATAATAATATTTTCTATAATTTCATATTTTTTATGATATTTTATATGTTAGAGAAAATAATAGTTTAAAAGTATGACATTATGGGTATTTTTTAGAAAATAATACTTATATAAATTATATAAAATTCCTAAAAACCAAAATTCTGAAAATTTATTTTGATCATGTTTATAATAACATAAATTTTATATTTATGTGTATATTTACATTGTATATTAAATATATTGACACTTAGTGAAAAATAATTCATTTTGTCACTATTAGAGTAAAAGGTGTTAAATTGTGGTCCTAAACAAAAGATAAGGGTATAAATTTAGTATAAAATTGTCTAATTTTTATTTTATGATTTTATTTTGGCCAATAAACGTATTATATTAGAGAAAATAAAATTTTTACACATTTCAAATTGATAATTAAATATTATTAATTTAATATCCGGAGAATTTATAAGAGTGTCCCTCCCCTCTCTTATAAAAAGGTTACTTATTCTTCCCATTTCATAACTCTTAAAACCCCAATTTTATTATAAAATACCAACACTAATAAACTTATATAATTTATTCCATCATTTTTGGGGTAAAATAATTGTCATAATACCAATATTATAGGTCATAAGGTGTTAAGAAAATGTGTCTTTCAAAAGAAGAGGTATCACTTTTAAAAGAATGATTCTATTTCATTTATTATTCCACTTACTTAAAAAAATCTAAAACCTTTCTTATAAAATAATAAAATAATCCCCATATATTTTTATTTTATTATGTTATTTTAATGGAATATATACTTATCTAATATCAATATAATGGGAAAGGAATTAATCATTTTTGTCTATTCCGGACTACCCCCTCATGAACAGATGTAATAAATTTTCATGTCCATCTCTCATGACTGGTTATATTGATGGAATTATTTTTATATATTATATTAAATTCATATTTATCATTATAAAAATATTATATATTTTTGACCTACTTACCATTCCTTGAACTAAAAATGAAAATAGAATTTGTGAATGAATGTGTAATACCACCCCCATCAAGAGATGTGGTTTTTTTCACTAACACGTCACACGACTGATATAAATTTATGAGTATTTTTAAATAAATAATATGATATATATTATATCATGATATTATTTTATTGAAAATTCAATACCTTCCTTATTTCCATATTGATTATTTAAAAAATGGAATTGTCACTCATGAGTTTATACGGCCTACCATATTTATGATTGTAACATAGTTAATTTTATATAACCATATTTCATGGTTCGATTTTAAAATATAAATGATTTATAAAAATTATAATAATTAAATTATTATAATTATTATGATGATTTAATAAAGTCATATTTAACCATTTTCATCCAACCAATGTTATTTTTTTCTTGTCTACTAAATATCGCTAAAACACACAATATGAAAATAAAGTATGAAGATATTTTCATAAAATTGCATTAATTGAGATAAAATGACTATAAATATTTATCAAATTAGTATAATAAATTAAATAATTAACCTCTTTTTATTATTTAATATGAATAACTATGTATTTTATGAGTAAGACCCAATGTTAGGGTTTCTCATCTCACATTCACTTTTTTAATATATATTCCATATTCAATGATTATTTGTTTTATATGGTGTATATAATACCCCTTTGAAATTTTATATCATGAATATTATTTTATTTATTGTATTTATACATTAATTTTATGTTAATTATTTCATGGGGCTTATGAATTAAAATTTACCCAAGTGGTAAGGGATTATTTCACAATCTCATCATTATTCGAGATTATATATGTCTAAGTTTCCACTAAGGAATCTTTATCATCCATGTACCTGTCTTATAAAAATATTTAAATAATATTTTTAATATTATCCAACATTTTTTTAAATTCTTCTTTCCCATGTTTTAATTTTTTTCAAATGTATTGGAATTATATTTTTATAATTTTTAAAAAGAGGTACTTTGTAACTTTTTGGATAATAATTTGAAAGGAATGTTTTTTGACAGGCATGGAAAGAGAATAGTTTCATTAAATCATGATGCCTTAATTAGTTGAATCTTACATTACATGTTTAAATGTTTATTTTAAATGAATAATTTTTCATTTATATGAATGCATCATTTTAAAAATTAGATGTTATATTAAATTGGAAATGTAATTACTGCCTGAATTATTATACACAATCGTTCAAAATTATTTTCCATATAAAATGTCATCCTTTAATCTGACATATTATTTATTTGGGATATTATCTATAGATAACATCTTTATTCTTCTTGTTATGTTTTATGTTTTTGGTGAAATCGTGAATTTTTTTATTAAACCCATTTATTTCATAGGTTCTGGTATGATGAATGATTTATGATCATGTGGAACAAAACAATCTACATTCCATTATGTGATGGGTGGGACCTATATCGCCCTAAAATGTATTGGGTTAGGACTGATAGACCATGTGATAAAGATGATTGCAATGGGTAGTGATTTGATATCAGTAAGGGCCATTTTTCACACAGATAGTCTTGGGAGTGAATAATGATATTTATGATTGTTTGAAATGTGAACCCATTCCAATATGATATTATTGTAAATGACACTTCACTACTAAAAAATGGTTTTCTATGATTATGTATGTTCCAAAATTACCTGAGTTATTCTAATGAAAGTATCTCATGGATCTTATTTTTGATTTCTTTATGATACATATCTTTTGAACATACATGATTTGTTTGATGACTCAAGATTTTAATCTTTTATATGAAGAGTATAATTTTAAAATGTTTTGTGCATGATCTTATTCCATTATTCTCATGTAATTATAATGTTTTCATTGATATCTATGATGTTTACCCTTATTGAAAATTTTAACTAACCCATTTTGTATGATTCATTTTCCTAGTTTAAAAATAATATTTTTTTGTGTATTCCATAATATTATTCTATACATGATGAAATTCTGATGGAGGATATAGTTATATAAAAATATTTATTTATTTTTCGCTTGATATATATTATATTCTCCAAATTGACTAATATAATAAACCTCAAATTTCCATCACTCTAAAAGTGTTCCAATATATCATTTGATTTGTAAATTTAGGATGGTTAAAATTGGGTTTCATTTATTGGTATGAATAATAGAAATATAAATATTATTTTTTAGATCATAATACAAGAGTGAATGATATAACAAAATACACCAACTATACTTGTTTGTATGAAATCCTTGAAATTACATCAATATAACCCAAACTACATCACCATATGGATGTAGAATGTTTAAAACATTTACAAATACCAATTCTTTAGCATCCAATAAATGATATAGGATTTCTGATCTCTTCATGAATACCCATTCTTCATCATACTAGAAAGGATATGTGGTGTCTGAACCCTTGATGATTTCCCATCCATTACAACCTTTAACAATTGGTATGACCCAAAAGACCCTAAACAAAAGAAATAATTGGTATGGTCTAGGATGTTATAACCTATAACAAAAAAAAATTCAAACTATGAATACCTCAAAAATCTACATTGTACTACTTGAATTTGAATGAGCTTAAATGGACAATGGAAATTGGACCAATTTTTTCCACGATAAAAATACAAAATGGAATCTCAAGGGAGAATTCAAGTCTATTCTCTCTAGACACACACTTTTTGTGATCTAGGATATACTGAGCACTCATGGAATTGGAATGTCACAAAACATGTCATGAAAACATCCATAGTGTGAATCCTAAAAAAAGTATAATCCCTAAAAGTAATTCCTTTTAGGGATTATGAAAATTATTATCTGCAAAAAAAGAGATAAAAACCTATTGGAATGATTATTTTCCCCTTGTAAAAATATATCTATGATCTATAAGTATGATGACATTGGGAAAGAATGGAGCACATCTATTTTCCCTAGGACATGTTTGAGGGTAGATTATCATATCATGTATTAATACTACATGAGGCTTGGTCTATCTAGTATGACATTGAACTACTTAGAGTACCCTTCTTTTTGTGCCAAAAAAATAGAGTGCATGATCCAAGACTGGGAAACATCTCCACCAAATCCTTGGTATATCTCTATAATTTCATAACATTGTGATCACATCCCCTTTCCTACATACGACCATCATCAATGTATGTTCTTTAATCATGTAATTCATCATCCTTGAACCTATGAACAATATGAATGATCTTGATCTTCATAGGACTCTTCTATCTTAAAACAAAAATTACCGGATCCTAATTCTATTATGATATGTAGTTATGCCAAGGTTCTTTATTTTAGATCCATCAATAAATTTTGTTCCAACCTAATCCTTTTTGCATCTAATAATTTATGTTATTCCTTGATTTGGAAAATCTATATATCAATCCAAGATTACTTTTATGGGAAACCTCATGACTCATAAAATTTATCTATCTTAGAAATCCATATGATATCCATTTCAGAAATGCCAACACCTATTTTCAATATTCATCTCATCGTTATACTCACAAGACCTCATTCAACAAAATCTTGGAAAATTCCCTCATAGGATTATGTATCAAATCCTGACATATTTTTAAAGACATTAATATTTTATATTTTTTACCTTTGAATAAAATTTATTTCACATTGAGTGAATCCAACTCTATGGGGAGGTTTTCATTGAACCCATGAATGATTACCAAGAACTCTTCTATCAGACATATTATATGTGTGAAGACAATGTAAAAAATACTAATACTATTTTCATAGATTAGTTGGAATTTGAGTTTTTAAACAATTAAAGTAAGGTTCTTGACATTAATTTTATAATGGAACATATTTTATTTTCTTATCTCAATCATTTTACGATGATATATTTTTTAATTATTTTGTCGACCCCTTAGCCTATAAATGGATTGATATGTTAAGTGGCCATCCAGATAGACCATAGAACATGTCAGGGTCACCATAACCATGGACAAGATCCACCCAACAATTTATAATAGAGGCCTTATGTGTGAGATTAAATCCAACACAAATTTCACTTGTCGGGTGTTGATGGGGAAGCTGTGTGATCTTAAAAAGGTGTGGCATGGCTCATTCTCAATGTTGTGTACAATGTCCTGGGTGTTGTACCCACATACTAGATATTTTTAACACATGACATATTGGTGTTAATTAATCATAGACTATCCATTCAGATGTCTGATTAGGGATGTGATCATTTTGTGTTTAACTATTCATCCATTGAAAAATAGAACAAAACTAATTTGTTTTATTTAACTTATCTCTACTGCCTAGTGAAGCCGATTTGTCATTTTAAACCTATGATATATCACCACACTTCTTGATGGTGTTGGGTAGATATCATGATCCATTATTTATTTATTCTTAAATCCATTGTGTGACCAAACTACTATCATAATCTACAAAACCCGACAACTTCTTATGTTGTCTTTAATATACTAAGATAGTCAGTGTTGAAATTGAATAAATGGAAATCCTTTATTCATCATGTAACAATTCCTTAAAATGAAATTCAGTGATGAAATTAATGATCAGGTATCACATGACCATGTATCCCCTGATACTCTATGCATACAATCTAGAAATTTCATTCTTGTGTTTTATTAAATAACACAATCAACAATGGGGGTATCCATCATATAAGGCCCCCACATATTTCATTATGGAAAAAGATGAATTTTATTTCCATCGAGATATGTCATGAACACCCTAATTAGATTTAGTCACATGATGAATCTATGGTTTACAATACCTTGTTCTTTAAAATAATTATATAAAAAGGGTTCTTAAGTATCCTAGAATATTTTATTGAGGACAGAGAGTATTCATATTAAAATCGTGTAGTTTCACATAAAAAATAGAGTATATTTCTGTAGTGATATGATTCCTCCTTTTAAAGGATTCATCACGTGAATGACTTTGAAATTTTTTTAATAAGTTATTCACCAATATATCATCAAATAAGGTGTTACCCCCAAAGAATATGATATGTATCGTGTAAAGGCATCCCATGAATAAAATAATATCAAATAGAGGCCTTGATCAGTCCTCATGTTTAAAGAACCATTGCATGAATCTTATCAGGTTATCACATGAATCCATCGTGAAGCATATAGAGGATCATGTTATAATGTGATGATGATATCACTTTGACATATAAATATTACATGGATTTGGGTATAAAATAATGTGAATTACATTTATGAGAGCCTTAGTAACTTAATGTTTCTGTAGTTTCATATAAATACATCCAAATCAAATCTCATGAATCATTAACTCATCATGTGATCAAGTTAGTGGTACCACAATTTATTATTTTCCATAACATAATTCAAGACTTATTAGGGATGAGAAATTTTTTCATTTGAGATATTCCTCTCACTAAAACATAATGGTGCATGTGGCATCTTCACCTTGAAAAGAGGAAATATATCATGATTACCTAACATATATAAACCTCTTCCATTTTAGAAATAATGGATTAATGAGAGGTGAACTATAGGACGAAATATTGAAGGGTTGGAGATGAAGGAAACTTGTATATGGTGAATTATCCAGGCAATAGTGGTAACCCCATCAGATAAACCATCATGATAAACCATCATGAGACTCCATCACATGACCACTATATGATCACATGATCACAAACACCTTTGTAATCTGAACACTCCATCACACGTGGCCTTGATAGACATGTCAACCCATTGACATGCACTCCTCTTATAAAGAAATCCTATGGAGATGACACCTTCCCAAGTACCCTCAGCAATGCACACCTCCTATCATTCATAACATTTTTTATCTGGCCATCGAATGATCCCGTTGTGCATGAAAATTCAACTATTATATGTGTGTTATTTATCATGTCTGTGACCATACAAATTTTCATGAGACTACATCATGTGATTTACTTAACATCACATTATCACATTATCACTCATTAGAATCATGAATCCCCAATTTATCCCTAGAAAAGTCAAATGGGATCACATTAATAGAAATATAAACGTCAGCATCAATCCCACAAAGAACTATTTACATGTAAAATTATATCACGTGAAGCACCCTCGATACATATGCATCATTCAAGAAAATAATCTATTACATTTCAGTATTTATCACACGAAGTACACATAGAATATCAGAATTTTTTAAATGAAGTGCCATGAACATGCCAGATTTTATGATGGGATGAACACATGAAATTCCAGCATCATTCAAATGAAAAACATTGGTCATGTCATATTTAATAACATTTTTCAACCAAGACATTTAAAATTATTTCATGAGGAGAACCACAAACATGGAATTATTGGTCATGAAATGCACATTGATATTTCATCTTCGATCACATAAATAACCAAGGACATGTATTCATTGATAAATTGAAGGATCTTGGAAATGTTAAACTTTTCATGAGGTATCTCTTTAATATTTTGGATTGATCACAAAAAGAACCCTAGATATGTCTAATAGAGAACATAAGATATTTAATCCATGTTATAAAGACACCTCAGACATCTCTGGAAGACACTCCAGATGTGTGAGCCTCATTATGAAAAACACATTGGGATATTATAAATTTTTAGTAATGTGAACTTGTATATATATATATATATATATATACCTTGTGAACCACTGACTATGGGGGCTCATCCATGAAACCAAATCATAAAGGGGTAACCTTAATAGGCTTTTGGTATGCACTCATGTAACCCTATAAGTTGACATTGAATGAATATGTGACATGGGATTATATCCTTATAAAGTTCCCTAGCATTACTACTCTATGGGGATAATAATTATACATTCATTTCTAATCACTTATCCCAATCCATTAGTAGGTAATGATTTATCGTAAATATGAGGACATTGATTCAGGTTATAACATGATAAATATGACCCCTTATTAAGGCCCAATATCCAATGGGAATCCACCATTAGGTAATTACTATCATATTATAAAAAATATTTCTTATAAGACCAAAATTATCCTATTATTCAATCATCCATCATCAGCTATCATCAGATGGGAATTGTTCTTATGCATGGGAATCCAATTATGTATAATCACTAATTATTCTATCAAGTACCTTAATGTCATTATGGAGTTACAAATAAACTGAAATAGGAGGACATTGATTCCTTTTACAAAGAGGATACGCAGGACAACAAACTGTTTTCCAATATCCAAACAAGATTATACAAATGTTGGAAAATAAAATAACTATGAATCCTTAGTGTGTGGGACCTGTGAAAGTTCTCTCACATGTTATGTCTCCAATATTCCTCAATCTCTTGTTTCCCACACCAAGCCTAGCACATGTGCACTTAGGGAAATATAATGATTGTTCCAATAACTTTATGTGGATTCCAAAAATGTGTTCCCTTCATGGGGATGATATTATGATAACACATCATTTTATATTGATGTTTTATACACCTGATGAGGTAGTATTTGGACACCTTATTTGAATAAGTCCCTCTTAATACCCATGCAATCACACATTTTATGACATAGACATCCATAACATGAACTATGTGGACTTTGATTCATGTCTACACATAATATGTATGATGAATTTCCATGTATTGAGTTAGATTATCAATATTCATATTCTAGAATTTTATTCTATTCTATATGTAATTAAACTATATGGTGTATTCATGTTGTATGATCTAAAAATTTTATAAAAAAATAAATGGGTTTTCAGTCTTATTCTCATAGGATATGTAGCACACATCATGGAGTTTCATTCCTATCTCAAGGACAAACACCAACTCTATAGATGGGGATAATCTTCAAAAATCCATAACATTTATATTAACAGGAGTGACATAAATAAATAAGAGAATGATGAAGATTATTTTATGAACACAATTGTTCTCATAAACACATGGTTTTTATCAAATAATTAAAACTGGGGTAATAAATCTTATACCAAGGATTGGTATAGATTCAAGATCATATCATAAATATATTAGAGAGTCCAATAATTTGTAGTAACATTTTGAAAAATATGAAATGGTCTGAATCTACCATAATTCAATCAATGTATGGTCATACGCATTTTTTTCATGAATCCCCAACAACTACATACCATTGGAATAAAATCCTAGATTCATTTCTGATTTGAGAAACATTGATTATTTATATGGATAAACCCTCCAATGTGTTCTATTATGAATCAATATTGATCCCCTCACAACAAATAGTAGAAAGTTGATATCTAGATGAAATAGCAGTGGTGGATATTCTCAAAATGTGATGGTTTCAATTTGGATAAACAATTAAGTTGTACATGGATGCTCAAGTATAGATTATTTTTACATCTAGTTATAGAATAGTATTTCCATTGATATAGGGAGTTTTTTTAGCCTCTACCCAATTAGTAGTGTTTTTTTTCACAGTGGTTAGTGTATCATCAAGGTCACCCCGTATTTTTTCTATTTTTCAGTTTTTAAATACCAATAAATATTGGTTGATGGTTTGACCAAAGGGATATAGAGTGGTATGGTTTCTTCACTATGTTCTCTTTAGTTTTTAGTTATTCTCTTTCTTTGTCCTATGGGTTGATTTTTTGTATTATTTTTTTCATGTTGGGTATAAATTCCCATAGTCCTTCATATCCAACCATACATCCAATATTTATCTATTTTCTTATGTGAACCTCATGCATCGTAATGGGGTCTTTCTTTCCATATAAGTGGATTTTTACTTCTAAAATAACCCTTTCTATTTATTTCAAATTCTTACATGATTTATTAAATAAGAAAACACTTAATAAAATCAAAATTAATGATATGTCTAGTATATTTGAGGATTATCAACATAACATAATATCTTAAACATGGTATACGACTACATTATTAAAATCTTCCAAAAATGATTTATTGAAAACTTTTTTAGAATGATCAAAATACTTGCTCAAACATAAAAATTCATGACAAAACCTAGGGACATACATAAGTAAGGGGTGATATAAAAATCTCAGTCTAGGAATAATCATTGAATTATTGATACATGTTAGAAATTAGTCATATTATTAAAAAAAATGCAACAAGAATAATAAAAAATGATATAGAATGATAATAATAACATGGGAAATGTGAAAAAAATTCAAACATTGAATCATAAAGAGAGGTCAAGGATAAATATCCCAGACAAAATGGATGAAAATGACACACAAAGGAATTAGGTACACCCATTTCCCAAAATGACGTATAATGATATTAAATACCACCCAATTCATTGTAGAGATATCTTGGGGAACACATCATAATCATTTCATTCACATGCTTAATTATGCCATTATATTATACAACATGGATTCATTCATCAACATAATTTATTCAATGATCATGAAATGTGGAATAACAAAAAACAATTCCCAAATAAATTAGTAAATTGGAATATAGTTGAATTCCCTTGATAGAGCAATGGGTATGGTATACACTGCACAAGTGTTTTGGCATAAAAATCACTATGATATTTTAGTATTTTAACATCATTACATACAAATACATAACAATGGTTGATGAGAGTGAACTGAGCCTCTAGTTATTTTTAATTAAAATGCAATGTAATAGGGTAAAGGGAAATCTTATCCTAGAAATAATAATTTGGAAATATATGTCATAAGGTGATGAAGAATCCTGAATAGAGAAAATAATCTCTAAAAAATTGCATGGTAATGGGTGTACATAAAAGATCATTGGAGGATTCATGAGAGTCAAAGGAAGATCTCATTATTTCTAAATAAAATTGATAGTAAGAGGATATTTAATTTCATATCCCATCATATGAAAATTAAATGTAAAAGACATAACATTAAAGGAGTGATTGATAATAGGGGATAGTGTATAATCCCTTATGAAATTTTGGAATAGTAACCACATAGTTAAGGGACAAAATAAGAGAGTATAAATCTTTCTTAATTAAAATAAATTAATTTTACTTTAATGTTATAATAATAAAATTTTAAAATATATCTGATTTATATAATAAAGGATAATTTAAAATAGGGTTCTTGAAATGATAAAATAAGAGGAAGGTGAGGTTCCTATACAAAATTTCATCATAGTAATGGATGAAAATAAAGGATCTTAGAAGTAATAATGATAAAAAGGTAGATCTGATTATTTTTATAGAAAATTTATACTAATGGGATTCTGTAAGAACATATCCCAACATAATAAAAATGAAATTTAGAGACATAAAAAAATTTCATCGTAAAAAGAGGAGAGTGGAAGATTTTATTACATCATTCTATGAATCTAATGGATTGGTAGAGACTTTTATAATTCTTTGGGTTCATTTGTTGGATTACAAGGAGTGGTGGGTGGAGTAATGACATACTAAAAATATTTTTTTTGAAGATAAATGTATGTTTGTGTGGGATTATATTGGAACAGTGGGATATTAATTTATTATACTTTTTTGGATTCTACATAATAAAATATATATAAAACCCCATACCATACCATGTTTTCTCCCATGGTCAAAAAAAAATTAGTGTGGTTCTTATTATTTTAGAAGCATGAAAACCTAAATTATTAAAACATAATACATGGTTATGGGATGGTGAGTAACACTCCTAAAAATGATTTCAAAATCAAAAAATATATTATAAGTCTTAGAGTATTCATAATGGATTTAAATAATATTTAAAAAAAATATTAAATAAGATTATTTTGAAATTAAAAATATATTTTTGGGTTTATATTCCAGTTATATTACTTATTTAATCACTTTTGGGTTATTGTGATGTCATAAAACATATTTTATATTTATACGGTATATAATTTTTACATAAAAATTCTACAATCTCATAAAATAAAGAACAAAACCATTTGATACTTTTACATCATGATTAAAAAATAATATTCATTTTATCTATATGCTTTTTCGAATATTTTCATTTATAGTACTAATATAAAAAAACATTAATTTAAAAGGTTGGTTTTTACAATAACATATTATGAGCCCTTCTAAAAATTCTATTTATTTTCATTCTTAAAACGTATATGATAAATTATATTTTAGAAAATTTATTTAATATTAATATGATAATGAAATATTCTTTATTTAAATAATCTAATAATTCATTAATAAAGATTTCTTAATTATATTTGAATTTAAACCCAAAATATTATTTCTCTTTTATTGTATCGAGATAAAAACAATTTATAAATTTACAATAATATGATCCAAATATTTGCATTATTATATAAAACATTAATCAACATACTCATATTTTTATGGTCTTGTAACATATCCTTTTAATACACCAAAAAATTCTTTAATGGTAAGATGTTTGATGGTGGAACATTCATGGGCAGCTCGATAAACATGGTTTGGGTCGTGATCTCGATGCGCATGAACTCATCCTATATAAGATTTCTGTTATGATAAATTTTTTAGATATTTTATTTGTCCTGTTAAGCATAAATATCATAAAATATATCTCTCTTGGATTCTCTAATAAATGGGATTCATAGGGTATGATCCTACTAGTAGAGGAAATTACTTTTTCTATGATAATTTGATTTGATAAAACTATTTATTTATAATACTCATGTGATCACTTTTCAATGGATGTATTATGAATGGTAATGATAAGTACTGGTAATTTCAATCCAATGGGATTAATAAGGAAAAATATTTCCATGTGTCATCTATCACCATAGTGTATAATAATAAATTTAAAAAATAAAGGGAAATTTTATTTATAATAGTTTGGGTCATTATAATTATTCCCCATAAAAAATTATCTTAAAATTTTTTCTTCTCATACTAAAATAGAAGAGGATAACTCTGCTTTATCACTTCTTCTAGTTCCCACATTGATTCTCCAAACTTGTGGATTCTCTACAAAATATATACTAGAGTGATTGTCGTATTTCGTAGAACATTTTCTCTATATTATAAGATCTTCAATAGCATCTCCTCATAGGAAAGGTCATTCACCAATGAGAGCACCTCTCGATTGAGTGCATGTGTTGGGTATAGTATGTACTTCTTAAAGAGGGTTACATGTAATACATCATGTAATTGAGATTGGTTTTGTGGGAGTGGAAGTGAATATCCAACCACAAAGATGTGATCAAGGATCTCAAAATAGATGATATACCATGTAAAAAGCTTTACATTCTTTTCAAATCTTGTCACATTATTTCGTGGAGATTTTTGTAGGAATACAATTTCTATAAACCCAAACTATAGGTCTACTCGGTGATTGTCATAATAGCTATTATATTTACTCTTAGTATCATAGATGTGTTGTTGAATGGTTTTAACATTCTCTACCATTTACTAAACCATTTCAGGACCTATTAGTTTTTCCCCCAACTTCATCCCAACATGTAGGTTTTATTCACCTATTCCCATAAATAACTTCATAGGGATCCATATGGATGTTCGGGGTGAAACATTTGTTGTAATAGAACATAACTAGAAGAAGATGTTAGTCTGATCCTCCTTTGAAATCAACTAGGAATTCTATCAAAAATTTCCTCAAGTGTATCTATTTTCTTCTCATATTAGACATCATTTTGAGGGTGATATATCAGAATGAAGTCCATCTCATTTTTAGAGCATTCGAGATACTTTTACACAAATTAGAGTTGAATCATGGATATCGATCAGACACAACTAAAATTGTTACTCCAAGAAACTTCATCAGTTCTATGATGTATATATGTGCATGTTTATCCATTAAGAAAACCACTCCATTCTCTTGAAGTGTACAATCATTGGAAGATGATCCACAATAACCCAAATAACATTATTTCCATTTTATGTCTTCAGTTGTATAATGAAAATGTCCATGGTGATGTTTTTACATTTCCATATTGGTGGGTGTAATGGTTTCTTCATCCCTTTAGACTTATTCCTTTTAATATTCACTTTTTGGCATTCCAAGAACATTGGTGTATATTAAACGATCTTCTTATTCATGTTGTCCCACCAATATTTCTCTTGGAAACGGTGATTTGTAACTATGTTTTCGAGGTGAATTGTGAAATTTTAACTATGTGAACCATCCAATAGTTCCTTTATTATTGTAGGACATGATGGAATGCATAGCCTTGACCTAAATTCCACTATTTAATCCTCATTAACATTGAACTATGAGTATTTCCCTTTATATAGTTTACATTTTCTTCTAAATTCCCACATCATCTTTCTGAGCATCCTTAAACCATTAAAGATGAGTATGTTGGGAAATACTTTTTGAAAGGGTTGATGGGGTGCCTTAATTTATGATTACCAGGTCCATCCTCTACAATTTTAAGAAGATGGGATCCTTATACATTACCATCAATGATAAAATGGTTTGATCCAGAAAAATTTGAGAATCTGACACATTATTCTCATTACTATGATGGTAGTGAATTGGGAATATGTAGTCCTTGATCATCCCTATCCATCTTCATTACTATATATTCACCACTTTCTATATGATTATATATTTGAGACCATTGTGATCTTTATATATTTCACACTTCCCTCAAAGGAGATAATTCATCCACATTTTCAAATAAAATATAACCACATCCAAATCTAGATCATGTGTTGGATAGTTTTGTTCATGAGCATTCAAATTACATGAAGCACAAGCTATGACATTATCATTTTTCATAAACACATGTCCCACTACCTTTATTGAGGCATCGTTGAATACTAGGAAAAATTTTCAACTAATGGGTCACGTGAGAACCACATTAGTGACACAAATTTTGTTAACTCATCGATTATTTCTTCATATTCAACACTACATGAAATATTTACTCCCTTATGATTTATCTTGTTAAGTGGGTTTGATAATGATGATAAATTAATCATAAGTAATCAATAATTCCTAGAAAACCCATGGAAACTACAAATAAATATCCCAAATATTGGCCTCTTCTATTCTTTTATTGATTTTGTCTTTGAAGGATCCATAGATAACCCATTTCATGTGATGATATTCCCCAAGAATGGGACATACTTCAACCAAAAATCACACTCTTGTACATGGAAAAAAGCATCTCCTTTTGTAAGGTCTTTATAATGGTGATCCAATTCTCCTCATGCTCTTCCATCATTTTGCAGAAAATTAGAATATTATCTATTATAACTGTCATAATATTCTAAAAGTAGTATATAAAGTCTATATTAATGATATCCATGATGATTTTTGGAGCATTGATGAATCTGAATTGAATCACTATGAACTCATAGTGCTTTTACCTTGTAAAAACTATCCTTGGTGATATATTCCTCCATCACCCTTACATGATAATATCCCAACTAATGATCCATCTTGGAGAAGTATCGTTCTCCATGTAGCTGATCAAAAAAGTAATCAATCCATGGAAGAGGATAATTATTCTATATCTTGATCTTGTTGAGCTCACGATAATCAATGAAAATGTGCATTGACCCATCCTTCTTCTTGAGGAAGAGGACTTGTAGACCACTTCTTTGTCGGGATTCACTTTAGTGGAAGTGATAGAGAAATATTTATTGTACAGCCTTGGAGGTTTTTAGTTGCCTCCGAAAATCCATGTTTTAGGGAAATTGTTTGAAAATTGCATTGGTTCCATGAATTTGTAGTAAATAAAAGTGTGTTGAGGTTTGACTATATGATTCCTTTCGTCAATCATAGAAGTGGGTTTCTTCTACCAACAATTATTATCATGGTTTACATTCTTCACACACCTAAAAAATTTCTTCATCCCACTTAGGAAATTTTTAGTCTGTTTCATTCCACTCCATTGATAAGTGGGATGATGAAATTTCTTAGCATCGTTAGATTTCTCCATCAGACCGCTAGAATTAAACTCCACATTCCACATAATATCCACATAATAACCTTGGGATTATCCATTTTCAATTTCACCTTTGAAATAACATTGGAAAATTATTTATAGCAATAAATTTCATGGATCATTAGGTCTTTTCTTACACTTGGTTCTATCCCACCAAATAAGTGACCCACACAAAATTTGGGGGAAATAAAAAAGGTGGAGGTCTATCGTGCAAGTCTTGAAATATTATCCTTATAAGCCCTGATAGATTCATTATAATTATTCTTGAGTGTGAGGAAATCACATTCCATTTTATGTCAGAGACTATGAGGAAAATATTTAAGAAAATATATGTTTTGAATTCTGTCCAATACATCACTTATATCTACTCTGTAGGCTTTGTATTCTTCACCAATGTAAACCAAAAATTAGATTCTCTCACTACACGATAAACAACCAATAAAACCATCTACTTTTTAGAACATTTAAGGATGGATACTATCTTCTCATTATACCTGATCCATCATTCCACAAGTATTGTATCATATGATCCACTGAATGAAGGATTCTATTATCATATGAAGCTTTTGATTATGTCTTGTTCTCACTTACGGTGTTTGGGTTCCCTTACTGATCTAGGATTCTTTTCAGAACCTAAGTCACCTAAGAGAGTATCATGATATGGTTTGGGATTCATACTCCCATCATATTAGGTATCTCATTAGGAAAGTAAACACATTGTCTTTTTTATTGATTCATTACCCTATTTCTCCTATTTCAGACATTGATTTAAAGAAAATGAAAATTAGGGATTATTATTTTTAAAAAATAAATTCATAAAGATGAGTCAAATTAAATTAATGGAATTACATAAAAATTATATTTATATCATTAACAATGGAGTTTCTAGGCATCAATATATGTTATCCCTGATCTATTTCTTAACATAAATTCATAGAGGGATTTTAAGTTCCCCTCTTAATGGTATTTAATGGGATTATGAATTTATAAATGAAAATCCACCACAAGGAGTGTCAAACCAGGAGTGAGATAAGTCCCATTTTTGTGTACTATGTTACACTAAGTCAAGCCCGAAATGCCATGTTAGAGATTTTTCTACTAGGTACATGTGTTCCAGTACCACGTCCACATAGAGTATCCATATAGGGAATTATTTTATTGATAAACCATTTACACTATACTAAAAAATATTTAGTGATGTTTTCTTATAAATATCCTTATCCCTGTGGCATTCTCTATAGTTACATAATCATAATCTTGAAAATAACTAATCTTTTCCATTGATACCACTATAACAACCATGATCTTTATTTCATGACAATAAATGAATTATTACATAAGAATACAATCAATACAACCCAATAGATGGATAATTATACTTTATTTGGTTATTAAATACATAAGATAACATCTTGAACATGGTATACAACATCAATATTGAAAATCTCTTAACATTATTTATTTAAAACATCATTAACATGAAAAAATTCTCCTTAAAACATAAAAGTAAATGCGAAAACCTATGGAAAACACATATTAAAGGTGTGAGATATAAATACATACGAAAATATCATAACTTATGAATGTTGGAAAATAGTTATATCAATAAGGAACAAATGTATCTTAAATAGTAAGGCATGATATAACGTGACAATCATAACTTGGTAAATGTGAAAAGAACATAAACCAATGAATCCTAAACAAAGGTCAAGGATAAACTACAGAGAAATCATGGTGGGAAAAGTCCCATAAAGGAATAATGAACACCCATATCCCAACTTAATGTATCATGATACTAATCTTTACCCAATTCATTGGAGTTTTATCAGTGCACAACAATCAAATTTAATTCAATATCATGATTAAATGTGACAATTAGGTAATTATACATGGATTAAATAATCATAATATCTTATTCCATGATACCAGAATTTGGAATAAATACAATTACGACCCCAATAAATAATTATATGTTTATAAAGTTAAAAACCCTTGATAGAATAATGGGTTTGGTATCCATTACATAATCTTTTTCATAGAAAATCAAGGTAAAATTTCCCTAACATAATGACGTTACATAAAAATTCACAAAAAAATATATAATGAGAGCTAAATGGGACTCTCATTTTTTTTGAAATAAAATAGGAAGTAATAGGTACATAGAAATGAATATAATAACATTTGAAATTTTTAAACAGAATGCATAACATAAAAAAGAATCATGAATAAATAAAATAATCCTTATGAAATTTCAGCATCGTAATGGATGTTAATAAAGGATATTGTGAGGATTAATGAGAGTGAAGGGAAGATATCATAATTTATACAGAAAATTTATAGTAAGTGGTATATGTAATATCATTTCCCATAATAATCAAATGAAACATAAAATACATAGCATAAAAGTAGTTATTCATAAAAGAAGAGAGTGAAAGCTGGCTTACGAAATATCTGCAATGTAACTAATTTAGTATGGGAAAAAATGAGAGAGTATAAATGGTCCCTCAATAAAAAAATTAATTGGAAATTAAAGGAAAAATGATAAATTATTGAAAATATATCAAATTGAAATTACATTAAGAAATTTCAATTATGATTCCTAAATTGAATAAAAGTAAGGAAGGTGAGTATCCATTATTAAATTTATGTATAGTAACGAGTGTAAAAAAGGATCATGGAGTTATTAATGATAATTAAAAAAATATATACTTTTTATTCATAAAATTATAAGTATGTGGAATATATGAGAACATATCAAAACTTAAAAAAATTAAATTTAGAGTCATAATAACAAGAAGTGCATGATAGAAAGTGGAGAGTGAAAGATTTTCTTACATGAGTATGTGACACTAATGTGTTTGGGGGTGGGGGGGTTCTTGAAAGATTTAGGAGATTTCTCATGAATCTATGGGGGTTATTGTGTGTACGGATTGTATAAATGGGTTTTAGTGAAGAGAAATTGGATCTTGGGTGTGTTTATATAGGAAAAGAGGGAGATTTATTTTTTATTTTACTTTTGGATTCTACATAATAAATTATCCAAAACCAAAAATCATATGATGTTTTTTTAAATATAATATGAATAATTGGAGTGTCTTTTATTTTTTAGATGAAAAAGGGGAAACATTTTAAAATATAACCCTTGCCGATTTAGAGGTTAGTCACACTCTCAATTAAATGATTTTAAAAACCAAAAATATAACATAAGTCATGAAGTCTTCATTATAGATTTAATTTGTAAATATAATAAACTTAAAATCTGATTATTTTAATGTAAAAATTTATATTTGATCAGTTACCACATTTATATTATTTATTACATCAATTTTTTGTGACTTTGATGTCATAAAACAAAAAGCATATTTATACGGTATTTATTTTTTATTTGAAAATTAGGTTATCTTCAAATATTATGAAATAATCACCATTATATAATTATAATGTTAAGATTAAAAAAATATTGATTTTATCTAAATAATGTTTTAAATATTAAAATTTTAGATTTTAAAATAAAGAATGACATTTATTGAAAATGATGGGATTTTTGTCAAATACATTTTTTTGATCCCTTATAAAAATTATATTTGACTTCATAAATATTATTTGATAATTTATATTTTATAATAATTATTTTATAATAATATTTTATTAAAATATTATTTATTTTAAAAATACATTAATACATCAAAATTGATTTCTTAATTGAATATGAATATTAACTTAAAATACTATTAATGTTTTATTGAATAAAAATAAAAATCATTTATAATGTAATAATAATAGGTTAGAAATATGTTCCTTGAAATATATAGAAAAATATATATACTCGTATTTATAGGGAATTGTTACATATCCATTTAATGCAACTAAAAACATCATATGGGTAATGTATGTGATTGTGGGACTTTCATGGCGTTATTCGACGAAAATTGTTTGGTTAGTGATCTTAATAAAATTGAACATCTCAAATAAATGGTTTAACTCATTCATAAGATGATGCATATCAACTTGGGATTGGTAACGGTAAAATCCTTTAAATTCTATCTGCTTCGAATGCTTCGATAATGGGGCTTTACATGGTATTCCCGTACTGACTGAGGCTACCATTTCTATTTTTTGTGGCATTTGGAGTCAGTAAAAACCTATATTTATACTAATCATGTCGTCAATGTTCAATGGCTATATTATCAATGGTAAAAATACAAAATGGTATTTTATGTTCCATGGGAATAATAATATAAAATTAGTGTATATGTTTTATCTAATAATGTAATATAATAATACATTTAATAAAAATTCAATGGGTATTTTAATTATAATAGTTAAGGTAGTTACAACCTCGACCTTGGAGGATCGATCCATGGTGTTTTTTTGAATTATTATCTTCTTTTTTTTCATTTTTTCTTTATTTTTTTCTAATATGTTTCTACTAGGATAAATATTTACTTTTGGGTGTTTTTATGATAGGGAAATGTTTTGTTTATTATATGCTAGGTTAATAAGGTATTCTTCTTTATTATGATTCTTTTTGGTGGCCTTGACCATATTCCAACCATATATAGTACCCAAAAATTCTCTATTTTGGGATGGGGATCCTCCGTTTCTCACTTAGTGTAACATGTATGAGGAGATATACTATTTTTATCTTTCTCAAGTAGCATATCACAATTAATGAAGACAATAATATGGTTAAATAGAAATTAGATGAGATGTTTTTTAATCACATTTTTTTCAAGATTAGATAATATTGTAGAAATTGTGAATATATGAGAAAAATAAATCGTATAAAACTATAGTTTTTGAATGAATTTCAGGCATTAAGGTTGTTATGATAATAAAAACCTTATTGTGTGCATTCTAACAATAAAAATAATATTGTATTTCTATTTAGATTTTGTTAATAGAATTTTTTCCTTGAGATATTTATGTATTACTTGATTTTTCCCATAAATAATGATGTATAGTGTCTTAAAAATCACAATTAAGATATATTAATATTTTTGTGTTTTGTTGTGAAAGGTTTTATGTGGTGTGGTTGTGGTGTATGTGGATGATGTGTTGGTTTGTGGATATATTGTGCATTGTTGATGTGTAGTTTTGATGATGGTGGTTGTATGATGAGTTGTGGTTGTAATTTCTTGTGGATGACAAAGAAAACAGTAATGATTTGGTTGTTTTGAAGGGGATGTGGATGTGGAATTTAAATTGGGGTGATGTGGGGAAGGATGGAATTAATATGATAGTGAGTTTTTTTCAAATGGTTTTGTGTTGTGTGAGTCACACGAGTAGTATTTCAATTAAGTTATAATGTTGAAATTGGAATATCGTGGGATACTATAGTTAATGGGATAAAAATGAATAATGAATTTACTGAAAGGGGAAATGGGGTTAATTATTTTATATATTTTATGTGAAATAAAATCGGATGAATAATGAAATGATATTAATTTATAAGGGAATCTACTATTAATGTGAAATATAAAAAATAGAACAGATTAAAAAAGATAACAAAATACAAAATGTGGAATGTGGATGGTTTTAAAGTATTGTTTTTTAGTTATGTAGGTAAAATTTGCAATGTATTTTTGTCAGGTGGTGTTGTTTTCAGTTTGTTATTGATTTTTTATGAACATGTAGGTTCAGATTCTAAGTAGATATAATTATAAAAAATTAATTTCTATTTTGATTTTTTATATGCACCCCACCCACGTCAAGTACCATGTGATGACACCCTTTTGTTTTTGGGCTGATTTTTCTAATATCATATTTGTTATGATAGACGTCAACATACCCAGTCATTCCCACTACATAATCTATTAAACAATTACATTTGGGGTATGTGATTCACGAGAAAGAAATAGTTAATTATATTTAGGTTTTATAATTTAAGTAAATGTAATTATAGAGGGGTATATGTAATGTAGAAGGATTACATTGTAACACCCTGAGATTTTATGAAAAATACTCTTTTTAATTTCGTTAATGTCTTGTGTTGTACGCTACACAAAAAGGATCTTAACAACACGCACCCTTGACTTGCATTTCATTACACGCAATCGTGACCTTCTTCGATAGCGTGTATAGTACGCAATAACGAGTTTCACTAAACAACGATATGCTATTAAAAGATTCTTAAAACTATCCATTATGAATAGTAATAACCAATTTTTGAAGTTTTGTAAATTTTATTTTTCAAAATGGACTTTATTTTTATATTCGGAATATCAGAATTAGCTTAGGGTGAAATTTTGGTACTTTTTGGATAACATTCATTTTCTGATGAATAGTGAAAATTACTAAATTTTAATTAAAAACAACCTTTTTAATCGAAATAATTAGTAGTGATAAGTTATTAATTTGAGTGGTTTTAATGTATATTTAGAAAATATTTTTACAATTTAATACAATGTTGTTCATTGGATGTAATTTCACATTTAAACCAGACATAAACAAGTGTCAATCTTTTTATAGTTATTATCTCTTAAGAACACGCTATTTGTATTGACGACGGGAATTAATTTCTAAATTAATTAATGGAACTGATATGTTTTGAATTTGGTAAAATAGACATCATTTTTGAGTTCATAATATCAAATATATCTTAGGCCTAATTTTTGGTATTTTTCTGGAAACATTCATTTTTTTGATGAATAGTGAAACCACTAAGTGGTAGTTAAGAAAAATGAAATTTTCATAAAACTTAATTTTACCGCTTCTGTGAGTGGAATTTCAAAAATATGAGAGACACGGTTGATGTCAGTAAGTAAAATGTGATTCAATGAGATAAAAATAATTTTTGGTGAATAGTAACTTTTTACTTTTTTTACCACGGTTAAAAGTAAATAGGGTAATTAAGGGTAAAAATGATATTATTATTACCCTAACATATGTCCTAATTCTATTAGATAAGTTTAATTCGACCAAAAACAACCTTAGGAATAAAATATGACCATTTAGGCCCACTTGGATTAGATTAGGACATTTATTATTAATTTATTTAAAGAAGGGTTAAAATAGCTAAAATCACAGTTTAATAGGTATATCATTTTTAATATAGGGTTATACATAATATAAATTCGACTATAAATATTCATTAGAAATATAAAAATATTTCCTACATAATGATATTTTATTTGTAATTTTTAGACTTTAAATATGTTAATTTATTTATGACACAAAGATGATACAGTAATTATCTTATTAATGAAATATTGACATAATTGATGTTATAAATACCCTAATAAATGTAATTTGAGACTTTTTATGAATTTCACTAATTTTCTAGGTTAATATGACATGTTAGTATTGATTTAATTAACTTTTTTAGAACTAATAATTCTATTATACTTTTCAAAAAAATCAATTACTAAATTGTGTCAAAATTGACATAAAATAGTTTTTAAAACAAATATTATATTATTAATTGTTATTTTATTCTTAAAAATATAAGGTTCAGCCAACTGACTTATATAAGGTTATATATATTAATAATAAACATCTTGGGGTTCGTTTGACTGATTATAGTAAGTTTATTAACCTTATAGTATATTAACACAAGAAGACACGGTAAAAGTAAAATTATTTAACTTAACGTTAAATCTAAATGATAAGGATAAAATAGGACCCCAAACTAGTCTAAATTCTATTGTATAAGAGGATTTGGACCCATCCCCACCTTAGCTTCGAAATATATCAATTTTGAACTATTAAAAACCGAATTTGAATTTATAATAAAATAATATTTTTAGTTATTCCAAAGGTGCCCCTCTCCTCCCTTAAAAAGGGCATATCCTCCCTCTTTTCCTCACACCACATTGAGCCTTCAAGCTCGTCCAAACCCTGAAAAATTCTCTTCTCCACTTCCATAGCAACATCCTAGAGGTTCTGGTCTTCCTCAAAGACCAATTTTAGTGCCCTAAATGGAGATCTCAAAGAAGCGCTTCAAAGAAGAGGTAATGTCTATTACCGATTCTTTCAACGTTATTTCTTCTTCCACTTCTTCATCTTAGGTTTTTTCATTATGAAGAAATAACATCAGTATCACTCATATACTGATATGTTATTATAAGTATGAAACAACCCTATTTCACCATCTATCCATCCTATGGAAAACGAAATCACCACGCGTGCGTACGTACGGAATACCGTCTCCACGTCATGGTGTAATCTATTTTCCACCACCACCTTACATGGATGGGTATAATGGTACAAATAAAAAACTATATATGATTATGGTAAAGTGGTGTTAATTCTGAAATAGTATTCATACACTCCAATACAATTCCACGATCATGCAAATGATATCATCGCTCGTGCGTACTTACGGACTACCGTCTCCATGACGTGATGAGATTCATTCTCCACGTTAACCATTCATGAAAGATTATAAAGTATATATAATAAGTAATCATGAAATATATGACATAATAATGATACTGGATTTATGTGTATATATATCTATGTCATCTACTTATTCCATTCAACTCAATAAGGAAACGAAAACAGTGTTCATGCGTACGTACAACCTACCGTCTCTATGAACGGTGTATTTCTTTCCATTTACTGATCTATTATATATATTTATATTCTGAATATATATTATATAAATCATGTTTTATATTATAGAATTATGTAATCATGATCTATGTAATCATATGAATAATTACAAGTCAAAACACGGACAACAAATGAAACTATTTTACCCAAAACACTCTTTAACAAGGAATTTACAAAAGAACGGGTAAAATAAAGTCATATGTGAACCATATATGATATCATAAAAATTAGTATGATTCTGGAATAAGTCAATGACATTATTTAAATAATTATACAGGAGGTTCGGATACTTACGAAGCAAATCGGACATAAGGTAAGGGAAATATCACAATCTCATTTTTAACCGAGATTGTTTATACTTTTAAATTTACTGGGGTGTATTTTATCATCCACATCCATGTTTCCTCAATATGTAATATTATTTCCATCCACCTATAATTTTTTTAATCCAATTTTACCCTTCGGTGAGTTTTTAGTAAAAGATATGAAAGGAATCTTTTGTCATTTTTTGTACGAGGTGCTTTTTGACTTTTCCGAAAAAAGTACGAGAAGAATGTTTTTTAACTTATATGGCATGAATGGATTTTTAAAACAATATTTCCAAGAAGCTTACTTTAGAAGTTTTCATGTTTATTTTTAATCAACTTCTTTTATATTAGAATTTTATGACTTGTTAAGAAAGGAAAAGTGTTTTTGAAGTAGAAAGGATATTTTCGTCAAGAATGGAGTTCAAGTGTTTTATCAAAATTATTTTCCATCTAAGATAATAATGGGTTCGGTTTCTATCCCTATTATTACATTGATTTGATTATGTTGTTATGGAATTATTTTTATGAATTACTTTATCTTATATGAATTGTTTTATGATGTTACGATGTTTAAGATTCCCATTTTTATTTCATGGGTTATGCTATGATGTATGGTTTATGATTTTGTGGCACACATAAGAATGGTATCATTATGAGATGGGTGGGACCTATATCTCCCTCCAATGCTTTGGGTAAAGATTTTATATCTCATGAGATAGACATGGCTGGAACGGTAGGTTAAACTGGTTCAGTGAAACAGGACTGAAACGAGGAGTGAACTCGGTTCAGAAATGGACTTTGTCCACTAAGATAGTCTTGGAAATGAGTCTTGACTAATAAGAAATGATTCTCTATTATTATGTGTGTATGAAACAAAGATTCATTTTTTAAGTTATGATTATTGGGATTACATTTCACTACTATGATTTATCCCATTTTATGAAATTATGATTTCTTTTGCAGGTTAAGATTTCCAAAAGTTATGTTCTTATGCATATGATGTGACTGATATTTCTTTTGTTTACCCTTACTGAGCATTTGAGCTCACCCTTTTGTATGTTTTATTTCCCCAGGTCAGGAAGAAGGTTATTAAGTATGATATTCCAAAAGGGACTATAGATACGATGAAATAAATGGGAGATAGTGTAGACACTTTATGAACCAGTTGTTTATGTTTCCCTGTTTCTAAAGACACTATACCTATACGGTCCTTTCCTAGTTTTGTTATATGTTGTAATAAGTGTGCTTCAATTCTGAAGTAATAACAATGTATGTAATGTATGGGTCGTTACAGTTGGTATCAAAGGAAAGGTTTAGTCAACCTTTGGAAACTAGGATGCAAGAACTTTAGTGAGATACCTAGAGATATTTCTAAGGAATGTCTAGGGATGTCCCTAAGGTTAAGTATAAGTATAGGTTATAGTACTAGAATTACAGTAACCTAAGATGTTAGATATTGAAGGTACTCCACCTTTATTATGTTGTTTTCCCTAGCATGATTTTTGCCTCTCACACTCTTCTTTTTTGGGTTTTAGACGATGGTAGGAACCCGAAGGAACCGTGTTGATCAATGCAACGGACAATGAAATGATTGTCCTCCTGAACAAACAAATGTTATGGGAGATGCAGTGCAAAATCTTATTTCTATACTTACACAAGCTATGAATCATTATGGACTTCCAAATGGGGAGATAAGGGAACAATATTCTATTTATTCCTTCATGAGGCAACGTCCACCTTCTTTCAGTGGGTCTTCTGATCCACTTGTTGCTGAACAATAAATCAGTACCACTAAAAATATATTTTCAGTTCTTCAATGTTATGAACATGATAAAGTCATCTTAGCAGTATATCGTTTGGAAGGTGAAGCTGATCAATGGTCGAATCTTATCAATAATATGAGGCAAAGATATGAAATTGAGTCCATGGAATGGGACGAGTTCAAGAACTTATTTTTCAATAAGTACTTCCCTCGTATTCTTCGAACAAAGATGGAGAAGGAGTTTCTTGAACTAAAGCAAAAGGATGATGAATCTGTTGGTATATACGAAGCGAATTTTACAAGGCTTTCAAGGTATGAATCTGGATTTATCATCCAACATGAAAGTAAAGTTGATTGATTCTTTAGTGGATTAAAACCAAATCTTTGAAGGGAATTATCTATAAGAGACTTCAGTAGCTATGAAGAAATTGTGTGTTGTGCAATCAAGGAAGAAATAGAATTTGGTGTTACTTATCCATCTCATAGTTTTGACAAGAAACGAAAGATCGAGTTCAAGGAGAAATCTCAGAATAATGGTGAGAAGAAGATGAATGTTTCCTTATTCTCAAAGTGTGGAAATAATCATGGTGGAGATTGTCTTAAAGGGACTAGAAAATGTTTTAAGTGTTGAAAAGAAGGTCATCGAGCAGCTGAGTGTCGAAGTAATGGAAAAGGGTTTCTAATGATGTGAATAAAGAAAAGACTACAGAGAACGCACCACCAACACATCAATGCTTCAAGTGCAAGAAAATGGGGCATTATGCTAATAAATTCCCTAATCCAAGGGTTAGTGATGATCGACATGAGAAACCACTTAAGGCAAAGGACAATGTGAAGTCACATGCGATCACTATTGGAGATGTTGAATATGAAAACAATGTGGTGGAATTATTAAGTGTTTATGTAATGGGATTCCAAAATAATTTTGTATATAGTATCCTGGAATATTGGAATATTTATGTATTTGTCTATTATGGTTTTCAATAATTTTATGGTACTGGTAACCATGGAAAGTGATAGAGATATTTTTTGGAAAAAAAGATGATATGCGCATAATGAAGGGAAAACAAGAAAATGAAATGTTTGACAGTATTCATGAGCTCATGATTGATATAAGGACTAAGTGATATCATGGTTTGAGTATATAGAATTTTGAAGATTTTGGTATGTGGAAACAGTCAACATTTAACAGCATTCATGTTTTCAATAAGGTTCAATGGGTATTTTTTTTAAGAGAATACATGATTAAGGCCTTCGAATGTTTGGAATGTGACCAACAAGATATATCTTATGATATGTGGGGGATAAATGATGGCATTCATGTGATTGTTATGTGAAATTTCAAGTAATCATTTTCTTTATACTATAAGCTTGGACAGAAGTATTTTGGATAAGCCTAAAGATTGGGATGGATTATGTTGGAAATAAGTTAGTATTGTTTAAGGATAGAAGTTTTTTCGATATTATTTATGGGATGTTATAGTAATTTAGTTTTAGAAAAAGGATAACCTCCAGGATGGGCGAAAGCCCATCGCGTCGGACAAGGATGTGGGAATCGAACCCACAACCGAAGTGCGACTGGCCTTTATTGCCTACCACTAGCCTACAGGAAGTCCTTGTTTAGTAGAAACTAGTTTTATTATGATATACGAAGTATAAGTCCATTTTTGTAACCATATATAATTAATCTCACTATAGATGGACTTATGTATTTTTTGATAACTTTTCTAACCTTTTGTTTGAGACAGATGGAATGACCCGTCATTCTATCACATGATCTGCTAACACTTCACGAATAACAAATTCAACATCATTTCTTTAAGAGATGAAGTGGAAATTATTCAAGGCACGAACAACAGTGAGATTGTACCAAAATAAAGTAAGTATTTATTCTAATTCAAATTCTTCATCTTTAGGGAAATGTTCTTGAAAACCAAAAATTTTGTCCTAGTGCTCTTATATTTGATGAATCAGATGGTACCTTAGATCATCACAAATTTATGGCTTTGTGATTGCTGGATTTTCCATAGCCATGTTCTCTACCACTCTCCATCAGAACATGATGGTTAGATTTCTCTTCCATATCCATATTTTCACCTATGTGGAAACCTAGTGATTAGTTTATTTGGGTAACCATTACGTTTCATACTTTTGTTTTTAAATATTGGTATTGGTATTCCTTTTTATGATATGGGTTTCTATTAAAGAAACTTTTGAGTAGTAAACCATTTATAACCCCGACGAATTTCGAGGGCGAAATTCATTTTAAGGGGGGTAGAATGTAACACCCCGAGATTTTATGAAAAATATTCTTTTTAATTTCATTAATGTCTTGTGTTGTACGATACACCAAAAGGATCTTGCACAACACGTATCCTTTACTTTCCTTGAATTACACGCAATCGCGACCTTCTTCGATAGCGTGTGTAGTACAAAATACCGAGTTTCACTAAACAACGATATGCTATTAAAATATTATTAAAACTAGACTTTATGAATAGTAATAACCACTTTTAGAAATTTTGTAAATTTTATTTTTCAAAATTGACTTCATTTTTGGATTCGGAATATCGAAATTAGCTAGGGTGAAATTTTGGTACTTTTCGGATAACTTTCATTTTCTGATGAATAGTGAAAATTACTAAATTTTAATTAAAAACAACCTTTTTAATCGAAATAATTAATAGTGAAAAATTATTAATTTGAGTGGTTTTAAAGTATATTTAGAATATATTTTTACAATTTAATACAATGTTGTTCATTGGATGTAATTTCATATTTAAACCAGACATAAACAAATGTCAATCTTTTGATAGTTATTATCTCTTAAGAACATGTTATTTGTTTTGACGACGGGAATTAATTTTTAAATTAATTAATGCAACTAATATGTTTTGAATTTGGAAAAATAGACATCATTTTTGAGTTCATAATATCAAATATAGCATAGGCCTAATGTTTTGTATTTTTCTGGAAACTTTCATTTTTTTTTATGAATAGTAAAACCACTATGTGGTAGTTAAGAAAAATGAATTTTTCATAAAACTTCATTTTACCGCTTCTGTGAGTGGAATTTCAAAAATCCGAGAGACAGGGTTGATTTCAGTAAGTAAAATGCGATTCAATGTGATAAAAATAATTTTTGGTGAATAGTAACTTTTTACTTTTTTTACCATGGTTAAAAGTAAATAGGGTAATTAAGGGTAAAAATGATATTATTATTACCCTATCATATGTACGAATTCTATTGGATAAGGGTAATTCGACCAAAAACGACCTTAGGAATAAAATATGACCATTTAGGCCCACTTGGATTAGATTAGGACATTTATTATTAATTTATTTAAAGAAGGGTTAAAATAGTTAAAATCAAAGTTTAATAAGTATATAATTTTTAATATAGGGTTATACATATGATAAATTCGACTATAATTATTCATTAGAAAGATAAAAATATTTCCTACATAATTATATTTTATTTGAAATTTTTAGACTTTAAATATGTTAATTTATTTATGACACAATGATGATGCATTAATTATCTTATTAATGAAATATTGACATAATTTATGTTCTAAATACCCCAATAAATTTAATTTGAGACTTTTTATGAATTACACTAATTTTATAGGTTAATATGACATGTCAATATTGATTTAATTAACTTTTTTCGAACAATTAATTCTGTTATGATTTTCACAAAAATCAATTACTAAATAGTGTCAAAATTGACATAAAATAGTTTTTAAAACAATTATTATATTATTAATTGTTATTTTATTCCTAAAAATATACGGTTTGGCCAAATGACTTATATAAGGTTATATATTTTAATAATAAACCACTTGGGATTCGTTTGTCTGATTATATTATGTTTATTAACCTTATAGTATAAGAACACAAGAAGAGACGGTAAAAGTAAAATTATTTAACTTAATGTTAAATCTAAATGATAAGGTTAAAATAGGAACCTAAACTTGTCTAAATTCTATTGGATGAGAGGAGTTTGACCCATAACCACCTTAGCTTCTAAATATATCAATTTAGAACTATTAAAATTCGAATTTTACTTTATAATAAAATAATCTTTTTAGTTATTACAAAGGTGTCCCTCTCCTCCCTTATAAAAGGGAACCTCCTCCCTCTCTTCCTCACACCACATTGAGCCTTCAAGCTCAGCCAACCCCGGACAAATTCTCTTCTACACTTCAATAGAAACATCCTAGAGGTTCTGGTCTTCCTCAAAGACCAATTTTAGTGCCCTAAAAGGAGATCTCAAAGAGGCGCTTCAAAGAATAGGTAATGTATGTTACCGATTCTTTCAACTTTATTTCTTCTTCCACATCTTCTTCGTAGGTTGTTTCATTATGAAGTAATAACATCAGTATCACTCATATACTTATATGTTATTATAAGTATTAAAAAACCCTATTTCATCATCTATCCATCCTACAGAAAACGAAATCACCACGCGTGCGTTCGTACAGAATACCGTCTCCATGCTGTGGTGTAATCTATTTTCCACCACCACCTTACATGGATGGGTATAATGGTGAAAATAAACAACTATATGTTATTATTTTAAATTGGTATTAATTATGAAATAGTATTCATACACTCCAATACAATTCCACGATCATGAGAACAATATCATCACTCGTGCGTACGTACGGACTACCGTCTCCACGATGCGATGAGATTCATTCTCCACGTTAACCATTAATGAATGATTATAAAGTATATATAATAATTAATAATGAAATATATGAAATAATAATGATACTAGATTTATTTGTATATATATTTATGTCATCTACATAATTACATTCAACTCAATAAGGAAACGAAAACAGCGTTCATGCGTACGTACGGCCTACCGTCTCCATGAACAGTGTATTTCTTTCCATTTACTGATCTATTATATATATGTATATTCTGAATATATATTATATAAATCATGTTTTATATTCTGGAATTAAGTAATCATGATCTATGTAATCATATGAATAATTACAAGTCAAAACACGGATGACAAATGAAATGATTTTACCCAAAACGATATTTAACAAGGAATTTACAAAAGAACGGGTAAAATAAAGTCATAAGTGAACCATATATGATATCATAAAAAAGAGTATGATTCTGGAATAAGTAAATGACATTATTTAAATCATTATACAGGAGTTTCAGACACTTATGAAGAAAATCGGACCTAAGGTAAGGTAAATATCACAATCTCATTTTTATCCGAGATTGTTTATAATTTGAAATTTACTGGGGTGTATTTTATCATCCACATCCATGTTTCCTCAATATGTAATATTATTTCCATCCACCTACAATTTTTTAAATCCAATTTTACCCTTCGGTGAGTTTTTAGTAAAAGATATGAAAGGAATCTTTTGTCGTTTTTCGTACGAGGTACTTTTTGACTTTTCCGACAAAAGTACGAGAAGAATGTTTTTTTTACTTATACGGCATGAATGTATTTTTAAAACATTATTTCCAAGAAGCTTCCTTTAAAAGTTTTCATGTTTATTTTTAATCAACATCTTTTAGTATAGAATTTTATGATATGTTAAGAAAGGAAAAGTGTTTTTGAAGTAGAAAAGATATTTTCCTAAAGAATGGAGTTCAGGTGTTTTATCAAACTTATTTTCCAAATAAGATAATAAAGGGTTCTTTTTATATCCCTATTATTACATTTATTTGATTATGTTGTGATTTAATTATTTTTATGAATTCTTTTATCTTATATGAATTGTTTTATGATGTCACGATGTTTAAGATTCCCATTTTTATTTCATGGGTTATGCTATGATGTATGGTTTATGATTTTGTGGCACACATAAGAATGGTATCATTATGAGATGGGTGGGACCTATATCTCCCTTCAATGCATTAGGTAAAGATTTTATATCTCATGAGATAGACATGGCTGGAACGGCAGGTTAAACCGGTTCAGAGAAACAAGATTGAAACGAGGAGTGAACTCGGTTCAGAAATGGACTTTGTCCACTAAGATAGTCTTGGCAATGAGTCTTGACTAATAATAAATGATTCTATATGATTATGTGTGTATTCCAAAAAGTTTCATGTTTTATGTTATGATTATTGGGATTACATTTCACTACTATTATTTATCCCATGTTATGAAATTATGATTTCTTTTGCATGTTAAGATTTCCAAAAGTTATGTTCTTATGTATATGATGTGATTGATATTTCTTTTGTTTACCCTTACTGAGAATTTGATCTCACCCTTTTGTATGTTTTATTTCCCCAGGTCAGGAAGAAGGTTATTAAGTAAGATATGCCAAAAGGTACTATAGATATGATGAAATAAATGGGAGACAATGTAGACGCTTTATGAACAAGTTGTTTATGTTTCCCAGTTTTTAAGGACAGCATACCTATACGGTCCTTTCCTGGTTTTATTGTATGTTGTAATAAGTGTGCTTCAATTCTGAAGTAATAACAATGTATGTAATGTATGGGTCGTTACATGCATGAGATTGATATCATTCAGGTTCATGATACCAATGTACTCTAGTTATAGTTCTAGGAATATGGGATCTAATATAACATATGTACTTGGATGAGATGTGATCTGATAGAAAATGTGTCTTCAGGAGATATGTGTAGTGACCTCCCAATTGAATTTGGTATAGATGTGATGTAATGGATAGTTTTTCAAGGTGTAATTTTCAATATTTTTTGTTCAAAAGATATGATAGCTCCTTGATTTACATCATTTGTGTGTGAAAGAAGAAAATCAGTGGTAATGTGGTGTGATGTACTCTTTAAAAATATTATTATTATCATGTTATTGTACTTGTATATGAAATTTAGTTTGTGTGTAATAGCTAGGATGGGATTAGAAAGTTATACTATGTTGGGTGTGTTGGTTTTTTTCACTTATGCATTAATATCGACATTTCTTATTTTTATGGGTGAAATTTGAATGACCCTACTAGTTATAATTATATTCCTACAATATGTATAAAACTAATATTTTCTAAATTCTAGGGAGGCTTCGTAGAATATATCTGAAATTTAAATACTATTATTTAGAGTAGTTATTATGTCTATTAAATATATTTTCCTTTAGGGTATTTATTTGGAGACATTAGTCTATATTAATTTTATTTATATATGAGTTTTTGAATTGTTTTGGATTTTCTATATAATGATATAATGTTATTTATATCTATTTTTTCTTCTATCCTGGTCTAATTATTATAGAGTTTAATGTGTCCCATTTGAGATAATTATATACCCCTGGTTCTAGTCACGAACCCAAGGCATACGAGAGGGTGGACTCAATGCCATAGCATTATTTCATTATTTTCATCCTGGGAGGGGTTCCTTTTGTGGGAGGGTTTCTAAATCATATTCTTGAATCAAATTCTACTCAAAGATGAGCCTAAATAGATATGGAAAATAAAATGTCATCGAGAGACTACCATATGTCGATTTTTCTAAATAGATGTTGTAAAATTATGTATGTCTATGATTATATATCCAATATAAAATAGTAAATACATTATTCTGAAAATAGCTTGGGAAATAATAAATTGATTATTATTTATGATGTTATATATGAGTTGGATTAATCAAAATTAACAAATAGATGATGGTTCATCATAAATAGAAAAAAAATTAATCATTTAAATTGAAATTATGATTTTATATTACTATTTATTAACTAAATTTTAGAATTCATGGAATGAAAAATAATTTTTTACTAATTTATAATTTTTATATCATTGTATTTATATTACTCTTAAGAATCTATAAAATTTATATTTTTCAGTAAATTTTACAAAATTTGAAATTATTGGTTGAAAATTTTCATTAAAAATTACTCATATTCATTTGAGCATTATCAAATTATTATGTAATGGGAATATGAATGGTTTTGGACTTCCTTGTGATTTTTCATTTTCATTCATAGGTGTATAGTGGTTGAGATAATGTATATATTTAAAACAATGGTTCTTTAAAAATGGGTTTACATTTACATGTGTAGTTTAGAGTTGTTTTTATTATTTATAAATGTAACCAACGTGCTATAATTATTTTTGTAAATTAATCCTAATGTTTTGAAGTGATCAAATTATTCCTGAAAATTATTTTTTAATTTTTAGAGGATGGTTTGATGATTTTTTATTACTATATTATAATTAATTCAACATAAATTTAATTATTCTTCATTATTATTATACATTTATATTGGTTGGGGAATTTTATATAGGGTTGTTCAAAATGTTTTTTCATTATACATAAATATAAAATTGATTTTCTTATATGATAAAAAAAATAAACCCCTAGTAAAATAATTTTTTAATGCTAAAATATTTTTTTATAATTGATATTAATGGTATTCTAGAACTTCCAAATCTTATGTAATAGTGTGTAGTTTTTTCTATTTAATACATAAATTTGGAAAATATTTTAGTCTTCGTAAATATGAGTATGTAATAATTTAGTACCACTATATAAGTGTAGATTTTATACTGAATGATCTATGTAATGGTATATCATGATTTTCATCAACGAAATAATGTTCATCTATGAAAAAATTCATTTTATAAATTTAGAGAGAACTACCGTAACACAGTACACTCTTATTGTGTAAGATACAATTATTTTTCTCAAATTACTACATTTCTTTCCAATTTTTATTCTTAAATGTAATTTTAATAATAAATGTTGAAATAAATAACGTATTTTTTATGGTAATATATTTAAACAATATATTTGGAATCTCTCAGTTGTTGGAGTCCTAAAACATTTAATGTGAATAACACTACTATAAACCAAATCAATAATATATTTTTACAAGAATAAATATAATTTATGGATGGGTATCAATGTATACCTATAAAATCGCATTTTTTGGAATAAAAACTAGTATCATTCCTACCATTCTGGTTTATCTTAGACTCCCTTCATGTTTGGATGATCCAATCTTTCCCTTTGAGATTAGAGAGCCTTGGAAAATTTTTTTGAGGATTTATCCTTTATTTTAATAACTAGTTATCCTCCTCCCATATCTTGTTTTTTTCTTCAATGTTATCTTTTTATTCTTCTAGGAAATTATATCTTTAAATTATATTTTAATTAGTGAATTTTTTATAGATATATGTTTTATTTTAATATTTTTAAATATGTATGATATAAAATAATCAGAGAAAAATATGTAAAAGAATCATGTCATGATATATTATTCATTAAACTATAATTATGTATAGGAATAAAATTGATTTATTGATACAATTTTCCTATTTTTTCAAATAGTGGAGTTCATCGATAGATTTAAATTATTCATAAAATTATAATAAGATTACAATGGTTGGAATAAAAGAAATAACATATGATGATTTTTTTCAAATCATTTTTTATGATCATATTTTAATTCAAGGAATAATTTTATGAAATTAAACATATGGTTTCATACCGGATTTTGATTGTAACACCCCGAGCTTCCATGATACGCTTCTCATTCAATAAGGCAATAGCTTGCATTGTACGCAACTTCGAGTTCTAAAACACCGCGACTAATCAAAGTAGCCATTATGAATAGTAATAACCACTTTTTAAAATTATAGAAATTTTATATTTCAAAATGGACTTCATTTTTGTATTACTAATATCGAAATTATCCTAAGTTTAATTTTTTGTAACTTTCTGAGAACTTCCAATTTTTTATGAATAGTGATAAATACTTAAAACAACTTTTTTAATCCAAATAATTTATTGTGATAAATTATACTATTTATTGGTTTTAAAGTATAATTAGAATATATTTTTACCATTTTATCCAATGGTGGTCATTAGAATTAATTTAACATTGAAATTGGACATAAACAATTGCCAATCTTTTGATATAAAGTGTTTCTTAAAAACACGCTATTTGTTGTGACAGCGGGAATTGATTATAAAATTAATTAATTCAACTTATATGTTTGGAATTTTGTAAAATAGACATCATTTTTGAATTCGGAATATCAATTATAGCTTAGGGTGAAGTTTTGGCATTGTTATGAAAAACATCAATTTTTGATGAATAGTGAAACCACTAAGTGGAAGTTAAATAACTGATTTTTCGTTTAAATGAAATATTACCAATTCTGTGATTTTATTTTCAAAAATCTGACATACATGGTTGTCATTAAGAAGTATAATGTGGTTCAATGAGATTAAAATAATTTTTTTGGTGAATAGTAACTTTTAAGTTCTTAATCCCGATTAGAGGTAATTAGTGTAGTTTATGGTAAAAACAATGTTTTAATAATATGAGATGATCTTGACACTTGCCCTACTCCTATTGGATGAGTCATGGCCGACCAAGAAAACCCATGGGTCAACTTGGGGACCCCATGGAGCCACTTTAGTTAGAAAATGACATAAATACATTTTATTTAATGTTAAAGTAAAAAATGACACAAACATAAAATGTTTTACTAAAATAATTTTTACATGGGGTTATACAAGTCATATATTTGACTATAAATATTCATTGGAAATCTAAAAAGATTTCCTACATCATAGTATTTTTTTTATAATTTTAAGACATTAAATAAATTAAATTATTTATGACATCATGATGATGCAGCGATGACCTCATTATTTAACGATTTAAATAAAATGAGAAGATAATGTAAAATCCAAGGCTTACACTTGTCCAAAGCCTATTGGATGGGTATATATAGAACCCTTATCACCTTAGCCTCGAATTATATAAGTTTGGGACCTCTAAAATCCGAAACTCATTTTATAATAAAGTGACTTTTCTTTACATTCCAAGAGTGCCCCTCCTCTCCACTTATAAAAGGCCCCCACCTCTACCACCTTATTCACACATTAAAGCCATTTGGCTCGGCCAACCTCTGCCCAAATACTCTCCCAACATCCCCCTCTTACTCCTAGAATCCTCACTTTGGGAAGAACTCTTCCCAAAGAAGCCTTTGCCTCAAATCAAAAAGTGTTACCCGTTTTAAAGGTAGTGTTTTCTCTTATGTTCTTTTGTTTTATTTTGCTTCTCCAACCCCCTAAACTCTTTTTATTTTTTTCTTTTGTAACAACACCAGTATCCTCAATATACTAGGATGTTGTTATAAGAAGTATTCGAGCTACACTTACACACACCTACATCTAATGGTTAATGAACATACTGTTTCTGTGTATGGTGAATTTCTGCCTCACGAAATGATGATTGTTCAAATTCTTTTAACACCTATAATGGTGGCCATTTTGATGACAATATTTTCATATATGATATATATATTATGTTTATGTTTTCATTATCCTTCTGTATTTATCATTTATGGCATACTTTATGATTTCCATTATGGGTAAACACAATAATTTCATTTTAGGAAGTGCGGACTACCGCCCCCTCAAAGTGATTTGAATCGTTAATGCCATATGTGGGATGTATAAAGGATGGAGTAAATGGTATTATACATTATATTATACTGTAATTATATTATACCTATATATAATTATAACTTCATTCCATTAAATATGAAATAGAAATGAAAGTAGCGTTCATGCGTATGTACGGATTACCGTCTCCATGAACGGTGCATTTCATTTCTTACCTCTAAATGTCATGTAATATTATGAATGAATGTATATACTGGATATATATGAGATATATGATATCTATATCATGAATATAATTCTGTATATAACGGATATTTCACCACATGAACAACTCGTAATTATAAGAAGTCTATTTTTGACTCAAGTACCAAAGATCAACAAAACGACCGTTATTAACTTAAATAATTACATAATGTTCATATCGTTGTAATAAGTGATATAAAAAGGATAATTAAATTGAAAATGGTTCTTAATAAGTTATATATTAACTCTAGTTTATTATTCAGGAGGTTAAAGAACGGTTGAGTCAAGTCAGAAACGAGGTAAGGGTTTACTTCACAACCTCTTCATTATCCAAGGTTGTTTATACATAATTATCTACTGGGACCTCGTTATCATCCACATCCATGTTTCTTAAAAATGTCTTTCAAAACATTTTTACTATTAAATGGAAAATGTGTTAAAGTAATTTACACCCTTATACATTTTTGAAAGGAATCTTACCGTCATTTTCCAAACAATGTACTTTTTGACCTCTTTGACAAATTTAAGGTAAGAATGTTTTTTTTAACTTATACGGCGGGTGCGGCTATTTTCCGCCATTATAACTTCGTCGAAGCTTCCATAACAAGCTTATAAGAATATCTTCAAAGTAAATGTATTATTTTATAATTATGGGAATTTTAAATGATTTCAAAAAGGAGAGATATTACTCTCAAATAGCTTTGATTTCATCCATGTCAACATCCTTTGATGGGTTTTAAGTTTAATTGAAATTGATTTATGATACAAAACTTCCATTGAACATTTTGTGAAATATTTGACTGTGGATGTGTTATTTTTATACCATCCATAGTTTATAGAGAAATTGTTGACATTTCGTATGCTAGTTTTAATACGAATATTTATGTTATGTTTAAACCTATTCATATGAGGAATGTATTGGACTTAATAAGTGACGGGTGGAGCCCGCTATAGCTCCTCGAGGCATCGGTAGGTCTCATGAGACAACTAGACGTTGAATTGGCCGAGGCCCTTTCCCAATTTGATTTATGGTTTTGGCCGAGGCCTTAATCATTTTAGACGTCTTGGCCGAGGCCTTGACAAAATGTTTCAGAATGTCTGGCATTATACATTCCCTCATTATGAAAGTGGTTATTGATATTGCATGTGATTATTCGACTAGTAGAATATCCATGTGAGTAAGTAAATGGAATTATTTAATTTTATTTTTTCCATATTATGTTATAGTTCGTGTTTAAAAGTCTTTTGTTTTATTTATAAATTTCCTTAAATGTTAATGTTTATTTATGAAAGCTTCAGCATTATTGTTATCTTTACTGAGCATCTGAGCTCACCGCTTTCAATGTTTTAATATTTTCCAGGATGTGAAGAAGTATTTTATGAATGACCTGCAGGGATAGTCAAAAGAGGATATAAGTGTGGACTATAAAGACTTTGTTATTAGTTTTTCACTTTATGATGTAATGTAACATTTATGAATGTATCTAGTGTTTCCAAGGATACTAAACTAATCGGTCTTTCGAGACATGATCTTTTGTGATCATGCCAATGTTACGAAGTAACGCACCGGCTCTGGGTAGCTGGGGTCGGGCGTTATAGTTGGTATCAGAGCCAGTTTAGTACTAACCTTGGAAGCTAGATTTAGATAAACTCTGATTAGAGCACATAGCCCAAAGATAGTCTTTGAGGATTAGTATAGAAGAACTTCCTAGAATTTTGGTATTATAGAGATGTTATGAGTTTTCCGAGCAATAAATCCCGGTCTGGATACGAGCAGGTAGAGGCGGCTCTGGCACAGATGTACCTAGGGGTAAAACCCGAAAACACCGCTTTGAGCTAGACTCGAAGGGGAACTGGTGCACGACAACGGGCCTTGCTGCACTCTTGGTTACGACACTCCCGGGGGATATGCTTAGGATAATTCTCATTTTCTATACAAAACACTATGAACGGTTATGAGTATATACTTCCTCAATGAAAACATTTTTATGATTATGGATTATATTCATAAATAGTTCAATTTATGTTAAGTATTTTATAAGTATAGAATTTTGTATTTTGATTCATAAACAAATCTAGTTTATGCCATTGTTTAGAAATGGCGCCTAGTGGAAGGAATGGAAACTGTATCAATGCACGCACTCCGTGTAGGGATTTTCCTCCTTCTCAAGATAATTATTGTGGATCTGGAGATACAACTGGTGCTGATCAACTTAATACCATACTGGGACAACTCACTCAGGTTATGAATAATAACCTTACTCATATGGAGCACCCTGATCCGCAATGTGGAGGATCAATGTTAGACCACTTCATGAGGCAACAACCACCAACATTTAATGGGGGTAAAAATTCGTTAGTAGCAGAGCAATGGATAAACTCCTTAGAGAAAATATTCCATGCCATGGGGAGTAGCGAAAGGGAGAAGGTTATCATGGCAGTTTACCGCCTCACTGGAGATGCCGATCAATGGTGGTCATTGATTCAAAACACAAAGGAAGATGAAGAAGTATCAAATATGGAATGAAGAGAGTTCAAGGATCTTTTCTTAGAAAAATAATTTCCACATGACCATCGAGCAGATATGGAAAGACAATTTTTGAGTCTGAGACAAAAGGAGGATGAGAATGTCGCAAAGTATGAGGCCAACTTTACAAGGTTAGCGAGACATGTTGCAGATTATATACGTAACCCAAGGAGTAATATTGATAGTTTCTTTGATGGGTTAAAACCATTTCTCCGTCGAGCTTTAGTATCACAATCCTTCTCATCATACGAAGATATTGTCTCGTGTGCTATCAAGACAGAAAAGGAATTCTCTATGTCTTATGACAACAATGTAAAGCAAGAGAAGAAGAGAACGGTGGAACAAGAGATAGATAAAAGGAAAAAGGGAAAGAAGGATTTTCCATTATGTGATAATTGTGGGAAGAATCACCCCGGTACTTGCCTAAAAGGAATGGGAGTTTGTTATAAATGTAGAGAAAAGGGTCACCAGGCTCGTGATTGCAAGGGAATGAAAGAGGCTATCAAAGTTGAATGCTACAATTGTAGAGAAATGGGTCATTATGCAAATGAATGTCCTAAGTGTCAGGGAAACTTACCACAGAAAAGGCCAAGGGATCAAGGAAAATTTTATGCTGTTACTACAGTTGAAGGAGAATAACTAATGTAATGGTGCTTTTGGACTCATAGATTATATTCTGGTTATTAGAATAATGTGATATATATATAAGGATTGTACTGCAGTACTTGTTGATTTCAGTAAGGTTTTTATATTTTTAGTATGTGACAATAAGAGAAACTTTACTTTGTTTGAGGAATCTGATAAATTGATTTTGGAATTAAGAGACCTTTTAGAGAAAGTATGGACAGAGGTATATTGGATAATTATAAAGGTTGGAGTGGATTAAGTTTATCTTTGGATAGTATTTTTTAATGTTAAAAATTTTTGAAGATTATTTTTGGAATATTATGATACTATAGTTTTAGGAAAAGGACAACCTGCAGGGTGGGGCATAACCCGTTGCGTCGGACAAAGCTGCAGGAATCGAACCCACAATCATAGTGCGACAGGCCTCTATTTCCTACCACTAGCCTACAAGAAGTCCCTGATTATTACAAAATAATTTTACTAATCTAAATGGTATGTGTTAACATTTGGAACCTTATACAATTAGGATAAGTATAATATTTTTGAGTTCTATTATCTTTTTGAGTGAAAGATGAGTTGAAGGTTGAAACTCTAATTGTCAAGCATAAATATATATATACCCATCTCTTATTCAATGAATAAATTAATTCTTAAACTTTAGTAAAGGTATATTAAAAAAATGTGTTATCCTAATACCATATGTCTTGTTGAACTGATGATATTTTAAATCAACATAGATTGAAGGCTTTGAGGCCCTCAATTTGACAGTTGATTGTGATTGATGACCTCAATCACTCCCTACAAATATTTACGTTTTACCTCCAATTATATGTCTCTAATTGCCACCAATGTTCTCCTAATCGAGATCCTAATTGGGTGGTGACTTTTTCATTTCCCTTTCCCTCTTATTAAGACTAAATTTTATTAACCTTATTTCTGATGTGGGATTTCCACAAATGTATATTTTCAACCTTTTATTTTCAAAGAAAAAATTTCAAATTGCGAGGACGCAATTTATTGAAGGAGTGGAGAATGTAACACCCCGAGCTTCCATGATACGCTTCTCATTAAATAAGGCAATAGCTTGCATTGTACGCAACTTCGAGTTCTAAAACACCGCGACTAATCAAAGTAGCCGTTATGAATAGTAATAACCACTTTTTAAAATTATTGAAATTTTATATTTCAAAATGGACTTCATTTTTGTATTCATAATATCGAAATTATCCTAAGTTTAATTTTTTGTAACTTTCTGAGAACTTCCAATTTTTTATGAATAGTGATAAATACTTAAAACAACTTTTTTAATCCAAATAATTTATTGTGATAAATTATACTATTTAGTGGTTTTAAATTATAATTAGAATATATTTTTACCATTTTATACAATGGTGGTCATTATAATTAATTTAACATTGAAATTGGACATAAACAATTGCCAATCTTTTGATATAAATTGTTTCTTAAAAACACGCTATTTGTTGTGACAGCGGGAATTGATTATAAAATTAATTAATTCAACTTATATGTTTGGAATTTTGTAAAATAGACATCATTTTTGAATTCGGAATATCAATTATAGCTTAGGGTGAAATTTTGGCATTGTTCTGAAAAACTTCAATTTTTGATGAATAGTGAAACCACAAAGTGGAAGTTAAATAACTGATTTTTCATTTAAATGAAATATTACCACTTCTGTGATATGATTTTCAAAAATCCGACATACATGGTTGTCATTAAGAGGTATAATGTGGTTCATTGAGATTAAAATAATATTTTTGGTGAATAGTAACTTTTAAGTTCTTAATCGCGATTAGAGGTAATTAGTGTAGTTTAAGGTAAAAACAATGTTTTAATAATATGAGATGAGCTTGACACTTGTCCTACTCCTATTGGATGAGTCATGGACGACCAAGACAACCCATGGGTCAACTTGGGGACCCCATGGAGCCACTTTAGTTAGAAAATGACATAAATACCTTTTATTTAATGTTAAAGTAAAAAATGACACAAACATAAAATGTTTTACTAAAATAATTTTTACATGGGGTTATACAAGTCATATATTTGACTATAAATATTCATTGGAAAGCTAAAAATATTTCCTACATCATAGTATTTGTTTTATTATTTTTAGACATTAAATAAATTAAATTATTTATGACATCATGATGATGCAGCGATGACCTCATTATTTAACGATTTAAATAAAATGAGAAGATAATGAAAAATCCAAGGCTTACACTTGTCCAAAGCCTATTGGATGGGTATAGTTAGAACCCTTATCACCTTAGCCTCGAATTATATAAGTGTGGGACCTCTAAAATCCGCAAATCATTTTATAATAAAGTTACTTTTCTTTACTTTCCAAGAGTGCCCCTCCTCTCCACTTATAAAAGGCCCCCACCTCTACCACCTTATTCACACATTCAAGCCATTTGGCTCGGCCAACCTCTGCCCAAATACTCTCCCAACATACCCCTCTTACTCCTAGAATCCTCACTTTGGGAATAACTCTTCCCAAAGAAGCATTTGCCTCAAATCAAAAAGTGTTACCCATTTTAAAGGTAGTGTTTTCTCTTATGTTCTTTTGTTTTATTTTGCTTCTCCAACCCCCTAAACTCTTTTTATTTTTTTCTTTTGTAACAAAACCAGTATCCTAAATATACTAGGATGTTTTTATAAGAATTATTCTAGCTAAACTTACACACACCTACATCTAATGGTAAAAGAACATACTGTTTCTGTGGATGGCGAATTTCTGCCTCACGAAACGATGATTGTTCAAATTCTTTTAACACCTATAATGGTGGCCATTTTGATGACAATATTTACATATATGATATATATATTATGTTTATGTTTTCATTATCCTTCTGTATTTATCATTTATGGCATACTTTATGATTTCCATTATGGGTAAACGCGATAATTTCATTTTAGGAAGTGCGGACTACCATCCCCTCAAAGTGATTTGAATCGTTAATGCCATATGTGGGATGTATAAAGGATGGAGTAAATGGTATTATACATTATATTATACAGGAATTATATTATACCTTTATATAATTATAACTTCATTCCATTAAATATGAAATAGAAATGAAAGTAGCGTTCGTGCGTATGTATGGCTTACCGTCTCCATGAACGGTGCATTTCATTTCTTACCTCTAAATGTCATGTAATATTATGAATGAATGTATATACTGGATATATATGAGATATATGATATCTATATCATGAATATAATTCTGGATATAACGGATATTTCACCACATGAGCAACTCGTAATTATAAGAAGTCTATTTTTGACTCAAGTACCAAAGATCGACAAAACGACCGTTATTAACATAAATAATTACATAATGTTCATATCATTGTAATAAGTGATATAAAAAGGATAATTAAATTGAAAATGGTCTTTATAAGGTATATATTAACTCTAGTTTATTATTCTGGAGGTTAAATAATGGTTGAGTCAAGTCAGACATGAGGTAAGGGTTTACTTCACAACCTCTTCATTATCCAAGGTTGTTTATACATAATTATCTACTGGGACCTCGTTATCATCCACATCCATGTTTCTTAAAAATGTCTTTCAAAACATATTTACTATTAAATGGAAAATGTGTTAACGTCATTTACACCCTTATACATTTTTTAAAGGAATCTTAACGTCGTTTTCCAAACAATGTACTTTTTGACCTCTTTGACAAATTTAAGGTAAGAATGTTTTTTTTAACTTATATGGAGGGTGCGGCTATTTTCCACCATTATAACTTCGTCGAAGCTTCCCTAACAAGCTTATAAGAATATCTTCATAGTAAATGTATTATTTTATAATTATGGGACTTTTAAATGATTTCAAAAAGGAGAGATATTACTCTCAAGTAGCGTTGATTTCATCCATGTCAACATCCTTTGATGGGTTTTAAGTTTAATTGAAATTGATTTATGATACAAAACTTCCATTGAACATTTTGTGAAATATTTGACTGTGGATGTGTTATTTTTATACCATCCATAGTTTATAGAGAAATTGTTGACATTTCGTATGCTAGTTTTAATACGAATATTTATGTTATGTTTAAACCTATTCATATGAGGAATGTATTGGACTTAATAAGTGACGGGCGGAGCCCGCTATAGCTCCTCGATGCATCGGTAGGTCTCATGAGAATACTAGACGTGGAATTGGCCGAGGCCCTTTCCCAATTTTATTTATGGTTTTGGCCGAGGCCTTAATCATTTTAGACGTCTTGGCCGAGGCCTTGACAAAATGTTTCAGAATGTCTGGCATTATACATTCCCTCATTATGAAAGTGGTTATTGATATTGCATGTGATTATTCGACTAGTAGAATATCCATGTGAGTAATTAAATGGAATTATTTAATTTTATTTTTTCCATATTATGTTGAAGTTCCTGTTTAAAAGGCTTTTGTTTTATTTATACATTTCCTTAAATGTTAATGTTTATTTATGAAAGCTTCCGCATAATTGTTATCTTTACTAAGCATCTGAGCTCACCCCTTTCAATGTTTTAATATTTTCCAGGATGTGAAGAAGTATTTTATGAATAACCTGAAGGGATAGTCAAAAGAGGATATGAGTGTGGACTATGAAGACTTTGTTATTAGTTTTTCACTTTATGATGTAATGTAACATTTATGAATGTATCTAGTGTTTCCAAGGCTACTAAACTAATCGGTCTTTCGAGACTTGATCTTTTGTGATCATGCCAATGTTACGAAGTAACGCACCGACTCTGGGTAGCTGGGGTCGGGGCGTTACATTGATTTTATTATCCAAATATGGAATTTTCATGTATTTTATTAACATTTTGGTTTCATGAATTAGAATTCAGACAAAATTGATTTAAATATTTTATACAATGATAACAACTAAAAAGGAATAAGAATGAATTTTTTGAAATAGTAAAAAATTTATTATATAATTTTGTTATTTCTAGAATTGAATTGGAATTAATTTCTCATGATGAAGATAATTATTTCTATCTTAATATTCTATAAAATCATATCTTCTTGTTTATTGTTCATATTTATGTAGGAATATTTAAATTATAGAAATTAAATACATCTCTTATAGTATCTAAAAGATATATTATTTGATATATGTTGGAATTGTTTAAGAGAGTAAAAGTATAGTTGTATGTTATACTACTAATTTACATTATAACATGTGGATATACTTTTTTTATAATTCTAGAAATTACTATTTTGAACCATGATAATTATCACATTACTTGATAATTAATATACATCACATTATGGATGATTATGAAATTAAATTATATAAATAATTAAGTTGGGGATATTATAATTATAATATCTTAGGAACTACACTCCTGAATCCTATCCATAATTCATGAGCATTACATTTCCGACTATGATGAAGATATTTGTTACAATATTTTTTCAATCAAAACCAAATAGAAATCAAAAGGAATATTTGGATCACTTAAATTCTATTGGATATTATTGGTTTATAAATTTATAGAATTTGGAAAACTCATATATAAACAATACCCATGTCCTAAAATAAACATTTCTTCAATTTAAACTAGCTTTTCTAATTTTAAATTATGTAATCAATATTATCCTTGTGAAATAATTTATAGAAATATATCATTAACTTTATTTGTTTAACCTATAGAAAAGTAAACATTATATTAGAGAGAAAAAATTATATATAAGGAAAATTTTAAGAATTAAGAAATGTATTTTACTAGTGAGAATATGACTATAATATGGGTATGATAACATAATAAAACTTCATGAGTATAACATATATACATTAGTTCCCATAAATTCATTGATAATCTCTCATGAAAACAGGGAATATTTAATAAAACATATAAATTACACAAGAATAAATTATCATGTTTCATATTATAAAAATCATGATCAAATGAAACCTAAAAAACCCATAGAGAAAACATATTTGTATTGTGGAATATCATCTTATATAATCTTTACAAAGCCCTTATAGATCCCTTACAAAATGAAATTACTATACCAACAATATCCATTAAAATTCTCCACAGAACATAATAATTATATAATGCATTAGATCCCTATCTAGTATCAGCCATCATATAATATATAATAAACTAATCCTATGAAATATGGGCACATGGGTCATTTTTATGGTCTAAGAACCACAAAATGAATAATTAAAATAGAGAATTTGTATCATCATAACTCATTGAAACAAAATTTATTCTATTAAGAAAATAATTAACATGTGGAGATCAAATTAGTTCTATAAAAACATCTTTAAAAAAAATTAACCCATGTAAAAGAAATGGATTTTAGGAAAATCCCATTGAGACATTATTAACATGTGTAAAATAAACATGTTCCATAATAATCTCTTTAAAACTAATTAACTATTAGAAAGAAATAGGTTCCAAAACAACCTCATTAATACATGAATAATCCTGTGAAAATAATATAGTTCCCTTAATTTCTCATTAATACATGATTAACTCATAAAAAATGATTTCCATAATAATATCTCTGAAACATGATAAACCTAGGTAATAGATTCAGGTTCCATAACAGCCTCTTCAAAAGTATCATAATTCATCTTGGTAATGAATAAGGATGGTATCATTAAAAAATATCCTAATTTTAAAAAATTTAAAAATTAAATTTTTTGATGTTGATGTATGGAAATACCAATAAAATATATTAAAATACATTTTTAGGAAAATAAACTTTTTATTTTGAAAATTGATTTTTAAAGAAAAAAATCATGGAAATACATTTCATTAAAATAAACCATTAAATAATAAATAGGAAGATTTCAAATTTATTTAAATAAATTATAGAGTAAAATATTCTTTATAATTTAAAAAAAATACTTGTTAAAACATGTCTTGAAACATTTTTTAGAAAACATGATTTTCGAAGAAAAACATTTTTCGATCTAAAAGTAGATTTATCATAAACTCATTATTTGAAATCTTGAGTTTATAAACAATGTCAAATGAATGGATAAAAATTATAATCATTACATAACCATAGGATAATAAATATAATGTTAATTATATGGAGTTATATCATATTATTTCATCATTGGAGACATAATGTCAAACAATCGCTGTAAAAGACGAGATTGTAAGATGAATCTATTAACACTTTGGTAACATTGAATATTAATCCAAGTTATAAGATTACATTAAATTAAACTCAAAATATAAGAAAACTTTATAAATTATTTATGTTAGATTTCCAACTAGATGCATATACATCTCATTAATGAATGTTGGTCCATAAATTAATATAACCCTCAAAGAAGCAATATTGTTATAAATATCAATGTCCTCTTTTGTAACTATAAAATATTAAACCCCATATAAAATAGATCATATAATGGATATTTAAATATAAATAAATTTAAGCTTATGAATCATAAAATACATTTATTGGAATTATAGATGTTGTACAACAAAATAATTGCTAAGCAAGACATTTATCTCACACAAATAAAAGTTACATGGGAAAACCCCATACCTCATGCCTCCTATTATTTGAACAATATTGAACATAATATATATATATTAAACAAATACTTTACATAATGAATATGAGTATTTATATTTTTACTATCATATATGATTTCTATATGACCTTTTATTCCCCGTTTTTGAATAATTCAATGTTAAAGATACCTTTTGGGTAAAAGTCTCCTTGTTTTTCATATATCATTTGAGTTTTTATATTTGGTCAACAAAGTTCAATAATTGTTTTAAGTTCTCCTAGAATTTAAACATGAAAAAATATCATATATTTTTATTATATTTTTATTTATAGTAATCCATACAATTTAGTGATAGTAAATGAAATACATTTTCTATGGAGACGGAAGGCTGTATATACACATGATTATGGAATCTATTTTATTATAATTTTTAAATAATGAAACATAATATATATATATATATATTATAATCATAGTATAATATTTATCTCATATACATCACATTTATTTTTTGAACACATCCCTAATGCATTCCGTGTAATGTGTGAATGAATCACATCTCTTTGTGAGGCGGTAGTCCACCAAATAGAAGAACGATGTTATATATTCCTAGAAAATGGATATGATGAAGTTATATGTTATATAATATTTCAGGATTCCTAATTAACTCATAAAATCATATATTAAAAGATGTTATGTTATTATTATTACCTTGAATGGCAGTAGTAGATAGATGAACAACCTCTATTTGCATGGCAGTAGACTACCAAACACATGAATTATGATTTCGTAACCCATTTTATAGACATGTGTGTGGTTTTAGGTCATTCAAAGAACATAAAAAATTTAATATAATGTGATTATTTTATAAACTTGATATAAAAAAATTTAGGATGTGGAGACAAAAAAATAGAAAATCCTTTAAAATAACATTACATCTTCTTTGGGTATCTTCCTTATATACTAAGTAAAACATTGTAAGGTACATTATTTAAAATACTGATTTTATGATGAAGTAAGGGAATTAGAGAGGTGATTTTTTTAGGTTTTGATGATCCAAATATCATGAGAGGTGTGAATATGCGTAGTGAGTGAGTCACTTTTTCTATTTTAAGAGGAGTTGCATTTTTGTGATATTTAAAAATATTTACTATTCGGAGCTCTACATTACATAATGTTCCTAAAAAATTGCATAATAACATATGTAGGCATTATTTGTTTAATAAAAAACACTAAAAAATATAAATTACATTTTTTTAATATGTTTTCCATAATTGTTAAATTCCCTAATTTTTTTGTTTTGGTCCTTCATTAAAGTAATTATTTCTATTTCTTCAAAAAAAGAAATTATTTCTATAACCTATGAAATTCATACATTAAGATAAAATTAAAGTTATAATTATTAGATAATGTATAACCAATTATTTTAAAAATAAAATATAAAATATAAAATAAAAAGATCCTGAGTGGTGGAATTTAATATTAATATAAGATAATGTAACATGTAAAAACACCACTTTAACCATAACTATGACCACAATGTTTTTAATACATATAGAAAATTATTTTAATTTTAAATAATAAATTGTTCAATTATTGGACCATATTTTTTATTTATTATCATTCAAAAATAATTTTACATAATAATGTTGGTTTAAATATTATAAATCATTTAATAAAAAATAAATTATTATAAAATAGCATTAATGTCAATTGTGACATTTATTCATTTAATTTTAAATATAAAAATATCAAGATAAAAATGGAATTAAAATATTTATGTTAATAGATTTATATCAGGATATATTAATCTAAAAAATTAGTGGAACACAAAAAATCATTTTATTTACCTCACTTTAAAAAAAATTGTGTCATTAACATTAAATAATTATTTAATAAATAGTCCTTGTATGGGAATTTCATAACCATTTTATGAAATTATATCATCCCTAAAAATTAAAAATAAAATATAATGATAAATTTTTTTATATTTTTTATTTATATTTATATCCAAAACAGTGTATTTTTTTCTCTATCCCCAACGCATTATAGAAAATAAAAGGAAGAAAGATATTTATGTTCATTATTTCACTAATTATATGGGTAGCCATCATGGGACGGTGTCCTATAAAATAATATATTTAGAAAATAATTTCCTATTGGTATATTATGTCCAGACATTGGGTGTGGGACAAGTATTGGGTCATTTGAACACCTTATATTCTATGTTTAAACACTAAGTAAACTCACTTTTACCATAATCATTGTAATTAATTTTAATGTTCTTCAATAATTACATTGTTAAAAAATAAATTTAACCTTATTAGATAATATATATTATACTAACTTAAAATTTAAAATTCAATTTACAAATTCATTTCATAGAAGTTTTATAATTTAATTTATGATTAATCCTATATATGTGACGAGAATGTGGGTTTTTAAGGTGAACAAGTTACAATGTTCACAATGTTTTATATCAATATGGAATATGAAAATTATTAAAATGACCTATGTTGGATAAATAAATTTATAAATTCTGTATTATGACATTAAAAAAATTTAAAATATAATTTAAAATTTTAAATATTATAAGTGATAAAGCGGTTTTTAATTTAAATTCAGTATTTTCCACTATTCATGAAGAAATAGAACTTTTCACCAAAATAGAAAAAACTCACCCAATAAAATATCATATTTTGCTGCCAAATTTTTTTTTTGTAAAATAAAATTTATAAAATAACCAAAAAATATTTTTTAAATTAGTTTTCCATAAAGGACGACAATACATTTTTTAGAAAAAAATACAGGTTTTCTAGGAAAATTGGTTTTATATTTATAAATTTTATAGAAAAAACATAGGATGAATGTTTAAAATTATATTTAATATTATATATATATATTATAAATATAATAAAATAGGAGTTTTTTAATTATTCTTAACTTCACTAGTGTTCATTTAAATAATTTTTTTGAAAAATATTTCCTTTTTCTTCAAAAGTGTTTTATTTTCATTTATATGTAATTGTTTTTCTAAAAATCAATATATATATATATATAATGTTTGTATTTCAGTCAATATTATTCATCATCCCCATTCCAACTGCAATTTTATAATGGCAATATATATTATAGGTTTTTTATTCGATGTTGCACGATAAATATGAAATCAAACAATAAAATTACAAGGTTGCATGTAATGTAGGATAAGTTAATCTTGTGTATAATTTGTGATACTAAAAATAAAATTCTTATTGTAAAATATTTGGGTTCTAAATCCCCCCTCACACTTTTATTGTTTTTTCCCTACAATTTTATCAATTTCTTGGAAATAATATTGTTCATCATTTGAAATTACATTTCTTATAAACCCACATAATCAAAAGGGAAACTAAAATATCCTCTCAATGAAAGAGAAAGGGAAGTAAAAAGGTCATATATAATTAGACATAAATTGGTTTATAAATAGTAGAACACATTTGAGAATTGTGGAAAATTATAAATAATTATAGTTATTGATTGAGGATATTGATAACAATAATGTGAATATTCAATGGAAAATTGAGGGACTGGAAACCATAAATCTGTGATAATTGAAAATACCATCAGTTCATTAGAAATTAAGGTTCTAGGATAAAATTTTTGTTTTAAGACCCTTTTCATGTAATTAATGAATTTATATTACCATCTAGTTTAAAATAATATTTATTTATACTTACTGGTTGATTATAATTTCAAACATTGGTAATTTTCCACAACAAAATTATCTTTTCATTAGAAGATGTTTATTCAGTATGAATTTCTCATGCTTAAAGCACTAAAATAAAACATTAAAGGACCAAATAATCTCCATAATCATAATAATATATTCTTCCAACCTATAGAAATTATAAAAATATAAAATATTTATCACATGGAAAGATAAGAATTAAAATGAGTAAGTTAAAATATAATACACTAATCTTCAAAATTCACTAGTAATACGTAAATTTCAAACTAAATCATTCAATAAAAATTTATACCAAATAATCTCAATAATGTTGAAATTAAATAGTGTTTTAATTACAATGGTTATATCATACCTTTTATATTTCCATTCTCAAAATATGGTAAGCATGTATTGAAGTGAAATTAATCAATTTGTAATCTATTCACATTACAATAAAATGGGTATCTATATGATAAGTCATGTGATCTCAATATCCAAGAACATATAACCCCTAAATATTTTCAATTCCTTTAATATAATTTCCTTAAAATTTAAATGTATAATTCATGTTAATCCAGAGATTTCAATAAATATTTTAACTTGTTAAAATATATTATTAAATGTTATTAATCAAATTAATATATAATCACTTAAAACATCAAAGAGGTTTCTAAGACTTTAAACATGTGATCATATTTAATCTTACAATTTATGATGGTAAAAATGACACATTAGATAAATTATCATAAAACATATTAAACTAATATAAATCTAAACAGACCGTTGATGCAGACTATAACAACCCTGGACCCACACTATTGGATCCTATGATTAAATCATTAACATTAAATTTCGGTCAATGATGATGATATATGTAAAACAAATTTTTCCATTAAAACCATTAATAATAAAAAGGAATGTTTTATTCACATAAATTATTGAATAAAATTTAGGTTTATAGTTTTATAGAATTATGATGAATCATGTAAAAACTATACCCAAGTAATTAAATTAACATTTCTCCCATTTTACCCATATTTTATTATATCACATTATGTAATCAACATCATCGTTGTTAAATAATTTTTAGACATAATTTATTCATCCTCAATAATTATAACTTGGGGAGAAAATATAAAAAGGGTTATATCAAATTCACAGTAATGGAAAATGTAATAATTAAGAAATGTATTTCATTAGTGATCATTAGAAGAGGAAAAGGGTATGATGACATTATGAAAGTTCTTGAGTATAACATATGAATATTCACACCCTTAATTACCTTGATCATAAAATATAAAAACATGGAATAAATAACTAAAAATGTAAAAAGTCACAAGAATGAATAAACAAGTGAAGTTTTATATAAATCATGATAAAATGAAACATCATAAACCCATTGAATTTTTTTTATTTTGGAAAATTCCCTTATTGAACCCTTGTAGAACCCTTATAAATAATAATAAACATACGAAATACTTACACTATACTTGTCTGAGGAATATAATAATTACCCAATGCATTGGAGCTTTAACCGAACACCCCCATCATATTATTTATGATAGGCTCACTCTATGCTATCTTTTAAGACCTTTAATTTATAATGTGTAATAACCACAACATTAATAAAAAATAGAGAATTCATTTAATCATAACTCATTGACATAACATCGGTTCTTTACAGAGCTTAATTAACCTATGGAAAATATAATTTTCCCATAAAAACCTATTTGAAACATCATATACACATTAAAAGAAAATTAGTTCCATTAAAATCACATTTGGATATTATTAACCCTTTTAAAGTGAAACAGTATCCATAATAATCTATTTGATACATGATTATCCAATGGAAAATAAATGGGTTACATAACAACATCCTTCATTCATGATTAACACATGGAAAATAAACATGTTCCATTAAAATTTAATTGATACATGATCTACCTATCTAAAATAATTATATTCTATAAAAACCTATTTGTAACATTATTGACCTCTGGAAAAGAAATGGGCGGAATAAAAATCCCTTTAAAACAATCTTAATCCATTATAATTAATAGTGAGTATTATATCATTAAAAAAATATTCTAACTATATCATAAGTAAAAAAATCATTTTATTGGTGATGAATGAAAATACCATTAAATGATCACTAATGAATTTTTGAAGAAAATACGCATTTTATTTTTAAAATAACAATTGAAAACATACAGGATTTTGGAATTTTATTTACATAAAAATTATATTTAAATATTAAAAAGGATTCTGTTATAAATGATTTAAAAATTTCATTAAGGAAAATAAACATTTGTATTTGAACAGAATAATTTAAAAAAATCTATAATATTTTTTAGAAGAATTTTTTTTGGAAAGAAGTGTTTTCAATCAAAAATATTATTATATATAAAAAACATTAACTTGAACTCTTAAGTATATAAAGGGAAGAAAAAAAATGTATTCTCTTGGAAAAAAATTGATAAAAATATAAAGAGAATTATGTAGATTTATATCTTATTATTTCATCATTATAGAATTACTCACAAACAATCCTGATAAATAATGAGATTGTACGAAGAAACTCTTACAATATTGGTAATATAGAATCATAATCCCCATGAAATAAAATTGTCAAAAAAGCACATTACTACTTTGGTAAATTTTAAACAAAAAGCCCCCAAATAAATTGATATCATAAAATGTATATGAAAATATCTATAAATTTAAGGATAAGAATCTTTAACATCATTTACGGGTATTATATACACCACAAAAAATTGGGGAATATCTCATATTTCTCATATAAATAAATGTGAGATGAGAAAACCCCATAAATTATGCCTCATTTTTGTTGAACACTATAAAAACCACAACATAGTTGTTTTAAACATGTTTTCAACTTATTGAATAACCATACTACTACTTTTAATATCATATATTATTTTATCAGGAACTTTAATTTCGCATTTATTAAAAATTATATTTTAATAAGTTCTATGTTTTTCATATATGTTTTGATATTCAAATTTTGGACCACATTATTTAATATTTGTTTAATAATATCCATAATAACAACCATTATATAAATATAATATATGTTCCTTTAATAATTATTTAATGTAATCCATAAAATATTGTGATATGAAAATAATGCATCATTCATGAAGACGGTAGGTTGTACATATGCATTAATGATATTTATATTTTCTTTTCATTATGAATGATATAAAATTAAATGATATATATCTATTTGAATTATATATTTTATTTATTTAACATATATAACATATTCTTTCTAGAATCATCATTAATACATTCCATATATTATGTTAATGAATCACATTACTTCATGAGGTGGTGGTTTACTGTATGCATAAAAAAAGATATCATGTTACCAAAACATAGAAAATCAAAAATTTATATGTTATATAATAAATAAATTATAATTATTACACCCTATACTAATATATAATCTATATTTCCATCATTATGAAATCCTTGAAATATGGTAATGGAAAAATAAATTACATCGGTTCGGGCGGCGGTAGTCCGTCGTACACACGAATGATGATTTTATAACTCATTTTGATGGATTTCTATGTGAATGCTGGTAGTAACCATAAAATAACACATATAAATGTATTCAATTTTTTGTTTTTATTATATGAACAATATATAAAATTAATTTTAGGTGAAAAAGACAGAAATTACATAAAAATGATTTTAAAAGAATGTTACAACTTCTTTTGGTATCCTCAAATAGATCCCAATAAAACATTTTTGTTATGTATTTGTGCCAAAAAATGATTCTAGAATGATGGTTGGGTTTTTTTATATTATTATTTTAATATTTTGAAGAGAAAAAATTCTTTAGGTTTGTCAAAATGTGAAAATATTGAGTGCATTTTTATAGTTGAGGAGGAGTGGTATTCTTTTAAATACTCAAAATTATTTACCATTGGAAGGTATAAATTAAATCATTTACCAAAAAATAGATTAATAATGGATTTTATATAATATTTATTTGATAAACCCATCCAGTACACAAAATAAATTATTTTTTCAAACATTTTGTTTCCTTAACCCACAAGTTCCATTAAATTTTCATTTTGGATTTTTATTAAGGTAACTAGTACTATAACCTATGAAAATAATTAATTTAGAATATATTAAATTTAAAATAATTTTAAAATTTATAACCAATTATTTTTAAGAATAAATCAAAATTATAGGGAAATAATAATGTGTGTTTGAGATTATCTTCAACCAGAGTGCTTGTAACGCTGATAAACCCAACTTTAATCCTTACCATTCCAACAATGGTTTTACTATTTATGGGAAAATTTGATAATTATAATAGATAAATATTTCCATTAATTGAAAATATAAGATATTTATTAACATTTCAAAATCAATTTATAGAATACATAATTTTTAGTAAATTTTATTCATTAAATAAAACATCATTTGTTATAAAATAATATTAATGTCAACCTTCACACTATTTATTTAATTTGAATATAAAGAATATACATGAAATATTAGAATTAAAATATATTAATTTCATCTATTTTAATCATCATATATTGATCAATAAAATAAAAAAACACAAAAAATCATTCTAATTACATTAATTTCAATTTTTTTAGTGACATTTATTTTATTTATTTATTAGCTAATAAATTTATGAGTTTGTGTTTCATTTGAATATAATTAAATTAAATCATCTATAAAAATTAAATATAAATTAATACGATAAAATAAATTTATTTATATTTTGAAATAATATTTGCAACAGAAACTATGTAATTTTTCTTTATCCATAAATCATTATCTTAATTAAAATGAAGAAAGGTACATTTTTTTCCATTTTCATTTCATAAAATATTATATGGGTCACATTTCTATAAAACATTCCCATAAATTCATATATCTCATTAAAAATCCCTAATGGTATTAATATACCATGAAATATTATTTTTACATGTTTTGGGATATTTCTACACCTTATATTCTATGTTTAACCACAAAGTAAACTTGTTTTCCCTTAATTATTGTAACTAATTTTAATTTTTTTACTTTTCACTTTGGAAAAATTATTTTGAATTTATTAGATAATATAAGTTATTTTAATATACAATATGAAATTATTTTCTTGAAATGAAATTCATATAAATTACTATTTTTCATTTAAAATATATATTGCATACCTGATGAGAAAGCCATTTTTTTATGTGGAAAAGTTCAAATAATCATAATGTATTTATATCAAAATTCAACATCAAAATAATTCTAATGACCTATATTGATTATATAGATTTATATCTTATGTAATATTTCTTTAAAACCAATTCTAAATATTATTTATCTTGTTATATAAGATATGTGAAAATACAGTTTTCAATTAAAATTCAGTATTTTCATCTATTCTAAAAAATAGAATCTTTTCAGAAAAAACAAAAAATACACCCTAAGATATTTTTTTATTTTATATTATAAATTAATTTTGTTTTTCCAAATAAAATTAAAAAATGTTAAAAAATAAGTTTTTAAAATAAGTGTGCCATAAAAATGAAACAAAAAAACATTTTAGAGGTAAAAATACTGTTTTAAGCATAAAAATGGATTTATTTTTGTCTATTATATAGAAACACATATGATGAATTAAAAAAATTGATTGAATATTTTATATATAAATTTCATTAATATAATCAAAATGGTTGATTCTCTGTTTTATTGGTATAAAAATATTAGTTCGCATTTAAATATTTCTTTAGAAAATTATTTCTCGTTATATTAAAAAGGGTTTTATCTTCACTTATAATTAATTGATCTCCAAATAATTCATTATTCATACATGTGTATACAATAAATATATATTTTAGTAAATTTTTTATATTCTCTCCATTATAAATTCCATGTTATAAAATTGATATATATTATGGGTTACTTAAGATTGGTTTTTCATGTAGAATACACCATAAAACATAAAAAAATATCATTATTATGATAAATGAATGATAATTCAGTGTTGCGGATATTTTTCAATACAAAAAGTAATTTTATTCTTTTAAAATATTATTTGTTATAATGGTCATATATAATTTATGAAAAAATGTTTTTTATATTGATGTCTTATAAATATTGTGTTACCAACATGGGAATATGTTGTTATTATTTTAATGTACGATTAATTACCTAATATGGGTAAGTATTTATATTTGTAGGTCTATTATTGTTTAAATAAAATTATTACAATAAGAATAATTACTACACATATTGGAATTGAATAAATAATAAATTAATCATCAAATATTTCTATTTTGTTCACAATAATTTATGAGAAAAAAACATAATTGGTATCATATATACACAATTCAATTCATAATAATCCATTTTAATAAAAATTAAACTTAATATGATTTTTTCAGAGTATATTGGTTTCTAGTTGAGGGATCCCATTCATGATTGTGGAAATATTTAAATCCTTGAAACTAATTCCTCAGTTCCTCTTCTTTTATATATAAAACATACAAATAAATATATATTTATGAACTGTAATGATTAATGACTTCTTGGGGTTTTATTTCTACCTAGTTGTTTTTAATTGAAAAAATAAATAAATATTTAGAATATTATAAGATTAATGGGAATGAGGTCGATGCTATATTTATTGTTTATTACATGTTGAGTAATGGTCTAGAACAGTAGGTCTATAGTTAATGTCAATGTTAGTTATAGGGGGACAAGTAATTTTATTTATAATGGTGTCGTAATGACACAGGAAATTCAATTATATTAAAAAGAATGAATTTTCATCTATATATATATATCATTCATGAAACTTTCCTAATTTCTATAAGATATAATGTATTTTATTTGATCTTTTTCAATTTGATTTAAGTATATTTTCATTCTGTATGATGAGTGCACCACTTATTTCATAGTATATGAGAAGTCGAAGTGTACATTGATAAATAATGGAATCCTCAATTTATTAATTTAAGAATGGGGTAATTTATTATTATTTATATCTGTTGCTGATAAATATTAGATTATTAGAATTATATTTATATAACCAATGGAAATATAATAAATGATTACTATATTATTCATTAAATGTAAAATGGAATAATGTTAGTTTAATTTCTAATGGGATAATTAATATTGAGTTTGATGATAATATTATTTTAGATACATAGTCAAGATAAGTGGAATCTCTAGGTTATGTGTGACGATTATAGTAGATGGGAATGGTCTTGGTAGCTTCACATTATGTGTATGTGTGTGTTTTTTAATTATATTTAGATTTCATACACTGCCCCACTAGAAACAATAAGGAAAACAATGTCAAAATGTTTTGGTGGTGTTTTTCCAACAACCATGAAGAAGAGGGAACAAATGGCTTATAATTCTCTCTACCCATATCATCTTATAGACATATATGAGCATGATATTACTCAACTATAATGGTATATTGTATAAGTTGTGTTCCTACCAGCACTATGACTGGTAACTATTTTACAATAAAATTATTTATGGATTATAATTGATTGAGGTATTAAAAATACTTATGTATGGAAATTTTCATTTCAATATTCAATGTTATATGTGCTTAGGTTATGATATCTTGATATTTAGGAATACACTAGGATACTAATAAGATATGATGATGATGAGATATCAAAATAAACCATATGCTATAATGGCTGAAAAATTATTTTAAAAGGTGGATTATTATATATAAAATTAATATAAATATGAGATAATAGATTAGGGTGTGATAGAAAAAAAGTAAGTGATCATATGGATACATGTTGTTCTCAAATATATATATATATATATATATAGGTATATAGATTCGAAAAATTGATTTATTTTCTTTCATTATATATTTATTGATCCATAGTAAGGATTGGAAAATATTTCAATACACTCTTAAGGGACATAATAGTTTCATGTATTCACTATCTGCGATTTAGTATACTTATTTAAGAATTTTCATGAGAGTATTTTGGGATAATACAACTAAGTATACATGTTATTATCATCATATATATATGTGAACTTGTTTTTCATTAAACATGAGATACTTTGTGATTGAGCTGCACATTATTAGTTTTAGGTGTTATTCAGAAGATATTAAAACACCACTCTTTCTTATGTTAATATTTTAGTTTTGTATGTTTTTTCTGAATATGGGTGAAATTATATACATGTGACAGTTTTAGTATATAATATATTGGAATTGATTCATTAATTTATTTAGGATGTTGGTTTTTCAATTCCACATATTAAATCTCACTCTTTAAATATTTATGGTGATAATTACTCTCATATTCGTGATTTATATACCCTCAGTTCTTGTTATGATCTCTTTTCCAAATAGAGTGGGGTATTTAGGGACCCTGTACCATTTTAAATTTTTTCAAATTTGATCTGTACCTGTAGTGGTATGTGGTAATGAAAAAGTGTTATTAGATATTATTCCTAAGAAATTGAATATTTATTAGAGTTGGACTCCAATTAGTTTTCATAGAATGGTAGAAAAATAGTTTCAACTTTTTTTTTAACATGTTATAAATAAAAGAGTAATACTCATGCATTGGATTTTAGGTTACCCTATGATCTGACACATGGAGATCATGTTAACTAATCATTTTTGGAAATGTGATGCTATATGAAGGTTTGATAGGAAAAAAATGTTCATGCATCATGAATGTATTAAACTGCATTGGAATTAGGGTTAAAATTGGAATAATGTTCAATTAATCAATTAAATAAATAATAAATAAGCATTGTCCTCTGTTAAAAGTCCAAAATGTATTTTTTTTATGATAGAATGTGTCATGGTAAATTTACCTTTACGTTTTCACTAGATATTATTAAGAATATTTGACAAAAACCAATCTTAGATTAGAGGTAAAAACTACTTAAGATTACAAGAGTAGACTCCAAGAGTTTCAGATAAATAGTCCACTAATGTAGGGGGTCACCATTTAAATCATGAAATAATGGGTTGGTAGAACTATGTAGATTTGTCCTTCAGTTCAGTTTTTTTATGATTAACAGTTTATTGATGGATGTGATGATTCACGATAAACATATTTGAAATGTTTATTCCTTTTCCATAGAAACTTTCAGTCATCTTCCATTTCAAAGAGTATTTTCTGGTATGACATTAAAGAATATATTATTTTCAATCAAAATAGAATCCTATTAGCCATAAATATTGTCTCTCTATATAGGGATTCTTGAATTCTGTAAATGATAGGTTGTGGAAATATCAATTCACTTTTTTAACCACAATATTTCAACTGCTAGTCCCTATAATTGAATGACTCGAATTATCTTCATTCACTAATTTATGGACCTTAAAAATGATTAAAGGGAAAACTCCAAAAAAATTTATTTTAATAAAACATTTTTATTTCCATGAGATAATTTTTAATAACACTACATCATTTGGAAAAAAACAAATACCTAAATTTCATTCCGATAGTGTAGGTAGTATTCATTCCTTTGGCTTGATGTTGAGATGGTGATACGATCTTTGAAAAAGGGTTTACTTACCTTATACATATAATTCTATAACTACATCCTCTATAATATTATTTTGTAGGTATTTTATGGAGGTGGGTTGGTATCAATATATGCATCATATAATCATCTCTTGGTCATAGTTTGATGGATGTCATGTCTATTGTAAGGGTACATTCAATTTCTTCCTATTGTGAACCATGCATTTTTCAAATACTATTACATGATTTTAATAATAATTATCCTTTAAGTATAATTGAAGGATCTAATATAATGTTTATTATGACAAGGTTCATAAAATGGAAACCAAGGATCTAGAAAAATACATCACTTTATTAATCTCTATAATGAGCTCATAATATCCTTCGATCACTTAAAACCACATTGGAAACCACTGAGAATACATAGAAAATTAGGGATGAGATAAATTTCCTAGTATGAGAATAAACATGGAACATTAATAATAAATAATTACCTGGAAACATAAAAGAAATAGAACAAAAATAAGTATTTAGATGCATATCTTATTGAACATAGAATTATATAATTATGGAAATATAGGAATGTGGTAGTAACACATAACATGACAAAAATGTGTCAAATATAACTACCAAGATGATATCAAACAGAGGAAAAAACACCATATTGGATTAGGTTTACTCCCTAATCCCATATTTAACATCTCATGAGAAAAAACAAAATATGAATAAGGCATAAAAAAGGAATAGCCATGGATTGAAATTGGTTTTTTAATCATATCATTATGATATCCAAAGCTTCTATCATAATGGTATCCTTAAATGAAGGTATAAAACAAATTTCGTTGATGATAGCAATTTAATAATATATATTGCATAATTATGTAGAAATTAATTCAAAACAAGAAAGGGAGTGGTTAGGAAGCATTACAAATGTTCCACATAAGTTTGGTTTTAGGAAAAATAATTAAGAGTGTTTAAAGAGGAAAATGGGATAATTGTTTGATTAAAAGTATAAATGAACTAAAATATATTTACATGATAAAATGAATTATTTTATAAAAATATTTGTTTCATAAAATATTTTATGGGGTTTACTTCAAAATTGTTATGAAACATAGAGCTTCCCTTTTATCAAAATTTTTTATCGAGAGGAATTAAGAAGGGAACCCTCCAAAACATTAATTTCCCAATTAATTAAACAGTAATTTATCAAAATAAATATTATTTTAAATTATGAAAATAATATATCATATGTTTATAAGAATAAAAAGATACATTGGGAATTGTGAGAGAATATTTATACCAATTGAAAAATATAGGTTTGGATAGATCCCTCACATTATGTATGAATGTGTTCTGAAAACAGACATAATTTCCATGATAATAAATTTAGGTAAATTTATAATTTAAATAAATCCTATTCCACAATTACATTATTTATTATAATTTTATAAAATTCATTTATGGTTATTCCAATGCATTATGATTATTTTTTTTTTCATTTCAGAAGCATTCTCATTATGATTTCACGATCAGTTCAATCGTATAATATAATAAAAGATATTTTAAAATTGGAATAATAATATAGAATTAAAATTTTATTGTATTCATGATATTAATTAAGGTTAAATTTAATCATAAATCTATTTTTATGAAATTAGGATGATTCATTGGATATAATGTTAATGATAAATGTTTAGTTTATTTTGGCGATTTCTACAACCATCATAAACTTGCGTCATTTTATTAAATATTATGTCTATATATTAGTTATATAGTATTAAATAGGTTATAATATACATATTAAAATCTTATTTAACCATGATAATAGTTTTATGACCACCATTGAAGGTTATAATGGAAAATGAAAACTCATCATCCAAAAAGGCGGTGAACTGACATATTATGGATGTTATTTTCATTTTTAGAGTATAAGAAGTTTTTTAAGAATTTTTTGATGGATTTTACTATAAAAAATAATATAATATATATGATATTGGATTTATCATTTCATTCTTGATTGTGGGGAGTTTAATAATAAGAAATAAATAATTTAAATGAGAAAGAAAGAGTATTTTACATTGTAAATGTGTTCTCCTTTAGAAACACTTGATGAAAATTGGATTTTCCCTTTTTGAGAGACTAGAAATACTAGGACGCATGTAAGAGTCTTTCTAAGTTATTTTTATGAATATTGGAAAATATAAAAACTGAAAATGTTCGAGGAGAGGGGATTGTGAGGGGTGGTATTTATTGGGAGGAGAATGGTGTTTTTTATTATTATAGTCATTTATTTATTGGTATTTCTTAGAACTATAAATATTATTGATTATCATGACTATATATATTAAATGGTTCATGTGATTCAGTACTACTGGGTTCATACATCATTCAGGACCTTAAAATTTTTGTATTTGGCTTACAATGTAATGTACTATAGATTACTATATTTCACTATACACCGAAAAGTAAACTATTTTAGAAAAATATCAAAAAATCGCCAAGACCATTTTATATCTGTAGATCTAAAAAATAGAGTCCATTTATGAAAATAATTTTCTATCTTTTAGAAATTTATTTTATAAAAATCATCATTTATTTGTTAAATACTGATTTTATTGTTATAAATGATTTAATGAAACATTGAAAAATTATTTATGGTTAGGTAAAATTATCTTATCAATATAATAAAACATATTAATAATTTCTTAGTCCATTTTATGTTCATAAATTGTATTTTAAATAAATCTATTTATTAGAAAATTGAAAATAAAATAGTAATGTTTTAAACACTCACTAACTCTTAATTTATCATTTCTAAAACATTTATTTACATGTGTAATGATATAAATATATCATAATTTCAGTTGTAGGATATATATATATTATTTTAAACATTCATAGGTGAGGTTACTATTCTAATAAGTATATTAAAATTCATGACAATCATATTACTATTCCAACAATTTGGTTTTTTTTCTAGTTGTCATATTACCATTCAAATGGTTGAATTTATAACCGTGATATATGTTATATAACTTTTATTACTACCTATTATTTATTTCATTCTTCATTCTCATTTTTTTTACCAATTTTATATACTGCCTTCTTCAAGCTGAAACTTTTATTATTATAAGGAAGTTTTATTTCTACACCATTGTTTATGTGTGCAGAAATTATACTATATTGAGAAAAACAAAATTTTCTTATTCTTATTATTTTTATTTCTATTTATTATTCCATTATAATAGTTTCCTTTCTTATATTCTTATTTTTTTCCTAATTTATCATCCATAATTTATTGGGATAATGTTTTATTTATCTATGTGATTTTTTATACTACATGACATGATTATAGGATGTGAAATTTGATTGATAAAATTTATATTCATCACATTCTTCACACTTATGAAATTTCCCCATTGAAATTTAGTTATACATACTATGGATAAAATGGGTGATGATAATTATCCTTCATCATTTCCACTAGTTCCCATGTCCCCTCTATGTGTTTCTGGTTCTACCATAGTACTTTGACACGATGAGTTGTCTTGTTCTGTAGAATATTATAAGTAAGGTATAATGTCATCACTGGCTAGTCCTCGTAAGAGAGATCATTCTTTATCTTTACCACCTCACAATTAAATATATATTTGGGTTCTGGTATGTACTTCATCAAGAACGATATATTGAATACATCTTGTACATGAGACCTGTTTGGTGGAATTGATAGTTGATATGCCAAAGATCCTATATGATCATGATATTTACTAATTTACCAAGGACTTAGAATTCCCTTATCCCCAAGTCTCATAAATATATTCCATGGTTATATGTAGAGGAATTCCATGTCTTCAATATCGCACTCTAGGTTACATCTATTATTTTCTACATATCTCTTCTATAAAAATTATACCACCTTTATGTTTTGATTAATTATATTCAACTTGTACCATTTCATCAACCACTTATTGTCTACCAGATTACGTTCACCCACATTATCCCAACATTCTGCTATTATTCATCTCTTTTCACAAAGAGCTTCATATGGATCCACTTGGATACCTGCATGAAAACTATTATTTTATGATAAATCATCTGGTGGAAGATGATTATCCCATCCTCCATTTAAGTCCATTAAGCATGCTATCAACATATCCTCCTATTTCAAAAAACTCCACATAGACTAGCCATCTGTTTGAGGATGAAAAGTTGTACTAAATTTCAATTCTGTGTTCATAGAATGTTTGAAACATTCTAATACATGGTGGTAAATCTAGGATCTTTATCATGTATAATTTATATTGATACTCCATAAATCCACTACACTTATGTAAAGTATATCTGTTAATTTTAATTTACTGAGAATTCCTCTTGAATTTCAATAAAGTGGGATGTCTTTGTACGAAGATCCACAACAACCCATATTGCATTATTTCATTTGTATTTATTTTTAAGTCCAATGAAAATGCTCATGGTGATGTTTTACAATTTCTATGTTGGTATGTGTAATGGTTAAATTATAACCTTATACCTTTCCCTTTCAATCTTCAATTTTTAACAAACCAATAACATTTATTTAAATTTAGTGATCTCCTTCCTCATGTTGTCTAACCAATACTGGTCTCAAATATCTCAATATAAATTATTTCTACTGAGGAAAATATTGAAGGTTCGGATATTCACATAATCAAAATCTCTTTATTTATCTTTAGATTTAATTGAATTCATAGTCGTGAACAAAATATTTCAACCCCTTCCCCATCAATTTTAAACTCTGATTATTTCTTTTTTTCAATAGCTTCCACCTTATTTTAAATTTATAAATAATCTCTTTTAGCATCATTACTATTTTCTAAAATATAATTTTGATCACCAATATGGGAAAGGTATGATTATTATCCTTCTTTTATTATTCTAATGTCTATACATTACAAGTCTATGAATATTGGATACCTCTTAGTTATTATTAGAGATAGTTTTATAATATCTTTTCCACTGAGAGAAACTATCACTTTCTTTTCCTTACCAGGATTGAAGTGGTTTGATTATTTTTAATCCTTGATGATCAGTAGCCATATTTTTATCACATTTTATGATCCTTCTATGTTAATATATATTTTAGGCTATTGTGATCTTTATATATGTCACACTCTTATCCATAGAAATAATTTCTCTACATAATAAATGAAATGATCATATCAGCAAACACTAGATCATTTATATGATTTTTTTTCATATGAGCATCTCAATTACTTGAGGTATAATCTCTCACTTTATTTTTTTACATTATTAAATGTCATATTCCCTTTTATAAGGCATCATTGTATAACAAAAAGTGTTCCCCTCTTTTAAGAAGTGTAAGTACATGTGTAGTGAAAAGCCTCTTTTTCAAATCTATGATGTAGTCTTCATATTCACTTGTCTCGAAAATCTTTACACCCATGTGATTCATATTTCTTAATGGTTTTTAAAATCTGTAATGTTTCTTCTAAAATAATCTTTAATATTCATCTAGAAAAAGGAAAATATAGGTCTTCATTGAAAATATTAGTGTGGGTGACTCATAGATTGACATTGTTTTAGAAGGGACAACTGCTATCCATTTTCATGTAATTACATTCCCCCATAATGATACATCCTCCTATCATAAATCACATTTATTAAACTTTTTATGTAGTATCTTTATTCATAGTTTCATTATAATAGTATTAATATTATCCTGGTACTCCTCTATTCTATTAGAGAATACTATATAATCATCTATAATGACATAAAAATATAAGATGAGGAAATCTCAAAAGACTCTATTCATTAAGTCTAGGAATATTTCTAGAGAAATAGAATTTCAAACAGTAAAAATTATGAACTCATAATGTATATAACTAATTTTAAAGAAATTATTTAGAATATATTCCCTTATCACCTTTAATTAGTTATATATTTACCGAAGTCTCGTGTTATTGAAATTTATGGTATATCTAATTAATAAAATAAGTGATATATGCATTTTAGGGGATACTTATTATTTATAATGGTTTTTTTGTGCCCATGATAGACAATTTATAAGTGCATTGATCTATTCTTCTACATGATGAATAGTACTGGTGCACCCCCCATTGAATTATGTGGGCATATGAAAACCTTAATTTTACTCTCTTGTAACTAGTACATTAGTTCCTCCAACTCAATGTCTTATATACTATAAGGAGTCATCAATATGGTAGGAGAACCATAAATAAGTTCAATTGATAACTCAACCTCTCAGTATAGAGGAAGGTCTAGAAATTCCTTAGGGAACACAATTGGGTATTCCCTCACAATATGAATTTCCTCAATACTGGTCCTTTTTATTGTCTCAATCATTTTATATTGATATTTATGGTTATAAATAAATAATAACTTTTCTTGAGAGGAAAAATTTAAAAGTAAATACATCCTTAACACTAAATTTTTAAAGTCTTATAGGATGCATCATTATTTAAAGAGTGTTGTTTTTTTCCTAACAGTTTCTTTCAGGTATATATAACGATAAAATATTTATCACCAATATAGAATAAAACTACACCAAATGATTTAAGGTGAGATTTTATAGGTGTTTCATTATAAAAAAATGACTGGGGAAGAGTTATTCTTTTGGGATGAAATAATTTCCCAATTAGTAGTTCTCACAGATTACTCAACGTTCATATTTTGATATGGTGTCATAGTATTTTGATTAAACATGAATGATATAAAATAATGTGTATACCCACGATCAGATATTATGATTTCTATTAATCAATGAATAACCATTGTACTTATCACCACATTATTATCAGAACCCACCTTAGTATTAGTGATATCATATTCACTTTCATGATACCTTATAGTTTTTTGTCCTTGATTGTATCTAAAAACCCATACCTCGGGTAATTATCTTTCATAATGTCAATGTACCTTGAATTTGAAACATTGGAAAACATAGTGAGTATTGATTTGATCCTTACATTCATCATCCACTTTTTATGGGATTCTTTATATCCATTCGAAAATTATTATTCTTGTTCCCCTATTTTCCACATTTGAAATAACTCTTGGTGAACATACATGGTTTCTTACACATATCACTATTAAATATCTATATTCATATTTCCAGAGATAGGGTATAAGATGGCATGCGATTTCAATGCCCGGTGTGCATAGAATTAATTTTATAACTAATATAAAATATATTTAATATTACCCACACACATATTCATAAATAAAATTTGATAAATCTTCAATGTGACCTCCAAACATAAATATCAGACCATGTAAGAGTCTATAATGTGTTATTTACCCTAGTCGCTACATAAAATAAGATTGTGTGGGTCAATTAGACAACTCGCTCATTGGAGGTACATTGAGTGAAATATTTATTTATTTGTTTATTTATTTCATTTAAACATAATGGATATTTTTAAAATAATAATAACATGATGAATTATCTTGGGTTAGTCTCATAAACCCTGTGAGAATTCTATGGTTTTCTCTTCTTTTTTTTGGTAGATACATTCAAAAAATGGCAAAACGATATAACTATTTTAATCTGGATGAATCAATATCATCTTCTTATCCTAATCATTATAAGACACGTTCTTCATCAAAAATTGATCATTAATCAATTTAGAACTCTTAAATTTTTTATTTATTCCATTTGATTAAATTTTTTGAGCTGATCAATCATTTTTCATGGATCTCTAACAATTGTTGGTGGATTTCATGTGATAAAGTTCAGAAACATAATTATTTTTAACTATTTTATAACCCTAGATGATCATTATATATTGTTTGACAAGAAAATATTTCCAATGATTTTGAATACTTTTTTTTGTTCTTTTATCCTTGATTTCATCATGTTATTAACTGATGGGACCCCTTGGTCCTAGTTCGTCTTTGTTGAGATGTACAGATACTGATCGGACCCCTAAAACCATAATGGAATTATTTGTGAGGTATAGATCAATCAATATGGGGAAGATAAAAGATTATTTTCTAGAATGGATACTTGAATTGATGATTTTTTTTGTCAATAAATAGGTCTTGGAAGGATCATTGATGATCCAAAAATGCGTAAAATCCCCCGTGAGAGAATGGAGGTCATTTTGTATCCATCAACAACTTAGATCCTTGGTTTACATATTGATAAAACATGTTCATCTATATATATAACTAGATTGCAAGTGTAATGACCAGATGTAAATCACTACATTCATATCAAGAAATCAAGAGTTTCTAGTGAAAATCGGACATCATGCCAGGTAGTTGGTTGAACTAGTAGTTTATATCCCCCTCAAATGTAGTGGCCAGGGTTTTGGAAAAGATATGTATGAAATTGTGTGTGTCCCTTTAATAAAATATGTTCACATTATTCAGTTGGAAAACACATGTGATGGGTCACATAGTTGGGAGCCCATGTGGAATGACACAACTAGTTACACAGACGTGTACCCAAGTACACGGACACATCTAGCTCACACGGGTAGAACCCCTTGAGAAGAAACATGAAATATATAGAGTACATGGACACTGGTCATTAATGAACATGGGGTGATCTCACCAAGCTTAGAAATTATGTTTATTCCACCTACATATCATTTACTACTACTTGGGATGGAGCTTTTTTGGTCCACTCACTCATCGTGCACCCCTTGAGCTCTTTTTTTGAATTTTCCTTCATCTGTATCTTTTTTAATGGAACTATGATTTTGGACCATGAGTAGTCAATACTATGTGTTTTTTCTCATATAACTCAATGGTTCCCTTATTATGGATTATGATAAACAATGAAAACTATTCTGGGATTGGTCTTTAGTTTGGAAACACCTGATGATGGTAGTGACCATAGAGGATCACCATGACCTTTTTGAGTGGTACCCTCTAACAACGCTGGGCAGTGGAGTTCCTCAATGAACATTCCATGTGATACCCTCTAGTGGTGATGGGTAGAGGAGTTACTTGATGGAATTTTTAAGTGGTTCCCTCCAGTGGGTCTAGTCATAGGAATTCCTTTATGTCCTTTTGGAGTGGTGCCCTCTAGTGGGGTTAAGGAGTGGAGTTCCTCAATGAAATTTTTTTATTGTACTATCTAGTGTGGTAGGGTATTGGATTTCCTTGGGGACCTTTCATAGTGATACCCTTAAATAGGGTTAGGCAGTGGTGATCCTTGGAGACCTTATTACAGTATAGCCCCCCCATAACGAAGGGTTTTGGTCCTCTATGAATCTTATAGACAGATACCGTCTCTCATGACTCTTTAGTGGAGTTCCTCAACAACTATTAGACTTGGGAACTCATGTTATATAGAAGAATGTGACCTAAAATTCTATTTTATGTGCCCTCAACTACGTTTCATAGTGTTGAGGCATTTTTGGATATGGATAGATTCTTCTTTGAAGATTCCTGAGTTGTTGGATATCATTGTTGTAATTCATGAACTGTTGGATACTATTCTTCTAGGGATGAGATGTGAGATGGAGATCCCCTTACTTCATCATTTGGAATTTTTTTATTGATAATATATATATATATATATATATATATATATATCCATCAATATCCACCCCTAGGATTTTGTTACACACCTTTAAGTAGAGGAAAAGATTCATGGGGTACTCCATGATCTTTATATGTCTATATTCTCAGGGTTGAGTGAGTCTAAACTCTGATAATTGGTGCTGAAAACACAATGGTGAGTTCATATACTCTCTATGTTTTTCCACTTGTGTTTGGAAGAGTTTGTTTTCACAAATTTTTTTTGTTTAGGTGTTCACTTCAACTGTATCATTCATCCTATGTTCTACTTTGTTTTTTTCTATTGTATCTCTTACTCACCCATATATCTTTTAGGGTTTCCTTCTAGGGATATATATTCTCACCTATCCAAGGGATTTTCACACATGTGTTGCGTCCTATGTAGAAGAAAGATATGTAGGATGTGGATTCAGAGGATCTAAGGGATACTAGTTTCTTGGACCATTTATGGTGGTCGTACCTTGGGATTCAAGAATTGAGCTCACTTTTATCTATTTAATTTTCCAGTTTTGTCATGTTTGAACATATTTCTAGTTGAGATTTTTTTAACTGTTTTCTTCTTACAGTACACTCACATAATGTTTTATTATCTATATGTTCATGTAGTTTTGGATTTTTTTATAGTAGCATTTCTTAATTTTCTCTTTCTTGCATCACTTTTTCATCGTCAAGGTTATCTATGTGTGTACATGTTCATACAAAAAATCCTCCAAATGTTTAAATTTTTCTTTTTAATATTGTCTCTACACCACATCCTATAGAGGTTTAATTGGGTTAGATTCGGTTAGAGATATAGATTTTTTTTGGATTTTGACACTTGACTCACTCTTATGTGATCATGAGATTATTCTTTCACACTTCTGACACAAGGCATGCAGGGTTTCCTTTCCTTTATGAGATTAATCTATTGATCCTCCCATATTAAACTCCAGTTTAACATTCATAACATAGATCCCATGAGACCACTAAGATTCTCCAATCACTATCACAATCTTAAGGGAATAATAGTCAATCTCTTCAAAACTATAAATATCATAAAATGATAATGCCTTTCATAATCATGGATTTAATCAACTAATGAATTGAAATAGATTTATTTCTGTGTTAATGAAAAATTCAAGGCCATATCATGCATACCTTGTGAATTTTGAATCATACACCCTAATATATTCATCTCCCTTTTATATTAGTCCAAGAACTCCCTCTCTATCTTAAAACATTCAGTTTAGTGAAAATATCAATTGAAAAATATTTTCTCGAATGGTTCCAAATCCATAGAATTAATTTCTTCTTTATAATTGTGATCTTCATCAGCTTCCACCACTGATTATATTCTCCATCTAAAAATTTTTACTGTGATATTACATTAAATAGTATGGATCACTAGAGGAAAAATAATATTTTCATAATAGAGTTCATCCATTATTCTGATATGAACGAATCAAAATATCCCATAAAAATAGGAGGCGAATTTCACATAAAATATTAAATTAAAACTTTCCCTTTCTTAGGAGAAGGATATATGTCCAAACTATTCATGTTAATATTCGCGATATGGTCCAGTTGATCTTGTACATTCGTGAAGTTAGGATCTCTCATTCCCATTAGGTTTGGTATCTCATTATGGAAATAAATCCATATCCAATTGTTCATTAGCCTCAGTTATCCGATTTCCATCCATTGACGAAAAAAATAAAAAAAATAGGGGGATAGAATACATATATATTGAGAATAAAAAAATGAAACAATGAACATATATTGATAAAATAAAAAATTAATAATATATCATAACTTATGATTCCATAGGTTTCTATAGTTTTTATCCATGTTTATATTAATATCCCCAGGGTTCATAAAAATTTTATCTAGTCCAACTCCCCAAAAAACTAATCCATCCTATGATACCAACTATAGAGACTCAAACCATTTATACATATTAGTACATGTTTTTACATGTTATTATCCATTAAACGCAATCTAAGTATCCAAATGTCAAGTTAATTTTAAGGATAGATACATAAAATAAAAATAGACTAGAATAAAAAATTACCTTATTAATATTCACAATGATATCCAAAATTCATATTACCTCCTACATTTATATAGGATTTCTAGGGGATTACACAGACAAAAATAGATGAACTAAAAATACCAATAAGGGAATAAATAAGGAACATGAGTCAGATTGCATAACACGATAACATAAAAGGAAAGAAAATGATTAGACATACAGATTCATTTCATACCAAAAAAGGAATAATTAGATCGTGGAAGCATAGAACTGTGGTAGTAACACATAACATGACATAAACATGAGTCATAGATAACAACTAAAAAGGAATCACATGGTGAAAAAATTCCCAAAGTGGATTTGGTTTAAACTATAATATCATACATAACAGCTCATTAGAAAAAACAATAACAAATAAATTATAGTGTTATCTAGTCACAATCATCTTAATATATACATGAATTAGTTTTCTTCATAAAGAAATCAATAATTATTCATTAACAAAAAGATTATCCATGTAACGAAATGGGTTCTGTAATAATGTCATTATGTATAACCAATGGTTATATCATAATAGTATTCATAAAATAAGGGAATAAATCATTTTTCTACATTCATAAACGAAATTTGTTTAATAAAACATTAATAATCATGTACAAATAAATTGAAAATAAGAAGTGACTGGTTTGGTGGAATTATAAATGTGCCAGATAATTATTGGTTTTGGTAAAAGTATAATCTGTCTTAATAGAGGAAAATTTAATAACTATTTTTATAAATATAAAAATAAAATAATATAGTTCATCTTGATAAAATTTATGATTTATAGAAACAACTACTTTTAAAAACTATTTTTGGAGTTTACATGGAAATTGGTAAGAAACATAGATGTTCTTTTTTATCAGGATTGCTTATTTAGAGGAATTTAGAAGAAAACCTTTTAAAAATGTATTTCCCCTGAAAATAATGATCAATTGAGATATATAAATATTTTTAGACAATATAAACATAATTATTGAACAGTATATAATAATAATGAATAAATAAATTTGAGAAAAATGAGGGAAAGCATAATGCAATGGAAAACTCGAGGTTTGGAGATATCCCTTACTATATATCTAAATTTTTTCTACACATGCATATAATTTCATCTATAATAGTATTTAATTAACTAATTAATAAATTAATAACCTCTTAAAAATATATTTTATTTATTTATGTTTTAATAAGTTTTTATTAATATTTCAATGAGTTATAGATTTTAATTTGGTCATCCCAAAAGCATTCCTTTTTTGGGTTTCATGATTGGTTCACTTTTATATAACAATGGAAGTTCTTTTCCAATTATAATAATTCTATAGAAGTAAAATTTTATGGTATTCATGAACTTATTGAATATTATATAGTCTCATATATCATTCATTTTTTTGAAATTAGGATGATAAATTTTGTAAAATGTTATGGATACTTGTTTAGTTTTATTTCGCGATGTTTATGACTATCATGAACTAGCAAAGTTCTATTTTATATTTTTTATATATGTTACCTATATAACGTTTTATAAGTTATAATATCATATTAAAATCGAATTTGATCATAATAATGGTTCCAAGATAATTATTGATAGATGTAAAGGAAAATGAATACTCTTCATCCGTGAAGGCAGTGAATCAACATATTAAAGATGATTTTTTGTTTTTACAATAAAAGGAAGAGGCAAGGAATTTGATTTCGGATTGTACATTAAAATTTTAATGTTCCATTATGTATATGATAATGGATTTATCTTGTCAATGTTGATATGCGGGAGGATATGGTATATGAAAAATGAATTTAAAAGAGAATGATGGATGAATTTACCTATTGAATTCCATCTACTTGATAAACTCTTTATGAAACTTGGGATTTTTATTTTTATGAGAAAAAAAGTAATTGGGTGTGTGGATGATGATTGAGAATGTAATTGGGTAGAATATTTGAATTCTATAACTCGTAGAATGTGTGTTGAGAAGGGGTTGTGTGGGTGGTATTCATAATGGGGGGAAAGGGTTCTATTTGATTATTATATAATTTAGATAGTTATTTTTAATCAAGATAATGAATTATATAAATTATTGTAACTATTGAAAGTAAATGGTGCATGTTAGTTTGGACTGATGGTTTATTACATCATTCATGACTCAAAATTTCATTTATTTGGCTTATAATGTTAAATACTGTAAATTACCATGTATCACTACTCCCCAAAAATTAAAATACTTTATAAAACTACCAAAAATTCACCCTAACCATTTCTCAATATGAAGAGTTCAAAATGGAAACCATTTTAGGATGATTATTTTTTTAAATATGAGAAATTTAATTTAAAATAAAAAAACCAATTATTCAAAAAAATACGGATTTTAGTATTAGAACTGATTTTATAACTTGTTAGTAAATTGTATACATTCTCATAAAATTTTATTCTCATTATAATATATATTATTATTAATTTAATAATCTATTTTATATAAATAGTTTTTTAGAATCATTATATGCATTATAAAATTGAAAATATAACAGTTACATTTAAAAATATCTTAATTCTTAATCGATCATTTTAAAAATATTTATTACCTTTATGATGATTTAAATATATATTATTATTATTTATAAAATATATATATATAATTTTACAATTTTATATTTTATATTAAATTTCTAACATCTATATTACTATTCATAATTGTCAGATTAGTAATCAAACTATCATGTTACTATTATAATTTTCATATTACTATTCAAACAATCAGATTTATAACAGTCATATTGGTTCCATAATTTCAAGAAATACATATTGTGTAATTAATTATTAATTCTATACTTATTCTCCTAAGGTTATAAACTTTCATTTTTATAATTAATATTTTATTATTAACATTGTGTTTTATTTTTATAGATTTGTTTGTAAGTGCAATCATTCCAGTGGATCAAGCATATCCAAATTTTCTTATTCTGATTATATTATTTTCAATTTATTATCCCACTATATTTTAGGAATTCTTATAGGACTATGTGATGAATATTTTATCATTACTCATTTATAAAAATAATAATTTTTAGTATTATATATGTGATTTTTTTATTGATACTACATGTCATAATTACAGGAAGGGAAATTCCATTGATTAAATTATGGGTCATTACACTTCTATAATATTAATAACTATATTATTCACTCAGTTCTACTGATTTTCTTACAAGGTTTTACGTGATGATTATATTTAATGTATCCTTCTTTTCATTATTCTCTTTTTATTATTATATTGTTATTTCTATATGTTCGGTATTAAATTCTTGTATTCCATCATTTTCTAAAGTGACATTGTTTAGGTTGTTTTTTTGGTTTTGTGTGCATGTATTATGGATATAATACAATTTTAATAGTAATGTACGAATGTCCCCAAAAATATAATTATGAAAGCCGATTAACCCATTATCGTGTATAATTTTCCATTATCTATTTGAATGTCATGAGGTTGATTTAGAGATACCCAAAGTATATAATATTAAGGTAAAGTGAATGGGTTCCCTTGATTTTTATACCTTTAACAAAACTATTTACTCTTATATATGTGATTTTTTTGTTCAAGTAATATATTGTGGAGTTAAATTAAATCTTCTAAATGTAATGAAATTTATATATAGTGAATGGTAAATAGAATTAATAAAATTTATATACTATTTTCATGTCTGTGTTAACAATAAACATGCTCCATTTATAATATTGAAAAAAAATTTATATTGTATAATGTGGATTATTTCTACAACTTGATTTATTATGCATTTTTTCAGAATATTCTCGTTTTTTTTTTGAATTTTATTATGTTATTAATATAATGATTATTATATATTATTATTGGTTGAATAAAAATATTTGGAAACGAACATGTGAAATGTGGTAAGTTAGATATAGTTTGTTAATGGTTTTAGATTTCCCACAACTATTAGATGGTCCAACATGAATGGTTTTAACTATTTTAAAATTATATCACAACATGTAATATTAATATTCTTTACTAATCATAAATTAAATTATTAAATTCATTATACACATGGTCTGGTTAATAATTAATATACCAATCTTGGAAATTATAATTTTGAGGTAGAAATTTTTCGTTAATAAAAGAAGGAAGTTCTTTTATGTGCCTAGATTTTATTTTAAAATCATTCTATAAATATAACTATGGATTGTTTAAAGAACATATTTTGAAGAATCGTTATAATAAATATGGATTGAATGATTCATTTTTTCAATATATGACCTTCCATATTTTAAATAAAAAGGTATTTGTGATAAATAAATAGTGGAATGATATATAATTTATAATGTTATTATATTAAATGATGTGATGAATCTCTATAATGTAATATATTTTTTAAAAAGAATATTTCTTTCTTAGACACTATAAATAATAATAAATATTTTTAAAAAAATCCATTTCAAATATTATGAATATATTATTATTATGGAATGAAAAATTATATTTTATATGAAATATTAAACATTATAAATTATAAATATTATGAATGTAATAATTTGGGTGATTCAAATTCAATAATTTTATTATGTGTAATTCATGATATGTGACCATGTAGAAAATATTTTATATGTTTCTAAAATCAATGACATCAATTGGTCGTGTGTTATGGTGTCATTATTATGATGTCATCATTACTAGAATTATACATGGTGATAAAAAAGATACATATTCTCATTGATGGACTCCTAATAAAAATTTTAGATGTTGAAGACATAATGATGTTTTCTATGAAATGAATTTATATTTTTTAGATTTAATTAATATGAGTTTCATATATGTGAATGATGTTTCCTCCTATAGTGTTCATATTGTTGTATTGATTGTTTTTTATATGCATTAAAATTTAATTTTTAATTTCTACCTTTGTGACCATTGATTTTATTTTTGTGACTTAAATTTATAGTTTTATTCATAAATTCAAACTCAATATCATGAATTACTTAGTTTTTTACCCAATTAGTATGTTGAATTAGATCTCACATTGATATATAATGTTGATTTTCATCCATGACATAATGTTTTATTTATAAACGTGAATGTGTTCGAGATGTATCATATAAAGATACAATGTTATATAAATGAAACTCTCATTTAAATTAATAAATTCATATTTATGTATTGTTATTATTAAATAAAGGGCACAATGTTTTCAATTTTTACCATTATTAAAAATATCTTATAATAATTCAATGTAAGTTATGGTTCTAAACCATTAGTAATATTTCATCTATAAAGTGATTATTATGACTAGTATAAATAATAATTTATAAAAAAATCCAATTGACACTGACAATGAAGAAATAGCTTTGACCAGTATGATTATACCATATAAAGACCATTTTTTAACAAATTACAATGGAGAAGGAATCACTAGTATTTTCCTAGGATTCAGACAATGTGAATATCTAATATTTATAACTAATGTTAAACTATTTATGGGTGAATTTTAAGCTTCATGATATCACAACCCATAACATGTTCACTGAACCACTCTAAAACAGTTTCACTATCATACTCTTTACCCTTTGGGAATAAATGAGTGTAATTAAGAGTTATGTTTGTAGACCCTTAATGTATGAATTTTTATATTTTAATATTTAAATAAATAATATTGATCATTAATCATTTATTATCATTTTATAATAGATTATATAACAATTATGATTAAAATTTTACATTTATACGATTATGAATATTATAATTTTAGGGAATATATTGTTTTAATTAAGGTATGCTTTTTCAGGAATTCAATATTTTTTGAGATAATTTTAATTTTAGTATAATATTCATATTATAAAATATTTATTTATATATAAAAAATTATATAAAAATATATGATAGAATATAATTTTAATAATTCTTTGGAAGTGTTTTACATCATAAATATAAGTATTTATTGAAAATATTTATTTCTCAATTAAATGTTAAAATTTTAAAATTTAGTGATTTTTTTTAAATAAAAATTATTATTGTAATCAGCATGCCAAAGTTATCCAATGGTAATTGGTTCATAAATTATCCCAGATTGTATGGTTTTTGGGTAAAAATAAAATATATTTTAAATACAGGGATTGCGTTATGATATCATAATGCCTCAAAAGTGATTTATTAAATGAAATAAAATAAATCCATGGCTATATATATTAAGCCATCAAAATAATTTTTTTGCACATATTTTCTAATTATTATAAACCTTTAATTAATCTTATAAATCTTGTATTATATTATAATTCACAAAAAATAATTCTTTATGGACTTGACTAACTTAAACGTCACCAAAATTATTGTTTTCATGATTTGTTTCTAATCTTTATAAAATATTGAATTCTAGTAATTTGTGGTAGAAAACATGGGAATAACATATGATTATTTTTAGTTTTAATTATGTTGTTATGTAGATTCTGAAACCTAATTTAATAAATTATTAGATAATTCCACTATATTTTAATATATAACCACACCCAACCACCCATTACTATTAACTAATAGCCTTAAATAATTTTTTTTCTCTTCACATCCCTCTTTTTATTCCTCCTATGGTGACTTGGATCTGGATAATTATCTCCTAGTATTTTGGATTCTCCCTTTCGTGGAAAGTAATCATCTTCTTCTCTTCGATATTGAAGCACCTCCTTTATATAATGGCTTCTGATTTATAATTTTTCACATTGGAACATGTTTCACACAATACCCTTATAATTATATTCAATTAAATATTAATATATACCCAATAAACTCTCATGAAACACTTAATTATTTCATTAGGAACCCCAATTATGTTTTCCAAAATATCCATCAATTTGTTATGGAAAATAATAGTGTAGTTAATACCCGTAGATGTTTCCACTAAAGGCTATTCACCTATAGAAACCTGTAATAAATTTATTGTGGAATTTCTTTTTTGAAACCCATATTCCTTAATCATGGTATTAAAATTTATTATTTAATTTATTATGTTTTGTAATCTATGCGTCCAACATATGCATGTACATGATATGAATGTGATAGTACAGAATGGAATTATACCTCCAAACAATGAAGTGGTTAATGTTTTAATATCATTATTTACCATTAATGGTGTATGATAGGTCGTAATAGGAACTCTATGTTATGATTTCATTGTGGTTATCCATGATTTATGATTATAATTTAATGTTTTTTGTTATTTTACCATTCCCATTATGCCTTTATAGTATCATCGTGTATCATTATTATATGATCAATATTATGAATATCACTTATTTTATGTTACCTTGATATCTATTGAATCACATTTATTTCATTACATTATATTATTCTTTTATTATTTCATCACATTTATTTATATCTCACCCACTTCTTATGTACATCCCATAAATGTCTGTTCTATTTTAGAATTGTAATTGAATTTTAAGAGAGTATTTTGAAGGATTTATATAATATTGGTGTACCCATTTTCCAATTAATTATTCTATATACCAAATGTAAATAATAATGTAGCCCTAATGATCTTCTTGGATTGAATTATTTTTACATTTATGTAATAAATAAAAAAATAATGGCATATTAAAAAATGAGTTTTTATGGTTTGTATCAGATAAAGATACAATTATTTTTGGGGATTCCGATTAAGTATCCCCTGTAAAAAATTTAGGGATAAGAATGAATAAATAAAACAATGCCTAAATTTTGGTAATTTATAAAGAAAGTGGATTTCAATAAAATTTGTCCCATTATAGATATTATATGTGGATGTGGTATAAATATTTATTCATAGGTAAAATAACATGGAAAAGGGTGCATTAGGCTTGACTCATTCATCTCTTGTTTCATGATAATGATGCATGGGTGAAAAATTATTCTGACACTCCAAGGGTCCCTGAATTAGTAAATTCACAATATCTCTATAAACCATTTTTATGGGATAGAAATATTCCCTCGAAAATTTTAATTTAGAAAATTGAAAATAGATAAATTCAATTGAAACATATTATTTAATAGGCTATGAAATGTATGTTTTTTTATAATTTATCTATTCAAAGTACATACTTCAACATCAATTTTTTTAATAGTTTGAAAATTCATAACACTATTTCTATTTTGGATTACATACATGATTAAAATAAGAATAAACTAGTGAAATGTAGTCTTATTTTCCATGTTTTATACATTCCTTCATATCACACATATTTTGTTTTAAAATTCAATCACCAACTCAAATATTCAAAGTAGAGTTATTAGGGAATATTATATATGATTCAGTTATTCCATCCTAAGAATATAATTAATCCCCTATTACAATTTGTGCTTAATTTCCTTGTCAATCTTTTGATACTCCCAATTGAGGAACTCAGTTTTATTCTTGTTGTGGATTTTATTTTCTCATATATATATATAACATAAATTTCTAAGAGAATTAATTCACATTCCATTTCCAAAATTACCATAGGACTCTATATTACTATAATTATGAGTGTGGATATCTATTGGAATAATCATATCAAAATTTTGATATTATTTCTTTATTTATATATGTTTCTGAAAAAAATTGTGGATTGTATATAAAAGATCACCCATGATGACTTACCTATTATAAAAGAATGTGTTATTAAGATAATGGATTTTTATTCCTCTTAAAGTAGAGGTTGACTTTTGAATTGAACTTATACCCATAAAAAGTAACATTAATAAACCATGTTGTCCCTATAAATGATATATTTTTGGATCCATTATAAATAAAGGATGTAAAAGAATTTATCATACCAACATTAGTATTAAAGATCTGTAGTTTCATTTGAATAGTTATTCTCTATAATTAATTCTTGAGAAAAATCTCATAATTTTCAATCCCACTAACCAATCATACATTTTATTGATTGATTTTTTAAAGAATAATTTTTTTCAGGGATAATTTAATGAGATTAAAAATATTATATTCACTACCCCATAGCTCACATCACCCACCAGTGGAGAGTGATTTTTCATCTACTATAATGCATTGAGAAAGGTCTTCAGTTGTTTACTCATGAAATTTGACAAAATTACATGCTATTCCAATCATATGTTAAATATCCATGTGCATAACTACAATATGTATGATCTATAATTGTCTATAGTGATTTTCACATTTATGATTTGGAAACAATATCTCCCTATTGAAAAGTATCAAATATATATGTTTAAAAAACACTCAATTTCATATTAATGGAAAATAAGATTGAAACATTCAACCTATTATAGTCAGAAATGATCATGAAGTGTGATTTTTGAATACATATCATTCCCTTAAAGGTGATCAATGTGACAGAAGCTCTGAGTTAAAAGGATCATAAAACCAGAAAATCGATTAGGATTAATTGCAGTGTAATATTATTGAATATGAAAGCGATGTACTTGGGAATAATAAAAGGTTATTAATCCTAAATTACTCATAAAATATGTTAACTATCCATTCATGATGGGATCAATGATTCCAAAAATCTAACACAAAGTTTCAGAAAAATTAATTAATACTATGAAGTTCGACATTGCTAATGAAAATGTTATATGATCTGAAACCATAATATATGTTCAAAAATTACAAGAAATAAAGATAGAACATAAATATGATATGCATATCTAATCCTTATATGTTGACCTTAGATTCAGCAAGATTTTTATAAATCTAAAGAAAAACAAATAGTGGGATAATAAGAAGACGGAGAATGGTGCATTCTTTTCACAATGATTTGTATGAAACATGTACATGGTTGATTATATAGTTACAAGTGTTTGATTAAACCATTTCGTATAATAGTCTGAAAATATGAAAAAAATACTATTGATTTAATATTAGAAATCTTGTAGACATCTAAATAAAATAAAGCTAGTTAGGTATCATGATGTGTCACATGCATCCCTCTTGAGAAAGTACGTACAACACCTTTAACAAGTACTGAATACAATGGTTGTTCTCATAAAGGATGGTATTTTATATGATATTTTGTTTCTGATGATCTTAGATCAATGAGAAAAAAATATATGAAACATGATATCTCCCCTTGTCATAGTGCTATAGTGTAAATACCCAATGACTGTTTCACCATAACAAACCTTACCCTTGGTGAATATGCATATATAATAAGGGTTTTTGTATATAGACACTAAAATTATGAATTTCTATATTTATAATGATAATAAAATAATCACCATATGTATCCTATAAATTATTTCTTTATGAATGATTAAATAATGAGTGTCATAAAAATAAGATTTTTGATACAATGAAATTATTATTTTAATTTCAAAAAATATTAAATTTTAAGCATTGGTTAAATTTTATGAATTCTATAATTTTTTATATACCCTGTATTTAAAGAAAAAGTTAAATAAATATTTTACTAATGTAAATGTTATTTTTAATTTTATAATGTCATGTATAATTTTAACAATTTTTTGAAAGTGGTTAATATAGTAAAAACTAGTTTTTTCTATAAAACAATACGTTTATAATTATAATTTAAAATTATCATATTTTTGAATTTTTCTAATAAAAAATAATATTTTTGAAGTCGTCATTTAGAAATTATTTAATCGGTATTTTCAATAATTTTGTGACAGAGTCTGATTTCTGTGTAAAAATTAAAGACGGTGTCAATATAATGTATGTATTATGATATCATAATGAGTAAAAATTGATGTAATAAATTACTTAAAAATAATCCATCCCCAAATATAAATTAGATAAATAAAATAATGTATTTTTTATGTTATTTTAATAATTTTACAAACTCTTAATGAATCATATAAATCATAAGTAATAGTCTATTTTTTAAAAATTAATTCTTTAAAATGATGACTCATTTTCACATCACCAATGGTATAATTTTAATGATTAAAGTTCCTAGACATATGAGATATATATATACAAAATTATTTTACAAAAATCATATGAAATAACCATGGGTTTCAATTTTTTATGAATTTATTATAGAGATTACTGAACCTGTGGTTAGAAATTTATAATGAATTACCCTCTTTTTGATATAACCCCCCACTCAACCACCCTTTCCACATCACTCAAAACCCATTTGTCCAATAAATTAATATTCTATTACCTCTATAGTTCACACCTAATGTTCCCCTAATCTCTTAAGAAGCTTCTCCCATGCATTGAGAAGAACCCCCTCAAGGTATGGAATCATCTCCCACTCCTCTTTATACAAGCACCTCCATTATATAATTTCTCTTAAATTCAAATTTGTTATGTTGGGATATGTTTTCACACAACCATATTAATTTCCTTATATTAAAAAATTGATTAGAAACAACTTTAAAACTGATTAAATACTTATATTAATATTTATGTTTCCCCATTATGCTGAAAAAATTCTCCTGCACTTTTCCATAACAAACATATGTGTCTGAATACCCATACCCATTTAAAAGAAATGGTATCAACCTAGATTTAAAAACCCATCATTTTTGGGGGAAATTAATTTATTTAACCACACAAAATTATCATCAGAAAAAATTATGACATGCATCTTTGTGATTTAAGGTCTTTGGGGAACACTTATGCATGTACTTGTTATAAATGTGATGGGTGGGCTTAAATTTATTTGTCCCTCTAATGCATTGGGTAATGTTTTTATCTCATGATACACCATTAATAGTGAAAAGTAGGTTATCCTAATCAAAAATTATTATTTTTTCTCAATGGTTATCATTGACTTATGATTTTTATATCATGTTTTATGTTGTTGTAACATTCCAATGTTTCCTTTATGATATCATCTTATATCATGCTTTGAAATTCTATTTTAGCATTCTCACCCTTCTTATGTAACCTTTATATATCTAATGACTCGAATTTACAACATTACATTGTTATATAAATTTATTATTTCCATACTAGTTTTTATTTCTCACCCCATTATTATTTATGTCCCCATGTTATCACATACTATTTTTGATGTTTAATGGAATTTTAAGGGAATTTTTAGATTTTTTAAAATATTTTTTCTATACCCATGGTTCATGTCACCATTATATGATTCAAATTTCACAAATAAGATAGGTATCATGACCATTTGGGTTTTTATTATATATATGTTTATGTAATAAGTATTCAATTACAATGTATTAAAAAATGGTATGTCACTTCCCTCTTCAAGGAGATAGTTCTGTTGGTGTTCACTATTTCTTAAAATTTTCTATCTCTATTCCTATTTGTGTTCTAGATAAATAGAGATCCATGAGAGGTATATTATGGTGTATATTATTTATTTCCCTTTATTTCTCTATTTTTCAATGTTTATGTCTAATTTAATGAAGTTAATAATTGTTTAAAAGTTATCATATTTAAGATTTTATATTTTTTAAATCATTTAAATTATTATTATTTATTATTTGATTGTCCATAATGTGTTTATATATCATAAAACATAATCTAAAATATATTTTACACTTTTTTGAGTATATTTATACTAATTTAAATTATTTATAAAGGAAATTAAAATTATTTAAAAATAAATTTATTAATTTTTCTATTGTTTTTTATATCTTTTTTTTATAACATGTTTTAGAAATGTTTTTTTAATAATAAAAACATTAAATTTTTTATTACTTCAGTTAATATAAATTTAATAACCTTCCAATATTATTTTAAACATACACTAGTTATTTCAATGATGTAAGGGTGGTTATTTATATGTCTTCTTCAAATGTTAATTAAAAATAATAATAATTCTATTTCTGATATTGTAACCCCTATCGAATCCTGACATAATGTTCACTAATAATTTATAAAACATATGTAGTTTTATGTTATTTCATACAATAAATACATAATAGAAAGAATAATTTTCTAAATGATGTGAAAGGTAAAACCCATTTTCTTAATGTTTGTCGAAGGGTATTCCCTAGTTTCTAATTCAATAGAAGGGTAAATAGCATTTAGAACAAGCTATGTAAATGCATCGCATGGATTTATTTACTAGAATAAAGGTTATAAATCAATTAATTCATTATGTAAATATAATTTTAACTACATAAATTTAACATAGACATACAATATATGTGACCCTACTATTTCTAAAAAATATAGATTTCAGTTATAGTTTGATTATTCCACATAATTTTAAAAATAAATGAATGAATAAATACCAAAATAAGTGGTATTTATATATTTCATGATATTTATTTGATATAATTGAACTTCCCTATATTTTGGATTCATAAAATGATTTTTTGGACGAATTAAAATTGTAACTAAATTAAAAATGGTATTAAACTAAAAATTCATTATGTGTCTATACATTTTTCCTAGATGACCAATGAATTCCCACTTTTTCCATAAAATTCATTATATTTTCTCCCCCGATTTATTATCTTTGTTTACCTTCACATTCTGAAAATCCAACCAATTTCATTGATATCATAGAATTTATTTCAATTCATCTATGGAGCCTTTATCATGTTTTTATATCTTCTACCATCATATTCTCTCCTTTATTTTTGTTTTACAGTGCATCATTGAATTTTTCCTAAATAAGAAATCTGAAATGTATATTTTAAATAGTGTAGATTTGGAATTAAAATGATTCTATTTCATCTATTTAAATTTTTTTCAATAACTATAATCATATAATTTTTTCAGAAGAATCACATGAAGTACAATTTTTTGGTAATCTAGAAATTTGAAAGAAAAAAATAAATATTTAATTAATATTAGATGATTAAATTAAATTAATTAATGGAAATATTTGATTCTATATCATATGAAGAAAACTCTATTTATATTAACTGGGTTGAAATAAATAATAATAATTTAGGTAGTTGTAGTATTATTCTGTAAAAAGTAAAATTAAGCTATAAGACGATAATTTCTTATATGGATGAATTGATGAAAAAGAACATATGATCAAATTATTTAGATTGATTTAATTATTCATATTTGGAATGAGAATATGGAAGATTAATATAATTATTCAATATTCTATGAGTCACATGTAGTCTAAATTAAAATGACACAATTTTCATGAAATATAAAATTAAGAGGGTGGTATTTTTTCAGGTTGTAAATTTTTTTGTATAATATTATTTTATCTAAACATAAATTAAACATAATATCACACATATAATTTAATATTTATTATGATATGATTCTATAAGATTTGATGTTAAGGTATGTCATTATTTATTTTTATGATAAATTCAAATCATAGAAAATAAAGATATCACATGTTGTTTATTAATGAAATAAACATTAATATGTCATGGAATCATCATGTAGGGATAAAAGAGATAATTTACTATTTTAGTATTGAAAATAATAAAAATTTATGATGATATTTATTTCAATAATTTGTGGAATTAATTTTTTCAAAGAGGATATTTATCACTTTAGTAGATAAATATTAAAATTATTTTTATAAGATTTTACAGTCACTAAATAAAAGAGTTCTTAATATTAGGATTGTGAGTCTTAATGACTTGTTTGTGTTTCTATTTTTTGTTTTCAATAATGTTTGATATATAAAAGGTTCAATATTGTTATTGTTGTTTAGTATAGTAATTACATAAAATGTATAAATAATGTAATTGAAGATAGTGATACATTATGAATGAATAATGGACATGAAATGTATCTACTTATGGTTATGTAATATATTAAAAATTGTATGAATATTGCAAAAAAAAATTGTACTAAAAAAATTATTATCTTGAACATATAGAATTATTGATGCTAAAACAAATTCATAATAAACAATTTATTTCACGATTTATATTAAAAAGGATAATTCTAACGAACATATTTTTTTGAATAGAGAATGATAATTCATGATTGAGGGAGGATTCAAAGACCTTATTCCATGGCCTCAATACCTTTTATTTTTTATATGAAACATGATGTAAAATATATATGAATGATCTTCGATTATTTTCCCCTTATAGTAGTTGATTTTTGTCTTGAAGTAATGTATTTATGATATTTTGTGGTCAGTTTAATTACTAATAAATGGGTTAAATACATAAAACAATATTTATATTTGATTATATGTAATGAAATGAGTGGTTATCCTAACGATTCAGTTATATCCGGTACTGATTATATGATGAAAGTTTATTTTTTTCAATGGTTTTGGAATGATAATGAGTAATCATGATGTGTTTGATGTAGGGGTTTTTCATTGATAGATATTAATGATTCTTGTTTCTTTATTGATGTCAATATGGATTAATTTTTTGTGTATGGAAACATTCAAATTTTTAGAATATGTTATAAATTGTGAACATCTGGTCACCCTTGATGTGGTAAACTTGGAGAAGTTAGAGTACCTAAATTATCTATTAATTGATTAACAGATTCATTTTAATAATGGTGTTTGACAATTATCTTTATAAATGATAATGAAATAAATTGGAATAAAATTTGAATACTCTTATTCGTGAATTCATATTCAAAAAAATTTATTTAAATAATCTTCCAAAAAATGGATTAGAATTAATTAATGGATAAATGATTAATTAGTATTGAGTTTGATGATTTTATGATTGTTTGAGAACTATATAATGGATTTTTTAGCTAAGAATTATATGTGTTGATGGTGTAAAATGTTCTTAATGATAGTTAGTTTCTAATATTATTAACATTCATGATATGAATATCTATTTAGTAATTACAAATGATACCCTATGTTTGTTCATAGTAAAACTAGTAATAAAATGTGTGGGGGTTATCTAGAATAGTAATGATAGTGAGGAAATTAATAGATGAATTACCTCTCTATTATACTCTACAAATAGATGTAAAATAGTCATTGTATCATGGGTTAATGTGGATTGTGATATTATTTGTGACTAAAAATGAGTTGTTATGGCTACTGGTTTTCTTATTCATTAATGTGCATGATGAAATTCAATTAAGAATACCACATAAATGTATCATAATGTGGTTGATCATTCTAGTAACCTATCTATGTTAATTGGTTGTGTTGTGTTCTTGTTTAATTTTCATTAATATTATGTAGTATCTACTATAAAAAAATACATGGCCACTACTAGTATTTCATCACATTGATATGTTGGGGTGCACAAGATGCGGTAATGGTTTTGATATGACCTAAGGATAATACTGATTAGGGGGGATGAGTAGTGAAAGTAAAAGTTTGGGCCTAACAAAAACTAAATAGAGGATAATTTAAAGTTAGTGACCTAATATATATATATATATATAATTTATTTCTAACATAAATATATACATTACTTGGTGAGTTAGAAGTTATGCGTATGTGAAAATAATAAAATGCATATTTTCTTGATGAGTTAGTATCATTTTTTTAATTGTACTTTAGCATTCTACATTAAAATTATTCATTAGTGGTTTGAAAAAGAATAATATTGAGTGTACATTTTTGGAACACCATCCCAATATATAAACTAATAATAAAGTTGATATAATTGTGATGGTGATAATATTTTATCATTACCGGTTTGAGGAGTTGAGCAACTACTGTTAGAGAACTATGGTCCTTGATAAAAAAAATTTAAATTTTTTGTTGACATAGATTTTATCTATCATTAAATTTATTTACAAAGAATATTTTTCCATATATTGTATTATATTGTTTTATTTATGCATTTTTTTGTCAGTGGATTGATTATCATATAGTTAATCTTTAAAAATTATGATGGTAATTCCTCCCATGTGTGGGATTTATATAGTCTTTGTATTCGTCTCCAACCAATGTTCTATTAGAGACATGTATCAATGGTCAGTATCTATTTCCATAATTTTAGGCCCCAAAGGGGTGTCTAATGTTAGGAAGTGTCATGGTTGAATACCTGTATAATTTTATTGAGGTCTTCGTATAAAATTTATCTATTTATATATCCTCATGTGCTGGATAATTTTATAATCTTTTTCCTATAATTTATTATCATATTTAAAGAGATAATGATTTACATAATGAAAAAAATATATAATTGTATAATAAATAATTCATTAAGGTTATCTCATTTATATAAATAATATCTATCATTTGTAATAAAAAATAATTTGATTTTAATATTTATCTATATAAAATGAAATAATTATTTTTGGTCTCTCATGGGGAATATTTATTTTAACCTCTGATTCAATAGACATTAAACCGGTCACACACCTGTTTTCTCAATTATTATAAGAGATATATTTTTCCATGAAAACTAGTTAGTTTTATTCAATTAATTTAGTAAAAATGATTATGACTATAACACCTGGATATTATTATGAAAAATTTTTATTAAATAATTTTTATTTTTCTGTATCTTTCCTTGAACACAATCGGCAGTCTAAATAATCCTTGAGGATCCCTTAATATAGAATTATCATTATATCCAAGCTGTTAGGGTAGCTGGAGTAATTATAACTATCTTATTAAAATGCATTATGAATTCATTACATTTTAATTATTTGTGAAAAATATAAATCAATTAGATGTTTTTATATTTATGAGTAAATTACTTTTGGTAAAGAAATTATTTAGATATATATGTGTTATATACTTAATGAAATATTTTTTATATTCCTCCAATGTATATTTTAGTCATAGGGTATGAATAAAACCCTATTTTTTATATAAGAAACTATTTTTTAAAGGATAATTTTTTAACCTTTAAATAGATAACCCATTTTAGATTAATATTTTTAGAATTTAAAAATTTCTATATTAGATAATAAACATGTTATTTTGATGCGGGATTTAAAAATTTACATTGGATAAATTTTTTATAACCTCTTGATAACTTTCATGTTTTTATTAATAGTAAAAAAATGCTAAATTTTAATTAAAAACAACTTTTTTCTTAAAAATAATTTATATAATTAATTTATCATATTTAATGGTTTTCTATTATAAATAGAATATATTTTTACCATTGAATATATTTTTTTCATTAGTATTAATTTTACATTGAATTTATAGGTAAAAACATTTCAATATTTTTCAATGTCTTATGTTTTAAAAGATGTTTTTGTCCTTTCAAAAAATGGATTAATTTTTAACTAATTACTAAAACATATGTGTTTTGAATTTTAAAAAATGGATTCCATATATGGAATCAGGAATTTTATATTTTTTGAATAGGTACCTTTTATTTTTGTATATTAATAATAGTAACATCAATAAATATTTTTCCATGGTTAATGGATAAATATGGAAAATAAGTGTAATTAAATAATAGTATAATAGTATAAAACTACCCAAAAACATGTCTTAATTCTATTTGATGAGATATTTTCGACCATGGAAATCCTTGGGTCAATTTTGGGACCCCACTTATTCATTTGAATGTGAATGTTACATTATATAAAAAATAATTTCAAGTAAATATAATTATAACATAATCATATATCTTTTACTAGATTGATTTTTTTATAAGGTAATATAATTGATGTATATGACTATAAATAATCCTTAAAAGTTAATATTATTTACTAAATCATGTTATTTTATTTATAATTTTTAGATCTTACATAATTATATTTACTTGTGACACAATTATGATGTATTGACTACCTCATTAATGAATGTTTCAAATAAATGAATTTATAAATATTAAAATAAAATTAATATTAAGTTATTGATTCCATCTATAAATATTTTGGGTGAAATTGACATATTAGGGATGGTTTAATTCAATTTTTTCAATAGAATCATATTATTATGATTTTTTTTTAAATTCAAGTAGGAATAGTGTCCAAAATTGACATAATTCATAACTTAAATCATAAAATAGTTTATTAAATGATATTACATTATTAAAAATACACAATTCAAAAAAAATTATTATAAGTCCAAATATTTCATAATTAACTTTTTCTGGTTTTTTACTTTATATGGTAATAACATTAGCCCACAATCTGTAAATAACATGATATCATGGTAAGATTAAAAAGGGTAAATTAAGGGTTAGACCAAATAGATATGGATAAAAAATATTTTCAAAATATGCCTAAAAATAATTGGATGATGGTTATTCAAACCAAAATCATATTATATTGGAAATAAATAAGGTTGGGACCATTTTAAATCGAAATTGAATTTATAATAAGTTAATATTTTGTGCGTTTCTTAAAGTGCCCTTATCATCTCTTATAAAATGACACATTCTCCCTCTCATATTCACTCCATTTTGAGAATTCAAAATATTTCAACCCCTAACCATTTTTCTTCTCAACTTCCCTATTAACATTTTAGAAGTTATAGTCTTCTCAAAATACCAACTCTATTTCCCTAATTGGAAATATAAATGAGGTATGTCAAGGAATAGATAATCTATTCTACCAATTCATTCAAATTTCTATCTTCCTATACTTCCTATTATTTAGTTTTTTATTTATAACGTAATAAAATCAGTATCACAAATATACTGGTATTTTATTATAAATATGAAACAACCCTTTTTCACATTCTATCCATCCAACTAAAAACTAAATCACTACATGTGCGTACGTACGGCTTACCATATCCATGTCGTGGTGTAATCTATTTTTCACCACCACTATACACGGATGGGTATAATGGTGGAAATAATAAATACATATGATTAATATAACATGATACTAATTCTGAGATAATATAAACCATAAACTTTAATACCATTAAATAATTATGGGAACGATATCGTCACTCGTGTGTATGTACGACTTACTGTCTCCATGGTGCGATGTTATTTGTTCTACATAATCATCATTAAACAGTGATTATATAAATGAATTGAATTAATAAATATGATATATGTAATAATAATACCTTGTTTTAAATGTTATTACTATAACATAAATAGAGTAATAAGAACTTATCTGAAAAAACATACATAAAAACATATTGCAGTTAATAACCGAATAATGAGTAACGATGATATGTTACTGACAAATAGATGAAAATATGACCATAAATGTTATCAAAAAAATTATTATGATTATGTAATAAATAAAAAACATTATTTAAATCATTATACAAAAGTTTCAGATACATACGAAGCATATCAGAATGAAGATAAGGTATAATTTTACAATCTAATTTTATCCAAGATTGTTTATACATAAGTATTTTCTAGGGTATATTTCTCAGCCACATATATGTTTTATAATAATGTAATATTATTTATATTCTTCTAAAATTATTTAACGTTAATTTTACCCTTTGGTATAAATAATTAATCAGTAAGAAAGAAATCATTTGTCATCATTTCATTTGAAGATCTTTTTGAATTTTCTGGTCAATGTACAAGGAGAATGTTTTTTTAAATTATATAGCATGAATGGATTTTTATTGTTTCATGATGCCTTATTTTTTTGAAGAAACCTCTTCACTATTTCAAGATAATTTTAAAATAAATTTTTATCATTTAAAAATGCATGCAATTGTGATAAAATAAAATGCTTTTGAAGAAAAAAATATTTTCCTAAAGAATTTATTCTATGTGTTTTATCAAAATTATCTTTCATCTAAGATGAAGCTTTGTAAATAGTGTTATGATTATATCCCTATTATTAATATTATTTTATTATGTTAATTATAGAATGATTTTTTATATTGATTATGTTACGATGGATTGATGTTTAAGAAACCCATTTCATTTCATGGGTTATGCTATAGTGAATGTTTTTATTTTTTTCTGGAACATGTAATAATGGTTTCATTATGAGATTAGGGGGACCTATTTCTCCCTCCAATGAATTGGGTAAAGATTTATATCTCATGTGATAGATATGGATAGAATATAAATTAATCTTGGTTCAGTGATACTGGGATGGAACGAGGAGTGGACTCAGTTCAATAGTGGAATTTTTCCGCTGTGATGATCATGGAAATGAGACTTGACTAATATGAAATGATTTTATATGCTTATGTGTGGGCCAGAAATTTCATTTCTTATGTTATGACTATTGGGAATACATATAAATTTTATGATTTATCCCATGACATGATATTGTGATCTTTTATATGCAGGATAAGAATTACAAATGGTATGTTCTTATGAAAATGATATGATTGATATTTCATTTGATTACCCTTACTGAGAATTTTAGATCACCCATTTATATGTCTCTTTTCTTAGGTCATTAATAAGTGTATTATGTATGATAGGATTGTAACATCCCGAGTAAATAAAGAATAAAACATTTTCATATTTATTAATATTTATGAATTAAATATTAATTTTACTTTAAAGGGGTTGTTATGTTCGATAGTGTACCCGATAGGCAACAAAGAGTTTCTTTGAAATCTTACGTTGCACACTAGTAATAAAATAATATTATTTTAAATGGTAGTTAACATGTAGCCATTTTATTGGAAGGAATGAATAGAAATAAAAAAATATGATTACATATGTTTGTTAGTTGTTTTTACATTTATCCAATAAAGGATAAATGGATAAAATACAAAATGAATTCAATTTTAGGCATATATACTCTAATCTTCACTAAAGGTCCTCACCTTTTGATGGTGAACAGTCATTAAATATTGTTCTGGTCACTCTTATACATTCTATTAGACCAAATAAAATTCTTCTTTAGAATCGAGACATCAAAAATTACTTTGTAAAATTTTTTTGTATTTTTTCGATAAAGTTCATTTTTTTGATGAATAGTGAAAACTTTTGTATTTTAATTAAAAACCTCTTTTTATTCTAATTTATTAATATGATTAAATTATCTTATGAATTGTTTTTTAAGTAAAATTAGAATATATTTTTACCATTTAATCCAATAGTGGTCGTTGGAATTAATTTCATGTTGAAATTTGACTTAAAACTAGTGTCAATCTTTTGATATATATTATTTCATAAAAACATGCTATTTGTCATGACAGCAGGAATTAATTATTAAATTATTTAATGTAACTTATATGTTTTTAATTTTTTAAAATAGACATCATTTTTTAATTCGGGATATCAAATATAGCTTAGGGTGAAGTTTTGGTATTTTTCTGAAAAACTTCAATTTTTGATGAATAGTGAAACCACTAAGTGGTACTTGAAAAAACTGATTTTTCGTTTAAATGAAATTTTACCACCTTTGTGTTTTGAATTTCAAAAATCTGTTATACATGGTTTTCATTAGGAATTAAAATGTGATTCAATGGGATTAAAATAATTTTTTGTTGAATAGTAACTTCTATGTTTTTAATCATGATTAGTGGTAATTAGTGTAATTTAAGGTCAAAATAATGTTTTAATAATATGAAATGACCTTGACACATGTCCTACCCTTATTGGATGTGTCATGGAAGACCAAGAAAATCTATGGGTTAACTTGAGGACCCCATGGATCCACATTGGTAGGAAAATGACATTAATAACTTTTTATTTAAAGTTAAAATTAAAATGTCACAAACATGTGTTGTTTTACTAAAACAATTTTTTAATGGGGTTATAAAAGTCATATTTTTTACTATTAATATTCACTAGAAAGATAAAACGATTTCCTACATCGTGATAGTTTTTTTATAATTTTTTGACATAAAATAAATTAAATTATTTATGACACCATGATGAGGCAGCGATTACCTCATTATTTTATGATTTAAATAAAATGAAAATATAATGTAAAATCTAAGACCTACACTTGTCAAAAACCTATTGTATGGGTGGATTTAGAACTCTTATCACCTTATCCTTGAAATATATAATTTTGGGACCTTTAAAACTCCAAAAAGCATTTTATAATAATGTATCCTTTTATAACTTTCCAAGAGTGCCCCTCCTCTCCTCTTATAAAAAGCCCCCACCTCTACCACCTTACCCACACCTCTCAAGCCTTTGGATCAGACAACCCCTGCACATTTTTTCTCTCCTAATACCTCTCTTACTCTTAGAAGCTTCACTTTGGGCATAAGTCTTCCCAAGGAAGCCTTTGAGATCAAATCAATAAGAGTTACCCAATTTAAAGGTAGTGTCTTCTTTTGTGTTCTTGTGTTTTATTTTGCTTCTCCAACCCCCTAAACTCTTTTTATTACATTATTTTGTAACAAAACCAGTATCTTCAATATACTAGGATGTTTTTATGAGAAATATTAGAGCTACGCCTACACACACCTTCATCTAATGGTTAATGAACATACTGTTTTTCTGGTTGGCGATTTTCTGCCTCACGAAATGATGATTGTTCAATATTCTTTTAACACCTTTAATGGTGGAAATTAATATGTCACTATATTTATATATGATATATATTATTTTTATGTTTTCTTTATGCTTCTGTATTTTTCATTTGTCGTATACCTTTATGGTCTCTATAGTGGGTAAACACGATAATTTCATTTTAGGAAGTGCGGACTACCGCCCCCTCAATGTGATTTGATTCGTTAATGTCATATGTGGGATGTATAAAAGATGGAGTTAATGTTATTATATATGATGTTATAATGGAATTATAATATACCATGATATCATTACGATTTCACTCCATTAAATATGAAATAGAAATGAAAGTAGCATTCATGCGTACGTACGGCTTAACATCTCCATGAACGGTGCATTTCATTTCTTACCTCTAAATGTTATGAACTATTATAAATACATGTTTATGATGGATATATATGATATATATGATATCCAAATCATTAATATCATTCTATATATAATTAACCTTTGACCACATAAACAACATGTAATTGTAAGAAGTCCATTTTTGACTTATGAACCAAATATCGACAAAATGAACATTATTAACTTAAATGTTTACATAACATTTATAACATGGCAATAAGTTATATAATAGGATTAATAAAGTTTAAAAGGTTCTTAATCAAGTATAAATTAACTCATGTTTATTATTCATGAGATTAAAGAGCAATCGAGTCACGTCGGACACGAGGTAATGGAACTTCTTAACCCAATTTCCGTTCTTTGGGTTAATCTTCTACTTTCAAATTATGTCATGACATTATTATGTCCTATCTTGTATTTTTACTTTCTTTAAATGTACTTATAGTGAATTCACATAATATATCTATTTTATTTAAAAAATGATCTTTGTAAGGTACTTCATCTCAGTCTCATTTAATTATGGCATATTTTGTTTTGTACAAAACTTTCTTTTGTATGGTGTATAAACCCCTTTGAATTTTACATTTATTCAAAAGGAATAATTTTTATACAAAGCGCTTACTAAACGAAAAAAGGGAATTTTTTTGTCGTACATATACAGCGACAACGACTTCTTCACCGCCGTGACCATTATTTTATTTTCGGCTTCCTCTACAAGCCATAAATTTTTTTTGAATTAAAAATAAATACCACGTTTTACTTTTCTTTAATTTTGGTATTGAAAATGGTTTTCATAATGGTTTTATATCAATGTGTTGTATTGATATCATGTGATTGGAAAGTGGAAATGTTATGTTTCCTTTATTCATGTTTTATGTGATACGATTATGTTATGGTTCTTGGGAATTGTTATGAAGATGGGTGGTTCCGTGATAAAATAACAGCGGGTGCGCCTGATATAGCTCTCCAATGCATTGGGTAACGTGAAGGAGTTAAACGTTAAGGTTTCTCCGAATAGATTTAGGGAATATACTGTGATGGGTATTCCAAACATAACTAAGAGGGTTAATCCCTACTTAAGAATGTTATGAACGCCTCAAGTTACCTTCATGTCTTATGATTTCTATGATTTATTCATGATTTGATGAGGTATGTGAAAATGCATATGTTTTATGAGTAAAGTATGATTTCATACATGGACTAATGTTTTCATTCTGTACTTTTATATCCCTTACTGAGCTTTTTATGCTCATCCCATGTTTTTGAAATGTTTTGAATAGGACTTAATGTGGAATAGGGTCACAGATGGGATCAAGGAAAAGTCATGCTATCTAAAACATGGAACTATACATGTTTATTTTTAAGAGTTTTTATTTTATGGAAACATTGTAGAAGTGTCTACTTTGTAATATTTTTAGATGTAATAATTATGTCCTAATTCTCTAAAACTCTAATACTAAAAAGATCCTCTATGTGAATTATTCATTTAATTCAATATTAAGTAAGGTTTAAGGCTGGGGCCTTATAGTTGGTATTAAAGGTCGGTTTAGACAACTTTAGGAGATATAATTCTATTAAATGATTATCCAAAAATATTTTTTTATGGCCAAATTGAAATGATATAGAATTTTAAGATTACCATGTTGCTTCTCCTATGATATTTTTGTGTTAAGAATGGTTTTTCATAGAGGAAACAGAACATATTTTCTGGGAAGGCATACAAAGGGAAATGACCATTCAAATCAGTATCCTGAGATGGTCAGAATTAGAAGTAAACAGTTTGTTGCAGTGATGGCTCAGTTGACTCAGGTGAAAAATGTTGGGTGTTTTTATTGATGATATTTTGGTGTTTTCTAAAATAAAGTAGGACCATGAAAGTCATTTAAGGGTTATCTTTCAAACCTTAAAAGAAAAGAAACTGTATGAAAAATTCAGAAAGTGTGAGTTTTGGTTGCAACAAATTTCTTTCCTTGGTCATATTGGTTCTAAAGATGGAATAACTGTGGATCCTGCAAAAACTGAAGTTGTTAAAGAATGGAAAAGACCCAAAAATGTAACCGAGATCCGTAGTTTTCTTGGTTTGGTAGGTTACTACCGAAGGTTTGTTGAAAAATATTCGTGGTTATCTAGTCCAATGACTACACTAACTCGGAAGGGTGTTAAGTTTATCTGGACAAAAGAAAGTGATGATTGTTTGCAAGAGTTGAAAAGAAGATTGGTGAATGCTCCAATTTTGGCACTTCCTTCCAGGAATGGTGAGTTTGTTAAATATAGTGATGCTTTGTTAAAGGGACATGGATGTGTCCTTACGCAGAATGACCGGGTAATTGCATATGCTTCACGTGAGTTGAAAACTCGTGAGGTAAATTACCCTACACATGATTTGGAATTAGCTGCTGTTGTTTTCACTTTAAAAATTTGGGGGCATAATTTGTATGTAGTAAAGTGTGAAATATATCCCAATCAAAAAATTTAAAAGTATATTTTTACTCAGAAATAATTGAACATGGGACAAAAGAGATGGCTAGAATTAATCAAGGATTCTGATTGTACAATTCATTACCATCCGAGAAAAGCAAATAAAGTGGCTGATGCTTTGAGTCGAAAAAGTAATGCTTTATTAACAATGTTGCATTTGGAACGTGATCATTTGGTTATGGATTTGATGAAATTTGGCATAGAATTTGTTGGTGGAGGAATTTCTTCTATTTTGTTTCAGGTATCAGTGAGATTATCTCTATCAGACAGAATTAAGCAAGCACAGAAGAGAGACAGTGGGTTTCAGAAAAAGGTAGAGCTGTTTCAGAAGAGTAAGTTGCCTGAATTTAATATTGATAATGATTGTGTTTTGAGGTTTGGGAAGAGATTATGTGTGCCTAGTGACTCACAGTTGAAGAATGAGTTGTTATGTGAGGCTCATAGTTCCCTATTTTCAGTTCATCCTGGCAGTACTAAGATGTATAGAGATCTGCGGGAGTAATACTGGTGGGATGGAATGAAAAGAGTTATTGCTGATTTTACTGTGAAGTGTTTGACTTGTCAACAGGTTAAAGCAGAGCGGAAGTTACCAAAAGGGATGCCTCAGCCTTTACTAGTGCCAGAGTGGAAATGGGAAAATATATCCATGGACTTTGTGGTGGGATTACCGAAGACATCTCAAGGTAATAATGCAATCTGGGTTATTGTTGATCGCTTGACTAAATCTGCTCATTTCCTTCCTATTCGAGATACTTTCTCTCTAGATCAACTTTCTAGATTGTATCTTAAAGAGATAGGCAGGTTGCATGGAGTTCCCCTATCCATTTAATTTGATTGTTATCCCAGGTTTACTTCTAACTTTTAGAAGGGCCTTCAGAAGTCATTGGGTACTGAATTAAATTTTAGTGCATCTTTTCATCCTCAATCAGATGGGCAATCAGAACGAACAATTCAGAATTTTGAGGATATGCTACATGCTTCTTCGATGGATTATCAGGGAAGTTGGGACCAACATCTTTCTTTGGTTTAGTTTTCTTATAATAACAGTTTTCATTCCAGTATACAGATGGCACCGTTTGAGGCATTATATGGGAAGTGATGTCGAACTCCAAATTTTTGGGATGAAGTGGGTGAAAGGAAGCTGATGGGACCAGAATTGGTAGAAGAGATGGCAGAATAAGTTCAGTTGATTCAGAAACATATGAGAACAGCTCAGAGCAGGAAAAAGAGTTATGCGGATAACCGGAGGAAGGATCTATCTTTCAAGGTAGGTGATCATCTTTTTCTCAATGTTTCACCGTGGAAAAGTGTGACTCGATTTGGTAAGAATTGAAAGATGAGTCTAAGGTTCATTGGACCATATGAAATTCTGGAGAGAGTTGGATCAGTTTCTTACTGAGTGGCTTTACCTCCGAGTTTATCTCAGGTACACAATGTTTTTCATGTTTCGATGTTGAGAAAGTATATGCCAGTTCCATCTCATTTTTTGAGCCCATAGGTAGTTCAGTTGGAAGAGAATCTCTGTTATGAAGAACAACCAGTCCAGATTCTTGAGCATAGATAGAAAGTGTTTTAGAATAAGGTAATTCACCAGGTAAAGGTTTTGTGGAAAAACCATATGGTTGAAGAGACAATGTAGGAATCCGAAAATGCTATGAGGTATAAATACCCCCACTTATTTTGATAAGTGAATAAAATTGTGAGGACACAATTCCCAAAAGGGGGGAAGGATGTAACATCCCAGGTAAATACAGAATAAAACATTTTCATATTTATTAGTATTTTCGAATTAAATATTAATTTTACTTTAAAGGGTTTGTTATGTTCGATAGTGTACCCGATACGCAACAAAGAGTTTCTTTGAAATCTTACATTGCACACTAGTAATAAAATAATATTATTTTAAATGGTAGTTAACACGTAGTCGTTGTATTAGCGGGAATGAATAGAAATAATAAAAATATGATTATATATGTTTTTTAAATGTTCATACATTTATCCAATAAAGGATAAAGGCTTAAAATACGAAAAGAATTCAATTTTAGGCATATATACTCTAATCTTCACTAAAGGTCCACTTATCGCCTTTTGATGGAGAACCATCATTAAATATAGTTTTCGCCACTCTTATACATTCTATTGTACCAAAAAAAATTCTTCTTTAGAATCGGGACATCAAAATTGAATTTGTGAAAAATTTTGGTATTTTTCCGATAAAGTTCATTTTTTTGATGAATAGTGAAAAATTTTGTATTTTAATTAAAAACCTCTTTTTAATCTAATTTATTAATATGATTAGATTATATTATGAATTTTATTTAAAGTAAAATTAGAATATATTTTTACCATTTAATCCAATAGTGGTTTTTGGAATTAATTTCACTTTGAAATTGGACTTAAAACTAGTGTCAATCTTTTGATATATATTTTTTCATAAAAACACGCTATTTGTCAGGACAGCGGGAATTAATTATTAAATTAATTAATGTAACTTATATGTTCTGAATTTTTTAAAATATACATCATTTTTGAATTCGGAATATCAAATATAGCTTAGGGTGAAGTATTGGTATTTTTCTGAAAAACTTCAATTTTTGATGAATAGTGAAACCACTAAGTGGTACATAAAAAACTGATTTTTCGTTTAAATAAAATTTTAACACCTCTATATTTTGAATTTCGAAAATCCGAAATACATTATTTTCATTAGGAAGTAAAATGTGATTCAATGGGATTAAAATAATTTTTTGGTGAATAGTAACTTTTATGTTTTTAATCGCGATTAGAGGTAATTAGTGTAATTTAGGGACAAAATAATGTTTTAATAATATGAAATAACCTTGACACATGTCCTACCCTTATTGGATATGTCATGGTCGACCCAGACAATCCATGCATCAACTTGAGGACCCCATAGAGCCACTTTGGTAGGAAAATGATATTAATAACTTTTTATTTATAGTTAAAATTAAAATGTCACAAACATGTGTTGTTTTACTAAACCAAATTTTTTAATGGTGTTATAAAAGTTATATTTTTTACTATAAATATTAAATATAAAGATAATACGATTTCCTACATCATGATATTTTTTTTATAATTTTTATACATTAAATAAATTAAATTATTTATGACACCATGATGATGCAATGATTACCTCATTATTTAACGATTTAAATAAAATGAAACAATAATGTAAAATCTAAGACCTAAACTTGTTAAAAACATATTGTATCGGTGGATTTAGAACCCTAATCACCTTATCCTTTAAATATATAATTTTGGGACCTTTAAAATCCGAAATACATTTAATAATAAAGTATCCTTTTATAACTTTCTAAGAGTGCCCCTCCTCTCCTCTTATAAAAGGGCCCCACCTATACCACCTTACCGACACCTCTCAAGCCTTTGGCTTGGCCAAACCCTGCCGATTTTGCCTATCCACATCCCTCTATTACTCCTAGAATACTCACATTGGGCATAAGTCTTCCCAAGTAAGCCTTTGAGCTCAAATCAAAAAGAGTTACCCGATTTAAAGGTAGTGTCTTCTTTTGTGTTCTTATGTTTTATTTTTCTTCTCCAACCCCCTAAACACTTTTTATAAATTTATTTTATAACAACACCAGTATCGTCAATATACTTGGATGTTTTTATGAGAATTATTAGAGGTACACCTACACAAACCTTCATTTTATGGTTAAAGAACATATTGTTTCTGTGGTTGGCGATTTTCTGCCTCACAAAATGATTATTGTTCAATATTCTTTTAACACCTTTAATGGTGGCCATTAAGATGTAACTCTATTTATATATGATATATATTATGTTTATGTTTTCCTTATGCTTATGTATTTTACATTTTTGGCATACCTTTATGGTTTCCATTGTGGGTAAATATGATAATTTCATTTTAGGAAGTGCGGACTACCGCCCCCTCAAAGTGATTTGATTCGTTAATGCCATGTGGGGGAAGTATAAATGATTCATTTAATGTTATTATATATGATGTTATAATGGAATTATAATATACCCTTATATCATTATGATTTAACTCCATTAAATATGAAATATAAATGAAAGTAGTGTTGATGTGTACGTACGGCTTACCGTCTCCATGGATGGTGCATTTTATTTCTTACATCTAAATGTTATGTACTATTATAAATACATGTTTATGCTGGATATATATGATATATATGATATCCAAATCATTAATATCATTCTGGATATAATGAACCTTTGACCACATAAACAACATGTAATTGTAAGAAGTCCATTTTTGACTTATGAACCAGATATCGACAAAATGAACATTATTAACTTAAATGTTTACATAACATTTATAACATGGGAATAAGTTATATAAAAGGAATAATAAACATGAAAAAGGTTCTTAATCAAGTATAAATTAACTCAAGTTTATTATTCATGAGATTAAATAGCAATCGAGTCACGTCGGACACGAGGTAAGGGAACTTCTTAACCCAATTTCCATTCTTTGGGTTAATATCTTACATTCAAATTATGTCATTATATTATTATGTCCTATCTTGTATTTTTACTTTCTTTATGTGTGATTATAGTGAATGCACATAATTGATCTATGTTATTTAAAAAATTATCTCTGTAAGGGAAATCGTCTCAATCTCCTTTCATTGAGGCATATTTTGTTTTATACACAACTTTCATTTGTACGGTGTATAAACACCGTTGAATTTTATGATTATCAAAAAGGAATATTTTTTATACAAAGTGTTTAATTAATGACAAAAAGGAATGTTTTTTTTGTCGTACATATGCAGCGACAACAACTTCTCCGCCGCTGTGACCATTATTTGAGTTTCGGCTTCCTCTACAAGCCATAATATTTTTTTAATGAAAAATAAATACCATGTTTTACTTTTCTTTTATTTTGGTATTGAAAATGGTTTTCATAGTGTTTTTATATCAATTTTTTGTATTGATATCTTGTGATTGAAAAGTGGAAATGTTATGTTTCCTTCATTCATGTTTTATGTGATACGATTATGTTATGGTTCTTGGGCATTGTTATGAAGATGGGTGGTTCCGTGATAAACTAAGGGCAGGTGAGCCTGATATAGCTCTCCAATGCATTGGGTAACACGAAGGAGATAAACGTTAAGGTTTCTCCGAAGAGATTTAGGGAATATACTATGATGGGTATTCCAAACGTAACCAAGAGGGTTACTCCCTACGTAAGAATGTTATGAACGCCTCAAGTTACCTTTCTATCTTATAATTTCTATGATTTATTCATGATTTGATGAGGTATGTGAAAATGCTTATGTTTTATGAGTAAAGTATGATTTCATACATGGACTAATGTTTTCATTTCATACTTTTATATCCCTTACTGAGCTTTTTATGCTCATCCCAAGTTTTTGAAATGTTTTTCACAGGACTTAATGTGGAATAGGGTCAAGGATGGGATCTGGTAAAAGTCATGCTATCTAAAACATGGAACTAGACATGTTTATTTTTAAGAGTTTTTATTTTATGGAAACTTAGTAGAAGTTTCTACTTTTTAATCTTTTGAGATGTAATAGTTATGTCCAAATTCTCTAAAACTCTAAACCTGAAAAGATCCTCAATGTGAATTATTCATTTAATTCAATATTAATTAAGGTTTAAGGTCGGGGCCTTATAAGGATAATAAGATTTCTAGTTAGGATGAAATAAATGAGAGACAATTTACATGTTTTATGAACCAGTTGTTTATGTTTTCCATTTTATAAATACACTCTACATGTTTGGTCTTGTCATGGTTTTGATATATGATGTAATAAATATAATTCTATTCATAATTAATACCAATTTATGTAATATAAGGGTTTTTATACTGATATAATTGAATATTATGTAACCACTTTGGTGTAATCTCACCTTCATGGGCACCTATGGTGCCTTAGACATTACAATTGATCATTTTTGTCAAAAATGGTTTAGTGGGATCCGTATGTGAAATCATTTTATTCTATAACTATAAGGCCACAGTCTTAAACCTTACTTAATATTGAATTAAATGTGTAATTCACATTGGGGAACTTTTCAGGTTTAGAGTTTTAGAGAATTAAGACATAACTATTATATCTCAAAAGATTACAAAGTAGAAACTTCTACTAAGTTTCCATAAAATAAAAACTCTTAAAAAGAAACATTTCTAGTTCCATGTTTTAGATAGCATAACTTTTCCTTGATCCCATCCTTGACCCTATTCCACATTAAGTCCTGTGAAAAACATTTCAAAAACATGGGATGAGCATAAAAAGCTTAGTAAGGGATATAAAAGTACAAAATGAAAACATTAGTCTATGTATGAAATCATACTTTACTCATAAAACATAATAATTTTAGCATACCTCATCAAATAATGAATAAATCATTAAAATAATAAGACATAATGGTAACTTGAGGCATTCATAACATTCTTACGTAGGGAGTTACCCTCATGGTTACGTTTGGAATACCCATCACAGTATATTTCTTAAATCTCTTTAGAGAAACCTTAACATTTAACACCTTCACGTTACCCAATGCATTGGAGAGCTATATCGGGCTCACCTGCCCTTAGTTTGTCACGGAACCACCCGTCTTCATAACAATGCCCAAGAACCATAACATAATTGTATAACATAAAACATGCATAAAGGAAACATAACATTTCCACATTTCAGTCACAAGATATCAATACAACACATTGATATAATAAAAACATTTTGAAAAACATTTTCAATACAAAAATAAATGAAAATTAATACATGGTATTTATTTTTCATTTTAAAAAAAGTTAGGTTATGGCTTGTAGAGGAAGCCGAAACTCAAATAATGGTCACCGCGGCAGAGAAGTCATTGTCGCCGCATACGTACGTCAAAAAACATTCCTTTTGTCATTTAGTAAAATGCTTCGTATAAAAAAAATCCTTTTGAATAAGCGTAAAATTCAAAGGGGTGTATACACCATATAAAAGAAAGTTGTGTATAAAACAAAATATTCCACAATGAATGGAGATTGAGATGAAGTCCCTTACCTCGTGTCCGACGTGACTCGATTGCTCTTTAATCTCCTGAATAATAAACTTGAGTTAATTTATACTTTCTTAAGAACCTTTTTCATGTTCATTATTCCTTTTATATCACTTATTACCATGTCATTAACACTATGTAATTATTTAAGTTAATAACAGTGGTTTTAAAGATCATTGGTACTTGAGTCAAAAATAAACTCTTTATAATTAAAAGTTGTTCATGTATCCATTATATCCAGAGTTATACTCATTATGTAGATATCATATATATCATATATATACAGTATATACATTAATTTATAATATTACATAACATTTAGAGGTAAGAAATGAAATGCACTCTTCATGGAGACGGTAAGCCGTATGTACGCATGAACGCTACTTTCATTTTTATTTCATATTTTATGGAATGGAATCATAATGACATAAAGGTATATTATAATTCCAGTATAATTTTATATATAATATCATTAACTCCATCCTTTCTACATCCCACATATTGAATTAACGAATCAAATCACTTTGAGGGGGCGGTAGTCCGCAATTCCTAAAATGAAGATATCGCGTATACACATAATGGAAGCCATAAAGGTATTCCATAAATGAAAAATACAAAAGCTTAAAGAAAACATAAACATATTATATATCATATATAAATATAGTGTCATCTTAATGGTCACCTTTGAAGGTTTTAGAAGAATCTTGAACAATCATCGTTTTGTGAGGCAGAAATTCACCATCCACGGAAACAGTATGCTCTTTAACCATTAGATGAAGGTGTGTGTAAGTTTAGCTCTAATACTTCTCATAAAAACATCCTAGTATATTGAAGATACTGGGTTTGTTACAAAAGAAAGGAATAAAAATATTTTAGGGGGTTGGAGAAGCAAAATAAAACATAAGAACACAAGCGAAGACACTACCTTTAAATCGGGTAACTCTTTTTGATTTGAGCTCAAAGGCTTCCTTAGAAGGACTTCTAACCAAATTGAGGCTTCTAGGAGTAATAGAGGGATTTGGAGAGACAAAATGGGCAGGTTTTGGACGAGCCAAACGCTTGAGAGGTGTGGGTAAGGTGGTAGAGGTGGGGGCCTTTTAAAAGAGGAGAGGAGGGGCACTCTTGGAATGTTATAAAAGGTTACTTTATTATAAAATGGTTTTCAGATTTTAAAGGTCCCAGAATTATATATTTCTAGGATAAGGTGATAAGAGTCCTATTCCATCCATCCAATATATTTTTGACAAGTTTATCTCTTAGATTTTACATTATCTTTTCATTTTATTTAAATCGTTAAATAATGAGGTAATCACTACATCATCATGGTGTCATAAATAATTTAATATATTTAATGTCTAAAAATTATAAAAAAATATCATGATGCAGTAAATCTTTTTATATTTCTAATGAATATTTATAGTCAAAGTTATGACTTGTATAACCCCATTTAAAAAAAAATTTAGTAAAACAACACATGTTTGTGATATTTTTATTTTAACATTAAATAAAAAGTTATAAATGTCATTTTCCTACCAAAGTGGCTCCATGGGTTCTTCAAGTTGACCCATGGATTGTCTTGGTCTGACATGACACATCCAATAAGTATAGGACATTTTTCAAGGTCATTTCATATTATTAAAACAGTATTTTTACCTTAAATTATACTAATTACCTCTAATCGCGATTAAAAACATAAAAGTTACTATTCACCAAAAAATTATTTTAATCCCATTGAACCACATTTTATTTCTTAATTACAACCATTTATGTCAGATTTTTGGAATTCAAAACACATAGGTGGTAAAATTTCATTTAAACAAAAAAAAGAGTTTTTTAAGTACCACTTAGTGGTTTCACTATTCATCAAAATTGATGTTTTTCAGAAAAATACCAAAACATCACTCTAAGCTATATATGATATTCCAAATTGAAAAATGATGTCTATTTTAAAAAATTAAAAACATATAAGTTAAATTAATTAACTTAATAATTAATTTCCGCTCTCAGAACATATAGCGTGTTTTTATGAAACAATATATATCAAAAGATTGACTTTAGTTTAAGTCCAATTTCATAGTGAAATTAATTCCAGCGACCACTATTGGATTAAATGGTAAAAATATATTCTAATTTCACTTTAAACCCAATTAAAAATATAATCTAATCATATAAATAAATTAGATGAAAAAGAGTTTTTGAATTAAAATACAACAATTTTCACTATTCATTAAAAAATAAACTTTATCGGAAAAATACCAAAAATTTACACAAAGTAAATTTTGATGTCCCGATTCTAAAGAAAAATTTTATTTGGTCCAAAAGAATGTATAAAGGTGACCAAAACAATATTTAATGAGGGTTCTCCATCAAAAGGTGATAAGTGGACCTTTAGTGAAAATTAGAGTATATATGCCTAAAATTTAATTCTTTTCATATTTTAAGCCTTTAGCATTTATTGGATAAATGTAAAAACATTTAACAAAAATATATAATCATATTTTAGTTATTTCTATTCATTCTGGCCAATACAACGGCTACATGTTAACTACCATTTAAAATATTATTATTTTATTACTAGTGTGCAACGTAAGATTTCAAAGAAACTCTTTGTTGCGTATCGGGTACGCTATCGAACATAGAAACCCATTTAAAGTAAAATTAATATTTAATTCATAAATATTAATAAGTATGAAAATGTATAATTATTTATTTACCTAGGATGTTACATCCTTCCCCCTTTTGGGAATTGTGTCCTTGTAGTTTTATTCACTTATCAAAATAAGTGGTGGTATTTATCCCTCATAGCATTTTTAGATTCCCACAGTGCCTCTTTAACCATATGAGTTTTCCAAAAAAACATTACCTGATGAATTACCTTATTCCACAACACTTCCTCTCTATGGTCAAGAATCTGGACTATTTTTTCTTCATAAGAGAGATTCTCTTCCAACTGAACTACCTATGGGCTCAAAACATGAGATGGATCTAGGATATACTTTCTCAACATCGAAACATGAAAAAAATTGTGTACCTGAGATAAACTCGGAGTTAAAGCCACTCGGTAAGAAACTGATCCAACTCTCTCCAGAATTTCATATGGTCCAATTAACCTTGGAATCAGCTTTCCTTTCTTACCAAATCACATCACACTATTCCATGGTGAAACTTTGAGAAAAACATGATCACCTACCTCGAAAGATAGATCCTTCCTCCTATTGTCTACATAACTTTTATGCCTCCTCTGAGCTGTTCTCATGTGTTTCTAAATCAACTGAACTTTTTCTGCCATCTCTTCTACCAATTCTGGTCCCATTAGCTTCCTTTCACCCACTTCGTCTCAAAAAGATGGAGTTTGACACCGCCTCCCATATAATGCCTCAAACGGTGCCATCTGTATACTGGAATGAAAACTGTTATTATATGAAAATTCAACCAAAGAAAGATGTTGGTCCCAACTTCCCTGACAATCCATCGAACAAGCACGTAGAATATCCTCCAAAGTATGAATTGTTCGTTCTGACTACCCATCTGATTGAGGATGAAAAGATGAACTAAAATTTAATTCAGTACCCAACGACTTCTGAAGGCCTTTCCAAATGTTAGAAGTAAAACCGGGATTAGGATCAAATACAATGGATAAGGGAACTCTATGAAACCAGACTATCTCTTTAAGATACAATGGAGAATGTTTATCTAGAGAGAAAGTATCTTGAATAGGAAGGAAATGAGCAGATTTAGTTAAGCGATCAACAATAACCTAGATTGCATTATTACCTCGATATGTCTTCAGTAATCCCACAACAAAGTCCATGGATATATTTTCCCATTTCCACTCTGGCACTGGTAAAGGCTGAAGCATCCCTTTCAGTAACTGCCACTTTGCTTTTACCTGTTTACAAGTCAAACACTTCACAGTAAAATCAGCAATATCCATTTTCATTCCATCCCACCAGTAATACTTCCGAAGATCTCTATACATCTTAGTACTGACTAGATGAACTAAAAATGGAGAATAATGAGCTTCACATAACAACTCTCTCTTCAACTGTGAATCACAGGGAACACACAATCTCTTCCCAAATCTCAAAACACAATCATTATCAATGTTGAATTCATGCAACTTACACTTCTGAACCAGCTCTACCTTTTTCTGCAACTCGTTGTCTTGTTTCTGTGCTTGCTTAATTCTTTCTGATAGAGATGATCTCACTGATACCTGAAACAAAATAGAAGAACTTCCTGCACCAACAACTTCTATTCCAAAGTTCATCAAATCCTTAACCAAAGGATCACGTTCCAAACACAACATTGTTAATGAAGCATTACTTTTTCGACTCAAAGCATCAGCCACTTTATTTGCTTTTCACAGATGGTAATGAATTGTACGATCACAATCCTTGATTAATTCTATCCATCTCCTATATCTCATGTTCAATTATTTCTGAGTGAATATATACTTTAAAATTTTGTGATCGGTAAATATTTCACTCTTTACTCCATACAAATGATGCCTCCATATTTTTTATGTGAAAACAACAGCAGCTAATTCCAAATCATGTGTAGGGTAATTTACCTCATGAGTTTTCAAATGACATGAAGCATATGCAATTACCTGATAATTCTGCATAAGGACACAGCCAAGTCCGTTAAACGAACCATCACTATATATAACAAACTCACCATTCTTGGATAGAAGTGCCAAAATTGGAGCATTCACCAATCTTCTTTTAAACTCCTGAAAACAATCATCACATTCTTTTGTCCGGATAAACATAACACTGTTCCATGTTAGCTTAGTCATTGGACTAGATAACCGTGAAAATTTTTCAACAAACCTTCAGTAGTAACCTGCCAAACCAAGAAAACTACGGATCTCGGTTACATTTGTGGGTCTTGGCCATTCTTCAACAACTTTTGTTTCAGAAGGATCAACAGTTATGCAATTTTTGAAACAATGTGACCAAGGAAAGAAATTTGTTGTAACCAAAACCCACACTTTCTAAATTTCCCATACAATTTCTTTTCTTTTATGGTTTTCAAAATAACACTTAAATGTCTTTCATGATCCTCTTTAGTTTTAGAAAACACCAAAATATCATCAATAAACACAACCACCATTTATCACCAAATTCAACTGAGCCATCAGTGTAGTAAAGTACTCAATTCTGATTCCGACAATCTCTGGTTGCTGATTCGAATGGTTATTATTCTCTATATGCCTTCCTAGAAAATTTTTTCTGTTTCCTCTACAAAAAACCATTCTTAACATAGAAATATTTTAGGCGAAGCAACATGGTAATCTTTAAATGCTATATCATTTCAATCATACCATAAATTAATTTATAATTTAACAATTTTCTAACACCTAGAGTTGTCTAAAACGACCTCTTATACCAACTATAAGGCCCCAGTCTTAAACCTTACTTAATGTTGAATTAAATGAATAATTCACATTGAAGATCTTTTCAGGTTTAGAGTTTTAGAAAATTAGGACATAACTATTACATCTCAAAAGATTATAAAGTAGAAACTTCTACTAAGTTTCCATAAAATAAATACTATTAAAAAGAAACATGTCTAGTTCCATGTTTTAGATAGCATGACTTTTCCTTGATCCCATCCTTGACCCTATTCCACATTATGTCCTGTGAAAAACATTTCAAAAACATGGGATGAGCATAAAAATCTCAGTAAGGGATATAAAAGTAAGAAATGAAAACATTAGTCTATGTATGAAATCATACTTTACTCATAAAACAAAAGCATTTTAACATACCTCATCAAATCATGAATAAATCATAGAAATCATAATACAGAAAGGTAACTTGAGGCATTCATAACATTCTTATGTATGGAGTAACCCTCATGGTTACGTTTGGAACACCCATCACAGTATATTTCCTAAATCTCTTTGGAGAAACTTTAATGTTTAACTCCTTCGTGTTACCCAAAGCATTGGAGAGCTATATTGGACTCACCCTCCCTTAGTTTGTCACAGAACCACCCGTCTTCATAATAATTTTCAAGAACCATAAAATAATCGTATCACATAAAACATGCATAAATGAAACATAACATATCCACATTTCAATCACAAGATATCAATAAAACATGTTGATATAATAAAAACATTATGAAAACCATTTTAAATAGAAAAATAAAAGAAAATTAATACATGATATTTATTTTTCATTTTAAAAAAGGTTAGGTTATGGCTTGTAGAGGAAGACGAAACTCAAATAATGGTCACTGCGGCGGAGAAGTCATTGTCGCCACATACGTACGAAAAAAAACATTCCTTTTGTCATTTAGTAAAATGATTCGTATAAAAAATTCCTTTTGAATAAGCGTAAAAGTCAAATGGGTTTATACACCGTATAAAAGAAAGTTGTGTAAAAAACAAAATATGCCTTAATGAATGGAGATTGAGACGAAGTCCCTTACATGGTGTCCGAGGTGACTCGATTACTCTTCAGTATACGGAATAATAAACATGATTTAATTTATACTTTATTAAGAACATTTTTTAAGTTCATTATTCCTTTTATATCTCTTATTACCATGTCATGAACACTATGTAATTATTTAAGTTAATAACGGTCGTTTTAACGATCATTGGTACTTCAGTCAAAAATGAACTCTTTATAATTACAAGTTGTTCATGTATCCATTAAATCCAGAGTAATATTAATTATGTAGATATCATATATATCATATATATCTAGTATATACATGCATTTATAATGTTACATAACATTTAGAGGTAAGAAATGAAATGCACCGTTCATGGAGACGGTAAGTCGTACGTACGCATGAACGCTACTTTCATTTTTATTTAATATTTTATGGAATGGAATCAAAATGACATAAAGGTATATTATAATTCCAGTATAATGTTATATATAATATCATTAACTCCATCCTTTATACGTCCCACATATGGAATTAACGAATCAAATCACTTTGAGGGGGCGGTAGTCTGCACTTCCTAAAATAAAGATATCACGTATACCCATAATGGAAGCCATAAAGGTATTCCATAAATGAAAAATACCGAATATTAAAGAAAAAATAAACATATTATATATCATATATAAATATAGTGTCATATTAATGGACACCTTTGAAGGTTTTAGAAGAATATTGAGCAATCATCATTTTGTGAGGCAGAAAGTTTCCATCCACGGAAACAGTATGCTCTTTAACCATTAGATGAAGGTGTGTGCAAGTGTAGCTCTAATACTTCTCATAACAACATCCTATTATATTTAAGATACTGGTGTTTTTACAAAATAAAGGAATAAAAAGAGTATATGGGGTTGGAGAAGAAAAATAAAACATAAGAACACAAGAGAAGACACTACCTTTAAATCTGGTAACTCTTTTTGATTTGAGCTCAAAGGCTTCCTGGTAAAGACTTATGCACAAAGTGAGGCTTCTAGAAGTAATAGAGGGATGTGGAGAGACAAAATGGGCAGGTTTTGGCCGATCCAAAGGCTTGATATGTGTGGGTTAGGTGGTAGAGGTGGGGGCCTTTTATAAGAAAAGAGGTGGGGCACTCTTGGAATGTTATAAAACGTTACATTATTATAAAATGATTTCTGGATTTAAAAGGTCCCAAAATTATATATTTTATGGATATGGTTATAAGAGTTAGAAATACACCCATAAAATAGGTTTTTTTAAATTTTAGGAATTATATTTTACATTATCTTTTCATTTTATTTAAATTGTTAAATAATGAGGTAATCACTACATCATCATGGTGTCATTAATAATTAAATTTATTTAATACCTAAAAATTATAAAACAAATATAATGATGTAGGAAATTTTTTTCTCTTTCTATTGAATATTTATAGTCAAAATTATGACTTGTATAACCCCATTTAAAAATTGTTTTAGTAAAACAACACATGTTTGTGACATTTTTATTTTAACATTAAATAAAAAGTTATAAATGTCATTTTCCTACCAAAGTGGCTCCATGGGGTCCCCAAGTTGACCCACAAATTTTCATGGTCGTACATGAAACATCAAATAAGGATAGGACATGTGTCATGGTCATTTCATATTATTAAAACATTATTTTTACCTTAAATTATACTAATTACCACTAATCGCGATTAAAAACATAAAAGTTACTATTCACCAAAAAATTATTTTAATCCCATTGAACAACATTTTGTTTCTTAATGACAACCATGTATGTCAGATTTTTGAAATTCAAAACACAGCGGTGGTAAAATTTCATTTAAACAAAAAAATCAGCTTTTTAAGTACAACTTAGTGGTTTCACTATTCATCAAAATTGAAGTTTTTCAGAAAAATACCAAAACTTCACCCTAAGATATATATGATATTCCGAATTCAAAAATTAAGTCTATTATAAAAAAATTCAATACATATAAGTTACATTAATTAATTTAATAAATAATTCCCGCTGTCAGAACAAATAGCGTGTTTTTATGAAACAATATATATCAAAAGATTGACACTAGTTTAAGTCCAATTTCAAAGTGAAATTAATTCCAACAACCACTATTGGATTAAATTGTAAAACTATATTCTAATTTTAATTTAAAACCAATTAAAATTATAATATAATCATATAAATAAATTATATTAAAAATAGGTTTTGAATTAAAATACAACAGTTTTCACTATTCATTAAAAAAATAAATTTTATCGGAAAAATACCAAAAAATTACAAAAAGTAAATTTTGATGTCCCGATTCTAAAGAAGAATTTTATTTGGTCCAAAATAATGTATAAGAGTGACCAAAACAATATTTAAAGAGGTTTCTCCATCAAAAGGCGATAAGTGGACCTTTTGTGAAAATTGGAGTATATATGCCTAAAATTGAATTCTGTTCGTATTTTAAGCCTTTATCCTTTATTAGATAAATGTAAAAACATTTAACAAACATATATAATCATATTTTTGTTATTTCTATTCATTCCCACCAATACAATGGCTACATGTTAACTACCATTTAAAATAATATTATTTTATTACTAGTGTGCAGCGTAAGATTTCAAAGAAACTCTTTGTTGCGTATCGGGTGCGCTATCGAACATAGAAACCCCTTTAAAGTAAAATTAATATTTAATTCGTAAATATTAATAAGTATGAAAATGTATTATTCTTTATTTACCTGGGATGTTACAAAAACCAAAAACAATGTCAATGTAAAATAGTTCTTTTAAAAAAAATTAATTTCATTTCATCTTGAATATAAAAATTAAATTTCAATCTTCTGGGATCAGTGGTTGTTCTGTTTTATAATAATTTACAATTTACGGTATTTTAAATATTCACATACCCATTAACCATCGAAAATATTGGATAATAATTCTTTAGATTTATTATTATTTGTATTTAGATGAATATAGAGTGGTAACTGTGGTTTATATACACATTAATATAGTAGACCACTCATTAGACAGAAATGTTTTCACACTAAACCAAATTTGAGATTTCATCCTAAATGAGCACGTCCATGTTCAATTGGAAAATTCCCATTCAAATATCGATAAAATAATATATTTTATTTAATATAAATAAAATATATAATTTACATTTGCATAGTACCATTCATTGACACATTATTAATGAATATTCATTTTTTGACTCATATTATTGCTACAATTTTATAGAATTTTTTTTATGGATTAAAGAAATTCATTACTTAAAATTTAATTTGAGATTCCACGATGCTGTTTTTTGATGGTTCCACTCAAGACACGATTCAAAAAAAATTCATTTACTTCTAATATTATTATTCTACACCTTTTTGGAATTCTCTTCAATTTTTAGGTCTGGTATATAATTTTTACTTACATTTATATCTAAATGACGTAATAATTTTTCTAATAAAAAAAATGATTATATATGATATTTTGTGAAAGGAGGATCTTATTTTTAGGGATATGGTAACATTATAATTCATTTTTAAAATCATATTAAATATTTATTCTATTATTGAATAGAAAATGGAAAAGGAAACAAGTACATAATACTCTTGAGTAATTTCATAATTTATGACATGATAACTATTCTTGACTCTTTGTCATTCCATTAATAGCAATTTATTATCAGTGGTCTAATTTATTTAATTAAAACATTGATAAATTTTTTTATAATTATATGGATCATAAAAAATTTATCATGTCATATCATCCAAATTTAGGTGAAAAAATATAAATTTTACATCTAGAATATAAACAATCCAATTAAAAAACATTATATATATCATAAACTATTAGATTATACACTCGGTTTATTCAAAATTGGAATAAATTATAAATTTTAAAACATGAGATTATAACGTTTTACATAAAATATAAATTTTACATATTTATTATGTTCTTGAATCATGAAAATTTAGTTTTTACACAATGTAGTGTAAATATCATTGATGATGTGTAATAGTGGAATGTACAGATTCAATAAATGAATTAAATTTTGAATAACACATATTTAATCAAAAATATCAATATAAATATTAAAATGACTATATATGATATTATGATTCATTAATAGAATATATATATATATATACCATTGTGTAATATTCCTTGATAACTCTCCACCCATGTAATATTCAATAGTTATATATCAGTCCCTTCATAGTAATACATGTTTGTCCCTAAATTGTAATATATCATTTTCCCGATCAAAGTGGAAAAAATGATTATTAATAATGTGTAGGGACATAAATGCTTCTATTAGTATTTTATCTAGCATATGATGTAAAAAATAATTTTGATGGATAACATATATTCCACAACATAAATGGTTATCCTATATCGTAATGTTTATTTTCATTTATACATGTTGAAATTTCTTATTTTTCTGAAAATGTAATTTTTATGTGCGAAGGAGGAAAACATTGTGATTTTAGGATATCTATATTCAATAAAAATATTCAAAACTACTTTAAAAAAACTATTTTATAAAAGCTAATGAAAATCAGGTAACATGTTCATTATATTCATGGAACATAGTGTAAATTGATTTTTTTTCTCATCGTATTTTAAGAATGGTATATCGGGGTAATTTTGAAATTATTAATTTTAAATTTCTAAAAAATTAAGGTTATTATTGACTTGATAAATTATATCATTATAAAATTGATATTTTGAAGTTATTATTTTTGATACTTTTTATTAAAAATTGTGTTATATAAATATCTGTTGAACATCACCTATGAGGATGGCTATTTGATTATTCATACTATTTAAATATAGAATTATGTTAAATTATTTTTATTTAGTTTAGATGAATAGATTTACCAAAATTAATTTCTTATTTAATCAAAATATTAATTTTAATTTATTAATAAATATGTTTATTTGAACAATCCAACTTAAATACATTTTCTGAAAATTAAAATCTATATCTATAAATGAAAATAAATTAATTAACTGTGTAATGGTGGAATGTTCAAACTATATAGATATATATGTTATGATATTTATTAATGGATTTTAGGAATATATATGTAATAGGATTTTGAATGTTTATTTTAATTGATGAGAATTAGATATGTGTAAGTGAATCGGGTATGACAAAAAAAATTACTTGACATGATTATGATATATAATGTATTAAAAAAATATGAAATGGATTACATGAACACACTTGTTTAATTAGTGTCACATTAGAATCATGACAAGTTTAACTATGGGTATGAAAATAAAAAATATAGAATCGAATTTTGATACAATATATACATGAGAGTTAATTTCATATTTTATTAGATAGACTTTTATTTATCAAAACTTTTTTTAAAAAAATATATCACCTTTTTATAATATATCATGCATAGATTATCATAGTTATCTTAGGTAAATTTCTTATATCATTTTAGTGAAAAATATTGTATTAGATATGGGTGTGTGATCATGCAAAAAAATTTCATAAATTTTCACTCTTATACATTTGACCTAAATATTTATATTTGTTAATGTGCTACCATTATAGCTTCTTTTTTTAATATAATTATTTTTTAATTAATTTAAATTTAAGAAAATAAATTAACAAAAAAAATTGACATCATCTGTTTATTTTTCATGAGCATTCAGAAAAAGTAGTCCATGCTATAAAAATCACTTCTTTTATGATTAATGTGTTTTGATAATCAATTTTTGTGACTTGAATAATGTCTTCATCCAAATAAAAGTGTCTTAAATAAATTATAAAATATGAATAAATATTAAATGAAATAATATTGACATAACTTAAAAAATATAATTGTTATAAATATATTCAATTAGTCATATTCTATATATAAGGTATAGAAAACTACATGTCCCATGTATTTATAAAATTAGATGTGAATATTCCTAGAATAAGATGCATATCTAAGTGAATAAAAAATGGTAAAATAATTTATCAGGGAAATATTGACTATTTTCAATGGCCATTAGATTTTATAGGATATATTATGAAACTTTTAACACTAAAACATACAGGTAAATCATCTATGTGATTAGTACATTAAACTATACAATTTGTATAACTTGATACATTCAATCATGAATTATATTCATATCTACACTAATAAATTATTTTAACCAAAAATTTATAAAGTTATATTTTTTAAAATTTTCAATGGAAATTAAATTTATAGGTTTGGGTTTTATATATAATAACATTACACTTTTTTCTATGTTTATAGAACTAATAACATATATGAATCATATGGACATGATTAGAAACATTTTCTGCATTAAATAGATTATTTAATGGTATTATCATGAATATCACATCACCTTAATTTCCTATTTTATATGTTCTCTTATAAATCATTTAATTGTATAAAATATTAATGTAATGTTTCACAAATGTTCATGAATGTGTCATGATTATTATTTCGAATTGGGTAAATTTTTTTGTCTTGTAACATTGATAAGAAGAATTGTCTAAAAATATCTTATAATAACACCTATTGACTTATTTTAGGTTTTTAGTGATAGTAATTGTCAATTTATTGATACCATAAAAGATGTTGATGTAGTAGGAACTCATATACAATTGTATTTATAGTTTTAGTAATTCTTTGAATTAATGTTCTGTCTAATATCTTTTGATGGAAATATTTATTAATCATCAATGGAAAGTAAACATGGTTGATAAAAATTTATCCATTTGTTAATTCCATTTTAATTTTTTTCATAATCATTGTCTCCAAGAATATTCATCCTTCATAAATTGAATATGTTTTGATATTCAAAATTGAATGATTTTTGGATTCATTAGGGAAAACCTAGGGTATGCTATACAACAATCATAGTAAACCGAAAATCAATTGTTATGTGATTTATTTCATGATAAACTATTTATCTATAAGGAAAATATATTGGTATTTATTCATGTTTAAATAGTATGTGGAATATTATATGCTAGGATTTGTTATCGTTTTTACCATTTTATTCATTTTTAGTCTAGAATGATAAAAACAAATAATATTTTATTGATACAAAAAATTATCATTCAATTAATATAAAGTAAAATCATTAGACAATTCATATTTTTTTAAAATAAATAGAATTAAAATGGTATTTATAGGAAACATTGGTGAATGATCACTCTTATACAAAGATTATATATGATTTCACCATTTGAAATGTTTGAGTTAACCTAACATTGTATTAAATTGTTTGATATTTTATCCATTAATTTGTAATTATTCAAAAGTTAGCGTGTAATCTTCTATAATATTGGATATCATATAAAGTAATAGTTGGAATTAATGTAAAAGAATATGTCCAATGTAGGGTTTTAAATATATAAAGTTTTGTTATGAAATGGCCCTAATGTAATGATTTTAGTCGTTGTAGCTATATAGTCTTATTAGGGGATATGAAATGAAACATTATATATATAATGAAATTAGGTGTGTAAATCAATGAGTTGTGTGAAACATATATATAGAATTTTTATTTATATTTAAATATATAAATTGATATGTTACACGAATTTCATAGTGTGATACATTTATTTTAATTATATAAAAACTCATTGGTTAGCATGTAGTGTAATAAATGAAAGAACACAAAATATATGTATAATTATTTATGTCATCAATTAAATATTATATTGCATAGGACTTCACTATTGATGTCATCATTAGCAGATTGTTATAATGATTTCATATATAGATGATAATGTGGAATAATATATTATTTCAACTGATTCAAATAATGGAAGACATCACACATTGGATTGTTTTACAACATCAATGATAAATAGGACCACAATGAACTAGACCAATACCGACTAAAATAAAATATATAAATGAAAATTATAATTTTGAATATTTTGGGTCAATATGATTGTGTGAAACTTCTTCTTTTTAGAAATCATTTTATTTGTATAATAAATTCCATTCATGTTTTTTCTAAGAGATATCGTTATGTGATGATTTCCATTATAATGATCATTATAATTTTATGATTGTTATTTTTTTCATATAAGGATCTATGATTGAGTGATTATGGGGTTAAGATGAAATAAGATTTTTCATCCAAGAGGATAAAGGTATTTTACGATTGAGAGGAAAGATAAACATTTAGATGGGTTTATGTTGAGGTCTTCTAGGTATAATTACATAAGATACCATAGATCAAGTTTAACTATCCTCTTTAAACATGATGTAAATGTTTTGTATTTAAATATGCATTTAATAAAGTATAGACTATAATGAAATTATCTATATTTAATTCAATTTTCTATAGTTTAATTTTTTTTCTTTTTTATTCATAAAATTTTTTAAATTTCTGGAAGTCATAATTTTTGTACAACTAAATTTTTGTCATTTATATATATTTTAATGATTTATAAATTTTTACTACATTTACAATTATAAATTTTTTTATCCTACAATCCTATTTGTGATAAACATATTCTTGAAGTATATGTGAATTTTTTCCATGATTCATTATATAGTACCCCACCTATTATATATTTCCAACCCTATATATTTGGGAGAACACATTTTATGGGAGCTAATACATAAATGATAATGTTATTCAATACTTTGTGAAAAAATAAAACATTCATTATTAAATAGATTCACATATTTTGAGAGTAATAATGATATTCATTCTGATTTTATGTTGGTTAATACATAATATCTCATTTTTCATACACTAATAATATATTAATGAATTTTTTTAATGATAAGATGAATAATATTTGGATATATAGTGAATATGAATCATAATTTTCATCTACTAATTAATGGAAATGAATATGAGTTATACATTTAATGGAATAATATTTTTTAATACTAAAAAATGACAGAATTATTTGATGATGAATAAAATTTTAAAAAAATGAGAAGGACATGTTTATGATATATAGATATGATATGCATGTATTTTAGGTTAAATATAATGCATGGAATGATTTTTTATGTTAGATGATATAGAATATTTATAGTTAGATAAATTATCTTGAATCTTTTTATGAATTTAGGATAATGATATAGTTTACTCATTTTAGAACATCCAAACAACTTGAAAAAAAATAACAATGTTACACATAGATAAAGAAGTTTCTAATTTTCATTTAATAGGTTGCCATTCAATTACGCATCAACAATGCATGAATACTGTAACATCTTGAAATTATTTTTGATAGTAAGCTATTTATGTAACCTAGTATACTATCATGATCTAACCCACAACAGCTCAGTAGTATGGTGGCAAGACAGGAGTCACAACTAAATATTTCCTTCAATACGATAAGGGAAAGAGACCAGTGTTGATTAGACATGTCACACACATGGGGGATCTTATCCTATGGTACATTTACAAATGCACATAAACATGGTGAGATAATAGATTCAACATCATATATTCTATATTTACTTTTTTAAATCAAACTTGAATGTTACTGGGGGGAAATTTTAACATTAACTATTCTATAAAACAAATATTAAAAGATCTCGTATATGAATTTTGAAATCATTTTTATGATATCTATTGTTTAAAAATATTCAAAATAATCTTTAAATTAATTTTATCAATATAAATAGTGTTAAGTAATGATAAAAGACATATAGACACCATGTAACCCTCATTTAACATTCAATCAAAACCATTTCCCTCAACAAACGATAGAACCCTAAAACCCTTGATGAACATTTCTCCTCTATTGTATTATGTTATAATTCATGATTCATTTTTATTGTCCTCAATATTCCACCCTTCATGAGTTTTCCATTTACCTCAATATATTTCTATCAGAATTAAACATGGATTATAATTTTTATTAATTATTTTTTTACATTATTTTTCCTCTCAATTTTCATAAGCATTCAATCATTCTTCTACTCTCAGAGATATTTATTGAGTTTGTTATAAATTATGAGTTATTTAAAATTATTGACATCCAAATATTTTTACATATATTTTTATTTTAGAGGAAAACTTTAATTTTTTGTATTTTATAACTTTTAATTATCAATTGATTAGATTATATAATATTTATTATCAATTACTAAAAAATTGGAAAAAATTAATTATTATATTATTTCTATGATTATAATTTTATTCACTCTATTTTGATTATGTTATTTCTATTTTTAATCATAATCTTATATTATTGAACCATTAAGAGTAATATAGTTCATATATGACTCACATATTAATAAATTTGGTCTAATTTGTTATAACATATATTATATTACTTAAAATGGTTATATTTACACTGATATTTCATTATTTACTATGTGGAGTGATTTATATTGTATTATATCTTTCTATTTTTATGATTTTTTCTTATAAAAGTTAAATTATATCATGTATAAAATATGATAGAATTTCATGTTTTTTTAAAATGGTTCAACAATATTAGTCAAATATAGATTTTCATTGGTGTAATAATGAGTAATAGTTTCAATTTTATTTAAAAATTTTCATTATATAATTATATTTTATTCATGTTCATTGTATGATATTTCATACTATAAAAAATACTTGATATCATCCAAATATAAAAAATTAGATATAAAAAGAACTATTTTTATGGTTGTTTGTCCTTTTTAATTGATGTTCACTGTAATTTTTTTCCATTACAGTGTAATAACTTAAGACTAGTTTCTTTAAATATAATATTTTCTTATTAAAAAAATATTTATCAATAATTTATTTTTTTGTATAATTTTATATATTTCATATTTTTTTGTTTATATATTTTTTTTAATGTTTATATGTTTTAATATATTCTCCTATTATAATTTGATCTTAGGTAGTTAACTGATCATAATTTCATAAATTTAAGAAGAACCACTAATGAATATGAAATTTCATTGATTATTTATTAGAATTTTTTCAATGGAATCCTAAAAAAATGATTCATTTTCAATCTGTGCATGAAGTGTTCGAATATGATAAAATTAAATTCCAAATAATTAAAATGTCATCTACTTTTCATTGATTTTATCCATAATTATTCATGTTGTATCTAGAATACAGAAAGAATAAAAAATATGACATTTACTATTGATAGAAATATATAGAATGAGACATAGGATTGTACAGAATAATTAATCCATGATTTAAGCATTGAAGAAAATTAGAGTACTTAAATTATGGAATGTTTATATGAAGATTATGATGAAGCATTATTATCAAAATGAACAAAATTTATAGTGTTTTCAATAGTTCTAAAATCAATTAGCATGAAATTAATAAATGGATTAAGTGATAAAAGGCTATTTAAATTAGCTTAACATTTATATGAGATTGATATAAAAGTAAATATCATCAATATTCCAATTATATTCCAAAGAAAATATGGTGACCACAGAAAATGAGGTTTTAAAGATACATTATTTGTTTAATTATTTTTCATTGTACTATAAGGAATACGAATACGTATCAAAATTTCATAAATGTGTAGCATTATGATATAATATTGATGAAAAATTGAACTCTGATTCTTTACAAGGAACTGAAATCAAACCACTGCCAAAAAAATTGATATCTACCAATAATTAATATTTTAAAGCCTTTTTATCTAAATTCAAATTATTTAAAAAAATAAAAATATGTAATATATAAAAAAAATATTTTATGAAGAGGTTGATGATTTGAAGACTAAAAAAACTTGGTTGAAATATTGAAATAAATCATTCACCATGGATTGATGATTAGAAAACTCTATGGGAGAAATGTCTTTTAATTTTTTATGCATATAATAAATGTTATTTTATTTTATATAAAATGATAACATTCACCATACCTGATTGTAATAAATATTGAAATTTATAATGATATAATATTAATTAACATATATAATATAAAATGTTTGAAGAAGAGGCCTCATATTATAAATTACATACTAGAAGAAAGATAGTGTACAATTGTAATAAAAGATATCTACCAACTACAAACCCTTATCATTGATTGAAAAAATATATAATGGTTTATAGGAATATTATATCCCACTATATCCATTTCCTTCTAAATAAAAATATAAAAAATTAGAATATATTTATATCACCTTCATAATGAATGGATGTTTTGTTAATTAAAAAATATCTATTCGAAATACAATATATTATTTCAACAAAATCATTGGAATTTTTTAGAGATAAAATATCACATTCATGTTGTTAATGTTGAGAAAAATGATGTTGATGTTTTATTTGAATATTTTTTAAATATATAATGGAAGATAAAATATGGATTTTATTCAAGATTAGACTTGATATCTGTTGTAATACATCTGGATTTATCTCAAAAAATGTAAGTAAGTTTAACAATTTTACCACTTCCTTATCAGACATTATGTAATATTGTTAAGGTAAATTTTTTTCAGTGTCTACATAGTCTTATTTCAACTATTGGATATTTTTCATATGAGAAGAATTTTCTAATATATAAGTATTATAAAAAAAATTTAAAGAAATATCAAGATTCTTATATGTTGTTGCAACCACTTTTATTAGTCACACTTCATGGTATATTGTCAGAACATTTTATAAATAATAACATCATATTATGTTATTTTTTCAAATCAATCTATTTAAATGTTTTTGATCCAAATTCTTTAGATGTTATCGATAATTAATATACACACCCAAAATATATACTAGAAATTTTTTTCCAATATATTTTTCATATAATTTTTCATATGGTAATTCATTCTGTATGTGAAATAAGGATATGTAGGACTATTTATTTATTATGGATGAATCCTTTAGAAGAAAAGGAAAATGTTTAAGGGATATATAAAAAATATTTATTAATTTAAGGACTCTATTATTAAAAAATATATATATGAAGAGATGATTATTAATAGTGGTGATTATTTTTATTATGTGGAGAATATTGGTCTTACTATATCTTGAAATTTGATTATTCATAGTTATGGTGGTTGGACTCATGGATTTAACATAAGGTTATGTCAATTTTAATATGTGATGTAGGCAATTTTATCCATTTTGACCAACAAATATGATTTTATAGCACATATACCCTCACATATTTCTAGACAATCTAAATGGAAATTAAAATTGGTTGATAGTCCAACATAAAAAAACATTTTCGATTGGTTTGAAGAGAAATTAAACATACATATGTCTTCATTTAAAACACAATAATTCTTGGTAGGGGGTCCATAACATAATTTCATTAGATGTTCAGGTTTTGATATAAGTGGTTACACATTTTTCACCAAAAAATAGACTATTGGAATACTATTCAAAATAATGGTGTTATGGTTATTGCTGAAGCACTTCATTTTTCAAGTTCAAAACAGAAAAAATATATATATGGAAATGATGCATTTTGGAGTTCATGTGGGTATATATGAAATTGATTATACAAAATATAGAGTAACATTTTTTAGGTGTTATTGTGTAGATTATAATAGTGGGGTAAAACATGATGTTTTTATATATATATATACTTTTTGGTTAGAAAAGTATTAGATGTATAGAGGAACCAATTATCATGGAGACACAAGAAACATATATAATTTATATTCCCGATTCATCTAATGATTACTATATCATCCATTTTAAAAGTGAAAATAAACTAGTTGGGATATGAGGATTATGATGTTGTTATGGATTAATGTCATTTTTCGGCATCTATCATAATAGTTTTTTATGACAACAATGACTATAATGTTTACAGATTCCATGTTTTATGAAATGATCGTACTCAATGAATTTTTTATAACACCAAAATAATCTTTGAATTATTCAACGAATTACTTATAATATATTTTTGATCATTAACCATGATTTTTTTTAATTTTTTCCTTCTTTTTTGTTTAATTTATAGTTTTTTATTTCTTTATAATTATTTTTTACTAGAATATTTTTTATCATAACATCTTTTTGATTTTTTATTTTTTTTAGATATGAATTATTTATTAAAAATTTATTCATGAATAAATTAATTATTTTTGTATCTCTGTAAATTTTTATCTTCAATATATTAGTATTCCCCTTATTTAAACCACCTTTATGTAATTTTAATGGCATTAAAGATCTAATTATGTACAAATTTTCTATGTTTTAGTATTATTGAAGATAATTTAATTATCCATTATTAGAATTATTTAATTTTAATAATATTAATGTAAACATACTTATTTGAGGTAGCATACATATTTCAAAATTAAATATATAGGGACAATGGAGATTATGTCTGAACATTTTTTCATTTAAATATATATATATTTTAATTAAGTTATTTTATTAAAATAAACATATATTTAATAATATTATTAAAATATATTCTTTTCCAAGAGGGTTTCACATAAAGATAATAGGTGTGGGATTACATTTTTGAAAGAACATATTCTCAAATTAGGACAGAAAATGTTATATTTAACATTCATGAGAATGAATACCCTAGTAGCCCAAATTCCACTTGATTTAGGACATTCGTAGGTATATGTAGTATTTTTAGAATCAATATTCTATACCCTAATTGGAGGTGTGTCTTCTAATTATCAAATGATCATTTATGGGATTCCTTAATTATAAAATTCATAAAATAATTTATTTATTTATCCAATGTATTTAATATTATATGTTTCTCAATATTTTATTTATTCAATTATTGATGACACTTTACATTCGATACAGAAGAGTAATAAAAAATTGTTTATACTTTTTTGAAAAATGGGGGTGATATTTTAGGACAATTTTGACATTAACATTCATTTTTTAGAGTAAATAGTTATAGATCCATTCCTTATAAATGATTTTATATATATAAGCACACAATAACTAAATAACTCATCAGTAAGAAAAACTTTATTGTTTTTTATTATTTGTAAATTATAATTTATGGTTATTTTTTAATTATGTTCTATGTTATTTATTATTCCATGTGAAACTATCCTCCAGGAAAAAACACCCTGAGATAAAATCTCATAATTTATAATATTTTACATGCTCATGAAGAGGGTAATCTTTATTAGAGGAACATAGAATTGTTGAAAAAATTGTGCATTAATATCAATGTAATGTAGAATCTCCAAAGAGGTTACACTCGACCATCCATCTCCTCACACTCACCATAAAATAATTAAAATCGCTAGAATGATAAAAAATTTAATGTATATTACATATCTATCAAGGTAGAAGATGATAAGATCGTAATAAATTTATTATTACATTTCATCAGTATTACAATTTTTAAAATTTAACAAACTAGTTCTATACTAGAAAATATTTTTTTTCATTACACCCTATATAAATAAAATTACACTTGGGACCATTATCCCTTAGGGTAGTAAGGATATTCTTAACATTGGTTTAGAAAATACAGAACACATGGGCAGTATCAGAGGGTTTAAAGAGGGTTTCATATTTAAAAAAATTACCACACATCTAGTGATACCTCGATGGTTTGGAAATATAGGGAAGAAATTGATTATTTGAAGGGCCTATTGTGACACTTGAATGAGTTGATATAAGAAAGGAATAAATTACATATATTGTCTATCCTTATAGGTATAATGACATAGATTAAGCCAACTCATATAGAGTATCCAGAGCAACATGTGTTGCCTATGGAGTCTTCTAACCTAGATCTACTAACTACTCATTCATAACTGATTGTGTATTGTGAGTTGATTGTTGGGGATACCCATTTACATATTGTTACACATGTAATTGTACATCATCATGGATATTATAATCATCAATATCATATTCAATTATGTTAGTTAAAAATATATTTACATGGAATCACTAAACAAATTACTCTAGTGTTGATTTCTACTAGAGAGGTTTCTATAGTTGGACTAAATTTGGGCGATTTTTTAATTTAGAAAGATGATCATTATCATAAACTAATATTTTAGTTATGAGGTTGTTTTAATTTTTATCTTTATTTAATTGGAAATTAATTATAATATTCTCCTATAGAAAACTGTTATAAGAGTACCACATATTGTTGGAATCACTATAATTTAATGGGATATTTTAGATTCTACTACATAAAAATATTCCTTATGATGCTAATTATATAAAAAAATTATCACATGCTATTCTAATAATGCATAATTATTATACTTTTCTATGGATTTATGATTCATGTGGATTAGACTAAGCATTAAATATTTTTAAAATGGAGTCATAGATGTTTCAAAGGGTGATCATCTTAGTGTGCCTATGTTGCGATTATTTTCCATGTAATTAAATTTCAATTAAAAATTTATTTTCATTAAGGTAACATATTTTATATTGACATAATTAATTTCTATACTATTTATTTTTCTCCACAATCTTTTCTTCCAATAAAATTTCCCTTTTATGCTTTTTTCAACCAAGAAATTATTTCAATGGAAGTGGACTGTTTGAAACTAGAAACCAAAATTAAATGTGTTTCTTAATGATTCAAAAACACGAATAATAAATATTGGGTTTTCTATTCATTAAAATTTAAGAACAAATATATAATTGTGATCCTATATTTATTATACTATTATTAATGTTAAATATATTTTTAGTGATCATTTTTTCTTATGTAAATTTTTTACAAAAGAATGTACAATATATAGGTTATGATATCTTTTGGGTGGTGTTCAATGAATATTTAGTAAAATGATGATGAAGTAGGATTTAATCCCCCACATTACTTCTTTAATCATATTTTATCAATTTTCCATCAGTTTTGATAATTAATTTTTAAAATTGCAACATTTCATGGACTTAGTTCAATAAGTATTGATATCCATCAATAGATCTATAAAAAATTGAATTTTTCATTGTTCGGGAAAATATATATTATATAAATGATCACTTTTTATTACGCATTCAATTTAATTTATTATAAAATTTATTTTCTTAAATATACATTCATTTCCATAAAGGGTATGTTGAATATCAATATTATGTTTTTTGATTCACTTTTGTGATAATAATCATCATACAAACCAATAATTTTGAAAAGGTTAAATTCATTACGTGATTTGTAATGTTAACCAATATGAATTTTTTTAAAATTATATCAAATTATTTTTAGGTTTTAAGGATGTTTCTATATATACATCTAAATACATAAGACACGATAAAAATTTATTTTCACAATGGAAATTTTTTTAAATTTAGTTTAATATAGTGGTATGTTTTTTAAAAAAGTTTTTAATTTTTTTTATGAGTTTTACTACATCTTTGTTGTATCTAATACATGTTATCAATTTGTTTCTCTTTTATCATGTAGAACTAGAATTGTGAAATTTAAAATTATTTTTAAAAAAATTATATTTCAATGTTTTTTGTAAAATATACATTGAAATACCCATGGATGGATTTTGATGTTGATTTTTACTAATACCAACATTGAAAGTTAATTTCCATGTTTTTTTGTTATAAACAATGATCTAAATCCCATTCTATTTTGGAATTCTATCAATATTGGCTTTTTAAATATAAAGAGATGTCAAATTCCCACATCATAGTACTTGCAAAACGATTTTTTTAAAAATAGATATCGCAAGTTATCTTTAATTCCCCTTATAGAATGGTTTTTAATGTATCATTTATGAAAAATGAAATTTAAATTCATTCGTTCCACATATCTATTATTGGAATCAGTTAAAAACCAAGGTTAGATGGTAAAAAATTGATGTTAAAGGTTTTTTTTACTTGTGAAATATCAAAATTCCCAAAAAAAATAAATTTAAAAAATATGGTATTCTAATTAATGACTAAATAAATATACAAAAATCATAGTATGAATACTTTTACTAAACACTAAGGATAAAATAAAATCCATCCAAATTTGTAAAGATCCGAACTTGATTAGGATAATGGGACTATTATCAAGTGAAACAACTAATACATCCATGATCTATCTAGCTCACTAGGCTATTCCTGCTACTACGATTTTTGCAAATCGGAAAAATGGAATGTCCTATACAATAGAAAGAAATATTTTGGGTGGATCCCATATATGGTTTATTATAACAATTCCTTGTATTAATGTATTAGGTCACCAATCCTAAATACTCAAGAGATTAGTCACCTCATCAAAAATGTATTTTTATCTAGAAATAAAACATGAAAATTAAAACTGTAACAGAAATATAATCATGATGGACTCTCCATCTCAAATCGGTCTCAACCGTACCACCATATAGAGGACTCTAGTTAATTATTCAAATAACATTGTATACTAAGATCTCACAAAATGATCATTGTTAAAACAAATACTATAGATCTAGGAGGTCATTCTCACTGGGATTCACTAAATACGTACTCATTGGAACTACAAATATATTTATACATAGATTGGGGTAACACCCATTGTTCATTGGGGATACCAAATTCCCAATATGGAAGAACCCATTGTATAAGGGATTATATTTCTACATAATTTGTTTATGATGACATATAGAACCCAACTATATTTAGAGATATTATAGAGGACCCCACCATAGGCCCCACTTATAGATTCCTAAAAAATATATACACGACTAGCCCATTAAGGGTATTAAAATTTTATTATAAGGATGTAATGGAACATTGTTTCCTCATAGAGAAAGTTTAGAGGGTGAAATATGAAAAATATTGGTCTATGTTAATGAGATTTGGGGAAATAACATATCCTTGAGGAACTAAAAAATGTGTATCTATATTTCTTGAACATAATATGTCATTTAGACCCACATAACATGGATCTACAAAATACATCGTGTATTATCCAAAATCAATGGTGTGTAGAGATTTATCTGACAATATGTTTTCCTTTTATGAGTATTTATTCATTAGAAAATGCCTTTGCACTTTGGTCTTTGACCATGTACTCAAGCCAAGCCCATATACAAGGTCCTATTTGAGTTCCAGGTTCTTCCCATGTACTCCAGTCAGGCTTCTGTTTCTACTCCTGTCCAATCCTATATGACCCATATATACTAGTGAAGATAGCAATATCAGGTCAAAATTTGGGTGTTATGTGTCACCCAATATGTTATTATTTTCTCTGTGTGTAATCACTAATACAGAATATGATATTAAATATTGTATTTTTTTAGTAGACATGTAATCTAGTTGATATTTTCACAAAATGTGAAAAATACTCCACCCATATCACCTAACATTCTTCCATCATATATAATGCCATCATATATACGGATAAGCCTGGATGTGGAATCAGAAAATCCTAGACATCATTAGTGTGAGATTATTACAATCATTCCAAATAAGAATTATCTATTCTCACTCCACCTCATTGGACCATCGAGAAATGCAGTCAAGGATATCCAAATCTAGATATAATTATCCTTTTTCATCATTCATCGTGACTAAATCACAAATATCGAATATGGAACTTTTTAAACAATCCATTGTGACTAATATTGTATTCATAATGAACACATTCCATTTATTCATCAAATCATCCTGCAAAGGGGAATGTTAAAATTTAACATGAGCAGAATGATGGAAGAAAACTAAAAATCGCAATAATAGGAATGTACCTCATCTATCATTTGGGATTTTTTAAAATTATTTCCATTATAAAAATTATATATGAACCAAGAAATAAATAATATTAATTTTGAAAAGGATGAGATAGAAAAACATTATAATATAAGGTCAAATTACCTAGGAATCAATATGTTGGTGTCTATAATTAACTTTATCATGGGATAAAGAGGTGTCAATAAAATAGGTGAAAAATTGACTACCCGGGGTTTGGAATAATTTGTCATTATGATGGTTTTCACATCAATGTTGATAGAGAGATCATCTAACATTGATTATCAAGCCAGTTTCAAATCCATGATCTATCATAATTATTCCAAGAATTCTATACCAGAACTATTACCTCAATTTATAGATTTATGTATCTAACCCTAGAGTTTTGGAATAACATGGATTTTATAATGTCATAAGTTATACACTATGATAACATAAAAAATATTTTTTTAATTATTTAATTATAATATTTTTTCTTATGGTTGAACTTCAAAAAAATTCTCAATCCCAACAAATCTTATATCACACCTATGATATACCGGCATTCTGGAGCCGATAATGGTATCAAATTTTTCATCTAGTTTCCCATTCTAGAGTTGTTGAATTATTTATGAAAAATTTCACACACATAATATATTATATTTAAAAAAAATTATATCAATGAAGAGACACACTAGGGATCAAAATCTCACAACATCTCATCCCCTAGATCCAAAAATGTTTTTTAATATATTTTAATGAATTAAAATGAATAAATATTGATGTGACATTCTCCCAACCATATGTATTTTTTCTTCAAGAAACATAATACCTAGTCAAAATAATGATGGTACTTGGATTGTAACTGGTTCTCTCACCCCTTGGAACACTCTGGATGATTCTAATGATGCCATCAGACATGAAAAAAGGGAACTAATCAACCATAATGTTCATTATCATAATGATCATCAACCTCTATTATGTACACTAAAAAGTTATCATAATCCTTTCTTTCCACCTCACCCTTGTCAATAACATGGGATAGTGCATACACAAACCTCATGAGAAGAAACACATTAAAGACATCATTTACCCTTTATAAAAGTAGTAGTAGGGATAATTGTTACATCATCTTGGTGAACATTCATTGTGTATGAAAAGGGATAATGAATCTTAACATACCACCCCAACCAAATCTCCACCATCTTCATCGTTATGAGACTTACTGAAAAATATTATATCCATTTTTTAATTTGAAAGGTCGTGGTCATCTGTCTGTGTGATATTTCTATAATATCCCTATAGTCTTCATCTCTAAATTGACGATTGACATAATCTCTATCATTTACCATAGAAAATGTGGTCTTATATGTGTGTTCTGTCCACGATTAATGCAATACAATATTAAACTACATAGCTTCAAATACAAATCTTTGAATGGTTCCATATACATGTTCAAATGGTAGCTATTTGTGTACACAAAATCCACAATGTGTAAATAGACCACCAAACTATGTAAAAATTCATTAATTTCGACCTGAATCCTATCTTTTGGAACCTAAATTATATTCTTAGTCGAGCTATTAGTCATGTTATGAATTTTTTTAATTCATATTTTTATGAAAGGCCTATTACCATCCTATCAATAATTGTGAATTTAGATAGAATCAGGGTCTAAAATGATCTTTGAGGGATCTCCATGATGCTAGAGTATCTCATGCACAAAACGGAGTCTCATTATTTCTACATAGATCTACCCTATAATATCATGCATTTTAGAAGATATTGTGAGTCTATATAAGATATCCCAAATGGAATCGTTCCCACTATAAATTCATGGAATCCTCAACAAGATTTCTATATATGTACTATATAACATCCACTTTGTATCCTCAGTGGTCTGAGAAAAATACGTGGAAACATAGTGCTTATATTTCCCATATTGACAAGTGAGTAATCTAGAAAAAATGTCCTTTAGACACATATTCATCCCCAAACAATAGTACTGATGCTAAAACTCATTTTATATCATTAACATTAAAGATATACTACAAAGGGGGTGTAAGAAACTCCCTTATAACCACCACATCAAATGTCAATGGTAACGTTATACATTCAGTGAAAAGTATGACATGTTCCTCATCTTCATAGAATCCATCAAGAGCATGTCTAGTAGATACATGAGTATGTATGGTATCAAAAATAGTATCAACATCTTTATCCTCTCTATATTTTTAAAATAGTGGTGGCACAAAAACAACAAATTGGTGGTAAACTAAAACATCCTTTTCACAAAGGAAAAAATATAATGAGGCTGTCTTCTCCAATTCCTTGGTTAACAAATAAAAACAATATGTTTTATGAGTTAATATTCTATCACATTCCCCATTCTAATAGTATAGACTATCTAAAATTTATAATCCAAGAATATCTCAATCCATCACCTCTATGCAAAAATAAGATCCATATATAAGAATACTACTTGAGACTCTATTGGTTAGAAAATATGATAAACTGATCACCCATAAGGGGTAACCACATCATCAAGGTGAAGACTAATATGTCAAGATCTATATCATGGGTAACATAGTTCAGTTAATGTGGTATTAAATATCAGGAAACATAGGTAGTAAAAACCTACCTCTATATCACAACACATATAATCATTGTCCCTGATAAATTTCAAAACACTACGTACTCAATATATCCACTTTTAATCTCATGATTTTAGTGCTCATATACCTCTACCACAACTCGAGAATATAATGTTGGAACCTTTTCATCAACATGAAACACTACCAATTCTTGGTTAAAGAATTAAATAGTTTCATTATCATAGAGATATTAGACATGAAGATCCTATATTATCATACAAAATAAAGAAACTCAATACCTTTATGAAACTCTTTGGTGAATCATAAGGTAACATTGCTTCAACATTTATGGGGACCACTAACAACTCTTTCTCTGAGTGACATGTCCAAGAAATAAAACCACATGAATGAAGAAATAAATCTTTGTGGTCCTTATATAATTTTTGTTCTATTGGAGTATGCCTAGTACCATTCCCAATTTTCTCAGATGATCCTTCCACGACATTGAGTGCACTGCAAATTCATCGATGAATTCTATGCCAAAATTGCATATAAAAGGCCGAGGGATCTTGTTCATGAATCCCATGAACATTGTTTTGTAAATATTCATGTCAAAATGCATCACTAGGTGATAATAATGAAAATAGATTCATCATAATACTATCTTTAATGTATACATGTAACATACAAGGAGTTTTTGATAACCTGATCTCAATCCGATCTTCATGGAAAATTTTATCCCTCTAAACTAATAGAAGTGGTAATGGATCCTCATTAGAGGATACATATTCCTTAAAATATCTTATTTTAGTAGTTGGTAGTTGACACAAAACTTCTATCTCATCTATTCCGTATTATAAAACAAAATCGGGGCTTCCCAATGGGAAGAACTAGGTCTGACAATTCATTTTCCCTATAAATCATCCAACTCTATCACCATTCCAATATGTTATATTGGTTCCTTCAGATATGATGATAAATATATGAGTGTAATACCAAAGTAAAAATATATGATGTAGTGTTCCACTTTTTCATTATTTAAGATTAAAATTTCATTAATAAATATTTCATCATACTTCACCATAATTGTATGAAGTTAACGATCTATGCCATCTACTACTACATGAGAAATATTACCCAACATATGTGTAATAAGTTGTATCCTCATATGTATGAGACCATCCTACTCTTCATGGGTTTCATTCGAACCTAAAAAAGGAAAATATATATTAATTAATGTTAATACCACAAATCCGTGATCTATAAAAGAAAATAATTGTATGAATTGATGAAATGAATTACCTACCTAGGATGATTTCATAAGGTATTTTTATATATACAAAAATGACCTTATTGGATCCAAAGATGTTTATTCTGTCACGACCCATCCTTAGGGCTCGTGCCGTGACTACCCCAAGCCCGCCTTCCATAGGCCAGGGGCTGGAGACTAGCACCAAAGGCGTAAATCCTGATAAAAGGAAAGGTATTGCCTTTATATAAGAAAACAAACACCACAGAGTACGCAAGCTGAAGTAAAAAAAAAGTAAACTGAGTACAAAAGTAAGTGATGAAAAGTAAGTGGGCAAGAATACAAACCCAACTCAAAGTATAGTATAACTAAAAATAAAGAACAGTAGAAGTAAAGTAAATTAGTAACCACCAAGTCATCCTCCGGAATTCCCACCTGAAGGGTAGGTATAAATAGTCTCGTTGGCTCCTCGGTTCCGTCCGTCTGCTCCATGTACGTCCTTCCAGAAAGTCCACCTCCGAGTACCATTCCGCTTAACAAGCCTTAACCACAATCAGCATTTTTCGTCGTCTGTAACCAACACAAGGTAGTGCGAGCATAGCCTGTGTAGGGGTGAGTATACGATACATAGTAGGGACCCCAAGACTCCCGAAGGACTCTCAGAATCCACGAATGATAAACCACAAAGGAAAAATACAATCAAGAAGTATCAACCAACTCTACATAGGTATATGCCCATACATATACCTAAGTCATCAATTCCAGTTCTGCTCCAACTCATGAGCCCAAGTTCAACCCAGTCCACACAGGAAAGTACATCCCAATCCAGAAAGGAAAGCATAACCCAATCCACACAGTAAATCAAGTCAATCATATCGAAGATAATGATTGAAAGTCAAGACTCAGCTCACACAGGTATACTACTCATGAAGAGGGGTGTATATGATATATGTAGCCTATGAATCATCTCCCCTGCCGAACCCACGTAGGATCCAAGTACAGAAGACATTGCTTCCGGACCAAATATGATCTAATTACAGTAATCATCAGTGCCGAACCCAGGTAGAATTCAAGTACAGTCGTCATTGCTATCGAACCCACGGAGGATCCAAGTACAGTCGTCCTCACTGCCAAACCCACATAGGATCCAAGTACAGTCGTCATCGTCGTCACAGTCGCAGCCAGCTCTAGGGTTCCCTCACACAGCACACTCGATTCTGGGAGGGTCTGATCCTCGTGTCAGAAGGGGTGGATACATCAACCGTCATGAAGACTAGAGTTAATGTATCTTGTAGTTCCATCCCACGACATAAGCGAAAACCAAGAAAAATGTGCCCAAGTCACGGAGAACCAGACAACCAATCCCTTTTCCTAAAGTACACGGCGTGTAGGTAACCGATACACGCCGTTTCATCAGATACCGGGTACTGCCCGTGTGAAATGGCCCATGACATAGGGCTGGTCATGTAAATAAATAAGTACATGGCATGTGGTATGGTTACACGCCATCTCCAAACTTCTGGGGTCGGCTCCATGTACACTGGACATGCTTGGACGTGTGGTGTAGTACATGCCCGTGTACTCCTCCCCGTGTTCGTGTATTCCTTGAATACATGTCGAGTCATCCGGAAGCCGCTTCTGCCATGGTGAAGGAAGTACATGTCGTTCCACTTGGCCATGTAGTTCTTCCCGTGTCTGTGTATCTCATAGATTACATTCCAAGCCTCGCGAAGTTGCTTCTGCCATGGTGGTGGTAGTATAAGTCGTGCCTCATGGTCGTGTGGTTCTTCCCGTGTCCGTGTATCTTCCGGATTACACACCGAGCCTCACGAAGCCACTTCTGCCATGGTGGGGGTAGTACACGCCGTGACTTGTGGCCATGTGGTTCTTCCTGTATCCATTTATCTCACGGATTACATGTCGGGCCTCGTGAATCTGCTTCTTCCTTTCAATGATGGTAATACACGATGTTCCTCGTGTCCGTGTATTTCTGTCTGGGTCCGTGTATTTCCCATAAATACATGCCATGTCCATTGAAGTCTCCTCTGTCAAATTTTGTGGACAGTACACGCCATGAGACTGGTGTCACATGTCGTGTGTCACTTCTTCTGATGTCCATTACTTCTGCCACTAAATTCTTGTACTACACCGCATGTGCTTTGGAGGCACATGATGTGTATTCTAAAATTTTCCAGAAATGACGCCTCTAGAAAACACGCCTCCCGAGGCATCCTTCCTTTGTTCCGATGATCCATTTTCCACAATACATCTGTTCCTAGGCCGTCGTGATGTTCGGAGGCTGTTTCTGATGTTTTCGGGCCTCCGATTGGCTCCGAAAACTTTCCTTGATTCACCGCTCATGAACGGTTGGAGAACAAAATACAAATAGAATGGCGGAGGAATCAGACTGTGTTAGTTTGGTCCGATTCCTTCCACATTAGTTTGATAGAAAATTGTTTAGAGAGAACCAATAACATGGAAGGGAAAACAATGTTTCTCATTCATAAACACACCCCTACCTCGATAAAAGTTGACATTTGCCGATGACGTGGAAGATGGCGTCGCGGGGTAATGTTTCGAAGATGGTGTTGTCGTGCGTCCAAGGAGGGGACGGTGTCTCACCCTAGCTGTGAAGAGATGTAGGAATGGAACGTCATCTCTCCTTGTGGTGATGGAATTCTTCGTCGAAGGGTGTCGTTCTTCACGCGAGGATAAAGTTCTTCCAAAGAGAAAAGAACTCCCTCTCAAAAATCCTCACAGAAGAAAACTAACCAAATTAAATAATTCCTCCCCTTATTTTATTATTTTGCCAAGCATTTCAAATTTCTATAATTCAAACACATAATTCAATTAATCAAAGAGGTTCAATTAATTAAAAAAATGTGTGTTTTCATTATTAAAGTGGAAGAGGAGAAGTCGCATAAATAAATACAAGGGGGGTTTAATGGAGAGTTTAAGGAGTTATGGGGAATGTGAAGGGTTGGGGCTCATGCGGGTCCCACCTCACATTTATCCCCACATGGGTAGTTAGGGTGCCAATGGGTCCACCACTAACTTCCCCATGTAGGATAAAACCACTTAGGTTAGGAATTAAATTTGTACCACAAATTTTATTCAATTCTTTATTAATCACTAAATTTTAACAACTCCTCCCGAGGAAACAAAACTTTAGTAAAGGTCCTCTTAAGAAATTACTGGAGCTGCGGTTCCATCGGTGCCCTCATATTTCAATTCTGAGCATCAGTTCAAAAGATAGAAAAACCCGCTCATTCTTTCAGTGAATGTACCCGAGATAAACTTCGGAAATTGATTTCGGGCACTCCGGGCCTCAGAATTAGGTGCCTTCAGAAACAGCGTACTCATAAAATCCCAAAGAATTTAAAAAAAATCTCCTTGAAATTTAAGGGTCTTTACATTACTCCCACCTCAGAGATTTACGTCCTCATAAAGCTACATCGTACACTAGAGAAATAGATGCCGGTACTGTGCATGCATCTGAGCATCCCTCTCCCATGTGCTCTCCTGGAGGTTCCCGTGCTACCACCTGATGCGTACAAGAGGAATCGACCATCCATGTAGGACCCGCTCCTATCGATCCTCGATCTCCACCGGGACCTCCACAAATGTCACCCTGTCATTGATGTCCAGCTCCCCGTGATCAATGATATGTGTCGGGTCGTACATGTATGTCCTCAGCTGAGATACGTGGAAGACGTCGTGCACCCGATGCAACTGAGGTGGAAGAGCCAGGTGATAATCCACCTCACCTATCCTACTAAGAACCTAGAATGGTCTGATGAAGCGTGAAGATAACTTGCCGCCCCGACCAAATCTCCATATTCCACGTCGACGTGAGACCCATAAGAAAACGTGGTCGGTACCCTCGAACTCTAGTGGTCTCCACCTCCTATCAGCATAGGACTTCTATCGGCTCTGAGCAGTCCGCATCCTCTCTTGGATGATCTTAACCTTCTCTGTCATGGCCTGGACCATCTCTGGTCCTACAAGTACTGACTCTCCAGGGTCTGTCCAGCACAGAGGTGATCTACAAGGTCGGTCGTACAGTGCCTCATATGGTGCCATCCTGATGGTGGAGTGGTATTTGTTGTTGTATGAAAACTCCACCAAGGGTAGGTGATCCACCCAGCTGTGACCAAAGTCAATGACACATGCATGTAGCATTTCCTCGAGAGTCTGAATGGTCCTCTTTGTCTGACCATCCTTCTGAGGGTGAAAGGCGGTGCTCAGGCATAGCTGCTTCCCAAATGCCTCCTGCAACCCCTTCCAAAGCCAGGAGGTAAAGTGAGCATCTCAATTGAAGAAGATAGTAGATGGAATACCATGAAGCCGTACGATCTCCTGAATGTAGAGGCATCCCATGCTCTCCAATGAGACCTTCTCTCTGATGGGTAAGAAGTGGGGTGACTTAGTGAGTTGGTCGACAATCACCCAAATGGAGTCATGACCTCTAGAACAATGTGGAAGCCCTATCACAAAATCCATAGATATCCCGTCCCACTTCCACTCTGGGACCTCTAAGGGCTGTACCAAGCCTGATGGTACCTAGTGCTCCGCCTTCACCTGCTGGCAGGTGAGGCATCGTGAAACAAACTCTACCACAACATTCTTCATACCCGGCCACCAGTACTGTTGTCTGAGATCCTGGTACATCTTCACTACTCTTGGATTCACCACCAATGGGGAAGTGTGAAACTCCCTCTGCACCTCCACCCAAAATGCAGTTGGTACCATGTTACGTCCCCTGAAAAGGATGACATGCTCTCCTCCTATAGAAAATACATTAGGTGCGTGTCCTGAGGATATCTGTGCATGTCGCATCTCACAGTCAACGTCCCCACGTTGTGCCACTCACACCCGATGAAGTAGTGGAGGAGTGATTGTGAGCGACTGTAGAAAGGCTGCCCCATCTCTATCCACGAAGGATATCTACAACGTGGATAGCTACTCCGTCACCTCTCCAGGTATATGGATGCCCAACCTCCTGCTGAGAGCATCAACTACGACATTCTACTTCCCAAGAGTATAGACTATCTCAAAGTCATAGTTCTGGAGGAAATCGAGCCATCGCCGCTGTCTCAGGTTCAGGTCCTTCAGCGAGAAGATTTACCTGAGACTTTGGTTGTTAGAGTAGACTGTAAAGTGCTCGCCCATCAGATAGTGTTGCCACATCTTCAGGGCGAAGACCACTGCTGCTAACTCTAGGTCATGGATAGCGTAGTTATGCTCGTGTTGCCTCAACTATCGTGATCCGTAGGTGATCACTGCCCGCTCCTGCATTCGGACACACCCAAGACCGGTCCCTGATGCGTCGCAGTAAACTACGTACCTACGCCCTCCTCCGGTAGCCTCAAGATGGGTTCACTGGTCAATCTCTACCTCATCTCTTAGAACCTCTGCTGACATCTATCTAACCATAAAAAGGGTTTCCACTTCTTTTTCAAAGATGAAAGTGGTGATGCAACTCTGGAAAATTCTAGCACAAATCTATGATAGTACCCAGCCAGATCTAGAAAACTCCGCACCTTCGTCACACTCCTGGGTGGCTCCCAAGCTAGCACTGCCTCGATCTACGCAGGATCCACCACAACTCCTGCCTCAGAGATGACGTGCCCAAATAAGTAGATCTCTTGAATCCAGAACTGACACTTCGAGAGCTTACCATAAAGCTGGTGCTCTCATAGCATATCCAGTACAACCCACAAGTGGTAGGCGTGCTCCTCCTTAGTAGTCTAGTAAATCAATATGTTGTCGATGAGCACTATGACAAATCGATCGAGGTAAGGCTGGAATATCATGTTCATGAGACTCATGAACACTGATGGAGCGTTGTCTACGCCGAAAGGCATAACAATAAACCCATAGTGGCCATACCGACACCTGAAGGCCGTCTTCGGCACATCCTCATCTCAAACTCTGAGCTGATTATTGCCTGACCTGAGGTTTATCTTCGAGAACCATCATGCTCCTTTGAGATGATCGAAGAGGTCTTCGATCCTCGGAAGTGGATACTTGTTCTTCACAGTCGCCTGATTCAGGAGACGGTAGTCGACACACAGTCACAAGCTCATGTCCGCCATCTTGGTGAACAAAATCAGGGAAGCCCAGGGTGAAACACTGGGTCGAATGAATCCCTTGCCCTGCAAGTCCTCCAGCTATACCTGTAGCTCACAAAGCTCAGCGGGAGCCATCCGATATGCTGGGGTAGATATCGGGGATGTACCGAGGTATAGGTCAATATAGAATTCTACCTCTCGACAAGGAGGTATTCATGGAATGTCGTCCAGAAAAACGTCCCCATACTGATCCACAACAACAAGAAAACTCGGACTTCGCACATCAACTACTCCTGGGATGAGAATATCCAACTGATGAGTGGCCGGTTGTCCTCTCCTCTATGTAAGTCCATCCTGCACTACAAAGGCTCCCTTCTCGCAGGTGAAGGTGAACCTGCTCCCATCGGTGCGAACACATCGCACCTTGCGCCTAATACAGTATATCTAAGCATGCATCGTATATAACCAATCCATGCCCAAGATGACGTCGTAAGGCCTCGACGCCACTACAAGAAGATAATAGTTGAAACTATCACCTGCTAGAGTATGCTCACACTACCGGCACTAGTGAGTAATCATCGAGTCTACTCCCGTAGGAGTCCTTAGCCGTAAAGATCGAGCCAACGGCTCCGTCGGAATCTTCTAGCTTCGAACAAGTGTAGCAGCAATGAAAGAATGAGTCGCTCTTGTTTCTATAAGAACTATAGAAAGGATAGAGTAGACATAGATAGTACCACGAATCATCTCAGGTGCACCGTGGTCATAGGCCTCCACTACCTGAAGCTGAGCCTGTCTCTGTCTTCTAGCTCCCTGTGGTTGGGGTGGACCTCTTGGTGGTGGTGGTGGTAGAGCCTCAAAGCATCACCCACCACCCGCTGCTCGGACAGCTCATCTGCCTCGTCCTCCTGCTCCATGTGGTCAGCCACGTTTGAACCTCTGCCTCTTCCTAGGTGGTCCTTCAACCGTCTACTGCTCCTCTGCATCGAGGGTCGGGCAGTCATGAGCCATGTGGACCTGCCCGCCGCATGCATAGCAATGTCTGCCTCTCAAATGACTGGCTCTGCTAAGTGTGCCCCGCACCTCTGACCAGTATCCTGAGGTTGTCCACCTGCTGGTCTAGTCCTCTTATACCTCTACGACATTTGTCTACTATTGGCTACGGAAGACTTCGCTACGTGCCACCGTGCGGTAGGTCTCACTACTGGTGAAGGCTCAGCTAGAAATATCTCCACAAGAAGGGCTCACTCCAGTACACCTTCCTGCATCGTAATGCTGAGGGAGATCATAGATGCCCTGATCTCATGCCTCAGTCCCTGCTCGAAGGTCCGGGCCTGGATGAATGGGTCACGTACCATGTTAGTGGAATAGCGCGAAAGGTCGGTAAATCACACCGAGTACTGGGCTACTGTCAAACTGCCCTAACGCAGCTGTAGTAACTCCTGGATACGCACCGCACTGAGAGTAGCTGGGACGAACTCTGAGTGGAATAGGCTCTCGAAATCCATCCAAATCAGTGATGCCTCATCGTGCTCCTGAAGCATCAGGCTCCACCATCTACCTGCTGCTGTGTGCAGGAGACTCGCTGTAAGGATCACCATAAGATCTGCTGGTGTCCCTACCAATCTGAAAACTCGAACAACAGCCTCCAGCCAATCCTTGACTGCCTGAGGGCCCATCTCCCCATGGAACCTGGGCGTTCTCTGATGCTAAAACTCATGCAGTTCAATCAGGATACATGCACTCTCAGCTGTTGGGGCTGGTCTCATCGGTGGCTCAGCGGGTAGAGGTACCACTGGTGCCTCCGCTATAATGGGGCCATGCACCGAGGCCTCATCGCTCAGTGGGCTACCATCTCGCACAAAGCTTGGAACCATAGCTGGCTGCCTTTGTGGGGTCATCCTAAAAAGAAACAGGTGTGCGACCGTCAATACAGTATACCTGGTGAGCTGACACAAAGTAATCAGAAATAAAAAATTTGAAACACACATGCAATCAATGTTTTCGTACATTGAGTCGGAAATCAGAAGTGAGGGTCCCGGTGTATGGATACGTCGGTCGCGGTACCAACACTGGACTCCCTGGACTAATAACCACACTCAACACCTGTAACACTATTGCTTCACATAGAAGAAATTATTAGAGTCCTGTGTTCTGTAGTAGAACTGACAGCTCTGATACCAATTTGTCACGACCCGTCCTTGGGGCCCTTGTTGTGACTACCCCATGCCTTCCTTCCATAGGTCAGGGGATGGTGACTAGCACCAAAGGCGTACATCCTGATAAAAGGGAAGCCATTTCTTTTATATAAGAAAAAACACCACAGAGTATGCAAGCTAAAGTAATCACTAAGTAAACTGAGTACAAAAGTATGTGCTGAAAATTAAATGGGCCAGAATACAAACCCAATTAAAAGTACAGTACAACTGAAAAGAAAGAACAACAACAGTAAAGTAAATCAGCAACCACCAAGTCGTCCTCTGGAATTCCCACTTGAAGGGTGGGTACAGATAGTCTCGTGGGATCCTTGGGTCCATCCATCCGCTCAATGTACGTCCCACCTGATAGTCCACCTCTGGTACCGTTACGCTCCACAAGCCTCAACCACGATCATCGTTGTCCATCGTCTGCAGCAAACACAACATAGTGTGGTCATATCCCGTGAAGGGGTGAGTATACGATACTCTGTAGGGACCCCGAGACCCCTGAAGGTGTCCCAGAATCCATGAAGGATAAACCACAATAGAAAAATTCAATCACGAAGTATCAACCAACTCTACTTAGGTATATTCCCATACATATACCTATGTCATCAATTCCAGTTCTGCTCCAACTCATGAGCCCAAGTTCAACCCAATCCACACAGGAAAGTACATCCCAATCTATAAAGGGTAGCACAACCCAATCCACACAGGAAATCAAGTCAATCATATCGAAGATAATGATTGAAATTCAAGACTCAGCTCACACTGGTATACTACTCATGAAGAGGGGTGGAGATAATGGATGTAGCCTCTGAATCATCTCCCCTACCGAACCCATGTAGGATCCAAGTACCGAAGTCGCCACTGTCGGACCCACATAGGATCCAAGTACAGTAACCATCGCTGCCGAAACCACGTAGGATCCAAGTATAGTCGTCATCACTGCCGAACCCATGGATGATCCAAGTACAGTCGTCCTCACTACCAAACCCATGTAGGATCCAAGTACAGTCATCATCGTCATCGCAGTCGCAGCCAGCTCTAGGGTTCCCGCACACAACACAATCAATTCCTGGAGGGTCCGCTCCTTGAGTCAAAAGGGGTGGATACATCAACCGTAACTAAGACTAGAGTTAATGTATCTTGTAGTTCGGTCCCACTTCATAGGTTAAAACCAACAAAAACGTGCCCAAGTCATGGAGAACAAGACAACCAAGCCATTTTCCTAAAGTACACGGCGTGTTGGTAAGCGATACACGTCCTTTCATCAGACACCGGGTACTGCCCATGTGAAACAGCCCATGTCATAGGTCCGGTCATGTAAATAAATAAGTATACGTCGTGTGGTATGGTTACACGTTGTGTCTTCAGTCTACGGGTACAGTCCGTGTACCACAGCCTGTGTCGAAGGGATGTTCGTGTAAAAAGTAAATACACGGTGTGTGGAATAGTTACACGCCATGTCAAAACTTCTATGTTCAGCTTAGTGTACACTGGCCATGCCAGGTCATGTGGTGGAGTACATGCTCGTGTACTCCACCCCATGCCCGTGCATTCCCAGAATTCACGCTGAGTCATCCCGAAGCCGCTTTTGCCATGGTGAAGGAAGTACACACCGTGCCTCTTGGCTGTGAAGTTCTTCCCGTGTCTGTGTATCTCCCGGATTAAACACTGAGCCTCGCAAAGCCTCTTCTACCATGCTGGTGGTAGTACACGCCATGCCTCGGGGCAGTGTGGTTCTGCCCCTGTTCATGTATCTCTCGGATTACACACCGATCCTCACAAAGCCGCTTCTACCATAGTGGTGGTAGTACACGCTGTGCCTCATGGCCGTGTGGTTCTTCCTATGTCCGTGTATATCCAGGATTACATGTTAGGCCTCGCCAAGCCGCTTCTTCCATTCAATGAAGGTAATACACGCTTTACCTCATGGCCGTGAATTTATGTCCATGTCTGTGTATTTCCCTTGAATACACGCAATGTCCATCAAAGTCTCCTCTGTTAAACTGTGTAGACAGTACACGCCGTGTGACCAGTGTCACACGCCGTGTGTCACTTCTTCTGATGTCCGTTACTTCTGCTGCTGAACGCTTGTACTTCACGGCGTGTGCTTTAGAAGGACACGCCGTGTATTCTGGAATTTTTCAGAAACGATGCCTCTGTCTGGCACGCCTCCCGAGGCATCTTTCATTTGTTTTGATGATCCTTTTTCCACAAAACTCATTTTCGTAGGTCGTCCCAATGTTCCAAGGTCATTTCTGATGTTTTCGGAACTCTGATCGGCTCTGAAAACTTGCCTTTATTCATCACTCAAGAATGGTTAGAGAACACAATACAATAAGAATGGCGGAGGAATCAGACCGTGTTAGTTTGGTCTGGTTCATTATGCATTAGTTTGATAGAAAATGGTTTAGAGAGAACAAATAACATGGAAGGGAAAAAAACATTTCTCATTCATAAACACACCCCTACCTCGATAGACGTTGACGTTTGCCGGCTACGTGGAAGACGGCGTCACGGGGTAAGGTTTCGAAGACGGCGTTGGTGGGTGTTTAAGGAGGGGACGACATCTCACCCTAGCCGCGAAGAGATGAAGGAATGGCACGTCATCTCTCCTTGTAGTGATGGAGTTCTTCATAGAAGGGTGTCGTTCTTCGTAGGAGGATGAAGTCCATCCAAAGAGAAAAGAACTCTCTCCCCAAAATCCTCACACAACAAAACCAACCAAATAAAATAAGGCATCCCCTTATTTTATTATTTTTCCAAGTATTTCAAATTTCAAAAATTAAAACACATAATTAAATTATTTAAAGAGGTTCAATTAATTAAATTAATGTGTGTTGTCATTATTAAAGTGAAAGAGGATAATTCACATAATTAAATTCAAGGGGGGTTTAATGGAGAGTTTAAAAAGTTATGGGGAATGTGATGAGTTGGGGCTTGTTCAGGCCCCACCCCACATTTATCCTCACATGGGTAGTTAGGGTGCCAGTGGGTCCCATCATAACATCCCCTTGTAGGATAAAACCACTTATGTGGGGAATAAAATATGTTCCACAAATTTTATTCAATTATTTATTAATCCCCAAATTTTAACAACTCCTCCCGAGAAAATGCACCTTTAATAAAGGTCCTCTTAAGAAATTACTGGCGATGCGGTTCCATCGGTGCCCTTGTATTTCAATTCTGAGCACTGGTTCAAAAGATAGAAAAACCCACTCATTCGTTCACTGAACATACCCGAGGTAAACTTCGTAAATTGATTTTGGGAAATTTGGGCCTCGGAATTAGGTACCGTCAGAAACAGCATACTCGTAAAATACCAAATAATTTAAAAAAAAATTCTCTTTGAAATTTACGGGTCTTTACGCTTTCTATAAATGTTGTTTGGGTTGTGATTGTTGTCAATCCAAACTTGGTTGATCATGGGGTTTCTAATACATGTGATTTTTTATTACAGGATAGAAACAATTTTTAAGGTTGTATCATTTCCTAGTGTTTTTAAAATTATTGGTCACAAAATATAGGGTAACATGATAAAATAGAGAAAGGATTATTTAAATAATCAACTCTTCATAAATATGGTAAATCCATGGGTTTTCTGATGACTATGTTTTTTAATGTTGAGTTTTTCACGTTTGTAAAGGGTTGATGGTGTTCTTCTTGACTATGAGAATTGGATAATCATGAGTGCATGATGAGTGGATGAAGATCTATGTGCCTACGAAAAATCTTTTCTGTTCTTCATGAAAGGGGGAGCTTCATGATTTTTTTTATTGAAAGATAAAAATATTATAGTAATGTATGTGGATCATTAATAATGGTCGCACAAACAAATATGAGGCTACACCAAGGTTAATTGACCTAAAAATAATGAGAGACAAGTTGGAATCTCCCTAATTTCATGAAGGTGGGGAGCATCATAAATATTTTTTTCTATATTATTTTGAGAGTCATGAAAAGACATGTTAAATCATTTCTTATTATAATGATTCTATGTAATGGGTTATTCATGGTGATGGGGTTTTCCATATTGACTCAGTGATATTTAAAAAAGGATTTTTTTTAAATGTTAGTTAGCTTCATGATGGTAATGAGAGTCATGAAGGAACCCCATGAATATTTTTTTAGAATACTATGATTCAGTAAATATTTCATTTAATGTACATCAGTTCTGGTATATCTTAGAAGATGATTCTCATGATATTTAGGGAAAAATTATTTGTTTCTAATCTACTGAAATGACTTTAACTCAAATGGCTTGAAGGGATTTTTTTTTATTTTTGATAACCCCATTTCATGGGATGAGGGGGAAACTATACAATTCCCATAGGATTAGAGATTACATGAACTATAGGTCTTAGGAATTATACAGACTATACATCAAACTCCTCCTCCCAGCTTCTTCATCATGATATCAGATATCCACCTTCACATGACTATTCAGATAGGCTTCCCAAGCATGTATAGTTTGGTCCTGATGGCAATGACATACCCTCTCTTTCTGAAAAACTTTTTTATCTTCTACTCTCATTAATATGCCTTCTCTGAATCCTCATATAGATTCTGCTACTTGTAGAGCTTGTCTGATCAGTTATGCAAAATTTCAGGTGGCCCTAAGGCCTTGAGGTGGTCCAAAGGCCTTGAGGTTTCCCTAAATCTTTACTAGCCCAGAGGCCTTGGGTAGTCCGAAGTCCTTAAAGGACCCGAGGCACAAACTGGTGGCCCTAAAGCCCAAACAGATGAATATTTATGGCTACTATAGTACTGCTAAAGTACTTCTATACTAATCTGGATATATGTCTCCACTTGGTTATGAACTCAGGTCTCATGGATTCACTTTTTGAGTCCTCTCAAATTGGGATGCGGATCGTATGATACTGTAGTGACCTTCATGTCGATAAATTGGGAAATACATCACCCAAGGTAGTGAGCTAAGGGGAATCAATGAAAGTGTTTGGAGGGATGCAGTGTGGTATTCATAAATATTATATAGAAATTGTGTATAGAATAGAGTGGCTATGTCTAAACTTATATATTCCTCAACTATTGAATATTAGTTGATTTTCTTATAACTTAGATAATGTCGATCTATGCTACAAGGACTATCCATTATTGGTTATCCAAGTAAAATTGTTGAGTTGTCTCTTTCCATGTGAATACTTAGATTACTGTACATTACCATGGGATATGTTTAACAGGTTCCTACCAATGTGGTGACAAGATCTGGCACTTTTAAAGAAAAATTTAACACCTTGATTCACCCCTCCCATCGTAGAGTCTTTTGGGGCCCTTCAAGTGCTACCAAAGTGACGTTACTAAAGGTAAATTTGTCATCTTTTTGAATCATAACAAATTCATTAAATGTTAGGGGTGTCGCTCTCATTGATGGAAGAAACATCAAAAAATTTAAGAACCTGATATCTCACCTAATATCTATTAGAATGGAAGTTATCTTTCCCACTACATAAGTAATAAAATTCTATGGGAGTATACAACTATTTAGGATAAAAAATAAAAAAACATTATGTAGTTTTCAAAGAAGATAATCCATTTACTATAGAATTATCTGATTCAATTTAGGTAAAAGTGAAATGTTAGACATTATTCAAGTATATGTTGTAGAAAAATTAATATATATATATATAAGAAGGTGAAAACAAAGTGAAATATATGAAACTCCAGGATTTCCATAATAGGTGTGATGATATGAAAATTCACTCTGATGAAAACATAGATACTATTTTTAATCAAATTTCAGATGATGTTGGATAAATACATGCACATGGTGATGAAATAAAATGCATTGACATTGTGAAAAAAATATTGAGAAGACTTTCACCTCTCTACAATACAAATGTTTCATCCCTCAAGAAAAGGAATATGTCTAATATTTATTTAGATGATCAGCTAAGAATTATAGTGTCATATGAAATAAGAGACAAACAATGAGATGCAACGAATCACGTAATAAAGGAAATAGAATTTAAATCCATTTATAATATTGAGGTTTCTTGATAAATAGTTAAATAACATGAAATCATTTCTCCTTTTTTTATAGAATTTTGAGAGATGAAATGGGAGATTTGATGGAATGCTTCCACTTTCCTATTATTAATGTGGTAGAGTTAGTAACATTGCCTCTCAATGCTCATGTATGTTTGATGAATAAAAATTTGAAGATGGAAACATGCAAAAACCTCATAAAATTTTTACCAAAATGGGAGACATCAATTCTTGAAATAAATTATGGATAAAGAGTTTTTTCTACAACGAAGAAGATGATGATAATGAATTTCTAGGAGAAGAAGAACCAGAGTTTATATATAAAACCAAAGAATCTATGATATATACTATTGAAAAACTATAACCTTAAAAAGATAAATCTAGATATAATTTTTTGATTGGTGATGTTGATATAATTTTGGAACATAAATATTATCTTGGTAATATTGATAATTAATGAAACTGAAACAAAACGTGGAGTGTTTTTAAGGAAGAGTAATCAAAATATATTGATCATCATGAAGTTGAAATCGATCAACTAGAATAATTAGTAAAGTAATATCAACAACATTTCAATGATCAGAAGATATAGTAGAATAGAATCTCATAATTGAAACATAGTGGAAGGTCATCAATGAACCTTTATTCATATATGAGTATTAGTACATGACTATTTGTGGTCTCAAAAAATATTTTCATACTCTAAAGAGTAAACTTGAATGTGTATCAAATTCAATGGAAACTGATAAGAAAAAACAATTTGAAAGATTCATAGATTCTAATCTATTAGAGAGTGCTTAGTGGGTTTCTGAATGAGTTGGGAAGGCTCTGAATGATCAAATATCCACATGCATGGTAAAATTTGGAATTGGTTATTATGATAAAACAATAACGTATAGATACAAGGTGATCCCAAATAAATCGAAGTTGCATGTTGGACATATCATAAAGGTAGCTGAACCCTTAATAAAGAAATCCTCAAATCAAACTGAAATGATAAATGAAAAATATCGACAATTATCCAAAAATTATTGGATGTTAAATTCTTATTTTGAATAAGGTCAAAAGTGTAGAATAGAGGTGAGACTACATTTTCTCTTATAAAATTGTCTTTTTAGGGATTCCTAGCTAATTCCATGTCATATTTTAATGAGGTAATGAGATATTTGAATAGGTGAGATCTAGGAAGTCACAAAGGGATACATATTCATATCCTAAATCCAATATAAGAAATAGATTTTAGGGACATCGTTTCACTACACTTTCTTTGTTCCTAAAGCTACAGATTTCAGTTAGAGTAAATGGGAGTGTATTACCTAAAAACTCAGTGAAAAGTCAATACCTTCCAAATATATAGAGTTTCTATTTGAAATAGATATTCTCATCAATAATAAAAATATGATTATAAATAACCAATGAAAATAGAAAATATATTGGAAAGACCATCATTAGCCTCCCCTCAATAAAAAAATTCATGAAAGGAACAAATTAAAATTGAAAATTCCAACGTTATAGAAATAGCTCTCAAATTTATGATGAAAAGTAGAATCTATATTCATGAAAGTGAATAATCATATCATATGATGTGAAATGTAGATTTATTAATTAATTTTAAGAAAATAGATTATGGAACTATATGGTTCAAAAATGAATTTTTATTAATGATCAAGAGAAGTGGAAGTATAGATCTTGTGATTCCTGCATGTGAGGAAAGTTGATCGTCATTTTATATTGGACAATGAAGAAAAGGGAAAAAATATCATTGATATCATTCACACATATGTATGTGGTCCAATAAATGTTTCTAAGACATAAGGATAAAGTTACTACATTATTATCATCGATTATTAGAGTATAATTTCTTGTGTTATGGTTATAAATAAGACCCAGCAAATGATTTATTGCATGAAAAGTTATCATCGAATATCTAATTAGGATTTTGGTCACCTAATCAAAGTTTTAGGATCAGAAAATGGAAAATGATACACATCCATTGACTTTGATAATTACCTTTAGAAACATGGAATAAATAATGAAGTGGTTGCGGTGATAACTCCATAGAAAAATGCAGTTATTGAGGGTAGAAACAGACCGATGACCAATATGGTTATAACTATTCTTATTAAGAGTCGTATCGCACTTCATTAATGGAACGATTCTATTCTTCCAGAATTTTATACTCAATATTAAATAGGGGTTTATATGGTATAAAACAAGGAACCATATGAGTGGCGGAACGTAAGGAAGATGTCATTTAATTATTTTGGTGTTTTTAGAAGTAAATGTTTCATACGAATCTAATATGTAAATCATGTAGTGTATGGAGATACTACTGAAGATGAAAAATTTTGTGGATATTCTGTGAAGTGAAAATATTATAAATGATTCAAAAACATTATTGGAAAAATTTTAGAAAGTAGGGATGTTAATATTATTTAATTTAAGAACATAAATACGTTGAGTACATCTTATGATAATATGATAAAAGATAAAGAAGATATTTTACGTTAAATTGATTATCAATTAGAAGTAGAGTAAGGTGTGTAAATAATTTAGGTGTCACAAAAACAAACTAATTAAAAAGTATAATCTGAAGAGGAAACCATAGAAGAATAAATTTCATCTCAACCTTAAATTATAAATATATGAGAAGAAATTTATCAATATAACAACACTAGAGATTATAATTATCCCTCACAAATAAGAAGAATAATGATTGATTCACATTACTCCACCATAACATTTGTTGAAACATCCTCATTTAAAAAATCATCAAAGGATGAATCATGGGTTAAATACACTAATGAAGAGATAGATCAGATTAAAAAGAAAAAGACTTGGGAACTACTTATGAGGCAAGAAAATCACGATGTGATTGGAAGAATGTTTATTTTCTAAAATAAATCTGATGACCATAGAAATTTGATAAAAAAAACAATGTATTTCTTCTATGTGAATTCTATGCACCAATTATCAGAATTAATGTTGGAGAAACATTTTCTATTGTGGTGAGACTAGATTTAGTCATGCCTTTCCTTGATATGGAAACCCAATGTGGATGTATATTTTTTATAGGGTTGTCAAAACAACATTCTTAAATGGTGTTCTTGAAGAAGAAGTCTACATTGAATAACCAATAGTTTTTCAAATTTTTAATAAGGAAATGATGTTTTGTAGATTGAAAAAGGAACCTAATTATTTTAAGTATCCACCACGAGAATGGTATTATCATCTAGATTCAAACGTGAAAAATCTTGAATTTAAAAGAGGTGGTGTCGACCACAATCTCTTTGTAAATAATTCAGGGGAAGATGAATTTATGGTGCTGGTATACATGGATGATAATTTATTTGGTGGAAGTAAACAAGAATCAATGGATGATTTTTCCAATTACATGAAATATGAATTTTAAATTCCTATTATTGTGGTACTCACACACCTCATGGGGTTATTGGTTTTTAAAAAGAAGGATTAGACGTTCATTTATTCGGGTAAATATAGAAGATATATTTTGAATATATTCAACATGGAATACTCCAAACAAATATCACATCCAATTGTGGTTGGAAAAAACATGAGAAGTATGTGGATGAGAATTCTATAGAACCAACCATGTATAAGAGAATGATTATATTCTTATGATACATGACTTTAACACTTCCAAATATTGTATTTTCAACATGTATAGTAACATGTTTTTAGAGTAACTTAAAGGAAAGTAGTTTTATTACTGTAAAAATTATATGAGGTATATTCAACACACTCATAATTAAAAATTATATTTTGTTGTAGGAATAGATGATGAATTATCAGCATTTTCTGATGTTAACTAGCCTGGGGATATTGTCGATCAAAAGGTCAAATGTGGTGGATCATTATTTATTGGAAGGAAATGTGTGGGATGGATGAGTAAAAAACAAGAAATAACTTATCATTGTGTTGTAGATGTAGATTATATCTCTTCTAAAAAGGCTTGAACTCAACTATTGTGGATAAAGAATCAAAAGACTGCTATATATGATTAAGTGACACAACCATTGGTGATTCACTTTGATAAGAAAAACATGATTTATCTTTCAAAAAATACTATTCAACATTCTCTTATAAAACATATTGAAATAATAAATGACTTCATCAAGGATAAAGTTGAATGATTTTTGATTAAAATGAAGCTTGTTGTAACTTTTGATCAAGTGGATGACATTCAGACTATACCATTGTAAGAACATGTGTTTAAGAAACATCGATTCAAACATGGTGTTCAACCACCTCCCACTACAAGAGTAGGTTATGTCGGTTCCCCTCTTTCCAGTTGTGTTAACTATTTTAATCTAGTTATGGAAGTGATGTTGGTTTATGGGGGAGTTATGATCTTGGGGGAGTGTTTTTTTAATTAGTACAAGAAAAAAATCGAGCTTTTTTGGTTTATTTCCAATGGGGGAGAATGGTTAAATTCAATATAATAAAGGTTCATTGGTTGTGGGGTTTGTAAAAACAAATTTGGTATTATGAGGAAATAGTGGCTCGATGAGAATTTGTTTTTATAACGAAATAGTGACACAATGAGAAATCATATTTATGAGAAAAATATTAGAGATTGTCTTGGACATCATAAAGGATTCAAAAAACATGAGAACTCAGATCTTGATTCCCCTCTTGTATGGGCTATTTCTTGAATATTAGGTTTTGATAATGGTTAGTGGGTTTTAAATTTAACTACATATTCCCAACGAACCTAATGGTTTTCTTGTGGAACAAGGGTTTTTCTTTACTAGAAATTGAGTTTAGTCTATCTTTGTTGTGAATCTTGCCTGGGTTGTTCAAAGGGCTTGCAAGGCATGTGAGCATTCCTTAAATGATAGAGACTTTATTAAAGGTGAGTTCGTTTCCCAATATTTTCCTAATTTATGGGCTCAAAATCCAGAGGAATAGGTAAGCATCCCAAAAGGATTCTTTTGGTAATGAACACTTCATAAATATTGTAAAGTCATGGGTTTCGTGGTGAATATCATTTTCACCTGTTAGTTTTGTGTGTTTGTTCTGGGCTGATGGTGTTCTTCATGACTACGAGAAGTGTAGAATCACAATAGTTTGATGAGTTTATGGTGATATCCATGATGATGAAAAGTCACATTGGTTATTCATGAAAGGATGATCTCCTAGAAGATGTTTTCAAAACATCCAAAAAACCCAGTAAAGGTGGTGGAGCATTGAAAATAAAAAATCCTATAAATTTTTTTCTTCCCCCACATAAATTGAAGTGAAAATATTGAGAGAAATGATTGAATGAATATATTTCATGAAGTCTGGGGAGATTTGTGAATCTAGTTTTCTAAGTGATCTTGAGCAAGGACAAAAGACTAGTTATGTATTTTCTAAAACCAATACTTCTAATAGTGGGTGTTTCATGGTTATGGGGTATTCCATGAGGACCTAGTGATATTTAAAAAGGAATTGTTATCTTTGAATATATTTAGCTTCATGATGGTTGTGAGCTTCATGATGGATCTCTGATAATAGTTGTATTGAATATCAAGTTTTCGTAAACAGTGATTTCAAAGTGCATCAACACATTTGTTTGATTCAAGATGATTCACATGATAGTTTGGGATAAAAAAATTATTTACAATATATTAAAGAGGCCTTCATGTCGATAAACTGTGTGAGGCTTCTCCCAAGGCAGTGGGCATGGGGGATTTCATGTTTGTGTATCATGTGATAAAGTGTGTTATTCCTAAAATCATATAAAGGTAGTTTTTCCAGCATAGAGGGAATATGTATAAACAATATTATCCCATAAGTACTGAAGATTTGTTTATTTTTGTACAACAGACACATTGTCAATGCATTCTCCTATTACTTTCCCTTAGTGGTGAAAAAAATATAAATTAATGTGTTCTATCTCTCTCTCTATTCACGTAAATATTTAAATTAGTGAACATCACCATCATATAGATTTAGCATGTACCTACCAATGTCGAAACCATATCAGTCACTCTTAAAGAAAAATTTGACACCATGATTCACCGCTCCACTACCTAGGTGTTCTAGGACCCTCCAACTGGTATCAAAGGGAGATTTATAGATTTAAACATACCCTCTTTTATTTTCTTGAAAAATTCAGTAAATATTAGGGGATTACCTCTCTTCGATGGAAGAAACTAAAACATTTGGAATGATTGGCTGATATATCATCTATAATTTCTTACAATGGAAGTAATCTTTTCCACCGAACAAGGAATATAGTTCACTAATGCAAAATCACTATCTATGACTCAAAAAGACATGAAAATTCTTTATATAGATTTAAAATCATAGAATGAACTTAATGTAGCATTTTATGATCATGTCTATGTAAAAGTGAGGAGTTTCACTTCATCCATGTCTATGAAGGAAAAAAACAAATTGAAAAAGGAACTACTCTATGTATTTCATAACAGGATCGATGATCTGAAAATGAATTATAATGAAAATGAAGATAACATTTTAAATAAAATTATAGAAGATGTCATAAAAATATGAGGATATGGAAATGAAATAAAAAACATTGACATTGTGATGAAAATATTGAGAATGCTACCACATATCTACACTCTAAAATTGTTGCCCCTTGAGGAAAAGGCTCTGTATCAGCTTTCACTTGATGATCAGATAAATATTCTTATGGGATAGAAAATAAGAGTAAAACTAGAAGATGAAAAGACTCCAATAATAAAAAAATGGAATTCCAATCAATGGAAAAAAATGACATTTATATAGAAATAGTTTAATAATATAATGAGTAAAATGGAATTATTTCTCTTTTATCCAAGAAGATCATAAAGGGAAAAGGTATATTTATATGAAATCTTACACTAGCCTATTTTTTATATGGTTAATTTGGATATATTTATTCTCAATGCTCAGGGATGTTTTATTATGAATAATGTAAATTTGAAAACATGAATAAACATTAGAAAATGATTCACCAAAAGGGAGACTTATAATATAAGTGGAAATTGTAGAGAAAGAGGTTTGTCTATAAAGTGTAAGATGACGATAATGAATGTTTTAGAGAAGAAGAACCAGAGTTTAAATATGAAACCCAATAATCTATGATGGCTATTTTTAAAAAATTAGTTCATTCAAATGATAAATAACGAGATAAAAGTTTACTAGTGATGATGATCTATTTTTAGAGATTTAATATTCTCTTTGTAATCTTGATAGTCAATGAAATAGAATCAAATGTTTTATAGTTTTTTTGGAATATTCGTTAGAATATTTTGATCAACATGATACTATAATTTCTTAACTGTAAAAATAATTAAATGAACATTAAACAACTTATTAAATCTCAGAATATATAGTAGACCTAATTCTCAAAATTTAAACACAGTAAAAGGTCATTATTGACCTTACATATATATTTGATGATAAGTCCTTGGCTATGGAGGGTCTTTAAGAATAAGTTCACACTATAAGGTGTAAACCTAAAAGTCAATCAAATTCAATGGAAAAAAAGATGAGAATATAGATTTGAAGACTCTAATATGTTGAGCTATTAGGGAGGACAATGGGTGATTAATAAGTTGTAGACAAGGATTTAAATGATCAAAGATCCACATGAATGGGAAAATATGGAATTGGTTGTGATTCTGAAATATAAAAGTCTCGAATAATGATGATCTAAAGTAAATGGAATTTGATAGTTGGACATAGCACAAAGGAACCTGAACCCCTAAGAAGGAAAACCTCAAATCAAGATGAATGGACAACTGAACCCAATACACAATTATCTAGAAATGGTTGGCAGTCACACTCTTTTTTCAAATTAAGAAGAAATTGGTAGGTAGAGAAGTGAAAATACATTTCCTTTTATGAAATGTTAATTCATTTTCTATACGGGAATACCCTGTCATTCTATGAAGAGGAAAGGTGCTATTTGAATGGGTATAATCTAGTCAGTCAATAAAGGAGAAAAATTTCAGATCCTATATATTATATTATACATGTCATTTATGGATATTGTTTTCACTTATTTGAGTATGTTCATAAAGCTATATATTATAGTTAGAGGAAATTCATGATTACTACCAAAAAAATATAGAGATAAGTCAGTACCTACTAACCAGATAGACATTCTTTTGAAAACAATAATTCTTCTCGAGAATAAAAATATAACTATGAAGAACAAATGCACTTGGAAAATTGATTGAAGATTCTATAATTATCCTCCACATAATCAAATATTTTATGGAAGGAAAGAATTATATAGAGATATAAAACCGTATAAAAATATCTCTAAAAGCTATACAGAATAGTAACACATAGATTCCTAATAGAAGATGATCATAAAATATTATGGGAAATGAATGTTTTTTAAATAATGTCACAAAAAGGATTGATGGAACTATATGGTTTAGAAATAATGTCTATTTAAAGATCAAATGTAGTGGAAGTATAGAACTAGAAAATGACAAGGTAAATAAAATTTCTGTTCCCTATATGGATGGTTTGTATCATAATCATCTGAGTGTGAGTCAACACTATAAATTAAGATTAATAGTGGAATTTAATCAATAGGGGTAATAAATAAAAGGAAATGTGTATAATTCAATCATGAAAGGATGTATAATAAATGGGATGTAATATTAGGTTCATAGTATAGTGAACATATGCTACTGGATATTTGAAGAAGAAAAAAACTTGTGGAATTAGAGGATGGATCAAATTTGTCAACAATACATGGTAAAGATATATAAGTAAAATATTAGCATGGATATATTTATTCTAGAGAAGGAACAGTAAATGAATTTGGATGCATGCATATGAGGATAGTTGTCTTGTAATTCATGTCATTCAATGATCAAAATGCCAAAAAAATCTTCTAGATCTCGTTAAAAAATGTTTATGGTCAAATAAATATTTATGGGACACATGGATAAATAAATTTCTTTAACTTCATTGATGATTACAGTAGAATTGCTTATATTCTAGTTATATATTAGAAAAAACATGTTCCTGATTACATGAAAATTTATCAACAAATAGCTGAAAATGATACTCCCCACACAATCATAGTTCTATAATATAAAAATAGGGGAGGAATAAAAATATATTTAGTTTGAAAATTACCTATAGAAACATGCAATAAATAATGAAGTGGGTACAGTGAGAACTCCACAAATGAATTAAATTTTTGATTGTAGAAATCAATAACTGAACTATATTTCCCGAACTATTATAATTGGGAGCCATATCTCCCGTCATTACTAGAATGTTGATTTTTAGAAAGCATTTTATACTCAAAATCGAACATGGATTTATATGTGAGAATCCAAGACACCATATGGTTTGTTTCATTAAAGGAATCCCTATTTGATGTATTTTCATGTTTTTTGATGTAATGCTTCATCTAAAACAAAGAAGGAAATAAAGGAATATATGGTGATGCTACAAATGGGGGAATATTTCATAAATGTAAAATAAATATAAAAACCTACAATTGAATAAATAATCATCTTGGAATACATATAGATGGTAGTGATGTCGTGATTATTGATTATAAGACCAAAAATACCTGAAAGATATCTTATGTTTAGATGATAGATAATGAATAAGATAGTGTACATGGAATATATTAAAATTTTGATGTATATGAAGGTGTGAAAATAGTCATGGGTCACAACATGATGATGATTCAATAGAATAATCAGAACAGGAGACCATGGCTTGAGATATTTCATCTCATCCTCAAAGGAGAAATTAAAATGAAGAAATCGATCAATAAAACATCATAGGGGATTGTACAGCTCCAACACTAAAAAAATAATGAGGATTGATGCACATTATATCTCAATCAACTGTGGAACCATCCTAATTTGAAGAAGCGACAAATGATTAATAATTGGATGAAGCCATTAATGCAGAGTTGGATCAGATTGATAAGAACTATAAACAGGATTCTGTTAGGAAAACTGAAAATCACAAAGTGATTGGAATGAAGTGTATTTTTTAAAATAAATATTATTATCTTGGAAATAATTTCAAAAACAAGGAACACTTAGTGTGTAAAGGCTATTCAAAAATTGAGGCAATTGATGTCGAACAAAAATGTACTCCAGTGGCGAGACTGGATTCAATCAAGATCTTTCATGATGTGTAAACTCAATGAGGATATAAATTTTACCAAACGGATGTAAAAATTATCATTCTTAAATGGTTTTATTGAATAAGAATTCAAAATTTAATAACCAAGGTGTTTTCTAATTGTAATAATTAAATGAGGGTTTCTATATTGAAACAATAACTATGTGGTCAGAAGCATGCACTATGAGCATGGTATTCTCCACTAAATTCTTATCTGAAAAATAATGAATTTAAAAGAGTGGTGTATACAACAATTTCTCTATGAATGATTTAATTTATGATCAATTTATGTTCCTAGTATATGGGGATGATATTATGTTTGGTGGAAGAAAGAAAAAAAATATGAAATAATCTTCAACCACTTGAAATATCAATTTTATATGTCTATTATTGGTGAACTCACATACTTATTAGGGCTACAATTGATTAAAAATAAGGATTACAATTTTTTTCTAAAGATAAATATTATAGAGAGCATATGAATAAATTCAACATGCCAAACTTTAATCCAATATCAAATATAAATGTGGTAGGGAAAAACATGGAAAACAAGATGATGAGGCTTCTTTGAATACCACCACGTATAAGAGAATCATTATAATCATGTTATTATTAACTAATACATTGTCAGATATTGACTTTACATCATGTTTAGTCGACCGTTTTTAGATTAATTCAAAGGAAGAACATTTGATGATAGTAAAAATAATCATGAGTAATATTCAACGAACTCAAAATTCTTGATTACAATTTGTTACAGGAAAGGATATTGAACTATTAGCATTCTCTAATGCAGAGTGGGTTGCATATGTGGTTTTTAGAAAGTACACAATTAGTGGATCATTATTTATTAACTATAAATGTGTGGTCCAGTTGACTATGAAATACTAAATCAATTCTCATAGTACTTCTAAAATAAAGTATATCTCTGCAACAATGGTTTGTGCTCTACTAATATGGAGAAAGAATCAAATTAAAGATATTAGTGATGAAGGTAAATAGTCAATGGAGATTCACTATAGTAAAAATTTAATGACTGATATTATGATGAATCATTTCCAGCATTCTTGTATGAAACATTCTAAACTCCGATGTCAATTAATCAAGGAAAATGTTCAACAAGGTGTGATGAAAATGGACCATGATGGAGATGATGACAGTGTGGATGAAATTAAAAATAATCCTTTGGTATGGCATGTGTTCAAGGAACATATTTGGAACCTAGGTGTTCATCCACCTTCTAGAACATGAGGAGTTTACAATGGATCCCATCTACCCAGTTTTTTTACTCTTTTAATCTGTATGTGGAAGTGATACTGGTTTATGGGGAAGCTACTATATAGGGGGGTTGTTTGTTGATCTGTAAAAGTTAAAAAAAATGTTTTTTGGGGTTATTTACAAAGTGGAATAATTAATAAAATCAATTTTAAAAAGTTTAATAGGTTTTTGAGTTTTGAAAAACTAATTCTATGATATTTTGAAATTTTGAAATTTTGAAATGAGGAGAATTCATTGTTAAGAGAAAATATGGACACTATGACAACTAAGTGTTATGTGGAAAATACCAAAGCATATCATGGAAAACTTGAAGTATTTAAAAACATGAGAACCCAATTAATGATTCCCCTCTTGGATGGGTTGTTTCTTTCATATTAGGTTTTGATAGCGGATGGTTCTTTATTGAATTTATCTGTCGATTTCTATCAATCCCAAAGAGGGATATTGTTGGAACCAAGGATATTATTTATTAGAAATATAGTTTTTCTTTTTCATCAAACCACATAGGTTTGATTAAGTGGTTTGAATGTGACTTCATTTTGAAAAAGTTAGTTACTCGAGTTCAAAATGGGTTGATGGTTCTATTTGCGACTATGAAAGGTGGATCATCAAGAACTCATAATGATTTGACGGTGATCACTGTGACTATGAATGATATCCCTAGTGATTTGTTTACGGTTGAGATTTGTATTATTTTTTTGAATGATCATAAAAATATGGTAAAGGAGGTGGAGAATTGGGAATGGGTGAGCCTATTGATATGAGATTAACCCACATCATTTGACACAAAAATAGTGAGATCAAATTTGAAATCACTCTAATTTCATAAAGGATGGTGAGATTCAGAAATATGGTTTTCTATATGGGCTTGAAGAACTTTAAAATACTAATTATGTCTTGATTGATGCTAATTATTCAATGTAATGGGTGCTTCGTAATGATGGGGTATTTTGTGATGACTCGGTGAGATTTTTGAAGGTTGTTTGTTCTGTAAGGTCAATTAGCTTTGTGAAGGTTGTGATATTCATGAAGTAGATGGATGAACAATGTTTCATATCAGCTATTAAGAAACATTTCATTCAAAGGTCATCAATACAACTCTATGGGGAATGATTATTCTCATGCTAGTCAAGGATAAAGACTTTATTTCCAATCCCCTAAAGTGACCTTGAAGATAATAAACTGTGTAAGACTTCACCCAAGGTAGTGAGCGAGGGGGATTCGATATAAGTGTTCTAAGGGAAGTAGTGTGATATCCATAATATTTGGTAATGGAATTCTGTATAGAACATAGTGACCATGTTAAATCTTCTGTATTTTTCAACTGGTGATGATTAGTGGATTTTGGTATGATAGAAACAATGGAAGTATTCATAGAACATAGTAACCAAGTAAAAAAATTATTGTCTCTCTGCATGTGAATGTTTAAATTAAACATTAATACCATTATATTGGTTTAACATGTTCCTACCAACATGTAGAATATATGTAACACTTTCAATGAAAAATTTTACACCATGATTCACCCCTCCCCTCTCAGGGTGTTCTTGAGTCCTTCAATCCCATGAGAAGCTCTCTCCACCACATTCCTTCTCTCACTATTAGTGGTATAGTTCGATAACTAAATCTCCCATATTAGGATTCTAAAAAAATAAAGTTTAAGTAAATAGATCATACCTAATACTCTAGGATTCCACGAAGAGCTACATCATGGAAATAATGGATCACACCTGTATCTATAAATAATTAATAAGAAGTATAATGGATATATATCATACATATAATTAATTTTGGAGTGTCTAGGTCAATAACTTGTTATCCCCATACATACTTATGTTCCTAACCTATAATTACAAAAGCCTAGCATAGACCACATGGGGTTGGTTGTGGTCTTACTAGGATAAAGCTCCAAACATCTCATATACCACTCTAGAATTATCCATTAGGTCTTATACCCTATGGAAAGCCTTCATCATACCATAGCCTCATCCTATGTGTTCCATTGACCATCTCTGTAACTGCATCATGATGGGTAGAATGATAATATCTAATATTTTCATAGCCATCATAAGTATAAAAATTAATCTGCCTTCAAAAATTGATATATCCCATGGCTCTTGTGAATGATGTGTCATAAAATATCATAACCTTCGTTCTACACCTACTATCAAGGGGACATGATTACCTTTGATCCTGAGTAATTTCTATAACGGAATCCCAGGATCCATGTTGGACCCCTTCATATAATAATTTTACACCGACAGGTCTATCCATAGATTATCCTAACATGATGCATCCACCTAATCCCTAGAAGTTGGGTCTACATACCGATCAATGAGAAAAATCCCCACCTATTTTCCACCTGGAAGGAAAACCACCTTAGTACCATACCCCTTCACGGTGGACTCATAACCCATCAGAATTTATTCTTGACATTTCAATAAAAATATTTTTGTCTGTCATTTTCAAAACATCCTAAATGGATAAAAGTTGTTCCATGGTGAAGGTGTATATTTGGTGGGGTGACTTGTGAAGGAAATGGACACCACAACCCAATCTATTATGATGTATGTTCTAGTGTATCCCATAATACTATTTTGTACATGTATTGATACAAAAAAATGTTACTAGAGTCTCGATGAATGGTTACATCAATCTATGCACAAGCACCGGAGTCCCATGCCTTAAATATAAACTCAGAATAATTTGAAGATATTTCCAAAAATCCCAAACCAAAACTTATAGATAGAAAACATTAAAAAGAAATTATTATATGACCATTATAAATACCACTAAACTATAACCCAACCCACAAGGGACAACCTTTCTTAGTACAATATGAGGTTGACACCCCATAACTACCTCTAATAGGTGAGGGGTTATTGGAAAACACTAATTTGTTATATCACCCACATGGGAGTACTTTGCCTAATGTACATGTACACTTAGACACATATAAAAATAACCATATTATTTTTAAATGATAAATGAAGCAACATATTGTAAAATTCATGCATATATCAAAATCCCATAGTTAATGTTTCAAAAAAAATTGAATTATAGGTTACAAATACAATCCCACCAAACTATAAAAATTAAAACCTTCTTAAAAGGATGGGAATACTATAAAGTGAAGCATATGGTCTATCCACTATGTCTATATATCTTTATTCTCCACATTATCATAGTCCTCATAGGACTATATCAAATGAATCATCATTTACATAAGGTATGACATGTGTGGTAATAGACCATGAAGACGTGAGTATAACAATATCTAATAGGATACCCTGAAATCACCAGATATAATGCCTCAAGATATCAGTAATCTTATAATAATTTTATGTCTACTATTAAATGAGATGTAGAAATTAGAATAATAACGAATATTTTGTCATGATTGACTCCATTCCTCGAGGAAGACTCACCTATACAACCATCTATAAGAATCCACATATGACGACGAGGTAATACTCATTTGAGAGATCGTACTCCACAATACCTTATAATACCAATGGTGACCATTTCATATTTCATGTTAATTATGATTTACTATATAATTACCCTCTCAAATTCCAATGATATCAAAACACTGATTGGGGATCACACCCAAGGCTCATGGGGGATAATACAAACCCAATATAGAATAACCTATTATATTAGGGATCATACAACCATGCATGTTGGTAATAGAGATTCTTCAAACCTCACATATGAAAGGATTTAAGATATGGAATCCCACTCTATTCCTCCTAAAGAGACTCATGTAAATATTATCTATGACTAAACCATGATATTGATCACATTCTATTGTTGTGAATGTAATATAATATTTTACCCTTTTAGGGATAGACCAATGGAAAACTTCCAACCGATAGAAGTCCATGATGAAGAGATGGAGGGCCATAAAATACCCTGGAGTAAGTAAATGTTTTATATTTTAGTTACATAGTGTGTCTCTTTATGCCTATAAATTCTTATGTCTATTTAACACACACGACATGTATTTTACAAATACAATTCATGATTTAATAATTACATGAAGTGTAGAAATCGATATAGAACATGGAGTAACTCCTACACATATCTGTGTACTCCCCCTTTTATCAATTTTATTTGATTTATTCTCATGTAGTATTTCCATTAAAATGTACCTGGTCGATACTAAGTACTATCATGTGGTTGTGTAGTACAGTCGTGCATGTGTGTTTGGCCATGTATATGTTCGTGTACCCCTAGAGAACTCATTGAGACTTCAGCACTGGGTCACATTGTGTACGAGACGTTTCCCATGAAATTTGATATTTTCCCACCATGAATAAAACCTAGTGATGTAGATGATGGACTACACGGCTTATGTTATTCTATACAACACTCAGTGTAGTCCTGATTTATAAGTGATGTCTATAATTCTATTCACATCTCAACTAATTCACCACTACCATTGCTTCCCCCACTATGTCCACAGATAATTAATGAATTAGGAATGACCAATGTCTAATGTCATTGGTGTCCAGGTAATAGCCATAAATATGAATGGGAAACATCTTTCACTACTATATCACATTGAACCATCATGAATTGTAACCTGGGGTCTATGAATCCACACTGGATAACCTTTTATCATTATGTACCATGATCATATCACTAATCTCAAATATGAAAATGTGTAAATGATACCTTTCACCAAATATCGATCATGAAATCACCACATACTGGTTATTCATTAAATCGTTAGAAAAAATGGGAATGAAGATGATGAATATTCACTGAATAGGGATGAAAATCATAAATGTCAATAAGAAGAAAAGACTATGTTTATTATTTGGGTTTCCCTTGATTTGTTTCTATTAATATGTATAATTATGAAAAAATAAATAAATAATATATGTTCTCCAAAATCATAAGAAGATAAATACAAACCTGAAATCACAAATGACTAGTGAAACAATCTATTCGTTGATTTGATTCGTAACCAACAAGGGATAATAATGTGTAAATAAGCCAAAAAAACAACATATCTACCTAATATCTTTATCAACTTCTAATTATGATTAGTCACATATCATTTTCTTGTGATATCTTCATGTCCTGATTCGAATTCCAATTTCCAAATCATGATCATTCATCATTCATCCAACAACATTTCTTTATAGCTAATATCTCATTCTCAAGGGTTATGCGATGAAACCTATAGATTTTTCATAACATGGAATTTTTAATGATAATATTATGTAAATATTTTAAAATAATGAAATAAAATATTAATTAACTAATTAATTTTATTATTTACACCTATGATTTATCAATATAAAAATTTTTTTTGCAGATAAAGGTGATGGTTTACCTAAGGTCAAACATGGATTCCAAACTCCATTGTAATCTTATATTTCTATACGATTCCCCATTAATGATTTATTACATTTTTCTTGAGAAACTACATGTATGTGATATTATATAAACAATATTTTTATTATATCATTAAAAAGATTCACTGGGCCTTGGAATCTTAAACCATTTTAGCACCTTAGTTGGAAAATATTTAATACGATATTCCAAATTCATACAAGTAATTTACATGGATTTTACCTAGAAAACATTATTTATATTAATTATAATGAGTGGGCATATAAAATTATAGATATTGATGATATAAATAATATTTGTAAATTATAACAATATTATTTTAATTTAACCACTCATAAAATATTAGATTTCATTAAAAATGAAAATGATTAATTGAATTTGAAGGATGATGTTGTATTTTTCCTAACATATAGTGTAATATCATTTACTTATGTAAATTATGGAAATTATTTTTAATGTTGAATCCTAATACATAATAAGATTCTAGGAATAGTGAATCAAGTGATGGTGACCATTCATATCTAGAAAGAACAATGGATATTAATATAGATAACATATATATTCTTTATGGTCATGGGAATGATAGATGGTAAAAATGGTAAGAAATAATATTTACTTCGAAAGTGTTATAGATGTAAAAAGAAAAGGCATATAATAAATGATTCATCAAGATTAAATAGTAAAAAAAATATATTAGTTGATATATTTTAATATAATATGGATGAATAATATAAAGTCCTTAGATACCATGAATTTGTGTAGAGGTGACACATACTACGATTTATTATTACATGAATTTGGTAATGATATATAGAAAATTGGGGGATTCTATTCAAATAGTTGATATGATGAGAAGGGACATATGATAAAGATAACTATATGATCCATTAAAATATATCAATTGATTATGGATATTATAATAATTATGCAGATTATGATTAAAAATCACCTAAGGATAAAAATTATATTCATAAGATATTGAAAATGTAATTTCATTTCATGATTAAGATGAAATACCTATAAATGAAGAAATAATGAGATATATAAATTCAAATGAAAATGGATTAAATTTTAGATGATTATGTATGATTTTTATAAATAATATCATTCCAAAACTAATAATATAAGTTCTTAATTTTTATAAAATTATTAAAAATTATTTTGAAATAATATCAATATCTTGTTCATGTTCTATAACTAATGATCATAATTTAGTTCCAATAATGAACCTGAATATCAAAAGAATGAACAATCATATTTCTATATTAAATTATGAATAAAAAAATATATACAATTATAATTATATTGAAAATTTATTGGGAATTTTTATACATTCGAAATATCACATTTGTATTAAAATTTATATTCTAAATACAGTATTATTTCATGTTTTCAAATTCAAAGTAATTTTCTTCGCATGAATCTAGTGATTATGTGGTAAATATGGAAATATATAACAGAAAATAATCACATAGTATTTTTTAGAAATTCCATTAATCATGAAATATAGTTTTTCCCATGGAGTTTAAATTTGGTTATATTCCACGATAGTTCTCTTTTTAGAATATTAAATTATTATTTAATAACATATTATATATCCATCAAATTTAATGATGGATATCTCATAATATGATACCAATATTGGAAATCATTATTCAAAATTAAGTCTAGAAAAGGGGGGTTTACACATGTGTTTCAAAATGTAACTCAGATTTCAGGATAATGATCTGGCCATTTTATAGTTGTTTTTTTAATTTTATTTTGGTATTTTCTTCCCCTTTTTCCAAAATTTTCTTCTCATTCCAGAAAGGTGGAAGGGATAAAAAAATTCAATGAAATAGAATGATATGAATAGATATTAGGGTAAACATATTACATCACCTGAGGAGAAGTTTCATGTAGCATGGGTTAATAAGCATGGACCTGATTTTGAATCATTGATTTTATAAACACAAGGTAGATTATGTTTTTCTCTTTCACTATTTTAAATTTCTAATTGATTTTATTGATGTTAAAATGTTTTATATAATCTATTGGGAATATATTGGGGTCCATAATGGCTTACTCTATGGAGAAACCTAGGTTTCAGTGGAATTATCATGTATTTTCCTTTTTTAAACCCGATTACATAGTCTTCATTTAAAGAACACTTATTGACTGTTTTTAAATTTTAGAATATGGTTTATGAAAATGAAAACTCAATTTTTGGACCACTTGGCATTAAATTTTTGATGACATGAGGTGTCTCTAAATACTCAACCAGGCGGGATATGTGGTGTCTCGCAGTCTCGTGGGGAACATGGAAAGATCCCATGTGTGGTACACTGCCAAAGTCTTTGTGAAGTACATGGACATGATATGTTTGAAGAAAATGGATACTACCCTCATGTGGGTGACACATAATATAGGTTTAGTATATGTTTTTTATTTTTTAAATACACACCAGTTTGGTTCAAGGCATATTCCCAGAGAATTGATTGATATAATAGTCTATTTAGTGGATATTAAATGCTTTATAATGCCTCTTTATAAGGTATTTCTGTTATTATCATTTTCTATATTTGGAATTTGAGCCCCTATAATGTTTAAATTTAGTTTAGTTCCATATATAATTTGATATTACAGCCACCTTGGCCTTTTTTAGACATTTAATAGGTGATCCAGGGCTATTGAGATATAGGTGATTATTCTCCTCATGTTGACTAATGAACGTTCTCTAAGGGGGGACATGATGTCAGACCTATGAAATTGTTATAAGGATAACTGTATGATATGGAATATGATAACCAAAAATTTAGATTATAAATGTGATCCTTGATATATAAATACCTAGTTGGGTGTACAAAGGATATATTTTCGTTTTTGGATAGTTGATTGGACTGATGTAGGATAAGATTAGTTATTGTTTATGACCCTATTCTAGTTTATATATCGCATTAATAATGAGATTACTTGATATAATTATAGTAAAGTGTAAGGATATTATAATATCTATGAGATATTTGATAGACTATGACATGATATTTAGATCAAAGAATCATTATAGTGTATCCACTATGTGTAATGACCTAGGGGAACATGATAGATTCCCAATTTTTAGGTTGACCATATATAGAATATGTATATGATATTAATGATCAAGGTTGTAACCTTAGATACAAAATTATGATATGATATATTCACATCTATAGTGATGGTAATATATCTTGTGATTAAGACATTAACCTTCGTTATTTGAGATAATATATTGATGACTTCCAACCCTTATGAGATGTATTAATTGAGGGATTATGGCAGGGAAAAATTTATTATGATTTAATATATATTGGATGCATTAAAGGATTCTTTGATTTCATATATATATTTTTTATAGAATTTGTAATAGATATATTTGGATTGAACAATTGAAATTATTTTATTTTCTAAGGTATTATCTTATAATTGGGTTATGTGTGTATGTGGACTTATTTTGGGATAAAATTTGAATCATCCTTGGGGTTTAAGTAGATTTTATGTGTGGTTACTTATGAATTTCTATATGTGTCTATATGGGTTTCCTATGTAGTTAGCAATGAATTTTAATATTGGTTTATCATTATTTCTATGGTTGTTAACTTGGAAGAGACATATGGGTCTATATTGATTAAAATGGTGGTCTAGAAGGAATAAACATACGGGTCTATATGGATAACCACTATGATTAAATTAGAATCATACTATGTTTCTATAGGGATTTATTCACATGTTACTAAGTAATAGGTCGTTGGATCTATGTGTAATAATTAGGTTCTTAAACATGAATCATTGTTTGATTATTTTAGTGTCTTTGAAATTATAATGATTCATTCTAAGAGATATCAACAACTATCCATAGTTCATATGATATTAGTGTGTTTATTTACGTGGGTTATATGGTTCCCATGGTTTGGGTGGCAAGTTGAGAGAATTCCAATAGTAACCAAATATGGTTGTCCTGATCCTATGTAGAATAATAAACTAAAGGATAGAAGATGTTTTATTTGTTTATTTATTTTGATTCCATCTGTTATTCTACTGGGATAACCATATTGTTCATTAATGTAATTTTTTGATAGAAGATTATATGTGGATTGTTGAGGTTGGCCTTTTGTTATTTTACTTCACATCATATAAAAGGAAACCATAGTGTGCTTGTAAACATTATTTTTTTCAATTATGATGATCTCTATAGGATAATCAGATTATCCAGAGGCCCAATGATTCAAGATCATGCTATATGTGGTTGAAAAAGAATTAGAGGATAGGTTTGAGTGAAAACATTGGTATGAAAGTAAATAATTTATATAATTAGGTTATCTCTTTTATATTTACATTATATTTGTCATGATGATAATTTGGTGTTGTATTCTTGGATGACTATGTGTCTTGAAGATTATAAGACTACTATATTATCTTTGTTATATAATTTTATAGAAATTTATTTGTCACACCTAGAGTGTAAATTTTTGTTCATTATTAATTGTTATTTTTGTATTTTTTATTATAGAATTGATAATTGGGTGTATCCTACCCATTGAATTACTATATTCCCTCATAACTGGTAGGAAGTATTCTGTGTATGGGGGCCTGCTTGATATCTTGTATAAAACCAAAATCATGACATATGATGATTGGTTAAAGGGGTGTAGAATGATATAAAATAACTCTACAGCATGTTATTGAGACTTATTGTTTTGGTACACAGTATTTGAGACATACAGAAATGTACCAGACCAAGTGATAGACCTCCAACTCGTACATCATAAACTTCATCTCTAATTGAATTTCCCTGTTACTAGTTATAAATGATTATTATTCATGGATTCACATTTATTGATGAATTATTTCAACTATTTTACAAAACATATTCATTTTTATAAATGATATGTTTTGTTTCTATATCTTGGCGTATTCAAAATGGGATATCATACATCTATATGTATTGGAAAATTTGAATAACATGGAATACGCCATCTTATTTCTGATTTGATATCAATGATGATAAGTGTTTTTTGTCAAATAGTTTCAACAACATATATGGTGTTTTACCAAATCACTATATAGTGGCTATCAAAAAAACTGAATTGTTTTGTTTATTCCACTAATAATAAGTCATGTGGATTATTTATGGTTAGGGTACATGATGAAGGCCATAATATAAATCTTTTAAGGGATATATAGTGACCCTTTTGGGGTTGATATAGGCATTTGATTCCTATGTATAGGTTCTAAGAGAAAATAAATTTAGATAATTAAAAGGACAATAACAACGTATATAGTGTTTTTGTTTATTAATTCTTAACCAAATGGTATGGTTGTTGTTTACTCGAAAAATATCATCATATTTGAAAACATTATTAATTATTTCATAGGATCATGGTCATTTATGGTTTTGTGTCTTATTGAAATTCCTCATAAAGATTGGTGTTACCATGACATTTGATTCATGAGTCATGTTTGTCTATATATGTGTGTGGACCCTAGAGAGGGTTCTTGGGATGATAGATCCTAGGTCATATTAAAAAAAGTGCATGGATGTTTAATGTGAATTATGACCTATGTGATATATTGATAACATATTATTTGGAAGTTCTAACTTTCATTAAATTTTAAATGGGGAAACCTCTATGAAGAGTGATGTCTGTGAAATAAAAAAACATATTATTTTTATTAGGACTTGTTAGTTCCATTTTAGATGACAAGAATCATTAGAAAATTACTGTATCGATATTGATATATAAAAAGAGATATAATATATGAATTATTTGTAGGAGACATAATTATTTAATTAAAGAGTAAAGTCAATTATAAATTGGTTTTTATATTATAATGTATTCATTTTGATAGGTATGGTTGATAGAATAATTATCCCTTATTTTTTGTGTGCAGATTTCAATGAGATTGTTGATCATGATTATATATGGTTGGATCTAGGGTGGATATAATATGGGTATTGTATTTTTTATATGGATGAACCTTGTGGTAGTATATCATTTTTGGAATAATCATTTAATATGAGAGATATTAGGAACCATAGCAGGTATCCATCACGGTGGGTCTTTGTAGATTACTCGGAGATATATTAGGGGGAGAATTATTTTTTACACAAGCTATTGGGATCGATATGATACATAGTGGTCTATATCGGATGATATGGAAGGGTTTATATTAATTTTGTAAATTATATTTCTGTAATGGGTGATATTGAGAAATATTATAAGAAATAAATCATATGAATGTACAAGGTGTTCGTGAATGTTTTCAATAAGTTATATATTCATTAATTAATACATAGATCAAGTGGTTAAACTATTTATTATTGTGTGAGAATCATGGGAGTATAATTTGATAAGTGATTATGGGTGGTATGAGATTCCAGACTATTTTTTTCTGAATGAGATCACGGTAGTGTATTTGATTCTGTACAATGGTTATTTGTATTACGAGTTAGTGTGATTCCATTTGAAGTGTCCATATTCACAAATCATACAAATTTTATCCTCACTGATAAATTAAGTCTAATATTATAGATTATTTTCAATAGTTAATAATGCTTAAAACTATTTTAACTAATGCTTTGGTCTTTATCCAAGATGAGGAAATTGATAACCGGTGCATTTTAGATTTTTTTTTTGATCAATGGTTTTTCACATAATTAATGAATTAAATATATACATAAAATCCTTATAATAAAAAATCATTATATACACTTTTATATCATATTATATGAGAAATTATGTTTTATAGATAATTATTATTTAAATTCATAGTATTGTTGTAGAATGAGGTTAATATAACCCAAACATGAACATAAACTAATATAATTAATTTTTATAAGGTTTATTTATATTCATTTAAATATAAAAGAATAATCATTACCTTATTTATTATTTTTTATTTTGATATATCAGAAATTTATGGAGTTATAATAAAAACTTATGAATGTGAAAATATTACATAATATGAATATAAATATTTGTTCATATTTTTTATATATAAGACAATTATTTTTTATGGAAATGTTTTATTTTTTGTATTATTAATATTTTATTCAAAAAAACCAAAAAAATAATAGTAATAAAAATATAGAATATATTTTTTAAACACATTCATGATTCCGTACAAGAATGATTTTAATAAAAATGTTACATGTTGCTCTGGGGAAGTGGTAAATTGTATATACACATGAATCTCATTTGAATTCTTATTTGGAAATGGGGAAGGGTGGTCAATGATTATCCATAAAACAAAATAACATTTTGTGTATATTAAATATTAATTTCTCCATATAGGTTTGAGAATATTATAATTGATAAAACTTTGATAGAAATGAATGAATATATATAAAATAATAGATAATTCCATAGAATATCCCTAGAAAATTGATGGATTTTCCTCAAATTAAGTGATCAAAAGATAATGGAAGAAATAGAATATTTACTATAAAGGAAGAAAATTTGGTTTTGACCGAAACCCCTATTTTAGAAGTTTTATTGTAGGGGTTGTGAGAATCACTACTTATATCTGAAAAAGAATGACATTTAATTAAATACCTATGACATTTAATATTGGGAAGTCACTTTAATGGAATGGGGTTCTTTTACGGGGATATAATAGATTGGGTAATTTCTATGGTCTATAAATCCGTCATGATATTTTTCATCATTTTTTGAAAGTGTTTTAAGCTATTTACTATTATATCTTTTACATTTATCATTATATCTTTTAAAATTATGACTAGTTTTTAAATTATTAATGTATGTTTTTTGCCTAAAAATAAAACTTCTTCCTTTCATAATTTGTACATAAAAAATCTTATTTTTAAATCCATTTAATAAATTTAATTTTTTTAAAAGTTAAATGTGTTGATTTTAAAATTGTTGTTGTATAATGCATTAATATTGTTCTACTAAAAAATGTTACTTATGAATTGTAATATAAAATATTGGTCTTACAATATAACATATAAAAATATAAAACGATATTTATAAAATATATCTTTGTTTAAAATAAGGTACCTATGAGTATTAATTTTTTCGCACATCATATTAAGACTCCAAAACTTATGAATCTAAAAAAATTGTATTTTCAATGTTATGATCCAAATAATTCTTTTTGGAATAATCTGAAATTGTCAATCATTGTTTAATAACAATATGATAAATTAAAAATGAAATCAATTGTGTTAAAATGAAATTCTACCATTAAAATTTAAATTGTTTAAATATAAACATTAATATGAGATCTTTTGGATTTACACATTTTGATAGTTAATGATATAGAGTTTTCTAGCAATAATAGCGTATAACATATTACATTGTAACATCCAAATAATTTAATCCTTGAATATGAAGATTATATCATCTATTGGAAAAAATGTGGAAATTCATTCTTTGTATCTTCTCTAGGCTCCCAGGATTCCTCTTCTAGTTTTTCATTTCACAAAATGATATCCAAAAAACATGTTCTCTAATTCCATAAAATATTATTTCTTGCCTCATGAATCTATATAAGATATTTATTATAATAAAATACAAGATCCAACCATAGTATCTCATGTGGGAGCACATATATTGGATCATGCTTGTATATCCCCTATAATGAAACTTGTAAAATATTGGTTACTTTATAAAGGATGGGTCGTGTACCCAATAGGTATGCTACCAATCTAATTCTTTTTACTATTTCAATCTATTCATCCTACCTTATGTGTGCTTCCCCACTAAAATATCTTACTACTCCATTCCATGGGGAAACCATTACGAATACATGATTTATAACATGTAATTTCATTTAGTTCTTTCAATAATCAGTAATTCTATTATGTATACATTAGGCTTTATTAATATAATTATTAATATAACATATACTTTTTTCCATCTCCACCAATTGATCTGGGAGAAATGTTAATTCCCTGAGTCTTTAAGATATAATTTCTTTTATAAAAAAATGTAATTTATTTTATTGGTTCGGATACATGAAACCTGGAGTCGGGATGATCTATAATATTATGTGCTACTAAAACCGTATAATTATGCTAGGGTACTATATATGTATAAAAACAATTAAGAAATGATATCTGATTTTTTGATGTGAATAAAATATATTGATAAATAAGTACTCAATTTTTGTAATGTCTTTAAATTTATCAAAAATAAATTCTTCCTCATAAATTATTTTTATTTCTTTTGTGATAAAATAATAAAAATATAATCATAAAAATTTAAAAAATTAATTTTATACTATAAAATACATTTTTAAAATCATAATATTATAATTATATTTTATTTTAAAAAATAATTAATGGAGAAGATTTATTTTTTTATAAATAGTTAAAATATTGATTTCTGTTTAAAACTATTTTTTCATTTACAAAATAAAAAAAGATATATTTTATTTTATAATGGCTTGAAATTAAAACTTAATTCATTTATACTATGTTTGATATAACTAATTTCATTAGAATTAATTTTATCATGGATTTTGGTTTCAAATGTTTTACTCTTAAGAAAACATAGTTTTTTTGAAGAATTCTTTCTGTCAAGTTTTATAGGTTTAATATTACACTAAATTCATAAAATTATGAAAAACTAATCTTGAAAATTTTATATAATATTTGGAATCCATATGACCAAATTTTTTAAATAGGGCCCTTTTATTTTAGCTCAATATGTATAGTAAACTATGAAATTTTTTCCCATATGGGTAAAAATAGGTAACACAAGCTTATATAATTTAGATAAGGATATAAAATTAATATAAAACATTCCTTTATCATTTTTATAGAGTTTTTTATGATTATTATAATTCATGAATCCAAAATATGGGTATGTGGTCCCATTTATCTATGATTATGGCCTTTATATTGATTTAAAAACATAATAAATATGAAACAGAAGTTTTTTGACATTAAGATCTATAACATTTTATCATAAGTATAAGAGGAGGTTATGTTATAATATAATTATATTGATGAATGATAACAAGAATTATCAATTTATTTTTAAAATTTTTAGTGATTCAATAATTTCCTTAAAATATTAGGCAATGACAGAACAATATTTTTCAAAATTAATAGAAAAATAAACATAATGATTTCAAAAATATTAAACGATATAAAATTTGGAAGAATTGTCATTTTCAAATAATTTTATATATAAGTATCAAATAATAGGTATGTGTTAATTTTTTATATTTTAATATATTTTTTTAAAGTTGTCTTCAATATCAATGTTCCAAAAATGATATTTATCTTACTTTATAATAATAATTTTTTTATAAAATGATTTAAAATTCATAAAAATTATTTCATTGGCCATTGTAATAGGATACAGTTGAAATTATAAACCATATATCATGTATCATTCACTTATCCTTTTATTATAAAATTCTAAGACAATTAATAGTAGAATTAATTATTATTATGGTAGTTGTTGAAAAGGGTTAATGGGGATTAAAACTAGGATATAAGGGTGAATATGTAACCATAACATATCTGAATATTTTTTTATAATTGTATTTATAATAATTTACATATTATATTTAGATTCAATAAAGTTTTGAAATTTTTCCATAATAATTAATTTAAATTTATTTAATACACTATTAATTCCCAGAGTGTCCCTCTCCTCACTTATAAAAGGGTTCCAATTGTACTCTATTCCGCAAACCATTTGTGCATTTTAACTCATAAAAAACATACCATATTTTATCCCTCTTTTAATTAAATAAACCCTAGATCATTTATCTTTCAAAAATAAAATCCCTTGAAATATTAATGTGCAATCTAAAAATATGTTTCTCAACAAAGAGGTATAACTCTAAACCAAACATTTTCAATTTTATTTATTATTAATACACATTTAAATAAATGGTATAAAATTTAAAATAATTTATTTAGTAAATAAATATACATCGTATTTATTATTATAGGGTAATAATAATTATCCAACTTCATTTCCTCATACAGAATGTGAAAAAATAGCCCGTATGTATGTAAGGCTTACTGTCTCTATGTAGTGTTGTTATTTGATTTCATCACCATATTAAATTTATTGTAATAATTCTGGATTCTATAAATATTTATTTTATTTTTGATATTATCTAGATTAATTAAATTTTAATCACTATTTACTTCCCTTTTGTTCTATCCATTAATAATGGAAACAACGGTCTTGCATACATATAACCTACTGTATCAATGAAACGTAAAATATATTTTGATATTTGATTCTTCTAAGGATATATATATAAGACATATTATATTTTCATCAAGCTCAACATTTAGGACATGATTAGCCCAATATATATTTATAAGGACTAGAAATATCAAACTAAAACATCAATGAAAAACAAATGTGTTAACACCTGGTAACATATATTTTAGTAAGTAATTATAAGGAAATTTTTGTTGAATTGTTATAATTTTATCATATTTGAGATTATAAGTATTTAAATGATGATTGTTAATAGTTATTCCAAATTTTAATTTAATGTATGTGAGGTTATAGTACTTTTTATGAATATTGATTATTAATTATGCTAATTATTTTACAATCGACTCATTTATCTAGATTCTATATGATTATATTTCAAAAATGAAATATTATGGCCAATTTTTAATGAACCCCGTGAATTTTATTCCCCTATGGTCATTTATAGGGATTACATGGTTTCCATTAATTTTTGTTTCATTATGAACTCAGGATACCAAAAGAATTTTTTTAAGGAAACCTTTTATTATTTCCCCATTAAGTATAAAAAAAATTTCCTTCGGTGTCCATGTTTTGTATAAAATGTTATGAAATCACATCAATACACCCCTATTAATGATTAAATTTTATCTTCATATTTTTTTGAATTTTTTAAAACTAGTTTAAAAGGAATATAACTTTTCTTTTGTGAATGATATTTTTTTACCTTTTCATAATAAATGTAAAAGGATTTATTCTTTTAACAGACATAGTATTAATAAAAATTCCCACCATAATACTGATAAAATTATTTCCATGTTATAGAACATGTTACCAAGGATTGATTCAAAGAAACCCTTTTATTAATATTTGGTAAAAAAATTTAAAATAATTGATTTCATTTTGAAATGTGTATTTTGCATCTAAAATATTCAAGAGGTATTTTAATGAAAATATTCATATATGGTAATTTATGTTGGTATTAGGAATGAATTTCTAGGGACTTTATCTAATTGTACTATATTTACTCATTCTTTTGGTGGATTAGAATTACGATGATGAGATATTTAGGAAACCCATTTTCATTTAAACAGGTTAAGATGTGAAGAATTGTTGTATTTTTTGTAAACTCATTTTATTTTCCATATGATATGATATGATTAGTTAGTGAAATGTCAATGTAACGCATTTGTTTTCCATCGGTTATTATTTATGATATTTTTATAATTTGTTGGTATAAATACTAATGGATTATGATTATGTTATTGGTGGGCCTTTAAAAAATATGTCCCTCAAATGTATTGGGTAGATATGGAAATTTCATGAGATAATACCAACTATAATGTTGATTAAACCTATTTCATTAAGGTTCTTTGTCCACTGTGATAGTAATGGGTGTGAACCTTGGGTATAATAATGATATAATATTGAGATAACACAATCCAATTGGTTAGTCTTTTCAGTGATCATTTTCTATGTAAAATATTTTCAAGGAATATATATATATCACAAAACATTCTCTTGTGCTAATGGTATTTCATTATAAATCATGTTATTTGATTCCTTTATGATAATGTCTTATTAAATTCCATGTTTTATGTTGTGACTCTATATTATAATCATTGATATGTTGGGTCTGGTATTAAAATGTAAATATCATTTTCTCAAACCCATAAGGTCATGTTACTTTTTAAGTAATCATTGATATCTCCCTAATTAAACCATAATAATCATCTGATCTTACCTTTTCTTATGTTTTATGTCCCCTATATATCACGAAATATTTTAAGTGTGATTTTTCCAAGAAGGGTTCTAGTTGTGAAGAACTTATTGTGAGGTGATATATATCACTTATGATTAACTTTTTTATGTATACTTGATTCAATGTACACTAAACCTATATTATTATGGGATGTATCATAATTTTAAGTAATGAAAATTTATTTATTGTGGTGTAATATCTACATATCAAAATTATTGGATGTTGTAAAAGCTCATTTTTCTAAAAATTATTTCCAATGAGATGGGGTATGATAACTCTCGCAACACAATACTTTATATAGTTTCGTTGGGATTCTCAAATATAATCTATTATTATATAAAAATTCTACCTCATTATATAATGATCCCCCACACAATAAATGAATGGATACTATGATATTAGGATAACAACATATATATGAATTGTTATTTTAAATTTCTCATCAGTTTGTGGATGATAGGAAGGTCTTCAATGTATCTCATTATCTATATCCCATTTAACAATATTAAAAAATCTCATTGTGATCAAGGGGTCATGATCAGATACAACTAGTAGAGGCTTCCTGTGAAGCCGTAAGTTTTTTATTATATTGAGCTGGGAATGTTTTTCAGGGATTAGATCCTCTCATAGAGTGAATAAATGTGAAAATATTGTAACGTGATTTATATTGACCAATATAAAATTCTTTTCCATTAGATTCATCTAATGTGATACGATGAAAACATTTTATTATTGTACCACTTCCATGTATGAATAGTTAGTGGTTTCATGACTCACATAGGATGTTTTCTTTTAGCCTTCAGTAGCTGTAATTCTAGGAATCTTGAAACATAATATAATACTCAGAGTATCATAACATCCTATTTGAAATTTTAACTTAATCATATATATTTGTGACACCATGTCTTATAAAGAAATTTGAGCTATGTTTTTTATCTATTAGTTCCCTCTTCAATGAGTTTATGGGTGAAACACATAAAATATTTCAATACATTAAAAATAAATATACATTTGTGAAGTCTATCAATTATAAATCATGATCTCCTGCAATAATCATTTGTATGTCCTCAAATCCTACTGGGACATCTCTATCAATTTATATAGGGATGTTATGGAAATTTCTATTATGTGGAATTATGAATCCACATGAATAAAAATCACTAATCCATATCTACTAGGTCTCTATATTTATGATAATTTTTTATCCATTTAATTTTTCATAATTCAATAGTTCCTTATACTCAATGATTCAACCACCATCTTCTCTATCCTAGGGAAACAGTGTATCGAGATTCGTAGTACATTAGTGGTTATAAACATCTTATTTTACCCATGTTGATATCATTATAGGAGAGGAAAAATTTCATAATATTATGGTATGTATACATATATAAGACATCTTTAACCATAGAGGTTGTTTCACAATATTTTAAATATAAATATAATGATGTCTAGATCGAGGTCATGAGTTAAATATTTGTATTTAGGTATTCTTTATTTATATGATGAATAAAAAACCACATTATCATTCTATATAATGTCACAACTGTTCTATTTCATTAATAAATCACTAAATATTTTAAATACTTACATAAATTATTGAAATGTTAGTACATGTTCCTTAACCTATCTTTAATTTATCTGATCATAAAATTATTTTCATACCCATGAACTTTTGAATTGAATCTAATTTCTCATTAGCTTGGTTATGGGGTTGTCTAACCAGTGATATCTTAGAAAAAATATTGTTATTAACCCTTAGAGATTTTTAAACATTAGATCATGGTTATGCTCCTTAGCGTAAGATATTATTTTACGAACATTACTCTTAAAGGATCAAATGATATCCAATTCTAGGTGAAAAATGATGAGAAATAGAACATCAATATTCCAAAATTCATCATTAAAATGTATCCCATACAACTCTTTTTCCCAATGTCCTATAAAATTACATTCAAATGAATCTCATAATCATCCAATCAATTAGAGTATATAAAGATATGACTAACTGATATCACTATAATTTTGTTAATATAATACTGGTATACATTGCGCATCTAAGCAATAAGAATCATACGTGAATTAGTCAATTAAAAGAGATTTTCAAAAATTAAATAATGAATATATCAATTTAAAACAATTTTCATTTATATATCATATTCCATAACCCTAAGAAGATGAAAAATAGAGTGAAGATAAATATATGAAAAGTATTTGGATTTTTTATATTGAAAAATATGTCATCAGTGTTTGCTCAAGGTTAATTATTCTTTATTGTAATAGAATTAACCTCACAATTAGTGTTGTAAAATCACATGTAATGTGTATGCATTCCAATTGGCCCTCAAAAATTTTATTTTCATAGAAATATATGAAGAATAGGTATAATTTATCCCACAAAGTAATAAATGAAGAATTATGAGAAGGGGACATGCACTTCTAATGATCCGTCAATTGATCATGTGTAATAAATATAATAATCCCTTATGATATCATGAGGTACACTAGATGAACCCTAATGGTTATATTAATGCTTCATTAAAATTCCCAAATTTCGTGTGAAGCCCCATATGACAATCCTCTTGATCATTTGAATTCCCTCAGGATGAGTCTTTTTTATCACGAAACATTATATCATAAAATTTCATGAAAATCTCCCATACCATTCATGAAAAAAAGATAAAAAAGGAATCATATTTATATAATTATATTTATGATATTTGTCTTGAGAATGAGCATTAAAATACATATTACTACTTTACCAATAACACGATAGCCCTCACACATGTCATCATGATCATGTGATGTGTCCCAGACATTTAAATTCAATTTTGAAAAGGCTTCATATTAGATCCATTTGATCATGTGACATGTCAATCGATAAAATCCTATAAGTCATATTGAAAATCATCAAATAAAACATTAAAAAAAGAATATGCTTCTTGTTAAAGAGGTTACATTTGTTTTCTCAAAATGTGCTTAGGTACATCAGGTGGTCAATTAAGGATCATTTGAAATCCCTAGTGACACATTGGCCTGGTCATGTGAAGGCCACTAAACATGTTACCTTTTTTAGGTGAAGGATTTAAGAAAATACATCTATTTGATTATGCTTGTACGTGATGGAAAGTCGATGGATAGAAAAAAATTTATTACTGATATAATTGGATAAATGTTGGTAGAAATTTTTTAAGAAGCTTTAAGTCATTTTCCTGTGAAGGGGTTATGTACTTTGTTTGATCAATTTATAGATCAAGTGATACCCATGTGATGGTCCACAGTAATCTTGGAAAAGGCTGAATACATTTCATATTGATCATGAAAATGAATTTTTCAAATCCATGGGTTCAATAAATATGGAAATGGTGGATTGATCGTTCAGACTCATTTTATCACAGGACACAAATATGTCATCATGGATGGATTGTAAATGGAACACATGAAATGTGGGATGCAACGCCCCCTCTTCCAACTCCCAAAATATATATTCTATTTTTAGATCCATGTAAGGAAGTGTATGTTTTCGGAATATATTCATATAAATTCCACACCAATATAGGAAAAACACACCCAAGGGAATATATATGAGAGAAAACATTCTATATTGGAAAAATAATGAAATCATAAAATTCCTCCATCAGGTAAGCCTAGGGTGTGAATTAAGGAATTACACAATATTATCAGGCACTTAGGGTGATCATAACATTAACCATGTGAATGACTTATCGAATTCATGTTGGATCATGTAAATGATTTTCTATATGTTGAATTGATCAAACGATTCAATCATTGGCAGTAAATAATGAATATTGAGGCATTTATATAGCCAAGTATGGAAATAAAAAAATATTCATATGATGAAATATTAAAATATATTTATATGGTAATTTCATTCACTTTGTGTGATTTAATCATGAATTATGTGATTAACCATGGACATGTGAACCAGGTTCACGAAATGTCCTTTGAACAAGTTAGCTAGAACATGCAGTGAACCCTAGAAATGTCATATAGTTTCAAGACAATTCATATGGGATTGTCTTCTAGATCATGTGATGACCCATATAAATGTCATATAGGTTCATTAAAATCCCATTGAACAGTCATATAAGTCATGTGATAGCCTTCGGACATACCATTAGGTTCACAAGATAGCCTTTAGACTTATCATCCAGATAATGTGATGACCCCTAAATTTTTCATCTTGGAATATCAGAAGACACTTGGACAAGTAATTTAGACACTAAAAAATGTTATTTATATTCTTTATACATATATTCAATACACAATGTACTTGTTAAGAATATACCGCAGTAATTTAAGATAGAAACCCCCAGACATGTCATCCCTCGCTGGTAGGAATTATTTGGCATGTACCATTAAAGAATGTGAACCCCCAAACTGGAGTCAGTAGTTGCAAATTAAACCTTAATAATAGAAATTTACATAATGGTATGGGTTCATGCACACACATATCAATATGGTATACTCATTCCACCCAATCACGCTCAATGGATAACTTATGGTCCTCAGTCGTTATAAGGCCCCAACCTTAAACCTTACTTAATCATGAGTTAATAAAAGATTACACATTGAGGATCTTTTCAGGTTTAGAGTTTTAGAGAATTAGATCATAAACTTTCATTACATTATACATTTAAACAAAGTGGTTGCATAAAGATAATATTCATTTATCCCATCAACAGAAACATAATTAAAAATAAAGCATGGATTCTTTCTTGGAACTTCCTTGACACTATCATCATAACATGTACCTTTCACTTGACCTGTGAAAAACATTTCAAAAAAACTTGGGATGAGCATAAAAAGCTTAGTAAGGGTTACAAAAATATGGAAAGGAAACATGATTTAATATATATATAAGAATGAAATCATACTTTACCCATAAAACATAGGCACTTTAACATACCTCATCAAATCTTGAATAAATCATATAAATTATAAGACATAAAGGTAACTTGAGGCATTCATAACATTCTTATGTAGGGAGTAACCCTCTTAGTTACGTTTGGAATACCCATCACAGTATATTCCCTAAATCTCTTCGGAGAAACCTTAACTTTTCACTCCTTAGTGTTACCCAATGCATTGGAGAGCTATATCGGGCTCACCCGCCCTTAGTTTATCATGGAACCACCTGTCTTCATAATAATGCCCAAGAACCTCAACATAATCGTATCACATAAAACATTCATAAAGGAAACATAAAATTTCCACCTTTCAATCACAAGATATCAATACAACACATTGATATAAATACATTATGAAAACCATTTTCAATACCAAAATAAAAGAAAATTAAAACATGGTATTTATTTTTCTTTTTAAAAAACAGGTATGGCTTGTAGAGGAAGCTGAAACTCAAATAATGGTCATGGCAGCGGAGAAGTCGTTGTCGCTGCATACGTGCGACAAAAACATTCCCTTTTGTCGTTTAGTAAAACGCTTCGTATAAAAAAAGATTCCTTTTGGATAAACGTAAAAGTAAAAGGGGTTTACACACCGTATAAAAGAAGGTTGTGTATAAAATAAAATATGCCTCAATGAAAGGAGATTGAGACGAAGTCCCACACAAAGACGGTATCCTTGGGTTAAGGATAAATCAATTACATAATTATGTGTGACAAATGAATACACAAAATATAAGTGGATATTAAGTGTAAAACAATTAGAGGTTATTCACACATATTCATAGAACGACAAATTCAAGGAGTACAAGTTTATCCCAATGAATCAAATTTGGGTTAAGAAGTTCCGTTACAAAAATTTGACAGCCTAAGGGCGTCACTACAAAATTCAGAAAATGAGTTGATGAGAGATAAAAAGGGTATCTCATCACATGGAAATAAAATTTAAATAAATTAGGATAAATAAGAACATATCCCAACTTAATAGTATGTGATTTAAAAGACATAACAAAATAAGTCTTTTAAAAATAGGAGGGTGAAAGTTTCCCTTACCGACATGGGTATCTTTCAAGACATGCACCCCGTGAAAGAAGGACAATAAACATTGATGTAAATACTCATAAATGAAATTATATTACACAATAAGTAAAATAATGGTCATTACATTCACCACTCAAAGTAAATTGTGTCAAATGTAGCATAAATCTCACGGGAATAAAAGTGAGATTAAAAATCCCTTACAAAAACTCGGCAGCCTAATGGCGCCACTTAAAACATCCAAAATGGATTGATGAGATAAAATAGGGTCTCTCATAATATTAACATAAAGTTTATAGAAAGAGGAATATAACATAACATCCTCCAACATAACAAATAGGAGCTTAAAATAAGTGACATAAAGGAGAGTACTTAAAAAGAAAGAGAGAGGTTAGATCTCTTACGAAAATTTGGCAGCCTAACGGTGCCACTCAAAACTTCCAAAATGGATTGATGAGAGAGAATAGGGTCTCTCATTATATGATCATAAAATTTACAGTAAGAGTAATATAAAATAACATCCCAATAACAAGAAAGATGAGATTTAAAAGGAATGACCTAAAAGAGTGCACTTAAAAAGAAAGAGAGGAGTAGGATCCCTTACCTCGGGTCCGACTTGACTCGATCATTCTTTAACGTCCTGAATAATAAACTTGAGTTAATTTATACTTGATTAAGAACCTTTTTCAAGTTCATTATTACTTTTATATCACTTATTTCCATGTTATAAACATTATGTTATCATTTAAGTTAATAATGTTTGTTTTGTCGATATTTGGTTCTTAAGTAGAAAGTGGACTTCTTACAATTACATGTTGTTCATGTGGTCAAAGGTTCATTATATCCAGAATAGTATTGATGTTTTAAATATCATATATATCCAGTATATATTCATTTTATACTATTCCATATCATTTGGAGATAAAAATGAAAAGCACCGTTCATGGAGACGGTAGGTCGTACGTACGCATGAACACTACTTTCATTTTTTGTCATATTAATGGAACTAATAAAAAATGAGATTTATATATATATATATATGTATGTTATAATTCCAGAATTATATCCATAATTTAGATGTAATATATTGCATGTATATCCATTATATTTATGTACTTATAATAGTACGTAACATTTTGATATAAGAAATGAAATGTACCGATCATGGAGACGGTAAGCCGTACGTACGCATGAATGCTACTTCCATTTCTATTTCATATTTAATGGAAATAAAAAATAATGATACATAATAGTATTTTAATTCCAGTATAATATATATGTTATATAGGTCACATATTTTCATTAATTTCATTCTTTATACATTCCATGTATTGCATGTATGAGTCACATCACTTGAGGGGGTGGTAGTCCACACTTCCTCATATAAAATTATCACATTTACACAACATGAAAAGAATAAAGGTATGGTTTAAATATAAAAAAAGAAGCATATAGTAAACATAAATACCATATATATCATTTATAAAATATAGTGACATCATAATGGCCACCTTTAAAGGTGTTAAAAGAATATTGAACCATCATCGTTTCGTGAGGCAGAAAATCGCCAACCCCAGAAACAGTATGTTCTTTAACCATTAGACGAAGGTGTGTGTAAGTGTAGCTCGAATACTTCTTATAAAAACTTCCTAGTATATTGAAGATACTGGATTTTTTACAAAATAAATGAATAAAAAGAGTTTAGGGGGTTGGAGAAGAAAAATAAAACAAAAAGACACAAGTGAAGACATTACCTTAAAATCGGGTAACTCCCTTTGGTTTGAGCTCAAAGGCATCCTTGGGAAGACTTCTGCCTAAAGTGAGGCTTCGAGGAGTTAGAGAGGGATGTGGAGAGTCAAAATGGGTAGGGTTTGGCCGAGCAAAATGCTTTGGAAGTGTGGGTAAGGAGGTAGAGGTGGGGGCCTTTTATAAGAGGAGAGGAGGGTCACTCTTGGAAAGTAAAGAAATGTTACTTGATGTTAGAATGAGTTTCGGATTTTAATGGTCCCACATTGATTTGTTTCGAGTATAAGGTGATAAGAGTTTGAAATACACCCATCCAATAGGTTTTGGACATGTGTAGTTCTTAGATTTTACATTATCTTTCCATTTTATTTAAATCATTAAATAATGAGGTCATCGATGCATCATCATGACGTCATAAATAATTTAATTTATTTAATGTCTAAAAATTATAAAAAAATACTATGATGTAGGAAATCTTTTTAGCTTTACAATTACTATTTATAGTCAAAAATATGACTTGTATAACCCCATGTAAAAATTGTTTTAGTAAAACAACTCATGTTTGTGTCATTTTTACTTTAACATTAAATTAAACGGTATTTATGTCATTTTCCAACCTAAGTGGCTCCATGGGGTCCCCAAGTTGACCCATGGATTTTCGTGGTCGGCCATGACTCATCCAATGAAAGTATGACATGTGTCAAGGTCATTTAATTTTATTAAAACATTATTCTTACATTAAACTACACTAATTACCTCTAATCGCGATTAAAAACTTAATAAGTTACTATTCACCAAAAATTATTTTAATCCCATTGAACCACATTTTACTTCTTAATGAAAACCATGTATGTCAGATTTTTGAAATTCAAAACACAAAGATGACAACATTTCATTTAAACAGAAAATCAGTTTTTATATGTACCACTTAGTGGTTTCACTATTCATCAAAAATTGAAGTTTTTCAGAAAATTTCCAAAAATTCACCCTAAGATATATTTGATATTCTGAATTCAAAAATTATATCTGTTTTAAAAAATTCAAAACATATAAGTTTCATTAATTAATTTAATAATTAATTCCCACTGTCAAAACAAATAGCGTGTTTTTATGAAACAAAATGTATCAAAAGATTGACACTAGTTTTAGTCCAATTTCAAAGTGAAATTAAATCCAATGACCACTATTGTATTAAATGGTAAAAATAGATTCTAATTTAACTTTAAAACCAATTCAAAATATAATCTAATCATATAAATAAATTAGATTAAAAATAGGTTTTGAATTAAAATACAACATTTTTCACTATTCATTAAAAAATGGATTTTTTCATAAAAATACCAAAAATTTACACAAAGTAAATTTTGATTTCCCTATTCTAAATATGAATTTTATTTTGTCAAATATAACACATACAATTGTCAAAAAGTGGATTTAAAAGAGGTTCGCCATCAAAAGGTGGTTAATCGACCTTTTAAAGAATATTAGAATGTTTACGCTTAAAATTGGATTCATTCGCATTTTTAATCCTATAACATTTATTGTAAAAAGTAAAAATATTTTAAAAACATATATAATCATTTTGTTGTTAGTTCTATTCATTCCCGCCATCACAACAACTAGGCGTTAACTACCATTTAAAATAATATTATTTTATTATTAGAGTGTAACGTAAGATTTCAAAGGAACTCGTTGTCGTGTATTGGGTAAGCCATCAAGCATAGTGTTCCCATTAAATTAATATTGACATTTTATTCACAAATAGAGATAAATATAAAAATTTCATATTCTTTATTTACCTGGGGTGTTACATCCTTCCCCCCTTTTAGGGAATTGCGTCCTCACAATTTTTAATATTTGGCTTCGAAATTTCATTGAAAATCCCAAATCGGAACAAGAGTCAATAAAATAATCACTTTAAAATAAGGAAAGATAAGTACAAAGGTCACTTTAGTTAACCCGTACTAGGATTCCATGTATGAAAATATGGACATAGAGGAAAAAACAAAGGGTCATGTTCTGATGGAGAGTGATAGTAAACATGTCTAGAAGAAAGTTAACCATAAGAAACTCACAAACTTGTGATGGGTTAAATGGTATTTGATTCCCCAATAGGAAAAGTTAACAGACAACATTTTTGTTTAAGTTACTTTTTATTGAGGAATTTATTCATAAGGAAACATAATTACTTATCATGTTGACTTTCATCTTTTATTATATTTCTTACATAAACTCATACTTTCCCCAAAAGACGAGTATTTAGGAATACTTGTTCACATTAAGAGTACTATAATCAACTTCTAGAGGATCACCTATTCCACAAAAGAGAACTATATACTTCCCATATCTTTACACCTTAACCAAAACCAAAACCAAAAAGGTTAGTATAAGATCAGATAATACCCAAAAAGGATAATCCTTTTGAAAAAAAACAAATCTATTCTTAATCTCCAAAATTTATCAAACAATACCCAAAGTTCAACAAAGACCATTCAATAAACAAATTCTCCATAAAATTCTTCAAAGTAAACCAAACTAATATTGAAACCCAAATATTTGAAGGATTTAGTCACATAGTCTTCCAAGGTACAAATTAACTTTTATCTCCAAATAACATCAGTTACTCTTAAATTCTCACATTGAAAAGTAATTAACCTAATCACATATCCTCGATGATAGGTTAATCATTTCCATAGATAACCCAAAATAAACTTACTCTTGATTCCTAAAATCAACTAAATAAAAAGAATTAGTCAAACTAACCAGGGACTTCACGTAGTCTAGTGGTAGGCGATAAATACCAATTTGACATTGGTTGTGGGTTCGATTCCCGCAGCTTTGTCTGACGCAACGGGTTGTCACATGGTCTATGTGTTGTCCTTTTTCCAAAACTACATAATTCTTAAAACATTCCCCAAAATGAGATAAAATCTTCAAAAAAATCATAAAATATTTTAACCTCAAGTTTATCTCATGCCTTTCATTTTCCATCATAACATATAATAACCCATAATTACCTCAAAAGTAAGGATCATATAAACCCTAATGGTTACCTTTATAATTATTACCTGAACTTACAATCGATTGGTCATCTTATACATGATGCATTATAGAACATACCAAGGTTCAAGTGGATGATCATGACTCCTTGATAGTTTGTTTAGAACAACCATGAGTTTCCTCATTGAATACCCCATTTCATCCAGTCTCTTAATCATAGAACCACCACAGTTTCCTTCAAACCTATCGTCACTTTGGTGCCTGCTAGATCCATCCATTCACTAAAAATAGAAATGTCAGTGTGATTATATCAACAAAACCATCATGTACTAATGAGGAATATAACCACTAAGATATACTTACTTATTCAATTTTTCTAAAACATGGACTCTTTCTGAAATCCTATCCATGATGGTAATGTCACTTATGCTTAGAAGATACCCTAACATCTAAAGTTATCTAAACCGACCTTTGATACCAACTATAAGGCCCCAACCTTAATCCTTAAGTAATCTTGAGTTAATACAAGATTACACATTGAAGATATTTTCAGGTTTAGAGTTTTAGATAATTAGATCATAAACTTTCATTACATTCCACATTTAAACAAAGTGGTTACATAAAGATAGTATTCATTTATCCCATCAATGGAAACATATTTAAAAATAAAGCATGGATTCTTTCTTGGATCTTCCTTGACACTATCATCATAACATGTACCTTTCCCTTGACCTGTGAAAAACATTTCAAAAAAACATGGGATGAGCATAAAAATCTCAGTAAGGGTTATAAAAATATGGAAAGGCAACATGAGTTCATATATACATAAGAATGAAATCATACTTTACCCATAAAACATAAGCACTTTAACATACCCATCAAATCATGAATAAATCATAGAAATTATAATACATAAAGGTAACTTGAGGCATTCATAACATTCTTACGTAGGGAGTAACCCTCTTGGTTACATTTGGAATACCCATCATATTATATTCCCTAAATCTCTTCGGAGAAACCTTAACGTTTAACTCCTTCGCGTTACCCAATGCATTGGAGAGCTATATCGGGCTCACCCACCCTTAGTTTATCACGGAACCACCCGTCTTCATAATAATTCCCAAGAACCTCAACATAATCGTATCACATAAAACATGCATAAAGGAAACATAACATTTCCACCTTTCAATCACAAGATATCAATACAACACATTTATATAAAAACCTTATGAAATCCATTTTCAATACCGAAATAAAAGAAAATTAAAACATGGTATTTATTTTCCTTTTAAAAAAAAGTTATGGCTTGTAGAGGAAGCCGAAACTCAAATAATGGTCACAGCGGCAGAGAAGTCATTGTCACCACATATGTACGACAAAAACATTCCCTTTTGTCGTTTAGTAAAACGCTTCGTATAAAAAAAGATTCCTTTTGGATAAATGTAAATGTCAAAGGGGTTTAAACACCGTATAAAAGAAGGTCGTGTATAAAATAAAATATGCCTCAATGAATGGAGATTGAGACAAAGTCCCATACAAAGACAGTATCCTTGGATTAAGGATCAATCAATTACATAATTATGTGTGACAAATGACTACACAAAATATAATTTGATATTAAGTGTAAAACAATCAGAGGTTATTCACAAATATTAATAGAAAGACATATTCAAGGAGTACAAGGTTATCCCAAAGAATCAAATATGGGTTAAGAAGTTCCCCTGCAAAAATTTGACAGCCTAACGGCGTCACTACAAAATTCCTAAAATGAGTTGATGAGAGATAAAAAGGGTATCTCATCACATGGAAATAAAATTTAAATCAATAAGGATATTTAAGAACATATCCCAACATAATAGTATGTGAATTAAAAGACATAACAAAATAATTCTATTAAAAAGAGGAGGGTGAAAGGTTCCCTTACCAACATGGGTATCTTTCGAGACATGCACCCCGTTAAAGAAGGACAATACAACATTGATGTAAATACTCATAAATGAAATTATATTACACAATGAGTAAAATAATGGGCATTACATACACCACTCAAAGGAAATTGTTGAAAATGTAGCATAAATCTCACGAGAATAAAAGTCTGATGAAAAATCCCTTACGAAAACTCGGCAGCCTAACGGCGCCACTTAAAACTTCCAAAATGGATTGATTAGAGAAAATAGGGTCTCTCATCATATTAACATAATGTTTACAGAAAGAGGAATATAAAATAACATCCTCCAACATAACAAAGAGGAGCTTAAAATAAGTGACATAAAGGAGATTACTTAAAAAGAAAGAGAGAGGTTAGATCTCTTACGAAAATTTGGCAGCCTAACGGCGCCACTCAAAACTTCCAAAATATATTGATGAGAGAGAATGGGGTCTCTCATAATATGATCATAAAAATTATAGTAAGATTAATATAAATAACATCCCAATAACAAGAAAGATGATATTAAAAAGGAATGACATAAAACAGTGTACTTAAAAACAAAGAGAGGAGTAGGATCCCTTACCTCGGGTCCGACTTGACTCGATCATTCTTTAACATCCTGAATAACAAACTTGAGTTAATTTCTACTTGCTTAAGAACCTTTTTCAAGTTCATTCTTCCTTTTATATCACTTATTGCCATGTTATAAACATTATGTAATCATTTAAGTTAATAATGTTTGTTTTGTCGATATTTGGTTCATAAGTCGAAAGTGGACTTCTTACAATTACATGTTGTTTGTGCGGTCAAAGGTTCATTATATACAGAATAGTATTGATGTTTTAAATATCATATATATCCAGTATATATTCATTTTATACTATTCCATATCTTTTTGAGATAAAAATTAAAAGCACCATTCATGGAGACGGTAGGTCGTACGTACGCATGAACGCTACTTTCATTTTTTATCACATTAACGGAATTAAAAAAATGAGATATATATATATATATATGTTATAATTCCTGAATGATATCCATAATTTAGATGTAATATATTGCATATATATCCATTATAAATATGTACTTATAATAGTACATAACATTTTGAGATAAGAAATGAAATGTACCGTTCATGGAGACGGTAAGCCGTACGTACGCATGAACGCTACTTCCATTTATATTTCATATTTAATGGAAATAAAACATAATGATACATAATAGTATTTTATTTCCAGTATAAGATATATGTTATATAGGTCACATATGTTAATTAATTTCATTCTTTATACATTCCATGTATTTCATGTACGAGTCACATCACTTGAGGGGGCGGTAGTCCACACTTCCTCATATGAAATTATCGCATTTACACAACATGAAAAGAATAAAGGTATGGATAAAATATAAAATACAGAATCATATAGTTAACATAAATACCATATATATCATATATAGAATACAGTGACATCATAATATCCACCTTTAAAGGTGTTAAAAGAATATTGAACAATCATCATTTCGTGAGGCAGAAAATCGCCAACCACAGAAACAGTATGTTCTTTAACCATTAGACGAAGGTGTGTGTAAGTGTAGCTCGAATAATTCTTATGACAACATCCTAGAATATTTAATAGACTATATTTGTTACAAAAGAAATGAATAAAAGTGTTTAGGGTGTTGGAGAAGCAAAATAAAACAAAAGGACACAAGTGAAGACATTACCTTAAAATCGGGTAAATCCCTTTGGTTTGAGCTCAAAGGATTCTTTGGGAAGACTTCTGCACATTGTGAGGCTTCAAGGAGTTTGAGTGGGATGTGGAGAGACAAAATGGGCAGGTTTTGGCCGAGCCAAAGGCTTTGGATGTGTGGGTAAGGAGGTAGAGGTGGGGGCTTTTTATAAGAGGGGAGGAGGGGCACTCTTGGAAAGTAAAGAAATGTTACTTTATTTTAGAATGAGTTTCGGATTTTAATGGTCCCACATTGATTTGTTTCGAGGATAAGGTGATAACGGTTCGAAATCCACCCATCCATTAGGTTTTGGACATGTGTAGATCTTAGATTTTACATTATCTTTCCATTTTATTTAAATCGTTAAATAATGAGGTCATCGCTGCATCATCATGATGTCATAAATAATTTAATTTATTTAATGTCTAAAAATTATAAAACAAATACTATGATGTAGTAAATTTATTTAGCTTTCCAATTACTATTTATAGTCAAAAGTATTACTTTTATAACCCCGTGTAAAAATTGTTTTAGTAAAACAACTCATGTTTGTGTCATTTTTACTTTAACATTAAATAAAAAGGTATTTATGTAATTTTCCAACCAAAGTGGATTCATGGGGTCCCCAAGTTGACCCATGTATTTTCATGGTCGGTCATGACTCATAAAATTAGGGTAGTACATGTGTCTAGGTCATTTCATTTTATTAAAACATTATTCCTACCTTAAACTACACTAATTACCTCTAATCGCGATTAAAAACTTAATAAGTTACTATTCACCATAAAATTATTTTAATCCCATTGAACCACATTTTACTTCTTAATTACAACCATGTATGTCAGATTTTGTAAATTCAAAAAACAAATATGAAAAAAATTTCATTTAAACGGAAAATCAGTTTTTATAATTACCACTTAGTGGTTTCACTATTCATCAAAAATTGATGTTTTTCAGAAAATTTACAAAAATTCACCATAAGCTACATTTGATATTCCGAATTCAAAAATGATGTCTATTTTACAAAATTCAAAACATATAAGTTTCATTAATTAATTTAAAAATTAATTTCCGCTGTCAAAACAAATAGCGTGTTTTTATGAAACAAAATGTATCAAAAGATTGACACTAGTTTTAGTCTGATTTCAAAGTGAAATTAAATCCAACGACCACTATTGGATTAAATGGTAAAAATATATTCTAATTTCACTTTAAAACCAATTCAAAATATAATTTAATCATATAAATAAATTATATTAAAAAGAGGTTTTGAATTAAAATACCACATTTTTCACTATTCATTAAAAATTGAACTTTTTCATAAAAATACCAAAAATTTACACAAAGTAAATTTTGATGTCCCGATTCTAAAGAAAAATTTTATTTTCTCAAATATTACACATAAAATTGTCAAAAAGTGGATTTAAAAGAGGTTCTCCATCAAAAGGTGGTTAATCAACCTTTTAAAGAATATTAGAATGTTTACGCTTAAAATTGGATTCATTCGCATTTTTAATCCTCTAACATTTATTGTAAAAAGTAAAAATATTTGACAAACATATATAATCATTTTTTATTTAGTTCTATTCATTCCCGCCATCACAATAGCTAGGTTTTAACTACCATTTAAAATAATATTATTTTATTATTAGAGTGCAACGTAAGATTTCAAAGGAACTCGTTGTTGTGTATTGGGTAAGACATCGAGCATAGCATTCCATTTAAAATAATATTGACATTTTATTCACAAATAGGGATAAATATAAAAATGTCATATTCTTTATTTACCTGGGGTGTTACAGTCGTTATCCATCAAAGGGTAAAGGGTTGGATATCTCTCAAGGTTATCCATCTTGGTATTATTCATTAACATTCCTAAACAAAAAGGATAATAATAATATCTCTATTTGTATTCATCTATCCCAACCCATAGGCGGGTTTGGGACCTACTAAAATACAAAGTCTCTCATTCCAATTATACGCAAGACACATATAATGCCATCCTCAGCCTTCAGCTCCAAAAAATTGATACATCATTATGTACATGATACATCCATATAGAGTGCATCCTATAACATGTTATTTCATGATTCTCACACCAAGAATAAATCATGTGAGGTTAATGATATATGATAATCGAGTCAACAACATCATGAAAACCCCAAACCAAGGAATCATCAGTGTGTGAGACCTATTGAATAACATGATATAAATGCCTCTATATGTATAAATCCACCTTGGTGTATGTCCCGAATGAATTACAATATTGGTTAAAAATAAGCTAATTACACTTTTGAGTACTAATTTTGAATCCCTAAGCATAAACGGGTAGAGCATAAAATTATCTATAAAGAGTATGATTCTTGTTATAAGTAGGATACATAGAACACCTTCCTATGGTCCAAGCACCGCACCTAATTTCTAAACATCTCCATATACATCCTTAAAATATTATGTTAAACTACATAGTGTATTCCTATCATATTACCGTAAACTATGTAAAATAAACAAGGTGGGAAACGTTTTCTCTTCTTATATGGTTCAAAGGATGGATCTCGAATATAAAATCCCAACATTGAAACACTAATTTCCTTCTGAGAGTTCACTAAACTCAAGACTGAAAAATAATATGTAATTATTAAAGAATAATACATTTATGGTTAAAGAATAATTGGAACCATGTGGATAACCTAAGATATGGATAGTTTATTTCATTAACAAAACTCCATTTTCATCTATAAGGATACAACACATGATTGTTTTATTATGGAATCTATTCTCACAAAATTATTTGGGATCGTTTTCAAAAAATATCATTTATCAACAAGAGAGACCCATGTTATGCAACAATTCCCCCAAAAGGGTGTGATGAGCTCAACTTCCCATCTTCTATCCCAATGTGAGTTCTTCTGTGTTTTTCAATTAGAAACCCCAAATGACCACCCACCATTTGGAAATAGGAACATGGTTTATTACCAATGTGGGAATAATAATGTGTTTCTAAAAATAAAGCCTACTGATGTTATTGATTGTTCAACTATATTGTTCCCTAGACAATAAATAATCTGACTATAATATCATGATGAAACAAAAAATTTAAATACACTTTAAATTGTTCAATAATAAAATTTTATTAGGTTTCTCTTAAGACTATCCTTTTTTATATGGATATTACATGCAAGAAATATGGTTGAGCTATAAAAAAATAATAAACAATTTTTTTACCAATGAATATATAATTGAGAATGTTTCATACATTCAATGATGCACGGTTGGAAAAACATATTTCTTGTTTGTTTTGTGACTTCATATTCTACAATATAAAATAAAAATGATAATTGAAATCATGTATGAAACAATAGAATTATCTGGATCCTCATATAAGATAGAAACCTCCATGGGTCATTAATAGATGACACCCACCTTACCAATGATCATCAAATGAAGAACAATATTTTATGGGAGTACCACCACTGTGTTCTAATCCTGACCAAGAAGCCTACTTATAGAGGTATCCATATATTAATTCCCAGAATCAAATATTATTAATGGAAAATTTTTATGAAGACTGTGAAAAATGTCACTAATACTGACTGATTCGAAAATCAATCCCCATAGCATGAATTTAATCACCTTCCGTACCATTAAAAGGATGGTAAAAGAGTAAATTATCTCTTAATTCAAGAACTATAGTTAGATATTAGGTATCCTTCCACCGGCCTCGTTGTTTCCATCATGTCATTTCCCCTTAGTCTTTTGTTGAGGGAATTTATAGATATGTTTACTACCTAGACACTCATGTCTATGCATTTTGGAGTTCTCGATAGGAGAAAAAAGATAGAGATTAAAGTGGGGGAGATCAATTTCATTATTCCACTAAAAAATACCAAAAGAATATTCAAAGAGTGTCCAGTGAGTAGGCTCCTGACCATGTTTCCCCATATCAAGTCCATCTATTTATTATAACTATAGTTATGGGTGAGGCAGATATCCACACTCTAGCACATGAAGCATATCATCATATCCCAATGGAAAATAGAGTATATGAGTGGGATTATATCCTCAATTAAATCAAAGACATATTATAGTGTATAATGGTTACTTATAATGTGTAGTCCTATGTTCATACACACACTCTACTAAATTGTCACTACATTCATGGAACCATATAAGAGTTCCTCTAGAATATTAATTTGATACTAATGATATACGGACATGAACATATCCATATCCCAATAGCAAGAGAATCATAAATCATTTATTAGTATAAACATGTGTCTACTCTTGAGAAAATACACATTATTTCTCCCATTCATGAGGATTAGTGGCATATTCTAGTAAAATAGGAGGACTAGGGTTGGTCTTATATTCCAATTCCAACTAGGTATCACTAACATTTTTAAAACTGGTCTCGTGATAGGAAAATATTCTTATCAAAGAAAGAATATAGAATACTCTAAATGAAAAGAATTATAATGATTCTGCATCTCTATCTGAGATTCATCAGTAAAATTTGGAAATCACCTCATGGAAGTATCAATACCCTTATAGTGATTCTATATGGAAAATTCTAATATATTAGGGATGTAAGGCGCATATCCCTACATTCAAATATTAATGATTGCACCTAGATCCTTCTTATTCTATACAAGAGGATTCAATATCCATTATCCCATTCTGCAATTATGTCATCATATTAAAATGGGGAGTTTATATTTGATTAATGTTCATACCACCACTTCATCTAAGGTTGAAAATCATATTATGAAAAACAAACAAAATGATTCCCATATCCCTAAAGATGATATTGAACTGCGCTAGAATATTCCAGTAGCTTCTTAGTAATGTTATTATATTCCAAAAATAACTAATGATTATATACATATTCTGGAGTCTATCAGGTCATAAGATCAAATCCCTTATCAACCACAATAGTCAGGTCAACATATTCTCGAAATGATATAGAAAGAGGCTCATATTCCCAATCATCCAAATAGTAGTGTCCTTGAAAATTTATAATGAATATTTGAAACACCAAAAGGGTTTTTCGTATCATTCACTAAAGTATAAGGAGATATATAGCTCAATATTTTCCTCATGGTATTGTAGAGATGGATCATGAAGAATATATTACAAATATATGCCTTTGATAACCTCCCCACTATAATATATCTCACCTTGAAAAGGAAATCCACACTTCTAAGACACCTTCATTTCGAGAGGAGCTCAAAATAATGGTGTTAATCATATATAGTGCTCCACTGACTATCCCTAACACTTCAGCATGAGCAGCTTGATACTAGAGGAGTGTTCCCTTTAGAATGGTCAAATATAGGGATATAACCCTCTTAACGATGGGGCTACATGGATATATAAGGGTATTTCAGTTGAAATGACCTTTATCAATTCTTCTATCATATCTCTAATTCTGACTACAATATCCTATATGAGCCAAGAAGGAGTTCATTCCATACATACACCATAGTATATGGGTGACCCTTAAGTTGTTGATAGTTATACACTTCTCTTGTTAAGGATGGGGGTACCCTCTATAACATAAATACACTCTATTTTTAGCTTGATATGGTTAGGTTATCCATGGTATAGGACTCATCTTCAAAATATAATAGATATCACTTATGGTCTGGTTGTCTCTATATCATGAAAAATCTCTAAAAATATATTACAAATGGCCTATTTAGATGTTCACATATGAGGATTTGGGATGAATGGAGCATTGCACATCATTATATTCCTAGGGTAGTAATGATCACCCATATATGGAATCCATTATTGTCATAACAGTAGGAGAGATCAGGGTATTAGGTAATGTGTAGCCTATCTGGTTAACATAATGAATCTCCCTAACTTTGTGGATTCAATGGCATGATGAATTGTGAGAGAGTGAAATTATTAGACTCTTAATCCAGGTTTTATGAAAAATATAGAATTTAGCATAAACATAGAAGGAAAAATTGAGTACTATCCAAAAACATCCCATGGAAACTCCTTATCATCACAAAAATCTATTGCACCCATCCCATGTGCAAAAACATTATACAAAATTTGAATGATTATAGTTTTGGATGAAATAAAATCCATCAATGAGAAAACTAAACCCATTTGGATAGGGGTGTTTTTATATCAATTTTCATCACTTGTTCTATCACACCCCAAGAGGTTCCTAATGAATTAAATGGTGTTTATAGATCAACCCTAGATGGTAGGGCTAGGATCTTTATTATCTCAATTTCAATCCCATAAAATTACATATCCATGACTAGAGTCATCATAGCCTTAACAAATGGATAATAAAGTGTTAATAGTTGCCTAGAATCAACCCCATCATGTAATGTTGGGTTCATTTTTATCATCATAATTGCATAGAATGGAAAGTATGATTTGAGACAACCTTAGGAAACTATTAATAAACTAATACATGGGGAAATGTTGAATTGGAAATAAACCCCCTAAGTGACATAATACAATATGGACCAATTAAACAAAGGGTTAGAGAAATTACTTGGATTCAACCCTCAAATGGGGATAAATATTTACATAATTTCCCTATTATATGCATAGTGATGAGATAACAACCATTTCCCAAGGATTCATAGTGAATATCATCACTGTTAATAATACAAATTATATAGACTAAGACACAAATGTCGAGGAATGAAAATTGGAAACAATAACTCCAGATTTGGGATATCCAGGTCTATAAATTGAGGTTATATGTTTGTGGATTCTGAGAAGGATCCAGAACCTAGAACATATGATTGATGAATTTCCAACTATGAGGAGGAACACATCCAAGGAAAAGAAGGAATGGTGTGTCTACATCCCACCTATCACCTAAAAGAGACAATGTTCCCCCATAGTGTAATGACCATCATAATATCATAGTGAGATAATAACAACTAACAATTCAATAAGGAACTACTCAATTTAAATATTAATTCTAGGAATTTTATTCCAACTGTCATGAATATCCATTTTTATAGACATCATGAGATAGATAATATATTTAACAAAAGTGGAAGTTAATAATCAAACAGCCTCTATATCCAAAAAAATCATTCTATGTGATTTGATTATTTTTAATATTATTATGGCATTCCTCCATTATAGTGATGACATCTCCCCAATCAGGGTGATCATTAGGTCCCAAAAATTTTCAATAATTAGTCAGACATTTAAATGGGGACATAACATCATGCATCTCCCTCTTCATGAATATATAAGGTGGTTTAAATAGTTATTCCTCCAAAAATACATAATACCATCAAAACCATAGCTTCTTGAATATATTAAATGGATGGTAATTTCAAACCAATTCATCCTAAGAATAAGATATATTCCAAATGGTTTGATGAAATTATTACCCCTCCAATTTATAAAAATCATATCTTATTATCCATTAATGAAATGGGAGATTTATAATAGTATTAAAAAAAATTTGTTTCCAGATGTGGCCCAAATATGGGCCCTCAAGCCCAACTGGAGGCAAAATAACTAGTATGTTTTGAACAAAATATGGGTGGGATAGCCTTTTTTATAACATATTAATCAAAAAATGTCATTTAGTGGGATGAGAAGAACATATTTTTACTTTATTATATAAATTCAGCTACACGCTAAGGAAAATAATGAATTTTCAGATAAAAAATTACAATTATCATGAAAATGAAAGAGTCTCGGACTTCATCCCCAGGTGTGAAGGTGTTAACCAATTATCTCTCTATTACACTATAAAATGATTAATTACTATAACTTAGTGTTTATAATATATGAGATTAGTTGTAAATAACAATGAACCCAATGAAATATCTAACTAGATTCTCAGAGTTCATATAAATAGTGAACAATATAGAGGATTCAATTTATCAAACTAGAAACAAATATCACCCCCCACCTAAAAAATAGGAAAACATTCCTAATAAAATTGATACTCTGTAGATTACCGTCAAACTATTAAAGGATCCTATAAAGAACTAATGCAGGTACCAAATGTTTCGGCACCTCCCAATGAGATGAATAAGTTGTAAAGGATGCCTCATATAATGTGCAGAGAGACCACGACCTCCCACAATATAAGTAAAAAAATGAAAAAAAATATTCCATATAAAATGAATATATTTTAGGTTATTTCCTCCCAACATTGAAAAATATCCTTATTAATTTATTAAAGGCTATGAAGACCAATGATTTTAACCTCAATGACCATCTGGACTACTTACATTTTCATTGGAGACCTGGCCACACCATCCCAAACTTCTTATTCCTCAATGATATTCTTGAGAGCATAGTTGATTCTGGATAGGTGATACTATGAAATACTCTGAAATAGTTGACATGTTTAATTATTAACCAACTAAATGAATATAGTGAAATGGAAGAAGTTCTGGCAATTCAAAATTATATTTTCTATAATTGGATGACTTGTAAAATAGTTCACTAAGATCATGGATCCGTGAGAGTATATCTTTGCCAACAATTAATGATCATATATCATTGTGAGTCACCATTGAATACACCTCTTAGGTGAATACATGATCGTTATACACCTGAAATACATAAGATAAATAGTTATATCCACCTTTAAATTAAACTCTATCTCTATAATATTTTCTTTCATCAGTGTCTTGATAACGAAAACCGCACAACCCAGTGGAACCCTAAATGGAAAAAATAGATAATTTTTTTCCCATAGTAACATATTTAACATAAAAAATCCCATCTCTACTGATAAATATTAACCTATAAATGAGATATCATACCTAATAAGGGATCAACATGCCAAGGACATATAATCCAAGGGTACAAGGCATGGTCTGGGTTTGGCCAAACACAATATTTCCGTCGCATCCCTATAGAAGCCATATTAATTTATGAGACCCATTGGAGAGTGATTAAGAAATACCAAATAATTAATGGAAATGTACTAGATCCCTTAATCATAATTTCAAACCATATGATTATAAATTTCCTATTAGAAGAGGATTGATTATCTGGTCTATAAAAATAAATGGGTATATCGGTGTGACCTATGGAATCTACAATTGATTACCCCTAATTTTTTTCCAAATCACATCACTAGTCTACCTCAAAAACCTTATCTCATAAGCCACATTATATAGAGAAACCACACGTTGAAAACATAACATCCCAAGAAAAAAATATAACATCCAAAAATACATTGTGGTTTTTTTATCAAATCTCTCAGTCATTTATGCTCTAAAATTTTCAAAATATATTAAATAACTCAAAATTTCCTTCTTGATACTACATTAGTTTGAGGCAAAAAGTATTTTCAAATGAGGTTTTCCATGTTGATACTACACTATCATATTGTTTAAACACCATCTTTTTTATAGAACTTGATAAAATATATTTTACCAGAGACATATCATACCCCTGTATTATTTAGTAAAACTCAATAATATCAATATTCTAATCAACATGGTGGAAAATAGTTTAAGGATAAACATTGTGCTAGTGTAGACCCTCTGATGCATGGAATTTTGAGAGGGGGACATTTTACCAAAATAATTGACCATCCAAGGGTACGAAATGTGTGATTAAAATAATATTTGAATGATCAATATTAAGTTGTTTGGGTATCTCACATATAATTTGATTTCATGGTTATGAAGTAAGAAACAAAATATAATGACATGTTCAATTGAACTTGTCATCATAGCCACATCGTGGTACTATCACTGTATCCTTAATTTTCAAATTACTCCATCAATGGAATGTTCCTAATATTATAAGGTTATAGCTCCAAATTTGAAACTTAAAAATCCATATATTCTATGGATTATTTAAATAAGAATAGTGGGGATGAACGAATGGCGGTGTAAAGACCCATAAATTTCAAGGAAATGTTTTTCTTAATTCTTTGATATTTTACAAGTCCATAGTTTCTAACAGCAACTGATTCCGAGGCCCGGTGTGCCCGGAATAATTTTATGAAATTTTATTAAGCTTAAATTAATGCACGTAAGCAGTTTTACTGAAAAAGTGGAATAACTCTTAAACGGTTACTCGGATTAGAAATCTGAGGGCACCATTGCCCTTAGGAAGGCGGTTTTACCCTAGGTGCGACTTAATTTTAGTCGGCACGGGCCTCCTATGAGAAATTCCAAAAATGGAATAACCATAAATAAAATAATTAAATAAATTATTTTATTTTTCAAAGGGTTATAACTCACAAAAGGTAGCTCAGATTAGAAATCTAAGACCACCGCTGAACTTGTGAGGGCATGCATTATTTAAGCAGATACTAACTTTGGCCAGCACGGGCCACCAGAAAAAGTTAGTTTTTGGCCGCAAATAAAATAATTAAGTGAAAATTATTTCAATGTAAAGTTCATAACTTCTAAACGGTAACTCGGATTGAAAATACAAGAGTATTGATGGGTTTTTTGGGGGTTTTTTACTTAGGCAAAGCCTAACCTCGACCAGCGCGGGTCGAGGGTGACTGATAATAATTTTCCGATGTTTAGCTCAGGTACGTTCAGTGAACAAATGAGTGGGGTTTTAGATCTTTTGAACCAGTACTCAGAATTGAAATCTGAGGCTACCGATGGAACTGTAGTGCTGGTAATTACTTAAGAGGGCATTTCCCGATGGTGTGTTTTCTCAGGAGGAGTTGTTTAAAAATAGGGATTAAATAAAAAGTGAATAAAATTTGTGGTACAAATTTTATTCTTAACCTCGAATGGTTATATCCTACACGGGGTAGTTGGGGTGGGACCCACAAGGCCCTAACTACCCATGTTAGGATATTTGTGAGGTGGGGCCCACACGAGCCCCACCCCTTCACATTCCCCATATCCCCTTAAACTCCCCATTAAACCTCCCTTGTAATTAAGTGGGTGACTTCTCCTCTCCCCACTTTCCCTCATTAAATCATGCCAACACTTTTTCAATTAATGGAATTAAGTATTTGAATTTTGTAATTTGAACCCATGTCATGTTATAATAAAATAAGAGGAGATTATTTTATTTTTGGGGGTAGTTTGGTTGTGTTGAGAAAAGGGAGGAGAGAGCTCTAGCTTTGGAAGAACTTTGTCCTTCCGTGAAGAACGACACCCTTCGACGAAGAATGACATCACCACAATGAGAGACGACGTGCCGTTCTTTCTTCTTCCCATCTAGTGTGAGGCGTTGTCCCCTCCTTGGATGCACGCCAACACCGTCTTCGAAACCTTACCCCGCGACGCCATCTTCCACGTCGCTAGCAGACATCATCGTTTATCGAGTTAGGGGTTAATTCTTCATTCAAGTATTATTTAATGATCTTCGTTATTTAATGAATGGTCGTTTGTTATCGATATCACGAGAGGAGAACGGACCGCACAAACACGGCCGATCCTCCTCCCCTTTTATTGTTGATCTTCATTGTGTCTTGAAACGGAGGCGACGTGGTGTCGTTGCACTGCACGGGGATGAAGAGGACCACGGCCAGAGCGGGCTGCGGTGGAGGTGTGCGGCGCCGTCGCGCCATGCCGGTGACACCGAAAGAGGCCGCGGCCCAGCGCACTGCGCCGGAGCACCAAGGGGTCGCGGCCAGGGCGGGCCGCGGCAGAGGGGCGCGACAACGTCGAGCCGCACCAGCCAAGGAAGAGCTGCGCCCTTAGGCTGCAGAGGTTTAGATGGAGGTGGCCGGGCTTGGCCGACCGCCAGCACACCAGGAGGCCGGACCCTCTGGGTCCCGCGTCAGTCACAGCAGCCGGCCATTATGGCCGGCCGTTTCCGGAAAGACCGGGGGTTGTAACCCCCGGCCAGAAACCAAGGGCGGACCCCACCAGAAGGGGGCTGCCATTTCAAAACAAAATTCCCCCCCCCCCTTCACCTCCCGCTTGGCCACAAGCCGAGCCACACCCGCGCTAGGCCGGACCGCCCACCGCACGTGCCGGGTCGGGCCGCCAGCGTTGGGTCGGGCCACGCCAGCTGGGCCGGGCCACGTCGTCTGGTTCGGGCCACTCCAGTTGGGTCGTCCACGCCCAACTAGGCCGGACCCGGGTCGGTTCGACCCTGTTCGGGCTGAACCAGGGCGTATCGGGCCGGGTCGGACCTGTCTCGAACCCCCTATTTTCGGGCAGATCCATTCAAACTCTTATAACATGAGTTGTGGAACTCTGATAGACACATCGTCAGTTGTGTAGGGATCCTTGGATCAAGAAGGTCGTTTCGGTATATTACACTCAAGATTTCGGTAATGTTTGGCTACGGCCGGGTTGGATCAAACCTGAAACCAACCGGGCTCTCAGAGTGGAAACGGTTATAACGTGAGTTACGGACGTCTGATTGATGTGTTGTTGACTTTTTTGGATTTCCCTTGATGAGACGTAACTTTTGGAATACTTCCCCTAAGGTTTGGATGTAGTTGGAGTTAGGCCGGGTTGGATTGTACACGAAATCCAAGCGGGCCCCTGGAACGGAAAAGCCGATAACTCTCAAACCAAATGTCTGTTTGACGAACCGTCACCAGCATTGGTAATCATGTTGAGAAACGGTTCCTATGAGTATACCATATGAGAGTTTGGGGTATAGTTGAGATATGTTCGGTTTGGTTCATACACAAAACCGACCGGGGCCTATGGACGAAAAGGCTAATAACACACAGATCGGTCGTCTGATTGACGCGTCGTCTGTTGTGTTGAGATTCATATGACGTGGCAGACCTTTGGGATAATTTTTCTTGGGAATTTTTGATACTTGGAGTATAGACCAATATCTTGTGGGGTGGACCTTCCTGGTGACGAGCGAGAAAAATGCAGAGACCAAGTAGCTGGTTGAGACTTAACGAATGTTGATCGATCGAATAAGAGTGATTCAGATAGCCCAGTGGGGAACACTTGGTTGTAGAGGTAGACCTACAGCGGAGGAGTTCTTGGTTGTAGCGGCAGACCAGTGGTACTCTACAGAAGGAGTACCTTTATAGGCTATGAGGGGGTGTGCATGGTTGTAGCGGCAGACCCCTGGTGAGAAGCTCTTCGTTAAAGCAGCAGGCCCACAATACTCGACAGGTGGAGTACTTCAGCAGTCTATGGTTATTGAGTAGTGCCTTCGAGTTGTGACAGGGCTACTGTACTCGACATAGGAGGAGTTCTCCAGAAGTTGTGGTTTTGGTATCATTAATAAAAATCCTGGTTTGAGCTGAGTCGACGACCTTTGTGTTTAAATCATGATTGAGATGAGTTACTCGATTACTTAGGTATATTTATGGGAATATACCTAGGTAAGGGTTATCTATTTAGATCCTTATTTGTGGTTGTCCTTGATGGATTTAGTGAGACCTGGAGGGTCTCGGGGTCCCTACTGAGTATTGTTATACTCACCTCTGCATGGGTTATTCCCGCACCTCGTTGTGTAGGATACAGACGATGGACAGCGCTGACCGAGACCGAGTGTACGAGGACTGGACGACACCTGGAGGAGGACCTCACAACGAGTCGGTACACGGAGGTGGACCTCACGATGAGTCGGTACCCGGAGGAGGTTGATGGACGAGGGTGCTGAGGAGGCTATCTGTACCTACCCTTTAGGTAGGATATGTTGTGGAAAATCCAGGAGCTTCTTGTCACCTTCTAGATGTTTTGTCTATTTCCCTTTACTTTACAATTGGGCTTGTATTTCCAGCCCCTTTTACTTTATGCACTACTTTTTTATTCATTTTTAGTTCAAGTTTACTTCTGCTTGTACTCTGGTTGAGTGTGTTTATGATTTATAAAGGCAATGCCTTCCCAGTTATTTAGATTTAGGCCTTTGGTGCTAGTCTCCAGACCCTGGACTATGGAAGGCAGGCTTGGGGTAGTCACGACACGGTCCCCGAGGACAGGTCATGAAAAAATGGTATTAGAGGAGTCGGTTCTACCGCAGAACTCATGACTCTGATAATTCCTTTCTGTGAAGAAATTGCATTAAGGGTACTAAGTGTGGTCTTCAGTTCAGGGAGTCCAGTGTTGGTGCGGCGGCTGACGTAACCATACACCAGGACCCTGACTAGTGATTTGAAAATTTGTGCATGAAATCACTGATTGCATGTGTGTATCCAAATGTTTTAAAGTCGGCTCAAACCAAGTCAGCTCACCAGGTATAAATCGTTTGACCGTGTCGCATCTGTTCAGGATGCCTCCACGCAGACAGTTAGTTGGAGTTCTGAGAGAGTACTCGATTATAGCCCACTGAGCGATGAGGCTCTGGTTCAGGGCCCTTTTTCAATGCTGGCACCTTTGGGTGGTGTACCAGTAGCACCCCCACCCGTTGGGCAGTAGATGCCACCAGCCATACTAGTGAATGGTGCACGCTGACAGAGCGTGTTTCACGAGTTCCCACAATAGAGGCCTCTGATGTTACGCGGCGAGACAGATTCCCTGGCAGCAGAGGACTAGATGGAGGCGATTTCTAGAGTTTTCCCCCTTGTTGAGACACCAGTACAGTGGATGGTGGACTTAGCTACTACTGTTTTCCAGTGAGTGACCATGAGGTTGGTACGTATAGTGATAAGTCTTCGGTACGTCGACCGATGCCTGAGATAGTACCTTCGGGTAGTGATCCAGCTATATCACTACCTGTTGGACGACAATTACAACTGGTGGTACCTGTAGATGACACATGTAGGATTAGTTCCTTACATGTGATTCAGCAATAGATACCCCTCAGGTTCTGAGGCGAGCCTGACTCACAGGCGGCTGAGGACTGGCTTGAGGAGATGGCTGAGAGTTTTCTAGAGCTTATACAACTTCGGCAGGAGGACATGTCAGTAGATGGTTATTCATCGAGGCGTACCGATCATTCTTGGTACTTGATGACTATGATATGATCAGTTCTTTCGAGCTCAGGCCTCAGATCAATGTGTTTTTAAAGGACATCCGAGCCAGGACAATTCCTCTATGCATTTCTACTTGTCTTAGGGTGTTAGAGAGAAGCTTTGTGGTTGGGAATTCTTTGGCTGAGTGGATACAGCCAGTGAAGGTTAGTAGTAGGAAAGCAGGAAACTGGCACCAGTCTCGAAGACTTGGGCGTGTAAAATGTTTCATGAAGAGGAAGTGTTAAAGACAGATGATTCTACAGAGCATAAGATGTGGAAGCGGAGCTAGGAGTGCAGCATGAGGTGGTGAACATTTCGACATGTTTCAACCACCCACCTTTGTATTCCCCGCTAGGCTCAGGGAGCTGGAGGGTAGGGGAAGATAGTAGCTTCACGCGGTCAAGGAGTGTGACCCAAGGGCTCTAAGAACGATTCAAGGTACGATAAGTGTCTACTACTAGCTTCTGTAACAACAGACATTGATACGAATCATTCCTTCCACGAATCTTGTTCCAGAACTAGAGTTTCCAGTTTAACCGTTGACTTGACCCTCACGTCTGGAGATACCTTGAGAGGAGACTCGATAATCACCCTTATGCCGACGATGTGATCTGACCCTAGAGGCGAGAGTTTCAGTTGAAATCTCTTGATGGTAGCGTCAAGTCCTTAATATGTTATTTTGAGTATGGACTGGGAAACCACAGTTCATACATATATTGACAGTATTAGGAAAAAAGGTTGTGGTTTACCTACAATGTTAGGATGGGTTTTTCCTTGGTTGGAGAAAAGGAAACCTCGGGCAACACAGGATGGAATCATGCATAAGTGGGAGGAGTCGATCACTCTTAAGTCAGCCAGACCTAGATTTGTGCCAGACTTCTCCAGTGTTGTTGCACCGCTTTTTAACGAAGAAGGGTAAACCCTTCATGTGGTTAAAGAGATGACATCATATCTTTTCAGGAGCTGATGCATAGGTTGACCAGTGCACCCATCTTGAGGGTGTTGGTTACATAGTTCTCTGCGGCGCATCAGGGACCGGACTCGGGTGTGTCCTGATGTAGAAGCGGGCAGGGATCGCCTATGGTTCACGGCAGTTGAGACTACATAGAGCAAACAAAATTCCTATGTTGATAGGAGATGATGACCACTTGATTTCGATGATGGTGACCATGAATTCTTATGGGTCTCACCTCGACGAGGTCTAAAGAGATTTGGCCGGGGTGGAAACTTATCTTCAGGATTCACCAGACCTTTACAAGTCCTCAGCAGTGTAGGCAATGTGGCTTATTTCCTGGCCCTTCCACCTCAGTTGAACTGGGTGCACGACGTCTTCACGTATCAGAGTTTAGGAGATATGTGCACGACCCGACGCATATCATTGACCACGGGGAGCTGGACATCGATGATGGGGTGACATTCTCTAAGGTCCAGGTGGAGATCGCGGATCGACAGGATAGGGTCCTACATGGACGGTCGATTGCTCTGGTTCACATTCGTTGGCAGCATGAGAACCTCTAGTAGAGCACATGGGAGTGAAGGGCTCAGATGCATGCTCAGTATCCTCATTTTTTACCCTGGTTTATGTTGTAGATTTACGGGGACTTAAAGTCCTGAGGTGGGGGTAATGTAAAGACCCGTAAATTTCAATGAAATTTTTTCTTAAATTCATTGGAATTTTACAACTCCGCAGTTTCTGACGGCACCTGATTCCGGGCCCTGTGTGCCCGGAATAATTTTCTGAGGTTTTGTTAATCTTAAATTAACATGCATAAGCAGTTTTACTGAAAAAGTGTAATAAATCTTAAACGGTTACTCATATTAGAAATCTGAGGGCACCGTTGCGCTCAGGATGGCGTTTTTACCCTAGGTACGACTTAAGTTTAGTCGGCACGTGCCTCCTGTGAGAAATTCCAAAAATGGCATAACCGTTAATAAAATAATTAAATAAATTATTTTATTTTTCAAATGGTTATAACTCACAAACGGTAGCTCGGATTAAAAATCTGAGACCACCGCTGAACTTTTTAGGGCATGCTTTATTTAAGAAGATACTAACTCTGGCTAGCACGAGCCACCAGGAAAAGTTAGTTTTTGGCCGCAAATAAAATAATTAAGTGCCAATTATTTTAATGTAAAATTCATAACTTCTAAACAGTAACTCGGATTGAAAATCCAAGAGTATATATGGGTTCGTTGGGGGGTTGTTTACTTAGGAAAAGCCTAATCTCGACCGATGCGGGTTGAGGGTGACTGATAATAATTTTCCATTATTTAGCTCGAGTGCGTTCAGTGAATGAACGAGCGGGTTTTTCTATATTCTGAACAGGCACACTGAATTGAAATCTGAGGGCACCGATTGAACCGAAACGCCAGTAATTGCTTAAGAGGACTTTTCTCGAAGGTGAGTTTGCTTAGGATGAGTTGTTTAAAAATAGGGGATTAAATAAAAAGTGAATAAAATTTGTGGTACAAATTTTATTCATAACTTAGGATGGTTATATCCTACATGGGGTAGTTGGGGTGGGACCCACACGACCCTAACTACCCATGTTAGGATATTTGTGAGGTGGGGCCCACACGAGACCCACCACTTCATATTCCCTATAACCCCTTAAACTCCCCATTAAACCTCCCTTGTAATTAAGTGGGTGACTTCTCCTCTCCCCACTTTCCCCCATTAAATGATGCCAACAATTATTCAATTAATGGAATTAAGTATTTGAATTTTGTAATTTGAACACGTGGCATGTTATAATAAAATAAGAGGAACTTATTTTATTTTTGGGGTTAGTTTGGTTGTGTTGAGAAAAGGGAGGAGAGAGCTCTAGAATTAGAAGAACTTCGTCCTTCCGCGAAGAAAGACACCGTTCGACGAAGAATGTCATCACCACAAGGATAGACGACGTGCTGTTCTTTCTTCTCTGCAGCTAGTTTGACGTGTTGTCCCCTCCTTGGATGCATGCCAACACCGTCTTTAAAACCTCACCCCACGATTCCATCTTCCGCGTCACCGGCAAACATCATCATTTATCGAGGTAGGGGTTAATTTTTCGTTCAAGTATTATTTAATGATCTTCATTATTTAATGAATGGTCGCTAGTTATCGGTATCACGGGAGGAGAATGGACCGCACAAACATGGCCAATCCTCCTGCCCTTTTATTGTTGATCTTCATTGTGGCTTGAAACGGAGGTGACATGGTGTCGTTGCATCACGTGGGGACGAAGAAGACCGCGGCCGGAGCGGGCTGCGGCGGAGGTGTGCGGCGCCGTCGCGCCGCGCCGGTGAGACCGAAAGAGGCCACGGCCAGAAGAGGGCCGCGACAGAGGGTCTCAGTGCCAGCGAAGGAAGATTCATGGCCTTAGGCCAAAGTGGTTCAGCTAGAGGCAGCCAGGCTCGGCCGGCTGCTGGCACACCAGGAGGTGGGACCATGTGGGTCCCGCGGCAGCCACACCGGCCGGCCAGTATGGCCGGCCGTTTCCGGAAAGACCAGGGCTGTAACCCCCAGCCAGCAAACTAGGGTGGACCCACCGGAAGGGGGGCCGCCATTTCCAAACAAAGGGGGGTCTCCCCCCCCCCTTTATGTCCCGCTCGGCCACGAGCCAAGTCGTGCTTGTGCTAGACCGGACCGCCCGCGTCGGGCCGGGCCGCCCGTGCCGGGTCGGGCCGCTATCGCAGGGTCGGGCCGCACCAGCTGGGCCGGGCCGTGCCGGCTGGGTTGGCCGCTCCCAACTGGGCCAGACGCGGACCCAGGTCGGGTCAACCTTGTTCGGGCTGACCCAGGGGGTATCGGGCTGGGTCGGACCGGGCCTGAACCCCCTATTTTTGGAAAGATTCATTCAAACACCCATAACTTGAGTTGTGGACCTTCGATAGATGCACCATCAGTTGCATAGGGATCCTTGGATCGAGACAGTTGTTTCAGTATATTACACTCAAGCCTTCGGTAATTTTTGGGTACGGCCGGGCTGGTTCGAACCTGAAACCAACCGGGCTCTCGTAGCAGAAACAGTTATAACTTGAGTTCCGGACATCCAATTGACATGTCATCGACTTTGTTGGATTCCTCTTGATGAGAAAGAAATTTTGGCATACTTAAACTAAGGTTTGGACATTTTTGGGGTAAGGATGGGTTGAATTGTACCTGAAATCCAACCGGGCCCTTAAAACGAAAAAGCCGATAACTCTCAGACCGGACGTCCGTTTGACGAACCATTAGCGGCGTTGGTAATCATGTTTAGAAATGGTACCTATGATTATACCCTATGAGAGTTCATGGTAGAGTTGAGATACGTTCGGGTTGGTTCGTACATGATACCAACCGTGGCCCTGGGATGAAAAGGCTAATAACACACAGATCGGGCGTCCGATTGACGCGCCGTATGTTGTGTTGAGATTCCTATGATGTGGCAGACCTTTGGGATACTTCTTCATGGGACTTTATGATAATTTGAGTATCGAATAGTAGCTCATGGAGCAGACCCTCCCAGTGGCGAGCGAGCGGAGTGCAGAGACCTAGTAGCTGGCTGAGACTTGACGACTGCTGATCAATCCACTCTGAGTGATTCGGATAGCCCAGTGGGGAGCGCTTGGTTGTAGCGGCAGACCCACGACGGAGGAGCGCTTGGTTGTAGAGGCAGACTCGCGGTACTCGATAGAAGAAGTACCTCTATAGGCTATGAGGGGGTGCGCTTGATTGTAGAGGCAGACCCATGGTGGTAAGTGCTTGGTTGTAGCAGCAGGCCCACAGTACTCGACAGGTGGAGTACTTCAGCAGTCTATGGTTAGTGAGTAGCGCCTCAGAGTCGTGAAAGGGCTAATGTACTCTACAGAGGAGGTGTTCTCCAGCAGTTTTGGTTTCGGTATCATTAATGAAAATCTTGGTTTGAGTTGAGTCAACGACCTTTGTGTTTACCTCATGATTGAGATGGGTTACTAGATAACTTCGGTATATGTATGGGCATATACCTAAGTAAGGGTTATCTATTTAGATCCTTCTTTGTGGATATCCTTGTTGGATTTAGTGAGACCTTGACGGTCTTAGGGTCCCTACTGAGTATATTTATACTCACCCTTTCACGAGCTATGCTCGCACCTTGTTATGTTGGATGCAGATGACGGACAGCACTGACAGAGACTGAGTGTACGAGGACTGGACGACACTTGGAAGAGGACCTCACGACGAGTCGGTACACGGAGGTGGACCTCACGATGATTCAGTACCCGGATGAGGTTGAGGGACGAGGGTTCTAAGGAGGCTATCTGTACCTACCCTTTAGGTAGGATTTGTGGTGGATGATCCAGGAGCTGCTTGTCACCTTCCAACTGTTTTGTCTATTTCCTTGTACATTACTTTTGGTCTTGTATTTCCGGCCCCTTTTACCTTCAACACTACTTTTCTATTCAGTTTTTCTTCATGTTTACTTCTTCTTTTACTTTGTTTGAGTCTGTTTATGATTTATAAAGGAAATTCCTTCCCAGTTATCGGGATTTAGGCATTTGGTGCTAGTCGCCAGCCCCTGGCCTATGGAAGGCGGACCTGGGGTAGTCACGATACGGGCCCCGAGGATGGGTCGTGACAAGTGGATAATGTTATTTTGGTTTCTTCTCCAAATCCCTTACGAATCACTCTTGGAAATCTAAATAGCATGCACGATTGTGATTATATACTACCCATAAACCTGATCAACATATAAAACTCAGTTCTAGAAATTTATTATGAACTAAAAACATACTACCCCATGTCTATGTAAAATGAATCATGTCCGTGAATGTTTATTTTCCAAATTATAGTTAGAATAATTCTCTATTAGAATCCAAATATTCTCTTATTTTTTTAGAAGAGATTAATAGTCCCCAAATAAATTCTCTACAACATAGAATTCCCACAGAACTCATACCCCTGGTAGAACCGTAAAAGAATAAAATAATCCATGAAGTATCTCTGAGATGATATTGGAATTCGTGGATTTTTGTGCCTCTCCTCATGGACTCTCTTTTATTTATGGATACAAATATACCACTACATTATACAACATATCTAAATACTCTTCCATAGACAAGGAAATTGATGAAGAAGAATATAACCTTAGGAATGATCCTACCTCACTTGAGGAAGGTGAATCCATCACCATTGATGATCTTAGGTAGGTGAATCTGGGAATAAAAGAAGTCATGTGACCAATATTTATTAGTTTTTTCATGCTTACAAAGGTAAATAATATATAAATTTCATTTATAAACAAACATTGATACGTGTTTTTTAGAATTACACAGAGATTACCATGATAAATCTTGATCTGGATAAACATCAATTATGATCTCCTTATCAAAATTTTGGTTTTATGGAAGTTTCTAGGTGATTGAACCACTCTCATGAAACTATAATTGAAACAGAGGTTAGAAATTTGATCAAAGTCATATTTTATAGGAGGTGAAGTAACAAAAATTCCTTTCCAAAATCATCCACATTAATAAATATAACACAATTATCAGGGTCTGTACTAATTTCAATTACATTAATCATCACTTTCAAAAGTATTATTTTCTGTAACCAATCTCAAAATGTTTGATCTATGGGAAAATTAGTTTCAAAAAACATTCCACTATGAAATTGTATTAATGTTATAATAGGATAAATATGGCCCCTACTAATTAGGAAACTACTATATTTGGAGAACATTCGGGTATATTTATCTACTAGGTTATACACTTTAGATTAATTAATGCTGGAAATATAATCCAATGTGCCATTCATCATATATTTAAACCCTTCATGGGACAAATCCTATAATTTTTTGTCGATGAACATCTGGTAATCTCTTGAAAACATTGTCATATACTCACTAATTCATGTGATATTCAAGAAATTATAGTATCATAGATTGAATATATTTCCTTTAAATTTTTCTTTTAGATTAATAGTATAAAAATTAAATTTATTTGAGGTATTCCACTATGACATTGAGGTTGATTCAAGAATGATTAGTGAATTCCCATAAATTCCACGACCTTAGATCCTTATGTTAATAGGTATACATGGGAACAATTATTATATTCATCGATTACTATCCAACTAGGCTTGACAATACATCTACATAACAATGTTAATAAAGATGTTTCCTACTAATGGGATGGAGACTTCCAAAAGGATTTCATGAATATCATGAAATAAATTCTAGGTGTAGTGGTCCTGATTTCCTTACCATATGTAAATCCAATTATCCAATAAGTGTCATATGTGGAATAATTTCATGGTTCTCATCTCACATAAGAAAATGATACAAGAAATTAAAATAGTTTCTACTATCTCAGTCGAACAATTCTAGACATTGAAACACGATATTTCCATATAGATAAGAACTTCCTTGAACATATCCCTATAGTGGAAAAGTTAAATAATTTCATTTAAAATCATTTTGTCCAAATGGTCTCCCATATCGACCATATCAAGTACATTCTTAGCAACTATGTGTTAACATGGAATTTGGACCGATGGGAGCTCATTCCATAACATTATGAAATCAAATTTATGTAATGAAAATCTATTAAGGGGTTGTCCAGGGATGATTTCATTACATTAAATTCTACCCCATAAAGCATTCCAATTGATAACAAATTTCTATATGAAAATGTTTTCTTTTCTAATAAGGTTCCCCAAACATTGGAGATATATTTTTATGAAGATACTTGAAGTCATATTGGTATGATAACGAAAAAATGAATACTTAACAAGTTTAGTATAAGTAATATATTCGTTTCCCCAAAAAATGTAGTTATTCTATATTATTTCTCACTAATAAAATGTTTCACTTAAAATGTTAAAGAATATTATGACCCTATCATCATCTTAGTGCAACCCATGTATTTGAAGATAAAATAGCTAAATAACAACGTGGAATTTAATCATGTAGTAAAATAGATCATTGGTGACTATTCAATAAATTTGGAATAATTGGACCATGTTATTGATTATGTCTGAATCTTGATGGATCATTTAACATTTCAGCCAACACTACATCATGTTCCTCAATGAGAAAATAATTCCATTAATGCACTGTATAATTCTACCACCTTTTTAGTCGATCCAGATTAGGATGAAATGCCATTCTACCTAACACAATAATGGATGGTGTCACTGGTTATCATTTATGAAATTGAGTATTTCAGTTAGGAAAATACTTCCATAGAGATTCATGACCTAGAACCAACCCCTAGAAAGATGAATCATATAATAGATTTCATCCAAAATGGAACCCTCATTTAAGATTGAGAAAAAAGGGAATCATTTTATATGATGATAAGAAAAGTAAACCCTCACAGATTATCCAAATGAGCATAGAGTACTCAATACGATTGTCTGTGATGGAGTAATCCTTGGATGGATTTCATAATAATTAATCATTTTTATCATGAAATAAGTACAAGTTGGCTCATACACTGCTCACTAGCCTAAAATAATATTCTTCACATTGTTAGGAGGATCTATTAATACTCGAGAACAATTACGTAGGACTGCATGGAATTCACCAAGAAGTGTCACATTTTCATATTCATAAAAAATTCCTTCAGAGTCTTCTATGTTGAAAAATATAGCTATGTATTGATGTCCATTCACTGAATGGGGGATAAATGTTGTGGGGATATATCCTCTAGTGATGTCTTATAAATTTGAATACATATTTAATGTTACTTTTTTAATATCCAAATGGGATGAATACAAATCCCACAAGGATGTTGGGGAATAGAATATTATAAACATCATGAAGTCCAACATCAATGACAGAATCTAGTTTCCCTCATGTGATATTAATAGATAATGACATGAACTTCTATTCATCCAAGATAAATAAAATTTTTCCCCGACTATAACTCATTTCCAAAAATTCACCCCACTATCATACAATTGAAAATATATAGATATAGGAATTCAATAAGAATATATCAAATATACCATAGAGAATGGTTGATAAAGACATTAGGACATGGCCAAACATTCTTGTTCTTTCATTATGGTCCTACTGTACCAGCACATGCACTGCCACACGAGTGACCCCATATTCATTGTTTTATAGTAAAGATGTTGTTTTCCCCATCATTTACTTGTTTTATTAACTAAAAATACATATCTATGGACAAAAATCAGATAAAGAGAAATTGTATAATTGGATATATTACTTATAAAGACCTGATGAGAAAACGGTTTATACCCAACACAACTTTGAAATTCATCATAATCAAATATGCAAACCTTCAACAAAAAGGTTCACATTTTCTAATTAGTCCATGTCGAACATGAGTTTTTTCATAGAACCGTTATGATACATGGTATGAATTCTCTAATAATATAACTCTAGTTGTAATAACAACACAACATACATAAGGTCTATTCTAATTCACTTTACTCATTTCCCCGATAGATGGGGAACACGTTATTCCACCACCAATGTGAGGTTTCTCAAGAATTACATAGCTAAATGATATAATAAAATCAAATTCCTAGAAGAGATAAATTATATTATGTGAAATTTGACATCCTCCCAAAATTATGTTTAATTATATAGAGGAAAACCTATAACGTTTCATTAAACTGCACAGAGTTCATTACATAATTAATGACTCACTACACATGAGCCAGATCTATAAGGATGAGAAAATGATTTACCCACACACCTATGTGAAATTTAGATCTACATCGGGGGAATATTAATGAACTATGTGTAAATTAGTTCATGTTATCATAGGATACATTGTTATTCCTATATAACAAATCATGGTTCATTCTATATATATATATATAATACCCTTTTCCTATATATGGATCATAAAATTTCACGGAATTTTTTCCAGAAGTACATGTGTATTAATTATTTTTATGAAAAAATACCTAGTGAATCCTAAATTCTAAATACAATGTCCAAATAAAATATATATAAATAATACCCCCTCCCCACACATTGGTCAGACCTATGCAGTGATCTTTTTTTAAAAATAATGTCTGGCTTGATTCACGTAGTCATAGGATATGTAGTGATTCCCATATCCCAAATCATGGGTCAAGCCAAAATATAAATGAAAAAATGACCCACACGTATATTAATCAAACCTGTGTTGTGGATTTTTCCATATAATAACTTTTTACATCATTTTTCTTTCACTCACATGATACATAATAATAATTGGATTCCAAATCATTACCTCATATGAATCAAATATAAAATATTTACTCCTCCCTATATATGTGGTAGAAATGTGCAGGGAACTTCCTTAGGAACTAATGTATTTTCATTCCAATTATCACAGGATATGTAGTGATTCCTAGATCCTGATTTTTTCCCAACATAAACATGATTTATATTCATTTTACCTACATAGAGACTCGAACATTTTATGAAATTTTATATTCATGACCAATATATATCTAGATTATTTACATAATAGTATACATAGTGATATCAGGATCCTTCATTCCATGACCAGTTGTGAGTTTCCATTACTCCCAATCATGTCCCTCCCTGAGATTCAAATATAATTATTTTTTCCACTACCAATTATATTGTGATCACCACAACATATTCCATGCCATGGACACTATCATAACTTAATAAATTTACATGTTGTCTCTAATTTCTAATTTCAAGCCTGACCCTTATGATATTGGGAAACCTTTTTTCTCTGACTAGTGAGATCAAGGTTCTTTTTATTCAAAACAGGGGTACCACATCTTATTTATTTTATGTTTAGAAACATCATAATTTTATTTTAGAATAATTTTAATATTAATGACAATATCTAAGTTTCATGATGATATAAAAAGCATGATGAGAGTTATTCATGCCAAAAAAATCATCACTATTATGACTCTCTATTCATGAAAAAAAAATTATTTCCTCTCACCCTAAATTAATTCAATGCATGTTGTATTACACTTCAGGGTGATCAAACCCTGCATGGAAATTATATTCCCTGTAACCATCTTCATATCGTTGATATATTACATAATAAATACCAATTCATCATGTTGATATCATTCAATTGGAACTTCATATACCATGAGAAAATATTCTCATGGTTTTCAAATATAGAAAACTAGTAATAGAGACTTTATACAAAAAAGGTAACCCACTTGAAATATCTAGTTACTATGAAATTCCAAGGATCTTGAATCTAGTAGATTTTATATTATTTGAGGATATACCCCCTTGAATATATGAACTATTGTCTTTACTTCATGGAACACATGATTCCACTATTATTAAGGGTTTAACTATAACCCTTTTTCCTCATCACTTAATAACGATGAAATTTGGGTTTTTTGATTTACACATCCTATAACCCAACAATTTAGGCAGATTTAGATACCCTCTATGTTAGTCATCCATGCATAATATTCGTTTTCACTGAAATATTATGAAATAACAATATTTTTCCCTCTAATTACAATGTATGTATCCTCTATGAATGACTAACATACTTGTGTTATATTGCCCCTATAGAAACCCCCATTTCATACTTCTTTACCACCATTTTCATGTCTATGTCACCAAATTCCCTAAGGGCATATCAACATGGATTTTCATGGAACAATGGTATGAGGGACTACCTAATTATGAAGTAACCTAACAAGAATTTTCTTTTGAATAACATAATTAGAAATAGATTCTTCAAAGGAGATTCATTGATTATTTAAGGTAGCCTACTAGGACTCACAAGTGAATAACACAATGTCGAATAACTTTTTCCTAGGGGATATTTTGGTCCTAGCAAAAAAGTAAAATTTAATCACATAAAATAATTATCCATTTTTCTGGTAATGGTCACACCAATCATTGAATGATCATTCATAATATATTAATTTAATAAAAATATACATTTTAACAAATTTACCCATGTAATAGTTGGATTGAGAATGACTCAGTGGTTTATGCCTTCTTATTCTATGTCTCAACATTTAAAATATGCACTACATAGAATTTAAATTAGATCTATGTGTGTCTAGATTTCTATTTCGGCAGGATACATACTGATTCCCTGGTCTCCAATCTTGGATCTATCAATAATATAAAGGGATAATTCCCCTCCATTCGTATGGGTTAGAACTACATATATAATTTTCTATTTAATAACAACAAGTGGCTTGATTCAAATTAACTTGAGATATATTGGAATGCATGGATACAAACATTAATTTCATCATTGAATCATTATCTATACGAGAAATACATCCATTTGGAGGTTATTGGAATATGATATTCTTTTGCATAAATGCAATATTATCCATTTTTTCTACACACGGTCATGATATATGTGTGGATATTTATAATAATAATTATCTGTGGCTTGATTCCCATACCATGGGATACAAATTAATTCATGGATCCACTATTGTATGAAAAATGAATAATTATAAGCACTCCCAATTGTTTTCCATTATGAGATAAAATTTTATCTAGTAATTTATTACAAAATATAAATATAAATACACTTACATATTCCATTTCATGCAATATGTCTTGGTTTAATTAACTATCTAGTTCATTAATTTTATTTAGGCCAAACATGACTCATTTGTGATTAGAGATCCTATAAATTCTCCCTAACTTTTGCAATTGAGGTTCATTCAATCTAAAATAAGGGAATGACACCGTATCCACAGGATACTTAGCTAAATAAAAATTTCATTATAACATGAAGTTAAAGTACATTATAAGAAGTCATTGTATTTAATGGTTCATCTCTTATGGTGATATTGTACTCGTGAATTACATGTTTTATCGCTCTTCAAAAAAATCAATACACATTGGAGTATCCTTTAGTGTTCTTGAACTGTTCTTGAATTTTACATTCCCTAAGAACCAACATCATATATATGATACTAGATTCGATACTATCCAATTCCACTGGTTGATTACCTTCTCATATAACCTCAAGGACAATGAGCTCCCAATATCTTGGTTATCCCTTGTGGTAAACTGGTAGTAGGGACTGGTTAATTTAAAGGGACCCCATTTGGATTCACTGGTTAATAACTCAATTCAATGAATCTTGTAAAAGTGTATGTTTTGTCCCCAAATGATATCTCCTCATTAAATATATGAGTTATTTTTCAAACAACAATGAATATTCAATTCATCAAAAAATTAATATTGACCTTTACCCACTAATCGCCACCTCACATAAACTCTGATATTTTGGGGTTATGATTTCAATTTCATATAACCCAAAAATTCCAAAGGGTTCAGATACACTTGATGTTACACATCTATTATTTTTCTAATCTGAAAAGGGAATTCCCATGTGTGGCCTTTTCAAACCCTCCACACATGGTAACCCCCCTTCCCTGTGAAGAGGTAACTGTCCTGAGGACTTGATGTTACACATCTATAAATAGTGTACATTTTCAAAGAATGATGATAATATTTTATATATTTAACCCTCCATCTCAAGGTATGAATATCATATGATGAACCAATTACCATATGTTTTTCATTCTTCTTAGTGATATATCTTAGTTGCATGACATTAAACTACATAAAAATATCCCCTTTACATGATGATAAACTACATTACAACATCTAGGTCATATGTATTGTTAATATTGGACAACATCCTCATCAAATTATGTTCAACTGTAAGACAATATACATGTCACATGATGCTATAATAAATGACATTTGTTTTATCATGAAATATCTAAAACTACTACAAATGGGGATTCACTTCCATAAATATATAGTAGAGATGAATGTTATGTTCTATACTGTTATAGGATTTTGGAATTCTGTTTCCCCATGTATGATCTCGATCTACATAGAGGATAATAAAAATTCCTCTCACAATATATAAAATAGAATAATGTATTGTGTCTTCCATATAACTCACTGTGACTTTATTTTTATCATTATATAATACATAATTATTCTCATACTACTTATTACCGAGCCAATCCATGAATATAAAAAAACAATACCTTCTCAAATGTTATTTTATATAGATTTTTAGTGATAAAACACTTCATTAATAGTCCTACACTATATTAAGGATAAATTTTACTTTCCAACATGTGACCATGATTTGTGCAGCGGATTCATCAAAAAGGTTTTGTATCAAATGATGAAAATACCATTTCCCAAAAAGTTTGTGTGATCTATATGGGGATATGAATGAGAATTTTCACTATGGGATGATTCATTATTTTATAATATGTATTGATAATACAAGGGATCCCATCCATAAAATTTCGATGTAACCCTAAGAATTTGTCTATCTTTGAAGGCCATAAATTCTTAAGAATGATAAAGTCACACAAACTTCTTCAACCAATTTTTTAATTTGATCTACTTAAATATTTTTTTTCATATTTCATAGAAATACATATGATGTGATCCATCATAAGGCTTTTCCCTAAAAATAGTTTTCATGAATAAAAGATGAATCGTGCATTTAAATTTTCCTAGCCAGTGAAAAGTGTTCATATGATAACTTAAAAAATTTTATATCTATCCATACATCCATACAGTATAATTTTAAACTACTCATAAGAAATCAGATTATGACAAGTGTAATGATAGACTCATCCTCACTAAATGATCTCAAATTATAAATATCATCTCCTATTATCACATCTAATTAATAGATCACATGAGCCTGACCCCATATAATCATTGTACATAGTTTTCTATCAACTTTTAAAAAACATTATTCTACAAACCATAATTCATTTCTTTAGTCTCTTAATATTACATAAAAATTACATAATCATTGGGAAATACACACAGTATCATTGGACCCATTATTTTCTATGCATGCTATCTCATAGCTCTTACAAATAAGCTACCAACCTATCAAATAGTTGTGTCTTTGTATTGTAAAAATTACTTATAAACCTTGTTTTCTCAGAAATAATCACAGTTGAAATCATCTTTATCATGTGATTTATGATCATACACTCTATGATTGTCCCATATAATCAATCAGAATTAAATAAAAATAGGTTATAATTTACATCACCTTAATATCTAGCATAGTAATGCATTTTGGTAATTCTAAGCTTGGGGATACTAATTAAGTTGTTTTGTAATTGTACCGTTCTATTTGGTTCACAACCATTATGAATAAAAACCATATACACGTGTTTTAATGATATAAAACATTAAAATTTTCTATTTGGTGGCCCAAATCATAATACCATAATATGATAGTGAAATATATATAAAACATGTCAGGTAAAAAATAAAAAAAATGGTTTTTTTAGAGAAATTTATGTCTTGATTCACTAAAGACATCATCTCTAGATTTTTGGAAATAGTCATAGTATGATGAATAAATTTATTAAGATAAGAGGGAATATATTTTTTCCCTAGTAAAATTGATTTTAATCTTGTTGAACCACCCAGATCCAAGATAAATATTGATTGATAATTTATTGCATCCAGTAATTACGATAACATGTCATCCACATGGAGGTACTAATTTTAGAGTTATTAAACCCTATTTAATATTACATATTCCATAAACCATCTTCATTTATTTGTAATCTGAGCTAAGACAACCTATTCCATGAATTTATACACTTCTCCAAGAACCCTGTATCCTCAAATTATTTATCTTCGTTCTCCACTATATTTTATTAAAAATAGTGACTAGGTGACCTGAAAAAAAACCCACTTAGATTCACCAGTGATTAAAACAATCATTGGGAACATGCAACTGGTTAGTTTTATGGACCTACAATAAATTTCAACTTTAAATGAATGAGTTTTTATCCTAGTTAAGTGTGATACTACATCTCATAACTACTAACGGTATACTTGTATCTTATTTTCCACCTATTTAGTTGACATATTTATTCCATTAAAATGTTTGAAAAATCCACATAATCAGACTATTCAATTATATTTGAAATATTTTATGTCACATCATCGTGTATTGTAGTCATTTTCATTGTTTGAATGTGGTACTCTATTATCAAACCTTTTGATGTACCTCATCACTTCACATGAAACCTTATGATGTATAGTTCGAGCCTCCAAACCATTAGATTGTGATACATAAGGGTTTCATAAGATGTTCTGAGCTTGAGGACCTAAAATGTAGTGCAACATAAATCTAGTTTGAAATAAATTAAACAAACAATTGGAAGAGTCAAAATTATTTCTAGGTTTAAACCCCATAATGGTTCCCCTTTCAAATTTCAAGTATCTAATCACTATACATACACCTTCTCTGATTTAAGAAACATTGAGAACATATAAAATGGATAAGAAAAAAACATAGTAGTTTCAAAACCTATATTGAGGGGCCTAAGAAATAGTTATTTCCTTTCCTACAGAGCATTCCCTATATAACAGTTTGATAAAATATTTGTAAAAAAAATAGATCATACAATTTTTTTTCTTTCATTATCTCCCCTATAAAAAATCATGTTATTATCTATATGACCATTGAAATGAGAAAATTTTATAGGACTCTACCCACGTGATATATTTATCCAAATTAACATTCCAGACTAGGTTATGTGGGTAAAATTATATTAGATATATCAACAAAGATTCTTATACATAGAACCACTTATGGGATATACAAAAAAGAACTAAGTGGCATGAATATGATGAAAAAAAGAGATATTGATAATAAAATATAAATCATGATATTTTTATTATCTATTAGAGTACAATGTATGGAGGAATACCTACATCCTATAATCTCACTATTGAATCCATTTAAAAATGATTCTCTTATATGTACATACCCATTATCGAATTTTCTGAGAGTATTCCTTGATTTACATAAAATTTTGTTCTAAGGAGGCTATCAAATGAAAAAATTTATCGACATATTTAGTTTTGGACCCTACAAGCAACTATAATGCTTATTCGCTACCAAAAAAACATGTCAGGACTTATCCACTTGGTTATGGATAGTCTATTTCTCTGAAATTGTATCCTAAAAGGTTTTTATAAAATACTACAACCAAGATAGCTCCTACTAAATATGATCAATATAATACTATATTGTACTTGTCTTTGATGTACAATAATTGATTTAGTATTGGGTTTTCTTCCTCTATCACATGTTGGATTCCATAATTGGGGACTCTTCTTGATTTCATCACACTAAGGGCTAAGCATCTAGCATTATTACCCAAAATTTATGTTCCCTCCTCTATTTACTCAGAGAAATAATTTATTTTACTCGGGTGTGGATATATTTATAGTCAATTACCCCATAGATAAGGGTGGTGAATATGTACATGATATGACTTTATCAGTCCTTCAGTTCATCCAAAGGGCTCCCCATGATAAGGGTTAAAATATCCCCCACACATATCACTTCCTTAGTTGATGAAGTTTCACATACTCTAAGCCAAAAATCAAGCCTAATTAGGGAATGATAAAATATTATTATACTACTTCACCATGTATGGGAATCCTACTCACATATTTTAATAATAATTGTACAAAGATTCCTTCTCTATTAGTCTGTCTAATTGGGCCCAATATCAATGAATAAGGGTCCAAGTCTTCAATGATCCTTGGAGAATGTATTATAATGGTTTTTATAAAGGATGGTTAATCATTATATGAATAATATGATTTTTTAAAATAGTCCATGTTTAGAATCAGTGATGGGAATATACCTCTTTCTATTGTATCACTAGAATACAAATTCACCATGATTCCATCATTATGGGAAAATGGGATGCCCTCTTGTGATGAGTGACTGGGAGACACCACTGGGAGAAACATAGTTGTTTTCTCCATTAGAAAAGTCTACATTACACCCTTTAAGCATGTAAGTGAATAGTCATGTCAAAAATCAATATAAAAATTGGAAAGAATGTTTAATCTCCAAATAATCACATACCCTCATCCAATGATACATACATAAAGGAAAAAAATAATTTAAATAAAACAAACAATTATCATCAACTTCCGGAACTTTATCTTCTTGTGAATGATCAAATGGAATAGCTAATAAAGCATTACTGATAGGTTCTAGGTCTGAATGTGCTAGAATAATGACTATTTCCAATCCTTGATGGACTGGGAATAGAGTTGATGTTTTTTCTAAATAAAAAAAATATTTTATACATATTCTCAAGACTATATTTTGATCCCCCACATTGGATCATAAAGGAAAAAATCCTTTTAAAATACAAGAATTAGATACAAAATTGTTTTGGAATGAATTATAAATAAATTTTAATACATACATAGTGATTATGGGTGAATAATATCTAATGAAATGGAGTTATTTATTTTTTATTCCTCTATGTGTATGGATCCTTGAATGGGGATGATGTTAAGAACTAAATATAGTTTGGATGAAGTTATGGATTTTGTAAACATGGGAATGGTAGTCTCCACTCACATCTACTACATCTAGCTGAGAGAGCCCTCGTAATTAGTCCCCTCATCATCATCCTAGTGACCTCCATAAGTAATAACATCTTGGGAATATATCATGGATGGTAGGAGTGATCAGGCACCTTCAACTTCCTTCTATACCCACGGAAATATTAAATACATTATAATAATTTTTATATAAGTACAACCATTTTAATATTTTAGTAAAATATTATTTAATCATCTTCATTCAAGATATGATGATCTTCAAAATCAATGTAAACCATCATCTTATTAAATCAATTATCTGATGTACTTAATGTGAATAATATATTTTCACCTCTAATTCCTAGAAATTAGACATCAGGGTTCTGAAGATAGTCCATGAACTTATAAGGATCATTATTAAATGTGATGCCCTCGGGAGTAGTAATATGTGAAAATATGGGACCAAATATTACTACCTATCACAAAATACCCGTCATCTTAGAATATGATTTTCCATTGTCCAAATTTCCCATCATTGATATGCAATAGAAAACACATTCCCCACTAAATCTTCACATACGGTCTGCTCACTCATTAAATCCACCTCAAATGGAACTCTATTTTGCAATAAAACATATTATAGACACCTCACTTGATTACAAGGAATATTTGATGTCGTTTTTCTTCAAGAATAATTATTCTTTTGGAGTCTCTAGTTGGCCCCAATAATTTCTAATAACTCTCTGTATTTTGATAAAAAATTTAGATAATTAACCATTTAGGAATGAGCATATTTAAACCATGGCATATTAATGGGATAGAAAATATCATCATTATTTTTTGGGATTTATAATTGAGTCTAGGTATCCTCCATGGTAATTATATACCAAAATTGATGAGCTACCACCATGTACCTTTCATATCGGGTATGGAGATGATCCTTACACTTCATATGAATGCATAAAAATTTATGGTTGAACCAATTGGGTACATACCACTTATAAAATAGTTATCCATTGATCTAATTAATGAAGGAAGTATCATGAATTGAAACCACGAATGATTTATCTTCAAATATTACTTCCCCACTATTTGTTATAGTTCGAGGGGTCCCTGTAAACCATGAAAGAGAAGATTTCATAATCTAAAAAATGAGGCTTAACTTCCCTATTCTTTAACGTGATGTTCCTCACCATAACAATTAACTTCAAAAAATTATTGAACCAGGAACCAACAATATTTTAATAACATAGATACTCATATTTGTCCATGTCAGCTACCATAAAACCCCAAACCCTAAGGAAAGAACCGAAGTCTCAATATTGGTATCTTTCCCTATTTATATAGTGTAGATAGGGAACATTTATTGCTAGTACAAGAATTCTGAACCAATGAGCCTCCCCCATTATGTAGACATTGTCATTATATATATAAAAACCCTATATTAACCATTTTCCAACTTTAGGATTAGGTACCTTCTTAGGTAAATTGATATGAATCCATCTAGATGAACATGTCAGACGACATAACAAACTACTTCCCTTCACTAAGTTTTTAATGAAACTTATTCAAACATGGTATAATAAGAATATTAATCCTGATAATAATATTGATTGGGGTATTCATTATGTTATAAAATTGAGTATGGAAAAGGCCTTCTTGATAATGTATCACACCTATTTCTGAAACATTATGTTTTCACCATGATGTGGGGCCTTACCTAGGAAATTCCTTAGTAGAATGATTTTCTCAATTATGATGGGAGGTTTATGGTCTACTTATTCCTAGGTATATGATAGAGGGTGAAACTCATCATACATAGATCCTAAAATATGAGTTCTTTGAAATTATTCAACACCCCAGTGACTGATTCACACTTCACCATGCGTAAAATGAAATGTATATGTGTGTGGACTCCATAAATTGAAAAATTAATTCGTTAATCCCTTGTTGAAATAAAAATGTCTTCAAAAATCTTGGTGGCCATATACATTCTAATTATACTTAACTCATTAATTAATATTTTGGTGGTATGAAAAAACCAAAATGACAACCCCAATCATTCCCAATACTCCCTCATTGTCAAAATTCATAGTTTAAAACCCATCCAAACAACTAATTTATATGGGATTTACACATTATTGGTCTATATATGGTGAAGTCAAAATCTTATTCACATTGAACATTTTCACAATTGGTTGGAAGAAACTTTAATATATAACAGTCAGAGTAGTTTTCCACGAAAATTAAATAGCATGCATGAGAGATATTTTATCTAAAGGTGTAATTGGACATCAATTTCTACTAATGAGAAAGAAACATTGAACGTGTTTTTGGATAAAGAGTATCATTATTAAATCCAAACCTATATATTAGTAATGAGTGTGAATAATGATATTGTAGGAGAATCTTTCACATAAGGTTCAACATCAATACATGAGATGACTGGATGACCATCCATTGATCAGAATCAACATTTGAAAACATAGTATTCCAATGATCCATGACTATTTAAGCCTTCGTTTTTAAATACATAGGGACTAAGAAATAAATATCATATGTCATATAAATAATTATACTTTCCAAATTGGGTAAAATATGTACATATCTCAGGTAGAATAATTTTAATCACAAAACCCATACAAGGGATCATGATCATATGACTAGTTGAAGGTCTTCCAATGAATGTAACCCACTTAGAATCTCATGATCACATGACCCATTTATAGATTTCAAACCATTTTACTATATAGATTTCACATGAATAACATGAAGATTAGGAGATCACATGACATTCCTCAAGTGAATCATGAAGAACATGAAGCAAACCTATACCCAATGAAACATGCAATGAGCCCAAATAATTACCATTTATTAGTTCGTTGATTTTTTGATCATATTATCAAGAAGAGAGGATCACACAAATAGGTCAATTGATGAGTTCATGTGATTGGATCACATGAAAAATTCTCAATATGAGGTTACACAAAGTGGACAAGAAATGTAGTAACGTGAGAGGGGGTCATAATAAATCTGGTGGTTTGAGTAAAAAAGTGAAAAAAAATAGCCTTCATCAACCATATTTATATGAAATATGATAGAATGTGAATGGTATCTTAGAATATGAAAAAAAACATGGAATAACAATTAGAATAAGTCAATAAGACGTAGCCAGGAATTTAATTCCTCGAAATCAAGTCCTTTTTCCTTCAAACATATCCTCAGATGGGGGAATTTGTTAACCTCTACTAAATGGGATTCAATAGTGTTAGGATCAGATAAATATCTTAAGAATAGCTTTTATTTTCCCCATAATAGAATGAATATAGTAACACTACCATATGACACATGGTTTACATGATCTATCAATTGACTATAAAAATAATATTTAATGAGCCCTCTTGATCTATATATGTCATCCATATAACCCCTGATCAACATGAGAATCATACCTGAAAAGTTTTCCCACTCATTTGAAGCCCAATTAGACATAAAAATTGGACATTAAAAGTACTTCTATTGATTATTTTGGAAACTGAGACATGTTAGTTGATAACTACATGAAAATATCCCAACCAATTCATGAAGTAAAAGTTAAAAAATTCCAATCCATTATACGAATATAGTTAAGGTATTTTTTTATGTGAATGGTTTAGGTGATTTTCATGATCAAATTACTGTTCATGTGAAGACCCTATAACATGCAATAATTTTCATGTGAAGGTCCTTATAGATTTCCAATCAATCTTGTTGTGGCATCCAAATGAGTCCTTTTTCTCATGTGACATATCAATCGATTGATGTCTAACAATCAGTAAGATGATTATGAAGTAAATTAAAAAATATTCAAATTCTCAATGAAAGGGAATTAAAATTTATTATTAAATTATGTTCTTATGTTATTAATCTGTTTAGTTAAGGATCACACAATATACCTAGAGATATTTCTACCTTAACATGCAATTTCCACTAGACATGTCACCTTCTTCATCTGACGAATTAATGGAATGATGGTTTGATCATGTGATTCCTTGATAGAAAATCTATGTGTGAACACAATAGACTTTGTAAAACAACATTTGAATACATGGTACATGATACACTAGAAGGATGTCGGTAAATCCACTGGTACAATCAAATTATAAATTTATAATGTCCTGAACTCCACAAGTTAAAATGGAAAATCATAGTGCTTATAAGTGATATATCCCCTAGAGAGATGGAGAGGAGCATAAAAAAATTCGTATAAAAAAGTTTGGTTCATTGTAATATCTATACCATTTTATTTAAAATATTTTATTGACAAAAAATAAATAATTAAAATTTAGTGAGAAAAGGTTGAAGATGGGGGAATAAGTTCAAATGGTATATTTTTCTATAGATAAATTTTTACATGACTTGTAAAATAATTATACTCATTAAACATGAATCAATTATTTATATCGATATAAGAAATGGTAAATCCATATCAACCTAGCCTATAATATCAATTTATCGTGGTGTGAATAATTAAAATAACCACAGAACACTAAAATCATATTTGAAAAATTAGAAGAATAATCATGTTCAATGGTCCTAAATCAATTGTCACAATTATGTTGTTGTTAATTCACAAAAATACACACATGGTTCAAGATATAATGGATAATTAAATAATTAATCATGTAAAAAATTTATTAAAATAATGAAATCATCATAAAATTGAAGTATTAATTAAAAAACATTGTTACGCCCCCATTTCGACTGATTCCCCTCTTCCTTTTGGATTTATACAATAATCATCTACTAATAACTAATAATAACCTAACCAAAACCCATAGTGGAGAGAATAAAAGAAGTATATTGGATAAATACAAAAAAATATATTAAAAAACATCCAATATTATTGAAAATAGGGATATGTATAGAATAAATAGAACATAACTATGACGAATAATCCACATGTCAAAACACTTACAAAAGTTGATCTCCTCGGTGGTTGAATGATCCTTCCCACATGGTCAGACGCCCTTAAATATAACACTTGATCACCTATGATGTATTTAAAAACATACCAACATTTATTTCTCCTAATGTAGAAAGGAAATATCATTTTATTTGTATTTTATTATTTCTTTTAGGTGGATATTCATATGTCAAACCAAAAATGTTACGCATCCATATCTGAAAACATATATCCCAAAAATATAATAATATATAATTTTTTTTTACCACATAATTACTTTATTTCGAGCTTTTGAACTATTCTCCACCCATATTCTTACATCAAAATCTTATTTAACAATGTAAATAACTTCTCTCTATTTATCATTTGACCAATCACACCATGAATATCCATTTATAGCTTAAATGTATTTTTTATATATTATATATTTCTATATCATTTTTTATTCCCATATTCCATCTACATTATATATCTTTCTTAGATTAAATATTTTATTATCATACTTCACTAATTTTTTATGTTACAAGAAACGAATTTATCATCCCAATGAGTCTTATTTTCTCCATATTATTCTAAATGCATATATACAAAAAATTACAGAAAATATTAAAATTATGCATGAATATCATATTCCAACATCAAATTTTCAATTAATTATAAATTTAATACACTAAAACATAGATAAATGTATTAATATCTATATGGTTATGTGAAAAAAGATACACATTTTTTCATGTGATGGGTCATGCACTCTATGTGGTAAGTTTACCAATAAAGATATTTCTCTTTAACATTCCAGATCGATTTAAAAAAAGGACATAGATATGTTAGATTGATAATGATAAATCTTTTTATAAATCCATGGGCGCAATAAATATGTAAATCATCGAGTTCTCACGTGATCTTTATTTGTTATGTGACATGAAGAAGACATCATGAATGATTTGTAGCTAGATCGCATGAAACGTGTGATGCAACACCCTCTCTTCCAACTCAAGATAATATATATGGATTAAAAACCTTTAAAAGTATCATTTAACTTAAATAGGGGATGCCTAACAGTTCCACTATAACATAAAAAAACCCACACATGGTTGTAGAGGTGATATAAGACTTTCCAGAGCCATGATTAGTTAAATTGTAAGGGTCCTCTACCAGGTATGATCAAGGAATTTCATAAGGGACTATCACGTATATTTATTCACTTTACCTGATCACCACATTAACTCCATGAAGTATTTAGAGAATGGTTCACATATCATGAGAAGAAGTTTTTTAATCATTATCTGATCCCACAATTATTTTGTAGACCCAAAACTGATAAAATTTGAGGTTTTTATGAGATACTGTTCGGAAATATTAGAAGCATCATGTGAAGATGGATACACCAATTTTCATTCGATATATTTGAGGGATTCACATGATATGTTTACAGATCATTCATAAAACCTTATACATGTCAACCAGGCTGTGAAATGTTCTCTAAACATGTCATTGAAATCTTGTGGTGATCCCTAGACATTTCCTCTGGGTTTGATTAATTTACATCTTTCATTTCAACTAGATCATGTATTTACAGTTGTACCATTCATAAAATATCATTCAATGTCCTCTAGATAAGATACCCATATCATGGGACTACCTCTAAAAACATCAACTATTTTATAAAATAGATATCATACATGTTATATATATCATGTGACGACCCCTATACATGAAATATTTGAATATAATAACACCCTTGTAAATGTAAAGAATACACTACAGATAAGTCAGGTAAATACTCCTGACACGTCATGTAGACACTCTGGACATGTCATGAAGATACCCTAGGTGTGTTTAAAAGAAACTCTATTACATATCATAATGGGATATGATGAATTATTATACACTCACCCTTGAATCATGGAAACACCTAACCATTATCACTTGCTCGATAATTCCCCTTTAATTTGGGAAATGTCCATAATGTACTAAGTTCTTGCACTATGAAAACTATATTGGATCCCCATTACACCCAATCATACCCAATAAATAACTCATGGTCCCCACTCTTAATCCATCATAGTGTAAGGTATGGATGTCTCTCATGGGAATTCATCCTAGTATATGTCCTCAACAACCGAAATCCTCATGATGAACAATGATATATTTGAGTGTAATCAATTTTCAAAACCTATCAGTAGTTTAAGTACCTATTGAACTATAAAGACTATGATTCCAATTATATATATGATATGTATAAAACCTTCTTGAGGCCCAAGAACTATAGGAAATGTGCTTTACTATTTATGTAATACATCAATATTTAGTGAATATGGTCACTTGATATCTCTTGTTTCTCACATTGTTCTTGACTCATGTGACCTTAATGATATGTGATGATCGAATCAATAGATTCATGAAAACCCCCATCCAAGGAGACAGTAGTGTTAACTATATTTTCAACAACATTATATAAAATCCACCATACATGGGAATCCACCATTGTGTATGTCTTGATGGAATTACCATATTTGGAAACTTTTAGAAAATGAAACTCATTAGTAGTAACTATTTTCCCCTTCCCATCAGTGGGATGATGAGAAACCGAACTATTAAGAATATATTTCTTTTTATAAGACTAATATGTGGGATGCATTTATATTTCCCATGATCTATGCCCAGTTCCTATTAACCCTTGTATACATCATTGTTACATGATACTAAAATGTAGGTTGTTATCCTATTATAAAAACATAAACATTGTCCAACAAACTATGTGGATTTTCATTCATTATCTTATAGGATATATAGGGAACCTCTCAAAGCATCTATTTCAACCCTAAAAACTGATTATATCCCAATAAATTCATAAAACCTAGTGTTCTAGATCATTTTCATTTAAAGTAATATCACTTCATTATGATTAGTATGTTTTGTGAAATAGAAGGGAAACCATTGATACATAATATTGATTCTACTAACTGAACACTCATTTTTCATGTACATGGATTCAAAAAAATCATTTTATTAGGTTTATCCATCCCATGTTTGGATTATAGAATAATTCATAAACATTTATTAAATCTGTAAGAGAGTCCCAGTACAATAAAATATTCCCCAAAATGGGTTTTACGAGCCTAAACTCCCATCTTCTTGACCTATTTGAGTTCTTATGTGTCATTATGATTGAAATAAAATAAATTCTCTAAATTTTTAAATTATTGTCATGCTTTTTATGGATTTAAGAACCATTTCATGTTTTTTTTTATAATCCATGTTGACATTAGTGATTTTGAATCTATACGTAGCCACAAAAAATCATCAATTTGACCAGAAGATCTAGATAACCCATATTCCCATTCTTTATTTTAATGAAACAAATAAGGGTTCCCTATGGAGAACCACTATTTCATATTTATATATTATTAAAAAATCCTTCAATGATTTATTCATCTCCACAAAATCAAATAGTTCCATTCTATATTTTTTTAGATATATGTGTTACATTACAAATAAATTCACTGGATAACTCAAAAACATTATAAATTGGATATATAGGATAATTATTCTTGAAAAATAACAATTAATTATTGTACCATTGATACACTCTATACTCATTGGAATTTATCCATGTCTAAATATAACACATAATCATTCATTATTCCTTGAATTTCATTAAGGGGATATTTTTTAGAGAAACCAGACCTGATTTTTTTTGTGAATACTCCCCTATAATTATATAATATTCCACGTAACCTTTAAGTATCATAATCGCATTATATTTGAAATAATATTTTGGAAATATATATTGAATTAAAATTATTCCAAGGATATTATCATATTAAACCTTATGTATATTAACCCTTTTTTAAATAGGATATATATGTATCATAATTAGAACTAATTGACATATATATATCCTAATACTATTTACCACAGGATCCTAAATTGATAATTACCCTACTAAGGTGATCCAGAATAATATTTATTTTTGAACAAAAAAATAGGAGATTGGCTAGTCTGATGATTAGTAAAGAAAGGATGAAAATTAATATTGATCATATAATCAAATTACATGACACAATATTATTAGAACATTATTGTCTTCTTTTTTAATCACATAATAATGGTCTTTTGGATTTTTTTTATTTTCTAAGGTAAATTCCAATGATGTTTAGGACATTAGTTTATATAATTTCCCTTATCATTACATTTTAGGGATTGTACATCAATAGATTCAGCTAAAATTTTCATATGTGATATTGAAAATCATTTTCTCTGCACTTTTAAAATAATATTCCCTTCGTGAAATCCAAAGGATTCCAATTCTTATAGTTATCATATATGGTAAAAATTATCTCTCTTTAAATCCCCATTTTTTGTATTGTTCTTCCCATGATGAATGACTAAATTTTTCTTCTCATGATCTCCCATGAAGTCATAAATTCTAGAGAACTCCTTTTCAATATTAATAAAATAGGAGATTGTATGATGATTTTTTGGAATTATCTAATTTTTTAGTTCCCTTTGAATGATAATCATTAGTATTTTATAGAAAGAATCAATAATAATTTTATGTAAATGTAAATTGATGAAAACATGTATAGTTAACCTTGAAATTTTGACCTCACACTCAGCTAAATTTTCCTTTACTATTTATCAATTATTGAGTGATATCCTTTTTATTTTATCTATTTTTTCATAATGAATGTATTTTTAAGAAAAATCATTAAATATTCTTCATTCAATGTGACTAATCTCATATACCTCTTTTGTTATTTTAAAAATTGAGAACCATTATTATGTTTCTCTATTCAAATGATATAATATAGTGATGAATTATTAATTTTCAATACTTACTAAAGAGAGGAAAAACATCTCCTTGGACTTAATCAACTTTCCAAAAACCATTGGATTTTTAGTTCCACTAGATGTTGAAAGTTTTTATCATATGGAGTTTCCAAAATAGTTACACCATGTTTTGCATTAGTGTTTCAATCTATATCGGGAAATTATTTGATATATCGTAGTTTAATTTGCCTTATATGGTTTTTACCTAATTAACCTAAACTATGAATTATTTTACTAGATCTGGTGGGAGCATCCATACATTTACAACGGGTGTTGACATGGTTTTCATTGATCATATTAGTCACCATATCCTTATGAAATAATACACATATTATCGCATGATATTGAAATTTTACATAAAATTACACTATTGTTTCAAGAGTGATACCTATAAATCATGAGTATTATTCACTATACTTGTGTTATATATCTTGGATCCACTAAATCTTATCCCAAATGTTTCAATTAAAAATTCCCAGAGGCCAACTGTAACAACCCATACTAAAAAAATGCAAAAAGAGATGTTATATTACGTTATTGTAATATTATAAAATTCCTAAAAAAGGATAAAAAACATAATAGATCCAGATGACTATATATATACATAAATTTAATTTTAAAACCACTGATAAAACATTAAAATATTGTCAAAACAATAGTAGACCTACCATAAAACATGTGATAATTACTCATTTTTCTCTTCATGTTTTTCTATTAAAATAAAAGAATCAAGGGTCAGCTCAAGTTCGTAGTACGAAGTAGTATAAAAGGAATAATGTAAAATTTTAATAATATAACATATGGCATAGAAAGAATAAATATACAATAGAAATCCAAAATAATTTAATACTAATGGAATTATATATCCATGCAGTAATTGAATACATAGATAAAAACTAATGTTTATATTATACTGATGTAATGAAAAATTCCCAAAATCAAAAAATATTATCATGGACTTATTAAATGACACTGTAATGATATGGGGATAGGTATAAAATAATAAATTCAGATGAATATTCAAATGAAAATCCCCTAGGAGTGTTTTCCTTAGTGTGTAGTCTTACACCCCCTAATCCTGAATTACATTAATGACTATTTCAATACACCGGAAACTATTTTCTAGTTGATTACCCATATTTTAATCTATGAAACTTCCACAACTACCTTCTAGTAAACATACATGGATGAATTTTTTGAAAAATTATTCAAACTTTTACATTTCCAAAACATAGGACAGTTTTACACTTTGGAAAAGACATTATTTTATAAGGTATTTAGTAACTATTGAATAAATAATATAATGATGAAATAAAAATATATACTTATAAAACCATTGTAATTCATTTAGGATTTTTTAATATTTTATCCATGTAAATGTAAGCTGAAAAAATAAGCGGTGAATATAAAAAGTGACCCATGGAATGGAAATTACGACAAAAAATCCCACCTATGGCATTGGGAAAAAATTAAATCAAATACTCATATAAAAGAGATGATCAAATTTAGCTTCACATTCACCTAATAAATGGATTATCATGATATAAAATATCAAATAGTTAGTATATACATCCTAGAAGGGAAACAGTTTCATAATACAAAACATGTCACAAATTGATGGATTTTGGATGGAAAACCATTAACACTTATCTTGGAATCCATGAACAAACATTTCCAAACTATATCCAAAACATATATTCCTAATAACCTAGTTGAAAAAAATACTCATATAAATTTAATTAATTAATGTAATATATTATCATTCTGTATTTGAATTTTAGTTTTTTTCCTTTTTTTCCACATCAAGTGACTATAGTTTTTACTATTTATAATATTTTCATTATTGGGGTGTACATATTGATTCCTTATGAAAATAATTAAATTTTTTTATCTAATTAAAAATATTATTATAGATAATTTTTAATATTTTTATGTGTTTAAAATTCCTTTCATGAGGGTTGTAGTCGTTATCCTGGAAAATATAATTTATGTTAAACCTATTTTTGTGATCCATGATGATTGAAGGGTGTTTTCCATATTAATGGGTTAAATATTTTAATAATATCTATTTAAAATAATTATATAAAATTTTATATATTATTATAATAGCATTTATTTTCCCATAGAAATTCATGATTCAAAATCATAGTAAAATTCTTTTCAGTTGATAAACTGAACAATCATTAATATTACCTGATTTTTTGACTGATAATGAAATGGTTTTGTTTTAGTATCGTCATCAAGAATATTGATGAACATATTTATTGTTTATTAGTGTGTTATAATATAATTTTTAAGAATAAGGGGAATATTTAACTGATATAAAAATATTTTATAATGTCAATAAAATGATTTTTTCGTTCTGTACTTCATTAAGATGATTTATATTAAAAAATTTGTTTATTTTTTATTTTGTTTACTGGTCCAAAAATTTATCATAAAAAACATAAATAGTGATATGCACATCATATTTTACCACTAATAAAATTCATAATTATATCCATGTATAGAAAAAATGTAAATGTAGTATGTTTCTTCATGGATGTAGTATTTCACAAATATGAATGAAACATGATTATTTTTAGAACAAATAAAATGGGGAAGGTGATTAATGATAATTCTGTTAATGATTTGGGGATGGACATACAATATCACAATTAAAATTTGATAGCTATATTTGGTTTAGATCAGTACTCGATTCTAGGTTTTCCCTTTTTATAAAATCATGGAACCTAACTGGGACTATTGTGGTTTCTATCTTAAATCTGAAATAATTTTTTACCAACATGTTCTCCAATGTCTTCATTAACTGGGATTATTATATAGAATATTGAACAATTTAATTTCATAGGTTTATTCTTCTTCATTGGTCCTTGTAAATTTATCATAGGAATTACTCTTCCTTGGTATGAATTTGGATTCACCTCCCTAGGCTTCCCCTTCCATTCCAAAACCTAGTAATAATTAGAAGCACAGTTGATTCCTTTGTGTGTTTTTTATGTATTGATGAAGTCATTCTTTATATGGAAATATTTTTCTCAAATCTACATCAAAGTTGATTTTTCCCCTCCCCACATATAATTTTACTTCATATATGGAACAATATATTTTTTTGACAAAGGATATTCAGCATGATTCATCTCTGATTCTGTTCACACTGATCCATCTGAAGAAACACATTTTAAATGAATAGAAATCAACGTTGAAAGCCCTATTTCTCAAATAGTGATGGTTCATGTACATCATTTGTTTCATTCTAGGCTCTTCATTCTTGTCTTACTCATGAATATATTACTAGAGATTGGGGAGATAAGGTCATTGAAGTCTCTTAGGATACGGGTTTTAAGAATGGTTAGATTTTCCATAAAGAAGGTCAACTTTTTTTCTCACTAATAAAAAATGGTTTTATCATGGAGGGGATGTAGGAATCATGATTATTAACCTTCCCTCACCTAAAATAAACTTATGTTTTTTATGATGACCATTATCGTTCTATTTATCCTACAATAGATAATGGAGTATTTGGACCTCAAATTCATGTTTCCTCTCATGGTGCATGTTTCATTAATTGGAATACCACTAGAAGACCCTCCATCATTGGGAGCTCATTGGGATTCTGACACTTCATGAATGGGACGTATGGTATCTATGACTATCGATATCCTTTATCCCTCTCCCTCTTAGTTTATAATAACCTTATCATGTTTGAAAGGAGTGATATAGATTCCTACCATATAGGAAGTAATTGTTTACACTTTCAATCCATTTGGGTATCTAGTTGAGTTACAAGATGATTAGTATTATCCAATCCTATTAAAATAAAATTTAAAGATCATATAATACGTCCTTTCTAGAGAAACATGGTTACTTGATCCAAATTAAAGAACAACAATGTGTGTCTAGACCCACAAACTCATGTCACCACAATGCCTCAAGGAAACCCGTGGCCATCATAATTATTTACTTTATAATTTGAATCTTATTGAGTATCAATTATCCTAATCTAGCTCGAAATTCACTAGAATCTTGATACCTGATCTGACTCTGACATAGCTCTAAGAGAGTTTCTTATCCACATGGGATGTCTACTACCACCTAGAATCATAAAAGAAACAAAATGGAACGATTTTTTGCACAAAATATTAGAATATTGTGGATAAAAGTGAGTGTGATTACTGCTTATAAAGTATAATTTATGAGAGAAAAAGGTAAAACAAAACCAAGATAGAACATAATCCATATACCCATCATTTTTAAGATAAGACATCAAACAACCCTTGTAACATGTGGATAGAATCTCCATCAGTAACCTCCATTATTATACCACTTATGGATTAACAACATCTACCCACTCCTAGTAGTACTTTCTCTTTATGTGGCCCTGGAAATAGATAATCGAGATATACTCTAAGGAAATGGACAGATGTGAGCTAACCAACCCCGTAGGGTCTCAACAAGTATTCCATAAACAATATGATAATAACAACCCAATTATCAAATCAAATTCTATAAAATTAGCCATGGAAAATCTTTTTCATTTTTTAAAAAAACATGGTTTGAATGAAAATGATATTACTTGTCTCAAAATAAGATTAAATGAATAGTTTTTATAAAACTATTTATATATATTAGTTTGAGTGAATGAAAAAAAAATTATAATATTATCATGTTAAAAAATATATATGTGTGTGTGTTTACCCCTATAAACACCCCATTAGGGGATCCTATTTTGGGGAATCAAACTAAAATCCAGTAAGGGTCCCATATAAAGAAATAAATATAAATCTCATTAGGATAGTCCATATCGAGTAGTCTATTTACACCACCATATGGGAGATAAAATCAGGTAGTGCATCTAAACCTAATTAGGGGTTCCTATATATGGATGTAAATATACACCCCATTAGTGGATCAGATATTAGAAAGTCAATATACTCCCAATTTGGGGAGATCATATCGACTAATCAAACAACCAATCAGTCTTAGGATAATTAAAATTTTCAAATCATTTCAAAATTAAATTTCGCAATTAAATTTTTGAACATGGATTTTTCATTTTAAAATATCACAGTTTAAATAAAATTAACATAATTTTAGTCAAGAAATTTCCGGTTTCTATTTATGGGTAATGAATTATATATCCACAGACCATTAATCACAGAATTGAATGAATACAACACCTGTAGCAGGATCTGCAATAATAGAATGGTGTCGTATGAGATCAAGAAACATATAATAAAATAAATATACATTAAAATGTTGATTATATCCATAAATATCATGATGATATATCAATATATAATTTTTATATGTGAATAAACCACCCAATAGAAGATCTGCATGATAGAATGAGATAAAATGTGTACAAATGTGATTTGATCACCCAAGAAAAAAATATTTGTTAGATAAAAAATACTCTAGAGAGACTAAAAAAGAATGGAAAGTAGATTTAGGATAAAGGGGAGGTGTTTGGATTAATAAATAAATATCCTTCTATATTTAATTAATATATTTCTGGATTAAAATCTAATATGATCATTTTACAATAGAGTCCACATGTTTAGTTATAATTCAGTTCCCTCATTGGTATTCTATTTGGGATCCATGTTTTGGATGAATGGTTAAATTCATCATATAAAAACCATTAAAACCCAAACTATTTTAATACACATACATTAATGTTTAGGTCTCATGGTTTGTAAAAACCATGTGCCCCCCTATGGAACATTCATGGCCACATAGTTTCTTAGGAAAAACTGCATAGTATTCTCTATGTGTTTATAAATCATAAATAGCCCCTAAAAGCACCATATTTTTTCAAATTTCACCTTAAAAACCTATAAATCGGACCCGTTAAATGAATAGATAAAAAAGGGATAAGAAGTACCTTTAAAAAGGTATCATGATGTTACATCTTAACCATTATAATCAATTAATTTCACTAGAAAGTATGTCATAGAGAATTTGTATGAAAGATACTAGGCCACTACACTCTCATAAATGCCTTTCACTATAATATCTCATAGGAATCATATCCATCCTTCTATAATACATGGAACAAATGTATATTCCTACCTTGGAGTACCTTTTTCTTTGAATCAACAATCATGATTAGTTTCTCAACAAATATTGCTTCAAGATTAATATCAAGATCACCCCATCTCAACACAATGATATGAGTCATAAAAATTCATTTGAATCTATTTAAAACGATACATGTTTTGGGTATAAGTCAAATGAAATTAAAGTTAAATTGGTAATAATAGTTTCTTACTCACTCAAAAATCTATAAAGGATCCATAAATTATAGTGTATGATTTCTCTATTTCCCAAGACAATGATGACCTAACTGAGGTGAAACGATAAAGAAAACCTAGTAACCAACTGAATGCACTAATATTATTATGATTATTATCCTAGGATTTTTACTATATAAAAACCATAATTTATTTATGTGTCAACTGAATCATCACCATTATCACTTTGACCAAATTTAGTCTACCTAAGGATTTTTCACTAATATTTGGCCAACATAATTTATAATTACATGGACTACCTCAGAAGGACTAAAAAGGAGGAATCTAAATCGAAGAATATAATATATTATTATAAAAACATTAACATGTATCAAACGGATGTCTCAAGATTTAGAAAAATTAAGAATTTAGGCATAAGGCTTCTCCTTAATAATCTGTATATGTTTTTATTTCATTCCATCCATATATGGATGATATACCTTTATCAAACACCACTATATTACCATATCCTCTTGGGTTCCCCTCAAAAATTTATATGTAATGTGTGTATCCCTATCATATACTATTGCAGAAGGAACTGCATGAAATCCCATAATCACATACACATGGAGACATTCCAAGTTCTAACCATTATTTTTATCTCAACTAGGTATAGAGTGAGTTTATTTGGTTTGGCTATTTATCACATAACATATAATATTATTACCACATGGTGTACATGACAAACAAAACAAAAATTCCATAGATATCTTATCCCACTTCCTAGTCACCACTGGAATTGGTTGAAGAAAATCCTATGTTTTATGGTTCTCAACATTGACATGCTGGTAGGTGTAACAATGGGGAAAAAGTCATCAATGTCTCACCAAATTCCATGCCACCAAAATATTTTAGGCATATCATAAAACATCTTCATGGTACTCAATTTCACCATCAAATATGAATTATGATAATCCCCCATCAAGGGATTCCATAAAATCATTTTCACAAAAAACATTTTTGAAAACATAAGATATCCAACCATGATAATTTTAACTCACTAATGGTCTAAAAATCATAATGAGAGATAATAATGATATAAAATTAATCACCATGTTGATGTTACTAAATAATATTCTCAAAAAAATCAGGGTTCAATTGAAAAATTTCCATGAAAACCTTATACTCGTCATATCAAACATTCCAATTAAAATGAAGAAAAATATCCATAATTCTCTACTACTATGATTATTCTATAATGTATTGGTTGATAACATTCGAAAAAAAAGGGTCACTGATGATATTTCATACTATGGGATGTATGAAATATAAAAATCAAAATACTGTAGGTACTCCACCTGATTCCTCTATTGGAGGTTAAAATATTTTTTGGATAAGATATAATTGAAGCTTTTTAGGTTGGAATAAATGGTTATAATTTATCTAATATATCATCCAACTAAGTCTTTAACTATTTTAACTCTACTGGTTCCATAAGGTAATAATTAATTGATAATGTTAGAGTAACATGAACAAATTCATGAGATAACTCCACCTCTAATATATATGGAAAACTAAATAAATCAACATGAAACATGTTTGAAAACTCGATAATGACAAAATGGATATCATTATTCTATGATTATCACTCCAAATAAAAATAATACATTAATAATACCCTACCCATCTCTATAAATGATTTTCTATAAAAATGAATCCTTGGGTCCCATTCTCCATGAAATACACAGCACACCCCATTAGGTATAGTGATGGATACTCTTTTAGTGATAACAGTCAATTCAGACATTATTATAAGTCAGAAAATCCATCCTAAAGAAGATGTTAAGATGTTTCAAGTGTAGTACAAAAAAACACTAGCCGTGTTCAAGATCAAATATGTAGAAAACATAATAAGGACATCAGATACTCTATTCTCTCTTCATTCCATGGGGTGTAGAATTGTCAATCACATATGATAAAAGATTGTTGGGATGATTTATAAAATTTCATAACTCAATTCCATAAATAATGAGTACATATCCAAATATTAATGAAATTAGTAACTGAATATGAAGCTATATTGATGGAACCTCTCATTGTCACTATACATGCATATGTTTTGTCTATTGACACATAATATTTTTCTTTTAGATTCATTTTAAGGTGCCTTCGTCTAAGTCCCCTTTGATCTTAAAGCATATGATTTCACTATATCAATTATAGGGTTTGATGATTCGTTTTAACAACAAAAAGTAATATATATATATATATATATGGATTAACATTTATAAGTGGATTGATTAGCCTCAAAAACTATTGTTCTTGGATTCCTTAGTGGAAACTAACTTCTAATGCCCAACCGTACAACACTATAATCAAGTGATATGATCTCTAATTGGAACATTAGTATTTCTGGTTGCTATATTCTCTCTTTATACACCACACATTTCATCCCACTTTTTAATTCACAATAAGGAACTCACTAAACTGCCACTAAGAGAAAGGGAACTCCTATCAATTCTAATTTACTTTCTTAATCAAGATTTTCCACCAGCACTCTATATAGTGTGTCAGTATAATAAGTTATCTTCAATATTAAGACATGAGATCATATTTCATCATGAAGACCCCTAAAAATCATCTAGACATTAGTATTTCATTGTTAACTACCTCCTTAAAAAATAATTGAATTTATAAAAACTAGTTACATATTATGTCATGGTATTGTGACCTTGACAGAGGTTGAGAAATTCCATCTATTTTACTAAGAATATTACCGCGGTGTAGAAGTAATTACTGATAGACTCAATAATGTGTTCCCATAATAATCACATGATATTCCTTGTTGTTCCCATCAACTACCACTATCTCCTACTAGTCCCCTAGATCATAAAGGCAACAGATCTTACCATAATCAAATCTCATGTTTCTAAGAACTTTCAATTAATATTAAACATTTTCAATTAGTCCTCATCCTCTTGAGAATCATTAGAGACTCGGAAAGAATATTGGTCATGGAAAAGAAAATCTTGTGAATGATTCCATTATTCATCCCATTGATGTTCCACAACATGATTATAAATTGCATCGGGTTCTAGTTCCTATCCTAGACCATATACCACAAATTTTGTTATCTCAACAATTTTCAAGACCATAACATTATTTTACTTATTTTGTTCACTTGAATATTCCTCCTATTAAATATTCAAAAATATCATAGGATTTTTGTTATATAACATCTACCAACAACAATAAAAGCAATAGAAATTTTATAGAGATCAAGGATACAAAAATAAAATATATAGGAATAAAAACTCTTTCAATAAAAATTCAGGATATCTATTATAAAAAACAAAAATAAAAAATTCATAAAACCCTATTATCATATCAAGACAGTCATCAAGTAAACTTTTAACAAACACCTTTGATAACTTAATTTTTATTACGATGAGATCTACCTTGGAACATTCTCACAACAACCTCTTATGTTTTAATCATTTTACCACCTCTTTACTAGGACATCCTAGTTACATGCCAACATCATGGAATGATGCCCAACCACTCACTTCTGATATGAATTTTTCATAATCCATCACATATACATTAGTACACTGATACCCGATCCACCACAAACATGTCTTAAAGGATGTTCTTGATCTTCGTGGGTTGGTGACTAGTACCTTCCATCATATAATAAATTCAAGGGATTAATTTTCCCACCAAATAGTAGTATATAACATATAAAAGAAGTTATTATCCAACCTCCTCATGGAGAACATTCCATAAACTAGTAGGTAAATCAAACCCAAGAGTGTATATCATAAAAATACACAAAATTAACAAAGAAAAAATATCAATAAACCTATGAATCATATATATATCATCTCCACTGGACAACACTATCACTTCTAGTCCCAATTATTATGAACATCCACCATCTCCAAGTGGTGATCTACCTTTTCTTAGGCATGTAACAAAGTAATATCTAAATTCCTAGAGGAAAAGGTAGGGTGTGAAAAAAAAACTCCCATTAGGGTTTCATAAAATCATCAAAAAACAATATGATAAAAATAAACCATTTATTAAATGATAATCACTAAAAAAGTCATCTAATATAATTTGAATAATTTATTTGAAGCCTAATTTAAAATAGAATGATCTATGATACCACAAAATATGAATAAAAGAATACCTAATATAATACAATTTTTTTAAATAGTTATCAATAATTAAAAAAAAATAAAATCAGTTATCACAGGTAAATATATATTTCTATGCATCTTTATATGAACACCCCAATAGGGGAACCCATTTCATAAAAAAACTACACCCCATTAGGGGACCCCACATCAAAAAATCAATCTACACACGGATCATGAGGATCAATCAATAAAGAACAACAGTGTAGAATATAATGAAAAAAAACCTAGAAACAAGATACATAAAATTTATATTAGATCTATTAGGATTATAAGGATCTATAAATATATAAGTATGAGTGAATATGAGATCATTAGAGAAACACATTATAGATAACCTATTAACCCAGAGGAAAAACAAGATAAATCAATCTTTTATCATCGATATGAACAGGTTTGAGAACCAATTTTTTCTTTTAGAGAGCCACCAAAATAAATTAAACTAAATTTAGTTCAAAGGGGAGGTGATATTCATCATAAAATTGGGTCTCTAGATTTTTATTTTTTAAATTAGGCGTTTATAATCCTACATTCATGGTTATTGAGTGTCTGCTTGGTTGGTAGTATCCATGCACCCTGCATGGGATTATATTTCGGATGCACTATTTGGAGGCATGATTACTTTACCTATTTTTAAAATATGTAAAATCCCATTTTTTTCATTTTGATTAGGTTTTAGGGTTAGGTTTCATAGTTTTGTAAAATTGTTCCCCCCTTCCAATGGAACAGCCTTGGTTACACAGTTTCGGAGTTAAGATCTTATGATTTTCCCTAAACATAGACCAATCATACACAACAACATAATGATGAAAAATTTTCCAAATGCCACCAGAAATGTGGCAAAATTAACCTCAACTAAGCTAAAACTAAAATAAAGGTTGTAATGTACTTATAAGATTGTTATGGATTGTTACATTGGAACTCAGGTGACAAATTAATAACTTCATTGAGAATTGGGTATAAGCAAAATATTTATACTAGAGCTATTGGATCCGAATATAATGATAATATCCATCATAGTAATTTATTATAATGTTTGTATTTCAAATAATTTTCCCTGATTATAATAGAAATCTCATATCTAGATCTTCTAGAAAAATTATCTACAAGTGGACTTCCTGGATTTCTCTCCTCAATAAATCACTAATGAGGTTAGTAAGGTTAACATCCCACACATATTGAGATTTTTTTTATTAATGTGAATTTATTAAAAAAATGATATCATTTAATATCTCTTTTATATTATTTTTGTGTCTATATCCTAATTCATAGAAGGAAATTTCAACACCATTATTTAATAATCTGAAAAGAATGGAGGTGGTCTCTATACCAACAAGAAAATTCCAAGTGTTTGTTGGTTTTAATGATTATAATAACCTATTTTATTGGGGTTACTCATGGGTATATTACCTGTGGTGAAATAATAAATGGGGATGTAGTAAAATGTGGATATGTCTAGAATGATTCCATGGAAACGTTTTGGATATCTCAAATTTACCTAAATAATACATCCAAAATATGTCAAGATCTTTGTCTGATCATCCTCTTTTAAATCGCAAAAATCCATGTGTTAGGATGTGTTGATAAAGGGTTCCATTTTAATTTATAATTAATTTATATTAATGGATTTAATAATATGTTATGTAGTTCTTGGATAGCTTTATTCTAGGAATGTGCATGGGTGGAACATCAAAAGAAACACAAAAATATGAATGGTTACATAGACATATTGAATAAAAGAATAAATATTTCTGAAATAAATGTAGATATTATGGAAGAAGAAGTTTTTAAGATTGATAAAATATTAAAATCAAAGTGGGATGATGATATCATTAGTATATTGTTTTCCATTAGTCTAAAAATGGTGGATACAGTTATCAACATTGAAAACCCTACTAGGGACAAATTTAGAGAAAATTGTAAAATGAATGGGTTCAGAAAACAATATTTATTATAATTTATTTGATGTCTGGTATTATCATAGGTCCTAGAAAAAAATTATTCTTAGACAGGCTATTAGGATGATTTGAATGGTATTATTACAAACGACATCCCTTCATTTATTAATTCCCAACATAATGAAATTCTATGAGAAAATTTGATTGATATTTAATAATTTGATTTTATCCAGATTCTCAATCTGTAAAATGCTCCAAGACAAGGGAGTTTTCCAATCACCCTCAACCTAGCTACCTAGATCATTATCAATAAGGAAGTCACTGAAGTAGTTTATTATTATTTTAAATGAGGATCCTTTCATAAATCCACAACTTACACTATTAATTTTAATGTTACCAGTGTTAGGAAATACATTGGTTTCTTTTTGAATCACACCGTAAACATGTTTCACTACTATTATAATGAAATTTTTATATTCTGGAACACAAAGGTAATCTTTCCTTTGCAAATTTTTTATCAAATGAAAATCATGGTTTCATTGATGGTATGAAAATCAAATGGTATATATGATTGGATCAAGAAATGAATTATTTCAATGGAAAAAAATGACATATTATCCTACATCATGATTAAAGTGGAGATGAAAAAATTATGTGATTTAATGGAATGGAACTTTGTCTTAATACTTTTAAGAAGGTGTTCTCTACCAGAATGGGTATGTGGTCTACTCATTTAGGGTTTATAAAAAAACTATATTACCATTTATCTTATTTGAAATAGATGTTCATTATTCAAATATATTAGATGTTTTATCCAAGGGAAACCCTATCCCCAAGACATTTCGTTCTTTACAAAGTTGTTCTCAGTATGAATTTAATAATGGGAATTTATAATGTGATGGTTCAAGATTTTTAGGGTTCAAATAGATTTCCATGAATTTATCACCACGTTTTCACTGATGATATTTTTTTTCTTCATCAATGGAATCCATATTTCAATCCACAAGTATAGGATTGTTAAAAAATTGTATAGTTATAGGAGTGGAAAATGTACAAATTTTAGAAAGATCTATGTTTTCCTCTCTAAAAATTGAATGAATATAATATCTAAAACCATCAAATATGGACAAGTATTAACAAAATTGTGGATTATTTTGGTATATTTAGGAACTCCCTTATAAAATTGATAGACACACAATCCTCACATCAACTCTACTTTTAATAGAATAACTGGAAGGATTATGAACTAGAAGATATGGGTACTTTAATTCAATGGAAGAATCAATCGGATTAACATAGTTATCACCCTCATCTCTATTCCTTTCCTCTGTGTATACTGAGATCCAAAAATAGGTATTTGGAATATTTAAATAATACTCATGAATTTCAATTAACATTATAATCATGAATGAAACCATCAATAGGAAAACTAGTATATGCTCTCCAAGCCTATTTCTGATGGGGGTATTGACCACAAAAACATGGATTAAATGGTGTACTGCGGGAAATTCTAATAAACTTATGACACTATTTTTTGAAACTCTCTCTTATCTTCTGAGTAAAAATATGTTTTGTCTATCTCTTTGATATTTTTGTTTTAGAAATCACAAATTTCTTATTTTTATCATGTATTATGTATTAAAAATCATAATCACATATATATTATCTTACATGTTTGTTGTATTCCTATCATAATCATGTAAGTTGTTCACTCAAATTTTTTTCTATGTTATTTTACATAGTAATTAGGAATCATAACCAACATATAAACTGCATCATAATCAAGAATTGCTACCAAATTATGTACTACATTGTAATCAGGAATGGTAAATGAATTATGTACTGCATCGTAATCAAGAATCATAACCTTATTATGTACTACATTGTATTCACATGCAGCATAACCACATGCATCGTAACCACATGCATCATAACCACTTTCATCGTAACCTTGTGAATTATTCCCAGGTTAAGTACAAAATCATAATTATGCATCATAACTAGGTTAAGTATTGTATGGTAGTCACCAATTGTAACCAGGTTATGTATTTTACTCTTATTTATGCATTGATTTCAAGTATTATAACTAGATTAAGTATCATTTATTGCAACCATGTTATGAATCATGTCCAGGTTATAAATTGTAATTACGAAATGCATTGTTATCATGATAATCCTTGTAACCAATTTATGGACTGTACTTTTTAAATGCATTGAAATCATATAATAACATCAATAATGATTACATGTTACTCATACTCATTTTTTATAGTATTGTATGTACTACTATCAAAATTAAACTATGTCGTTGAATTGGTTATTTTCCAATCAAATTGATGTTGTGTATTCTATTTGTTTTGATTGTTTTAATGCCAGGTGTCCAATTCCCTCTTAGATTTTAGGAGAAATGTGACTGTTGGAGGAAATATCACTGTTAGAACCAGAGGCCTATAAATAGGATGTCATTAGAATCAGAATACATAGCTTTTGAATCTATCATTTTCTATACAGATATTTTGTGACTTATCTCTTACTTTGGGTGAAAGCCTTGAAGATACAAGAAGTAAACAATTGTATCTATGTTCTTAATTTTCGGTGACTGATTAATTTATTATTTTTGCAACCAATCATTGTAATAATGATCAAGGGACTCCGTGGATAGAAAGATGTGATGTCGATCATTATATCAAGGGATTTCAATTTAATGAAAGATAGAGGTGATGATTACCTACTTAATCGAGGGATTCAAGGGAAAGGAAGACAGTCGTGCCAATCATCGTATTTAGGGCTTACCAAGGTGGTGTTAAGACTGACCTTTTATCCTAGGTGAAAGGATGACATACTCTTTGGGATATAATATTTGTAATACTTTTACATTTCCTCTGATATCTGTATTTTAAATAGAATGGTATTCCTTACACTTTATATTCATATTCATTTCAATTGAAATTGTTTCAATTAGGATTCATTCAATACATATTGTATTAAGAGATTCTATATGATATATGGTAGAATCATTTACAATTGTATTAATCTGATCATTGTATTCATTTCAAATACAATTGTTTTACAATACTTATAGTATTACATCATATCATTTCCATCGGGTCCAAGATCCATTTGGTCAATTTTATTGATTGTGAATTGTATTAGATTAATACCTCTTAATCTGATTTCATTATTCAGTGTTTAAATTCAATGTTTTTTAAACCATCAATTCTCACCCTCTTGTATTGTTGCGTCTAATAAACAGATAAATCTATTATACGATCCAACAATTTTTATCAGATGAAGATACCACTATTTTTTATTACTCGATTTATTTATTTATTTCTTAATTTCATTTCATTTACAAATATTTTTTTATATCTACTTACTATTCTAACGTTTCGAGTGGAAAATAATTATCTTATAAGATGGTAGGAATGGATATTGGATAAATTGAAAACATAAACACAAAGAGACCACCTATTTTTGATAGAAATGATTATATGTACTGGAGAGATAGATTGAAGAAATGTTTCATTAACACAAGATTGGAAAAAAATTCATGCTTACTGGAGAATACTATATCCCAAATAAAGAAATCAATACCTTCACCAACCAATAGAAATAAGAATATCAACTGAATTACAAGGTAAAAAATACTTTGTTCTGTTCCCTAACCCTGAATATATATAGTTAGATATCATCATGTGATGAAACCAATTGTATCTAGAAGAAATTTGAAGTCACTCGTTTTGGTACATCTAATTATATAGAAAGAAGAGGAGAAATACTTTGAACAGAATATCATGTGTTTATTTATTCTTATAGAAAACCATTCTGAAAGGTGAAATAAAGATTTATGATAATCATCAACAGTCTAAAATATATGGGTGAAAAGTTTCGTAATGATGAATCACTTGTGTAAAATATAATTGATATAATTCCCATTGAATGGGAATTGAAAATGACAACTATACATAAAAAGGAATGTTATTTAAATCGCTCTTGATGAGTTATTTGGAACTCTTATTCAGCATGACACAAGAATAAAAGGAGATTTTGATTTCAATTTGAATAATAATGGTATTAGTAGTATATCTTTTACAAATATATCTAATTTTAAGACACCTAATAGGATAACTAGATCCAAAGCTAAGAAAGTTGTTATATGAGAATCAAGTGATAATGATCATTTAGAGAATGAGTTAGCCAATATTTCTGAAAGTATGAACAATATTTTTGGAATGAAATACATTCAATTAATATTCAAAAAGAAATATATGAAGGATAATAATGACTCAGAAGTAACATGTTATGAATGTAAAAGAGCATGCCAAATTAGACTGGATTATCCTTTACAAAAAAGAAAATACAGGAAGGATAAAAATTATAAATTAAATAAGAAAAAGTGTTACAAGACAAATACTAAGAACATCTTGAAAGAAAATTAGAATTGGAGTGAAGTTTGTGGTGATTTACCAGACGAAACCTCAGAAAAAGAATCTTCTTGTAAGAATAATATAGGACTTTTATCCAAAAAACCTATTGAAAATAATTCTTTTGTGGATAAGGTAAAAATTTCAAAATCTCTTACAAATTTAACTTTAAATTTAAATTACCTTGATGTTAAATATTCTTACTCTTCAGATAAATAATCTTCCTCAGCAAAGTAAAATTTACCTACTTTTGAATTAGTATCTAGATTTCATAAACTAGATGAGAATGAAAATTCAAAACAAAATAAAAATGATGTTAAGAATAATTCATGAATATCTATTCTTAAAAAATAAGTATAAAATATTTAATAATTTAATAATAAGAAAACTCTTGATTTTTAAAATATTTCAAAAAACACTTATAAAAGTAATTTCCAAGAAGGATAAATTTTTTAAGTACTTTGAACTACTTTATTTGATGAAAAATATTTTTGAAACTAAAAACAATTTTAAAAACATTACTTGTGAGAATGATGATATAATCATTAGACTAAAATCTGAAATATTTTATTTAAGAAAAATTTATCAAAATTCACATTACAAGGAAATAATTTGATAAAATTTATTCTCTAATTCAACCTCTCAGAAATAGTTTTAAAATTGGTAACACTCACCCAAAACTAATTTTTAGTAGTGACTATTTTGTTCCTCAAAGTGCCTCATTCTGTACTAAATGTCAATGTGGTGAACATTTGGCATGAAAATGTTCTCTTAATAAAACTAAATATTTAGTATTTCATAAATCACATTTTTCAAAACAAATGTTGATACCAAAAATTTATTTATCTAAAATTTCTGGATCCAAACAAGATTGGGTTCTGAAAAACTAATTGTTTCTTTTTCAAGAAAACAATACTTGTACCAACAAGAAGAAAATTTGGTACATTGATAGTGGTTATTCTCGAAACATGACTAGAACCAAATAATTCATTGAAAATAATATTTAAATAAAAGGTGGAAGAGTGATCATTAGTGATAATGTTAAGTGAAAGATCATTTGTATAGATCGTATTATTCTTTTAGTAAATGTTTTAATTTTAAATGTTTTGTTTTTCAATGGTATTAAAAACATCCGTATAATAATAAGTTAATTATTTGAGGACAGGTACCTTTTTAATATTATAAATGATAAATTTTTAGTACATAATTCCAATAATTAATTAATTACTTCCACCTATAGACATGAGAATGTGTACAAACCAACAAATAATACCTTAGGATCCAAGACCTACCTTCCTCAAGTAAAATGGAAGACCCATCCTAGTTATGGAATATGAAGGTTAGGACACTGTAATCTTAGGAACCTTTCTAAAATCTCAATGAAAAGATTTGATAAGGATCTACCAGATATAAGGTATGATTCTTCAAAAGTTTGTGACCATTGTCAATATGGAAAGAAACATAAACATGGATTTAAATAAATAAATTATGTTTCAACTTATAATGAATTACAGTTAGTTCACAGGGATATTTTCAGTCATACACAAATGAGAAGCATTAGACGAAAGTACTATTTTTTATGACTACACCAGATTAAAATAGGTCAATTTTCTCCCAAATAAATCTGAAGCCTTTTCTATTTCCAAATTTTTAGATCTCGTCTTTAAAATGAGAATAACCTACCACTAAAAACTATTCATGGTGATCATGGTGGAGGATTTCAAAGTTCAGGTTTTGATAATTTTTTCTTTAATAAATGTATTACTCGCAACATTTTAGCTCTATGAACTCCTCAGAAAAATGATGTTTTTTAGAGAATAAATTTCATTCCTCAAGAAATGACATGAACCTTATAGATTGAATACTCAATTGCTAAGCATTTCTAGGAATAAGATGTTAGTACTACATTGTATACTATAAATCTCATTTTAACTAGAACTTTTTCATAATAAAATACCTTATGAATCATGGACTGGATGAAAACGTAATGTTTCTTACTTTATAGTGTTTGATGAAAATTATTCAAATTGAATAAAAAATATTATTTACCCAAATTCACATTGAAATCTAAGGAAGGAATTTTTCTAGGTTATTCCACAATATCCAAGGCTTATAGAGTTTTTAAACAAAACTCATGTACTATTAAAGAAATAGTGCTTGTTATGTTTGGTGAAACTAACCCCTTTGTTTTTAAACAATCCTTTTCTACATTAACTGATGGGATTTCACAAACTAATTATCAGCCTTTGATTGAAAAATCTTATAAAAAGGGAACTAATCAAGAAATTTATTCCGAAATATTTACACAAGAAGAGATTCTATCTTATGTTAATTAACATGTTTTAGAACACCCAAATAAATTGTTTCATAGGAATCATCCTAGTGATAATATCATTGGCGATGTAAATAAAACTATTATAACTAGAAATTCCTTAATAAAGGAAATAGAAAATCTTGCTTTTATGTCTCAATTTCAACCTAAAACATCGAATAAGGCCTCAGGTGATGAATATTGTATTACAGATATTCCAGATAAACAAAATGATTTTGAAAGGAATCAAGTTTGGAACTAGGTTGAAATACCTTAAGAGAAAACTATAATTTGTGTAAAATGGGTTTTCCGAAACAAATATTATGAAAATGGAGTAATTTTATGAAATAAAGAAATACTTTTTCTAAGGGTTATAATCAATAAGAGGGAATAGATTATGGAGAAACCAATGCTCCAGAAGCTAGATTTGAATCTATTTGAATTATATTAACCCTTTTCAGCCTATTTCAATTTCAAAAATTTTCAAACGGTTATAAAATTTTCTTTTCCTAATGGTTGTGTACAAGAAGAAGTTTTTGTAGAGAAACCACCTGTTTTTATAGTTTCAAAACAATCTAGTCCTGTTTTTAAACATACCAATTCTTTTTAAGGCCCTAAAAAATCCCCTAGTGCAAGGTATGATAGACTCACAATATTTATTTAATAAAACAGTTTTGCAAAAGGTACTATTGACCCATCTATTTTTATTAAAATGGTAAATAAAAATTTTTTGACTGTTCAAATCTATGTTTATGAAATTATATTCAATTCAAATCACCAATACTTATCTGATTATTTTGAGAGTCTAGTGACATATGAGTTTTAAATAAGAATGATGGGTGAGTTAACATTCTTTTTAGGTTTTCAAATATCTCAAAAACTAGAAAGAACCTTTATATTCCAACATAAGTATATCAGAGACATAATAAAAAAGTGTGGATATGATAACACTAATAGTATTATAAATCTAATTATTACCTCAAAAACACTTGATCTTGATGATTCTCGAAAAATCGTGGATCAAACAACTTTTAGTGATATGATAGAATGTTTGTTATACATAAAATCTAGTCTTCCAGACATAATGTTTTCGGTGTGCTTATATGAAATATACTAATATAATAAAAAATAATATCATTTAAAAGCAATGAAAATAATTTTTCGCTACTTAACGGGAACTATGGATTTAGGATGATTCTATTCTTCTGGAAATGATTTTGTTTCGAAAATATTTTTACATGCTGGCCTTGGTGGTTGTTGAATTGATAGAAAGAGTACATCCAGAACATCTCATTCCATAAGAGATGATTTAGATTCTTATCCATGAAAAAATAAACACTTAGTAGCATTTTCCACTGTTGAATTTGAATATGTAGCAGCTAGAAGTTATTATGCTCTGGTGTTGTGGATGCAACAAACACTCACTGACTATGGAATGAGATTTTTAGAAACACAAATACTATGTGACAATACTAGTTCAATTTCTCTTTGTAAAAACCCTGCACATCACTCAATAAAAAACACATTGATTTTAGGCATCAATTTCATAGGGATGACACACATAAAGGATATATTGTCTTACAATTTATCAGAACTCAAGAACAACGTGCTAATATTTTCAAAAAAACATTATCTTCTGATAGATTTGAATAAATTAAACACAAACTTGGAATGATAACAATAAATTAATCATTAATGACTTTTTCTTATTTAACCCATCTCTTTACATTAAGTTATTACTTTTCAAAGGGGGATTATACATATATTTTACTACTCTTTATGTTTTATATTTTATCAGTTTTACATAATAGTTTTGTATATATCGATTTAGTAAGAATCAGTTTTTCAGGAATCAATTTTGCTGACTATAACAATCACTATAATCGGTTTCACTATAATTAGTTTTACTATTTAGTTTTTAGTTTTATCGGTATTGGATTTATTAGTTTCATAAATTTATCAGTTTCATAGTTTTATTTGTTTCGTGTTTTTATCAGTTTCATGTTTCATTTTCATAATTATCAGTACTAGATTATATTATCGGAATTATTGTACTTTATTGATTCTAAACTATCAACATTGAAATAATATTTTAGTCCCGAATTATTAGTGTTGGGTTACCTCTTTTGTTCTGGACTATTAGTGGTTGGTTATTCTATCTGTTCAAAATAATGGGTACCCGCCTATTTTATTTGATCGTTATTAGATTTCTTATTGGTTTTAAATTTTTATTGTTTTTACTTTTTTCATAAGAGAAATATATTAAAACCAATACATCTATCCCAATACTCCTAGAGGTATAATTTCTAAAGCATAATTTTGGTTGTTTCAATCTTTGTTTCTAAGTTCTATTAATTCTTAATCGATTTCAGTCTCAATACAATTTTCTTTTAAAGAAAATCTCAAGAGTTAGATATCATTCTTGGCCATTGGACCTTTTAGATCTAATCCTGATCATCAATTTCTTTTTAAAATAACATATACCACATTAATCTCACATGTTTTTCTCTCTTGACTAGTTTCTCTATAAATAATCATCTTGTTTTGAAATTTGTTCCTATATCAGCTTTTGTAATCAAAGATCTACTATGCTTTCATACTCAGAAAGTTCTTCAAGGTGATAGTTAATCATTCATGACTGAGTCTACTACTTCACCTCTAAAAGAAGTACATCCAAATGAATTCTCTTCCAAGACCATTAGAGGTTAAAGGTTGGTCTATAGAGACTTTTACGAGTCTTTTGATTCATCTTGGAAAATAATTATAATTTTTCAATGATAAAAATAAATTTGTGTGGAAATATCAGATTTGAACCAGGATTATTTGTACCATAATGAGGAGTTGCAAATTTATGAATCAGTAGAGATAGAAAAGACTCTGATAATATTTTTTTCTTTATAAAATTAAGTGTAAATCCTCTATGAAACAACAAGCCACGTTTTTAGGTGTACCATTTGTTGGTGATGAATTATGTCCTTCTCATAAACTACCATAAACTGAGGGAACATTTGTTAAGTCTAAATTTGAAGAAACTATTTTTTAGATTCATAAAAACCAGAGAAAAGTGAGTCATTTATCATGTGATAAATGACTTATGTCCCTCTAGATGTAAGGGTTTTTGTGCCTAAGAAAGGGTGATAAGGAAACATTGAAAGTTTTATATGTGTATGTTTATTCTTATTTGGTAAACATGAAAATGTTGAACCTTATGGGATTCATCTTCCTATGTATCAAGAATCACAAATTTGGTGCTTTAAAATCATAGCTGATTATGTTTCCCACCATTATGTATATGTTTCTAAAAGAATGTATGAGCTTTTGTAATGTTTCAATCATGTCAGATCCAACATCCTTCAAGGATCCCTTAATCAGCAAGGATATGATACGAAGGCTCAAGTTTTAATTGAATCCTAAATCCAAAATGTTTAAGAAATATCTGGATGTCGGGAAAGAAAATGAATTAGTTGAAGGTAGTGAAAACCCTTATAAGCCATCCGAGTCAACATAAAATAATAAAATGGAATTTAATACTACAACTCAGATTCCATTAAAGAAACCAAAGGTTGTATCCGATGAGGTTGCAGTTGATTGGAGAAAGAAAAAGAAAGAAAGGATGGAATGGGATCTTTATTTTGGATTGGATCATGCTAAATCATTGGCATTAAATGTAAGGTTAGAAGAAACCATGAAAGAAAAATAAAGAAAGAATATATTGATGAAGAGAAAGTCTGAATCTATTGACATTGATTGTCTTCGTAGAATATTTGAGCAATTAAAAACCTGAATTGAAATAAGGGATCCATCAGTTAAGACTCAATCGGTTCCAGTAGATAAAGGCAAGGAGAAACATGTTTCAGAATAATATCATATACAATATATTGCAAAATAATTTGAAGAAGAGGAAGAATAACAGGATCAAGAAAGAAGAATAAATTGAATAATAACTGGGAAAAGAAGAAATATAAGACTAATAGAAATAATTTTTTTAAAAAAGAAGTCATACCGCAGAGTCATCTGAAGTACAATAGTTTATTTATCCATCTCTAGATCCACATCCCTCCAGGAAAGTCTCTCAAAAGGATTCCTCAAAGAGAGTTATTCAGAATTATGATAAATAAGAATAAGGAGAAGAATAATCTAAGAAGAATTGGAATCATCCAACTCAAGTGATCAGCATTGAGACTGATTTCGGCGATCTCCCACAAAACACTAAAGACACAGATTCTAAAAGAACAATCACTATGAATGGAATTCAGAACATTAAACAGGATTTGAATAGATTGAAGAAGTTTTTACGAATAATTCAAAAAATTTAAGCTAAGATATAAATTCATTCATATCCCATAATGATAGAGTGGACTCTGAGAAGGTTTTGATGGAAATCTTTTAAGTCTTGAAGTTGATTCCAATATTTTAAAGGAACGTTTTACTGAGCATTGTAAGGCTGGAAATAAGGTTTGGAAGTGGTATTACAACATTGATGATAACCTCAAGAACCATCTAGACAAGCAGGTTGAATTGGTACACAGGGTAAATAAACTCAACTCTCCCTATCTAAAGTTGATTAATGATTTGAATGAAAATATTGAAGATATACAAAGACTCGATACCTCAAAAGGAGTATCGTCATAAGAGATTGATAGTTTAAATGAAAAGTTTAATAATGAGGGTAATGAGATTTTTTCACTATAAAATAAAGTTGGTATCTAATAAAAGGCCTACAGACTGAGGTTGTATGATTTCAATAACCAGGATTCAATACATATTGATCAGAAGAAATTAATCAGCTCATGAATATAGGCACTAAAATCAAGAAATGTATATTACTAAATAAAATGAGAAGATGAAGGATAGGTAAGAAGATCCTGACAAACTCATAGAAAACAGAAAGGGGTTCAAAAATAGGAATATCTAGAAGTTGAATATTTTAAAAAAAAGGGAAAAGAGTGATGTTTGAACTCTTTTTTTAATGATGTTTGTTTCAAGTTAAAACTAATTTTTTGTAACATGTTTCTATAACTATAATATGGAAATAAATACATTCCATTATTATTTTTTAAAATCACAATTTGGGAGAATGGTTTTGAAAAGAATAATTTAATGAGTACCTTATTAAGGGGGAAGTCACAGAAATAAAAGAACAAAGAATACGATCCCTGGTAATCTTAAACCTAGGGTGGAATTAGTCGTATTCACCATTACTATAAGGACCCGTCATTAAACATTAAATAATCCAAAATTAAATGGATATTTCAAATTGAGGATATTTTCTGGTTTAGAGCTTATAGAGAATTAGGTCATAACATAAACAAAACAACATGAATATTACATGTAGACACTTCTACTAAGTATTCATTTTTTTTAAATAAAAAATATTTGAAAAAATAGTCATGTCTAGTTCCATGGTTTAGATAGCATGACTTTTCCTTGATCCCATCCTTAACCCTATTCCACTTTTTGTCCTGTGAAAAACATTTCAAAAAAACTTGGTATGGGAAAAATCACAGTAAGAGATGCACTAAGAAGGAAAACTATTAGTTTTTCAAAACAACAAGTAAACCATGAGTACTTTATCAAAAAAATTACTTTTCACCATCAGGAAGTAGTAAATACTCTTCACTGGATAAAAGATCATTTCTTACCCTATTGTAACCAAAAGATTAACGTAAAACCTATATTAAGATCACATATCATATATAAATATCTTTGGACATAAACATACGTAAATTGAATAACCATACGGTCGACTTCCACACATATCACTAAATAGAATAGTTATACGGAAAACTTCCATACACAATGCATTGGAGGTTATAAAGTAACCACCCATCCTGGTTTATCATGGAACCACCTATCATTTGGTTTATCACGTAACTACCCGTCAAATTTCCAAGTACCATTATAAAATCGTAACACATAAAATATTGCAAATATATACATTTCACTAGTAACATTTCATTTTCAATCACAAGAAATCATTTTAGGATATTGAAATAATAAATCCATTTCAAAACCCATTTTCAATACCAAAACATGCAAAAGGGGAATAAGGGATTTCTTTTCCATTAAAAACATTAAGTCTCATAGAGGAAGCTAAATAAAAATTACGGTGGCGGAGAGGTCCTTGTGATGAAAAATGTTAAAAAAATTCCTTTTTTGTTTAGTAAAATGATTTGTAGCAAAAAATATTCCCTTTGAATGAAATTAAAATTAGAAGGGTTTTATTATATACAATATAAAAGAAGGTTTTGTATAAATCAATGTATCCCTAAATGAAAAGTAGATTGAGACGAAGTCCCTTACAATGAACATTTTATAAATAAAATAGATCGATTCTGTGTATTCACTATAAGAACACATAAATCAGGTATAAATACATGATAATTTATAAAACTTCATTTCTCACATAATAAAATAACTACATTAACTTGAAATAGAATATCAACCCAAAGAATGGAAATTAGGTTAAGAAGTTCCCTTACCTCATGTCTGACTTGACCCGTTCATTCTTTAATGTCATAAATAATAACCATAAGTTAATTTCAAATATTTAAGAATCATTTTTAGGTTTATTATTCCTTTTATATCACTTTTTACCACGCTATAAACATTAGTTAATTATTTGAGTTCATATCAGACATTTTGTCGCTTTTTAAAACGTGAGTTAAAAATGAACATCTTATAATTACAAGTTGTTCATGTGGAAAAAATTCCATTATCTACACAATTATATTCATTATTTAGATATCATATATATCCATTATATATAAGTATTTATTATAGTACATACATTTTGAGATAAGAAATAAAATCCACCGTTCAAGGAGATGGTAAGCCGTACGTACACATCAATACTACTTTAATTTATATTATGTATTTTAATGGAATAAAAAAATAATTATACATAAATATATTATAATTACAATATAATTTCATATATAATTTCATTAACTCCATCCTTTATACATCCCATGTATGGCATGAACGAGTCACATCACTTTGACATGGCGATAGTCTCAACTTCCCCAAATGAAATTATCATGTTTACCCATAATGGAACCATAAATGTATGATATAAATGAAAAATAAACAAGAATTTAGACAATATAAATATAATATATATCACATATAAATTTAGTTTCATCATAATGGCCACATTTTCTATGTGGTAGGATATAATTGAACAATCATCGTTTCGTGAGGTGTTAGTTTGTCGTCCACAGATACAGTATCTTCATTACCCATTAGATTTAGGTGTGTGTAAGTGTAGTTTGAATACTTCTCATAAAAACAACCTAATATATTGAGGATACTGGTTTTTTAATGAAATAAAGGAATAAAAATTTTATGGTGTTGGAGATAGAAAATAAAACAAAAGAACTTAAGAGAAGATGTTACCTTTAAATCAGGTAACTCCCTTTGGTTTGAACCAAAAGGAATTCATGAAGTTCCTTCTACCTAAGGGAAGGATTATAAGTGGAATATATGGATCTTGAGATATTATTTGGATAGAAGTTTTATGAGCCAAGGGGATTGAGAGGTATGAGTAAAGTGTTAGAAGTTAGGAGTTTTTATAACGGGGAGTAGGGGCTCTTTAGGAATGTTTGAAAACATTACTTCATTATATAATGATTTCCTATTTCAGATGGTCCATAACTCATTAAAGTCAAATATAAAATTACTCATATTCTAAATAAAATAATCCAATAAGAATTTGACAGGTTTTAGATATTTTTTTAGTTTTTATAATCTTATTTATTTAAACCATTATTTAATGAGCTAAACACTGCATCGTTATTGTGTCATAAATAATTTTCTTTATTTGATGTACAAAAATTATAAAAATATTACCATGATGTAGGTAATATATTTATATTTTAAATGAATATTTATTGTCTAAGAGATAATTTATATAACCCCATTTAAAAATTGATTTACTAAATGATATATGTTTGTGTCATTTTTGGATTTACTTTAAATTAATTAATATAATGTGTCATTATCACTCTTAAGTGGATCCATGGGGTCCCGAAATCGACCCAAGGATGCACAGTGTTGTACATGATTCATACAATAAGGTTAGGACAAGTGTTATGGTTATTTTGAATTATTATAATATCTTTTTACCTTGAATTACCATATTTACCTTTAACCGTGGTAAATAAAAGTCAAAAGAAACTATTCACCAAAAATTATTTTCATCTTTTTAAACCAAATTTTACTTACTAATAACAACCATGTATGTTAGATTTTCGAAATTCAATTTAAATAACTTGTAATATTTCATTAAATGAAAAAGTCATCTTTTTAACAACTACTGAGTGTTTTCATTATTCATCAAAAATTGAAAGTTTTCAGAAAAATACAAAAAAATCAGGCTAAGATATATTTGATATCTAGAATTCAAAAAATGATGTTTATTTTACCATAGTAATAACATATAAGTTGGATTAATGTATTTAAAATTAATTCTTATTGTCAAAATAAAAAGATTATTTTTTAAGGAATAATAACTGTAAAAAGATTGACAATTGTTTATGTCCAATTTCAAAGTGAAATTACATCCAATGACCAAAATTGGATTAAATGGTAAAAACATAATCTAATTACTCATTTAAAACAATTAAAAATAAAATCTAACCATATAAATAAATTATATTAAAACGCGGTTTTGAATTAAAATATAGTAATTTTAACTATTCATTAAAAATGAATTTTATCAAAAAAAACCAAAAAGTTACCCAAAGTAAATTTTGTTGTCCTGATTCAAAATAAATATTCTAATACATCAAATAGAATATATAAAAGTGACCAAAACAATATTTGATTAGGGTTCTCCATCAAAAGGCATTAAATCGACCTTTTAAAGAATATTGGACTATTTGTGCTTAAAATTAAATTAATTCACATTTTATGCCTTTAAATTTTATTGGATAAATATAAAAATATTTAGAAAACATGTATAATCATAAAGTAGTTATTTTTGTTCATTCCCGCTAATAAAACGACTTGGCATTAACTTCCATTTAAAATAATATTATACCATTAATTTTCAATATGCCCCTACGTTGCGTGCAACGTAAGATTTCAATGAAACTCATTGTTGTGTATCGGGTACACAATCGAACGTAGCATCCCCTTTAGATTAAAATTAAATTTTAATTCAAAAATATTAATAAATATGAAATTTTAATATTATTTATTTTACAGGTATGTTATATCCTTCACCCCTTTTAGAAATTGTATCCTCAGAATTTTTATTCACTTATCAAATAAGTTGGGGTATTTATCCCTCATAGCATTTTCAGAATCCAATGTTGCCTCTTTAACCATATGGTTTTTCTACAAAACCATTACATGATGAATAAACTTATTCTAGAACACTTGCTCTCTTCAGTCAGGAGTCTGGACTGGTTGTTCTTCATAAGAGAGATTCTTTTCCAACTCAACTACCTCTGGGTTCAAGACATGAGATGGATCTAACATATGCTTCTTCAACATTGAAACATGAAAAAGATTATGTACCTGGGATAAACATGGAGGGAAAGACACTATGTACACAACTGATCCAACTTTCTCTAGGATTTCATAAAGTCCAATGAACCATGGACTCAACATTCCCTTATTAACAAAACGCAACACACTTTTCCATTGAAAATATTTGAGAAATACATGATCACCTACCTCAAAATAAAGATCCTTCCTCCGGATATCTCTATAACCTTTCTGCCTGCTCTATGTTTTTCTCATGTTCTTCAGAATCAACTAATCCTTTTCTACCCTCTCTTCTACCAATTTTTGTCCCATCATCTTCCTTTCACCTACTTCATCCCAAAATGTTGTAGTTCGACACTGCTTCCCATATAATGCCTCAAATGGAGCTATCTATATACTGAAATGAAAACTGTTATTATAAGAAAACTCAACCAAAGAAAGATGTTGGTCCCAACTTCCCTGGTAATTCATTGAGAAAGCACGTAACATATCCTCCAAATTCTGAATTGTTCATCCTGAATACCCATATGATTGAGGAAGAAAAGTTGTACTAAAATATAATTCAGTACCCAATGACTTCTGAAGGCCTTTCCAAAAGTTAGAAGTGAACCTGGGATCATGATCAGATACATTGGAGAGTGGAACTCTATGTAACTTAATTATATATTTAACATAAAACTGATAAAGTTTATCTATAGATAGAGTATCTCTAATATGAAGGAAAAGAGAATATTTAGTCAATCGATCAATAATAACCTAGATTTCATTGTTACCTCGATATGTCTTTGGTAATCCCACCATGAAGTCCATGGATATGTTTTCCCATTTCCACTCATGCACTGGTAAAGACTGAAGCATACATTTCAGTAACTTCTACTCTTCTTTAACATACTGACAAGTCAAACACTACACAGTACAATCATCAATATATATATTCATTCTATCCCACAAGTAATACTCCTGAAGATCTCTGAACATCATAGTACTGCCAGGATGAACTACAAACAGTGATCTGTGATCTTCACATAATAACTATTTTTTCAACAAATAATCACAATTCACACATAATCTCTTCCCAATCCTCAAAACACATCCATTATCAATGTTTAAATCAGGAAACATTCCATTTTGAACCAACTCTACCTTTTTCTAAAACTCATTGTATTCCTTCTACGATTTCTTAATTCGGTTGGATAGAGATGATCTCATTGACACCTTAAAAACAGATGAATTTTTTTCACCAACAACTTCGATGCCAAAGTTCATCAAATCGTAAATCAAAGGATCTTGTTCCAAACACAACATGGTTAATGTATCATTTCTTTTCCAACTCACAAAATTAGCCACTTTGTTTTCCTTTTCTAGATTGTAATGAATCATGCAATCATAATCCTTGATTAACTATATTTATATCCTCTGTCACATGTTTAATTCTTTATGAGTGAATATATACTAAAAACTTTTGTGGTTAGTATATATATTCACATTTTACTCCATACAGATGATTCATCCAAATTATTAAAGAAAAAATATTATAGTAGCTAATTCCAAATCATGTGTATGGTAATTTAACACATGAGGTTTCAACAGACGTGAAGCATATGAAATTACCTCATCATTCTGCATCAGGACATAACTGAGTCCTTTCAACGAATATTCATTGTAGATAAAAAATTCACCATTTCTGGAATATAGTGCCAAAACATGAGAATTCACCAATATTATTTCCATTTCCTAAAAACAATCATCACATTCTTTTTTCCAATTGAAATTAACACCTTTTCCAGTTAACTTAGTCATTGGGATAGATAATAATGATAAATTTTCAACAAACCTCTTGTAATAACGTGCCAAACCATAAAAACTATAGATCTCAGTTATATTTGTGGGTCTTGGACATTCTTCAACAAATTTTATTTTAACATGATCAGTAGTTATGCTATTTTTTGAAGCAATGTGACAAAGGAATGAAATTTTTTGTAACCAAAAATCACACTTGCTTAATTTTCTATATAGTTTTTTTCTTTTGAGGTTTGAAAGACAACCCTTAAATGACATCTATGGTTCTATTTAATTTTAGAATAAACCAAAATATCATCTATAAACACAACCACCATTTATCACTTGAGTCCACCAATCCATCACTAAAACAAACTATTCAATTATGATCCCAACCATCTCAGGATGCTGATTTTGAATGACATTTCCCTCTTTATGCCTTCCCATCACAACTACCATATTTACTCAACGAAAAAGAATCCTCAACACAAAAATATCTTAGGAAAATCAACCAATTAATCTGTAAATTTTATATCATTTCAATTTGAAAATAAATTAATTTATGGAAATTAATTTAACAATATCGTAACTCCTAATGTTATCTAAACTGACGTTTGATACAAACAATAATGCCCCGACCTTAAACATTATATAATGTTCAATAAAATGTATAATTCACATTGAAGATATTTTCAGGTTTAGAGCTTTAGAGAATTATCTCATAACCTAAACAAGAAAACTTGAATATTACACGTAGACACTTCTACTCAGTTTCCATTTTTTTATAAAATAAAAACTCTTTGAAAAAATGAGTCATGTCTAGTTCCATTTTTTAGACAGCATGACTTTTCCTTGATCCCATATTTGACCCTGTTCCACATTATTTCCTATGGAAAACATTTCAAAAAAACACGGGATGAGCAAAAAAGCTCAGCAAGGGATACACAAAGAAGGAAAATTGTTAATTTTTCAAAACAATAAGTAAATCGTGAATAATTTATCATAAGAAATACTTTTGACATTTATGAAGTAGTAAATACTCTTTACTGAATAAAATATCATTTATATCCCTTTTGTAACCATAAGATTACCATAAAACCCATAGAAAGATCACATAACATATAGAGGTAACTTGGGACATTAACATACGTAAATGGAATAACCATACGGTCGACTTCCACACATATTTCAAAATGGAATAGCCATGCGTACGAAATCCATACCCAATGCATTAGAGGTTATAACGTAACCACCCATCCTGTTTTATCATGGAAATACCCATCATTTAGTTTATCACATTACCACCCCTCAAATTTCCAAGTACCATTATAAAATCATGACACATAACATTTTCAAATATAAACATTTCACTAATCACTTTTCATTTGAAATCATAAGAAATAATTTCAAGATATTGAAATAATAAATCCATTTCAAACACTATTTTCAATACCAAGTAATGTAATAAGGGAATAAGGGATTTCTTTTAAATTAAAAACATTAAGCCTTATAGAGGAATCCAAATAACGATTATGGCGACGGAGAGGTCATTGTCACTGCAAACATTAAAAATATTCCTTTTTTTGTTTATTAAAACACTTCGTAGATAAATGATTCCCTTTTAATGAAATTAAAATTCAATGTTTTTTATTATATATAGTATATAATAATGTCATGTATAAATCAAAGTATGCCTCAATGAATGGAGATTGAGATGAAGTCCTTTACAAATATCATTTTGTAAATAAAATATATCGATTATGTGTATTCACTATAACCAAACATAAATTAAGTTGAAATAAAATATAAGATATAAAAATTCATTTCTCACATAATCAAATAATGACATTAATAATAATGAGAAGATTAACCTAAAGAATGAAAATTGGGTTAAGAAGTTCCCTTACATCGTGTCCTACTTTACTCATTTGTTCTTTAATTTCTAGAATAATAATATTAAGATAATTTCTACATTATTAAGAAACTTTTAAAATTTTATTATTCCTTTTATATCACTTATTACCTTTCTATAACAATTAGATAATTATTTGATTTCATATCAACATTTTGTCGATATTTGGAACTTGAGTTAAAAATTTACTTATTATAATTACAAGTTTTTCATGTAGTCAATATTCCATTATATATATAATGATATTATTTATTTATATATCTTATATATAATATATATTTAGTATATATATGTATTTATAATATTACATACATTTGGAGATAAGAAATGAAATGCATCGTTCATGGAGATGGTAAGTCGTGTGTATGCATGAATGCTACTTCAATTCATATTACGTATTTCAATGGAATTAAAACATAATGATACATTGGTATATTATAATTCCAATATAATATAATTTATAATATAATTAACTTCATCCTTTAAAAGTCCCATGTATGGCATGAATGAGTCATATCACTTTGAGGGGGCGGTAGTCCGTACTTCCTCAAACGAAATTATCGCATTTAACCAAAATGGAAACTATAAAGGTATGATATAAATGAAAAATAAAGAAAAATAGAGACAATATGAATATAATATATATCACATATATATAATTTTCCATCACAATGTCCACCATGAGAGGCGGTAGTATATAATTGAACAATCATTATTTCATGAGGCGTTAGTTATCCGTCCACAGAAACTATATGTTCATACCCATTAGATGGAGGTGGTTGTAATTTTTGTATGAATAATTCCCATAACAACAACCTAGTATATTTAGGATACTAGTGTTTCTATAAAATAATGGAATAAAAATAGTTTTGGTGGTTGGAGAAAGAAAATAACAAAAAAGAACTTAAGAGAAGATGTTACCTTTAAATCAGGTAACTGCCTTTGGTTTGAACCAAAAGGATTTCATGAAGTGCCTCATACATAAGGTAAGGAATATAAGATAAAGATAGTTATTTAGAGAGTTTATTTGGATAGAGTTTGAATGGTCCAAGGGGCTTGAGGGGTGTGAGTAATGTGTTTGAAGTGAGGGCTTTTATAAGGGGGAGGAGGGGCTCTTTAATAATGTTTGAAAATATTATTTTATTATATAATTATTTCTGCTTTTAAAGGTCCAAAACTCATTAAAGTAAAATATAAGATGTCTCATGTTAGAAATAAAATTATCCAATAATAATTGGACTGATTTTAGAGATACTTTTAATTTTTATAATCTTATTTATTTAAATCATTCCTTAATGATGTAAACCATGCATCATTATTGTGTCATAAAGAATTTTCATTTTCGGATGTCTAAAAATTTTAAGAAAATGCTATTATATATTAAATAATTTTATCTTTAAAATGAATATTTATAGTCTAATAGATAACTTATATAACCCCTTATAAAAATTGTTTTACTAAAAGATATATGATTAGGTCATTTTTGTCTTTACAATAAATTAATTAATATAATGTGTCATTATCACTCTTAAATGGATCTGTGGGGTCCCAAAATAGACCCATGGATGCCCATGTTCAGAATTTACTAATCTAATAGGGTTTGGACAAGTTTTAAGGTAATTTTTTATGATTATAATATTCTTTTTACCTCGAATTACCCTATTTACATTTATCCACTGTAACTAAAAGTAAAGTGTCTATTCACTAAATTATATTTTCATATTATTGAACCACATTTAACTTAAAAATAACAACCATGTATGTTGGATTTTTGAAATTCAATTCATAGAAGTGGTAAAATTTCATTTAAATTAAGAAGTCAGCTTTTTAACTACTACTCAGTGTTTTCACTATTCATCAAAAATTGAAGGTTTTCAAAAAATACCAAAAATTCAGCCTATAAAATATTGAATATTCCAAATTAAAAAATAATTTCTATTTTACCAAATTAAAAACATAGAAGTTGGATTAATTAATTTAAAATTAATTCCCTTTTTCAAAACAAAAAGCATGTTTTTATGAAATATTATCTATCAAGAATTCTACACTTGATTATGTACAATTTCAAAGTGAAATTACTTCCAATGAAAAAAATTGGTTTAAATGGTAAAAATATAATCTAATTACACATTAAAACCAATTAAAAATATAATCTAACCATATAAATAAGTTATACTAAGAGTAAATTTTGATTTAAAATAAATTATTTTTCACAATTCATAAAAAATGAATTTTATCAGAAAAATTCCAAAAAGTTATGAAAGTAAATTTTGATGACTCAATTCTAATAAATATTTTATTTTTTCAAATAGAATATATAAAAGTTCTGAAAACTATATTTGATGAGGGTTCACCATCAAAAAGGTAGTAAATCGATCTTTTAAAGAATATTAAACTATTTGTGCTTAAAATTAGATTTATTCACATTTTAAGCCTCTAAATTTTATAAGATAAATGTAAAAACATTTTACAAATATGTATAATAATATTTTAGTTAGTTCTGTTCATGCCCACCAATACAACGGCTAGGTGTTAAATACCATTTAAAATAATATTATATTATTATTTTTCAGTATGACCCAACGTTGTGTGTAACGTAAGATTTCAACGAAACCTATTGTTGCATATCAAGTACGCCATTGAACATACCATTACCTTTAAATTAAAATTAATTTTTAATTCACAAATATTAATAACTATGAAAATTTCATATTCTGGATTTACCTGGGATGTTACAATTACTTTTAGAAGAGTTATTAAACTTAGGGGAGATATTTCTTTTTTTGTTTATTTTGTTTTGGGCCTTCCAAAAAGGGGAAGATTGTTGAGTGAAATATGCTTTGACTATCTGTTTGATATTTTTGTTTCTGGAAATCACAAATTACTGATTATTTCTAAAGGATGATTTTTTATAAATTGTAATCACATATATTTTGTTTTACATGTTTTTTGTATTATTATCAAAATCATGTATTTCATTCGCTCACATTGTTTTATATGTTATTTTAAATAATAATCAAGAATCGTTACAAGATTATGAACCGCATCGTAATAAGGAATCGTAACTAGATTACGTACTAAATCATAATCATGAATCATAACCAGATTATGTAATGCATCGTAATCAGGAATCATAAATAGATTATGTACTGCATCATATTCAAATGAATCATAACCACATGCATCATAACCACATGCATCATAACCAAATTCATCGTAACCATGTCCAGTGTGACAGGGTTAAGTACTACATCATAATTATTCATTGTAACCATGTTAAGTATTGTATAATATTCATTAATTGTAACCAAGTTATGTATTATAATATTATTTATGCATTGAATCCATGTATTATAACTAGATTAATTATCATCCATTGTAATCATGTTATGAATTGTAACAAGGTTTTAAATTGTAATCAAGATATGCATTATTATCATGGTAAGACTAGTAACCAAGTTATGTATTGTACTTTTGAAATTCTTTACAATATTATCATAACTTTATTACTGATTAAATGTTACTCATACTCATTGTTTCATATATTTGTACATACTATTTTCTTAACTAAAACGATGTCGTTGAATTGGTTATTTACCAATCAAAATGACGTCTTGTATTCTGTTTGTTTTGACCGATGTAATGTCAGGTGTCCAAGTCCCTCCTTATTTTTTGGAGAAATAATACCATTGGAAGAAAAATGACTATTGAAACCTGAGGCCTATAAATAAGAGGTCATTAGAACTAAAATACATATCTTTTGTGTCTGTCTAGTTATAGAGATAGATTTTGTGACTTCTCTCTTGCTTCATGCAAAATCCTTGAAGATACAATAATTGAATAGCTTGTTCCATGTTCCTGTATTTCTATATGTAATTTGTATTTTCTTTGTGAGTCTGGTCATTGTGATAACGATCGAGGGATTTCGGAGATAGGAAGACATGTGGTCATTCATCATATTGAGGTCTTTAAATTTCTTGAATGATAGAGGTGTCGATTACCTTCTTAATTGAGGGATTTTTTGGATAATAATATAGTCATGTTGATCATCATATCGAGGGATTACCAAGGTGGTGGTAATACATACCTTTATCCTAGGGTAAAGGGTACCCTACTATTTGGGATAAAATAATTGTAATAATTTTTCATTTTTGTTGCTATCTGTATTATAATGGGAATTGTATTGTTTCTAATTTCTTTTCATATTCATTTAAATTGTAATTGTTTCAATTACAATTCATTCATTAGATATTGTATTAAGAAATATTTTATGATATATGGTAGAATCATTTACTTTTTTATTACTCAGATAATTGTATTTAATTCAAATATAATTGTTTTACATTACATATAAAATTACATCATATCATATACATCGGATCCTGGACCCTTATGGTCAATTCTATTGATTATGAACTGTATTAGTTTAAGGCCCCATAAGATATGTTATTTTCTTCAGTGTTTAAATTAAAAAAAAATTAATCAAACAATTCACCCAATCATGTATTGTTCCATCTAATATTCATATACATCTATATTACAATCCAACATTTTCAACATTAATCAAGAGTTACATTGGTTACTGCCCTTACAACTGCCACAATGGTTTTTTTAGTTCTCAATTATGGTATTGTATTTTAGATGAAATTATGCTCATTATTGATAATTCTTGATGGATTAGAGTGAATGGAGACGTCCCATTCTTGATGGATTACTAGGTTGGACTGCTCTTATTTTTACAAGGTTTCCACTAGATAACATTAGCATTATATAAGAAAACCTTCCATATTTCATTGATGTAGCCTTAAATGGTGAAAGAAAAATGGATTTCGTTGTCAATAGATCTACACTCCTTCACAACATCTACTTATGGTGAAATTTGGTGATTGGATTACTAAAAAATTCATCATCCTTCCCATACCACTGACATTAATTAACTAACAAAATTAAATTTTCTTGTGTGGAGAATTTAAACTCAAGATTTTCTCTAAGTATAAAAGCATATAAATTGTGGGTATTCATCTATATTCCAAATTCATGTGTTGTAAGATCTCTAAGATTCAATCTATATTACCTTTGTTGGTGGTAATTGGGTTGTATTGATTTATTAGGATCTCACTCTCAACTACATCCTATGGGATTATGATACTTATTATTTATTTCATTATTGATTTATTTTATGATTTAAAATCCATTATGGTGGTAATTCTATGTCTAATGGGAGTATAACTATCTTTATTATAGGTTCCTAGGTGATTTGGGACTTCAGTTACTGTATTTATCATAATGGAATGAACAAACCAAGATGCATTATCAAAATAAATCTATTGTAGGTCTTTTCATCCCTTCGCTCATTATGTAAGGGATACATCCCAATGTTTTACATGCATGAAAATATTTAGTGTCTTCTTACAACATAGGATAATATGTAAAGCGGTATGTTTGGTGAATGGGTGTGATAGAATTCTAATAGATTGTGTATCCAGGGAGATAGGAATAGTGTTTGGATCTTCTCAGGCTCTTGAGTCTCTATTATTATAAGATTTTTTAACTTTTATATAGATTTTAGTTCAATACAAGATGTATCACATGCATTTACCACTTCTACCACCTTACACAAGACTAATAACAAAAAATTAGTGTTATAATTATACTTAAGAATGATGATTAATTTACATTCAATCTTTTCCACCATTACCTGGAGCATTTCTTATTTTTCAATCCTATAAAATCAATTCATAATTTTTAATTTTTAATTGTACACTCTTCAAGAGAGGGTAATATAGTGGCCAATTTCCTAGTGTCCAATGGTGATCAAGGGGTGGGGTTATTGATTTATACAAGGTATTGATCTCATCCACTGGATTTTATGAACATTGTGTGAGGTGAGGTATTTAGACTTCGTTATTCTAACCCTCTATTATTTATTACACATTATTTGTTTCACATTAATCAATAAAATTTTATTTTTCAGTTAAAAAAATATATTTTATAGTGATAATTTTCCCTTTATGACTGCAAATAAATTTTTCCATTTTTAAATATATTACACTATCAAATTCCAAAAATCAAATCTATTTAAAAATATTAAATTTTAAAAATTGAAATATGTTAAATTTAAAATAGTAAATGAACAAATAATTAGAATAGTTTTTTTTTTAAAATGTGACCTCTTATTTAAAAGTAAAAATATAGGTTTTTTAAAATTATATTATAAAATTTATATTTTTAATTATAAAAGAATATTTTTTTATAAATATATTATTTATTTATTTTAATTTATGATTACATAATATAGATACAATAAAATAAATGGTTTTAAAAAAAATTCATTGTAATCACTTGAAATTCATAAATTTCATAAATTCTTAAAAAAATTGAGTTTTAATAATAAGATTATTATGAACACAAAAATTATATTTATTTTTTCAAAAAAAAATTCTAGCATTCAAAAAATTGATAACTTAAATATTCCCATGAATAAAGGTATATTATAGTGCATATTTTTTTGATTGTTTTGGATATAGTGTCAACTTACTACAGTAGGCTCCCATATATTACATGGATCACTTATAAGTTGGGGGTTGATACATTTTAGAATAAATATGAAATGTCACTATATATTGGGAGGTGAAATCAATGATGGATATAACAATGGTGGTATGGTTTACCATATGATGTTTCTTGACATTGATTTTTTTAAAATCATGTTTTGAACCTTTTTGGGATGTGATCGAGAAGCAGTATAAGGAAAAATATATATAGGGGAAGGGACCACAGTATGTTAAAGGGTATAAACCTCATAATGGAAGAATTATATAGCAGTGCTTATGGTGTCTCTCTTACTAGTTTAGTATTGACAAGTGGTTGATGATTCATATTTATTGAGGTGTTTTACTAGAAGATTCATGAAGAATCATTAAAATAATAATTGATAAATTATAGTCCATGGTATTATGGCCATTTTTTGGGTCAGGTCATGGGTGTGTGGGGCCTGTCATTGGTTGGTGGAGGTGGTATTTGGATGAATGTTTCTACGTAGATATAATCTTATATAGTTTCTAGATAAATTCAAATTCTGAATATTATATGTGATATTGGTTGGATTTCATACATTTGCATTGGGATTGGGATGGTCTTGATTAAAAATAAAGCTTAGTAATATAACTTATATAATGGATCTTAGGGTATGAAAATTGAGGATAGTTCCGGTAGATTAATATCCTATTAGATAATTACAATGAGATTTATGATTCGAGTTTATTTGGCTGTTTATTTTTTCTCAAGATTCCTCTATGTATAATGGGCTCGTTATTGTGTTATAAATTAGTGCATCACTGAGTGTCGCCAAATTTTTTTATGAATTATTTTAAAAATGAGTTTAAATAGTTGTTTTTATGTATTGTGGGGTATCATGAGATATATGTTTCACCTATTGGGGAATTGGACATTCCAAAATGTTTTTTGATATGTGATTATGATAGTGGGAAGAGATTTTTAATTTAATTATCTCTTATGAGTTGATTCTTATTGTGTCGAGTTATATAATACCAAATATTAACTTTTTAATGATTCCATGGTGTATTTGGAGACACATTTGTAGTAAGATGTCATCATGATATTTTGATGATAGTGATGAGTGGTCTCTTTTGTTTTTATAATTAGTGTTCCTTCTATTTGGAGTGGTATTGTGGATACACATTATGAGTTCTATGTATGAACCTGATAAATGGAGAATATATTAGAGAGAGATATTGGATGAGATTTATTTTTTAGGACCACTACGGCCACTCAAGTAATAGAAGTGCTATGGTAGGGTTGTTATAAAGACTATTGTTTTTAAGGGTGTAAACTTCTACGAAAACATGAATTCTTGTTCATGGGAAATTATAATATATAAAAAATGCAATCTTCAATAATAAAATGACCTAATTATATTTTTTAAATTATTATATTCATCATGAAATTATGTGTTTACCCTAATTAATGATTATTTTGAGATTCTAAGATTGTTTTAATATCTGAAATCGATTATTATTTTTACATAACGATTAATTACTCTTAAAATGTAAAATTTTATAACTACTAAATGGAGACATCCAATGAAAATTAAAATACATTGGTTTATTAGGGATTATGGACATTTACATAGTATACATAAAAACTCATGTTAGATTTTAATACTAGAGTTTGTATTTTAAATGGTGGTTTCTCTTTATTTTCCATTTCCCCTTCTTCTTAGACCCCTCAATTCTTTTTCTAAAAAACATTCACGGGTAGGGCAACACCCAAACTCCAATATATATATATATATATATATATATATATATATATATATACTAAGGGAATTAGATATATGGTTTCAACATAAATATTCAAAGGAGTGGGATCATGATATAGAGGGTGTAGAGCATAGATCCATAATTATTGAATCATTGATTTCACCAAGAGGTATTCCATATTATGGTTTTTCAATGATATACCCTATTAAACTATAGTTTTTATTTTTAAATGTCATATATAGGACACATGGATCATTATAGGAAGTTTATAGGTATAAACGTGAGAGGAATATTGATATTACACAAATCATATGGGATTTAATGTTGGATTATATAACTGGAGTTTGGATAGATTATGGGGTTTTCTCTTTTTTTAGAATGTATTTCTAACTGTATTCCCACCCCTACAATTCTATTTATAACACACACTCCTGGGTGGGTCTTCACAGGTACACCATGAAATATATACATATATATATATATGTAATTAGGGAGATTTTGGTTACATGCCTTTTTTGAGGAGCTTGATCATGATGTTTTTGGAGCAGATCTTTAATCCAAGATTAAAGCATTATTGATTTCACCATGAGGTAAGTCTTATTTTTTGTATTCTATTTATTAACTATTTAAAATATATTTTTTACTTGAAATTTTGGTATATAGGTCATTAGGATCATATTATGTCCAATATATACATGATTGGGCGGGAATCATGGGCTTCAAGGAAATCAAAATAGATTTCAATTATAGAAACCTGATCACACAACCACAAATAAATGATTTTTAAATAAATTTTTTGATCAAATTTCAACAACCCATAATTTTTCTTTACTTTTATATATTTTTTAATCAACCCCTTCCCACCCCAACACAAACACATAGACACAAATATTTTACAACTTTTCCCCTCCACCCATTCCCTCACCCCCATATGTGGAAAGGTGGATTTGAACCCCAAGACCCTCATGGTTGTCCCAAGGTAGGAACGCCCCACTCTCCGGCACCTTTGTAAGGGTCCCACATGTGTGAACCCACCACATTGTCATCCAACCCTTTGGGAAATTCCCATTGATGATAATCAAACCTAAGGTTTCCATGTTAAATGGTCATCACCAATACCACTACAACAATTCAACTTTCCATACATATTATACACATAGTTTTATTTATATATAATTTGTTGTTTATTCTAATAAATATTGTTTTCTGGAAATACTTCATTGTTTGTATATGTAAATATATAATACATTTCTGTAGTTAAATTTATATTTTAGGAATATTATTTATTAATAAATATTATTTGTGTATTTGTATATATATATATATATAATATTTATTTAATATTATTTTTGGATTAGATGAATACCATTTCATATTTATACATAATATAATATTTACTCTAATAAATTTATCTTTTAATATATATTTGAATAATAAATTTTCATTTCATAATATACATATTTTTAAATTTATATATATATATAATGTTTATTTTATGAATACCATTACTTAATTTATTTTTATTCCATGAAATATGTATTTATATATCATTGTTTCTATACTTATTTATATAAATATATAATGTATTTATTTATTTACTAGTAGAAAGAATATAATATAAGATATATATATATGTAATATAATTTAACCTATATATTTATATAATTACTTCTATACAAGAAATTGTTTCATTCTATATATTATTTTTAATTTATTTTCTTTATATGTGAAATTTTCATTCATGTATATTTTTGACATTAATTTTATGACAAAAATAATATTACTAATTATTATTATTATTACACCTATTAATTAAAGAATCAATATTATAATTTTTTTATAAATACTATAGATTTATTTTTTAATATATATCAAACATAAATTATATTAAATGAATTTATATTATATATTTATTTATGTAATTATATACATTTATATTATACCATGTATTCAAAATATATACATAAACAAAAAATTAAATACATCCAAAAAATGAGAAATATGTAATATAATCAAGTTATATATTATACATTTACTATATTAATTTTTCATTAATATGGTATGCTATAACATATATAATATAATTATATATATTATAAGTAAATTTATATATAATAAAATATTTATAATATAATATAATTATATAATATATATACCTTTATATTTATTTTTCTCTATATTATATATAATTGTATACATAATATAATATATCATAAAAAAATATATAATACAGGTATAATATAAATCATAATATATATGTATTAAATAAATGTAATGTATTTATAACCCCGTATATTTTTTTGAAGAAGGTAGTGAATTTTACAAAGACCAATGAAAATGTATTATAAAAAGAAAAAAAGGATACATGATTCTAAAAGATGATATCATATTATAGTATTTATCAGGAAGAGAAAGTAAATCAATGGGGAGATCAACTCTCCAGGTAATGTTGTGATTTAATCCCTTAGTAACAAGTCCATACAAAACCATGTTTTCTTCCTGAAAAAAATTATGTCATGATGTAGTTGATGTCAAGGTGAATGCAGAGGTAATCCATCCAACAGGTAGTAATTAGCCATGAAATACGATTCACACCATTCCAAATTGTTTGCACAATGGTTTTCGAAGCAAATTCAATCCATAGATTGTTCCAAACAACTGTTTTTCAAAATAAATTGCATGAATCATACTCATCATTTTGACCTCCAGATAAGAGGTGATTCCACAACATCCAAAAACTCATCTAAAGATATGAAAATGATGATTCCTGAAGATAGAGACATAACATTTGGGACCCAAATTGCCTTTGGAGTCACCATCCATATTTACATTAATACAAAAAGAAAATGGGGCTTACTAAAACACATAAAAAGTGCGTCAGGGTTGGAAAAAATTCCAATAATCTAAAGACGCTACAGAATCCCAAAGTCATTCACAGTGTTGCTACAATAGACCCTTTGCAATGATTCAACTTCATGTATGGAAATAAGGATATATATCTAACCTAAATTAAGGATGAATGAGAAATTATTATAATTTATAGACTTTCCATCATACCATATGACATGATGATGCTCAGAAACAGCAGCAAGGAAAAGTTTCTTAATTTGACGAGAGATTTCCATATACAGAAATCTCTTATATTGAGTGTGGACATAGTGAAGAACCAACCATATAAAATAAAAATTTTCTAACTGATTATTCCAAAGATTAGAAGTAGGGGCACATGAAGGGAAAAGATGATTATAATCTTCTCTTTGTTGATTACAGATGAGACACTTAGATCAGAGTTGAATTCCAAAAGATCGAAGTAAACTATCGGTGGGAACCCTGTTATGAGAATGATTCCAAATATGTGTAAATCATGAAGGATTAAACCAATGTTTTAAAAATGAAAATTATCCCCAAAAAAAATTTAGACCTTCAAAAATAATGTTTATAAAAAATTTCAAAGTTAAGAAAACCATTATGGGAAAGGTCCCAAATTTTAAAATCATACGTGTTAGAAAATTTTTAGTTGTCAGTGACATCCATAATAATGTTAGGGAGGCGATCATTTTGATTATATAGAATATCCCTAATTGACAATTTTGTACTCTTAGAAAATTGATGATGAGGACTCATTAATATTAAGGGATTTCTAGTCCATTTATTAAACCCCAAATTCATGGAGGAATCCATGTAAACTCTCCATTTGGAGTTGGTCATAATACAATATTATGAATGTTTAATGTATTCTAGATAGAAAAGATGAGAAATTAGAGTTTACATTCTTTATTTAGTCAGAAAATCTATTTTTGAGAAAATAAAAAGAGTCAGATCCATTGTAAAGAAGATTCCAAGTGATTTTGACATGAAGTGCCTCATTAGAAAACATAATAATTTTTATGACGAGACCACCTTTATTTATAGTTTTTCAAAATATAAACCAAGGGATGGTCACAAGTTTTCTTTACAGAGTGCTACCTGTCCGTAAATGTTTTTTGATTGAAGTATTCATTTATTGATAAGAGAAAATGGTCATTTATAGACCAACATATAGTAATCCATTTTACAAGTAATTCATGATTTTAAAACACATATTTTACCTGCCATAGAGATAGAGATTTACCATTCTAATAGGTGATTTGATTAAGTATGTGGTAAAAAATTCTAGAAAAGTAACATGACTTGGGTCATCCCAAAAAATGGGAACATGAAGATATATAATAGGAAAAGAACCTTCATTTTTGACTAAATTATGGATTACATTAAATTTCCTATTATGTGTAATGTTTCTCCTAGAAAAATAGATGATCTCTTCTAAATAATATCTTGTCCCAAATATCTTTATAATGAGATTGATAACATTTGAGGTTTTGAAAATATATTTTACCACCTTTTAAGAACTGGATGATGTCCTTATCATATAACAGGTGTGTGGGAGCATTCACATCCTTAAAAACATGTATAGGATTAAGCTTGTTCTGGCCCACAAGACAAGTGACCAAGCGACAAAGATAGTCTTATGAAATGGAAAAAATAATAGAAGTTAGTGGATAACATTGTCTAAATCCTTTGGTTCAGTTGAAAAGGATCATAGGGGAGACCTTAACTATAATTGAAATAGAGGTCAAGTTGAATAGGGTTTTGATTATAGTGATAAAGGAATCATTAAAACCAAAACATTTAAGAACCATGAAAATAAAACTCCAGTAAATGGTTTCATAATATTTTCTAATTTCATCTAGAAAGACATAGTTTTTGGTCTAGTAATCGGCTGGAAACATTGTGAGGGGGATCATGGTTGTATATAAGTCACAATAGACCCCATGTGTGGTACAATTCATAAGGACATATGGGGTGTAGGAAAACATGACATGTGAACAAGATGACTAAGAAACCTATGGGGGGAATTATTCTTTGGTAATACCCTCTGTGATAGGATATGGAACATTTTTAGAAGAGGGTTTTTATATTTCCACTTTTTACTTAGTGAATCATGTCATGTGACATCCCTGAAGAGTTTTTTAGTAATTTTTTCCCCTTAGGGATGGAATTAGACTAGCGAGGAGTCCATTATTAGTATTCTTCCATTTAGAACATGATTGTGGTCCCCCTAACTTTTTTAAGGAAATTTATGTAGTTATATATGGATTATTTGAGGTTAGATAGGATTCCATTAATTATATTTAATTCACAATACTTATAAGGAATATGTGATGTGATAACTAGGTGACAGTTCTCGAGATGACTATATGATGTGGAATTGAATATCAAAGTGAAATTGTTAACAAAATTTCCTTTTTATATGGAGACCAAGGAGTGCATTCCCATGGTTTGATTTATAGATATATTTGGTGAGTTTATCAACCTTGGATGACCTTTGGTGTTGGATATGTTCTTGTGAAATTATGGCTTTCCTATGTCATTTCTAAGACCATTATATGGTTTTTAGAATATTGAAGTATTTTTTACCCACTATGTTTAGGGTGTTGAACATTTCGATGATTTTTAAATAAACTAACCCATGTCTTGTGAACACTCAGTTATGTGACCTGGGGGTCCTCATTGGGTTCCTCAAGGGGATGTTAACCCATGATAGAATGTTTATATGACATTAATGATTATGTATTCCACCTTTGAGAGCATGTTATTTTATGAGTAGTTTGTGTCTATGGTTTTAGTGACATGCATTTTCTTAAAACAATGAAAAAATTTCAAAAAACATTATAGAAAAAATAGAAAACCCTTATATTCTATGTTGAAATAGGTTTTATAGGTGTGATGTGATTCCCTATATGTTTATAAAATTTTAATTCCTAGATGTTTATAATTGATTTGGTTTCTTGGTAAATATGGAATACTATGGATATGTCCTCATATTTACCTATGATTCTAAAGGATTCCCTAGATAGTTAATTAAGAGTTGTACTATGGGTATATTTTTATTACCAAGGTGGTCACACTATAATTTTACTATAATAATATCTTCATTTCTTACATGGTCACTATTGAATTAAATTTGGGTTTATATGGACTTCTTGGGTGGTTCCCCGTGGAACTACCAACGTGCCTATCTAGACACTCAAGGGGTGTTAACTAGGAATCAACTCATGTATCTATCTATATTTATTTGGGCGTCAAAAAGTTATCAATTTAGATTCAATCTTTCTTTCAAAGTATTTTATCAATTATTGAAAAAATATTATATGTAAAATGTATGGGTTATTAAATTAGAGTAAGAGTAATTGTCTCTAGATTTCCCATTTTATTACTCTATCATTGGTCATTGTGTCAACTAAAATTTATGGACTGATTATGTTGTGAGACACATTATATTAAACAAATTTTGAAGAAGTTATGATATTATGGTATTTTTTCAGATGAGAAATATGTGACTGCTACTAGTCAGTTTCATATGCTTAGAAAAATCATTCACTGGTTGATTTTTGTTGGGTCTATATTGGTGGAACGGTAGAACACATAGATATACAATGATTTAATTATTTATTTTTATGCCTTCAATTGTTTTTCTAATCATGGTATCTCAAATGTAAATTAAATTATCTGGAAAGATGATATATTGAAAACCATTCGTGATGGACTAATGGGAATATATTTATCACCATATATATAGGAAACCTAGATTTGGTGAAATGAATTTTCTTTCCTTAAGGTTGCAAACAGGATGTGATGTGCATCGAGATGGTTTTCTATCATTCTTGATTGAGATTATCAATCTATAAATGGAAATAGATACATTTATTTTGGAATAGATAGGGGATAGGAGGATAAACATTATTAATAAAATTTATTTCATTTATTTTAATGACTATTCAACCCATTAAGTGATAATTTGTTGTTAGTTAGCATGATTATGAGTCTGTATGGCTATATTATTACTAAAATCAATTAATTATATATATATATATTACTATTTAATATTTTGTATCTAATTTTTTATTATTCATCATGATGTTAGGTTATTTTTATTTTTTTATTTCTTACTCTAATATGAGGATATATTCCCTATATTTTAACACCACATACCCTTGTCGATAGTTCGTAGACTCTATAATAAGTTTATGTGAACTAGTCATCATGTTGTTTTTTATTTTTTGGACATATATTAACTGGTATATAGTAGTAGGACATTATAACGTTTTCATTAATAATTAAAAATTTTATAAAAATTGTTAAATGGGAGGTTACTAAAAAATGTTGGGTTTATTAAATTATTGTAAATATTTTTAATTTCCTATATATATATTTTTTAGTAAATTATAATTCGTTAAACATAAATTTTTTGGATATATTTAGGTTTCTAACATAATATTCTCTAATACTTACATTAAAAATGAATCATGGGTAATAAGATATTAGTCTAATTATATGCATGATGTGATATTGATTTAAAATAACTCGAATAGTTGTTTCATGTATAACGATTAGTTTCATAACTTGACATGAAACAATTATAACTTCCAAATCATCAGCAACACAAATAGTGGACATGTTACTTTTGGAGAAAACATACAAGAAAAAATCATCATAATTAGTGGTAATTACTTTGATGGAAAACTATTCCCATCTATTTATTTGAATAATTTTGGACATTAAATAATCATTAGTACTTGATAACTATGTGAATAGGATTACCTTATAAACAAAAATAAGGATAAATGTACTCTCCATTATAAAAATGGAATATTAATTCTATTTTATAATGGGAATGAGAATATTTATAGACCTGACATAAAAGAAGTTATGAATTGAAATTATCCATGTTTTTTTATTATTGATCATTTTTAGTTTGTCTACCATAGAATGTTAACACATAGTGACATTCAGAAACCATAATATCTTTATAGGAAAGGTCATGTTCAATATAAACCAATACACATATTCATTTAAACTAGAGTTTTCAAGCCTCACAAATTTTTGTAGCAACATAGGTATAGATTTTTTATTTTCAGAGAAGTCTATAAATCTATATTCTTATTGTTTTCCCTCAGCTATTTATATTGTCCTATAAAAAATCAATATAGGTGAAAATTTTTTGTATGTATTTTTTTACTATGGAAATACATAAATAATGACCAAATTTTCATCCTAAAAATAAAAAATATTATTTAGTTTCAAAAAATATTATATTGAAATTAAAAATGATAATAACATAAATTTGATTACTCTTTGGACTTAATGATGGGTTATGTTTGTAATAATATATTTTTATGTAGTTATATGTTATAATAAATAAGTGTTTCATAAAATTATTTGAATATGAAATAACCCTATTAACATTTTGATGAAAATATATAAATTCTAATAGATTTAAATACATTCAACACAATATGAGAATGTTCAAATTAATGTGATATTTAATTTCAATATTATATAATCAATCTCATAACATTTAAATACAATTCATAAAATAGAGATAATTTGTTTCCTTATAATTATTAATAAAATATTATGTAGGATTTTAAAATTATTATTTCTAAATTTATTAGAATTTGAAATAAACATTCATTATAAAAATATAAAATGGAGGTTATTATTTTTAATGTATTTGTTATATAAAATTTTCTTATATTTATTATCTTTAATGTTGTTTAATTTTCATTGAATTACATATGAATTTCATTATGGTTTGTTAAAATCAATGATTTTCAAATATGATTATAGGTTGTCTAACTCAACATAGTGGTGAAATATTTTGATTTTAATTTTCACTAGAGCCATCATCAATAGAACAAATTCATCTATAGGTATAAAAATATTACATCTCACTAAATGTTCAATCTATATTATATTATCTTTCATGTAGTTCTCTATTTTACTAAATATTTATATCTGTACATAATGGTTTTCCAAGGATATGATTTCCATTTAAAAAAATTCATTTACTAAGGGGAGAGTTTATTGTATTCAACTGATAAAATATCATTTAGATTTAAGAAATTTATACTTTTATAGTATTGAATTTAATATGAGACTATGTATTTTTGTTAAACAAAGGAAATTTAATTAAGCTAATATTATGAAATAAATATAACTTAATTCAATTGAAATTTTAAATCCTTTCATAAAATTATTTCCTTTCAAAGGAGGATGTATACATAAAATCATTAATTTAAAATTCAAAATGTCTTCTTTCATGGTTACTTTTTAATATCTAAAATAGGGGGAGATTCAAAAAATGGTAATTTTTCCTAATACTATATTATTTTACTTGAAAATATTTTCTATATTTTAATTTTTGAGAAGTGGATATGTTTGAAATTATTATGATTATTTAATTTAATATATTTAAATAAAAATTCAATGGTGTTTTTATATGATTCTTATAGCTTGTGAATGTATAATAGATTAAAATGATAAAGTATTTTATTTTATATTTGAATCAAACTTGTATATTTTTATGTCTGTCTTAGCCCTTTGAAAAAATGGGTTATTATTATTTCAATGATTAATTTTAATCATTTTATCTAGAAAATTGAATGCACACTTTAGGATGTTTGATTTGACTTTATTTGTTTATGAATTTTTTTAAAAAATATAATTAAAATTTAGTTAATTTAGTTTCCATTACATGATCAATTTAAATCATTCTACAAGAAATATAGTGATGAAAGATTGAATCTATCTCATGTTGAGGTGAGATGGTGTGTTTAATGATATATTCAAAAAAATATTGTATTCCAGTTTCAATTGAAACTCTTGAATTATGGTTTATATTCATATGATTTTAATATATTCATTTATAAATTGAACCATTCCATCATAAATTAGGAGACACAGTCTTACATTATATGAATATAATTTAATATTCTAAAGTTTTCTATTCAATTTGAAATTTGGGACGAACTTGTTACCAAGAGAACTCTCAATCAACACAATAGTTCAAATTAAAAGTGGTTTTTCTTAGTGATACCATTTTATGAGGATTTAATTTTTAATATATTTTATATTTTCCTATTTAGTATTCATTAATCTTCAAATCATTATGATTTAACAATTTTTGGGATCAGATGATAGAGGATTTCATAGAACTAATTTAATGTGTTTTTTATATGAAGTCTACCATAAACAATCCTATTCAACCTATATCATGGGTTGTAAAGATTGAATATGCATTAAAGTATCCAACAAGAACATCAAAATTGAGTATGACATATGTCATATATCTATGAATATTAGAGAAAAATTCATATATATATATATATATCAGAAACATGATATATTGTAAATTAACAATCGTAAAAAATAATATCATAGAAAATTAAACATGTCCAATATCACATAAAGTCATACCTAAATATAGAAATAATATGAAATATGAAAATAATGGATGAAGGTTATAGTGGAAGAGTATAAAAAATAATTCATAAAAATATACAAATAATAAATACAACAACTACCACAAAAATCCATTCCCAATTGAAGTATCTTAAATTACTCCAACCATAAAACTTGACTCTAGCATCACCTATGACTTCAATATTGAACCCACACATATATTTAAATAAAAAGGGATAGATTACACATTCAAAATAGATATCCTCTCCACTACATAATAATAGATAAAAAAGGGGTTATTATTATTTAAATGATTAATTTGCATTTTTTGTTCTAGAAAATTGAAGGCACATTTTACGAAGTTTTATTTGACTTTAAATGTTTATGATGTTTTTTTTAAAATATAATTAAAATTTAGTCAATTTTGCTTCTATTCCATGAATAATTTAAATAATTCTATAATAAATATAGTGATGAAAGATTGAATCTATCTTATGTTGAGGTGTGATGGTGTGTTCAATGATATATTGAAAATAAATTGTTATTCCAGTTTCAATTGAAACTCATGAATTCTGGTTTATATTCATATGTTTTTTATATATTCATTTATAAATTGAACCATGCCATAATAAATTAAGAGATATAGTCTTAAATTATATGAATATAATTGAACATTCCAAAATTTTCTATTCAATTTGAAATTTGGGATGAACTTGTTACCAAGAGAACTCTCAATCAACACAATAGTTCAAATTAAAAGTGGTTTTTCTGAGAGGTACCATTTTATGAGGATTTAATTTTTAATATATTTTATATTTTTCTCTTTAGTATTCATTAATCTTCAAATCATTATGATTTAACAATTTTGGGGATCAGATGATAGAGAATTTTTTGGAACTACTTTAATGAGTTTTTTATATGAATTCTACCATAAACTATCATATTCAACCTATATCATGGGTTGTAAAGATATAATATAGTATAGTCCATAGGGTATTCTTAGTCCCCTTGCATGGTAGAGAGTTATTGGTCATCAAGAATACTTCTTTTGTATTAAATCTATCCTAATAAATGAATAATAACATTAAAGTATCCAACACGAACATCAACATTGAGTATTCCATATGTCATATATCTATGAATATTAGAGAAAAATTCATATATATATATATATATTTATATGTCAGAAACATGTTATATTGTAAATTAACATTCATAAAAAATAGTATCATAGAAATGTAAACATGTCCAATATCACATTAATTCATACCTAAATATAGAACTAACATAAAATATGAAAATAATGGATGAAGGTTGTAGTGGATGAATATAAAAAAATAATTCATAAAACTATACTAATAATAAATACAACAACAACCACAAAAATCCATTCCCAATTGAAGTATCTTAAATTACACCAACTATAAAAGTTAACTCTAACATCACCTATGACTTCAATGTTAAACCCACACAAATAATTAAACACACAGGGATTGATCACACTTTCAAAATAGATATCCTCACCATAACATAATAATAGATAAAAGTAATTGTGATTTTCATTTGGGTATGATATAAATTTACAAAATAAACTACACAATTACTTTTTTTCCAATACATTAAAAATCAATTTATTTGTTTTCTATCATTAAACATTTTAAAAGATAACATATTTTCTAAATTAGATTAATATATGTTTTAATAAAATAATTATGAAGAAAAATTCATAAGAGATACTATAATTATTTATCATACAATTTTTAAAACAAGAACTAATACAGAATAATTAAAATCAAATTTTTCATGAAATTTAATAAAAAATATAACTGAATCTTAATACATCATATGGTTCATATTAAGAAAAATTAAAAATAACTATGGGATCCTAAGTGCTCTAGGATTGTCACAGAACAATGAAAACATTATGAAAACATAAAATCATCATTTCTAGATACAAAACAACATACCCAAACACAATGTGCTTCCCTATCCATCCTAATAAAGGGTAGAATAACAAAAGTAGGGAAAACTACTATATTTTCACCACTAGTTATAGAGTAATCATGCAAGATAATAAAAAATATTCCATGGCCTCTGACTAAATTTACTAAAAACACCATGATATTTCAATATATGTAAGTTCAAACAATAATGACACCATAAATTGTATATATATCTGTACATAAATCATGAAAACATAAAATATTTCAAAACATGACCAATGAATAAAATTTAATGAAATTTCCCCATTTTCATAAAATTCAATAATTATAGATGATCCCATTCAACAGTCACTATACATAAAATATAATTAATGAAACATATAATTTTTATTATATAAGGGATTGTGACTTAAGGGAATCCTAATTGTTTCCAAAAAAAGATTTCTCCAACCAGAACTTATAAGATTTTTTTGTAAAACCATGTTATAATATTATTTTTTTTTCAAAATCTAATATAGAGATATACTATAATAATTTAACCATTTTCATTTCTCAACCTCATTGTAAGACAAGGAACCTAATTATTTTATAATGTAAACCATTGAGAGAACATTTTAAATACCTGAAATGCACTTAATGTGGGTTATGTCATTTTCAAGGTCCATATAAGAATATATTCAGACACATTGTGTGCAAGTAATTTGAAATAGTGTTTGTACATTATAGAATATAATCAAAAGCCTCATGCGTCAACTGAAAGTCATTTTTAAGACATTCTCCTACTACTAAAGTAATTAAATATACAAGGTAAAACCTATAAAGGATAAACACATGTTACATAATGAATTATAAATAAATGTTCTAAATTTAATGTGTTATGAATTTGACTAGATAAAATTAAAATCATTAATTTAATGGGATTGGGTTTTATTCCACTATAATCAGAAATGAGGAACACATAAAATCTCACCAGAACACTAAAAATTTGAATCCTCCCAATTAACGTCAAATATAAAAAAACCATTCATAATTGGGACAGATTTCAGGAATGAACTAGAGAGTGGAAAATGGAAATATATAAAGAAAGAGGCTTGGATGATATTAGATTAATAAATTGGATTCCATGCTTGAATAATCCTATATAATTACCATTGGTTAATAGTATAGAACAAGTTTGGATATCACTGGGGGTCAAGAGGTATGAACTAGGATACAAAAGAACCTAAATAGATAAATATTAATGTGTAAAAATGGTAATTTTGTATTTTCATGAATTTTCTATATAGGGCCTCACTAGGGTGTTACTAGCCATCACTATAGTGTGGTGCACTCCGTTAAGGTATTAATACCAAAGAAAAATGAAATTCTGTATCTCATCTCATAGTTTAATATAAAGTGTTGTCAAAACCCACCAATCATGCACTAAAAATGGTGGTCATCATGGCCTCTAAAAAATTCCCATCACATGTGGACTATGATATATAGTAGATGTTGATATGATCCCCATTCACCCTAATCTTCCCAATGAACATACCACAACAACCAAAAACTCTCCACATGTGAATATTAGCCACACTAATTTCTCATAGGGAAACCACTAGGACAAACTACCAATTTATGTTGTCATTTCACTGGTCTCAATATCATAGTCAGAAAATATACCACCACAACACTCTTGGTGCTCATGAAAAATGGTTTATTTATGTTATACTTCCCCCTTAAACTAAAATTAATGTCCTGAAATCCCCATGAAATCATGAAAAAAATACAATTGAATAGAATAATAATAAAAACAAGTAAATACATATTATCATTAATGAAATAATATAGGTCAGACTATAATCACTCTTCTCACCATTTCATATTCTTCCCTCGTAATGTAAAAATAGAATGGTTGATCTCAAAATAATTGAAAATCAATTTCTTCTAGATAAATTTAACTATATATTCTAAAATATATAATTCTAACAAAAACACTATCTAGAACCCAATCATCTATAGAAAACATGACTATACTAGAAGTACCAATTTTCTCAAAAGGTGGTTATAATTTCTTTCTCTTAGATTGTCAATCAATTTAATAAAACAAATTATCAACCCAAAAGTAAAAGGTTAAAGGAATAATTCTTAAAAATTTATGCCAATAATAATATCATACCTACACCATGTAAAATAAATATAAACAATAGTCATGCCACCATCTAATACATGGAGGATAAGGAGAGACTAAATATCCTTTTAATGGTGTGGGTGAGTTAGGTGAAGAATATAAATTACATTCTTCAATCTAAATTAGAGAAATAACCATCATGAACATGAAGAAAATGATACCAAAAAATATCCTTCAGTTGTAATAAGCTTTTATATAATGGTATTTCTACAATTTAAAGACACACATTAAACCCAGATTGCTAAAATTTAAAACTACACCAAAAATTCTTTAGGATCCAATATGTCAAATAAGTGATACTAAATTATATCCAAACAATAAATCATATTTCTATACCACTATATTATTATAAATCTAAAATATAAAATATTTCTAAATATAACCAAAAAATTTAATGTTAAATATAGTACAACACAATCATTGATATGTTCTAATATATTAATATTATTACATTGATCAAGGCCATAATTAGTAAACACATTATCATATTGAAAAAATTATAGAGACTAAGGGTTTTTCAAAAATAGTAGAACTATATTAATTCCACATACATGTAATTACATCTCAAAACCACTTTTAGTTACCTATACAACCACAGAAATGGATTGTCAAATGTGTCTCCCAACACAAATGCTTTTTGTTCCCTACTTTCACTCACTAATGGTATAGTAGATACTTACATCATGAAAAATATTATTTCAATAAGTATAGTGTCCTTGAAAAATCCTTAATTTTTATCACTATATACTCATTTTCTCATTCCTTTTACTTGATATTGGTTCACTTCTCCTGCAGAGAGTTGATGAATTATCCACCTATGTTATTCCAGGCATGAAAACATCTACTCGAATGTAATTATTTTCCACTTATTTATATGTATTAATAGAATTTGAAGTATCTATTAATACAATATCTATGATAAAACCTATTATAATTTAATTTCCATTAAATGTATCATATAATTCTAGTTTTGGGAGCTATAATACACATCCAAAAGGTCTATATACGAATTCAAATATCAATAAGTAACATTTATAGTTGGTATTTGGTTCCACTTAATTTGATAAAATTTAAAATATTATTATTTAATTAAGCATGAATAATTCATTGAATGCCTCAAATGAATTATTCTTAGATTACTTCATCTACAATTTCGACCTTTTAACATGTAACACTTACCATATCATATAATGTAATAAAACATGAGTATAATAAATTCAAAAATGTCATTCTGGTTTAAGGTCATCATGATTTTCAAAATCCATTCATCTATGTCCTTACTTATTCACTTTCCTTGAAAAATTTTGTATTTAGGATATGGAATAAATGAAATAAGTAAATATGTTGAATTGGGGAAGGAATTAAATAAGGACCCATTTCTAGAGAAAATGAGTAAATCACCTTGGATAGACCTTAATCAATTATTGTACTTGCTGGTGAATAAAAACTGACATGTCAGTCACAAAGATCCTTAAGAAATAGTTTGGGTACACATTAAGAGAAATTTACATAATGATAATTAGAGTGACTCAATGTATATATATTCTTGAACAAAATAACAAATCAACAAATCAACCTCAACTAATATAATAAAATTAAAAACTCAACAAAAATGGTCTTATTAAAATTTCAAATTTTTAGGTATATTATTTCCCCAATCACTTCATTATAAAGAATACTTATCAACATGGGAATAAAATTTAAAAAAATTAAACATTTCAAACCTAATCATTAGAAAAATAATAAACATTAAACACTATTAAATAGTCCCCAAGAAAAGTTGTTCAATTTATTAAAAACTATAATTTTGCAACATAATAGAAACCCTAAAATGCATAAGAATAGTTTTGTAAAACTATGTTTTGTTACAAATTTTAAAAAAAAATTGAAATTTTATTGAACCATAGTATTATTCCATAATAAATAAAACAAAACAAAATAAAATATAAATGAAAAATAAATCATTGAGAAATAATAAATAAAAGAGTCCAATTTGTTGTGAAACATAAAATCAAAAAAAAATCCATATCTACATGATGGTTACCCATACTATTTCGAAAACAGTGTTCTTCCTATAGGAAGTCTGAGCAAGGATACATATACTACTTCACATGTTCTATATCTAGGATTAAATGTTGTGTAGCATCACCATGTTACTATAAGACTATTATAAAATTCTCATTCAAAAAAATTATATATCAAAATATATATCATAACCAACCAATAAAAAATTAATAGTCAGATATTATGTACAAACCACAAAATAACCCATGAAACATCTCTCTTTTAAAGACAAGCACATCCTAGAATACACTAAAAACACAATTCTTGTTACCAAAGGATTTTATTAGGCACCAAATTATGTTCTACATATTTATCTCTAAAAATGATATGTCGTGTGTAATATAAAACAAAACTAAGAATTATGAATACTCAAATACAATTCATTCAAAAACCAACTCAATCCAATCATGTCCAAGGTGCTCGATCTAATCAATAAAAATGAATGAGGGTTATTCAAGAAACCCAAAGATAGATTAAAATCTCCACTTCTTATGTATACTACATTTTTAATTATTTCATCCAATTTATTCAATATAAAAAGAAAAGACTCCACACTAGAAATTCAGAATAATTACATCATATGGTTGAGGTTCATGCATGAGAAATGATGTATAATAAATAACTATAACCAAATATGGATTAATTTAATTTAACAGTTATACATAAAAATAATTGATAATAATAATCATGGAATAGATCATATAACGTGGAATGCCAAAAATTTAATACAAAATAAGAAAATGGTATTTGTAAAGGATAGTTGTAGAGTATAAAAAATTATTCATAAAAAACTAATAGAATTAAATACCTAACCTATAATACATTTTAATTTTGAAGTAATGAATAATTTCGTACCACCTAAATCAAAGATAAATATATCATCATTATATTCCTAAAAGTGAGACATGTGTTAATCCCCTAATATGATTTGTGTGAGAAAATTTTCTACTCAGAATGAAACCTAAGACACAAACATTATATAAAATATAGAATCATTTAATGGTTGTCCAAAATACCTTTTTAATTTTAAAATCACATTTTTTTTTATAACTAGTACCAAATAATTATAATTTTATACTTCATTAATTCAAGAATAATTAGAAACTTTTATTTAATTTATAATATTACATTTCTTAAAACTATCTTAATTAGGAAGAATAATATTTAAAAGAAGTATGTAGCGGTTCCTTAAAAAAAATATTATAAAAAATCCAAATATAAGTAGTTGAATACACTCTCGTCTTATATTTTTATAAAAAAATATATAACTAAAACATTATATATAATACAAAAAATATAGAAAAAAATATAACAAGAATCATGGAAATATAAGAGGCTTGAGGATGAACTAGAATTATTCTAACATGTTCACTATATAGGGAGACCAATGCAAGAGGGAAATCCCTAAATTAACACCTAGTTATATTGTACATAGACTAAATTAGGGGGGAATCCTATATGAATACAAAACTATAACTCTAGGTAATCCATCCATATCATAATTGTATTTTAGATTAAAACCTTTTTGTTGGTACCCCACATAACATCCTACGATTTCATATAAAATATCAATAAATTTTAGTTGAAAAAAAATTTCACCATATAATACATATTTATTTTTATAAATAATCTCTACCACAAACAATTATAAACCTCACCTATAAACCCCATTTATAGTAAAAACTATTTTTTACCAAATACATATACAGTACCCAACCCCTTTGCTAGGAACTACCTGTAACGCCCCGGTTCTGGAAGCCTCTCAAAGGCACCCCGTCCCTGGTTGGTCACATGGCCTCAAGCACATTTCCCCGAATGCTAGAGGCTACTAACTAGAAGTGAGGTCCTTGGGTGTGATAGTGGGGAAACTATGCCCTCATTGGCAGAGTACACAGCAGAAGAGAAAACCAATAAACAATACTGGAAGCAGTAAACAATCCATAAAAAATTGAATAGAGGAAGACAAAATATGATAAAGAGTAGGGGCACATATATATATGATGCATGATACATATGTCTAGGAAAACAGCCAAACAAGTCACAATGCTAGAAATAAAACAGTACTAAGAAAAGTGCAAAAGAATATAAACAGCTCCTTAGCATTACAAGCCTAAACTTGGTCCCAGGCACTCTAGCTGCACAGCAGTCAAGTACCTGAAGTTGTAGGGCGCTTACCTTATCCATACCTGCAATAATCTAGTCTGTTTGGGCTCAAAAGTATTTCCCAAACATGGTGTGAGACTAAATCCCAATAGGAAACCACCTGAAGATATGTGCCTAACAGTCATTGGATATATGGCAGGTAAAAGCACAAAAAAACAGTGAAAAGAAACATGTAGAACAATAACAATCCATAGTTCCAAAGTCAAGTAATAGCTAACAACCATCAAAGCACAACAGGTAATCCTTTAGTACTACCTAGTAAAAACCAAGAACTCTATGGGCATTGCACTCAGCCTAACCCCTCTAGTTTGGTCATACGGAATTATAAAGACTCTCTGAGGAAGCGCATGCAGTCTATTATTTTTATAGTCTAAGGTAGTCAAGAACTCTCTGAGGAAGCACGCACATTCAATTCCCATTATAGCCCCAAGGTCAAGGACTCTCTAAGGAATCACACTCGGTCAAATTCCCCTTATATCCCAGGGAATTCATAGATTCTTTGAGGAAGCACACCTGGTCAATCCCTCCTATAGACAATGTTAATCAGGTGATTCAAACAAAAAGAATTGATACTCTCTGAGGAAGCTCACACGGTCTATCCCCGTATGGTCTAAAACAGTCAAGGACTCTATTAGTAAGCTCTCACGATCTATCCCCTTATAGCCCAAAATAATCCTATACTCTCTGAGGATGCTCACTCGGTCAATCCCATTATAGCCAAAAGCTCAAATAATCTATGAGGAAGCTCACTCAGCCTAGCCCTTATAGTCTACTACTATCCAAAGGCTCTCTGAGGAAGCTCACTCGGTCTATCCTCTTTTAGTCTATAGATCCAGGTTCTCGCATCCCTGGGTAGTTCAATGCATAGTAATTCTATATGGCTAAATTAACCCTACATAACTACTTGTCTAACCAATCTACAGCATCTCATTCATGTTAGAAAACAACACTCCACCTTACAATCACAAGGCATGGAAAACAGGTTAATGGACAAATAGGATAAACAGGACCAAACAGTCGTAAACAGAACGAAGCATGAGAATAGTAACCAAGGTATAACAATCAACCCAAAACATGTCCAATTTACCTCTACACAGGCATAAAATCATGGTAGGCATTCAATGGGGGTAAAACCTTAAACACACAATACCCCGTTCAGGGGTATTGGTAGAATTTGCACATAATATTCAGGGAATTTCAATATAAAGGCACAAACCACCTACCATGGTGCTAAGAGATCAATATACTTGAACCACGAGGCTTTAATCTCATGATAACGTCGTAGATCTATGAAAACGCACAAAATGTTCAACCCATGATAACTTGCAAAAGAGGAGGAATTGGTAAATGATGCTCTATAAGAAGGGAGAGCTTACCGATGTGGTTCAAATGCAATCGACAACAGTAAATTCGGAGAACAGATGGGGGCTCGAGGACTCGGAGAAGATTTGTAGTCGTACAGACTCTCTCGGATGAAGAAAAACTATACTAAAACGATTATGTCCGTCAGATGTGACCCTGGTGCGTTTAATGAAAAAAAATACACGGTGTGTACTTTTGGAGTACTCAGTGTTTACTTACTGTTTTCATACTCCACTTTGGGTGGCCACCACGTCACCCCACATGACCGTGTGTGTGGCCCTTATATGGCCAACACATGGCCTCACGCGAAAACGAAGTATATGGCGTGTACTCATAAAGTAAACGGCGTGTACTTCAAAAATTTCTATAAACTCCTATTTTCTAAAAAACTCCAGAAAAATGAAAAAAATACCTGAAAAGAAGGTTCAGGTTCATACAAACTACCCCCCTTAATGAAATTTCTCCCTGAATTTCCTTAGCAAGGAGTAGAAGAAGAATCCCTGAATAGCTCCGGTCACTACGATCACACATCGGCCTCCCTCTCCCAATTCTCGTCCTGTAATCACTCGTGCTTCGATAGCACCCGTTCTAGAGGAACAGACCGGCCATGGAGAACCTTCGTACTGCGATCGAAAATCCGGATAGGATGTTCCTCAAACGACGAATCCAGTTTAAGCCCAACCTCCTCGGGTTGATAGATAAGATACAGGGCTGAAAAGTAACATCAGAGCTGAGAAACATGGAAGATGTCATGCATAGCCCGGTACCTCTGAGGTAACTGCAACCGATAGGAAATCGGCCCAACTCTCTCCAACACCTCAAACGGCCCGACGTACCTCAATAAAAGCTTACCCTGTCTCCAAATCCTCTTGTGTCCCAACCTCGGTGTGACGCATAGGAAAACCTGATTCCCGGCCTCGAACTCCCGAGGTCATCTCCGCTGATCATCATTAGACTTCTATCGAGACTGTGCAGTAGCCATCCTCTTCTAAATCAACTCTTTCTGCTCTGTGGTCTCCAGAACAAGACAAGGTCTCAGTGAAGCTTCCTCTCCTACCACTAGCCAAACATAAGGGTTATAGTCATGGACTACCGTAAAAATCCTTATAAGGTACCATATGAATGGTTACTTGAAAACTATTATTGTAGGAAAAATCCACAAGAGGTATATGCTTCTTCCAAGAACCTCCAAAATCCAGAATGCGAGCTCATAGCATATTCTCAAGCACCTGAATTGTACGCTCAGACTATCCATCTGTCTGGGTGTGATATACTGAACTTAGATGTAGTTGTGTACCCAAAGCCTTTTGAAGCCCCTACCAGACCCAAGAAGTAAAATGTGCATCCATGTCTGAAACAATAGAGTTTGGAACTCCGTGCAGACGTACAACCTCTTAGATGTACAACCACCCCAGATCATCAACACTGAAGGTCTCCTTGATCAGCAAGAAATGATCAACCTTCATAAGCATGTCGATGACAACCCATAAAGAATCATTCCCTCAAGGTGACCTTAGCAAACCGGTCACGATGTCCATCACGATGTCATTCCACTTCCACTTTGGAATGGGTAACTGCTGTAAAAGACTTGTTGGTTGCTGATGCTCCATTTTCACATGCAGACAAGTGGAACACCTTAGGAAAAAACCAGCAACATCTCACTCCATACCTATCCACCAATATTGGCAGTGTAGATCATGATACATCGCGGTGATGCCAGGATGAACTGCCCAACCGAGGAATGAAAATCATGCATCAGCTCCTTGCGTATGTCTGGTGGCACCCATACGCATCCCTAGAAACGCAAGAACTCATCCTCTCCTACCCTCCATCATGGAAGAGGGTCCTCTCCTGAAACACTCTCTCACATGACTAGTACTTCTGAGTCTGATAGCTACCTCATCCATACCCGATTGAGAAGAGAGGAGGTAACTGCTACATAAGATAGAAAAGTCTGCCCCTGTCTGTCGTGCACATACAAATGCATCTCAGAGAACAGAGCCATAAGCTACCACTCAGTATTGGACTCCTGAAGTGCATGTATCTGAGTTCTCCTGCTCAACGGGTTAGCCACTACGTTGCCCTTCCCAGGTGTACAGGCAAGCTCAATGTCAAAGGACTGAAGATACTCGACCCACAAACGATGTCTCAGATTCATATCACACTGATTGAAGATGTACATGAGACTTTTGTGGTCAGTGAAAACCAAAAAATGATCTCCCATAAGATAAAGTCTCCAATAGAATAAGGCATGAACAACTGCTGCCAACTCTAGATCGTGTGTCGAGTAATTCCTCACATGTGACCTCAACTGTCGAGACCCATACGCAACAACTCCATTTCCCTACATCAGCACAGATCCCAGCTTGATACCTGAAGAATCGCAATAAACAGTATATATCTTGCCCAACTCTGGAAAGACTAGTATCAGTGCTGACATCAACCTCCCTTTTAGCTCCTAAAAGGCTGACTCACATGAATCTGACCACAAGAACTCCGCAACCTTCTTAGTCAGACCTGTCAGCGGTGCTGCCAGGCGTAACAATTCTTATATGAAGCGTCTGTAGTATCCAGCCAGCCCTAGGAAACTCTATACCTCAAAGAAGTTCTTTGGCTTCTCCTAGGAAACTACTACCCTCACTTTCTCTGGGTTTACTGATACTCTTGTCTCTGTGATAACGTGGCCCAAAATGTAAATATAATCCATCCAAAAGTGGCATTTCGTGAGCTTAGAATATAACTAATACTCTCTCAGTGTACTCAAAATGATCTCTAGATGGGTATCATGGTCATGTCGAGTGTGAGAGTACACCAAGATATCATCCATGTAAACTACCATGAAGGAATCCATGTGATGATGGAAAACTCGGTTCATCAGCGCCATGAAAACTGCTGGCGCATTCGTGAGGCTAAACGGCGTAACTATATACTCGTATAGACCATACCAGCTCTTGAAGAATGTTAGAGGTATATCTGATGGTTTAACGTGAAACTGATGATAATCGGACCTCAGGTCAATCTTCGAGGACACCCGGGCTCCGCGAAGCTGGCCAAAGATATCACCAATCCTAGGAAATGGATATCGGTTTTTGATCGTCAACTGGTTTAGCTTCCAATAATCTACATAAAGCTTATGGGTACCGTCTACCTTCTTCACAAACAAGAAAGGCGAACCCCAAGGAGTAGTACTGCGTCGGATGAAACCCTTTTCCTGAAACTCCTCCAACTGCTTCTTGAGCTCCTGCAACATAGGTGTAGCCATCATATAAGGACGAATGGACACTGGTGCCGCTCTTGGAACAAGCTCAATCGAGAAGTCTACCTCATGCTCTAGAATAAAACCAAAAAAGTCATCGGGAAATACATCTCTGAAACGATCCACCACTGGAGGAAAGTCTAATTTTGAAGTCCTCTGGTCATCCAGATATAGACTAGAAATATGGGTTGTAACTCCTCCTAGCCCATGATGCTCAGGTCCTGCTCGACTCGCCTAGACATCCCACTCACCCCGATGAAGAAAAGATCCACCCTCTGGTGATATAAAACACACCCTTAGGTGGTAGCAGTTGATGACTTCCTGGAAGGGGACTAACCAGTCCATTCAGATAATGACATCATAGCTCATCATCTCTAAGACATAGAGTTCCCATAAGAAGTGACACCCCTCAATCTCAAGAGGGCACTCTCTGCACTGATGTATGCTAGATATCTTCATTCCCAACGGTGTTTCTAGTGTCAACATGTCGGTAGAAGAGAAGATACAGAGCCCAAGGCTCTACACAATGGAAACTGGGATAAAGATATAGGAAGCCCCTATGTTGAAAAGAGCAGAAGATAAAACTGAGGCTACTAAGATTATACCTCGAACGATGGAAGGTCTGAGATCCTGCTCCTGCTGGGTCTATTCCATCACAAAAGACTGGCCTTATCCACGTCCCTGTGACTCTGCCTAACCACTCTGAAAAGATCCACCCTGTTGTCGCTGATAGACCAGTTACTGACCACCCCATCCATGACCTCCACCTTAGCCTGAACAGCTGGAAGAACTCTCATTCCCTGACTGGTGAAAAACTGTTGGTGATTCTCCCCGAACGCGGAGTCATAAAAAAACCCCTATCTCCAGCTACTGGAGGAAAAAACTGACAGAAACATCGGGGATGGCCCATCATGTTGTATGATCGGCACTCCATCGGGTCTCTCAGGAAACATGTCCTCATATGGCCACTCCTCTCGCACTGTTATCACACCACGTGGCTACCAGAAGGTGCATCCTGCCTACTTTGATCTCCTCGAGAAAGCTCCATGAGGTGCTGCCTACTATTAATATGAGGAACACGAGCTCTAGAGGTCGAACCTCCCTTGATCACTACTCCAGAATCCCATAGATTGCGCTCTGTGATCAGCGCCTGGTTGATGATAGAGTATATCGAAGTCAACATGAAGATGTTCACCTGGGAACAGATCTCCTTCCTGAGACCATTCTCAAACATCCTATCCAGGAACAACTCATCACCTGCTGGGATCGGCGTGAAATGATGTAGCTCTATGAAACAAGAGGAATACTCCATCACAGAAAGAGTACCCTGCTCTAAGATCATGAACTCCTGGGATCAGTCAGACCTCAAGGTCTTTGGGTAGAATTAATCGTAAAATATACGCTGAAAATCCTCCCAATCCATATTCTGGTGGCATCCCACCTAAGAGATGACATCCCACCAGCTCTTGGTGGAATTTCAAAGCATGTAGGTCGCGAGCATCACCCTCTTATCTGGTGGTACCTCGAGATGGTCGAAGATCGTCATAGTGGCTTCGAGCCACGACATTGCAGCCTAAGGACCTCCATTCCCAGAGAAGGTGGGAGGATGTTGCTACTGGAAAACCCCTGTCAAATCATCCATCGGTAGGGCAGGAGGCTACACTCTCTGGAAGGTCTGGATCATCCTCAGAAAAAACTCCCTAAACAGTGCATTGGTTCCTACAACTGGTATACCCACTGGTGCCAAGGATGTCACAATAGGAAAATCTACAGAAAGTCCCTGATCAGTCATATTGGGCGTCTGATCACTCCCCAACGACTGGCGGTCAACTTGTGGATGTCTAGGTGGCATGATTCTGCAAAGTCAAATGCATACTTTAGATTCCTGATTAACAAGGGATGAAAAATTGATGGCATAAGAATGAACAGGGAAATGAGGGCATTCAAGTTATGCAATCATGACTACACGAAGTGTTCATTCCCTACATGGAATGTTCCCTTAATTCATTCAAATGGGATTGTACTTCTGCCTAAACTGGTCTTGTAACACCCCAAACACACAGCGTCTTCTCAAACCACACGGCGTGTACTTAAACTCTATTACTCTGCCCAAGTCTCCTTACACAACTAACCCACACAGTCCTCTAATCCTAGACTACATGACGTGTTCACTAAGTACATGGCGTGTACTATACAAGTTCCAATGACCTGTTTTGTTAGTCACACAGCCAGCTACACGGCTGACACCACATGAAATCTTTCAGGAGGACACATCGTGTACAAGAAGAGGTAACACCAACCCGTGTTGTTCATGACATGGCCAGGCACCCAGGTCCTACTACACGGCGTGTCAAATTATGACATGGTTTGTATGTGAAAAGATAATCTGATCCGTGTTGTTCATGACACGACCGGGTACCTATTTAATACTACACGGTGTGCTAAACTAGTACACTGTGTGTTCCTACAATATTTTTCACAACCTCGTGTCCCTACTCACATAGTCAGTGACACGACTATAGACTACATGACATGTATTATTAAAGTAAATGTCGTGTATTCCTGGTTTTTCCTGACAGTTGCCTCATAACTACACAGGAGTCCATAAAACACAAAAAAACTAGTGTTAAGGTGGAAAATTTTGATCCGTGAGGGCCCATACTCCCTGCGAGTCAAAAATTAGAATCTTTTACAAGTTATAACAAGGCAACCAGGAAATGATCCACCAAATTCAAGTCCATGAGGGCCCATAACATGTCAGGAACCAAAGTTTGGTGTCCATCTAGGAAATTTACTATACGAAAAATTCTTTATCAAACAGTAGAGATTCTATCAAAGAATCTATCACAACATCATGCATAATATACACAATATCTATCACAAAAACATGAAATTGCTAATGCATCCTAGATGGCATAGAAAGAATGCATGGCATGTGATTTCCAAAAAGTGCATATATGATGCATGAGATGGTATACCCTCATCTCAACGGGTTTAGACAGACATAGAACCGAAATAACAACAACTGTTACAGCACAAAGCATGTGGATCACCCAATGGTGAAATCAAATCAACTATAAAATTTCAAACCAATAAAATTGATATAAATGAGGTAGTACAGCTTTTCCCTGTACATGGGTTAGCTACTCCTGCGCAGAGCTTATTACCTTATACCTATTCAATTATATCCCTTTCTATATGCTTAAAACTATAAGTCAATATAAAAGAATCCCTCTGATAACATTTTTTAACACCCCGGTTCCAGAACCCGCCCAAAGGCGCCCCGTGCCCAGTTGGTCACATGGCCTCAAGCGCATTTCTTTGAATGCCAGAGCCTTCAGACTAGCATCGAGGGACTTGTTTGTGATAGTGGGGAAACTATTACCTCATTGTCAGAGTACACAGTGGATGAGAAAAACAATAAACAATAGTGGAAGTAGTAAACAGTCCATACAGAAGTGAAGAGAGGAAGACTAAATTAGATAAACAGCAGGAGCACAGATATATATGATTCATGATACATGTGTCTAGAAAAACATCCAAAAAGTCACAATACTAGACATACAATAGTACTAAGAACAAGTACAAAAGAAGATAAACAGCTCCTCAACATCTCAAGCCTAAGCTGGTTCCCATGCACTCCAACTCCATAGCAATCAATTACATGAAGTCGGAGGGTGCTTTCCCTTGTCTATACATGCAACAATATAGTCTGTTTGGTCCCAAAAGCATGATCCAAACAGGGTGTGAGACTAAATCCCAGTAGCCAACCACATGAAGATTTGTGTATAAAATTCAGTGAATATATGGCAGGTAAGAGAACAAAAAAACAGTAAACAGAAACATGCTGAAAAATAACAATCCACGGATCCAATGTCAAGCAACAGCTAACAAGAAGCAAAGAACAACAGGTAATCCCCTGGTCCTACCTAGTAAAAACAAACCCTATGGGCAGTTCACTCAGCCTACCCCTCTGGTTTGGTCATACAAAATTAGAAAGTCTCTCTTAGGAAGCATACACAGTCAATTCCCATTATATTCTAGGGTATTCAGGATCTCTATGATGAAGCTCGTGCAGTCACTTCCCCTTATAGCCCCGTGTTCAAGGACCCTCTGAGGAAGCACACTCGGTCAACTACCCCTTATAGCCCGGGTCGTTTATAGACTCTATGAGGAAGCACACTCGGTCAATCCCTCCTATAGCCTATTGTAATTAGGTGATCCAATCAAACATAATAGAAAATCTCTGAGGAAGCTCAAATGGTCTATCCCCGTATAGTCTAAAACATTCAAGGACTCTCTGAGGAAGCTCTTATGATCTATCACCTTATATCCCAATGTAATCCTAGGCTCTCTAAGGATGCTCACTCGGTCAATACCCTTATAGCCTAAAGCTCAAAAACTCTATGAGGAAGCTCACTCGGTTTGTCCCATTATAGTATACTATAGTACAAAGACACTCTAAGGAAGCTCACTCGGTCTATCCTCTTTTATTCTATATCACCAGGTTCTCACAGCCCCGGGTAGTTCAATGCATAATAATTCTATATGTCCAAATTAACCCTACTAAACTACATGTCTAACCAATCTATAGAATCTCAGGCATGTCAGAAAACAACACTCCACCCTACGATCACAAGGCATTGAAAACAGGTAAATTTCCAAATAGGCTAAACAGAACTAAACGGTTGTAAACAGAACGAAGCATGAGCAGAGAAAAAAAGGTATAAAAAGCAACCCAAAACATGTCCAATTTACCTCTACACAGGCATACAAGTATGGCAGGTATACAATGGGGGTAAAACAGTAAACAAACAATACCTCTTTCAAGGGTATTTGTGTAATTTTCACATAATATTCAAGGACTTTCAATGGAAAGGAACAAACCACCTGCCTTGGTGCTAGGAGATTAATATCATTGAACCATGAGGCTTGAATCTCCTTAAAACTTCGTATATCTATGAAAACACACAAAATGTTCAACCCACGACAACTTTCAAAAGAGGAGGAATTGGAAAATGATGCTATAGAAGAAGAGAGAGCTTACCGCTTTGGTTCCAATGCAATCGACGGCAGTCGATTCTAATAAAAGACGGACGCTCGGGGGCTCGGAGAAGATCTGCGGTTGTACGGACTCTCTCGGACGAAGAACACCTATAAGAAAATTTTTCTGTCTGTCAGATGTAACCCTAGTGCGTTTAATAAAAAACAAAATACATGGTATGTACATTTGGAGTACACAAAGTGTACTTACTATTTCCCTACTTCACATTAGGCAGCCTCCATGTCACCCCACACGACCATGTCTGTGGCCCTTACACGGCCAGCACACTGCCTTGTGCATCGACGAAGTACACGGTGTGTACTCATAAAGTACATGGCGTGTACTTCAAAAATTTCCAAAAACTCCATTGTTCTCAAAAACACCAGAAAAAGGAAAAACATACCTGAAAAGAAGTTCTCAGTTCTTACACCACCTATAAAAAAGGATTGATAAAACATATATTTTTCATAGTACTAGGGGTTATTACATTTGGAATTCCTATTCATATAATAATATTTTAAAATTACTGACTGGGGAATATAATAATTATATAAGAATGATGTAATAAAATACAATTTCAATGCTAAATACACATAAAATATAAAATAATTTAACCATTTGTATGGGACATAGTATTTAATAGGCTATAGACACATTTTTTCCAAATAAACCCTCATATAGATCATGCTCAAAACCCAGTACATAAAAAATGTGGTTGAACTCATTTTTTCATTACTAGAAAAGCATTTCTAAAAACACATGGTGTTTATGGAATATGAAAATGGGTTTAGACTATGTTGTTTAAATAATAAATCCATTAATATTCACTGTAATTAATTATAAATAAATTTCCTCTAGAAAACAGATTAAACATACTTGATAATATCCATAAATAATTTAAACACATGTTAGAAATCCCAATAACTCATTGTTTTACACTACAAGGGTTATGTAACTAAAAAAGAATATTGTTAATATTCTTTCTTTTACCATTGTAAGTCATATTCCTCCATAAAATGATGTATAACATTCATAATACCCAACCTAAACCCTATAAATATGGATCCCCCAAATAATAATAATTATAATTAAATCCTAATGTTTTGAGACTGATGTATAATGATAAAATGAGGAAGGAAGAAGAAAATAAAGAATTTTATAGTAGTAGAATAAATCACCTTAAGAAATTGGACTTGATTTTTGATGAATATATATATAATCCCTAAGGAGAAGGGAAATAACCCAAACCTAGTAGCCTAGAGGTGGTGGATAATGTATTATTTTTGTACAAGATACATGATATCACATGGAAATGGATTGAATAGTATACCAGTTTTAGTAAAATAAATGCATTGTTTTATATCACATTATAAATAAACTATATTTTCTTGAGAACATAATTTCTCCATATAGTATAACCTTACATATCAATAATTATACACATTTTAGCATCCTAGGGAATGGAAACACAAGAAATTATTAAGCTTAAACACTCAGTAAGGGTATTCTTGTAGTGTAAGCTAACATGGAATAAATAAGTCAAGAATAATATTGAATGAATAAATAATGATTAAATAAATCAATATTTATAATATCATTATCTTGAAACTTATCTGTTTATATCATAAAATTCAAATAGTCACATGGATATCAATTAATAATTTCATATTTATGGAGTGCATAATGTCAGAGATCTTAAACATACCATCATCGAAATGGAAAAGAAATATACATAAATGGGTAATCCACTAACCAAATACCCATTATATTTTTTTCCCATTAGAACTATTGATGCATCAAAATACTATGAATTTTTAGTCCACACTCACCACATAGTAAAATTAATTAATTCAATATATGAAAAAATAATACAAAAAATTCAACATTCATTACATATCAATAATTGTATATAATGCAATAACTATCATAGAGAATGTAAATTAATTCCCTAGTAAAACTAATAAAAAATGTCCAAATAAATATGGTGGATGGTATAACAACCCAATATTAAAGTACATAGATATTACATCATTTTTCATGAAACATAATACATTAGAAAAAATAGATTCCAAATGAAAATATTAGTTTAGTCCCTTTGGAAACATGGAAACATAAACACTAGTACATAAGTGAGAAATATTATATCTCACTAGGTTAATCATGACTAACACATTTTTTAGAATCATCATAGTTAATATATATCATTATATCTTTGGGAAGGAAACATAAAAAAAAGGTGAGTTCATATGCTCATTAAGGGTAATCAAGGTAGATAAGGAATAAAAAAACATGATCCTAAGAGTATTACCGCGTGATTATAATATTATAAGATAATGCCCTAAATATCAGATATTTTAAAATTTAATCCTCGTATAATGATTATAAGTTCATGCGATATGATTCATAAGGGATTCAATATCATGATATATGAAAGCATAACACAAGAACAAGACATTGAATTATAGAATACATAGAAAAATGTAAGATCATTCACAATATGTCCAGGTTAATTTCATGAACTTATCTGAGCACTTCATGGGGACTACACCTACTTGGAGACACACACAACCATCGCTAGTTTTAGTCATTTCCTATTAAGGGATCAGGATTTCCCATATTCTCATAGTAGATCTGGTTTACCCATCCTCCCATAGTGGATTGAGTTTCCCCATCTTCTATCTTCAGGGTGACTAAACCTACTGGGCATGACACACCACCATCCCCAATCATAGTCTATTCCTTTTAAGGGAACCTTTTTTCCCATCTTCAATATTTATCTTCACTACACCTACTGAGCATGACACACCACCATCCCCAATGGCAATCTTATCCTTGTAAGGATTAAGATTCACCATCATCCCATTGTGGATAAAACCCATAAAATTGATTTCCATCATTATCTACTGATATATAAATCATTACGCAATGTATTGGAGATAGATATAATTCCCACCAATCACATAACAAAACCATCCATACATGTTCCACAAGATAATAAACATTTCATCAAACCATGACCCATAAAAAGATATGGGTTTCATAAAAATCATATCATAACCCATGAAATGTAATGGTTATCATAGATATATCATCACATAATAACATATAGAAAATAGATAGGTTTCATAGACTTTTCATCAAAGAATAACTCATGAAAATAAGTGGTCTTAAAAATAATATTACCAGTGGAAGAGAAAACATTTTCATAAGAATCATAATATTAAGAAATCATCCATTCATGAAAAAATATGAATGGTATTCTTGGATAATTTCCCTATAAATGAATGTGTAATGTTGATGAATGTCTCCTTTTATGGCACATAATTTCAAAATGCCTTTAAAAAATATTTCCTATGTAAACAATCCTTTCATCTATGAAAATTTATTTTTAAGACATAAATACATTTGAAAATCATTTTCTATGAAAATAAAAATGAAAAAAAAATATAAAATATTTACAATGTTTTTAATATCATTTCGTTGAAAACACATTCAAAACTTGCAAAAATAGAATAAAAATGTTTTTAAACCCATATCTTTAAAAACGCATTCAAAACCTATAAATAAAGCATGAAAATGTTTTGCAAAAAAAATTATTTGAAAAAAATTGGAAAACATATAATGGAATATTGAAAACCATAAAAAAATTTAAAACTATTTTTCCATGAAAATTAGAAAAATTATCATCTTTGAAAATATTTTTGAAAACTGGGTTCTTAATGTCCATGGCATGTGTCTCAATGAAACAAAATTAAAACAAAACTACTTTATCGATTTGGTAACTCTTGAATCATAATACCCTTGAAAGAGATATCTTAAAATGGAAATGTAAATAAATATAAATTTAAAGATAAAAATAATAAAATATATTCATGGGTACTTATAATCACACAAGCAAATGAGATGAGTGTTGAATAAGGTGTAAATCCAATAGAAATGAAAGTGAGAATAGAAATCCCCTAAACATATGTCTTGAATCTCATTTCACTCATAAAAAAATCATGTATAATATATTTAAATTATTATAAATATTTTAAGGAACCAAATTCTTATATATAATACCATATATTTCATTATAATGACATTATATTGCCCGCTTTTTAAAAAGTCAATGTTATGGTTTTGCTTCGAGTAATATTCTCTTTGTCTTTCTCTTGTGTGTTATTTTATTGTATTTTTTGTCTTCATACATTTATCATGATTTCAAGAATTTAAACCATGATATAAATAGAATGGAGTGATAATATATATTTATTTAAAATAATCTATTATGTATAGAAATAGTAAATGGAATACACCGTTCATGGAGTTGGTAGGTCGTATGTATGCATGAACGTTGTTTCTATTTTTCATTGTAATATTGAATGAAATATATTAAATGACATATATGTATATATATATATAATAATTATAGTTGAATTATTATTTCATATGTATCATATATGTTTAATGAACCAACCTTAATACATTTCATATAGAGTGTGAACGAATCACATCACATTATGGAGGCAATAGTCTGCACTCCCGCAAATGAAATTATCATAGTTACACAAAATGGAAAGAAACAAGGTTTAAAATACATAAAAATTAAAAAATGATAAATACATTATATTTATTTAATATATCATAAATAAACATTTTGTGAATAAAAACTCACAACCATGAAATTTTTCAAAGGAAAATGAACAACGTCATTTCGTGATATGGTAGTTCACTGTACAAAACAACAGTAAGTTCATTACCCATTAGATGGAAGTGTGTGTAAGTGTAGGAATAAAATTATCCTAAAGAAACTAAGTATATTTAATATACTGGGGATATAATTTTTTAATTAAATGAAAAATAATTTAAGTAGTGGAGAAAGAAAATAAAACAATTGAGCTTGGGGAAGGATGTTACCTCTGCTTTGGGTAACTCATTTTGGTTTGGACCAAAGGGATTCCTTTGTTAGATTTCATCCCAAATGGAATATTAAATGATGAATTTATGAATTTTTGGATGTTAATTGTATAGATATGGGATAAATTAAATTGAATGACAGGTAGGAAGAAGCTAGATCGGTGATGGTGTTTTATATTGGAGGGAGGGGACACACATTGCATTTTTTTAAATATGTTTTGTGTACCGATGTTTTTACCTAATTAAGTCAAAAAAACAAAACAAAAATAAATAATGGAAGTATTATGGTAGACATATAGATATACAATCGGTTTTTGATAGGTGGATAGGTCATTTTTCCCTTAACATTAAGGTTTAGTCCCTTTTTAAACATAATTATACCTTAATCATAGTAATTAATTTTAATCACATTCACTAATAAAAAAATTAAAAATGGGGTTGATCTTATTATAATGTAAATATTATACCAATTACATACTTTTATTTCAATTTTTCAAAATTTAGTTCAAAAAAGTGGAAAAATTATGTTTCATGCTAATCCAGCAGACATGGCATGAAAGCAAGGTTTTATACTTAGAATGTTCAGAAATTAATTAAGATTTTATATCTAAATTCAATATAAAAATAATTGACATGAACTAAATTGGATTAATAGAGATGTAATTGATCTATTACTACTTTGAAACAAACATAAAATATAATTTAACAATAAACATAAATGAGACAAAAAAGAAGCATTAAATTAAAATTCAATATTTTCCACAGTTCATCCAAAAATTTTGTTTCTTAGAAATATCGAAAAAATTCACCCTAAGATAATTTTGACATACGGAATTAAAAAATTCTTTTTATTTTATCAAATTCTATTTCTAAAATTATATAAAAATTATTTTATTATTATTCAGAGAAGGACATAAGTAAGTATTTATTTTAATAAAATCGTATTTTCAGACATATAATTACATTACTAAAAATGTATATCTTATTAAAAATATTTTGTATTTATATAAAAAATTATAAATTATATTTTATAAAATTATTATTATTTATAGTATTTATTTTAATAGCTATGTTATAACGATCTAGTTTAAATATTTATAATAATAAAATGTTGTTTCTAAGAAGCTCGATGTTTCATATAATACAATCTAAGTGTATGATGAATGTAAGGCAACCTTATCATGGGGTAGAGTATAAATAATTATTTACTTTGTTTAGTGTGAAACAAAAGACATCAAAGAATATTAATTTATTAATAAAAATGTTCACAAAACTCATGGTGTTATATTCTACACATTTTAAAATGAATTTCTCTTATGAAATTTGTTACTCTAATAGAAAAATGATGATAATTATACTCCATCATATTATAAATTGTCCATGCATCTTCTTCAAACAAATTTTTTCTATAATAAAAGTTGATCAGGTGAGTAGATTTGTATTGTATAACTGTCTCTATACAATCCAAGATTTCAACATGTTTTTCCTTTTATAAAAGATCATGCTCCATAGGTATAACATCTATGTTATGAACACATGAATGTTCATGTATGTACTTTATTGGGATAGAGGCATGGAAAACATCATCGACTTGAGATATATTTTGAGGATGTTCCAAGTGATATATACCGTTCTGATGTGATCAATATTTCCAAAGAGTCCAATATACCTAGGGCTTAATTTCCCTTTGTTCATGAACCTCATTTCCTTCTTCCAAGAAGAAATTCATAGAGGATCCTTCTCAACAACTTCATATTATTGGTCACACCAATTATTATCAGTGTAATTTTTATACCAACTTTGATCTTCCTTGATATGTTTCTGAATCGATCAAACCCTGCATGTCATTTCTTCACCTATCTCAGGTCACAATATATTTCTTTCTCCAACATCATCCTAGCATGTTGGAGCTCTAAATTTCTTCCCATTGGGTTATTCATTAAGATCCATCTGAATAATTGAGTGAATTCTAATATTTTAAGAAATATCAACTATTGGAATGTTTTTTATCCCAAAATCCTTTTAAATTAAATTAAAAAGATGTCAAAAAAATCCCCTAGGGTTTCAATTTATCATTCAAACTGACCATCCATCTATTGACGATAAGTAGTGCTGAAACTCAATCCAGTATTATGTTATTGCTAAAGTGTCCACCAACACATAGAGGAAAACCTTGGATCCCAATCATATACAATAGAATTTGGTACTCTATTCAACCATACCACTTCTTTAATGTATATCTTGGAAACCTGATCTAGAGATAAGTCTTCACTAATAGTGATGAAGTGTTCTAACTTATTAAGGGGATCGACTACCAACCATATAGAGATAAACCATTTAGAGTTTTTTGGTAGTCCAATGATAAATTCTATATTTTTAATGTCCTGGATCCGTATGACACTGAACTGGTTCCCCATACTAGATTGGCGACATGGCCTCAAGTGCATTTCCCTATATGACAGGGGCTTCCGACTAGCAATGAGGTCCTCGAGTGTGATAGTGGAAAATTTAGGCCCTCATTGTAAGGGTGTTACATAATGGAATCAATAATAATAAAATAGTAGAAACAACAAGAAGCATATAACTATAATTAATATAGGAAGACTGGTAAAAAACCAAACATCATTCCATAAAATAGATAGTGAAACATGTTATGTCCTAATAAAATATCCAAAAATAGGTACCTTGCAGAAATCCACAATATATGTTCCAAAAGCACAGAATAACAAAGATATCTAAGACGCATCAGAAGCCTCAGCAAGGTCACATGTTCTTCTACTCCTAAACAGAGAATGAAGAACCAGTAGAAGGTCACTTTCCCTGGTCAACATCTATAATCATATAATTTTTTTGGGCCCGAAAGCTTTACCCAGATAGTGTGTGAGAATAAATTCTAGTAGGATATCAACAAAGATCTATGTTAATATATTAGTTAATATATATATATATATATAATAGGTAGTGTACAATAGTGAAAGCTGTAAATAGTATGTACTCAAAAGTAAGAACAACAGATGTCTGAGAAGAAAATGAAATCAAGTACGTGTGTAGACCGAATCCAAGATTATAATTTGGCATAGAAGACACGTCATTGATGATATTAATTCATAATTAAATTTATAACTACGCTCAGTCCTGAAATCCTAAAGTGTAATTCAGGTATCACTCCTGGTTTGTTTAACCCAAACCATATAACCATGGTATGACATAACACTAAACTATATCAAAACCAGATATACAAGTTTGTGCTTTGTCATGGCAGACACATCATTGATCATTTCATTTCATAATTAAATTTATAACTGAGCTTGGTACTGACATCCTAAAGTGTAATTAAAGTATCACTCCTAGTGTGTTTTACCCAAACCATATAACCATGGTATGAATTAACACCAAACTAGATCAAAAAAAGATATATAAGTATTTCAGCGGTATATAGGGGTTGAAACCCAGTGTATAATCATTTTATCACGTGCTAGTGTCAAAACTCGGTATATAAGAATTTCATCATGTATCATGGCCAATCCCAGTGTATAATCATTTCAACATAAAAACAACACATGTAACATAAAATATTACATGGATAAAAATAATATAAATCACATGGGAAAATCATTAAATTAACCAATTCCATTCAAAATAACCCTTAAAAATTCAAATGCATGTCTGTAAGAATATTAGGCCAAACTGCCAAACATTGATCATCCAAGGGAAAATTCACCCATGGGGTGCCACTAAATCTATAATAACAATCCAAAAATGCCATATAATCATTTAATAAATTACCAAATCAACATTATGTAACAACATAGGTCAGTATTCAATTTAAAAGACACCCAAAATAGGTGTACGAGACTTCATCACATATAAATATCTTGATGATAAGAGAATGGAATGAGATGGCCTACCTCATACTTGTACTACTCTCCTCATCCAGTGTTGGATTTTGATTCAACCTAGAATGGATTATATCTATATAACTAGAAAAACAGATCATACATTGATAACTTAGTAGGGAGAAAAAAATTGGAGGAAAGGATCCAAAGTAATTGAGCATTCACATAAGCTATTTCAACAGATCCAACAGTGTTCGAATCGAGAATTAGACAACAAAATGGGAGGAAAATTCCCATTCGGATTTCATGTGTGCGTTACATGTCAAAGAGGATTTGTTTCTATCCATGTGAAAAAATGACACTACTGCATGACTTAATAATTTAAAAAAAGTACATGGCGTTTACATGAGACTTCATGCTGTGTCCATACAATTCCTAGCCAAACTATTACATGACTGTGTACTGTGATTACATGGAATGTATGCCTCTATACATGGTTTGTACATAAAATTACATGGCATGTAGTCCCCATTCACATTGTGTAATATGCATGTATCCAACCATTGCTCTCTTTCCCCCCATTTTTATAAGTATAAACTAAAAAAATAAATATCCTTACCTCAAAGGAAGAACTAGGTTCATAAAAACATCACACTATAAAGTAATCTATCCCGGAATTTCTCTTTTCAAAGGTGATGAACATGTTTTTTAAAACAACACCAGTCACTTTGATCATACTTCATCCTCTCTATCTCCCATGTCTTGTCATGCACTCGACTTTACTTCCATAAAACCTATCCCAAATGAAAAAAACAAACATATATAACCATCAGACTATGATCCACAATTCGACTGGGATGATTCTCAAAGGTTGTGTCTTCTTGAAACTCCACTTCCTTGGGATGAAAGGGGTGAGATGGTTCCAAAAATTAAGATCACAACTGAGAAATGTGGATGACTTCATTCATAGAAATGAACCTCTAAGGTAAATTCAAATGATAGAAAACTGGCCTGACCATCTCTATAATCTCAAATGGACCGACATATATCAGTGAAAGCATACCCTATCTCCTAATTAGTCTACGTCACAACCATGATAAAACACGCAGGGTACATAATCCACAACCTCAAATTTCTGATGTCATATGCGATGATCGGTGTTTTCTTTTTAACATAACTGCGCAATGTCCATTTTCTTCTAAATCAACTAGACTTTCTCAGAATTCTCCTACATGAGTCATAGTCCTAGTAAATCTACATCACCTACCTCAACTTATCATAGAGATGAGCGGCATGGATTACCATATAAATCCTCATAAGGTTGCATTAGTTTTATCGCCAAATAACTATTATTGTAGGGAAATTCATCCAGGGGAATATTCTTCTCCCAAGAACAATCATAATCTAGGACACATGGTCACAAAATTTCCTTCATCATTTGTATTATACTCTATGAATGGACATCAGTTTTAGGGTGGAAAGTTGGGTTCAGGTGCACCAGTGTACCCAACCCCCTATGAAAACACATCATGAAACAAGATAGGAAGAAAGTGTCTCTATATGAAACAAATAGTGTGTGGGACCCCATTTAATCATACCACCTCTCAGATATATAGCTTCCTAAGCTCATCACCAATTATGGTCTCCTTTATCAGCAATAAATGAGTAACCTTTGAAATTCTTTCAACCACCACCCACACAACATCGTTACCTCTACGTGATCTTAGTGACCTAGTCACAAAATCCATGATGCCATCATTAAATTTCCACTATAGAATAGGTATCTTTTGTAAAAGCCACCATGGATTCTGATTATTCTCCTTCACCTTCTGAAAGGTGGAAAACAACGTAATCAAACTAGCCACCACTCATTTCATACCCAGCCAACAGTATTGAGGGAACAAGTCATTGTACATCTTTGTAACTCCGGGATACACTACCCAAGATGAAGCATGAAACTCTCACATCAACTCCTCACATATTTCTATAATAACCCATTCATGTCCACAGATACAAAAGATATAATTAGCACCTACTCTCTAACTAGGAGTTGGATCCTCACCTACTACACACTCCCGTAGGAATAGGCCATCAGAATATGATATCTGCCTCATTTCCACTCTATCCAAGATGATTATAAGTCATAGATAATAAAGAATGTAATGTTTTTCCTTGTTTGTTGTTCAACTCTACATACATCTCATTGAACAATGAATTAAGCTAGAACTCACCACTAGCCTCCTGCACTGCCTGTATCTGAGTCCTTCTACTCAAAGAATCCTCCAATACAATTCCTTCATAATGAGTGTTGGCAAGATCAATTTCATCAGATTAATGGTTCCTCACCCTTGTTCCCTACCTCAGATTCAAGCCATGATGAGTAAAAATGTACTTGAGCCTTTTTTGGTCAGTATACATCACAAAAATCTCTCCCAGTAAGTAATTTCTCTAACAGTATAAGTCATGAAAAAACTGCGGATAACTCCAGATCCTGTGTTAGGTAATTCTTCTCATGTGGCATCAACAGTCGAGATCTGTACGTAGAGACTTGATCCCCATGCATATAAAATTTGTCAACCATGATACCTAATGCATCATACTACATAGTGTAACTCCTGCACTACTCTGGAAAAATTAGTTCCAGTGCTGACGTTAATCTCTCTTTCATCTCATGGATGGCCATCTCACAAGAATCATACCATACATACTTTAAAACCTTCTTTTTCAAGTCGGTCATTAGTGCTTCTAAGAGAGATAAGTCCTATATAAAATTCCTATAGTAACTAGCCAACCCTAGAAAACTATGCACCTCAATTATGTTCTTGGGATGCTTTTAGGTAACTACTGTTCTCACCTTATCTTGGTCCACTTATACTCATTTCTCTAATATAATGGCACCCAAGAAATGAATCTAATCCATCCAAAAGTGGCACTTTGTGGCCTTATGATATAAATAATTCTCTATAAGTGTATTCGTAATGATCTCAATATGGTTGGTATTATTTTTTCGATTGATAGAATACGCCAAGATGCCATATATGAAAAACCTCCACAAAAAAATCCATGAAGGGATTGAACACTCAGTTCATCAATGCCATGATATCACTGGCATGTTTGTGAGACCGAAAAACATAACTAGATACACATATAGCTCATAACTAATACAAAAGGTTTTACAAGGTATGTCTTTAGGTCAAACACACATCGGTGAAAACCGAATCATAAATCAGTCTTAAAGAATACTCGAGCATCTCGAAGCTGATCGAAGTGATCATCTATTTTCAGAAGAGGATATTGATTCTTAACCATTACCTTGATAAATTTTCTAAAATCCATTCATAGCTTGAGGATATTGTCCACATTTTTCCCAAAAAGGACGAACAACCCCCATGGATAAGTATTGGATATGATGAAATCCTTAGCCTCCCAATCCTCTAGATTCCTCTTGATCTCATAAAACTCTATTGTAGAGATCCTATAATGAGTAATGGATACTAATGGATCTTCCGGTACTAGCTTGATTGAGAACTGTACCTCTTTTATCGAACATAAACTTCAAAATTCATCTAGGTAGATGCACCTAAAACAATCATCCATTAGAGGAAAATATATCTGACATGTCCTCTGGTCATACAGATATAAACTGGAAATATGTTTTGTTATCCCACTCAACCCGTGATTCTCGAGTCCAACATGGCTCACCTGGACATTCCATTCACCCTTGTGTAGAAATGATCTTCTCTCTAAAGATGTAAAAGTCACCCTATGATGATAGTAATCAACAAAGCCCTAAAAGGACACTATCAAATCCATTAAAAGGATGATATCAATTCCTTTAATCTTTAAGACATAGAGATCCCAAATGAATTGACACCCACAAATATCAAGAGGGAACACCTTGAACTATAGCACACCTGTCGTTTAGGTCCCTAACAAATTTTCTATATTCATAACATCATAAAAAGTGAAAACATAGAGCCCAAGGCTCTTCACAATAGACATGAATATGAAACTATGTGAATCCCATATATAAAATAGTATATAAGATAAAACTAAGGTGACTAGAATAGTACATCTTATAGTAGAGGGTTAGGAATCCTACTCCTAATAGGTCTACTATACTGAAAAGTCTAGCATGTAGCGTAGCCTTGTGACACAACCTATATTCATTGATCTTATCCACTCTATTGTGTCTAAAAACATTTTTTCAAGCTACCTCATCCATGACCACTACCTCGTCCATAGCGGACATATGTATTCCAGTTCCCTAAATGGTGAGAAGCTGTTGGCCCTACATAGAAATGTGGAGTCTGTGTGGATCCTATCTCACTAGCCACCAGTGGAAATGTCCTGTAGAAGCTCTGTAGATGGCCCATTTTCTTCATGCCCATCATTAAATTATGTCCATTATGGAGTAAGGTTTCGTTTTTCCAACTTTTCTGCATTGGTAGCACCTTACCTAGCTACCTGATGATATGTTCTTACAAAAAATTTCATTGTGAGTACGCTCTAGATGACACTTCCTTCTACCTATTGTGATAGAATCAGATCTCATTGATTAACCACCCTATCTCTCACCTATATATTCCCTATGATTCCACTCAGTAATCAATGTATGGTTCACTATTTCAATAAAAGTCGCCAGATTAAATATATTCACCTTTGGTCGGAGGTCATACCTAAGACCATCCTCTAATCGCCTATCCTATGAAAGATTGTCACCCATCAAAACAGGTGTATAGTACTAGAGCTTAGTAAAATAATTTGATTAATACATAAATAATAGGGAACCCTGCCCCGGATTCATGAACTCCCAAGCATTGTTGGACATCAATGTATCAAGATAAAATGGTCATTAAAGACTCTCTAGAATTCTTCCCAAGGAATATCTTGGGGATTCTATGTCTGAGTAACCACATCCCACCATATCTTAGTGGAATAACATAGAATATAAATCATGAGATTGACCCGACACTTAAGAGGAATCTGTAGATGCTCAAAGATAGATAACATTCCCTCTATCCATGACTCTGTAGCCTGCAGTCCCTGGTCTCCAGAAAATGTTAGAGGATGTTGATGCTGGAACACTCTAGTTATCTCATCCATAGCAGTTGCAAGAAGAGCTGCTCCCTAGAAAGTCTTCATAATGTTTTTAAAGTTATCACATAACTGTGTATCAACACCTGAGTTCATAGAGACCCCTAGTGCCTCAGTTGGCACTACTAGAGGATCCACTAGTAGCCTATGGCCTACTAATTCTAGGGTATGCTCATCACCACCCTCCTAGCATACTACTGGAGGTTTTCATTATGAAATTTCTCTATAATGTCTAGCACATACACATCATTATAATATTATTCATCAAGGTACATAGTAAAAGACTGAAAGAACCAAAAAGGAAAAGATAATTATCAAAAGTTTTCAAATTTTGAGTACATAGTGTGTAAATCCTAAACTTGGTGTGTCCCCTTAATATATCACCTTGGCATGTAAATCCACCTTCCTTGGTCGTGTAAATGTACTAGGTACACTGCTTGTCATTCTGACATATGGAATGTACTCATGTCATCCCTAGTGGCTATGTACCTTTACATGTCTAGAGCCACATGGGTCTACCTATGTAAAAACTACACAGGGTGTACATAAGGTATACGACATGTTATGATAAAAACTCAACAACCCATGTTTTCTCTCACACTGTTGGTCACACGGTCAGCTTCCACATAGAGTGTACTTGAAAATTTTCATTTCTTCCCAAACATAAGAACACATGGCATGTGTTCATTGTACCATAGTATATTTTTTTTGGGTTTCTGGGTAGTTAGCCTCATAAACTTCCTCAAAACCCCTATTTTTGAAAAATAAAGAAACCTTGTGCCAAATTCCATTTTATGGGGACCCATACTCCCAGTGAATCAATGTTTGGAATCCATATTTAGCACATAACAACACAATCTATATCACATGGCTGAAACATGATCCATAAAATTCGGAACCAAGTGGGCCCATACTCCTCAGGGACCAATGTTTGGTTACCATCCAAATCAACCATATCATGTGCCAGCACACCTATCACAACAACATACATATCTATCATGGTAACTATCCCAACATCTATCATATCTTGAACAACATATATCAAACAATATTCAATCAGTAATTCTCTCTAAATTTCATGGAATGAATGCATGACATGTGATTTCTAATAAGTTCACATATGATGCATGGGATGGAATACTCTCATCTCATCAGGTTATAACAAAATAGAACCACAATGATATCAATAATAACAGTAAATAAGCTCAACACCGAATGGTGAAATAGAATCAACTATAATAGCTCCAAATCCAAACACTACAATTTCACTCGAGGAAATTTGGAATTATCGTATATGTGGGGCTGATACTCTCTGGAATAGATTAGTACTTTATCCCTTAAATTTCCATCTCTATCTTTCTTTTCCAAAAAATAAATAAAATCTCTAAAATAAAACCCAACTGACACCACTTGGTAGCGTCGTTGATCTGAATTCCACTCAACTGGTGCCACATACCCAATTGGCAACATGGCCTCAAGAACATTTCCCAAAATGCTAGAGGCAGTTGACTATCAGCAAGGGCCAAGGGTGTGATAGTGGGGAAACTATGTCCTCATTGTCAAAGTGTTTCATAGTGGAATCAATAATAATGAAATACTAGATATAGTAATCATCATACAACTAAAATTAAATGCGAAAAACAGATAATAAACCAAACATCATTCCATACAAAAGATAAAGTAGCACATTATATTCTAATAAAATATCCAAAATAGGTTCCCTTCAAAAATCCACTATGCATCTTCCAAAAGCATTGAAGAAAAAAGGAATCTATGAATCATCTAAGTCTTAGCTCAATCACTTGCTCTCCTTATCATAAATAGTAAATCAAGTACCATTAGAAGGGAACATGACATGATCAACACTTGTAATTATATAATTTTTTTTGCCCAAAAGCAAGACCAAAACAGGGTGTGAGAATGATTCCTAGAAGTCAACCACCAAATATCTATGTTAATCTATCTGTGAATATATATATTTGTCAGGAAATGTACAAAAGTGAATGTATTAAATAGTAGGTACTCAAATGTGAGCACAACAGATGTCTCTAAAGACAATGCTATCAATTATGGATGAAGACTAAATCCATGTTTGTTCTTTGTCTTGTATGATGCATCATTGGTCATTTCATTTCACTATTAAATTTATAACTGAGTCTAGTCTTGATATCCTAAAGTGCAATTCGAGTATCAGCCCTGGTGTGTTTACCCCAAACCATATAACCATGGTATGTCATAACAACAAAAAGATCAATACTAGCTATATAATAATCTCAATAGTCAGTTAGGATCAAAACCATGTGCATACGTATTTTGACAAGATCCGATGTCAAAACCTGGTATATGATCATTTCAGCATGTATCAGTGGAAATCCCAGTGTATAAGCATTTAAAAAAAAACACCTATAACATACACTATTACATGGCCAACAACTACATAACTCAAGTTTTAAAATCATTAAATTACCCAATTCCATTCAAAAGAACCCATAAAAGTCATTTAAAGGCATGAACATAGGCATCCTATGAAAAATGGCTAAACATTGATCATCCTTTGGAAAATCACTCATGGGGTGGCCCTCAATCCAGACTAAAAATATCATACTTTCCATATAATCATTTAATAAATTACCTAATCAACATTTGGTAATACCATAGGTCAATATACAATTTAAATGACACGCAAAATGGGAAGGAAAAACTACGACACATATAATGAACTTGTAAATTAGTGAAAGGCATGAGACCACCTACCACATACTCGTACGACTCTACTTACCCAGCGTTGGGATTTGATTCGACATAGAACAGAGTAGATCTAAAAAATGAGAAACAAATCTCAAAATTTCATAACTCAATAGAGATATAAAATCAAGAATAAAGGCTAAGAAAGAATTTTTCAATCACTGAGGGGATTTCAATAGATCTTACGGTGTACGAATCGGGCATCGGATGACGAAATGAGAGGCAAATTCCCATTCAGATTTCCTGGACTCACAACACGTAGAAGGGGGTTCATTTATTTCTATTTAGATAAACGATGCTACTACCTGAATAAATAATTAAAAAAAATGTACACAGAATGTACCTGATACAACATGTCATGTCCGAAAAAAAAAATTTCCAGAATATTATGCTACCATGTACTGGGATTACATGGAATGTAGCCCTCCACACACAGTGTGTATATAAATATACAGGGCGTGTAGTCCCTAGTCACATTTTGAAACAAGACTCCATCCACCCCTTGGCCTCTTTCCCCCCATTTTATTAAGTATAAACTGAAAAGTAAAGATATATACCTCAAAGGAGGAACTATGTTTTTACACTAGCGATGTTCTCTCATATCCATTCTAGTATGGGTAATTAATTCCAAATTCCCTTATATATATTTCTTTTTGCATTAACACACTGGAATACCAACCATCATGATATAAACTTAGTGATATCCCTCTTTATGAAATATCACTAGAAGTATTATTTCATTTCTCTATACATATTTATACTTCCATGATGAATAGAGAAGGAAGAACTATTAGCTCCCTCCAATAGCACCTTCTTCAAATCCAGTATGGAAGGAACACATATGCGATTCCTTATCCTTATCATTTCATCATGTTCAAGGATAAACTCAAAAAAATCTCAAACCTTCATTTCCATATCTTCATATTTATTTTATGCCTTCTCAATCTTTACTTGGATAGATGGATGAACCATCAATTGGCCAAGATAATATTTTTCACCTTCCAACAATATTTCAAGTTCCATCTTTTACAAATCTAGAAATATTGTATCTTCTACAATTCTAGTCATGTATAATCTAGCATTATCCATTCAACTAAAGGCATCTACCACCATTTTTTCTTCCCCATTTTGATAATTTCTTTACAAATCATAATCCTTTATCAGCTCTAACCATATTCTACGGAACATGTTTAACTTCTACTATTTGAATATATATTTCAGACATTTTTATTTGGTATATATATCACACTTTTCTCCATAAAGAAATTCCTCTATATCTGTTTTGAAAATATTATTTCCACCAACTCCAAATCATGAGTTCAGAATTTTTTTTTGAATCAAAAAATGTTACGAGGCATAAGATATAACCATGTTATTTGGAATAAGAACACATACTAATCCCTTTTTGGATGAATCACTATTCATTACAAACCCTTCTCCATGATAGGGTAATTTAAGCATAGGTGCACTTTCTAGCCTTCTATTTAGTTCCTTGAAATTTTCCTCAAATTAATCTATCCAGAGTAATAGGGAACCCTTTTGAGTTAAGATAGTCATTGGATAAAATATTCATGAGAAATTACCCTCACACCATTGATTATATTTATCTAATACTAGAATACTACATATATCAGTTATCATGGTTGGTCTATGAAAATACTTAATAACATCTTATATTGATGTATCTACCAGTATACCATATCTTGATATTATGTGACCAACAAATAAATTATTTTGTATCCAAAATTCACACATTTTAAATATTTCATTTAGATTATCCTTCCTTTGGGACTTCAGTGAAATTCTCAAGTTGTCTTCATTCTCCTTCATTATCTTTGAATAGATAATAATATGTTCTATTAAGACTAACACAAACTGATTGAGGTAATCTCTAAAGACTCTTTTCATTAAAATCCATGAAGATAGTATATTCATTAGTACGATAAAAAAGAATTACTATATATTCGTAGTGTCTATACCATGTACAGAATGTCATACTCGGTATATCTGGTTTTTCGAACCTAAATTGATGGTATCTAGAATAAAGTTCAATATTGGAAAAGTGTTGAACTCCACATAACTGATCAAACAAATCATCTATAAGAGGATGAGGACACTTGTTCCGAACATTGATCTTCTTCATCTCCCAATAATCAATGTAGGGCTTCATTGATCCATCATTCTTTCCTATGAAGGGAACCAGCTCACCCAGAGGTGACACACTTGGCTGAATGATTCCTTTTTCAATGTGTTCATGGAGTTGATTCTTCAATTCCTAAAACTCCCTTGGGGCCATTCTATAGGGTGTCTTTGAAATTGTTGTGGAAAAAGTAATGATCTCTATAAGAACTCAAATTCAAACCTTCATTGATTTATAGAAACATCTTCCATAAGTACACCCAAAATATCCCAAAATATTAGATATAATCAATGTATATTTTATCCCCAACCATTTAACATAAATACACCTTCTGGATTGGAATTAAGTCCCATAAACAATGTGTAATCTCGATAGGAACTTGTTATTTATCAACACACTAATTGACGATCATGGGTAGGCATGAAATATATAATTTAACGTTTTCCCTCAAAAATTGATATGGGACATAGGTAGAGAAATCCAATACATACCTAACATAACATCAAGTTCAACTATGGGATGAATGAAAATTTTTGCAGGATGTACAGTCCCACAAATGTCAATTAGAGGGTAATCATAGACATGTAATGCAATCATAGTACCATCAGTTTTTTTACTGATAAGTGCACATATAATGGTTTTGATGGAATATTAATACCTTTATCAAATTCATTAGATACAAAATAGTGGGTAGATATAGATTCAAATAATACATTAATTGTTCTAGAGTGAATGGTATATGAATATTTCACCACATCATTATCATAACCCTTCTCAAAAATATTGATTGCATAACATTTCTCCTTTTCACATTGTTTAAGAGGTTGTTGATTCCAATAAACATCCCCAAACCATGGGGTTGGGAACTGGTTAGCATAATTCCCATCATTTATGAACTTGAATCACTGATGTCTGGGTGGTGCTTTCTATGAATATTTTCATCCATTTTAATCATTTTCCAACATCTTCACATCATTGTGGAGATCAATTTTTCAATGTACCTGAATATTTAAATTAAAACACTTATTATACCCCATAAAAAATTCATCAAAACGAGGTCTCGTATTATTTTCTTTATGGTTTTTAGATTTTTCTTTGAACTCCATCTTCCTTTCCTTCTTAAAACCACGAGATTGATATGTAACTCAAACCTCTATTTCAACATTGATTTCACAACAGACAATATCTTCATAACTACTAAATTATCTTATAAAAAATACCCTTTTGAGATTAGTATTTATTCTACAGAATAACCTATCACCATTATTTTCAGGCTGGATGACAATTCCAGAAGTGTACCTCAATAGACTTGTGAAATTATCCTCATAGGTACCATTAGATTCATCATCCATTTTCTTCAACTCGAGGAACTCTTTTTCTAAATTTTTACACAAAAAATTATGAATTTTCATACTGAAGAATATTTTCTTGAACTCTTATCATTCCATGGATTGAATTTATTATTTCTTCCACATATTCTTTATAAGAGACCACTACTGGTCTACTTCACCTTCTAATCGATAAATAGCCAGAGAGACTTTGTCGTGATATGAACATAGGATAGAAGATATTTTTTTGTGGTAATGATCTTGTGTTTAGTAACAAGTGGATAATAAGACTAACTAAAATAATGTGGGTGTTTACTCATGAAGGACTCAATAGAACATTGTTCCCTCCTTTGTTCGTTTAAAAGCGCTACATGATTCGTTGCACGAGAAATATGTGTGAGCATGGCAATGTGGTTTTTCATTGAATATCCCATAATATTCATATTATCAAGAGAAAAATGGTTTCATTTTACATCACAATCACCATTAACACTGTTCCTTCAGGATCTATCTATTGACTAAAACCAAAACCCATAGATTAATAAATAGTTTTCATATTGAGGAACCATGTAATTATGAAAAACCACACACAAAAGGTCTAAATTATGACACCTTACATAATATATGACTCATTATGTTTATAGTAGATTATTCATAGAATAAATATTTTTTAATCCTTTAGGATACTTCCTTAAGTGTTTTTGAATTCCCAAGAATACCCCCTAGAGTGTCAAACCTGGTGTGAAGGACTATTGTCATATATTGGGTTATACTGGAATTAGGTTAGACAAACCTTGTCGGAGTTGTTACTGATTAGTAAAATTGTTCTAGAACCACATCCACTAGTATTTTCAAGATAGAGATGTATTTCTAGGAAACCACACACTCAATCCTTTACCAAAATTCCAATATATTTTCCTACACAATTCATCATCCTTATAATTTTCATTTTGCATGTCCCTAGGGTTCTCACTATGGTTTTCACATCCTAGTTTACAAAGGTTAACTAAACCATTCATATGATACCATCTATAAAAAACAAATCTTAACATACATTAAATTTACAACATATTTTAAGAAAACCTAATACAATTGACAAATATAGGCCAAAAGATTGTATTGCTTTTGTGCCTTTGGAAATATAGAAACATAAACAATGGTACATAAGTGATCTATAGTATCTCTCACTAGGTTCTTCATGATTCTTTACCTTCTTAGAAACATCATACTTAATACATATCTTCATTTCCTAGGGATGTAAACATAAAAAAATGGGTGATTTTAGATGCTCAATTAGGGTAAAAAGGGATCTATGTAAGCATAAACAAGAGCATAATTGTATTATAATTTGATAATAACATTATAAGATCATACCTTATATATTAAAGATCATATATATGAATTATTACATAAATATTATAAGTTCATTTTACATGAATCATAAGTGAATCAATATCAGGATATACAAAAGCATATCATAGGCATAAGTCATGGATTTGTTGAATACAAATAAACATGTAATATCATTCCTTATATGTAAATATGCAATTATAGAACATATAAAGAAACATTAAAGGGAATATAATGATGAAGAGGGGTACACAACCATCCTTAGAAGCATTATTTTCCTTATAAGGCATCGGGTTTCCCCATCTTACTATAGTGGATAGGGTTCCCCCATCTTCCCATAGTGGACTAGATTTCCCCATCCTCCATCTTTATGGTGACTAAACCTACATTGTGGGACACACCATCATTTGCAGTCATAGTCTATTTCTTTTAATTTATTGGGTTTCATCATCTTCCATCTTCATTTTGAATAAAATAATTGGGCATGACACACTACTATCCCAAGTCATAGTCATTTCCCTGTAAGGGATCTGTTTTCCCCATCTTCATATAGTGGATCAAGCCCTTTTACATTACTTACATCATTATATTATGATATATTAATATTTACCCAATTTATTGGTGGTACACATAGGTCCCACCCATAACATAATAAAACCATTCATACATGTTCCACAATATATCAAATCATTCAACATTTCACGAACCATAAAAATAGAAGGTTTTCATAAAATACAAATTATAACCCATGAAATCAAATGGTTATCATAAAAATATCATCACATCATAACATATATAAAATATATAGGTTTCATAATAATTTCATCAAATCATAAGCTATGAAAATAAGAACGTTTCAAAACCATATAAACCATGGAAAGGAAATGTGTATCAAACACATCTTTCTAGTAAGACATAAAAAATTTAAGAAAGAATATGAATTGTATTATTAAATAATTTCCCAAGAAATGAATGAGTAAAATCAATAGATGTAATATTATATGGAAATTAATTTTTAAGCCTCTTTTAAAAAATAATCGAGGAAAATATACTTTCTTCATTATTTTTAAAAAAAACATAAATCCTTTTGAATACCATTTTATATGAAAAAACTTCAAAACTTATAAATAATGCTTCAAAATATTTTCAAATTCATTTCATTGAAAAAACTTTGAAAATGTAAAAATAAATCTTGAAAAATGTTTTAAAATTATTTCTTTTATAACACTTTTAATTCATATAAAAATGATTGAAAAAATTTTGAATCACATTTCCTGGAAAAAACAATAAAAATATATAAAGAAATATTGAAAATTGTAATATATTTTTAAAATCCATTTTCCATTAAAATAATAACAAATATCAACTTTGCAAACACTTTGTAAACATGGTACTTGAATTGCGTGGCATGTGTCTTAAAGAAGAAGAATTGAGACAAAACTACCTTACTGATTTGGTAACTCTTGAAACGTAAACACCATAAAATAAAGATCATATGGATATGTTAATAAACATAAACATAAGTATAAAATTAATATAATAATTTCATGGGAAATATAATCACACACACTAGATAGAGTAGCAGTGAATTATGTTTAAATCTAACAAAAATGAAAGTGACAATAGAAATCTACATACTTTATGTCTAATATTTTTTAGTAATTATAAAAACCACCTTTATATTAAATATAATTTTATCATAAATATTTTAAAAAACGTTATTATTATATATAATACGATATATATTTGTTTTTTGACATTATATTACATGTTTATTAACAATTCCAAGTTATGGTTTCTCTACGGGTAACATCCACTTTGTTTTTCCAATGTGTCTTATTTTGTTATATTTTTTCCCAAATATATATCATGATTTACAGAATTATAACCATGATATAAATTTCATTTATATTAAACATATATTTATTTAAAATAAATCAATTGAATACAGAAATATGTTATGGAATTAACTATTGATGGAGACGGTGGGTCGTAAATACACAAAACTGTTATTTCCGTTTTGGTGTGTAATATTGAAAGAAAAAAAATTAAATTACCTAAATTTGTATATATATATATATAATAACTCCAGTCGAATTATTATACCATATATATAAAATATTCTTAGTTAACCCAACCTTAATACATTTCATATAGACTATGAATGAATCACATCACATTGAGGAGGTAGTAGTCCACACTTCCCAAATAAAATAACCATGGTGACAAAAATATAGATGGAACTAAGGTTTGTTATATATAAAAACTGTAGAATAATAAATAAATTTTAAATATCACATATATAATATATATAAACATAATTTCCGTCATAATTTCATTCCATGAAAGGTGGTAAAGGAAAGATGAACAACATCATTTCGTGAGTGGGTGCTTCATCGTACAGAAGAACTGTAAGTTTGTTATCCATTTGATGTATGTGTGTGTGTGTGTGTGTCTAGGTAAAAACCTTTTCATAACAACATATTAGTATATTGAGAATAATGGTTCTATTATTTATTCAAGGAATAAGAATAATTTAGGTACTTTCGAAATAAATCTAATGAAAGGAGTTTGAGGAAGGATGTGGCCTCCTCTTTGGGTAACTCCTTTTGGTTTTCACCAAAGTGCTTTTTTACATGGATTTATTCCACAAGAGATGAATAATGGAAGAAGTTAGGTATGTTTGGAAGTGAATTGGATATATATTGGTAAAAAATTATGTGTCTTTACAGGTGTGATGATGGGTGGATTTTGTGCCGTTTTAAAAGGGAGGGAAGGGACACAGTTGGCATTTTTAAATACAAGTTTGGTGTACCCGTGTTGTTTACTAAAAAAAGTAATAAAAACATAAAAAAATACAGTAAGAAATATTTTTTATCCAAAATAGGTATATCCAATTGGTCTTGGACAAGAGAATAGGTAATTTTAGCACATAATTTTAAAGTTTATCCCCTTGTTAAGCTTAATTTAACCCTGATCGTTGTAATTAATTTTAATCACATTTACTATTCATTTTGGTGAGATTTTAATTTGATCATATTAAAATATAAATATTTTACTAATTAAAACCCTATATTTCCAATTTTATAAATTTACTTCTCAAAATTTAAAAAATTATGTTTAATTCTAATCAGAGAGATGTGTTGAGAAAGCTGGTTTTAAAGTGATAATTTTCAAATGTTCATTAAAATTTTATATATAAATTCAATATATAAATGATTACAAGGAAATAAATATAATTTATAAGTATATAATTGATCTATTTTTACTTTAAAACCAACATAACATATAATTTTACTAAATAAATAAATTCGATGAAAAAGTAGTTTTGAATTAAATTCATTATTCTTTACTATTCATCAAAAAATGATGTTTCTGAGAAATACATAAAAATTCACCCAAAGATAATTTTGACATTATAAATTCCAAAAAGAAGATTATTTTATCAATTTCAATTTAAATTTTTTAAAAATTAATTTTTATATTTTTCAAGAAAGGAAATAAAAAATATATTTATTTATTAAAGGTATATTTTCAAACATATAAAGGCTTTACAAGAATTTTATGTCATATTATCAATACATTTTACTTATATAAATACATTATAAATAATATTTAAAAAATATTTATTTCTTTTTATATTACTATTTTTAATGTCTATTTTATAATGATCTCATTAAATAAATATAATATTAAAATGTTATTTCGCAGACACTAGATTTTTCATGTAACACAAACCAATTGGATATTTCATGTAACACAAGAATTTATTATTGTATATTATTAAGAAAGATTGAATTATATTAACATGAAAGAGAAGACATCAAATAAAATTAATTTATTTGGAAAAATGGTTCCAAAAAAAATGGGGTGTTACAAATGGTATCATTATATTATATACTCTGTAAAGCATAAGATATGATAAAGTATGTTGAGATATATTAAAATACATCAAAAAAATAAGTTGAACATTTCCAATGGATAATACCATTTATTATTTTAAATTTGTTTTTTAGAATCTAAATATTTCACAAAATATTAGGTAAATAATTTATTTTTGAATAACCTATGAAATTTTAAAATATTTATTCAAATAATTGGGTTGTCATCTTAATCGAAATAAATTTCATGTCCTGAGAATTAAAACACATATTCCATTCCCACTATCTGTGATATAGTCTAAAGTACCCCCATTCAAAAAATAATTAGAAAATTTATTTTGTAACTTTTTAAAAAAATTATGTCATGGAAAAAATCTATACAATAAGTCATTAGATAAAATTAAAAAAAATTAATTAAAAACATTATTAAGAAAATATGGACATCAAAGGAATATATTTTGGACTGTGAGTAAAAATAAAGTCATTATTCCATATAAATATTATTTCTATATCTTGAGTGCTCATAAAAATTAATACGTATAAACTTTTTAAAATTTATATAAATAGAAAGCTGAAAAAAAATTATTCTGGGTTTATTATATAAATATAAAATAATTATTCTAGTGAATATTTAATTATAAAAAATCATTATTATTGATGATATTTTGAAATAAATTGTTACATTTGGTCTGGCCTCATTCATATATTTTCAAACCTTAGGTATAATAATTTTATATTTAATATATATATATTCAAAAATTATAATCCTACATATAATACCATATATGAATTACTTATAATCTTTTATCCCTCATTAATTAATAATTAATTAATAATTCCATGATTTCAGTTGACAAATGCCTCATTTTTCATTTATGTTTTTCTTCTATAAATATATTCTTTATAATTGTATCATGTTTCACCATCTCTATATAATTAATCATGATATATATATCATATATATTCATTGTATTAAAATATATTATCATCCATAAAAGGTAGAAATATAAAAATAAATTACACCATTTTTATTGATGGCAGGTCGTATATATGCATGAATCTTGTCTTTACTTTTTAAACGATGGAATGAAATAAAGATAAATAATAGTTTTTCATTATAAAATCATTATTAAAATATATATGTCATATATGTTTATTAAATAAAACCATATTATCATCCATGTTAATCATAAATTAAAAATGACTCATATCGCTTCATGGATGTGGTAAACTACAGATACCAAAGTGCAATGTTATCGTTCTTACATGGATGGGATAAGAAGAACGGGATATATGATATTATAATTATAGGTGATTTCTTAAGAATTATAGATATTTGAGTTCATACAAAAATGAGGATGGAAATTGATCTTACGTTCATGGTTCTAGTTTATATGGTATGAGAATCATTAACGATAAGGATACATCACTCCATTCTCAAATGAATTCCAAACCATATTTTCTAGAAAATACATAAATTTATCATCCTGAAGATGATATTTTCCAAAAGAAAATTAAATCCCCAAATAAAATAATATTGACATAATTCATATATAAAGACGAGGTTATGAATTGTGAAAGACATTATATATTCCACCTATACCTGAGTTGAAAATATATTTTTTAGATGATTCTCAATGAATGAATTTCTCTATACACCATGTTAGCACCAACATGTATATATTTATGAAGGAACACTTTTAGTGGTATTATATGGAGTAGATAATTTCTAATTATGCTTCATGTTGTTCAATTTTCTAATAGGTTAATGCTGAGAGGAAACATCCTTGATGATTCATGTAATAGATACCTATTTTTATGTAGAAATGGGATGAAATTACTATGGAAATTTTCACTAGATTACTAATGACTCCTAGAAATAATGATCTTATATAGTTTATTGTTGATCTTTTACCAAATATGCACATTTCCTCGAAATATTAGATTATTAACCAATTGAGTTCCTAGAATGACTTTATTTTAATGAAGTCGTAAGACTTCAAATGTACCTATTTCATTTTTTCTAATAATAATCTATTATTTACATAAAAATTATAGAAATTCAATAGAGGGATCTACATACCAAGACTTATTTGAGTTCCATTTATCATCTTCAATTATATGGGTAGTCTAAAAGGACAATCCAAAATTATAAAACATGTTTGGGTTTTTCCTTATTGGATTTCATGGTTTCTGGTATCATTATTTAACATATGTACAGTAATCATATAATAATATCTTCCATTAAAGTATTCAAATTTCTTTATATGAAAATTTATATTGAAAAATATTTAATAATCTAAATTATTGGGTATAATTTAGTGAAAGGAATCTTAAAATTTTCAAACATATGGAGGATATGTTGGAAAATTTAATTACTATTCAAACTCGTATCGAAGTATCTTACAATATAAATAAGTGGTATGCTGATAACTAGAGAAAAACTATGTAATTTCATGTAGGATATAATGCTTTCATTAAACTATCTCCTTGGAATGTTGTAATAACATTCAATGTGAAAGGGTAACTAATCCATGGGTACCTCTAACCATTTTCAATTCATGAAATAATTGCAACTATGTATTACCATTTAAAAATGACACCAAGTGTCTATAAATATTATTATGTGTTCTGTATATCATTATTAAGGAAGTACATAAAAATATCAATAAATATTTTAACCTCGGAATTTATAGAATTGGAGCCAAGTCTAACATACTATTAATAAAATATATATATTCTAGACATTATTGAACAAGTGTCGAGTAATCAGATGACTCAACTAGTACATGTATTTTTCATAAATCATATGATAGAAGAGGTAATGTGGAACTTATAGAAATTTTGATAAAGATATACCCAAATATATTCATGACGTGATATTCTATAAATTTTAATGACTTAATTTTTTTAATGATGTATTAATATATAACAACCTGATACTTTTTCATATATTTCTTTTTAAGAAAATTTAACATCTTTAATGGATTGTGATCCATAGAACCACATGTTTAAATAAACCTCATTATGGTAAACCATTTAACAAGATAGTAAATTAGTGAGTTTTAATATTAATAATTAAATTATTAAAATTTTATGGTTGACACATGAATAAAATATATTCATTTTTTATCAATTGATTAAAAAAGTAATATTTTCCCCAAAAAGCTATTTTTAGGAATGAAATGTGTTTTTTTCATTATATGTTAAATTATTCACTATTGGGGGATTATTTTAATGATATTTATATACAATATGTTCATTAAAATATTTTTACCATTCATCTAATATGTTGTCTATCCATTAGATAAAAAATTCCAATTTTATTGTTAAAAATTTATTTTTCTAATGAGTGGTTTCAACATATTTTCCACAATTAATTTATAATTAATTTTTTCCCAATTTTACAAAATTTATTTTAAAAAATAAATTCTTTTTAAAAATTATACTTTCAATGTTATCATTAAATAAATATGTTTTGATTTCTGGAAATGATAAATTTTTTGATGAATTGTGAAAATTAGTTATTTTTATTGAATGATACCATTTCATATAAAGAATTTACAAATATTAATTTCTTATTAAAATGTTATAAAAGTAAAATTTGTTTTATTATATTATTATTATTCTAATTTAGTTAATTTTAATCAATTCTATGTTTAATTTTGATAAAAAAACTGTTACTACTTAGGAAAACATTTCTTTGCCAAATCATTTTTTCATCACACTTAAATATTCAAGTTTATTTTAAATTCTCCAATTTCTATGATTTTAATTTGATAAAATTGGTTTTATATTGGGAATAATAATATTTAATATTAGGTAATATTCCCAAATCCATTTTTTTATTAATTAATTGATAAAATAGTGAGAAATTAGTTATTGTGATTATGGCTTGAACAGATTTATCAGGGGTTGTACCAAAAATATAAATGTCAAAATAACCTAAAAATTTATCTAATTTATATTTTAATTCCATATTTAATCTTTAAATTATATAAGGCCATGTGTTGTTCCATTTTGGATCCATTTGAGGTGTGTAAAATGTTAGTATATTTTGTTCTTTTCAAAATATCCAATTGTGTCCTTCCCCATACATTTAAAATGAGATCTCCCCACCCCTCTTATCCAAAGAGAAAGTGAATTTTTTAAACCAATCCCTACAAGAGTAACTTAGTTACATTCCTCCACCTGACCTTCAGTCCATGGTTTGAACATAAAACAATTCTTTGATGATTTTAGGTATAAACCAAAATGTGTTCTCTATAGTGACCATGGATTAACATAAGTGTATATTACATCATTTTAGATGAATATTAATCATAATAAATATGTACATGATTTATTAATATAAAATTTAAGTGTATTTAAAAATAAGGAAAATGATAATCTAACATTGTGAATGATCTTTAATGTTTCACATACAAGTCATCCCCTTTAGTACTCATAATTACAACCATTCTTTATAACCATTGATAATAAACCTTAGAAATGGTGAGCTCAGATGCTAAGTTAGGCTTAATAAAAGAGATATGTAAGAATAAGATGAGTATAAGGGTAAGATAACATGAGAATAACATTTGAAGATCATATACATGTGTCATAGAATAATGATTGATAATTCATGATGCATGAATCATAAGTGTGAGGAATCATCATAAATCAATCATAAACCATAAGATCTTTTCATATAAGTGAGTCACCAAAATAAATATAAAACTTTATTTCATGGGTCCACATTAAAAACCATGACCATCAAAATAGTAGATTGGGACACACCTATTTCCCATAGTGAATCTATATGCACATGTTTCCCATTATGGATACAGACACACCAGTCTCCCATTATGGATCAGGACATACATGTTTCCCATTGAGGATCAAGACACACTTGCTTCCCATTATGGATACGAAGACACCTATTTCCTATTGTGGATTCCGACACTCTTGTTTCCAATTGTGGATCAATACCATTGACATTTCTCCCATAATTATCTAATGAGATATAAATATTTACCCAATGCTTTGGTGGATATATAGGTCACACCCATCATATAATGAAATCATTCATATGTGCACCAGAAGATTAAAAAAATAATCGTATCGTAATCCTTTAAATTAAATTAATATCATAAACATTTAATCACATTACAATCTTTAAAAAACACCAATTTCAAAACCATTTCCTCAATGAATGACCCTTGAAAAGAATAAATATTCAAAATCATATAACCTGAGGTAGATAAATGGGTGTCATAAACAACATTCAATCAAAACATAAACTGTTCAAGAAATAATATGAATGGAATTAATGTAATATTTCCCTAATAAGTCTTAAACTATATCAATGTATGTTGTAACATCTCGAATGGGGTGCCACACACTGGTGCCCTGAGCTGATTGGTATCATGAAATCGAGTGTGCCTCCCATATTCTAGAGGCTTCTAACTAGAATCAAGGATCTAATATAAATCATTGGTAGACTGTACCCTCCTTATCAAATCAGTACAATAGAAGAAATGAAAAAAAATCCAAAATATAAAACCAATAACTCAAAAACAATATGTATCACATGATGACCAAAATATGAATACAGTATCAAAAAATAAACAGTAGATATGTCAATCTAAATACCTGTCAGGTTTCAAATGAAAAACAAAATAAATAAACACTTACAGTCCCCAAGTTGGTATGAACACCATTTCTAGTTCCCTCATCCATGATATGTCCCAACATCGAAACCAAATATAGGGCATGTGTCCTTATCCTATACATAAAACATTAAGTCAATTACTGTACCGATCCAAAATTCTGAAAACGGAATGATTAAAACATAGTTTTCCATAACCAATGGTGACAAAAATAATATCTACTAAATAATATTGGATTCATTTATATATGGAATAATTTATAATGCATAAGTAAATAGTGATCACATTTTCTATTATTAATGAATTAATCACATAAATCCCTCAATTTCTGAGGACACCAGAACCCTTAAAACCTTTTTCGGTCCATGCTAGAGTCTAAAACATATCATAATACCATTTTCTAAGTTTATCTTTTCTTTTTAAATCATACCAAGGTCACTTAAAACCATAGTTCAATGCAAAATCATGGTTGAAAAATGTTGCGTCTAACTTAGCATAGAAATTGGAGCCTATTTCCCTATCACCAACAAAAATATCACATGGGTATTTGGAACCTCAATCCATCTATCAAACTCTCTATCTAATATGGGTATTTTTATCCTCAATAACTATATGGCACCCCAGTATCACATGAATATTTGGAGCCTCAGTCCCTATCCAAATATCATTTATCACATATGGGTGTTTATAATCGTAGTATGTGTCCCATACTCATATACCAATCAATCAAACATATACCACATAGATCACATCAATCAAGGTTAATCAAAATTAACCCAATTATTAAATTTCACGTCATGATATAAGTTAAAATTTATCACAAAATACAGGTTTCCTCCATTTAATTAGATAGAATAATATGAACAATTCTCCATTAAATCATTAACATCATTTAAATCATAAACCCATTAACAATTTATGATTATGAAAAACTTATCATAATTATTCATTTCAATTAATTCGCACTCAATTTAACTATCCAATTAAACAATCCCAGTTTATCATCAATTCCATAATCAAAATGTTCAATTTTTTATTATCCAACTAATTAATCCAATCCCGAAATCCCAATATCCTGTTAATTAATTCACTATTTAATTGATCATATCCCATGATCCCAATATACAATTAATTAATTATCCAATTAATTAAACCAATTCCACAATCCCAGTATCCAACTAATTTATTCACAAATTAATTAGTCTAGTTGATTTATTCAATTAATGATTAAATTGTGGAATATAAAAAATGATTCTCACTTCACATATATGCTATTGGAATTCAATAATATGGGAATTTAATTTTGACCACCCACATCAAAATTGATTCTGAATGCTCACTAACAGAAATCCCCAACAAATTTTGAACAATTATTATCAAGATGAAGTACGAGATCTGGATCCGAAACCTAGACCCATGATCAATGGAATAAATATCCTACAAACCAAGATCTAGAACCTTCACTGCCAGATGAATAAGTACCTTCAAAGGATGATATAAAGATAGTATAGAGGGAGGAATACAAACTGAATGGGAATCTCTTACCTGGAGAGGTTCATATCTTCAATCTAGTCATTGATTCGTCATGAATGAAGGTTTTAAGGAGTTGGAATCTGTCTAGGGGCCACCAAAAATGTCCGAAATATTTTAGAGACAAGTTGGGTAAATTTAGGGTGATATCTAGGGGTTCAGAAATTAAAAATGAACTTATAAATTAAACTTATGTGTAACAAACTCATCCCTAGTAGCCTTTAGTTGGTGTCCATTTTATCATAGTAGAATAAATACAGGAGATCACATCACTAAGGATCTATCTGTTTAGTAGTATTGATGAACCAAATTTATACATGGTTACCTTATTACATTTTCCACTAAACATATAACATAACAAAAATAAACTAATTATTTTCACTTATTCAAAGATTCCATCTTCAGAACATGGGGAAAGATAACAAATAAAAGGGTGCTCTCAAACGCTGAGTAAGGGTTTCTTGAATAAATAATAAGTAACGAAAATTCAATAAACATTAAGTATTATGGAAAGGTAAATAATTATAAAACACATTCCATTAATAAACATATAATTAAAATGCATCCATATATTTTTTTCATAATTAAAATCTCATGGAATGTAATAACTTATTACTGAATGAATATAATGCTTAATCATTGGAAATCAGGTATCTTGCACATGAACCATTATACCGTCAAGATAGGTGAAGTTTGTGGGTAAAACCCCAAATAATTCTTCTTTGAAACAATCATGAATGTTTTTTTAGCAACTATTTTGTCTCATGAGATGTGTCGATGCGTCAAGGGGATGTCTATAATCAGGCCACTCCCATAACTAAAAGTCTGAAGCATTATTTTTAAATGATTAAATTCAATAACAACATTTAATGTAAACCCCACGTGTAAAAATGTAATAATCCTAATAAATTAATCGTATCCTTGATATAGAAAATATGGATATTTAATGAAATCTTCAATGAAATATGATCATAAATAAAATGGATGTATACAGACTCCACACACAAGGAACAAGTGCTAAAAAGAGAGTATCATAATAGATTTCATGGAATAATGGATAAAATTAATATATAGAAATTGAATATTTAATATAGTTACAGATCAAGATATATGATTTCAAACTAATATAAAATCTATTAAATAAGATTGTTTAATAAAAATTTAGAAATGAAATATTTTATAATGGTTTATGGAAAGTATTCAGGAGCATTTAAAGAGGGGAATAATATTTTATATAAAAATATAAATGAACTAATATAGATTTTTTTTATAAAGTTAACAATTTTTATAGAATACTGGTGGATTAATACTAATTTTAGATTGTACAAGATTATTTTTATGAAATTGGGAAGTTCAATTTAATAGAACTCTCCAATCAGAAGGAATTGAAAATAGAATCCTATAAAACATATATTCCCCCATAAAAGAAAAATGGACTGATCTAGATACCTTTGTTTGGAACTTATACATAGAATTTTAATAATTATATAAAAATAATTACAAATTAAATTGGGGTAGTGGGAGAGAAAGTGTAACCCAAAAGAAAAATGATGATTCAGGGATAATCCCTTACAAAGTTTGTATAATTTGATTAAGGATAAAGAAATGGAAAAAATACGCATGACAAATATAAATCCATGAAAAAATTGAAAATTAATTATTATATAATAATAAGTTATTTCACAAATATTTCTGGGATAACATAACCAATGCAATAGATGTTTATCCCAAGGAATAGAAATTGATTTAAGAAATCCCCTAGCTTATGTCTAATAGTGTTCTTCACATGCACTTAATGTTCTTGAAAATGAAATTGGATTCGTTAATAATTTAATTTAGAACCTATTAAACATGTATCTGTTTTATTAAAAAAATTAATTCCATTAATGGACTTTTTGATGAGTTATACAATTCAATATATTCATTTGGGTGTATTCCTTCCCTTATTTTTCATGATTGTTTAACTTGTATGCATGTATGAAAGATCATTTAAAATGGGAATGGTTATCGAAAATTGAAATTATATGTTATTAACTAACTTATGGAAGATCTAATAGTCTTTTATATTACTTTTTTCTAGATATTATGATGACATAATAGGTAAAACATTAATGATAATCATTTATATTTTTGTGTTTCTCAATCATATCGCACTAGTTTTGTTTTACTAATTAATATTACACCCATATATTGGTCCCATATCACTAAATATATTGTAATATAAATTTCACATTCTTTTCAACCATTATAATGGTTTTACGATCAGACATTGATAAGTTGAGGGAAAATTAATATGCATCATCCATGGTGGTTTTAAATGAACACATAACAAATGATATTTTCATTATTAGAATAAAAGGGAGAGGAAAATGGGTTTGATGATTTATTTTCCATTAGCATAATAAATATATAGTATATTTAAGATACCATTGTTATCATGCCTTTTTTGTATTAAGGAGGTGAGTGAAGGATATGAAAAGAAAATAAATTAAAATATATTGAAATAGAAGGCTTAAGGGTTTTACTTATTCAAATTTTCTCCTATGTAACCTTATTAAAACAATTGGGTTTTGGAATTTTCTTGATACCAATGTATCTTGGATGGGGGGATAGAATTGAGATGAAATATGAGAATCATGAAGGCATTGGTGGTGTGAGGAGAAGAGATAGTGATAGGTTGTATTTATAGTGGTGGAGATGTGTGGTATTTGATTATTTTATTCTTTTGGTTATTATTCTAGATAATGATTTGAATATATTGAATCGTTTCTATAAATATGTCAAAATTATGATGGATAGTTCAAGATTATGTTCTTACGTTGTACATACATCATCTGTGACTCTATAATTCATGAAATTATGTTATACTGTAAATTATTGTGTTTCACTAATCTCCAAAAATTCAACTATTTTATAAAAATCCAAAAAAAAATAACCCTAATAATTTCTAAATGATTAAAATTAAAAAATTAACTCCATTTTCTGAAAATAGTTTTATATGTATGATAATTGTTTTTAAATTAAAATCATCATTTACACAAAAACTAGTAATTTAAAATTATAAATTTTTCTACAATACATTGAAAAAATAATCATCGTCTCATAAAATTATCTTATAATCATAAGAAAATATATATTAATTTATGATTGTCTTTAATAAAATTAAATTTTTCTTTTTAAAAATTATTTTAATAATAATATTGTAAATAATCATTTATCTTTTATTAAATTACCAACACCTAAAGATCGCTTTAAAAATATTTATTTTTTTATACTATGAAATAATTATAAAATATTATAATTTATAGGATTCCTAAATTTCATTTATAATTTCATAGATGACGTTATGATTCTATTGGCTGAATTACTAGCTCTAAGGGTTACATTTCTATTAAAAAGGCCAAGTTTATATTTTAGTAGTAAATTTTCATTAATTTATTTATAAAGCCTCTTATCTCATTAATTATTCATATATAGAGTTTTATTTGTGTTCTCTATATGATGTTTTATGATTTATACTATATGAAATAATAATTTTGATAAATGAAAGCTATCAAATCAATTGAATTCTTTTAAGAGGATACATACTGTAAAATCGTAGGGTGTTACATTCTTCCCCCTTTCAAAAAGGTCATCCTCGAAATATTTCATGAATATTTACCTCTAAAAAAATTTGGTGGTTTTATTCCTAACATCCTTTGTTCCCCCATGTTTCTTCTTCAATTTTATAGTCACTCAAAATAATCCTTACAAGTCGAGTCATCTATTTTCTCAATACTTTCCCTCTTGTGTCATGAATATTGATAGGCTATTTGTATCAACACAATTTTGGTTGTAGTTCTATTTCATCATAGGTGATTATATGTGTTGTTTATGTAATTCACTTAATTAATAATGATATGTGTAACAAATCATGAACGTTGTACAGATGTGGTAGTATTGCTAATCGGTAAGCTACAACTCTAATTCTTTATAGAATTTCAATTGGATTTATGAACCTAGGGCTTCATATACCCTTCTAACAAAACATTAACATACCCTTCTGTGGATATACCTTCAAAAACACATGATCTCCAACATGAAATCCCATACCCATTCATTTGTTTTCAACCTAACTCTTTTACCAACTTTGAGATTCTTTAATATGATCTTGAATGGTATTTACCTTTCTCGATGTCTCTTCAATATTTTCTAGGCCTATAAGTTTCCTCTCACAAGCTTCATCACATAAATTTGGAGTATGACATCTTATTCTGTATAATTATTTATATGGATCCATTTAAATATTATAATGGAAACTATTATTGTTGGAAACATAAAATATTGGTAAATATTGATCCTACTTACCTAGAATGTCAAGTGAGCATGATTTGAAAAAGTATTCCAATGTTTGAATGGTCCTTTCAGACTATCATGTGCTTTGAGGGTGATAAGCATTACTCATATGAAGCTCAATATCCAAATCCATCGGAAGACTCTTACAGAATATTAATGTTTAATAGGGACCTTGATTAGACAAGATATATAAAGGGATGAAATTAATGATTAAAAATTCAGTAATATAGTGTCTTTTTAGGTGCAAAGTGGAAAATCTTCTCCTGTAGCAATAAAATGTTCTCATTTTTTAAGGTGATCAACAATTACCCATATTGCATCATTATCCCTTAGAGTATTTTGTAATCCATTGAGGAATCCTATAATAATGTCATCCCTCATAAAAATAGGAATAGATAGAGGTTGCACGACTCCTCTAGGATTATATATTTCGTCCTCCACATGTACACAAAATTGGAATTTTGACACATTGTTATAAATTTTCCACTTTATATTGTCCCACAAAAAATATTCCTTCATATCTCTATATATCATTTTAATACCAAGGTGTATAGATAAATTTGATCTATGATGGTCATATATTAGTTCGTTTTTCAATATAGGTATTTCTGGAACACATAACCTCTTACCAAATATCATAATTCCATCCCCATACATGATGCCTTCCAATATTCTATCCTTAATAAATTTAATATTATTTTGAAAATTTTCATAATTAGATTGAGTGATTTCTATCATCCTTGGTCTATATAGTTTAGAAATAATTTGAAAAGGGTGTTATGTATCCTTTTCCACAACAATTCTCATTTCCAGCTTTACTAGATCCATGAAAATAAGATCTTTAACAATCCACATTTAGGTGAAAAGTCCATTATCATTCCTACTTCATGCATATGCTACCTTATTTTCCTTTGTTGGTTGGAAGTGTACTGAGAAACCATAATCATTCAGTAACTAAAACAATCTTATTTTCTTCACGTCATGTTATTTCTTTTTAAAGAATTATTTTATACTCTTGTGATCCATATATATCTCAAATATTTCACCATAGGGATATAATCTCTATATCTTCAGAGTAGTGATATGGATGCTAAATAAAGATAATGAGTTGGCTAATTCTTTTTGAGAGTCTCCAACCACCATGATGCAAATACAGCAACTTTATCATTTTTTATAATGAAGTAAACCATCCAATCATCCATGCATCGCTATATATCACAAACCCATTATTTCCTAAGGGTAGATTATAAATTAAAAAATTAAAAAATATTCTACATTCATCAATGCATCGCTATATTTCATAAAACCATTATTTTATGATTGTAGATTCAAAACTAGAGCATTGAAAAATCTTCTCTTCAATTCAAGAAAATATTTTTCACATTCTTTTTTCCATAAAAACATACCCCTTTATGTGTGATATTTTTAATAGGTTTTCCAATTATGAAAAATTCTGAATGAAACCCCTTTAGAAAACAACTAAATAGATAACACTATGTGCCTCGGTTATTTTCATTGGTGTAATAAATTTTTGGATTAACTTTGTTTTTGTGGGATCAACAAATATTCTATCATTAGAGACAATATGGTCTATAAAAAATTTCATGAATCCAAGATTAACACTTGGTAAATCAAACATAAAAATCCATCCTTCTATGAGACTCACGAATAATATTCAAGGGATTCTCATAATCTTCATATCTTTTGGAATAAACCAAAATACAATAAACGAATACTAAATAAATCATCAAGATATTCCTTGAATACTTTATTCATTATATCCATGAAAACAGAAGGTGAATTAGTAAATACAAATGGAATTACTGTGAACTCATAATTTCCATACCTATTTTAAAAAACATTCTTTATAATGAAATCATTCCTTACTTGAAATGGATGATACCCAAAACAAATGTTATTCTTTTAAAAATATTCAACTCCAGTAAGTTGATAAAATAAATCATCAATTTTAGGAAGAGGGTTCTTTTTCTTTATTGTAATATCATTTATTTCTATATAGTAAACACACATCTTCAAGGACCCGTATTTCTTCTAAAAAAATGAACATTTCATCCCCCTGGAGAAAAAATATGGTGAATAAATTCTTTTGTTACTCAAATCCACAAGATTCTTATTTTTCTCCACCAATTCCACAGTTTCTATTATATAATGAGTATTTAAAATTGGTGTTCCATTATGTATGAGATCAATGGTAAATTCAACTTCACACTTGAGGGGGTGTCACGAACCAACCTGGCTCTACCCTGAACTGGTCACCCGAGCCAGTCCGCGACATGGCCCGAAGGGCATTCCTGATCCCCACATGTTGGAAACCAGTGTCAGGAATCAAAATTTAACCATTGGGAATAATTTTTCCCATGAACAATAGATAAACAGATAAAAAAAACTGATGATAAAAATGAGAAATAGTAGCTGAATGAAATTAAAACCTAACATACCTCTTTGTGACCTTCTTGGTCACCACCCAACTCAAACTCAAGCCTGCTCAAACATTGAGCAACTAAACTAGGAACATGAACAATAATTGAACCTTCAACTAAAAGCTAATGATAGGACTGAGTACTGAGATGTTTAGTAAGGATTCCCTATATATCCATGGAACCTAATAATTCCCTTTCCCAAAACAATCCAATGACACAAGTTTGAAATACAAATATAACAGTAGGGTTTTCACATTTTAAAGTAAACAACGTTTTTTCCCATTTAAAAACCCAACACACGATGCATACCACTTCTAAAATCATTTTTCATTTTTAAAATAAAATCCAAAATAGAATATACCAGAGCTAGGCTAGAGTAAAATAAGTAAAAAGTGAAAACTAAAAATAGACTAGTGCAAAAAAAAGTAATTAAAATATGTAAATAATCCAGTAACCATGGGTGATCCTAAACATCCTTAGAAGACCCCTAGACGTACTCAGTTTCAGAACCACCTGTTGGTGTATGGTGAAGTTCCTAAGTCTATAACCAACTAGCCACCCTATAACTAACCAATCTAGTGGCAAACCCATCCTAGACTAACCACCAATCTTGGGGTACCAACCCGTCTAATAGGGGTTGTTCAGCAACTATCACTCGATCATCTAAAAGATTTCAAATAATCCATGTTGATTATAAAAATATTTTGTAGGTAGGAAGTCCCTCACATGCGTGACTCACCTCACCATACATGAATTCCCTAAACACGGATGCTTCTTATACGTTCACCCCTAAAGGGTTACAATAGACCAGAGCGCCTCATATACACATTCAGTCATACCATATTAAAAAAGTTCCAACCAGGCCGTTATACCATGAAAAACTTTAAAAACATTTGAAACCTTTTTCAAAATTCTAATGTTGTTAGATGGGAATATAGGCATCAAAATGTCATCATTTCTAATAATCAACAACAACATTACACTAATGTTGAATGTGTCAAACTTGTTTTCATGCCACATCCATGTCGAAATCATTTTTTCTAAAAACATTTAAAACTCTTAATGAAAAACAGACAATATTTTTTTTTTAAAGTGCATAGATGTATCATCGTTTCAGTTGGAGGTACCAAACGAGTTGCCTCATTACTTAAACAATTAGATTAATTCTTTGAAAACATATGTGTTTCCAAACAGACCATTTCCTTTACATATCCATAAACATTAGTCAAAATATCACACTTAAATCACTTTTTCATTTCCAATGTCAAATGGTCATATGCTCAAAAACATCATTTCAAGCCATTTCAGAAACCACACAAAGAACTCAAATCCATTTAGAAAGCAAGAATCATTTTCAAAAAATTACCACCCCCATTCAAACAAAAACCATAAAAACAAACCGAAACATTTTTCACACATGTTTCTCAATCCAAACATCCTTTAACAAAACATTTATTCAATTATTAAAACATTATAAAAAATGACAAAAAATTCATGCATCTCAACTTCACAAGCGAATGCCATTTTATAATTCATTGCATGACTAAACCCTTTGAAATCTACTCTCGCACCTTTGAAAACATAATCAACGCCATGAAAACAACCAAAATCACTTTTTCACAATTAAGGAAACCATTTTTGTAACTAAACAAACCAATATATATATAAATATATAAATAAATTTCACAAGTTCTAATAATTAATGCATGGCTTAAAATTCTAAAACATACTCAAGAAGATAAATAGGTAAACCAAGCATTCTAATTGCAGAACATGCTAAACATGCTAAACTAGATAAAAAAGTAGAATAGTTCATCAAATAACATTATTATATATGGAATCACCTATATATAATAAGACACATTCCAATACTATTTTTCACAATTTTAACCAAAAAAACATGACAATAATTAATAAATGGAGCTTATTGAGACGAAGATTATATTTTTATAAAAATATATCTAAAACACACAGGTGTCGTGGGTTGTGTAGGAAAGAGAAAAATTGGAAATTTCCTACATCAAACAAGGGCAGACGGAAAAGAACTTCAATGAAAGGGAGAGATAAATGTTGTGGATCGATCGTACACCCTAAACGGTGACAAAAATGCATGAATCATTCCTCGTCCATTACGGTTAGGCCTAATATGAAAGAAAACACCCAAAATTGAGGAAGATGCTTAATGGATGGAGGGTTTTCTAGTACGGCGAGGTCGGCACAACGAGGATTCAACCTTTATAGAGTGTGGAAGTCCAGAGACACCACTTTCCAGAGAAAGAAGGTGTCCTGGTCAGAGCCAGGGATAGAGAGGGGGCGGTAGTTGGAAGCTGACCAGACAGGGGAGGCCGAGCTGGACCAAGAGGGGGTGGTCGCATTAGACGGAGGTCGTGCCGGACTAAGGTCGGCTGGTCGGCGGGCACCGGAGACGGCAGGGGGTAAGGGGTCTTAGGATATCGTAGATGGGTGAGAAAAGAGGTGGGATTCGGGTGTGAGAAGTGGGGCGAGATGGACGGCCGGAGGCACGGTGGGGTTGGAGTGGGAGAAGACCAGAGGGGGCGGGGCTCCGGGTGCTCGTAGGAGGACGAAGGGGAGGGGGCAGCTCATGCAATGTACGGGGAAGGAGGGACTAGCCGTTTAGATTTAGATTTTCCAATTTTTTTCATTTTAGGTTATAATAATAATAATAATAACAATAATAATAACAACATTGTTATTAAAAATCATATTATTGTTATTATTATTGTTTACCATTTTATAAAATTCAGTTTAGTTTAATTTAACCTACTTTTTATTTATTTATTTATTTATTTCATTTACTATTTAAATTAATTCATTTATTTATTTCAAATACTGGGGTAGTTTCATTGATCACCTGTAGTCCAATTCACAGTTGAAAAAACTATGCCTAACTGTGCCACCCGGTACTACCCACTTGCAGGGTCATGTCATGTGCTTTCCGCACAGTACTATAAATTGCATCTGAGTCGCACGCCAAAACTCCGACACACCCAGGTATCGGTGTGGGCACTATGCAGTTACTCCTAGCCGCACGGGATAATCATGCAACAGTTGAAAGAAAAAAAATGTCTAAATACCAAAATAATAATTAAAGTAATTAAAAATAAAAAATCAGTCAGGTCGTGGTGTGACAATTCTCCCCACCACACACACTTTCTTCCCCTAGAAAGTAACGGAGTCATATATTGGTCATGAATTTAGTCCATGCCCAAATATAACCTAAAGAACTATAGAAAACTGAGAATCTCGGGATGACCTTACTCTACAAAGGTCACACCCGACCGATTCAATAGAAAACTAAAGCCCGAAGTTAAGGGGGGAACACGAAGGGATTATCCCCACCACAAGAACTCAACTAGAGAAAAATTAACACCAAAACATGCCACCCTAGAAAAAGGTCCACCACGGGGGACTCTCAACCAACCCAAACTAACTTCTATAGGTCCAGAGAACAACACCTCCGATGACGCTTGAAAATCTTGACCCGGACCAAAAACTCCGAATACTAGAAAAGACCCCCTAAGAAGAACTTATCTCAAACAGTCAACCCATGTGTAACCACAATCATTAACTCTTTTTCAAGCACTTATATCCCCACATGAACACCGCTAAACCATGATCAACTCATACAGGGACCAAAAAGACTTTTAAGAAAAGCTCGTGATTCAGAAAACCATAATTAGACAAACAAAACTGTTTGGATTATAATAGAACATTTCCTTCATAACCCCATGATAAAAAAATGAACTTACAACATTGTTAAAAATTTAACAATAGAAAAAGGAGAATGAAAAGACTTTAAATGTTGCACTTCCAACACCGAACACAAAACCTGTACCAAGGATTCGCATGCCTGGAAAGTCCAGTCTATCTGTAAGATTTACCCTATGACCTATGGCTAGGGATCTGATGGCTGAAGAATCCATTTCCTCACAGTTAGGCACTATAATTCCTCTTTTCACAACGTCTTCTCTAGGCGACACTTCCTACAAAAGTTCTCCAAGTGACCCAGACAGCCACAATGATGACACATCTTTGGAGGGATGTGACATGAAAGATTCACATCCCTAAACCGGCCACACATGTGGAACACCACTGAACGGTCTAATGAAGTGGAATTCAAAACCATTATAGAGGACACTATAGAAATAGGTCCCTCTGGCACACCATTCTTTCCATATGGGGAGTGTTCATGAGAAAATGGATTCTCTAGATTGCCAAGAACCTGTGCTTCGGATACTAGCTAAACTAGGAATTCCCCATCCACTAGCTTCTCAAAATAATGGTCCATAGAAGGGAGGACCCGCTCCGTAATCTCTAGATGAAGACCCCTAATGAAGATAGAAGTATTCATCAAATCTTGTGATTTTTCCTCTAGTTTAGAGGACATGTGTTCTTTGAAATGGTCAACATATTCTTTCACCAGCTGTTGGCCATGTTGAATAAGCATTATCTCTTCCATTTTCATCTTATTCACCTATTCAAGTATAAACCATCGGGTGAAGATTGATTTCAAGACATCCCACGTCATCCCAAATTGTATAGATGTTTGGGTGAACAAATCCCATTCATATAGAGTTGGACCATCAAATAGACCCAAAACAACACGCACTCTGACAGCTTCGAGAGTTCGCAATACTGTTAAGATGTTCTCTATCTCATCATGCCACTCTACTGCCTGTAATGGACCCCGGTCACCATTAACTATAGGCAATGCCTGAGAAGAACAACAAACTGGGCATGACTTATTAGAAACTCTGGGGACCTTTGTGGGCCAAATTTTCTGAAAAACATATAAAACATAGATCCAAAACTAATATCAAGCTGAAGAAACATCATAGAAAGCACCTTCATCCAATACAAACATCTCAAAAGAAACAAGAAAATATAAACACAACACAAAAATTCTTCTTTCAAAATTCCCATAACATTTTAGATTTCAAAATCACCATCCTTCAAGGCATCTTTCTAAATACCAAACCCACTTTTCTTACCAAATTCAATTTTGAAAAAATCATTTCCCCTTTTCATTTTCAAACACACACTTACATTAATAAACACCAAAACAAAACCCCACATACAACAAACCATCAAGATGTGGAACAAGCAGTTATGCTAAACTGGGCAACATGGTAGTGAACCATGCCCCAAGCAAGCGTAAACGACTAGGAGAAGATCAATCGTACCATCAGACTCCACGTGGGTCACTACTCCTTGTGAGGTCTTGACATGACACTGGTCCACCTCCATTTTCATTCCTTAATCCCAAAACAAGAGTAGAAGTCTCAAAACTCGAACTACCCCTGATAACTCATGGTTTGAAAATGGTGAGGGTTCATGATGTCCTTCCCGTACCTACCCCTTGAGTCCTGATTGTCCAAATCTCCCTCTAACGGACAACCCAAGTAATAAGGGTCTACATTGATACCATTTTGTCACGAACCAATATGGGGTAACCCTAATCTGCTCACCCGAGCCAGTCTGTGACATGGCCTGAAGGGTGTTCCCAATCCCTACGGGCTAGCAACCACTTCCAAGCATCAAAATTTTACCATTGGGAATGATTTGGCCCATGAACAATAGATAAAGCAAATAACTAAACTGGCGATAAAAAAGAAAACTAGAAGTGGAAAGAAAATAAAAACGAACGTACCTCCTTGTGACCTTCTAGGTCACCAACCAACTCAGATTCAAGCCTGCTCCGACACTGAACAGCTGACCCAAAAACCTGAACAAGAAATAAACCTCTAACTGAAATCATATGATAGTCGTGAGCACAGAGATGCTCAGTAGGGATGCCATATATAACCACAGAAACCAAGAATTTCCATTTCCCGAAATAGTCCAATGACACAAGTTTGAAATACAAATATAAAAGTAGGGTTTTTGACATTTTAAAGTAAAAAACATGTTCTTCCCATTTAAAAACCCAACACACGATGCATACCATTTTTAAAATAATTTTCCATTTTATAAATAAAATCTAAAATATAATATTCCAGAGATGGGCTAGAGTAAAACAAGTGAAAACTGAAAACTGAAAATAATCTAGTGCAATTGAATGTAAACAATCCATTTAAATAATCTAGTAACCATGGGTGATCCTAAATATCCCTAGAAGACCCATGGACATACTCGGTTTTAGAAAAAAAAATCAGCATATGGTGAAGCTCCTATGACTATAACCAACTGGTAACCTTATAACTGACCAATCTATCAGCAAAGCCTACCTTGCTTAACAACAAATCCAAGGGGTTCTAACCCATCTAATCAGGGATTATCAGAAATCGTGACTAGATCATCTAAAAGATGTCCTCGAAACAATTGTTTTTATAATAATACTATATAGTAATGAAGGCACTCTCTCGTTTGACTCCTATAACCAAACTTGCCTTCCCCAAACATAGACGCTTCCTATATGTTCACCCATAAAGGATTTCACTACACAAGAGCGCCTCATATACACATTCAGTCATCTCATGTTAATAAAGTGTCAACCGAGCCGTCATGCCTGGAAAACATTAAAAACATTTGAAACCATTTTCAGAATAATAATGTTGTTAGATGGGCATATAGTAATCAAAACATCTTCATTTCAAAGAATCAACATAAAAATTACACTAAATATGAAAGTTCATAAATGGGACCTCAAGTCACATCTATGTCGAAATCATTTTTTCTAAAAACATTTAAAACTCTAAATGAAAATCACACAATATTTTTTTAACTATATACAAATATAATCGTTTAAGTTGGAGGTACCAAACGAGTTGTCGCATTACTTAAACAATTAAACAACTTCTTTGAAAACAAAAGTGTTTCCAAAAATACCATTGGATTTAGATAGCCATAAACATTACCCAAAATATCACACAAAATCACTTTTTCATTACCTATTTCTAACAGTCATATGCTCAAAGGCTTCATTTCAAGACATTTCAGAAACCACACAAAGAACCCAAATCCATTTAGAAAGGAAGAATCACTTTCACAAAATTACCACCCCGTTTCAAACAAAACACAAACAGACACACCAAAACATTTTTCACCCATGATTAGAAATCCAAACATCCTTTAACAAAACATTTATTCATTTAGTAAAAAAATTAAAAAAAGGTCAAACAAATCTTGAATTTCAATTTCACCAAATTCATAAGTGAATTCCATTTTATAACTCATTACATGACAAAACCGTTTTAAAACTACTCTAGCACCTTTCAAAACATAATAAACACCACGCACAAAACAAAATTCACTTTTGAACAATTAAAGAAACCATTTTAATAATTAAAAAAACCACTATATATAAAAAATATATTCAACATTTCTATGAATTAATGCACGTATTAAAATTCTAAAACATACTCAACCAGATAAAGAGGTAAACCCAGAAATCTAATTGTAGAACATGCCAAACACGCTAAACTGGATAAACCAGATAAAAAAATAGAATATTTCATCAAATAAAATTATTATATATGGAATCACCTACACATAGTAAGACACATTCCCAAACTATTTTCATAATTTTAACCAACACATAACAGTGCAATAATTTAACAATGTCACTTATTGAGATGCAGATTTTATTTTTAAAATAAATTATCTAAAACCCACAAGTGTTGTGGGTTGTACGGTAAAGAAATAATTTGAAAATTTCCAACCTCAAAAAACTGCGGACTCAACGAAAATTCAATGGAAGGGAGAGTGAAACGTCATTGACCGATCGCACACACTAAATTTTGAGAACGATGCATGAATTATACATCGTCCATTTGGGTTAGGATAAAGATGGAGGAAAACCCCCATAATTGAGGAAGAAACTGACCATAGGGAGGGTTTAAATGTTCGGAGTGGCCGACATAAGGAGGAGTCTGCCTTTCCTGTGCGCGGAAGGCTAGAGATGCCGCTGGCCGGAGCAAGAAGGTGGCCTGGTAGAAGCGCGGGATAGGGAGGGGAGGGCAGCGGCCGAAATCTTGCCAGACTGGGGAGATTGCGCCAGACCAGGAGGGGGAGGCCAGGTCGGATGAAGGCTATGTTGGACAGTGGTCGGCTGGGTCAGCTGAGTGGTCTGCGCTGGAGATGGAAGGGGTGTTGGGTCTCGGGCGAGCACGGATGGGCGAGTAGGGAGGCAGGAGCTGGGTGTGATCAGCCGGCTGAGGTGGCTGGACTGAGGCGCAGTGTGGATGGAGTAAGAGAAGGCCAGAGGTGGCGGGGCTCCGGGTACGCGCAGGCAGACAAAGGGGAGGGGGAGGATCGTGTAGGGTATGAGGAAGGGGGGTTGTCCGGGTAAATTTAGGGGTTTCTCCTCTTTTATTTTATGTTATAATAATAATAATAATAATCATAATCATAATATTATTATTATTATTATCAAATATCATATTATTATTATTAAATATTTTATAAATTTCACTTTAGTGTAATTTAACCTTCTTTTTTTATTTATTTATTTTCATTTACCATTTAAATTAATTCATTTATTTATTTTGAATACCGGGATAGTTTCATTTCTCACTAGCATTCTGACGCATGTTTGAGAAAACTGTGCTCGAACCATGCCACCAGGTACTACCCGCATGCAGGGTCAAGTTGTGTGCTTGTCACGTGGTTCTATAAACTGCACGTGAGTCACACTCCATAACTCCGACACTCCCGGGAATCCATGCGGGCACCGCATAGTTACTCCTAACCGTGTAGGATTACCATGCAGCAGTTGAATGAAAAAAAATGTCTGAAACCCACAATAATAATTAAAGTAATTAAAAATAATTAATCAGACAGGTCAGGGTGTGATAGTGGGTGTCCAAGAAATTCTTCATGAAACACATCTATCTATTCTAGTACAACTGGTACATTCTCCATTTTGATGAGGACTTTCCTCATCCCTAGATGTTTTTTTCTCATCCTAGCTAATAATTTCATTCATTAGAGCTACTAGGGGGTTCTATATAAGATTCAAATTATGTGGTTTATCCTCAAATGATAAGGTATTTTAAGTCTTCCTCACAAATAATAATTTATATATTCCTTCAAAAAATCCAGGTATCATATTTTGAAAGATTGTCCAATCCAAGGATTATATCAAAGTAAACCATAGCTGTGATGATAATGTCTATAAATAAATAACATTTATATTCCAAAATTGGAAATTCCCAAAACATGTTTCTTACAATGAGACTTCCCTTTAATGTTTTAACTGATAACTATATTATTAAATCAAAAGGGAAATATCTATTTTTCATATCAAATTTAGTAGATATAAAACATTATAATAATCAATAATCAAAAAAATAGTTTGATAAATTTTAAGATATGATTAATTTACCTTAAACCAAATCATTGAGTACTTCTACATCAGCAATGCTGACTACATAAGTTTGTTCATCTCCCCGGGTCCTATTCCATTGTAACTTCCCTTGGTACCTGGGAAATTGATTTCAATAATTCCTTATTTAAAAAAAATTATATATTGAACATCATTGATTTTATTTTCTTAACCGTTCATTTATTTTCTTGGTGACCCTTTTCTCTACACTTATAAAATACTCCATTGACTTCCCTGAATTTCCAAGGATGGTTCCTTCCAATAATTGAGCATAATAGAAATTGATTCATTCCCCTATTATTCCATGATGCTTCACCATTTCCATGGTTATCAAAATACCTCGTGTTATCTTGATTTACCTTGATCATATATGATATTAAAAATTCCTTCTCTATTTTGATGTCACTTAATACTATTTCATTATATGAAGAAAATGATAGAGAGGAAAGTTCCCTTTAGAGACTTCGCCTAAGACCTTCAAAAAAATGGACAATATTATCTTCTAAATAATGAATGAAATTTATAGTATAATTGGATAGTATGGGGAATATATCTTTATACACTTCAACGCTCTCTTCTTCCCTTTTCATTAAGCTAAAAAAATTTCTCAACATTTTAGTTCATTGCTTATGAGGTATGTATTTGACTAAGAAACTTTCATTAGAATTTATTCATTCTATGTATTAGATTTCTTTTCCTCGTTAGTATTCTAGATCCACAACCACCATTGAACCTCATTTCCCTTGAAGAAATATACTTCTAATACTGCATTTCCATTTTCATTGCATCCTGATTCTAGAAATACATTTTCAAGAGACTTGATCAACTACTCAGCTAAAACTAGATTAGTGGTCCCACTAAAAGATGGGGGATTATACCGCATGAAACAATACAACATTGGTTTAGTATGTTTATTTGTCATAATATGAGTAAGATATCCAAATATAGAGATTATATTATAAACTCAAAAATTAATAGTGATCACTTTTTCAATGGGGAAATCACTATAATTTCTGCGGGTATTGGTTCCATTCCATCTATTAGAAGCCATCATTAAATAATGGTATACACTATATTGTCTCATAATCATCATTATTATTGTGCTAAAAATTATCTACAATGATTTATTATAACATTAATTTATATTTATCATCTATATCTCATGGTTTGTATGAAACTTCCTCTGATACCTGCTGTAATAATCAAAACTACAGCCGTCTAGATTCAGTGTCCCTTTTATTAAAACAGAATAGATACATAATTTCATATCACAAAGGGTCGACCCATTCAGTAGACTTAAATAACTAGATATGTACAATGATCCATTATTATATTGGTAATTAATCATATAAAATAAAAAAATAAAATTCTTATTTTAACTTATTCAAAGATTTCATATTCACAACCTGGGGAAAGAAAAAAAATAAAAGAGTAATTTCAAACAATTAGTAATGGTTTATTGAATAACTAATAATTAAAGGAAATTAAATATTTCCAAATAATTATACCCTGTTAAATAACTAAATAACACACACAATAAATAAACTAATAATTAAAATGAATCCAAATATATTTTTTTGTGAAACTCCTTTGGAATGTAATAACTGAATACTGATTGAATAGAATTATTAATCATTCGATGTCTTGTAACTGGCTATTGAACCATTATAATGTCAATAAGGTTTTATTATATGGGTAAAAACCCATATAATTATTCATTTAAATAAAAAATAAAGGGTTTATCACTAGTTTTTTTTCTCATGAGACATGTTGATGCATCAAGGGGATATCTATAACATGGCCCCTTGTGTCACTACAATTCTAAATAATTCTTCGAACATATATTCAATTCAAAAAAATTTAATGAATGAACCATATGTTAAAAAGGTATATGAATATGATAATAATCATATCCATGATTCTAGAAATAATGATATTTAATGAAATCTTCAATAAATAGTGATAATAATTAAATGGTAACTAAACATATACCACACACAATGAACAAGTGGTTAAATGGAGTATCATAATGGATTCCATGGAATAATTGATTAAAATAATAATTTGACATTCATAATTTAAAATATTAATAGATCATGATAAATTATGTCAAACTGAAGTGAAATAAAGTAAAAAAGAGTGTTTAAGAAACTTATAGAAATAAAACCATTTAGTGTGTTTTATGGAAAATATTAAAGAGTATTTAAAAAGGAAAAGGAATAATATTTTATATAAAACCAAAAAAGAATTAATATATCTTTTCCTGACAAAATGATTGATTTTAAATGAATAATGGGGGTTTAAACTAATTATGTATTTTACATGAAAATGCGTATGAAATTGGGATGTTTCAATTAATCGGGATTTCATATAGAGAGATATTGAGAAGAGAACCTCATAAAAAATTATATCCCTATAAAACAATGATGAATTGATATAGATCCCTTATTTTGAAACATATAAACATACTTTAGAATAATTATTTTAAAAAATAATAATTATATTTGGGTAGTGAAAGTGTAGCCCGAATGAAAAATGGAGATTCGGGGAGAATCCCTTACAAACATTGTATCATTGGAGTGAGGATAAAATAGAAAAATAAATATGTGTGAAATATTTGAATCAAAAATTAAAATTATAAATATATTGTGAAATAATAATATTTAATTTCAAACATATTCTTGGCATAACATAACCTATAATATAGATGTTTAACCCAATAAATGAAAATTGAGTTAATAAATTTATCACCCCATGTCTGAAAGTGTAATATAATTGAATATAATGTCCTAGATAATTAAAGTAAATTCATTAATAATTTAATTCAGAACCTATTAAACAATTATTTTATTTATTATAATTTTATTAATTTCATTTATGGCCTTTTTGATGAGTTATAAGATTCAGTTTCATCGTTTGGGAGTGTTTGTTTCTTTAGTTTTCATGATTTTTTAACTTATATACATGGAGGAAGGATTATGTAGAATATGAACAGTTATCTTGATTGAAATTATATGTTATTAATGAATTTAGAGAATGTAAAATTCTCATATATATAATGTTTTTTAGATATAAGGATGAATCATTAGATAAAAAGTTAACGACAACCGTTTAGATTATTTTGTATTTTTTGATTATCACGCAATAGTTTTGTTTTATTAATTAATATTGTTTATATATATGGATTACAAAGAAATAAATTAGTTTTAAAATATATTTTATATTTTTCTTTAACCATTACAATGGTTTTTTGACCATCCTCGAATACGATAATTGGAAATGAAAACAAGTCCTCATTGATGGTGGTAAACTAATACATCATGGAAGATATTTTCATTTTTAGAATAAATTGTAGAGGTGAAGGGGTTTTATGATGGATTTTATACTAAAATAATAAAATTAAAATATATATAAGATACTGGAGTTATCATGCATTTTTTGATAGAGTAGGTGAGTGAAGGATATGACAATAAATGAAATTAATAAAATTAAAAGAGAACGATTAAGGGTTTTACCTCATGAATTCTTCCCCTTGATAACCTCTTTAAGGTGCTTGGGTTTCGATAATTAATTGATACCAAAGGCTTTAATATGTGAGGGATATAATTTTTATGAGGATAGGGTATAAATTGTAAAATAAATAAGGATCTATATGTGTTAGGAGAAGAGGTGGTGAGTGGTGGTCTCTATAGTGAAAGATAGGGGTATTTTTTGAATGTTTTATTGATATATTTATTATTATGGACCAATAATATGAATAGTTTTAACCTTATCAACATATATATTAAAATAATGAAGGAGAGTTCTAGATTATTTTTCTATATTAGTAATATATTATTTATTACTCAATTATTCATGTATTTGGCTTATAACAAAAATTACTGAATTTAACTATTCAAAAAAATTCCAATATTTTAGAAAAATCCAAAAAAATTACCCAAACCATTTTGGATGGTGTAAAATTAAAAAATGAACTCTATTTTAGAAAATTAATTTTCTCAGTATAAGAAACATAATTTTTAATTATAATCATATTTACTCAAAAAATACCAATTTTATAATTATATCTAATTTTATAACACACTGAAAAATTAATTAAGGACCCATAAATTTATCTTATAATCAAAAGAAATATACAAAATAATTTATTAATTTATTTTATGAAAAATAAATACTCTTATAAATCATTATATTAATTATTAAATTTTAAATAAACATTTATGTTTTATGAATATACCAACACTTAATTTATCACTTCCAAACTATTAATTTACTTATAAAATGATATAATTATATAATATTTTCATTATTAAGATGCCTCAATTTTATTTATACTCTCATTGGTGAGGTTAAAATTCTTTTTGATGAATTATTATTCCTAAGGGTCACATAACTATTCTTAAAAGACATGTTTCTATTTCATTGGTATATATTCCTAAATTTCATGAAAAATGCCTATTATTTCATTAATTCTTCATTTATAAAATAATTGTTCTATGTGTGATCATATATGATTGATACTATATGAAATAATTTTCTATAAAATATAGGCTATTAAATTAATTTAATGTATTTAATATGACATATATTGTAAATTCTTAGGGTGTTATATTGCGTACACGGTTTCCTAGGTAGTGGGGCATAGTTTTCCAAACTGTGGGCCAGAATAGTGCACCTCTATGGCGGGGTTCATGGTTACTCTTAAGAGGGGGAAATATTTGAAAACTATGTTCTAGCCACAAAAATCCCCCTATGTCATGGGTATCATAGTTTCCTAGTGCAGGGCGCTTCGTTTGGGTAATCATTGTGCCAACCATGAAATTTTCGAAATCCCTCTATAAACATCCATAATTCTCAAAAACACACCATAGATAAATCCCATTAAAAATATAATCAAAAAAAGAAATTTTATTACCTAAAAATTATCTTGATACATCTCCAAAAAAATTTAGGATCTTACAATATCCCCACATTATAACAACTCATCCTCTAGTTGTACTAGCAATCTTCTATAAGATTAAAGCATAAAAAGATCGAGTCATTGAGCCTTCATATCCACATCTCTATCATATGTATCATCCTTAACAAGACCACGTTTCCACAAAATATGAACTATTATCATGGTCTTCCCTCAAAACATATTCTCACTGCAATCAAATGCACTTATCATATTTTCCTCAAATGATGCATCAGTATCAACATCAACAGCAACAAAATCGATCACATGAGAAGGGTCTTGGTGATACTGTAAAAATTATAACACATGACAAAGATTATGACTATCACTTACCACTATAGAAGAACCAATTGGTACCCCAGTGGCCTAATTCTCTCTACAACCTCAAATGGTCCAATGAACATGGGTTCCATCTTTTCATGTCCATGAATCCCATGGTGATTCAATCAAGGTTAGACTCGAAGAAAAACATGAACTTCCTTTGTAAACACTAAGGGGTTTCTATATCAATCGGAAAAAGAACCCATCCTAATATAATCTATATAGGTACTCTTTTGAATCAACTGAAAATGCTCTAATGTATCATGTACGAGGCTCAGTCCCAGCAGCTCTAGCTCACTTACCTCCATCCAATATAGTGGTGATATTCATAGACTACCACAAAGAGCCTCATATGGTTCCATCTTTAAAATTTCTTAATAACTATAATAATATGTTAAATCAGATAAAAATACTTGTTCCTCCCAATACCCATTTAAGTCATGATCAAATGCTTGTAGAATATCCACAAGAACTTGTATAGTATGTTCTAACTTCCCATCTTTCTATGCATGGATTTTTAGACTTCATAAAATATGTGTACCATGTGACTTTTGTAAGACCTACTAGAATCATGAAGTAAAACATGAGTCACAGTCTGAAACTATGCTCTGTGAAACCCCGTGTAGATGAACTATCTCTTAAAAGTACATATATCCAAACTACTCAACTAAAAAGATCTCCCATATATGAAATATATTTTTTACTTTTCTCAGTCTCTTCGTAACCACCAAAATAGCATCATTCTTATATGGAATCCTCAAGATACCCACCATAAATTCCATGGTAATGTTGTCTCACTCACATTCCAAAGTGGGAAATAGATGTATTAAACAACCAAGTCATTGATGCTCAACCTTCATTTATTGATAGGTTTAGTTTCATTTCACAAACCTTGTAATATCCTTTTTCAATCCCATCCACCAAAACTATCAATTTAATAATGGAATAGTTTGCTCACTCCTAGATTCACCACCCTCTTAGAGGCATGAAATTCATGTATCATCTCTTCCTTCACACATGTAATTACAACAACATGATTCCTAACATAGATGATATCATCATCATCTGTGGTCAAATAGGAATATGATTTCCTACCTTCAATGTTTTCCATCATGTCTAATCACTCTGGATCCTCAAACTTTTTCTCCCAGATCCCGCTCAAAATAGTATACTATATTGAAACTAATATGAGATTTATCTACACATCATTCACATATACTATAACTTTCATCTCAATAGAAATGTAATCATATTCTACTAATCACTGGACTTCTAAAATTCTTGATCCTATATTTTCCATTATAAATCTTTAACAATTGTATTTCCTTTACCTGCTTTACATACTATATCATTATAGAGTTAATACATACACTCAACCCATCTCTGCTGTCATAGATTCAAATATCACTGCAAAAATATGTACTTTAAGATCAGGTTATCTGTATACACAGTGATCTTTTCCCCTCAATAGGTAATGCTTCCAAAACATCAAATTGCATACCACTATAGTTAATTCAAGGTCTTGTAGCAGGTATTTTCATTCATTTGGACTTGACTAGAGAGACCCATATGACACAACTTGATTACCCTAAATCAACATAGATCTAATCCTGATATTATAAGAATCACAAAAAATCATATACATCTCACCTCTCTTGGGTAGGATTAATATTTGTGTCATTTTCAAACTCATTTTCAACTCCTATAAGAAATTATCACATTCTTCCATCCATTCAAACATTACACACTTCTTGGTTAAACCAGAAATTGGTGCTTCAAAATTGGAAATGTGTTGAATGAAACTTTTATAATATCCTTCCAACACCAAAATACTAATGATATCAAAAAAATTCTTAGGATGCTTGTAAGAAACAACTACCTTAACTTTATCTTGTCCCACTGACGCACATGCCTCAGAGATGATGTGACCCAAGAAGTGTACCTAATTAATCCATAATGGACACTTAGATAGGATGTCACATAGTTGATTCTCTATTTGTGCACTCAAAATGATGTCAAGATGTTGGTCATGGTATTTGTGAGTATTGGACTACACCAATTTTTAACCAACAAATACTTCTATACACTGATCTTGGTACAGATGTAATATTCAATTCATCATGTCCATTAGCATTGTTGGAGTGTTATTCAGTCCGAAATAAATCACACTTAACTCTTAAAGGGAATATCTTTTTCTAATGGTAGTTTTTGGAATGTTAAAAGGTCAAAACCTTAACTAATGGTACCCCCGTCTCAAGTTGATATTAAAAAAGACATAAGAACCCCTCAAATGGTCAAATATATCATCGATACAGTAAATATGATGGTATTTATTCAATGTCATCTAGTCTATCTTCTATTAATTGACACGTAAGTATACAATCATGAAATCCTTATGAGAAAACCAAACTAGAGAACCCCACAGTGACGTAATTGGATGGATAAACCCCTTACCCATCAACTATTTCAGTTGAGTTATTAACTCTTCAAGAACTATTATTTCCATTCAGTGTGGTTGAATAAAAATTGGCTCATATCCTGACATTAGATAAATTGTAACTTTCAAATAACTCTCTGGTGAAAACCCTGATATATATTCAAGAAACACATAAAAAAATAGGTCATTTACGGGTGGAATGAAATAATGCTTCACACCCCCATCATCCAAAAAAAGACTAGAATCGTGGGTATTGAGCTCCCCCTATTGCTAAGGAATTGTCCCTACACGACCCACTTAGATATCCCACTCTCCATGGTGAATGTAATTTTCACCCTCAGGAGAAGTAAAATTCACTATATTGTGGTAAAAATAAATTTTTGATGAGTATTATACTCACCATTCTACTCCAATAATTATGTCAAACCATGACATGTCATGTTTATAAAGATCTCATCTGAAATAATACTCCCCAACCTCGAGAGAACACCTTTTCCAGAAATAGGTGTCTCTCAACTGTACTCCAAAATTTGTATCTATCATCATAACCCAACTCACAAACTCCAATACAAGTATTATACCATTTAAAGGCTCTGTTGATATAAAATAATGAGAGTCACCAATACCAAATAGTGGACTAGATAGCATATTATCTACAAGAACATTTCATCTGACTGTCGATGGACCATCCTCGATATCCACCAGTGTATGATGAGTTACGTTCAATTATATGGACCCTCTTCCTTATGATGTAATATGAGTCCCTTGAACTTCACCACTCTGTTAAGACAAGTTCTCCTTCCCATAAGCACCATGTCCACTACCACTACCGTTATGGCCTATAGAACTCAAAATTATTGACTGATACATTGTAGAAGGCCCCCTTATCATAATATGACTCCGCATAGTTTCTAAATCACTACACATATGTCACGCGTTCTTAAAGAATCACAGTAGATGTCTCATATTTATGAATTCTCATCACTCTCGTGATGGTAAGGGAAAATGCCTACGAATGTGGCCCAACAAAATGCACTGGTCAAAAAGAACTCTGGTAAGATTCGGATTAATTACTCATTCCCCCTTTCGACTCATCATTCAAGATCAATGGTAAACATTATAATAACAAATCATACATCGCTCATAAGATTCACCTCCCGATCATCTAACACACACCACCTTCCCTCCACTGGAAGCCTTCATCTGGTTCCCCTCATATATGGGATCCTAGTCCACCACATCAAAAAATAGATCATTCGAATGTTTTTAAAATGAGACTTAACTTCAAATTTAATCCCATGCTAAAAATTACATTTAATATATATCTCATACCCCTCCATATCTAAAGAAAAGAACTACAAATTTTTAAAGTGACAAGTATATTCCATAACAGACTTACTTCATTCAGTCAACCAAATGAATTCATCTTCTCTCGCCTATATCAGAGTGCCTGGATAAAATGGCTCCAATAAATTCTCCAAAATTTCCATCCATACTATACCATAATTTTTATTAGTCAGAGCCTGAACATCCTAAAAATGCTTCACTGATCTTTATAACATATTTTCATAAAATTTGACCTTCTTCTCTATAGGAGTCTCCAAATGGTTAATTGTAGTCTAGATTGACTCATTCCATAACTCCACTACCTCATGTCCACCATCTATGGTGAATTTTTTAGGGTTTTACAAATAAAACTATAAATTTAGTACAAACATACTCTTTATAACCTTCTCTAGGTCTTTTCCCATAAATTACACGAAGTGAGCCATGTTCTCCTGAAACTACTCTCTAGCTCCTTCACCTGAAACTATTTGAGCCTCTGGTTCAACTATTGGAGGATCATTTTCTTCCATACCCCCTGCCATCCTATCAATAAGTGTCATCATGGATTCACATATCAATTATTCCATAGAAAAAGTCATAAGACACATAACACAACATTCAATAATTTTCAATGGAGGGATTCACACAAGCCATAACAAGTCATTTCCACCAAAACAATCCACTGGGTCAAACCAAGGCTCTTACACTACCCCTTATCCATCCTACATCTAGGTCATGTATAACAAGGGTAAAATCATTCTCATTTTAAGGTTCCTCATTATACACCCATTTATTCAATTTTTCATCATTCTACAACTTTCAATTCATTATTAGGCACCATTTTCAGTTCCATTACACAAGAAATGATAACATTTCCATTTGAAACACATTCCCAATACCCATTTTCCAATGAATGGATAAAATTATTCATGTCACAAAATAATCTTGAGGGCCTAGAATGATGCATGAATACTCAAATCTCATGAAATTCTAGGCCATCATTCAAATTTATGAAATTCTCATTAATAATAATCTCATCCCACATCAACTGCATCACTCAAGGTAAAATAACATCAAATTGTGACAAAAAACATTAATAAAAATAATACCACACTAGATACTTGGATTTTCCCTCATATGATGGTAATCTAATCATATTCGTGATATTTTAACCAAGGCATGGCTCGTCATATTCCTTGGTATACCTTTCCTTTATAGTAATACAAAAGAAAAAAATTCCTTTGATACCACTTTGTAATGTCCCGAACTATATTCCACACACTGGTGCCCCGAGCTAGTCAGTCACATAACATTAAGCATGCCTGCATGTTTTTTAGAGGCTACCGACTAGCAGTGAGGTTTTAATATCAATCATGGGGATATTATACCATCTTTATCAAAATAATACAAGTGTGGAAATATACAGATAATAGCGAAAATATTTAATCAATAACTCAACCAAAACACTATCACATGATACAAAATATAGGAATACAATATGTAAAACTAAAAAGTATAAATTTGATACGAAATAATTATCATGTGTCAAATGAAAACCCAAATAAAAGATTGATAGACGCTATCAAGTGGTTCTCAGAATCATTTCTAGTTCCCCCATTCATTCTGTACCCCAAATCATCCATCTAGTATATGAATAATTTCCAAATATTATTCTTCAAACATATATTCTATTCGGGTAATGGAAAGGAATCTTGAGTATGTTGTGAGCACAACTCATTAGGCAACCTCCAGTGGTTTCTAAACCAATAGCCATTCAATAAAACTGTATGAATTTGTATAAAGAATAAATTGAAAATCATAACTAATTAGATATCACATTTTAAAATATTTTTTAATTAACCACAAAGCCCCCCAGGTTCCCAAGGACACTTGAACCCTCAATACCTACCTCAACCTATGTTGGAGTCTGAACCATATCATAATACCATGGTCAACATTTATTATTTCATTTCAAATCATATCACATCTAATTGGAACTATATTCTAATGACAACTAATGGGCATAGAACATCATGCCTAACCCCCATGGGAATTTGGAACCTCTTCCCCTATCCCAAAACACATTATCATATGGGTAATTTGGGGCTCAGTCCCTATCCCAGACATTCTATATCATATAGGTATTTATAGCCTCAATCCCTATCCCACACCTCATTATCAGATAGGTATTTTGAGCCTCATTCCCTATCCCAAATTTTTTTATCACATATGAGTATTTGGAACCTCATTATATGTCCCACACCTATTTATCAATAAATCAAACATATACTACATATATCATGTCAATATAGGTTGGTCAACATTATCCCTCTTATAACATTTTACTTCATGGCATACGATTATAATTCATCACCACAAAAATGGTTCCTAAATTTATTCACATGGAATATTATGAATAATTTTCCATTAAATCATTTTTCTCATTTAAATCATACACCCATAAACAATTTATGTTTAATTCAAACTTATCATAATTATATTTTACAATTATTTCATGCTGCCATTAATTTCCCAATTACACGATTCCAATTTCCCATCCATTATAATCACAACATTCCATTAATTAATTAAACAATTAATTAATCCAATTCTACAATACCAATATCCCATTATTTAATTCTCCAATTAAATAATCCACTTCAACAATCCCAATATACCATTATGTATGGTTGAAATATAGATGAATATTCCTCAATTATAATATGGGGTGTGAATTGTACGTTAAAAAATCATTTTTATCATTATTAAAATCTAGGTTTAAAAATTTTAAACTAGATGGATTCACAACCTTTATTTAGTTCTAAACAGTGAAACTAATTTGTTAAGAATCTAATAAGTTGGATCTGATAATGAAACTAAAGACCTGTTTCTTTGGGAAGGATTATACCATTAAGCGTATAGAATTATATTTATGAGAGAATATATAGATAATAAAGTGTAATAAGGTTACAGTTTATAACATAACAAGAATGCCGTGGAAATAAAACTTATAACAAAACAGTACAAGTATAAGAAATATTTTAACCCAAAAAGAAGGGTATCTAAAAACCTTGGATAAAGGTCCCTTGATTTATAATTTCATGAAAGTATGTCTTACCCACACTAGGGTAATCCCTTGATAAAAATATTATGATATATCTTGTTATACCTACAATCTCTCGATCTTTATGGTGATCGAAACCTCTTTCTTCCTATCCCTGGAAGCACTCTATTGATCATAAACAGTCGAAATCTCACAAGGATGGTTGAGAAAGATGTTCTCCTCTTGAACAAGTTATTCATAGCATTCTCACAAGGTAGAATGAAGAGATCTCTTGTAGCATGTAGGAGTTCCACACAAATCATTATATTTTTTCGAGCATTAAAATGACTTGGTATTTATTGGAATTAATCCCAATGATTGGATTCCTCCTCCGATAGTCATATTTTTTCATATATTTCAGAGGGACCTGTACATGTGTCACTCAACCAACAGTTAGTTAAAAACACATATTATGACATCGATTCATGTAGAAAAACATGGGAAACATTATCATATAAAAGAAAAAATATCACATTTAAGGATCCAAAAAAAATATAAAAATATGTTAATGAATAAATGTATCTTCAACAAATAGGAATAATTGAATTTTAAGGATAATGGAAATCAGAGTATAGAAATATTAAAAATCAAATTCTTAGAAAACTGAGAATCAGAGGTTGAGTTTTGATAAATTCGGAATCTAATTACTGAAGACATCAAAGTCCAATTTTAGAAAAATATTAGTATGGTTTCAGAAGAAATAAGAATATGGTTTTAGAAGAAATCATAGTTTGAGTTTAGAAGAAATATGAGTCTTATTTTAGTAGATTTTAGAGTCTTATTTCAAAAGAAATTAGAGTTTGACTTCAGAATAAATCAGAGTCTATCTTTAGAAGAAATCAGAGTCTAATATCAGAAGACATCCACGTCTGATTTCAGGAAAAATTGGAGAATGATTTTATGAGAAACTAGAGTCTGATTTCAAGAGAAATCAAAGTCTAACTTTAGGAAAAATCAGAGTCTTATTTCAGGTGAAATAAAAGTTGGATTTCTAGAGAAATCAGAATCAAAATTATTTACAAACTAGGAGTCGATAGAACTGTACAGTTCTATGTTAGATAAGTATCTTATTTTTTTACTCAAGTAAATATGGTTAAACAAGGTTTGAGAAATATTATTATATAAGGCATTGAAGATCAAAAGATAACACAGAAACTATTCTTAGAGAAAGAAAATTTTCATTAATAAAATATTTCTTAGAGAAAGATAACTATCATTAAAAAAATGTGTTCTTGATTTTCAAAACATAATGGAATGGAAAAGTCATAAGGAAACTTATTATCTCAACAATCTCCCCCTTTTTGGAAATCAAAGACACCTTTTATTAAAATAATATAAGGACTGAAGTTTTCATATTTAATCATAAAATAAATACTTATCTCCCATTTTATTTATGGACGATGATGAATATGACTAAATCCACATTAGGTTATCAAATACTTAAGGATCATATTCTAGTCATTCTTAAATAAATAACACCCCCTTAGATTAGGATGTAAACATTACAAAATCTCCCCCTTTAATTGTGAATTCTCTTCTGTTAACTTAATATTATTTTTTATCTTTCTTTTTACCCCCTTTTTTATTTTCAAAATGGAATTTATGGAAAGATAAAAATTGTACATGAAAGGATATAAATATACAAAACAAAAGAATTGATATATTAAAAATATCATTAAGATGACAAAATTTGTTTAAATAAACTGAAACAAAAGATCGGAGTTTAAGAGAAATTCATTCATCCTTATTTTTCTCCTTTGGCATCGGATTTTTCAATATAGCTCTGATCTTAATTAATTATTTTTTATTTTCATCAAACTTCCAGATCAAATGATCTATATAATGACTTTTCTTTTCAAGATTTTTGATCCTATCTTCCTAGGACTTAATAATTTCTCTATGAGACATTATCACTACTTCTTATGCTTTGAATTTATCCTCATTTTCTTCCCTGAGTTCCCTTTCCTTTTTTAAAGTGAGAGGAACAAAATTTAGCTTCCCGTTCAGATAATTATCTTAAATTTTCTAGACATCATTTTCTACCTTTATATTGTCTGAAATATATGTTAAAATATTCTTTATTCTATCATTGGACATGTCAAAATCACAATTTATTGAATTATTTAAGTCACCAAAAAAATTAAGATCATATATCACTTACATATACCATATAGTTATTTGTTTCCATGATCTTTTCTGATAATAATAACTGATTTTAAAATTCTTTAACTCACCTTCAAGTTTGAAAAATGTTTTCATAATAGGATTTGTTGAATCTAAATTCTGATTAAAAGTTTCTTGAAGTAGCTGACATATGGACTCAATGATTGGAAATAAACGAATGGTATTCACAAGATTATTCTTGGACTAAACCACAATTTCATGTCCTATAAAATATCAGGACCCTGAGACAGATTCTTTTATTGGAGAGGGAACATTATCTTTCTCATAATCTTTCAACTTTGATGTTTCAACAACATCCTTCTATGATTTTCCAACTACAACATTCTTTGGAAAATCAAAAAACACATGCCTACCATTCTCAACATTTAACATTTCCTTCTCAACTTTATTTGAATCATGCACACTATAAGAAACATGGAATATTTTAACATAATTATCATCTTCTTTAACAACAAATTTATCACTAATTTATTTATCAATAACTTGATAAACAAAATCATGATTACTACTCTCATAATATTATGGTTTATCAACCTCATCACGGGGATCATAATTTTTTGTAACATATTGTTCTTCTAAAATTATCTTGGTGGATTCATCTTGGGGTATTCTTAAAGATATCATGTTAGAAGGACTCTCTTTCTCTTTATATTCTTTATCCTTATCACATCATAAATTTCTTCTTCCTCTTTCTCTTCTTCTACATTTTCAACTATGGGTTTTAGAATATAGATATCTTTTTTTCGTATCAGTAACCAGAGTCATGGTCAGAACTTGTTCATACAAGAAAGAATCTGGTACTTGAACATTTTCAGAAGCCTTCTCAATATATTTATGAATATATTGGATAATTTCATCCTCCAACTTTTTATTCTTTAACTTCTCCTTATTGTCTTGCCTCTCAATATCTTCAACTCATTGAATCTTTAATGACTTAGTATCCATAGGGTCTAACCCAAAAATTGCAACTTTATCCTTCTTCATTATCTTGAGCTCTCTCCATTTAGCTACAACTTCATCAAAAAAATATTTTATTTCTTTTTCATTGGTGGACCAGATACTTACTTAGGTACTTGTGATTTTACAATCAGTTCTGTATCATTTCCTTTTATTTTCTTAGGAATTTGTTTTGAGATTTCTCTAAATTTACCTTTCTTGCGGGAATCTTGATCATATTTATTGGGATGTCCAAATAACTATCATGTATTAACAATAAAACGAATATTCATGTTGAATCATGCCTTTTTATCACCTAAACTTTAATTATATTATACAAAACCGAGGATCTTTAAGGTTTAGTGTCTTGGAAACCAGGAACTTAATACACGACAACATAAAAAATTCTTCTTAAACACTTGAAAGGCTTCTTAATTTGTTCATCATAAGTTCATTACTACATCTCATACCCTAGGAACATACATCAAAGGAAAGGGTGAGCATAAGTCCTAGTAAGGGAAACAAGGGAAACATTTTACATGTGAACTTGAGATACATCAATAAAGTCATGATAAATAACTTTAAGTCTTGAGAAAGAGATCATGAGGCATATCATAATAAAAATAACGTGTTTCCTAACATGAATATGTGGCTACAAAATTTAACATATAAAATCATTTCCATATCACCAAGGTCCATCCCAAATGCGTCATTAAAAAATTACCAAGGTTATTCACCAAGGTATCGTTAAAATGGTCATCTCTAGAGATTATGTCTTTACCCAATGAATTAGAGCGCTATCAGGGTGCACCCTTAATTTGCCTTTATTATCATGTGAGCCACATGTATCATCATCAATAATTTCATAAATAACCCATATATCATAAATTAAATGGGTTTCATTTCATAGTCATAACATTTTAAAAACTGCTTTAATGGCGTAAAATTTATGTCAATTTAAACCCACGGAAAAGGAAAGCGGGTCTCATGTATGAAAATCCCAGAATTTAAAACATAAAATTTTGACATATATGTGAATACCCCTATAGAATAAAGATTTTTGAGTATTCACTTAATAAAATAAAACAAAATTTGAGAAAAAGAGAGAGAGAGATTTTGAGACGAAAATACGGCAGCATAACGGCTATGTTGCAGGGTTTTAGAAAATATTGAAAAGAGAGGTGACATGGGTCACCAACTCATAAATTATCCATAAAAAGTTGAGGGAAATAATATAAAGGATATAGGAACATGTTAATGAAATTTGAAAGACATACCATATGAAATGAAAAACTTTAAAGGAAGACAAAAATAATATTTCTCTTACAAAAATTCGGCAGCCTAACGGCGTCACTTAAAACTTCTAAAAATTAATTGATGAGATAAAAAAGGGTATCTCATCATATGAACATAAAATTAAATTATGATGGATATATAGATAATACACGAACATAATAAAAAGTAACTTTAAAGACTTGACATGAAAATGGAACTTTGAAAATGAGAAGGGTGAAAGAATCCCTTACAAAAAATTGGCAGCCTAACGGCATCACTTACAACTTTTAAAAATGTGTTGATGAGAGTAAGAGGGTGTATCTCAGCGTATGAAAATAAATATTACAGTAGGTTGAATATAAAATTACATCCTCTAACATAAGAACATGTATCATAAAAGAAATGAAATAAAAGAGAGTACTTGAAAAGAAAGAGAGAGGTAGGATCCCTTACCTTGAAGAGTAACTTTGAAAGCTTGAAGGTCGGGACCTTGGGAGGATTGAGGGAACCTTTAGAGGACTCCATGGGAGGTAAATAGATCCTAACTTCATTGGGGAGGATTTGTAAATGAAATGAATGAGTGAATGGCTTGGTATTTATAGGAGAAGTGAGGGGACAAAGCATTAATGGCCAAGGGACACCTCATCGGTGGTATTGGAAAAACCATGGGCTTGTTCATGGTATTTTCCCATGCTATTGGCCACTTGGGACACCTCATAATTTATCTTACTATTCATAAGTTGACCATAATTATTGCATAATTATTACATCCTTAATGATGTCATTAAACACCCGAAACTCAAAAACTGTATTTTCACTATTCACTAAAAATTCATCTTTCTTAGAAAAATCCGAAAAATTCACCTTAACCAAATATCGATGCTATGATTTCAAAAATTAACTCCATTTTATGAAAATAATTTTATAAATATTTTTTTTTATTTTTAAATAAAAACACTATTCACTGAAAATTCAACTTTCTCAGAAAAATCCCAAAAATTCACCTTAACCAAATATCGATGCTATGATTTCAAAAATGAACTCCATTTTATGAAAATAATTTTGTAAATATTTTTAATTTAATATTTAAATAAAAACACTATTCACCCAAAATAAACTAATACTTAACCAATAATTTCTGAAACATTTATTTACCTATTTTATTGAATTACATTACTTAATCAAGGTGCCTAAATTATATTAATACTTTCCTAAGTGAAGTTAATTAATCCATTTGGTCATATTACTAATCATAAGAATAAAATCAATATTCATAATTTACTATTCACCAAAAATTAAGTTGATCTTATTAGAGTCTAAATTTCATACTGAACACAGCTATAGAAGACCATTTTTTGAAAATAATTACACATTATTAATTATTTTTGGTTTACATAAGTATTTTAAAAAAATATCTTCTTTTCTAGAATTCATTATTAGTATGCATACTATAATTATCCATACAATTGAAAATTCACAAACTTCACTATAAGAAGACATCACAATTTTTATTTAAATCAAAGGATTACCCAATGCTGTTATGGTCTTGTTACATAACCCCTTATAACACCAGCAAAAGACCAAAGAGTAAGGTGTGGTAGGGTGATAGAATCTTGGGGCGGCTCAACAAAAATTTCCCGAGTAGTGATTTATATCAGCTTGATCTTATCGCGAAGGCGATTCCATTCCAACTTCACACGACGAAGTTCGTCTTCGGTTTGGTCCAGAGCAAAGGCCAAGGGTGTTACCTCCTTCTCGAGTTCTGCTAGATGGGTTTCGATCGGCCCGAGACATTGGGATGGGGCCATCGAATCTTTTTTTTCTATATTAATTAATCATGATCACTTGTATTTATAGACAATAATCATAATATTTAGTTTCCCACGGTCTTATTGACCAATGGTCATATAATAGTCGAAACCCAACAGTCTTATTTTAATTATACTCATTTTATTAAATGAAATAGTTTCTTTAGTATAAAATAAAATAACACACAATGTCAGGAAACAAAATTTATTCAAAATTTCGGGTCTTCACAATCTTCCCCCCTTAAGAAATTGCATCCTCGCAATTTTAAAAAATTGGTCTTGGATGTTTCATTGAATGTACCACATCGGAAAAGAGTCAGTGAAACTATTACTTTAAAAGAAAGAAAGGGAAGTACAAAGGTCACCCGAGTTAACCCACAATAGGATTCCATATAGGAAAACATGGATATGCAAGAGAAAACAAAGGGTCAAGTTCTGATGGAGAGTGATAGAAAACATTATTAGGAGAAAATTATCCACAAGAATATCAAAAACTTAATATGTATTAAACGGTCTTGGATTACCCAGTAAGAAACGTAAACCAACAACATTTTTGTTTTAGGTACCATTTCATAATATTTAGGAATTCATTTACTACGTAGAATAAAAACATAAGGAAATATATTCACTTTTGAGTAGAGTTTCATCCCTTAATAAGTTTCCACCAAGACTAATCTTCTCTCCAAACAATGAGCATTCAAAAAGACTTGGTCTCATCAAAAGCACAAGAATCATCTTCTAGACAATCACATAATCCACCAAAGATTAACTATCTATTTATTCTATCTTTAAACATTATCCCAAAAACGGAAAGGGTAAGATAAAATAACTCTTCAAAAAGAAAGGACCCCATAGGAAGGGAAACTACTTTTATTCTTAAAAATTCCACGGTACTACCCAAAGATCATCATAGACCATTCTATAAATAATTGTCCTTAAAATTACCTAAAATAAACCAAACTAAGATTAAACCCCAAAAATAAGAAGGATTAGATAATATAGTCTTCCAAGATAAACATTATCATTTATGTCCAAACAACAACAACCACTCTTAACGTCTTATAACAAAAGTAACTAACCTAATCACATTTTCCACAAGATAGGTTAATCATTTCCATAAGTAACCTAAATTAACATAAGTTCACCTTAAATTCATTGATTCATCAAAATATATGTCAACCTTTACTTCTTAAAGAAAATACAGTAGTAATCTATTTACCTTGATCATATAGGTTTCCCAAATTATTGAATGACTTCCAAAATAATATTCATCTATTAATCCACTAATCATGTATTCTCAAGAATAACATCTTCACAACATCATTATGTGATACATAACAATAGATGTTTTCCTTAATGATATAAAACCATATTAGGTACTAACTCGATGTTCTTAGAAAACATTAATGATATGCTCATAGAGCATGAACTAAAATACAACATGACATATACAATTATTTCAAAGAAGTTACATGTACTTTAGTGATCATGATCCATCTCAGCATAAGACTTTCATTATTCCCTTGTACTTAAATATTGTTGATTCTCATCATGCTTCTCATCCCTTATAATGTAGGATCGAAATAGTGATGTAGATGCTCAATATACAAGAGGGGGGTGAATTGTACACTTTAAAAATTCCTTTGGAACTTTTAAAGTTAGTTATGAATAACTATGTTTTCCTTAAGCAAAGGAAAGGGCTAAGTTTAACAAAGTTAAACTAAGCAAATTCACAACACCTCTAACACCGAATGCAAACATGGAAAGAGATTCCGAAAGTAGGTTCCGGAAATATGGTTCCGGAATTTGAAACTTAACAAAAGATTACAATATGATATTCTACCTTAAAGCATATAGAATCTAAATGAAACAGAGTACAAGTAAGGAAGTATAAGAAAGATATACTTTCCTTATAATACAAAATTCAGCGGAAATAAACAAGTAGTAGAACTACAAGTAACAAGATAATAGTCTTTTAACCCAAAGAGAAGGGTATCCAACAACCTTGGATAAAGGTCCCTTGATTTATACTTTCAAGAAAATCTGTCTTACCCACACCAGGGTAAGCCCTCGATACGAATATTGGAGTGTCTCTGTCTTGCTATCCCTGTAAGCCCTCAACTTCAAGGTAGTTGGCAACCTATGTCTTCCTTAGCAAGGAATCCCTCAAACTTCAAGGTAGTCGGCACCTCTGCCTTCCTATCCCCGGAAGTCCTCGAATGTAATCACCAAAATTTGGAGTCGCACGAAGCTTTGAGAGTTAATAAGAGCCTCTCTCTCTAGAAATCACTTCAAGCATGTAATCACATGAGTCGAAGATCAGTCAGCCTTTCAGCATCTAGCAGTAGCCCTGAGCTCTTTCAAATGAGCTCTTATTTATAGGTAAGGTCGGCCTCCTTTCCAACGGTCATATTTTCCTTAAAAATCGGAGGGACCTGTACACGTGTCATTTAGACAACGGTTAGTTTATAACAAAATAGATGACATCGTTTTATAACAAAACAAGTGTAACAGAATGTACGACATCGTTTTAAAATCTAACTCAAAAGTTTGGAATGAAAAATTTGAAGTGAAGGTTCGGAGTTTAAGGAAAATAATTAAGAGTAGACAAAATATAAAGACATAAGTGAAATGAGAGTTCGGAGTGAAGATTCGGAGTCTGAATAAATTCAGAGTGTATAAAACAAAGATGATTAGATTATGTTTAATAGATGAATTCGGAATGAGAATTCGGTATGGGAATTCGTCATCAGAATTCGTAATGAGAATTCTTTATCAGAATTCGTAATGAGATTTCTTCATCAGAATTCGTAATGAGAATTCTTTATCAAAATTCGTAATGATAAATCCTCATCAAAATTCATAATGGGAATTACTCATCAGAATTCGTAGTGAGAATTCCTCATTTAGAATTCGTAATGAGAATTCGTCATCAAACTTCATAAGAATTCGTATCCTGAATCTAGATTAAAACTGTATCTGGAATTCGGAATGAAACTCTATCACAGTTCTCATTCTTGATTTCGGAGTGAAACTTTATCACAGTTCTTATCCAGAATTCAGATCCTAAAACAGAATACTTCGTATCAAAGTTTCAAGTAATTCCGAGAAAATAGAAATGAATCTGAATCTTATACTTAAGAAAAAATCTAGATGAAAAATATGATAAGGATAGTTTTTCTTATAAAAGCGATTTTCCTTAAAGATAAGGTGTTTGTGATTTTCAAAACAAGAAGGAATGGAAAAGTCATAAGGAAAACCTTATTGAATCAACAATCTCCCCCTTTTTGGAAAGCACAAACGTCCTTACGAAAAAGAAATTCTAAGAAGAAAGAAAAACATTAAGTCTTATCTCCATTTTATTTGAGGATATTGATGAATACGACTAACTCCCCCTTAGGCTTTGAAACTCTAAGGATCGTATTCTAGATTTCCAGAGTGACATTTCATTATAAATAAGAAATTCTTTTTTAATGAAAAACTCCCCCTTAGATAAACTCTTAGTAGAGTTCTTTTTCCTTAAGAATCTTTTCCTTCTCCCCTTTAGATAAACTCTCATTGGAGTTATTCTTTTTCTTAAGGATCTTTTCCTTCTCCCCCTTTGTGATTTTCAAAAAGAAATCGAGGGAATGGAAAAAAAATAACAAAGTACCTGAAAAATTAGTAATAACAATAAAAGAAACTAGAGGCACAATTTTCATTAGGTTTGAAATCTCAGCAAGAAATAAAATTAGATACAACAAAAAGATCAGATTTAGTTATTTCGGATCTTTTTCCTTTGAAATGATCCCCTTAAGAATATTCTTCATCTTTTTCAGGTCTTTATGATCTTCTTCAGCTTGCTTCTCTAAGACAACTATTCTGCAGATTGAGCTTAAATCTTTTCTTCCTGGGCTTTCAGCTTTTCTTCCTGATCCTTGAACTTTTCTTCCTGAGCCTTCAACTTCTGTTCAAACTCGATCCGATGATCCCTTTCAAACTTCCAGTTTTGAGAAACGGAATTCAGTTTCCCATTTAGATCTCTGACTTCTTGGATCTGGAAGTTCGTTTCATCTGTCAGCTAATCTTCAAAGGAGGAAGTCAACTCATTTATCTTCATGTCCTTAGTCTCAAAGGAATCATTAACATTGTATTGAAACTCATCAAATAACCTCATCTCTTCAATAGTCATCTTCGACCAGTTTGTCATCCTCTTGCAAGATCTTCTATGAGCTTCGTAGCCAACAAAAAAAGTTTTGAACTGAGCCTCTATTTCAACACACTTTTCCATAACAATAGATACGGAGTCTGTTTTCTGATTTAAAGCATGTTGGAGCATCTGGCATCTTGAGTCAATAGTTGAGAAGGTCGGAATGGTTCCCACCTACTTCTTTAAAGACTGAACAACAAAGTCATGCCCCAACGAGGATGACTCCGAATCTAAAACTTTTCTTGGAGAATTTTCTTCCTCAATAAGCTCCAACATCCTTTTATACGAATCATTATATTCTCTTTTCTTTCTAGACACTGATTTCGGAGTCTCAATAAGGAGTTGCTTTCCCTTGTCTTTTTTTGGAATCGATTCTTGATCAGGAGTTTTCTGCTCGCCAGTAGACACTTGAATAATATCATCAACAACTTTTTGAACAACGTATTCCTTATTCTTATCCTTCTCTGGAGTTACTAACTTAAAGGATTCAGCCTCTGAAGTTCGGAGTGATAGGTGTTCCGAAGGTGACCCCTTATAATCATCTAATTATTTCAATAAGTCTCTTGTTTCACCACTTCCTTCAGCAACTACTTCTTCTTCTTCCACTTGTTGAATCTGCTCGAGTTGCTCAACATGTTCAGTTGTAATCTCTTCTGGAAAATCAAGGTTTCTTCCTGGAGTCTCAGGTAGAGATTCCAAGGAGAAAGATCTCGGAACTGGAATGCTTCCGGATACTATTTCATTAAATTTTAACAAAGCTTGGACTGCCTCATCTTCTGACATCTTCTTCATGAGCTTCTTTTCCTTTACTTGTTTTTCAAGCTCATCAGCAGTTCTCTCCTTTAAGGCCTTAGCCTCCGCAGGGTCCAATCCAAACTGTGGATCCCCTTCTTTCCTTTTCTCTTTATCTGCTATCCACTTCGCAACAACCTCATCAGGATAGGCCTTCTTCTTTTTTGGTTTGGGAGGTGGGGTTTGAACTTCCTTAGATTTAGGATCTTGTACTTCAGCTGCAACTTCTTTCAACTTTCTTTTCTTTACTGGCTTAGATGATTCTGGTTCAGCAACCTTCAGAGCCGGTTCTTCTTGATTAGGAAAATCGAAAAACTCACCAGTCTCCTTGTTGAAAGCCACATCCATCCTCTTAAGAGTATCATCACTGACCAACAAAATTTTGCAAACCCTTGGCTTAGATCTGCAAGCTTCCTTGAAAGACTCAAGGCACCGAACTATCAACCTTGATAAAATTGCTGGGTACATTACGATCTGGGCTCTGAGATTTCCTTTCTTAAGATTATCAATGGTTATAAGAATGTGCCTCATGAAGTTAAACTTCCTTAGATTTATCAGGAAATCTAAGATATAGATCTCACTCTTCTTCAAGTTGTCTTTATCACCTTTCCTCGGTACGATAAGACCTTGTACCCATAACTCTAGAATCCGGAAATTTGTAGGCAAACTAGCAATCTTTGGAGATTTGTCATCTTAGAGTCCGAGAGTTTTCAAGGCTTTTTCCTTGTCGAATCTACCCATAGAATCTGGCAACACATGAGATATGAACTCTGCTTCTCCTTCATAGGTCAGCACTACCAAGCTTGCTGCCTTGGTATAAGAAAGCTTATAAGTCTTTCCATAATACTTAAAATAATATTTCTCCCTATTATCTTTCTGAAAGAAGGAAACTGTTTCATAGAATTCAATAAGTAACTCTGAAAAAAATTCATCTTGATTCCCCGGTTTGGACACAGAAATATCTTCCCACCCATTCAACTTAATGTTCTTCGAAATAAGAGAATCATAGTTGTTGAAGAAATCCGGATGGATTAGCCTTTCTCTGTAAACTAACCATTGTGAAATAGGCTTGGAGGATGATATTTCGTGAGAAGCTAAATCTATAGACATTCGGATCTGAAGACCTCTGAGAAGTTCAGAATGGAGAAAACTGAAGTTCGGAACGGCTTTAAAATAGAGAGGCAGAGATTCGGGATGCGAGAGCTTGAAAACTGATGTGGGACAAGTATTTGGGTCCCCTTTATATAGGCGATGAAACGACGGTTCAACATCCTCGGTTGATCGAATGGTTGTGATAAGATGAGATCAGATCTGACGGTTGAAAATGAATTCTCATGAAAGCTTGAATCTGATATTTTTGAGGTTTTTATTAAAACAAATAATTAAGAAAACTATAATCTGAAAACAAAATACAAGAAAATACCAGCAAGTAAAATATGACTACGAAAACTTGAGTAAGGTAATCATACCTTTCGGATTGGCTTAGGAAGATTATTCATAATGGGTAATATAAAAATGACTAAAAAACATTATTATGAAAAGACAAAGTTCACAAAAAAACTTTACTACGGAAAATAAACTCAGTACGAAAAACGCATTACGGAAAGCTCAGTACGAAAAAAAAATTCCAAGAATTTAAAAAAACTTATTAAGAGAGATTCAGTACGAAAGTTCCGTTATGAAAATAACAGTACGAAATTTTTCATTCCGGATGTTTTCAATACGAACACTTCCATTCCAGAAGTATTCTGTATGAAAATGTCCATTCCGGAAATTCAATTCCGGAAATATTCTTTCTGAAAAAATTTGAAAATAAATTTTAAAAAACCTTGTTAAACTAACAATAAAATGTACTCCCCCTATGAAAAGGAGTTTATTGCTGTAAGGAGACTTTTTCAACAGAAAAATAATTAAGAAGGATTACCTTATGGTTATCATTCCTAACTTCTGTTTAATATATTCAAATCTATTAGAAGGCAATGATTTTGTGAAAATATCAGCAAGTTGATCTTGTGTTCTGATAAATTGAAGAATAATATCTCCTTTGAGTGTGTGATCCCTAAGAAAGTGATGCCTAATATCTATGTGTTTTTCACGGGAGTGATTTGCAGGGTTCTTACTGAGGGATATGGCACTTGTGTTATCACACAAAATTTGAGTTTTAGTAAAACTCAAGCCATAGTCTGTGAGTGTGTGTTGCATCCATAACACTTGAGCACAACAACTTCCAGCTGCTATGTATTCAGCTTCAACAGTGGAGAGTGCTACATAATGTTGTTTCATGCAGGACCAAGAAACTAAAGAATCTCCTAATAAATGACAAGTTCCGGATGTACTTTTTCTATCCATTCTACATCCACCAAAGTCAGCATCGGAAATGATTTTTAGAACAAAATCATTTCCAGAAGTATAGAATAATCCTATATCCATGGTTCCCTTAAGGTAGCGAAAAATTATTTTTACCGCCTTTAAGTGAGATTCCTTAGGATTGGATTGATATCTTGCACATAAGCATACTGAGAACATTAAGTCTGGTCGACTAGCTGTTAATTAAAGTAAACTTCCTATCATACCTCTAAAAGTTGTTTGATCTACTGGTTTCCCAGCTTCATCAAGATCTAAAGAATTTGAGGTACCAATAGGAGTACTTATACTCTTAGTATTGTCATAACCATACTTTTTAAGAAGATCTTTAATATACTTATGGTGAGATATGTAAGTCCCTTCTGGTTTTTGAGAAACTTGAAAACCAATAAAAAATGTTAACTCACCCATCATACTCATTTCAAACTTGGATTTCATTAGACTTGCAAAAGAGTCAGGCAAAGATTGCTGAGTTGAACCAAATATGATGTCATCAACATAAATTTGAACAATCAAAACATTTTTCTTATATTTCTTTATAAAAAGGGTTGGATCTACATTTCCCTTAACATAGTTATTTTGAAGCAAAAATCCAGTGAGTCTATCATACCATGCTCGTGGGGCTTGTTTAAGGCCATACAAAGCTTTGGTAAGTCTAAAAACATGATCAGGAAGTTTTGTATCTTTAAAGCCAGGAGGTTGTTCAACAAAAACTTCCTCTTGAACATAACCATTAAGAAAAGCACATTTCACATCCATTTGGAAAAGATTGAAATTGAAGAATGCTGCAAAGGCAAGTAGAATACGGATAGATTCAAGTCTAGCTACTGGATCATAGGTTTCTTCATAGTCTATTCCCTCTTGCTGATTATAGCCTTTAGCAACAAGTCTAGCTTTATTTCTAACTATGACTCCATTTTAATCACATTTATTTCTGAAAACCCATTTTACTCCAATAACAGAAGTTTCCTTAGGTCTTTCAACCAAGTTCCAGACTTTATTCCTTTCAAATTCATTTAGTTCATCTTTCATGGCTTTAATCCAATCATCATCACCTAAAGCTTCATCAGTGCTTTTAGGTTATAATTGGGAAAGAAATGCTAGATGTTCTACTTCATTTCATAAGGAACTTCTAGTCCTTACAGGTTGATTTACATCACCAATGATACTATCACTGGGATGATTCTTAAGAAACTCCTGATTTGGGTTTTGGAAAACCTGTTCATCAACATAGGATAAAAAGTCTTCTGGGGTAAATGTTTCAGAAGTATATTCTAGAACATTATCCTTAGCAGAATGTTCTTCTATCAAAGGTTGATAATCAGTTTTTGAAAACACATCCAAGGATGTAGGTTTAGGAGGTTTAAAAACAAAAGTATCTGACTCATCAAAATTTACATGTACTGTTTCTTCAATAGTACAACTATTTTTATTAAAAACTCTATAAGCCTTAGATGTTGTGGAATAACCTAAGAAAATTCCTTCATCAGATTTTGGTGCGAATTTATATAAGTTATCTTTAGAATTAAAAATGAATACTTTGCAACCAAAAACCTTGAAGTAGGATAGTCTTGGTTTTCTACCATTCCATAACTCATAAGGTGTTTTATTAAGAAATGGTCTAATCAAAACTCGATTTATAGTATAATAAGCAGTACTTACAGCTTCAGCCCAGAAATGTCTAGCTATAGAATATTCACTCAACATGGTTCTAGTTATTTCTTGGAGAATTCTATTTCTTCTTTCAACTACACCATTATGTTGAGGAGTTCTATGTGCTGAAAAATTGTGAGTAATACCTTTTTTACTACAAAAAGGTTCAAAATCAGAATTTTGAAATTCTCCTACATGATCACTATGAATAGTTTTCAATGGAAGGTTTTTCTCATTTTTAACTTGAGCTCTAAAACTTTTGAAATAGGAAAAAGCTTCATACTTATTTGATAGAAAATAGACCCAAGTAAATCTAGTGTAATCATCAACTAGAACAAACACATAGTATTTGCCTCCAATACTTCCAGTTTGTGTTGGACCAAAAAGATCCATGTGCACTAACTGTAATGCATCGGTTGTTGAGACTTCACCGATTGATTTAAAACTAGATTTATGTTGCTTACCAAATTGAAAAGGATCACAAACTTTAGAAGAATCAAATCTATGATCCAGTAGATCCTTAACTAGTTTCTTCTTAGAGAGTTTACATAGGTTCCTAAGGTTACAGTGACCTAGTCTTCTATTCCATAACTCAGAATGATCTTCCATTGCACTAAGTCAAGGTATATCTTGGCTTCTAAGATCTTTTAAGTTTAAAATGTAAACATTCTCTTGCCTATTGGCTAAGAGAATAAATTCTTCCTTGGAATTGTGAACTAAGCACTAATCTTTCCTAAAATTCACAAGGTAACCTTCATCACATAACTGACTTATGCTAATGAGGTTGTTCTTAAGACCCTTACCAAAAAGAAAATTTGAAATCAAAGTTTTACCAAGAAGAAAAATATTACCAATACCAAGAATCTCACCCTTATCATTATCTCCGAAATTTACCTTTCCTCCTTTCGTTTTGATAATCTTTTCAAAATAGCTTTTGTTACTAGTCATGTCCTGGGAACATCCACTATCCATGTACCATGTATTGTTGCTGGTACTCTCTTTATTTTCCTGAAATCAAGAAGAAAATTAGACTTTCGGAATCCAAACTTGTTTGGAACTGAGATTTCCAGACAATAAAATTTTAGGTACCCACATCTTCTTAGAAAAGTAAGCTTTGTGAAATACTAGAGATTGGGTTTTGTTTAAGGAACAATTCTTTTCCCAGTGACCACGACATTGACACTTGGTACAAAATTGGGCACTTTGAGGAACAAAATAATTGTTACTAAAAATTGGTTTTGCATGGGTATAACCAAATCCGGATTTATTTCTTAAAGGTCGTATTTGGGAATACATTTTATCAAAATTTTCCTTACCATGGGTAAAGTTTGATAAACACTTCTTTAAGAAAAAAATTTCGGACTTGAGTTTTACAACCAAGTTTTTATCCTCAAAATCATTCCTTTTAGAACTAGAGCTAGGCTCAAAAACATTTTTATTAGAAATTACTTTTTCTAATTCTTTAGAAAGTTTGTTCTTCTCAGAACTTACTTCCTCAAGATTTTTTGAAATACTTTCAAAATCAGCATTTTTCTTCTCAAGATATTTAGAAAGATCTGATATTTCTTTTGTAAGAATAGAATTCCTAGAGTTTGCTTTATCAAGTTTATTATTGCGTTTAGAATTCTCAATCTCAAGAAGTTTAGAAAACCTAGAGACTTCTTCATAAGTAGGTAAAGTATTTTCTTCATCAGAAGAAGATTCCTCATCAGAAGAGTCATAATACTTACTATTATTAGAATTTAAAGAAACATTGGTCAATGATTCAGCATTTCGTACCTTAGCCATAAGACAATGATTGTCAATAGGTAATCTGGCTATAAGACCAATATTCTTCTGTCCTGAAGATTCATAATCAGAAGATTCATCTGAAGAGTCACCACCACTGGCACTCCTGGTGTCATTAGCTTTCAGAACTTTCTTATCTTTGGCTTTATAATACTTTTTTCTGTTCCTGTCTGAATGTCTTTCTTTCCTTTCTTTCTTTTTGAGCAAAGGGCAATATGGTCTAATATGTCCAACTCTTTTGCATTCATAACAAGTAACTTCTCCATCTTTTCTATCTTTCCTTTCCTTTTTCTTATACTTTGATTGGAAATTTCTCTGACCAGCTATCTTGTTCATCCTTCGAGCAAGATTTGCTAATTCATTTTCAGAGACTTCACTCTCACTAGATTCGGATTGGAAAATAACTTTCTTAGACTTGGATCTGGTTACTCTCTCAGGAGTCTTAGCTTTCATCTTATTTGAAGTTTTTGTAGTAAAAGCAACAGTACCATTTCCATTTTTCTTTTTGATGTTGTCAGCATCTCTCTTCATTCTGGTTTCATGTTGGAGAAGAGTTCCAAATAATTCATCAAGAGTAATTTGATTGACCTTCCTGTTCTCATCTATAGTTGTTCTCTTGGATTCCCACTCGTTGGGCATAATATCAATTATCTTATCCACAAGAACTTCATCATCTAAACCTTTCTCTCCCATAGACTGTAGACTGTTGAAGATTGTCATAAATCTCTATTTCACTTTACAGATTGGTTCACAATAAGGAAAATTGAAGCCATGATATTCAGCTCTAAGAATAGCTCTCCTAGTCTCAATCACTTTAGAAGTTCCAAAGTGTGTAACTTCTTACTTCTTCCAGATACAGTTAGCTGCTTCAAAAGATGATATTTGGCTATATATATTTCTAGTCATTCAACATAATAAATTATTGTGTACCTTATTGTTGAGTTGATATTCTTGCTTTTCCTGGTTAGAGAAAGTTCTAACTTCCTTGTCAAGAATTTTATAATCACCAGTAAGCATAACGAAGTTATCCACTCCAGTGTTGATACCAATAGTCTTCATGCGATCTCTCTAACATTTATAATCATTACCATCAAATATTGGTGGTATTGTAGGATTCAGATTGTCAATTGAACCAACATTAATTCCTTCCATACTTATAATATCCTTCGACACACAAATTTGTTAGTAGAAAAAATTCGTAATGACAAAGTTCGGAATGATAATATTCGGAATGATAAAGTGGGCACGAAAAACTTATTCGTAAGTATAAGTATTTTAGAGACCTCCTCTGATACCAATTGTAGGATCGAAATAGTGATGTAGATGCTCAATATACAAGAGGGGGGGTGAATTGTACACTTTAAAAATTCCTTTGGAACTTTTAAAGTTATTTATGAATAACTATGTTTTCCTTAAGCAAAGGAAAGGGCTAAGTTTAACAAAGTTAATCTAAGCAAATTTACTACACCTCTAACACCGAATGAAAACTTGGAAAGAGATTCTGAAATTATGTTCTTGAAATATGGTTCCGGAATTTGAAACTTAACAAAAGATTACAATATGGGATTCTACCTTAAAGCATATAGAATCTAAATGAAACAGTGTACAAGTAAGGAAGTATAAGAAAGTTATACTTTCCATATAATACAAAATGCTGCGGAAATAAACAAGTAGTAGAATTACAAGTAACAAGATAATAGTCATTTAACCCAAAGAGAAGGGTATCCAACAACCTTGGATAAAGGTCCCTTGATTTATACTTTCAAGCAAGTCTGTCTTACCCACACCAGGGTAAGCCCTCGATACGATGATCGGAGTGTCTCTGTCTTGCTATCCCCGCAAGCCCTCAACTTCAAGGTAGTTGGCAACCTCTGTCTTCCTCAGTAAGGAAGCCCTCGAACTTCAAGGTAGTCGGCACCTCTGTCTTCCTATCCCCGAAAGTCCTCGAATGTAATCACCAACATTTGGATTCACACGAAGCTTTGAGAGTTAATAAGATCCTCTCTCTCTAGAAATCACTTCAAGCATGTAATCACATGAGTCGAAGATCAGTCAGCCTTTCAGCATCCAGCAGCAGCCCTGAGCTCTTTCAAATGAGCTCCTATTTATAGGTAAGGTCGGCCTCCTTTCCAACGGTCATATTTTCCTTAAAAATCAGAGGGACCTGTACACATGTCACTTAGACAACGGTTAGTTTATAACAAAATAGATGACATCGTTTTATATCAAAACAAGTGTAACAGAATGTACGACATCGTGTTAAAATCTAACTCAAAAGTTCAGAATGAAAAATTCGAAGTGAAGGTTTGGAGTTTAAGGAAAACAATAAAGAGTAGACAAAATATAAATACATAAGTGAAATGAGAGTTCGGAGTGAAGATTTGGAGTCTGAATAAATTCAGAGTGTATAAAACAAAGATGATCAGATTCTGTTTAATAGATGAATTCAGAATGAGAATTCGGTATTGGAATTCGTCATCAGAATTCGTAATGAGAATTCTTTATCAGAATTTGGAATGAGATTTCTTCATCAGAATTCGTAATGAGAATTCTTTATCAAAATTCCTAATGAGAATTACTCATCAGAATTCGTAATGGGAATTAATCAACATAATTCGAAGTGATAATTCCTCATTTAGAATTTGTAATGAGAATTCGTCATCAAACATCATAAGAATTCGTATCCTGAATCTAGATTAAAACTGTATCCGGAATTCGGAATGAAACTCTATCACAGTTCTCATTCTGGATTTCGGAGTGAAACTTTATCACAGTTCTTATCCAGAATTCAGATCCTAAAACAAAATACTTCATATCAATGTTTCATGTAATTCCGAGAAAATAGAAATGAATCCGAATCTTATACTTAAGAAAAATCTAGATGAAAAATATGATAAGGATAGTTTTTCTTATAAAAGCGATTTTCCTTAAAGATAAGGTGTTTGTGATTTTCAAAGCAAGAAGGAATGGAAAAGTCATAAGGAAAACCTTATTGACTCAACATATAAGAGAGCATTTCCTTGGATAATGTCGAACTTCTCCACACTTACGACATTGAATAGTATAAGGTACATTATATTTAACCTTATCTTCATTCATCACATTATCCATTTTTTAAAGCAATTGGATACATTATTCCCTATCATCCGACACTTAAAACATCTCCCAGTTCCTTTGTGAAATTTTCCTTGGTGCCTCTTTCCACAATTTTTGCACAAAGGAAATTGGGTCTTCTTTCCCTTATCACCTTTATCAGATGAACATCCTTGAGACTTCATCTTCATCTTCCTGGATGAATTTGGGCATTCAACGAGGTACCAATTATTAATTGTGATTTTTGATAGCTGGTTTGGCATAATCATAATATGTTCAACTTGATCTCTCATCATCTCTGCCATATTAATAGGGAAATCATCACATTTCCTACCACATTGGTTGTTGGGACATGTTCTTCTATTTCCCTCCATTAACTAAGAAAAGAAAGTATAATTAGGGGGCTTAAATACTTATCCAATAATCATGAATAGGAAACTTTAAGTATAGAAGGATGAACTTGTAGAAGAATAGTATATCCTAACTTGTCATCCCCTAGGTTCTAATCTCGGTTATCCATGATCATATATTCTTATGTTAATATTTATTTTATTTTATCTTTGTTCCTTTAATAATGGTTCATACTAAGCTTATGAATTTACCAAAGCATATCCCCTGGGAGTGTCAAACCAAGATTGCAGCAAGGTCCATTGTCGTGCACCATGTTACCCCAGGTCAAGCCCGAAACACCTTGTCAGAGTTTTCACAACTTGGTACATCTGTGCCAGAGCCACCTCTGCTTGTTCATATCAAGACAGGGATTTAATTGTTTGGAAACCACTTACTCAATACTTCACCAAAATACCAGGATGTTTTCCTATATTTAATATTTTCATTAAATAAACCTTGTAAAGTTTTCAAATCATAATTTCCACAAATAACTAAACCTCCCTTTGATACCAACTATATAATCCAGCCTTTTTATCACATAAACTTTCATTAGATTATACAAAACCAAGGATCTTTAAGGTTTAGTGTCTTGGAAACTAGGAACATAATACATGAAAATATAAAAAATTATTCTTAAACGCTTGAAAGGCTTTTTAATTTTTTCATACTAAGTTCATTAATGTATCTCATACCCTGGGAACATACATCAAAGGAAAGGGTGAGCATAAGGCCCAGTAAGGGAAACAAGGGAAACATTTTACATGTGAACGTGAGACACATCAATAAAGTTCTGATAAATAACTTTAAGGTTTGAGAAAGATATCATGAGGCATATTAATGTGTTTCATAACTTGAAAATGTGGCTACAACATTTAACTTAGACAATAATTTCTGTATCACCAAGTTCTATCCCCAAGGTGTCATTAAAAAATTACCAAGGTTATTCACCAAGGTATCGTTAAAATGGTCATCTCTAGAGATTAAGTCTTTACCCAATGCATTGGAGCGCTATCAGGGTGCACCCTTAATTTGTATTTATTATCATGTGAGCCACATATATCATCATCAATCATTTCATAAATAACCCATATAGAATAAAAGAAATGGGTTTCATTTCATAGTCATAACATTTTAAAAACCGCTTTAAAGGCGTGATCTTTATGTCACTTTAAACCCACGGAAAAAGGAAAGTGGATCTCATGTATGTAAATCCCAGAATTTAAAATAGAACATTTTGAAATATATGTGAATACCACTGTAGAATAAATAGTTTTGAGTATTCACTTAATAAAATAAAATAATTTGAGAAAAAGAGAGACATTTTGAGGCCAAAATTCGGCAGCATAACAGCTATGTTGCAGGGTTTTAGAAAACATTGAAAAGAGAGGTGACATGGGTCACCCACTCATAAATGATCCATAAAAATTATCGGGACATAATATAAAGGATATAAGAACATTTTAATTAAATTTTAAGGACATACCATATGAAATAAAAAACATGAAAGGAATAAAAAAAATAATATTTCTCTTATAAAAATTCAACTGCCTAATGGCGTTACTTAAAACATAAAAAAATGAATTGCTGAGATCAAATTGGGTATCTAATCATATTAAAATAAAAGGACAGTATGATGGATATATATATCATACCCCAACGTAAGAAAATGTAACTTGAAATACTTTACATGAAAATAGAACTTTGAAAATGAGAAGGGTGAATGAATCCCTTACAAAAATTCGGCAGCCCAACAGCATCATTTAAAACTTCTAAAAATGAATTGAGGAGAGTAAGAGGGGGTATCTCATCATATGAAAATAAAAATTATAGTAAGGTGAATATAAAAGAACATCCTCCAACATAATAACATTGAGCATAAAAGAAATGACATAAAAGAGAGTACTTGAAAAGAAAGAGAGAGGTATGATCCCTTACCTTGAAGAGTAACTTCTAAAGTTTAAAGGTCGGGACCCTGGGAGACTTGATGTCACCTTGGGAGGACTCCATGGGAGGTAAAGATATCAGAACATAGTTGGGGAGGATTTTGAAATTAAAGAATGAGGGAAAGGCTTGCTATTTATAGGAGAAATGAGGGGACAAAGTATTAATGGCCAAGGGACACCTCATCGGTGGTATTGGAAAAACCATGGGATTTCCCATGGTATTTTACCATAGTATTGGCCACATGGGACACCTAATAAATTATCTTACTATTCATAAGTCGACCAGAATTATTTCATAATTACTACATCCTTAATGATGTCATTAAACTCCCGAAACTCAAAAACTGTATTTTCACTATTCACTAAAAATTCATCTTTTTCAAAAAAATCCCAACAATTCACCTTAACCAAATATTGATTCTATGATTTCAAAAATGAACTCCATTTTATAAAAATAATTTTCTAAATATTTTTAATTTAATTTTTAAATAAAAACACTATTCACTGAAAATTCAACTTTCTCAGAAAAATCCCAAAAATTCACCTTAACCAAATATTGATGCTATGATTTTAAAAATGAAATCCATTTTATGAAAATAATTTTCTAAATATTTTTAATTTAATGTTTAAATAAAAACACTATTCACATAAAATAAACTAATACTAAACCAATAATTTCTGAAATAGTTATTTACCTATTTTATTGAATTACATTACTTAATCAAGGTGCCTAAATTATATTAATACTTTATTAAGTTAAGTTGCTTAATCCATTTGGTCACATTACTAATCATAAGCATAAAATCACTATTCATAATTTACTATTCACCAAAAATTAAGTTGATCTTATTAGACTCTAAATTTCATACTGAACACAGCTGTAGAAGACCATTTTTTGAAAATCCTTACACATTATTAATTATTTAAGGTTTACATAAATATTTTAAAAAATATATCTTCTTTTCTAGAATTCATCAATAATATGCATACTATTATTATCCATACATTTGAAAATTCACAAACTTCAACATAAGAAGTCATCACAATTTTTATTTAAATCAAAGGATTAACCAAGGCAGTTATGGTCGTGTTACATAACCCCTTATAACTCTAGAAAAGGACCTAAGAGTAAGGTGTGCTAGGGTGATAGAATCTTGGGGCGGCTCAACCAACATTTCTCGAGTACTAATTTCTATCAGCTTGAACTTCTCACGATGGCAATTCAGTTCCAGCTTCACACAATGAAGTTCATCTTGGGTTTGGTCTAGAGAAAAGCCCAAGGGTGCTACCTCCTTCCTAAGTTCCATCAGATGGGCTTCGATTGGCCTGAGACTACTAGATGGGGCCCTCAAATATTATTTCTATATTATTTAATCAAGATCACTTGTATTTATAGACAATAATCATAACATTTAGTTTCCCATGGTCTTATTGACCAACGGTCATATAATAGTTGAAACTCAATGGTCTTATTTTATTTATACTCATTTTATTAAATGAAATAGTTTTGTTGAGTATAAAATAAAATAACAAAAAAAGTTAGGAAAAAAAATTATTCAAAATTTTGGGTCATTACACTTCATCCTTCTCAGCGTATCATCACTTAACAACATAATCATGAAGACCTTGGCCTTTGAGATGCAAGGGATTTTAGAGGATTCTAGGAACAACACAATAATCTTTTACAAGATTGTAGGATAAATTATCATATAAGACATGGTGGATCAATTCTTGATATTGATGATGGTAAAAATAATGTACTTGATAATGTTCACCATCCTTGCATTCACCAAAAATTACATCATGAAGATCTCTAATATAAAAAGGTAATCCTGGACTCCCTTTATCATAATCAGAAAAACATTTATACAGAGAGCTAGAAATCTATGAGTGGTTGAAATATCAGCAGTCGTTGGTGTATTTAATGCTCTATATTCAAGGCACTCAATAGTATTAACCTTCTCCAATGAATATTCCTTATCAGGTTCTCTATGAGAACATAAGATGCACTCTCCTTCATAAGTTATATAAAAAATTCTTGCATCATTGTTGAAAGAAAAAGAAAACATATTCCCATAACTTTCAAAAGAAAACATATCCTTTCCACCTTATTCATAAAAAATAACTGTATCATAAAATTAATAAAGGATATTAGGATATATTATATCATGATTATTCTCCTTGGCTACGCGTTAAACTTTCTATCCATTCAACATTATGTTTTTTGAAGTCAAGGAGACGTACTTGAAAAAGAAATTTGGATCCATCAACCTTTCCCTAAAAATTGGCCAATCCTCAAGTTCCTTGTTTGATGCTATTAGAGTCTATGAGGAAACATCAAGAGACATTTGTAGCATAAGGGAAAAGATAAAACTAAATGGAAACTTTGAAGAGTTGCAGGGCTTCAATGAAAAATCACTAGGATAACTGATATGGAACGTGAATAGTGGGGTCCTTTATATAGGCTTCATGGAGATGGTTCATATTCTAGAATCATTCCAAAATATGAGATTGCCAAGATCTAATCTGACAGTTGATATCAATTCCAAAGTAGGGTATATAGGTTCTCATCATTTTTGGTTTTACATAAAAATAATATTGAAGGAGAGTAAATATGATATATTTTTCATAAAAAAAGATTGAAAATACCCACAAGAAAAAAAATCCCATTACAATTATATGGATAAGGAAATGTACCTTCTTGATTTCTTAGAAATATATTCCAATATTGATAATGTTTCTCTTAAAAGACATAGGTTAAAAATTTATTATGGTAAGAAAAAAATTAGGTCTCGAAAATTGTATTTTTTGAATTTTGATTTTGAAAAATGAACTATAAAAGAGTATACATATTTAATCATTCTATGAAAAAGAGTATTTTAATTTTAGGAGGCAGGTTTTAAAAAAACTAATATGGATCATTACAATATATTTATGATTTTTAAATTTTTTTAATGTATTCAAATATATCAGAGGGTATATATTTTGTAAATATTTCACCAAGTTAATCTTGTGTTCGGATTAATTGAATAATTATATCTCCATTAAGGGTAACCCCTAAAAAAGTGATACCTAATTTCTATGTGTTTTGAAGGAGAGTTATTTGTAGGGTTATTTCATAGGAAAACTAAACTATTATTTTCACACATTATTTGTGTTTTTTAATAAAATCATGCCATAGTCATTGAGTGTGTGTTGCTTCCACAACACTTGAGAACAACAACATCCAGATGCTACGTAATCAGCTTCAGCAGTGGAAAGTGAAACTGTGTGTTTCTTCTTGAATTACTAAGAAACTAATGAATCTCTAAAGAAATTACAATTTCCATATGTACTTTTACTATTTATTTGAAAACCGCTAAAGTCAGCATCGAAAATAATTTTTTTAAAAATCGTTTCGATTTAAATAGAAAAGTCCTAAATCCATGCTTCCCTTTAAATATAGAAAGACTCATTTCACTTCATTTAAATGGGATTATTTTTTATTATATTGATATCATGAATGTAATAATACTAAAATCATTAAGCCTATATTTCTAGATATTAAGTATTATGAACTACCTATCATACATCTAAAACATGTTTGATCTACTGGTTTCCAAGCTTCATTATGATCAAAAGTGTTCGAGGGACCAATTGGGGTATGTATATTTTTAGTGTTTTTATATCCATACATCTTAAGAATATAATTAATATACTAATGTTGAGATGTAAATCTTCCATATGGTTTTTGATAAATTTGAAAACCAAGAAAAATGTTTACTCACCCATCATACTCATTTCAAACTCATATTTCATAAGATGAAAATATGATAAATTAAGGATTGATGAGTTGATCTGAATATAATGTCATCAACATAAATATGAAAAATACAAACATTTTTCTTATATCTCTTTATAAAATTTATTGGATCAGAAGTTCCCTTAATAAAATTGTTTTCTAAGAAAAATCATTTAAGTATGTCATTCTAGGCTCTAAGGGATTGTTTAAGTCCATATAAAGCATTGATAAGTTTTTAAACATGTTCAAGAAGTTTTGGGACTTCAAAACCTCGAGTTTTTTTTAACATAAACCACCTATTGGACATTTCCATTAAGGAACGAACACTTTACATCCATTTCAAAAAGTTTGAAATTGAAAACTTTTGCAAAGGATAGAAGAATATGAATTGATTCAAGACTAATTAAATGAGATTTGTTTTCTTTATAGTCTATTCCTTCTTGTTGATTATCACCTTTAGAAACTAATCTTTCTTTATTTCTTACAATGATTCAATTTTTATCACATTTATTTCTAAAGACGCATTTTAGAAGAATTATAATGTTTATTTATGACTTTCAACCAAGGTCCATTCTTTGTTTCTTTTGAATTCATTTAGTTCATCTTACAGATCTATAATCTAATAATCGTCTCCTAAATAATAATTTGTGCATCTAGGTTATAATTGGGAAAGAAATTCTAAATGATCTTCTCAATCTCATAGGGAACGTGTAGTCCTTACAGGTTGATTTACATCAACAATAATACTATCACTAGGATGATACTTATGAAACAACTTATTTGGATTTTGGAAACAATATTCATAAACTTAAGGTAAAAAATATTTTGGGGTAAATACATCAGAAACATTTTCATGAGTATTTTTCTTATTAGAAGAATCTTCCATCAAAGGATGATAATTAGTTTTTGAAAACACATCTGAAGATGTAGGTAGAGGATGTTTAAAGACAAAAGGATCAGTTTCAACAAATTTAACATGTACTATTTCTTGAATTGTACAAGAATTTTTGTTAGAAACTCTATAAGCCTTAGAGGTTGTGGAATAGCCTATGAAAATTCCATCATATAATTTGGGTGTGAATTTCTGTAAGTTTTCTTTAGTATTCAATATTAATACATTAAATCCAAATACATTAAGGTAATAAACTTTTTTTTGACTAGTACATAACTCCTAAGTTGTCTTATTAAGAAAAGGTCATATTAAAACACAATTTATATTATAGAAAGTAGTACTAACAACTTCAGCTAAAAATTGATGAATAATAGAATATTCACTCAACATGGTTCTAGTTATCTCTTGAATGATTCGGTTTCTTTTTTAAACAGCACCATTTTTTTTGAGGAGTTCTTAGAGCTAAGAAGTAATAAGTAATGATTTTTTTACTACAAAAAGATAAAAAAAAATATAAATATTTAAATTCTCCCCCATTATTACTAAAAATAGTTATCAATGGATGGTTTTACATTTTTAACTTTGGCAGATAAATATTTAAAAATATAATAGGTTTCATATTTATTTTTTAGAAAATTGACCTATATAAATCTTATGTAATAATCAACTAGAAAAATCTATAATATTTTCCTCCAATACATCCAGTTTGTGTTTGAATGAAAAGATCCATATGTGCTAGCTGTAATTCATCATAAGTTGGGACATCACTAATTATTTTAAATCTTGAATTATGTTGATTTCCATATTGACAAGGATCGCAATATTTTGAAGAATCAAATTTAAGCTATAGTAAATCCTTAACAAGTCATTTCATTGAGAGTTATCATAGGTTTATATGGTTTCAATGTCCTGGTATTCTATGAAATAACCAAGATTCATCTTTAATTGAACCATGTCAAGGTAGGTCATGTCTCCTATGGTCCAATAAGTTATGTCTTTTAACATTCTCATTCATATGGGCTGAGAGAATAAACACTTTGGAATTTTTTACTAGACATTTATCATTCCGAAAATTTAAATGGTATCTTTCATCACCTAATGGGATTATTCTTATAAGGTTGTTCTTAATACCATTAACAAATATAATATTTAAAATTAAAGCTTCTCTAAGAAGAAAAATATTGCCTATACCAATAATTTCTCCTTGAAATTTTTTTCTAAAAGATATATTTGCACCTTTTATCTGGATTATATTTTCAGAGATGTTTTTATTACCAGTCATGTTTCAGGAACATCCATTATCCATGTACTGTATATTGTTGTCGCCACTTCCTTTGTTTTCTAAAAAAATAGTCAAACAAATGGAATCCAAACTTTCATGGATCTGAAAAATTAAGAAAGTAAAATATTATAAATCTACATTTATTTATAAATATACTATTTATGAAAACATAATTATTGGATTTTTTTCAGAATGATTTTCTATCCAATTTCCACCACTTGGACACTTAGTGAAAAAAAGGGAACTTTGGGGAACAAAACAGTTTTGACTAAAAACTACTTTTGAATGAGGATAACCAAATCTAGAAATTTTTCATAGAGGAAGATGATGTGAATAAATTTTATCCAATTATTTCTTTCTAGAAGTAAAATTTGATAAATTTATATTTTAGGAAAATATTCATATTTTAGTCTGATGACTAAATTATAATCATCATAGACATAAGTCATAGAACATGAGATAGTCTCTAAAAAAATTATCATAAAAATATACTTTTCAAGATCCTTGGAAAGTTTATCATTATTATAATTTACTTCTTCAATGTTTTGGAAACATGTCTAAAATCAAGGGTTTTCTAATCAAGATATTTTGAAATATATGATACTTATTTTGTCAAAATAGTGATTTTTGAATTTTCTATATCATGTTTCTTATTGATCTTTGTATTTTAATTCTCAATAAAGTTGTCAAACCTAGATACTGATTCAAAATAAGGTAATGTATTATCATAATATGAGGAAGATTATTCATCTGGACATTCATCTAGACATTCATAATACTTTTCATTGGGAATAATATCTATTATCTTCTCAATAAAAGTCTCATTGTCAATTTCATTCACAACCATATACTACAGGACACATAAAATAGTCATAAATATTTGTTTATCTTTTCATACTGGTTCTCCATAAGGAGACATAAAACAATGGTATTTATCTCTAAGATTATCTATTCTTTTTTCAATGAATTTGGATGTTCAAAAATGTGTAACTTCTATGTTCTTCCAGATAATATTAGCAGCTTCATAGGTTAAAATTTGACTATAGATATTTTTATTCGTAGAACATAATATAGTATAGTATACCATGATGTGAAGACGATACTCCTATTTTTCTTGATTGGTTAATTGTCTGATTTCCTTATTTGGAATCATTTAGTCTCCAGTTAACATAAAAAAGTTATCAACAGTGTAACTGATAATTAATGTCTTCATCCTATCTCTCTAGTATTAAAAATCATTTCCATCAAAGATTGGTTGTCTAGTAGGATTTAGACTGTCTATGGATCCAATGTTTATTCCACCCATTCTATAAGAAAATTCCAAAGAACTTTTCCACCAAAATGGTTAGGATAAAATGTTTATAAAAAACAGTTTATAATAAAAATCATTGATAGAATGTTTAACAAGTAAAACATTGTATGAAAATTTGGTCCAGAAAACTTATATGTAAATATAAATATTCCAGAGTCTTACTTTTCTACCAATTATAAGATTGAAATATTAATATTGTGACGACCCGTCCCCTGGGGCTCATGCCGTGACTACCCCAAGCCTGCCTTCCATAGGCCAGGGCTGGAGACTAGCACCAATGCGGTAAATCCGTAAATTGGGAAGGCATTGCCTTTAAAACTTGAAAACTCACACAATAGAGTATGAGCTGGAAGCAAAACACTAAGTAAAACTGTATACAAAGAGTGCTAAATGTAAAGGGGATGGAATACAAGCCCAACAGAAAAGTACATGTACAAGTGAAAAACAAGTACAACTAACGAAAAGTGAAGCAGCTATGGGGTTATCCTCCAGGGATTCCTACCTGAAGGGTAGGTATAGATAGCATTCTCAACACTTCATGTCTATCAGTATCCTCTGTGTACCTACTCATCGTAAGGTCCACCTCTGGTAATCGTCCAGTCCCGCTACTCTGATCCTCAATCAGCATTTTCTATCGTCTGCAACCAACACAACAAGGTGCAGGCATATCCCATGCAGGGTTGAGTATAACGATACTCAGTAGGGACCCCGAGATCCTCAAGGTCTCACAAAAACCAACAAGGATAAACCAAAAAGTATGAAATCAACATATAACCACACTTAGTTATATGCCCATATATATACCTATGTTATCAAGTAATCCATCTCAATCATGAGGTAAACACAAAAGTTACAGACTCAGCTCAAACCAGGATTTTAATAAAGGGGTAGTATCAAATAACATCCCAAGTCACATTGTCTAAACCTTTGCTGCTGGATAACTCCTCCTCTATCAAGTACAGTGGGCCTAACATACAACCAAGGGTCCCACTCCGGTAATCACGGAGAAAACTCACTGACTAGCCTCATAGAAAGGGCTGAGTCTAAAAGAAGTCATCGGGTAACCCACGGCCCAGCCCACCTAGAGGGTAAACCCTCAGTGGTCGTCAGGGAACCCACTGCCCAGCCTAGCTGGAAGGTAAACCCTAAGGTCAACGGGTAAACCACTACCTAGCCCATCTTGAGGGTAAACCCTAAGAGGTCCTCAGGTAACCCACTTCCCAGCCCAGATGGAGGGTAAACCTAAAGGTCAACGGGTAACCCACTACCCGCGTAAAAGTATCTCAAAGTTATGCCTCGTCATAGGGGTCTCAGCGTAACAGACATCATGTCAATCGGACGTCCGGTCTGTGAGTTATTAGCCTTTTAGTCCTGGGGGGCCGGTTGGATTCATGAACAATCCAACCTGACCGTATCTCAACTTTGCCCCGAACGCTAGTGGGGTATACTCAAAGGGACCATCAAACTCCAAGAAAACCAGTTCCACTGACGATTTGTCAAATGGTCGTTTGGTGCAAAAGATATGGCCAAAGAAAGTAAAGGGTCAGTAGTGGGCCTGGGTCTGGTCCGACCTGGTATGGGTCGACTCGGTCATACCTGTTGGGTCTGGCCTGGCCCATTGGGCGGGCCAGCCTTTTAGTTTCGGCCCAGCCCATTGGGTCTTTCCCGGCAGGCCGCGATGGCCATTCGGCCCGGGCTCGGGGTCGGTTCGTCCTGGAACGTCGTGAGGGCGCGGTCGTGCCAGTTCAGCCAAGCTACCGCAGGGGGGGGTGTCGCCGGCCAGTTCGGGAGGTTGGGTGACAGGGAGGCGGCTAGGCAGGGCACGACCAGGCAGTCATGTGGTCGGGAAGGCCACCTGGCGGGCCAGCGGGGGGCCGGACAGGGTGCCAGGCGGGCCAGCGGGCAACCAGGCAGGGCGCCAGGTGGGCTGGAGGGCGGCCAGGCAGGGCGTGGTCGAGCCGGAAGGCGGCCGGGCAGGGCGCTAGGCAGGACGGTGGGTGGCAGGGCAGGGCGCGACCAAGCCGGTAGGGTGCTGGGAGGCCGGGCTGGCACGGTTGTGGTCGGTGCGGGTCGGCGCGGGCCGGCAGGGTTCGGTCGGGGAAGGTGGGAGCCCGGTGGCTGTTTGGCCCATGGAGCCGGCTCGGTCGGGGCACTGGAATGCGGAGAAAGGTAGGACGGTTCGCAGAGGCCGTGGGAAGCGCGGCCTTTGCATGTGCCTTCGTCGCCTTTAACATCGCTTCATCGCCATGCTGAGAAACAACACAAACAAGAACGACAAACAGGTTGGGCGATGTTGGTTTGGCCTGCACCCACCGCATTTAGGGTGGTAACACATGGATCATCAAAGACTAAGAAAATTAACTACATTAGTTTTACAATCACACAACGATTCTTTTACAATCTGATGAAGAGAAAAAGAAAAATAAAGTTACACAAAATAAACCCCCTACCTTTGATTGTCGGTCGTCGACGTTGCAGTCGCGGGAAAAAGATAAAGGAGTTCTTCGTTCATTGCATCCGCCATGAATTTCCAATCCGAATATGTGTCGTCTCATTGACGGTGATGCGGAGGGTAGGTCAGTTGTGGAAATTCTCCATGTCAGTAGGATCTGAGGAAGGAAATCGAAGTCACTCCTCGACGGCGTTTTTCGTTCTCCATTATTCGTTGGGAGCATTTCATCCAAGATCTTATCTTCCCAAGCTCCACCAAATGATAAATTCCAACCAAAAATAATAGATTTTCTATTATTTTATTTGTTGGTACAAAATTCAAATTGGTGAATTAAATTTAATTGGCCACACCTAATTAATGCAGGAGTGTTTGGACAAATTAATTAGAGGAGTTGGCACAAATTAATTTAAGGGGAGGTCAAGAGGCTCTCCCTCATTAAAGAGGGAGAGATTAGAGGTTTTAATCTCCTCCCATTAAAATGGGTCAGGTGTTCCCCACCAATATTATTCAAAATGGGAGGTTATGTGGTATCGGGTGGTCCCCACGTCCTAACCTCTCACGGGAGGTTAGATTCGGGTGGTCCCCACCACTATAACCTCTCTTGGGAAGTTAAGGTGTGGTGGTCCCACCTCCAACCTCCATGAGGATGTTTTAACCACCAAACACCCACATGGAGGTTCAAACAAATAAAAAGTAAATCTCACAATATTTTATTACATTCCACGAAAACCTAAAAACTAACTTTTAATCTCGACCAACTTCTGTTGACGTGAAAGTCTTCTTAAGCGAATATCAGCACTACGGTTTCAATGGTTCCCTCGGATTTCAATTCTGAGCATCGGTTCAAGAGTTATAAAAACCCGCTCTTATGTTTACTGAACGTACCCGAACAAAACTTCAGAAATTGATTCCGGGAACACCGGGCCTCATAATCATACGCCTTCAATATTCACAAACTCGTAAAAATTCCCATGTATTTAAAAAATCCATGGAATTTCTGGTTCTTTAAATTATCCCTACCTCAGGGCATTACATCCCCGTAAGCAAAAAATCGAACTAAGGGAACAAGTGGGGGTACTGAGCACGCATCTGAGCCTCCCAATCCCATGCTCTCTCTTGGAGGTTCATGTGCTGCCAGCGAATGCGCACCAGAGGTATCGACCGACCACATAGGACCCGCTCTTTTCGATCCTCAATCTCCACTAGAAGCTCTGTGAAAGTCACCCCATCATTGATGTCGATCTCTCCATGGTTGATGATGTGATAAGGGTCATGCACGTATCTCTTTAGCTGGGATACATGGAAGATGTCGTGCACCCGGTGCAACTAAGGTGGAAGAGCTAAGCGGTATGCCACCACTCCAACTCTGCTGTGGACATGAAAAGGTCCTATGAAACGCGGAGATAACAAGCCTCATTGGTGAAATCTTTGTAGACCTCATCGAGGTGAGACCCATAGGAAGACGTGGTTTCCATCCTCGAACTCCAGAGGTCTCTGTCTCCTATTAGCATACGACTTATTCCTACTCTGTGCAGTCTTCATTCACTCCTGGATGATCTGCACCTTCTCCGTGGTAGCTCGTACCATCTCTATTCTTGCTAGTGCTGACTCCCCAGGGTCAGTCCAGCACAAGGTTGATCTGCAAGGTAGCCCATATAACACCTTGAAAAGTGTCATCCCGATGGTGGAGTGATAGATTTTGTTGTAGGAAAACTCCACCAAATATAAGTGATCCTCCATGATATGACAAAGTAGAGGACACAAGCTCGTATCATTTCCTCAAGGGTCTGTATGGTCCGCTCTGTCTGACCATCCATCTGAGGATGGAATGCAGTGCTTAGATGAAGTTGCATCCCAAAAGCCTCCTGCAACCCATTCCATTACCAGGAAGTAAACCATCCATCATGATTGGAGACAGTAGAATAAGTTACTCCATGTAGCCACACAATCTCTTACACATAGAGGTGTCCTAATCTCTCTACTGAACCCTGTTATCTGATCAGTAGGATATGGGACGACTTGGTGAGTCGGTCGATGTTCACCCAGATAGAGTCATGACCTCTAGATGTACGTGGAAGACCCGTCACAAAGTCCATGGATATCCCATCCCACTTTCACTCAAGAACCTCTAAAGGCTGAACCAATCCTGCTAGTACCTGTTGATCCACCTTCACTTGCTGACAAGTGAGGCATCGAGAGATAAATTCTGCTACAACCCTCTTTATACCTATCCACCAGTGCTGTTGTCGGAGATCCTAGTATTTCTTCTCCACTTCTGGATGTACCACTAGAGGGGATGTGTAGAACTCCCTCAACACTTCCTTCTGAAGTGAAACTGGCCCCATAGTACATCCTTTGAAGAAGATGACCTGATCCACACCTTCAAAAAATTCATCAGGTGCCTGCACTGTGGATATCTAAGCATGTCGTGTCTCGCAGTCATCGTCCCCAAGTTGTGCCTCCCTGACTCGCTGAAGAAATGGTGGGTGACTATAAGAGACTAAAGAAAGGCTGGTTCATCTCTTTCTACAAAGGATATATGTAGAGCACCCAGCTGCTCTGTCACCTCGCCTAATAGTTGTATACCAGATCTCTTACTGAGTTCATTCACTACAACATTCCCCTTTCCAGGAGTATATACTATCTCGAAATCATAGTCCTTGAGGAACTCAAGCCATCACCGTTGTCTCATGTTCAGGTCCTTCTGGGAGAAGATATACCTGGGACTATTATGATCAGAGTGCACGGTAAAACGCTTGGCCATCATATAGTGTTGCCACATCTTCAAGGCGAAGACCACTTTTGCTAACTCCAGGTCATGGGTAGCGTAGTTTTGCTCATGTTGTATCAGCTGCCGAGAACCATACGGGATCACAGCTCACTCCTGCATTAGGACACAACCGAGTCCGGTCCCTGATGCGTCGCAATAGACCACATACCATATGCCTTCCTCTAGAAGCCTCAATATGGGGGACACTAGTCAGCCTCTACGTCAGCTCCAGAAAGCTCTGCTGGCATCTCTCCGACCATATGAAGGGTTTCCCGTTTTTCACCAAGGCTGATATTGGTGTTGCAACAATGGAAAATTCTTCCACGAACCTTCGGTAGTAACCAGCCAAACCCAAGAAACATCGTACCTCCATCACACTCCTAGGCAGCTCCCAAGCACGTACCGCCTCAATCTTTGCTCGATCCACTACAACTACAGCCTCCGAGATGACATGTCCCAAAAAGTGAACCTCTCGGATCCAAAACTGGCACTTCGAGAGCTTAATATAAAGCTGGTGCTCTCGTATTGTGTTCAGTACTACCGGCAAATGGTAGGCAGGCTCCTCCTCAGTAGTTGAGTCGATCAGAATGTAATCGATGAAGTCTATGACAAAGCGATCGAGGTATGGATAGAAAATCATGTTCATGAGTCCCATGAATACTGTTATAGAGTTGGTTACACCAAATGGCATAACCAAGAACTCGTAGTGGTCGTACTGACATTTGAAGGCCATCTTCTGCACATCCTCATCTTGAACTCTGAGCTGGTGATAGCATGATCTGAGTTCTATCTTTGAGAACCATCGTTCTCCCTTCAGCTAATCATAGAGGTCATCAATCCTTGGGAGTGGGTACTTGCTCTTCATAGTCACCTGATTTAGGCGATGGTAGTCGACAAAAGGCCTCAAGCTCCCATCCGATTTTTTGGCGAATAGAATCGAGGCTGCCTAGGGAGAAACACTAGGCCGGATGAATCCTTCCCCCTACAAGCCCTCTAGTTGTACCCGCAGCTCACGATGATCATCAGGACCCATCTGATATGTTGGTGTAGTTATCGGTTCCATCCCGGGGTATAGGTCAATATAAAAGTCCACCTCCATGTGAGGAGGTAGACCTGGAACATCATCAGGGAAAACATCTGCAAACTAATCCACCACTATAGGATATCTCAGACTCTCCACATCAACTGCTCTGAGGGTAAGGTAGGCCAACTGATAAGTGATTGGTTGCACCCTCCTCTGAGTAGGTCTGTCATGTGCTTCAAAGGCTCCCTTCTCATCGGTGAAGGTAATCCTGGTCCCATCCGTGCAGACAAACTGAACATTCCACCTAATACAATCAATCTGAGCATGGACAGTAGATAACCAGTCCATACCCAAGATGAAGTTTTAAGGCCTTGACGCCGCTATGAGGAGATCCCAGCTGAATCTCTCGCCTCTTAGAGTAAGATCACACTACCGGCACCAGTGTGTAATCATCGAGTCTGCTCCCGTAGAAGTCCCTAGCTATAAGGATCAAGCCAACGGCTCCGTCGGAATCTCCAAGATCCGAATGAGGGAAATGGAAATGAAAGAGTGACTTGCACCTTTGTCTATATTTAATACAACTAAGTTGGAGTAGGCACAGACCGTACCTCGAATCATATTCGGAGTTCCATGGTTGTATCTTCAGATAATTAAAGCTGAGCTCTCACATGTCCACCTGCTCCATGCGGTCGGGGGTGGCCCTCCTGGTGGTGGTGGCAGTAACACCTTAAAATGTGTCCCACTACCAGCTGCTCGACCAGCTCGTCTGCCACGTTCACCTGCTCCCCGCGGTCCTCCTCGACTGAATCTATGTCTCTTCTTGGCCGGCCCTTTGACCGTCTGTTGATCATCCGAGGTACGGGTCGTGAAAAATTAGTATCATAGGATTTGGTTCTACTGAAAAACATAGGACTCTGCTCTTTATTTTCTATGAAGCAATAGTGTTAAGATTACTGAGTGTGGTTTTCAGTTCGGGGAGTCTTGTGTTTTTGCGGCGACTGACGTATCCATACATTAGGACCCTGACTACTGATTTCCAACTCAGTGCATGAAAACACTAATTGTGTGTTTGTTTTCAAAATATTTCATTAATTCAGCTCAACCAGGTCAGCTCACCAGGTATAATCTTTTGACTATGTTGCATCTGTTTTTTTTTAGGATGCCTCCCCGTGAACGACTAGCTGGAGCCCCAAGAGTTGTACCCACGGATATACCTAAGTTATCAAGACATACATCTCAATCATGAGGTAAACACAAAATTTACTAACTCAGCTAAAACCAAGATTTTAATCTAGGGGTAGTATCAAATACCATCCTCAATCACACTGTCAAAACCTCGGCTACTGGAGAACTCCTCCTCTATCAAGTACAGTGGTCCTACCATACAACCAAGGGTCCCGCTAGAGTAATCACAGAGAAAAGTCACTAACTAGCCACATAGAAAGGGCTGAGTCTGAAAGAAGTCATCGGGTAACCCACTACCCAGCCCAGTTGGAGGGTAAACCCTAAGAGGTCGTCGGGTAACCCACTGCCTAGCCCAGCTATAGGGTAAACCCTAAGGTCAATGGGTAACCCACTACCCAGCCTAGCTGGAGGGTAAACCCTAAAAGGTTGTCAGGTAACCCACTACCCAGCCCAGCTAGAGGGTAAACCCTAAAGGTCAATGGGTAACCCACTGCCCAGCCCAGCTGGATGGCAAACCCTAAGTTCAATGGGTAACCCACTGCCCAGCCCCGTTGGAGGGTTAACCCAGAACTGGTCTGATAACTTCTCACTATGCTTGCTCGTCTCCGGGAGGATCCACTCCATGAGCTATAGGTCGATACTCCAACTATCACAAAGTCCCATGTAGAAGTAACTAAACGTTCTACCTCATCATAGCGGTCTCAATGCAATAGACGGCATGTCAGTCAGACGCCCGATCTATGAATTATTAGCCTTTTAGTTTTGGGGCCCTGTTGGATTTGTGTACAATCCAACCTAACCGTATCTCAACTTTACCCTAAACTCTAGTGGGGTATACTAAAAGAGACCATCGTGCTCCAAGAAAACTAGCGCCACTAACAGTTCATCAAATGGTCATCTGCTGCCAAAGATATGGCCAATGAACGTAAAGGTTCAGTTGTGGGACCGGCTCCAGTCTGACTTAGACCAACCCAGTATGGGCCGAACCAGTCTGGCTCGACCCGTTCAGACTTGTTGGGTCTGGCCCGGCCCATTGGGTGGGCTAGCCTGTTAGGTTTGACCCCGCCCGCTGGGCCTATCCTAGAAGGCCGCGAGGGCAGTTTGACCCGGGCTCAGGGCCGGTTCATCCCGGAGCATCGAGAGGGTAGAGCACGACTCAGCTCGGCCCGGAGGGCACGGTCGGGCCGGTTCGGTCAGGGTGCCATGAGGGGGTCTGCGGGCTAGTTCGGCAGGCCGGGCGGCTGGGACGCGGCCGGGAACGGCACGGCCAGGCGGGCGCACGGCCGGGCAGGGCACCAGGCAGGCCGGCGGGCAGCCGGGCAGGGCGCCAGGTAGGCTGGAGGATGGTCGGGCAAGGCGCGGCCTATCCAGTAAGGAGCGGGTCAGGTTTCCAGGCGGGGCGTCAGGCGGTCGGGCAGGGCGCGTCCGAGTTGGAAGGCAGTCGGGCAGGGCGCCCGGCGAACTGGCGGGTGGTCGGGAAGGGTGTGGCCAAGCCAATAGGTGGACAGTAGGATGGGAGGTCGGGCTGGTGTGGTTTAGGCCGGCACGGTTCAGCGCGTCTTGGGCAGGGGTGGGTCGGCGGGGTTCAGTCGGGGCGCACGGGAGGCTGGCGGCAGTTCGGTCCTTGAAGCCGGCTCGGTCGGGGCACCGGAATTCCACCGGGGTGGTACGGTTCACAGAGTTCAGGGGAAGCATGGTGTTTTCCTATTTCTTCGTCGCCTTCAATGACGCTTCGTCACCGTGCTGAGAAACAACACAAACAAGAATGGCAGAGGGGTCGGGCCATGTTGGTTTGGCCCGCACCCTCTGCGTTTAGGGTGGAAACACTTGGCTCATCAAAGAAAAATAAAGATGAACTACAATTGTTTTACAACCATGAAATGATTCCTTTCCAATCCGAAGAAGAGAGAAATAAAAGGAAAGTTACACAAAATAAACCCCCTACCTTTGATTTTCAGTCGTCACCGTTGAAGTCGCAGGAAGAAGATGAAGGAGTTCATCATTCGTTGTGTCTCTCACACACTCCCAATCCTGTGATGTGTCAGCTCATTAACGATGATGCGGAGGGTAGGTCGGTTGTGGAAAATGCCCCACATTGTTAGTATACGAGGAAGGAAGTCGAATTTGATCCTCACCCGCGTTCTTCGTTCTTCGTTCTTTGTTCTTCGTTGTGAGATTTTCTTCAAAGCTCTTCTCTTCCCAAGCTCCACCAAATGAGAAATTCCAACCAAAAAATAATATATTGTCTATTATTTTAGTTTTTGGCACAAAATTCAAATTGTTGAATTAAATTTAATTGGCCCCACCTAATTAATGCATGAGTGTTGGCACAAATTAATTTGAGGAGTTGGCACCAATTAATTAAAGGGGAGGTAAAGAGTCTCTCCTTCATTAATGAGGGAGAGTTGAGAGGTTTTACTCTCCTGCTATTAATAGGGGTCGGGTGGACCCCACCCCTATTATTCAAAATGGGAGGTTATGTGGTCTCATGTGGTCCCCACGTCGTAACCTCTCTCGAGAGGTTAGATTCAGGTGGACCCAACCCCCATAACCTCTCATGGGAAGTTATGGTGTGGTGGTCCCACCTCCATCTTCCATGAGGAGGTTTTAACCACCAAAAACCCACATGGTGGTTCAAACAAAAATAAAGTGAAGCTCAATTTATTTTATTACGTTATACAAAATCCCAAAAACTATCTTTTATTCTCAACCAACCGTCGTTGAGGTGAAAGTCTTCTTAAGCGAATATTGGCGTTGTGAGTTCAATAGTGCCCTCGAATTTCAATTCCGAACATCAGTTCAAAAGTTATAAAAACCCGCTCGTACCATTACTTAATGTACCCGAACAAAACTTCAGAAATTGATTTTGGGAAAATTGGGTCTCGGAATCATGCACCGTCAATTTTCACGGACTCGTAAAAATTCCCATGTATTTAAGAAAAAACAATTTCCACAGAATTTCCAAATCTTTACAAATATATATTGTACAATTAAAAAAGTGGGGTGAATTTTAGGTTTAGAAACATTCTCTTTTATCCTTAATAAAAACTATGTTTAAAAAAGTTAAACAATTTTGATTCACAAACACTCGTTAGTTGTTAACAAAGAAACATACTTTCGTAGGCCCCAATAAGATAGATCCAATAAAGAAACATAATACAAGTTTCATTAGGTAATGATTCTCCATTAAATCATATAGAATCTTATTTATCATAATATACAAAGATAAGAGTGTGTAATAATGATACACATCCTAACATTAACAAAATTTAGTTGAAATAAAACATGTAACAAAATAGGACAAGTATAAGAAATATGTTAACCCAAAGAGAACGGTATCCAATAACCTTGGATAAAGGTCCCATGATTTATACTTTCAAAAAAGTCTGTCTTACCCATACCAGGGTAAGCCCTTGATAGGAAGATCAGAATCTATCTTGTTTTACCTATAATCCCTTGACCTCTAAGGCAATCTACCCCTCTATCTTGCAATCCCTATAATCCCATGATTGATCAGCAACAATCAAAATCACACTTGGCATGTTAAAAAAGATGTTATTGGCTTGAACATGTTGTTCAGAGCATTCGCACAAGGTAGGTCAAGTAGAGATCTCGTAGCATGTAAATGTTCCATAAAATAGTTATATATATTTTTATCATTGAAATGACTCATTGTTTATAAGTGAAAATCCAAACGGTCGACTTCCTCCTCCAATAGTCATATTTTCCCATCAATTTCACAGGGACGTGTACATATCTCACTAAACTAATGGTGAGTTAAATATAGATTATACGACATCATATCATGTAAAAAACATAGTAAAATTATCATGTGTAAGATATAATATCAAATTTTAGGATCTGATAAAATTAGAACAATATGTTAACGAAGAAATGTATCCTCAAAAATATAAATAATCGGATTCTAATAATAATGATTATTAGATTCTAGAAATTTTAACATTAGGATTATAAGAAAACTTAGAATCGGAGATTGAATTTTGATGAATTCGGAATCTAATTACTTAAGATATCAAATTTTAATTTGATAAAAAATTGGGGTCTAATTTAAAACGAAATCAGAGTCTGATTTCCGAATAAATTAGAGTCTGATTTCAAGAGAAATCAGTGTCTGATTTCAATACAAATCAGAGTCTCGTTTCTAGATAAATCAGAGTCATATTTTTTATGAAATTAGATTTGGATTTCCTAATAATTTGGTGTCTGATTTCACGATAAATTGGAGTCTTATTTCATGATAAATCAAAGTCTGATTTTAAAAGAAAATGGAGTCTGATTTCAGGATAAATTAGAGTCTGATTTCATGAGAAATATGAGTCTAATTTCAGTTCAAATTGGAGTCAGATTTCTTAAAAAATAATAGTCATAATTCTTGATGAAATCAGATTCTATGGAACTGTAAGGTTCTATGTTAGATAAGTTTCTCATTTTTTGACTTATGTGAAGATGTTTAAACATGTTTTTATAAAGGGTTTTAGATAAGTAATTTAGGACCATAGGTAAAGAAAACAACTATTCATAGAGAAATAATATTTTCCATAAGAAAATAATTCTTAGAGAAAGATAATTTTCTTTAAGAAAATGTATTTTTGAATTTAAAAACATAATGGAATGGATACTTAATAAGGAATCTTATTGAATCAACATGTTAGGTAATTCAACAATTAATTCATCCAATTCCATAATCCTAATATCAAATTATTTAATTCAAAAATTAATTAATCTAATTTATTAATTCAATTCAAGCTTTAATTGTTGAACATAAAAATTATAATCTAAAACACATACATACAATTGGAATTAATGAAAATGGGATTTGAATTTAGACCCCCACATCAAAATATATGATTAACGCTCACTAATAGAAATCCCCAATTGAAGCAGAAAAATGAAGATCATAATAAAAAACGATATCTTGATCTGAATCATAGATCCAAGATAAAATGAATTATAATACAAAAAATATATATCTAGATAAATAAAATCCATAAGAAAATATCACATCAAATAATCTTATAAATATAGTAGAGTAAGTGGAAACCAAACCAGATGAGAATATCATACCAGGAGAGGTTCATATATTCATTAGCAGATTTTTTTTGTGAGGGAGATAGGTCAAAATAAATTCACATCCATTATAGAGACTCTAAAAATTATATAAATAGTTTTGGGATGGTTTTTTTGAATTAGGGTAATGCATATAGGGTTATATAATTCTAATATTAATGTTCTTATTAATTAAACTCACGTGAATGGTTTCTAGATAAGGGGATCACCTTTTTCCAAACCATGTCCCTAAACCTCATGTGTATTCTAGGGGTGGTCTATGGTAATTCCTAAGAGGGGACAATTTTTTTGGAAAATCGTTCTCTCACTAGTCATTCCCTCCCCTTTTGTGGTTTTATGATATGTTGGGGAAGGCATAACGGTTTCAGAAAAAATTGTGCCAACAGTGCACTTCCCAAAACCCATCTAAAAACAATGAAACATCACCCAAATTCCCACCATATAAAACAAAAGAATGGTATAATCAAAACATGAAAAAAAATATTACCTAAAAAATCATGATATATCATCCAAAAAGGTTTAGAATCGTAATGATTTCATTTTAAATGAATAAGAATTTTCAAAGATCACTTGGAGAATTTCATAAGGTAAATAACATTTCTCTGAAATTCACTTTTTATGAACTATAACATTTTAAAAATACTTTTATATTAAAAGATCACTTTTAAAACATATAAAAACGATTTAAAATCATTTAAAACCTCTATTGTAGAAAATATCTTTTCCTCTTTGTAAAAATACATTCTAAAACCTAGAACCTTTTTCAAACCTTTTTCTTTGAAAAAAATTCATAAATTAAAAAGGAATATTTTGAAAACATTTTAAACAAATTTTTAAAACAAAAAAAATTAAAATCCATTTACATGATAATTATCTTAAAATATCATTTAAAACATTTTTTCATTATTTTTTAAAATTCATGGTTTATAAATAAAACAGATTTCCGACTAAATAGAAATAAAGATGGATTTTATTAAAAAAATCTTAACTATATTAAGAACCAAAGAGTGGATGAATGGTTCCAATTCATTAATATATCATGAATTACTATAGAATAATAAAATTGTAATAATTATTGAGTGATGGATTATAATATTTCATGAATGGAAGCATAATAAAAACAATCCAGATAAATGATTACATTATAAAAATAAAATATTCTCACTTAGGTAACATTGAATCATAATAATCATGTTAGTATAGGATTATATGACGCTTAAAATGTCATGAGAATAATTATATTCCTATTATAACAATTTAAATATAATTTCATAAACCTCATAAAATAAAATACTTCTGTAATGAAACATGTGTCCCGGTGAAGGACATTTGTTAAAATATGACTTTTCTAATTGGTAAATTTTGAATTGTTTTCAACATGAAATAGAAATTATCAAATGGATATGTAAATACCCTTAAATTTCTGTATAATAATGATAAAACCTATTAATTTCAATTATATACCCCACAAAAAAATGTGTGGTGAATATTTCATAAGTCTCATAGAAATAAAAGTTAAACTTGGAATCCCCTTACTACTTGAGTAACTATTTATAAATGAGACCTGTGAAAGAATAAGTTCAATTTAATCTTATAATATAATTATATAATTTAAATTAAGGACTTTATTTTAACTGTTTACTATCATTTTCTTCTTAAAGTTACATTTTGGGTAATAATCGCTTTGTTTTTCTGCAGGTGTTTTGATTTATTTTATTTTTTTCCTATAACTTATATAATTATATCATCACCAATGTTATTATAAAAATGATACAAATATCATATGTATAAGTTCATATTTCTTCATATTAATATATTAATGATATAAATATTAAATGGAATGCACCATTCATAGAGATTATATGTCGTACGTATGCATAAATTTTTTTTCTGTTTTCTTGTCATTTTGTAAAAAGAAACTAAATTAAATATATGTGTGTATATATATATTAATTATAATTATAATATAATAATAATTTCATATATATCATATATATTTACTAAAACCATACTCAATGTATTCCATGTAAACTGTGAATTAATCACATCGTACTGAGGCGGGGGTCGTCCACACATCCAGAAATGAAGTTATCGCATTCCCACAAAATGGATTGTATGATGGTATGTGATAAATTATAATTACAGAAGAATAAATACATCAATAATATAATATATATCATATAAAAAATTATTTCAATCATAATTACTGACCATTATGGGTGGTAAAGAAAAAATGAATGATATCATTTAGCGCGGTAGTAGTCCGTCGTACACAAGAACGGTAAGTCTGTTACCCATTTGATTAACGTGTTTTTAAGTGTATGTAAATCATTATAGTGAATAAATATTTTTATATAGAGTATAACATGGTTATTATATATTCATGGGATAATAATAATTGATTTGGTGGACAAATAAAACCAAACAAAAGTTCTTATGAAGGATATTACCTCTTCTTTGGGAAACTCCTTTTAGTTTGTACCAAATGGATTTCTTGATTTGTTGTATGACCAATGTGGGGAATGTAGGATGCTTTTATAGAATTTTTGAGCTTATTTTTGATGGGTTTTTACAATATAATTTGTCTTGAGGCGTGTGAGGAAGGTGACGAGTGAATACTTTTTTATAAGGTAGGAGGGGTGGTATTCTTGTACATGCTGAAGGGTAGAATTTATTTGTGAGGTATCCCTTACATCAAGTACTTAAAAAAGGACACATAATAGTGTAAACTGGTGTTATGTTATATAGTAACCTATAAAACACAAAAATAATCGAATTTGTCATATTTTGTTCCTTAACTTCTATGTTTCCCCACCTTTATCATTTTTCTTTTTATTAAGGTAACTAGTTTTCTATATAAATTAATTTAACCATTAAAACTAAATTAAAGTAATTATTCATAAAAAATATAGACCCACATAATTATAAATATGGTATATAATTGAAAAATAAATAAATATCATTTTTTCAATTGATTTCAAAACATGTTCATCTAACGCGCAAAACACTACATTAACCCAAACCGTGATAATAATGTTTTTACTATTTAATGGTCAATATAGTCATTATAAAAGATCAATTGGTCCCTGAATAAAACCTATTTTATATTTATTAAAATTTACAATTCATTTGGATGAATTTATTTTGTTATTAAATTGTAAATCTTATAATAAAATAACATTTAATATAATATAACATTAAAGTAAATTTTTACATTATTAAATTAATTTAATTTTAAAATATATCAAGAAACATATATAATTTTAATATAATAATTAAAAAAATTAACAAGATATTTTCATCCATGAAATTAATTCCAATAATTCAATAAATTTACATTACTTTTAATATTTTTTGTATTATTTCTTTTAGTTAATAATTAACTAAATTATAAGCGCATTTTTCATTCCTTAAGTTTTTAATATAAATTATTCATCTTGAAAAATTAAATATAAATTAATTTGAACAATAAAAATAACATTAAATAAAAAAAAATAATGTGTACATGCTAATAAATGTGGTTTTTTCTCCATATCTCAAGGATTTATAAATGTTAATGGTAAGAAAGCATCATTATTTTATCCTTTTCCTTAACATATTATATAGCTCAGTTTCATTGAATAGAGTCCCAATAAATTAAAGTGTTATAAAGAATAGCGAACGTTTCTAAATATGGATAAACAATAGCTTTAAAAAAATATTCTAGGTTATTTTCTCCTTAATAATAAATCATACCACAAGTAAATAATTTTTTTATAATCACTTAAATTAATTTTAATTAATTTAACTAATATTTTTTGTCACAAAATAATTAGACCATAATAGAAATAATGCATTTTGATTATTCCAAATATGGAATCAATTTATCTAAATTCTAAACACATAGGTTCTTGAAATTAATTTTAAATAAATCTCACAAACATGTCGTGAAATCGGGTTTTTAAATTAAAATTTTCCAAAAGATTGAAATGTTTTAATAATCAATTTTAATGTGAATCAGGTTCAAATAAACGAAATTGAGTTAATTTATTTAAAATTTATGCATTTAAAATTTAAGACAATATTAAAATATAATATAACTATATAAATAATTTAAAGGAACATGTGGTTTTCAATTAAAACCATGTGTTCTTCACTATTCCAAATATACTTGAAAATTCTTTGAAAATTACCATAAATTTAACCAAAGTAAAATTTGATATTTTTATTTCAAAAATAAAGTCAATTTTTTCAAATAAAAATTTTAAAATTTTTAAAAATTATATTTATAAAGGGTTATCCTTTAGAAGGTTATAAAATTACCTTTTTGAAAAAATACATCATTTTATTCATAAAATTTGATTTATTCTAATCTCATATCTATAAAACACATAATATGAATGTTCAATAGTATACTGAATATAATATATATATATATATCATTAAAATCAATTATCAAAGTGTTTTAATTAATTTATTGTGGTAAAACCTATTTGATTTCATAAATATAGTTCTATAAAAAAATACAATATTTTTAAAAGGGTTTTATTTTCATTTCTAGTTAATTTTTCACCAAATAATTCTTCTTATATACAAGTATAACCATATTTTCATAATTTAATTAATCTTTTTCATAACTTCCATTCTAATTTCTTGGTGAAAAATATAATAAAATTTTAATAATATTATTAATAGAACATTATAATTTGGTAAAATTTGGACTTACATGTAATACAAGCTTATAAAGGCACTCGATATTATTTGTAACACAAGGGAAAAATAGTGTTGCATGTACCACAAGCTAATCAATGTGTTGCATGCAGTGAAATCATAACTTCATGTATTGTATAATACAATACAAACATAGTGATTTCACATAAGTAAATCTATTTTCAGGGGTTTTTTAAATGAATAATATCAAAAATATTAAATTGATTTTAACAATCACAAAATTTCATGGTGTTGAATTCTCTAATGAATTGGTATTGTTCATAACTATGAATCTTAATTTTATTTCTTCCACTACCTCCTTAAAATATTATCCAAATTTTATGAAATAATAACACCAATATTTTACATATACTAAGATTTTATTATGTTAAGGGAATAACCAATATATTTCTCCCCTATATCAAAGGATAAATTAAATTATTGATCATGTATTTGGTGGAATACAACCTCACAAACCCATGTATTTTTTATTCCATCACGTCCTACCCCGGATGTTTGTAATGATGGATTTAATTTATATATATGATATTATTTTCATAATTATACTTCTGGTATTATAATATCGCATCCACCACCTTATATTATTTTCTATTGGAAAAAAATAATGGCATTCATGTGTACTGGTGGACTACCATATCCACAAAGCGAGGCGATACATTTATTTTTTTATATTGAAATGGATGGTAATAAGGTTTTATTCTATGATTAATACAACATTCATGCGTATGTACGGGCTATCATCTCCATAAATGGTGTAACTCATTTTTCAATATCTAAATTTTATAGGCAATTATAAATACTTATATAATTATATATATATGAAATTTTTGTCGTGGTTAAAATTCTAGAGATAATGGAATGTGAATCAATGAAATAGGTCAGAAACTACCAAAATAATACATATGTGAAAAATAAAGTAGTTATTACCCAAAACAATGATTTTAACAAATAATTGTTAAAAACTGATGATGAAACACTATAACTAAATCATATATGTTTATATATATATATATTATTATGGTTATATAATATATTTACAATAAATATATATATATTATATAAAAGTTTCGGACACATACAAGGGATGTCGAACATAAGTTAAGGGTTTCTTATCTAACTATTACGTTGGTGAGACATATTCCCTATTTAATATTTATTTATTTATTTTGGTGTATATACTACCCATTTTATGTGTTATATAATTAATGTCTTCATATTAATGGTATTTAAATATTCATATTGAGATACATATTTCATTTGGGTAATGATTCAAAAGATATCGAAGAAGTAAGGGTGTGTTTCATAATCTCGTCATTATTCATGATTTTATGTGTTTGGTATCCCTTGGGGAAATTATTTGTTATTTTTATCTAAACAATGTTTATCTTATTCTCCACTAGTTATTTGTGATATTTTCATGTAATATTATGATTTTCATCTTGTTTTAAAATCAAATTTTTTTAAAAAATTATTATGAAGAACATCCAGTATTTCCCTCTACACTCAAAAATTTCATTTTCATCCATATACATGTTTTCAAAAAATATTTGAAATATATTTTTATTATTTTCCAAAATACTTATTAAATAAATTTTTACCCATTTTTTTTATTTTTTTAAAATGGATTTAAAGGAAACTCCCTATCATTTTCAGAATGATGTACTTTTAACCTTTTTTATGACTACATGAAAGGAATTTCTTTAACATATATAGAATTCATGAAATTATCCACCATCATGAAAACTCAATTTTAAGCATATTTTTCTTGTTTACAATGTTGTTTTTGAAGTAAATTTTTTCTTTAATATTTGGAAATTATTTTAGACATTAAAAAAGTAATTTAAAAGTGAATATTGTATTTTCATTGTGAAAATTTCCAGATATATTTTTGAATTATTTTCATCTATGTTAGCTTATATATTGAATATTATACTTAATATATACTATAATGATACAATAAACCATATTTCTCTAGATTTAGTGGGATAATTTTGATTGGGGATGATCAATTATAATACAATTCTCCGTATTACTCTTGATGGTTTATGATAATGTTTATTGATTGGTTAAATTATTATAATTTCATACATTAGTTTTTTAAAATTAAGGTTTATATTAATTATTTTTGTCAAATTTCATATGAATAAATCACTGGACTTAGTACGTGTCAGGTAGGGCCCATTATAGACCTTCAATGCTTCAATAGGTCTCATGAGACAAACTAGATTGGGTATTTGGCCGAGGCCTTACCCATTTATGTAATATGTCTTACTATTATTCCTTGATAGTATGTTTATGATATCCAACATTATGAATTCCATCATTCTCATATTACTTATTGATATTCTTTTTACTAATTTAATTGTTATGATATATATGGATATGTTTCGAGCTCATATGATTAGTTTTTGGCATTATTTGATCAGAATTTATTCTTTCCATATTATTCTTCATGGTCAGGTTATTTGTGAAATGGAATGTATTCTCAATTATTTATTATCCCATATATATTATCGATTAATTTTCCATGATAGATTATATTATCTAAATTCCTTTACTAAGCATTTGATCTGACACATTTCTTATGTTTTCTTTCCCTAGGATGTCAGGAAGTGTATTATGATTGATATGGATGTATATTCTAAAAGTAATAATCATGTGATCTAAGAAAATACAATTTTATATTTTATGATTTCACTTTTAATTTTAAATTAAAGTCTATATCTATTTTTCCATGACAAATTAAATATTCAGTCCTTGTTTATATAATATCTTATATCAAGTAGAAACTAATATAGTAACCACTGACTTTGGGATACTACTATCATGATCTTTAAAATTCCAAAATAAGAAGGATTATGTGCTAGGATTACCACTTATAATTAATCCCCCTTAGGAAGAAAGTAATGAAGATGAATATAAATTCATGAAGTGTATATATGATTCACTCTATATTCTATTTTCCCATCTTTATCTAGTGATATATAGAAAATGCACGAGGATGAAGGTCTATTCCATGTGTTGTATTATCTCTAATATTTATACAAGGAAATAACTCAATAGTAAAGATAAGAGATATCAATTGTTCAGTATTGATACAGGTGGACATAAGGTAGTTTGGTAGGACCTTGTGTACTCAAAATGATCAAGTATATTTAGATAATTGAGTCTCTTAGGTTCAAACTAATCTAATAATTAGAAAATAATATCATTAATTCCGATTTTCAATATAAATTGTCTATTTTTATTTTTAATTATAATATAAATAATATAATAAATTAACACGTATACTTATTGGATTTGTTGAACCAATATGACAAGGATATCATGAATTCTAATCCCCTGGTCTCTATAGTGAACAAAAAGAAGAAAGGTAATGAAAAAGTGTAAAATGTTGAGCCCTAGTCAAATACACTAATGCACTCACCTTCCATGAAGTTAAAGATACAGAGGGAGATAAATGAGTAGGAGGAAGAATTATTTGTATGTGGAAAAAACATTAATAAGAATTAAATAACTGAAATTCATAAACAAGGTGACACTTCTACATCATGTATATTTGTTATTGATTGTAATATGTATATATCTACAAGTTGGTTATTGGATATTACATGTGGTTTAAAAATTTTATTCAAACACTATAACCATGTAGAATCATGGCAACTATAAAATGTGATTAAATCATTGATTAGAATATTGTGTGCCATTAGTTTTATTAGTGGTGGGATATTATCATCCGTTATTTAATAGTGTAATGGTTGTTTTAATAAAAAAATTCATTATGTACTATCTGTTACCAGAAACATAATCTTAGTGTTGAGTTTAGAAAGTGAAATTTTATTTCATATTTGGAAATATTTATTCCTTTTTTAAGTTAAACATGTGTTCTCGTGTGGAACAACATTGAAATGGGTTGTATATAATTAAATTGGGAAATCATATTTCTCTCAATAAATTACACTTCTATCAAGGAGCACTCATATTCTTCCACCATATGGCACTTCATGATTGGCCTTCTAAATAAGAATATGTTAGGACCAATAAGAGACTATATACCCTGAGAGGGGGGGTGAATCAGGGTATGGATATTATTTTTCAAAGTTATTCCTGCCACATTGGATCTTGACCTCTTTATTACATGGTTCAATTTATTTTCACTTCTGTGTTTATTATGATCACTTATTTTCTTCTTTATCTGATGATGATACATTAAATGCAATGCAGGGAAGTAAGCAGGAAGATACAGAGATTTTTACTTGGTTCACCCTCACTGGGCTATATCCAAGGAGCATACGCTGACAAGTTGCAGGTCATACCAAATCCCACTATTCGTTACTAGATGTGGATACAAAGGATTAGGATAAATCACTTCTATTCTCAGGCTCACTGCCTTTACAAAGTTTAGGGTCAGCTCACTGCTTTCCCAAGGGTCACTCCCTACTTCTCTCTCTCTAGCTCAGTACTGGTGGAGAGGATCACCATCTTCCTCTTCTTTTTCTCACTGCTCTGGAAAGGATCCACTCACGGTTTATAGACCAGTAGGTCTATTCATTTTCATGAATAAATGCATCTTCCTCTGTATGTAGATGCTCTATTGAAGTCCAACTTTCACCTGTAGATGATTCTATCTTTGCATCGAAGGTATCGGAAAAACTACCAGCTTCCACACAGCCCTGAAACAGTGTTGGAAAAACAACCTTACTTGGCGCGCAAGTCTAATCCAGTGCGCAAGTATCGGTATGCAAGTCAAAACTGGCGCGCAAGTCCACCTCAGACACTTGTGCGACACAAGATTCTTCGACTCCAAACCTACGTGACTCACTTCCCTTTACGCCCGAACCAATAGTGGCGCGCAACTAACAACAACCGTGCTTCTTCAAATCTAGCGCGCAAGTCCCACTTGCGCGACACACCACCACTTGCACAACCACCAGACCTTCGTGATGGGAGCTCTGATTTCTCAACGTTTTGAATTCCGTTATGAAATGAGGAGGGGTGGTCCAGTATTTATAGGCAATTTGACCACCCTGCGCGATGGCGCGCAAGTTAACCCTCGGCGCGCAAGTCTCAGCGCACAGGTCTCTTCTCCTGCAATTCACTTGTGCGACCCACTTCCAAACTTACGTGAACCTCTTTTCTTTGCCATATTTTGAAGTTCTGATCTTGAAAAACAATAGGCACGCAAGTTTCTAATCCTTCTAGGCACTGGCGCGCAAGTCCTTTCTCTTGGCGTGCAAGTCACATGCGCGACCAACTCAATACTTGCGCGAGCCTTATCCCTTTTCCATATTTTGATGAAATGATATTGAAAAACATATGGCGTGCAAGTCTTCAAGCCATAAATTACACGGCGTGCAAGTACCTTTTCCAAAAACACTTTTCTTTATCTGTTGATTTTCAGGCCTAAATTTTTTTGGCAAACACTGGAAAACATTGTATCTGTTCTTTTTATGCCGCCTCCAGATCATCCATTCCATTGTCGACGTTCTTGAATCAAAAATGGATCATTGACCACAGCTCTTGAACTTGACATTATACCATGAAATCCCCTTTTATCAACAAATTTGTATGTCATGGTTTGCATTGTCAACATTCACAACACAGATGTTCACTTTGTCAACAAACACAATCACCTCAAAAATGCTCCAATGATACCTTGAGGGATTTTTTTCCAACAGAATCATTTTATAAAACTACATCATACAAATTATATAGACACTATTGATATAAAACCCTTATATTATTTTCATACTTGTTTACAAGGTAGACTGAAAAAAACACCTTTTAGTGGGAAATAAAAAGGCAATGAAGAATCATTGGAATTAGTTCATATTGATGTATATGGTCCATTTTTGAGAGAGGAACTAGTTTTTCTTTTCTAGGAAAATACTTTTTTGACGAATATAGTAGTTATGGATATATCAACTTATTTAGTTAATGTTTGATTCTTTTACCATGTTTATGTAATTTCAAAATAATGTAGAGAATCATCTTGGTAATAATATTAAGAAACTCCACTCAGACCCTATTTGATAATATCATAACCGGTATTTCATTAATCATTTAAAATTGTGTGTGATAGTTTCCTATCTAACTCTTCCTTATACACCTTAGTTTAGTTATTTCAATGAAATGAAGAATTGTACCCTACTGTACATGGTTGGATCCGTGATGAGTCATGAAACTATACCATTATCAATTTTGGGATATTCACCGTAGACAATACCATATACTCTAAACATAGTACCAACTAATGTGGAATATGGTATTCTATACAAGTTTTAGTATGTGAAGAAACTCAATTTGTATACATACATGTATGTGGATGCAATGTATTTTCAAGACTATACCTACTAAAAAAATAGAATCTCTAAACCTGAAGTAAAACATTATCGGTTATCCTAAAAGGGATAATGGATATTACCTATGCAACCATTCAGATAGAAAAGTCCTCATGGAATTATATGCCATATTTCTAGAAATGGAACACATTTTCAATTAATATATGGAGATAAGTATTTACAGTATTGAAGTTGATGTTGCTGATGAACAAGATTTGGTACAAGAATAGTCTCCAAAATAGATAATGGGATAGTATGATATTAATTAGACATAAGTATAGTATAGGGATATGAGAGACATTAGAGAAACAAAATTTTATTGTTTTATTGATACTGATATAGGTTAAAATTACTCTTAAAAAATGATGATCCTTTATCCTATAAGAAAATAGTAGAAAAAAATTTCTATATAGAATGAATTCATGCATTATTAAAAAGATTCCATATAGAAAAATCATGTTTAGACTTTTATTGACCCATCAACTGATGTAAAATCTATTGGGTGTAAATGGGTATTCAATAAAGCTATTGACATGGATGGTTAAGGGAGAACCTATGAGGTACAGCTATTAGTAAAGGGTTTCATGTAATGTTAATGAATTGATTATGATGAAACATTTTTTTCTTATCACAATGTTAGAATCCATAATAATATCACTTCAAATGGTGTCCTTCAATGATTTTGAAATATAGAAAAGTGATATCAAGATTTATTTTGTGATTAGGATGTTGGTGGAATACATCTATTTGACACACCCTAAAGGGTATGTTATGTTAAAAACTCCAATAAATCATAAAGGATCCATAGATCCATTTATGGATTGAAGAATTCAAGATTATTATGGAATATTAATCTTGATGAGGCCATAAGATAATATGGTTTCATTAAGAATGAGATAAATGTATGTGCCTATAAGATTGTTACTTGGAGTTACATAGTTTTATAGTATTATATGTTGACAAAATATTGTTAATGGGAAAAAATTGCATGTCTTATACCCCGAAAGTCCAAGAGCCAGGTGAAGACCTGCTCCCATAAGATTAAATAAAGAAAATTTTAAATAGTACAAACCACTCAGGAAAGGGGAGCTTTACACAACCTTGTAAACACAGTACCAATTCTATCATTGTGAACAAGATCATTGCAATAATCAAGGAAAATGAAAAACCAACTAGAGCTCACCACCATGATTGCTCGTTTTGAGAGCGCATCCGCCACTTGATTTGCCTCCCTAAATACATGAGAAACCTCAAGGGAAATTAGTCCAGAAATCTTTAGAGATCCACTCCAAGCAAGAATCATCCTCCATGGGACATTCTTGGACCGGTCTTTGAGCTGCATAGCAACAGAAGAGTCTGATTCAATCTAAATCTTCCTCCAGCCATAGCAAGTAGCATACATTATTGCCTTTATCATAGCCCATAGCTCCGCCTCAAGAGCATGACCATTTACAATGTAATGAAAGAAACATCCCTTTACAAAGCCATGGTAGGTCCTAAAAACACCACCACATCTAGCAGGTCCCGGCGCACCAGAAGATGCCCCATACACATTCACCTTTATATAATCATTGATTGGGGGATCCACCTAATATATTTCAGCACCTTAGGCTTCCTTTCCCTGCCACTTACACCAAGTGATCTCAATAATAGGAAATCAGACATGTTATTGTTCATAGAGCCAGACTGTTTCACCGAAGCAAGTTTAATGCTTCGGTGAATCGCCATCATCCCCTCTTTGAAAGAGGGTCTGCCACTATTGAAAACTATATTGTTTCGGGCCTTCCAAATATAATATATAACAGAAATAGCAGCAACAATGAGCATGGAGTGAACCAATATTATTGCAATGTCTTATATTATGTGAATACTTATTCAAATAAATTGTTCACCATGAAAGGATTTGGTGAAGTAACCAACATTATTGTGATCACGATCTTTCAAGATATGTCTTAGAGGTTTCATTGGAAAATTCAATGTATATATATTGAAAATGTAATAAAAAAATAAATATTTGACAATCCAAGAGAGGATTATTTCCAATATCACATGGCATTAATATATCTAAGAAGATGTGCCAATAGTCAAAATTGGATATTGAAATAAACATTATAATATATTCTGTTATTGTAGAGGGATCTATCATGTATTTCATGTCATGTACTGAAAGGTTCGGGGCCCGCAGCGGAAGCCGGTGGGTTGGGGATTTTAAAGTTTTCATCGGTGGGATGATGGAACTTGTCATCTCTGATGATCCGAGCCCCGGAAATGCCCGAGTATCTCACATAAATTATAAGAAGCACAAAATAAAAAATAAAAAGATACTCATTTCAAATCTGAAGTCGTGGTCGACTACAACTAGTCGATAGTGATCATCAAATGAAGTATCCAATGCAAGAACCCTTTAGATCATTCACATGCACCTCAAAAACCCGCAGGAGCATTGATCGTCAAATTACAGGTACTAGTGCAAGGATCTGATGGCGCTTTCGACATACCAACGATCAATGCATCGAGATGCCTTCGATGCTGGAGAGAGATCTGGATCTGAGCTTCATGGATCGAGAGCTTATCACTATAGAGAGCAGAAGGAGAGAGAGACTCTCAACTTTAATTTCATGAAAGTGGATGAATAATGATTCATCATACCTGTGAGCAAGCCTCCTCTTATATTTATAGTGGATTTTATAAATACCTGGTTGGGTTCTCTAGCCCACGTTTATTTCAACATCAACTAAATAAAAAATTTTGATGAACTAAACTATGACAATATTATTTATTATTTTATCACATACTTGTAATGTACATATATATATATATTGTGTGATAAAAACCGGTCCATTTAACTTGACTTTCTATCTCGCTTAATATTAAACGATCATTGAATATTAAAATAATATTCGATCGATTAATATTTTCTCACTTTTACTAAACTTATAAATAAATTAAATAAATTCGATCCCAAATATTCATAACTTGAATATTAATGAATTTATTTAATTCTTTTGGGGATTGAAAACTTGGACAACCCTTAGACCTCGTGGTGGGGCCCACCATGTCTATATACCTATTCAACTAAATAAGGCGGATTCTTGAATATGCTATTGTGTGTGACCCTCTAAGACCTTATCTCTAAAGTAGTTAATGAAATCCAATGACCTATAGTAGATTCTAGCAACCCATCATGGATCCTAAAGAGAGAATGATTGGCATAGCAATGAAAACCAACCTACGAACACTGACTGTGTACTATAATCTCTTGGTAATTAAATATCTCATAAAGCAAGATGAAAACTTGTGTTATCATCCTTTTCTTGATTTATTATTTGTTTATATTAACGGATGGTTTTACATTTGTAATACTTTGGAAAAAGACTTATGAAGTCAGCACCATCATGATCAACCAAGCCTGAGATATACAACTTCCTAAACTTGGAAGTGACAAATCATTTCTTGACCATTCAACCAATGTCATACCACCAACTACGCACCCAACACAAGCTACCTCGCTATGATTTCAATACCATGGTTTTTACCTTGCATCATAGTACGCAATCCAATGTTATACATTGGTAATGACTCATGTTTGGATACCAATTCACATGTCCATAGATAAGAATGACCAATGACAAAAAAACTTGTGGTGTTCATATTGGCACGTCTGTCCTCATGATATCACTACTAGAGATCACCATGTACAAAATTCATGAGAAGAAGAATCAATGCTTATGATCCCCCAACACATGATAGTCAAACATCTACTGTGTCTATTCAATATGATGCATCTAGACTATAGAACTTATATTTCATATTAATTTCATAGTATCTCAAGGATCTCATTTTAGTCTAGGATCTGATATAACCTCTCGATACAATAATTAATCATTGGAAATTTCCATTATAATAGTGGGTGTATAAAAGTCTACACTATAATGGTAAGATGATATCTTGCATAACTAACTGTACTTATGATATGGTAATGAAAAGTACTGCATAGTTGGGTCAAGGGAACAAACTATTTCAACACTCCCACTTACAGTACAACCTACATTCTAACCATACATGTTAGATAATAACATGATAAAGATCATGCTTATGATGAGTAATGGATTTAACTGTTGGGATTGCCACATTTTCGCCGTGTGGCATATCTGATATATGTTTCCTCATCTCCTTGAGTAAAACATCTCACGATAGGGTATCCATGTGTATATCACATTTGTCGATTGTCATAACTTGAAAATATGTTTAGTAAAAATATAATAATTGACATTATGATTATACTTTTCTCACTAGGTTCGAATCCCTGAACTGTAGCAAATCGTTGCAATTGATAACTTATTCTTAGCTTTCATAGAAGCTGCAACGTACTAGGTATTTTTAGATATGGATTTTACTGGATATTATGAGCTCGACTCACTCATCTCCATTTCTTAACTGTGATACTAGATCAAATTGATATAAGGTTTACTAGTTTCTATCCCACCATAAGTAAAATACCCATTTCTCCATATACCAGCTACATATCATTTTTACTCACCGAAGTACAAGAAGATTGTTTTGACTACATCACTTGTAGTTCTCCTGGATATCATTGATATCTCCCTACAATAAAGTGTATCATAACAGAATCAATTCCTATACATATTATGGTATACATGATTGATCCATCACTGAAGCGCATGGAACATGACTCACAACTTTAATCTCCTCTCATGTTTTAAACATGTCAACCTCGAGAGATTAAGCTATGTGACATTGACAATAATTCTGAACTTGAATTGTTCCAACATCTATTTTTCAATACAATGTCACTTTATGTATGATTGAATAGCTCCAAGTAACAGTTAGATCTACCTCAGTATATCATGTTCCCTAGAACATATATTGCTACATTATCTCAATCATTGGAAAATTACTTTTAACCTGGTCTTATCAAACTGTAAGACTGAGATCTGTTTTCATATGTTTCTGAACATATTTTTATTGGAAAAATATGGTTCTCCCACTAACCTATGGTAGACTGAAGGAAAATATTCATTCCAAATGAATGATCTAAGATCTTTTTTTTACATTAATCCAGAACTAGATTTCGGTAACATGAAACCCTTATTGTCATCATACGATGTTAGCATCCCTTTCTGGTTGTGTCGTATAGACACCTTCCACAAATGATGATCTTGACATCCAATGGTCATTATAATGATCTTAGAATCTTAGTTATGTCATGTAAAATTCAAATGGATTAAGTCATACCAACACGGTATAACTAATCAATCCTAATTGGTACGAGTCTTGTACCATCCATTTATCATCTAATTTGAATACCCACCATTGTATTCAATTTATACTCCCCTTTTCAATTTGATACATGTAATCCATTACTGAATTTTATTTGATCTTATCAATCTTATATAATATTCATATAATTTTTACTTATATTATTTTATTATTCTCAATGAATAATTTATTACCAGGAAAAGTTAATATCAAACCATCATAGTGGTTTCATTTTTTCTAGGCAGTATGTGTCACTGGAACAGTCGTATTCCACATTTACTTGTGGAAATATTTCATATGCCAACCATTTCTGCATCTCGAGCTTTGACTAAGTTCAAGTAAATTCATGTCCCAATATCTCTAATAGATATGTGTACCCTAATATAAAAATTTATTTTAATACTTGACTATTTCTTTTCTATAAAAGGGATTTATGTAATATCATAAGCAACTATTAGAATAATTACATAGTTGCACCATGTGTTTAGCATGATGCATGTTTGTTTATATCTTGACAAAAAAATTTGCATCAACACACATGATCTCTGACATAATGGATTTTCATTATACTATATATCGTATGATATCCACTTTTCATTCTAGTTGGAATATTTGTTATGGGTTTAGGCTGTTATTTACAAATCACGTCATAAAATATATTGGACGTTTCTGCAAGTTACAACATTTATACTCTATACATAATTACTTTGATGTTTTAAATGTGTGTTTAGGAATCTCCATTCTATATTTTTTTTATCAATGTCCAAATGTAAGACTAATCATTGATCCACCTTATGAACATAAATATTGTGATGTACATTAGGTAACATGCGTTTAGGAATTACGCCACGCTACATTATCATGATAGATTGTTGCATTGCCAAGATATTCTTTAGCATGCTGATTTGAAGCAACTCATATCTTCTGACCATGAATATACTTCATTTGTTACATTCCTTAATAACTTAAATGAATTGTATGAAGTATCTTTAACTCTAGATTTCTTTGGAATAGTTTACACTCTCTAGTTGAACTAACCACGGATGCTTTCTAGCATACATTTTTTTCTAAAGGTTTCTTTGTCTAAACAAAATATTTCAATAATACCAAATGATTTTAGTTGTGTTGATCCTAAATAACAAATTGGGTACATTATTGACGTCCACTTTTAGTTTTAATTGACACATAATCATATTACCACAACTGGGTAAGCCTTACATTTTATATTCATCTTGTATTTCCATAGATTCAAGTTTGTCTGAAAAATTTGTTTAGTATGTTACACCATAGAAACATTAATTACAAAACTTGGAATAATGAATCATTATGTCCAAAAGGGAATGCGATATAAATTTTTTAGTTATACTCAACAACTTGTTCAATTTGATTCAATCACTTGGAAATTAGAAGTTATGTGTTTCTCACTGCTGACTTAGGAATCACCCTTTCTCAGATTCTTAGAGAAGACACTTTACTTCTTATAATTTTCCCATACCTACTTGGTAACTGTATTTAAATAGACATATGTTATTGGAATATTGTAATCAATACCCAAGAATATTGTTACAAACATTAATTTATATTGATGAATATACCTGAATGAGAAGCCGATACTTTCTTCTAGTATTTCAGTTCATTGAATTTTAAACATCCATAAATTTATTTCATTATGTGATAAAAATAACCTCCTTTTAAATAAAAAACCACTTTTCTTTGAGATACATAACGAAGGTTCCTTTTACGTAACTTTCCATAGGCCTTTTCAACTTGTATTTTAAAATATTCTCCATAAGAACAACATATGGTACATTCATTAATATTCTTATTACATGGTGAACATTTCTTTAATGGTAATGAATCGTTTACTTAATACCATTCGTTTTTATCCTTAAATGAAACTTGAGTAATTGGGTGTAAAAAGGTATAATAATGGGATGATATGAAAGATCACGTACTATCTTTCTCCTTACACAAATTGAGTGAAATCATCACATTGATATCTTTCTTAGTTTTCTCCTTGGAAACTTCTTAGAGATGAGACTACATGTAACATCATATATCTCAGGATGTAGAGACCGCAACGTACTCTATACTGTTCGTTTGAATCCTTAAATGAAACTATATTAATTGGGTGTAAAAGGTATAAGAATGGGATGATATGAAAGATCACATAATATCTTTCTCTTTACACAAAGTGAGTGAAATCATCACATTATTATCTTCTATAGCTTTCTCCTTGGAAACTTTTTGGAGATGAGACTACATGTAACATCACACATCTCATGATGTATATATTGCAACTAACATCATAATTTGATGATTGAATTATGACAGAACCATCATATGATTAATTCATGAGTCTCCTGTAAGCAATTTTTACACTATCTCTAGCTGAGGTGGCTTAGCTAGTTGAGACACATGCACCTTTGATTTTCATTAGAGTAGTAATGTGAAAAAGTGCTTATACTACACTTGAAATTTCATTCTTTTTGGATATTAGCTTTGTCCAATATTTATCGCAATTTTTTTATTACCTTCCATTTTCAACAAATAAACATTACCAGATTGTACTTTTATGTAATTATCAATTTAGACATAACTGACTATTTCATCCTTTAAATGTCTCCCAATAATTTTTCAAATTCTAAGAACCCTCAATACAAGAAATGGAATACTCTTGAGTAATCTAGTGGAAAGGATTCTTAAACCTCCCTCGTAGTATACAATCTATGGCTACCCACATCTCGAAGGGTCCAAGGTAAACTTTTGGCTAGCCAATCACATTAACTCGCAATTCCTTGATTTGTTGAGTGAATTCCCTACTTCAAAAATCATTTCTTGATTTACTCAATGTCTGCCTCAAAAATTACAACAATCTAGATATAGAAATTTCTTTGATTCATTATTAGTAAGGTCGACCCACCACCTTAATAATAACTCCCCAGTAGTAAGATACACCCTCAGCTATGTCAAGACCGGAACCCAAAACACCGAGTTTTGTTCAAACTTGAATGATGGAAGGTTGTAGTGAATTAATATTACATTGAGGGTTTTTTGTTTTCCACTCAACAAATGTAATCCATTTCTATAAAAACCTTTTCATCTATGTTGTCAATCTCACAACTGAACATTAATAGAAAAACATGTGTCGCTTCTTTATGCATTTTATTATTTATTATTATATGTATTTTCTTTATCTTCGAAAAATCCTGAAATTATAAATAAATATATAAAGTTAAACTACTACATGACTGGTCTTGAGCATCTAAACAACCTAAGGGTGTCATACCTAAGTCGAAGCTTGACTGATAATGCAGCTTTCCCCAATCTTATATGTTTTCTTCTCTTTTGGAACATCGCCCTATCTTGGCAGGGTCCACGTCATGTCTTAGAGTAACGCCTCGTCTTGGAGGGATCCAGGTCACATCATGGAGTATTGCCTCATCTTGGCGGGATCCACGTCATGTCTCACATCATCTTTCTCTGAAGTACAAATATACCTGTGCACATGCGAGAGGGACTACGGCTGTAAATGTTCATCTGTAAAAAATTGGGGCGCATGCCCTTATACATTTAAACTGAAAAATTATGGAAACTCAAAAATCGTTAAATAATTAATTACAATCATCGCACACATTTAAATAATTAATTAAATTAAGCTATATACATGGTTCGATTCTCAAGACCAATAGACTAGTAAAATCAATGCGAGATAAAATAAAAATTCATGAAATAAGTACGATGGTTATATAATTAATTTAAAGGAATCAATTAATTTATATAATTTATTTATAATTTTTTCTGCAACTAAATTTAATTTTTATTCTAAAATTAAATTAATCGGTTAATTTAATTTCATTACAAAATCAAATTAATTTATATCCTTGATTATTAAAATAATTAACCAAAATTAATTTTAACTAGCAGTCAAACACATTAAACTCATGGATTATGATTGGAGGCAACATTGCGAGAAGTACAACCACCAGCAGGTGGAAAAGCATCTTTCTAGGTGGGTGGTCACACAATAGAGGATGGAGGATAAGTTGTGCCATCACAAAAGGTTGAATGCTGGTCCGGGGTGCTGCTACAATCTGGCGGAAATCGGGTAGGTGCGACACTATGGGGAGGCTGAGGAGAGGGGACTACTGGGATTACCGAGAGTCATGGTGTGGGAGGAGGGCGAATGGAGACTTGGCAGGGTGGTGACGAGCTGGACGGGCTGTGACCATTGGGATCTTGGGTGAAGCAAGGGATGTGGATGTGTTTGGTGTATGGCCTAGTGTTGGGCAATGTTGAGGCGCCTCAGCCGAAGAAGGACCAAGAGGCGATTCGGGCAGTGGTATGGTGGTGGGTTACTGCAGAGGGTGGGAAGGCAAAACAGCGGCCATGGTAAAGGCGCAGAGGCACTTCAGGTAACTTGTGATGGGGTTGCATGTAGAGTAGACTTGGGTGGCTTGCCTTCAGTGGGGGCCGGGAGAGGTGACCGCCTGGATGGACGACGTTGTGGAGGGTAGTGTCAGCTGGGCCTGGTGTGGTTCCTGGTTTCATGGCATCCGATGTATGAAAACGAATGGGTCTGCATGAACCCCTATAGCTTCCAATTTTTTAATTTTTTGTGTTTTCTTTCAAGTGTTGGCCCCCCTCACATTTAGTTTTTTTAATTTTAATACTTATTTTCAATTTTTCCCCCTCGCATTTTTTTATTTTTGCGTCATGTCTTTCCAACATTATATTTGAGGTCTTCTTCCAAAAATTTCGAAGTCTCCTCCATATTATTTTTAAAGGATAAATAGCCTTTTAATTTAATAATATTGAAATTATTATAATAAAATTATAATTTATTATTATTGTAATATTATAATAATAATATAAATATTATTATAATAATAAAATTATTATGAAACTTACTAAAATGTAAAATTTACAAATTTAATTTAATTTTAATTATATCTGGTGAACCGATCTAAACATGATCGGTTCTTTAGAATGAATTAAAATTAATACCTGTGATCAAAATGCAAATTTTAATCCAATCTTAAAATTTAGAATGGCCATAACATGGTCGTTTGAGATTGGATCGACACACGGTCTGAATTGATGGAACCGTTTTTTAAACATATACTTAATTTTATTCAAATTTAATTTCATTTGGATCAGAAAGTCGATGTGATCCCTATGATACCACTAAATGGTTTTGAGGCCCACAACGGAAGCTGGAGGGGTGGGGATTTTAAAACTTTCATCAGTGGTATGAAGAAAATTGTCTTCCCTGATGATCTGAGCCTCATAAAGGTCCAAGGATCTCCCAAAAATTATAAGAACCATGAAATAAAAATGAAAACATACCCATTTAAAATTTGAATATGTGGTCGATTGTAACTAGTCGATGGTGATCATCGGTTGAAGGATCCAAATCAGAAACCATCTAGATCATCAACACACGCCTCAAAAACCCATGGGACGATCGATCTCTGAATTCTGGGTGATAGCATGGAGATCCAACGACACTTTGGACGTCCCGACGATCACCGCATCAAGATGTCTTCTATATAGAAGAGAGATCTGGATCTAAGCTACTTGGATCGAGAGAATCTCTCTCTAGAGAGTGGGTGGGGAGAGAGGCTCCGAACATTCATTCCATGAAAGTGAATGAATAGTGAGTCCCCACACATGTGAGAGATCATCCACCTATATTTATAGTGGAGTTGATAAATACCCTATTGGGTTCCCCGACCCCTGTTTATTTCAACGTCCACCAAATAAATAATTTTGATGAACTAAAATGCGCCAATATTATTTATTATTTTATCACATACTTGTAATAGATATATAATATATTACGTGATAAAAACTGAGACATTTAACTTCACTCGTTGTCCCACTTAATATTCGATGAACCATGAATATTAAAATAATATTAGTTCGATTAATATTTTATCATATTTATTAAGCATGTAAATACATTAAATCAATTCAATCCCAAATATTCATAACTTGAATATTAATGAATTTATTTATTTATTTTGGTGATAAAAAATTTGGACAGTACTCGGACCTAGTGGTGGGTCCCATCAAGTCTATATACATATTCAACTATATTGGGAGGATTCTTGAATATGCTATTATGTTTGACAATTCAGGTTGTTATCATGATAGTAGTGAATAAAATACACAGACTAATAGTGGAGTCTAGAAACCCATCACGACCCCTAAATAGATATGGATTATCATAGCAAGGACAACCAACCTGTGAACACTGACTGTGTACTATAATCGCTTTGTTATTAAATATCTCATAAAGCTGGACGCACACTTGTTTCATTGTCCTTTTCTTGTTTTATTATTTGTTGATATTACTGGATTGATTTAACTTTGTACTACTTTATCCAAAGACTTATAAAGGTAGCACCATCCTGATCAACCAATCCTAAGATATACAACTTCCTAAACATATAAGCGACAAATAATTTCTAGACCTTTCAACAAATTTTATACCACCAAATACCCACCAAACACAAGCTACCCCACTACAATTTCAACACCGTGGTTTTTTCCTTACATAAAAGTACATAATGAAATGATATACATTGGTAATGGTCTCCTATCTGGAGACCAATACACATGTCTGTAGATAAAAATGACCAATGCCACCCAAAACATGTGGTGTTCCTATTGACATGTATGTCCTCAAGATCTCACTACAAGAGATAACCAAGTGTGAACTTCATGAGAAGAAGTCTCAATGCTTTTGAGCCACCAGAACATGATATTAAAACATATACTATGTCCAATTAGTAATATGTATATAGACTATAGAAAATATATTTAAAATTAATGTCATTGTATCTCGAGGTTCTCATTATAGCCTGTGATCTGCTATAATGTCTCGATATGACAATTAATATGTGTACATTAACATTATAGTAGTAGATGTAGAAAATTATACACTATAATGGTAAGATGACATTGTGAATAACTAATTGTACACATGATATGTTAATCAAAAGTACTAAATAATTGGGTCTAGGGAACCCACTATTTCATCATGTACTATGTTTTATTTTTAATTTTTTTAAGCATAGTGCTGAGATATTAAACTAATACATGAGAGTTGTATTGGGAATCTTTAAAAATAATCTTGAAGTACTTGAGATGTAAAAGGATATTTTATTGGTGTATTGAGAATATTGGGTGATAATTGTGAGGGGATACATTTAACCTAGTATCTAGAGAGACCATGATCATATAATATCATATTTAGACTATAAATTTTACCCAAATAGTGTTGTAGTTAGATGGATAAGGATGAAGTAGTCCATAGTCACCAATTATATAGTATAATCCAAGTATATAATAGTTTCAGATTCATTTAAAGAAAGAGTTTTGATATGAAACATTGTTTGTAATATTTTCATTACAATAAGTCGTGTTGACCTTGTAATAGTATACTATGATAATATTGTGGAAAAAGATTCCTTCCATGGATCCTATGTCACAGAAGAGTGTAAATAATTTACATCAAATTTTCATATCTTAAGGTATTTTATTCAGATATGTGATGTCCTTATTAGTAGAGTATCCATAGAGGATAATGTAGTAGACTCCTACCTAAATCCACATCTTGTTAGAAGTATGATATCTATGTGAGAACTAGGGGTTGAGAGTTGTATTCAGTTTGTACCAATGAAAGTGGAAGTTTTTTGAGTGGGTTCCCAAGATGAACCTCCTTTAAATACATTATTTATTATTACATATAAATAGTTTGAAACTTTGTTTTTATTCTTACCAAAAAATTTTTGGTACTTATTCATCCTCTATTGATATGGTAATGTCCTTAGAATACATATCTTTTGAAAAGATGATAGTAGCTATCATCTATAATGATAACCAAAATATAGCATGATAGTAGTCTTAAATATATTTCCTATTTTTTTGATATATCATTTAGATAAAACACATATGATTTTTTGGAAATTAGGTGGTTGGGTCTCATAAACATTGATACTTCTTATCATGAATTTTACACGTGGTTTTCTTGAGAACATTATATGATGAGGAAAGAAACGGTAATAAGAACACCATGTGTTTCTGGTGACATTAGTGTTTCTTATATATAATCATATGTATTGGTCTCTTGACATAATAGGATTATTAATTTGTACCATTTTATAATGTACATTGACTGAATGAAAAAAAACATGATGTTGAAGTTTCAGTGAGGTAGCTTGTATTGGGAGTGTCATTGGCAACATGACATTGGTTGAATGATTAAGATAGAATTTGTAACATCCAAGTTGAAAAATTGATATATCATTGGAATAGGTTTACAGTGATTTTATTACCTTCATTAAATACATATTCATATTATAATAAGGTATATCTAACTTGTAGGGCCATGAAATATATATTTAATTACATGGATGATGACACAAGTGTGCATCTAGGTATGTGAGATATAGTGAGATAAATATATTATATTAAACTGATAATTTTCATAATAGGTATTCATAACTATGTCATTCCTTATCTCATTTGGTTCCATGATGTGTTTCTAGACTCTACTCTATGTCTATGGGGTGGACTCACATTAATTAAGATAATAACCTAGTGGGCCACACATTAAGTGTGTCCTAATGATCCATATATTCAGATGAATACATGTTTAAGAGGATGTCGGGACCATAAATAGTTGTTGGTAAACATATGAGTTCCAATGATCACAATTAAAAATAATTCCATTATAATATTAATTTTTAGAATAATGATGATTTAATTTATTCTCATGGTTTTCCCAAGTTGTTTGATCGTAAAAGTGAATATGAGAAAATATAATTTTTTAAATGAACACAAAACATTCAAGGATAATAAAATTGTTAATGGAGGACACATATGAGTTAATGGTTTATATTTTATCATGAAATTGGATAATATATTACAAGTGGGAGGCAAAATATTTTTTACATTTTTGACAAGTTTAATTAAGTTGTAAGTGTGTTCAAGGGTCTAAAATAAAATTTATAACTTTCTAGGGACCAAAGTGATACATTAAAACATAGAACCTAAGTATAAAATTTAAATTTAGATAGAATAATAGTTAAATCCATCATTTTCAAGAATTTTTCAACCTCCTATGTACTCCCTTGGATTTTTGGCAGAGACACCATTGAAATAAAAAGGTTGGGTGGATCACATATTCATGATCAAGTCTGTGTTATTCATGTGTTCAAAGTTAAAGAAAAAAGATCCTCTATTTTATGTTATATCACATGGTAATTGAATATTGATGATCCATGAGATTATTTTAATGTGTGGATAATCTTGAAGATTCATAGCATGAAGTTATTGAGTCACCACATGCCGAAAGTAAGTAAATAAAATCACCAATTTAAAAAAATGATATACTATTTATGGATTTGTTTATTTTAATTCTCTATTATCCAATTTAATTTCATGTGATCTTTTGAGAAATATAGGAATAGTTACTTTTTAATTAAATGTTTCTACACGAATCTGATCCTCAAATATTAAATTGGTTATTATTCATGCTTCTATTTCCCCTTATATTCACCCTATATCGTAGAGAAAAACAATCCCAAATAGATTTGTATCAGATAATTAGAATAAGTAGTCCTATTAAGATAACTAACCAATTTTCAGATTAGATTTTTTAAGTAGTTAATGGTATTGAAGAAAAGACATAGGGTGACATTTAAGTTCACAACGGTTTGTGATGGTTATATTTTTATCAATGAGTATGTTGATATGTATGTATTGGATAAGTAAGGTGTTAGAGTAACAATCCACCAACTACAGGAAAATGAGAGGATTCCCATATATTATTTAATTAAGGAGAAAAAAATAAAATTTAAAATGAAAAGGCATATCAAAAATTATTTTGAAAAAAGAATTTAGAATTTTTTTATACTGCATTTTGAGAAGACCTCAAATCAGATGACTATATTGATTGTTTTTATGGATTAATGGAAACTACTGAAATAATCCTTATAAAAATCCTTATAATATATTACAACTGAAGTTGGAGTAGGATAGATAATATAAATAGTGGGAATTATTAGAATATAAATACTAAAAAGGATAGAATAAATTATCGAGATATAATTAAATTGATTGTGATAATGAAGGATGTTATATTAAGTGATAGACATTTCATGGATTAAGGCTCTAATTGGCGGATTTTTTATCTAGAGTTAAATAGGTGTCTATTTTTATTGGAATAATAAATGTCAATAACAATCATAATTAATTATATTTTTAACATGATAATGGTGTATGTAATTATTTTGAAAATTTCCCATTTTATAAAAAGTAGTTACGATGTGATTTTAATTGATTTTTGAGGGTCTGGGGTGATTTTAAGTGACTCTTAATTAATTGTAATAATTCATAAATTTAAATTCCCTTTGAAATTTAAAAAGTTCATAATTTTTCAACGAAAGGAATGATAAATTTAATGGTAACATATATATAGTTACCCAAGTTTTTCACACATATTATTTCTTTATTCTTAATAAAAATATCCAATAAATACAATGAAAGGATTGAGTGGCCTATAATATTTGTAAGACTCTGTAAATAAAACATCAACATGACACTAAAATAAAACTACTTTATTTTAGTCACCATAATGGGCTACTAAATCATTTTCATTTCCTAAAACTTCATAGCAAAACCTCGGGTATAAAAAATTAAGGGGTGATCTATAAATCCTAGTATTGGAATAAAAATGGTAATGAAGTGTTGTATATGAGTGAAAAGGAAGAACATGGTGACATAAAATAAAAGTCTTGTGAACAATCATATATAGGCATAACATAATAAACATGTAATCATAAGATAATGTTCACATATGTGAGAGGAAAAAACCTAAACCATTTCATAAAATTGAATCAAGGTTAGTTGCCTAAAAAATATTACAGGGGGGACGAAGTCCCATCGTGTATTAGGTTGACTCCCTAATCCCATATATATCATCTCATGAGACAAAACCATTATCCAATTAATTGGAATGCTATCTAGGTGTACACATCATAACATTTATTGGTTTATGATTGAAAAAAATAAATAATTCATAATTCATACATATAATAATTATCCATGGAAGGAAATTGGTTGAATAAACATACCACATATCATAATCAATGGAAATTTCATAAATAAAGATTTTTTGAAATGAAAATGAGGCATATATTTACCAATAATAGGAATAAATAATAATATAGATATATATTTGATATATATATATATATATATTGAAATCATTCGCTAGTATTAAAGTGAAATATAATGGGAGTTAGGGAGATACATGTTATAAACTAATGAATAAGGGTTTTCAGAGAGATCCTCTATATTTGGTTCATGAATCACTCTACACCTTAACAAAACATCAAGAATAAAAAATAAAATTCATTAATTACTTAATTCATAAAATTTAACATCAATATTTAATTTATAATAATTTTATTTTTTCATTTATAACCATATCCATGATACATACTTTATAATTTCATTATTCCAAGGGTGTTCGTTTCATGGTTCTAGGGTCGGATCACTTGTGTACAATTATTTATGTTCTTGTAAAATGGGATTAAAAATATAGAATAGAAACTAAATAATATTCAGGTTAAATGATGAAAACCCTCATTAATGTTCTCAAATAGGGATTATTGTGCTACTAAAAATGTTGGCATTATACGGTTAGTTTATTAAGGGCGTTTTGCTAGCCGTCATTAACTAGATTCTTTTTATTTCATTAAATATTAATTACACATGAAATAAAAATAATTACATTATATTATGATTATTATAATATAATTTTACCACGATAACATTTTTATGACTATCATTAAAGGTGGTGGAGAGAAACAACATTTTTTGTTCATGGAGAAGTTGAACCAACCATATCGTAAAAGATGTTCTTATTTTATAAACTAGAAAAATGTTGAGTAAAGGTGAGTTTTACATTAACAAAAAAATTTAACTATGTTTAGAATAATAGATTAATTATTTCAAGTATTATGAGAGAGGGTAGGAGAAGGTAAAATGAGACAAAAATTAAAAACATAATATTAAAGAGTATTACCTCTTCAATATTGTCCCTTGAAATACACTTTAAGGAACATTGGGATTATAATTAGGAAATAAAAAGGCCTATAATGACATAGGAGTGTGGTTGCGAGAAGGTTAGGAGGAAATTTTTGAAGGTTCAATTCTTAGAAGTTGTGAGGAGAAAGGGTTTGTTTCTATAAGGGAAAGATGGTTGTTTTCAAATGTTATATTCATTAATTTATTATTTTGTATCAATATTGTCAATATTATTGATTATAGTAATAATATAATGTAAATTTTTCATTTTAGTTACACTTCTGGGTGCCTATATCATGCACTACTCAAAAAATATTTTCATTATCTTATAAATATTACAACCATATTTTTGATGTATTTCACTATTCATGAAATATTACACTATTTTAGAAAAATACAAAAAATGTAACCTTGGAATTTTTTATGTTTATAATTCAAAAATTAAATCTATTTGTAAAAATATATTTTGACATATGTGGAATTTAATTTTTAAATAAAATCCTCACTTATTTGAAAAATATTAATTTTAATATAATTAATAGTTTTCTGACCCTTTAAAACATTATATATGGTCTTATAAAATTATCATATCATTATAATAAATAATAATACTAATTTATAAATAATTTCTATGAAAATAAAATTTCTTCTAAATCAATATTTTTATTATAAATTTGAAATAAAAATATTTATGTTTTACAAAAATGCACAAACATAATTTGTCATTTTAAAGACATTTATTTACATACACCACGATATAAATATATCAAATTTTCATTTTATAATAAACCTAAATATTATTTTACACTTTCAATAAAAATAATTCAATTCTAATGTTAATGATACTATTCCCAACTATCATAATACTATTTATATGGTTATGTTACTATTTCAACTATCATTTTACTATTTCAATGGTCAAATTTGTAATAGTTATATGGTTCCCAACTTTATATAAATACCTCTCATTTCATTCCTTGTTCATTAACATCTATTTTTAATCAAGGTTATAAAAATTTATAATTTCAAAATTCATATGGTTTATGAATATTCAACATAATTTCTATAATTTTTTTCAAGAGTGTGGTTATTCTGGTGGATTGAGTAGATCCCAATTTTTATAATTTAGTAATCTTTTTTTCTTTTTATTATCCCATTGTAATTTTTTTTATTCTTATTGTATGATCACAAACACTTCTGGTGATGTCTTGTGCTCATTTGAAGTAAATCTTTTATCATTATTTTTGTATATCTCGTTTGGGATTTTGTTTCAATTTGTTTCATAAAAAAATTGGGAATCCAAAAAGAAAAAGGAACAATGAATGGTTGGAGCATGGTTTCCCAAACCTTCAACCTACCCCCAGAAAACTCTTCAACACTAAGAATTGCTGAATTTCATTATTGGTTCATGGTTTTTAAAAATAATCACCATCTTAGGAAAAACCATTTTCCCCTAAGGATAGGTTCATGTTAACACATTTGGGTTGAAAAATTGGCCCCCCAGCACAGGAAACCATGTGCATGGGTTTTTAATTACCCAACAATTTATTTTAAATTCTCAACCCCTACCCCCAATATTAAATCATATTCACCCCCACAGAACAATAAACCAATTCCTATGAATTCTGAGGATCCCTAGAGGGTTCCAAGTCTCCTTGATTGTTGATCATGATGAATAAAATACCAATTCAATTGATCATATCTCATCTAGTATGTGTTTTGTACCCCATTTGGAATCCTCTCTCTCCTATCATTCATTCTGTATAAAGAGCAATGTTTTATTCCCCATTCGCAATTTTTAGATCTAGGATTCATGGATCTAAATATTTTTGATCTTTGTCTTATGATTTGGGGTTATATCATCCACCATTAAGATTTTGAATGTTTTGCTTCAAATTGATTATTTTTTGTTTGGAGAATTCCAATTCACAATTTTGAGTTTGATGGTCGAATTATCAATTCCCAAAGTCTTTATTTTAATTACGAGTTTGAAATATTGGAATTTCAATTTGAACTTTTTGAAATTACATCTTGTATTGAATTAATTAATTGGATAATTAATTAATGTGTTTATGAAATTTTGGGAATGACAGGATTATGGTATTGGATGACTAATGTGATTATGAATTGGTTCGTAATGGGAATTATGGGATGTTTGGATTAACCTCAAAGGGCTCATGGATTATTTGATTAAATGTCTCTAATTTTTTTAATGTTTAATTGTTCATATTATTCCACATGTTTAATGTTACGAAACATGATTGAATTATTAATTGAAATGGTAAACCATGATGTGAATGTTAGTTAACATGTTGAATGATTCTTAACATTGATGTATATGAAATATGTGATATTTTGATATGTGGGATAAAAAGTCTAATATATGGAATGATGATATTAATACCCATATGTGAAAATAGTGAGTATATGATAGGGATCAATGCTCCAAATACCCATAAGTGATAACAATGAGGTGCATGAGAGGTTATGATGCTTTAAATACCCACGTAGTGCTAGACATGACATTCTAGGACCAAGACATTGTTGTTAAACCAGATATACAAGTAGGATTAATGTAAAATTTGAATAAAATGGATTATTTAATCCCATCATATAATGTATTATCATTCCCTATGTGATACGGTTCAGAATCCGGAATGGGATGAATTTGGTATTGATGGTTGGGGAATCATCTTGAACCAATGTAATTATGTGGTTAATTAACGAATAATGAATCATGAAAACAATTTACTTATTTATTGTACAAATTCTTTATTAAAATACTTAGATAGTCATATACTAGATATCTTCTTATACACCACTGGTGTTTTCCTTCTAATTTGTACTCACAACCTACGCAGGAATCCTGATGGGTACTTGAATAGATTTCATATTTGGAGGATAGAACATGGGAAATATCCCTGTGATATTTTGTTGAGTTGTAATGAAGCATGGATGAGGGAACCAAAGATGGTGTTAGAACCTTATTGCGTATTTTTCAATGTATTCAATTTTGGGTTTTTCGTTTTACACATTACACATATATGTAATTCCATATCTGTAGATTTTTTTTCAAAATTGTTTTCTGGTTTTTGTTTATCATGTGACCCTACTCTATATTGGTTATTGTATTTTGGTTATATCATTTTGATATTGTTTAGTTATTTATGCTATCATGATACTCTGAGAAAGAGTTCATATTATCCTCATGTTTTATATTAGTCCCCTACACCTAGTTAGCTACTTATGGAATTTGGTGAGGCAAGCCTGGGGTCATTTAATCAATTGGATTGAGGAACAGGTACGTGGAACCTAGTTCAAGAATTTTACAAAGTTGTATCAGAGCCATTTTTTATTTTCTTTTCTTTTTGCATACTATTTTTGAGTGGAATATAAGAAAATAAGAAGAGTGGTTCCTTGGTAATGAGATTGAGCATGGAAGTAGTGAACACATTTATGGGGGGGAAACCCATGTTCCAAGAGTGGGATTACTATTATTAATGTCTATTGTGAGAGTTGGATGTTATTTCTCATTGGGTGATTCACATGTTCTATGATGTTGTTTTTTCTGATTTTTTTTGTGTTTATATATGGAGTGAATGTTGAGAATACATTAATCAGTCTAGGCACTCATGATTTATTGTGACATGCATCATTTTATTCATGAATATAAAAGAAGGTTTTTTAATGAATTTATGAAATTAAAAAAAACTTATATTTACTTGAGTAAATTAAATGAAAAAGGTTTCCTAATATGAAATTGAAATATTTAAATGATTTTAAATAAGAAAATTAAAGAGGATAAGTTGATGTCTAATGAGAATCTAGATTTGTGAAAAAATTTATCCTATTCTATCCATGACCAAGATGAGGGTTTGTTTACGGTAGTGATATTTCCTTGATTTTGACTGTTATGTGGGGTATGGGGATGACTGGTTATGAAATTTTGTGAATACCTCTATGTGATTGGAATTGTCTGGATATGCCTCCACGAAGAAACTTGTTGATAGGAAGAAAATAGTAATTGCTAAAAATGTCCCTCTAGTAGTGGAATCAATGGATCTGATATTTCTAGTTGAAGATGATATAGTGCAGCTACATGTGAACTTTGTGAGCTTTATACAATTTTTTACTGGACACCCAAGGTGGTTTTAAAAAAGTATGTCAGATCTGACATGGGTGTTCCAATTTCAACATCCTCTAACTTTTACCTAAGAGGGTGGACCTAAGAATGATGAGTCCAAGATTGATTCTATCCATAAAATAATTTACCACTCAGAGAATCTGTCTAAGCGGATTGTAAAACTAACTTCTTTTTTTGGATTATGAAGAAAAGTATTGGTGGGAAATCGAGAATCAGGATGAACAATAAGAGAATTTGTAGTGCAAGCCATTAATGATATGTTTTTAGATCACTTTTAACTATGAAATACATGAAGGATAGGGAATATGTTTTTATAAGTCCAGCCTGGTGAGAATTTCTATGATGGACTATGGAGGGTGATTTATTTATTTACAGTTCTTTTTCCTAGTGTTGGTGGGTGATGAAGAAAATTTTTTAAAATGATTTTATATTGGGATTAAATGTGATATTATGTCATAAGATATCATCCTTACGATATATATGTCCTCTAAGGTTGTGAATTGGGACCTTATTTCAAAGGGGAACTTGATGAATGATTCTAGTGGATGAAATGTTGTTTTTAATAGACTTTCTTGAGGTATGTCTTCTAAGAGTAGGAAACATAGTTTTTAAAACATCAAACAGTGAGATAAAAAGATGATTTGGTAGGGGTAAGGATCAGTTACATGGGACATTACTATACTTCTCTTCCATGAGTGAGGTAAGCTGGTTCACCTTCATAGAATGTGCCCCTGGTCATTGATAGTGTTCTAATCTTACAGATGCATGGCTCACCTATAATGGTTCGTTAAGAACACATGATAGGTCAGTAATTACAATGGATCTATAAAAAATAGAGTTTTGTAATGGGGTATACTAGCTCATTTTATCTTGGAAATTTATGTTCTACTAGATACGGTGGTAGGGGAAGTGTACATGGTACATTAGGGAAGGAGAAACCTTATTAGGATAATAGTAATTCTTAGGGTACTTATACTTTAGAAAAGGTAATATGTGTAGGAAAGTTTCATGCGCTTAATCCAACACATATGGACAATTTGGATGGAACATAAAAATGAATAGGTATAATTATTACAGATTTTGTTCTTTCTAAGTCATTATTTGATATAGGAGGATCTCATTATTTTGTATAGACATAACTTCTGAAGTGGTTGAGTTTGAGGGTTGATTTCATGAGTGGATTTATGACAATCAACACACTATTATAGTTATGGTAGAGAGAAATATTCTTATCTGATGGGTGTTCTCTCATGGTTAGGGAGTATCACTTTTCTTGGGTTCATTACATTTTTGACATGTTAAGATTTGACATCATATTGGGTTTGTACTAGTTGGTAGAATACCGAGTCCACGTAGATTGTTTCCATAGGAGAGTGCTATTTACATCTTCTAAGGGTGATAATTATGTTCATCATGGGGAGTGGTATATCTAGGCGGGTTATAAAGGGTCATTTTTTCATAAAGTTAGGGACCTCGCCAATTAGTTTGTGCCTAAATTTACCCTACAGGTATGAGATTGTTGTAGTACAGGTAGGGGTCGAATACATAGGGACCGAAGAAGGAAGCTAGAGACACTTTGATTTTGGAAGGATTTGGTTATGAAGTGGCCAACTATTCAGATTGAATTTATTTGAATAACTAGTGATTTAATTTAAAGAACAAAATAAAAAAATATACAATTACTTAGTCTAAAACAATTAATGCAGATGAGTTGATCCTAATTTGTTACTTGGGTCAGACTAGATGTATTTATTTTCTTATAACGTTCGTTTCACTAATTCAAGACGCAACCACAAATTTATATAATTTTTCAACATCATTCACCAATTTAATCCCTATACAATTTGAAGGCTAATCACCAATGAAATTAGAGGATCAATATAATTATCACTCCAACGAATTGGATCATACTATCACTCGAAATGTGTCATTGTTAAAGTTGGCGAAGACGAAGAAGAAAATAAATCAACAAATAGAAATCTTAAAGTAATGAAATGATTATGAATTTAAGCACATAAAATAACATCCAATCCACCCCATGAAACTCCTTAGGATCAAACCATAATGGGTTATCCCTCCATTTATGTTATTCAATAAATGGAAGTGGGAAGTCGACTTAAAGAAGCAGGATTGAAGAAGAAAAATAAAACAATGAAACGATCACTCCACCGTTGTGTGAATAAATTCACAAGTGCTAGTGTGAATAAGATCACACCATTGGGAGATGGTATCAATGGGAAAAGAAGAAGAATATAAAAAGAGAAGAAAATTAACTTTTATTGAAAACTAAGGTGATTCGAACAACTTACGTGAGATGGAAGAACATTACAAACACAAATTGGCATAATAACATTATAATGAAAGCAAAGCTCCAAAGATGATAAGAAAAATATGAGATGATTTTTACCTACACCACCATATATTTATATAGGCATATTATGAGCCTTAGGTCTACCCCCCAACAATCAATTCACCCCCAAAAAATTAAGAGTGTCAAAAGGAGGGTGAAGAATCAATAGGAAATTAACATTACAAAGTTGACCACAAAACCATCCAGATTCGTCCACCGTTTTGACGTGTGACTTTGTAATTGAAGTATGCCAAATACGCAGGGATCGTAGAAGAGAAATATTCTATAACATCCGTCCTATATGAGATGTAAAAATTTCAGGAAATTTGGCACAACCATTTGGGTGTTATGGTCGAAATGGTGGGATGACTTTATGTGCATTCATGTCGGGCCCACCATTTAAATCTCAACATCAGATCCCTTTATCATCATGAAAACTTAAAAATTAGCTCCAGCCACAGTTGAATAAAATGATCCTAATGTTGGTATAATTTTAAAGTAAAATATTTGACCTTCATTGGGCTTGTTTTACGGGCCCCACATTTGATTGATGGGCCTTAGGCACATTATGCTTAGTCCAGAAAATTTCTGCATTCATGCGCAAAAATCTCCATCTTCCCTTCGGATTCATCCATCGGGCCTAAGAGATAAAATGTTCCAAATAAAGTGACGAATCATATCCAAAAATATAAAATTCAGAAAATGAATATAATGCTATCCACATACAGATTAATGATTGGGACCAAATTTTCATTTTAAACATTAATTGCATTTAAGATGAAAAATGAAGTATCATTTATATAATGCACTAAAAAATGATTATGGACTTTGGAACAATGAATATAAAGATATTAAAAATGAATATTAGCCAATTCCAGTCACTAATCACACCCCCAACTTGAGTTTTTCTAGTCCCGAATAATATATATTTTAAATATGAAATTCAAAATCCCTTTTCCAAAAACATTTTAATACACACTTCTCACCCAAAAACCTCATACCAAAAAAATATTAAACCCATCAAAATCATTCAAAACGTCCATAAGCATATCCCAAGACCAAGTCCATTCCATTTTTCAAATTCATTGCCACATTTCATCCTATTTAAATTAAGCATGATAAAGTGTTGCGCATCACAAAAGACATAGGTCCCATTTTATTGTTCAAGGGGAAAAAATAGAAGCTCTAGGTGGGAATCACATTAAAACTTAAAATGAGTATAAAATTTTTATGAATTTTTTTGTTTGTTTGTTTTTTTTTTGAATTTTTTTAACCACAATATATATGAAAAGACTAACACTGGTCAAGATAACTATGGAGTCATGATCCCTAAGTTTCATACGCCAGACATATTGTCAATTTCAGGCTCTACAATAGAGATATAAAGCCTACCTCTATGCAATACAACTATAGATTCATGATCCCCAAGTGCTGAACACCACACATTTGGATTGAACATTGCTCTATGTGGTCATTATTTTTTTCAATTTTTTTTTTGTTTTTTTTGTTTTTTTTTGAATACTCAAAATAAACTAAAAGTGACCCCAGAACTCTATGCTATAATGAAAGGGACCCAAGAACTCAAATTTACGCCCAAGATCTAGTAGACGTGAATTGTGGTATTTTTATTAAGAGGATGAAAATGTAAACTTTGAAAAAACACATCGGACATCTGCACTTTCCAAAAACTATGATCATGAACTTAAACTTGCATTAAAATAAGAATCAAGGCATGCAAAATTATTTGATATCCAATTTCAGCGTTTGAAATGTGTGTAATCATGTTCATGGTTTATGAAATTTTTCCTTCCACACATATTATGATGAAAACAAAATCAATGCTTTTATTTTACCTCCCCCAACATAGAATAAAACTATGCCCAGTGTTTAATGAAATGAAAAGTTATAAGCGGGGTAGGAGAAGAGTTCAAAGAGGAAATTGAAAATGATAAACATGGGACAAATTCACCTAGTTTTTGAAGTTTATGTTCTTGATGCTCTAGATTACTCATTTTATCTCTTGGGGGATGTAGGCACCTCCTTGATTGAACAAGTATCAGACAAAATAGTCCCTAAACCATAAAAGAAGAAAAAACCAGACAAAACAAACAACACAATGACTTATTTAATTCCAACTATCATCAGTTTTATGGTTTTTTCTTTTTTTAAATCAAACTAAGGATACATTTTCTTCTTTTAAATTTTTGGGTAAGTATTACTCAGGGATCACACCATGTGCCATACATGAATATGGTGCTCCCCTTTCATACCCATCCTTACTCATAAAAGAAGAAAAGGTCAACAATCTATTTTTTTTAAAATATCAAAATGAAGAAGAAGAAAACAAAATACGATTCAAAATGATTGGAAACATGAAAACCATAGGTTTCCTCCCATGAAACGCTTTTGTTTAACATAGTTAACTCGACTTGAACACCCCAACTTATCCAATTCCAACTTTCAAAATTTTAATGAACAAATCTTTCTCCACTTCAAAAAGATTGATATTGATTGTTTTCTTTGATTTTTGTCCATGTAAAAACCCATGTTCAACAAGGAGTGTGAAAATCCAAGTAATTTCAATAATGGATGATCCGATTTATTCTACTGTCCTTCCAAAGATTTCAATGGTTAACCCCCCTTTATGGGTTTCATGAGCTGAATTAATGACTAATGGAATGTCATGGTTATCACCTATGATGGAATTTTTTTGTGGGGAAGTAAGGACATTGATTTTGGGTTTAGGTTGGATTGGACATTCAAACACAGATAAGGAATTAGAATGAAAATCAATTTCATTTTCAAAATTACCCAACAAAATTTGTTCCCTTTGAATTGAAGATTCAGCCCCAAAATTTTCTATATGAGTTTCATGAATGGGTATGGATTTGATGTTTGTGATTTCTTCTAATGGTTCAGTGATTGGTGTTTCTAAAAAATACTCATTGGAGAAATATTCCGGACTCTCCATCCCCAATATCAAATTTCCCTCTTCTGAATACAAAAAATCAATTTCCTCTTGATTTAAGAACCCATAAACAACTACTTGATTATATTCAACTATCCCAAATCCAATGGATGGTTCTTCAATAAATTCATGTGAGGTTTGTGGGAGACAAGATTCTTGTATTACTGATGAAGAAGAGACAACCTGAGTGGGAATGAGTTCCACAACCATTTCAATGCTTTGTAGTTTTACTCTTAAGGATGAAACATTGGAAGTCATTCTCTCTATTTGTTGACATAATTTCTCAAGGACTTTTTGAGGATTAGGTTTGAAAGAAGTTTTCACATCTTGGACTTCCTAATTATTTATCTTTTCAATCATTCTTGATAGGTATGGAAATTGATCATTTAAATATTCATCATTACAAATATTGTTCATGTTATCGGGTGTGGGGTATTCATTCAAAGTTTGAATAATATAATTAAAAAATATTGGTGATTATAAATTTCGATTTATTAATTTATTCCATCGTAAGTTTTTAAGGTATATTGTTGATTATACTCCATCGTATGTATTTGGAAATTTGGAATCTTGATTTTCGGGAGAAAAAAAAATAGAAAGGGGGAAAGAGAATAGAAATGGGATGAGAAAAGAGAAATGGAAGAGAATAGAAAGATGTTCTAAGGTAACTTACTTGGTCCCCGGAAACAGTGCCAAAATTTGGTTTTTTCCCAAATTTACCCTACTGGTATGCGGTCGTTGTAGTATAGGTAGGGGTCGAATCCACAAAGACCGAAGAAGGAACCTAGAGACACTCTTATTTTGGAAGGATTTGGCTATGAAGTGGCCAACTATTAAGATTTAATTGATTTGAATAACTAATGATTTAATTGAGAGAACAAAATAAAAAAACAACCAATTACTTAGTCTAAAACAATTAATGTAGATTAGTTGATTCTAAGTTGTTACTTGTGTTAGATTGGATGTATTTGTTTTCTTATAATGTTCATTTCACTAAATCAAGACGCATCCACAAATTGATATAAATACTCAACATCATTCACCAATTTAATCCCTACACAATTTCAAGGCTAATCACTAATACACTTAGAGGATCAATTTAATGATCACTCCAAGGAATTGAATCGTACTAGCACTCAAAATGCGTCATTGTTAAAGTTAGTGAAGAAGAAGAAGAAAATAAATCATTAAATAAAAATATTAAAGTAAAGAAATGATTATGAATTTAATCACATTAAATAACATCCAATCCACCCCATACAACTCCCTAGGATCAATTGAAGAAGAAAAATAAAACAATGAAACGTTCACTCCACCGTTGTGGGAATAAATTCACAAGTGCTGGTGTGAATAAGATCACACCTTGGGGAAACGGTATCAATGTGAAAAGAAGAAGAACAGAAAAAGAGAAGTATAATAAATTTTATTGACAACTAAGGTGATTCTAACAACTTACATGATAAGGAAGAACATTACCAAGACAAATTAGCATAATAACATTATAATGAAAACACAGCTCCAAAGATGATAAGAAAAATATGAGATGCTTATTCCCATCACCACCAAATCCTTATATAGGCATATTAGGAGCCTTTTTTCTACCCCCCAACAATAAATTCACCCACTGATAATTAAGAGAGTCAAAAGTTGGGTGAATAATTAAAAGGAAATTGATGTTACAAAGTTGACCACAAAACCAGCCAGATTCTTCCACCGTTTTGACGTGTGAATTTGTAATTGAATAAGGCCGAATTCGGAAGAGTTTCAGAATAGAAATATTCTCTTACTTCTTTCCTCTATAATCTGTACAAATTTTAGGAAATTTTTTGTTGCCGTTTGAACTTTATGGTTGAAATGGTGGGATGACTTTATGTGCATTCATGTCGGGCCCACCATTTAAATCTGAACTTCAGATCCCTTTATCATCATGAAAAATTCAGAATTAGCTCTGGACACAGTTTAATAAAATGATTCTTATATTTTTATCTTTCTACTATAAACATTTGAGCTTAATTGGGCTTAGATTGTGGGCCCCATATTTTTTTGATGGGTCTTAGTCCCATTATACTTTTTGCAAAAAAAATCTGCATTCAGGCGCAAAAATCTCCATCTTCTTATAGGATTTATCCATCGAACCTAATAGATAAAATGTTGTAAATAAAGTGATGAATCATATACCAAGATATAAAATTCATAAAATTAATATAATTCTATCCACAAATAGATGAATGAATGGGCCCAAATTTTTATTTTAAACATTAATTGAATTTAAGATAAAAAATGATGTTCTATTTCTATAATGCACTAAAAACAATGTTTATGGACTTTGGAAAAAGGAATATAAAGATATTAACAATTAAAATTATCCACATTCAGTGACTAATCACCAACCAATTTTCATGTATTTTGCTAAATAATGGGGATATGAAGAAGGGTATATTTATACCCCTTGTAGATTGGTTCCAGGACATATTTCTTATAGTGTTATCATGGATTCCACCATATATGGATGTGGAGTTTACTATTGAGTGCATGCCTAGATGTGAGCCAATTTCTATTCAACCTTATGGAATGGAACCAACAAATATTCATGTTCTTATTACTCAATTGGAAGAGTTTATGGATATGGAATATATCCATATAAATATGTTCCCTTACGGTTCTCAAGTCTTTTTTTATAAAAAGGATAAACAATCTTATTCATATTTGTTCATTAATGAATGTTGTGCCTGATGAAAGTGAAAAACCAGTATCCTCTTCTGTGTATTGAAAATCCCGTTAAAAAGTTGAGATAATATTGTGTTTTATCTGAAATTTAAACGAGTTTAGGGTATCATCAATTGAGATTTTTAAGTTTTGATACATCACATACAACCTTCATTAGTAGGTATAGCCTTTTTGAATTCTTTGTTATGTCGTTCGGGATGAATAATGTACCTGATCTGTTTAGGGTCATAATGAGTTGAACTTTCCACCTGTATGTGGATTCCTTTGTGGTGGTTTTTTTATTACATCATGATATACATTAAAACTCATGATGATATTTCACAACATCTTCGAATCCTCTAGAATATTCTAATATATCCTCAAATATATTCCATGTTATATAAGTGTAGATTTCGGAAATATCAGGTAAATTTCTTGGGTCACATCATCTTAAAGGAAGGTGTGTTAGTGGATCCAATGAACGTATAGAGAGTGGTTTCTTGGGAGAACCATGAGAATGTTTTTGATATTTTTAGATTTATAGTTTTAGCTGGCTACTATCATAGGTTCATCGAAGACCTTTCTAATATGGATGCACCACTTTCGGTCATAAATAAAAAGGGGGATAATTTTGAATGGTTTGGATCATGTGAGAATGATTTTCATAATTTTAATAAGTGTTTTACTACTGCTCCAACATTGATTTTACCCAAGTAGGGTAAAGAGTATACAATTTTTTTGATGCATTTGGAATAGGACATAAATTAGTGTTAATGTTTGTATATCGAGTTATGGTGTATGGGTCACAAAATTTGAGTCCACATGAACATAATTAACCTACACATGACCTAGAGTCAGCTGGGGTGGTTTATGATTTGAAGTGTTGGAGATATTTTTTTTTTGGTAAATACATTATTATGTATAGTGATCCCCAAGGCTTAAAGTATAGCTTTTCTCAATGATATTTTAATCTCCATCAGTGGGGGTGGGTTGATTATATGCTTTCATTTGATTTCGATCTACCATATATGAAATGGAAAGGAAATATTATGGATGACAAATTGGGTAGAAAAAAATAGACTCTGGAAGTTCATGAGTCTATTTTTGAGTGTATGATGATGGAATTACTAGATAAGATACATGTTGCAGATCCGGATGGCCTGGAAAAGATTACCCTCATATGATTATCAGTGGAATCAACACTTTTGAGCTGGATCAGGGAGTGGTGTTATGAGGATTTGTGGTGTTTTTCCTTGAGTAAAATCCATAAAGGTGGGGGTTACCTTCAAATTAGACCACGTATAAGGATGAGATCAATAATTTCAGGAACTACATTTTTGTGCCTATAAGTATGTGAGAGGAGCCCATATGTCAGTTCCATGCCTCAATGTGGGTGGTGCATCCTTGTTTTCCCAAAATGAATCATGAACTACATCGACAACATTGGTGGTCATCCATGAAAAAGAAAATTTGATAGTTCATGACATGATTATACAACTTTGAATAGGTGAAAGATGATCATCAATGACCTGCTAGATTACTATAAAAATTTCCCCTTCCAAAATGGATGTGGGACTATGTAACCATGGACATTGTGGTGGGTCTTTCGAGGATACCTCAAAATAATGATGATATTTGTGTTGTTGTGAACTGATTGACGAATATAGTAAATTTATTACTTGTTTAGAATATTTTCTCAGTAGATTAGTTGGGATAAATGTATATTTGGGAGATAATTAAAACACCCCAAGAAGTTACAAAAAGATTTAATGTAGAATTCAGAAATGATGAGTCTCTACAAAACACTAATTTCTTATAACCAAGCCAAGTAATCATAATATTTTCACCTTTGTGATTTGAATTATGAAAAATTTACATACACGGTTGTGTTCAGTAAGATATTGAGAGTTTGATAATACAGACATAATTTTTGGTGGATAGTGACATACCCTTATGAATAGTAACATACATTTATGAATAGTAATTAATAGTAATTAATAGTATATCAGCCAAAAAACATAAACTTTACCCATGAATGTATAAATACTATTTAGACATCTTAAAAGCGAAAAAAAGATCACAGTATTAGTATTGGTGTTTTTGCATGGCACAAATATTTAAATTAAATTTTTTTTATTAATTTAATAAATTAAAGTGGGAATTTATTTTCATAAAATTTAATCAAAATTTCATACTTTATTGACTTATGGTTATAAGATAATGTTATGGGACCCTGATTAATTTCACAATGTGTTATAAAATAAGTTATAGTTTTAAAGTTGTTTTTTTGGAGTAAATTGTGATTTTAGTTAAAAATTAAATTCAAAATATGTAAAAAATTATTTTCAGAAAATGGAGATCATTTTTGTATTGTAGACGTCATGAAATGCTTACACTGAATTTTTGGGATTTTTATAAACATCCAAAAAAATCATGAATAGTGAAATACGGTACAATACCGTCTATAAAAATTATCTTTTAAATGAACTATTTATTACATCATGAGTGATCTAATTCCACTTGGTTTGAACTCACATGAACTTATTAATATTTGGAGTCTCATTAAACAACATTATTATTTTTCTTGAGGGAATTAATAAAATAATGAATAAAATATTCAAAATTCACTCCACTAATCCACTATAAAAACCCACCATCACTACGTCTTATCTTCACTCCTCTAAGCCTTGAATCTTCTTAAGGTTCTTCCTAAATACCATTCCCTACAAACTCCCCACGTAAAATAATCTCTTGGTCTTTCCAATAGACCCAAATCCTTTCCCTTTAAGATATTCTCAAGGAAGTGGATTCAAGAGGTAAATTCTCATTTTATTTCTTTCATTTTCATTTCATGGTCCATTCTGTTGTTATCTTCTACTCACGTCCTCTATTAAAATGACCATGATAACTCTAGTATCATATATATACTATAATTATATGTTGTGAATTTATGAACCATCATTAATATTCTAACTCTCACTCTTTTATTTTATAAACGAAATTATCATTTGTGAGCTTCCAATTTACAACCTTCATGGACGACGATGATTCGTTATTCAATTTATCCTTAATTACATTACATGAAAACATTTTTATGGTTTATATAGAATATAATATATTTATTATAACCTATTTAATATTTATTAACCATTATACATACGTATTAATAAATCCAATGACCAAACTAGTTCCTAATAATCAAAATACGGCTAAAATAATCTAAGTGAATGTCCTTAATATTTCACCTAATGATTCAACCTCATATTTTTTAACCAAATGATAGAAATTATAGTTAAAAGTTATTTATGTTATAAAATAATATGTAATTTCAATTATGGAGATCTAAATCCATTCAACATGAACATATATACTCATATACAAATATACCGATCAAGAAAACTAAGGAAACAAACACTCTGGAACGACGAAATTCAATCTTATAACTTATCAATAAGGACATAATGAAAAAAATAAAATAATGATATAATAAATAAATTCCTAATGTGTTTTTAATTATTTTGTTAATAATTATAATTTCATAGTCTAGTACCTTAATTTCAATAGCGGAACACATTCGGACTTTAAGTTAGGGTTCCTTCATCTCACTTCAATTTTTGCGAGATATTCTCTAATCGCTACTATTACTCATGTATGGTGCCTGTATAACACCCATTGATGTTTTATATAATTAATATATTTATATTCATGATATTAAATGTATCTTTTGATGATCAATAATTTTGGGGAATACAATTCAATTGATTACAAAGTTGTAAGGGTTTTTTATCCTAACCTCCATTTTTATTCAGGTTACTTTTATTGTCTAATTACCTTAAGAAAAATATTATGTATTATTATTTAATCCCAATAAATTATGGTTTAGTGTTCTATATATGTTTACCACCCATAATACTTCCTTATTTAATGGGGGGATTCATGTTTAAAAAGGAAATTTGAAATTTATTTCTGAAATACAAACCCGATTCAATGGAATTTCTCATATTCTTAAATTATTTCAAGAGAAATATATAATCTATTTTAAAACCTATTTATCTATATAAAATAAAAAATATATGATAAAAATGTATTTTTTTAGTTTCCTGTTTTATGAAATAAAACATGACTTTGCGCTTTCAAATCTCTTTAATGATTTCCTCAAACCGCACTAAAATGTGTAAATTATAAAGCTTCTTTGAGAACATTTTTTACACAATTTCACTTCAGTGGGACAAAATTTGTGAATAAAATATAATTTAAATGTTCTTATCTCTTATTTTATGGGATATAAACCATTAAATATAATATTTCATAAAAAATACAAAAGAACTCTTCTTTCCAAAGTAAAAAGGATTTTTCTCATCTCAGTTTAACTTTTATGAGATATACACCTTGTTCCCCACTTATTAATTACATATGGCGTATGAAATGACCATTGTTATATCATATCAAGATTATCATTATTCTCAATATATTTTAAGGGATTATGATTTGAATGTTTCATGGTGGTATGATACACTTTGTTAGGTTTAAGGATTATTTCCTTTAGAGATTTTCTATGGTATCATTTACAAGTATCTTATCCATGTCAACATCCTTATTTAATCTTGTACTTAATTATGGTGTGTCATTAATTATATAATATACCGTATTTATTTTAATGGTTTTCAATTATTTTTAATGTGTATGGTCAATCATAAAACCATTCCCCAATTTACTCTGAATGGTTAGTGTTTATGCTTAATGTTCCAGGAATACTATTTACATTTCATATGTTAGTTTCAGTATGAATGTATATGTTATTTATATTTGTCCTTGTTCAAATGATTAATGAATTGGACATAGTAATTGTTGGGTGGGGACCTCTATAGCCCCTCGGTGCGTCGGTACGTCTCATTAGAAAAACTACGGTATTGGCACAACGCCTTGACAAAATGATTATCTATGGTCTTGGCATGAGGTATGGGCGATACGGTTATGATGTCCTGCATTATTAATTCCCTCATTATGAAAATAGTATTTATGGAACAAGTGTTTATTCTACTATTAGAATACCCATGATTATTTCATTATTTATTCTTCTCTTATTCTTTCCATAATGTGTTCATGTTTTTGTTAAAGGCATATGTTTTTATTTATTCAACATGCATAATGTTTATGTTATGATATATTCTGCTGTATTGCTTACCCTTACAGAGCATTTTATCTCACCATTTGGGATTCATATTAGTTGTTCATATTCCAATGTAATTAAATAAGGCACCGACTCCAGGGAACTTGTGTTGGGTCCTTACTGTTGTTATCAAAGTAATTTTAGTAGAAAACATGGAAACTAGATTTAGAAAACATAGATTTGGGAACAAACCCCTAAGATAGTCTATGAGGATAAACATACAAGAACATCCTAGAATCCTGGTAAGGGATAGATTATGTGGATATTTTTAGAAACTAATTTATTGTTTGGATACTACAAGTGGATGTGGTTCTACCATAAATATACCTATTAGTGAAAACTCTGACAAGGAGTTTCTTTCTTGACCTGGGTTATCCTTCTACACGACAACGAATCGTACTGTGCACCTGGTTTGAAACTCCCAATGGATATGCATAGGATAATTTAGATTTTATTTACCCACCATTATAATGGATTTATGTCTCCAATGTAACCAAAGTGTATAGTTCTAGGATTTATGATGCATAAATTTATGTTATGGGAAATACCATGATTAGAGTCATAGAGAGTTCATAATGTTATGAACTAATATATAATATAAAAGTGATTATAAATGGTGCATACTAGAAGGAATGACAACATCACCAATGAACAAGATGCGAAGAGTAATAAGGATCATATCTCTAATGGTCGTAAGCCATCATTAAGAAGTATGATTGTCTCCCAAGAATCCTCATCAAATGAGGAAATAGTATCAGGTGTTGAAAAGTTATGTAATGACTTCCCTAAGTCTTATGGATTTGAAGGGAAGAAAAAGAAGATTAGGATGTTAGGAAAAAATGATATAGGGAAGAGGGGAAAGATCTTTTTTCTCACATGGGATAATTTTGGATGGAACGACCTTGTATATTCATGAGAGGAAAAGGAGTTTTATTAAAGTGTGGAGAAAAAGGCCACAATTCTCATAATTGCCTGACAAGGAAAGGATTTTTTGATATCCAATGCTTCATCTGCAAAGAGATGAGACACTATGAAAATCAATGTCCCAAGGGTCACAGGAATATACCCTAAATGGTGCTTTTGGATAATGATCATGGTATGATACTACCGTAGATGAAGTATAATGATTAGTATGCCTAGTCAAGAATCATGTCACATGAATATTTTGTTAGTAATGTATTGGTCGTAAGAATTAGGATATATATAAGGATTGTACGACTGTACTATTTCATTAATGATTTGTGGTCGTATGATGAAGGGTACAATGAAAAATTGATTCAATAGAAAGTTTAAATTTTTAGAAAAAATACATGATTGTGGGAAATACAACCCTTAATATATATCTGATATTGAGATAATGATGAAGAAATGATTTATTCAGATAAGTATTGACTACCTAGGAATTGATTATTGACTTGTTGAGAAGTGGTCTATGCTATCATCGAGGGATTTTATAGCACATTTGGATATTATGTAATATATCCAGTAACAAGTATCTTACTAAAGAAATATAGAATAATGCATGTTTCCAATATATTTTTTATGGTAATTCATGTTATTAGAATATTTCAAGATGATACATGATGAATTTATTCACATGTTGGGAATGTTAATTTGATAGATGCTTCTTGTTGATTGAGGGTTAATGATAAGTTCATCATTAAAATTTAGAGACCTTCATTATAATGGGTTTAATCACTATATTTTTAAATTTTTAACCATTTATGAAATGGTTTAAGTTGTTCATTGTATAGGGTTTTAGAGTTAATGTCACTACATGATGGTTTGATTATTCTTCCATGACTAAGTTGTCAAAATAGAATATGTTTCTGTGTAGCCAATTCATTTCTATTTCCTCTTATTAATAAGATATTTTAACCATATTCTTTATGTTGGTTTCCCATAAGGGAATATTTAAGTATCAAAAATTAACATTCAAAGTTCATTTTTAAATTTCAAGGATGAAATTTTTATAAGGAGGGGATAATGTAACACCCCATGAATTTACAAATAGATTTAATATAGAAATCATGAGACTATAAGTCCCTAAAATAGTACTTAGTTATAAACTAGACAAGTAAACATAATTTTTTCACCTCTTTGATTTGAATTTTGAAAAACCGACATACACGGTTGTCTTCAGTAATATATCGATAGTTTGAAAAGATAACCTTAATTTTTGGGGAATAGTAACTTACCCTTATGAACAGTGGAATACCCTTATGTATATTAATGAATAGTAAACCGGCCAAAAAAATAGATACTTTTCTCGTGAATTTATAAATAAAATTTAGACATCTTATATATGGAAAAACGATCATAGTATAAGTATTGTTATTTTTGTATGTCATAAATATTAAAATTAATATTTTCGATTAATTTAATAATGTAAAATGAAAATTTATTTTCATAAAATTTATTCATTAATTGTTACATTATTTTCTTATTCATATAAGATAACTTTATGGGACCTTAATTAATTTCTCATGATGTTATAAAATGAGTAATAGTTTTAAAGTTGTTTTTTTGGAATATATTATGATTTTATTTAAAAACTAAATTAGTAATATTTAGAAAATTATTTTTTTAAAAATGGTGTAAATTTATAAATTTTAAACATCTATAATTGGTTAGGTTTATTTTTTTGGATTTTTCTGAAGTTCCAAATTTTTTTATTAATTAATGAAATACAGTAAACTGTCATATATACAAATTATCAGCTAAATTCACTATTTATGAAATCATGATTTATGTAAGTACATTTGGTTCAAACTCAAATAATTTTATTACTATTACGGGTCACATGAAACAACACTATTGGTTGTCTTGAGTGAATTAATAAAATAATGAATTAAATATTAAAAATTCACTCATCTCATCTACTATAAAAACACCACATCACTCCCTCTTATCTTCACTTCTCAATGCCTTGATGCTCTTAAATGTTCTTTCAAAATAACCTTCCCTAGTCACTACTTACGTACAAGAAGATCTTGTTTATTCCCAGAGACCAAAACCTCTTCCCTTTAATAGAATCTCAAGGAGGTGGATTCAAGAGGTAATTCACATCTCATTTCTTTCATTTTCATTTCAAGTTCCCTGCTATTGTGATATTCTCCTCCCATCCAATTCTCAAATTACCATTCTAACACTTATTCATATATATACTAGAATTATATCTTTTGAATGGATGAAGCATCATCAATATTCTTTCTTTCTCTCTCTTATTTTTTAAATGAAATTATCCTTCGTGAAGCTCCAATTTACAACCGTCATGGACGACAATGTTTCGTTCGTCAACTAATCCTTTATTAATGTTCATGAAAGAATTTTTATGTATGAACCAGAATATAATATATGTATTATGTACTATTTAATATTCATTAACTATTATACATACAAATTAATAAATCATATAACCAAACTTGTTCCTGATAATCAAAATACCGCTAAAATAATCTAAGTGAATGTCTTTAATATTTCACCTAATGATTCATCCTCATTATATATAATCAAATGATAGAAATTAACATTAAAACATCTGGATTTTCATGAATAATATTTAATTTCAATTCTGGATATTTACATCCATTCCAGATGAACATCCGTACTCTTATACAAATATATCGATCATGAAAACCAAGGAAATAAACACTCTGAAATAACAAAATTCAATTTTATAACTTATCCATAATGACATAATAAACTTAATAAATCTATTATAAATTAAATATATGTCTACTAGTTTTGGAATTAAATTATTAATAAGTCTAAATTTATATTCTTGGACTTTATGTTTAAGAGAGTAACACATTCGGACTTAAGGTAAGGGTTTCTTCATCTCACTTCCATTTTGGTGAGATGTTCTATAATTACTACTATTACTTGGGTATGGTGTATTTATACATCCCATTGATTTTTAATATAATTAATCTCTTTATTTTAATGATATTAATTGATTCATTTTATGATCATTAAATTTGGGGCATATGATTCAATTGATTACAAAGTTATAAGGGGTTTTCACCCGAACCTCCATCTAAAAATGGGTTACTTTTATTGTCTAATTTCCATAATTAAATTCTTATGTATTTTTATGTAATCCTCATAAATTCTGTTTGAGTGTTCTATATATGTTTTCCAACCATAATCCTTTCATTTATTATGAGGAATTACATGTTTTAGATGGAACTTTCTAATTGTTTTCTGAAATACAAGCCCGATTCAATGGAATTTTTCAAATTCTTACCTATTTTAAAGAGAACTCTTTAATCGATTTTATTATAGATTTATATTTATAAAATAACACATTTTAACATGAAAATTATATATTCATTAATTTCTATTTTTATGAAATAAATTACTCTTTTTCTCTTTAAAATATCTTTAATGAAATCATTAAACCACGCTAATTTTTTTAATTATAAAGCTTCTTTTAAAACACTTTTTACACAACTTCACTTAAATGTGTCAAAATTTCTGAATCAAATATAATTTAAATGGTAATAACACTTCTTTTCTGGGATATAAATTTTTAAAAATCTGATTTCATGAAAAATACAAAATAACTCTTCTTTCCAAAGTAAAAATTATTTTTCTCGTATCACTTTAACTTTTATGAGATATACACCTTGTTCACCACTTATTACATGCATGTGGTATATGTAATTTCTTTTGGTATATCATACAAATAGTATCTTATTCTCATTATATTCTAAGGGATTATGATATGAATGTTTCATGGTGGTATGAGACACTTTGGAATGTTTAAGGAGTATTTCCTTAAGAAATTTTCAATGGTATCATTTAAAAGTATCTTATCTATGTCAATATCCTTGTTGAATATTATACTTAATTTAGGTATATCATTCTTGATATCATCTACCATATATATTTTAATGGTTTATAATTATTTTTATTGTGGATGTTATATCTTAAAACCATTCACCAATTTACTTTGAATTGTTAGTGTTTATGCTTAATGTACAGGGAAAGCTATTTACATTTCATATATTAGTTTCAATATGAATGTATATGATGTTTATATTTATCCCTATTTATATTAATAATGAATTAGACATATTAAGTGGTGGTTGGGGCTAACTATAGCCCCTCAGTGCATCAGTAGATCTCATCAGATAAACTACGGTCTTCGCACAAGGCCTTGAAAAAATGAATATTTATGATCTTGGAACGAGGCCTGGATTGTATGGTTATGATGTCTGACATTATGTATTAAATCATTATTAAAATAGTATTGATGGTTCATTTGGTTATTCTATAAGTATAATACCCATGATTATGGAATTATTTATTCAGCTCTTGTTCCGTCCATAATATGTTAATGTTTTTCTTAAAGGCATGTGTTTTTTTTTATTCAACATGAATGTTGTTTATGTTATGATATCTTCTATTGTATTTCTTAGCCTTACTTAGTGTTTGAGATCACCCCTTTCTTATGTTTTTATTTTCTTAGGACATGAATTATTTTAGTATGAATTACTTTAAGATATAAACAAAGAGTTGCGGATGTTCTCAATAAAACTTCTATGTTTTTTTCATTCAAGTTTTAATGTTGATCCTATGTATGTAACTTGTTTCAAATTATACTAAAATATTGGGTCCTTTGGGATGAATATTCCTTGTTTATACTCCAATGTACTTAAATAAGGCACCTGCTCTAGGCTACTGGGGTTGGGTCCTTACAATAATCCATCCATAAAGGGTTCCATGGATTATAGATTTAAACCATGACTCATGTTTCACTTCTCCCTTGTGTTAAGTATTGTATAAATATCTTCGTACAAATTTATTTTTGAGTACGTCCATCCACCTATAGATAAATGAGAATTTGGAATATACTATAAAGGTTTTGTTGGATACGATTCATTCATGCGTTCTCGATTTTGGTGGGTCTTAGGATACGAACCTGGAGCTTCTTGAGTTATCATATAAAAATAGTTATTATGAAACTATTCAGATGGAACCATATGAGGGACATTATGGTATACCATGATGATCAATTATGTTTTAGGGAGGTGGTTGAATCATAGTTATTGGGACCAAGTCTCGTGCAGGATACATCGAAGCTGGTTTAGTTGATTCGGATATGTATGGATGTGGCTCGTATTAGAAAAAGTCAGATAATGATCGACATTAAAGACTCCTTGATATTATAGTGGGTGATCATGTGTTCATTTAGGATTCTTTTAGATTTGTTCACCATAGGATTTCATGAATGGGAATGTCGGCACCCATGATTGTCAGACCTTTTGACATTTTGGTGAGAATTAGACAGGTGGAAAATCGATTGAATCTTTTATAGAGGTATATTACTATATGAGACGTGTTTCATATATCATATCATTGATGGTATCACCTAGACCCTTCTCATGTGACCAATGTTGTTGATTTTGAGCAAGATACATATGTGTCATTTGAGGAGCAATTGGTATGTGTTATAGATCACAGTGAGAATGTGTTATGGGGAAAGACTGTGGTGATAGTTTGACTATTGTAGACACATAGTTGTGTCCAAGAGGAAATATGGGAGAGATAAGGATATAAATCATCCTATTTACCTGATATTTTTACCTCTAAATCCAAGATATTCTTCAGAGTACAGCTCAAGGATGAGTTGTTATAACGTGTGATGATTGTAAGATACTGACCTCTTCTGGAGTTGTATCATTTTTCTACAGGTACAATTTTACTTTTATTCTAGTATATCTTAGGTGGGGTTTTTCTACAATGTACAAGTGAAGTTTGGGAATTTTAAAAGAAAATGGAGAAGTGTATGGTAAGTGCATCGTTTTCCCAAACCATGCTCTGACCACCAAAAAACCTTGCAACCCCATGTAGAGGTGGATTACATAGTTGGTTCCCAATTTGAAAAAAAAAATCTCTACTTAATGAGAAATTGTGGGACCCTAAAGAGAGGCACATGGTTAAGAATCATGGTTTTGGAAAATTGGGATCCCCATTGATGGGATTTTGACTATTATTCCTCATTTTTGGGATTTTCTATTTAGTGAACTTCCATCAATGACCTTGACATATGTGGTCTAATATGTAATTGCCAAAGTCACTATTATAATTACACGTATAAAATTTTGGAATTTCAATTTCCTCATTTATCAACTGCATCATGTATTAAATTAATTAATGGGTTTATGGAATTGATGGAATAATGGGATTAATGAATTGGATGATAAATCTTATTATTAATTAGATCATAATTGGAATTATGGGATGGTTAGATTAACCATAAAGGTTTTGTAATGCCCCAACCCCCCAAGCCAAGAGTTGATGCATTATTACGTATCATTAGCATGATCACAAAAGACCAAGTCTCGAAAGATCGATTAGTTTAGTATCCTTTAAAGTACTAGATACGTTAATAAGACATACATTACATCATAAAATGAAAAACTACAACAACATACTCTCCATATTCCACACTCATATCCCCTCAGACTATCCCTACAGGTCAGTCATAAAATACTTATTCACATCCTGGGAAAAATAAAACATAGAAAGGGGTGAGCTCAGATTCTCAATAAGGATAACAATATAGCGGAAACTTTCATAAATAAGCATAAACTCTTAAAACAATATATAAATAAAACAAAAGCCTTTTAAAATTCAACTTCAACATAATATGGAAAAAATAGAATGAAATAATTCCATTTACTTATTCAGATGGATATTCTACTAGTCGAATAATTATAAGCAATATCAATAACCACTTTCATAATGATGGAATGCATAATGCTAGACTATCATAACCACATATTCAAGGCCTTGTGCCAAAACTACAAATAAGATTTTGTAAAGGCCTTGTTCCAAGACACTAGTTTGTCTCATTAGACCTACCGATGCATCGAGGAGCTATATAGGGCTCCACCTATCACTTACTAAGTCCAATGCATTCCTCATATGAACAGGTTTAAGCCTAACATAAACATTCATATTAAAACTAGCATATGAAATGTCAATACTTTCTCCATAAACCATGAATGGTATAAAAATAACACTTCCACAGTCAAACATATAACAAAAACTTTAATACAATATGGAAGTTTTGTTTCATAATAAATCAACATCAAATAATCTTAAAATCCATCAAAGGATGTTGACGTAGATGAAATCAAAAATATTTGAGAGAAATATCTCTTTTTTGAAATCATTTAAAGTCACATAATTATAAAAGAAAAAATTTACTATGAAAATTTTCATATAATATTCTAATGGAAGCTTTGATGATTTTATAATGGTGGAAAATAGCCACACCCTCTGTATAAGTTAAAAAAGTACATTCTTACCTTAATTTTGTCGAAAAGGTTAAAAAGGACCTTGTTTGGAAAACGACAGAAATATTCCTTTCAAACCATTTTATAAAAAGTCAAACAAGGGTATAAATGAATTTAACCAATAGTCTAGTAAATAGTAAAAATGTTTTGGAATAAATTTTTAAGGAACATAGATGTGGATGATAAAGAGATCCCAGTAGATAATTACATATAAACAACCTCAGATAATGAAGAGATTGTGAAATAAACCCTTACCTTGCACTTTTCCTTGATCAAGGGTAGGTTAACCTCCAGTAAAATAGTTAAATAATTGTTATTACTTTATACAAGAATAATATACATTAATATGATATCATATATTATCTTTTAACATTGCTTTGTTAATAATATTTTAATATTATCGTCATTTCGGGTGTAAACATACTCGTTTTATTTTATATGTTTTATTACATAAGCTATGTTTGTTATGGATAGGTTGTATCTTTTTCATATCCAGAATGATATCAAGTACATAAACATTATTTTTAATCATCAAATGAAAATTATTCTTGAATGGATATGATGGAGAATGAATCTCATCGTGTTCATGGAGACGGCAGTCCGTACGTACGCACGAGCGAAAATATCATTATTTTGATATTAAAATGGTATATAATTGAATGTTATATCATATATAAAGAATAATTATCATGTTATATTTATTATTTACATCAGTTATAATCATTATTATATCCATCCAAATGATTAAATGGTTTCATAAGAAATTACACCACGACGTGGAGATGGTAAGCCGTACGTACGCATGTGTGGTGACTTGTTCATTAATAGGATGGATAAAATAACTAATATGGTTGTAAAATATTTATAATAATATCACAGTATATATAATATACTGGATTTATTATTTTAGAATGTAAATAACAAAGATAAAGGAAGTGGAATAAGAAAAGAACTTGAAAGAGGGTGGTGAAATTATTTCCTCTTCTTCGGGTGTTTCCTTTTGAGTTGATCAAAAGGGATCCATAGGTTGGATTTATGACTAAAGTAAGGCCTCTAGGATGAAGTGAGGTAAGTTGAGAAGATATTTTGGCATAGGTTGGCCGAGACAAAAGTATTTGAAGGTGTGAATTAGAGAGAATGGGGAATGCACTTTTATAAGAGGGGTGAGGGGCACCTTAGGAAAAGCTAAAAATATTATTTTATAATAAAATAATTTTCGGTTTCTAATGGCTCTAGAGTGGATTATTTAAAGGATAATGTGGGGATGGGTCGAAAGACACTCAACCAATAGGTTTTAGACAGGTTTGAGTCACTATTTTACCCTTATCTTTTAGAATTAACTCTTAGTTAAATATTTTGACATTTACCATGTCTCTTTGTATTTTTATATTATATGGTTAATAAACATACTATATACTTCTAAAAAACCCCAAGTGGTTCATTAATGATACACCTATCATTATATAAGTCTTTTTTCCAAACCATAGATTTTTAGAAATAGAATATCAATAAATAATATAAAATTTGTTTTAAAAACTTTTTTATGTCAATTTTGACAATATTTTTTATTTTGTTTTTTGTGAAAATCATAACAGAATCATTACTTCGAAAAAAGGTCATATAATCAACCATAATATGTAATATTAACCTATAAAATTACTGGAATTCATAAAAAGACTCAAAATATTTTTATTTGAATATTTATAATATCAATTGTTTTAATATTTTATTAATTAGGTAATTACTGCATCATCATTGTGTCGTAAATAAATTAAATTATATAATGTCTAAAAAATATAAATAAAATACTATTATGTATGAAATATTTTTATATTTCTAATGAATATTTATAGTATAATTTATATTATGTATAACCCTATAATAAAAATGGTTTTGTTTTTAATCTTTGATTTTAGCTATTTTAACTCTTCTGTAAATAAAATAATAATAAATGTCCTATTCTAATACAAGTGGACCTAAATGATAATATTTTATTTCTAAAGATGTTTTTGGTCGAATTATTCGTATCCCATATAAATAGGACATGTGTTAGGGTAAAAATAATATCATTTTTAACTTTAATTACCCTATTTACTTTTAACCGTGGTAAATAAAAGTAAAATGTTACTATTCACCAAAAATTATTTTTATCTCATTAAACCGAATTTTACTTACTGATATCAACCATGTCTCTATGATTTTTGAAATTCAATTCACATATGTTTTAAAAGTATGTTTTATGAAAATTTACAAACTCTCCTAGGAGGTGGGTAAAATACAGTAAAAAGTTCAATAAAATTTTATATATCTAAAATTATTATAAAATGACTCCAATGAATTACATTGAACATATATAGGTATTATTTATCTATATTTACCTAAAATAAATTTAAATAAAATAAATAATTATTTAAATAAAAATTCTGTTTTTAACTATAACTCAATGTTTATTCACTATTCATCGAAAATTAAAAGTTTACAGAAAAATACCAAAAATTTACCTAATGATAATTTTGATATTCCAAATCCAAAAATGAAGTCCATTTTGAAAGATAAAATTTATAAAATTTAAAAAATTGGGTATTACTATTCATAACGGCTAGTATGATTGGTTGTGGTGTGTGTTAGAACTCGAAGTTGCGTACAACACACACTACTATATTATTCAAAGGGAAACGTACCATGGAAGCTTGGGGTGTTACATTCTCCCCTCCTTAAAATAATTTCATCCTCAAAATTTCTAGAATATTACTACATAAAAAGACTCAGGTGGTTCTTCATCATTTATTCCACAGGTTCCCACGTTGCCTCTTCCATCTTATGGTTTCTCCATAGAACTTTTACCAGATGAGTCATTCAGTTTCTCAACACTTGGTCTCCGGTATCAAGAATCATGATGGGATCTTCACAATAAGATAGATCAGGTTCCAGTTCTAATTCCCCATAGGTGATTACATGCGTTGGTTCAAGCATTTATTTTCTCAACAGTGATACGTGGAACACATCGTGAACTTTGGAGAGATTTGGCGACATTGCCAAACGATAATCTACAACACCAATTCATTCTAGAATTTGGAATGGTCCAATGTACCTAGGACTGAATTTTTCCCTGTTACTGAAACGTATAACACCCTTCCATGGAGATACCTTCAAAAAAACATGATCTCCCACCTGAAATTCCAAATCCTTCCTTTGATTATCGGCATAGCTCTTCTGCCTACTTTGAGCTGCTTTGATGTGGTTTTGGATTACCTTCACCTTTTCCATCATTTCCTCCACAAGTTCTGGGCCTACGAGTTTTCTTTCACCAACATCATCCCAGTAGGTTGGTGTGCGACATCTCTTTCCGTATAACGCTTTATTTGGTGCCATCCAAATAAATGAATGTAAGCTATTGTTATAGGAAAATTCTACCAGAGGTAAATATTGATCCCACATACCTTGAAAGTAATGTGAGCAAGGTATCAACATGTCTTCTAAGGTTTGAATAGTCCGTTCTGATTGTCCATCAGTTTGGGGGTGGTAGGCAGTACTCAAACGAAGTTTAGTATCCAGGAATTTCTGAATAATTTTCCAAAATCTTGATGTAAAATGTGTATCACGATCAGAAACAATCGATAGGGGTTCTCCATGAAGTCTTACAATTTCATTAATATATAGCCTTGCTAGACGTTCAATTGGTAGATCTTCTCTTATAGAAATAAAATGTGCTGACTTGGTAAGATGATCAACAATGACACATATTACATCCTTCCTTCTAAGAGTCTTTGGTAATCCCATGAAAAATTCCATCATAATATTATCCCATTTTCACTCTGGTATGGGAAGAGTTTTCATGACTCTTCCAGGTTATTGCCTTCAAGCTTTCACTTTTTGACAAACCATACATCTTGACACAAAATCAGCAATTTCCCTCTTCATGTTGTCCAATCAAAAATCTTCCTTCAAATCTCTATACATTTTGGTGCTCCCAGGGTGTATATTGAAATTGGAACTATGAGCATCATCAAACAATTATCTTTTTAGATCTGGTATATCAGGAACACAAATTCTCTTCCCAAATTTCAAAATCCCATCTTCACACACAAAGTCACTCAATCTCCCATTATTCACAGCTTTAATCTTCTTTTGAAACTCTTTATCTTTGGTCTGAGAACTCTTTATCCTTTCTAGTAATGATGGTTTGGAAACCATTTGAAAAGGTATTTAGGTTTCCCCTTCCATGGTTATTCCTGTATCCATCTTTACTAGATCCAAGAAAATTGGATCCCTTTTAACTCTCATCTAGTTCAAAACTCCCTGATCCTTTTTAATCAAAGCATCTGCCACCTTATTTTCCTTCCCCGGGTGGTAGTGTACAGTGTAGTCATAATACTTGAGTAATTAGAGCCACTTCCTATGCCTCATGTTGAGTTTTTTCTGTGAGAAAATATACTTCAAACTCCTGTGATCAGTATAAATCTCACATTTTTCACCATAGAGATATTGTCTCTAAATCTTCAAAGAAAATATTACAGCTTCTAACTCAGGATCATGAGTAAGATAGTTTTTCTAATTAATTACTAGTTGTTGTGATGAAAAGGCAACAACCCTATCATTATTCATAAGGACACAACCAAGTCCTTTCTTTGAAGCATCACTGTAAATAACAAACCCATCATCCATCGATGGTAGAGTCAAGATAAGAGAATTAACTAATCTTCTCTTCTCTTCGAAAAATTCTTCACATTCTTTTTTCCAAACAAATTTAACCCCTTTAGGTGTGATCTTTGTTAATGGGTTAGCTAATTAGGCAAAATTCTAGGCGAAACGTCAATAATAACCTAATAAACCAATAAAACTGTGTACCTCGGTTATACTCGTTGGTGCTAGACATTCATTGATTTCTCTTTTCTTAGAAAGATAAAAAGATATTTTATCCTTAGAGACGATATGGCCAAGAATATAAATATCCTGAAGCCATAATTCACACTTTCTAAACTTCCCATATAATTCATGTCTTCTCAGAGTCTTCACGATAATGCGCATGTGATTTTCATGATCTTCATAGAATTTAGAGTATACCAAGATATCATCAATAAATACCACTACAAAGTCATCAAGATATTCCTTGAAATCTCTGTTCATTAGATCCATGAAAAAAGATGGTGCATTAGTCAGCCCAAAAGGCATTACTGTAAACTCATAATGCTCATACCTGGTTCGAAATGATGTCTTCAGAATGTCTTCCTTCTTCACACACAAATGATGATATCTAGATCAAAGGTCAATAATTGAAAAATATTGAGCTCCATGAAGTTGGTCTAATAAATCATCAATGTGAGGTAGGTAATACTTGTTCCTTATCATTATAGAATTGATCTCCCTATAGTAAATTCACAACCTCATAGATCCATCATTCTTATTAACAAAAATGACATGGGTTCCCCATAGAAAAACACTAGGGAAAATAAATCCTTTATTACTAAATTCATCTAGTGGTTTCTTTAGTTCCACTAATTCTGCAGTGGTCATTCTATAATGGGTCTTTGATATGGGCCTTAAAATAGGAATTAAATCAATGAAAAACTCAATTTCTCATTCTGGAGGATGCCCAGGTAAATCTTCTAGAAACACATCAACATATTATCTCACAATTTGTACATCCTATATTTGAACATTCTCTTCCTCAGTCACAGTCATTTCATTTTCTTCCTCCCCAATAATTGAATTTATTAGAGCTACTGGGGGTGGATCTATATAAGAATTAGGTGGTGACGATTCTTCTCTAAAGATAAGTTGTTCTTTAACATCATCATCAAAAATTGTATCCTTCTTCTTCTTATAATAAATCTTCGCATCATGGTCTGAAAGCTAATCCATACTGAGGATTATATCAAATTCAATCATGGGTTTGACGATGAGATCAACAGATAAAGAACATTTATATGCTCTAATGGGGACTGACTCACAAAAATTTGTTGCAATGATACTTCTTTTAGGTGTTTTTACTGAAAAATTCCTTGTTAAATCAAATTGTAAATATCTAATTTTCATAGAAAATTGGGAAGATATGGAACAATGCAATGATCCAGAATCAAATAAAGAATTGTCTAAACTTGAGGATACCATTAAATCACCTGTCACCACTTCTTTTGGAGCATCTACCTCAACAGTAGTGATATCATAAACTTGGCCTTGATCCCTTGGCCTTTTCTGAGGTAAGTTCCCCTGACACTTAGGACATTCATTTTTATAATGTCCCATCTCCCTGCAATTGTAGCATTGAACATCAGTTGCTTCCTTCGTCCCCTTGAAATCACGAGCTTGATGGCCTTTTTCACCACACTTGTAACAGACTCCCATTCCCTTCAAACAAGTACCGGTGTGTTTCTTCCCCCATTTACTGTATGATGGATATTCAACTTTTCCCTTCTTCCCCTTATTTCCCTTTCCAAAAAGATTAGCAGATCTCTTCTTCTCTTTCTTTTCTTTAAGGTTGTAAGACTTAGATAATTCCTTTTCTGTCTTGATAGCACATGAGACAATATATTTGTATGATGAGAAGGATTGCGAGACTAATACTTGATGGAGAAATAGTTTTAACCCATCAAAGAAACAATCAATCTTAATTCTTGGGTTACATATATAATCTGCATCATGTCTTTCTAACCTAGTAATGTTAGCCTCATACTTTGCAACATTCTCATCCTTCTTTTTCCTCAAACATAGAAATTTCTTTTCCATATCTTCTCGATGGTCACGAAGAAATTATTTTTCTAAGAAAGTCTCTTTAAACTCCCTCCATTCCATATTTGACACTTCATCATCCTCCTTTGTGTTTTGAATCAATGACCACCATTGATCAGCATCTCCAGTGAGGCGGTAAACTGTCATGACAGCTTTTTCTCTTTCATTACTCCCAAGGCATTGAATAATTTGTCTAAGGAATTTATTCATTGCTTAGATACTAACAAATTTGTACTCCCATTTAATGTTGGTGGTTGTTTCATCATGAAGAGATCTAACATTGATCCTCCATGCTGCGGATCATGGTGCTCCATATGAGTAAGGTTATTATTCATAACCTCGGTGAGTTGTCCCAGTATAGTGATAAGCTGATCAGCACCAGTTGTATCACTAGCTCCACTATAATTATCTTGAGTAGGAGGGCAATACCTACTTAGAGTGTGTGCATTGATACAATTTTCATTCCATCCACTAGGTTCCATTTCAAAATAATGGCATAAACTAGATTAGTTTTTGAATCAAAATACATAAATCCAGACTTGTAAAACACTTAACATAAACTGAACAATTTATAGATATAATTTATAATCATAAAAATTTTGTCTTTGAGGAAATATATACTCATAAACCCTTCATAATTATATGTAAAGAAAATGAGAATTATCCTAAGAATATCCCTTGGGAGTATCGTGACCAAGAGTGCAGTAAGGCCCATTGTCGTGCACCAATTCCCGTTCTAGTCTAGCTCAAAGCAGTGTCTTTGAGTTTTACCCCTAGGTACATTTGTGCCATAGTTTCCTCTACCTGATCGTATCTAGATAGGGATGTATTGCTTGGAAAACTCACAAAATCTCTACATTACTAAAATTCTAGGAAGATATTCTATACTAATCCTCAAATACTATCTTCGGGTAATGTGCTCTAATCAGATTTTATCTAAATCAAGCTTCAAAGGGTTTTACTAAACTTCCTCTGATACCAATGGTAATGCCTAAACCCCAGAAGCCTAAAGTCGGTGCATTATTACGTATCATTGGCATGATCACAAAAGATCATGTATTCAAAGATCGATTAGTTTAGTATCCTTGGAAGTACTAGATACATTCATAAAGTTTACATTACATCATAAAATGAAAAACTACAACAACATAGTATCCATATTCCACACTAATATCCCCTCAGACTATCCGTGCAGGCCAGTCATAAAATACTTCTTCACATACTAGGAAAAATAAAACAGAGAAATGGGTGAGCTCAGATGATCAGTAAGGATAACAATATAGAAAAAACTTTCATAAATAAGAATAAACTTTTAAGGCAATGTATAACTAAAAAAATACTTTTAAAATTGAACTTCAGCATAATATGGAAAAAATAAAATGAAATAATTTCATTTACTTACTCACATGGATATTATACATGTCGAATAATCACATGCAATATCAATAACCACTTTTATAATGATGGAATGCATAATTCCAGACTATCATAACCACATAGTCAATTCCTTATTCCAAGACTACAAATAAGATTTTGTCATGGCCATGTGCCAAGACACTAGTTTGTCTCATAAGACCTAATGATGTATAGAGGATCTATATAGGGCTCCACCCGTCTCTTACTAAGTCCAATGAATTCTTTATATGAACAGGTTTAAACATAACATAATCATTCATAATAAAAATAGTATACGAAATGTAAATACTTTCTCCATAAACCATGAATGGTATAAAAATAACACATTCACAGTCAAACAAATCAAAAAACCTTAAATACAATATGGATGTTTTGTATCATAATAAATCAACTCCAAATAAGCTTAAAATCCATCAAAGGATGTTGACATAGATGAAATCAAAACTATTTGAGAGAAATATCTCTTTTTTGAAATCATTTAAAAGTCACATAATTATAAAAGCAAAAATTTAATTTGAAAATATTCTTATAATCTTATAAGGGAAGATTCGATGATTTTATAATGGTGGAAAATAACCGCACCCACCATATAAGTTAAAAAACACATTCTTACCTTAATTTTGTCAAAAAGGTTAAAAAGGACCTTGTTTGGAAAACGACAGAAATATTCCTTTCAAACCATTTTATAAAAAGTAAAAAATGGTATAAATTAATTTAACCCATATTCTAATAAATATTAAAAAAAAATTGGAATACATTTTTAAGAAACAGGGATGTGGATGATAAAGAGGTCCCAGTAGATAATTACATATAAACAACCTCAGATAATGAAGAGATTGTAAAATAAACCCTTAACTTGAACTTTTAATTGATAGAGGGTAGGATAACCTCTTGTATAATAGTTAAATTATGGTTATTAAGTTATACAAGAATCATATACATTAATATGATATCATATATGATCTTTTAACATTGCTTTGTTAATAATATTTTAGTATTATCGTCGTTTCGGGTGTTAAATTACTTGTTTTCTTTTATATTTTTTGTTACATAATCCATGTGTGTTATGGGTAGGTTATATATTATTAATATCCATAATTATATCAAGTCCTTAAACTTTATTTTTAATCATAAAATGAAAATTAGTCTTGAATGGATATGATGGAGAATGAATCTCATCGCGTTCGTGGAGACGGTAGTCCATACGTATGCACGAGCCACAATTTCATTCTTTTGATATTAAAATAGTATATAATTTAATGGTATATCATATATACAGAACCATTATCATGTTATATTTATTATTTACATCAGTTATAATAATTATTATACCCATCCAAATGATGAAATTTTTGAATAACAAATTACACCACGAAGTGGAGATGGTAAGTCGTACGTAGGCACGTATGGTGACTTTTTCATTCATATGATAGATAAAATAACTAATAAGGTTGTACAATATTTAAAATAACATCACAGTATATATAATATACTAGAGTTATTATTTTAGAATGGAAAAAACAGAGAGAAAGGAAGTGGAAGAAGAAAGGAACTTGAAAGAGGGTGGTGAAATTATTACATTTTCTTCTGGTGTTTCCTTTTGAGTTGATCAAAAGGGCTCCTTAGGTTGGCTTTATGACTAAAGGAATACCTCTAAGATGAATTTAGGGAATTTTATAGGATATTTGGGTAGAGTTTGGTGGATCCAAAAGGATTTTAAGGTGTGAATTAGAGAGAAGGGGGAGTTCCCTTTTATAAGAGGGGTGAGGGGCACCTTATGAAAAGCTAGAAATATTATTTTATAATAAAATAATATTCGGTTTCTAATGGCTTGAAAGTGGAATATTTAAAATATAAGGTGGGGGTGGGTTGAAAAACACTAAACCAATAGGTTTTAGGCAGTTCTGGATGACTATTTTACCCTTATCTTTTAGATTTAACTCTTAGTTAAATAGTTTGACATTTACCATCTCTCTTTGTATTTTTATATTATATGGTTAATAAACATACTATATTCTTCCAAGAGAACCCCAAGTTCTTGATTAATGATACACCTATCATTATATAAGACTTTTAGCCGAAACTTAGATTTTTAGGAATATAATATCAATTAATAATATAATATTTGTTTTAAAAACTCATTTGTGTCAATTTTAACACTATTTGGTATTTTGTTTTTGTGAAACTCATAACAGAATGATTACTTAGAAAAAAGTTCATATAATCTACTCTAATTTCTCATATTAACCTATAAAATTTTTGGAATTCCAAAAAAGTCTCAAATTACATTTATTTGTATATTTATAATATCAATTATTTTAATATTTCATTAATTAGGTAATTACTACATCATCATTGTGTCATAAATAAATTAAATTATTTAATGTCTAAAAAATGTAAATAAAATACCATTATGTAGTAAATCCATTTATCTTTATAATTAATATTTATAGTCGAATTTAACTTATGTATAACCCTATAATAAAAATGGTTTAGTTTTTAAACTTTGATTTTAGCTCTTTTAAATCTTCTTTAAATAAAATATTAATAAATATCCTATTCTAATCCATGTGGACATAAATGGTAATATTTTATTTCTAAGGTTTTTTCTGGTTGAATTATACTTAGAAAATATAATTAGGACATTTGTTAGTGTAAAAATAATATCATTTTTACCTTTAATTACCCTATTTACTTTTAACTGTGGTAAATAAAAGTAAAAAAGTTACTATTCACCAAAAATATATTTCATCTCATTGTACCACATTTTACTTAATGATATCAACCATGTCTCTCGGATTTTTGAAATTCAATTTAGAAAAGCGGTAAAATTATGTTTTATGCAAATTTCCAGAATCTCTTAGGAGGTGGGTAAAATACATTAAAAAGTTCAATAAAATTTTTATATATCTAAAATTATTAAAAAATGACTCCAATGAATTACATTGAAATTATATAGGTATTATGTATCTATTTTGACCTAAAATAAATTTAAATAAATAAATAATTATTTAAATAAAAATTCGGTTTTAAACTATAACTCAGTGTTTTTCACTATTCATCAAAATTTGAATGTTTTTAGAAAAATACCAAAATTTCACCCTAAGCTAATTTAGATATTATGAATCCAAAAACGAAGTCCATTTTGAATGATAAAATTTATAAAATTTCAAAAAGTGGGTATTACTATTCATAACGGCTAGTTTGATTGGTTGTGGTGTGTGTTAGAACTCAAAGTTGCGTACAACACATGATACTGTATTATTCAAATGAAAACGTACCATGGAAGCTTGGGGTGTTAAAGGTTTAATAGTTTATATGATTAAATTTTGATAAATAGTTTAATATTTAATTGGTTATATTATTTCACGTGTTTAATGTGATGAACCACGATTAATTTTTTAATAAAAATGGAACACCTTGATGTGAATTTCTGTTAATAAGGTTAATGATTCTTAACCTTTATATACATGAAATATGTGATATATGTGATATTCTGATATATGTGATAATGAGTGTGGAACATGAAATGATGTTCCAAAAACCGATATGTGATAACAATGAGTGTGGAACTTGGATTGATGATCTAAAAAACAAAATGTGAAAACAATGAGGTTTATGATAGGGAAGGATCCCCGAAATACCCATAGGGTGAAATACATGAATCCTAGGCCCATTAAATCTTAATTGGAATAGAGTTACAAGTTTCTTTAATGTGAACATAGAATAAAATGGATACATTAATCCCATGATATAATGGATTTTTGTTCCCTACGTGATATGGTTTAGACTCTAGAATGAGATAAAGTAGTTATTAATGGTTTGGGTGTCATCGAGAAACCATGTAATTATGTGGTTAATAAAATAAAAACATGTTGTTAAAGATATTTATATATTAATTATACTTAATCATTATACAAGTGAATGTATTTTTATAGACTGAATATTGTTTTGGATAACATTAGTTGTAGATTACTGAGTTGTACTCACACCCTAATCAGTCATCATAATTGGTAACAAAGTAGATTTCATGTTTCTTGTATAGGAAAATGTATAGAGAAATATGATATATGGTTGAGTTAGGATGGACCATGGATGAGGGAACAAGACAAGGTTTCGGGACCTTGTTGTGGAGTTGTCAGTGTCTTCACTTTGGTGTTTTTCATTTGAGATTAGAAACATATATGGAATTTCATATCTAATACATTAGTTTGGATATTGTTTTCCTTTTTTTGATTTATGTGATGATTAGGTGTATTGGTTATTGTATTTTGGTAGTATCATTTGGATTTTTTTCATTCATTTCACTATTTTCCTACTTTTAGAAAGACGGTATAGTCTCCCCATGATTTATATTAGACCCAACCTATTATTCAGAAGTCTATGGAATATTTGGAAGCACACCTGAGGTCACATGATCAACCATCTTGGTGCACTAGTATGTGGAACCTAGGTCAGGATGTTACTCTTATGGAATTTTTTATTCTCTAAATGCATTCATTGAAATATAAATTATTTTGATTTCTTACATAGTACATGTGAATTATATTATATTATATTATTATCTTTGAGTAAATTATACATTCAAAAGGTAAATTACATTGATAAAATAATTGGTTGTTACAATATATAAAATAATCATCTCAAGACTATATATACAGAAAAATGGTGATGAAATTATCCTGTAGTAACTACATTAGAATTAGGGATTACTACATAAGAGTCATTGTAGCTCATGTAAAGAATGACAAAAAATAAAAAACACATGTATGGATTAATATAGACTACATATGGATAATTTGAAATTGTTTAAGGAACATCTATGTTAATGTATGGATCATTCCAGAGTAACGTATAGATAGACACTGGACTATGTAACGATGGAATTGCAATTAAAGCCTGAATACATTGTTTTTTAAGGATTTATAAGGTAATGTTAGGATGAACATGAGCTATATTGGGATGAGTGTACATCGTAATAAACATTTACCAACATGAAATGAAATATGAACTAATAATAACATAAAATTATAGAATCACAGTGAAGTTTATATGGATGATTTTGACTCTAAATAACATCCACTCTTTCATAGTAAGGATCAATATTTAGAGAAAAATGTGGGAATTTTGGAAGATTAAAAAACATATATTACCATAATAATATATTCTAAAGAGGAAATAATTATTTGATGACTATGTTATTCATTCAGGTCCAAAACATTATAATGATATTTCAAGGAATGATTTGAGATTTTCTGAAAAACTATTAATTAGAAGAGAGGATGAGGATATAATTTTTCTAATTAATCAATGATTTTATAAAAATGCTATTTGAAAATCAGTACTGCTGACTATAATTGATGAAGATCTTGAAAATTAAATATGATGAAATTTAAACTATTATTAAACATTTAAAATAACACAAACATAATTATGATCCAAGATTTTTATAGAGGGGTATTTTTTAACTGCACACCCGAAGATCAAGGAAAATGATTTTATGATAAAATAATTATGTTCAGAAATGATGAAATTACATAGTAAAAAAATTCTCAAATTGAAATAAAATGATTCTTATGATATATATTTAAGAATAAACTTATGGTTTTATTTATATCTCTATTTAAATATATATTTAATGAAAATAATTTGTGGAAGAATTTGATGGTAAATTTTTTATTTATTCTATTATATTTCTAAGAGAATATTTGAAAATACATTTTGGTGATCAAGATGTATTAATCTAGATGTCATTGAAGCAGTTTTTAATTTTTTTAACAAAATAAAATATGTTTATTCATGCTGAAATGAAGAGGATGTTATTCATTATGACATATAATAAAATGTTTTAAACGAGCCAAACATCTTGAAAAACAAATATACCAAATATAGAGACATGGAAAATAAAAAATCAGAAAATGGGAATGTGAATATGCATGTGTTTTTCATGAATGGAATTTAATATCATAAAATTAATTCTGATCTATGTTGTAAATGAGAATAATTTTTTCATGTTAAGATTTTATAATTTGTTTATGTACACAATATTATGTATATAATGGTTTTGTTAAAGCACAAACACTAAAAAGGAATGTTCTATTATGTTAGATGATTTGATATAAGAATTTCATAAAACTAAAAATAAATTGTTAATTGCAAATACATTGAATGGAACATTATCAATCTTATCCTAATAATTAAATTAATTATTATTCATCTATGAAAAAATGAGAATAAGAATAAATAAAAATAGTCTTATAATTTGACTGGTGATATATAGTTGAGAGAATATTAATTTTTATGATTTTTGAAAACCCCATGTTCTCTTCTTGAGAAAAAAGTGGGGATCATATGTGTAAAACCCCAAGATTTAAGACTAAGTTATTTTCTTTAATTAAATAGCTTGCGCTACAGGCAACACCAAGTTCGAGCACACCACGACTTACCAATCTAGCCCTTAAAAAGTATTTATGAATAATATTAACTGAATTTTTAATTTTATATACTCAATATAATTATATAATCCATATTATTTGTTTCTTAGACATAATATAATAACAAATTCCATTTTTTGTCAGATAAAAGAAGTATTTTTCAAAAAAAATGCAATTTTACCACCTTTTTATGGAAAACCCTTTTTAAAACCAGTATCTGACACTTTAATATGTTAAATTTAATGAAAATAAATTCTTCATTATAATTTTAACATAAAAATTTATTTCAGATAAATTTTTGGTCCTTTTCTAACAACTTTAATATTTTGATGAATACTGAAAAATAATAAATTTTAATTGAAAACAACATTTTTAATAGACATAATTTATAGTGTTAAATTATGTATTTGAATGGTTTTAAGTATAATTAGATTATATTTTTATCACTTACTACAATGTAGGTGACTATAAGTAATTTCACATTTAAATTTGACATAAAATCATGTAAATCTTTTGATAGTTTTTTCTTTTTAAAAACCCGCTTTTCGGTTGTGACAATGGGAATTAATTTTAAATTAATTAATGAAACTTATCTGTTTTGAATTTGGTAAAATAGAATTAATTTTTGAATTCATAATATCAAAACTATCATAGGGTAAATATTTGGTATTTTTCTGAAAACATTCAATTTTTGAGGAATAGTGAAAAAATTGTGTTATATTTTAAAACTAACTTTTTATTTAAATAATTATTTTTTTAATTAAATTTATTTTAATTTAAAATATTTATATAATACCTATATAATTTCAATATAATTCATTAGAGTCATTTTATAATAAAATTAGATGTACAAAATTTTATTGAACTTTTTACCGTCATTAACCCACCTCCTTGGAGCATTTGCAAATTTACATAAAACATAATTTTACCGCTTTTGTGAGTTGATTTTAAAAATTTCAAGAGACACAGTTGATATTAGTAAGTAAAATGTGGTTCAATAATATTAAAATAGTTTTTTGTTAATCGCAACTTTTTACTTTTATTTACCACGGTTAAAAGTAAATAGGGTAATTAAGGGTAAAAATGATATTATTAATACCCTAACACATGTCCTAATTCTATTGGATAAGTATTATTCGACCAAAAATACCTTAGTAATTAAATATGAACCTCTTTGGTCCACTTATATTAGATTTAGAAATTTATTATTATTTTATTTGAAGAAGAGTTAAAAGAGTTAAAATCAATGTTTAATAAATAAAACATTTTTAATAAATGGTAATACATAATATAAATTAAACAATAAATATTCATTAGAAAGATTAAAAAATTTCCTACATAGTTTCATTTTATTTATAATTTTTAGACATTAAATAATTAAATTTATTTATAACATAATGATGATGCAGTAATTACCCTATTAATGAAAGATTAAAATAATTGACATTATAAATATCAAAATAAATGTAATTTGATACTTTTTATAAATTACACTAATTTTATAGGTTAAATTTACATTTTAGGGTTGGTTATATGAATTGTTTTTGAAGTAATAATCGTGTTATCAATTTAAAAAAAATAGAATACCAAATACTATCAAAATTGATATAAAAGAGTTTTTAAAACAAATATTATATTATTAATTGATATTCTATTCCTAAAAATATAAGGTTCAGTCAAAGGTCTTAATTAATAGTATATATGTTGTTAATTAACCACTTGTGGTTCTCATGGAAGTTTTTAGTAAGTTTATTAACCATATAATATAAAAATAGAAATAGACATGGTAAATGTCAAACTATTTAACTAATAGTTAAATCAAAAAGATAAAGTTAATATAGTGATCCAAACCTGTCTAAAACCTATTGGTTGAGTGGTTTTCAACCCATAACCGCCGTAGTCACTAAATGATTCATTTTGGAGCCATTTGAAACCGAAAATGAATTTATTATAAAATAATATTTCTAGCTTTTCCTAAGGTGCCCCTCACCCCTCTTATAAAAGGGCACTCCCACTTCTTCCTACTACACACCTTCAAAGCCATTTGGCTCAGCCAAAACCTGCCCAAATACCATCTCAACTGTCCTACCTTAGTCCTAGAATACTTTCTTTAGTCAGAAGGTCAACTTAAAGAGACCTTTTGATCAAATCAAAAGGAAGAACCTGAAAAAGAGGTAAATATTTCATCACCTCTTTCAAGATCCCTTCTTCTTCCACTTCCTATTTCATTGTTGTTTACATTCTAAAACAATAAATATAATATCTTATATATAATGTGATTTTAATATAAATTTGGTACAACAATATTCAATATTCTATCCATCCTGTGAATGACATGACATCATACGTGTGTACGTATGGCATACCGTCTCCAGGTCGTGGTGTAATTGTTATTCAATACATTATTATTTGTATGGGTATAATAATGATATTTAATTGATGTAAATAATAAATATAACATGATAATTATTCTTTATACATGATATACCATCCAATTATATATTATTTTAATATAAAAATAATGATATTGTCACTCATGTGTACGTACGGATTACCGTCTCCACGAACGCGATGAGATTCATTCCCCATCGTATCCATTCAAGAATAATTTTCATTAGATGATTAAAAATAATATTTAAAGACTTAATATCATTATGAATATGAATAAGATACATCCTATACATAACAAACATTACTTATGTATCAAATCATATAAAAGAAAATAAATCAGTTAACACCCGAAACGACGATAATACTAATATATTATTAACAAATAAATGCTAAAAGATAATATAAGATATAATATTAATGTATATGATTCTTTTATAATTTAATAACAATTATTTCACCATTATACAGAAGGTTAACCTACCCTTGACCATGGAAAAGCACAAACTAAGGGGTTCCTTATCTCACTTTTAATTCCGTGAGATTTCCATTGTTCACCACTTATTTATTGCTTGTGGTGTATTGTGTACTTAAATTTGATATATATTATCACAAATATCATTATATTCATGGTATTATGTGATTAGTTTTGTGGTTATTAACTTCTTTTCATACGACATGATTGATTACAACGAAGTAAGGGTTTTTCATCTCACTTTTATTCCCGTGAGGTTCATGCTCTATTGGCCACTATTTCCTTTTGTGTGGAGTATATACTGCCCTTGATTGTATTATTTTTGTAATATAAATTAATGTATAGGTATTTAAATCTTCATTGTATTATTATTCTTTCATGGGGTGTATGTTTCATTAGTTACCAACTAGGTAAGGGAATTTCAAATTTCAATTTCCACTCATTGGGCTTCACGCATACTTCATTGATTATTTTACTCCAGGATAATGTGTGGAATCCCAATTATTTATTTATGCAGTAATTTCCACTCCCCTTTCTGTGGATATACTTTTGATACACATAATCACATCGTTGATAAAATCTCATGTCATCGATATGAACTTGATAAGAGTAATTTTAACTCAATCTCTATTTATTGAGTTTAACATCCAATTCATTGGTGTTGTTCTTACAAAAATATATGTGAATGTCCAATGATTTATTTACACTGAATATCCAATAATATTGAGTGTATTTATATTTTTCACACATAATTATGTCGTTGATTTATCCTTAACCTAATGATACGGTCTTTATAATAGATTTCATCTCAATTTACATTCCACTGAGACTTATTTGTTGATATACACCAATTCATTTTTATATGGTGTATATAATGTACATTGACATAGTATATCATGAATCCCTTTATTCTCACGAAATTATAATGTTTTTATTACCTCAATTATTTGTATTTAAGTGTCTCTTTTTCGGTTTAGAACTCTAACTAAAATATCATTTTAAATGTTTTAAGGATTTATTATTCTAAATCTGTATCATTAATGTCCATGTTTTAAAAATGGATGTAAGGATTTATTTATAGGACATTAAAGTTTTTAAATTAAAATTACTTTTAAAAGTTTCAAAGTGGTATGGGAATCTTTGATTTAAAAATCTATTTTAAACGGCTTCTTGACAAATATTGTGACTTTTAAATGTCTTCAAGAAAAAGGGGGAAATTTCTCTCAAATAGATTTGATGATTATTTTCATCTATGTCAATATCCTTCATTATTCTCGATTGAGGTTAATCTGTTATAATACAATCTTTCATATTGTATTGAATGAGTTATTTTTGACTATGGATGTGTTATTTTTATACCATTCATGGTTTGTGGATAATGTATTGACATTTTGTATGCTTGTTTTAAAACTAATGTTTATGTTATGTTTTTAAATTTTCATATGAGGAATGCATTGGACTTAGTATGTGAATGGTGGAGCATTCTATAGCTCCTCGATGAATCGGTAGGTCTCATGATACAAACAAGTGTCTTGGATCAAGGCCTTGAAAAAAAAACGTATGTGTATTATTGGTACAAGGCCTTGACTATGTGGTTATGAAAATATGGCATTATGCATTCCATCATTATAAAAGTGGCTATTGATATTGCATGTGATTATTCAACTAGTAGAATATCCATGTGAATAAGTAAATGGAATTATTTGATTTTATCTTTTCCATATTATATTGAAGTTCATGTTTAAAAGGATTTTTTTATTCTTATACATTTCCTTAAATGATTATGCTTATTTATGTAAGTTTAATCTTTATTGTTATCCTTACTGAGCATCTGAGCTCACCCCATTCTATGTTTTATTTTTCTCTGGATGTGAAGAATTATATTATGACTGACCTGTAGGTATAGTCTATGGGATCTCAGTATTGTCTACTAAAACAATGTTGTTGTAGTTTTTCATTTATGATGTAATTTAAACCTTATGAATGTATCTAGTAATTCCAATGCTACTAAACTAATTGGTATTTTGAGACATAATTTTTTGTGATCATGCTAATGATATGTAATAATTCACTGACCTTGGGCTTCTAGGGTCAGGACGTTATAGTTGGTTTCAGAGAATGTTTAGTGCAAACCTTGGAAACTAGATTTAGATAAATTGTGATAAGAGAACATACCCCTAAGATAGACTTTGAGGATTAGAATAGAAGAACTTCCTAGGATTTTGGTATTGTAGAGATTTTGTGAGTTTTCTTCGCAATACATCTCTATCTGGATATGAACAGGTAGAGGAAGATCTGACATAGATGTACCTAGGGGTAAAACATGAAAACACCACCTTGAGCTAGACTCAAACGATGACTATTGCACAACAATGGGCCTTTCTTGACTCTTGGTTACAACACTCTTGGGGGATATTCTTAGGATAATTCACATTTTCATTACAAACCAATTTCAAGGATTTTAATATAAGATGAGAATAAATAACTTTCATTAATTATAAGGTGTTTTAGATTGAAATTAAGGTGTTATGATATTCTCTAAATGATTTTATGATTCACACTATGATTTCTTGTGTTAGTCAATGGCTGGATTCCAAAGAAGTCATATTAACATTGTACATGATGTACATGGTGGTAACAATGGAGGAAATAAGAAGTAGAATAGAATATTGATAGGTGTAAAAGATATCTTGTTCATGCTGAATCTTTTTTCCAAAAATATGAACAACAACATATATATTAACCAACTACCGGACTCAACAAAGAAGAGAAATGTGGTGTATGATAAGAGCTCCAGCAGTGGAGACCATGGAGAAAAGAAAGCTCACTTTTCATCATGCATGAAATGTGGAAGGAGATAGTTGTGGAAGTGTCTCAATAGAAAAATGAAATTCTTTATGTGTGGGAAAGAAGGACATAAAGTAAAGAATTACTGAGAAAAAATGAAGAGTACTATGGAAGAAAATAAAAATGATCCCAAGAATCTATATACAGTCATTTTTCATAAATGTAGGGGACCTGGGCATTACCCAAGGGAATTTCCTATTCTAGATGATAACTCCTTGGTCAAGGAAGAACCTATGTGGAAATAAATAGATGGTCAAATGATTAAAAGTCTTAGTGCTCTTTGTTGATGTGGTTACTTTGGATGACTTTTCTCTTGTGTGTAACCTTGCAGTTTATTATGTGAAAATGTTATTTTAGGAAGAATTGAGTTTTCTATTGTTGATATAGTTATAAATAACCATTTTTGTTTATATAATCCTTGAATTTGAGTCAATTACATGTTATTAAATTTTTGGATGAAAATGAGAGGTATGAGATAAAATTTGTGGTGAAATTTTGTTATAGTTATTTTGAGGGATTTATCTCATTTTTGAAATGTAATAAAATATAGTTTTTGAAAAAGTACAAAATACAGACAGTGTGGCAACCCATCACGTCGGACAAAGCTGCAAGAATCGAACTCACAACCATAGTGCAATTGGGATTTATCGCCTACCACTGGACTACGTGAAGTCCCTGGTTAGTGTGACTAATTATTTTTAGTGAAATTATTTTATTGATCAATAATAAGTGGATTTGGGATCTTATGTCTTATTAAATGGATATCCTCAGAATAGGAAAATGATTTGGGGAATAAGTGATAAATGTTATTTTTTGAAGATGTTCGCTCTTTTGGGAATACTATATGCCTAAGGAAAATAGAATACTATGGGATTTTATTTTAGGAGTAATGGTGGATTTTTTATCTATGTTTTTATTTTGGATTTATAGATATTTGGGTTATCTATTGATATGATTAACCAATCATAGAGAATATTTGATTAGGTTAATTACTTTTAAGTATGTGACTTTAAGAGTAGCCGAAGTTATTTGGAAGTAAAATTTAATGTCGAAGACTGTGTAATCAAATTAGTCTATGTTTTGGGATTCAATATTAGTTTGGATTATATTTAGGTATTTTAAGGACAATTGTTTATTGAATGGTATTTATTTAACATTGGGTATTGTTGGTTTAATTTTAGAAATTAAGATAAGTATTTCTTTCTCTAAAGGATTGTCCTTTTTGGAGATCATATGATCTTGTACTAACAATTTTGGTTTTGGTTAATCTCTAAATACAAGTTAAATATATATTATTTATCCTTTGTGGATTATGTGATTCTCTAGAAGTTGATTCTAGAACTTCAGTTGTGACCAAATCAACTTGAATACTCATCCTTTGAAAAAAAAGATGAGTTAGTGGTAGAAATTCATTAAAGGATTAAACTATACTTAAAAATTAAGTATATCTCTTTATGTTCTTATTTAATCTCATAAATAAATTCCTCAACTTTATGAAATGGAACTTAAATAAAAAACGTTATCTGTTTACTTTTGCTAATATGAAACTAATGAATGTTTATCTCATCACAAGTTTTGTGGTTTTGTTGTTGTTAAATTTCACCTAATCATGTTTTCTATCACTTTCCTCCATAACTTGACACTTATTTTATCTTTTATATCCATGTTTTCCTACAGGGAATCATAGTGGGGGTTATCTCGGGTGACCTTTGTACTTCTCTTTTATTCTTTTAAAGAGATAGTTTTATTGACTCTTTTTTTGATCTGGGATGTTCAATAATGTTCTGAAGCCCGATTTTAAAATTGTGAGGATGAAATTTCCAAAAGGGGGGAAGAATGTAACACCCCAAGATTTTATAATAAGTTATTTCCTTTAATTCAATAGCTAGCGCTACACGCAACACCGAGTTTGAGTTCACCATGACATACCAAACAAGCTGTTCAAAAGTAGTTATGAATAGTATTAACTAAATTTTGAATTATATATACTCCATATAATTTTAGAATCCATATTATATGTTTCTCAAACATAATATAAGAACAAATTCATTTTTTCAGATAAAAGACGTATTTTTCAAACAAATGAAATTTTACAACCTTTTAATGGAAAACCCATTTTAAAACCAATATTTGATACTTTAATATATTCAATTTAATGAAATTAAATTCTTCTTTAGAATTGGGACATAAATATTTATTTTGGATAAATTTTTGGTACTTTTTTAATAACGTTAATATTTTGATGAATACTAAAAAATACTAAATTTTAATTGAAAACAACTATTTTAATCGAAAAAACTTTTTTGTGACAAATTTTGTATTTGAATGGTTTTTAAGTATAATTAGATTATATTTTTATCATTTAATACAATCTAGGTGATTATATATAATTTGACATTTAAATTTGACATAAACACATGTCAATCTTTTGATAGTTTTTACTTTTTAAAATCCCACTTTTATGTTTTGACAACAAGAATTAATTTTAAATTAATTAATAAAACTTCTATGTTTTGAATTTGGTAAAATAGAATTCATTTTTTAATTCAGAATACTAAAACTAGCTTAGTGTAAATTTTTGTATTTTTCTGAAAACATTAAATTTTTGATGAATAGTGAAAAACATTGTGTTATAGTTTAAAACCGATTTTTATTTAAAAAATTATTTATTATATTTAAATTTATTTCAAGTAAAAATAGATATATAATACCTATATATTTTCAATATAATTTATAGGAGTCATTTTATAATAAAATTAGATGTATAAAATTTTAATGAACTTTTTACCGACTTTTACCCACCTCCTAAGAGCATTTACAAATTTACATAAAACATAATTTTACAGATTTTGTGAGTTGAAATTTAAAAAATTAGAGAGACACGGTTGATATCAGTAAGTAAAATGTGGTTCAAAAAGATGAATATAATTTTTGGTTAATAGTGAATTTTTTACTTTTATTTGCCAGTGTTAAAAGTAAATTGGGTAATTTAGGGTAAAAATGATATTATTATTACCCTAACACATGTCCTAATTCTATTGAATATGTATAATTCGACTAAAAACAACCTTATGAATAAAATATTAACCTTTTTGGTCCACTTGGATTAGATTAGGACATTTATTATTATTTTATTTAAAGAAAAATAAAAAGAGTTAAAATCAATGTTTAATAACTAAAACATTTTTAATATAGGGTTATACATAAGATAAATTTGACTATAAATATTCATTAGAAATATAAAAATATTTCCTAAATAATTTTATTTTATTTATAATCTTTAGACATTAAATAATTAAATTTATTTATAACACAATGATGACATAGTAATTACCCCATTAATGAATGATTAAAATAATTGACATTATAAATATCCAAATAAATGTAATTTGAGAAATTTTATAAATTAAACTAATTTCATAAGTTAACATGACATTTTAGTGTTAGTTAGATGATTTTTGTTTTGTAATAATGCTGTTATGAATTTATCAAAAACAAACTACCAAATAGTGTCAAAATTGACATAAAAGAGGTTTTTTAAAACAAATATTATATTATTAATTGATATTCTATTCCTAAAATTCTAAGGATCTACCAAAGGACATAAATAATACTATATAAGTCATTAATGAACCACTTGAAGTTCTCTTGGAAGTTTATAGTATGTTTATTAACCATATAATATAAAAATACAAAGAGACATGGTAAATGTCAAACTATTTAACTAAGAGTTAAATCTAAAATAAAAAGTTAATATAGTGACCCAAGCATGTCTAAAACATGTTGTTTGAGTTGTTTTTGACGCATAACCACCTTATAATTTAAATAATTTATTTGGGAGCCATTAAAAACTGATAATTATTTTATTATAAAATACTATTTCTAGCTTTTCCTAAGGTGACCCTCACCCCTCTTATGAAAGGGCACTCCGCCTTATCCTTAATTCACACCATCAAAGACATTTGGATAAGCTAACCCCTACCCAAATACCCTCTCAAATATCCTCCCTTCATCCTAGAGGCCTTCCATTAGCCAGAAAGCCCACCTACGGAGCCCTTTTGATCAAATCAAAAGGAAGAACCTGAAGAAGAGGTAAATATTTCATCACCTCTTTCAAGTTCATTTCTTCTTCCACTCCCTCTTTCATTGTTGTTTCCATTATAAAATAATAAATCCAGTATCTTATATATATTGTGATGTTATTATAAATATGTCACCACAATATTCATTATTCTATCCATCCTTTGAATGACGTGTCACCATACGTGCGTACGTATAGCTTAACATCTCCACGTCGTGGTGTAATTGTTATTCAATACATTATTATTTGGATGGGTATAATAATGATGTTTAATTGATATAAATAATAAATATAACATGATAATGATTCTGTATATATGATATAACATCCAATTATATATTATTCTAATATCAAAAGAATGATATTGTCGCTCGTGTGTACGTACGGATTACCGTCTCCATGAATGCGAAGAGAATCATTCCCCATAATATCCATTCAAGAATAATTTTCATTAGATAATTAAAAATTATATTTAAATACTTAATATCATTCTGAATATGAATAAAATACATCCTATCCATAACAAACATTACTTACGTAACAAATCATAAAAAGGAAAATGAATTAGTTAACATTTGAAACGACGATAATACTAAGATATTATTAACAAATAAATGCTAAAAGATAATATATGATATCATATTAATGTATATGATTATTGTATAATTTAATAACAATTACTTCACCATTATACAGGATTTTAAACTACCCTTGACCAAGGAAAAGTACATGGTAAGGGGTTTCTTATCTCACTTTTAATTCTGTGAGATTTACATTGTTCACCACTTATATATTGCATGTGGTGTATTGTGTACTGCCATTTGATATATATTATCATGATTATCTTTATATTCATCTTATTATGTGATTCATTTGGTGGTTATTAATTTTTTATTCATATGACATGATTGATTACAATGAAGTTGGGGTCTTTTATCTCACTTTTATTCCCGTGAGATTCATGCTATATTGGCCACTATTTCTTTTTGTGTGGAGTATGTACTACCCCAGATCGTATTATTTTTGTAATATACTTTTATTTTTGGGTATTTACATATTCATTGTATTATACTTATTTCATGGGGTTTATGTTTCATAAGTTACCAAATCGGTAAGGTTATTTCAAATTTCAATTTCCACTCATTGGGCTTTACGCATACTTCATTGATTATTTTACTCAATGATTATGTGTGGAATCAATTTTATTTATTTTTGTAGTAATTCACACTCCCCTTTCTATGGATATACTTTTGATACACATAATCACTCCATTTATAAAATCTCAAGTCATCGATGTGGACTTGATAAAAGTAATTTTAACTCAATCTCCATTTATTGAGTTAAACATCCAATTCATTGGTGTTGTTTTTACAAGAATATGTGTGAATTTCTTATGATTGGTTTACACTTAATATCCAGTCATATTGAGTGTATTTATATTTTTCACACATAATTATGTTGTTTATTTATCCTTAACCTAATGATACGGTCTTTATAAGAGATTTCAACTCAATTTACATTCCACTAAGACTTATTGTTTATAATACACCAATTCTCTTTTATATGGTGTATATAATGTATTTTGACATAGTATATCATTAATACCTTTATTATCATGATATTATAAAGTTTTTATTACCTCAATTATTTGTATCTAAGTGTCTCCTTTTTGGTTAGGAACTCTAACTAAAATATCATTTTAAATTTTTTAAAGATTTATTATTCTAAATCTTCCTCATTAATTCCCATGTTTTAAAAATGGTTTTAAGGATTTATTTATATGGATATTAAAGTTTTAAAATTAAAATTCCTTTTAAAAATTTCAAAGTGATATGCGACACTTTGATTCAAAAATCTATTTTTAATGGCATCTTGACAAATAGTGATACTTTTAAATGTTTTCCAGAAAAAGGAAGATATTTCTCTCAAATAGAATTGATGATTATTTTAATCTATGTAAATATCCTTCATTATTCTTGATTGATGTTAATTTTATATAATACAATCTTCCATATTGTTTTGAATGAGTTATGTTTGACTGTGGATGTGCTATTTTTATACCATTCATGGGTTGTGGATAAATTATTGACATTTGGTATGCTATTTTTAATACGAATGTTTTTTTATGTTTCAAACTTTTCATATGCGGAATTCATTGGATTTAGTAAGTGATTGGTGGAGCCCTCTATAGCTCCTAGATGCATCGAAAGGTCTTATGAGACAAACTAGTATCTTCGCATAAGGCCATGACAAAATATTATTTTTAGTCTTGGAACAAGGCCTTGACTATGTGGTTATGAAATTCTTTCATTATGCATTCCATCATTATGAATGTGGATATTGATAATGAATGTGATTACTTGACTAGTAGAATATATATGTGAATAAGTAAATGACATTATTTGATTTTATCTTTTCCATATTATGTTGAATTTCATGTTTAAAAGGATTTTGTTTTAGTCTTATATGTTTTCATAAATGTTTATTCTTATTTATAAAAGTTTCTACTTTATTGTTGTCCTTACTGAGCATTTGAGCTCACCCCTTTCTATGTTTTATTTTTCCCAGGATGTGAAGAAGTATATTATGACTGACCTACAGGGTTATTCTATGGGATCTCAGTATTGTCTATGGAAAGAATGTTGTTGTAGATTTCCATTTTATTATTTAATGTAAACATTATGAGTGTATCTAGTACTTCTAAGGCTACTAAACTAATCGTTCTTCCGAGACTTGATCTTTTGTAATATTGCCAATGATATTTAATAATTCCCTGACTTTGGTCTTCTGGGGTCGGGGCATTAAAATAGGAAAATATCCATGTGGTTCGATTGGAGAGAACAATCTCAAGTATTGTAGAACCTAATTTTATTAAGTAGTGTAAATATAAAATATTTTTAAAATATATAAACCATTCATATATATAAAAATATAAAAAATAAGACAGATAATATGAACATATAGAACTATTGGAGAAGTCAACACCAGATATATCTGGGTAGAATAATTTAAATATCCAGATACTTATTTATGAAGAACACATTTATCTGTATTGAGGAAAAAGAAGAAAAAAAAAAGAATAATAAATGTGTAGACATAACAGTTCCAATGATACGTAGAATCATTGGAGTTTGAAATAGTGAATAAGTGAAGAATAAATATAAAATATACTAGATAACACAAAAAATATATTCATTGGTTGATTAAGGCCTTGAATTTTGAGTTGGATAATCTTATGATCATATTCTGTGCAATATCTAGGAGAAAGGTTGTATGTTGACATTGAGTTTTATTAGGTTCATTGAATTATTGGAAGGTAGAAAAATCTTCTATAGTTAAATAATGAGATATAAACTATTATGGTAGTGATATCTAGTTATGAGTGAATATTGGATTTAATGGGTTTCATGTTTTTAAGACCTATCCTAAAATGTGAAGTCTATTGGGATTCTAGGAATGTAGGAATAGTGGAATTATGTGTAAGTGTGGGATGCACCATATCTTTAGATGATACAAGAATCCCACCAATGATTAGGGAAAAAATTAATTAAATTATAATACCTACCCAACCCACTATAATTGATTATAAAATGTACTGTCAAATATGTGACTTTAAATGATACTAATCATATTTAAGAATATGATTCACACAGCAAACCGAAACCGAATAAAAATCATTGTGAACATAACTATACATTATTTTAAACTTTTCATGTGGAGAATGTGATTATGAAAACATAATATATCCATTTTTTTCTTGACCTAATATAGATCTTATACGATAGATGGGCTTAAAAGATTTAAAAAAATTAATTTGGTAAAATATTTGAAACGCTTAATCCCCCCCTTCATAGGTGTCTACACTAGACCACTAAAACTAAAATGATTCTTGTTCTATTATCATTATTGGAATGTTGGGATGTGAATGTCACAATGGTGAGTAATTATTATAGAAATTAAAATTTTAAATTAAATTATGTTCATGACCAAATCCATAGTGAAGATTTTCATATAAGTTAATTATGAGAATTCTCATAAAATACTATAAATACTGAATTCTAGGGTGGAAAATCAATTCTGGTAAACTCAATAAGTAGGTAAAAGCAATATATAATGAAATAAGAGAAATATAAATAATACCTTCTCATAGGTATATATTTATTTATAAAGGGACATGTAATGAAGGGTTGAAAGATCATACAAAAGGCTTCAAGTAGTGAGACAATGAATAAAACGTTGAAAAGATATATTGATGCAGTAGTTCAGAGTGTCAATGGTTTTATAGTGTTAGATATTGGATTCTGTAGATTCATTTCATTAAAACACATAAAAATTATGTTTAAGAAATTTCATTCCAGAAAAATATTGGAAGGTACATCTTATTGAATTTAGACGTATTAATATTATTGTATATGTTTATGTGAATATTATAACACAATTGGGAATTTATTGATGTTTAATAATGTTATACATATATTATGATAATTGAAAAAAAATATTAATATATATTGGATATCATTACGATAATTTATATTGCACAACATTTGTAATGGGATTATAGATATTCTCAAAACTTGTTATGAATATAGCATGATGAGTAAAGAATGGAACACTTTAAACGACTGATATTCAAATCATTTTGTGACTACATTAAATTGTTAAATAGATTCCAAAACCTATAATTATATATTTGGTAATATTAGTTAGAGGGGGATAATGGTTATTTGATAAAAGGGAATGCTTCTAGATATGAAATCAGTGTACAATGGATTGATAAAGAATTATATTAATGTATATGTAAATTAATGGTTACCTTTAAAAAGGAAGAAAATCACAGAAGGTATGAAAATTATAAATTATACATTCTTATGTATGTGGACCCATGCTAGTATAATACATTAGTAGATCACTTTATTATGTTTCATTCATTGATTAATCGAATAGAAAGGTTTACGTTTATATTCTGAAAAAAAAGTCTAAATTTTTTCCTTTATTTTGTAAATTAAATATTCATGTGGGGAATAAAAGGGGGAATAAGGTGAAATTTTTTCGATCTAATGGTGGTCATAAGTATGACAGTCAATAATTTTAAAGAGTTCTACTAAAACATAGAAATTTTTTAGAGAGTATAGTTCCTAGAACACCACAACATATTGGATTCTACTTATGGATTAATATAAATTTGGATGAGAAAACAACTATTATAATGCTACATAATAGACATGAAATGGTTTTTTATGTTTAAGATGTTAACATGGATGTGTACCTAATAAATCATGATCTCTCTATACCATTTTAAGAGGATTTTCATGAAGAATTTTGGTTAGTGATGAAGGTAAATATTTAAAACATGAAATATCTTTATTATCTATCATATTTTAATTATGAATAAAATTCAAAGGATAAGTTATATGTGAAGACCCATAAATTTATTAAACTGTATATGGAAATGAATAGTTTGATTATTATTTCTGGGATTATGATAATAGAAAATAAATTAAAATATGGAGTGTAATATTTCAGGAGAATATTAATTACAAGCATAAAAAATGATAAATCTTGTTGTCGGAAAACGGAACACTGGGCTAATAAGAAGGGTAATCTTGAAGTCATCTTCGAAAAGGAGATTATGCATATAAGGAATCATCTAAAGAACCTGAGTATGGAAATACCTATTATAAAGTCAATATGCATACATAATATAGTAAAAATATATAAATATTCAACAAATTATTTGTTCATGAACGACTGTGGACTAACTGAGTTTTAAGGAGAAAAATTCCATGTGAATAATTCATGAAAATAAGATTTGGGAATAAAAGATAAAATTTCTAGCATTCCCTATAAAGGATACTTGGTAACATTCTATTATGCTATAAGTTGATATAAAATTCTACAAAAATGGTTAAACTATGTAAAGTAAGAATGTGATGGGTTTTGAATTTGTAAATCAATGAAATTTATAATGGGATTCCAATGGAAGGAGGCTGTTGGATATACTAAAAAAATTATGCTTCTATTAAGCTAAAAAATAACGGAGTTATACCAACTATTTAAGAAATAAAGGGATTATATTAGAAGTATATACATGTAAATACTATATTCCTTAAAAAATATAGGATGAAGGATATATATGTATATATATATAAACACAAAGGATTTATTGATTATAGAAAGGAGAATCTAGATTTAAAACTCAAAAAGAGTCTTTATGGGCCGAAGAAGGTACCAAGGAAGTGGAATAGAAAATTTATTGAATTCATAGAAAATAATTATTATCATAGATATGAAATGTATTAGTATTGGTCTTTAAAATAATTTTTAATTAATATATTTTATTAGTATTTTATGAGGATGATATTCTTATTATAAGGCCCAGTGATCAGAGAATAAATTAGTTGAACACTAATTTCTTTTTCAAATGACGGATCATAGTGAGGAAAGGGGGGTTATTTGAAAGAATGTCTTATAATATCAAATTTATAGTGTCTTAAAGATATAAAAAAATATCTAGTGGAGAAGGTTTTGAGAAGGTTCATTCTACAGGAGGATAATTCGGTTTTTAGTCCTCTTGTGAGTCACTTCAAGTCATCAATGGGGAAATAAACTAACACAACTATTTAATATGAATAAGTATACAAAATTTGTTCCTAAATTATCTAGACAATGATTTATTCCTTGGTTTTTAATCAACTATATAGATCACATGAAGTTCAAGTTGGTAGCATGTACAGGGAAAATATGAGAAGCCAGAATAGGGAGGCTGTGAAGTGGATGTTGACTACTTGAAGGGGGTAAAGGATATGTCTCTATTCATTAAACCAATGTTTACTTTACAAGGATATTTTGATCTGACATGGTTGACGATGTTGATAAAAAGAGAATTATGGGATATACTTATATCTATGATGGAATAGTTATTCGATGGTTATCATAGTTATATAAGATCATGGCATTGTCTACTACATCGTATTAATAAATTATTGTTACTAAATCAATAAAAGAGATGATATTGATGATGAGTTTGAAAAAAAATTACAATGATAAATAATAAAATGATTTTTATTATAATAGCCAAATTTTGATACATCTAATAAAGAATATAAATATATAGTCTTTGATAATGTGAATTTACCTGAAAGATGATTTTTCTAAAGTATTGATATATGTTGGTTTTTTCTACTTAAGGATTATTGATATAAGACTAGTCCTAGTTAATTGGACTATGAAATTTGTGATTATTTACATATTAATGCATTATTTAACCTCAATTAGGACTCAATGATGATAGGAAGATAAAGAGATATATTCAATAAGAACTATTGGAGGAAATGATTATTGGAGGAAAGTATATTTGAAATCAATCTCCAAGTAGGATAAAATTGAGCTATATGAGATTTATTTGATGTGGCCAAACTATACAGTGAGTTAAAAATTTCTATTTGAACTTGGAACTAAACTAGTGGAGGTTTCAGGGGAAGCACCTTAGTGCTCAAAAGTTTGTGAATTTTGAGTATTCCTCATAAACCATGTAAATAAATGCGTTTAAATTTATTTCTATTCTATTGTTATTTTTTCTCTTCTTTTCACAACATGAACCCTCAAGGTAAACCATGCCACAAAATGGCTTCAAAAATCTCATCCCACCATATTCTACCTATAAATCACCATTGTCTTATCTCAAACATATCCCACTATAGCCAATGATAAACATATCTCAATCCAACTTAATCAAAACAAATTATATTAGTTCAATCCCATTACAACTCACGTTGTTTTTATGTTCTCATTACATCTTATACAAAATCTACTCAAACATTCAATTCCATTTCAAGAATTATAACATCAAAAATAAATCACACATTAAAGCCCCTAATATGTTCTTAATATCACATATTCCAAACCAAAGATTATATTTTGAACATTACTTAGTTAATTGTCCATTTAAACTATTTAATATCCCAATTCATTTCATATTATTCAATTATTCAACTTACTAAACATATACTTTTACCACAAAATCATGGGTATCACACTCAACTAAAATATAGTTACATTGTTTCCATTATTTCCTCCCTATTTAATTATAAATATGTCCATTACAACCCTAACATCACACATTTCACACACTACGTAGTGTTATATCATTCCAAAGAATGTAAAAATGTCCATATACATATTTCATGAATTTATCTATTATTTTTTAGAACTAAGAAAAGCATTACTCAAATTATTTCTTAGTTTTTATGAATTTTTAACTATAAAATCCCATACCAATATTATCCTATTAATTTTCCCATTTTAATTTGGTATTTTCCTTACAAATGAAAATTTTAATGTATGAAAAAAACATAAATTCCATGAACAAATCATAATTTTGAGTGAATAATTACTTGTCAATAATTCATGATGGATTCACCTCTCATAAAATAATTTTTATTCCATTCCAAGAAACACAAATAAGAAATTAAATCATCAAGTAGTAAATGTTATGTATATAAAAACATGTCAAATTCCTTTAGAATACAATAGGTCACAAACTACTATAAAGATAATAAATCTACCCAACGATGGACATATAGAAACTCTATGAACTCTAGAATTTTATATTCTACAGAAATAAAAAAAATATTGATAATTATAACCCAAAATTGGTGAATACCCCATCTCCTTTTAACAAAAAAAATTATATATTTATGAAGAAATTACTCAGAAGAAGCCAATAAAAAAGTCTAATATTAATTCTAAGAGAAAATAATGCTAGAAAGGAATCTAGAATTTTTATAATTAAGATTAAATTTGGCCACCAAAATTACATCAAATTTTAAATAAATAATACCTAAATTTAAGGAATCCCATGTTAATAGTCAATTCCTTTAGCTATGAAAATATCAAATTACACTTAGTAGGAAATTGTCCTTGAGAACACTAGGTACATGAAAAAGATCCATTGGATACCTGATCATGTTTCATCATCCACCTAGTGGATGCTCTGATAGACCTACACCTTTGTCTTTTATACAAGGCACTCAGTTCCCCCATCCAAGTAATAAGTAAAATTACTAGTCTAATTCATGCATATTCCACCCACTTCATCTTTCCTTCATCACCCTTAAACTATAAAAAAATATAAAAACAAACATATGAAACAAGTTTTCCTAAAAATAAAATTACACACATATTTTAGTGATAGTGGTCATGGAAAATATCCCACCATATGGATTCTCATCCCTGAGATGTATCATCAAGAATCACCAAAAAACAACTCTATCCACTGTGTCCTCATCTCAAAATCGTATTCCTATGTCTCATATTTTAATCATTCATCCTTCTAGAGGGTTCTTATATGAGTAAAAACCACACCCCAAAACTTATTAATACTACAAAAAAATCATCACCCACATCCCAATTAATGAATCAATAATCTCTAGAGCCACATCATTAAATTGAATAATGTGTGATGTATCGCGATCAAACTTCCTCAATTGAGATACATGGGAGACATCATTCATAGTAAAAAGACATAACAGGTAGTGTCTACTAGTAGAGAAAATCATTAGTTCTATCCATAATCTCAAATAGTCAAATATTTTATAGAGTCAACTTTTCTTACTATCCAATGCACTGATAACCCAACTAGAGTGATAACTTAAAAAAACATAATCCACAACAACAAACTCCATAAGTTGACATCAACGGTTCACATAAGACTTATACCTACTATAAGTGGTAATAGATATCATCCTAATAATTAACACCTGATCAAATTTATCTTACTTCAACATAGATAAAACCAATGATGATTCCCCAGATCCTAGCCAATATAAATAAAAGAATCAAGGAATCTAGTTCAAAGACTAAAAAAGTACATATTAATTGATTCCACATAGTTATTAACTTAATCAATCATTACCAAATTAAAATGATTGTCCCAATCAACACAAAATTCAGAGACACATACTTGAATCATATCCTCAAGGGTCCGGATAATATGTTCAAACAGGACATCCCTCTATGGTTGTTATTTTTTATAAGGAATTATATAACATCATTTGAGATACTTCATATATATGATGAATGGATTTTTCATATAATAATATTTGATGGATCATAATGATGTTTTTTGTCCCTCCCTTGAAATTTTATAATATGATTTATGGGTAATAATAATGGTGTGAAAATATTCACATCAAATTTGATTTCATTATCCATGTTATTATAGAGTATGAATCCTTATATAATATGTCATAGTGTATACTATATCCTTGGATTAAATGATATTAGAACCTATCTTCCCCATATTATATCAATAATGATATTTTACATGAGATTTATCTCAGGGGTGTTTTTCATTATTCATGCATATGATACATGAACAGGGAAAATAATTAATTAATTCATTATAAAACATGATATAATACATTCATTGTTGAGGAGAATCCTTGGAGTCTATATAATTTCTATTATCATGTTTTGGGTAGTTGTGATGTGTTTTCATGAAGATCAATTGAAACTACATAACATTGATTCTCTATTATTCGACCATCATTTCATTATGAGGATCTATAATGTTGATTTATTGAAGGGTGTTGTTAATTCCTACAGAGTAACAAATTTTGGAATTTATAAATCCCATCACCCGGAAAATATAAACGAAAATTTCATGGTATAGGAATTTATGTACCAAGGATAAACCCATTAAAAATTGATTATATACTATTTAACTAATAGCCAAGATTATAAAATAATTTAAATGAGAACTACCTATATAATAATAAATTCAAATGAATATGCGTGTATTGGGATACTATATATCCTATTTAATGAAGTAAAAAAGTGTAAAATAGATAACTATTGACACATTCCTTATTTTGGGAAATTAAAAACAATTAATTATCATCTGTATTGTCCAGTACTTAACCCCAAGTAGTCTCTAAAGAGGAGTTCACATAAAATGGTATGTAAATTTTTTTTAAATGATTTAATAAAATAATATTATTTCATTTTAGAAAATTTTGATTTTGTTTAAAATTAAATGGGGTTTTTAAAAATAATGTAAGAAAACAATGATCATTTATGTCTTGGATGGATCTAGTATAAATCTATCATGATTTTTAATATTTATCCTAATATTTTTTCAATTAAACATGTAATTGTAAAATAAATCTATTGATTTCTCTCTCTATCTCTCATATCTAGATTGTGGATGTGAGAATAACCATAACTAAGATCTCATATTGGTTTACACTTATTCTTATGTTTCAGTCATTTTAGTGATTACTTTTCGTTAATTATGGAAATCATTGATTGGGTATTTTTATTCCCTATACATAGAATAGTTGGCTGGAGAGAGATATGAATCATCTACTACGAAAGTTGAAATTTAATAGAATAAAAACTCTATAAAATAACATAATGAAATTAAAAATAAAAATAAAATTTTTTACAAGATCGACAAATTAATTATAGATTTTTATTAAATTTTGTTCACGAACTCAAACATAGAAAATTGTTCCAACATCTCCCTTTATTGATCACTCAAAGAGATTACCCCTCCATGGTAAGGGTAATGAATTAATTATAGAGAAGGAAGGCATCATAAAAATGAATAAAGAGAAAGAAATCAAAATAAGCAATAAATACAACAAACCATGTTTTTGAATGATGTGTTTTTGGAAAATGTGTGTAATATTATATTATACACCAAAATCCCATATCTCTTTAATAATTATGTGTATATAATGGGAAATTGGACCATATTGATTCAACTATTGTATGATTTTCTGTCAATTATGATTGTTGTTCGATATAAACTTCGGAACCTATACTTTTTATAATAATTTTAACATTATAATTTGTGTTTATAAGTAAAATTTGACAAAGGATAATTGATAATGAAAGAAGTGTTGATGATCTCAACATGTAGAGTCATGCGGTCTGAAAAACATTTGTTAGAACATGGGTGGGAAGTTCATCATGTTTGTTATCTCTTAATTGAGACAAAGATGAGATTCATAAAGTGATGTTTGAATGAAATAAACTACGAGAGAAGACCATGATACTAGAGATTACCACACGATCAATATTAGATGATGTGCCCCACAAAACTACCATAGTCTCACACCTTACTCTTAGGGTGTATGTGGGTTTAATAATGTGTTACATGTCTGATCCATTGTTAAAAAATGAAATTCCATTGTACAGATATAAAAATTCCGTCAATTATATTTTATGAATTGTTTTCTTAATAAAATATAAGTTCAATTAAGATTGAATTTATTGAATTTACTTTTCAAAATTAAATAATAATTTTTATAAAAGAGAAAATATTTATAACTAACCAAAATATAATGACAAATAATTATATTAATTAAATATTATGATAAAAATATTTTTAAAATATAAAAAATAAAATAATTTTATTATGTCTTCAAAAATTATGAAGTGTCATAAATTTTACTACATATATTTAACATGGTATTATTTTATAAATAATTATTTCTACAGATAAAAGTTAATGATATCTTATTTATATAGTTATTATGATTAAATATACATCATTTTTGAAGTTATTTTGTTGAATTTATGTTCCACAGAATTTATGAGAATATTCTAAAAAAAATTTCTTTGAATAGTAAAAATAAATTTTGAGGTTTGATATATGTTTAATGACATCATAATTGTGTAATAATTATGTAATAATTATTCAACCACAATGAAAAACTTAAAATGTGTTATTCTATTAATATATAGTATTTTAATATATTTAAACAATATCTAAACCTATATGTTACATAACTAAGTATAAAATGGAGTCTTTAACATTAAAAGTCATATTTTGTGGATACTTTACCCTTCCATTAAAAATTAGTAATATAATATGATGTTTAGTTATTTCAGTTCAAAATGGCATAAAGTATTCCCCATATTGAATAAAACCTATGAAAAAACCATGGTCAAGCCCATGTTCTTTCATTTTCCACAACATAGATTTCCAATGCCAATATTTGGAAATTAATAAACAAATCCTCCACTATTGCTATAAATTACCACATAATAATCCAATTCCATTCACTCCAAATCCTTCCTCCGTGGTTCTCTATTAGTTTTACCTCCCATGTATTCTGCCCAAGGTTTCTTATATCCCCCATGGTCCCAATCCTCAAGTCATAGGAGTTGTATTTCAAGGTATGTAAATTCTTCATCCTTTCGGTTAAATTCAAGAACCATTTTTTGTATATTTCTTATAATAATTATGATTACTCTATTAAAAAAATTATACAACCATTACTTACAAATTATGTTTCCTCAGTGGGATTCCCTTCTCCACTCGCATTCTATCCTTTTATAATCCCAATTTTTATCCCCTTTGTATAGTTGGATTTACTTCTCAAAATTTCTCTCTTCTCCTAAAACAATTATCTTTCATTTTAAATTTTTGAATACCCAATCCTCTTTCATTTACTAGGGTATTCATATATATGTAAAAATTATTCAATTTATTCATTCTTTGATTAACAAACTTGAAACCTATTGTGATGACCCAGACTCTCTTGGTCTTTCCCTTTGCCAAAATCCGGGTTCTAAAGGAGTGGTGTCTCGGTGAGACTAATCGGTGAGACCGATCGGTGAGACTGGTCGGCGAGATCGATCAGCGAGACCAATCGGAGAGACCGATCGGTGAGACAGATCGATGAGACCGATCGGTGAGACAGATCGGCGAGACCCATCGGTGAGACCGATCTGTGAGACCGATCGGTGAGACCGATCGGCGAGACCGATCGGTGAGACAGATCGGCGCGACTGATCGGTGAGACCGATCAGCGTCACCCGGCCTTGTCAAGTTGTTTCCAGTAGCGCTCCTTTGCGTAAATAGGGTTTCAAACCATGTCCTGACTCGTTTAACCATGTTTTTAAGACCCGTAATGCCCATAAGAGATTTAATTAAATGCTTCATCAATTCATGAGTCGGCTTAAACCACCTGACCCCCTTTTTATGATGAGTGGAGCCGCATGGTCAACCCACGACCCCCGTGCCTTACGCGGTTTCGCGTTTTCACCTCAACCATCCCCGGCTCTTATAAACTAAGGGTTAGGCATGGTTTCTCCTTTCCTCGATAGTGGCTTTCCACAAACAGCTTTTGGTGCATCGGGCATGCCGCATCGTTATCCGTAAAGTTCCGCTCCCCCGGCCTAAACGTCGATCATCTATCAACAAGTAGGGAATTTCTCCTTCATCTCTCTCTTTTGTGTATCATGTGGGGTGGGCATGCTTTTGATCCTGTAAAATTGGGTAAACCAGACCTAATTAAAGATAATGAACGAATTCTATAAAGAAAGAAGTGGGGGGTTGTGATTGTTGATGTTGTCTTATACTTTGATGTTGTTTCTTCTATGACCATCTTGTTGAGTTGTGATGTCTTATGCCTCCTGAAAATCGAGGCTGTTGGTAGTCGTTGTTTGTGCATTGATAAACCCTGCTAATGTTTTAAATGGCTTGTTTGTGGTTATAAACTCCTGCTATGAAAAATGAATCGGTTAATCACGTATATCCGGCTGAAAAATTGAAAGCACAAGGATCAACCCTTCTGTGATAACTCCCGGTTATAACACACGGAATTTGAATCATGGAGTGTGTTAAGTCGTTTAAATCTGAAAATACTTGCAAGGCCCTGTTATGTTGATGGTGGTAGTTGGTTGTGTTCCTTTCGGGTCAATTGCTGGAAATGTGGGAGGGGATGGGATCCCCTGTTCTTTTATACTCTCGGTGGTTGTGTGAATTTGGGGGATGGGATCTCCTGTTGGTATGGATTCGGTGGTTGTGAGTTTTAAGACCGGGTGGATAATTGTTTATATCACAAATTAGGGTGGAGTCCTCTGTTGTTGAGAACCAGGTGTGGAAGTTTTGACTGTTGTTTGACTGTTTACTTTCCTAGACATATGCCTATGCCTACTAGTTGCCCAGTAGTGCTTAAACATAAACGTTATTACTGAATGTAAAATAAGAAAGGGGATACATGGGTTGTTGGCGTGAGTCGTGACTCGGACTGTGTTTTTGTCATCTGTAGGTTGTCTGAAGGAAAACCTAGCTTTGGGTGAGTGCTTGTCACATATATATATATATATATATATATATATATATATCTGTAGCTTTGTGTTTCTTATTCGAGCCCCACCCAAGTTGAGCACTTAGTGTCGAACACCCCCATTTCATGGGGGATGGTGTTTTTCGCAACACTATTCTTAGTGGCTAGTTATTAGCTCCTTTTTTTCTCCCTTTCCCGGATAGCCCAAGTATCTTCAGGCAGGCTGTGATGGCCTGAAGTCCATTATTAGCCCAAGAACCTTCGGGTGGGGTAGTGTGGTGGTTGGCTAGGTGTGTGCGTCAGGTGGTTTCCCAAGCGTCTTTGGGATGAGGCCCAGGTGTCTTCGTGCGTGGCAGTAGATCCTTTAGCCCAGGTGTCTTTGGGCGTGGTGGTGGTTGTTCTATCCTAGGTGTTTGCAGGCATGGTTACATGTGACAGTTGTGGCCCAGTTGTGTGCGGGCGGGATTTCGGCAGTGGGACTACGTGTGGTTGTGGCCCAGGTGTGTGTGGGCGGGTGTGGCAGTGGGACTGCGGTGAGAATGGCGGGATTGGTCTGATGCGTAGGATGTCTCAATAACCAGTGGGAAAGTGGCGCGGGGTACCCAAACATCGGTGTTCTCTTATTATATATATTACTTTACTTGCGTTATTTGGGGAGTGAGCCTTGGTGAGGCCTGGGATGGATAGTTTTCCATGTTAGGTGTTTGGTTTACTCTTTTTCTCACGGGACTTTAGTACGTTCCCCCACTTGTGCACGAGAGTTTTGGTTTTCCCTACTGAGTGTACTTGTATGCTCAGCCTACGTATATAAAACTACTTTCAGGTTTCCAGGAGGACTTTGGGGATCACGCGGGACCTTACTAGCTCGGACCCTTGGAGCAGTGGTAGTTGTTGTTTCTCTTTTCCCTTTGGTACGTACCTTGTAGTCACCTTTTTCACTTTTTGGCTTTTACTTTTGAAACATGCATGTGGGAATGGTTTACTTTTGGATTTACTTTTCTTTCTACCTTGGTGTTGTTCGGTTTTCTTCTCCTTATCTCTCTATCCTATAAAATAAAAAGGGTAATGCCTTCCATTTGCGAGAACTTTCTATACCCTTGGTGCTAGTCACCACTTCGGGACCTATTGAAGGCGGGTTTCGGGGGTCATTATCTCTCCTTCAACTTAAAGAAATAAGGGCCTGGCAATCTTCCGACCCTTCCCTCCTTTTGGTGAAGGCGGGTCGTGACAGAATGGTATCAGAGGTGATGGCTGAGAGATAGGACGGAGTCTGGAGTTAGGCACAGTGAGGATTGCATGGGATTGTAAGGCAACGGTGTTGGGTGACCTTGGAGTGTGAATTAGGCCAGGGAAGACCGGCTAGGACACGGGATTTTAGGGCCCCCCGTGGTCCGATGCAAAGACTCTGGACCTACCAAACGACCAAGTGAGGCCACACTGATTGAAGGGTAGAGACCCTAGGAAAGGTACATGCATCATAATGACTTGTGTTCTTGTGTTTCTGGGATGTCTTGGGAATTAAGAATAAATTAAATCTTAAGAAGTTTTAAGAACGATATTCTGCACTACTTGGGCTTAGGCATTCCTTGTATACCTTGCAGTTATTGCACCTGGAAAGCGACCACGTATGGTACAGGCGATCGAGGCCCCTGAGACTACATTGGCCAATCGGCAGAGAGCAGATCGAGAGGAAGAAGACGACCAGTGGCAGAAGACTCTTCGAGCCTTCCAGCGACAGGCCCTCGAGAAGTAGAGGGCAGCACCTCCGATATGAAGACGGAAGGCTAGCTAGAGGAGCTAGTTATAGCCTTCGGCCTGATTCAGGCCCCGACTGAGTACTGGGTTCCCCTGGCCATTATCCAGATGTGGGGAGTGGCACGTCAATGGTGGATGCTTTACCTGGGGGAGAAAAGAGAGTCTGAGGTGGCTTGGGTGGATTTCGAGAAAGAGTTCGGGGCGGAATTCCTCTCCTCGATGATGAAGGCAGAAAATAGGCAGGAACTACTCTCCCTCTAGTAGGGGAATATGTCTATGAGGGATCTAGGGATCAGGTTCAAGGACCTCCTACGTTTTTCTCTGGACCTCTTTCCCGATGAGGAGTCATGGGCAAGACGTTTGGAGGAGGCACTCCGACCCTCCCTCCAGTATGATGTTACCCCCTTTACCCTGCTGACGTACTTAGAGGTCCAGAAGAAGGCCGAAGTGGTGGAGCGGATGCATGCTCTAGGGGGAGTGTCGCGAGAGGGGATCCAGCTGGGACCATCAAAGGGGAAAGCCGTCAGCACCATGCCTCCAGCGTCAGGACCCTCTAGGTTCCGACCCGCAGGGAGCAGGCCGCAGTATTTTCAGTTTCGATCCCCCGGTCCTCGCCCTTTTCCTATGGGCCCGGGACCACGATGCTTCATCTGTGGGAGCCCTAGTCATCTCCGGAGTTAGTGCCCAGACCGGGTGCAGTACAGCAGTGGCAGTCAGCCCCAGCACCCGCCCCAGCAGCAGCTTCCAGCCAGACCTTTCTAGCTGCAGCAGTAGGGACAGTGAGCTCCCGCTCCTCCGAGGGAAGACGTAGGAGGAGGCCGACCTCAGGGCGCTCCACAGGGACCTCGACTAGGGCGTGGTTGGGGAGGTGGCTGACAACCGAGGCGCAGGGGAGCTGGGTGTGGAAAGTTGCACGCTGTAGAGGCAGCAGTCCCAGCAGGGCCAGAGGTTGTTCGAGGTACGATCAGTCTGTTTAGCACTCTTTCTTATGCTTTGTTCGATACAAGAGCTTCGCACTCCTTTGTTGCACCTAGTCTAGACCATGCCTTGGGTCTAGATGCCGAGAGACATTTAGTGCCCCTGGTGTTGAGCACACCAGTTGGAGGTCAGACCGACTTGTTGTTCATTTGTTGGGGATGTAGACTGATGATAGGGCCACATCAGTCGGTTCAGGATCTTCTTCTGCTACAGATTCAGCCATACAATGTCATCCTAGGCATCGACTGGCTATTTTCTGTGTGCGCCGTCATCGACTGTTTTCGAAGAAGGGTTGTGTTCTCAGACTTGGGCAGCCGGCGTGTTACCTTCACCGGCGAGCGGAGCAGTCCGAAGGGAAACAGGAGAGAGGAACCTCTCCTCTCCTTGTTGACCGAGCTAACGGTAGAATCAGTAGATGTGGAAATGGTGGAAGTGCCAGAGATCGTCCATGAGTTTATGGACATCTTTCCTGAAGAGGTGACGAATCTACCCCCTCAACGTGATATCGAGTTCGGGATAGACCTGCAGCCCGGCGCTCGTCCAATCTCGATGGCTCCTTACCGGATGGCACCTTCGGAGCTACGGGAGTTGCAGATACAGATTGACGATCTCATGAAGAGGGGTTATGTTCATCCGAGTGCATCACCGTGGGGTGCTCCAGTCTTGTTTGCAAAGAAGGAAGATGGAGGTATTAGGCTGTGCATAGACTACAGGAGGTTGAATCAGGTGATGATCAAGAATCGCTACCCTCTCCCAAGGATAGATGATCTTTTTGACCAGCTGAAAGGGGCAGGATGGTTCTCGAAGATCGACCTGCGGTCTGGGTACCACCAGCTGAGGGTGAAAGAGAGCGACATCCCGAAGATAGCGTTCAGGTGCAGGTATCGACACTTCGAGTTCGTAGTCATTCCCTTCGGTGTTACGAACACCCCGGTCGTGTTCCTGGGGCTTATGAACTCCATCTTCTGGGAGTACCTGGATCGGTTCGTGGTTGTGTTCATCGACGACATCCTGGTCTACTTTAGATCATAGGAGGACCATGCAGAGCACTTGAGGACAGTTTTGGAGGTCCTCCGACAGCACCAGCTATATGGAAAGTTGTCAAAATGAAAGTTCTGGACACGAGGAGTGCACTTCCTCGGGCACGTAGTGTCTGAGCAGGGGATAGCGGTCGACCCATCAAAGGATGAGGCAGTTGTTTCTTGGGCAGCACCCAAGAATGTGGAAGAAGTCCGAAGTTTCCTCGGGCTGGCAGGTTACTACCGGAGATTCGTACCCAACTTCTCTCGAGTAGTAGCCCCTTTGACGGCCCTGACCAAGAAGGACCAGGCCTTCTTATGGAGTGAGCAATTCCAGTCATCCTTCATCTATCTGAAGGAGAAGTTGGTCAGTGCCCCAGTGCTGAGATTACCAGAAGAAGGGGTGGCCTATGAGGTATTCTGCGATGCTTCGGGACAGGGCCTGAGATGCGTGTTGATGAAGCGACGAGGGGTGAACTCTTATGGGTCCAGGAAGCTGCGTTCCCATCAGCATAATTACGCCACCCATGACCTAGAGCTTGCAGCGGTCGTTTTTGCGCTATAGTTATGGCGGCACTACCTCATCGGGGAACGCTTTGTGGTCTTCACGGATCACAAAAGCTTGAGGTATATCTTCTCCCAGCGGGACTTAAACCTGCGACAGTGGAGATGGGTGGAGTTCCTCCAGGATTACGACTTCTAGATCTCATATACTGAGGGCAAGGGAAATGTGGTGGCCGATGCTTTGAGCAGGAGGACGCAGAAGGATGCGGTTCGAGAGTCGTCGGACGCCTGGAAGGCAATGGAAGAGTTGGTTGCCTTACACCTGGATGCGACGATGGATAGCGGCAGAGGCTGCCTATATCAGATGACAGTTCAGTCATCCCTGTTTTAGTAGGTGGAAGAGTCTCAGTGGGGAGACCTAGAGTGTGAAGTGATGCGTGACCAAGTTGACCAGGGCAATGCTCTGGAAGGATGGACCGAGGATGGTCAGAACTAGATTCTTTTCTAGGGAAGGTTGTTTGTCCCAGTGGCGATGCGCGGCAGGGTTCTCAGTGAGTTCCACAGCTCACCCCTGGTGGTACACCCCGGAGTTTCCATGATGTACCAGGGTTTGAAGAAGCAGTTTTGGTGGCCCGGAGTTAAGCGAGTAGTGGCAGAGGTTGTGGCCAAGTGCCTAGTGTGTCAGCAAGTGAAGGCTGAACACCGAGTTCCAGGCGGCCTACTACAGCCCCTAGGTGTCCCCAAGTGGAAGTGGGATGACATCTCAATGGATTTCGTCACGGGACTACCCAAGGCCCAAGGAGGGTATGACGCCATCTGGGTGGTAGTGGACAGGTTGACGAAATCGGCTCACTTTCTGGCGATCAGGGAGTCGAGTGCTGTGGATGCTTTGGCACAAATTATGTGGATGATGTGGTGCGGTTTCATGGAGTCCCGAGGTCTATAGTCTCAGATAGGGATGCACGGTTTACCTCATGGGTCTGGAGAGGATTTCACCATGCGTTTGGCACCCAGTTACGCCTTAGCACTGCTTTCCATCCCCAGAAAGATGGACAAACGGAGCACACCATCCAGACCTTGGAGGATATACTGTGAGCATGTGTTCTGGACTCAGTACAGTCATGGGTGAAATACTTGCCTCTGGTAGAGTTCTCCTACAATAATAGCTACCACTCTACCATTGGCATGGCCCCGTTTGAGGCTTTGTACGGGAGGCCATGTCGTTCGCCTGTGTGTTGGACCGAAGTAGGAGAGGCAGGCATCCTTGGTCCGGAGGTGGTGCAGAACACGATAGAGAAGGTTCAGCTCATACGGGAAAGGTTGAAGGCAGCCTAGGACCGATAGAAGTCGTATGCTGATACCAGGAGGAGGCCCTTAGAGTTTGAGGTTGGGGACCACGTGTTCTTAAAGGTCTCCCCTCGGCATGGGCTGTGGAGGTTCGGCAAGGGGAGTAAGCTTTCCCCTAGGTTCATCGGACCCTTCCAAGTGTTGCGGCGGGTCGAGGAAGTGGCTTACCAGCTAGCGTTGCCACCGCCGCTACTAAGGATACATGATTTCTTTCATGTGTCCCAGCTCCATCGGTATCTTCACGACGATTCGCACATCCCTGATTGGGGTGAGCTGGACATCGAGGATGACGTGACCATTGTGGAGAGACCAGTGGTGATCGAGGATCGCAAAGAAAAGGTGCTTCGCGGGTGAACCATTCCCTTGGTACGTGTGTTGTGGAGACATGGTGGGCTTGGGGAGAGTACGTGGGAGAGGGAAACACAGATGCGTACCCAGTACCCAGAGTTGTTTTAAGTTTTGTTCCATGTTGTACCTGTTGTGATAGAACTCTTTGTCTTTTGGATATAAAATGTACTGGTTTTCTTCCTCTACTTGTGTGTGAAAACCCCCGGCTATAGGGAAGGAGAGAACCCGACCCCTAATCAAGACGCATTAAGGTGGATGCGATTAAACCCGTGCGGGCGAGTCAGTGCCGCCCAAAGCAGATAATATCTTGACATGGGGGAAGAGACTCCCCAACCCACGTGCCCAGGCAGTTTGGCCTGGTATGTTTCTTGGTTCGTGACGGGAAGATGTTCATAGTTAGCGATGAGGTTCACTCTTGAGAGGTATCTTTTGGGGTGGTTGTTCGGACCCGCCCCTTCCTTCTGGGTTGTCTAAATTCTTGGGGACGAGAATAGTTTGAGAGGTATCTGATGTGATGAGCCAGACTCTCTTGTTCCTTCCCTTTTCCAAAATTCGGGTTCTAAAGGAGTGGTGTCTCAGTGAGACCGATCGGTGAAACCGATCAGCGTCACCCGACCTAGTCTAGTTGTTTCCAGTAGCGATCCTTTGCGTAAATAGGGTTTTAAACCCTATTCTGACTCGTTTAACCGTGTTTTTAAGACCCGTAACGCCCATAAGAGTTTCAATTAAAGGCTTCATCAATTCATGAGTCTGCTTAAACCACCTGACCCCCTTTTTATGACGAGTGGAGCCACGTGGTCAACCCACGACCCCTGCGCCTTATGCGTTTTCACGTTTTCACCTCAACCGTCCCCGGCTCTTATAAACTAAGGGTTAGTCATGGTTTCTCCTTTCCTCGATAGTGGATTTTCACAAATAGCTTCTGGTGCATCGGGCCCGCCGCATCGTTATCCATAAAGTTCCGCACCCCCGGCCTAAACGTCGATCATCTATCAACAAGTAGGGAATTTCTCCTTCGTATCTCTCTTTTGTGTATCATGCGGGGTGGGCGTGCTTTTGATCCTGTATAATTGGGTAAACCAGACCTAATTAAAGATAATGAACGAATTCTATAAAGAAAGAAGGGGGGGCCATGATTGTTGATGTTGTCTTATACATTGATTTTGTTTCTTCTATGACCATCTTGTTGAGTTGTGATGGCTTATGCCTCCTGAAAATCGAGGCCGTTGGTGGTCGTTTTTTGTGCACTGATGAACCCTACTGATGTTTTAAATCGCTTGTTTGTGGTTATAAACTCCTGCTATGAAAAATGAATCAGTTAATCGCGTATATCTGGCTGAATAATTGAAAGCACCAGGATCAACCCTTCTGTGATAACTCACGGTTATAACACACGGAATTTGAATCATGGAGTGTGTTAAGTCATTTAAATCTGAAAATACCTTCAAGGCCCTGTTGTGTTGATGGTGATAGTTGGTTGTGTTCCTTTCGGGTCAATTGCTGGAAATGTGAGAGGGCATGGGATCCCTTGTTCTTTTATACTCTCGGTGGTTGTGTGAATTTGGGGGATGGGATCTCCTGTTGGTATGGATTCGGTGGTTGTGAGTTTTAAGACAGGGTGGATACTTGTTTATATCACAAATTGGGGTGGAATCCTCTATTGTTGAGAACCAAGTGTGGACGTTTTGACTGTTTTTTGACTGTTTACTTTCCTGGACTTATGCCTATGCCTACTAGTTGCCCAGTAGTGCTTAAACATAAACGTTATTACTGAATGCGAAATACGAAAGGGGACACAAGGGTTGTTGGCGTGAGTCGTGACTCGGACTGGAGTGTTGTTGTGATCTGTAGGTTGTCTGAAGAAAAACCTAGCTTTGGGTGAGTGCTTATCACAAATATATATATATATATATATATATATATCTGTAGCTTTGTGTTTCTTATTCGCGCCCCACCCAAGTTGATCACTTAGTGCCGAACACCCCCATTTCATGGGGGAGGGTGTTTTTCCCAACACTATTCTTAGTGGCTGGTTATTAGCTCCTTTTATGCTCCCTTTCCCGAATAGCCCAAGTATCTTCGGGCAGGCTGTGATGGCCTGAAGTCCATTATTAGCCCAAGAACTTTCGGGCAGGGTAGTGTGGTGGTTGGCCAGGTGTGTGCGGAAAGTGGTTTCCCAAGCGTCTTCGGGATGAGGCCCAGGTGTCTTCGGGCATGGCAGTGGATCCTTTAGCCTAGGTGTCTTCGGGCGTGGTGGTGGTTTTTTTGGACTAGGTGTTTGCAGGCATGGTTACATGTGACAGTTGTGGCCCAGGTGTGTGCGGGCGGGATTTCAGCAGTGGGACTGCATGTGGTTGTGGCCCAGGTTTGTGCGGGCGGGTGTGTCAGTGGGACTACGATGAGAATGGCGGGATTGGTCTGATGCGTAGGATGTATCAATAACCAGTGGGAAAGTGGTGCGGGGTACCCAAACATCGATGTGCTCTTATTATATATATTACTTGACTTGCGTTATTTGGGGAGTGAGCCTTTGTGAGGCCTGTGATGGATAGTTTTCCTTGTTAGGTATTTGGTTTACTCTTTTTCTCATGGGACTTTAGTACGTTCCCCCACTTGTGCACGAGAGTCTTGGTTTTCCCTACTTAATTCACTTGTATGCTCACCCTACATATATAAAACTGCTTTCAGGTTTCCAGGAGGACATCGGGGATCACGCAGGACCTTACTAGCTTGGACCCTTGGAGCAGTGGCAGTTGTTGTTTCTATTTTCCCTTTGGTACTTACCTTGTAGTCACCTTTTACACTTTGTGGCTTTTACTTTTGAAACATGCATGTGGGAATGGTTTACTTTTGGCTTTACTTTTCTTTCTACCTTGGTGTTGTTGGGTTTTCTTCTCCTTATCTCTCGGTCCTATAAAATAAAAAGGGCAATGCCTTCCATTTGCGAGAATTTTCTATACCCTTGGTGCTAGTCGCCACTCTAAGACCTATTGAAGGTGAGTTTCGGGGGTCATTATCTCTCCTTCAACTTAAAGAAGGAAGGGCCTGAAAATCTACTGACCCTTCCCTCCTTTTGGTGAAGGCGGGTCGTGACACCTATATTTCCATTCAATGGGTTGATAATGACATAAGTATTATATTTTTAAAAACTTTTGAAATACCATGATTTTAATATGAAACATATTATTTTAATTATACATGGGTTATTGATGAAATGTTTTATTATGATAAATTTGGATCATATTATATAATACATAATAATGTTGTTACTTAAAATATCTTAAATTAATTGGGTAAAATAATTTAATCTCTATAGATGAATGTTTTATGATACATTGGCGAATAACCTTGGTAGTTTTCATTTACCACACCCTAGTGATTAAACTTTATGATATGATTATAAATGTATAAGTTAAATTTTTAAATCTATTTCAGTTTTATGATTCAAATTATTTTTATTATGATATTCCTCATGTTCTATTTATTATTATATAATGATATTCCTCATGTTCTTATTGATATTCCTCTAGATCACAAGTATACGGTTTCCCATTCTTATCCCCTTTCTCAGCCTTATGATCACCAATTCCATTGATGTATATCCACACGTTTTGAGATACTATAAATGAAATTATAATGAACTTCTTAAGAAGACTTTAAATTGGATTAGAATAATGTTTTATGTTTTCATGTCTTATGTACCTTATTTCTAAGAAAAAAATATTAAAGGATCCTATGTGTGTACAGTGTAATGAAAAGTAACAAAATGAAAAGGTATAATGGCATAGTTGGTATCAAAGATAGTATATTAATTTGAAGGAATTATAATTTTCAAACATTAGGAAGAATCCTAGGAATAATTTTAAATTTAAGAAAATATCATGGTATTTTGCTAAATATTAAGTAAATGGTTTCTATGAAAAGAAAACACTATCTGGATATGAACAAGTTGATGTCGGTCTAGTACAGATGTATCTAGTGGTAACACCCAAAAACACCACATTGAGATAGAATTAAATAGAAACTTGTGCGTGAAAATGAACATTGTTTCACTCGTGGTTTGACACTCCCATGGTATAAGTTTTTTTAATCACAAAAATATTATGGACCACTATGAAGGATTTATAGAAAATGAATTTGTTTCCCAATAAATATATATATATGAATAAAGTTTTAAGATATAAAATTCTATTATAATTATGAGATTCTAAAAACTAACACATTTCTCATAATGGTTTACCTTATTCAGAAAATGAAACAAAATGGGAGGAACCATATAAACGGTTATCACGATGAACCATGCGCTGGTAGCCCTCCAATGGAAGACAGAATGGAAAACATCCAGAGAATGATGAATCAACTCACACATGTTATGAAGAATAAATTTAATCGAACTGATATACCATATTGAGCTCGAAGTGAAAATTTTCAAATGAGTACATTCTGTGTAAATGATTGCATTCTTCCAGTAGATCTACCGATATGTTGATTGTTGGATAATGGATATACTCTATAGAAATTATATTTTATGTAATCTATTTTTTATTCAAATAGAAAGTGACCCTAGCTATGTACCTCAAGATGGAGAAGTTGATCAGTAGTAGACACTGATTAAAAACAAGAAGCCAATGGTGGATATTGATTTTATGGGGTGGGAATAGTTTAGGGGATCCTTTTTGAATAAATAATTTCCTTATTCAATGAAAATGAAAATGGAGAAGGAATTTTTGGTGGTTAATCAGAAAGAATATGAATTTTTAGGAAGCAATAAAATGAACTTTATGAACCTTTATCATTAAACATCTAGATTTTTTATGGATGATAATAGAATAGTTGATGGATTCTATAGTGTACTAAGACCCCATCTACTAGTAAATATAGAAAATAAATACTATGAAGGAAATGATGAGATTGTACGGAGTGATTTGAAGGATCAACTAGAGTTTAGAGAGACAAAGTTGTCACATAAATCAATTAAAAATAAAATATCATTGGAGGAAAAAATAAGCATAATCATTGATCATGTAAGAAGAGGAAATAAAGTGAAATTTTCCATGTTAAAAAAATGTGGGAAGAAGTTTTGTGGGAACTGCTTTCCTGGGAGTGGAAAATGATACAAGTTTAGAAGAGGTGGCTATATTTCTCAGAACAATCACAGTGAGGTGAAACCTCAACATCTCAACACTAATGAAAAGGGGGTGATGGTGTTTCCCATACTGATATCCAATTCTATATGTATAGAAAACCAAGGAACATTTCAAATAACTTTCCAAATAATATGTTATTAAAGGGGAATCACCATTAACCTCAGATAAATCTAAGGGACAATGTTCAAGAATTTTCTATCACAGTAGCTAAAGTAGAAGTTCCAAATGATGTGGTGGAAGGTACGCTCTTTATTCTATCAAATCTAGTAAGTACTTTCTTTGATTCTAGTTATATGCATTCCTTTAATTCCTCTATGTGTGCATAGAATATAAAATCAATCCTTAAATAGTCTCATCAAAAATAGGGTAGTAATTCCCATAATGTAATTTTACATTAAATTAGGGATGAACACACTCTCAATGTATAATGATTATATCAACTACATAAGTAATGAACCCTCAGTAGTATTGAATGAAAAACCGAAAGTAATTTTCAAAGGATATATATCTCGACCTGAGATTTCCATAGAAGCACCTCCCAGAGCCTTCATTATGTATATGATTGGTGAATAGAGAAAAGGAAATGAGTATAGGAATATAAAATTTCTCCATCGTTCAAGAATACATTGATGTATTTCTTGATGAGATTCCTAGAACTCCATATAAAACAAGGTATATTTAACCATTGAACTCATGAATGGATCCAATATGTTATCAAAGACCCCATATAGAATAAAAAATGTGGAATTTTATGAATTAAAGAAACAACTTCAAGATATTTTAGGCAAACGTTTGGTCTAACCAAGTGCATCACCTCAAGGAGTAGTTGTTCTCTTTTTGAAAATAAGTATAGATCAATATGGATACACATTGATTATATGGAACATAATGGGATCACATTGATGAATATGTACGCTCTCCCAAGGATTGAAGATTTATTTTAACAACTTAAGGGGGCTCAATTCTTCTCCAAGATTGATCTTTGATCTGGTTGTCATCAATTAAGGGTGAAGAAAGAATATAGTTCAAATACCCCCATCTGATGAAGATGTGGATATTATGATTTTGTTGTTATTCCCATTGGTTTGACTAATTTCCAACTATATTTATGGATTTTTTTAATAGTCTTTAATGGATATATTGATAAAGTTTTGGTAGTTTTTATTGAATATATTATTATATGTTACAAAATTAATGAGGATCATGAGGGTCATCAAAGGGTTATATTGAAAAGTATACGGATTGAGATTCTATTTGGAATGTTCATAAAATAATAAATTTTGTTATAAAAAGTTTCTCTTTTTGGGGAACATCGAAACCAATGAAGTAATATTATTTGACCCTTACAAGAAAAACAATTTAGAGGAGTGGCCTCATCCTATAATAGTAACTGAGCCTCATAGATTCCTTTGTTTAGAAATATATTATATGAGGATTTTGAAATTAAATCAAGACTATATAATCCACTAACAAAATCAACTTGAAAATGGGATGCATTCATCAGAATTATGGAGTGTGGATAAATATTCCAATATATGATGAAGATATTGGTTACTACACCACTATTAACTCTACCCTCTATTAGAAAAAGATTCTTTATTTTAATTATGAAACATTGAATGGGATTGGGCATGTACTCATGAAAAATTACAAGGTTCTTGTTTATTCATCTCATTAGGTAAAACATCATGAGTAGAATTATTAAATGCATGTCTTGGACCTATCTGTTGTTGTTTTAATCTAAAACTGTGGTGGAACTGTATTTTAGGAGATAAAGTGTATATATACCCAGACCACCAATCTTTGAAGTATATATACAAACAAAAGTTATTGAATGTGAGAAAATAAATACTATTAGATCTTCCTAAATACTATGAATTCTCAAATCATTATCACCTTAGAATAGAACAAAATGTAACTGATGGATTACGTAGGAAAGAACCTATTATGATTGAAATTATGAGGATTTAATGAGATCCCTTGATCAAAGACCTAGTAAAATTGGAAATGGGAATATTAAGGGGAGGGAAACAATCAAACCAATCCCAATAGATTTCTCAACCATCAAAACTTGAGTTGATCAAGGAAACACAATAAAAATTTCCCATGTTACAGAAGAAGATAGAGAATGTGAAGAATGGTATGTTTCATGAGTTTAGTATTTATCTAGAAGGTGTACCAAATTTTCATTCAAGAAAATGTGTTCCATTTATTTTTGTAATAGAGAATTATAGGAAGATAAATCTCATAGATCTAGATTATCTATACATCCTAAAAGCACTAAAATGTATAGGGACATTTGTTATCATTATTGATGGAAGAAAATGATAGGGATACTATTTACTACACTGAAAGGTTCTTGGTGTGTCAACAAGTGAAGGCAGTGTGACAACATACTAATGGGGTATGCAGCCACTACCCCTACCAATGTGGGAGTGGGAAAATATCACTATGGACTTTGTCATTGTTCTCCTAATAACATCCAAATGAAACAATGTGATATGGGTTATAGTGGACTAACTCACCAGGAATTCCCATTTTATCGCTATTTGTGATGATTTCCCTCTTGACCAACTTTCCATGATTTAAATAAAGGAAGTAGTGATGTTTCATTGGGTTCCACATTCTTTCATTTCTGATCATGATACAAGGTTCATCACAAAATTCACGATAACTCTTAAACATGTCATAATTACTGAATTGAATTTCAATATGGTGTACCTCCCCCAAACTTATTGCAATATGAATGGACTATTTAGACAATCAATGACATGATAAGAAAATTCTCAATGTAATTTGAAGGTGGATGAGACCAAAATCTCCCATTATTTGAGTTCTTAGACAAAAATAACTTCCATTTGATTATTAAAATGGCACCCTATGAAGATCTATATAGGAATTGATTTAGAACTCCCAATTGTTGGGATGAAAATTGTGAGATAAATCTTATTAGACCTGATCTTTTATAAGGGATAACAAAACAGCATCATTCCATCCAACAACAAATTAAGGCTGGTCAGAGTCAGCGTAAGAGCTATCTTGAAAAACATCAAAGGGACTTCGATTTTGATGTCAGGTATAGTTTCTTCTATATAAAATCACTATATAACATATTAATGTGGGTTGGAAACAAAGATATTCTTAGACCTAAGTACACTGGCCCCTATGAATTCATTGATCGCATATGAGAAAGGTCACACTAGCTTGCACGTCCACCAAATCATTCTCATGTTCAAGATGTATTCCATGTATCTCTCTTTAGGAAGTTCATAAATGATCCCACCAATGCACTAAATATGAATTTTGTACAACTAAAACATGACCTCTCTTATGAGGACCAGTCTATTGAGATTGTATACCATTAATATATTTCCAACACAATAAGTCTAACCTCCTCATGAATTTTTTTATGAACCATAAATATAAATAAATGATGTGGGAACCAGAGGGGACAATGAGAAAGAAGTGCCCATGCCTTTTCTAAACTGATAGAACAAGTTCAAATAGCTTAGAATAAATTTATTGAGGGGGAAGAATGTAACGACTCAAAATTTTTGAATGATAATTGTTCCCCGAAAATGTGTGTTATATTATATTATACACTGAAAAAACATATATCTTCAATAATGAAGTAAATATAATGGGAAATGTGATTATCTGGATTATAAAATTATGTGAACATTTTCCAATTATAAACATTGCTAAGTATGACAATTAGAAACAATACAATTGATAATAATGTTAATGTAATAATTAGTGTTTATAAGTAAAATTTGGCAAAGGATAATTGATATATAAATACGAGTCAATGGCCTAAACAACATGAGTCAAGTAGTTCGAATCCCATTTTTGTGAACATGAGATGGAGGTATCATCACTAGGGATCTCCCTCGACCACACCCAAGTCGAGCTTCAATAAGTGAATCATGAATTAAATATATTATGGAATAAGTTCATGTTAGTGGAGATTATCACTCAACCGATGTTAGTCGAGCCACCTCATGAAACTACCCCTATCGCACACCTTACCCATAAGGTGTACTAGGGTGTAATAAGAGGATACATGTCCCATAAGTGGTTAAATAAAATTAAATTCCATAGTATAAATAAAAAATTTCACTATTTCAGTTTTATGAATTGTTTTTATTGATAAAAAATAGGTTTAATTAATCTTGAATTTGATAAATATTCTTTTCTTACCCAACTTTTACTTTTAAAAGAAATATATCATTATAATAAACTAGTTTATAAAACATTATAAATATTTTAATGAAATATATTGTTGGAAACACATTTTTTAAAATATAAATAATAAATTAATTTGGTTATGTCCTTAAAAAATTTTAAATCTCAAAAATTTTTCTATTTTTATTCAACCCCAAATTTTGTTTAATAAATAATAATTTTTATGTTTAAAAACAATATTTCTCTTATTTATAAAATTATTATGTTAAAATAAACATAATTTTTAAAATCATCACTTCTAATTTTTGTTATGGTGAATTTATGAGAATTATCTAAAATACATTATTTTTCTGTGAGTTGTAAATATACAGTTTGAGGTTTTTAGCATCTTTAATTTCATCACAATTTTATCATAATGATTTAATAATTAGTTAAATAAAATCCGAAACTCAAAATATGTTAGTTTATTAATATCATGTATTTTAATTGACTGTAATCAATTTCAAAACAAATAAATTACATTCTGATATCTAAAATGGAAACTTTTTAATTAAAAATAGTATTTTGGTGAAACATTACTTTTACATTACAAATGAAGTTATATAAAATTATTTTTAGTAAATCCTATGGTTTTTATTTTTTCACAACATAGATTTACAGTACCTATATTTGGAAATTAATAAAAAAAATCCACCACATTTTCTCTAAACACACCCCCACCATTTCCCAATTTCCATTCTATCCCAAGACATCCTCCATGAATATATTATAGATTTATCTACCAATGAGTCCTAAAAATGTTTCCTAAATCCCACATGGTTTCAATCCTCATGACTTAGGAGTTACTTTTCTAGGTAACAGAATTATTCTTCATTTCTCTTCAATTCAAGAACCATTTTTTTACGTGTCTTTTACCAATTTTGATTAATCTCACTTACTATAGTTTAAATCCTATTAAAAATACAAAATTATGTTTATAAATTGGATACCATTGTCCCAATTCATTTTAAACATTAAAAAAAATTATACCCTTTATTCTACCATATTTACTTCTCAAAATTTCTCTCTTCTCCTTAATAAATTATCTTTCAACTTCTTTTTTTGAATACCCAAGCCTCTTTATTTTTTAAAGGGTATTATAATAAATGAAAAAATAATAATTATTTCATTTATTAAGTAATTTACATACATGAAACCTTCATTCCATTTCCATGGGTTGAAAATTACATAATGATTATTTTTAAAGTACTTTGGATATTCTAGGATTTTGATATGAAACATGTTTTCTTAGTCTCCCCAGGGTTTTTTATGAAATATTTGACTATGATATATGTTTATCACATTAAAAAATACATAAGAATTTATTTTTATAATAAGTTTAAAATTTATTTGTTAAATAATTTAATCTCCATATATGGCATGTTTTATGATTCCTTGGTGAACAACCATGTTAATTTTAATTTACAACACCATGGTGATTAACCTTGGTGATATGATTATGAATGTGTAAGTTAAATTTTGAACCCAAATTTCAATTTTATGATTCATTTTATTTTTCTCAGATATTCATCATTTTCCCTTTCTTATTTCATAATTATATTTATCACGTTCTTATTAATATTCCTCAAGATCACATTTAAATTGTTTCCCATTCTTGTACCGTTACTCGGACTTATACTAACCCTTACTGCTAATATATGTCCAAAGGATTTGGGATATAGTAAATGTACCGAGTATAAACCAATTAATAAGACTTTCAAGTTTATTAGAAAAAATATTAATGTTTTCATATATTATGTAACATATTTCTAGGAAAATAAACATTAAAAGATCCTCTATTTTTACAATGTAATGAAAAGTTATATTATAAAAAGGGACGATATCATAATAAAACTAAAGTAGACCGCCATCCATATATTCTCATCCCAATAGTTAATTTGTTCAACCACTATAGTCTTCTATTTATATTCCATAATCACATCCTATGAACTATTTAATGTGTTAATAAATGGGTATTTAGTCTATTGGGTCGTAAATGGGGTATCCAGTTTGTTCGTTATTAGTTACATAAAATATAATTCTATTTAGGATTTTATGATTGTATCACATCCTTTATAGTGTTTAATTACATTAATATTGTGGGGAATAGTTTTTTATTGCATCAATTCACTATTAAAAAATTTATACCGTTTATGGATGTTTTACGGTGTGACCATATGGGTCGCAATATCACACATATTGGTTTTCTTTATTTTTCTTTTTTATAATAAATTCATTCCCCAAACATTAATTTTCATGGATTATCACATCATGAATTGTTGATTAAAGGCCTGAATCATTGTTTTCTCAATGATTTGTCCTGGTTTCCACTTTTTCATTTATTATTGAGCTTTGGTCTTGGAATTTTCATTTCTGTATATCATCGAACATCGTCTTGATGTTGTATTCAAAAAATTTAACTGATTTTCAAAAATTTATTATATCCTTCCATAAATATATAAAAATAAAAATTACATCATGATTTACCAATTATATATTTAAAAATTCATTTTATTTTAAAATATTCATAAAAAATATGGCTCTATCAATTCCCCCCACACTTAGAATATTCATGTCCACAGGCATGTAATCTTAACAACCACATATAAAAACACCACTCTTCAAATATTTAAATTTCAAATCAATAGAACTAATTATATTTCACTTAAAATAATCAATCAAATGTCATAGAAAATAATTTACCCAACTCCTTAGTCTTTGAAGATACATACCGATCAAGAATTTTTCTTTTCCTCTTTAAAAATAATCAAATACCTTCTTACCTTTAATTTTAATTTCTCAACCAATAAATGTTGTGCAAACCACTTGTAATTTAACTCACATAAAAATTATTATTATTTATCAATAAAGGTAAAAAAATTGACTTTAATTATTCTTATACTTCATGTACAAATCAATTCCCATATTCCTACAAGGAGACAAACATCTCCATAGTGTAAAAAAAATGTTAAAATTAATCATGAGGGAATTAAATTACGGTTACGATTTCCTTGGGGATTAGGGAAGGTTGGTAATAAATAAAATAAATCAAAAATATGTTTTTTTATATATAATAATGTAATATATCAATGCATAAGGTCAATGAAATATTTTGGTAATGATTTTATCTCCCAAAACCAAAACCATGAAAGACAATAATGATATAGGTAAGAATATTGAATTAATAATATTCTCTTTCTTTTTTGTATTTTTTTCCTTATTATTGTTCATTTTATGTAAGAACCTGGTTCTTATCTTTGAGGTACGGGTTTCTTCTTTTCCTTTTCATTAAGTGTTTTTGAGAAAAATATGGAAAATGGAAAAGAATGCTAAATTTTGAAACTACACGCCATGTAATTTTCCACACGCCGTGTTCTTTTGGCCGTGTTGGGATAAGTATACAGGGCTTGTAGCCTCACCGGTGACAAAGGGTGTAGGAACCGACTACACACTGTGTAGTGGTCCTTTACACACCGTGTAGTCAGTCAGAAGGTTAAAAAGTACGGCGGTGGAATCGCCGCCAGCTGGGCGACAGTACACGTCGTGTACTTGGGAGTACATGTCATGTACTCTTGTCGGCAGATGAACAGTGTGGCGGTGCCGCTAAATGAACAGTTAAATGAAAGGAGTACACGTCATGTACTTTGAAGTACATGTCGTGTACTTTGTTTTTCGGGCTTAAAACGGGCAGTAGCCTCTTCATTGGGCAGAGGAGGTGTTTGATCCGTTTTGGAGCCAAAGGAGGAGGCCAGATCTTTGAATAACCGCCAGGCGTTCGTCTGGAATCTGATTCTATCTCGGACGATCCCGTTGGAACCGCACGGGTAAGGGCTTCCACCTCCTTGGTTGGTTCTTGCCAACTCTTCACCAAACGTAAGTTATTTACATTTGAATGGTTTTTGTTCTTCATCATATCTACGTCATTCTTGGGCGTTTCTGGAGTCGGCATTTAGGTGTAGCGTTCGTTGGCGTTTGAGGTAGGTGGCTTTGTGTTCATTTTCCAACTGTCGTGTGTTTTGTGCATTTTCGTGCCACGAACCCATGTTGGGGTGTCGTGTGGCTGAGGCCGTTGCCATATATAATGCCTAGAATTGCATAGGTGATTAAATTTTGATAATAAAATGCTGATTGGGATCGTTGCTTGGATCTGGAACCACCCCGGGGGTGTGTTTCCCTGTTTAGCTGTTTGGCCAGGATACCCGAGGGTATGCCTTCAATGTAGTAGTTGTAAGAATTGCTTTGAGAGGAATTTCTTGTTTACTGCATTTTGATATGTTGGGCATGGCCCGGTTACCTATATTAGCCTGAGGGTGTGACTTCTGTGCCTGAGGGTGACACTTTGTATGCCTGAGGGTGAGAATTCTGTTATAATGCCCGAGGGTGAGATTCTGTATAGCCTGAGGGCATGGTTCACTATATTAGCCTGAGGGCGAGATACTGGTTAGCCTGAGGGCGAGATACTGGTTGGCCTGAGGGCATGGTGCTGTTGAGCACAGAACGATACTAAATTAAATAAATTAAATGAATAATAAAATGGCAATTTAATTGTTAAGTTATTTACTTTTGAGTACTTCTTACTTTATTGCATTTTACTATTTCACACTGTTATTGCATGCTTACACGCAGTTGGGCACGGGCCTTTGGTGGGTGCCTACTGAGATATATTTCTCACACCCTATTTGGGTCATGCTTTTCGGCCCAAATAGATTACGTTTCTGCAGGTGTGGATAGGGGCAAGGGTCCCTATACAGGTACTTGAATGTTACTATGGAGTAGGAGGGCATGGGACCGAGCCTAGGCTCGCTATGCCGCTGCCAGCTGTTTACTCGTTTTTTCGTACTTTGCTTTTGGTTGTATCATAGTGATGTATTACATGTTCTGGATGTTTTCTTAGAATTTGAACATGTAGCATCATCATTCATATACTATTGGTTATATCCACTACTATAGTTTATTTCAGTTGTGTGTGTCTACTGCTTCCGTTGTTTGTTGTATGTTTATTTCAGTATTCCGCTGCACTGCACTTTAACAAATGAGGTCATTGTTTCCCCACTATCAGACCTGGGCCCTCGCTGCTAGTCGGTAGCCTCTGGCATTTGGGGAAATGCGCTTGAGGTCATGTGGTGAACCGGGCTCGGGGCACCCGTTGCGTGGCACCTGGGACCGGGACGTTACAAAGTGGTATCAGAGGGGTTTCTTTTCTTTGACTTACTGTTTGGAGATGTAGTCAGGGATAGGACGAAAGGTAGTTTGTAATAAGTTGTTCCCAGGCGTAGCTAACCCGTGTACAGGTAAAAGCCAGTCTACCTCGTATTTTGCATTCTTTTGATTTTGAAAATTTTATGGTTGATATGTTTTCACCGTTGGGTGACACACTTGGATTGTGTTGTTTATATTTTATCTTTGGGTTCTAATTAACTGCAACACGATGAGATGAGGGTATGCCGTCTCATGCATCATATAGGCACATGCTAGATATCACATGCCATGCATAGTTTCCATGCCATGTAGGTGCATTAGAAATTGCATGTTGTTGTGATAGTTGTTGTGCTAGAAAGGCATGATGTTGTGATAGCTGCACTGATAAAAATACATGTTGTTTGATAGGGTGATTTTTATGTGAACTCGCTATAGAATGGACGCCAAACTTTGGTTTTTGGGGAGTATGGGCCCCCATTGACCTAAATTTGGTGGAACATTGACTATTTATGTTTTTATAACACAGATAAGCTGTCAAACATTGATTCGTGGGGAGTATGGGCCGTCACGGGTCGGAATTTGACACTTAGGTGTGGTTTTTCAGTGTTTTCTGGGTTCCAGGGAATTTTCCGAGGCATACTGTCTGGAAACCCAGTATACACGCCGTGTAGTATTTTTATACACTCCGTGTATGTTCTTCTATTCAGGACGGAAAAATGAACTTTTTGAGTACACGCCGTGTACCAGGAGTACACGTCGTGTAGCCTCATCCCGTGTCACAAACCGTGTAGAGGGTGACCCAGGGTAGAGAAATACTTGGGTAAAACACGCTGTGGCAATAATGAACACGCGGTGTAGTGTGACATGGGGACTCGGTCGTGTAACTAACAACACGGGCCGGTGTCACCTCTCCCTTAACACGTCGTGTACCTTTGGGAAATGCCGTGTAGTCTTGTCTGAGGACAGACTGTGTGGAGTTAGCCATGTGGCTGGGAAACGGGATAGTGCACACGCTATGTTCGGGTGTAACACGCCGTGTAGAGTAAAACCGAGTAGTCGGCAGTGTCACAGACGACACGGGCAGTTGGAAAATAACACCGTACACGCCGTGTATATATTATACACGCCATGTAGTTTTGTTGAACGGAAGCCGTGTGGGTTAGCCGTGTAGAAGGACCTGGGCATGGGAAAGGAAGTCAAGTACATGTCGTGTAGTCAGTGTACAGGTCGTGTAGTCTTGTTTTGCAAATTTTTGAAACGCCTTCCTTCTCTTGTTCCTTTGTGGTTCCTTCAATTCAGTCTTAATAATCTTGAATCTGAGGCGTGATTTTGACCTTGCAGTGTCATGCCACCTAGACGACCGTGAGTTGTTCGCCAAGAGAGCGGCGACGATTATACTCCGGAGATGGTGGGCCATGGGCTACCAGTTGATCCACCAGCAGAGCCAGATGCGGCACCAGCTGTTATACCGGACACAGGCGCGGAGGCGCAGTTTCGTGAAGGATTATTGCGGTTCATGCAGACCTTTCAGGGATCACCACAGGCTGCCACATCTATGGCCGAGCTGATGCATATCTTTCAGCAACAGCATCTGCCTACGTTCTCAGGGGATGGCGGACCACAGGCTGCAGAGTCTTAGCTAGGATCGATGCAGACTATTTTCGAGCATCTTGAGACGCCTCCAGGGAGGAGGGTAAAACTCGCGACTTACATGCTGCGCGATTCCGCCAAGAGGTGGTGGGATGTTACCACCCAGACAGAGCATCACAGGGACATGGCGTGGGAGGATTTTTAGACAGTCTTTTATGACTTCTTATTTCCCGAGACACTGAGGGCAGATAGAGCTCGAGAGTTCATGAATCTGCAGTAGGACGCTATGTCGGTGATGGACTATTCTGCTTGTTTTACGGAGCTTCAGCGCTTTGCACCCGTGCTGGGGGGTGATGAGACGCTGAGATCCAGACGTTTTGAGGATGGTCTTCGGTATGACATCTGAGTGCTGGTGAATGTTTTCAAGTTTCCTATTGTACACGCGATTGTGAACCAGGCGTTGATTACAGAGAGGAACCTGCGAGAATCTAGTGGTGTGGGCCAGGGCGGTTCAGCACCAGTTACTGGTACTATTTCTGCTGGCATGAGGAAGAGACAGATGGACTTCTCTCAGGGTGGCAGTACCAGCCAGGAAGCTTCTACAGGTGGTCTGATCAGGTGCTACCAGTGTGGTAGAGAGGGGCACAAGAGGCCTCAGTGTCCACGAGACCTAGTGGAGTGCCGAGCTTGTGGCAAGATGGGTCATCTGCAGTGCTTTTGCAAGGCGGTTCTACTAGTGGCTAGTGAGAGGGGTTATGTGCAGGCTCTGCGTGCGGGAGTAGGACCAGTGGCTTCTTACCAGTCAGGGAACTGGAATACGTCAGGGCGTGCAGGCAGAGATGGTGGTCGTGGTCGTGGTAGCCAGACACCAGGATCACAGAGGCAGCAGGGCGAGACAGCTCAGGGTAGCCAGGCTGTGTCGCAGGGCCATGGCACTGGGCAGGCATATGCAGTGCAACAGACCCAGCAGGAGCAGGATCCCGAACCTTCGACAGTCAGAGGTACTATTCTAGTGGCTTCTATCTTGTTTTCTGTGCTTTTTGATATGGGTGCTACACATAGTTTTATATTTTTACCCGTAGTGGAGAGCCTTGGGCTCTATGTTTCTACTTCTTCCGAAATCGTGACGCTAGACACTCCGTTGGGGATGAGAACGCCTGGTGTGCATCAGTGCAAGGAGTGCCCCCTTGAGGTTGGAGGGTGTCACTTCCTTTGGGACCTCTATGTCCTGGAGATGACGAGTTATGACGTCATTCTCGGGATGGACTGGTTGGTTCCCTTTCAATCCTTTGTAGACTGCTATCTTCGTAGGGTGTGTTTCACGTCACCAGAGGGAGAGGAGTTTCTATACAAGGGTGAGTGGGATGTTCAGGCGAGTCGAGCTGGACCAGAGCATCATGGGAGAGGTGGAGTCACAGCCCAGATTGCGAGCTTATATCTAAATGACCAGGGGACTTGTCAGACGGATTTCCCTCCAGTTGTCGATCGTTTCAGGGATGCCTTCCCAGATGACTTTTCAGGTCTACCACCGGTGCGTGAGGTGGATTTCTCTATCGAGCTTGTGGGAGAAGCAGCACCAGTGTCCAATCCTCCTTATAGGATGGCCACTCCTGAGTTTCAGGAGCTCAAGAGGCAGTTAGAGGAGCTACATGCGAAGGGTTTTATCCAACCTAGTACTTGTCCTTGGGGTTCTCTGGTCCTTTTTGCGAAGAAGGAGGATGGTACCCTTAGGCTTTTTGGGGATTATTGAAAGCTGAACCAGCTGACGGTTGAGAACCGATATCCCTTGCTGAGGATTGATGATCTGTTTGATCAGCTTCGTGGAGCACGAGTGTTCTCGAATATTGACCTGAGATCCAGATATCATCAGTTGCGCGTTAGACCATCTGATATACCTCTCACAGCTTTCAGGAACAGGTATGGTCTATATGAGTATACGGTTATGCCGTTCGGACTCACGAACGCGCCAGCAGTTTTCATGGCTCTGATGAATCGTGTGTTCCATACGTATCTTGATTCATTTGTGGTAGTATTCATGGACGACATCTTGGTGTACTCTCACACTCGACACGACCATGCCACCCATCTTGAGATCGTATTGAGTACACTGAGAGAGCATCGGTTATATGCTAAGCTCCCGAAGTGCCATTTTTGGATGGACCAGATTCACTTCCTAGGTCATATCATCTTAGAGGCAGGAGTTGCAGTGGACCCAGAGAAATTGAGAGCAGTAGTTTCCTAGGATCATCCTAAGAATGTCTTTGAAATACGGAGTTTCTTAGGGCTTTCTGGTTACTACAGAGGATTCATATAGGACTTCTCCTACTTAGCAGCACCGTTGACGGGCCTGACAAAGAAGGGTGTGAAGTTCATTTGGTTAGAAGCTTGTGAGATAGCTTTTCAGGACCTGAAGGGAAGGCTGACATCAACATCGATCCTGATACTCCCATAGCAGGGGAAGAGCTATACAGTTTACTGTGATGCATCATGGATTGGGATGGGGGCCGTTCTGATGCAGGGTGACCGAATTGTGGCGTACGGGTCTCGGCAATTGAGGCCACATGAGAGGAATTACCCGACGCATGATCTCGAGTTGGCTGCAGTTGTGCATGCGTTGCACTGTTGGAGAAATTATCTGCTGGGAGAGCATTTTGTGGTTTTCACCGACCACAAAAGCCTCAAGTATATCTTTACTCAGCATGAACTGAATCTTAGGCAGAGAAGGTGGGTTGAGTACCTGCAGTCCTTTGATTTTGAACTTACCTATACACCTGGTAATGTTAATGCAGTAGCCGATGCACTGAGCATGAAGACTCAGATACCGGAAGTGAAGGAGACCAATGGTGAGTGGCAGCTTATGGCTTTGTTCTCTGAGATGCATCTGGAGGTGCATGATAGTCAGGGTAGACATATCATTCCTCGTTAGCTGTGACCTCTACCCTCCTGGACAGAGTGAGGATGAGGCAGCTATCAGTTTTAGAAGGCCTAGTTCTACGGGAGTCGGTGGCCAGTGAGGACCCTCCTCCCGGTTGGGCGATAGGCGACGATGAGGTTTTGCATTTCCATGGACGAGTATGGGTTCTAAGGGATATACGCGAGGAGCTGATGAGGGAGTTCCATGCTTCAGCTTGGGCAGTTCATCCCGGGGTTGCCAAGATGTACCGAGACTTGAGACTTCCGTACTGGTGGCTGGGTATGAAAAGAGAGATAGCTGGTTTTGTTACGAGTTATTACACCTGTCAGCAGGTGAAGGCAGAGCATCAGAGACCAGCTGGGCTGTTACAGCAGTTTCCCATTCCAGAGTGGAAATGGGATGATGTCGCGATGGATTTCGTGACGGGTTTGTTGAGGTCACCTCGAGGCAATGACGTCGTGTGGGTTGTTGTGGACATACTCACGAAGGTAGCTCACTTCTTGCCGATCAAGGAGACCTTCGGTGTGGACGAGCTCGAAAGGCTGTATATCTGAGAGATCGTACGTCTTCATGGGGTCCCTCATTCTATCATTTCAGATAGGGACGCCCGCTTCACGTCTCGTTTCTGGCAGAGTTTTCCGAGGGTGTTGGGTACACAGGTGCTTCTGAGCACAGCATACCACCCTCAGACCGATGGCCAGTCAGAGCGAACGATACAGGTGCTAGAGGACATGCTGCGTGCATGCGTCCTAGACTATGGGGGATCTTGGGAGAATCGTATACCCTTAGTCTAGTTTGCCTATAACAATATCTTTCAGGAGACTATTTAGATGGCACCATACAAGGCTTTATATGGTAGGCCATGCCGGTCACCTATGTGATGGTTAGAGGCAGGTGAGGTAGCTTTACTGGGGCCACAGCTCATGCAGGAGACATCTGAGCAGGTCCAGTTGATTCGGAAGTGGATGGCTACCGCGCAGTCTCAGCAAAAGTCTTATGTTGATCATCACAGACGACCTTTGGAGTTCGTGGTCAGAGATCAAGTTTTCTTGCATGTTTCGCCGAGGCTGGGACACAAACGGATCAGGATACAGGGTAAGATTTCACCGAGGTATGTGAGACCATTTCAGATTCTAGAGAGAGTCGGGCTGGTTTCCTATCGGTTGCATTTACCGCAGCGATACCGAGCCATGCACTACGTCTTCCACGTGTCTCAGTTGCGTCGCTATCATTCAGACCCATCTCACATCTTTCAGCCAGAGGAGGTTGTGCTTCAGCATGATGCATCCTTTGAGGATAATCTGATCCGTATCATTGACAGGAGCACGATGATTCTCCAAGGCTGGTCAGTTCCTCTCGTATGGGTGCTGTGGTAGCAAGGCCGAGTGCAGGACGAGACCTAGGAGTGGGAGGCCGACGTACGTACTCAGTGGCCAGAGTAGTTCTGAGCTTTATCTTCACCACCCCTAGAAAGGGCAATTTGGGGACGAATTTCTATTATGGGGGAATTTTGTAAGAAACTGGTTCTTATCTTTGAGGTACGGGTTTCTTCTTTTCCTTTTCCTTAAGTGTTTTTGAGAAAAATATAGAAAATGGAAAAGAATTCTAAATTTTGAAACTACATGCTGTGTACTTTTCCACACGCCGTGTACTTTTGGTCGTGTTGGGATAAGTACACATGGCGTGTAGCCTCGCCGGTGACAAAGGGTGTAGGAACCGACTACACGCTGTGTAGTGGTCCTTTACACACCGTTTAGTCAGTCAGCAGGTTAAAAATTAAGGCGGTGGAATCACCGCCAGCTGGGCGGCAGTACACACCGTGTACTTGGGAGTACATGTCGTGTACTCTTGTCAGCAGATGAACAGTGTGGCGGTGCTACCAAATGAACAGTTAAATGAAAGGAGTACACGTCGTTTACTTTGAAGTACACACAGTGTACTTTGTTTTTCGGGCTTAAAACAGGCAGTAGCCTCTTCATTTGGCAGAGGAGGCATTTGAGCCGTTTTGGAGAAAATAGAGGAGGCCAGATCTTTGAAGAACCGTCGGGCGTTCGTTTGGAATCCGATTCCGTCTCGGACGACCCCGTTGGAACCGCACGGGTAAGGGCTTCCACCTCCTTGGTTGGTTCTTGCCAATTCTTCACCGAACATAAGTTATTTACATTTGAATGGTTTTTGTTCTTTTTCAGATCTACGTCGTTCTTGGGAGTATCTGGAGTCGGCGTTCGGGTGTAGTGTTCGTTGGCGTTTGAGGTAGGTGGCTTTGTGTTCATTTTCCAATTGTTGTGTGTTTTGTGCGTTTTCGTGCCACGAACCCATGTTGGGGTGTCGTGTGGCTGAGTCTATTGCTATATTTAATTCCTCGAATTACATAGGTGATTAAATTTTGATAATAAAATGCTGATTGGGATCGTTTCTTGGATCCGGAACCACCCCAGGGGTGTGTTTCTCTGTTTAGCCATTTGGCCAGGATACCCGAGGGTATGCCTTCAATGTAGTAATTGTAATAATTTCCTTGAGAGGAATTGATTGTTTACTACATTTTGATATGTTGGGCAAGGCCCGGTTACCTATATTAGCCTGAGGGTGTGACTATATTTGCCTGAGGGCATGACTTATGTTCCTGAGGGCGACACTTCGTATGCCTGAGGGCGAGAATTCTATTACAATGCCTGAGGGCGAGATTCTGTATAGCCTGAGGGCGTGGTTCACTATATTAGCCTGAGGGTGAGATACTGGTTGGCCTGAGGGCATGGTGCTGTTGTGCACACAACGATACTAAATTAAATAAATTAAATGAATAATAAAATGACAATTTAATTGTTAAGTTAGTTACTTTTAAGTACTGCTTACTTTATTGCATTTTACTATTACACACTGTTGTTGCATGCTTACACGCAGTTGGGCATGGGCCTTTGGTGGGTGCCTACTGAGATATATTTCTCACACCCTATTTGGGTCATTCTTTTCGGCCCAAACAGATTATGTTTCTGCAGGTGTGGATAGGGGCAAGAGTCCTTATACAGTTACTTGACTGTTACTTTGGAGTAAGAGGGCATGGTACCGAGCCTAGGCTCGCGATGTCGCTACCAGCTGTTAACTCGTTTTGTTGTACTTTGCTTTTGGTTGTATCACAGTGATGTATAACATGTTCTGGCTGTTTTCTTAGAATTTGAACATGTAGAATCATCATTCATATACTGTTGCTTATATCCACTGCTGTAGTTTATTTCAGTTGTGTGTGTTTACTGCTTCCGTTGTTTGTTGTATGTTTATTTTAGTATTCCGTTGCGCTACACTTTGAAAAATGAGGGAATAGTTTCCCCACTATCAGACCTGGGCTCTCGCTGCTAGTCGGCAGCTTCTGGAATTTGGGGAAATGTGCTTGAGGTCATGTGGCAAACCGGGCTCGGGGCACCCGTTGCGTGGCACCCGGGACCGGGACCTTACATTTTATTTCTTTTTCAAATATTTTGTATTATAAAAACCTCACATCCAGTATATAACTATATATGATCAAAATATTATCAGTGGGTTAATGGTAATTTTGTATCCTCTCAAGACACAACCCAATATTTTTATTTTTATTTATGTATTATATTTCAGAATGAGAGGTAAATAATAATGTACAATGGATGATAACATTGGCTCCACCCAGATCACATGAACACATAGCCGTGGAATCTCGTCAATATAATTAATACCCATCCACTATAAAAAACTCTCTCCCAGACTTACCCCTTTTAAATATCATGAAATATACTATGAGTATGTTAGGAATGGATACAATAGTATTTAAACCTAGATCAGTTCCCATTAAGGTCACTAATGGATCCTATAGAAAAAATAGAAGGATTTATGTTAATGTGGGTCTACATATAAATGGATATATATTATAAATAACTTACTGATGTTAAAATTGATTACGATTAGTCAAAACAACAATATGATTTCAAGACAATTCTAGAAGAAAAACATCCTGAGACAGTCATGAAATTTGCTATAGAAATAAATGGGAAAAAATATTTATAAATTTTCTCAGGAAAAAGAACATATGATTTGGGAAAATTATCAATGGAATGAAACAAAAAAAATAAACAATCCATTTTAGTTTAAAAAAATTCAAAACATGCCAAATATATGAATAATTTCATCTAAAAGGAAACTTCCCTTCATGAACAATAATTTTTAAAATTCATCCCCCTATAATTAACTATATTCATTTATTTTACCATTTCAAATATTCTATCTTGTCAATAGTGAAAATTTAAAAATGGAATATTGATTTTCCTAAGAAAATTATGTCTCTTAAATTGATGCTTGTGAAAAGGGGTTGAATGTGGAGAATTAATCTCTATTTTAATGCTCTAAACATATATAAAATTATGAGGATAAAATTAAATATGAAATGGATACTCATATTCCTCTTATTATGTATTTTTAACTTTTAATTATAAAGATTCATTTCATTATAGTATATTTTGAAGCCTTTTTATGATTTTAATTATTTTCATTGAATGAGTTCAATTTTCACTACTATTGTTGAGTAGCATTTTACATCATGAATTCCATTTTCATGATATGAATCCATGTTTCACAACCATAATTCTTTACAATTTCCCCAATTTCGTTTCCTACCTTGTATCATATTCATTATGCAACTATAAAATAAGAATAAAAATAAATGATAGTACTTGAATCTTAAATTATACTATAAATATGATTCAAGAGAAGAGTATTCTAAAAATCATAAATACAAATGTCCTCTCAGAAGTGATTTTGTTTAGCATCATTGGTTCAACTCTAAATGTTAAAAATTAAAATAAATCCAACACTAAATTATTTCCTCCCCAATTCTTAATCAATTCAGTGTGTACAATGCATTCAATTTGAATGTTTAGGTAAGTTGATTTAAAATTTAATTATCACATTCAATTCACTATAATGGAAAGGAATGACCTTTTGGGTCATTATTGATAAAAAGCTTGAAGGAGAGTGATATCTTCCACTGGTTCTTGAGGTATGGCCCCATAATACTTCTTTAGCTAGCACCCATTTAATGTAAATAGTTTTCCTCTACTTTCATTTCAATTTTATCAGCATCGAAAGGGTACACATAAATAATAGTAGAAGACATTACCATCAATAATGATGTTTACCTAGAATTAGTATCAGTCTAGAATTATACAATAGTACTCGATCTCTGATTTACAGGGTTCTTGGTTGGATTAAGTAGTCATGGTATATCATCATTATCTTTTTTTTAATCCATAAATTTAAAAATTATTCTCTCTTAATTTTATCTAGATAATTTTCATAAATATTCTATCTTTCATATCTTTCTCATCGTCTAAATTAATCTCTATTACTTCTCAGTAGGCTTGGTGTTCTTAGTCAACAATGAGGTGGTATAATTTTCTATAAATAATTTTTGAAGGTATCATTATTATGGGTGTCTTTTAGGCCTCCATATAAGCTTATATGTTCTATTCCAACCATAGGATCCAGTCCTTCCTATTCGGTTTGACTGCATTTTCCAAAATTCCATTAATATTCTCTATTTAAAACATATTTTTTTCCATACATTTTATGGATGGTATAGTGTTTACATTTTATCATGAACATAATTCTTTCTAGTAATTTATATATTATACTATTGAATAATTGAGATCATTGGGATCTAAGGATACTTTTGGTAATCCAAACCTATTGAATGTGTTAACACTAACAAAATCACATATAACTTTAGCATCATCAATCATGGTTTATTTTACTTCCACCTATTTTGAATCATAATCTACAGTAATCAGAATATAAGAATTATAAAATGACATTTAGAATGGTCCCATGAATTCCCATCCCCAAAAATCAAAAATTTTGAAAAAAAACATAAATAGATTTTACGTTATTTCTTATCATTTGGTGACATTATAAAAACTACAATTTTTCACATATCATAAAAAAATTATAATAATATTAAAATAAAGTGGGTAAATAAATTTTTATTTTTATAACCTTTTTTCCTTCATATGTGATCCAAAGTGGCCTCCACAAGCTAAGGTGTGACAGAATTTAACAACTGATTCAATTTTTCCTACTTCTATGTGTCTTCTTATGATTTTTTCATTAATTGTTTTTACAAAAATGGATCATCTGAAATATAAAATCAGGAGCCATATTTAAGTTTATTATTTTAATGAGAAAAAGGATAACATTCTACATAATATGTTACCAAGTAATTGAAAATTTTTTAATACTAGGGAACTTTTCCTTTAATGATATATAGTTGTTATACAAGTATAATTTTATTGATTTGGTTTTGACATGGAATTTCTAATTTGGTGGTGTGGGATGTATATTGAAGTGATATATGACCAAATTTTTGGATCTATTATTATCTTTAAAAAACTAGTAGAACTTATATAAAAGTAAAATTCATCTCACCAACCTTGGATTAGCACCATCATTTTCCATTAAGTATCTAAGTGTTCCATGGTCATAAAAAAGAAAAATTAATTTTAAGAAAATAAGATTTGAAATTATCAGTTTAAAAATGAATAAAATATAATCCTCAATTTTTTGAAGTTGATCTCAATAAAATTTAATTACCTAGAGGCATAGGTTGTGACCTTTTTATTTTTTCAATCCATTGTGATTGGACTACTCATACATCATAGTTTGATTCATTACAAGGAAACTCAACAGCGTGGTCCCAATTGGGTGGTTTCATTATTGGTGGTGTGATATCCTCTACATGAACTCATTAAAATATTTCCTATAATAATTATTAAAATCATATTTATTTTAATTTAATATTAATTTTAATAGAGGGAGATAAATCTTATTGAAATATGTGTTAAATATATTGTAAAATCCAAAATTTCTTAAAAATAACCTAACATTTTTTTTTAAAAACATTGATATGGAAAGTAATTTATTACTTCAACATTGATATATTAACGTCAATCACTTTCTATATAATATTTTTTCCTATCGATATTTCTTTCCACCAAAAAATTAAAATTTTCAGAATTTTATAATAGTATTTTTCTTTATTAATGTTTTCGGAACATTTTCTGATTTCTTTAAGAATTGATCGAAATAATTTCCAAAAAATAGTAAATTCATCAAGAAATACCTCTACATAGTCTTATATATGTTATAAGAAAATACTAAACATACATTGTTGAAATCTACCAAGGTGATTTCAGATCACAAAGTGATTCAATTGTAGGTTAAGGGGTTGAAAGGACATGAGAATGTTTTCTACACCTAGTTTTCAAGAGATATCAGTACCTTAAATATCCTAAAAACCCATCTAGAATATAGTAATGAGTTTTCACTCCATGAATTTATAGAATTTAATAATTTAATGTGATGTAATGTTGCCTTTAAAGGTAATTTGATTCAGATTATGGTAATATATACACACCATCCGACTTTTTTTCACTCTAATGTGAACCAATTCATTTTGTTAATTTTTAAAAGTGGTCAGACTAGTTTTCATTTTGACATCATGTATAGGGCTAACCCATTGTGAATCAGAGATTGGGTGGTTGATTTTTTCTAAAAAAAATTATCTATATCTTTATTAACCACCTCTGTTGATAGTAGGATTTTATATTCTCTATGGCTTCCTAATTGGTCTTGAATCACATTTTTAAAATATTAAATGAGGGAAACATTTAGGGTTTATTCCATGTGTATCCTCTAAACATGATCCCGTGGATCATAAATTTATTTTGCTAAGTAAATTATATTCTTACTATAAATAATTAGATATGTTATTGGATATTATTTTTGGTAATGTCTTTTGTTCCATGTGGTAGACATATTTCAAATCACTTGGCAGTGGCTTTAACTCAAGGATTGGGGGTTGTTCAATGGATGAAATTACATTGATTTTTCTAACGTCTATGTGTTTAATTTACTATATCATATCTTTTTAATTTAATATTTCATCGAATAAATAAGATTTTACTTCAAATTATTACTTGAAATTAAGACTTCTAGGTTTTTCAGTATTGATATTTTCAAATGAAAGATGTTCTTTTAATGCCAAGATTTTATGAAGCCTAAATGAATCTTCAATTTATGATGTAATTTAATCATGTGAGATTTTATAAAGTAAATGGTTTCTTAATGGATTATTTATTATATCTAGTATATTTATGTGGTCATTTATATCTCTAATCTCCATCGTGAATATTCCATCATGTATTTGGATTTTTTTTTCCATTTTCAAGAGTGTCACCCCCATCCAAATAATGATGGGTGAGTTTCCTGAACTAATATATTATTCCTTGTTCAAAATATAACAGTCACTATGAGAAATATGTATACTAACTCCTAAGAGTACATCTTCTATGACACCATCTTGGAATATGGTGGATATATTATCTACGAGGACCACTACTCTGGTTGGATTCAATTTTATAATCTAAAAATAGTAAAACAATGACTAAGGAATAACATTTATTGAATCTCTTATATCACATAACTCATCAATAAAATTTAAATGAGTGAATGGTACATGGTATTCATAAATTCCTTAAATCTTGAATTTTTTTATATTAGTGGAATTATTAGATATTGGATGCTTCTTCCTAAGATAATTCATTCCTTTCCATCAAGTCTCTATCTCGTGGTGTAGAGCTCATTGATAAATTTTATATAATTTGGTATTTTTGGATTTATACTAAAAGAAAGATGTTGATCTAGAATTTTTAAAAGGTCTCTTAAACCTATTTTTAGATGTTTATCATATTATACCTTCTTCGACTAAGTAATATGAGCAAGGAATGGTGTATGAATGATATTTTTTTTCCTTTTGTATCCTCTATAAGGGATTTTCATATATTTCTATTCTAAACCTTTTTGTTACTTCTTTTATTTCCCAATATAGGCCATTTTTATTTTCAAAATTATACTCTTAATTTTATTTATTTTCATAGATGGATGGATCTCCTTTCTACTTCTTATTGTAATCACACCTATGATCTTCTTAGTTTTGGAATATTTTTTTGCTGGTAGTTTACCAAGATTCAAGGTGAGAAAGTATATAATAATATAAAACTTTCAATTCAAATATTTTAAAGATTGTTTTGTCGCTTCTATCAGTTCTCTTTGGTCGGTTTTCTAGGAACTATTATAGGGTTTTTTATACTATTTATTTTGTAAAGGTGGTGGTTTAAAGGCCTGCTGTTGAAAGGGTTGTTTATATGATTATTAAAATGGGGGTTAGGATTAGTCTTACTACTACTAAAGGGGATTATATGGTTGGTATTGATTAGGATTCAAATATTTTTCATAGTTTTTCATCTTCCATATCATTGTTTTTCCAGAAGATTATCTCTACCTATTCAGTTTTGCTATAATTTCATAAACTTAAATGTTTTTGAGAAACTTTCTATTCCCTTCACATCATCCCAATGGTCAGTGAAAAGGTTCAGTAATAGAAATTGACCGTATACTAGAGGTCAGATATGATTTCCATATTTGTTATTCACAAGTATTTTTCATAGTAACATATTGAGTTCATTGACTCTAGTTTCAAAAATCACTGATGAATCAGAAGTTCATGACTCATGAATTCAAATGGTTCTCATACATCTAGTTACAAATTGTTTTGAGTTCTATTCAATATTCTCAATTAGTCATCTGGAATCTATTGGTGATTCTTCTTTTAAAGATCATATATATTAGGCATCTTGCATAGTTTTATCATATTCATATATTACTTTATAAAAGAATATGAGGAATTCATGTTACAACATGGTTTTATACAATCAGTTGGTGCATATATTCTTTTACCTCTCTTAGTACTCATATTTTGTCTCTTTAGTCGATTATAGAATGGCATCGATTTATATAAATATTTTTATGCTACATGATTTGGAAAAAAATAACTACATGAGGCATATTTTTGAGATCCTTTAAGTAATGAATATCTTTTTAATATAGATTTTAAATTCATTCCTTGTGTCTCTTTCTAAAGAAAATGGGATTTCCCTCCACATTACTAGATCTTATGTAAATACTTCAAGCTTAAAGTTGGATGATACATAATTAAACTCATGGATTATTTATTTGGGTATTCTAATGGAAGACCATGAGACAATGGATGTAAATGAATAATGTGAATAAGAAATTCAAGATCATTTATTAATTAGGGAGTAATCATTTTATTTTATTGGTAATAAATTTATAGTTCACAGATTTCACACAAGGTTAGGTTAGGATATCGAACCATTATTCTGGGTTCAGATGGAACAATGAAAGTGTCACTTGAATATTAAATATTTATTTATTTAAATTATTATTTTCATATTATTTTATTTAATTGTTTTATAATTTTTTCATTTTTATGGTCAAATTCAAACAATTAGTTGTATGAAATATAGATCATTCAAAATTAAGATCATTGATTGTTTCACTACCTCCATGAAAATGATTCCAATTTTGACCCATGTATTATCATGGGGAATGTAAAAAATATTTTTTTTTACTAGGTATTGTTTAGAGGTTAACCCTAGGTAATCTCTTTAGAAAATTGTAAATAATATTCTCTATAAAAAGTTTAATTGAATTTATGAAAATTATTTTGTTCGATCTTGAAAAATTGGGTTATCTGAAGATATTAAATGGTTTCATTGAAATTAATTTGAAAAAAATGATCATTTTAGGCTTAGATGGACATATCATAACTCAATCATTATTTTCAATTTTTATACCAATCCTTTTTTAAAATATTCTAATAGAAAAATATCACTACCGCATCCTCTCCCTCCCTTAGAATGATGATAGACGCGAGAATAAAAAAACTAAAATCAGAGATTGTCCAATTATCCTTCTTATGTGTATGTCGTTATAGTGGTTTATATTGATTAATTATCGAAACACCTGATAGGGTATTGTTATTCCCTAATAAGCAATTGTTTCTTACACAATACCACATATTTGTTGGTGATCACTGGGAACTCACTACCAGACTCTAGCTCAATACATAATATAAATACAAGAATTGGATAGTGGGAGAAATGGATCATCGACCATGAAAGTTTAAATTTAATCAAATAAACCCATACTCAATCACCTAAGGTAATGGAAACTAAAAATAAAAAATGACACCATATATAAGAATAAAGAGGAGGGACTTCTTAATTTCAGAAAGAAATATCACATTAGGAAAATCTGTCCAAACTCTATCTTTAATGATCCCATGAAGAGTTTACCCTTTATGAGAATGGTAAATAAATTGATTTAGGATAGTAAAATAATTACCAGATTGATAGAAATTAGAGAAATTGAAATAAGGTAATAAAGAAACAACAAATTATCATTCATATCTTCCATTACTTGTTGATTATTTTTTCAATCCCCATTGTCTACTATTTATAGCTCTATGTCACTCCTTACGTACAATTAATTGCATAAATAAATGTTTCCTTAGTCTCTTGGGTAATTAATAGGGTATATAGTGTGTATTATATCATTAATTAACTTAAACCTAAACATATCATTCCATATCCAAGTGTCTCATGTCTGAATAGTGTTTTCACAACACGAATATTGCAAGGTCAAACATTTATTTGAATAAATTCACACTATGAAACATTTCTACACCTTTGGATGTTTCACATCATGGAACATGTTTCTTTTCTCTTTTTTTTACTTTTTTCATTACTTATTTCTCATTTCTTTGAATAAATTCACACTATGAAACATTTCTACACCTTTGGATGTTTCACATCATGGAACATGTTGATTTTATCTTTTTTTACTTTTTTCATCACATATTGCTTTTATATCCCTTCTCTATGGATGTTCACATCATGAACAAATGATTCACAAGGTGAATTGATGTTTTTCAATAGTTTTATCCTTTTTAAAACATTTTTCTTCATTCATAAGGTCTATTATTGGCGATTAACTTTTCATATTCCTCCCGACATCATCTTCTTTTTGAATTCTTCAACTTTAAGACATTTTAAATAATTTCTTGTATCCTCTCATTCATTTAAAAAACAGTTAAATTTTAGAAATATTTATGAATAATATTGTTAAAACAATACTTTTTATACTAAAATATGGATGAAAAATATGGTTAAGTCAATTATTATCCATGATTTTTTTAGAATGGGGTATAATTTAATTCCATAATCTAGGTCGACACACTCTAATCATTGGGATTTTATTTTCTCATTTTCAAGTAATTAAAATTAATTAAAAATTTGGTAACCGAAAACCATTCAAAAATATTGAGTATAAAAAACATTATGGTAAATGTGAAATATACACTTTGGTTTATATACTTAATATCACTATATCATTAAAATTAAATAGTTACTATCAAATAAATAAAGAGATATTTGTTAAAAAAATAAATATAAAACCCCAACAAGAAATATCATTTAAATAAAGTACTACATCAATTACTTAATCCTCCATCATTACAACCACAATGACATAAATCTACAATACTATACTAGTCATGATATATGGACACAAAATATTACCGAACCTACCAGTATAAAAATCCCATATGATGATGGTAGCTTAGTATACTCCCAAGAATTGATGGATTTAAGTACATAGTAGCCCCTCCTATTTAAAGGAACATCTCCCTTTCATATCCCTCACATATATATCATATCTTCAATACTATTGGAAATATATCTATATAACATTTAAATCAATATAAATGCCATATATAGTAAGTGATGTACTCATGGAATGTAAATTCAATCTCTTGAAAATAAAAATATCTCAAATTATCAAAATTATAGATAAACTCACTTACTTCAAATATGTTGCATATATTCTTTCCACTTTGTGGTTATATACTCTAGATAATTTTCATAAAAAATATCCCCCACACATTAACATAAATATTTCATCACCATGGTATAGAGATCCTCAAGTTAGTTTGATACATCCTAAATAAAGTTCACAAGAATCATTAGGAGTTTTGGTAATCATTTCATTTACCTTATCTCACACATTTCATACACCGAGAACCTTCGATAGTCATTCTAGAGGATTACTCTTTCTATAATTCAATTTCACATGTGAACCATGACTAACTAATATATAGCATAGTAATCATCATATCATTTATCAAATGTCCATGTATTCAACATCATTCCATAGATTTTCACTCATCATTTCATCCATCATTTTATCAATCCATTCCCATTATAAACTATGATAATCTCTATTGAATGTGCATTTATTTAACTCCCAAATCAATGGTATTTTTTCCATTTTATAATTCCCAACTATAATTATATTAGTTCTTCCTTGGGTGTTTCTCCCATTAAGGATGCTTGAGGTAACTCACCTCTTATTTAGGGATTATCATGTTGGTTTTCTACAAGAATTTATGGTAGGATACATGATATCAACCCTAGTTAAATTTTTAAAGATGAAAGAAAGTGGTTGAAAACAAGATTTTGTTTTGGTTTATAATTCCCCAACCAAAAACGTGTCCTATTTCAAAAATCACCCTTTGATCCACCAATTTATCACTCTTAATATGGAATCAATAGCTCAATTAACAACATGGTTCATTTATCACTCCATGTCCATGAACTATTGGTTCTAGCTATTATTGGTTCTCCTACTCACCTAATGTCATGAATTACAAGGACCATGGTTCTCGACCCTCATCCATTCCAATTTCACCCAAATTCTAGGCCATTGTTAAGTTCATTTGGATTTTGTTAAGGTTGTTGGCTAGTTTAGTATTACTATAATGACCCATTATTTCAATATATAGATACTACATCATACTGTATTATTATTAAATATATAACATAATAATCCATTCTAGAATCTTATAGGTCTATTTCGTTTCGAAACCTGAACACATAATCGACTAGTTCAAAAAGATCTACATAATCACCCATTATATTCTCCTTAACTAGATCCATTCATAAACATATGATACTTAATACCTTTCTTCATAACCTAATGAAATTTATATATAAAAAAGGATGATCTTAGATTCTTGGTAAGGGTAAAACGGGGATATATCAATGATCACTTGAAAAAAAATCATGGACATAATGGTATTATAATATGATAATAACATTTGAAAACCATGCCCTACATATCATACAACATAATATTGATTCAACGTATTATAATTGGAAGTTCATAAGACATGAATTACAACAGAATAAAAGAACATAATACATAAGATCATAATATTGGCATAAAACATATGTTTGTGGAATACATCGAATCATAGAAAATAATTTCTTTTGTAGTCAAGGTTTATTTCTAAGACTATCCTAGTGGATAGTGTCCACTCCCCAATAAATCATAGTAGTCAATGATGACTCTCAAGACTAAGATAGTGGAAACATTCCTTAACTAAATTGGGTTCACTCATAGTTGTATTCCTATTTATCTCAGGAGATATCATTATTTACCTATTGCATTTGATTAAGATACGGGTCCCGTAATTCAATGGTATTAATGTGGCCACAGTCCTTAGTAATAACATAACCATCATCATTGGTTATAACGTAGCCACTATCCTTTATTATAACATAACCATCATCCTTGGATATAATTTAAACACTGTGAAATACTTAAAACCATTCAAATTTAGTCCATAATATTATAGAACATTCTTCATAACATTAAATCATTCTTTATGTGAATAAAATAGGCTTCATAAACATCTTCTCAATTAACTATAGCATAACCCATATAAAGTAAATTGGTTTCATAGACATCACATTAATATAAATATTAAGCATCCCAATAAAGTGTAATCATGGTATAAATTTATAATATCCTTTATAAATTATAATTATACCAAAAATTTGTTATCATATATGAAAATTCATTTAAAATATCACTGAAATATTTCCTGAGGAAAATAACCTTTCAATTTTGAAAATGATTAAAATAAAAAAATTCTAAAATATTATGGAAAACATTTTCTTTGAAATGAATTTTTGAAACTTGTAAAATAAGCTTTAAACCATGAGATCTCTTGATGGAGGTAAATTATATTCATTCCATATAAGTTAAAAAACATTCCTTTCACATTTTGTTAAAAATGTCAACAAGTAATGTGTTCCAAAAAAAAAGAAATGAAGATTAATTTTAAAACATTTTTTTCAATATAAAAAAAATGGGCAATAATGAAATTAGAAAATAATAGAATAATAGTAAAAAAATTCTTGAAATAATTTTTAGAAAACATGTATATAAAATAAAATGTTTATTTTGATCGATAATAGAAATGATGTTAATTTTACTTGAAAATATATTTTCAGTCTCTTATGTACCTAAGGTTAGTATAATGAATGGAAAACATTTATTTTTAATAAATAACTATAGAATAATAATTTTTATGAGTTTCTTGAGAGTTAAATTATAATATTTTATCATTAAAAACATATTCATAAACAATCCTGATGAGCAATGAGATTATAAAAATTAACCCTTACCACTTTGGTAGGTTTTGAATTATACGACACATGAAATAAATAACCATATATAGATTTTTATATCCCATAATTTTCTTGATTATAATAATATAAATAATTAATTTAATTATCTACAGCACACAAAAGGAACAAGTTGTGTATAAGGTATGTGTCCCTCAGAAATAAAAGTGAGCTAAAAATCCCTTACATTAAGTATGAATTCCTTTGTACATGGTGGAACATAATGTATTAAAAAAATATTTTTTATAAATATATTCAATAATGATAATAATATATAATTTTTCATATTTTATTTATTTATAATCTTTTATAACTAATTTTTTAATGATTATTTATTAAAATCAACTTCCATGGTGATATCTTCTTTATTTTTCATTTATGTTTTAGTTTGGTATTTTTAGTTCTTATTATTTTATTAGGATTAAATAATCACTAGAATATCATAAATGATATAAAAATAATATATATTCATTATGTAAATTTTTATATTCATTCATTAAATTTTATATGGAACGATAACTTACATTGTTCATGGAGACGCTAGATTGTACGTATAAATGAATGTTATATTCATTATTTTGACGTATTGAATGCAATAAAGGTAAATAATAAATCACAATTATAGATTAATTATTATATCATATATATCACATGTGTATATATATATATAATATTTATCAAATGTATCTTTATTTTTATCCTATTAAAATAAAAATAAAAATGAATCATATCATTTCTAGAAGGTGGTAGTCTACACGTAAAGTCGACCGACTTTATCATTTTCTAGTGGTTTTTAATTTAAGAATACAGATATAATATTATCATTAAATATATAACATTATGTTTTATTTATAATATATAAAAATTAAACCCATAATTAAACCCATCCATAAAATATAGTGACGATAAATGAATTGTATCAATATGTGGAGATGGTAACCGTATGTCGGTACGAGTGGTGTTTTCACTTCCCATTTGGTGGAAAGATGGTGAATAACGGTATTATAATAATAATTATTATGTTATTTTATATTTACTAAATATAATTTATTATTTAATGGAAAATATAACATATTTATATGAGTTTAAAGAATAAGTAAAATGAAATTGATCGGCTAGGTTGATTAACTCTTCTTTGAAATATCTCCTTTAGATCTATTTTTAAGGTTATAGGGAGGGTATTTTGGGAAATAAAAACCTATAAAATGTATAAGAGGAAGTTTATAATGTTTTTTTCCAGCAATTATTGATATATAAGTCTCATGGTGGTATAAATAAGGTAATGGAGGGGCGCCCATTTGTAATTGAGGGGATATAACTCTTTAATTTCTTAAAATATTAAACTCATATAAACTAATTTTGATGTCAAAATGGATCCAAATTGATAAAATTTTAATTTAATATGATTATGAGTTTTAAAAATAAAATAAAATAAAATTTGGGCATTTTTTTCTAGATTTTTACCCTTATATGTTTTTAACCATTCTTTAAACCTTTAAAAATTACTGTAATATTAAAGATTTCTTCATTTTAAGGTTTAATTCTATTTCTGAAAAATTAATAAAAGCTCATAAATGGACCATAGATGATATTTAATACTATATCCCATTAATTTGGAAGAACATAAAACATTTTATTAATTTTATATCATTTAATAAAATATTAATCTTTATAAAATATCTTCAATATCAATTTTAACATTTTTTATTTATTTTGAATCCAAATGCAATAAGACAAAAGGGTAATTCAACTATAAATATTATAAACATTGATATTATTTAATATAGATCTATAATAGAATTCAACCCATTAAATAATTCATGTTATATCCCCTTTAAATTTTTTAAAACCATTTACTCTACTTTTTTGCAAATTGAATAAATATTGTGTTAGTGTAACACATTCATTTAAGTTCATTAAATAATTTTAAAAATTATAAATAAATTTTTTGGATCAAAATAATTTAATTAATTAAATATATAATCCTTTATTCATTTATATCATTCTCATGTTTTTTTGACACGTAATAGATATTTAATAGTAATAGAGTTGTGTTTTGTGATATTTATTGATTTAAATATTATATAAGTCATTTTTATGGATAAGTGTCTACTAAGGAACTCAACATAAATTATAAGTTGATATTTATAGAATTAATTTCATTAAATAAAAAATTTGATGAAAATAAATTCCCTTTTCACTTAGTTTTAACCAAAATTAACCTGATTTACCATTTACCATGGTGATAAATTTTACAAAGATTACAATTCATATTAACTAAAAATAAAAGTGGTATATTTGCCAAATTTTAACCATATGATTCTAAATATAGAATCAATTTTATCAAATTAAATATAAATAAGTTGAATCAATTTATTATAAATTATGTCCTCAAAATTTGAGGAAACTAACTTTTTTTTAAATACAGTTTTTCAAGCATAAAATCAGATTTATTCTTATCACATTCCAAGAAAATAATACTTCAATGTTAATAAAATTTATTCAGCATAATATATATATATATATATATATATATATATATATATATCTGTGTGTGTGTGTGTGTGTATAATTAAATTAATTCTCTAATATTTATCAATAGATTATATTAAGATAAAACACATTGTGCGCTTAAAAATAGCTCTTTTTAGGAAAATAATTTTTTTCCAATAAAAAAAATATTATACTATATTAGAACATAAAACTGATTATAATATACTTAATTGGATTATTAAAATTAGAATAAAAGTACTTTTACTTTTAATCCTTTTTAAAACAAAAAATAACTTTGTGCATTCTTGAAATGAAAGTACAGTTTTCAATAATATTCAATATTTTTTAGAATACATTGAAAAATATTTCTTTTTAGAAAATTATAAAAAATTAATCTTAAGATAGATGATAAATTCAAAAATGACATAATTTTTATTTTCTATAATTTATAATAGTTCAATAAATTAATTATAATATTTTCTCACAAAAATTTAATAAAAATATTTATGGAAGAAAACAAGTTATTTTTTGAAGAATAAAATGGGTTCAATAAAAATTGAGTGATACTTTTATATGAATTAATCATTATATAAATATTTATTAAAAATTTATATGTGTTTCCTAAAGTATATAATATTTTTCATACCCTACAATTTTAATAGATAGGGCATAATGGTCAATTGATATATTAATACCATATCATCGATCATTTAAACTCAGTGTTTCATGTAACACAATATATCAAAATATAAAATTATTTACAGAGAAATATTTTCTAAAATCATTGGTTGTTAAATCCCCCCACCATTAATCAATCGATTTCTTACAATTTTTGCTTTTTCTCAGAAATCTATGGTTTGATATTTTAAATTTCTTTTGTTGAAAACCCACATCATAAAAGGGGTTATTGAATATTCCCCTTAAGAGATTGAAATTAATGTATAGAGTTCACCATAAAACTAGGTTTCTAAATAGGATAACAAAATTGGTAAGTGAAAATATGTACATAAAAAAGAAAACTAAAATCCAAGGACTAATTTAGAGTGATAGAGAATATAGTATGAGGAATGCAAAAAACCATAAAACCATGAATTAATTAGGGGTTAAAAGACTATCAATTCATTAGAATTGATGGTTATATAAAATCATTTTTTTCTTAAGATCATTTTTATATAGTTAAGAAATTATTTTACCTTATATTCTATGAACACAAGGAAATATACATACTTGAAATGTATAATTTCAACCTATAATCAATTTACCCCAAAATATAATATTTTTCTATGAATGAAAAGTATTAAAGATGGATTCCTCATTCCTGAAGCACAATAATCAACTTCCAATTGATTGAAAAACTATATCATGATTTTCTTACTATCATTATGAATTAACCAAAACCAAAAAAATTTATCACAATATAATTCCCAAAATTAATAATCCAATAAATGATGAAATAAAAATTTAATCCTCAAAACCATAATTACAGAAATAACCATGACATTAAATAATTTTTTCATCTTAGAGGCTATATTATACCTTTCTTCTTACATCTTCAAAAAATTAATTTCATTATTCCAAAATTATCTTTCATGTTAAATAACTTTTTAAACCTAAGGGTTAAAGACACCTAAATCCAATTAAACATATACCAAATATCATTAGATACTATGATAAATTACTATATCATATAGTAACATACTGATCATCAAAATAAAATCTTGAATAAAATATATATACTAATGAAAAATGTTATCCTCAATTTGTATTTAAATATCTATTAAAATATTAGTTTCTCAATGAATCACTTTTCAATGATTAAGATTTTTTATATCCCACTATCCATTAGTCTATAATTAATTTATCCTGAAAACATATATCAACCTGAATTTTTTTAAGCTTAATAGAGTATCAAAATACCATCTCACAAAATATTTAAGAGGAGGTTGTGATGCCGTTGAACTTATGATCAACCTTAAACTTATAAACCAGTAATAGTATCCCTGGAATTTATGTTATCGTAAAATTCAAACATATATTATTCAAAAATTATAACTATTTATATTCTTTTATAAGTTCATAACTAGTGAATATTTACCATAAATCCATAAAATAATATTTAAACATCATCAAAGATAACCTAAATCACTTTTTATCAAATCACAAACCAATTTCAAGTTTACCAATACTATTACTATTAATAATATCTTTATCCAAAATAAATTTTATTCATTCAACATCACACACATGGTAAGGTTTATTTTTTTCCCTTAATCATATGTTCTCCAAAAATATAACCTTACCACTAAATCACTTTTCTTTGTTATTAAAAACATTCAAAAAGAATCAAATCCTTAAATTGAAACTATTATAGAATAATAAATAGATGTTTTTTTATTTTTATAACCATAATATAATTAGTATAAAAATTATAAAACATACTTATTTAATCAAAATACATAAATACATTAATATTCACACTTATTTCTTAAATCATTAAGTAGGATTCATCATATTATTCCCTAAAACTTTTATACTACAAAATGAAATATGAATCTAATATAAAGATTAATAAACCCCAATTTAATCATGATTAATAATTTTAATATAATAAACTCTTTAAAAATAGCTCGTAAATTTCTTACATTGTTAACATTCTCTTCAGATTTATTAGAAAACCCATTACTTATACAAACTATATGATTATATTCATAATATTTCCCCTAGGACATAAATTTTAATAATTCTCATACATTCCATAGTTAAAAAATTCAAAAATAGAGGATAACTTGTGAAGTCTATTATTATCATCCATTAAATTAACCAAACATTCTATTTTTATTTAGAAATTAATTTATTTTTTTCATTATTTCCTACACTCAAAACATCTTCATATTCAAATTAAATATTCATTTGTGTGCAACATCCAAGAGTATTAACTTGTTTGATGAATAATTTTCTCTTATCTATGGTGTCTATAAGACTAATTGTGTTATGAAACTCACCTATGTAAAGGTTGTTAATTATATTGTGGTCTTATTGATTAGGAATTATCATAAGGATTTAAATTACAACTCTTGTTTTGTTTATTTACTCTTAAGGACAATCATTACATTATCTATCAGTATTAACATGAATCATCCTCATTCCTAGCATTTTCAAAAATAAAAAACCTGGTGTTATAAATAATATTCATAGTGAGGAATAAATAAATTATAGGATATATAAATTATGACACCTTATTTTCAATCTATGACACCTTCAGCTAATACTAGTCCACTCATAATCATTTCCAAAATATTAAGATGTTATCCAATACCTATCACTAAGGTTCTCTCTATATTTTTATAATCCTAATTTCCAAAAGTAAAATAAACCTTGTTCTGATTCCAATAATAATGACCCATACATTCCATACAATGATATTACATCTTATTATATTTATATTCCATATATAACATAATGATCCCCACCAGAATCATATTGGTCTAGTGACTTTGGAAACATGGACATAAAAAATTTGGTTCATAAAATATCAATATTGTGTTCAACTATTTTCTTATAACTATCACCCCTCTTAAACTTATCATATATAATACATTTCTTCATAAGCTATATAAATTGAAACATAAAAGGGTGAGATCAGATGCTTAGTAAGGGTAAAAAAAGGGGGGATACCAATTATCACTTAATCATAATCATTATTATAATGGTATGATAACATTAGAATGACATTTGAAAATCATACCATGCATATCAGAGATCATAATCTTGATTCATGGAATAAAACATGGAAATTCATATGGCAGGAATCAAAATGTTACCAAAAAACATAATTTCTTAGAGAATAACATTGGAATAGTGAATATATTGATAGAATATAAATAATCATACAAAATAATTTGCTTTTTAGTCAAGTATAATTGGAAAGGCTATCATTGTGGGGTGGTTTAACTCCCAAAACCATCATAGTAGATAAGTTTCACCCCAAAGACTATCATTGTGTAAAAATTCCCATACATTACCAGTTTCACTCCCCATTCCATTTCTATTTATGTCAGGATATATAAATCCTTAACCAATTAATTATAGGTAGAAATAAGTCTCACCCATCCTTGGTTATGACATAAATAGTGTCCTTGGTTATAACATAACCACAATCCTTGGCTATAACATAACCAATTTCATTATTTATAATGTAATTATCACCCTTGGTTATAATGTAACCACTATTACATATTGAAAAAAATATATGTGTTCCAAAATATTATACATATCTATCATACAATCACATCAAAACCCATGAAAATTAAATTACCTTAATAAACTTTTATTTGATTCATTATAGCATAACCCATGGAAAATAGATGGGTTTCATAAACATGAAATCAATAAAAAAAATCAATATTCTATGAAATATTTAAAAATTTATAAATGGATTATAACCAAAGTAAACCATAATTAACATCAAAAGATGTTATCATGTATGAGAATTACGTTAAATGATCACTGAAATATTTCATGTGGATGATACCCATTCCATTTTGATAATTAATTTTAAAATAAAACCTTTTCCAGAAAATTATGGAAAAACGTTATTCTAAAATAACGTTGGATAATTTTGACATCATAATAAATGAATTCATCAGTCATGATGGTAGGAAATTATGTTCATGTCGTATCAGCAAAAAATAAAGCAGTCCTTTCATGTTTTTGGTCAAATGTTTAGAAATTAATTTTTCAAAAAATGAAAACAATATTACTTTTATAAGATTTTTTTAAATGTAAAACATTTGTATAAATTACATTTAAATATATTATGATAATATTGAAAACTATCTAGAAATCATTTTTAGAAAACATGTATATAGAAGATAATTATATTTTACCGAAAAGAGATTTAATGTTGATTTTACTTTAAAACATATTTTTGGATGTTGAGTACATAAAGTGAGGAAAATTAATGGAAAAAATTTATTTTCAATAAAAAACTATAAGAGAAGAAATTTCATGTGTTTATTGAGGGATAAAACAAAATATTTCATCATTAGAAGCTAAATCATAAAGAATCTCGATAAACAATGATATTTTAACAATAAACCTCTACAACATTGGTAATTTTGAATCATAATTCCCATGAAATAAATTAACTTATATTGAAATTTATATCCCAATATTTTCATTATAAGAATAATAAAATTCATTAAAAATATTTATATACACCACACAAATGAAAGATGTGGTGTATAAGGCATGTGTCCCACAAAAGTAAAATTGAGACGAAAATCCTTACCTCTAGTCGGAAATCCTTCATACATGATGGAAAATCTTGTCTAATAAATCATTATTTATTATAATTCTGTTAAGAATCCATGTTCATGTGTATTTTTTCATGTATTGTTAACTTTCTACATTTTATCAATCATTTTTTAATAATTGTTTTTTAAAATCACTCTTTTAAGTGATATATGATTCATATTTCTTGTATGTTTTGGTTCAGTAGTTTTGGTCTGTGTTCTTTTATCATGGTACCATAATATAAAAAAATATCAATCCAGATATGTCATGACCCGTCCCCCAGGGCCTGTATCGTGACTACCCCAAGCCCGCCTTCCATAGGCCAAAGGCAGGTGACTGGAACCAAAGGCGTAAATCCATAACTAGGAAAGAAATGACTTTATAATAGTAAAAAAATACAAAAGAGTACGCAAATGGAAGTAAAACACTATGTAAAACTATATACAAAAGAGTGTGCTGAAAGTAGAGGGGCCGGAAATACAAGCCCAACAGTAAAGTACAAGGGAAAAAACAAAACAGCGGGAAGGTGACAAGCAGCTCCTGGATCTTCCACCACAGATCCCATATGATGGGTAGGTACAAATAGCCTCCTCAATGCTCAACATCTACCAGAATCCTCTGTGCACCGACTTGTCGTCAGGTCCACCTCCGTGTATCATCCAGTCCGAGCACTCTTGGCCTCCGTCAGTGCTGTCTATCATCTGCATCCAACACAACAAGGTGCAGGCATAGCCCGTGTAGGGGTGAGTATAACGATACTTAGTAGGGACCTCGAGACCCTCAAGGTCTCACTAAATCCCACAAGGATATACCACAAAGCATGAGATCAATCGAATATCCCACTTAGGTATATGCCCATACATATACATAAGTTTAAAAAATGACCCATCTCAATCATGAGGAAACACAAGAGTTACTGACTCAGCTCACAGAGGTATACAACTTTTGTAGAGATGTACAGATGATTAGATATAGCCACTGAGTCATCTAAGCTGTCGGACCAACACATGATTCAGGACCAGCTATTCTGTCAGACAAACACATGATCCAGGAATAGAAGTAAGAACTATCAGACCAACACATGATCTAGGAGTAGTCGTTAGAGCTTTAAGACCAACACATGATCCAGGTCCAGTTATTCGGTCGGACCAACACATGATCCAGGTACAGAAGTTAGAACGGTCGGACTAACACATGATCCAGGAACCGTCTACAGTGCAAAGCCAGCCACAGAGTTCTGCTCCGGTATGCTTGATTCCTGGAGGGTCCACTCCTCAAGCCAAGTGTCAATACATCAACTTTCCCGAATTACCATGATGAAGTATCTCAAGGGTCTGCCTCGTCATAGGCATCTCAACACAATAGACGGCTCGTCAATCGGACGCTCGGTCTGTTAGTTATTGGCGTTTTCGTTCCAGGGGCCCGGTTCAATTTTTGGTTCAAACCAACCCAACCATAACAAAAATTTGTAAAAACCACATATGAGGTATGCCAAAAGAACCTTCCCACTCTAGGCTTTCCGTCACCATAGACGGTTCGTCGATCAGACACCCGTAACCCATGTTATGGGCGAAATGGTGCAAATATGCCATAGCGGGTCAGGGTCTGGTCCGAACCGGTCCACGGGTCCGACCCGACCCGAGTGGGTGGCCCGGCCCGAGGGGGCACCCCGGCCCAAGTGGGAGGCCCGGCCCGAGGGGGCGGCCCGACCCGAAGGCGCGGCCCGGCCCAAAGGCGCGGCCCGACCTGAGGGCGGACCGCCCGAAGGGTTGCCCAGCCCGAGGTGGCCCAGCTGGCTAGCCCGTGTGGCCCGGTTGGCCACGCCGTAGGGGTGGGGGGAGGGGGGGTGTGTCGCCCCCTGGATTCCGAAGGAACTGGCACTAGGAGTGGGTTCGGTGACCTGCGAGATCCGATGTGTCCCACCTATAGTGCGCGTTGGTGGTCGGCTCATCCGACCGCCCTCTTTTGTCTGTCGTGGCCTATGGTCGTGGTTCCCCTGCTCCACGCAGTGTGATGGAGCTGCGGAACCTCCGCCACGGCCCACCCTGGCCCCAGAATCCAGCTCTTCCGCGCGGCGTGATGGCGCCACACCCACCATGGGACCGCCGCGGCCTTTGTGGAAACGACCCCTTCTTCCGGCGTAGTGCGACAGCACCACGCCCCTCTAGTTCCACTGTGGCCCACGTGGCCGCAACTTGGTTCTCTACACCGCACGACAGTGTCGCGCCCTTGTGGCGACCCAGTGGCCTTGTGCCACTGGTTCCTTCACGCTCCGCCTCCATCTTCATCAAATGGGAATAACAAAAGGGGAGGGTCAGGTTGTGTTCGTGCGGTCCTAACCCTCCTCGTTACGGTGATATCATTCGGTTCTCAAACCATAAATTCAATGACGTTGAACGGGTATAAAAACAATTCAATCCACCTACCTCGAGTTCGGTGATCATTGACGGAGTCTCGGGAATGTGGCATCGTTTCTTCAACGTCGGAGGAGGAAGAGTTCGGAGAAGACGGGTCGAGAGGACGTCATCGGCGTTATTCTTGGGCAGTGATGCTTCCCTTTCTTTCCCCGGTTGAAGAAAGAAGAAGATGTTGTACGTATTTCTTTGGTGGTGGAAGAGATGTTCTTCATGTTCTTTGTGGGGAGAATGAAGTTCTCCCAAGTTTCTCCAAGGCTCCACAAAGAGAGAGTTGCCAAGCCAAAATAAAATAATAGATTTTTCTATTATTTTATTTTTGACATTAATTCTAAAGAATTCAAAATGTGCCAATTAATTAAGTGTACGAGTTAGCACTTTAATGAGGGGAAGGTGAAGAGGCTCCCCACTTAATTGGGGGGCCAAGGGGTTAAAGGAGTTTAAAGACCGTGTGGGACCCACCTTAATAATATCCTACCAAATGGAGGTTATACTCAGGTGGGCCCCACCACCATAACATCCCATGGAAGGTTAGGGTGTGGTGGCCCCCACCTCCAATCTCCCCTTGGAGGTTTCAACCACCAAAATAAAAATAAAGTTAACAATTTATTATTATTCAATTTAATTAAAAAACCCCAAAATCTAACTTCCATTCTCATTCGAATGCAACTGCAGTGAAGGTCTCACTAAGCAATCATCGACGTTGTGAGTACAACAGTGCCCTTAGATTTCAATTCTAGGAACCGGTTCAAAAGTTATAAAATCTCCCTCATACGTTTACTGAACATACCTAAAAAAATTCATAAATTTATTCCAGACACACCGGGACTCAGAATCATGCACCGTTAGAAACTACGGACTCATAAAATTTCCAAGTATTTATGAAAAAAAATTCCACAGGAATTATGGGTCATTAAATTCTCCCCACCTCAGGGATTTACGTCCCCATAAGCTACAACTCACACTAAGGGAACCAATGGGGGTAATGAGCACGCATTTGAGCCTCCCGCTCCCATGTGCTCTTTTAGAGGTTCCCGTGCTGCCAACGAACACGCACCAGAGGCATCAACCATCCAGTTGATCCTCAATCTCCACTAAAACCTCCGTGAATGTCACCCCATCATCGATGTCAATCTCTCCAAGGTCAATGATGTGGGATGAGTCATGAACTTATCTTCTCAACTGAGATACGTGGAAGACGTTGTGCACCCGGTGCAACTGAGGTGAAAGAGATAAGTGGTAAGCCACCTCGACTACTCTGCTGAGGACCTAAACAGGTTCGATGAATCTTGGAGATTTCTTTCCACCTCAACCAAATCATGATAGACCTCATCGAGGTGAGACCCGTAGAATGACGTGGTTTCCATCCTCAAACTCTAATGGCCTCTGTCTCCTATCAGCATAGGACTTCTGCCTGCTCTGTGCAGTCTTCATCTGCTCCTGGATGATTTGCACCTTCTCAGTGGTAGCTCGCACAATCTCTAGTCCTACTAGTGCTGACTCCCCGGGGTCTATCAAGTACATGGGCGATCTACAGGGTCGACTATAGAATGCCTCAAATGGTGCCATACCGATGGTAGAGTGATAGATATTGTTGTAGGAAAACTCTACCAATGATAATTGCTCCTCCCAGCTATGACCAAAGTCTAAGACACAAGCACGGAGCATTTCCTCGAGGGTCTGGATGATCTGCTTGGTCTGGCCATCCGTCTGAGGATGGAAGGTGGTGCTCTGATGAATTTGTGTCCCAAAAGATTCTTGCAACCCCTTCCAGAGCCAGGAAGTAAATTATGAGTCACAGTTGGAGACAATATAAGAATATAAACTATGTAAACGCACAATCTCTTAAATATAAAGTCATCCCAATCTCTCTACCGAGCCCTGCTCTCTGATCGGTAGGATGTGGGTGGACTTGGTGAGTCTATCAATGATCACCTATATCGAATCGTGACTCCTGGATGTACGTGGAAGACCCGTCATGAAGTCCATGGATATCCCATCCCACTTCCACTCTGGAACCTCTAAGGGTTGTATGAAGCCTACTGGTACCATGTGTTCCACATTCACTTGATGAGAAGTGAGGCACCATGAGACAAACTCGGCTACTTCCTTCTTCATACCCGGCCACCGGTGCTATCGTCTAAGGTCCTAGTACATCTTTGCCACTCCTTGATGTACCACTAGAGGGGACGTGTGGAACTCCCTCAACACCTCCTCTTGAAGTGAAACTAGAACCATGGTACATCCTCTATAGAGAATTACATGCTCCCCACCATCAAGAAATCCATCAGGTGCCTGCTCTATGGATATCTGAGCATGTCGGGTCTCATAGTCAGTGTCTCCTTGCTGTGTATCCCTAACTCATCGAACAAGTTTAGGAGTGACTTTAAGATACTATAGAAAGACTTCTCTATCCCAATCCACAAAGGATATCGGCAAAGCAGCCAGCTACTTTGTCTCCTCTCATAACAGCTGTATACCAGTCCTCCTACTAAGCGCATCCGCAACAATGTTCCCCTTCCCAAGAGTATAGACTATCTCAAATTCATAGTCCTGGAGGAACTCAATCCATCATCGTTGTCTTAGTTTTAGATCCTTCTAAGATAATATATACCTGAGGCTCTTGTGATCAGATTACATGGAAAAACATTCACCCATAAGATAGTCTCACCACATCTTCAAGGCGAAGACCACTGCTGCTAACTTCAGGTCTTGGGTAGCGTAGTTATGCTCATGTTGTCTCAAATTCTGAGAATCATACGCGATCACACCTCGCTCCTGCATCAGGACACACCCGAGTCTGGTCTCTAATGCGTCGTAGTAAACTATGTACCCTACGACTTCCTCTGGAAGCCTCAACATGGGGGCACTAGTCTGTAAGAACCTGGGTTTTTGTATGAGGTACGAATCCTTTTCTTTTCTATTTAACTATTCTTTTGAGGCCTAATGTGGATGCCTAACTTGACCGAGGGAGTTACGGAGGTGTCCAGAGCTTGTTTGGATCCCAGAACGAAGTTTTAGGCTGGAAATGGCCTGACACACAGTTTGTGCACGGCCTACGCACTACCTGGGTAAACCGTGTGCCTCGGTTCAGGCTTGGTAGAGGCCTGCGCACGACCTGCGCACAGTTTGAGGAAACCGTGCGAGGTGGCTCTGAGGTTGCCCCTTGCCTTCCGGTAAGGTCTGCACGGTCTCCATAGGGTTTATCAAACTGTGCGGATAAACCATGCGACCTGCTGTGTTTTTAAATTTAATTAATTTTTTAATTAAATTAATTAAATTTTTTATAAAACTTAAACCTAACCCCTTTCTTCAGACTGCACCGCATGGGGGAGAGTTCTCAAGAGTCTTTGGGAGAGTTTGAGCCTTCTCCTTTGTCTGATCTCCATTTCTGATGTCATTCATCTTGTAGGATCTGCAATGGTAATTCCTCGATTCCTTTTTAATCCTTATCGATTCTTCTAGTTACAATAAATGCAGATTGTATTAAGGATCATATGCCCTAATTTGTCGTTCTTCGTCTATTATTCATATTTCTTATAAACCAAGTTGAATCAGAGCCTGATACTGGATGAGATATCTAGTAAGATCCTAATGTAGGTGGTCTCATGATTTTCACTGATTTTCAAGTTGTTTATATATGCCGGAGTGTCGCGCGCCCACTTTTGGGTTGTCGCTTGAACCCGAAATTTAACCCTGTTATTACCTAGCGTGTTGTAGGTAATTTTAATAGGATGGTATGTTCCTTAGTTTAGTTGTACACCATGGGCAGGAACCACCTCTTGGGTGTGTTGCCTTGAATGACTCTTTTATGGGTTTTGACCCTGAATGCCTATGAGGCATGTTTTTTATTTTCCCTTATGGGTTATTAAAAATGGAAATTGAATATGAATGAATTCCAATATGATGAAATTGTAATTGAATGGTTTTGGGTATGGGATGGATTGTTTCCCCTTGAACCTTGTATGAAAATTCTTGAATTTCTATCCCACGTGAGTTAAATGATTTGGAATACTTTAAATGTGAAACCACGTCATGGGTGAACCGTGGAACCAATGTGAGTTTCCATGGACGGACTCATACGAGACTTGTTACTGAAGTGCCGAGTGAATCATGGATCCCACGTGAGATGCCATGGACAGACTCAATAGGGAATGTTATGTCATGAGCGATACCAGGATCTTATTTATAGGATGTCATGGACGGCATCAGATGACAGACTCTACTGCACCTTGAGCGAGGCTGGGTACCTAGGAGGTTCCCCGGAACGGGCTTGTAGGGTGTTGGTGGATTTTCTCCCTGAATGATGCCTGGTTTATGATTTGAGTATTCCAGGAACGGGTTCAAGTAATGGTTGAACACCTGAATTAAATGATTGAGGAATGGAATGGATACCTCAAGCGATTCCAAGCCAAAGCACAAGCTTGGGTCGGTCTTTCTTGTTTACTGTTTTCCATATTTCACTACCGTTTTATATATTCACTGACAGATTAGAATGGATCCTTGTTGGTTGCCTACTGGGATTCAATCTCACACCCTATTTGGGTCATGTTTTGGACCCAAGCAGATTACATGATTGCAGGTTATGAGAAGGGAAAAGGCCCTTGTATAGGTATTTGACTTACTGCTTAAAGTAGGAGCACACGGGACCAAGCTGATGCTTGTGATGCGACATGGGATAAATTTTGGTTTCGTTTTGGGATTTTTTATACTCGTACTGTATTTTATTGAATTTCACCATCCCTTATACATATATATCAGATCCTTATATTTGTTATCTATTCCTGCTACCTTTGTGTTGTCTACTGGTTACCTTCTTTCATTGTAGTATGTTTGTAATTCTGCTGTGATGCTTTGGTAATGAGGGCATAGTCTCCCCACGGACTCACCTAGGCCCTCACTGCTAGTCGGCAGCCTCTGGCATTTGGGGATATGTGCTAGAGGCTATGTGGCGACCGGTCCGGCTACGGGATTGAATGATAAGTCGGGTCGGTACTTTAAAAAGTGGTATCAGAGGCAGTTTTCCTTTTCTGATTTCACTTACTATTTGGAGACTATAGACAAGAGTAGGAAGGGAAGGGACTTTGATAATAAATTGTTCTCGGGAGTTGAAAACCTGTGTATAGGGAAAATCCAAGTTGCCTTGTATGGAATGGTGTTTCTGGTTTTGATTATTACAGTTGTTCTGATTACACTGTTGGGTGACGCAGATGGTTTTTGATGATACTGTTGATATTATTGTGGGTTCTACTTCATTGGAACCCGATGAGATGAGGGCTTACCATCTCATGCATCATATAGGTACCTTTTTAAGAATCACATGTCATGCATTATTCAATGCTATCTAGGATGCATTAGATATTGAATTTTGTTGTGATAGGTGTTTTAATAGCTATTGCATGGTGTTTTGATAGTTGATAGGTGTGAATAATGTGGGTTAGATTGGGTGCAATGAATGAAGAGTGACGTCATATTTCAATTCATAAGGTGTATGGGCCCTTATGGATTGGGAAATGACACACCAATGGAATGTAAATGCTAAAGGAAATTGAATTTTATGGTGATATGTTTTTGATTCATGAGGTGTTATGGGCCCTCAGGGATCGGAACATGGTGGACCATTGGTTAAATCTTTTGAACAAAGGTATTTTAAAAGAATAAATGTTGAATATATAGCCTAAACTAGACCCGGATTTTGAGTGGGAAAAAGGTAGTGACTCTAGTGGGTTTCGGTGACTGTTACTTATGCAGTCCTGGATTTAGAAATAGGTTGTGGGTTGACATGGTTTTTAGGAAGGTCTTGACTTGTCCTGTCCTAGTTCTTGTGCTCGTGTGTTTCGAATCTCGTTAAAAATCTTATACTGAGGCATGTGTTTGGCATTGCTGAGTCAGGACACCATGGTGACCTCCAGTCGTACGTCGGGAGATCGGTGATGACAAGGTTCTGGAGATGGTAGGACACGGGCTACTAGAGGAAACTCCAGTTGTGCCAGCTACAGCACCAACAGTTTTGCCGGACACAGGTGTTGAGGCACAGTTCCGTGAGAGCTTGTTGCATTTTATGCAGAACGTTCAGGGGGCACCACGACCTGCCCTGACTATGGTAGAGTTGACGTGTGAGTTTCAGCAGCAGCATCCACATACGTAGTCCGGGGATAGCGGGCCACAGGCTACAGAGTCCTGGTTAGAGGTGATACTAGCTATCTTTGAGCATTTGGAGATGCCTCCAGAGAGGAGGGTCAAGCTTGCTATGTACATGTTGCGTGATTCTACTAAGAGGTGGTGGGGCGTGATCACCTAGACGGATTTTCATCGGGAGATGGCTTGGATAGAGTTTCATACGACCTTCTATGATTTCTTTTATCCGGAGACTTTGAGGGCCAATCGAGACTAGGAGTTCTTGCGTCTGGAGTAGGGCGCGTTATCAGTGATGGAATACTTGGCCCGTTTTACTAAGATTCAACGCTTCGCACCTATCCTGATGGGCGATGAGCTATTGAGGGCCAGGCATTTTGAGGATGGTCTGAGATATGACATCCGATCTCCGGTAAATATCATCAGGTTGACTACCGTTTCTGGAATTGAGAACCAGGCGCTAATCATAGAACGTAACCGGAGAGAGGCTGGAGGTGGGATCCAGAGTGGTCCGGCATCGAGATCAGGTACTGTAGTGACTGTTAGTAGGAAACGTCGTTTGGAGCTTCCACACGGTGATTCTAGCAGTCGGAACCAATCTTCGTCTAAGAATCAAAGGTTCTACCAGTGCGGTAGGCTGGGACACACGAAGCCGCAGTGTCCGAGGGACCCAGTTGAGTGTCGATCATGTGGCAAGATATATCATCTTCAACGTTTCTGCAGAAAATTTTCACCAGCAGCCAGCGATAGAGGGTCTGCACTGACTCCATATGCAGGAGAAGGGTCGGCAGCTTCTCATCAGATAGGGAGTTGGGGTGCGACAAGATGATCAGGCCGAGGTAGTGGTCATGGCATAGGTAGCCAGGAATAGGGTATACTAAAACGTCAAATTGGGCCAGTTCCGGGTAGTGAGGTTGTATCACAGGGTCGTGGTTCAGGCCATATGTATGTGGTGCAGCCTAATTCAGAGGATCAGAGAGCAGGACCATCTATGGTGAGAGGTACGATCATAGTAGCATCTATTATTTCATCTTCCCTCTTTGATACAGGTGAATCACACAGTTTTATATCTACGCCTATAGTGAAAATCCTTGGGCTAGTTGTGTTGTCTTTTGATGGTGTGTTGACACTAGACTCACCACTAGGAGTTAGGGTAGAGGTTGTATGTAAGTGCATAGGGTTCCCCCTTGGAGTTTGAGGGTGTCACTTCGTCTGGGATCTTTATGTTCTCGAGATGACAGGTTTTGATGTCATTCTTGGTATGGACTGGCTAGTAGCTTACCGAGCCTACTTTGGTTGTTACCGCCTTAGGGTGATTTTCACATCACCAGAGGGTGTAGTGTTTAATCTTAAGGGCGAGTGGGATCTCCAGGCAAGTTGAGCTAGACCAGTTCATCATGGGATGGACGGGATGACAGCCCAGGTCTCTAGTTTGTTTCTAGATGATTAGGGAGTGATCCAGACGGACCTTCCTCCGGTAGTTGAGTGCTTCAGGGATGTTTTTACTGATTACTTTTCAGGTTTACCTCATGAGAGAGTATTGGAATTATCCATTGAGATAGTGCTAGGAGCCGCACCAGTATCCATTCCTCCTTATAGGATGGCTATGACAGAGTTGCAAGAGCTCAAGAAATAGCTTGATGATTTGGAGGCAAAGGGGTTTATTTTACCCAGTACTTCTCCATGGGTTTTTCTGGTCCTTTTTGTGAAAAATGAGGACGTAACTCGTAGGCTATGTGTGGACTATCGGAAACTGAACCAACTGACGGTTAAAAACCGATATCCCTTGTCGCAGATAGATGACATGTTTGATCAGCTTCAAGGAGCTAGGGTGTTCTAGAAATTTGATTTGAGGTTAGGATATCACCAGGTGCGTGTTCGACCTGCAGACATACCTCATACAGCTTTTCATAGCAGGTATGGTTTATATGAGTATCAGGTTATTTCATTCGGTCTCACGAACGCGCTAGGGGTTTTCATGGATTTGATGAATCGCGTGTTCTGTCCTTACTTGGACTCGATCATCATGGATTTTTTGGATGATATTTTGGTGTATTATCAAAATCGAAATGACCATGCCAACCACTTGAGATCGTCCTGTATACACTAAGAGAGCATCATCTATATGCAAATCTTACTAAGTTCTACTTTTGGAGGGATCAAATTCACTTCTTCGGCCATGTTATCTCTAATATAGGAGTGTCTGTAGACCTAGAGAAGGTTAGAGTTATGGTTTCTTGGGAGCAGCCCATGAATGTCTTTGACATATGAAGTTTCTTGGGGCTTGCTAGTTATTATCGTCGTTTAATATAGGATTTCTCATTCTTAGCAGCACCGTTGACGGGCCTGACTAAGAAGGGAATGAAATTTGTATGGATAGATTCTTGTGAAGCAGCCTTTTAGGAGTTGAAAGGAAGGTTGAAATCAGCACCAGTCCTGATACTTCCAGAACAGGGCAAGAGTTACATGGTCTATTGTGACGCATCAGTTATTGGGTTGGGTGTAGTTTTGATGTAGGGTGAGAGAGTCGTGGTGTATGGATCTCGACAGCTGAGGCCACACGAGAGGAATTATCCGATGCATGATCTTGAGCTAGTAGCAGTTGTTCATGCGAAGCACTGTTGGAGACACTATTTATTGGGAGAGCATTTTGTGGTGTAAAGAGACCACAAGAGCCTCAAATATATCTTTACTCAACATGATCTGAATCTTAGGCAGTGAAGGGGGTGCAGTACCTACAGTCCTTTGATTTCCAGCTAGCTTATACGCCTGATAAGGGCAATGTTGCGGCCGATGCATTGAGTAGGAGGACTCAAATACAGGCAGTGCAACATGCTAGAAATGAATGGAAGCTTATGTCCTTGTTCTCTGAGATGCATCTTGATGTGCAGAATGGCCAAGGGAAGTCTTTTCGATTGTCTTTAGCTGTGACTTCTACCCTCCTGGACAGAGTAATGATGAGACAACAATCAGATTCAGAAGGCCTAGTTCTACGAGAAGGTCTATCAGGTGAGGACCCTCCTCCTGGTTGGACGATAGGCGAGGATGAAGTTCTTCATATCCATGGACGTGTATGGGTTCTAGTGGATATTAGAGAGGAGATTATGTGGGAGTTTCATGCTTCGGTTTGGGATGTTCATCCCAGAGTCACTAAGATGTATCGTTACTTGTGCAGATAGTACTGTTGGCCGAGTATGAAGAGGGAAGTGTCTAGTTTTATCACGAGATGTTCCACCTGTCAGTAGGTGAAGGTGGAACAACAGCGGCTAGCTGGGCTTTTATAGCAGTTACCTATCCCAGAGTATAAATGGGATGATGTTGCGATTGACTTCATGACTGGGTGGCTGAGGTCACCTCGAGGTAACGATGTTGTGTGGGTTGTGGTTGATAGGCTTATGAAGGTTTATCATTTCTTGCCGATCAAGGAGACCTTCGGTGTGGATGAGATGAAGAGGTTGTATATCTGGGAGATAGTATGGCTCCATGTGGTCCCTCGCACCATTTTTTTGGATAGGGATGCTCGTTTTACGTCACATTTCTGGAAGAGTTTTCAGAGGGCGTTGGGTATATAAGTGCTTCTGAGCACAGCATACCTCCCTCAGACTGATGTCCAGTCAGAGCGTACGATAAAAGTTCTTGAGGATATGTTGCGAGCATGCGTCCTGGATTTTGGGGGCCAATGGGAGAGGCGTATTCCCCTAGTTGAGTTTTCCTATAACAACAGTTATCAGGAGACTATATAGATGGCACCATACGAGGCTCTATATGGTAGGTCATTCCATCACCCCTGTGCTGGTTAGAGGTAGGTGAGGCAGCTTTACTATGACTGCGTCTTGTTCAGGAGACTTCTGAGTAGGTACAGTTGATACAGAAGCAGATGGCTACCGCACAGTCTCGTCAGAAGTCATATGCTGATCACCACAAATGACCCCTAGAGTTTGAGGTTCGGGATCAGGTTTTTTTGCATGTTTCACCGAGGCTGGGACACAGGCGGGTCAGATGACAGGGTAAGCTATTACCAAGATATGTTGGGCCTTTTGAGATTCTAGAGAGGGTGGGGCCGGTAGCCTATCATTTATAGTTACTTCATAGGTACTGAGCCATGCATGACGTGTTCCATGTTTCTCAGTTACGGTGATACTATTCAGACCCGTCTCATACCTTCTAGCCTGAGGAGATCGAGCTTCCGGTTGATGCAGCTTTTGAGGAGCATCTGATTCGTATTGTTGATAGGAGCACGAAGGTTCTCCGAGGCTGGTCAGTTCCTCTAGAACGGGTGCTATGGCAGCACTGCCATTTACAGGATGAGACTTGGGAGTGGGAGGCCAACGTACATGCTCAATGGCCGGATCTGTTCACCGACGAATCCTGACCACCCTTTAGAGAGCAATTCGGGGACGAATTGCTATAAGGGGGGATGTCTGTAAGAACCTAAGTTTTCTTATGAGGTACGGATCCTTTTATTTTCAGTTTAACTATTCCTTTAAGGCCTAATGTGTATTCCTAACTTGACTTAGGGAGTTACGAAGGTGTCTTGGGCTTTTTTGGAGTCCGAAATGAAGTTTGAGGCTGGAAATGCCCTCACACACGGTTTGCGCATGGCCTGCGCACAGCGTGGGTAAACTGTGCGCCTTGGTGAAGGCTTGGAAGAGACATGCATATGGCATGTGCACGGTTTGAGGAAACCATGTGGGGTGGCCGTGCGGTTGCCCCTTGCCTTCTAGTAAGGTCCGCATGGTCTCCGCACAGTTTGTCAAACCGTGTGGGTAAACTGTGCGACCTGATGTGTTTTAAAATTTAATTAATTTTTTACTAAATTAATTAAATTTTTATAAAACCTAAACCTAACCCATTTCATCAAACCGCATAGAAGGGAGAGAGTTCTCAGGTGTCTTTGAGAGAATTTGAGCCTTCTCCTTCGTCTAATATCTGTTTCTAATGTTGTTCATCTCATTAGATCCAAAATGGTAAGTCCTCGATTCCTTTTTAATCCATCTTGATTCTTCTGGTTACAACGAATGCATATTGGATTAAGGCTCATATGCCCTAATTTCTTGTTCTTCATTTGTTCTTCAGATTTCTTCCAAACCAGGATGAATCAGAGCCTGATACTGGATGAGCTATCTAGTACAAGCCTAAGGTAGGTGCTCTCGTGCTTTTAGCTGATTGTCAAGTTGTTTATATATGTCGGAGTGCCATGCGCCCACTTTTGGGTTATCGCTTGAACCTTAAATTTAACCTTGTTATTACCTAAATTGTTGTGGGTAATTTGAATAGGATGGTATGTGCTTGAGTTATGTTTTACACCTTGGGAAAAAACCACCTCTTGGTTGTGTTTCCTTGAATGAAAATTTAATGGGTTTTGACCCAGGATGCCTATGAGGCATGTTTTTCCTTTCCCTTGTGGGAAGTTAAAAATGGAAATTGAATATGAATGAATTGAAATATGATGAAATTGTAATTGAAATGTTTCGGGTATGGGATGGAGTGTTTCCCCTTGACCCTTGTATGCAAATTCTTGAATTGCTAGCCCACGTGAATTAAATGCTTTGAACTGCTTTAATTGTGAAACTAAGTCATGGGTGAAACATTGAACCAATGTGAGTTTCCATGGACGGACTCATACAAGACTTGTTACTGAAGTTCTGAGTGAATCATGGATCCCACATGAAATTCCATGGGCGGACTCCATAGGGAATTTTATGTCATGAGAGATACCTGGATCTTATTTATAGGATCCCGGGGACAGGCTCAGATGACGGACTATACCGCACCTAGAGCGGGGCTGGGTACCTAGGAGGTTCCCTGGAACGGGCTTCTAGGGTATTGGTGGATTTTCTCCTTGAATGATGCTTGGTTTCCGAATTGAGTATTATAGGAATGGGTTAAAGGAATGGTTGAACACCTGAATGAAATGATTGTTGAATGGAATGGATATCTCAAGAGACGCCAAGAAAAAGAACAAGCTTGGGTCGGTCTTGCTTGTTTACTGTTTCCCATATTACACTGTCATTTTATATATTCACTGACAGATTAGCATGGATCTTTGTGGGTTGCCTACTGGGATTCAATCTCACACCTTGCTTGGGTCACGTTTTGGACCCAAGAAGATTACATGATTGAAATTAATGAGAAGGGAAAAGGCCCTTGTACAGGTACTTGACTTGCTTCTCGGAGTAGGAGCACATGGGAAAAAGCTGAGGCTTGTGACGTGACAGGGGATACATTTTGGTTTCTTTTTGGGATTTTGTATACTCATACTATATTGTATTGACTTTCACCATCCTGCATATATATATATATATATATCAGATCCTTCTATTTTTTTATCTATTCCTACTATCTATGTGTTGTCTACTGGTTACCTTCTTCTACTGTAGTACGTTTGTAATTCTGTTGTGATGCTTTGGTAATGAGGGCATAGTCTCCCCATGGACTCACCTATGCCCTCGTTGCTAGTTAGCATCCTCTTTCGTTTGGGGAGATGCGCATGACACCATGTGGCGACCGGTCCGGCTACCGAATTGAATGGTAAGTCGGGTTGGGACGTTACAAGTCATCCTCTACCTCATCTCCTGAAAGCTCTGATGGCATATCTCCAACCACACAAAGGGTTTCCCCTTCTTCTTCAAGGATGATAGTGGCGCTGAAACTCTAGAGAAGTCTAGAATGAACCTTCAGTTGAATCCAGCCAAAACCATGAAACTTCATCCTTCCGTCACACTCCTGGGTGGCTCCCAAGAAAGTACCACCTCGATCTTCACTGGGTCCACTGCAACTCCAGCCTTCGAGATGACATTTCCTAAGAAGTGAACCTCTCGAATCCAGAACTTGCACTTCAAGATATTACCATAAAGCTGGTGCTTTCAAAGTGTGTCTAGTACTACCTATAAATGGTAGGAATGCTCCTTCTCAGTAGTCAAGTAGATCAGTATGTCATCGATGAAGACAATGACAAAGAGATTGAGGTAAGGCTGTAAGATCCTATTTATGAGACTCAGGAACACTTCTGGAGTGTTGGTTACACTGGAGGGCATAACCAAGAACTCGTAGTGGCCATACCGACATCTGAATTTTGTCTTCTTCACATCCTCATCTCGAACTCTGAGCTGGAGATATCCTGATCTGAGGTCTTTCTTCAAGAACCATCGAGCTCCCTTTAGCTGATCAAAGAGGTCGTCAATCCTCGGGTGTGGGTACTTGTTATTTATGGTCACCTGGATCAGGCGATAGTAGTCGAAAAAGAGTCTCAAGCTCCCATCCGCCTTCTTGGTGAATAGAATCGGGGATGCCCAGGGAGAAACACTAGGCCAGATGAATCCCTTCCCCTCTAAGTCCTCCAGTTGTACTCGCAGCTCATGAATCTCAATAGAAGTCATCTGATATGCTGGAGTAGATATCGGTGCCTTCCCTAGGTACATGTCAATGTAGAAGTCCACATCTGTACAAGGAGGTAGTCCTGGATCATTTTCAGGGAAAACATCCGCGTACTGGTCCACCACTATAGGGTAAGTCTAACTCTCCACATCAACTGCTCTGAGGGTAAGGAAGTCCAACTGATGAGTGATCAGTTGCACCCTCCTCCGAGTAAGTCCATCATGTGCTGCAAAGGATCCCTTCATTCCGGTGAAGGTAAACCTGGTCCCATCCATATGGAAACACCACACTTTGTTCCTAATACAGTTGACCTGAGGATGGACTATAGATAACCAGTTCATACCCAAGATGACGTCGTAAGGCCTCGATGCCGCTACAAGGAGATCCCAGCTGAAGCTCTCGCCTCCTAGAGTAATCTCAAACTGCCGGATCCAGTTCATAATCTTCGAGTCTTCTCTAATAGAAGTCTCTAGCCATAAGGATCGATACAACAGCTCCGTCGGAATCTTCAAGCTCTGAACGAGGGTAGTGGCTAAGAAAGAATGACTGGGACCTATGTCTATCAGAACTGAAGCTGAGGTGGAGTAGACACAGATCGTACCTCGAATCATCTCTGAAGCACCATGGTCGTAAGCCTCAGCTGCCTAGAGCTGAGCTCTCCCCTGTCCACCTGCTCCTTGCGGTCGGGGTGGACCTCCTAGTGGTGGTGGTGTTAATACATCGAATCTTCGTCCACCACCAGCTGTATGGCCAGCTCCTCTGTCACATCTGCCTGCTCCCTGCGGACCGCCTCGATCGAACCTCCACATCTTCATGGGAGGTCCCTCAATTGTCTATTGACCATTAAAATGGTGGGTCAGATAGTCACGAGCCATGTGACCCTGCCCACCACAAGAGTAGCATTGCCTACTCCTGGCATGACTGGATCTGTCTCGTGTTCCCCACATAACTAAACCTGTATCCTGAGGTTGTCCACCGGATAGTCTGTTCTTCTTGGACCTCTGCAACATCTGCATGATTCTAGCTGTAGAATTCTTCACTACGTGATATATGGTAGTGGGTCTCACTACTGGTGTCTTCTCAGCAAGGAAACTCTCCACTAAGAGGGCTCTCTTCAACACCCCCTCCTGCATCGGGATGATAAGGGAGATCATCGAAGCTCTGATCTCTCACCTAAGCCCCTGCTCGAATGTCCGAGCCCTGAAGAATGGGTACCATACCATATCCATGGAGTAGCGCGAGAGGTCAGTGAACCTCGGTGAGTACTATGCCACTGTCATGCTACACTGTTGCAGATGAAGTAACTCCTCTATCTGCACCGCTTGAAGGGTGGTTGGGACAAACTCTGCCCGGAAAAGGCTCTCGAAGTCTTCCCAGAGTAGTGTTGCCTTGTCATGAACCTAGAGCATCAGGCTCCCCCATATCCCTTCTTCTTCCTGAAGGCGACTCATGACAAGGATCACCATAAGGTCAGCTGGTGTCCCTACTAGCCTGAAGACTATCACCACATCCTCTAGCCAATCCTTAGCTTCTGGCGGGTCGGTCTCTCCCCAGAACCTGGGCGGCCTCTGGTGATGAAACTCATGCAATACGCTCAGTCAGCATGCACTCTCTGCTATTGAGGCTAGTGGAATTGGTGGCCCAATGGATAGTGGTACCGCTGGTGCCTCCGCTATGATAGGGCCCTGTACCAAGGCCTCGCCGCTTGGTGGGCTACCATCTTGTACAAATCTCAGAACCTTGGATGACTGTCTGCGTGGAGGTATCCTGAAAAGAAATAGGTGATCCATTGTCAATAAGTTATACCTGGTGAGCTGAATCAAAGAGATCAAAAATAATACTCTTGAAACACACAGACAATCAGTGATTTCGTGTACTGAGTTGGAAAACAGAGGTCAGGGTCCTGGTGTATGGATACATCGGCCGCCGCACCAACACTAGACTCACTGGACTGAGAACCACACTCAATACTCTTAACACTATTGCTTCACATTAAGATAGATCAAAGTCCTAAGTTAGGCCATAGAATCGACTCCTCCGATACCAATTTGTCACAACCCATCCCTCGGGGCCCGTATCGTGACTACCCCAAGCCTTCCATCCATAGGCTAGGGGCTGCCTACTAGCACCAAAGGCGTAAATCCCTAAAAAGGAAGGTAATGCCCTTATAATAGTAAACAAACACAATGGTGTATGATAATAGAAGTAAAACACTAAGTCAAACTGTATACAAAAGAGTGTGATGAAGGTATAGGGGTCAGAAATACAAGCCCAACAGTAATGTACAAGGAAAAAAACAAAACAGCTGGAAGGTGACAACCATCTCCTGGATCGCCCACCACGGATCCTACCTAAAGGGTAAGTATAGATAACCTCCTCGGTGCTCAATGTTTTTCAGACTCCTCTGTGCATCGACTCATCATCAGGTCCACCTCCAGGTACAGTCCAGTCCTGGCACTCTCGACCTCTGTCAGTGTTGTCGGTCGTCTGCATCAAACACAACGAGGTGCGGGTATAGGCTGTGTAGGGGTGAGTATAACGATACTCAGTAGGGACCCCGTGACCCTCAAGGTCTCACTAAATTCAACAGGGATATACCACAAAGTATTAGATCAACTGAATATCCCACTTAGATATATGCCCATGCATATACCTATGTTTAACAAATGACCCCTCTCAATCACGATAAAACACAAGAGTTTCTAACTCAACTCACACAGGTATAGAACTTTTGTAGAGATGTACAGATGATCAGATATATCCACTGAGTCATCTAAGCTATCAGACCAACACATGATCCATGACCAGCTATTATGTTGGACCAACACATGATCTAGGAACAGAAGTCAGAACTGTGGAACCAACACATGATCCAGGAACAGTTGTTAGAGCTGTCGGAGAAACACATGATCCAGGTCAAGCTATTTTGTCGGACCAACACATGATCCAGGTACAGAAAATAGAACTGTCATACCAACACATGATCCAAGAACATTCATCAGAACTGTCAGACCAACACATGATCCATGAACAGTCAACAGCGCACAGCCAACCACAGAGTTCTGCTCAGGTATGCATGATTCTAGGAGGGTCTGCTCCTCAAGAAAATTATCGATGCATCAAATGTCACCAAGGACCATGATGAAGTATCTCAAGGGTCCGCCTCATCATAGGGATCTGAATGCAACAGACGGCGCGTCGATCGGGCTCCCAGTCTGTTAGTTATTGGCATTTTTGTTCCCGGGGCCCGGTTGTATTTTAGGTTCAATCCAACCCGACCATACCCCAAATATGTCAAAACCTCAAGTGGGGTATTCCAAATGAACCGTCCCACTCTAATATTTCTGCCGCCACAGACGGTTGGTCGATCAGACACCCGTATCCCATGTTATGGGTGAAATGGTGTAAACAGGCCATAACGGGTCTGGGTCCGGTCCGACCCAGTCGGACCAACCCAGTCCGCGGGTCGAACACAGCCCGAGTGGGCGGCCTGGCCCGAGTGGGCGGCCAGAACCAAGTGGACTGCCCGACTGGCTATCCTGCGTGGCCCGGCTGGACACGCCGTGGAGGGGGGGGGGGGGTGCGGCGCCCCCTGGCTTCCGAAGGAACCGGCGCTGGGCATTGGTTTGGTGACCCGTCGGACTCGAGGGGTCCCTCCTTTAGCGAGCACCGGCGGACGGCTCAGCCAACCACCCTCTTCTGTCTGTCATGGCCTATGGTCGCGGTTCCCCTACTCCGCGCGGCGCGACAACGCCACACCCACAATGCAACCTCCGTGGCCTTCGTGGCTGCGGCCCCTTCTTCTGGCGTGGTGTGATGGCACCGCGGCCCTCTGGCTCAGCTGCGGTCCACCTGGATGCAGCTCATTTCTCTACACAACACGGTGGTGACGCGCCCTTGTGGTGAACCGGCGGCCTTGCGCCGCCAGTTCCTTCACACTCTACCTTTGTCTTCATCAAATAGGAACAACAAAAGGGGAGGTTCGGTCCATGTTCATACGGTCCAAACCCTCCTCATTACGGTGATATCATTCGGTTCTCAAACCATAAATTCAACGATTTAGAACAGGTATAAAAAAATTCAACCCCCCTACCTCGAGTTCGGTGATCATTTACAGAGTCGCGGGAAGGCGGTGTCATTTCATCAATGTTAGAGGAGGAAGAGTTCGGAGAAGACGAGTCGAGATGACGTCGTCGGCGTTCTTCATGGGTTGTGACACTTCCCTTTCATGCCCCGGTTGAAGAAGGAAGAAGATGGTGTTCATCGTTCTTTGGTGGCAGAAGAGACGTTCTTCATGTTCTTCGTGGGGAGAATGAAGTTCCCTCAAGTTTCACCAAGGCTCCACCAAACGAGAGTTGCCAACCCAAAATAAATTATTAGCTTTGTCAATAATTTTATTGTGGACATGAATTGGAAAGAATTCAAAATTTTCCAATTAATTAACTCTAGGAGTTGGCACTTTAATGAGGGGAAGGTGAAGAGGCTCTCCAATTAATTGGGGTTCCATGGTGTTTAAGGAGTTTAAAGACCGTGTGGGCCCCAACTTAATAATATCCTCCCAAGAGAGGTTATGCTCGGGTGGGCCCTACCACCATAACCTCCCATGGGAGGTTATGGTGTAGTGGCCCCCACCACTATCCTCCCCTTGGAGGTTTCAACAACCAAAATAAAAATAAATTTAACGCTTTATTTTTATTAAATTTTGTTTAAAAAACCCCAAAATCTAACTTCCATTCTTGTTAGAACGCAACTATGGTGAAGGTCTCACTAAGAAATCACTGAAGCTGCGATTACAACGGTGCCCTCAGATTTCTGTTCCAAGTACTGGTTCAAATGTTATAAAATCCCGCTCGTATGTTTACTGAATGTACCTGAACAAGATGTTAGAAGTTGTTTCCGGGAACAACGGGCCTCAGAATCATGCGTCGTCAGAAACTTCAGACTCATAAAATTCTCATGTATTTAAGAAAAAAATTTCTATGGAAATTCTAGGTCTTTACATGATATAGATATAACAAATATTCATTAAATACATGAGTAGATTCCTTCATAAAGGTGTATATTGAAAAATGAATTATTGTGTTCATGAAGTCAGTAAGTCATACATAAGAATGAACATTGTAATAATTTTATTAATGGATGGAATGAAATAAAGTTAAATAGTCATTCGCCTTTAAATAATATTTATTCTATAATATATATATATATATATATATATTATTCATTAAATTCAAAATTATTATCATCCATGTAAAATATAAATTAAAAATGAATCACACTACATCGTGGAGGTAGTTGTCCACAAGTATGCACAATCGGCATTGTTTTCTTCAAATGGTTTGTAAGGATATAAGATAGATATTTTAATTCCATAAGGATAATTATTTCATAAGTTTCATATATAAAATTAAACCCATCATAATATCCACACATAAAATATGGATATTGAAATGAATTGTATCCCTCTATGAAGACTATAATCCATACATATGCACGAGTGATATTTTAACTCCCCATTTAATGGGAAGAGAGTTACCAAAGGTGGTTTTGAAGAACCTTTATGGTTAAATTGTTTCAAAAATTATTCTTTTATTTTTTTTAAACTAACTATTTAGTAAAATAATGTTTTTTATTCTGGAATCAGATCTATTCATTTTTAATGAGCTTTTGTAAGAACGTTTAAAGTTGATAAAAGAATTATATCCATCTGCACCATATTAAGATAATTAGATCCAAAATATTCATAGTCATAAATTCTTTATTGTTATAAATTTACCATTTTTTTAATCTGATAATGGAAGGGGTTTGATATAATGTTGGATGTTTCTGTTTGAAGAATGCGTATTGTTTCTGATTTTTTCTAAATAAATATTATGATGTCAGGATTTAGAATGTTTTCATACTTTTTAAACGTGATCATACAATGATTTTATGGTCTTAATGTTCTCAAAATTCATGAATACTCTCATGATAATTTTTTTAAGAAACTTTGGATAGGTTAGAATGATTTCATAGTTATGGTATGAAGATATCATCGTAAAGGGAAGTCCGTCGTAATAAGAATTCCATCATAATGGGAATTCTATTGTAATGGAAATTCCATCATAATATGGATTCCACCAAACCGAGTTGATCAGTAAATATAATTTTTAATGTGATAATGTGGAAGAATAATTCATAATTTCTGATAAGTCAATTTATTGATAATGAGGTTATGATAAAGGAGACTCAAAATACTAAAATTCTAGATGTTTTGTGAATAGATGAAGGGGTAAAACATAAAATTGAATATTTCATAAATCTCAAGGAAATAAACAGAGGATAGAAGAAGTAAAAGTTAATGTTTAAAAATGATATTTTTCTGGATATTTTTTATTTGATGAAGAAGATAAATTTTCCATGTTTCCCACTTTTTCATTCTAATTCACCAATAAATGCTTTCTCAGATCATGTGTTCATTGTCAACATTCATACAAGAAAAAAAGGTAGAGTGCTGAATAAATCAAGTGAGAGTCTTGGAAGATAGATATATTTTATGGAGGAATGGATAGTTGAACTTTTTTAAAGGATTGAAAAATATCATATTTAGAAGATCGTATTCAGTCGATCTGACTAATAAGGACAGAATTGAGAATTTGAGTAGAGTTTACATTTTTCATATTGAGAAAGGGTCCATCAAATTGAAAGAAACGGATATAAACTTATCATATTGGGATAATCATATCCAATATTTTCGTATTGGGAGAATCAGATTCAAAATCATTGTATTTATAGAACCAAATCCAGACTCATCGGATTGAGAAAATTGGATCCAACCATGTCAGATTGATGATTATAACTGAGCAATTGTGGACCAGTTTTAAAAAAGTTTGTATTTATTTTTTTGGGATCAAATTTTTTATAATAAAATATAAAAAATGCATGGGAGTCATTATAATCATTCCTATCAGAAGATAGAATGCGTCTAACAGGATTTGGCACATGTTTTATTCCTTTATTCATAATAGTGTATTTTTATTGACCCATGGGAGAGGTTATGGCCAGGATGTAGGTCCAAAAACTGAGGTTGGACCATTTAAATCTTGTGTTATTTATATTCTTTCCTATGTTTTCAAACATGAGAATTTACTAAAAGATTATAATGAAATAAACCCTAACAGTTTGAAGGGGTTACGTTTCTAAATTTTTTGAAATTTATTAAAAGTGAACAACTGATTTAACCCCCCTCCTTAGATGTTATTCAATCCTTTAGAACATAAATTTTTATTAGAGGGAAGTTTAATTTTTTGAATCCTAATCATGGATAATATCAATTATATCAAGAGTATATTAATTATTATGTTTTATGGAAAAAATTCTTTTCGATCGAAAAATTGGATGATTCCTTATCTCCTATATATTCTCATAGAAGTTGATGATGCTACTAATATTTGTTTTCCACCTATTGAGAAATATGCTCCTATGAAATTTGATGATAAGATAACTTTATAAGATGACGGAAAGGATAAAATTGACACTATAATTCCATTATCAAAAAAAATTCATAAGGTGATGGTTATCAAAACATTAAAAAATATGCAGACAAGATGGAAATTTTTTTTGAAGGGAATACAAAAGTTATGGAAGAAAAGATAAGAATCTGGCATAGTGATTATCAAGAAATTAGAATGATAGATGAAGAAAAAATGTTGAATACATCACCAGATTAAATGATTTTTTTCATCAAAGGATTAGGAGATTTCCTAGAAGATTCTACAATTGTAAAGAAACTTATGATAATTTTTCTGGATAGATTTTATTCTAAAATATCTTCTTTAGAAGAAAATGATGATTTATCTTTTTATTAATTTCATAAATTTCTTGTTATGTATGAAATGAGGAAAGATATAATATTTAAAAATAAGATTATTAGTGAAATGTATTTTGAAGCTATGTGAATATTGAAAATTCAAGATATTAAAGATGTTGATCCTTATGACCCTAAAAATAAGGTGTATGATGATTATAATGAAAAAATCATGTCTCCTGTATCAATGAACTATTAAAGATGAAGTGGAAAGTATGGAGGTAAAATTATATTCAAATATTTTGATTGTGGTAGAATTGGAAGAAAATTTATGAATTCCCCCAAGAATAAATTTGGATAATATCAAGGACATTTCAATAAAAAACCTTAGTGGAAAAAGTCAAAAAAAAATGAAAATGAAAAAAGTCTTGAAACAGATACAATAAGAAGTTTACTACAAACAAAATATATATGTTGAGTAAAAAAATATGAATCATACCGAACTAACATAAATTGATCAGAAGATGAATGTTTAGAAAAAATAATAACCTTAGTTGAAATATTTGAGAATGAAAAGATTCCTTATATCGTGAAGATGGTGAAAAAGAAGAATATAGAGAGTATCAACTCATAATAGAACTTGTTACATGTCTTAAGAAAAAAAAACTCTCAAAAATGAACATAGATATATGAATAAATATTATGAAGAATTTGTGGGTGGAAGAAAATGTTTCATCAAGTAGGAGTAATAATATATCAATGGGATTTTATGTTACAAACATAGAATTTAAAAATAAGGAAAGCTGATTGAAGATATTAGTAAGAAGGTGGAAGATAAAAAAGAGGAAGTTAAAAAAAATTAATCAAAACTTCTTGTGTCTGGAAGTACCTTGAGAAAGATGAATAAAAACATCAATAAATCTTTGGATTTTAATGTGGAGACTTCTAAAGATCTTGAGAAGGCTCAATATGAGAATCAGGGGAAATACTTATTTACAAAAAAATGTTTCATCAGATTATATTAACATTTAATTTTCTAGAAAACATATTGGGAAAGCTTGGGTGGATAAAGGATGTGAGAAACCTATCAAATATAAAGAAGTAGAAAACTTACTCAAAAGAAAATATGGTTCATGTATTGAGTATGTTAGAGCTAAAAGAAGTTATCAACCTCAAAAGAATTTCTATAGATAATGATCTTTCTATAATAGAATATAAATATTTTATTGACGCTGATGGTTATGTGGAATCTATGGGCATAGGATTATAATTGTCGGTACGACATACCTCTACTAATAATATGGTTTTAGAAAAGTAAAAGAAATAGTGAAGGTGACTTATAGAAAGTTTAAAAAGTCAATTATAATGATGTTTGAAATTTTTTATTCAATAATAAATTTGAATTCTTGGATGGTGTTTGTAGAAGATGTGATTGATTAGGTATTCATTCCGAAAGATGTATGACACTCCACCCAGAACAAGTTTCTTATGATAGAAAATAATTGAAATCTAAAAATAATACAGTTGAGGAAATAGACTTTCTGGTTGAGTTGAATTTGAAAACATTTAATAAGAAAGAAACCATGGATACTTGATATTGGTTTCTCTTACCATATAATAGTTGATATAAAATTAATGAAATGTGTTTAATTTTATAATGGAGGAGTAGTTGCCTTTTTTAATGATAGTTCTATAAAAATAAAAGGAATCCGAACGGATGAGATTTAAGCTGAAAATTTGAAATATAAGAAAATTTTATATGTTTATGGGATAATATATAACATACATACTGTAAGTAAACATTGTGATGATGGAAAAAAAATTGGAAAAAAATTTGTATCATCAAATGTATGAAATATGGAAAATTCATTACTAAAGGGGAAAAACTGGTGGGAATATTTTCCAAAAAGGATAATTCAATAAATCATTCTACTTGAGTGCAGATGATGAAAACAAATTCTAGCACTAAAGACCTGGGAATCATGTAATGAGATGTAAAAAAAATCATTTTAATGTTTATAAAATCCAAAACATTCCAAAATCGAGAAGAAGAAAAGAATGTGTTTTTGTAACTTTTCAAAAATGAAAGATGACTATAAAAAGTCATACAATGGTTGAGATTCAATCTAACTGACCACTTGAACTTATTAGTTTTGATTTATCTTGGATGATGAGACATAAATCAACTAAAGGAGCGTTATAATTTATCACTATTATTTATGATTTCACTCAAATGAAAAATTTCTTGTTTTTAAAGCACAAGTTAGAGGATATCGAAATGTACAAATTCATTAGAAATTATGTTGACATATAAAAGGGGGGGTCCATAAAATGGTAGATTATAGATAATGGTATTGAATTCAAAATAAATAAATTTCAAACATATCTTAGAAAGCACAATATCAAACATTAGTATTGTTCTTACTATAATCAATAAAAAAGGATTATAAGAAAGAGAGAATAAAAGTTTAGTGGAACTGAGATGATTTATGTTAGAAGAATACAAACATTTAAAATTCAATTTGAGAGAAGCTATTATTACTAATGTAAATAGTAAAAATAAGTTATGGTTGAGACCTGAATCCCAAATTACTACTTATGAAATGTGGTATAAGAAATAACATTCTCTGAAATACATATGTGTTTTCATAATTAGATGTTTTTTCCAAATTAAAATTTTTGATTTGGTAATGTTTGATGAGAAACCAAATGAAAAAACTTCTACTGTTTATTCACCAAATGGAAGAAGTTAAAAATGTTTGAACAAAACTTTAAAAAATATGGTGGACTCATATGTTGTGAATTTAATTTAAAATTAATGTTCCTCAACAATCATTATTGATAATTATGAGGAGGATAAAATAGGGAATTCCAAAAGTGGATAAATTAATTCAAAACATCCTTATCAAGAATCAAAATAATCATGTAATGAGAAATTCTAGATGGGAAAGAAACCTTGAAATTTCATTCCTTAAAAAATCTTATTCAATTCAGAAAAACTATTGGGAAATAAAAGGCTCTTTTTTAGACATGAATAATGTTGATATTAGACAATCCTACATCACATATCAAACATGTTGAACTAGAATCAGTTTTAGAAGCAACTCAACACAAAGAATGGATGGATGTAATGTGTGTGGAGTTCGATTAGATTGAGAAGATTTAAACATGGGAACTTAATTCAAGGCCATAAAATACAAATGATATCGAAACCAAGTGGTTTTATAGAATCAAGTTAAATGAACATGGAAAAGTTTCAATAAACAAATAAAGGATTTTTTGTTAAGGCTGTGAAGAGCTGGAAGGTGTGGATTTTGGACAAACATTTACTCCATTTATAAGATTAGAAACTATTATAGTGTTTCATTTAGTGGTCACACATCCAAATTACAATGTTTATCAGATGGAAGTAATGTCATATTTCATAAATAGTCATAATGGGGGAGAATTTTACGTTGAAAATTCTTCTTAGATTCTACTTAATGAGGATAAAAACAAAGATTGTAAATTAAATAATTCTTTTTATGGGATGAAACAAGTTCCATGTTCTTGGTATTATAAACATGATAGTTGTTTGATAATGTTGAACATTTCTAAAGGAAAAGTTAATATAAAATTAAATGTTAATTATTTTGACTCTTGAACTATAAATTTAATTATTTATGTGGAAGATATAATTTTTTTGATGGATAGAGAGAATGTTTGTAAAACATTTTCTGAGAAATAATGAAGAATATTGAAATGTATATTTTAGGATAATTAACATTTTTCCTTGGTTTACAAGTTAAACAAAAGGAAAAAAGAAATTTCTAATCTCAAGAATATTATTTCATCAAATTGTTAATGAAGTTTGAGGTGGAAGAATCCAAATAAGTTTCAACTCCTATTTCAGTGAGCATATATTCATGTAAAGTTAAATCTAGAATTAGTGTGAATCATAATGTCATTTGGAAGCTGATAGGAAGTATTCATTACCATATAGCCTCTAGGATTGATATTTTTTAAGATGAAGCTTTATGTGATAGGTATCAAAGTAAGTGGAAAGAATCACATATGTTGGAAGGAAAATGAATTCTAAGATATGAAAAAGGAAAAACATCACAAGGGTTGTTATACAAAATAACTAGTGAGGTGAAGTTTCACATTTATACTAATGGTGATTGGGATGTATATTTTAATTACAGAAAAACAACCTTAGGGTGAAAATTTCTATTGGGTGAACGTTTTGTGAGTTGGCATAATAAGAATCAAATTTTACTAACTTTGAGAATAGCTAAATCTGAAAATGTTTTAGCCACTCAATATTGTACTCAAATATTATAGACGAATGTTCAAAAAGATTATACAAAAGTACAAGTTTCTAAACCATTAAAGATAAAATGTGATAAACAGAATGTAATTGATCTTTCTTATAATCATTTCAAACATTCAATATCAAAACACATTGATATAATGTATAACTTTATAAAAGATAAAGTAGTTTCTGGAGATGTTTTGGTGGAAAACATTTCCAAAAAAAATTCAGATTTCTAATATCATTACCAATGAAATACTAATAAAGTATTGTGGAATTGAGGCTCCAACATCATGTTCAGCCTCCTCCAATGACTTTCTAAAACTCATAAAGAAAACCCCACAATGTTTTAGACTATGTTGAAAAAGGGGGAGACAAAGTAACATCATTTTACATTATATGATGTTTTTTCATATCTTTCTTTTATAAATGTGATGGTGTGTTTATCATATAATAGGGGACATAAAATTAAAAGTGAGAGAAAAGGCAAAGATAGAGAAAAAAGAAAAGTGAGAGAGGAAAAGATAAAAGGTAAGTGGATTTTATATTTACGTGGAAAAAAATTTAGTTTTCACTAAGGGATGAAATTCATTCAAAATATACTACTTTATCCATTAGTGTGGTGTTGGGACACTATCTTTTGAGGAAGGATATGTTCTTATAAAAGTAATAAAATTTGATTTGTGAAAAAATTTTGGGAGCTGGGAAAAGTTGATGATAATGGTTTTAAACAAATACAAAGGGGTAGATTGATGAACCATTGTGGTTAGATTGTTTTAGAAAAATTATTTCTTGTAAACTAACCTTTTTGTATAAGAATGTTTTTTTATCTAGGATTCAGATTCATCCCATCGTAATGAAATTTTGAAAGATAATGGAATGTTGTAGAAAGAAATAGATGCATCTACAATGTATTCAGGTAAACAGATGCAAAAGAATCAGATGAAGAAATGTTTTATATTTTGAAATTTATAATATTCATAATCATAGAATTAATTGGGCTTGTTCTAATGTCAGATGTTTCCTTTTGAATAAGTTGTATTGTTGATGAAGAGTTATGATAGAAGAATAAAAATTAAGGAGTTATAAAGTTTTAATACTCTCTAAACCAAATAAAGTGATTTGTTTCTAGTATTAATGTTCTCACAAATCATGAAAACTCTGATGGTAATTTTTTTTGAATAAATGGTGGAGAGGCATGAATAATTAAGAGATAAATTATGGAGATTCCATCATAAGGGGAATTCCATCGTATTGGGAGTTCCATCGTAATGGGAAATCCATAATAATTGGAATTCCATCATAATGAGGAATCCATTAGAATGAGTTGAGAAGGAAACAGAATTCTTAATCAGCTGAGGGGTAAAGAGAATTCAATGTCACTAATAAAAAAACAGATTCATAATGAGATTATTATGAAAAACACTCAAAAACGAAATTCCATATGTTTTTTGAAGACATGAATTGGTCAAACATGGATATATATTTTTCTCAAATCACTAAGAAATAGAAGGAGGATTGAAAAAGTAAATTTTAATTTTTAAATATGAGATATTTTCAGATATATTGAAATTTTTTGATGCGGGGATTGTTTTCATGTTTTCTTATTTTTCTTTCTAAGTCACATATAAATATTTCTTTGATCATTTTTTCATTTCAAACTTTCACGGAAACCGAAAAGGAGGACTGTTGGAAAAATCAATTGAAAGGATTTTTCCTCTAAAAATATCATGAAGAAGATCAGATAATTGAATGCTTTTTTACCTGATTGAGAATGATCATATTATGAAGATTGTATTGAGTCTATCTTAGTTATAAATATCATATTGAACATTTGAGTAGAGTTTATGTTTTGAAGATTGATTAATGTTCCACCATATTGAGAAAATCGGATCCAAACTCATCGAATAGATATAATTAAATGCAGAATCATTTTATTAAGATAATCAGATCTATACTCATTGTATTGAGAGAATCATATACCGATTATCGGATAGATAAAATTGAATACATCCAAATCTGGATGAAAAGTTGGACTGAGAAATTTTCGTTCAGTTTCAACAAAGACATTATTATTTGGTTTAGAAAAGTTATTTTATAAGAAAACATTGTAAACTGATGAGAGTTAGTATAATATTTCCCATTAGTTGAATGAAGGTGTCTAATAGGGGTTGGAAAAAGTTTTATTCACTTCTTCATAATAGTAGATTTCCATACACCCACGAAAGTGGTTATGGAAAGGATAAATGTTCTCTCACTTCCTGTGAACCTTTTAAATATTTTGTGCTTTACAATATGTCCTTATATTTTAGGAATGAGTATTTATTAAAATAAATTATGTAAATAAATCTTAATATCTTATCGTGGTTATGTTTCTAAATTTTTTGAAACTTATAAAAAGTTAACAACTGATTGAACCCCCTATCAGTTGTTATTAGATCCTCTGGAACTTTAGGTTTCATAATCATAAAAACATTTTAGTATATTTATTATAATGGACTTATTATTTTAGGAAAAACATAACATATTTAATGGAGGTAAAATAATAATTAAAAAGAAATTGATCCGTTAAGGTGATTACATATTCAATGGAATAACTTATTCATATCTAATATTAAGGGCTTTATGATTGAAATTTTGGAAAGTAAAACACATCTAGATTGTGAATAATAAATTTGATAATTTATTTTTGTATGCATGGTGGATTTATAAGTGTCAAGGTGGTGTAGATAATTGAAAGGAGGGATAAAATTTTATAATTGACGGGAGGGGAGCCCTATAATTTCATCAAATATTAAATTAATTTTGATTAATTTTGATGTCTAAATGGCTCTAAATTTATATTATTTGGGGAAAATATGAATATTAGTTTAGATAACATCATAAAATTAAATTATGAAATACTTGGATCAAATTTTTACCCTTATAAATTTTTTTGAACCCTTCATTAACCATATTTAAATTTAATGTAATATTAATGTTTTCGACCTTTTATGGGTTAATTATGTTACAATAATTGAAAAACTACCAATAAATGTACCATAGATTATTTTCAAAACAATATTAGGTTATTTTTTGGTAATATAATATTATTATTAATTTTATATCATTTAATAAAATATTAATCACTATAAAATATCATCAACGTCATTTTAAGCACTATTTAATAAATTTGGATTTAAATTAATTAAGGGAAAGGGGAAATTAGAATATATTGCTTTCACACATCCCTAGTATGTCATATTGATCTATAAATTTATGGTAGACATTAAATCATCTAAATTACTTCATTTTTCATATTTTTAAAATCATTTTTTAATTTTCTATTATTTGAATAAATATTATATTAGTGTTACATAAAAATTCAAGGTCAATATATGATTTATAAAAATTAGAAATAAATTTATATCTTGAAAATAATTTCAATAATTTATAAAAATACATATGTATAAGTTCATAACATGATTTTATCCTTATGTGGATGCATAAGATATATTTAAAACTAAGAGAGTGACATTTCATAACATTCTTTGATTTAAATATTTTATAGTTAATTTTACTGGAAAAGTGTCCATTAAATAACTCAATTAAGATCGTAAGGTGATAAGGGTACAATTTCCTTTATCTGAGAAGTATTTTTATGAAAAAATATATCCTCATCAATTAACAATATCCTTAATTAACATGATTTACCCTTTATGGAGATGATAAATTTTTTCCACAGTTACTATTTATATTGACCAAAAATCAAAGTGGTCAATTTAAAGAAAATTAGAATTTTTGTTCCAAATATGAATCTCGTTTTGTAAAATCCTATACTTATATGTTCCATTAATTAATTTTAAAATAAGTTCTCAAAATGCGATGAAATGCTCTTATCAGAAACAAATTATGAATAAAATCAGATTTATTCTTATCTCATGCCTAGAAAATATTACATGAAGGTAGATACATTTTATTCATAAAATAATATATATATATATATATATCATTAAATTCATTATCCAATAGTTATAAATTTAATTAATTACGATAAAAACACGTTGGGCACCTAAAAATAGTCTTAATTAGGAAAATTCTTTTTTACCAATAAAAATGTTTTCATACTGAATTAAAAAATAAAATTAATTTCAAAGGACTAAATTGGATTATTTAAAATATAATTAAACTAATTTAACATTTAAATAATTTTAAAAAAATGATACTTTGTAAATTCTTTAAATAAAAATACAGTTTTCAATAAAAATTAATATTTTTTTTTATTCGTCAAAAAATTATTTTTTCTGTAAATTATAAAAACATCAGACTATCCTAAATTTTACATGATGAATTAAAAAATTATATCATTTTAATCAGATTTAATTTTTATATTTTTGAAAAAATTATTAAAGTATTTTCCCACAAAAAACTGACAAAACCATTTTTGAACAAAGCGTGTTATTTTTTCAAGAATAAAATAGATTTAATAAAAATTGAGTTTTTATTTCCTATGAACTATTAAATACATTTATATTGAGTAAGAATTTAATATATATATCATAAATTACTAAATCCTATTAATACCTACCAATTTTAATAGTAAGTTTATAAATTCTTTATAATAAGTTAATAATATATGACAGTTCATTTAAACTCAGTGTTTCATGTAACACGTGTTGTTAAACAAATAAAATTATTTTAAGGGAACTATTTTATATACTCTTTGGGTGTTATATTGTTGGGTTAGGGATTCTCACTATTATTTATAACTCTTTTCTATATTGATTTAATTTTCAAAAAATTTACCTCCAAGATAGAATCTTCTTTTTCTTCAAATCCTACATCAATATTCAATGTTGGTTTTGTTTAACATAGTGAATTAAAAATAAATTTTTCCAAACAAAAAAAAGTTTCAAATAATACACAAATGATGAAAATTAAGTCATGAAATATGGATAATAAATGTCCCCACAAATAAATGATTCCATTAAATCAACATTTAATTTATATATATCACAATGGAAACTCAATCCAAAAAATGATTAAATATCATAGTAAAAAAATTAAGCAATTTTAAATAAGAAATTAAATATAAATAATTCTCAAATACTCTTTGTTCTTCATAGAAACTATTCTATTAATTTAATTTAATTTAATTTTTCACTTTTTTTTTAAGAAGGTGACGTGGATTGGTTGCCCAATCCATGCCGAAATAAATTTATTAAAAAAATTAAGTTTACATCGAGTACACGAGGTGTAATGTGTTTACACCACCTGAAAACAAGAACCCGACCAACAGAAAACAGGTTTGACAACATGGGTAAACAGCAACAAAAAACTCACAAAAAAATTCACTCTGGGCCTGCAGCATTCTAGGTTGCAGCAACAGAAAAAGCATGCCATCTTTATCCAGGTATACGCGAGAATCAAGGCTTCAAACAGGCCCGAATAAGATCCAACAAGAGTCCATGACCTCTACTGCAGGAGCATCACAGTGTACAATCCAGACATACAGTATCCTTCATTATAAGACATTTCAATGAAAACAGATGCATCCTTCAAGAAATATAGATGATCCAAATTCAAGACAAGAGAAATGTAGCTGGAGTCTCATAGCCAAGGGCTGCAACCATTCAAATCCTTTAAAAGGGGTCTTAACAGGTCATGAACAGATGCAAGAAAAAATTGAAACAGTTCATGCAGAATCGCAATGCAAACTTCAGAAGAGAATCAATGCATCAAACTGGAATAAAACATATCAAACAGCTAGGGAGAGCTTCAAGATTCAAACAGGAACGCAGAATATCCCAGAATTAATCAATCAAAGTTCATGAAATCAGAAAATGCATCTTTATAGAAACTTTCATCCTCCTTCATGAACATCTTCATCAGAGAAATCAGAGGATTGGGAGTAATCAGGTAGAGGTTCATAGGGGAAAGGCTGAGGAGGAACCTCAAAAATAGATCTCTTAGCCGCAAATGATCTTGTGGTGATGGTTCTCTCATGGCCAGCACTCCCCCTTTTCTTCCTATTCTTCCTAGGAATTGGAGTGAAGAAACGATCAGGGTCCATGTATGAGAATCTAAATATAAACTTGAAACGAATCTCAAATTTCCAAACCCATAAAAAAAATTTCACCATTAATCATCAATACTTTACAATATATTTCACATGTTTCGAAGGACTTAGGGTTGGTAGGTAATTTTTGCTAAAACTATATGTCTCAAATAAGTGGTTAAAGTCAAAAGAACATTGTATTATAAGAAGTAGAAAATCTATATGAAAAAAATATATAAAAATAATGGAATCACCCAATACACCTCTTCTTCATATGTAAAAATATCATCATAAGATATACATTGAAATATACCCTATTTTTTCATTTATTTTTAATGAAAACTTTAACTCCTTTTACAAAAAATTATTTTTATTTTCGTTTTCCAGAAATTATTGTTTCAATTATATCAGTTTTATAGGACATAAAATAAATAAAAAATAATATAACATCATAAACCTTTCCCAAAATGAAATGATAGATCCTAACATATTCACTCAACACAGAGACACCCCTTTACACCACAGACAAACCCATCCCTCCACTACTAAAAAAGGTTATACCAAATGATTGCAACAATTAGTATATCCTTTAAAACTATTGGTATAGCCTATAATAAAGGTTTGAAGAACTTTTGGCTGATTTTCAATGGAAATATACTTATACCAATGGATTTATGAAACTATTAGTTTGACAAAACTATACACAAAGTTCAGAAAATAGTTGGTATAGAAAATTTAAATGGGAAGACCAACAGTAATGGTTTAGTCAAAGAGTTTTTGTAGATCCTCTATTCAAAAAAATTACCAATGGGAATTGATACCTCAACCTCCCTCTTATATTCCAATAACATTAGCCCAATCCAACATCATCTTTTGTGTTGTTATATTAATATATATATATATATATATATTGAATCCTCCCTTGGGTGGGATATCATTTTTTTCCAATAATAGTGATTGACTTGATGAGAATTTGATGCCAATATTTTATTAATGAATTAATTATTAGGATAGTAATAAAAATATCCTCAACCTAGATGGGAAATTTTGAATACAGTATTAAATTTAGAATTCATGTTTATGTTTTTTAAAAGACATAATTTTTACCTCAATGAATGAAATTAATTAATATATGAAAAAAATTATATATTTTTTGTGTGGAACTTTGGAGTATTTGGAAATGGAATATTATGAAGTGTTTTCTTAAAAGAAGTGGGTGTAAGAAGGCCTTTGATTTAAAATGGGATAAAGCACACTACCTTGCTATCATGAGCTATTCAATAGAGATTACATGCATAGGCATGACTACAACAGAGGTGCATGGGTGTGTGTGATGGTGATCCACCATTAAGGGTAGTACAGTGGGAGAGTATAGTACCGACACGAGGTAGTTCCAATGGCATAAGTGGGAATTCAGTAACCAATTTAGGATTCAGTTGGCATGATTTTTTTTATAAAGGGACTTCCAAATGGTGTATAAATCATTATGGGATTTTATATTCATGGTCACTTAAAACTTTCTTTAAAAACAATGAAATATCACGAACCATCATATTTTATCCCTCTGAGTCATCTGATCAGTGTAGTATGTCATCTTCTTGATAATACATTAGATATATATTGTTCATTACGATCTCACCATGCAGCATCAACCAGATAATCAATAAAAGCCCTCTATCCATCATTAGATCATTCTTAAGAATCAAACACCATTGAAATTTCTTGAATGTTTGTTTTCAGGTTTAACCAAGGAAAAACTCATTATATATAATGTCAATAAAATGTGATGTTATCATTGATAGTGTTCTTACATTTTTATCACACTGAGGTAGTTATCTTGATGAAATTTAGTGTGCATGAGTTTTCTTTATGGTATATTTCCTATAAATACCCCAACATTTTTTCATTTCATGTAGGTGTTGAACTCATTTCATAGAAAGAATTTTAGAGAACTGTGATAAAATCATAGGCTTGAGAGTTATCTATTTCATCAAGGATAATAGTTTCTATGTAGAATTTCTTGTGAAGATTATAGGTGGTGTTTAGAAGAACTTCACAGGTTCATAACACACTTGAGATTATTCTTGAATACCCAATTTGATGAAGCAATTAATATAGTGAAATACTCTTTTGTGAAACCACACTGGCTTGTGTGAATGACGTTGAGAGCATACCTAGTACATAGGGAGACAGTGTACACCGATCGTGAAGAAGTGTATAACATGAATGAATTCTTGGGAAAAAAAGAACACACATAGATATTGTGTCTTGCATAAAATATTTATTTTCACAATGGTGTGGAAGATATATTAAGTACATAAACTCATACACATTGAGGATAATGGTCTTGTAGTTATGTGGAAGCATGACACTACATACAAAAAGATATTGAAATTGCACTACACTTTTGTGAAAGGGAGTTGATTTTTGGAAGGTCTTGTATACTATTGTGCTGAGAAGGAAGTGAGAAGTACCATCATAGTTCATTGCATATGTAAATTTGCAATTTATTTGAGTTGTGGAAAGTGTAATATAAAAATAATTGGGATTTTATTTACAAACACTCTTAAGAAAAGTATTATCATGTTATACGGAATAGATATGAATGAGAGAACTTTCATGCATTAAAATATATGAGCTATGATAAATCATGTGAGAAAGGTCCATAGTTGCGTAAATGAATCGAATGAGTGGTCTAAACCCCAAACAAGGATAATAGATCACTACATTAGAAGTATTTGGATGTTTTAGTCATGTTCCTAAGAGGTAGTGAAGTTTATTAATGAACTAACTAGATGATAGTATAAATAATATGATCTTTCCAGAAGATAGATCAACTTTTTGGAGTCATTATAAGAAACATTTGTGGGATTCCAGTATAAAGTTCATATCGGAAGATGGCCTATAGTAATCATTGGTGATTAGGAATCCGAAGAGTTTGTCTATCAGGAATATTGGGATATTTTTTGTTCTTGTAGTCTTATTTCAAATTACTTTTGGATAATCTATGTCTCAGATTATTCCAAACACAGCAAATATGTAGTAACCCACTTTGGGGAGGAACCTGTTAAAAATGTGTGTGTGCTTTTTAGTTATTTTAGTTGGTTTCATATGAGATAATTGATAAACTGAAAGTGATATACATCCTAACTAGTCACATAAGTTGTTTTAATAGCATAAATTTTAAATGTATATCACTAATTCACACCCTCACCCTTTCAGTAATATATCTGAAGCTATAATATTAAAATGTTATTAGAGGATGAGGTTCTCTTTATAAGGATCCAAGATTTACTGAATATATAATAATTGATAGTTCTAATTTTGTCAACAATATAAAAGTTCATTTCATCAATGGAATGAACTATTATGGATAAAAGATCTGAATTCTTTGATATCTTTTTTCACAATGCCTTGATGTTAGTTATTTTATAACAACATGTTTTTTCTACTAGGAGTAGATGACCCCACGATACCTGTTAATAAGATAAATATTAACGTAGATGGGAAATCCATAAATTTTATTTTGTTATCCTTGTCATATGAAGTGTTCACAAATGTGATGGGTCTTAAAACATCTAATGAAATGTGGGATAAACTCAAGAATATGTTTGAAGGTAATGTGATGATCAAAGAATCCAAAATTAAAATCTATAGATCTATTTTTGAAGTCATTAAAATGTATGATGATGATATTGTTGATGACCACTTTACTAGGGTGAATGCTATTTTATGTAATATTCTAGGTTTTGAATATATGTTGGAAGATTCATCTTCTTTAAAAAAAAATTAATGCATAACTTTTCTACATTATTTGATTCAATGATTACAATATTGAAAGAAGTTATAGATTTATCTTTATATAAGTTATATAATACAATACTCATTTATTAGATGTCGAAATATCCTATGATCAAAATAAATGGTAAGAAGGAAATTAATTTTAAATAAATCAAAAAGTCTCAAGATATAGGAAAAGGATGATGAACCATTATTAGATTCTAATGAGTATGTGGTCAGTGCTACAGATTATAAATATGTCATGGAATTTATTTTTAGAAATTTCCAAAGTGGAAGAAGATAATTTAAAAGTGTGCTTCCTTTAATGTGTTTTAATTGTAATCAAATTTATAATTTTTCAATTGATTTTATGAAGATATTTCAAGATGATTCATAGAGTAATGAATATGATGAAGACAATACTAAAAGAAAATAAGAAAAATCTATAAAGGGTGACACTGGAAATACGAAAACAGGTTTCAATGAAGTACAAAAAAAATCTGATGTGTGTGAGAGTTGATAAAGAAACATTAGCATAGCCTGAATAAGAAGAATATAGTTCAATTAAAGATTATAAAATCTTCTTACATATGTTAAGAAGAAATTTAATTGTTCAAGATGTGATAAGAAATAAACAAAGAGCTATCAATAGTAAATTCTAATATCTAAACTAGTCATAAGTCTTAATAAAAAACTCATACTAGAAAAACCAAAATAAAAATATTAATATAAAACAAATGAAAAAATGGGAATTTTTTTATTGAAGAGATTAAAACATCCATGGTAAAAATTTCATAACATGAGAAAAGTTTGAATGATATTTATAAAAAACTGGCTAAAAATAAGAAGAACTTGTTGAGACTCTGTCTAGGTGTCTTAAAGTAGAAAACGCCTTGAAAATTATGAAATATAATTTTGATAGAGATGTTGATTTTCAAGCTGAATCATTCAGAGCTACTATGAAGAACATATCCAAGAAAAAGTTAGTGGTAATTTCTTATTTTTCTAGTGAAACTAAATTATTTTCATCTAGTGGTGAAGGATTTAACACAAAACTTGAAGAATATGTCCTGATTATTATTGTGAGCAATTAATTAAGTTGCAAAAAAAATTTCCTCCAAGATAAAAGAAGAATAATAGCTTGGGTGTATGATGAAAGCAAGTTGTTTTTCACCAACAAAATTTTCAGGATTATTGAAGATAAAGTTTCAGAGGTTACTATTTATATTATGGTAAATTTGGGAACAAAGACTACAAATACTAGTATAATATGCAACATCCTCATAAATAGAATTTATCATGCGGAGAAATTCTGGAATGAAAATATGTATCTTTGTGAGATAAAGAAACGACCACATAATTCATATGTTTTTTATATAGAATCAACATGTCTATCTTCTCAGAATAATATTTATAATTTAAATAAAATTTATAAAATATTTTACCAACAATATTATTGTAATAAATATTTCCTAAAATATATTCCATGATAGTTACCATAATCTACAAAATCAATAAATGTCAAATATTTAGAAACATTTTACTTAATATAATTATTTCTATGAGGGAAATTTTGTAAATAATGAGAATGGGAACAGGGATTTCCTAGTTATTTGGACACATTAATTGAAACTATCAAAAATCTAGAGGAATTTTAGAAGAATTCTAAATATAAAGAAAAACATGTGGTCTCAGAAAATGAGGTTGAAAAGGATATTCAACACAAATAATAAGAAGGGAATAAAAATTATGGTCAAATCAATGAGACATAAAACAAAAGTAATAGTTCTATGAAATCATCCCATACTAATAATGGAGGAATAGAAAGGATCATATTGACAGGAAAAAATCAATATTAATTTTATTTTTGACCAACCTATAGGAACATACTAGTTACCTAATTTTTTTTGTATTGAACTAACAATACAGTGAATTGAATGAGAAGGTTGAGGCTATCAATTCTATACAACATGATGATATTGTTCTTCATGGAGTCTACTGACATTCATGAAATAGAATAAAAGTGTGAATCTCTTAAGGGGTTGAAACCATGAGAATTTATATAAAAACATTTGGATAGATTCAAAAAACAAATGTTAAGGTATGTAAATCATAATTGTATCCCTTATTCTTAGATTTATTATCTCATCAATTATGTGGGAGTTCTTTGCTGATAAAAAATGATCTAATATTTTCCACATAAAATTTCGGATGTGTTTTTGGAAGTATGTTAATGATTTAGCAATTCATTAATAATTGTGATTATTTATTATCCCTTGAATTATTATTGAGTTATTGTGATCATAATTCCACATACATGGAATTTTATGGACAACTTATTTATTCCTAGTTATATCTCTCTTTTTTTATACTCTAGGGGTTTCCACGTTGACATAGATTAGACTAACTAAGGAATATTTTCAAAGAAAACTATATTATATCATTACTCTATTTGAAGTGACCATGTAATTTACTTACAATTTAAATGTTAATTATTTTTTAAAAGAATATATGTGGAACTATATTTAAGGGGGAAGAAGTTGTTTGATGAGTAATGAGTCCTTGTACATGATCTTTTTATTCCTTATCAATATGTGGAAGATAGTGAAACATATATACTGATCTTGATGTTTGGTGATATTAACAAGAACTTCAAAGGGTAGGATTTAAGGGTCCCTTGAGATGAATTTAATTTGTTTTCAACAAGAATGGTTAAATTTATGTGAATTTTATGAAAATATGTCATTAATGAAGTGATAATGAGGATAATTATAAAAAATTCTATAACATAACTATGATTACTTTTGTGGTAGTATTAAATTTAGAATTCATGTGTTATTTTGTTAATTGAAACAATGTTTACAAAAAAATTAATGTAAATGAAAAAAAATTAAATATGATAACTATTTTTCCTGATGAACTTTTAAGTATTTTTCAATATAATATTTTAAATTGTTTACTTAATAGAAGTGGGGAGAAGAATTAATTTTAATAAAAATGGTATAACCCGTAGTATCCCTCTAGAATGGGCCTTCATAAATCAAATACATGGATAGAATCACCTAAAAATTAGGTTCATGAATGTGTGTGGAAGCAAGACACCATGTATGGAGTCACGGAAGAAGAGCAGGGTGCTGACACGGGGTAGTTCTAATGGGACAAGGGACAATTTAGTAACCAATTTTTTATGTGGTAGGCATGATTTATATATATATATATATGTGTGTGTGTGTGTGTTTCTCTAAATAGATTACAAATTTATGTGGGATTATATTTACATGGTTATGATTCATCCAATTTAAAAACATGGAAGGATTGTGGGACTTCTGATTGATCACTATAAGTCATATGGTCATTGAATTATTTCATATTCTACCTTAAACCTACGAACTTATACTATTCATTGGGATATCACTGTGAATAATCAATTGGAAGTTCAAGATAAGGGATCTCTTTATCATTTGATCTATCTGAAAAATAAAATATGTTTAAAACCTCATGAAATTTTGTATTCATGTTTAAATGAGGAAAAAACTAAAGTGTTGTTTTTAAAAAATATTATATTATCAATGTTGATGTTCCTCTATTGTCATGATACTCTGGTGGTTCTATCGAAGTATGTCAATGTGCATGAGTTGATTTGGTGGAATATTGACTATAATTATCCAAACGTTCAATCATTTCTTGTGTGTGATGAACTCATATCAGAGAGATAATTTGAGAGATCCACGAGAAAAATAGAGGCTTAAGATCACTCAATTTTAGTGAGGAGAAACTTTTCCATGTACATATTCTATGAAAATAATAAGAGATTTCCACAAGCACTTGACCTATACATAGAACACTCGAGGATATTTAAAAAGACTGTGTTCCTCAAATCAGTTCGGTTTCTGCAATAATATTACATGAAACTACACTATATTGTGTGGAGGATGTTAAGAACTAATGTGGTTCATAGAAAGATAGTGTATGAACAACTTAGAGAATATTATAATGTGCACTAATTATTTTGAAAAGGAATAACACACACTTACAATGATTCTTTCATAAAAAAAATTTGTACACAGGGGTGTGCATTGTATAGTAAGTTCCTACACATATGCACATCTATAATGGTGGCCATAGAGTTATGAGGAATGGTGACATTGCTTGTGTGAAGATACTGAAATTACACTGCACCTTTGTGAAAATGGGTTGATTTAGAGAAGTTCTTGAACACTATTATGTAAAGAAGGTTCTGAGAAGTACATTCATAGTTTGATGTATATGAAAATGTAAAAGTAAATTGTTCAGTGGATAGTGTAAGCTATAAGAAAGTGGACATTATGTTACAGAAACTCTTTAGAAAAGTATTTTCATGATAGATGGAGTACCCATGAATCTTAGAACATGAATTCATAACAATATTTTAGGTTTTCTAAATCTTATGAGAAAGGATTCTAGTTAATCATAAGATTATACAGAGAATAATAAAAGTATAATAAGGACAATAGCCCACTGCATCAGAAGTCAATGGAATTTGAAGTCTTCTTTATAAGAGTTAGGGGAATTCATTAAAGAATTGGTTGTATTCCATTATATGTAATAAGAGATTTTGGGGAGATTGATTAACTGGTGGAATTCAGTATAAAGAAAAATGGTGGCATTCCAGTATACAAATACCAAAGGGATAAATCCCACAATAATATTTTTTGATCTGGAATTATCGAAGATTTTGTTTCATTCATTTTTGGAATAATTTTTGTTCTTTTAATAAAATTTATTATTAATTTTATAGAATGTATATCTTGGGTTACCTTGAACACACTAAGGGCAAAGTCACCCATATAGAGTACTGACCATGGAAAAATATGTGTGTTTTTTTAGTTATTTTAGTTGTTTTCAAACAAGAGAATTGAGACACTAAATAACATGGGATTGAAATCTTAACCAGTCATAAAAATTGATTTATGAAATTAAATTGTAAAATTACATCATTGATTCACCCATCACCTTATAAGTTATATATCTGAACCTCTGATCTTTATATGTATGTATAAAAAATTTATTTACATTAAATTGTTTATTATTATTTATTATCATTCATAAATAATGGTACAAACCATACCAACGGTTCAGGAAAACCAATGGTATAGGTTCTTAGAAACATTACCTATAAAAACTATCTTATTAAAACATTGTTATAGGAGACCTATAAAAATGTCTCACCCAAACCATTGGTATAGGTTCCCAGAAACATTAAATATACCAATGGTTTTTGTCACACAATTGGTATAGGTCACCTATAATAATAGTTTACCCAAACTGTTGGTATAGGTTCCCAAAATAAATTACTTATCCAAACATAATTGGTTAAACTATAGGTATAGGTTCCATATAGAATACATATACAAATGGTTTTCCCAAACCATTGGTGTGGGATACCTACACCAATGGGTTTTCTAATGGTTTGTAAAGCACGTACTTCTACTACTTCCCACACTTAATCAAATTACATATCATTAGAAACACAATGAGTAGGGTAAGATAGATAATATATGATTCTAATGTAGCATCCATACCAAGATTATTCATGGATTCTACATTCTAAAATTAATGTTTCAATGTCAATATAGGTATTTTTTGAATAAAATGATCAAAATTAAAACAAATCAATAATTTTAATGTGGATTTATTTTTTCATTCCATTGAAAATATTTAATTATTTCTCAATTATTTCTAAATTCCTTTGGTATCTTTTATGACATTTAAATATTAATGAATATGAAAAAATAGATCTTAGACCACTTGGGAATGAGAAATATTAAATTTTGGACAATCACTCAAGGCATGACTAATAACAACAAAACAATCAACATAAAATTCAAAAAATCAAAGCATGAAAAGGTAATAGGAATTTCATATACCTAAATCAACAAATTTACTATAATCATGATTCATCAAATAAGTGTTCTCATGCTTAACAATACTCATTAACCCCTAATTTTACTCATTAATATATATATATATATATATAATTTTAATGCCCCAATTTTTTTCATATGTATTATTTTAATATTATATATGAATTATTTTGAGACCAAGATTTTAGACGGCATGCAGTTCCGAGCCCGGTGAGCCTGGAACAAATGTTTCAATTTAATTAAATAATTAAATAATGTGCATGTGTGGTTTTCCTAAAAAAGTAAAATAACTCCTGAATGGGTGGTCGGATCGGAAATCCGAGGGTACTGTTGCGTTCAGAGCAGTGATTTTACCTTAGGTTGGGCCTAACATAGGTCGGTGCAGGTCGGTGGTGAAATCTAGTTTTTGGACCTAACTGAAATAAAATATTTAATAAAAATATTTTATTAATTCTTGTTGTAGTTAATATAATTTATCTTTTTAAATAGAGATTTGAACAGGGGTCCAGGGTTACAGAACCCATAACCCTTAAACACTTGGAGGCTCTAGAGGCTCTGGAGGAAACTTCAACGAGGAGACGACGTTCTTGACGAGTTCCACCAGCGACGACGACGCAGCGACCAAATCTTCACCAACAAACTCTGCAGATCCAGGTAGGGTGTTTGATCTCATTGTGTTTTCTTCCCCGTGCTTGATCCCTACAATAAACACAGACTAATCCAAAAACAGATTAGCCCGTGGATCGATCATTTTTGTGGGATGGGAATTTGTAGGGATTTTTGGGGTTTGATTCTTGAAGATTATTTGTTTTCGTTTAGCCTTTTAATGGTGACGAACCAAGATTGACATGAACATCGATCAAGGTTTGTCCCTCTCGGTTTGTTGTGCCTTTCTTCCCTGATTTCTCACATTCTTCATGTGCATTCTACGTGTTCTTCACCGGGATATGAATGATGGATCTCTATGCATTCGTTGTGAAATGAAACGATCTCAAATCAAAGATCTGGCATCGGTACAACCCCACGGAGGTGCGACTGCGATTTTGGCATACGATTTAGAGCGGATTGAGAGATATGATCTTTTGGGTGTTCTTCATTTGGATGGATCGTCAGAGGTTTACGACCCGATCAAAGGCCCGAAAACACCCAATTCAGCGTTCGTATGATGGGACGAACCAAGATCTGAAGTTTCGCAGCCAATGAATGACAAGAATGAGATCTGGAAGATCTGCCAAGGTGCAAGGAGGAAGACGATGGTTCTGGAGAAATCCCGGCTACACAGAGTGTAGTATGGGCTACACGGCGTGTGTTCATCGGCGGACTACCTGGCATGTAATCCGGGAGTACACGGACATGGGTTGGGTACACGACAAAGGACACGGCGTGTATACCCCGCCCCGTCCAGACCCAACCAGATACATGGGATACCTCCTGTACTGGTTCACGGGTAGAGCGACACAAGTTGAGGCTGTGTACAAGAACATGTCCTGCATACACAGAGTGAACTCCAGACACTCGGACACGACGTGTAACCCTTCTACACTTCGTGTAGTTACTTTTAATATGACAAGCCCAATGACACGGTCCGTTTACACGGGCAGTACCCAGAGTCAAGGGACACAACGTGTGATCCTTTGACACGCCGTGTAGTTGTGTTTTACACAGCTTGGATGGATGACATAGGCTGTTTACACGGGAAGTACCCGGAGTCAAGGAACACGGTGTGTAACCATATTACAAGCTGTGTAACCTATTCTACATGGCTTGATCCAGTGGTATTCTGTAACTTGGACTAGCTTTCTTAGGGTCTATACCCTTGGTCTTTCCCTAAAGGTTTCTGGTATCATTTCCTACGTATAAAAGAATGATCCCTTCAGAAGGACGTCCTGAATAGAGTTGTTGGAATCTCCTCTATGAGACTTAGAGAAGTATCCTCTATTCCTTCCTGGTACCCTAGGTAGAGTTCTTGGTATCGACATGGCCTAATTTACCCGGGCACCGATCCTCTACTTAGCGGATTAGTTCAGACTGAGTTGTTGGAATCACCACACAACTATTGGTTGTGATCCTCATCTATGTATCATATTCTTAAGTACTTGTGGAGTGAGTTCTCCCAGAACAAGTCCTTCGTATCTCTCTCTTCAAACCTAGGAGTGTGTTCTCCCAGTTACATGCTTTTTGGAATCCTCGAGCTAGATCTTAGTGATGGTTTCGTGATAGTAAATCATGTATGAGTATATCTAGATATTGTTGTTATATGTTTTGTAATCATATACTGTGTAGAACTGACTGTATCATTCCTTTATGGTAATTTATTTTTTGTATTTCCTTTGTGGTTTTTGGGGTGTCCTACTGGGTATTGTTATACTCACCCCTGCATGATCTTTGCCTGCACGTGTCATGTTTTATGCAGACGAGTGAGCCACTGACAGGATTCTAGGTGGTCCAGGACCAGACGGTGCTCAGTGAGATCAGGCAGGCCGAGGTGTGTTCCTACGACTACGGATTGCAGTCTCAGTACCTTTCTTTACAGGATGGACTTTGTTGCAGAATTTCTTTTGGTGGGCTTGTACTTCTAGCCCAGGGTTTTACGTTACTGTACTTTACTTTCCTGTCATACTTTGTTGGTTGGGATTTTTATTATATGCATGAATTTCCATTTTCAGTAGTTTTTACTTTTCAGCTCTAGGGGCTTGGAGATGTGTGTGTGTGTGTGTCCAGGTTTATAGGCAATGCTTCCCATGTTAGTGACATTCCTACTCGGTGCTAGTCATCAGCCCCAAGCCTATTAGAGGCGGGCCTGGGGAGTCGCAGTACGGGCCCCACTGGGACGGGTCGTGACAAAAATCATATCAAAAACATGTTATGATGGTATTCCTATAAAATTTTATATCATAAAAAAATCATGTGGTCTATGTATTACCTAGAGTTTCTATTAAAACCCAAAAAACTCAAAAAATATAGAGAAGTAATATATATTATCAATTTAAAAAATTATCCCTTTGAAAATTAATATCTTACCATTTTATTTCTTCTATTTTTGTTTCTTCATCATCATGGACCAAAAAATCAAAAATGAACTTCTGAAAAGTGAATGCTCCATATAATAATTGTCAATGTAATTAAGAAAATTTGAAACACTATCTAAAAAAATATTCCAAAACTAGGAATTAATATTTAATTCTTAATAATAAACCAAAAAATAGGTTCCCTATCACGAAAAAGATTAATTAATGCATTTTAGTTATACCTTACAATTTTCATAATTTAATGAGAGTATTGTAAGAAGTAACTATGTTTTTATTTATCCATGACAGACATTATTGTTCACACAGTTCAATCATCATAAAATATTTTCCATGATTAAATAAGTACTTGAATACACATAATGATCATGGATGTAAATATTGCTTCACCCAAACTTGATAAAACACAAGTGGAACTTTTTATCACTACTCTTGAACTTCTTAATTGTTCTTATATGTTTCAGTATACATCACCTTGTTTTCCTAGCTCTCATGTTCTTTTAATGTTTCTTCCTCATATTTATCATCATTAATCTTTGAAAATATGAGGTTTTTTACTCCATATTCTATATTCTATTTGGATTAATAATTGTATTTTACAATAAATTTCACCTTAAATATAATATCACCATCAAAATTCTCCTCATGCTCTTCTTAATTGTTAGATTCAACCTTGTATATTTTTTTGAATCATTATCCTCTACTTCCATGATCTTCATGTCCTATCATGCTTCTTTGAAAATTTAATTCAATTCATAAAGGACTGCCTCATCATATCATACATATGGTTATGGGCCACTTACTTCATGATTCTATTTCATCTCATTAATTTGATTAATCTATTTCACAAGATATGATTCCAAAATGGAAAACTGTATGTATCCATTCATTATGAAATATATTACTTCCATCACAACAAAAATCCTATGCACATCAAAATAATAAAATAACACTAAAAATAGAAAATAGATAAGATTTGTGAAAATACATTTCCTCAACTATAAAATTAAATTATATTACATGAATTCTCCTAAAACAATGTCTAAAACATAATCACCCATCATGCATCTTTAATTACCACTTGGTAACCAATTTATAAATTTATAAATTATGGAACAAAAAATTAAAAATATTAAGACATAGTATATGAAAATGCGTACCAATGGTGAACCCAATAAAATGAGATTGAAAACTCATTATGTATTATATAAGACTATAATTATTTGAAAGTAAATATATATAACCTCGAATAATTAACAATGATGATGATTCTACTTATCAGTTGAAAATCCAAGTTTCTGAAGTAATGAAGCCTAAAATAAATAATAAATATCCATTAATTTTTCATAATCAATTATAAGTTAATATCTTATCTTTGGTAGACACTCTTAAAACATTAATCATTCCTTTCCTTGTGGTAAGGTACAATGGATTAAATAGAAATCGGGTAACCCAAAACCATGATTAAACATAATGTATAACTAATCTAATTCTCATCATTGAACTAAAATCTTGTTACTATACTAAAAATCACTACATCAAGGAATTGTCCATTCCTTAAAAATTTAAAGATATATTTGAGAAAATATATATATATATATATATATTGGGACCTAATATGAAATATAATAAAATAAAAATACTTCTGAAATTGCACAATTCTCCTTCATTAAAACCACAAACACCCAAAGATACACTCTCATGATATCCATTTGGCAGGGAAAACATAATAAAACAAAAACAAGAATACACCATTAGTAGCCTTCCCTCTGTGGATAGAAGCCAAAAATACTACCAGAATTTAATGCATTTAACTACCTAGTATAACCTTTTATTTATAATAATATCTTTATTATATCTCGATATAATATTTATTATATCTTCATCTCATTTTCATAAATATATATACATATCTAACTTTTACTGCAACTTCAAATCCATGAATAGGTAGTTAAAAAAACATGGCATATCAATATTATCTCCAATATATATATATATATATATATATATATAATTATTATAGGGTGATATATTTTTCTAAACATCATGTCTTCTAGATATTTTATCACCACATTATTATAATTTCCTCCATGATTGTTTTAATATACCACATCCCTTGCACTATGTTAAAAATATTTCATCACCATGGTACAGATATCCTCGAGAAAGTATCTTACTTTTTAAAATAGAAGGTTCATGTGACTATGGTTTTGTGGTTATATTTTCTTATTGCTTATATCACTATTCACATGCACACAATACAACATCAATAACCATTCAAAACTACCCCTAATTTTACATTTTTATTTAACCAATGAAGCATCTAAAACCTCTCCAAAACATAGTGATAATCATATCATCCATAAATCTTCCATATTTTCCATAAAATTCTATATTATTTAACTTTTGTTATTAGTCATAGTTTTATGAATTAATTACCATTATAAAATATGGGAGTCTCAATTGCCTGAATAGAAATTTTACTCCTTAATATCTATGGATTTGGCCTTTATCTATTCCCACAGAGAATATCTTCAATATTTCCATTTCAGATTCCTTCTCTAAAAAATATAAATATAGATTAAATTTATTTATTCAATTTAGAAGGGCATTTATAAAAGTGGTTTTAGTATAATACATGAAGAAAACCCTAAACTCATAGACGAAGAAAACATAAAGAGTGAGATAGAATCATTGTTTATAAGTTCCTAGTGTGCTGAGAAGTACGTGCTACTCTTTAAACCTTCACTCTTCAATATTTTTTATTATTATTTTAAATTAATATACAATAGAGTGATTTTTAATGCGAATCATCCCATAAAATTGTCCATAAACTACTAATACCACCCTACACACGTTCTCGTACTCACCAAGGAATGTCATGATCTAGGCTTATACCTCTCCCAACTCATCTAAGAAAATGACACCATTATTCTATACCATATTATTTCCCAATAGGTTTCCTCAAAGTGGATAGATACTTTAGGGATATAGTCTAGGGTCTAGCCCCTTTTTATCTCATCTCCATGTTATTTCACTTTAAAAAGTTGCCATCTTCATCATTGAATCTTCATTCAACAAAAATCCACTAAAAATTAATATGGTTGTTTATACTCTTAATACATTAGGATTTTTATTGAAATAATAATTAATAAATCATTAAAATATTAATTAAAATGTATCAATGAAATATGGATATTATATAACATGCTGGGAAAAAGATCTTGCATGTACACTGTGTGATCCTGTTTGGTCATGGAAAACATTAGAGTTTGTGGTAATTCAAATTACACTCCAAAAATATTCATTAATCCCATATATATTTTTAACATTTTAATGGATATGATCTATATCTCCTTGGTTTATGGTACTCAGTAGTTTTATATATTTCTTTCTTTCTAGTTTCTCAAATATTTCATATTTCATAGAATGAGGATCTTCAAATTAGGATTTTAATTTCATATACATTTTATAAAAAGTTTTATCCCCCCATGAATCATAGTAGTGGTATCAGATATCTTAGTGCCATTATATTTTTAAAATTTATTAAATTTTATTTTCTATGTCGATCTTATATTATAAATTGTATCTTACTCAAAATATGATATACTTGTATATCATAAAATGAAAAATTCAATACTGTTTGAGATTATGAAAATATTAGTAATAAAATATGATAGATATTGCAATACTCTTGTCTATATTACATACGAAATTACTTCCCCTATATAAAATAATATAATATTATTAAAATCTCTTTGTACAATTCACTCTTTATCGTAAAAAATAATTGAAGAAGACAAAAATTATTTTTGTCATATAAAATTATGAATTGAATTGATTATTTATTTATTGTTTATAATTAATGATAAAATGTGTTTTTAGTGATTTTTATTCATTTATTGAAATTTATAAATTATTTAATTATTAAAAAATTTTAATTTATTAATAAATATTTATCAAAAAATTATTATAAAATATTCCTTATTATTAAATGTTAATATTAAAGTAACTTTTATCAAAATTATATATAACTTAAAATGAATTAAATAAAGTTTTTATTTTTAAATCATATGAGGTTATTTATAAAATGTTTATAAGTTTCAAAAATACGGACCAAAATGATTTTTTACATTTAAATTTTGATTTTTTCATAAATAATAAATTTGATTTGTTCAAATGAAATTATTATTTTGGGAAATTTTATAAACCTCATAAAAAATTTTGATTGAGGGAGTTTTTATATTTGGTTAGATAATGTTATGTTAGTGATATTTAATTATATAAAATTTAATATTATATATATCATATTATAAAATGATTATAATTTGTAAAATTTATTGTATATTTAATTTAGAACTATATATAATAAATAGTACAATAGATATCATATTGAGAAAGAATGTAAATATATTATGTTCAAGATTATGGAATTCCAATAATTGATTAGATAAAATCAAAAAAAATTATAGTTATCATTTTAATGAAGTTATAATAAGTAATTATCTAATGTTTAAATTTATTAAGTGCTCATTTATTTATAAGTTATTTACATGTTACTATTCAGGAAAATGATTTTTATATTTTTTTAATTAATTTTTTCATTATTTTTTAAGTAGTTAATGTGGTTATTATAAGTAATCAAACCCTTCATGACATTATAGTTATGATTACAAAAGATTCCATTTCTATCTATATGAACCAAGATTTTTAATTAAAGATATTTGCTCAAATTTAGTTATTGAATATAGTTTATACATATTATGGTTTCTAGTAAAAATGATATGAATTATATTGGGACCCTAGATCAGAATACATGGATATTACATCATATTATATGAATATTCTATACATTAGAAAAATACATTCTCGATGATCATAATATTTTAGTGTCTTTGGAATCATAGAAACAAAATATTTTATCCCGGTGAAATAACATAATAATTCCCATAAATATCTACACTTTTTGTATTTCTATATAAATCCATTCTTCATAACCTGGTAAATCTAAACATAAGAAATATGTGAGCTCATATGCTTTTTATGGGTAAATAAAGGAAATGTGTAAGCATAACATGAACAAAAAGGTATTGAACTTGAGCATAACATGTGAAGATAATAAACTAGATATTAGAGTTCATAATAACTTTCAATAGTTCATAAAACATGGATCTTAATATAATTAAATGAATATTTCAATAAATAATAACAAGGTAATAAGACATGTAATTTTTGGAAAGTATATTTTTTATAACATTTTAAACGTATATAAGAAGAAATAGGTTCACTCATTAAGTTATGGACATGAAATAAGTCCCCTATATCATTATATAGACCTGAAACCAGGTCAATACATAACATTTTTAACATGTGACTAGGTTCACACATAACCTTATGGACATGAAACCAGGTCCATGCATAACTTTGTGAACATGTGATTAAGTCCATGCCTAACATTGTGAACTAGTAAATAGGTTCATGAAAAAACTTATGGAAATGAAACAAGATCCATGCATAACACTGTGAACATGTAATAAGGTCCACGAATAACTATATTAAAATTAAATTAGGTCCATGAATAACATATATACTCATGAGTCCTTCATCGTTACCCAATGCATTGGAGGGAGATATAGGTCCCACCCATCTCATAATAACATCATTCATACATGTAACACAATATAAAATAGTCATCATATAATGATGCATAAAAAATAGGTTTTATAATCATAAAATCATAACCCATTAAATAAAATGGATATCATTAAAATTTCATCAAATCATAAACTATGAAAACATGTCAGTTTCTTAATCACTTCACAAAACAATAACCCGTGAAAAGAAGCATTCTTCAAAAGCATATATCATGTGGAAGAGAAAAATTTATCATAAACATCATAAAATAAAAGCATTAACCATTAATATACTGTTTAAGAAGGAAACATTTATAAAATTTCACATAAATACATCAGTAAAAATAACATATGTCATCTTATAAAGGAAATAATTTGGAAATATCTTTTCAAAAAAATTCTTCGGTCAAATATCCTTTCTTCTTCAAAAATAATTTTTAAAATAATAAAAACATTTGATACCTATTTAATTGAAAATAAAATTTAATAATTATAAATAATGCTTTTAAATCATTTGTGAGAACTCTTTCTTGGAAAACATAAAATGAATTCTTGAAAATGTATAAAACATTTCTTAAGAATAAAATATTATTGAAATTGTTTTTGATTGAAATAGATTTTAAATATTTTAAAGGAATAATTGAAAATAATAAAACATTTTTCAAATAAATTCACCTAGAAATTTTTATTCAAAGATCATTTGAAAAAAAATTAAAACATTTTTCAATACATGGTATTTTAAATAAAACAGATTTCTAATTGAAAGTGAAATAGGATAAAATTTTATTAAAAACATTTTATAAATTATATTAAGTACCAAAGAGTGTAAAAATGGTACTAATACATGTATATATCATTAATTAATATATAATAAAGAAACTCAAGAGTTTTATTAACAGATAGAATATAATATTTCATCAAACAAGAATAATCACTAACAATCTCGAAAAGTGATGAGATTGCTTCAGAAAATCATATCACTTGGGACCCTGGAACCATAATATCCATGTAAGAAAAGGAAATTACATGAATATTAAAATATCATGAAAATAATTATATTAATTAAATAACATGTAAAATTTATGTACATGCAACTTAAAAAATAATTTAGTTGTTTAACCAAACATGAGTCTCAAAGAAGGAAAATTGATACAAAACTGTTTTACCAATTTGGTAAGGTTTGAAACATAAACCCCATGAAATAAAGAAAATAAAATGGATATTTAAATACCTATAAGTTTAATTATAATAATCATTCATTAAATCCATTGGTAGTATACACCCCACAGAAAAGGAATGGATGGTGAATAAATCATGTATCACACGAAAATAAAAAAGGGAGATGAAATCCCCTTACCTTGTCTCTTGACTCCTTTCATACTCATAAAATAATCCTATATAATAAAGGTAAGTTTATTATAAATATTAAAAATAATAATATTTTTATATCTAGTACCATATTTTTTTATTAAAACCATATACTACCTTCTTTCTAATTAGCATATGTCAATGTTTCACATTAGGTAATATTTTCTCCGTTCTTCACATGTGTCTTAATTTGTTATATCATAGATAGTTATAATTATATCATGATTTAAAAAATTTAAAACATGATATAAATGTCATTTATATTCATCATATCCATTTTAGGATAAATTATAGAATATTGAAACAAGAAATTGAAAACACATCTCATTAACTAGTTAAGCCGTATGTACACATGAATGTTATTTCTGTTTAATTTTTGTGTGAAAGAATGAAAGTAAAAGACGTATATGTATATATATATATATATGTATATATATATATCATTATTAAAGTGTCTTTATTATTTCATATATATCATATATATTCACTAAACCAATCTGTAATACATTCCATGATGTGTACGAATGATTCACATTGCTTTGAGGGTGAGATAGTCCATACTACCTCAAAACAAATTATTATACTACCATAAAATGGAAAGAAAAAATATTTATATTGTAAAATAATTATTGAATTTTAAATAAATAATAAATATAATTTATAACATGTATAAACATAGTGTCCATAATAATGTCCACCATGAGAGTAGGTAATGGGAACATGAACAATCTTCATTTTCTGAGGTGGTAGTCCACCGTACACATAAACAATATGTTCATTACCCATTAGATGGGGGTGTGTGTAAATTAAGGTCAAACCCTTAGCTTATAAAATCCTAGTATATTTAAGATAATTTTTTTTGATACAAGAATGGAAAAAAGGTAGTGTATGGGGTGGAGAAAGAAAATCAAAGAAAGGAGATTGATAGAATACATTACCACTTAAATGATTAACTATTTTGGTTTATGACAAAAGACATCCTTCAATTGAATTTTCCCCAAATGGGGGATTCAAGGAGTAATGGAGGGATGTTGGGAACTGGATTGGGGAGATCTTGGGCCTTCATAAGTTGTTGAAAGGTGTTAATAATAGGGAGAGTTTGTGGCCTTTTATAGGGAATTGAAAGGACACACTCATCATTTTTGCAAAAAAGTTATGTGTAACCTTGTTTTTACCTAATTAGAATCATAAAAAACCCATCAAACTAAAAAATGGTGGGTGACTTGACAAATGATATCTATAAAATGGGTGTCTTACATGTTCCTAATAATTTTGGTCCAAAAATAATTTGACCATAATAGACATTATAAATTTTTATTATTCCAACTATGCAATAAATATTTTCAAATTCAAATCACATAAGTGGTCTAAGTTAATTTAAAATTAATCCCACTGACAGGACAACACTATGGGTTTTTAAAGTCAAAAATAGTAAAAATATTCCTTTGTTTTTATCTACAATTTGAATGTAAAATTGGTTCCAATGACCTACATTGGATTAATTTATAAAAATATTATCTAATCATACTTTTAGTATAATTTAACATATAATTTAACCTTATTAAAAAAATATAATGAAGAAACGGTTTTGAATAAAAATCCACTATTTTTAACTATTCATTAAAAAATGGAACCTTAAAGAAAAATACCAAAAATTTATCCTGTCCAATTTTTTATGTTTCTCTTCCAACGGTATGTTTTATTTTGAGATATTAAATATAGAAAAGTTCAAAAAATTCGATTTAAAATATGTTATCTATTAAAAGGCGGTAAAATACCTTAATAAAATTATATGTTTTTAAGCATAAAATTGGTTTTGTTCTTAACTTATGTATATCCATCTTATTGGATAAATTTAAAAAATATTTGGTAGGATATATAACATATATATTACATTGATATAACTTGATAATGGTAATTATTATACTTTAAAAAGATAAAATAGCTTTATGCCCATAAAAATATTAATATTTTCTTTTATGTTCAATCACTTTTAAAATTCATTTCTAATTAATTGGTAACCTATGAATTCATATTATATATTTGTATAACATATATTTTGATAAATTATTAAATATTATTCATAAACTCTAATTTAATGTCTATGATATATACTATTATATTTTATAATAATATTTAATAATGTATTATTGTTTGGTAAAACTCAATCATGCACGTTATGCAAGCCATCAAGGAAATTCATAGTCGCATATAATGCAAGATAACCTCAGTGTTCTATGTAGATAAAGATAATATATGTTTTTTATAGTTAATGATTAAATTGGTGTTCTTTATAACTTAACCCAAACTTATAAAATAAACTATTTTTGGTGTTGGGTGAAATGAAAAATATCAAAAAGGTAAAAATAATTTTAAAGAAACAATAATTCACAAAATCATATGGTGTTACACAATCTATCTTGAGAAATGAATCCCCAGGTAAAGGGATGTTGGTTTAAACTTCCCACTATCATGGAATCTTATGCCATGTTGTTCAAAGGTCGGGGTTGGTTTTCTATAGCTCCTAGCTAACTATTGTAGATATTTTCAAACTCATATGATTCTAATATTTTACTTCAAAATTTCATTGAAATAATGCATAACATGAATTTTGATATGTTTAAATATTTCTGTATCATATTTTTTGAGGAGTGAAATTTATTCTATGTTATCTTAAGTGTTTCACAATGATATGTATAGAACATATTAATATACTATATGTAATAGGGATTCAAAAACTAAATTATTTGAACATGTATACATAATGTGAAAAACATGAGATAAGTTGGTGAGGTTAAACCCCAATGATAATATTGAGGGTCATGTTTCTTCAAAAGAGGCATATATTAAGTCATAAATCATTAAACTAGGTTTATTTTGAAAAAGTAGGATTCCCATTGATTATCTTGTGTTTGTAATAGTGAAAATGGATAACCCAAAATGTTAGGTAACGAAATGTTATTATTGTTTATAGGTTATACTTATTTGGGAAACCCTAAAACCTATGATAATAGCTAAATATAGTTGAGATCTTCCATAAATTGGATTAGACATTCATTTATATACCCAACTATCTAAGAGTAGTATATGATATGATTGGAATGATTCCTAACTGAAATAGAAAAGTGGTGTGTGAAAAACTAAATTGGAATGATTTCTTACTGAAATACTGATTTTCCCAACAAATATCTTTCTTTTTTTTAAAAATTCATCATTTTTACTATATCCCTTTTCAATAATGTTGTTTTCTAAAGAGGAAGGAAACATGATACTCATCTAATAAAATCATAAATACAAATAGTATCATTTTCATCATTAAATGTGTCTTTGAGATCAATATAAAAAAATAATTTTATTAATTTAAGTGAATCCAAATAATTATATGTTATGAAGATTTATTAAGTAAAATAAAATAATTTTTGTTAGAGTAACTATTTATTGGATAAACTAATAGTCAGTGATTTTGAACTGCTAAATCTATATTCTTTGGAGAAGCATTGAATGTATCATTTAGTGTCTCAAAGGCATTAGATACAAAATGAACTTATGAATTTTAGTCAGATAAAATCAATATGATTGGGTATGTTAAATGATAATAAATTTGATTGATATTTCATATGACATGGTTATACTAATGGTTTTCCCTATATATTATTTTGGTCAAGGAATTAATTATTTTTAATCTACATAAATGTTATTAAAGGATAATTTAATTCAATGAAATTTTTGCATGATATTTTCAAGAGTTGAGAATAGATGAAATATTTATTTTTTTCTGGGTTCTAATAATATATAGATAATAAATGTGGGTAAAAGTTCAAATAATAAGAAGAATTTTTAGTTGGAGTGTCCAACGATGTCTCATTAAGAATCCAGTTGATTTTATTAAAAACTGAAGGTGTCATCTATAAGGAGTAATGATTCAATAAAGATTGAATTTTTCAACATACCAAAGGGGTTTTTGAAACTTTGTAAAATCTTAATGCCATATTTTAGTAATATAAAATTTATTTATTTATTTTTAAAGGTTATTTTTATCGAATGTATAATTTAATGTTTTTTAATATATGGATTTTAAAAATCATGGTACAAATTGATATAAAGTGTATTATTATTTAATGTAATTAAGAAAAGACATTATATATCAAAAATTTCAATGTAAAGTAATTTTCAAGGTCTTATGAATCTATTAAATGAATGAGTATCCTCATCAAATTACTCTTATGTGGTAAGAGTAATTTTTTATCAAAAAAATTGATCGAAATGAGATGATTAATTTTATAAAAATGGTTTATGATTAATCACACATTTTAAAAAGTTTCAAAAATAATAGAATGATAAATAATTTAACTAGGATAATTTGTTTCTCCTGATATTTAATAAATGGCGAGGGAAGATAATCCCACCACCTATTAATGGTATACTTTAATAAATAGTCTTTTTTAGATAGAAATTATATGACCATAAGAAATATCACATTTGATATATAAATAATAGATTTTTTGTTAATATATTCTTACTACAGAAATAAAATTTATTTCCTATAAAAAAAGTGTTATGATTCTTAGCATTGTATCCTAAATAGATATACTATTTAAGGGTTAATGTGAGTATATTTTAATATATTGAAGTTAATTTTTTTCAAATAAATATTTATACCTATCAAAACATAAGTGATTTCAAATTAATTTCCATAAGTATTTAGGATATGTAACTCTTACCAAAAATGTAATGGCTATATTATGTTACTCAAAGAAAGTGAAAAGAAATTAAAATATTAGGGAAGTTAGAATGAAAATTAAATATCACTTAATAACCTAAAATATTTTTAAGGTATTTTAGTAAATATAAATTTAAAGTGTTTCATTTATTTACTATAATAATTTGAATTTCACAATATCCTATAGGAGTTTAGTTCGAGCAATTTAATAGTTATGTAAATAGTTACATTAACTACCCTAATATCATATTGGAAAATTTTTATTGAATTTATTCATCAAATGATGATATTAAATTCAGAAAAAAAATTACATAGAAAATTTATGTTTACATAATATCATTTTATATTTTGAATTTAATGTATTTTAAGATGACCATGTAGCTAATCATTAGGAAATAGATTCATAAATCACATCATTATTTATAAATGATTTCATTGTATATGTTACTCAATAAATAGTATAGTTAGATAGATATATCATATGGTCACATATATATGTGGAAAAATTATATATAGATGTAATGAGATGACAAACCCCATAATGTGTATCAAATATAAGGATAGTCCGACAATCAGTCATATATTATATTATAAAAGGGATATTTTGATGGATTTTGTTAGGTTTTATTAAAATAGTGTTAAGAATGTGAAATAAATATTATAAAAGGAAGTAAAAAATTAAACATTATTTCATGCATAAATATATATATTCATATACATTTGATAAAATGTAAAGACAATTGACCTCTCAAAATTTGACTTTGAGTTATCCTAAACTGATATTTATCAACAGAACAGGGTATAAAAAATGTTATAGATAAAATGATTAGGATTCTTATATGAGATACAGAATGAGATCTTGAGATATAAAAAAATTGTACACATGATGATCCACTATATAGAAAACATTTAGTATTATAAACCCTATCTTTGGTATACTATGGGTGGATGAATTAAATTTGAGTTCTCATTACCTAAGGTTGTTGGTAACCTAGCGTGAAAATTGTTATTCCATGATGCATTTATTGTGAAATCCTTGAGGGATAGATAATTAGGGGTGGTTGGGTGTGTTTTTGATCATACCACTATTTAGAGACCAACCAATATGATATTTTTCTCTCCTATGAGAATTATGACATATGAGAACTTGATAAAGCGAGACTAGGGAGTTTAGTTTCCTAATTAAATTATAAATATGATAAAACAATTTTTTCCATAAATAACCCATAAGTACATGATTTATTACATGGGTTTCACTTTCATAAATTTCAAGGATCTTTTTTTAGAGTTTTAGAAAATTATGAAAAACACATTCATATCAATCCCTTATAAAATAGTGTGGAACCTTCCACCAAATTTCTATTTTTCTTAAATAATTGGATTCATAAATTTAATATCTTTTTTTATTTAATTCATGTTATCTTTTTGATATGGATCTCTATAGTGGAAGGATATACCTTGTTATTATTTATAATCATCCTTAACCTCGATAAAAATAATTTGAAATTGTCGGATTCATATAAAAAGAATTGTAAGAGATATAAAAAGAATGAAAAAAATATTATTCCATAGAAAGCATGAAAACACATATAAAAATATTCTTTTTCTCATAATAAGATTTAATATCAGAATAATTTTTTTCTCTTCAAATAAACTTCTTTGGAATTTTTTTTAATAAAACATTTCATAAACAAGCATAATGAAAAAACCATAATTAAATATGATTTATTTTTAACACATGAAAATATTTCCTAGAAAAAAATATTTTTGGTGAGGCATATATTCTTTGTAGATACATGTGTGCATGCGATATGGACATTATTTTTGGGATTTCACATCAATTTTCTCCTATATGAACAATGACTCGGCTATCTTTGGCATGTGCTTCCAGAGTGTGGGGGATTATGGTCTTGAGAAGATAGGGTGTAACCTAGTGTTCATTGTCATGTGCTATTGTATATGGAAGTTAAGAAATAGATCTGAAATGAGGGGGTGGTCACATCTAGGAAGGCCTTGATCACAAGAACTCATAATCTACTTCTTGACACGGTGAATCTATTTAAAAGTTGGTGTTCTTCTTATATGTTGGGTTTGCTCCAGGGCAGTTCCCATATGGCTCATCCTAAAACTGTAATGTTTATGTATAGTGGATTTGATTGATCCATCCACATGTGGGTCTGAAACATAACAATAACGGCTCATTCTTTCGTGGTGATATACATAGAGGGGGCGTTGGTCAAGACTCTAGGGGTGTTGTTTTTCTAGATTTTATAGCTCATTTTAGAGGGGTTCACTCTATTCAGGATGAATCTATGGCCTTTTTTATGGGGATAATACTTTTCCTAGATAGGAGAATGGATAAAAAAGAGTTATAAATAGACTCTATCATCATTCGTAACTCTACTCAAGGCACTATGGAGTCTCCATGGTCTATTTCCTACATTATTATAATGTGTAAATTTTTTCTCGGATGGAATACTCAGGAAATACACAAATGGTTCCAATGTAACATGGATGTATACCACCTCAATTCCTTAGATATTCTTCATTTTGGTATTACCTTCATCCTAAGATTAAATTTTTTGAGGCATGAGGGGGTGATTGTGGTTTTACAAGATGCCTTTAGGCTCGACTATTTCTGCCCTCCTTAGTTATCTATGAATTTTTTTCCTCTTTTCTATTTTTTCTTTGGTATGTGAGCCTCTATGCTATCTTGTATGATGGAATAATGTTCTTATAAAGAGTTCAGTGACTCTAGGTTTTCCCTCATCACCACCCTCTTCCCCCATCTAGGGTTTGATCATGTCCTTCCTCTATATAGTTTCCCAGTGCATTCTTAGTACGATGGCTCCATCCCAGTATGGTGATGTGGTTCATCATCAGTCTTGGATGTCTATAATCACAGCAATGGAAATGGTTGGGTTGTTCGACTTCCGGCCTGGTTGTCTTGCGATGTAGAAAAGGAGATGTTCCAGATCCGGCTTTCTATGGCTGGGAAGTTGGGATTCTCATCATCCTCATAACTCTCTGGCATGGTGGTTGGGCTCCAGGGCTTCCGTGGAAGGTTCTAGGGATTTCGTTTAATGGGGTATATTAATGGGAGGTCTGGTCAGGTTCCAGGTTTATGGTGGGATCCTGGTCTTTTGTGATGTTGGGGTTTGACTCCATCTTGCATCATTCTTCGACTAGGTTGTTAGGTTCCCGATCATCCATGGAAGGTTTCACGTCTTTTGTGGCATATGATGGTTGAGATCTAGTCTTCCACAACATTGTATAGATCTTGGTATTTTGCATCATGCTTTGGTAGGGTGAGTGATTTCTATGATTTAATGTGGTTTTCATGTGTGGTTGTAATGGAAAAGATGGGCGTTGAGGAGTTTTGTGTCATCAATGTTGATGGGGTGGCCATGTTATTGTCACTTGTGGGTTCCCCCTTTACTTCCTATGTGTTATCATGTTTCAGACTCTAGTACAGGTTCATACTAGTCTCAGATCTACTCTTAATAAAGCCCATAGTGGCACTTCTGGTCCCGATCGGCCTAGTTCTCCTCTTTAGTGACATTCCTTTGGTGTGGTTATTAGGTATTCCAGCCCTGGGTGGAATTAGAGATGGATTCTTGCATCTCGGAGTTCCTGGCTTCAACGAGTGGATTTTTTTTAATTAAGTTTTGAAGGTAACCTCAAGGGTTGTTTTGTGGGTTTGTCATTCATTAAGGATTTTTGTATCCAAGATATTGGTTTCATTATTGATGATATTATGAATAGTCTAATTTTTGGGTTTCCAGATGAGTTTTGAGGTGGTTCAGTACTTTCATGGGTTAATAAATAGAAGAAAATTATCATAAGTCATCCAAATATATATGGTGGATGATATCATTTCAGTATATCCCCATTAAATAATAAGAATCATCAATGTATGTTGACATATATTAAAATAAATTTAAAATAATATTCAAACCATTCATTGAAAACATGAGAAATATATTCTTTCCCTTGGATGAAATTTCAAATAATAATTTACTTAATATTGAGAAGATGTCTTTATTTAAAAATAAACAATGAACTATTTAAATGAACCTAACAAATTGTGGCATTTCATAATGGAAACAAAATAAATTCATTCAATATACATTAAAATAGAATAAACTTTTCACACTTTTATAAAAATTCAAAAGTGAGATTTATGGAAAATATTTGAAAAGATTCATTTTAATAATTTATAAATGAAGTTAAAAGTATTTTTAAAATATACCTTAATAATATTTTAAAAATAAATAAGAATATTCTTGTAAAATTTGATGAATGTGGACATAGTGGGGATGATTTTGAAAGGAAATCCTTAAAAAAAAGTTTTATAAGAAAACCTATTACCTCGAGTCGCGACTCATTTTATACATTCTCCAACTCCTAAGTAATAAAATTATATTAGTTATCCACTTGATTAAGAGATGTTTTAATTTTAATTACAAATTCATTATTCTTTAAAATTCATTTATTATCATGAATTATTTAATTACAACCTCAGTTAAGTGTACATTGAACATTTTGAGAAAATTTCGAACATAATCCCAAAAAATTTATATATTAACCACAGTTAAAGGAGTAATTATTTTATCATCTACAAAATATTAACCATTTAATAATTATCATTTTTATAAGTAAAATAAAATTTTACAATCATCCATGAATGGAGGAGATGAAAAATGAATCACAATGCTTCATGGGGGTGGTAGTACACATATACACATACTACAAGAAAAACTGAATTTCATGGTGATTTTCTAGCAGTGATTTTCAAAATCACTACTAAATATCTTATAAAAAATTGCAAGAGTTTTTTAGTGATGGTTTTTAAAACTACCGCTAAGTGTCTTTTAATTTTAATTTAATTTATTTAATTTTTTTAGTGATGGGGCTTAAAAACCACTTCTAATTCAGATTTTAATTTTTAAAAAAAATCAATTTTTTTTAGAGGTAGTTTATAGAAACTCTTGAAAATTAGTGGCAGTTTTTAAAAATTAGTCTTCAAATTAGTGGAATAATATTAAATATTAAAAATTTAAATATGATTTATTTTCAAGAATTTTTACATGATATTTATAATCATTTATTTATTATTATTTGTAATGTTAATTAATTTAAAATTAAAAATTATTAATATTTTATAATTATAAGTTAGTAATTATTTGAAACATAAATTAGTTCTTGGATAAGTTAAAAATCAGACTTCAATAACAGATAATGATAGCTTTTGATCTGGGTGTCCATTTTTACTCCACAAATAGTCAAATTTAAGCTTATGAAATGAGATATACTCAAGTTAGGTAATAATATCATCATAATTTATATAATAAAGAATATTACAGTTTTAGGAGATATTGAAAATCAAACCTGAACTTCTAATGACCATAATATTTCATATGGGTGTCTTTTTGAGCTATACCATATAAAAAATTATAGACTGCGGTGAGATCTACAATATTTTAATGGGGGGATCCCCAATCATTATATTTTTCAAGGCGAAAAAAGGCCATGAAGGACTCCAAAACTATGTTTTTGGTTTAGATACACTGATTTTTGAACATTCTATGAGGTTTCATCTGCATTTAAGAGTGTCTTCATATGTATATTGGGTCTTCTCTGAATTTATACCATGGATTTACATTCCAATTTATTTGATCATGTGGTAATTATTGTTGTTTCCCCTATTTTAGTGATTTATTATATATATATATATATATATATATATATATATCTGTGTGTATGTTTTTTTCAATACTTTTAAGTATGTTTATTTATAATTTATATATATTAATCAATATTTATTAAAAACTATATATAATTATATCTATGCATTAATATTTATTAATATTTTTGAATATTTTTTTATATTTATGTACATTTGTAAATATTTATTTGTATTTATAATTAGATATTTATATATATTGTATGGGTATATATGTATACTTATATTTACTTATGTTTATATATATATATATATTTACATTAACATATATTTGTAAACATGTTTGTGTTTATATATGCATGTGTAACATAAATGTATGTTTTTATATAATTATGTAAATTTCATTATATGTATATATAATTATTTATAGTTATATCCATTTATTATTTATTATATTTATTTTTTATTTTTTATTTTTTATTTTTTATTTTTTATTTTATTATTTTTTTTATTATTTATTATTCATTACTTATTTATTGTCATTCATATTTTTTATTTATTTATTACATATTTTTATATATTTTTTATAACATAGTACTAATTAATTATTAATTATTGTTAACTTATATTTTAAGTATTATTTATTTGTTATTATTTCTTTATTTTTTTATTTTTTAGTATTTATTTATTATTCTTTATTATTTATAATATATTTAAATACTATTTATTTATTATTTATCTAATATTTTATTATTTATTATATATTTATTTTTAATTTATTATTAATGTATTTTTTTATTTATTACTTATTTATTATATATTTATGCAGAATTTATAATATATTATTTATAAATTATAGTAAATTTATTTTTTATTTATTTTTTAAATAATTATTTTATGTTTATTTTTAATTTATTTTTAATTTGTAATTTATTAGTTATTATTTCTTTATTTATTACTTATTTTCTATTATTTATTAATTTTTTATTTATTTATCATATATTAATTATTTCTTTTTCTGTTAATTTATTATTTATTAAATATTTATTCATCACTTATTTATTATTTATTTATATATTAATCACATTTATTTATTTATTAATAATTTATTTATTATTTTTTAATTATTAATTATTTATTATTTACTTCATATTTATTTGTTTTGTAAAAAAATTACTTATTATTATTCTTTACTGTCATTTTTCTTCTTATATATATATATATAAGTAGAGTAAATTCTATTTACTTGCCACCTAAGAAGCTGGATAGAGTGGAAATGTCTTTATACAATAACCAAGAGTTTAGCGGTTCAAATCTCTCTCGAAAAATATACATGGGGAATTTTTGAATGGCATATGGATATTCCTGCCTGCATGGTAATGAATATTTATCAATAATTATTAATTAATTAATTAAAAATTAAATAATTTAATAATAATTATTTGTTTAAAAATATAAATAATTAGTTATTAATTATTAAGAAATTTAGATAAGAATAGTTAATAATTAATAACTAAAAACTAATTATGTAAATAAAAAATAAATGAACTATTGCACAATGATTTATAAGTGATTTAAACTGCTTTTAAATGAATATTAACACATTATTTAGCAACTTTATTTCAAAACCATGGTGAAACAGTTTAACAATGGTTTAAACCACCACTAAAAGCTTACTTTGGCATAGTTTCATAAGTTGTGTTTCTATTTTCCATTGAATGAAAATGTAATAAGGTAATTAATATATTATATTTCAATATTCATAATTATTCCACAAATATCATAAATTATCATTAAAATCGTCAAAATAACAATCATTTTGATGCGGTGAATAAAAATGAAACGTATCACATCATAGAATTTGTATTGCACACATACGTAATAGTAATGTTTTCATTTAACGTAGAATGGAAAAGGAGAATGAAAAAACATTTTCCATCTACACAATTACATTTGATGTATATACAATATACTAATTTTACCATTTTACTATGTTTATAGAATATTTGAAGGAGGTGGAAGAAAATATGAAAATAAAAACTCTTAGTTATGAGTGATTCCTCTTCTTTGGAAAACCTCCTTTAACATAAACCATAAGACATCTATAGTGGTATTTTTTGAGACTAAAACCTATATGATAATGGGAGGATGTTTGATAAGGGATTAGGGTTGATATTTTTTAAGAAAAATGGCTTAAGAGATGTGAGGAAGAGAGGATGAAATGTGCATTTTTATACGTGAGGTGGGTGGCATCTATTAAATAATTGAAATTTTATTATACAATATGGGTTTATCTCAAGTAAAATAGCTCCAATGTTCATAAATTAGAATATAAGGTGACTATAATTGAAATAAATTCAACAAAAAAATCTAGAAATTCCTATGTTGTATTTTGAACCTTATATCTTTGTCTAAACCCCTCATTTACCCATCATACCTTAATTGTGGTAAACAAATTCAATTTCTAAAGAGCATGAAAGTAATTTTAAAATAGGTAATATGGAACATACAAGGACCATTGAATATATACTAAAAAATTCATCATCTAATTGAGTTATTATGGAATTTTTATTATTATATAATAATTTAAAAATACTAATTTAAAAATTAAATATCAGTTACGATCATTTTTCATGACTATTCAATTAATTTGACTTAAATATATTTTGAAAATAACATAATATTTATATAAACAGTTTCAAAAGAGCCTCTACATTATAATTATCCAATACATTCATGTAACACCATAATTAATCGAAAATACATTACTTTTAACGTTTTTAAATTAATTTACTTTATTTTTATACTTCTTAAACAAGCACTGCTTTGGTATTGTGTAATCATTCATGGTAATTATACCATCCCAAATAATATATAATAAATTACTATCATCTATATTAGTTCATATATCATTTATATCTATATGAAAATACAGGAAACATAAAACTTAGAGAGACATGAAGTTTCTAATTAATCATTACTTAAAATATTATAAAGGTTATAATCATAAACAAGTCGAAACAAATTTCCAATTTTTTTGAACCTATGACAATTATCTCAAATATTCCATTATAAAATAAAATAATTTCAAGTTTCTTATTTAATTTTAGATATTATCCTATATTTTTAAACCTATTAAATTAATTTTATCAATTACTATGGTGATAAACTTTAATCATGATTACAAATCCCAATGACTAAATATTCAATGGACCGTATTACATAATTTGAATATTCTGATTCCAAATATAGAATCCCTTTCTTAAATTTTAATTTTAATGGTAGTTAAAAATTAATTTAAATAATTATTTAAAATCAATTTATTTAAAAAAAAATACTCATTTTAAACATAAAATTGATTTTATCCCAAAATAAAATATAATACTACTTCTTAAGGAATTACTTATAATGTTTTGTAAAAAAATTTACATGCATAACTTTGGAAAAAATAAATAATATGGAACATTTAAACTACTTTGATTGAAATTAATGAAATGATAGTTTTCTCATAATTGGTATTTTTCACTATACACAAAAATAATGAGTATTTTATGAAAAATATCATAATAATCATTTTGAATATTTTGACATGCTATTTTATAAAATTATTTATATTTCAACGAAGGAAAATTTTAAATATTCTAGAAATTAATAATAATATCTATACATTAAATTAATAAAAAATAATTTTGTAAGAAAATGTATTTTTTAAGAAGAAAATGAATATAAACCCATTCTATGTCTAGTAACAACCATCAGATGAATGATAGATTTTTTATTAAATATGTTATCTATTAATTTCATATAAAACATTCATCTATAGTGATTATGATAAGTTATTTTGCTAAAAATACATTGTGCATATAAATAGGTTTTTTTTGAAAAAAAGTCACTTTTAATATTATAAAATTTTATTTAAAATTGAGTTATTATTTTCTATGTATTAATAAATACATTTTTATTATGAAAAAAACTATAAATATTTTTAATAATTATCTAACTATTATTCATACCCAGTAATCAATTTTCTAGGTTATAATAGTCATATTATAATATTCCTAGAGTATATTGTGGTTCATTTAAGAATGGTTGGTCTTGTAATACACATATCAAAAACTAATATTCATTTAGGGGATAAAAGTATATTTAAATTTCAGGGTATTACATTGTCCCTCTTACAAAAATTTATTCCTCTAAATTTGAATTTTAATCTCTAAAAATAAATTTTTCATAACACTATTATTAAATTATATATCAATTTTGTCATGAAATTTAATTTATTACTCAATACCATGAAAATTATGAATGCATTAACCCCTATAAGACTCACACATTCAAATGTGTATGGAAAATCAAACCATGATATTTAATTGTTTCATTAGGAAAAAAACTTGATAGAATTGAGAAATTATTTCACCATCAAGATAAAGATATACACATTTTATTTCCTTCCACTACATATATAAAATTTCATACTTCTTTTATGCTTTGGACAGTTTAAACATATATCTCATCTGTTAATCTACGTAAATAATATTCAAGATGAATTTTTCATTACTGAAGAACTGAGGTCAACTTCTAATGGATGATATGATCAGAAAAATGAAAATTTATTTCTCCTATTTATTTTCATTAAGAAAAAACAAAAAAAATCAGTACTGATTAAGATAATATCTGATATGAATTAGTCTTCATATGAATAAATATTACATTAATCTCTAAACCTATAAAAATATCACCCAAAGTTCAACTTAAAAATCTCCATAAGTAAAAAACCTAAAACTCTTCAAAATAGTTATAACCATGTTGAAAACCCAAAAATAAGGAATATTTGATCATATATTCTTCTAAGGTAAATTTATCATTAATATGTAAACAAAATTAATTATTATTAAATTCAAATTCCATAAATTTATATACCCTAATCATAAAATCCCCAAAATATGTTATTTTTCTCAAAAATAACTTGCATCACCATAATACCACAACAAAATAATATTGGGATTCTAAAAGATAATTAAACCATTATTCATTATATAAAATCCCTTCTTAGAAAAATATATATTTGAATTTACCTTTGACATATAATGTTCTATATAATGAGAAATTATATAAATAAAACATCAATCACTTAGTCATAAATCAATTTTCAATCCGATATTTATCTATATGATGAAACATCTATTCCCAAAATGTGAAAACACTTTTATCCAATTTACCCAATTTACCTTTTCATCAAAAAAAATATAAAACATAATGGTTATAAATACATTTAGACTATGTCCATAAAATATAAAATAATTCTTATGTAAATAACCCTTTCACTAAGGCACATGTTAATATTAAGGGTTACATATACCCTAAGCATGTATTAAAACTCAATAAATATATCCCAAAATATTCTCATGATAAGAATTACATTATAAAATTAATGAAATTATAATTTTAATAATCCTTAAATTTATCAACCACTACATTATGACTGTATAAATCCTCTATGCAATCACTTCAATCAATAAACATTATTAATAAAAATTTAATAAAAAATGCTCAACATATTCCTTAACACTTACTTTATACAATAAAAATATGAATCATGTACTAAGATTCATCAATTTAAATATAATCAAGTTTTCTACATTAAACATAAGAAAATTGTTAAAATAAAACATTCCTTTTATATGTTATGTCAATTTTATTGATCTTCAACAAATGACCATGCTAAACCATCATTAAAATGATCTTGTCGATTTCCTTAATGAGCTTTACTCCTAGGACATTTATTTTCATAACGCATGTACTCCAAACTTTTGAAACATATTCTTACTCATTTTAAACATCTACCTTGATGTTTATTCCCACATTCATGGAATGTTGGAAGATTAATCTTTTAGAAATTTTGATCAATATCACCAAAAATTCAATAAAACACTATTTTTTATTTTTTATTTTTAAGGATCCTACCTAAGGTTTAGGATGTGAATCATAACTAGAGATATCTAGTTAGTAATAACTATAAGAGTGTTCACTAAAACTCTTATCCTAAATGGTTTTTAATTCTGACAACCAGCACATTATTTGTCACATTTATTGTCATCATTGATCATACATGCTTCATTAATTTTCTAAAAACAAAATTTCTAATTTGAGTACATAAAATGAAATCATAATAGCCCATGCTATGAAAAGAATAAATAATAATATATCCTTACCATGAAATATTCTATTTAATAACCACGATTATCCATATCATATTAACCTTTACATTCAAAGATGAATTATGACTTATAGTGAAATAACTTCATAACATTTAAATGTGTTTAAAACAGTTCTCTATTACCCAATATAACACCATATTTCTTAAAAAACCCATAAGCACATGATATATAACAATGGTATAACTTTATTACCGTACAAGGATATTTTTTTAATATTTTTAGTGAATTAGTGAATCCTCTTAGAAATAAAACCATTACAATACAAAGCGGACACTTCCACACATTTCCTATTTTTTCACAAATAAGTGGATTCTTAAATTTAAAGTTATGTTTCACTAAAACCATGTTTTTTTCTTTTATGATAGATACCCACAACAAAAAAATACATTGTAATAGTTCCTACTCATCCTTTAGCCTAAATAAAAACACATTAAAATACTGTATGAGATCAAAAACCTCAATTATGGATATAAAAAGGAAAGAAAAAAATTAATCCTTTTAAAAAGATGAAAAAAATATAAACATTTTATTTTTCTCATAATAAAATTTAAATAAAAAATATTAATTTTATTAATTTTGAATCAAAATTGTTTACAAAATGGTTTTCATAAAACATTTCTAAAACAATATTGAAGTAAAATAAAAAATTCATGAGTCTTTATTCAAAAACATGAAAAAGGACCCCACTCATCACATATTAAGTCTCATTCACACATCATATGAAATAAATGGATAAAAAAACACAACATAATCAATATAAACATTAATATTAAAAAATAATCATATGAAATCTCAATATTTTTTACTTCTGATAAATAGAACCACATGATCATAAGGCATCATAATAAATTAGGTAGATGGTATAATGAGATTATATCCCCAGAAAATCAAAATGATTTTCAAAGTATTATTTCATGGATTAAAATATATTTAAAAGAACATTGAAACCATTCCATGAAAAGATGATAAAATAATAATTTTACTTTTACAAAATTTTGGAATAAAAATTTTCATCAATATTGAGGAATTTTCTATCATTGAAAATAAAAAAATAAAAATTTTTAAGGAATATTAAATGAAAATATTGGATATAATGTTATAAAAAAAATTTCATCCCATATATGTTAAAATAGAATTATATTTTCAAAAATATTCCAAATTCAAAATTGATTTTTAGGGAAATCATTTTAAAAGATTCATTTATGAAACATCCTCAATCATTTAATGATAATAATAACCCACTTTTTTAAATAAATTACAAGTATTTTAGTCTGGAAATTTAATTTTTCAATAATTTTGTTTATTATCACTTTATGAAAAGGTAAAATCACTATTTAACTTTTTAGAATATTTTATAGAATATTTCTTGAGTTAGGCACTGAGTTAGTGTGGGATTACAAGGCCCGTAGAGCCTTAACATTGATAGAATAAACATATTAAGTATATTTTATTTATGTGCATGCAATTTTTCAAAAAAAATTAAATAATTCCCAAAAGGTACAACTCATTAGAAATATAAGACTACTATTAGGTCCATGATGAGGGATTTACCCTAAGCATGATATAATATTTATGTGCATAAGATGTTTGGAAATGTCATACTTGAGTATAATTTTTTTTTTTTTTTTTTTATTCCAAAAAAATTGGAATATCTCCCAAACGGTATTTCTTAAGGATGATATGAGGCCATAGTTAGGTTCCAAATACATGTTTTTTCTTAGGTGTGATATAATTGTTATACATATCAGGTGTTTTGTAATATCAAATATAAATTTAATATTAATTGGTATAAAAATATTTTATTCAGAAGCTAGAAATAATAACAATAATTAAATTATTTTTATTATTATTATTATTGGTGTCAAAGAAAAACATGAAGACATAATTCTATGATTGATAATGGTGTTATAGTGAAAATAATAAGTGGTCAAATTTGACAATGTTGATATTATTTATTGTGAAAAATAAATGCAATTATGTGTGTTTAATAAAATGCATTTAATATTATCAGATTTTAATGGAAGTTTTTGTTGGAATGATAGTGATGGATATGATGTAAAATATTTAATAATAATATTAATAATTATTATTATTAATAAAACTATTTTTAATGTGGGAAATAATCAGTTTTTATATATGTATGTGTGTGATGTAGATATACATATGTGTATGTATATATATATATATATTCAGGTGTAAATAAAGATAAATAAATATAAAAATGGGATTCTGTGTATGTGTGGGTTATATATATATATATACTCAGGTATAAATATGTGTTTGATTTTTTACATATATTGAGATATATATAGATGACATTAAATATAAATATAAGGATGAATTTTTTTAAATGAATAGTTAAATGAAAAATAAATGAGGTTGATGGTAGATAAAATAAATGGTGGAAAAATAAAGGCAATTTAATGATAATAATAATTGGGGCTTGGGATATGTAATTGAGGGTTGAAGTGATGGGGAAAAAGATCATTAATTAATGTTTAAAAACATTTTATATGTGGAAATCTTGGCAGGGCAAGTGATAAAAATTTAATTGTAAAAGAGAATTGTAAAACCTTCCTCACACCCTTCTCTCATCTCCATATCTATCTATTATTTTAGTTTTATTTTTATTTATATCTTCAAATTTCAACCACCAATATATTTCCTCAAACTGATCAGATATATGCGTCATCAATTTCATTGTATTCATCTTGAAAGGAATTTTTTAAAAAAATTATTTCTTCCAAAGGCAATAAGGTATTAGTGGTGTAGTTAAAAATAAAATGTAAAACCACTTCCGGAGTCTTATTTCCACCTAAGTTAGTAATTACTTGACATTAGAACATGCTTTATATAAGTTATTAGTGTTATTTTTAGTGTGTCTTTAGCATAGTTTGGGACTTATGTGTATAACACCCATTATTTTGAGCATATATTTTACTACGAGTTGATGTAATAGTTGTTTAACATGTTTTTTTAACCCATGAGACCTAGGTTTGATGCTTGATCACATGAGGTGTGTGTATGTTTGTAATAATGACTTGTGATTGTATTGATTGGATATATATTTTTCATATTATTATTCTTCTTGTTAGGCATGATATTGATCTTCCATATTATATACATGTTTACAGATACTCATTTTCTTTACAATAGGTGCAGATAGTTCTATATAGACTATCTCCTACTAAGATGTATGTGTGCGATATTGATCAAGAAATACATGTGCTATCCCTTCCAAGGTATGTGTTAAATATTATTTTTGAATTATCCCATCGATGAGGGGGATGTGGTAGATATGGCAGGGGATGTTAATTCTAGAATTGTATCGAGGCATGTATATTTCTCTCCACATGGTGTCCATGTAGGTAGAGTCAGTCACCAAGGACCAGATATATGGTTGTTACATGTTTGATATATCATATTTATATTTGTACACTTTCTATATTCATGGAATATAGTTTCATATTTTATACACCTTTAGTTGGGAAAAATCCATCAAGGTATCATTGAATCATTTGTTAGGTGATTGTGTTTGTTGGAAAAGTGGACATCTTTGCTATGATTGTTGACAAAGAAAACCATGACATACAAATGTGTTGACAAAGGGGATTTCATGGTGAAATGTCGAGTTCAAAGAGCTTTGGTTAACGATCAATGTTTGATTCAAGAACTTCAACAAAGGAATGGATGATCTGGAGGCGGTACAAAAAGAAAAGACACAAGGTGGTGCCGTTTTCCAGTGTTTTCCAAATTTTTGGGCCTAAAAATTGACAAATGAAGAAAAGTGGTTTTTGGAAAAGGGACTTGTGCATCGTATACTTAAAGGAGAGGAAACTTGTGCGCCTAATGTTTTTCAAGATCAGAAGATCAAAATATGGCAAAGGAAAGAGGTTCGCACAAGTATTGGTGTGGTCGCGCAGGTGACCTGTGCACCGTGAAAGGACTTGCGCGTCGGTGCCTAGGAGGGTTGGAATGTTGCGTGCCATATGTTTTTGAAGATCAGATCTTAGAAATATGGAAAAGGAAATAGTGTCACGTAGGTGTCTTGTCGGAGAAGAAACCTGCGCGCTGAGGGGAGACCTATGGGCCGCCGTATTGGTTGACCAAATGCCTATAAATACAGGAAAACCCCTCCTCATTCTCAACAGATTTCAATACATTGAAAAATCATATTTCTCATTGCGCTGGTGTGGTGGTCGCACATTTGGTGTGTGGTCGCGTAGGTTGACTTGCGCACCAGGGTTTGAAGTTGCGCGCAGGTTGGTTGTTGAGTACCAATATTGGTTTGGGCGTAAAAGGGGTTGAGTCGTGTAGGTTTGGAGTTACAGAAGATTGTGTCGTGCAAGAGTTTGAAGTGACTTGTGCGCCAGTTGTGACCTGCGTGCCGATACTTGCACTCCGGGTTAGACCTGCGCGCCATGCAAGGTTGATTCGCGGTGGTTATTTAGGGCTGCGTGAAGGCTGTAAGATTGCCCGATACCTTCACTGTAAAGAGAAATTAATCTACGGGTGAAATTTGGACTTCAATAGAGCATCCACATACAATAGAAGATGTATTCATTAGAGATAGTGAAGAGACCTACATGTCTATAAACTGTGAGTGGATCCTTTCCATAGTAGTGAGCAAATGAAGAGGAAGAAGGTGATCCTCTCCACCGGTAGTGATCCGGAGCGAGATAAAGAGGGAGTGAACCTTGGGAAAGTAGTGAGATAACTCTAAACCTTGTAAAGGCAGTGATCCTGGGATAGAGTGACTGTTTCCGAACCCTTATATCCATATCTAGTGAAGAATAGTGGAATTTTGTACAACCGAAAACTTGTCAGTGTATGCTCCTTAGACATAGCCCAGTGAGGGTGAACCAAGTAAAAATCTTTGTGTCTGCCTGCTTACTTCCCTACATGGAATTTAAAGCATCATCATCAGATAAGGAATGAAATAAGTGATCATAATAAACACACAAGTGCAAACCAAGAGACCCTTGTAATAAAGAGTTCAAGATCCAGTGGGGTAGGATGAATTTTGAAAAAGAAGATCCATACCCGAATTCACCCCCCTCTCAGGGTATATAGGCCTCTATTAGTCCTAACACTTTTTTTAGTGTTGTTGTTGGTGTCCCACTGAGTCTTGTACTCACACCCAACATGGGAATTCTAGTGCAATTGTATACATAATAACCAGAGAACCAGCAAATGGAAAAGTCCCCATTTGTGGATGGTTGAGCGGGTGTAGATAGAGGATAAGGTTGTTTTTGGATTGAGTTTGGGAAGGACATCATTTGTTTCCTTTTATTACTTTCTTTACTTGTACATGGAATCATTGTTTTGTTTTCAATATTATATAATTTATGTCATCTTCATTTTTTCACATGTAGTATGATTATTTATTTAATTTATATATTGGTGTTTTTATTTGTCGATCCCATGAAAGTATATGGATGGTATAGTCTCCCCATTGTTCCACTTAAGACCCTTGCTAGTCGTTGGAATCCTTTGGGGTATGGGGAGGAGTGCTTTATGTCATGTTTCATTCCATATCAGACCTGGTGGTTTGAGTCAGGATGCTTCAAAAAATTTATCAAAGCATCAAGATTCAATTACCAATATTTTCTCTAGGCCTTGATTTGGGATAGGATATACAAGTCATAGGATATTTGATACTGACGTAGGGGAAATATGTCAGTTTCTTTTCATCATTGAATAGTGGACCTTCTAGTTTCTAAAAAACGGTTCAATTACCTTTTTTCATTACTATTGATTAAATTCAACTTGGGTGATTCACATGATGTTGGTATGTGATTTATGGGTTCTGGTGTATGTTTATGCATCATGTTGGGCATGTTGGTTCACATGTGATATATGCATGTTTCTTTCATTAAATATAGCTCAAATAATTAAATTCCTATTTAAATTATGATATGTTTGTGGGTGGATTATTTATAGAATTATTTTATTTGAGCATGTTGTATTCTATGCTTGAGTGTATATATGTAGTTGTGAATAATGGGTATATGTTTGTAATATGGACTTAAGAGTTGAATAGGTGGTAATTTTTTTGTGTATTCATTTCAATAAACTCAAATGGGATTGAAATTCATTGATTGTAAAGACCTATGGTGGAATTATAAAATATTAATTAAAATTTTTTAATTGGGAAAATCCGTTGTTGGGGAGTAGTGGTTCCATGATCTGGAATGTTTCACAAAAACGAGACAAAATATAGTGGGGAGAATTATAACATCTGCAATTTTTCAATGATAATAAAACCCACTTTTTTAATTAAATTAAAAGTATTTTTATGTGATTATTTAATTTTTAATACTTGTGTTTATTATGGATTTATGAAAGGATAAAAGTTTTGTTTAGAATGTTGGAATATTTTATGGAATATTTTCAATGTTAGGTGTGAGTTGTAACTATATTTATAAGTCTATAGAGAACCAAAATTTATAGAATAAAAATATTAAAAATATTTTAATTATGCATGCACATCATTTCCAAAAAATTTAATAATTCTTAAACTGTTCAACATATAAGATATCAGTGAGGACTATTAGGTCTAAGATTATGGTTTTACAATAGGCATGAATTAATATTTGTGTGCATCATGTGTTTAGAAACATCTCATATGGGGATAACATAATTTTTTAATTATATTTTATTCTAAAAATATTGAAATATCTAAATAATAGTTTTTTCTAGGGAAAATATGATACCATCATTTGTCCGGTAATACATGTTTTACCAAAGGTGCATCATAAGATTTCTATGTGTCGGGTGTTTTTTAACACCACCTGTAAGGCTAATAATAATTTTTATATAAATATTTTATTTGGATGCTAGAAATTATAATAATAATTTAACTATTCTTATTTTAATATTTTTCAAAAAAAATTGAAAATATATATTCTCAAATAATAATGGTGTTATATTGAAAATGAAAAGTGGTCAAATATGATAATGGTGATATTATTAATTTTGATAAATAAATGCAATTATGTGGGATTAATTAAATGAATTTACAATTCTTGGATTTTAATAAAATTTTTGGTTAGAATTCCAAGGATGGAAATGATGTGAAATAATTAATAATAATAGTAATTTTATTATTTTTATTAAAGTGCTAAATGATTAGAGTATATATATATATATATGATACACCCACACACACACATATATCTATATAAATGTATAAATAAATGTACACATGGGTTTATATATATGTGTGTTATATATATTATTGGGTATATATTTGTGTCATTGTGTATATATATATTTGACATTAAATATATATTTAAGGATTTATTTTAATTAATGACTTGTTTAATGTGAAATAAATGTGCTTGTTTGAATATATAATAAATTGTTGAAAAAAAATATAATTAAATGAAAATATATAGTGATAATAGAATTAAGTATTGGTATATTAACATAAGGGTTGAAGTGAGAGGGGAAAATTAGATTAATTTATTTCTAGAAAAAATTATATATTTTTGGAAATTATGGAAATTTGGGGGTCTCAAAATTAATGTGTAAACGAGAAATAAAAAACTTCCCTTGTGCTCTTCTCTCCTCTCTCTATCTCTCTATTATTTTATTTATCTAAAATTTCAATCATCAATATATTATATGATTATAATCGGATTGGCGCATCATCGGTGTCATTGGATTCATCTTGGTGAGCATATTTTTAACCATATTGTTTTTTCCAAAGGCAATGAGAACTCATTGTTTCAGTTAATACTCGGACATTAACCCTTGTCATCATTTTTATTTCCACATAAGGTAATAATTCATTAACATTATTGAATGCTTCATATAGGTTATTTTCATGATTTTTGGAGTCCATGTGTATCCTAGTGTGAGACTTATGTGTATAAATTCATTGATTTTTAGTATATATTTTACTATATGTTATTGGTATGATTGTTTGGTATGTGTGTGTAGACTGTAATGCCAATGTTTGATCCTTTATCAAATGATGTGTGTGTTTGTGTGACATCATGAATTGTGCTTGGGTTGATTTCATGTGGATTTTTTAGATGATTATACAGCTTTTTTGTGTGATATTGATCAACTATATTGTATATATGTTTGAATGTAATATTTTCTATCTATATTTTGTGATGCTGGTGCCATATGGACTATCCCCTTCTCATAGTTATGTGTGAGATATTGATCAGAATGTACATCGGATATTCCTCCAAATGGATATATCAAACATGTTTTTTAAAATATTCCATCGACAAGGGGGATGTGTTATAAATAGATGGTGAATTTCTTAAAGGTATTGTGATGAAGCTGGTATGTTTCTCCTGACATGGTACCGAAGCAGGTAGAGTAGTTCCCCAAGGACCAGGCATGTGGTTGGTACTTTAGTGATATGTTGTTTTTATACGTTTACCTGCTTTATATTTATAAAATACACTTTAATATTTTTTTCATTGTTGTTAAGTGTCTTTAGTGGTGTCCTACCGAGTCTGGTTCTCGCACCCTACTTATGCATTTTTGTTTCCTTGTAAACATCATAACCAGAGACCCTACAAAAGGAAATTGACCTATGTTGGATACTTGAGAAGGCGGAGTAGGAGAATGTTGTAGTTTTATGATGGTGTTTTAGCGGGACATCAGCTACAACAATTATTTACCAGCTTTACTTGTACATGAGATCATTGTTTTGTTTTCGGTTATTATGTCAGTTATATCATCTTCAATTTTATGCATGTACTCTGATTATTTATTTAATTTATATATTGATGTTATTATTTATTTTCCCATGAAATCATATAGAGGGAATATTCTTCTCGGGTCTCCACACAATTCCCTCACTATTAGTTCGAACCCTTTTGTATATGAGGAGGTGCACTTGAGTTCATGTGGCATTCCAGCTTGGACCCGATGGTTTTGGTCGGGATTCTACACTTTCAATAATTTTTAAAAATTATAAAAAATATCTGAAAATAATATTTAAGGATAAATTAAAAATAAATAATAAAATTCTTGAATAATTTTATGTACATGGATAATGAGGATATATATTTTCAATGGAAAATAATAAAATTTGGTTTTCAAAGAATATCCTTCACCTAGAGTCTTGACTTGTTTCATATATTCTATATCTCTTTAATAAAAGAGCTATATTGGTTTTACACTTTATTAATAAAATTTTTCATGTTTATTTAATTATAATTATTACCTTTATTTAATTTATTATAATACTTTATTTAATTAAAAAATCAATTAAATTAACATCGGACATTTTTAGAATGTTCGGTTTGTAATCCAAAAGTAACTTTTGTAAGTTGACCATGGTTAAAGGGGTCATGTTTCCATCATCTATAGAATATTAATAAATAAATAATTTTTATATTTATGCATTAAACTTAAATTTTATACTTACTCATGATAGTAAAAATTGAAAAAATGAATTTCATTGCTTCATGGAAGAGTTTTACCACACATATGCATGAGTATTGATATAATTTCCCAAAATGTGGGTGATTAAGAATGTGAGTAATATATTATATTTCCATAATCATAAATATTTCATGAATTTAATATATAATCATTGAATATATCCTAATAAATACCCTTTTGAGATGGTAAATAAAAACAAAACACACCACTATGTGGATTTGGTATTCTATGCATACGCCGAAGGAATTTTTTCATTTCCCATAGGGTGGAAAAAATGAAAAAGTGTTGCAAATTAAATATAATAAAATTTATTTATATTAAAGATATTTATTTCAACATATAACATTATTATAAAATATTTTTGAGGTGGTGTTATAATAAATAATTATTAAAACACATTGTTAATAGTTACACCTCTTCTTTGGGAAACCTCCTTTTGATTTAACCTTAATCCTTCAAGGATTGTGTTGTCCTAAGAAAAGAACCAATAATATAGGGGTCGAAATTTTGGTAACAAATTTTTGAAGATATTAGTCATTATAAATGGATATTTATGAGCGAGGAAGTGATAAATGGATGTGTACCTTTATAAATGTTGTGGATGTAAATCTTGTAAATACATGAAAAATTAATATAAAATATATTTCTATCTCATGAAAAATGGTTCAAAGTTATATATATTTTATTTAAAGGATTATAAGGTTAAAATAAATTCATAAAAAAAAATTACACAAGTTTAAGTGGTATTATGATCCTTCTCTATTTTTTTATCCTTTTCGTTAACCCTTTTAACCTTAATCGTGGTAAAAACCATCGATCTTTAAGGGTCATAGAAGTGATTTTAAAAATGAAAAGTGGCACTAAAATGGACCAGTCATGATTTATTAAAAAAAGTCATATCTAATTGAGTTATTATATTATTTTTATATTTTTATAATGATTTAAAAATAATTTTTTATCATTTAATATCATTTAATCTCATTTTTTGGACTACTAACAAAATTTAACTTTAAACCTATCGACCTAAAAAATAAATTAGAATATAAAATCGTTAACCATCACATATATATTATTATTATCCAATAAAATCATTTATAACCATAATTCATCAAAAATGGTATTACATTTATTATTTTCAAAATCATTTAGTTTCTTTTTGTTCTGCATGTGTAGGTGGTGTATGAGTGTTTTGTAATAATTCCAGGTAATTATGAAATATCTATAAAATGAAAAGAAATTTATATAACAAATATAATTTATTTATCCAAAAAAATTAATCTATATTATTTCTTGAATAATTTTTATGTAAACCCAAATCAGGAGGACATAAGTAGTGAGAGGGAGTGTTGTTTTGTAATTTGTTTCACAAAAAATAATATAATTCCTATAATCACAAATATGTGGAAATAAATTTCTATATTATAGAAATTATTTTTAATTATGGAAGACATTATATTATAAAATTTAAAAAATTAATGTTATGGATTGATATTTAGGTCTTTCCCAAAAGTTTTAACCATGTTAAACCCATTTTACCCTTTTCCTTTGTGACATACTTTTAACATGGTTAATATTTATTTTGACTAAAAATGAAATAGGCCTTATTACATAATTTCAATATTTTAATTATATATATTTAATCCAATTTATAATAATTTATTTACTGAATTTTTAAACCAAAATTAAAATATGTGTTCAAGAAATGCAATGAAAAATTGGATTTAGAAGAAATGTTTTTTTAATCATAAAAATGATTTTATTACAAAATCAAGTATAATATAGATTATAGGGGTATTAATTGGATTATTTTTAATAAAATAAAACATATTTCAGTTTAAATAGAATCCAAAACTAAATATAACTTTTAGATTAATTTTATTACATGTAATTAAATGATAGTTTTTTAAAGAATTATTATTTTCCATAATTTATCCCCAAATTAACCATTTAAAAAACCCTATCCTCAAATTAATTTAATAATATTAGTTAAAAATGATCGTTATTTTATCATATTAAATTTATAAATGTGGTATAAATTAGTCATAATATCTCATACAAAATGTAATAAAACCCATTTTTGAAGAAAATGTATTTTATAAATATAAAATGAATTTATACTTCTTTCATATCTGGTGACCACCATTAGATGAATTTTAATCAATATTATTAAATATATTATCTATACATTTAATTAAAAACATTAATATATATTTAGTATCTTAATTTATATTCATAAAAATAATTTTCACATATGATATTTTTTTCTTTGAAATATCACCATTATTCTTATATGATTTTAATTAAAATCAAGTTCTTATTTCATAAAAACTAATCAGTACATTTTTATTAAGAATTTTTATTATAAATATATCGCTTAATTTTTTTACTCCTATTCAAAGCCATCAATCCAATAGTTATTTTACAACTATATTATAATAATATTTCTATAGTATATCATAGTTTATTATGCTCTTTGTTTTGTGTGGTACACAGTATAGAAAATAGTGTTCATTTTATAGTGAGTTGTGTATTGAAATATTTAAGTGTTATAATCTCCCCCTTATAAAAACTTTTTTCCACACCATGATATTTTTATTCACTCAAAATTTTATTTTTTTCATAACATAGTAGTAAAATAATATATATAAATGTTATCATGGACATCAATTTATTTTTCAATACCAAAAAACAATAATTTCATGTACCTCTCTAAAACACATACTTGAAAATCGGTTTCAAAAATCAAAACTTGACAGTTTAGTGCTAATTTTTTAATAATAATTTATATATGTGATAAATTATTTAACCATCAAGAGAGATATGTACATATTTTATTTCATTTCACTACATTTGTGCAATATCATCCTATTTTTGTGCTTTGATAAGTTACCAATTCTACATCCTCTCTTACTCAAATAAATGAATATTACATATGAATTTTTCTTTACTAAACCACTAAATTAAACATCTAATAGATGAAAAGATCCATAAAAAGATGAAAATTAATTTCACCAACTAATATCCATATATAAAATCCAAAAAATGTTAACTCAAGTTAATAAAATATCTGATATTAATAACCCTTAAAATGAATATATAAAATATTAATATCTAAATCATCAACAATAACACCCATAGATAAACATAAATAATTCAATATATAAATAACCTTAAAAAAATCAAACATCATGTCAAAGTTGAAAAAAATAGAATGATATGATCACATCTTCTTTTGATATCAATTTAACACTTACCTCTAAATAATATTAATCACTTATAAAGTTAGATACCAAATATATATATTACCTGATAATATAATCAATATTTTATGATGAAATTTATCATAAATAACCATAATCACTATAAAAACACAAGAAAATATACTACCAAAGGATAAATAATCCGTTATTCATCAAATTAAATCCATTCATAGCTAAAAATATTTTTATTTTCCTTGATAAAATATTATCCCCAATATTGTGAATTCATTTAGTCATTACATTATTCATATATTACCCAAACTTCTTTTCAATCCTATGATTATCTATATGATAAAACATATGTAACTGACTGTAATAAACCATTTTCCAATTTACCATAATTCCCTTAACATCAAATATCATATTAACCATAATGGTTATTAATAACATTGATCTTATATCCATAAAGTATAATTTTTTTTCTTCAAATAACGTTTTCCCTAAAATAAATGTTATATTTAAGGGCCACATATACCTCAAACATCTATAAAAACTCAATAAATGTATCCGAAAATAATATAATAACATAAAAAATCAAAAGAGTATTAATTACTATAAACATTTTATCATACATAAATTTATCAACTTCAAAATCATAACTCTTGAAATTATCTAAGTAGGAACATCAATCATTTGACAATATTTATAATTATTTAACCAGTTATTGTTATCTTATTCTTTAACAATTCCTTGCAATAATAAAAAATATGATTCATATTCTAAGATCCATTAATATAAAGATAATATGGTCTATACATTAAAAATTCAAAAAACTCTTAAAATAACACAAATGATTTTTATGTTATTTAGTTTTTCTTCGTATTCTCCATATGAACCTGCCAAACATTTATTCAAATGATATTTATGATCTAATTAATGATATTTTTTATTACTTCATTGATTTGAACAATCACTACAATCCAATCATATGAAACATATTCATATTTCTTTGATATATTTCATTGGGTGATTCTTCCCACATTCATGACATGTAGTGAGTTGAATGTTTTCACCACTATGATCATTATCACATTAAAATCAACAAAACACTATTTTTTATCTTATTTTTCATGTTATGAAACTCAATTAGGGTTTGGTTGTTATTCATAACTCAATATAGCTCATTTTTCCTAAAAAATTGTTTTCACTCCAACTTATATCCTGTTTAGTTTCTCATTTGGACAACCAACACATTTTACTTCATATCAATGATTAATATTCTCCTTTTAGTTCTATATTTTTTTTAGACCAATTCATTTAGTGTGTGTATATAATTAAATCATAATAATAAATCTTATAAAAAAGAATAAACACAAATATATCCTTAGCCATGTCATCTTATATTAAATACCGATAATTATCCAAGGAATATAAAATTTTAATGTTATATAAGAATTCCAAATTATGATAAAATAACATCCTAACCACTAGAGTAACTAAACCTTTCCTTTTATACCAAATATATTTAATATTTTCTTAAAAACATACTTAAAATTCTTTAACATGGGATTCACCTTCATTCCTTTTAATGGTCTTCTGGATTAATTTTTAAAAAAAATACAAAAAACGCTTAAATATCAATCACGTACAAAACAATGTGAACATATTTATTCAATGGACTTTTCCATAAAAACAATATTATTAAATTTAAATGTAAAGACCTGGAATTTATGTGGAATTTTTTAATAAATGTAAATTTTACAAGTCTATTGTTTCTGACGATGCCTGATTCTGAGGCTCGGTGTGCCCAGAATCAATTTCTAAAGTTTTTTTTCAGGTAAGTTCAATAAACGTACGTGTGGGATTTTATATCTTTTGAACTGGTGCTCGGAATTGAAATCCAAGGGAATCATTGAACTAACAGTGCCAGTATGCTCTTAAGTAGACCTTCACCACAGTTGTGTTTTATCGAGATTGGAAGTTAATTTTTGGAGTTTCTAAATAAATTAAATAAAAATATGTCTAGAATATTTTTATTTGAGTGGTGGATTAATCCTCCTAGGGGAGGTTGGAGGTGGGGACCATATGCGTATAACCTCCCATGGGAGGATATTATGTGGTAGGGCCCACACGAGCTCAAACCCTCTTAAACCCCTTGAGTTCTCCATTAATGGGGGAAACTCTAGAACTACCCCTTAAGGGTACCAACACACCTAAAAGATAATTAATGCCTTAATTAATTATCTTTTGAAAACTTTTGAATCCTTCCACCCCATTTAATTTGATGTGTTGTTTAATTTAATTAAACACAACTCTTGTGTGTTGTGGTGAAAAAAAATAATAGACTCCTCCTCTATTATTTTTTATTGGCTACTTGGTGGACCCTTTCCTCTTAAATGAAGAATGACATCCTCTTCAACGAAGAACGACATCCTCTCCAACAAAGAACGATATCCTCTCAACAAGGAACGTCCGTCTCCACCAAGGAACAACGACGTCATCTTCTCCCTTTCCAACCGGGGCAAGAAAGGGAAGACGCCAACCATGAAGAACATCGCCAACGATGACGTCATCTTCTCCCAACATCAGCGGAATGACGCCACCCTCCCACAACTCTGCCAAGAGAACACTGATTACGAGGTAGGAGATTTGATTATTTTAATGTATGAATTATACCCTCATTCCTCGTCGTCTATTTTGGTTCAATGATGGCCATTTATTATCACATAATGTGTAGGGTGTGGGCCAAACAAACATGGCCTGACAACCATCTATTGGTTCTTGTTTGGTTGATGATGGAGGTAGAGTCGGAAGGTCGTGGTGTCGTCGCACTACGCTGGAGGAAGGGGGCTGCGACCATGGGGGCTGTAGTGGATGGAAGAGGTGTGGCGCCATCGCGCTGCACTGGAGGAAGGGGGACGTGGCCATGTAGGTCGCGTCGGATATAAGTGGTGCGGCGCCGTTGCGCCGCGCCACAGAAAGGGGTTCGCGGCCATGCGGGCAGTGGTGGACGCAAACGGCACAACACTGTCGCGCGGTGCCAAGGAAGACCCACGGCTGGGCCGCCCCTCGGCTGGGCCTCCACAGTTGGGCCACCACATGGCCGGGCTGCCCCTCGGCCGGGCCACCAAGGCTGGTCCGCCCCTTGGCGGGCCCCCCCTTGGTCAGGCCGCCCCTCGGCGGGGCCACCACGGGCCGGTCCACAAAGGCCAGGCCACCCATCGGTGGGGCCGCCATGGCCGGGTCGCCACGGACGGGGCCTCCATGACCGGGCTGCCCCTCTATCGGGCCACTACGGGCCGGGCCACGCCTTTGGTTCGGGGCACACCTTCGGTTTGGGAAGCCCAATCAGGTCGGGCCAAACCCGTGGACCGAGTCAGACCCTGGTTTGGACCGGGTCGGGCTGGGTCGGACCGGACCTAGACCCACTATGGCCATTTACCATTTTTTCATGTATCTTGGGCTACGGGTATCCGATTGACGAGCCGCCTTCGGCGATAGAATTCTTGGAGCAAGGAAATTCTTTTGGCATACCTTGCTTGAGGTTTGAAGGAAGTTGGGGTATGGTCGGGATGGTTTGAAACTAAAAACCAATCAGGCCCCTAGAACAGAAATGCCAATAACTCACAGAATGGGCATCAGATTGATGCGTCATCTGTCACGTTGGGTTCCTTATGATGAGATGGAACTACGAGATACATCTACTCTAGAATCCATGGTAGTTTATGTATTGACACTTGGATCGAGAAGTGGACCCTCCCAGAATCAAGCGTGTTGTGTACGGGAACCCTAGGGCTGGCTGCGACTGAGATGACAGGATCCTCCGTGGGTGTGACAGCGGCGATACTGTACCAGGATCATCCGTGGGTTCGACAGCGATGAATTTTGTACCGGGATCCTCCATGGGTTTAACAGTGGTGGCTACTGTATCGGGATCCTCTATGGTTTCGACAGTGGTGACTACTGTACCAGGATCCTCCGTGGGTTCGATAGTGACGACTTCTGTACCAGGATCCTACGTGTGTTCGACAGCGCTGATACTGTTCCAGGATCCTACATGGGTTAGATAGAGGAGATGATTCAGTGGCTGCAACTAATCATCTCTATGCCTCTACATTAGTAGTATACCTATGTGAGTTGATTCTTGACTTTATGTAGATATTATGGAGATGATTGACCTTACTTCATTTATGGAATGGGTTGTGCTTGGTCTTGAGAGTTGTAGTCGGACTGTGATTGGTAACTTAGGTATATCTATGGGCATATATCTAAGTAGGGTTGGTTGATACTTTGTGATTGTATCTTTCTTCTGTGGTTTATCCTTAGTGGATTCTGGGAGACCTTTGATGGTCTCGGGGACCCCTACTGAGTATTGTTATACTCACCCCTGCACGGCCTTTGCCCACACCTTCTTGTGTTCTGTGCAAACGACGGTCAGCAATGATCGAGGCTGAGGGTGACGGATGGGAGGCTGGTCAGAGTTGTACTAGATGGGACGTACCTCAGGGATGAGTGTTCGAGTTCTGTACCTACCCTTCATGTAGGATTCACCGGTGGACGATCCAGGAGCTATTTTTCCCTTTTACTTGTACTTGTACTTTTTGTTTAGTTGGGTTTTTATACTGGCCCACTTAATTTCAGCACACTTTTGTTTTTATATTTTAGTACTTGTTGCTTCTACTACTTGTGTTCAGACTACGTGAGATATAGGTTAAAAGGAAATGCCTCCCCTTTTTATCATGGATTCGCCTTTGGTGCTAGTCGCCAGCCCCTGGCCTATGGAAGGCGGGCTTGGGGTAGTCACGACACGGGCCCCGAGGATGGGTCATGACAAATTTGTATCAGATGAGTCGGTTCTACCATAAAATTGGACTTTGATTCTTTTAAAGGCAATATTGTTAAGTTTTCTTGGTGTGGATATCAGTTTAGGGAAACCAGTGTTGGTGCGGCGACTGACGTATCCATACACTAGGACTCTGACTTCTAATTTCTGACTCAGTGCATGAAAACACTAATTGCATGTGTGTTAATTTTGAAAAGTTTTCATCATGATTACTTTGTGTCAGCTCACTAGGTATAATATTTTGCCTGTGGCGCACCTGTTTCTTTTCTAGATGGCACCACGAAGGAATCCAGCTTGGGTTTCGAGTTTCATATGAGATTGTAGCCCACCAAGCGACGAGGCCTCGATGTAGGGCCCCATCACAATAGAGGTACCAGCGGTACCACTACCCGCTGGGCCACCGATACCACCAGTACCAGTAGCAGAGATTGCACGCTGTCTGAGTGAGTTTCACAAGTTCCAGTGCCAGAGGCCGTCTAGGTTTTGGGGAGATACAGACCCACAGGTAGCTGAGGATTGGTTGGAGGCTGTCGTGAGAGTTTTAAAATTGTTAGGGACACCAGCCGACCTCATGGTGATCCTTGCCGCGAGTCTCTGGCATGCAGCAACAGGCAGATGGTGGAGCCTGATGCTCAAGGTGCATGAAGAGACATCATTACTCTGGGCAGACTTTGAGAGTCTCTTCCGGTCGGAGTTTGTTCCAGCCAACCTTCATGTAGTGCAGATACAGGAGTTACTTCATCCGCAGCAGGGCAGAATGATAGTAGATCAGTACATAGCGAGGTTCACTGACCTCTCGTGCTACTCCAAGAATATAGTACGGGACCCATTCTTCAGAGCCCGGACATTCGAGCAGGGACTCAAGCATGAGATCAGGTCTTCGATGATCTCCCTAACCATCCCGACACAAGTGGGGGTGTTTGAGTGAGCCCTTCTTTAGAAAGTTTTCTTGCTGAGCAGACACCAGCAGTGATACCCTCCACAGGGAGACACGTAGCAAAGTCTTATGCAGCCGGTAATGGATAGATATCGCAGAGGTCTAAGAAGACCAGTCCATTTGGTGGGCGGCCTTAGGATACAAGTTCAGTTGTGTGGGGCACACAAGAAAGAGCTAGCCATACGAGTAACAAGCAATTCTATGCATGCGGTGGGCAGGGTCACATGGCTCGTGACTGCCCAACCCACCATGCAGATGAGCAGCAGACAGAAGAAGGACCTCCCAGGCAGAGGCAGAGGTTCGAATGCTATTGTCCACCAGGAGCAAGAAGATGTGGCAGAGGAGGGGTTCGATCATTGAGTGGTTGATGACATTTTGAGGCCCTACAACCACCACCACCAAGAGGGTCCACCCCGACCACAGGGAGCTGGCGGACAGAAGCGAGCTCAGCTTTAGGTAGTCAAGGCCTGCGACCACAACACACCTAAGATGATTCAAGGTACAATCTGTGTCTACTCCAACCTTGATTTAGTACTTATATACATAGGTGTGATTCATTCTTTTATTGCCACTGCCCTCGTTCAGAGCTCGGAGATTCCAACCGAGTCGTTGGCTTGATCCTTACGACTACAGACACCTACAGGAGAACACTCGATGATTACACACTGGTTCCGGCAGTGTGAGCTTACTCTAGGAGGAAAGAGCTTTGGCTGGGATCTCCTGGTAGCGGCGTCGAGGCCCTACGACATCATCTTGGGAATGGACTAATTATCTATAGTTCATGCTCTATATTAGGTGCAAAGTGCGGTGTGTCTATACGGATGGGACCAGGTTCACCTTCACCAGTGAGAATGGATCCTTTACAGTGCATGATGGACTTACATAAAGGAGGGGGCAGTCGATCACACATCAGTTGGCTAGTCTCATCCTCAGAGCGGTTGATGAATAGATTTTGAGTTTTCATATAGTGGTGGATCAGTACACGGATGTTTTCCCTGATGATGTTACAAGACTACCTGCTCGTAGAGAGGTGGACTTCTACCTTGACCTATACGCCTGGGATGGCGCTGATATCTACTCCATCATATTGGATGTCTCCCGCAGAGATTCGTGAGCTGTGGGTATAGCTGGAGGATTTGCAGGGGAAGGGATTTATCTGACCCAGTGTTTCACCCTGGGCATCCCTGATTTTGTTCTCCAAGAAGGTGAATGGGAGCTTGTGACTGTGTGTTGACTATCGTTTCTTGAATAAGGTGACTGTGAAGAACAAGTACCCACTTTCAAGGATTGATGACCTCTTTGATCAGCTCAAGGGAGCATGATGGTTCTCAAAGATAGAACTTCGGTCAGGCTATAACTAGCTCATTGTTCGAGACAAGGATGTGCAGAAGATGGCCTTAAAGTGTCGGTATAGCCACTATGAGTTCCTGGTTATGCTCTTTGGCATGACCAATGCTCCAACAGTGTTCATGAGTCTCATGAACAGGATCTTCCAGCCTTACCTCGATCGCTTTGTCATATTCTACATCGACAACATACTGATCTACTCGACTCCGAGAGCACCAGCTTTATGGTAAGCTCTTGAAGATACAGTTTTGGATCCGAGAGGTACACTTGTTGGGACACGTCATCTCAGAGGCTGGAGTTGCAGTGGATCCAATTAAGATTGAGGTAGTACTTTCTTGGGAACCACCCAGGAGTTTGATGGAAGTACGATGTTTTCTGGGACTAGATGGGTACTATTGGAGATTTGTGCCAGACTTCTCCAGAGTTGCAGCACTACTTTCAGAATTGATGAAGAAGAGGTCACCCTTCGTGTGGTCAGAGAGATTCCAGTATAGCTTTCAAGAGATGAGGCAGAGGTTGACTAGTGCGCCCATATTGAGGCCAATGGAAGAGGGCATTGGGTACATAGTTTACTGCGACACATTAGGGACCGGACTCGGGTGTGTCCTAATGTAGGAGTGAGTAGTGATCACTTATGTTTCTTGGCATTTGAGATAGCACGAGAAAAACTATGCTACCCATGACATGAAGTTAGGAGCCGTGGTCTTTGCCTTGAAGATGTGGTGGCACTATCTGATGGGAAAGCGTTTTACAGTCTAATATGACCACTAGAGTCTCAGGTATATCTTCTTGTAGAAGGACCCGAACCTGAGACAATGACGTTGTCTTGAGTTCCTCCAAGACTAGGACTTCAATATAGTCTATACTCTATAGAAGGGGAACATTGTGGAAGATGCTCTTAGTAGGAGATCAAGCATTCAGCTGCTAGGAGAGGTGATGGAGCAGCTGTCCATGTTACAGATTTCCTTTGTGGATCAGGATGGAGCAGCCTTTCTACAATCTCTCAAAGTCACTCTTCCACTTCTTCAGTGAGTGAGGGAGGCACAATGTTGCGATGTTGACTGTGAGACATGACGTTCTAATATATCCTCAGGGTAGGCACTTGATGGATTTTCTGAGGGTAGGGAGCACATCATTCTCTTCAGAGTACGTACCATGGTAACAGTTGCACTTCAGGAGGAAGTGTTGAGAGAGTTCCACACATCTCCATTAGCAGTATATACAGGAGTGGAGAAGATGTATCAGGACCTTCAATGACAGCACTGGTGGCCAGGTATAAAGAAGGGAGTTACAAATTTTTTCGCTCAATGCCTCACTTTTCAGCAAGTGAAGGCGGATCACTAGGTTCCAGTAGGCTTGGTTCAGCCCTTAGAGGTCCCAGAGTGGAAGTGGGACCAGATATCAATGGATTTCGTGACGGGACTTCCATGTACATCCAGAGGACACGACTCTATCTAGGTGATTGTCGACCGACTCAACAAGTCGGCCCACTTCCTACCGATCAAAGAGCAGGGTTTAGTAGAGAGCATGGGATGCCCTTACGTATGGGAGATCGTACGGCTTCATTGTGTTCCATCGACGATTGTCTCCGATCAAGATGCTCGTTTCACTTCCTGGCTATGTAAGCGGTTGAAAGAGTCATTTAGGAAGCAACTTTTCTTGAGCACCGCCTTCCATCCTCAGATGGATGGTGAGACTAAGAGGATCATTCAGAAACTTGAGGACATGCTCTGTGCATGAGTCCTCGACTTTGGTCGCAACTGGGTGGATCACTTACCCTTGGTAGAGTTTGCGTATAACAATAGCTACCACTCTACAATCGGGATGGCACCATACGAGGCACTGTCTGGTCGACCTTGCAGATCGCCTCTATGCTGGACTGACCCAGGGGAGTCAACACTTATGGGACCGAAGATGGTACAAGCTATGGCGGAGAAGGTACAGATCATCCAGGAGCGAATGAATACTAGATAGAGCATGCAAAATTCTTATACTAATAAGAGATAGAGACCACTAGAGTTCAAGGATGGCGACCACGTCTTTCTCCGAGTCTCACCTCGATGAGGTCTATGAAGATTTAGCCGAGGTGGCAAGTTATCTCTACAATTCATCGGACCTTTTCAGGTCCTCAGCAGGGTGGGTGAGGTAGCTTACCACTTGGCTCTTCTACCTCAGTTGCACCGGGTGCATGATGTCTTCCACATATCTCAGTTGACGAGATATGTGCATGACCCATCCCACATCATTGACCATGGAGAGCTGGACTTCGATGACGTGGTGACTTTCACGGTGGTTCCCGTGGAGATTGAGGATCGAGAGGAGCAGGTATTATGTGGATGATCGATTCCTCTTATGCACATTCTCGGGAAGAATGGGAACGTCCAGGAGAGCACATGGGAGCGGGAGGCTCACGTGTGTGCTCAGTACCTCCATTTGTTTCCTTAGTGTGAGTTATAGATTACGGGGGCGTAAAGCCCTGATGTGGGGATAATGTAAAGACCCAGAATTTCCGTGGTATTTTTTTTTAATAAATGGTAATTTTACGAGTCTTTCGTTTCTGACGGAACCTGATTCCGAGGCCCTGTGTGCCTGGAATCAATTTCTGAAGTTTTGTTCGGGTACGTTCAGTAAACGTACATGTTGGATTTTATATCTTTTGAACCGGTGCTCAGAATTAAAATCTGGGGGCACTGTTGAACTCGTAGTGCCGGTATTCACTTAAGGATACCTTCACTGCAGTTTCATTTTATCGATATTGGAAGCTAATTTTTGGGGTTTCTAAATAAATTAAAAAAATATTTCTAGCATATTTTTATTTGAGTGGTGGTTTAATCCTCCAAGGGGAGGTTATAGGTGGGGCCCACCCACGCATAACCTCCCATGGGAGGATATTATGTGGCGGGGCCCACATGAGCTCAAACCCCCTTAAACCCCCTTAAACCCCTTGAGTTCCCCATTAATGGCGGAAACTCTTGAACTAAACATTAATGTTACCAACACACCTAAAAGACAATTAATGCCTCAATTAATTATCTTTTGAAAACTTTTGAATCCTTCCACCCATTTAATTTGTTGCGTTGTTTAATTTAATTAAACACAACTCTTGTTTGTTGTGGTGCCAAAAAAGAATAGACTCCTCTATAATTTTGGTTGGAGACTTGGTGGAGCCTTCCCTCTTCAACGAAGAATGACATCCTCTTCAACAAAGAACGACATCCTCTCCAATGAAGAACGATATCCTCTCGATGAGGAACACCCATCTCCACCGAGGAACGACGACGTCGTCTTCTCCCTTTCAAACCAGGGAAAGAAATGGAAGATCCTGCCCACGAAGAACGTCGCCAATGACGACGTCATATCCTCCCAATGTTAGCGGAATGACGCCGCCTTCTCGCGACTCCGCCGAGCGAACATTGATTACGAGGTAAGGGGATTTCATTATTTTAATGTATGAATTATAACCTCATTCCTTATTGTCTATTTTGGTTCAATGATGGCCATTTGTTATCACCTAATACAGAGTGCGTGGGAAGAACAAACATGGCCTGCCAACCCTCCGTTGGTTCTTGTTTGGTTGACGACGGAGGTGGATCCGGAAGGACGCGGTGCCATCGTACCGTGCCAGAGGAAGGGGGTCGCGGCCATGCGGGCCGCGGCGGACGAAAGAGGCATGGCGTCGTCACGCCACGCTAGAGGAAGGGGGCCACGACCATGTGGGCTACGGCGTACAAAGATGGGGTGGCGCCGTCGCGCCGCGCCAAGGAAGACTCACGGTCGGGCCGCCCTTCTGATGGGCCACCACGGTCGGGCCACCCCATGGGTGGGCCACCACGGTCGGGCCACCCCATGGGTGGGCCGCCCTTTAGTGGGGTCTCCATGGCCCGGACGCCCCACGATCGGGCCTCCCCTCTTTCGGGCCTCCACGGTCGGGCCGCCAAACAGCCGGGCCTCCCATCGGCCAGGCCGCCACGGGCCGGGCGGCCCCTCGGCCGGGCCGCCATGGGCCTGGCCACGCCTTCAGGCCTGGCCGCACCTTCGGGTCGGGCGGACCACTCGGGTCGGGCCACACCCGCAGACTGGGTCAGTCCCCGGTTTGGACCGGGACGGGTCGGGTCGGTTCGACTGGGTCGGACAGGACCCAGATCCGTTATGTCCATTTACTCGTTTTGCCTGTATCTTGGGCTACATGTGTCCGATTTACGAGCCGCCTGCGGTTATAGAATTCTTGGAGCAAGGAGATTCTTTCGGAATACCCCACTTAAGGTTTGAACGTAGTTGGGGTATAGTCAGGTTGGTTTGAACTTAAAAACCAACCGGGCCGCTAGAACAGAAATGCCAGTAACTCACAGACCGGGCGTCCGATTGACGCACCGTATGTCATGTTGGGTTCCTTATGATGAGACAGAACTACGAGATACATCAACTCAAGACTTTGTGGTAGTTTATGTATCAACACTTGGCTTGAGGAGCGAAACATCCTATAATTGAGCGTGCTATGTGCGGGAACCCTAGGGCTGGCTGCAACAGAGATGACAGGTTCCTCTGTGGGTTTGACAACGACGATACTGTACCAGGATCCTTCGTGGGTTTGACAGCGATGGCATCTGTACCGGGATCCTCTGTGGGTTCGACAGCGGTGACTACTATAACGAGATCCTCTGTGGGATCGACAGCACTGACTACTGTACCGAGATCCTCCATGGGTTCGACATTGACGACTTCTATACTAGGATCCTACGTGGGTTCGACAGCGCTGATATTGTTCCGGGATCCTACATGGGTTCGACAGAGGAGATGATTTAGTGGCTACAACTAATCATCTCTACCCCACTACATGAGTAGTATACTTGTGTGAGGGGAGTCATGTCTTTCATTTGATATCATCGAGATGATTGACTTTACTTCCATTGTGGAATGGGTTGTGCTTGGGCTCGAGAGTTGGAGCCAGACTGTGATTGGTAACTTAGGTATATGTTTGGACATATACCTAATTAGTGTTGGTTCATACTTCGTGATTGTATCTTTGTTATGTGGTTTATCATTAGTGGATTCTGGGAGAACTTCGGGGGTCTTGGGGTCCCCTACTGGGTATTGTTATACTCACCCTTTCATGGGCTTTGCCCACACCTTGTTGTGTTCTATGCAGACGATGGTCAGCAGTGATCGAGGCTGAGGGTGACGGACGGGAGGCTGCTCAGAGCTAGACTAGATAGGATTTACCTCAGGGACAAGTGTTCAAATTTTGTACCTACCCTTTAGGAAGGATTCACTGGTGGATTATCCATGAGCTGTTTTTCCCTTTTTTTTGTACTTGTACTTGTTGTTCAGTTGGGTTTGTATATGGCCCACTTACTTTCATCACAATTTTCTTTTTTTTATTTTAATACTTGTTGCTTTTACTTATTGTGTTCAGACTTCATGAGTTACAGGTTAAAAGGCAATGCCTTCCCTTTTTATCATGGATTCTCCTTTGGTGTTAGTCGCCAGCCCCTGGCCTATGGAAGGTGGGCTTGGGGTAGTCACAGCAACGGCCCCAAGGATGGGTCGTGACATTAAACACTATTTTCATTCAAAATGTGTTATCTTATTTTTAGATGACACCCCATTGCAAGAAAGATATAACTTTCTATAGTTCATACTCATCTAAAATCCCAATCAAGAACATGGGATATGTTCATATGATTATGAAATATCATTAAGGGATATAATATGAAAAGAAAGTCGTAGGTACACTAAAAAAACATTAAAAACATATGAATGATTTTCTTTTATCATAATAATATTTGAGTGCAAAATAATCACTTACTTACTTCGAAAATAAACTAATTTGTCCAATGTTTTTGAAAAATTATTTAATAAAAAAATAATAAAGGGAAAATCATAATTCACAGGAGTTTCTTTTTAAAAAATGAAAAAATTTCAATGAAAAAAACATTTCACTCATATAATATCATGAATTTTATTTTAAATAATAAGCTAATTTTCAAACCTTATGAAATAAAAAATATTTACATAAAACCATATCAATAAAAAAATGAAATATACCAGTTGAGAATGTATATAATCACATGGATAATAATAACATATTTAAAATGATTGAAAGCCTAATATTGAATATCATAATAATACCATCAAGGTTTTGTTCAAGAATATCATACGTAAATGGTAGGTAATATTATAAATACCCATGATATTTTGTTTCATGACACCTACTGATGCATTAAGGTACTATTACATTCCCATACCTTCACTTTTTAAGTAAAATGAATTTATAATTATGAAAAAAATGAATAACAAAAAAAATCATAATCAATATAAACCTTCATATTGCTAAACTAGATTAAAAATATCATTGTTTTCTTAGTAAATAAATAAATAAACATTATCATATATAAACTAGATAAATATGGTGGATGTTATCATTTCAGTATATGCATGGTATATGAAAATAATCACTACTGGATGTTGATGTAGATTAAAATACCATTTAAAGAACATTTGAAAATATGTTTAACAACATTAGAAACATATATTTTATATTAATAATATTTAAAAAATTATTTATATAATATTGATAAAATTAACATATTTAAAAAATACACACTAAAACATATAAAAAATATTAAAATAAAATAGTGGTCATGATTATGGTGAAATCTGTTCATTCTATATACATGAGAAAAGAACATTCTTCTTAAACTTTTTTAAAAACTTAATGGTGATTCAAGTGGATAAATTATGAAAAAATTATCCTTAATCACATGTAAATAAAGTAAATATTACCTAAAATGACATTTAAAAACATTTTTTAACATCCTCACCCTGGATCCATATAGTGGTTCTCCCAGAAGGTTGGTTACATGACCTCAATCATGAATCCATGTATGCTAGACTCTACCAACTATCTATTATGGTCAAATATATAACATGAGAGAATAAACCTTATTTATCAAATAAGAACATTAGTGGAAATAAATAAACAATAACCAAATAAAAATAATCATAACTAAAATAATATTAGTACAACATGATGACGGAAACATGAATACAATATCGAAAACTAAATAGTAGATGTGTCATTCCATAATAAGTGTAAAATGTGTAATGAAAACCTAAAATAAGGAAACTAAAAGTACCATGTGGGTCCTAACACCATGCATAGTCCCCTTATGTATGCTTTATCCTGACTCAATTATTTAAAATTGGGCTCTTTATATTTTCCTACCCTCCAAATATAATGTCGGTTAGGGTACTGATCGGGAATATTGAGTAGGGTGTGAGAACAACTTAGTATGCCAGTACCAATGGTGTCTAAAAAAATATCTAATCTATAAAATTATATTTCACTGTATAAAGAATAAGGTATATTAAATTACACAGTTATCACATTCCATTGTTCATTAATTAACCACATAATTTACTTGGGTTCTTGATTAGACTTGAACCGTCAATACCCTCTTCAACCCATGCTGGATTCTGAACCATATCACATATAAAAAACCAAAATTCATCTGAATCATGGTATTTCATTTATCATTGAATTTCAATTTAAAAATTATGGCCACTTGGAACCATAGTCCAATGCCAAAATTTTGGGACTAGAATGCAATGGATAGGACCCCAAAGGTATTTGAAGCAAGATTCTGTGTCCCATAGCACATTTAACAATAAATAATATATGGGATTTTGAATAATTATTCATTTTCCCACACTCATTTATCAATAAAGCACACATGGGATTATGAATAATTGGTTTGTGTCCCATAATCATTTATCATAATCATTCATTTGGGTCTAGAATGCCATTTTTAGCACCCTGTTGGTATATGAAGAAACAATTCGTCTCCCACAAACCATAAATCAATCAATTACATATTTAAAATTTTTCACATTCTACAAGGTTAATCATCATTAACATGCTCATAAAAATTTCACATCATTTTATACCATTTAAATCATAAAAAAAATATTCATCACTTTATTTCACATGGAATAATATAAAAAATTCACTATTAGACACTTTCTAAAAATTTAATCAAAATAAATAATTTACCGTCCATGGTCAATCCAAACATCCCTTAATTACCGTTAATCATTCAATTCTACATTTTATAATCAATCAATTCCACAATCCCCTTAATTGGCCAATTACAAAATCCCATTAATTAGCCAATTTCATAACCCTGTTAATCAATCCATTCAAAAATCCTTTAATTAATTAATTATCCATTTTAATTAATTCATTTCATGATTCAGTTTCTAGACATGAAATACTAATTTCACAGTCACATACATGTAATAAAAATCCATACACTGTGAATCGAATGATAGGCCACCTCCCTCAAGATCGTTGATAGACACTCATCAACAAAAATCCACAAATTGAAGTGGAATGTACAATTGCACAACGAAGAACAATAATTAGATCAAAACCTAGATCTAAGATAAATCAACATTATATTTATCATATCCTAGATCTAATATATTTACAATGCCCAAAAAAACATTGACCTTTTTTCAAGAATAGATATAGATGAGAATGGAATCCAAATAAGGAGAAATCACTTACTATGAGTGGAGAAAATTATTGAATTTAGTCTTTGATTTTTCAAGAACAGTGTTTATAAGGTCAGGGAATCCATCTAGGAGGATATAAAATCAATGAAAAATGTTTTGGTCGAGTGTGGATGAATCAAGGTTTAATGTGGTGGGTCTGGGATTTTGAAAATAAATTTTTAAGGGATTAATTTCTATGTGCACAGTTTCATAGGCTAGGGAACATGGTTTTCCAAACCATTAACCCTAACCACGAGCCTCACTTAGGTATTACATGGTTATTAAAAATAGGGAACATGGTTTTTTAAACCATACCCCAGTCATGAAACCCCCCTCTAACTAGCTTTTCATAGTTTGTAGGGGTAGTGAACATGGTTTGGGAAAACAATGTGCTAATCGTGAAATTCCAAAAACCCCCCCAAAAATCTCCAAGTTCACCCAAAATATCTCCTAAGTAAACCACAAAAAATATATACCTAAAATAAGATAAAATAATACATGAAAAAGCTATAGTCATCTCTAATAAAAGGTCAAGATCATACAATCTCTCTATCTTATAACAAATCATCCTTGAACTATAGTCCCCAGCATCTCTAAAATTCAAAGGAAAAAACATCAGGCCATTGATCCCTCAAATATTATTACCTCTACCATATTTCCTCCTAAACAACACCTTGTTTTTACAACACATGAACTATCGGCATGGTCTTTCCTACCAAGACTTCATCACTGCAATCCATCACACATATTAAATGATCATCAAAAGATGCATCACTCTCAACCTCAACATCATCCACATCTATAACATGATAAGGGTTAGGGTGATACTGCCAAAGTTATACCACATGAAAAATGTCATTCATATAAATATACCTCTATTGAAGATGTAATAATTATGCCACTAGCCCGATTCTACCCACAACATCAAAAGTTCTAACAAACTTGGGTGCCATCATTTCCTACCTATAAATTCTATAGTGACCCAATCTAGGAGAAGCCCTAAGAAACACATGATCACCCAGTTTAAAATCAAAGGGTCATCAAATTCTATCATCATATGATTTTTTCCACAGAAATATTACTATACACATCTGAATCAGTTGAACCTGCTCTGATATCTCTTTCATGAGACTCAAACCCAACACTTCATACACTCCTACTTCCATCTAGTATAGGGGTTGTCGGAATGGCCTACCCTAAACAGAAATATACCGTTTCATCTAAATAATCACCTAATTATTGTTGTAATAGGATAAATCCACAAATTTTAGGTGCTTCTCTCATAAACCACAAAACTCAAGAACACATGTCGGAATCATATCCTCCAAAACCTATATAGTACATTTTGACTTCTTATATTTAAATGGGTGAAAATACGTAATAAAAAATAAGTATATACCAAGATCATTCTACAATCCTTTCTTGAAATATGATGTAAAATGTGAGTCATGTTCTATAAAAATACTCCATGTAACCCTGTGTAGAAAGACTATCTCCAGAATGTATGATTATTCTTGGTGGTCCACTGAGAAAGTATCCCTAATTAGAAAGATATGCACTAATATTTTCAATTTATCCACAATCACATAAATATAATCATTCTTAAAAGGATTCCTGAGGAGACCCACTATTAAATCCACCGATATGCCATCTTATTTCAACCGTTTAATGGGAAAAGGTTGTAGTAAATCACCTCGTCATTGACGGTCAGCTTTCATCTATTGATAGGGGTAGTATCATGTCACAATTCTGGAAATATCCTTAATCATTATTGGACACCAATAATTTCTATGTAGGTCAGAGAGTTTTTTAATCAAATATGGATACACTTCCAACATCAAGTCATGAAATTCATTAACAAACTCCTCCCACATACTCATAGGTACAAGTACACGTTCTTGAATATACACGATATCATCCTCATCTATTGTAAAATTTTATGTTTTCTCCCCACCTTCAGTACTTTCCCTCTGGCTAGACATATTAGACCATCATATTTCCTCTCCTTAATCTAGCTCAAAAGTGAGGAATCCACTAAAACTGATATGAGGGTTATCTACTTCTGGACCTCTTATTCCTCAATATGCATATCAGGTAAAAAATTATGCATCTTCCACTAAGATATAGACTCTTGAACTACCCAGGTCCTATTTCACATACCTAAATCATTATGAAAACTATTTACCTTTCAGGTTGTCTATGCTAGTTCAATGTAAAATGATTGTGTATACTCAATCCATCTATACTGTTAAAGATTCAAGTCTCTTTGGGAAATGATATACCTTATGATTTTTTTATTATTATACACATTATTCTTTTAACTTAACATATAATGCCTCCAGTACTTCAAAGCATAAACCACTACATTAAACTCGAGTTCTTTTGTTGGGTAATTCTATTCAAGTAAATTCAATTATTGTGACCCATACGCCACAACTCTATCTCCCAACATCAAAAATACTACAATCCTTACTCCAAAAAAATAAAAACACACCATAGTCTCTTCCTCCTACTCAGTTACGATCAAGATCGTAGTAGTATTCAACCACCTCTTCAACTAATATAAATAATCCTCACATTCTTAAGACCATTAAAAATTTTCTCTCATCTTGTTCATGCTTGAGAGTGGTTCTTCTAAGGGTGAAAATTTCATGATGAATCACTCATAATAGCACTATAATCCTAGAAAGTGATGGATATCAAAAACATGCATAGGTTACACTAAATATGAAACTACCTAAACTCTCTCTAGGTCCACTGAAAAACCATCCACCAAGATTATGCAACCCAAGAAGTGTAACTAATAAATTCAAAATTGACACTTTAATAGCCTGACGTATAGTTAATTCTCTATTAGTGTGCATGGGATGGCATCCTGATATTGGGTGTGATCAACAAGAGTCTTGGGGTACACCATGAATTCTTCCAAAAACAACCACAAACTGATCTAGGTATTGGTGGATGATTATATTCAATAAGGCCATAAACACTATTAGATCATTCATCAGACCAAATGGCCTCATGAAAAACTCATAAAGGCCAAACCTACTTTTCAAAGCAGTTTATTTATGTCAGAATGTCAAACACTCAACTGATGATACCCCAATATCAATTCAATATTCTAGAAAATATAATATCCCATCAGCTGGTCAAATTTTTCATCGATACATGGAACACAATACTATTTCACCACAGTCATTCAATTCAACATCATGTAATCAACACACAAGCACAAACTCTTATCATTCATATATGCAAACAAATTTGGAGATCCCCAAGGTGACGTACATGGATGGGTAAACCCATTATCCATCAACTCTTTCAATTGATTCATTAGATCCTAAATCTCTATTGGTTCTATTCTATATGGTGGAATAGAAACTGGCTCAACACCAAACAATAACTAAATTTTAAATTCCACATCTCACTCAAGTGGTATCTATAACACTCATAGTTTCATGTAAGTGTCCCTTTAATTATTTATTTTATGTATGTAATGTATATGTCAAAATTTTTGGGAGATTTTAGAGGTCCTCTGGAATGTTTTTGGGCTTTTCTATAGGTGTAATGTTCTGGAAAACCGTGAAACTCTTACAGGTTACCTTGTAGAGTGAGGCAGAGGCTATGGGTTTGGTGCACAGGCAGCACATGGTTAGTCCAAAAAGTTAGGAAGCCTTATAGAAACCATGATATATAGAACATATATTATATACTTATATTTGGAATGGTTGGCACACAGTTTTTCCATTGTGTAAGGTCTCTCTTAAGGAAGAGGTAGGAGCACTATGAGCACTTGGTTCTCATAACATGGTTACTAAACCATGCATAGATCAAAAGTTAGATCCATATATTGTAGAGATAACATGTTATCACCTCTAAATTATTTGTCACCCAAAATGGCCCAAACTTGGGATTCTTTCATCTCAATGGTTTTAGAACATATCCTCATCCAATTTTCAGCGATCTGGAGGCATTTCAAGGTGTGATAAAGGCCGATTCTCATGGTAAGTGTTCATTCTTGGTTGTTCTTGGTTATTTTTTTAGATCCAATATTCCCTTTATCTTGTATTATTATATATACAACCATTTTGGGTAGGTATAAGGTTTTGGATGGAATATATGTTGATATTTTTTCATATTGAGCATAAGAGAAGAGGTCTTTAGTGGGTTTTTGAAGATTTAACCAAGTTTCCTGGGATTTTAAGTTTCATTTTGAGTTTTCCACAAAAAAACCTGATGTAAGAAGCTTTACTCTCGAATCATATATTTAATACATAAAGGATTCGTTTCAAAATTATTAAATTTATTGAAATTGATTATTAAATTATGGTGCAAAGCCTGGTAGAAACCTTATTTGGTGATTGTTTTTGGATTTTTATGAAATAATGTAATTATTGTGAAAATTAAATAAATAAATGGTTTGAAAATGATTATTTTAAAATGGGTTCATCATTTGATTGATGTATAAAAATTAAATAAAATGTTTGTTCTATTGAAATGGTTTTGGAATTATTATATTGGCATGGTTGTTGGGAAAACATTGGGTGTGTGTTCATATTGCATTACAAAGCTTGGTTGAAATATGACTGTGTACTCAGTTCCAAGGGCATCATGGTACATTCTATTTAATTAACTTCATATGACTTGTTATATTGATGAGAGAATTCTCATGAGTGTGTAAATTTCATAAAAATTTAACGAATGTGTAGATGTGTGGATGTGTGGATTGGAATTGGATATGCCAAAGTGGAATTAATGAAATGGTTTTGGAAAATTGTTTGGTTGATTTCCTTTGAAATTATAGTTGTTTAAAAAAACTATTTTTCATTGGCACTTGTTTATATTTTGATATAAACAATTTTAGAAATTTTTTATATAAACTATTTTATATAAATGGGAAAACATGTTGTATCTGGGTGGAGTATGTAGGGAAGTCATTAGGGAAAGTCTACTGAGTTTCATTAATCACCCCTACATTAGAACTTTGGTGATTTTATAGATGATTTTTATCGAGATATGGGAATAGGTAAAGTATCACATATCTTTAATAGTAATCTATTATACTTATACTATTGTGTCATTGGATCATGGATCATGTTTTGAGTCATTGAGTTTTTCAATCCGCTATTTAATTTCATATTGTAGTTTCCTGCTATGGTACATTATTTTAGTTTGATTTTTATAAATGAAATGTTTACTTGTCTTTCATTGTTATAATACATCATATGGTGGTTGTTGGGTTATGGATTGTTTTGTGTTTTGATATATTATTAAAAGGGAAAACAATCCCCACATGTATTGAAGCCCTTCAGCATTTATTTCTATCCTTTGGCAGTCTTGGGGATTTCTTTTAAGGCCATGTAACATTCCTACTCCTTCTCAAGAAAATGAGAAGTGGTGTGATGTTATTTATTGTATCAGTTTTTTTATCAAAAACCTATTTGAAACAAGTGGTATCATCTTTTTCCTTCCTTTGGGTAACATGTGTTCTAAGTCTTGGTTGCTCTTTAATAAGGTATTGTTTGTCTGTCTTGGAGTTTCATTCATTCTATTCTATTCAATACTTGTAGATCATAGAAAGGAGTTGGATTTTTGGAACTTGAAATATAAAACATAAAAAAAGCAGATATCCTTTTTATGTTGAAAATAAAGTTACCATGGATTTGGGTAATAAAATTTCTAGATACACTTATAGGAATTAAAATATCATTGTCATGGGTTTATCCATTTAGATGCAGATGACATGCATTAGTTCAATGACTTATAACTTGTATTGCATATTTTATTTTGAGTAATAATCTATGATTTGGAAAAAATGTTTTTGATTTTTTAAAAATGATTAAATGGTTTTAAAATATCATATTTTGAAAATGGGAAGGGTCTTCACATTTTCAAAAAGGTATGATTTTCAAAAGGAAGTATTGATTTTTCCAAATTGGATAATTTTGGAAAGCATTATTTTGATAGAAAAATGTGATAGAATTTGAATTTTTTATTCCTTTAGTTAATATAGTGTGAAACTTATTATGTTCCTATGTTTTTATAAAATTGTTCCTAGTAGGCATCCTAGATATGAATGGGAAGAAGCTATTGAGAATGTGATTTTACCAGAGCAACAGGTGAACCAATAGTTGATTTAGAGTATTGTCTAAGAATTTTAGGTTGTGGATTGTGGATATAGAAAGGATGTTTCAAGGGAAGTGGATCATTCTGTATAATTGAAGACATAGAATCCACTAATATTTCAGGGTGATTTTGAACTTGAAAATTCATAGGTGTGGCTGAATAACACGAATTGTATCTTTGATTTCATCAGCACACCAGTAGAGCTGAAAGTCAAGATGACAACTTATATGGTACATTATCTTGCAAGCTAGTGGTGGGATTTAGCATTTCATGAAAAGTCAGACCAAATACATGTATAAGAGGATTTTGAAAAATTGTTCCATAAAATATTTTATCCTCACACATTTAAAATTCAAAGAATGATAGACTTCTTCATATTGGGGCCAGAATATTTTTCTATCACAGATTATGCAAAAAAATAATTAATTTAGTTCATTTTCACCCAAGGTTTCTTTTAGTGTGCCCCTAAAGACATACATTTATTAATTTAGGATGCGATAATAGATTCGCTCGGATATTGTTATGCTATATATTATAGATTAACCATAGATAGTCAATAGAGTGATGACATTTGAATGGAATTCTAAAGAGATATGGGAGGAGGAAGAATGTTGACAACTAAGGGAAATGGTGGAAACTATAATGTTGGGAGTACTGTCAATGTGGGACCAAGAATAAAAATAAGATGTATTGATTGGTGAAACTTCTTCTGAGACCCATGATTAATATTGGATATTTCTAATGTGGTTTTCTCAACCACATGAAGTGATAGGGTACAACACCACGGACGACATTCCACAATTTCAACAAGATGTGGAATCTTTAGTGCTATTATGAAACTGCTCCATGGTTTGGTGTTCATGACCCTTCCTTGGTGTCACAGGAGTCATATACATAGACAAAATGAGGATAAAGTATCAGTCCCTTTAGTATAATAGAGCATTCCATGATGATTATGGGAATACTATGACACCTGTGGTAGTGTAATCTCAATAGGGAAACAAAGATAAAAGTGTCATGATGAAGCAATTATATGGTGTAGAAAAGGTAATTGTGGATGATCATCCATGACCATCTAAAGTGAGTGGTACATATCTTATGAATTATACCATGGTGGATATTTTATTTGATATGGGTACATCCCATTCATTTATTCCTTCTTGTGTTGTTGATTTTATGAGCATAAATCTTTAGATGATGCCTTCTGTAATAACAAATAAAACCCATGTTAGTCAATGAGAGCGTCGAAATTTTTTTGTAGATAATGTTCTATAAACATTGATGGGTCTAAGATGAAATGGTATGTCTCTATGATTAAGATTGATTTCATTCATATAATCTTAGTTATGGATTGGTTGATAACGTTCAAGGGTCACATCGAATGTTATATCAGAAAGGTCAGCTTTACAACTAAAATTGTATCAATCATCTCTTTCGAAGAGATTTGAATGTAAATGAAGGTTGAATAAGACATTCGGCATTAGCAGTTTGAATTATCTTATACTAGTTGGTATTGTTGTCTTTGGCATCGATGGATGATATTAAAAAGAACATTTTTTCAGTAGTGGTGGATCACTTTCCTGATGTGTTTCCTAATACATTCATTGGGTTACCACAAATAAGAGAAGTGGAGTCTATGATTGATATACTTATGGGGACTTATCTTATTTCCCATTCATCTTACTGGATAGAACCAAATATGTTAAGGTAATTGAACGTACATTTGAACGATCTAGAAAGAAAATAGTTCATTCAACCTAGCATGTCCATGTGGGCAGCGCCAGTCTTGTTCATGAAATAGGTGGATGGAAATCTATGTCTATGTATGGATTATCATAAAATTAACCAAGTTACGATAAATAATCAGTATCTACTTCCTCGGATAGATAATTTTTTTTAACTAGTTGAGGGGATATCAATGGTTCACTAATATTGACTTGTGATCAGTATATCACCAATTTTAGGTTCAGAAGGAGAATATTTTGAAAAAAATACTTCCAGAAGCTGATATGGCCATTATGAATATGTGGTAATGTATTTGGATCTTATGAATTCACCAGAGGTCTCTATGTAATTAATGAGTTGGATATTTTAGTGATATCTGGATTTTTTTTTGTGTTTGTAGATGACATATTAGTGTATTCAAGGACAAGGGTTAAGCATGACCAACACATAGCACTAGTGTTGGAAAATATGAGGGGTCATCGTATTTATGCCAAATTATCCAAGTGTCATTTTTTATACAAGATTTAAACTTTATTGTCCATATAAATTTTAAACAAGTTATCTATTAGATCAAAAAAATATTGAGGTTATGATCTCTTGTAAACTGCCGAATAATGTCTTCTAAATATGAGGTTTTATTGGATTAACTGGTTATTATCGATTCTTTGTGCCTGAATTTTTATGACTATATTTTCCTATAATAGTTTTTATAAATAATAATATTCCATTCCAATGGGAAAAATAATGCAATAGGTCTTTCCAAGAACTAAAATTTTACCTTAAATCAGCATCACAATTGATTAATCCAGAATCAGAACAAGGGTATGTGGTGTAATGTGATGCTTCAGAATCAGGGTTGGAGTGTGTTCTCATGCAAGGAGAACATGTGGTTTCTTATGGATAAATGTAGTTATGATTTCACCAGAAGAACTACCTAACACATGAATTGATGTTAAATTATGTAGCTCACTATATAAAGACTTGGTATCATTATATCATTAGTGAGAAATTTAATCTTTTCACAAATAATAAGAGATTAAATAATATTTTCTCACAAAGGGACTTGAACATAGGTCAAAGAAGATGGATGGAGTGTCTCCAATTGTTTGAATTTGACATTATGTATACACCGAGTAAAGAAAATTCCAGTGGTAGATGCATTAAGAAAAAATTCATATGCTCAGTTGGAAAAAGAGTATTCATAACAGTGGAATTTGATGTCAGTGATAGTAGACATGAGGTTGGAATGTGAAGACAGATGTGATGTTGTGATTTACATCCCAATTTAGTTGGTTATTGATATGGTAAATTTGGTTAATAAGTACAGATGTCTGATGTAGATTATGTGACTAGGAGTTCAAAACTCAATGGTGGGGAGACCATTATGGTATGGTAACTAGATGGGAGTTTAGTGTTGTGGTTTGTAAATTGGATGGTTGTACCTATGGCTTTTTAGGAACAACTTCTTCATTCTTACCATCATTCAATATGTGTTTTTAATATTGAAATACCAAATATGTATAAATAATTTTAGGCATAGTTTTTGTTGTTCATTATGAAAAGAAATGTGGTGGAGTCTTTTAAATATGCTTAAATTTTCAATGGGTTAAGGAAAAACATCAATGACCAGAAGGTATGTTGTAGTCTTTAGCTATCCTTATTTGGAAGTGGGAGGTGGTAGTGATGGATTTTGTAATAGGTCTCCCAATAATAGTTTAGAAACATTATTCTATATGAGTGATAGTGGATCAGCTCACAAAGTCAAATAATTTTATTCTGATTTGTGTAACTCATACAACCGAGGTCTTGTCAAAAATCTATATATGAGAAGAGATAAAGAGTAATTGAAAACTATATTCGACCATTTCACACAAATATCTAATGTTTAACTCTAATTTCTTTAAATCCTAACTGAAATCCCTTGGGAATTATTTAACTAGGAGTATGGTGTATCATCCTTAGACGGGTGTGTTATCCGAAAGGATGATACAGAATTTGGAAGACATGTATTGGTATTGTGTAGTGGATTTTAGTGGCTCATGGGAATAGCACATTACATTAGTTGAGTTATCATTTAATAATAATTCTTAGGCCTTGATCCAAATTTCTTTGTTTGATGTATTGTATGTGAATCCTCACCATTGTCCACTGTTTTGGGTGAAAACATTTGAGACTTCACTAGTTGGGCTGATTATTTTTCAAGAGACAATGGAGAATATTTAGTTTATTAAGAAATGGATGGTGACAGATCATATTCTTCAAAAATAATATACTGATCATCATTGACAATCAGTGTCTTTTTTAGTGAGTGATATGGTTTCCTTGATGATATCTTTATGGCTATGACAACATCATTTTAGAAATTAGGGAAACTAAAATTCTAGAAACAGAGGCCCTTTTGAGATATTATAATGGGTTGGTGAAGTGGAATATCTGTTGGCATTACTATCACAGTTTAGTGTGTTGCATAATTATTTCATGTATCACAGTTGAAAATGTATCATCCTGATCCAAACCATGTGATTCAATGGTATCATGTTGACCAAGATCCATATTCTTCATTGGTACATATCCAGGTATAGATTTTGGATATGCAATAGAAAGCCTTTCATCAAAAAATAATCAGTCCTGTGTGGGGTTTGTGGAAACACAATCAGCATCAAGAAGAGACATGGGAACAAAAAAAATTAATGAGCAATGGCCAGAACTCATTTAATGAAATTATGGTTTTCTAATTTTTTTCATGTAAAGGCCAATAGTGGGGATAATGTCGGACCCACTGGTTTTCATTAAGTAAACCCTTATTTATGTTTTTTAATTATGTAAAGTATATGGGTAAAGATTGGGAAATTTTAGAGAATGTTTTTAATGTTTTTGGGACTTTTCTACAGTTGTACATTCTGATCATGATTTTAAAAAACTATGAAAACCCAACAAGAAACCATGTACATTGAGGAAGAGTCTAAGGGGCATGCACTTAAACTATGTATGGGTTGTCCAAATTGTGTGGAATCCTAGTAGAAACTATAATATATAGAGAATATTTTAGGACAGATAGGTTTGGAATGGTTTCACATGGTTTGGAAACTGTGTGATCCAACCATGTGAGGTGTCCCTTAAGATAGATGCAGGATAATAGTTAGGACACTATTTTACTTAACCATGGGACTAAACAATTCATGCCTCAATTGTTAGATACTAAAATTTTGGAACTAACACATTTTAAACTCTAAATGCTTAATTGTTTAACCAAACCGACCCTATCTTGGGATTTTTACTTCTAAAAGGATGGATAATATATCTACATCCAATTAGAAGTGATCTGGAAGTGTTTCTTGGTGCGTTAAATCATTATTCTAGTTGTATGTCATTATTCATGGTTGTTCTTCATTGTTTTATTTGATGTACTTATCCCTCTATGTCGGATTTTTAGATATACTCCCATTGTGGGTAGATCTAAGGTTTTGGATTCAAAATATGTTCATATTTTGTCTTTTATACGATTGGTAAAGATGTCTAAGGTGATATTTTGGTGATTCAACCATTTTCATTGCATTTTAAATGTTGTTCTTCATTTTCGTCATAAAAACCAAGGTATGAGGACTCAATCTCAAATCCTCTATTTAAAACTAGAATATTTAAATTAAAATTCTTTAAATTTGTTGAAATTGATTTCAAAATTTGTTTTTGAAGCATGGTAGACACCTTCTTTTGTTATGGTTTAGGAATTTTTCTAAAAAATTGGAATGATTGTACAAATTTCATTAATAAATTATTTCAAATTGATGATTTTAAAATAGTTTCATGATTCCATTGATGGGGGAAATTTTTTCAATTATAAGTTTTTTTTATTAAAATGTTTTAAGCATGATTATATTGGCTTGGTTTTTTGGATTACTTGTGGTGTGTTTTCATATTTCATTGCAAGGATTGGTTGAAATTTGACCTTATGCTTGACGCCAAATGTGTAATGGCACATGTGATTTAATTTTCTTCAAGTGACATGGTATATTGATGAGAGAATGCTCGTGAGTATAGAACTATCATAATGTAACATGTATGTGTGGATGTGATGATGTGTGTATTTAAATTGGTTATGCCAAATTGGAATTAATGAAATGGTTTTGGAACATTGTTTGGTTAAATTCCTTGAAATTTAGTTTTTTTTAAGAAATTGTTTTACATTGGTCGTTTTTTATATTTTGATATAAAATATTTTAGAAATGGTTTTATATATGATATTTTATGTAAATGGGAAAAATTTCTATCCTTGTGGCATGATAAAAGAAGTCATAATGGAAAATCAACTGAGTTTCAGTACTCACATCTTATTTGGAACTTTTGTGCTTTTACAGATGTTGTTTATTAAGACAAGGGAAAATGTAAATTATCACACATATTCAGAATTACTTTATGATACTTGGTCTATTGTGGAGTTGGAGGACTGATCATGTTTGGATTCCTTGAGTTTTTTATTCTGCTAATTACTTTGATATTGTTGTCTTCTACTGTGGTACTTATTTTTAGTTTGATTTTCATAAATGAAATGTTGAGATGTATTTCATTTTTTTCATGAATCATATTTTAGTTTTTTGGTTATTTATTCTTTGATTAGTAGTTTTATTCATAAAGGTATAATCATTCCATGCTTGTATTTAAGTTCATCTGCATTTTTCCATCATTTGGCTTCTAGGGGATGTCTCTTAATTTCAAGTAACATTCGTAAACCTTATCAACTCAATGATAAGGGGAGGGATGTTATAATATCATTGATAAGTCAATATAAAACACATCCTTAAACTTGTCCTCTATGAGTGGAAAGACATCTTGAATTAAACATCCTTCATCTAGTAATAGACATTACACCTGGGTGGTGAACTCCCCCAGTTGATGATGAATTAGGCTAGTACAACCTGCATATATATCCCACTATCCATGATGAAAATAAATGTCACCCCAATGAGATTTAAATGTCACTCTCCGGTGGTAAAAATATATGTGAGATATATATTAAATTGAAAAATTCATAAACAAACTAATGTTAAATCCTGACATATCAATGATGTAAATATCCCAAGATAAACGATAATACCCTACCTCAAAAACTCCACTTTTAGTTTCAACCAATTAACATGTTTTGTCAATATAATTGAACGAGAGTCTCCAGTATAAAATAATTCATTATCAATTGTAGAAGCTAGAGGAATAGTAAAAATAACTATCGATGGTCCAACCTCACTGTCCATAAGTGTAGGATGAATTGCATGTAACTAAATTTCCCTTCTTTCCGGTGATGTGGTTTGAGTCACCTATGCATCACCACTCCACTGAAATGGGTTACCTTTCCCAAAAACATAGTGGCCACTACCTTGGCCTCCATGTCTAGTGGAACTAGAACTTCTGGAGAAATATGGGGTAGAATAATCCCTTCCAGTACTTTAGTTCCATAAAACCTCCACCCCTATCACTATCCATCTATTTTGAGTTCTTATAAAACTATTGTGGATGTCCCATACTATTGAAACCTCATTACTTTACCAATTGATAGGGACAATGTCTAGAAATGTGACTCGGCCTACCAAACTAGTGGAAGGTCAATCTGGTTTACATTCTCATATAGATGCTTCCTATCATCATAATATGTACCCCCTGATCATCTAGTAGAAACCAAATTTCCTCCACATGAATCATCTTTTAGGTTCCCCTCCGAAATTAGATCCAAAATAACCACTTTAGAAAACATCTTCAACCAAATTGATATTAAATTAGGACTTAATTTCACATTTAATCACATCCTAGAAACAATTTTCTGTAGTAGTCTCATCCCACACAAACTTTAGATCAAAGTAATACAAATATATAATGCATCATTGTAAGGACCTTACCCCTATTTCCTAGAGTCACTGCCTTATTTTATTATATTTCTTTGATTACAAGGAATTATATTCCAAAGGACTATGTAGTTCATTAGTTTTGTAAAACCAGATACAAACATAATTTTGGCATCACAACTTGAAATTTAATTCAATATATTAATCTTGTTGGGAACATCCACAATTATAATCTTATCCTTACAGGTGAATCATAATAAACTTCTTCATGTACTGAGAAAACAAATCACAAGAAAAGGGTGAACACAAACCCTCGATAAGGGTAAAAATTATATCATAAAAAATTATAACCATAAATATTTGGCATGGGGAATAATTGAAAATGCATTCCTTTAAAAATAAACATGAACATAATATGGCCGGAATATGAGCTAATTAAAAACTTCCATAATAAAACATAATAATGGGTATTCTACTAGACAAATAACAAATTGAAAATTTAATTTATCTATTAATAATGAGAAAAATGAATATGTGGGACATTCTAAAACATACCTTCAAGGAATCAAACAAGATGTCTAAAAACTATTAAGGCCTCTTCCAAAACCATATCTCAAAATAGAATTGTCCTCAGCCAAGTCCATATCTATTTTTCTCATGAGACCTGTCGATTCATTGAGGGGCTATAGAAGGTCGCATCTGTAACATAATAAGTCCAGTTCATTCTTCATATGATTGTGGATAAACATAGCAACATATATATTCATATTTAAACTATCATATGAAATGTAACTAACTTTCCCCAACCATTAAACAGAAACACTAACCATTCGAAGTAATATGCCGAATGGTTTCAAGACAGCACATACATTGTTAAACTAATCATAAACCATAAAAAAATATTTTAGAAGTTACCATAAAGTATTATTCCCATTTATACATAATAATCAATAAGTGTGTTGAAACAAATGAAAATACTCTTATGAAATCATCATGTAATTCTAGAGATAAATACCCTTTTACATTGAAAAGAAGAGTTCTTTTGGAAAAAAATGTATCTGAAACCAGAAGTTAAGTAATAATGTTATTTAATAATAAAATTAATGTTTTTATAAAATAATGGTTTTCTAAAAAAATTACAGAGTGCTCTGGAAAATATGTAAGAATTCGGGAATTTTTTTGGAAAGATCTTTAAATAAAATAGAAATCCCCATAAATATAGGTAGGATTCTATTTGGGACACATATATATATAATTGACATAGAAATCATTAGGAATATTTTTTAATTAATAATAATTTAATTAAGTTATGTAGATAATAAATTTAACCTGAATGAAAATAGAGGTTCGGTTAAAAAACCCTTACAACTTTGTAATCAATTGAATCATATGCCCCAAAAATTAATAATCATCAAATGATACATTTAATATCACTAATAAAAAGAGGTTAATGATATGAAACATCAATTGTTAGTAAATATAGACCATACATAGGTAACAGTAGTGAATATGTTATATCTCTCAAAAATAGAATAGTGATGAAGAAACCCCTTACCTTAAGTCCAAAGGTGTTCTCCACTTGATCTTAATGACCTGAATAATAAAATTTGGGATCATAAATTAATATTTAAAAAACCTCGTATAAATTTAATTTATTTATTTTAACCATATTAGGTCAATTAATTTTCTTTTTGATGGGTTTAAGAGGTTTAATTTTATTGTTTTGGAAGCATTTTCTTCTTTGTTTTTCATGATCAGTTTACTTATATTCATGAATGGAAGTTCATTTAAAATGTGGTTAAACATCCAAAATTGGTAATATATATTATTAGTGAAATTACATATAATTAAATGATATTATAATTATATTGTTTATATTCCATGTGGATGACTCATTAGATAAAAGTTAATGATAAATTCTTGGATTAACTTAGCTATTTTGTGCATAATGAACCTGTTTTTTATTATTATTTTATATAATGAGTGTGTAAGGATTAAAGCACATTAAATAAGATAAAATATATATATTATTATCTTGTTCAACCATTAAAAAGGTTTCATGACTAGTCTTGAAGATACTAATGTAAATTGAGAACTCGTCTTCCTTGAACGTGATAATTAGCACATCTCGGATGGTGGTATCATTTATTGTATAAAAGGAGGGAAAAATATTATGATAGAATATTACATTATCATAAAAAATCATATTACATATAAGGTACTTGATTCATCATGAATAATTGTATAATAGGAAGGGATAAGTCATAAGTGAGAAAGAATTTAAAAGAGAAAAAGAATAAATCATACCTCTTGAATATTTCTCTTTTAAAACCACATTACGGATCATGGAAGTTTTATTTTTGTGAGACCATAATAACTAGAATATGTAAAGGTTTGATGAGGATTTAGTTTGGAAGAGGTTTTCCAAACAATAAGTCTTATGGATATGAAATTTGTGAAGGAATGGACCTCCTTTTATAAGTTAGATGAGGGGTAATTTATGAATCACCAAAATTATTAAAATAAAATTAACATATTTTAGGTTTTAGGACTCTCAAAAGGCCTAAAACTATAGGGTTATTACATTTTAGAAGTAAACATATAATTTTTAGACTTGTTAAATAATTTGGGATTTTTAAATAATTTTATAAAATATTTTATTCAGAAAAAAATTGTCATGACAAAAATTATTCATCTCTATGACATTAAACACATCACAAAAAAGTTTAAAAATAGAATAATATTTTATATTATATCCTTGACATGTCATATTAATCTATCTAATCCATGAATTAGAATAAAATATAAAATTATATTTATTTCATTATTTTTAATATCAGTTATTAGATTTATTCATTAATTAAATTAATTTTTCATCATCTTTGTGGAAGCCATTATTTTATTTATCAATTTTATAAAAATTAAAAATGAGATTCCATGAGAAATATAATTTTATTATCTTTCCAAATAATATTTATGTTTGAATAAAATTTTAGGAAAATCCATGATAACATAATTATTAAAATTAAAATATATAATGTGACAACTTGATTTCCTTTTGAAATAAAATATTATAATGTCTTCAATGTGATTCATGTGGGTCCAAAATGTCTTAAATTTGAATAAAATCTTGGTAACAGTATAAAAAGGATTATATAAAATGGTTTGTCCAAAATATGGGTCATTTAATAATTCTTATAATTTTAATTAAATGCATTTTTTTATTTTTTTTATACTTTCACAAGCGCTACATCGACATTACATTAGAATTAATGTTAATTATTTCATATATAAAATTTAAATACAAAAGACTATCATAATGATAAATTGATTAGGTTTAAAATAAATTGTGATTTTATTATTTATGAGTATTCACTCTTATATATAACAAGACATATTTTTAAATTTGTTATTTTGTCTTTTCTTACCCTGTACAAGCATTGCACAAACATTTTGATAACACTTATATTATATAACACTAAAGTTAGAAATTAAAAATAAAAGAGATAAATAAGACAAGATAATTCATAAATAAGTCATGAAAATAATTTTTAGTACTCATTTATTATATAAATTACCAATTTTTACTTTTTCAGCGCTGTGTAGGCACTACGTCGATATTGATAATGATTTTTATACTTGTAATGAAAAAATAAACTTTTCATCTTTAAAATTAATTATGTACAGTATTACACATGTAATATTATTTTTTATTTTTTAAATTGTTTAAATAAATTTTTATATCACAACAATTTCATGATGAGGTCAACAAAAATGAAATATTTTATAAAAAACTATATTTTTACTATTCAACAAAAATTAAACTATTTCATAAAAATCCCCAAAATTCATCAAAACCATTTTTCAACTTATAGAATCCAAAAGGAACTAAATTTATTGAAAATAATTTTGTAAATATGATAAATTTAAATTAAAATTAAAATCATCATTTACTAAAAAAATACAATTTTTAATATTATAATTTATTTAATGAAACTTTGAAAAATTAACATGGAAGTCATAAAATTATATTATAATCATAGGAAAGTAAATTACTGATTCATGAATAGTTTTTGTGAAAATGAATTATATTTTAAATTAATCTATTAATTGTAAAATTGTAATTCATTGTTTATTTTTCATAAAAATACCAACACATAATTATTAATTTTGAAAATATTCACTCTCATTTATAAGGTGCCTAAATTCTATTTTTATATACATCTGTGAGGTTACTATTTGTAAGGGTAAATTACAATTCATAAGGTCCAGGTTACAATTTATACGCATACATTACTATTTATAATGGTAATGTTTCTATTCATAAGGTAAGTTACTATTCATAAGGGTAGGTTACTATTCATCAAAAAAAATATTTTTCCCCATCAGACTCCAAAAATCCCCCTGAACACAACCGTGAATATCAGATTTTCAAAATTCAAATCACAATGGTAGAAAAATTATGTTTACTAGATACATTATAAAAAAGTGGTGCTTTTAGAAACATAGAGTTTTATGTATTCAATATTAAATTTATTTACAAAATCTTATGGTGTTAAATTATCCCCTCACAAAAATTTCATCCTCGAAATTTTGTGATTGAATTTCGATGGTTAATGTTTGACACTTGAAAATTTCATTGTGGTAAACCCACATATGGTGAAAATATCCTCTTAATAAGAGGCAAAGGGAAATGAATTGGTTACTACAAAACATTACATTCTAATTGGATTACATGCCCATTGAAGAATAATAAAACCATCATGTTCTGATTGAAAATGATTGGGAACATGCTCATATGAAATATCATTACCATAAAACCATAAACTATATTTATGGAAAAATAGATAATTGGACATAATTATTTTTTTAAGAATATTTTCCTAGATTTAAAGAATTATTCCAGTCAATAAGAGTATAAATTTATGTTTTTATTTCATAAAGATGATATTATCCTTTGTTTGTGCCTTGAACTTTCTATACATCGACTCTTAGCATAGGTTCCATCATGTGGTGATATAAAACAATAAATACTCATACAATTATCCACTCCAACCATTTCATAAATGGTTTAACTTTCCAGAAGATCATGATCCAACACTTAAGAATCATTCACATATCCATCCTTGCTAGATCCATGGTCATAGAGTCCTTGTCAATCTTTATTTTTTTAGGACTCCATGATCTATCCTAATCAAGACTTATGCTTCCTTATTTGAATTTAATCAACAAGAAGTTATCCTAAATTTTCAAATTCCAAACATGTAAATATCTTCATCATGTGTCCTCTTGAAATATGATAATAACTCAAATTACCAGAAATCCTTATTCTAAATAAGAATTAACCATTACACATGTTATTGGATATATTCCTTATATCCAAAAATATTGTAAACTCCATCAATGATAGCATAAAACACTTGTAGATAATTAAATAGTCATTTTTTAGGTAGTCAGTACTTATCATAATTAATTTTTTCATTGTCATTATATTAATCATAAAAATATATTTAGGGATTTCTTTCCCTCAATCATATTCTTTCCCAAGATATTAACTTTCAACTGAGTCACTTATCCTTGGTACATGACCTCAAATACTTAATGAAATAGTACTACAGTACAATCCTCATATATTCCATAATTCTTATAACATGTACATTAATGATAAAATATTCAAATGAAATGATTGCTAATGAGGCATCTCAATCCTTACACTTCATCTGTGGTTGTACCATAACATGATCATTTTCCAGTATCGTCATTTGGGTCATATTCATTTGACTCATGGTGCATTTATTCACATAGTGTCCCATATCATTACAGTTGAATCATTGTACATTGGAAAAATTTTTCTTACCCTGGAAATCATGAAATTGGTGTCCTTTTTCTCCACACTTATAACAAACTCGTGTTCCCTTAAATCATTTACCTGGATGATTCTTTCCACAGTTATCACTTGTGGGAAAACCATTTTTCCCTTCTTCCCTTTATCCATATTTTTCTCTATCATCCTCTTCTTGTTTTTTCTCCCTTCAAAACCTTGGGACTAAGAGAATTAATTACATACCCCATTAACACATGATAATATTTCCTCATATGATGAGGACACAAGGGATACAATCTTCCTTTGAGACGATGGCTTAAGACAATAATATATATGATCTTTCTTACTCTTTTCATCACATGAATTGGCGAAGTTACCATTCCTTCTGTTAGGCTCCATTTTTAATCAATTCTATATAATAAATTAGATCATAAAATTATGAACTATATATAACTCTAAACATGGTATAGTACATAATATAAATTTATGCATCTTGAATCCTAGAACTATATACTTTGGATACTTTAGGGCAATAAATCCATCATCATGGCTTGTAACGAAAATATTAATTATCCTAAGAATATTTCTCAAGAGTGTCAAAATAGGTGTGTAGTAAAACCTATTTTTATGTACTAGTATTATTTGGTTCAAGAATAAAACACCTTGTTATAGTTTTTACTCCTAGGTATATATGAGTAGGAACTATATCCACTTGCATTATCTAGATAGGGATTTATCTTTTGGGAAGATCCAAATAATCAATTCTTTACCAAAATTCAAGGATGTTCTTATATTTGTATCTTCAAATATTTCTTTGGGTTTTTTTCCCAAATCTATATTTTCTAAATATAGTTTCCCTGTTTTTTACTAAACTTCCTTTGATAACAAATTTGAGGACCCAACACCAGTTTTCTAGAGTCAGTAAGTTATTTTATTACATTGGCATGATTACAAGGAATAAAATCCAAAAGGACATAGTAGTTTAGTAGCTTTCAAAAACTATGTACATACATAAGTTAATCATTACAAAATGAAATTTAATACAACATATTATTTTTTTGGGAACATCCAAAATTATAAGCTTATCCATAAAGATCAATCATAATAAACATATTCATGTCCTGATAAAATGAAACATAAGAAAGGGGTGAGATCAAACGCTCAGTATGGGTAAGCAATAAAATAGAAAATATCATAACCATAAACCCTTAGCATGGTGAATAATTGAAAATAGATTCCTTTAAAAAAAACATGAACATAATATGGTTGGAATATAAGATAAGTATACATTTTATAATAAAACATAATCATTGGTATTCTACTAGACAAATAACCACAATAACTATGAATTTCTAGCATCATAATGAGGAAAATTTATATGTCGGACATTCAAAAACATAACATCAAGGCCTCATCCAAGATGTCTAAAATTATTAAGGCCTCGGCTAAAACCATATCTCAAAATGGGATGGGCGTCAGCCAAGTCCATATCTATTTGTCTCATTAGACCTACTGATGCATTGAGGGGATATAGTGGGCCCCACCCATCACATAATAAGTCTAATGAATTCTTTATATGATTATAGATAAACATAAATGACATATACATTCCTATTGAAAGAAACATGTGAAATGTAACTAACTTTCCCCAATCATTTAACATAAACACTAACCATTCAGAATAATGTGGTGAATGGTTTCAAGAAATCACATCCAAATTCAGAGTAATCATAAACCATTCAACAAAATATGATAGATTATGTAACTAAATATTAGTCCCATTTATTCATAATAATCTATAAGGGTGTTAAAACAAATGAAAATACTCTTATAAAATCGTCGAGTAATTCATGAGATAAATACTCCTTTACGTTGTACAGAAGAGTTTTTTGGAAAAATATTTTTCTAAAACTAGAAGTGAAAAAATATAGTTTTAAAAAAAATAAAATGGTGGTTTTTATAAAATAATGTTTTCTTAAAATATATTATAGAGTTCCCTTTAAAATAGTTAAGAATTGGGGAAATTATTTTGAAATGGGCTTGTATTATGGGAATTTTTTTTGAAAGATCCTTAAAAAAATCTCTCCCCAAAAATGAAGGTGTGATTCTGTTTGGGGAACATATATATAACTTTCAAAAAAATATTATGAGATGTACATATGGATGAATAATTATTTAATTTAAGTGATTAGATAATAAAAGTTACCCGAAAAAAATGGAGGTTCGGGTAAAAACCGTTACAACTTTGTAAACAATTGAATAGTATGCCCCAAAAGTTAATAATCATCAAACTATAAATTTAATATCACTAAAATAAAGAGATTTAATATATAAAACATCAATGGGAAGTATACATACACCATACATAGGTAATAGTTGTGATTATGGAATATCTCGCAAAAATTGAAGTGATATGAAGAAACCACTTACCTTAAGTATGACTGTGTTCTCCACTTGTTCTAAAAGAATAGAATAATAAACTTTGGGTTCATTAATTAATAATTAAAGATCCTCTTATACCTTTAATTGATTTATTTTTACCATATTTGGTTCATTAATGGAATTTTTTATGGGTTTAAGAGATTCAATTTTATTGTTTTGGAAGCATTTTCTTCATTGGTTTTCAAGATCAGTTTACTTGTATTCATAAATGGAATTTATTTTGAAATTTGGTTAAAAATACAGAATTTTTAATATATATTATTAGTTATATTACATAGATATAAATGATCTTATAAGGATCTTGGTTATATTCTATGATGATGACTCAGTAGATAAAAGTTAATGATAAATGTTTGGATTAACTTGGCGGTTTTGTTAATAATGAACTTGTTTTGTATTGTTGTTTTATATAATGAGTGTGTAAGGATTATATAACATTAAATAAGATAAAATACATATATTCTGATCTAGTCAAATCATTATAACAGATTCATGCCCAGTATTGAAGATAATAATGTAAATTGAAAACCCATCTTCCTAAAACGTGATAATTAACACATCTCGGATGGTGTTATCACTTATAGTATAAAAGGGGGGAAAGAAGAGATGATGATGGAATATTAAATTATTATAAAAACATTCATGTACATATAAGTAACTATTTTTTTCATGAATAATTGGATAATAAGCAGGGATAAGGTATAAGTGAGAAAGAATTTAAAAAAGAAGAAGATGAAATCTTACCTCTTGAATATTTCTCTTTTGAAACCTCCTTAAGGCTCTTAGAAGTGGTCTTTTTGTGAGACCAGAAGAACTATAATGTTTCAAGGGATGAGGATAATTTAATTTGGTGGATATTTTTTGAACAATAAGGAATATGGTTATGAAATTTGTGAAGGAAGGAACCTCCTTTTATAAGTGAGGTGAGGGGTAATTTAGGAATCACACAAATTATTAAAATATAATAAATATATTATAGGGATTAAGACACCCAAAATACCAAAAACTAAATAGGGATTATATTTTCCATGCATCCTTATCATGTTTAGACTTCTTCAACAATTTGGGGATTTTTAAATAATTTAATAAAATATTTTATTCATGAAAAAACATTTGTCATGAAAAAAACTATTCATATCTATGAAATTAAACACACCACAAAAAAGTTCAAATATAAAATAAAATTTAATTTTATATCATATAAATGTCATATTAATCTTTGGAATCTGTGAATTAGCTCTAAAATATAAAATTATATTTATTTTATTATTTTTAATTTCATTTATATGATTTATTCTTTAGTTAAGTTGATATTTCATCATATTTTTGGAATCCATTATGATATTAATCTATTGTCAAACAATTAAAAATAAAATTCCATGGGAAATATAATTGTATTTTCTTGACAAAATATATTTATGTTCAAATAAAACCTCTAGAAAATATCATATAACAATATTATTTAAATTATAAACTATAATGTGACAACCTAATTTTCTTTGGAAATAAAATATTATAAAGGCTTTAAAGAGCATCATGAGGGTCCAAAATTTCCCAAATTTGATTCAAAACTTGTTAATATTCAAAAACTGATTATATAAAAAAAATATCCAAAAAATGGTCATTTAATAATTCTTATAATTTTAATTAAATGCATTTTATTTATTTTTCTTGTGTTTGCTCAAGTGTCGCATAGAAGTTTCATAAACATTAATGTTTATTATATCATATATAAAAATAAAATATAAAATACAATCATTAAGGGAGATTAATTAGGTAAAAAATTAAATTATGAATTTATTAATTATTTATATTCACTCTTATACATAATAAGACGTCTTCTTAAATTTATTATTTGGTCTTTTCATGCCCTGTACATGCATTGCATAGAGATTTGGATAATACTCATGTTATATAACACTGAAATTATAAATTAAAAACAATAGAGTTAAATAATACAAAATAATTAATAAATAAGTCATGAAAAAAATTACCACTAAAATATTATATAAATTACCAATTTTGACTTTGTTACTACTACGCCGGCACTACGTCGACATTGATAATGACTTTTATACTTATCATGAAGAAATATACTTTTCCTAACCTAAATTAATTTTTTAAAATACTCTAATTGTAATATAATTAGTTTGTTATTATATTATTTAAATAAATTTTTATATCACAATAACTTCTTGATGATGTCATGAAAATTTCTGTATTTTATAAAAAACTGAATTTCTATTATTCAAAAAAAAATTAAACTATTTCACAAAAATCCCAAAAATTCATCCAACCAATTTTTGACTTCTATAATTCAAAAAAACTCCATTTTAAGAAATTAATTTTCTAAAGATGAAAATTTTTATTTTTAATTAAAATCTCTATTTACTCAAGAAATACCAATTTTAAAATTAAATATGATGTTTTAAAACATTGAAAATTAAATAAGGTCACATAAAATTACCTTATAATCATATGAAAATGAAATATTGATTCGTGAATACATTTGATGAAAATGGATTATCTTTTAAATTAATATATTAATTTATAATTATAATTCATTATTTATTTCACATTTGTTGGTCGGAGTGGACACTCCAGAGAGGGGGTGAATTGAGTTCCAATTAAAATTTCTGTTAAAATATAGTCTAGTTAAAATCCCCCGATTTATAAAATAAGTTAAACTGTAGTGAAATTATACAGAATGTAAATGTTCACTTAGTTTCTCAGAGATTTATTAGGTCTCAGTTAATTTAACCACAAGATCAAACTAACTTTTGAAGCTAACCTATTGATTTATAATAAGTGTAAACACTTGCTAATTTAACTATCAAAGTAGCTTCAAAATAGTTTTGTATTTCAAAGTAATAGCAGCGGAATAAATAAGATATATGTAGTATACTTTAAACTTAAATAAATTATGCACAACAGATATAAAAAGAGGTTCAGTCTCAAGCTGAGACTTAGTCCTCTTAAATATATATAAATTTGATCCACACCCCATATCGGGATTAACAACAGTTTTACAAAACTGTCCAGGCCACGCAGGGACCTCTGCCACTGTTCTTCATGGAAAAAAACAAAGACCAAGTCACACAAGGACCTCTTCCACAGTTGACATGGGTAAACAGAAGTAAAGAGAATTTGTGTGAGGATTTTGATATCCTCTAGTTGAGTTCACGAGACAGTGTGTGTAAAGATATACAGAGTACACCACACTGCTCGAAAGTTAATAAATAAATCACATAGAGAAGATAGATGAGAGTTTAGAAATCTCTAGTGATTATCAATATATCTCTGGACTCGTTGGATTCAGCAGGAATGCTTCTGAGTCCTCTGGTTTTTCTGTTGAAAAATAGAGTATCGTAGTTCAGCTTGTCTTCTTCAGAAGTGAGAAAGATATCTTGATTCGTCGTGTGTTCTTCAGCAGTATTGGATTGCACTCATGAGAGTTCTTTGGAAGACTTGAAATCTCCTTCTTGTCCAGGATTGTTCTACTTATTCAGTACAGTGCACTCGGGTGTATGTAAGTTCTTCGTGTTGTATATTCACACTTGCACACCACGTCTTTCTTGTTACCCGTTGTTCCTATTACACGTGTAATGCATTTCAATATTTCTTATATTCAATGAGTTATGGAAGTAGGAATGATTCCCTTTTCATAGGTATGAGATACGGTTTCTTGACATGCCAACAACTATCATTAAATAACATTAATTGCATTAAGTACAAAAAATATGACCATTAGCATTATTTAAATAATATTAACAAAAACTTAAGAAACGGTGTCATAGTGATTATGGAAACGGTGTCTTCTTCACGGTATGTGGTACACGGTATGAGCTTCATGGTGTCTGGTCATGGTGTCTGGTCACGGTGAGTCCTTCACGGTGTCTGGTCATGGTGTCTGGTTCACGGTGAGTCCTTCACGGTGTCTCTATACTTAGACAAATATCTGTATTTGGACTTAGACAGTAACATGAAAAACATGGATTAAGTTTAATCATGAGAGAGTAAAAGGGCTTGAATCATAAATATAAAGGTGTGATAATATATGTGAGATTTATGATCATGCATGAGACTTGTAAATAATAAAGAGAGTAATTAACATCATAAGATTTGTTATCAGTAAAACATGACGTGTAGTTATTATTGATATTGAAGAGCATTAGCAAGATGTGCAATGAAGATTGAGATTAATTAACAGTAAAGAGATTTGTGGTCATTAAAACATGATTAACATATGAGGAGTCCAACAATCTCCCCCTTTTTGATGATCACAAATCATATATTGGTAGAATATAAATGACATGTAAAATTACAGTAACTAGCATCCAAAGTAGGAGCAGTAGAAGATCTAGGCTGTAATTGGTCAAGAATGACTGGCCGGATCTGAGAAAGATCTTGACTAACTATCATGGCAGTTGAGGCTAAGGTAGGTAAACTAGGTCTAAGGGGTGCAGCAGCTGGAGAAACAATATCAGTACTCTATACTTGATGATACGGCTTCAAAAGATTGATGAAATCAGTAATGATTTCACCACCATACTGCATAGCCTTTTCAAAATCATCCTTATTCTCCAAGAATTTGTCCAACAATCTGGTGAATTCTGTAAGTTTCTGAACTTGATCTTTAAAAGCTTGGGTCACCGGAGGGATTCTCAAATTTTCCACAAGATATCTAAAGTGATATGTCATATCACATTGAGAGAAAATCCGGGAAAGATACAAATCTATTTTCTTGGAGATCTCTTATTGAGCATCATTGGCTATCTTATAATTAATCCTAACCAAGTCCAATGCTCTATCACTGTTCATAATCACTTCTGACAAAGAAGATAGATCCAAGCCACTAAAGGCATTCTGAAATTCTTCCTTTATTATGGATCTCAGCATAGAATCATCCAAAGAAGGTGTGGAGGTATGACTAGAAATAGGTGAAGCCTTGACAGCTTTGGTTAGAACTTTGATCTGTTTCAGAACTTTTTGCAGACATCCAGTGTATTCATCTGTAAGCTTATTCAGATTTTCCACAAGATCTCTCATGCGTTCCATCATCTTGGTGTTCCTTTTTTAAATATTTTCATCAAAAGATAGTAGGTATGGATGAACTTGAGACACAATCTCCCTATCAAGGAGGGAATCATAAGACTCAGGAGAAACAACAACAGGTGCATGGGCAGAAACAGGAGCAGGCTCTGATCTCCAACATAACTCATTCTGTAGACTTTCTACCATACTTTTCAGATTTGAAACATCAGCACTCAGCAGATTATTCTCTACTCTGACTTCTTGAATTTCTTGGATCATCCTTGGTTGAATATGCAAGATAATATTTTCCAAGAGAATTGATGCATCTTCATGACTTAACTGAGTCACTGGGCGAGGTTGAGTGGAGAAAATTTTCTCAACTCCAACTAACAAAGTATCTCCAAAAAATTTCAGATCATCTTTGGTCACAAAGGAGTGATGCTCAGGTAAGAATGTAGGTAAAGGTAGAGGTTCAGATTCTGGTTGAGGTTCAGAGTCATCTTCAGACTCAGATTTTGATTCGGATTGAGGTTGGGGCTCTGGTTCTGATTCTGGATGAGCTAAGGAATTCAGTTGAAATAGAAAAGAAAGATCCATTCCAGTTGTAGTCACTTGTTGTGACTCATTCACATCATAAAATCATGGGAACTCATACCGAGAGTGCACAGAAAATGTGATAGAAGTTTGAGAAGCTTCAGCAGATCCAGCTTCCACAATATCAAGGTTTTGAGGTTCCTCCCCCTCAACTTGTGCTTCCCTTCCAGAATCTTGAAATTCAGGAACATGGACAAGATCCACAGGGTCATCCCTAATCTCTTTAGAAAACTCTTGCCTTGCCAGCTGAAAGTCAATTTCCATCCTTTCTTCAATAGAGGGAATAATCTCAAGAACTGACTGTTCCATTGGCTGAACATCCAGACTTGCTTCTTTCTCAACAGAAATACCCTCTTCAATAAGATCTGCCTATAAGGTTGCTTGCTATTCTGAATTAGGAAAACCCAATTTCCTTGCAGCATTGGGATGATCTTCTTACTCATGAAGAAAAATTGAAGGAACCTTGGTCCTTTCCTTTTCAACAACAACTTTTTACTCTGGAGGTATTTCTGCAGGGATAACAGCAGGGACAACAACCCTTTCCTCTACAACCGGAACAGTTTCCATTAGAGGTATTAAAGGATCTTCTCTAGGTGGTACTTAAGCTATTACTTCTTCTTATTCTTCCTCTTCTTCTGAATACTCAGCCACTTCATCTAGTTCCAAACCAGGATCAGATAGATTTTTAGGCCTTCTTGGATAGTCAACAGGATTAAAATTTTATACAGTTGATCATTATCCTCAACCCATTTCTTCTTCTAGGGATTCCTGCTTATCTTCATTCTTCTAATGATAGGCATGGATAGGCAGAAATCAAGGTCCTCTAACTTTTCTTCATTCGGTCCAACCATACCTTTAGAAACTAACATAGCTGAAATCATCCTTGAGTAAATCAGGGAGGTGGATTTGTATGTTACTTTGATCAGCTCACAGATATGGTTGATAACATACTTACACAGATTGATCTTATGGCCATTCTTCAACAGGTGAATTAAGAACACATCCTGATACTTCACCATAGAAAAATCTCCTTTTCTTGGACTAACCAAATTCTGAACAAACTTGAACAGAAGTCTTCTCTCCCCATCTAGTTCAGCAACTATGGCCCTTCGCTTGGTGTCATTTCCAGTTAGACTTTCCAAAGCAGTCTCTAGGTCAAAGATGTTGGTTGTTGGAGGAGGGTCTCTCTGGTAATCTTCAAAAATTCCTTCATGTGGAATTCTTAGGCATGCAGCCCATAGCCTTGAAGAGAAAGAGCACTTAAGACCATCGATACAGCTGGTCACCATAAATCTTTCTCCAAACTCAAAAGAAAACTTCACATACGGATAGAATTGAGATACAAGCCTTGGGTAAATCGGTCTATTATGTCCAGTGAACCATTCAAGCCATCCTTGTTCTCTTAAAACTTTCAAAACTAAAGATCTGCTAGACAACATCCATTCAGGGCAAACCTCTTTTTCAGGTACAATTGTACAGCTTACTAGGTTTGGGTTTAGAGGTCCTTCGGGAGCTATCCTCGGTATCCTCTTTTGTTTCTTAGAGCGGTGCTTCTCAGACAAGGGTGAAGATGGAAGCTTCATCCTTGGCATTCACTAAAGGTTCGGGCGAGAGGGAAGAGAAGGTTCAGGAGAGAGTTCGGGTAAGGAATCAAATGAAACCTTTAAATTTTATCATTTAGGAATGTCAAACGTCATAAAAACAAAAACGCGGGAAATCAAATAGCGGTGAAATAAAAATTACCGTGATATGGGTTAAAATAAAAAAAACATAACTCTCACGGTGAGACTGTGAGTATTTTATATAGTCACGGTGAGACAGTGAGTTGTCAGACCGTCAACATAAAACAGTAACATAGAAACAGTAAGTATGAAACCGTAAAGTAAAGTACAGTAATGTATTAAACATTAAAATCAGTAAGATATTCATTTATAATTAATCATACCAATATCATGTATGATGTAGTCTAATCTTTCAGAATTTAATGGTTTAGTGAATATATCAGCAAGTTGATATTCAGTACCAATGAATTCCAAAGTGATATCACCTTTTTGATAATGATACCTCAAAAAGTGATGTATTACATCAATATGTTTTTTCCTAGAATGAAAAACATGATTCTTAGAAATATTAATAGCACTTGTGTTGTCACAATTTATTGAGACATGTCTGAATTGATATCCATAGTCTAGTAATGTGTGTTTCATCCACAAAATTTGTGCACAATAACTTCCAGCAGCTATGTATTCAGCTTCTGCAGTTGATAATGCAACCGAATTTTGTTTCTTACTACACCATGATACTAGTGACTTTCTTAAAAGGTGACATGTTCTAGAGGTACTTTTTCTTACTAGATTACATCCTGCAAAGTCACCATCAGAATAAATAACTAATTCAAATGATTGTCCTTTGGGATAGAACAGTCCTAAATTGGGAGTATGCTTGAGGTATTTGAAAATTCTCTTTACAGCATTTAAATGTGACTCTTTAGGGTTTTCTTGAAAATGATCACACATACACACACTAAACATAATATCAGGACGACTAGAAGTCAGGTAGAGTAGACTTCCAATCATTCCTCTATAAGTGGTTTGATCAACAGATTTACCATTTTCATCAAGATCCATCTTACTGGTGGTACTCATGGGAGTGTCACTACTTTTTGTGCTCTCCAATACAAAACATTTTAAAAGATCTCTAGTATATTTACTTTGAGTTAAAATAATTCCATCATCATTTTGAAAGATTTGAAAACCAAGAAAGAATTTAATTTCACTCATTAAACTCATTTCAAATTCATTTTGCATCATTTTATAAAAATCAGTACATAATGTAGTTTTTGAAGATCCAAAAATAATATCATCTACATAAATTTGTACAACTAAAACATCATTAGGAATTCATTTTATAAACAGATTAGAATCAGCTATTCCTTTTGTAAAAACGTTAGAAATTAGAAAAGTACTTAATCTATCATACCAAGCTCTTGGAGCTTGCTTTAAACCATATAAATCTTTTGATAGTTTGAAAATATGATTTGGAAAATGAGGGTTTGAAAATCCAGGAGGTTGTTCAACAAAAACATCCTCAGTAATATATCCATTTAAGAATGCACTCTTAACATCCATTTGATAGAGTTTGAAATTTAGATGTGCAGCATAATGAAGTAAAATCCTAACAGCTTCTAATCTGGCTACTGAAGAAAAAGTCTCCTCATAGTCAATACCTTCTTCTTGACTATAGCCTTGTGCAACTAGTCTAGCTTTATTTCTAACTATGTTTCCGGATTCATCTACTTTATTTCTAAACACCCATTTTGTGCCTATTGTGAAAGTGTCCTTAAGTCTTTCAACAAGATTCCCAAATTTATTTCTTTCAAACTGATTGAGTTCTTCTTGCATAGAAATTACCCAAAATTCATCATTAATACCATCATCAATGTTTTTAGGTTCAAGATGTGACAAGAAGGTTTGATGTTCAACCTAATTTCTAAGAGAATCTCTAGTATGTGTCCCTCTATCAAGATTTCATACAACAACATCTAAACGATGATTCTTTAAAATTCTAGTTGATCTATTAAAGGTAGGACTAGAAACATCAGGTTCACCAACAGGTTAGGAATCAACAGAAGCAGGTTCTGGAAAATTTCCAGAACTGGTTGTCTTTATAGCAGGTTCATTTGATTTGTCATTAAGGTCTAGAACAGATAAATCTTCTTCAAGATTTTCAAGAGAGGTTTTAGGCTCTTGTGGATCAGTTTCATCAAACTTGATGTGAACAGATTCTTCCTCACACATGGTTATTTTATTGAAAACTATATAGGATTTACTAGAAATAGAGTAACCTAGTAAAATTCCTTCATCACTCTTGGATACAAACTTGTCAAGATTATCATTGGTATTAAGAATAAAGACTTTGAAGCCAAATACTCTGATGTAGTTAACCTTAGGTTTCCTATGGTTCCACAACTCATAAGGGGTCCTCTTAATAACAGGTCTGATCAAGAGTCTATTGCTAATATAACAAGCTGTATTTACAGCTTCAGTCCAAAAATAAATAGGCAGTTCATATTCATTAAGCATGGTTATGGTAATTTCTTGCAGGGTTCTATTCCTCCTTTCTACTACACAATTTTTTTGAGGTGTCCTAGGGGAAGAAAAGTTATGACTATAGCCATTGTGTGAGCAATAGGATTCAAATTCATGATTCTCAAACTCATGGCCATGATCACTTCTTAGAGTTTTAATCTTAAGTCCACTAAGGTTATCAACATATTTGGAGTATTTAACAATGTAAGAACAAGATTCACTTTTGTGAGCTAGGAAGTATACCCAAGTATATTTGGAAAAGTCATCTACTAAGACATAGACATAGTGCTTCCCATTTAAGCTAGAAACTCTAGATGGTCCAAAAAAAATCTATGTGAACCAACTCGAGAGGTTGAGAAGTTGAAACTTTTTTCTTTGGTTTGAAAGAGATTTTGTGTCGCTTTCCCTTTTGACAGGGATTACAAACTTTGTCATTTGGAAACTCAAGTTTGGGAAGGTCTCTCACTAAGTTCTTCCTAGTAAGTTTTCTAAGTGAGTGTATATTGCAGTGTCCTAATCTTCTGTGCCAAATCCAAGACTCTTTATGAAAATCATTTAAACAAGTAATATTTTGCATGGCTAAAGAATTTAAATCAAAAGCATAAACATTTTCATTTCGCAGGGCAGAAAATACTAAAGCATTTTTAGAATTAAAAACATTGCAAGAATCATTTTCAAATTTAACATTAAAACCATCATCACATAACTGAGAAATACTTAACAGATTATATTTAAGTCCATCAATGAATAGAACTTTAGAAATTAATACCGAGTCAGTGTTACCAATCTGTCCTAAGCCGATGATTTTCCCTTTAGAATTATCACCAAAGGTGACAAAGCCTCCATCAATTCTGACTAAGCTTTTAAAGCATGAGAAGTCTTCTGACATATGTCTTGAATATTCACTTTCCAAGTACCAAGTCTTCCTACAGGAGCTCTTTAGGCATGTTTCCTACAAAACAGATTTAGATAGGAAATGATTTTGGTACCCAGATCTCTTTGGGTCCAGACAGGTTAGCAATCAAAGCTTTCGGTACCCAAATTTGTCTTATGGGTCTCATAAAATTTGTAGAATCAATAGATTTTGAAAGATAAACCCTATTAGATCTGTAATTATGAATATAACTAGTTGAAGCATATAAATATCCAGAACTAGAACTAGCAGTATTCTGTCCAGATTTAGGAATAAATCTATTCTTAGTAATCTGTCTCTATCCAGGTTTGTAGCGTATTCCAGTTGTGTATTTTGGTGCAACTTTCTTTCCTAGCATTTCAGTTAGTGTATCCTTTCCATTTGTGAATTTCTCTAAATCCTTTCTGAGTTTCTCATTAGACATTTTCAGTTCGGTGTTATCCTTTAACAGTTGAGCAGTTTTCTCCTTTTCAATAGTAAGTTCAGTTTTAAAAGTAGTAGTGAGAGCATGTTGTTTCTTTAATGATTTGTATTTATCCTTAATCTCTTTGCATGTCTCTTCCAGCATATTACAATATTCAAAAAATTCCTCACTAGTCATGTTTTCAGAATCAGAATCAGATTCTACACTATCTTCAAAGTAATAAGAATTTAAAGCACGAGTATCTAAGATTACCTCAAGTGTGTTTGTCATAAAACACATGTTTGCCTTATTTCTGGTTTCAGTCTCAGAAGCTTCAGATTCACTGGAGCTATCCTCAAAAGCGCTCCAAGTAGACTTTATAGCCTTTATGTACTTACTGTCCTTGTAATCATATTTCTTCTCGAATTTTATCTTTGGGAAATCTGCTTTAATGTGTCCTTTTCTTTTGCACTCATAACAGACAAATTCATCACTTTTATCTATCTTTTTCCAATCCTTCTTCCAATGTCCCTTATTGTCCTACTTTCCTTTGTAATTTGATTTTCTGAAGAATTTCTTTTTCCTATAAAACTTCTTAAACCTTCTGGCTATCTGATCCATTTCAGCATCACTATTAGAGTCTGAATTTTCACTGGTTGAACTGTCAGTAGGTATTTGAGCCTTATCATTATCCTTGCCCTTTGAAGCAGTAGTCTTGAAAGCCAATGATTTTCTCTTAGGATCCTCATCTTCCTCTTTATTCACCTTGAATTCTTACTCATACATCATAAGCTTACCAATGAGTTCTTTGACAGGTAGAGCAGCAATGTCACGTGACTCTCTGATTGAAACAGATGTGCATATCCATCGGTCTAGTAAACATCTCAGAATCCTCATAATTTGTTCCTTTGCTGGAACAGCATTTCCAAGTGAATTCATTTTATTGACTATCTCATTAAACCTGAGATACATATCATAAATGGGTTCATCAGTCTTCATTTTAAAATTATCATATTTAATAGTATAAGTATTTAATCTCATTTCTTTAACATTGGTTGTTCCTTCATGTGAAACACCCAAAGTATCCCAAATTTCAAAAGCATTTTTACAAGCAGAAATTCTGTTAAACTCTTCATCTCCTAAATCACAGTACATGGTATTTATGGCTTTACAATTATTATTGTATGTAGTCTTTCTAGGTTCATCCCAAGTGGATATAACAGTAGTGAGATGTTTATATTATGATTCTATGGAAGTCCAAATATCAAAACCTATGCTTTCTAAATGAATTTTCATTTTATGTTTACACTGAGCATAGTTTGTACCATTGAAGAAAGGTGTCCTGTTAGTAGCAGCACCCTCTAGTCTAATATCCATAACTAGATTTTAGAAAGATAATTCAAAGAGATAAAAATTTAGAACTAACAGAAATTTAATATCTTTAAAGATGCAACTAAAATCATATATGAAAAACAGAGTATTTCAAAAATCTTTGAACAAAAACTAAACCTCTGATACCAAATGTTGGTCAGATTGGACACTCAAGAGGGGGGGTGAATTGAGTTCCAATTAAAATTTCTGTTGAAATATTGTCTAGTTAAAATCCCCTTATTTGTAAAGTAAGTTAACCTGTAGTGAATTTATACAGATTGTAAATGTTCACTTATCTTCTCAAAGATTGATTAGGTCTCAGTTAAATTAACCACAAGATCAAACTACCTTTGGAAGCTAACCTATTGATTTACAATAAGTGTAGACACTTGCTAATTTAACAATCAAAGTAGCTTCAAAATAGTTTTGTATTTCAATGTGATAGCAACGGAATTAATAAGATATATGTAGTATACATTAAACATAAATAAAATATGCACATTAGATATAACAAGAGGTTCAGTCTCAAGCCGAGACTTAGTCCTCTTAAATACATATAAATTTGATCCACACCCTGGATCAGGGTTAACAACAGTTTTACAAAACTGTCCAGACCACGCTGGGACCTCTACCACTGTTCTTCATGGGAAAAAAACAAAGACCAGGTCACACAAAGACCTCTTCCACAGTTGACGTGGGTAAACAGAAGTAAAGAGAATTTGAGTAAGGATTTTTATATCCTCCAGTTCAGTACAAGAGACAGTGTGTGTAAAGATATACAGAGTACACCACACTTCTCGAAAGTTAATAAATAAATCACGTAGAGAAGATAGATGAGAGTTTAGAAAGCTCTAGTGATTATAAATATATCTCTGGACGCATTGGATTCAGCAGGAATGCTTCTGAGTCCTCCTTTGGTTTTTCTGTTGAAAAACAGAGTGTCGTAGTTAATTTTGTCTTCTTCAGGAGTGAGAAAGATATCTTGATTTGTCGTGTTTTCTTCAGAAGTATTGGATTGCACTCATGAGAGTTCTTTGAAAGACCTGCAATCTTCTTTTTGTACAGGATTGTTCTTCTTGTTCAGTACAGTGCACTCGAGTGTATGTAAGTTCTTCATGTTTTATATTCACACTTGCACACCGCGTCTTTCTTGTTGCTCGTTGTTTCTGTTATGCGTGTACTGAATTTCAATCTTTATTATATTCCACGAGTTCTCGCAGTAGGAATGATTCCCTTTTCATAGGTATGAGATACAGTTTCCTGACATTCCAACAACTATCATTAAATTACATTAATTGCATTAAAAACAACAAATATGACCATTAACATTATTTAAATAATATTGAAAAAAACTTAAGAAACTGTGTCACAGTGATTATGGAAACGATGTCTTCTTCAAGGTATGTGGTTCACGGTATGAGCTTCACGGTGTCTGGACACGGTGTCTGGTCACGGTGAGTCCTTCACGGTGTCTGGTCACGGTGTCTAGTTCACGGTGAGTTCTTCACGGTGTCTCCATACTTCGACAAATATCTGTATTTGGACTTAGACAGTAATATGCAGAACATGGATTAAGTTTAATCACGAGAGATTAAAAGGGCTTGAATCATAACTATAAAGGTGTGTTAATATATGTAAGATTTATGATCATGCATGAGAATTTTAAATAATAAAGAGAGTAATTAACATCATAAGATTTGTAATCAGTTAAACATGATGTGTAGTTATTATTGATATTGAAGAGCATTAGCAAGATGTGAAATGAAGATTGAGATTAATTAACAGTAAAGAGATTTGTGATCCTTAAAACATGATTAACACATGAGGAGTCCAACAACATTAAAATACCAATGCTTAATTTTTAATTTTTAAAATATTCACTATCATTTAAAAGGTGCCTGAATTCTTTTTTTACATACATTGGTGAGGTACTATTCATATGGTTACATACTATTCACAAGTTCTAAGCTACTATTAATAAGGGGACATTACTATTCAAAGAACTATTCATAAGGGTAAATTACTATTCATAATGGTCAATTTAATATTCATAAGGGTGTATTACTATTCATAAGGGTCTATTTACTATTCATAAGGTAAGTTAATATTCTTAAGGGTATGTTACTATTCAAAAAAAATATGTGTGTTCCATCAAACTCCAAAATTCACCCTAAACACAACCCTGTATGTCAGATTTTCAAAATTCAAATCATAGTGAAGGAAAATTTATGTTTACTAGATATGTCAAAACAAAGTGGTGCTTGTTGAGACTTAGTGTTTTATATATTCAATATTAAATTTATTTTAACAGTATTAGGGTGTTACAATCATACATATTCCTACACAAACAAACCCCCTGAGTCAACCTCATAAACTCAATTGATGTCTACTATATAAGCATCTCAGGCTAAAATTACTCTAAAAACCTCTCCTAAATTCCTTCCAGTCCATAATATCGAGTTTTCCATCCCAATTCTAGATGTCCAACCAATTATTCACCTATCCACATAACATATATTAATGTGGTTTTAATATTTTCTCAATTGGAGATTCTAAGTGGTCAATACTCTTCTAGATAGATTCAATCCATAATTCAACTGCCTCAGGTTTACCCTCTTCTGTAAATGTCATAGGGTGATGCAACTGGAACTCCCGAGTCAAGTTTGAATTATTATTAACAATCCTCCCTTGGTATCTTTATATAAACTTCATTAATCAAGCAATGTTCTCATAGAACCACACTTTTTCTTCCTCACCCAGCACTATCGGTTCCTCATGTTCCACCATTGGAGGCACGTTTCCAGCCATGTCCTCCTGTCATCCTATCATCAAACACCATCATAGATTCATATATTTACAATGTAAAAAACACATCATTGAACATATAACAAAATATTAACACATTTAAAGAAGAGGGATTCCCAATAAGCCACAAAATTTCATCCCCCATACCCTATGATGTGGTCAAAACTCAGGTGTTATCACTACCCTTTACCATCCAACATCATGGTCATGATTTAGATTGGGTAAACACATTCTCATATTTTGGTATCTCTATAAAAACGTCAATTTCATATTAGGAACCATTATTATGTCAACTACATAGTCACAGGGAATCATTTCAATTTCAACAACATAACTAAAACCTTCTCGTTTGATCATGACTAAAATTGATAGATTTCACAATAAATACTTAATTCTTAAAATGATACAAGCATACTAATATTGGGATCCATACGAGGTCCCTATTCAAATCTCAAAATATATTTGAAACAATGTCCACATCACAGAACAAGTGCATCACCCTTGTTGAAATAACATTCATCCATAAAAGAAAACACCAATAACAATCATCCCACCTTGGGTACTTGTGTTTTCCATCATCCATGGGTTAGTTACTCCAACGAACTATCTCATGTCCTAGGCCCAAATCGTCCAAGTATCCTTTCTACATTTCCTAAATAGTATTAAAAAATATCCTTATTGATACCACATTTAAATGTCCAGACCCTCGTGATACATATTAGTTTCCCGATATAGCCAGTAACATGACCTCAAGTCAGCCTTCCCTACACCAAACTATGCCGACTAGTAGCGAGGGTATAATTTATAGTATTTGGAGACTGTAGCCTCCTTATAAATGAAGAAAAAAATAAAAATAAATAAATAATAACCATATAAAAATTACCATAACCAGAATAAAATTAGTATAACATGATGACCAAAACAAAAATACAATATCCAAAACTAAACCATAGATATATCATTCCATAATAACTGTCATGTCTTTAATAAAAAACCAAAATAAGTACACTGACACTCCCAAGTGGATCCCAACACTAATGTGGATTCCCTCATCCATTCTCCATCCCAACTCAGAAATCAAACAAACAGATTTTACCCATATATTTTCCTACAAAGATGAGGTCTATTCAGGTTCAAATCTAGAAGACTGAGTAGGTTGTGAGTAAAACTAATTTGGTCACAACTAATGGTGTCTAAAAAAATATAAAGTCTATAACAGTGTATGAATTTGTATAAAGAATCGTGTAAAAAAGTAAAATGTTATCAAATTACATTATTCTTTAATTAACCACATAATTTACTTAGGTTTAAAACGAAATCCAAAACATCAATACCGGATTCAGCCTGTGATGGAGTCTGAACCATATCACAAAGGGAAAATCACTATTCACTATAATACCAGGCTTTCATTTATCATTCAATTTGAATTTAAAAGTTAATTCTAATTTGAACCACAGTAAAATGCCAACATTTTGGGCCTAGAATTCCATGGCTAGGACCCCATGGGTATTTTATGCATCAATCTGGGGCCCACAACCATCTTATCAATCAATTACACATGGAATTTTGAATCATCTATCTATGTCCCATAATCATTTATCAATCAATCTCGTGTGTTATTTTAAATAATATTCATGTATCCAATACTAATTTAGCACATGCATTCATCTGGGTCTAAATCTCCATGTCTAGAACCCCAAGGGTATTTAAGGCATCTTTATGTGTCCCACAACCAATTTATCAATTAATCCACTCCAAATCCCATTTTTCAATGAGGTTAATCTCCATTAACCCTATCATTGACATTTAACATCATGTTATATCATTTGATTATCCAAAAAAATATTCATCACTTTAATTCACAAGGAATAATATAAATAATTCACTATAAACCCCTTCGTCAACAATTAATCAAACTAAAACATTAACCGTTCAATGTCATTCCAAACATCTGTCAATTACTATTAATCACACAATTCAAAATTCTATTGATAAATAAATTCCACATTCCCACATATTTACAAATTAAAAAATATCATTAATTTACCAATTTCATAACCCCATTAATCAATCCATTCTACAATCCATTGATTAATTAATCAACCAAATTAGTTAATGTAATTCATTATAAAATTTCTAAACATTCAATATAGATTTAATAATTAAATAAGCATAATTGTGATCAATACTTTGGGTATCTAATAATAGACTACCAACTTCAATATATTTGATGGATAGTGAACAAAGGAAACCCCCAAACTAAAGCAGAATGTTCAATTGCACAATCAAGAATGATATATAGATCCAAAACCTAGATCCAAGATCAAACAGAATTATATCTATCATATCCTGGATCAAATCAATTTAAAATGGATAACAAAACATTCCACTTTTCTATGAAGAGAAATTAAAGATAAAATAATCCAAATGGGAGAAATTACATTCCTAGAGAGGTGTAGATTCTTTAATATGGTCTTTGATTCATCAACAATAATGTTCAAAAGGCCTTATTATCCATTCAAGAGGCTCCAAAATTGAAGGAAAAACATTTGTGTTGGGTGGGGTAAAATGGGGTTAAAACCAAGGGTATTATATTTTTAAAATAATTTTCAAGGGAATTTATTTCCATGTTTATATTTCCTAAGAAAGGGCATATTGTTTTCTAAACACTGTTCCCTAACTGTATACCTCACATAGGGGTTTCATAATCACTACTAAGAGGGTGCATGGTTTTCCTGACCTATTTTTAACCGTGAAATCCCCATCTGGCTCGGGTTTCATGGTTTTTTGGGTAGATTTCATTGTTTGGGAAAACTATGTGCTAACAGTGCACATCCCAAACCCCCACCGAAAATCTCTAAATTCATCCAAAAGCTCCCAAAACTAATCCCCAGACAAGATATACAAATGATAAGGTATAATATTTCCCGAAATAAATTCTTAATCTATCTCCAATAAAATTTTAGGACCATACATTTTGAAAACGAAAATAATAACATTCATAAAATATTTTTTGAATTTGGACATGGAGGAGAAAGCTTTTCGAAAGAAAATATTAAATCAATTTTTTAAAGGAAAATCATTTAACTTGTATATTGACTCCTTTAATAGTTTCTATAACTCCTAAATAATAAAATTATATTATTATTTTACATGATTAAAATCATTTTTCATGTTTTTTACATTATAATTATTACATTCATTTCATTTATTTCCCTAACTTATTTAATTACTAAATTAGTTTAGCTTTTATTATAGGTTTTGAGAATGTTATGTTCATAATCCAAAAACAACTTCAGTAAGTTGACCATGGTCAAAGAGGCTAGGGTTACATAATTTATATAATATTAATAATGAAATAATTTTAATTTTTGGACATAAAATATAATTTTAAAATCGTTAATGAAATTTGGACCTGAAAAATTAATCAACTCACTTCGAGGAGGTGGTAATTCCCATGTACAGATGAGCATCATTATCATTTTATCTTGGATGGAAAGGTAACTTGTTAAGTAACATAATATATTTAAATTGTTTTAATTATGTCATGAATATCATACATATTAATAGAATCCATTACAATAACCTTCCATGTTTGGTTTTGAAGAAAAACAAAACACATCACTTCATGGTGGTGGTAGTTCACACATATGTAGGAGTGGAATTTTCACTTCCAATGTGGTGGAATTGGAGATGAAACCGGATTTTGAAATCAACATAATTACATTTTAGTATATGTAATATATTAATTTTTTTCATATTAGTGAGGTTATATACTATTTTAATGTGGTGGAATAAAAAATAAAATTAACTATTTTTGGTTAAAAGCTATATCTCATATTCAGAATAACTCTATTAGATTACAGATTAATACTTTTAGAGAGGTATTTTTGTTATACTAGTATAAGGATCCAACCTTAAAATTTTTGTAATCTACTAAATTCCTTTAGATGTCAGTTCTCTACAAACCAAAAGATCATTTTAGTTTAATGTTTCATAAATTTAGGACATAACTCATACAAATCAACCCATATGCTTAAAAAATGGATAACACTAAAACAATATCATCATTTTCATAATACAAAATTTCTTAATAAAACATGAAATCTATTCCTGAAATTTCTTCACAACATTCATCTTGGATTCCCCTATCCTCTTACCAATCTGTAATCCTTGTGAATTTTTTTTAACCTGGGATGAGAAAAAAAATCTCAGTAAGTGATATAAAATGTACATAATGAAACATTGCCCAAGAACACTTATAGACATAGGAAAACATCTTCACAAGATATAATTTTCATGCATGAATTATCTTATACATACATTGTGAAAACATGTGATTTCCATAAAACACAGAAAATATAAATAAACCCATTGAGGTATTTTGGGGTATTAAATACTTTTTATTTCTAACCCATATAGCTACCATATGATTTTTATCCCTCACATATACCTTACAATGTAACCCTTATGAAAACCTTATGATGCAACCCTCATGGCTACCTTATGGTTTAACCATTGCAGTCACACATAGAGTAACCATACGGTCGACCTCCATCATAAACATAACCAATGCATTGGAAGAAGATATAGGTCCCAAAATTTATCATAAATCATTCTCAAGAACCATAAAATATTCATAAAACAATAATACTTTCATAAAAATGTTCCCTTCAATTTTGTAAAAAAGGAAATTTAGAAGAGGATTTCTAATGAAAAGTCACATACAAGTTCTATATAATTTAATTGTGAATTGATTAAATGAAATGAATATTTATATTAATATTAAATAAAAATTATAAAACATAATATAATCAAATTTTCTTTCTCAAATAATCTTATCATGACAAAATCATTGATGTTTTTGGTTAACCTGAAAAATGAAAATTGTGTTATGAATTCCCTTACCTAGGTTTGGTCTTAATAAAAATGTGTTTATACATCAAATGTGATGGTTAAAAGAGTATTATTAATATTTCAAACAAACATGTTAATTTTTATAACACATATTGTGATTATTTTATAAAATCATTCCACTAATTTATTAATAATTTTTTTTATTTTCATTGTTTCTAATGCATTTTTTACATGGTTTCCATGGTCATTTTGTAAAGTATTTTCTTATCTAATGGTAGAAAACATCTAGAAGTGGAATGAAATGGTATTAATTTGTTAATAAAATATTAAAGGATACCAGAAATAATTTTTTTAGATATGATGATGAATCATTAGATAAAACAATAACAATGTTCATTTAGATCATTTTTTTGGTTCATCGATAATAATGAACTCATTTAATATTACTTCCAAAATGTAAAAAAAGTTACATAATACACTTTAAAATCTATTTCAACCATTAAAATGGTTTTATGGCCATCCATGAAGGTAATAATAGAAAAATGGAAAACACGTCGTCTATGATGTCGGTAAATCACACATAACGAATGATGTTTTCATTTTTAGAATAAATTATAGAGGAGAGGGAGTTGATGGTGATTTTTTTCATAAAATTGTAAATATTATGATATATATATAAGATATTTTAGTTTTTATAACTCTTAGATAAGTGGATATGACAATATTATTAGAATATAAAAAGAAATTAAAACAGAATATAAGAAAATAAAAGTGGATTTTTACCTCTTGAATTATCTTCCTTGATAGCTTCTTCAAGGCCCTTGGTTTTGGAGTTTTAGTGAGACTGAAAGGCCTCGGATGTGGGTAAGAGTCTTTGGAAGGTATGTTTTATGAAATTTAGTAGGATATAATGATTTGAGGTGTGTGGGGAGGAGGGTGTGAGGGGAGGTTTTTATAGTCAAGGAGAGGAAGGGTTTTTGATAAATTTATTCATTAGTTTATTATTTAGGCACAAAGATATGAATATTTTGATAATTATCATAAAATATATTAAAATGATGAAGTATAGTTCTATATTTTGGGCTTTAATCAGCCTTAAATCATCTATGATTTAGTAAATAATGTATTTATCTTATATCGTAAATTACTGTATTTCACTATTCACCAAAAATTCAAGTATTTTTGAAAAATCCTAAAAATTTACCTTAACCATTTTTTAATTTGTATAATTAGAAAAATGAACTCCATTTTTTAAAAATAAATATCAAAATATGATATATTGATTTTTTAATTAAAATCATAATTTATTTAAAAATACAAGTTTCGAAAACTCTAACTGATTTTATAACACTTTAAACAATTAATTAATGTCACAAAAAATTATCTTATAATAATATGGAAAGACATATAAATTTTTTATTAAATTTTATGAAATTATATTTCGTTTCAAATCATTTTATTAAATATAAAATTTTAATTGAATTTTTAGGAATTAAAAAAATACAAACACTGAAATTATCATTTCCAAAACATTTATTTACTTATTCCATGATGTAAATATATCATGATTACACTTATATAGTACAAAAATTTTATTTATACTCTCATAGGAGATATTTCTACTTTATTGGCCAAAAATACAATTCTTAAAGGTCATTTTACTATTCCTAAGGTCAAGTTACTATTCTATCAGTATAAATTCCTTAATTTACATAAATACCACATTTGTCATTATAAATTTATAAGTAATTTGACTATTTAATTCTAGAGTGAAAAGAAATTATTTTATAAGTACCTTGGTTATTACATTCTCCCCATCATCTGGAAATTTCATCCTCGCAATTTTAATTTATTTATTAAGCAAGTGAGGGTACCTTTTGCTCATAACATTTTCAAATTCTCATGTTGCATCTTCAGCCTTGTGGTTGCTCCACAAAACCTTAACCTATTGGATTACCATATTTCAAAATACTTTCTCTCTATGATCAATAATCTAAATAGGTTTATATTCACAAGAAAGACTCTCTTCCAATTGAATAAATTTTGGGATCAAAACATGAGACGACTCTGGCACATGCTTTCTCAACATTGAAACATGAAAAAACAAATTGTACCTAAGATAAACTCTGAAGAAAATATAATTGGTACGAAATTGTTCCAACATTCTCTTGTATTTAATAAGGTCAAATGAAACATGGACTTTTCCTTCATTTCTTACCAAAATGCATAATACTTTTCTATTCTGATATTCTACAAAAACGTGATCAACAACCTCAAAAGAGAAGTCCATTATACTAAGATCATTATAACTTTTATGCCTTATCTGTGCTATCCTCATGTGTTTTTAGATCATATTCACTATTTCATCCACTTCCTCTACTAATTATTTTCCAATCAAATTCATTTCCCTAAATTCATAACAAAAAAGAGGGAGTTTGAAACCACTTTCCATATAATTATTTAGAAGGTTACATCTATATACTAGAATGAAAACTGTTATAATAAAAACAATCAACTAATGAAATATGTTTCTCCCAACTTCCCTGATAGTTTATTTAAAAATCTTGAAACATATCCTCCATGTTCTAAATTTTTCTCTTGGATTTTTCATCATATTGAGGATGAAAAGTTGTGCTGAAATTTAATTATGTTCCCAACAACTTGTGAAGGCCTTTAAAAAAATCCATAAGTGAACCTGGGATCATGTTCAGATACAATGGAAAGAGGAAAATCATGTAACTAGAAACTATCTTTGAGGTACAATTGAGAAAAGTAATCCAAAGGCATAGAACATCAAATAGGAAGGAAATGAGAATATTTTTTCCACTGATGAACAGTAACCCAAATCACATTGTTACTTTGAATATTATTTGGTATTCCAACCATGAAGTCCATGGATATATTTTCCCGTTTCGACTCTGGCACTGGAAAAGTATAATGAATCCCCTTTGTTAATTTTCACTCTTCTTTAAATTGATGACATTCCAAACATTTCATGGTAAAATATTTAACATATCTCTTCCTTCCATCCCACCAGTAATAATCTAGAGGGTCACTGTAAATCTTAGTACTACCAATATGAATTGAAAATAAAGATCTATGATCTTTACATAAAAACTCTTTCTTCATCTATGAATCAAAAGGCACACATTACCTATTTTAAAATCATAAAACACAATATTTATCAATGATAAATTCGGTAAACTGTCCCCTTTTAACCAATTATACTATTTTATTTAACTAATGGTCTTCCATATATGCTTTCTTAATTCTATCTAATAGAGATAACTTCACTAACACTAGAAACAAAACAATGGAATGTCATGCATCGAAAAACTCTAAGAGAAAATTCATCAAATCATTAGTCAATGGATCTTCATCCAAACACGCAATGGTAAATGATGCATCATGTTTTCTACACAAGGAATCTACAAATTTGTTTTCTAATTCCAAGATGGTAATTTATTTTTTAATAATAATCCTTTATCAGTTCAGTCCATCTTCTCTACCTCAAGTTTAATTCTATCTATGTGAATATATACTTCAGAATTTTATGGTTAGTATATATTTCACATTGGCTCCATATAAATGATGCCTCCAAATTTTTAAACCAAAAACCATAGCTACTAATTCCAAATAATTTGTGGGATAATTTAACTTATAGGGTTTTAGTTTTCTTGAAGCATAATAAATTACCTGATCATTCTACATCAGAAAATAACCAAGTTCCTTCAATAAAGCATCACTGTACATGAAAAATTCACCATTTATTGAAGGTAGGGCCAAAACTAGGGAATTTCGTAATCTATTACTTAGATCATGAAAACAAACATCAAATTATTATATATAATTAATTTTTACCCCTTTTATGTTAACATAGTTAGCATGTTTGATTACTGTGCAATGTTTTTAACAACCCATCAGTAATAACCTACTAATCCAAGAAAACTACGAATCTCTTTAACATTTGTAGGTCATTTCCATTCATCAACCACTTTTTGTGCAGTATCATCGATTATTCTATCCTTATTTAAAATATTCCCATGAAATGAAATTTATTGCAACCAAAAATCACATTTTCTAAATTTTCCTTATAACTTATTTTATTTGGTTGTTTTCAACACAATATTTAAATTTTTTTCATGATTCACTAAACAATTTGGAAGGACCAAAATATCATTAATAAAAACAACAAAAAACACATCCAATTATTCATAGAATATTCTATTCATATTTTCAAGGAATATAGTAGGGTAATTTTTCAATCCAAATATTATAATAAAAAACTCATAATTCCCATATCTAGTAGGAAAATGTATTTTTTTTAGAATTTCATCCTCCTTCAACTTCATCTGATGGTACCAAGATCTTAACTCAATCATGTAAAAATACTGATCTCCCATGATTTGGTAAAAAAATCATATATATGAGGAAAATTATACTTATTATTAATATTAATGTTATTACAATATCTAGAATCATTGGAAAGTCTCATCGAACCATCTTTCTTTTTTAACGAACAAAATAGAAGCAACCCATGGGGATGTTCTAGGATGAATGAATCCTTTGTCATGACTCTCATGTAACTGAATTTTCAATTCATGATGTTCCACTTGAGCTATTAGATAAAGGAATTGTTATATTGACTTTGCATAATGTTCTAATTCATTAGTAAATTCAACTTCTTGGCTAGGTATAACATAGGGAAACTCATCAAGATAAACATCCATTTATTGATTTACCACTAAAACATCCTTAATCTAAAAAGTTCCCTTATTTTCAATAATATGAGGAAAATAGATTTCATTTACATATTTTAACAGTTTTTTTAGTATCATGATATGTTATCAATTTTATAGGTTTATTCTTTAGTAAAAACTGAATCTCTTTCCGAAAAAAACTTCCTCAGCTATACAATCAATATTAGCATGATAAACAGAAACCCAATCCATACACAGAATAACATAAAACTCCCCAATGATAAAACAACATTTTTTGCAGGTAATTTACTTCCACAGACAAAAACAGAAAGTCTATTATAATTTCTTTTTTTGTTTAATATTTCCTTTATTGTTTTAACCATGATTTTTGGTCACATTTCTAGAGGTGAAATTTCCAATTTACCAGAAAATTTTACCGAAATAAATGAATATGTAGACCTCTTATCAAACACATCATTAGAAAAATATTATTAAATAGAAAAGTACATGATACCACTTTATTATGTTGCCCAACATCTACTAATATATTCAGTCACAAAGGATCTCACTACACATTTATTCTTATAATCTCACTACATTCGATCCTTCATATCATTCTTAGGGAAAATATTTTCTTAATGATACATCTCACCCCATTTACAACACTATAAATGTTTCATATCTTAATCAATTTTAGGTTTGTTTTAATTATAATCTAGGGACAAATTTCCAACCATAACACATCGAGAACACTTCCTAGTTCTATTAAGACAAACCCCAGGGTTCTTTATACCACACATTTCAAAAACTACAAATTTTACTTTCTTAACATTAGATTTATTTGATTAATTATTACCCATAACATTCCATTTGGTCCTCTTCTTCTTGTTTCTTTTTTCGAAGTACATGGTATAATCAATAAACTTCATTTCTACCCTCTTATAACATCAAAAATGTTCCTCATAACTGTTTAATTCATGGGAGGCCAATTCCATTCAATATATTAGTTTCAATAATGAGTAAATATGGTTGATTTTTCTATCAAGATCCTGAATAATATTTGGATTATACCTTTCCAATTGGGTGATGTTTTCTTCATAAATAGCCACTAAATAATCCTCATTTTAAATCAATTAATGTAATTGTTTATCTAACATGAGTCAAACTACTTTAGTAAAAGATTTATAAATTCATCATATTCTACGGTATCAATATCATCACTATCCCTAATATTCTTGACTATTGACTACCACTGGTCATCTTCACCTTCCAAAAGATAAATGTAAAAACTAAATTTTTGATTATCTAAACACTTCATAACATATAATATCTTTTAAAGGTCTTTAATCCAACCTTCATTCACTATTAGTTCCAAATATCCACTTAATGTATAAGGTTTTTTCCACATAAAATGTTCAACTATTGTCATGTTTCTTCTTATTTTCTCTGGTTGTTATCATGCATGGATTCCACCACCATTTATAGCATGTTTCAAATGATACATCACTATGAAAAACTATTTGGTACCAATTCCCACCATTCCTAGTTGCAGATTTAGAATTATATCATCATCTCAGTTCCTTTGTACTTCAGCTTCCGTGTCTGTGGAAAACATATTTGAACATACATATCTTAGATGAAGAAAAATAGAAATCTTCAGATGCTATATCATTTCAAAATCTACATAATGTAAAAATAATTTATTATATTCAATTAAAATCATCTCAATCCATAATGTTATCTAAACCATTCTTTGATACCAAATATAAGGACTCAGCCTTAAACATTACAAATCTAGTAAATTCCATTAGAATTAAAATATTTGTGTACCAAAAGATCTCTTTACTTTGAAGTTTTATAAATTTAATACATAAATCATACATATCAACCCATAATCATAAAAAAGTATACGACATAAAAAATATCAATTTTTTCATAATATAAATGTTTTTAATAAAACATGAAATCTATTAATTAGAATTATTCAAAACATTCATCTTGGCATCTATTTTTATCTTACCCATCCTTAAAACCTATAAACAAAATTTTAAAACTTGGAATGAGAACAAAAATTATTAGTAACAAATATAAAAATAAGGAAATAAAATGTTAGTCAATGAATCCTTATACACATATGAAAACATTTTCAAAAGATATACTTCTCATTCATAAAGTATCTTAAACCTACATTTTGAAAACTTGTCACTTCCATAAAACATAAAAACATAAACGAAACTATATGGGTATATTTGGGAATTAATTAATTATTATTTTTAACCCTCATATCTAACATATTATTTTTAACCCCCACTACTACATGAGAATGTAACCCTTATGGCTACCTTATGATATAACCCACACGGGTACCTTATGGTGTAACCATCTCAGTCACACTTGGAATAACCATATGGTTAACGACAAATATAAACATAAAAAATGAATAGGAGGGATATATAGTTCCCACCCTTCATCATAAACATATTTCAAGAACCATAACATAAGCATACAATAAGAATTCTTGTGTAAAATAATTCCCTTGAATTTTGTAAAAATGGAAATTTAAAAGAGGATTTTAAAAGAAAAGTCCCTAAAAAATACTATATAATTAAATAAAGAATTGATAAAATAAAACAAATGTATATATTAACTATGAATACAAATAATAAAACTTTATATAATCAAATATCATATCACAAATAATAATAGCATGACAAAATCATTGAAGTATAAGGTTAACACAAAGAATTGAAATGAGGTTAATAATTCCCTCATCTCAGTTTCATCTTACTTAAACATTGTTTAAACATCTTGTATAGTGGTTAAAATGGTGTTATTAATTTTTTAAATAATCACATTCATCTTTTACAACAACTTATATTATCATTTTATAAAATAATTCCACATTTTTATTAATAAAATTTTGTTATTTCCATTATTTTGAGTGTGTTCTTTACATGGATTCCATGGTCGGTTCGTAAAGGATTTTCTTTTAAATGGAAGTAAAACTAAAAAAGGTGAATGAAATGGTATTGATATGTCTCATGAATATTAAATTACACAATAAGACATTTTTTCAAATATGATTATGAATCATTAGATAAAACATTAATGATATTTAGTTAGTTCATTTTGGAACGTCTTTGATAATCACGAACTAATTTAATATTATGTATTTATGTTAATTACATAACATAAAACAGGTTATATAATACACTTTACAATATGTTTCAAAATTTCTAATGGTTTTATGACCATACATGAAGGGGGTAATATAAAAATGAAAAAACATCATCCATGATGTTAGTATATCGACACATCAAAAATGATGTTTTCATTTTTAGAATAAAAGATAGAGTAGAAAAAGTTGATGACAAATTTTTCAATAAACATGATAATATTATATTATATATAATATATTTTTGTTTTCATACCTCTTGGATAATTTTATATGAGTAGAGTATAACAATTTAAAAAGAATTATAAATAAAAGAAATTAAAATGAAAGAGGATTTTTACCTTAATAATTCTCTTCCTTGAGAACCTCCTTAAAGCCCTTGGTTTTGGCCTTTTGGTGAGATCATAAGGTCCTAGAAATCGGGAAGAGTATTGGGAGTAGATTGGTATATAAATGAATAAATATACAAGGCTTTGAGGTTTTTGTGTAAGAGGTGGTGAGGGGAGGTATTTATAGTTGAGGTGAGGAAGATTTTTTTATTGATTTATTTTTTAGTTTATTATTTTGACTCAAGAATATGAATAGTTGTGAGAATTATATTAAAATATATTATAATGATTAATGAGTGTTCTATATTCTGGTATTTCATTATCCTTACAAAATATATGACTCAATAAATAATTTATTCCTCTTATATCATAAATTATCGTATTTTACTATTCACAAAAAATTCACGTATTTCAAAAAAATACGAAAATAGCACCCTAATCATTTTTTGATGTATAGAATTTAAAATCAAACTCATTTTTTTAAATTATTCTCTAAATATGTGGAATTAAATTTTTAATTAGAATCATAGTTTATTTTAAAAATACATGTTTTTAAAACTATAACTGATTTTATAACACTTTGAAAAATTAATTAACAACTCATAAAATTATCTTCTAATCATAAGACAACAAAAAAATAATTTATAACTGTATATTATGAAATTATATATCATTTTAAATATTTATATTAATTATAAAATTATGATTAAATATATATGACTTATAAAAATACGCACAATTAATTTATCTTTTTCAAAACATTTATTTATTTATTCCTTGATATAAATATATCATGATTACACTTATAAGGAACATAAATTTTATTTGTACTATAATATGTGAGTTTATTATTATATTGGACAAAATTACTTTTTTAAAGGTTATTTTACTATTCTTAAGGTCTTGTAATGATTCCATCAATATAAATTCCTTAATTTCCATAAATACCACTTATTTCATTATACGTTTATAAAGAATTTAACTATTTAATTTATTATTTAAAAGAAATTATTTTATAAGTACTTGGGTTATTAATAATAAAACCTATAAGACATGGGTAAGAAGGTTGGGAAGGGATTTAGGTATATAATGGATGAGATAAATGGATCCATAGGTGTAAGAATGAGGGTAAAAGAGGTTCCCTTTTATATGTGAGAGAGATAGAAATATTACAAATACCTGAAATATCAATATAAAATATGTGTTTATATCTTGTAAAATTTCTCCAAAGATCCATATATTATAATAAAATGATGATATATTCAAAATAGAGACAACCAATAAAATTTATACCTAATTAAGAAGCATTTTGAACCTTGTCTTTTAGTTTAACTGCCTCATTGACCCATTTTACCATAACCATGGTAATAAAAATATTAATCTATATTTGTAATGAAAGTAATTTTAAAAATGAAAAATGAAACCTAAATGGATCATAAATTACATCCTCTAAAATATATCATCTAATTTATTTATTTATTTTTTTTTTTGATTTTATAATGATTTAAAAATTATTTTAAAATATTAAATATCATTTAAATAAATTTTCAGAACTATTCACAAAATTTGAATTTAACTATATCAAGAAAATAATGTATTTCTAATATAAACTATTTCACAACCACTTATACATTATAATTATCCAATAAATTCTCATAAAACCATAATTCACCCTAAAAAAATTATTTTTAATGTTTTTAAATTAATTTACTCTCTTTGTCTTTTATTTTCATAAGCATTGTCTCGATGTTACATAAGCATTCAGAGTAATTACACCATCTACTAATATTAAAAAAATAAATTATTATCATAAATATTGTATAATACACATATGTTTTCTCATATATATCCTTTCATATGCAATTTTTCTATATACCAAAATCGTAACAACATAATAAGTGTGGGAGAGTGACATTTTTGTCATTATTCATTACATAAAATAATATAAAGGTCGCAATCACAGAAACATTAGAAACAAATTTTCATGTTATAGAAATTTTAATTATTATGGATGTATTTAAAACATCAAATGAAATTAATTAATTTTTTGATTGATCTTTAGACCTTATACCATACTTTTATCTATATTTAACCCATTTTAACCTTTAACATTGTGATATACCTATATCATAGCTACTATTAACTATAACTAAAAATTAAAAGTTCCATTTAAAATAATTACAATCTACTGATTCCTATTATATAATTTATTTTCTATGTTTAAATTTCTATAAGTGGTAAAAAATTATTTCAATACATGTTCATGAAGTGCAATGAAAAATAGTGTTTATAAAAATTAAGTATCTAGAGAACAATAATAATTTTATTCTAAAATAATGTACAATAAAAAATTTAATAGATATTTTGGATTTTTTTAAAAAAAATATATTTATGTGACATCAAAATATATATAAAACCAAATGGAACATTCAAATTACGTTGATTAACATTAAAGAAATGACATCTTTTTCAAAATTGGAATTCTTCACAATTCACCAAAAATTCAAACTTTTCAGAAAAATACCAATAAAGTATATTTGTATTATTTTGAGAATATAATTTAAAAATAAATTCCATTTTAATAAATTCAATTTTTAAATTTAGTAGAAATTAATCATATTATTTGGGCACAAAATATAAAAAATAATAATTTTTAAAGAAAATGTACTCTATAAGTATTAAGAGCATTTATATTTATTTATATCTAATAACCACCATTATATGAATGTTAGTTTTTTTATTAAAAACATTTTATATAAATTTCATTAAATATATTCATCAATAATTTTTAACTAAATTTATTTGGATAAAAATACATTGCAAAAAAATGATTTTAAAAAATATCTCTTTCAATATTATATAATTTTAAGTAAAAATAAATTCTTTTTAACTAATAATTAATCATTATATTTTTATTAAGAAAACATTTTCAATATATATTTCATAATTTTTCTTCTCATTTTCATAACCTTCAGTCAAACGGGTATGTAATTATAGTTATATAGTAATATTTCTATTGTATATCATTGTTTATTTAAGCTTGGTGTTATGTGTAGTACATGATATTGAATATAACATTAATTTAATTTGGAATTATATATTAAAATATTAAGGTATTACATTCTCTACTTATTAAAAAAAATATGTTATCACAATTTCAATTTTAATCTCTCAAAGTGAAGTTATCATAACATAGTATTAAAACTAAGAATATATTTTATTATGAGATTTAATGGTTATGTTGAGGCTAGAAAAATATAAAATCATGTAACTCTATAAGACTTATATTTGAAAATGACATCCTAAAATAATTTCTATATAGTTAGTGTTTCATTCTTCATAAGACTCGATAGATTTCAGAAATCACTTCACCATCAAGATAGTGATATACATACTTTAGTTCGTTCTACTACATATGTGGAATTTCATCCTTCAATTTTTCTTCAATCTGTTTCCACTTCTATCTCATATATTAATCATAAAAAATGAATATTTGTAAGTTATTTTTCATACCTAAAGCACAAAAATCATACTCTAATGGATGATAATATCCATAAAAATATTGAGTGTTATTTTTCATCCTTTTATCCATTAATAAAAACAGAAAATGGTTATAACATGTTAAGATAATATTGTTTATCAAAAAACATTCTTATAAAAAATGCTACATTGATCTCAAATACCTCAACCATAAAACCAAAATTTGAACTTAAATCATTCCAAAATAATCTAACCTTAAAACTCTTCAAAATCTTTCTAACCAATTTGAGATACCAAAAAACAGAAATATTTGATCAAATATTATTCCTAGATTAATTTAGCATTTATCTCCAAACAAAATTAATCACTAATAAATTTATTTAATAAAAATTTATAGCTCGTAAACATTTAATCTCTAAAATATTTAAATCTTTCCCATAAATAACCTAATCTCCATAAAACCACAATGAAATAATCTATTCATCCAAAATACAACCCAAACATTATTATTCAAATAAGATCCCATCATAATCAATAATATTTCCATTTAACTTAATTATATAACATTAGAAATATATTGAGCTTCTTTAAATATAATATTAATCACTTAGTCACCAAATTAGTTTTCAATCCCATGGTTATCTATATGATAAAACATTTATTACCAAAATTTAATAAACTTTTTATCTAATTAACCATAATCACCACAACATTAAATATAATATTAACCCTAATTATTATTACTACATTAAATTGATGTCTATAATATATAAAATAATTATTCCTCAAATAAACATTTCATTAAAACATATGTTAATATTTAGTGTAACATATACATTTAAAATATTTTGGAAATCAATAAATGTCTCCTAAAATACTTTCATCCAATAAATATTAACAAGATTATAAATGCCTTTGAATTTATAATCATCCTTAAATTTATCAATCAATACATAATTGATACTTAAATCTACTTGGTAGACACTAAAATCAATCAAATTTTTAAATAATTATTTAACCAATCATTGTCATCTTATTCCATAATACTTCATTTATATAATAAAAAATATGAATCATTTATTCATGTTCATAAATCTTAATATAATCACCTTTTTCAACATTAACCATAATAAAAACTATTAAAATAACACATATCATTTATATATTATTTTAAGATCCTTATTATTCATCATATGGCCATGTTAAACCATTATTTAAATGATCATGTTGATTGGATTCATGATTTTTCAAACTATGACACTTATTTATATAATGCCTATAGTCCAAACATTGGAAACATTATCCTATTCTTAAAAAACAATTCTCTCAGTGATCCTTCCCATATTCATTACATATAGGTAGTTGAATCATTTTACCTTTATGGTAATTGATAAATGAAATTCTATGAAACAAAAATTTTCCCTTATTTGGTGCGTTAGGAAACTGACCTTGGGTTAGGATATTAAAGATAACTTGAGATAGCCAGTTAGGAATAACCATAAGAGGTTTTACTCATAATATTATCCCATTTGGTATCTCATTTGGAAAACCAACATGTTGTCCTTCGTATCCATTATTAACTTTGTTATTTTTGATACCAGTCATTTTCTAATACCAAATAGTTAGTGTCATTATATCCAATAAAATACTAACAATCCGTCTTATGAAAAGGATAATTATTTTATATCCTTAAACATTTCATCTTCCATTAACTAACCATAATTATCTATAGTATATTATCCTTTAAGGTTAAAAATTAATTATATTTTATTCTCAAATAACATTCTTACCGATAAATTTATATAAAAATTTACTTTGATACCAATGATAATGTTTCATTCCTTAATCAACCCATTAGTACATAATTTATATAAAGGGTTTTACATAATTGAAATTTAAGGATATATTTGCTTTATAGTATTAGATAGTTATGAAATACTCTTACATATCAATCCCTTACAGAACTAATAGGACACAACTACTCAATGACTATTTTTTCTATAAAAAAAATAAAATTTGAACTCTTGTTTCATTAAAAAAATCTCCTTTCAATAAGTATCCACATTGCATAATGATAATCAATTTTATATTTTCTACCCATACTTAAGAACTATTAAAATATTTAAAATGTTATTTTCACAGAAATATCTCAAAAATTAAAATAAAATAATGTAAAATCATTAATAAATATAAAAATGCAAAAAAAACATATAAAACATTTCATTTTATCATAATAATCTTTGAGATCAAAATAATAACTTACTTACACTTGAAATATAATGTTTTTTCCCTATTTTTTCCTAAATTTTTTATAAACAAGCATAATGGAAAAATAATAATTCACAAGGGTTTCTCTAAAAAATAATATGGTTTCCATGAAAAAAATGATTTTCAATCAAAGAAGCTCGTGATCTTTCATTTGAATTATAATATCCTTTATTACCTAATAAAATCAATATGTTCCCATAAAAACCAATCAATAAAATAAACATGAAATATATAAATGAATAATATAAATAATCCCATGGAAAACAATAACTTAATTCATACTAATCGAATTCAAAATGAAGAACATCATAATATTACCATAATGAACTCATTTCAAGATATCGTATATAAATGGGTAAGTAATAATCCAAATATATAGAAACCCAGGATTGGAATGCATGGATATTAAATCCTTTTAGATTAATATTCAATACATTACAATAATACATGCTTTAGGACCCTAATAGTTTTGTGTATTTCGACACCTGTAAACAAACTCTTTTATCCTGGTGAAAGGTCTTTAACATCTCCCATAATGATCTCCACCTTTATTCCTTTTACCCAAGACCAGTATTCGTAACCTGGGGAAAGGAAAAATAGGAAAGTGGTGAGAACAAATTCCTTGTAACTATAAACTAGGGAGATATGTGAGAATAATATTGATCATAAGGGTATGAGAACATTCTCATGAAAATAAAAGATCATACCACATATATAAAAGATCATATACATGAATCATGGAAAAAATAATGGTAATTCATAAGAAATGAATCATAAGGAAATAAATAACATAATACATGAAAGCATAACATAGGAATAAAACATGGAATTGTGGAAGTCACGTAAGAATATAATAATATTTCCATAGTAGATAATGCATTACTTCCAAGACTAACTTCGTAGTATGGGTTCACTCCCTATACCATCTTGGTAGTCATGGTTCACTCCCATGGCCATATTAGTAGCATGAGTTCATTCCTCATACTATTTTGGTACTCATGGTTTACTTCTATGTCCATATTGGTAGTCAAGGTTCATTCCCAACACCATATTAGTCTCTCTCATGAGATAGAAATATTTACCCAATGCATTGGAGGGAGATATAGGTCCCACCAGTCTCATTGTGAAATCATACATACATGTTTCAAAAAAATATAACAAAAATAATATCATAACCCATGCAATTAAATGGGTATCATAAAAATGTAAACAAATCATAACATGAGGAAAATATACAGTTTTCATAATCATTTCACCAAAATAAAAACTTACGAAAGATAAACAAATTTCAAAAACATATTACCCAAGAAAGTTGAACAAATTTCATAAATGTAAAACCTGTGAAAGAGAAACATGTTTCATAAAGACCATGAAATTGAGCATAACCCTTTCATAAAAATTTTATGAATAAAACCTTTATTTAATTTCTTATAATGTAATGTGAAACATCAATAAATATAATCTTAGATAGAAAGTAATTTTGAAATATCATTCCCAAACATTTCATGATGAAAATATCCTTTCACATTTGAAATAGGATTTTTAATACATAAAACAATTTAATAGTAATTTTCATATAAAATGTATTTAAAACATTAAAATAAGATGTTAAATAATTTTAAAACCTTTTTTTTGAAACATATAAAATAATATTCAAAAATATTTAAAAACCATTTTCTTTGAAAACACATTGAAAACATTTAATGAAATATTGAAAATATCATGAAAATAATTTATATGAAAATAAATTTAAAACTTATAAATATATCAGGAAAATTTTTAGAAAAGAATTTTCCTTGAAAAGATATAAAAAATATTGAAAATGTTTCAAAAACCATTTTCCTTGAAAACTTCTAAAAGATGTTTGAAAACGTTTTAAACCCCATTTTACTTGATAACTTATAAAAAAATTTGGAAATAGTTTTGAAAACCAATTTCCTAGAAAATACCTTTTAAAAAATATTCTTAAAAAATATTCTTTAAACTTGAAAATAAATATTTAAATTATTGAAGGTGGATAAATCCATACATTTTTTATGCGGTAAAAAGAAAATTCCCTTTGCATGGTAAATAGGATAGAAAATTTCCTCATTTATAAAGTGAAAAAGAATATTCCATTTAAAACATTGGTAAATGAAAAAAATGGTAAAACATTATTTTAATGATCATAGGTTATTAGTTTAAAATTCATGGAAACCATTTTTAGAAAATAGGGTTTTGAAGAAACATATATTTTTGACTAAAGAAAGGGTAAAGTAGAGATTTATTAAAAACAATTTCTTAACAATATTTTCTACCAAAGAGTAAATAATGATACCTCTATATGAATATATGCTTAATAACTATAATAGAATAAAATTCATGAATATATTTATATATTTAATATAATAATTCATTAATGGAAGCATAAATGTAAACAATCTAGAAAAGCGATGAGATTGTCTCAAAAAACACCTATAATTTGGTAACATGGGATCATACTCTCCATGTAACAAAAGGAAATTATATGAAGCATTAAATAGTCTTAAAATAAAGATATTACTGATAGAACATGTAAAATATATATATATACACCTTGAAAAATATTCTCGGTGCATAATAAAATAAGAATCTCAATGAGTGCAAATTGAGACAAAACATTTTTACCGATTTGGTAACATTCAAAAATTAATCCTCATGAATGAATGTTAATAAAATGGATATTATAATACCCATAAATATTGGTATAATATAAATATAATACAATCATGGTAATTACATACACCACACAAAAGTAAAGAGTGGCGAAAAAAGCATGTATCTCACGAGAATAAAAAGTGAGATGAAATCCTCTTACCTTGTGTCTTGAATTTCATCATAATCTCTCAAAAAAATTTATAATATATAAAAATTAATTATAAATAATTTAAGTAACCAAATAATTATATCTAATACCATGTACTTTATGATTATGAACTTATATTACCTGCTTTTTAATGATCCTGTGCAAAGATTTTACTTTAGGAAATATTCACAATGTTCATCACATGTGTCTTAATTTGTCCTATATTTTGTATATATACTTATATAATGATTTCAGGAATTTAAATAATGATATAAATATATCTAATATCCATTATAATTATATTATAATAATATATTTCATAAGTAAGTATGAAAAGAAATAAATTGTTCATGGAGACGGAAAGACATACGTATGTATGAACGTTGTTTTTGTAACGACCCAAAGTTTCATTAATGGAAAATCCTTCTTGATCCAGTTAAATTTATCTTCATGAAAAAAAAATTTATAATATGTCAACTTCTTTGGTTTTATGTTAATAATTTTTACTGTTGTTAATATAGTCGTTGAACAGTGATCACATAATTAATATAAATATAGGACCTTAACAAATCCAATTTACTCAGACAAAAGAAGTGATGGCCTCATCCAGTAGAATTTCCCCATACGAAGCCCATTTGTCAGAGCTCTGAAAAGAGGTGGCATCCTTGGGCTTCGCCCTTGACCAAGCCCAAGCTGAGCTTCACCATGTCAAGCTCGAACGGGACCGTCTACGGGAAATGTGGAAGTTGATAGAGATTACCACTCGAGCAATGTTATCCGAGCCACCCCAAGAGTCTGTCACCATCGCACACCTTACCCTTAGGTCTTATGTGGCTGTTTTATGGGTTTATGTAACAAATAAGTAGTACTATGTTCATGTACATTATTTTTTTATTTAATAATGAATATAATTTCTAGTCATTTTTGATACATTGTAAATAGTTTATAAAGTACAAATGGTGTTTTTAGTTATTATTTAATTAAGAAATACATTTTATTAAATTAATGGATTTTTGAATTAAATAATATTTTAATAAAATAATAATATTATTATTAAATTAATTTTTATTAAATATAAATGATCTTATAATTTTATGAATGCAATTTAAATTTTTATTAAGGTTTGAAAGCCATTTCTGTCACAACCCGTGAATTTTTTATAAATGTTGGTTTTTATTTTAAAAGTGAAAATTAACATATTTAAAAAAAATTAGATAAAATAAATTCCATTTCTGGAATCAGGATGTCGAAATTATCCAACAGTGAATTTTTCATAATTTTCTGAGAGAGTCAAATTTTTGGGTAAAAATTAAATATCGTTTAAATATATAATGTGTTTTATGACATCATAATGACCCAATGGTGATGTAATAAAATACCATAATCCTTATTTTCAGCCAATATATGTTTTAACATTAAAATAATGCGATTTTGGGTTTGTTTGACTTACTTTTCAAAGCATTAATGGACCCCTCAAGACATATTCAACACTTTGCCTTTTTAAATTAATTTCCATGGGAGTGTGACTCACCTCCACATAAGCAACCTTATTATTTTATGAAGTTCGGACTTGGGCCTTATAAAATATTGTTTTCCTCTTACCTTTTCCAAAAACCATGGGCAAAAACCATGGGATGGTTTGTGGTTTGGATTAATTTAATGTAAGGGGACCCAAACCTAAATAATAAAGAATTCCCGCACCTTTCCTATATAAACCCACCCAAGATCCCACTTCCTCCTCACTAAAATCCCTTGGAGTTCGTCCAACCTCTGCCCTACTCTCTCTATAATTATCCTAAGGTTCCCCAAGCTCCCAATAAGCCTCTCACAAGCCTCTCTCTAGCCTTTGGAAGCTCACTTCCAAGTAAGGGTTTTTTCTTCCTTTCTCATTTTTGTCAATTTTCATTAAGTTGTTTTGCCCTTTTAATTTCAATTATTAATGTTGGGGTATGGTTTATCACCTCCCCCATACTTCCCTCTTATTTTTTTAATGATGGTAGACCCCTTTCTCTCTCATTAAATGCCTCCCATGTACACCCGTTACTATGCCGAAATTCCGAAAGGAACTTCTATCTCTTCTTTTACATTCATGAAAATAATTTTATATCTTGAATCTAAATTCCATTACAATTGTTGGGACATGTATCTATATGACCTCCTTACTTTCCATTACATGTAAATATGTTGAGGAACCCCTTTCTCTCTCATCAACCTTTTTTTATGAATTCTTATGTCACGTCGTTACGTTGTCGAAATCGCACTGATTTTCTACGCGAATGTCATTGTGTAGTGAATACCATGCCCATTTCTCCATCAAGGGTATTCACCTTTATGCACATTTACTTATTGATTATAAAGTTTCATGTATTAATTCCACATTCCTTTATCGTGGAATAAATTATTATGTTTTATGAATCCATGTTTTATGATCCATGTGGCACACTTATGCATGGAATGAAATGTTTAAGAAGGGTGTGCCCTTATAGCGCTCTAATGCATTGGGTAAAGTATAGTATCATGATACATCATGTGCAATGAGTGTTGACTCATTCTAATTCAAGTGAAACGAGGTTTTACTTGTGCTTCATGTTCAATGAGGGTTTACTCATGCTTTATGTGCAACGAGCCTTGGCTCATACTAAATCCATGTTAAGTGTTGTTGCCACATTTCCATGTTATAATTATCATGTTTTATCATGACTTTATGTTCATGTTTCTTTTATGCTCTATTGATATTCCTATTGTCTAAAATTTATTTTACACCTCATGTTATTCCATGTGTACTCCCTTACTGGGCTTTATAGCTCACCCTTTTCTTATGCACGTCCTCAGGTTATCTCATGCAATGATAAGTACGAGGGAATGTAGCGGTCATGTAAAGGATGTTTTCAATAAAGATGTTGTATTTAATGTTTTAATTTTTTATGTAATGATTCTAATCCCCAAATACACTAAACCTCTCTTTCTTCTTTGTTGTATCAAGTGAAGTTTTATGTAATAAATCATGTTTAAGTTTGTAATAAAAGTAGGGTTGTCATAGTTTTCATTTTAATTAACGTATTGAATGAAAGAAATAAAATGACATAAAATTATATATATATTTATATAATTATTAAATTATATTTTTGAAATCATATATATCTTATATATTTACTAAAATATTCCTTAATACAATCCATGTTGTGTATGAATGAATGATATTGCTTTGAGGGGGAGGTAGTCCACAGGTTCTCAAATTAAATTATCGTATTAACACCAAATGGAAATTAAAAAAACTATGTTCAATAAAAAGAATACATAAGAATAAATTGATAATAAACATAATATATTACATATATAAACATAGTTTCTATCATAATATACACCATGATATGTGGTAAAGAAAAAAAATGAATAATGATCGTTTCGTCAGATAATAGTTCACCATACATAGATATAGTATGTTCTGTACCTATTAGATGGAGGTGTGTATAATTATAGGAAAAACTAATAGAATAAAAAAATCCTAGTATATAGAAAATAATATTTTTTTCATATAATAATTGAATAAAAATAGTGGAGGGGTGGATAAAAAAAATAAAGGAAATGAGCTTGAGAAAAGATGATACCTATTAATCAGGTAACTCATTTTGGTTTTTGCCAAAATGATTACTTGAGTTTACCTATTCCCAATAGAAAGCTTCTAGGTGTATTTGAGTTAATTTAGAATTTTTATTGGGTAATAATTTTCTGAACTTAATATGTCTGAGATCTATGAGGAAGTGGGAGAGGTGGTAGCTTTTATAGGGAATGAAAAGTACTCACTTAGAATTTTTAGAAACATGTTATGTGTACACATTTTATTACCTTAAAATATTCATCAAAAACTCAATACATTAAGGTTTACTTCCGAAATATAGAAATAAATTTTTTTTTGGACATGTTCATAGGACATTTGGTCCCTTAATTTTAAGGTTTAGTCCATAATTATACTTAATTTTGCCATAATGACTGTGATAAATTTTAATCACTTTTATTAATAATTTTGGTCAAAATTATTAACATGATCTTATTAGACTCTAAATATTATAATGAAAAAAAATTATTTTGGGTTTTAAACATTCAAATTGTAGAATAGTAAAAATTAATATTAATGTTAATCCCGTTGACGGGACAAAATAATAGGTTTTTAAAATAGAAATTATTCAAAAGATTGTTATGATTTTATATTCAATTTAAAAGTTTAATTGATTTGAATGAATTAAATTTTATAAACAGAAGTAATAATTATCTAAATCTTCCTTAATAAAACTATAATATCATTTAACATTAATAATTTATTAAAAGAGGCAATTTTTAACTTAAAAAATAGTAAGTTCATTGTTTAGAACAAAATGATGTTTCTTAGAAAAATATCAAAAAATTACCCTATATTATTTCATTATTATAAATTAAAATATAAATTTTATTTTAAAATATTTAATTTTTAAATGTGTATGAAATTATTTTTTTATTAAAAGTCCTTTATTAGAGAAAATGGTATTTTTAAACATAAAGGACTTTAACAAAAATAATATCTTTCATCAACAATATTTTTTATTTATATACAAAATACTATAAACAATATTTGAAAATTAGTTATTACTATTCCTGTAAATAATTTTAATTTTTAGTTTATAATTATCTCATTTAAATAATTATAAAAGTAAATTAATGCTTTGTACAAACTCGTTATTGTGTGTAATATACACCAAGTCGATGTTCCATGTGAAAGAAATGATCGTCATAGTGCATTGAAAGACATAAATGAAAATTCAATTTATTAGGGTAAAACTTCTTATTGAACATAATAATATTTCCTTTTACAGTCAATCGGTTTTCATATTGATTTATAATTAATAGGTATCCTATAAATTCATATTATATAGTATAAACCATATATATTCCTAAATTAGTTAATAGTATTCATAACATCTATTTTAACATCAAGGTTTTATCTTATTATATTAAATAGTAATATTTTAATATTATATTATTGTTTGGTAAACCTCAGTCTTTCATGTTATGCAAGTCATCCATGAAAGTCTCTGTTGCGTATAATGCAAGTGAACCTCAATGTTCTATGTAGTGGAGGTCAATGTTTATATTGCATATATTGTACTATTAACTTGGTTTTTCATATAACGTAGGGAAAACATAGTGATTTAATATAAAATGAACTATCTTCAGTGTTTAATGAAATGAAAAATATAAAAAAGGTTAAATTTATTCAAAAAAATCACAAAATATCATGGTGTTATATTTTACCCCTTGTAAAATGAATTTCTCCCAAAAAATAGATGGGGTTATCAATGGTTTAATACTTGAATGTTTCATTCCTAGAAAACCACATCGTAATAATTAATAATAACTCTTAATTTAATAAGGGATGGTTGGAACCATAACGGTTACCCAATGTAACATATAACTAGGTTCCCACATAAAAGAACATAGGTTGGGGGCGAAGATTATACATATAGGAAAAGCATCAATATTTATAGGGATTGATTGAGGTCATCAAATAAAAACAAGTGAGTGATTAGAGATAAGTTGAGTGCCTCAAATTCATAAATTGTTTATTATTTAAAAGTTCATCGGTTCAACAAAAAATATGTATTATGAAAACACATTTTTCTTTTTTATCCTTATCTAATAGTTGAGTAATTATTTTATTGTCCATTAATACAACAAAATTTTCATTCTTTGGTTATTTGTTTATTAATTTCCAATTCATATATTACTTTAAAAAATGGATGTGTAGGAATTAACATTGATTCGTGAAGCACTGGAATAAACCTTTAGAAGATATTAAAGCCCAAAAATGAATGAAAAGTATAACTATTTATCTATAACTATTCTTAAAAATCAATATGGTTAATAAATTAATAACTAAACATAAAAAGTACCACTACTGTTTCACCATAAATAATTATTCCTCAAAACTAATTATACATAAACCAGGACATTACATAGGCCAGTGGTAGGCATGAGACCAATATCATCATTTGGTCATAGGTTCAAGACACATGACCTTTCCGAACATGATTGGTTGTCACTAGACATACATGATGACCTTTTCTAAAACCACACTAACATAATATCCAAAATAATTTTGATGGACATCCATGAAATAAGGATAATCACTAAATATCATTTTAGACAAGTTTTTTTAATACAACCTCAATACATAAATACATCCTCTAAAGTTTAACATAAATTTTCATGAATGGTAAACCTTATAAACTATCCCAAATATGTAAATCTGAAGCTTTAGAATGAAGTTCATTAAATCAGGTTAATGTTGATACCAAATTTATCAAAAAGTAACACTTGTTTGTCACATTCCAAAAATGTGCATACCATTATCGTATATTACATCGATACATGGTAATAACCTTAATTACCATAAATCCTTTTTGAGAACATGTAATCTTCCTTATTCCAATGTATATTGTATATATTCATTAAATCCAAAAAAGATGAAAAAATAATCAAAGATGGAATAAACCACCTATTAATTAGTCCTTACTTAGATCTAGGATAATCAGTACCATCCAATTTACTTATTCATGAGAGAATTATCTTAACATAAATAACATATTATGGGTTACCTTGTCATAGTTAAAATATCACCTTATCATTAAATAACTCCACCAGTCTATAGGGAACATTCAACATAAACCTATAAATACTAAGAAAAATACATAATTAGGACAACCCTTATATATTTCATCATTCATATAACATAATATTTTAATCCAAATACATATAATCTTTGATTATTCCACTTCATCCCAATTCTAATAACAAGTATGCCTCATATTATTACAAAATACCTCTTTCGTTTTAAATTTATTTTGTAGTCTCATCGACATAAATATGTAACCATTACTCACACCACCTTTCATATTCTCTTTAAGAACATCCCTCTTGAGAAATTGAGTTACATAATGACCATTTACACCACACATAAAACACATAACCGTTGATGGTGTATTAGGGATGATAATATTCTCATTAATTTCAATAACCAAACACTTCATTCTTTCCTTGTAGTGACTTTCTTTGTGTCCTTATTTTCCACATTAAAAACATCTTCTTGTTTCTCTAAGACATTAGCATAGGTGATTATTTACACATTATTGAATAAAAGGAAACTGAGTCTTTTTTCTTCCATGGTCTCCATTACCCGAACTCTTAGTGAACAATTTATTTCACTTCCTCGGTGAGTCTGATAGGTTGTTAAGGTACATCTTGTTAATCATATTCCTTGAAATTTTATCAGGAATGATCATAACAGCATTCACTCCAGTGACCATCCATCTTTACTTCTCATCATGAAATCATCCATCACATTCAACATTAATCTAGTTTCTTCTAGTTCCTGCCATTAAATAAAACCAAGAGCATAGTCGGATAATTACTTATCATTGTAGAAAACCACATAGTCAAGAAAATATTAACTTATTGTATTTCTAAATTATGACACCTTCCTTAATTTACGACAGCCTAGGTTCATCATAGGTTATTCATAGCCAACCCATATCTAAATCCTTAATGATGGCTCATGAAGAGTGTCTGAATTTGAAAATCATATCCCCTAGGAGTGTCAAACCAAGTATGCAGAAAGGCTCATTGTCGTGTACCAAATTACCCCGGGTTAGGCACAAAACATATTTTCAGATTCTTTTACCCTTAGGTACATCTATGAAAGATCAATATCCACTTTTATTATCTAGTCAGGGATGTATTTATAATAAACCACTCACTCTACCATTTACCAAAATTTCATGAAAATTTCCGAAATGTTGACTCATCCTTGTACTTGTCCTTAGATACATCCCTTGACATATCCATAAAAATATACCTATGGATCCCACTAATTCTATTTCATCAATGTTTTCAAGTATCGACTAAACCTTTCCTTTGATACAAAATATAATTACCTATGATTGACATGCAAGGATTTTACATCATTTTAGATGAATATTCAATACATTGTAATAATACATTCCCAAGGAACATAATAGCTTAGTGTCTTCAAAAACAAGGAAACAAAAACTTATATCATGTTGAAAGATCTTCAACATCTCCCATAAATATTTACACATTTAGTAGTTTTAATGAAAACTATTCTTCATATCATGGGGAATGGAAACATAAGAAAAGGGTGATCTCAAATACTCAATAAGGGTAAAAAAGGGATATTTTTAAGCATAACCATGAGCATAAGTGTATGAGAACATGGTCATGAAAATATATAATCATACACTACATATGAAAGATCATATACAAGAATCATGGCATAAATAATGGAAGTTCATAAGACATGAATCGTAATTAAATAATGAACATAAGCCTTGAAAGCATAACATATGAATAAAGTATGTAATTGTGGCAGAAACATAATAATATAATATTATTTCCATAGTATGCAAGGAATTACTACCAAGACCATCTTGGAAGTATAGGTTAATTCCCCATTCAATATTGGTAGTCATGGTTCACTACGATGGCCATATTAGAAGAATGATTTCACTCCTCATACCATCTTGGTAGTAATGGTTCATTCCCATGGCCATCTTAGTAGTCAAGGTTCTTTCCTAAGACCATATTTGTATATATAATGATATATAAATATGTACCCAATAAATTGAATGGAGATATAGGTCCCACAAGTCTCTTAGTGAAATCATACATACCTATGTCACAAAATCATAAACAACCATATCATAAGCCACACAATTAAATGGGTATCATAAACATGTAAACATATCATAACCTGTGGAAAATATATATCTTGTATAATCATTTAAACAAATCATAACTCTTGAAAGTTGAATGGATTTTATAAACATATAACCCTTTAAATAGGAACAAAACTCAAAAAAATATCTCATGAAATGGAAATGGGTTTCAAAAATACCTTGTCATTAATCATGACACATTCATAGAAATGATATGAATGTAACCTTTAGATAATTTCTTATAAAGTAATGAGTAACATCAATGGATGTAATCTTAAATGGAAAATAATTTTGAAATATCTTTCGAAAATATTTCTTGAGGAAAATATCCTTTCATTTTTGAAAAAAAAATTAGAAATAAAACCATTTGATAATCATTTTCATAGAAAATACATTTAAATATTATAAATAAAACATGAAATCATTTGAAAACATTTTTCTTCGAAAACATATAAAAAAAGATTCAAAACATTCTAAAAACATTTTTCTTCAAAAACACCTTAAAAACATATAATTAAATCTTGAAAATGTTTTCAAAATCATTTTATTGAAAATATATTCAAAACCTATAAATAGTTTATCAAAACATTTTTAAATCCATTTTCCATGAAAACATATAAAAGAAGATTGAAAAAAAATTCAAAACGTTTTCCTTGAGAAATAATAAGACAATTAAGAAACCATTTTGAAAAAAAAATCCTTGAAAACATCTTTTAAAAATAATATCTTAAAAATAACCTTTAAACATGAAAATAAGGCTTCGTTGGATTGATGGTGGTAATACTTCACATGTCATACGAGGTAAAAAGAACAATCTTTTTATAGAGTAAAAATGATATAAAATTTCCTCATTTGAAAAGTGACAAGAATATTCATTTGAACACATTGGTAAAATAAAAAATGGTAAAAATTTATTTTATTTATCATATTATATTAGAATAATATTCTTGTAACCCCTTTTTAGAAAACATTGTTTTGAAGGAACATAGATTTCTGATCAAAGTGGTGGTAAAGTTGGCCTTTCTTAAAAAAAAGCTTTATTATCTATATGATGTAATAAAGAGTAAAAAATGATACCACTACATGAATAAATCATGAATAAATATAGGGGAATAAAATTCTTTAATCTCTTGAGATGCGAAACATAATAATTCGTCAATAGAAGCATAAAAATAAACAATCTCAAAATATAAGGAGATTGTCTCAAAAAACACTTATAACATGGTAACATGGGATCATACTCTCGATGTAAGAAAATGAAATTAAATTAAGATAAAAATATATTTAAAGTAATTATAATATTTTTATAACATGTAAAATTTATCTATATACACCTAGAAAAAGATTTTCGGTGCATAACAAAATGTAAGTCTGAAGGAAGGAAAATTGAGAAAAAAAATCTACAATTTGGTATCTTATTAAGAATAAACAACATTAATTAATGTTCATATAAAGGATATTATAATACCATAAATTTAATTATAATATACCTTGAATAAAATCATATTAAGTACATACACCACACAATAGTAAAGAGTGGCGAACATTGCATGTATCTCATGGGAATAAAAGGTCAGATGAAATCCCTTTACCTTCTGTCTTGAATCTCTCCGTACTCACTCAAACCACCTATATAATAAATATAAATTTGTTATAAATATTTTAAAGAACCATATAATTATATATAATATTTTATATTTTATTATTATTACCTTATATTACCCTCTTGTTAACTATCCTATATTAAGGTTTCACTCCGGGAAATATATGCTTTGTTCTTCACATGTGTCATAATTTCATAGATATATGTTACTTATACTTATATCATGATTAATAGAATGTAATTAATTATATAAATATCTTATATATCAATTATATAAATATTATAATAATATATATCATAAATAAGTACGAAATGGAATACAACATTCATGGAGATGGTCAGTCATACGTACAGATAAACAATGTTTCTATTTTAATTGTCGTATTAAACTAAATAAAGATAACAACATATAATTATATATATATATATATATCATTATTAAATTTTATTTATGATGTCATATATATCTTATATATTCACTAAAACAATCCTTAATATTTTCCATGTAGTGTATGAACGAATCATATCACTTTAAGGGGGTGAAAGTCCACACTTCCTCAAACGAAGTTATCATATTAACACCAAATGAAAATTAAAAAATATATAAGTGTTTTAAAAGGAATAAAAAAGTTTAAAAAGATAATAAATACTATATATGACATATATAAATATAATTTTCATCATAATATCCACCATGATAGGTGGTAAAGAAAAAAGGAAAGATGATCATTTCGTGAGGCAGTAGTTCGCAGTACACAAAAACAGTAAGTTCGATACCCATTAGATAGAAGTGTGTCTAGGTGTAGGTAGAAACATCATCATAAAAACATCATATTATATTTATTATACTGTTTTTTCATACAATTATTTAATAAATAATGTTTATGGGGTGGAGAAGGAAAATAAAGGAAAGGATTTTGAGATAATATGTTACATCGTAATTCGGTAACTCCTTTTGGGTTGTACCAAAAGGCATCCTTGAGTTACACTATACCCAAGTGAAGGCCTCTAAGAAGAATAGAGGTAATTTTGGAGGTGAATTGGGCTGGTATTTTTTGAACATAAGAGGTTTTAGATTTGGGAATAAGTGGAATAGGTAGTGGATTTTGATCGGGAAGGATAACGACTCACTTGGAATTTTTACAACTAAGTTTGGTGTACACATGTTCTTTCCTAAAAAACATAAAAAACTAAAAAACTCATTAATTTAAGGTATATGGACTAAATATAGACATAAAATGTATTAGGGGCAATTTTATAGGACATTTTGGCCCAAAATATTAATTTTTGGCCTCTAATTATGCTTAATTTGGCCTTTATCGACAAGATTAATTTTAATCATTTTTACTAATAATTTTGTCCAAAAACATTAAATTGATAATATTAAACCCTAAATATTATACTGAATAAAAAATTTTATTTTAGTTTTTTTAAATTAAATTTATAGAAGCAGAAAAATTAAGATTAATGTTAATCCCACAAACGAGATGAGATAACAGGGTTTTAAAGTAGACAAGTGTTCAAAAGTGTTTTATGATTTTATATTCAATTTCAAAGTTAAATAGATTATAATAAATTTAATTGTATCAATAAATTTAATATTTATCTAATGTGACCTTAAAATAAATTTATAATATCATTAACATTAATAATTAATTAAAAAATAAGTTTTTAACTAGAAAGTAGTATTTTTCACTATTCATAAAAAATGATGTTTCTTAGAAAAATACCAAAAATTCACCCTAGGATAATTTAGTTGTTATAAATAAAAAATTCAATTTTATATTATCAAATTTAATATCAATATTTTTATACAATTATTTTTTTTATTAAAAATGGTTCCTTTGAGAAAACAGAGTTTTTAAACATAAAATGACTTTACCAAAAATCATATTTTCATTATCAATATGTTTTATTTAAATAAAAAAAATTGTAAAATATGTTTTTCATGTATTTATTATTATTCATATAACTACATTTAATTTTTAGGTTATAATTATCTCATTTAAATAATTATAACAATGAAATGATGTTTCGTTTAAACTCGGTATTGTGTGTAACTTATGCCAAGTTGATGTTCCGTGTGAAAGGAATGTTTGAATTAGTGAATTGAAGGGCATATATTAAAATTTATTTTGTTAGTTTAAAATATATTTTTGATAATAATAATATTTAATTTTATATTCAATCAATTTTTGTATTAATTTATAATTAATTGGAAATCTATGAATTGATATTATATTGTATAAACCATATATTTTCATAATTTAGTTAATAATATTAATAGCATATAAGTTAACATAGGGCTTTTACCATATTATATAAAATAATCATATTTTAATAATATATTATTGTTTGGTAAACATCATTCTTGCTGGGTTTTCAAGCCATCAAGGGATGTCATTATTGCGTATAACGCAAGAGAACCTTGGTGGTCTATGCAGAGTAGGCCAATGCTTATATTGTTTGTGGTGCACAATTAACTTCGTGTTGTGTATAATGAAATGAAAACATAGTGATATAATATAAAATTAAATATCTTCATTGTTGTATGAAATGAAAAAAATCTAAAAGGTTTGATTAATTTGAAAAAATCCCAAAATCATGGGGTCATACATTGTAACCCCCTTAAAATGAATTTCACCCTAGAAATATGTACGGATTATAAAACATTTGATACTTGAAAGATTAATTCATAGAAACCCACATTGTAAATATTAAAACTAACACTTATTTTTTAAATGGAATGTTTTAACCATAACAGTTACACAAATAACATATAACTTGGTTTCAACAAATGAGAACATAGGTTGGGAGTGAAGATTGGACATGAAAGAAGAGAATAAATACTTATAGAGATTTATTGAGGTTATTGACCACATACAATTGATTGATAAAAGAAAATTTGAGGGCCTCAAATTCATAAATATCTGATGATTTAAAAGACCATCAGTTCAATAAAAATTCATGTATTGGGACAACAAATTTTCCATTTTGGTCATTATCTTATCATAGAGTAATTCTTTTATTGACCAGAAATAAAAAATATTCATTCCTTGGTTATTCTTTTATCTTTATAAAATTCATCCACAAAATCAATAAATGGATTTCTAGAAATTAACTTCATTTCCAGAAGCACTAAAATACACATTTAATAGATAGTAAGGCCCAAAAAAGAATAAAAAGTATCACTATTTATATAAAACTATTCTAAAAAATAAATATGGCTAATAAATTAAACACTAAACATTAAAATTAACACTATTATTTCAACATAAATAATTATTCATTGAAAAAAAATATACATAAATGTGGATATTGTACAGGACAGTGGTGGGTGTGTAACCCTTATCGTCCTTCAGTCATGGGTTCAAGACCCCTGGCCTTGCTAGACTGGATTTGTTTCCCCCCAACATACATAATTTCCTTTTCTAATAAAAAACTACTATAATTCCCAAAAAAACTATTATGTACATCCTTGAAATAACATTAATCACTAAATATCCTTTTATCAAAGGATTTTAATACAGATTCAATACATAAATACCTCCTCCAAAGTTTAACATTAATTTCCTTGAATGGTAAACCTTATTACCCTTCCAGATAATAGAATACAAAATCATTAGAATGAAATTAATGAAATCATCTTAACATTGATCCCACGTATATCACAATGTATTAATTGTTTTTCAAATTCCAAACATGTGAATTCCCTTATCGTATATTCCCTTGAAACATGGTAATAACCTTAATTTCCATAGATCCTTTTGGAAAACATGCATTCTTCCTTATTCCAAAGTATACTAGATATATTCCTTGAATCCAAAAATGATGTAAACTTCATCAATGATATCATAACCCACATATTAACAAGTCCGTACTTAACTCTATTTTAATAATTACCATCTAATTTACTTATCCACAACTGAATTATATTAGCATAAATAACATATTAAGTGAGACCTTTACATATTAAAAATATCACCTTGTTATTAAATCACTCTTCCATTACATTAGGAAAATTCTTCATGCACTTGTAAATAAAGAGAGAAAGACATAAAAATAACAACCCTAGTATATTTGGTCATTCATATAACATAATTTTTGAATCCGAATACATATAAAATTTGATTATTCCACTTCCTCTTTATTCTAATAACAAGGGTACCTAATCCTATTACACAATACCTTTTTCCTTTTACATTCCATATATTTTCTCATCAGCATCAAAAATGTAACCATTACTCGCACAACCTTGGTAATTATCTTTAGGAACATCCCTCCTGGAAAATTATGTTGCATAATGGCCATTTTATCCACACATAAAACACATAACCTTTGATGATGTCTTATGGAGTCCAATTTTATTATCCATTTCATTAAGTAAAATAATAATTTTCCCTTTCAATCAGTTTCTTTCTGGCATTATTTTTCACAATTAAAACATATTCTTGTTCCCCTAAGACATTCACTTAGGTGACTCTTTCTACATTCTTGACATAAATAAAACCAAGTTTTTTTCCTACTTGGTATCCATTACCCAAACTATAAACGAACTCCTTATTTCTCTTCCTTTGTGAGTCTGAGAGTTGGTTATGGTGCATATTGTTAATAATGTTCCTTGAAAATTAATTAGGCATGATTAGAACATCATTCACTCTAGTGATCACCCCAAATTATTTCTCATCATAAAATCATCCATCACATTAATCATTAATCCAGATCATTCTTGTTCCCTCCATTGACTAAAACTATTACCATAGTTTGAGAGTTAATAATCATAGTATAAAACCACATAGTCATGAAAAAATTTACATGTGGAATTCCTAAATAATGAAACCTTCCTTAATATACAACACAATAGGTGAATCCAAGGATATGCATATCCAACTAATATCTAAATCCTTCATGATGGCTGTAAAGACCTGGAATTTCCATGTAATGTTTTTTAAAATATATGAAAATTTTACGAGTCTGGGAAAATTGACGGCGTGTGATTCTAAGGCCCGGAGTACCTGAAATGAATTTATAATATTTTGTTCGCGTACATTCCGTAAACATACGAGCGGGTTTTTTCTACAATTTGAACTGGTGCTAAGAATTAAAATCTGGGGACACTATTGAACTCGCAGCACCAGTATTCCCTTAAGGAGACCTTCACCTCGACCGCAGAGGGTCGAGAATGAAAGATAGATTTTGGGTTTTTTGTGAATGAATAAAATAAAATAAAATTGTGTAACATTTTATTTTTATTTTATTTGGAAACCCCCCATGTAGATATTCCATAGGTGGGGACCACCTAAACTAAAACCTCCCATGAGAGGTTATTGAGGTGGGGACCACCGAGCTTAAATATCCCATGAGAGGTTTTGGTGGTGGGGACCACCAGAGGCTTAAAACTCGATGAACCCCTTGAACACCCTCATAATTGTGGGGAAGCCTCTAAAACATCCCCCACTTAAATGGTGCCACCCCCTTTAATTTATTATTCCAAAATATGTAATTAATTAACCCAATTTGAAATTGTGACAACAATTTAATTGGGAAAATATATCATTTTGGCTACTTTTCATTTTGGTGGATTTTAGGAGAGGGGAAATATTGTGAGGATTTCACTTCCCCAACGAAGAACGCCATTAAAGAACATTCTTCGGAAATCAAGGAAGAGGATGATAAGTGAGCCTGACATCGAAGCATATTTTCAGAAGAGACGATCATTGGCACTCTCTTTGCCTTCTTCGACTTCCTTCTCATACCAAATTCAATGAACAATCCAAGTTAGAGGTTTCTTTCTGTAATATTATATGTGGGTGGTTATAGGGTAGTTGTTTGAAATTCTTCTCTAATTCAGTTCTTGACAATTATTTGTAATTCAAGAAGGAATTATAGCCACTTGCTACCGCTCTAATGAGGAGAGTTCGGTCCAAAAAAACATAGATCTTCCTCTCCAAAAACCTTGTGGTTATTTGTTGATCGCGATGGCGGAATGACTACAAACCAAGATGGGGCATGAGAACAGCGGTCGACACCGCCGTCATCTACACCGAAGGTGATGGAGCAACGACACTGCCCCGTGGCCACTACCACCCCATGGCCTCCAAACCACCCGACCCCACCGTCAGCAGCCTCCGCGCCGTCCGTGGTTGGGCCACCACCCCGCGGCCGAGCTGCCACCCTCCGCGGCCGAGCCTCCACCCTCCTCAGCCGAGCCGCCGTCCGCGTCCAAATCCCGTGGCTGAGCTGCCGCCCCATGGTCGGGTCACTGCACCCTCGACCGAGCTACCACCATCCACTGCCGAGCCCCTACCCGCAGCCTTTTCCCTCTCGGCCAAGCCACTGCCTGCGGCGTTTGCCCTCCCAGCCGAGCCGCCCCACACCGTCGCGGCACCCCCGTGGCTGAGCCACCGTCTATATCCAAGCCGACCTGCGGCCTCCGCCACCCCACTATACTCGCGGCCTCTGTGGCCCCTCATAGCTTTTATGGCCTGCTAGACCGCCCAGCTGGCCGGACCGCATCACGGGCCGGGTCGACCCGAACCGAGTTGACCCAGGCCAGGACGGGTCGGACTGGACCCAGACCTGATACAAACCTATACTTTACTTGGGCCATAACTTTGGCGTTGTACATCTGTTTGAGGAACATTCATCAGTGCTATAAATCTTAGAGTGAGAAGGTCCCTTTGACTATACCCCACTAGTGTTCTGGGTAAGGTTGAGGTATGGTCGGGTTGGATCGAGCACGAATCCAACTAGGCCCCTGGGACTAAAAGGCTAATAACTCACAGACCGTTTGTCCGATTGACACATCGTCTATTGCGTTGATACCCCTATGACATAGTGGAACTTTGACATACTTCATCGTGAGAATTCTTAGCAGTTGGAGTGTCGACCTGTGAATTTTGGAGTAGATCCACCTGGAGACGAGCAGGCTTATTACGAGAACCCATTAGTTGGCTTTGATGAGAAGAATGAAGAACGATCATGTCTGGGTCAGCTCCTATAGATCCTATGTGGGTCAGCTCCTAGCGATCCTGTGTGGTTCAGCTCTTAGCAATCATGTGTGGGCCAGCTCTATGTGATCCTGTGTGTGTCATCTCCTAGAAATCCTGTGTGGGTCACCTCCTAGTGATCCTATGTGCGTCAGCTCCTAGTGATCTTATGTGGGTCAGCACCTAGCGATCTTGTGTGGGTTAGCCCCTAGTGATCCTGTGTGGGTTAAATTTTAGCAATCCTATGTGGGTTAGATTCTTTACAGAGTAAGATGATTATGTACTTACATTTAATCATCTCTACTAATTTACTTCAGTTATACCTAGTGTGAGCTAATTTCATACCTATGTGGTACTTTCTTTTGTGGTAATACCGTGGTGTTATTCTTCTATGTGGTGTACCTATGTGGTACTTGCCTTTGTGGTTTTCTTTTCTTTGTGGAACAGTTGAGCTTTGGGCTTTTGGGTTGGACCCTGTGTTTCCTCATGATTGAGATGGGTATACTTGATAACTTAGGTATATGTATGGGCATATACCTAAGTTGGGTTGACAGTTGACTTAATGCTTTGAGGTTTATCCTTTTGGGATTTTGTGTTACCTTGAGGGTGTTAGGGACCCTACTAAGTATCATTTTACTCACCCATTCACAGGCTACCGCCGCACTTCATTGTGTTTGGTGCAGATGACAGACAACGCTGACTGAGGATGAGAGTACTAGGATAGGACAGTACCTAGAGGTGGACCATATGGAATGTCGGTACGTAGAGGAGACAGGCAGACATGGGGTGATGAGGAGGCAATCTATACCTACCCTTCAGGTAGGAACCTCAGAGGATTATTCAGTAGCTGTCTTTCTCTTTCTTTAGTCTTATTTTATTTCAGTTTCTTGTACTTTTCAGTTGAGATTGTATTCTAGCCCCTTTTTACTTATTATACTCACTCTGTTTACTATTCAGTTTACTTGTGTTTGTATCATGTTATGTGCTTGGTTGCATGTGATTATAGGTTATAAAGGTAATGTCATCCCAATTTCAAGGAATACACCTTTCAGTTCTAGTCACCAGCCCCTGGCCTATGGAAGGTGAGCTGGGGGTAGTCACGGCACGGGCCCCGGGGGATGATTCATGACAAATTGATATCAGAGGAGTCGGTTCTACCAAAGAACATAGGACTCAGGTATTTCTTTTTAATATAAATATTGTAAAGTGTTGTGAGTGTGGTTATCAATTTAGGGAATCCAGTGTTGGTGTGGTGGCTGACGTATCCATACACATGGACCCCGACATCTGATTTCCGACTCAGTGCATGAAAACACTGATTTCATGTGTGTTTTGAAGTGTTTTCTTTGTGATATCTTTGATTCTTCTCACCAGGTATAACTTATTGACCATGTCACACATGTCTCTTTTCCATAATTCCTCCACGTAGACATCTAACTAGGGTTCTGAGAGTAGAACGAACTGATAGCCCACTGAGCGACGAGGCCTCAGTGTAGGGCCCTCATCTAGTAGAGGCACTAACAGAGGTACCAGTGGTACCATTACCCATTGGGCCACCGATACCACCGGCCCCAGTAACAGATGGTGCAAGCTGCTTGAGCGCGTTGCACGAGTTCCAGTGCTAGAGGCCACCCAGGTTCACTAGAGAGACAGACCCACAGACAGTTGAGGATTGGTTGGCGGCTATAGTGAGAGTCTTCTGCCTGGTAGGGACACCAGCCGATATCATGGTGATCCTTTCCGCCATCCTCCTACAAGAAGCAGCGGGCAGATGGTGGATCTTGATGCTCTAGGTTCACAATGAGATGATTCTTCTCTGGGTAGACTTTGAGAGCCTATTTCTGACAGATTTTGTTCCAGCGACTCTTCACGGAGTCCACATATATGAGCATCTTCATCTGCAACAGTGCAGGATGACTGTAGCTCAGTATTCAGGGTGGTTTACTAACCTCTCATGTTACTCCATGGATATGTTACGGGAACCATTCTTCATGGCCTGAACCTTCGATTTGGGGCTCAGGAGGGAGATCAGGGCTTCAATTATCTCACTCAGCATCTCGATGCAGGCAGGGGTGTTAGAGCGAGCCCTCTTATTGGAGAGTTTTTTTGCTGAGCACTCACCAGCTGCGAGACCCACCACTGGACATCATATAGAAGATTCTTCTGCAGCTGGCAGTAGACAGATGTGACAGAGGTCAAAGAGGACCAGACCTATAGGTGTATGACCACATGATTCAGTGTCGGTTGTGTGGGACACCTGAGGCAGAGCCGATCATGCCAGGAGTGGGTAGTGTTACGAATGTAGTGGGTAGGGTCACATGTCTCATGACTATCCAATCCACCGTATGGAAGATCAGCATACGGTCGAAGTACCACCCAGGCAGAGACAAATATTCGACCGAGGAGGTCCACAGGGAGCGGGCGGACGTGGCAGAAGATTTGTCTGTGCAGCTGGTAGTGGGTGACGATTTGAGATGTTACCGCCACCACCACTAGGTGTTCCACCCTAACCACAAGTAGTAGGAGGATAGGGGAGAGCTCGTCTCCAAGAAGCTAAGTCCTATGATCATGGAGCTCCGGAGATGATATGAGGTATTATTTATTTCTACTCCACCTTAGCTATAGTACTTATAGACACATGTTCCAACTATTCTTTTATTGCCACTTCCCGCGTTCTGAGCTCAAAGATTCCAATGGATCCGTTGGCTAGATCCTTACAGCTAGATAATCCTATGGGAGTGGATTTGATGATTACGCACTGCTTCCAGCAGTGGAAGCTTACTCTAGGAGGCGACAGCTTCGGCTGGGATATCCTAGTAGCAGCATCGAGGCCTTACGATGTCATATTGGTTATGGACTGGTTATCTATAGTCCAATCTCAGATTGACTATATTAGGTGCATATTGTGGTGTTTCTGCATGGATGGGACCAGGTTTACCTTAACCTATGAGAAGGGAGCCTTCGCAGCAGAGTATGGACTTACCTGAAGGAGAGGGCAGCCAATCACTCATCAGTTGTCTAGCCTTACCCTCAGAGTAGTTGATGTGGAGAGTCCGAGTTATTCGGTTGTGGTAGACCAATATGCAGATGTCTTCCTTGATGATGTTCTGGGTCTACCTCCTCAGAGATAGGTGGACTTTTACATTGAATTGTACCCTGAGACAGCACCGATATCCACACCAGTATCACTAATACAAAACCGGCCTTTATCAGCACTCAAAACGGGCTTTATCAGTGCTAAAAAATCATTGTATAGCTCAGTACTGATAAAGGGGGATCCCCTTTATTATGCTTACTGAGAATAGATAAAGGGGTACTTTATCAGAACTAAAAAGGTGCTAATAACGGAGACCTTTATCATCACTAAAAACGCACTGATAAAGGGGAATTTATCATTTCTAAAAAGGAACTGATAAAACAACCCTTTATCAGTGATAAAAGAGAGCTGATAAATGTGTGTTTTATCGGCACTCCTTTAGCGCTGATAAAATGATCCTTTATCATTAATTTTTTAGCACTAATAAAAGTTCCATTTATCTGTCCTAAAAAAGCGCTGATAAATTCCTTGTCTGCTGCTACAAAAAAATCTGCAGCAGCACACCCAAACACCTAAAAATATTTCATCATCTCAATAAGATAATTAGACAAAGTATACCCATAAAAAATTAACACATAAATCATAAGAAAATTATACCAAGTATACCCATATAACAAGTATACACGTACACCATTAACACATAATTCATAAGTTAATTAATTAAAAATAGAATTCAATTAAAAATTCCGGGGGTTGGGGGTTGTTCAGGGGTTTGGGTGGCTATCCAAGGGGGTAGGGGTTTATGGGGGGATGGGGGTGTCTGGGGGGAAAGGGGTGTCCAGGGGGGTGGGGCGGTCCAAGAGGTTGGGGGTTGTCCAAGGAGGGTGGGGGTGTTCAGGGGGGTGGGGTGTCTAGGTGGTGGGTGGTGTCTAGGAGGGGGTGTCTAGGTGGGGGGCTGTCCATGGGAGTGTCCAGGGGGGTTGGCTCGTGTCCAGGGTGTCGAGGTGGGGGGGGGGGCTTTCCAGGGGTGGGGGTGTCCGGGGGGTGGTGCGGTCTGGGGGGTTGGTGGGGCTGTCCAAGGGGGTGGGGTGGTGTCCAAGACGGTGGGATGGGGGAGTCCAGGGGGATAAGTTGGGGGATGTCTATGGGTTTTCCATGTGGGGGTGTCTATGGGGTGTCTAGGGGGTGGGCTGGTGTCCAAGGTGTCGGGGGGGGCTTTCCAAGGGGTGGGGGTGTCCAGAGGGGTGGGGGTGTCCAGGGGTGGGTTGGTCTCCAGGGGGTGGGGGTGGTCTAGGGGGTTGGAGGGGATGACTCATACATGTCACGAAGGACCCGTGGATTGTTCTCCTAAATGATCAAGACAATCCAAATGCGTTTGGTCGGATTTCTATAGGTCAGTTGTTGTTTTCACATAAAATTGTGTCAATTTTAAACAAAAGAGAGACCCTTTGAGTGGTACCGACAACACCATGCCTCGGATTGGGGAGGGCTTGACTCGTAAAGGTGACCAAGGACCCGTGGATCATTCTCTTAAAGGATCAACACTATCCGAATGTGTTTTGTCGGATTTCTATAGGTTAGTTGTTGTTTTCACTTAAAAGTGTGTCCATTTTAAACAAAAGAGATACACTTTGGGTGGTACTGGCCACACCGAGCCTCGGATTGAGGCGTGGATGACTCGTGCATGTCAAGAAGGACACTTGGATCATTCTCATAAAGGATCAACACAATCCGAATGTGTTTGGTCGGATTTCCGTAGGTCAGTTGTTGTTTTAACTTAAAATTGTGTCCATTTTAAACAAAAGAGAGACCCTTTGAGTGGTATCGGCCACATTGTGCCTCGGATTGACGCGGGGTTGACTCTTACACATCACCAAGGACCCTTTTATCGTTCTCCTTAAGGATCAATACAATCTGAATATTTTTGGTCAGATTTTCGTAGGTCACTTGTTGTTTTCAGTTAAAATTGTGTCCATTTTAAACAAAAGAGAGACCCTTTGAGTGGTACCGGAAACATTGTGCCTTGGATTGAGGCGGGGTTGACTCGTACACATCAAAAAGGACCCGTGAATTGTTCTCATAAATGATAAATACAATCCGAATTTTTTTGGTCGCATTTCCATAGTTCAGTTGTTGTTTTCACTTAAAATTGTGTCCATTTTATACAAAAGATAGACCCTTTGAGTGGTACCGGTGACACCATGCCTCAGATTGAGGTGGGTATGACTCATACAAGTCGAAAATGACACATGGATCATTCTTATAAGATATAAAGACAATATGAATGCGTTTAGTTGGACTTTCATAGGTCAGTTGTTGTTTTCAATTAAAATTGTGTCCATTTTAAACAAAAGAGAGACCCTCTGAGTGGTACCTGCCACACCGTGCCTCGGATTGAGGGGAAGTTGACTCGTACATGTCACAAAGGACACATGTATTTTTATCCTAAAGTATCAACACAATCCAAATGTTTTTGGTTGGATTTTCATAGGTCAGTTGTTGTTTTCAGTTAAAATTGTGTCCATTTTAAACAAAAGAGAGACCCTTTGAGTGGTACTGGAAACACCATGCCTCAGATTGATGAGGGGTTGACTCATACACATAACCAAGGACACGTGGATCATTCAACTAAAAGATCAACATAATCCGAATGTTTTTTGTCAGATTTACATTGGTCAGTTGTTGTTTCCACTTAAAATTGTGTCCATTTTAAACAAAAGAGAGACCCTTTGAGTGTTACCAGCCACATCGTGCCTTATATTGAGGCAAGGATGACTCTTCCACGTCACTAAGGACATGTGGATAAATATCCTAAAGGATCAACACAATCTGAATGTGTTTGGTCAGATTTCTGTAGGTCAGTTGTTGTTTTCACATAAAATTGTGTCGATTTTAAACAAAAGAGAGACACTTTGAGTGGTACCGGCCACACCGTGCCTCATATTGATGCGGGGTTCACTCATACACGTTACCAAGGACCCGTGGATCATTCTACTAAAGGATAAACATAATCTAAATGTGTTTGGTCGGATTTTTGTAGGTCAGTTGCTTTCACATAAAATTATTTCCATTTTAAACAAAAGAGAGACCCTTTGAGTGGTACCGGTGACACTGTGCCTCGGATTGAGGCAGGGTTGACTCTTACACATCACCAAGGACCCATGAATTTTTCTACTAAAGGATCAAAACAATCCTAATGCGTTTGGTCAGATTTCTGGAGGTCATTTGTTGTTTTCACTTAAAATTGGACCCATTTTGAACAAAAGAGAGACCCTTTGAGTGGTACCGGCGACACCGTGCCTTAGATTGAGGCAAGTTTGACTCATACACATAAAAAATGACCAATGGATCGTTTTTATAAAATATAAACATAGTGAGAATTCATTCGGTCAGAATTTCGTAGGTCAGTTGTTGTTTTCACTTAAAATTGTGTCTATTTTAAACAAACGAGAGACCCTTTGAGTGGTACCGCCCACAACGTGCCTCCAATTGAGGCGGGAATGACTTTTACACATCACAAAGGACCCTTGTATTGTTCTATTAAAGTATCAACACAATAAAAATGTTTTTTCGGATTTCCATAGGTCAGTTGTTGTTTTCACTTAAAATTGGTCCATTTTAAACAAAAGAGAGACCCTTTGAGTGGTACTGGCCACAATGTGCCTCAGATTGAGGTGGGGTTTACTCGTACACATCACCAAGGACTGGTGTATTATTCTTCTAAAGAATAAACACAATCCAAATGCGTTTGTTTGGATTTTCGTTGGTCAGTTGTTGTTTTCACTTAAAATTGTGTCCATTTTAAACAAAAGAGAGACCCTTTGAGTGGTACTGGAGAAACCATGCCTTGGATTGAGGTGGGGTTGACTCATACACATCATGAAGGACCTGTTTATTTTTCTCCTAAAGGATCAACACAATATTAATGTGTTTGGTCACATTTCCTTAGGCTAGTTGTTGTTTTCAGTTAAAATTGTGTCCATTTTAAACAAAAGAGAGACCCTTTGAGTGGTACCGGCCACACCATGACTTGGATTGAGGCATAGTTGACTTGTAAATGTCACGAAGGACCCATGGATCGTTCTCCTAAAGTATCAACACAATCCGAATGTGTTTGGTCAGATTTCTGTAGGTCAGTTGTTGTTTTCAATTAAAATTGTGTCCATTTTAAACAAAAGAGAGACCCTTTGAGTGGTACCGGCCACACCGTGCCTTGGATTGAGGCGGGGTTGATTCATACATGTCAAAAAGGACCCATGGATAGTTCTTATAAAATATCAGCACAATCCAAATGTGTTTGGTAAGATTTACATAGGTCAGTTGTTGTTTTCACATATAATTGTATCCATTTTAAACAAAAGAGAGACCCTTTGAGTGGTACCGACCACAACATCCTTATATTGATGTGGGGATGACTCGTTCATGTCACTAATGACTCGTGTATCGTTCTCCAAGAGGATAAACACAATCCGATTTTTTTTGGTTGGATTTCCGTAGGTCAGTTGTTGTTTCCACTTAAAATTGTGTCCATTTTAAACAAAAGAGATACCCTTTGAGTGGTACCGGCCAAACTGTGCCTCGGATTGAGGCAAGGTTGTCTTATAAACGTCAAAAAGGACCCATGGATCCTTCTCCTAAAGTATCGACACAATATTAATGTGTTTGGTCAGATTTCTGTAGGTCAGCTGTTGTTTTCACTTAAAATTGTGTCCATTTTAAACAAAAGAGAGACTCTTTGAGTGGTACCGGCGACACCGTGCCTTTTATTGAGGCAGGAATGACTCTTACATGTCACTAAGGACCCGTGGATAATTATCCTAAAGGATAAATACCATACGAATGTGTTTGGCTAGATCTTTGTTGGTCAGTTGTTGTTTTCACATAAAATTGTGTCCATTTTAAACAAAAGAGAGACCCTTTGAGTGGTGCCGGTCACACTGTGCCTCAAATTGAGGCAGGGTTGACTCGTACACATCACAAAGGACCCATGTATCATTATTATAAAAGATAAAGACAATCCAAATGCGTTTGGTCAGATTTCTGTAGGTCAGTATTAGTTTTCACTTAAAATTGTGTCCATTTTAAACAAAGAAGAGACCCTTTGAGTGTTACCGGCCACACCGTGACTCAGATTGAGGAAAGGATGACTCTTACATGTCACTAAGGACACTTGGATCATTCTCATAATGGTTCAATACAATCCTAATGTGTTTGGTCAGATCTCTGTTGGTTAGTTGTTGTTTTCACTTAAAATTGTGTCCATTTTAAACAAAAGAGAGACCCTTTGAGTTGTACCGGACACACCGTGCCTCAGATTGAGGCGGAGTTGCTCGTTCACATCACGAAGGACCATTGGATCTTTCTCTTAAAGAATAAACACAATATGAATATGTTTGGTCGGATTTCCATAGGTCAGTTTTTGTTTTCACTTAAAATTGTGTCCATTTTGAACAAAAGAGAGACCCTTTGAGTGGTACCGGCCACACCGTGCCTTGGATTGTGGCAGAGTTGACTCATACGCATCCCCAATGAACCCATGGATATTTATCCTAAAGGATAAACACAATCTGAATGTGTTTGGTTAGATTTTCCTATGTCAGTTATTGTTTTCGCTTAAAAATATGTCCATTTGAAAGAAAAGATAGACCCTTTGAGTGGTTCAACATTCTTGCATGTTGTTGGTGCATATCATTTATTAAAATGATAAAATGACTCATTGGAGAAAGGATGTTTTATTTAATAATAATTACAATTTTCCTATGAACATTTACATACAACAATGTTTCATCTTTTGATCGCCATAACCCCTATCAAAAATTACCACCAATTGTACATGTCCCCAAGTCAGATCTTCATTCTATTTGTGTACCATCTGCCATCAGGTATGCGGCCCACTCATTTCTGAACACATCTATATCTTATTGATAGTATGAGTCTTTTCGACTATCATAGGAGTACTACCAAATATAAAAAAAATTGATACATAAATTAAATGAACTAATAGTTGTTTTTGAAAATACCTCTTTAGGGATACTAGTTTGTTGATGAAAAACATTCTCTTTCATAAATTTACAAACATAATAATCGTAATCATTATCGTTTGTTTTTTTTTGGACACTGGAAAAAAATTTCCCATTAGGAGAATAAGTAACTTGTGTTGAGATGTGTTTGGATTGTGAAATTTTATTATATATACACTGATATTTGTCCAGACGTAGTACTTGCTCGCCCCCTTATGCTTAGCCCCTGTCCTCATTCCTTTTTTTAGACAATAATAATACACCACCCTATCATAACATAATATTCAATAAAAGATAATATAAATTATATTACTTGATGTTTAGACCTAAAACATAGTATGTGGTGTCTTGCAGATTCACAAACTGCATTATGTGTTGTCTTGTTTGATGGATATCCTTGCTTTGAATCCAGAAAATAAATATTTGGAGTACCAAAGTTCTCCGAAATTAGCAACCAATGTTTCCTAAAAACACAAAAAAGGAATAAGTAATAAAATAAGTGAAAATATAATTGATATGCTTTAATCGTAGATTTTTACCCCTGCATGGTTGGTATTATGAAGAGTCTGTCATCTGTAATCTTGCTTTCAAATGTTTTTAGCAAGCTGTTCACTATTTCATCCTTTTTTATGGCTCTAATTTTGTTAGGTGTGTTGATGTGGTATAAGGACAAATGAGTGCAAATCTTGGCTCATGGGAAAATTCCTTCAACTGTTTTTCATAAATGCATCTGTCGAAAATATAAAATTCATTTAGTAATAATTTTTACATTAGATCAGTTTTTTGAAAATCAATTCATGAAAATATACCTCATATATATATTTACAACTATGACACCTATCCAACCGCTTTCAAGGATCTCATTTACATTTTCAATAGCAATGAAATCTTGACTTTCCTCTCCGTATATATTCTTTTCTAAAACCACTATATGCCTACTACCATATTTTATCTTCATATCCACATGAGTCTTCAATGCTAGTAAATGTGGATAGAGAATAGGTGGTGTTATTGTGCTTTTAGTAGCTCCTTGGGATCGGTTGGTCGATCCTTTAGATGGTTTCGAGCCGACGTTTGTCACCCCCTTCCCTTTCTCTGTCTATAATAAAAATCATTGTTTCAGACCCTTTTTCATTAATTATTAAAGGTTCAGCTTGAAAAAAAGGAAATAAATACCTTTTGTCCACATGTACTCTTACAATTTGTGACAACCATGCAATAAATGTCCCAACATCCTTCTCGACCATATGAATATCATCATCATCAAGTGGAATAGGTAGCTCTGCATTTGGTTCATGAGCTGCAGTAATCATCACTTTCAGATGATCTTTCAGAAGTGGTCTATTATGCAGCGTGGAATCTGGGATATTGAACAATGTAGCCCTCGATGCAAGGTGATAGGTGGGTGTTGTCAGATATAAATCATTATCACCCTATAGAATATCAGTACAGAAAAAGTATCAGTGTTTTTCTGATTCACATTTCATGAGAACAATTATTAGAATATTGATTACCACGGCTAAGACAGTTCTTTGAGGGGAATGACTCACCTCAATGCTAGTGGGGGTGGGGCGAGATGTTCACGCGCTGGTTGTTCTTGAGTTTTGTCTTCTATTTGCTTCCCACATATAAAAGTTGCTAGCAACTCCCCCTGCCATTGTAATCGTTCTTCAAGGGTTTCTAGTTTTTCACTCATTTGTTCCAATTTTTCATTTTTATCATCCATTTTTTTTTCTTCTCAAAATATTCTCGGGGTGTCACCCTAAACCCCGCACCTCTGACACGACTATATTTTTCTGGCTGCTTCAAAGCTTTCGATAATAGGTCTGCATTTGCTACAGGAGTAGCTAATTCTTGGGACTATCGGATATAGAAAAATAACTAATTATTTTTATGAAATAGAAATTTAAAACAAATATTTTTATCATCATGTCATACTTACACATATTTCCCACACTTTTTGGGTTCTCATCTGCTAGCTTCCCTTCCTTATATACACGTGCCTCCTTCCATATCACATGATGTGGGATGGAAGTGTATTTGGTTTTAGACTCATCAATCTATATATAAACATAGAAAGATAATTATGATGTTGTTTATTGGCACCTAACATTATTACTATAAATTTAAAATACGTACCATTTTCTTTTCTAGTGAAGCGTACCCCATACTTGCTTTACGATGGGGGTATGTTGGTTTTGATGCACGTTCCTTATTTTCAGTACATAGTTCTTGTTTCATAAATCATATATTGACAATCAAAGTGATGAATAAAGGTATCCTCAAACAACGTATTATCACCCACAATTTACCTAAAACTTCTCATCCCCACGGCGTCCAATAAATGCATCCCATGCTTATTGGGATATCAGGAGAGCTTAGACAATGGGTGTGTGCGGGTTTATTTTACATTTGGAATATTTCATGTGACATCTTGTTAGAATAGTGAAAAAAGCTCAATGAATCCTTCCTGAAAGCCTTAGTACATAATCCTTGTGTGAATAATCTACTATAAATGTACTCTATAAGAGATTCAGAAGAGTAAGACATTGTTTAATTATTTTATTTTATAGTAAATTAAAGAAATAAATTCATAATGTTACTGTAATTTCTTCCCAGATCACAGCCTTCAGCATGGACACAACATAGTGCCATGAATCTATGTCAATCCGCACGCGTTTCCGAGTGACTACTCTAGTGTAATTACTAAACATAGCCTTGTTGGGATTCACATGTTGGCATTGTACATTCCATCTGACCTCAAATTTAATGCCTTTGCTTTTAGCCTTAAGAACTTTGGCTAACACTGTCAATCTATGACGCACCTGTGTTTTCTACGATGTCGGTCCTTCATTCTTGACCATTTTATCGATATCGACATCATATATATGTTCATATGAAATGGTAGCAACGACATGTGCTGATGGTTGTTGGACCTCCACACTAGGAGCAGCAGTAGCCATAGCAGCAGGAACAGCAGTAGACGCAGCAGGAGTAGCAGGAGCCACAACAGGAGGAGTAGCAGGAGCAACAGCAGCTGCAGCAGGAGCAGCAGCAGCCGCAGCAGGAGCAGCAGCAGCCGCAGCAGCAGCAGCTTGAGAGACTTGTTCAGCCTCAAGGTTAGGAGCACCAGAATGTGCAGAATTTATTATCTGTAAAAGTAGTTGAATAGTTAATTTATATTACATATATTCAATAATGATAAGATAATAACATGAGATAACAAGATCTATATTTCAAACAAAATATAACCTGTTTATTGAACTCTGTTTCTTTTTTTCAAAGTTTGAAGGGATTTGATACCTCTATCGATTATCCAAATCCCTTCATTGTTGTCTCCTCTAACATAGAAAACCTCATCTACCTTTGGACTACTCCGAAATGATTGCGACGTACCACTGAAAGGATCGTACTCAACTTAATTTTCATCCGAAACTTTAGTAGCTTTGGATGATAACAGAACTATCGACCACCTTCGGTTTGCGGGATCTGGAACATAAAAAACTTGTACCGATTGTGATCCCATTATAAACTGTTCTTCTTTGAACCCTTCTTTACTAAAGTCAACTTTCAAAAATCCCCATTCATCTATTTTAACACCACTGTTGTTATCAACCCATTTGCATTAAAAAATAGGAAATTGAAATGTCATATAATCCAACTCTCATATTAGTCTGATAATGCCAAAGTATGACATATTTGCATAAATTGGATTTCTGTCCTTACTACATGAAACATGCATCGCTTCTTCCACTAGTGTAACTCCATTATTTTACATGGTACTATCTTCATCATGTTCATCTATATAGAATGTATAACAATTAATTACATAACCACTGTAAGATAATACATACACACATGGTCCAGCAGCTAGCCATCGAAGTAGTTCTAAAATTGAATTCGGATTTTCATCCAACTGCTTAAAAATATGGTCCTGAAACCATCATATAAACTGGTGATTATGTGTATTTGATAACCATTTTTCAGATCACAATGGATTCAACTGCCTAAGAATTTCTTTGTGGGTTTAAATATATGGAGCAACCTCCCAGGTGTTATGAAAAACATAAAGGTCGGCCTGCTCCTGATCTATAATACTGATTGTCACAACTTCTCTTCCAAAAATTCCCTCACCCTCAATGCGTCTACTGTGACAAGATTTTGGGAGACTAATGCTTTCCAAATCAGATAGGTATTTGGTACAAAATTCAATGGCTTCCTCAATAGTATATCACTCCACTATACAACCCTCTGGCCAACTTCAATTTTTGATATACCCTTTCAAAATATTCATATACCGTTCAACAGGATACATCCATCTATAGTGCATAGGACCAAAAAGTCGAATCTCTCTCAACAATTGAATCATCAAATGAACCATCATATCAAAGAATTTTATTGGGAAGAACATTTCTAATTCAAATAATAAGATGAAAATTTCTTTTTCCATAGTTGGAAATTTTTCCGGGTCTAAAACTTTGCTACATATATCTTTGAAAAAGAAACAATGTTTGGTTAATTTATGAAGAACATTCTTGGGAAAAATTCAATGTAAAGCTATATTAATTAGATCTTGCATAAAAACATGGAAGTCATGTGATTTCAAACCTTTTAACTTCAAATCATTCATTGACACAATGTTCATGATATTTGATGAATACCCCTCTAGAACCTTTACGTCATTGAAGAAGTTTCAAAACTGATATATCTCCTCCCTAGAAAGAGTATAAGCAATTGGAGGAAGAAACATTCGATTTTCACCCTTCACGGGATCCAACCCTTCTCGTATTCCCATGTCAACCATTTCCAACCTTGCCTTAATTTCATCCTTTGTTTTTTAGGGGAATTTAGCAATGTTTTGATAACACTGTCAGATACATTTTTTTCCACATGCATCACTTCAAGAAAATGTCAGACGTATAAACAATTCTAGTATGGTAATTCAAAAAAACTGATCTCTTTTTCCAACTGATTTTCTTAAGTTTTTTCAAAAATGGTTTACCAAAAATAGTGTTCACATATTTTACTTTCTCAAATAGCTGATCACCTGTTAGTGTAGATGGTGTTTCATATTGTTCTGAACTTCCATTGAATGATGTCAAACAAGATTGATACTTATGCCAACGAGGTAGAAATCTATGATGTCCTAAAAACACAGATTTTGATGAATGTTTCAACCTAATTGATTTTGTATCTTCTTCGCACATGGGACACCCTTAAGTTCCTTTAATGATATAGCTTGAAAAATCTCCATAAGCAGGGAAATCATTTATTGTCCCATAAAACATTTATCTCAACGTGAAGTATTCACTTTTATAGTCATCATACAACATAACACCTGAATCCCACAATAACTTCAAATCCTTGATCAAAGGAGCCAGATAAACATCAATATCATTACTTGGTTGTTTTGGTCCTAATATAAGCATATATAACATGATGAATTTATGCTTCATGCATAACCAGGGTGGAAATTTATAATTTACCAACATAATAGTCCATGTACTATGAGTGCTGGTTTGAAAAACAAAAAGATTCACTCTATATGTAGATAATGCAAGACGAAGGTTTCTCGGCTCTTTTCAAAATTCAGGATACTCATGATCAATTTTCTTCCATTGAGGAGAGTCGTCCGAATGACGTAATTTCCCATCTTTATTTATTTTATTTGCATGCCACGATAATTTTCTTGCAGTTTCTTCACTTCCAGATAGATTCATAAACCTTAGAATGATTGGAAAGTACCATAAAACATTCATATGATTGGATTCATATTTCTTGTATCAAGAAGAACCACACTTTGGGAATTCTTTAAGTGATTTTTTCTCCTTGAGAAACAATATACAGCCTTTCGAGCAGGTATGTATTCTTTCAAAAATCATACCCATCGAGCGTAGCATTCGTTTAGCTTCATATCTCCGGCTGGGGAGCTCATTATCTTCCAGAAGCATGTCATTCAAGAGAGAAAGTAGTTCCGTAAAACTGACATCACTCCCTCTATTTCCTATTTTCAATTTATACAACTTCAGTACAGCTGACAATAAAGTATACTTAGTGCAACAAGCATACAATGGAGTCTTTGCACAACTCTTTAACTTCTCAAACAATTTTAGGAAATCACGGAGTTCATCTTCAATTGCCTTTGTCATTTCCTCAATAAGATCTTCATCATCATTGACATTTGTAATCACATCCTCCATATGGTCTTCTTCATTATCCATATTTGTATTTATATCTGATGATCCATAAAACACAGTTTTATCCCAGCCATTAGCTACATTATCTTATTCTGTGTGTTTATTCCAACATTTATAACTCTGATCTATTCTGTGACATATAAAATGTTCTTCCAACTCCACTGGAGTAAGTAGTCTAGAATAAAAACAATGTAAACACGGAAAAATTATTTGAGAAGGATCCTTTCTGTGATCCTTTCCAAACTTGATGAAATCTTTCACTTCGTTCTCGTACTCTATTTCAAACAATTAGCATCCATTCAATATTTATTCATTTTCATCATATTTTAATCTCAAATATCAGTATTTATGGTTCAAGTACACAAAAAAAGACTTCCAAATACAATAGAAGAGAATCACTTTATTATAAAAATAGAGGATAATAGAGACTAACCATTTCCAATAATGATTTGGAAATCAACAGAACTAGGATAGACTCTCTATCAAAATCAGAACAGTTTCCAAACACAAAGGGGTTTGCGGGGATAATCACTTGTGTCATAGATCATAAAACTCACACAGCATCATCCTCTATGGCTCATCCTACTCTATCGGGTCAACCCTTCTATGGTCAACTAGTCCATCCATTTATACCTCACCAACCTAAAATACATATCGATGAAAACCAGTAGCCAACTCTATAAGTAATGAAAGGATTCTCATGATATCTACAATATAAAATTCATTAAATATAATTACTTTAGATTCATTATAGTTTCCTCAAATCACCCCAGTCCTAACACAAGAATAATCAATAATGATACATCTACTTGGCACCCAAGCAGTCTTCATGGTTATAGGTATGGACAAGGGCAAGGGGATTTTCTCTTGATTGTTGACAACATTCTTTTTGGGTTTTGATCATAGATAGGGGACCGAACATGTGGTTCATAACGAATATGGGAGCCTTTACTTGAGTCTGTAATTTAGTTGTTTTCTTGTATGGCCTTCAGCATGGCATTTAGGTGGCATAAATTATGGAACGACATGGTTCATTATGTTTTCATTGATCGACTACATGATGGTAGTATAGTTCATTAAATAATATGAAATGAGTGTAGGACCACACCCATACCAAGACTTTCAAGATGTAATTGAGGAAACCCAAATAAGGGATTGTAATTACGTTAATTACCATAAACAACCACAATAGTTTTAGCAACCTTTCTATCCACTAATACCAATTCAGAACAAAAAAAACAATCGGGGTTACTATCAATAGAGGAGTGGAAACGATCCACCATGAAATCAGATACCACCTTGGTTCCCACCTCATAATCCATCTCCTCAACCACAAAAAACATTCACACACAAAAATTTCCCGACTACGTCTCATCATTTTCCACCCCCTCATCAGCAAAACATTTAACAAGATATGATGAGGAAGCCATAAAAACCCCCAAATCAATAGTCAAATCTTGAAAATATTCTTATCTCATTCATCTAAAAAGTGGACTAGAGAATGAATACATAATAAATATAGATGCATAATCAAATGGATGCTCTCTGAATCCCCAATCACAAAGTATGGAATATCTCTAAGACTTTATTGGATAGACTACTGGATTCACTACCTAGTAAAACTAAAAAATATACAAGAGAAGAAGAAAAATATGTTGTTTTGCATAGTGAAAACGAGATAATATTTAAATAGATATAAAAATAGATGAAAATTGGATTGAAGAAATTTAATCTCATTCCATAGTCATCAAAACAACCAGTAATGAGAGAACACACAAAGATGATAAAGAAAAGAATCTAGAAGCAGATAAAAATGAAAAATATCAAGTCAAAGACCAACCCTTCAAAGAATATTACTATGTGGAACCTCCACCATACATACCCCTTCTTCCATTCCAAAAGAGAATGAGACATGGGAAAATTTAGGGTCAATATTGTAATTTTTTGGAAAAGTTCAAGAAACTGTATATAAATAAATGAAAAAAACATTTGGTAATTCATTAGTCCAAAGGAAGTGATTAACATTCACCCAATTATTTTCAAGACTATCAGTCAAGAATTATAATTCATGGTATGAATGTGTGATGATGTAGTTCAAGTATGAATGAATTTCCAATAATTCGATCAACCTGACATCCATTTTTCATAAAGGATGAATATAACCATTTCTAATCGACTACATGATGGTAGTAGAGTCACATTATATCCACATTTAATTCTAAACTCACTTACACTCTATTTTAACTACATTGAGCATGCCAATAATTTCAAAATCAATAGATGATACAACTCTACATGGTCTAAAAAGACATCCCAGGACATTGCCATTATGATTCCTAAAGACTACTCCAACTCCCAAAGGTTCTAGATTCCCTTTTCATGCCCTATCCGAGTTTCATTGGATCAATCCAAGAAATGAAGGAATCTATATAATAACAAAAGTTTCAAAAGGAGGTCATAAATTACCTATAATTCCAAGATTCGTAAGAACCAAAATGTGAACAATAGAGTAAATAAAATGAATATTTTGAAGGGAGTTCCCGTTTATTATTGCAACCATAATATTTATGAGGGATGATTGAATATTGAAGGAAGAATACCCATGATACATATTATTTTTGTTGTTACATATAATATAAATCAATTATACACTAGACACTTGAAGTATATTGGGTAGTTCTTGGGAGAGAGGAATCCTAGAGAAATATTTGAGATTCTCCAAGACAAGGGTTGTCTTGGAAGGCTACACTTCAATAATATCGAAGAAAACATGCCATAAAACTGAGGAAATGTCATATATTAAGAACATATGATTGAATTCCTTCTTATTATTGATTCATAAGACACATTTGGATTAAATATCGAAACCTACCGATTGAAGAAATGAGTCAATAGGAATCTTAGAATCTTCCATCCTCCATAGAAGTATAACTATAACACCCTTGGTATTACAATTTCATGACCCAAACACATCGATGAGATATATCAAATCCTTGGGATTAAATTACCATAGTTTCTAGAAGAGTATGTGTAATAGGGGACCAGAAAAACATTGCACACCTGGTCCGGCAACGCGATGATCGAGGGCGGCGGTGGTCCGGCAACGCAAAGATCGATGGCGGTGGTGGTCCAGAAACATCAAGATCGTGGGCGGCAGAGGTCCAGAAATGTGAATATTGGGGGCGGTGGAGGTCTGGATACGTGAATCTTGGGGGTAGCAGAGAGGAGTAGCAGTGTTTCAGTACCACAAGGGCTTTAGGTCGCGATAAAACGAGGACACTGTGCGACCAATTTTATAAAATATGGGACTACGGTTTTATCAACACTAATGAAAGCGATGATAAATCCTTCCTATATCAGTGCTAAAAATTTAGTGCTGATACAGGTCCTCCTTATCAATGCTTTTTTAGCACTGATAAAGGGACTCTTTATCAGTGCTGTTTTAGCACTGATACAGGGTTTCTTTATCAGCGCTTTTTCTTAACGCTAATATAAGGTGGAGCTTTCCTTTCCTATTTTTATAGTAGTGTATATCAGACGGCTCCCGCGGAGCTTCGTGATCTACGGTTACAGCTAGAGTACTTTTAGGGGAAGGGATTCATTCGGCCCAATGTTTCACCTTGGGTAGCCCCGATTTTGTTCGCCAAGAAGGTGGATGGGAGCAGGAGGCTCAGATGCATGATTAGTACCCCTACATGTTTACCTAGTTTGAGTTGTCCCTTATGGGGATGTAGATCCCTAAGGTGGGGATAATGTAAAGACCTATAATTTCCATGTAATTGTTTTAAAATATTTGGGAATTTTATGACTCCGTGAAAATTGACGGCGCGTGATTCTGAGGCTCAGAGTGCCCGAAATTAATTTATAAACTTTTGTTCGGGTACATTAAGTAAATGTGTGAATGGGTTTTTCTAACATTTGAACCAGTGATCAGAATTGATATCTAAGGACACCGTTGAACTCGATATGCCGGTATTCACTTAAGGAGAACTTCACCCCGACCGCAATGGGTCGAGAGTAAAAGATAGAATTTTGGTTTTTTGTGAAGGAATAAAATAAAATAAATGGTGTAAAATTTTATTTTTATTATATTTTGAAACCACCCATGTTGATATTTCACAGGTGGGGACCACCTGAACTAAAACCTCCCATGAGAGGTTAGGGAGGTTGGGACCACTGAGCCTAAACCACCCATGGGAGGTTATGGTGGTGGGGACCACCCGAGGATTAAAACCCCTTGAACTCCATCATAAGTGTGGGGATGCCTCTTAAACATCGCACACTTGAATGGTTCCACCCCCTTTAATTTTTTATACCAACCTATATAATTAATTAACCCAATTTGAAATTGTGCATACAATTAAATTGGATAAACATATCTTTTTGGATACTTTCATTTTGATGGATTTAGGGAGAGGGAAAATATTGGGATGTTTTCACTTATTTAACGAAGAACGCCATCAAAGAAAGTTCTTCGGAAATCAAGGAAGACGATGATGAGCGAGTCTGACATCGAAGCATGGTTTCAGATGCAATGATCGTTGGAACTTTCTTGCCTTCTTCGACTTTCTTCTTGCACCAATGTTAATGAACAATCCAAGGTAGGGGTTTATTTTTGTATGATTATTTTCAAGAAGTTGTAGGGTGGTTGTTTGAAATTATTCACTCTTTCCATTATTGATAATTCTTCATAATTCAAGATGGAATTATAGCCGCTTGCTACTGCTCTAATGCGGAGAGTGCGGGAAAAACAAACAAGGCTCGTCCTCTCTGCAGACCTTGTATTTATTTGTTGATCGCAATAGAGGAATGGCTACAAACCCATGTGGGTCACAAGAACTGGGGGTGGAACCCCCCGTCAGCCATGCCGAAGGCGACGGTGCTATGACGCCTCCCCGCGGCCTCCGCACCCCATGGAACCGACGCCTGCGGCCTCCGCGCTGTCTGCGGCCGGTCCACCACCCCTCTATCGAACTGCCTTCGTCCGCGGTCGAGCCACCATCTTTGGCTGAACCCTATGGGCGAGCCACTACCCCACGGTTGGGTCGTCGCCCTATGGGCACCACCGCTCCATAGCCAATCCACCACCGCCCCACGGTCGGGCTGCCACCCCGCAGCCGAGCCTCCACCCACCGCGGCCGAGCCGCCGCCCACGGCTGGACCGCCCCCGATGGCCTCTGCCCTCCGGGCGGAACAGCCCCATGCCCTCGTGGTACCCCCGCGGTCGAGCCACTATCTGCGGCCAAGCCGACTCGCGGCCCCCACCGCCCTGCGGCACCAGCGGCTTCTGCGGCCCCTATAGCCTGTCAGACCGCCCAGTAGGCCGGGCCGCACCACGGGTCGGGTCAACCTAAACCGAGTCGACTCAGGCCAAGAAGTTTCAGGTTGGTCTGACCGGGTCGGATCAGACCCGGACCTGATACGAACCTATTCTTTACATGGGCCATAACTTTGGCACCGGACGTCTGTTTGACCAACCGTCAGCAGTGCTAGAAATCATGGAGTGAGACAGTATCTTTGAGTATACCGCACTAGAGTTTTGGGTAAGCTTGAGGTATGGTCGGGTTCTATCAAGAATGAATCCATCCAGGACCCCAGGACTAAAAGGATTGTAACTCACAGACCGAGCGTCAGATTGACGCACTGTCTATTAAGTTGATACCCCTATGACGTAGCGGAACTTTAGGATACTTCTTCCTGGGAATTCATAGTAGTTAGACTATCGTCTAGTGACTTTTCTAGCGAATACACTAGGAGAGGATCATGCTTAGTGCGGGAACCCAGTAGCTAGCTGTGACGAGAATAATGAGGAGCGATCTAGTGTCGGTTAGCTCCTAGAGATCATGTGTGAGTCAGCTCCTAGTGATCCTGTGTGGGTCAGCTCCAAGCTATCCTGTGTAGGTCAGCTCCTAGCGATCATGTGTGGGACAACTTCTAGCGATCCTGTGTGGGTCAGCTCCTAGAAATCCTGTCTGGGTCAGCACCTAACGATCCTGTGTGGGTCAGCTCCAAGCGATCATGTGTGGGTCATCTCCTAGAAATTATGTGTGGGTCAGATTCCTTATAGAGTAAGATGATTCAGTAGTTACATATAATCATCTCTACTGCTGTACAAATTTTATACCTGGTGTGAGCTGAGTTTTTACCTGTGTGGTACTTTCTTTTGTGGTAATACCTTAGTGGTATTCTTCTATGCGGCATACCTATGTGGTAGTTGCCTTTTTGGTTTTCCTTCCTTTGTGGAATAGTTGATCTTTGGGCTTTTGGGTTGGACCCCGTGATTCCTCATGAATGAGATGGGTATACTTGATAACTTAGGTATATGTATGGGAATATACCTATGTAGGGTAGACTATTGACATCATTCTTTGAGGTTTATCCTTTGTGTATTTTGTGAGACCATGAGGGTCTTGGGTGCCTACTGAGTATCGTTATACTCCCCTATGCATGTGTTATGCCCGCACTTTGTTGTGTTTGGTGTAGACAACAGGTAGTGCTGACTGGGGATGAGAGTACCAGGACTGGACGGTACCCGGAGGTGGACCATATGGCGTGTCAGTACGAAGAGGATATAGGCAAACGTGGAGTGCTGAGGAGGCGATCTGTACCTACCCTTCAGGTAGGAACCTTGTAGGACAATTCAATAGTTGTATTTCTCTTTCTTCAGTTGTATTGTATTTAATTTTCATATACATTCTAGCTGGGCTTGTATTATGGCCCCTGTTTACTTACTGTACTCACTCTATTTACTATTCAGTTTAATTGTGTTCATATCTTGTTGTGTACTTGGTTGTGTGTGATTACATGTTATAAAGGCAATGCCTTCCCAATTTTAGGGATTACACCATTCGGTGCTACTCGTCAGCCCCATGCCTATGGAAAGCGGGCTTGGGGTAGTCACGGCACGGGCCCTGGGGGACGGGTCGTGTAACGACCCGAAATTTTGAATAAATCTTGTTTCCTAATTTTGTGTGTTATTTTAATTTTTTTTTATACTCAACAATTTTTTTTTTCATTTGATAATATGAGTATAATTAAAATGAGACCGTTGGGTTTTAGACTGTTATATGACCATTGGTCAATATCACCGCTGGAAACTAAACTTTTTGATTATTGTCTCTAAATACAAGTAATCTTGGTTAATTAATATAGAAAAAAGATTTGATGGCCTCACCCAGTAGTCTTGGACCGATCGAAGCCCATATAACAGAACTTGGGAAGGAGGTAGCACCACTGGGCTTTGCTCTGGACCAAACCCAAGCTGAACTTCATCGTGTGAAGCTAGAACGGAATCGCATTTGCGAGAAGATCAAACTGATAGAAATTACTACTCGTGCGATGTTGGCCGAGCCTCCCTCATATTCTCTCACCTTAGCACACCTTACACTTAGGTCCTATGCTGGTGTGATAAGGGGCTATGTAAGGAGACCATAACTGCCTTGTGTAATCCTTTATTTTAAATAAAAAATGGGATTTCTTTTTATGATGAAGTTTATGAATTTTCTAATGTCCGGATAAATACAGTATGCATATTTTTAATGAATTTTAGAAAAAGGATATTTTTAAAATGTTTATGTAAACCTTAAATAATTAAATATGTGTAATTATTTTCGAAAAATGGTCTTCTACAATTATGTTCAGTACGAAATTTAGAGTTTAATAAGATCAACTTAATTTTTGATGAATAGTAAATTATGAATAGTGATTTTATGCTTAGGATTAGTAATGTGACCAAATGGATTAGTAATCTCACTTAAAGAAAGTATTAATATAATCTAGGCACATTTATTAAGTAGCGTGATTCAATAAAATGGTTAAATAACAGTTTCATAAATTATTATTCAAGTATTAGTTTTTTTGGGTGAATAGTGTTTTTTAATTAGAAATTAAATTAAAAATATTTAGAAAATTATTTTTATAAAATGGATTTCATTTTTGAACTCAGAGCATCGATATTATGTTAAGGTAAATTTTGGGGTTTTTTTTGAAAAAAATGAATTTTTGGTGAATAGTGTAATTATTTAAAAAAATAGATTAAAAATATTTAGAAAATTATTTTTATAAAATGGAGTTCATTTTTGAAATCAGAGCATTTATATTTGATTAAGGTGAAATTTTGGGATCTTTCTGAGAAAGTTGAATTTTCAGTGAATAGTAAAAATACAGTTTTAGGGTTTCGGTATGTCTAATGACATCATAACTGTGTCATGATGATGTCATGAGATATTTTAAGGGTTGGCCGGCCAAGGGTGATGAATTATTGTTTTGGGGGCCCCATGTGGGCTAACTCCCTGGTAAATGCCAAAGGAGAACACATGGATTTGAGAAAAGCACTTTTGAGGTGTCCCTTGGCCATTAATGCCTTGTCCCCTCACTTTCCCTATAAATACCAAGCCATCCTCTCATCCATTTCGACTCCCCACTCTACCCCAACAAATTTCTGGTCTCATTACCTCCCAAGGAGTCCTCCCAAGGTTCCCCAAGCCCTCAAGGCCCAAACCTTTGAGTTTTAAGAGTTACGTTTTAAGGTAAGGGACCCGATCTCTCTCTTTCTTTTCAAGAAATATCTTTTATGTAATTTCTTTTTTGATCCATGTTCTTATGTTAAAGGTTGTTCTTTTATACTCCTCTTACTTCCCTTTTCATGTTCACATAATTTGAGATCCACTCTTACTCTCATTATTTCGTTTTATGAAGTTTTAAGTGGCGCCATTAGGCTGCTGAAATTTTTGTAACAGATTCTTTCTGCCTTCTCATTTTTTTCAAGATCTATTTTCATGTAAAGTATTTCAAGTTCATTTTTACTATTTTGGGGTATGATCTCTAAATTTATCATACTGATCTTTTATGATCATTTTATGAGAGACCCCATTTGATCTCTTCAATTCAGTATTTTGATGTTTTATGTGGCGCCGTTTGGCTGCCAAATTTTTAAGTGGTTCTTCACCCTTCTCGATTTGAAGTTCTACTTTCATGTCAATTCTTTCAAGTTCCTTTTTAATTATGATGGGGTATGATCTCTATATCTATAATACTGAACTCTTATGTTCATATGATGAGGGACCCTATTTGAACTTTTTAGTTCATTTTTGTTGAATTTTAAGTGACGCCGTTAGGCTGCCGAATTTTCATAAGAGAAATCTAATTTTTGTCTTCCTTCCATGTTTTTCATTTCAAATGGTATGTCCTTCAAATTTCATTACCATGTTCATATATCCTTATTATTCTGTCCCTATACTGTTTTATGGGTCATTTATGAATGTTTTACCCATGTCCCCTCTCTTTTCAATGTTTTCTAAAACCCCGAAACATAGCCCTTATGCTGCAGAATTTTCGTCACAAAATGCCTCTCTCTCTTTTATCAAAATTATTTTTTTGTTATAAAGTGAATACTCAAAGATCTTATTTCTACAGGGGTATTCACATATATATCAAAATGTTCTATTTTAAATTCTGGTATTTACATACATGAAACCCGCTTTCCCTTTCCGTGGGTTTAAAGTGACATAAAGATCATGTCTTTAAAGCAGTTTTTAGAACGTTATGATTACGAAATGAACCCCATTTATTTTATGCTATATGGGTTGTTTATGAAATTATTAATGATGATATGTGTGGCTCAAATGATAATAAAGACAAATTAAGGGTGCGCCCTGATAGCGCTCCAATGCATTGGGTAAATACTTAATCTCTAGGGATGACCATTTTTAACGACGCCTTGGTGAATAACCTTGGTAATTTTAACGACACCTTGGGGATGGACCTTGGTGAAACGAAACGATTGTCAATATTAAATGTTGTAGCCACATCTTCAAGTTATGAAAAACATTATTTTTATTATGATGTATCTCATGATTTCTTTCTCATGCCTTAATGTTCTTTTCATGTCCTTATTGAAGTATCTCAAGTTCACATGTAAAATGTTTCTCTTGTTTCCCTTACTGGGCCTTCTGCTCACCCTTTATTTTAATGTATGTCCCCAGGTTATGAGATGCAGTAATGAACCTAGGATTAACTTAAGGATAATCCTTTCAAGTGTTTAAGAATAGTGTTTTTTTTCTTTTCATGTATTATATTCCTTGTTTCCAAGACACTAAACCTTAAAGATCCTCAGTTCCGTGTAATGGAATGAAAGTTATGTTATAAAAAGACGGGATGCTATAGTTGGTATCAAAGGATGGTTTAGTTATTTGTGGAAATTAGGATATAAAAACTTTAGGAAGAAGCCCATAGAAAATTTTATATATAGGAAATATTCCGGGTATTTTGGTGAGTATTGAGTAATGGGTTGCCAAGAAAATACATCCCTGTCTGGATACAAGCAGGTAGAGGTGTCTCTGGCACAGATGTACATAGGGGTAAAACCCGAAAACACCACTTTGAGCTAGACTCGAATGGGAACTGGTACACGACAACGGGCCTTGCTTCACTCTTGGTTACGACATTCCTGGGGGATATGCTTTGGTAAATTCATAAACTTAGTATGAACCATTATTAAAGGAACAAGGATAAAACAAACTAAAGATTCACATAAGAATATATGATCATGGATAACCTAGATTGGAACCTAGGGGGTCACAAGTTAGGATATACTTTTATTCTACATGTTTATCCTTTTATGCTTAAAGTTTCCCTTTCATGATTATTAGCTAAGTATTTAAGCCCCTAATTATAGTTTCTTTTCATAGTTAATGGCGGGAAATGGAAGAACATGTCCCAAAAACCAATGTGATAGAAAATGCAATGATTGTCGTATTAATATGACAAAGATGATTAGGGGATTAAAAAAATGATTATTATTTTGGAAGATGTTCACTATTTTGGGGACCCTATATGATCGTGGTAAATAGATTACTACGGTATTTTCATTAAGGAGTAAGGTTGAATTATATTTTGAAGAATCGATTAATTTAAAGTGGACTTGTAGTAATTTAGGTTACTTATGGGAATGATTAACCTATCTTGGATAAAATATGTTTAGGTTAGCTACTTTTGTTATAAGATGTTAGGAGTGGTTGATGTGTTTTGGAGATGAACAATGAAGTTTATTTTGGAAGACTATGTTATCAAATACATCTTGTATTTGAGTTTCAATCTTAGTTTTGTTTATTTTGAAGAATTTTAAGGACCGTTATTTATGGAATGGTCTATGATGAACTTTGGGTAGTTCTATGGAACTTTGATGATTTAAAAGTAGTTTCCCTTACTATGGGATTCTTTTTTTTTGAAGAGTTGTTTTACCTTACCCTTTCTGTTTTTGGGATAATGTTTAAAGATAGAAGAAATAGATAGTTAATATTTTGTGGATTATGTGATTCTCTAGAAGATGATTCCTGGGTTTTGATGAGACCAAGTAGTTTTGAATGCTCATCGTTTGGAGAAAAGATTAGTTTTGGTAGAAACATATTAAAGGATGAAACTCTACATGAAGGTAGGTATATTTTCTTATGTTTTTGTTCTATTTAGTAAATGAATTCCTCAAAATTATGAAAAGGAACGTAAAACAAAAACGCTGTTGGTTTATGTTTCCTACTAGGTAATCAAAGACCGTTTACACACATCATAAGTTTGGGATTTTCTTATGGTTAACTTTCTCCTAATCATGTTTTCTATCACTCTCCCTCAGAACATGACCCTTTGTTTTCTCCTCCATGTCCATGTTTTCCTACATGGAATCCTAGTGTGGGTTAACTCGGGTGACCTTTGTACTTCCCTTTCTTTATTTTAATGTAATAGTTTTACTGACTCCTTTTCTGATGTGGGACTTTCAATGAAATTTCAAAAACCAATTTTAAAAATTGCGAGGACGCAATTTCTTAAGGGGGGAAGATTGTAACGACCCGAAATTTTGAATAAATCTTGTTTTCTAATTTTGTGTGTTATTTTAAAGTTTTTTTTATACTCAACAAATTTTTTTTCATTTGATAATATGAGTATAATTAAAATGAGACCGTTGGGTTTTTGACTGTTATATGACCATTGGTCAATATGACCACTGGAAACTAAACGTTTTGATTATTGTCTCTATATACAAGTAATCTTGGTTAATTAATATAGAAAAAAGATTTGATGGCCTCACCCAGTAGTCTTGGACCGATCGAAGCCCATCTAACAGAACTTGGGAAGGAGGTAGCACCCCTGGGCTTTGCTCTGGACCAAACCCAAGCTGAACTTCATCGTGTGAAGCTAGAACGGAATCACATTTGCGAGAAGTTCAAACTGATAGAAATTACTACTTGTGCGATGTTGTCCGAGCCTCCCTCAGATTCTCTCACCTTAGCACACCTTACACTTAGGTCATATGCTGGTGTGATAAGGGGCTATGTAAGGAGACCGTAACTGCCTTGTGTAATCCTTTATTTTAAATAAAAAATGGGATTTCTTCTTATGATGAAGTTTATGAATTTTCTAATGTTCGGATAAATACAGTATGCATATTTTTAATGAATTTTAGAAAAAAGATATTTTTAAAATGTTTATGTAAACCTTAAATAATTAAAAATGTGTAATGATTTTCAAAAAATGGTCTTCTACAATTATGTTCAGTACGAAATTTAGAGTTTAATAAGATCAACTTAATTTTTGATGAATAGTAAATTTTGAATAGTGATTTTATGCTTAGGATTAGTAATGTGACCAAATGGATTAGTAATCTCACTTAAAGAAAGTATTAATATAATCTAGGCACCTTTATTAAGTAGTGTGAATCAATAAAATGGTTAAATAACGGTTTCATAAATTATTATTCAAGTATTAGTTTTTTTCGAGTGAATAGTGTTTTTTAATTAAAAATTAAATTAAAAATATTTAGAAAATTATTTTTATAAAATGGATTTCATTTTTGAACTCAGAGCATCGATATTATGTTAAGGTAAATTTTGGGGTTTTTTCTGAAAAAAATGAATTTTCGGTGAATAGTGTAATCATTTAAAAAATAGATTAAAATTATTTAGAAAATTATTTTAATAAAATGGAGTTCAATTTTGAAATCAGAGCATATATATTTGATTAAGGTGAAATTTTGGGATCTTTCTGAGAAAGTTGAATTTTCAGTGAATAGTAAAAATACAGTTTTAGGGTTTCGGTATGTTTAATGACATCATAACTGTGGCATGATGATTTCATGAGATATTTAAAGGGTTGGACGGCCAAGGGTGATTAAGTATTGTTTTGGGGGACCCATGTGGCCTAACTCTATGGTAAATGCCAAGGGAGAGCACATGGTTTTGAGAAAAGCACTTTTGAGGTGTCCCTTGGCCATTAATGCCTTGTCCCCTCACTTTCCCTATAAATACAAAGCCATCCTCTCATCCATTTCGACTCCCCACTCTCCCCCAACTAATTTCTGGTCTCATTACCTCCCAAGGAGTCCTCCCAAGGTGCCCCCAAGCCCTCAATGCCCAAACCTTTGAGTTTTAAGAGTTACGTTTTAAGGTAAGGGATTCGATCTCTCTCTTTCTTTTCAAGAAATATATTTTATGTTATTTCTTTTATGCTCCATGTTATTATGTTAAAGGGTGTTCTTTTATACTCATCTTACTTCCCTTTTTATGTTCACATAATTAGAGATCCACACTTACTATCATTATTTCGTTTTATGAAGTTTTAAGTGGCGCCATTAGGCTGCCGAAATTTTTGTAACAGATTCTTTCTCCCTTCTCATTTTTTTCAAGATCTATTTTCATGTAAAGTATTTCAAGTTCATTTTTATTATTTTGGGGTATGATATCTAAATTTATCATACTGATATTTTATGATCATATGATGAGATACCCCATTTGATCTCTTCAATTCAGTATTTTGATGTTTTATGTGGCGCCGTGAGGCTGCCGAATTTTTAAGTGGTTCTTCACCCTTCTCGATTTGAAGTTCTACTTTCATGTCAATTCTTTCAAGTTCCTTTTTAATTATGATGGGGTATGATCTCTATATCTATCATACTGAACTCTTATTGTCATATGATGAGGGACCCTATTTGAACTTTTCAGTTCATTTTTGTTGAAGTTTAAGTGACGCCGTTAGGCTGCCGAATTTTCATAAGAAAAATCTAATTTTTGTCTTCCTTCTATGTTCATCATTTAAAATGGTATGTCCTCAAAATTTCATTACCATGTTCATATATCCTTATTATTCTGTCCCTATACTATTTTATGAGTCATTTATGAATGTTTTACCCATTTACCCTCTCTTTTCAATGTTTTCTAAAACCCCGAAACATAGCCGTTATGCTGCAGAATTTTCGTCTCAAAATGCCTCTCTCTCTTTTATCAAAATTATTTTTTTGTTATAAAGTGAATACTCAAAGATCTTATTTCTATAGGGGTATTCACATACATATCAAAATTTTCTATTTTAAATTCTGGGATTTACATACATGAAACCCGCTTTCCCTTTCCGTGGGTTTAAAGTGACATAAAGATCATGTCTTTAAAATAGTTTTTAGAACGTTATGATTACGAAATGAAACCCATTTCTTTTATGCTATATGGGTTGTTTATGAAATGATTGATGATGATATGTGTGGATCACATGATAATAAAGACAAATTAAGGGTGCACCCTGATAGCGCTCCAATGCATTGGGTAAAGACTTAATCTCTAGAGATGGCCATTTTTAACGACGCCTTGGTGAATAACCTTGGTAATTTTAAGGACACCTTGGGGATGGACCTTGGTGAAACGGAACGATTGTCAATATTAAATGTTGTAGCCACATCTTCAAGTTATGAAAAACATTATTTTTATTATGATGTATCTCATGATTTCTTTCTCATGCCTTAATGTTCTTTTCATGTCTTTATTGAAGTATCTCAAGTTCACATGTAAAATGTTTCTCTTGTTTCCCTTACTGGGACTTCTGCTCACCCTTTCTTTTGATGTATGTCCCCAGGTTATGAGATGCAGTAATGAACCTAGGATGAACTTAAGGAGAAGCCTTTCAAGGGTTTAAGAAGAGTGTTTTTTTTTTGTTCTTTTCATGTATTATGTTCCTTGTTTCCAAGACACTAAACCTTAAAGATCCTCAGTTCCGTGTAATGGAATGAAAGTTATGTTATAAAAAGACGGGATGCTATAGTTGGTATCAAAGGATGGTTTAGTTATTTGTGGAAATTAGGATATGAAAACTTTAGGAATATGCCCATAGAAAAGTTTATATATAGGAAATCTTCCGGGTATTTTGGTGAGTATTGAGTAATGGGTTGCCAAGAAAATACATCCATGTCTGGATACGAGCTGGTAGAGGTGGCTCTGGCACAAATGTACATAAGGGTAAAACCCAAAAACACCGTTTTGAGCTAGACTCGAACGGGAAATGGTACATGACAACGGGCCTTGCTGCACCCTTGGTTACGACATTCTCGGGGGATATGCTTTGGTAAATTCAGAAGCTTAGTATGAACCATTATTAAAGGAACAAGAATAAAACAAAATAAAGATTCACATAAGAATATATGATCATGGATAACCTAGATTGGAACCTAGGGGGTCCCAAGTTAGGATATACTTTTATTCTACATGTTTATCCTTTTATGCTTAAAGTTTCCCTTTCATGATTATTAGCTAAGTATTTAAGCCCCTAATTATAGTTTCTTTTTATAGTTAATGGCGGGAAATGGAAGAACATGTCCCAAAAACCAATGTGATAGGAAATGTGACGATTTTCGTATTAATATGACAGAGATGATTAGGGGATTAAAAAAATGATTATTATTTTGGAAGATGTTCACTATTTTGGGGACCCTATATGATCGAGGTAAATAGATTACTAAGGTATTTTCATTAAGGAGTAAGGTTGACTTATATTTTGAAGAATCGATGAATTTAAAGTGGACTTATAGTAATTTAGGTTACTTATGGGAATGATTAACCTATCTTGGATAAAATATGTTTAGGTTAGCTACTTTTGTTATAAGATGTTAGGAGTGGTTGATGTGTTTTGGAGATGAACAATGAAGTTTATTTTGGAAGACTATGTTATCAAATCCATCTTGTATTTGGGTTTCAATCTTAGTTTGGTTTATTTTGAAGAATTTTAAGGATCGTTATTTATGGAATGGTCTATGATGAACTTTGGGTAGTTCCATGGAACTTTGAAGATTTAAAACTAGTTTCCCTTACTATGGGATTCTTTTTTTTGAAGAGTTGTTTTACCTTACCCTTTCTGTTTTTGGGATAATGTTTAAAGATAGAAGAAATAGATAGTTAATATTTTGTGGACTATGTGATTCTCTAGAGGATGATTCTTGGGTTTTGATGAGACCAAGTAGTTTTGATTTCTCATCGTTTGGAGAAAAGATTAGTTTTGGTAGAAACTTATTAAAGGATGAAACTCTACATTAAGGTAGGTATATTTTCTTATGTTTTTATTCTATTTAGTCAATTAATTCCTCAAAATTATGAAAAGGAACGTAAAACAAAAACGTTGTTGGTTTACGTTTCCTACTAGGTAATCAAAGACCGTTTACACACATCATAAGTTTGGGATTTTCTTATGGTTAACTTTCTCCTAATCATGTTTTCTATCACTCTCCCTCAGAACATGACCCTTTGTTTTCTCCTCCATGTCCATGTTTTCCTACATGGAATCCTAGTGTGGGTTAACTCGGGTGACCTTTGTACTTCCCTTTCTTTTAAAGTAATAGTTTTACTAAATCCTTTTCTGATGTGGGACTTTCAATGAAATTTCAAAACCCAATTTTAAAAATTGCGAGGACGCAATTTCTTAAGAGGGAATATTTTAACGACCTGAAATTTTGAATAAATCTTGTTTCCTAATTTTGTGTGTTATTTTAAATTTTTTTTATACTCAACAAATTTTTTTTCATTTGATAATATGAGTATAATTAAAATGAGACCGTTGGGTTTTTGACTGTTATATGACCATTGGCCAATATGACCACTAGAAACTAAACGTTTTTATTATTGTCTCTAAACACAAGTAATCTTGGTTAATTAATATAGAAAAAAGATTTGATGGCCTCACCTAGTAGTCTTGGACCAATCGAAGCCCATCTAACATAACTTGGGAAGGAGGTAGCACCACTGGGCTTTGCTCTAGACCAAACCCAAGCTGAACTTCATCGTGTGAAGCTAGAACGGAATCAGATTTGCGAGAAGTTCAAACTGATAGAAATTACTACTCGTGCGATGTTGGCTGAGCCTCCCTCAGATTCTCTCACCTTAACACACCTTACACTTAGGTCATATGCTGGTGTAATAAGGGGCTATGTAAGGAGACCATAACTGCCTTGTGTAATCCTTTGTTTTAACTAAAAAATGGGATTTCATCTTATGATGAAGTTTATGAATTTTCTAATGTCCGGATAAATACAGTATGCATATTTTTAATGAATTTTAGAAAATTGATATTTTTAAAATGTTTATGTAAACCTTAAATAATTAAAAATGTGTAATGATTTTCGAAAAATGGTCTTCTACAATTATGTTCAGTACGAAATTTAGAGTTTAATAAGATCAACTTAATTTTTGATGAATAGTAAATTATGAATAGTGATTTTATGCTTAGGATTAGTAATGTGACCAAATGGATTAGTAATCTCACTTAAAGAAATTATTAATATAATCTAGGCACCTTTATTATGTAGTGTGATTCAATAAAATGGTTAAATAACGGTTTTATAAATTATTATTCAAGTATTAGTTTTTTTCGGGTGAATAGTTTTTTTTAATTAAAAATTAAATTAAAAATATTTAGAAAATTATTTTTATAAAATGGATTTCATTTTTGAACTCAGAGCATCGATATTATGTTAAGGTAAATTTTGGGGTTTTTTCTGAAAAAAATGAATTTTTGGTGAATAGTGTAATTATTTAAAAAATAGATTAAAAATATTTAAACAATTATTTTAATAAAATGGAGTTCATTTTTGAAATCAGAGCATTGATATTTGATTAAGGTGAAATTTTGGGATCTTTCTGAGAAAGTTGAATTTTCAGTGAATAGTAAAAATACAGTTTTAGGGTTTCGGTATGTTTAATGACATCATAACTGTGTCATGATTATTTCATGAGATATTTTAAGGGTTTGACGGCCAAGGGTGATGAATTATTGTTTTGGGGGCCCCATGTGGCCTAACTCCATGGTAAATGCCAAGGGAGAGCACATGGTTTTGAGAAAAAGCACTTTTGAGGTGTCCTTTGGCCATTAATGCCTTGTCCCCTCACTTTCCCTATAAATACCAAGCCATCCTCTCATCCATTTCGACTCCACACTCTCCCCCAACGAATTTCTGGTCTCATTACCTCCCAAGGAGTCCTCCCAAGGTGCCCCCAAGCCCTCAAGGCCCAAACCTTTGAGTTTTAAGAGTTACGTTTTACAGGTAAGGGATCCGATCTCTCTCTTTCTTTTCAAGAAATATCTTTTATGTAATTTATTTTATGCTCCATGTTCTTATGTTAAAGGGTGTCCTTTTATACTCCTCTTACTGACCTTTTCATGTTCACATAATGAGAGATCCACTCTTACTCTCATTATTTCGTTTTATGAAGTTTTATGTGGCGCCGTTAGGCTGCCGAAATTTTTGTAACAGATTCTTTCTCCCTTCCCATTTTTTTCAAGATCTATTTTCATGTAAAGTATTTCAATTCCATTTTTATTATTTTGGGGTATGATATCTAAATTTATCATACTTATCTTTTATGATCATATGATGAGAGACCCCATTTGATCTCTTCAATTCAGTATTTTGACGTTTTATGTGGCGCTGTTAGGCTGCCGAATTTTTATGTGGTTCTTCACCCTTCTCGATTTGAAGTTCTACTTTCATGTCAATTCTTTCAAGTTCCTTTTTAATTATGATGGGGAATGATCTCTATATCTATCATACTGAACTCTTATGTTCATATGATGAGGGACCCTATTTGAACTTTTCAGTTCATTTTTGTTGAAGTTTAAGTGACGCCGTTAGGCTGCCGAATTTTCATAAGAGAAATCTAATTTTTGTCTTCCATCCATGTTTTTCATTTCAATTGGTATGTCCTTCAAATTTCATTACCATGTACATATATCCTTATTATTCTGTCCCTCTACTGTTTTATGGGTCATTTATAAATGTTTTACCTATGTCCCCTCTCTTTTCAATGTTTTCTAAAACCCCGAAACATAGCCGTTATGCTGCAGAATTTTCGTCTCAAAATGCCTCTCTCTCTTTTATCAAAATTATTTTTTTGTTATAAAGTGAATACTCAAAGATCTTATTACTACGGGGGTATTCACATATATATCAAAATGTTCTATTTCAAATTCTGGGATTTACATACATGAAACTCGCTTTCCCTTTCCATGGGTTTAAAGTGACATAAAGATCATGTCTTTAAAGCAGTTTTTAGAACGTTATGATTACGAAATGAAACCCATTTCTTTTATTCTATATGGGTTGTTTATGAAATGATTGATGATGATGATATGTTTGGATCACATGATAATAAAGACAAATTAAGGGTGCGCCCTGATAGCGCTCCAATGCATTGGGTAAAGACTTAATCTCTAGAGATGACCATTTTTAACGACGCCTTGGTGAATAACCTTGGTAATTTTAATGACACCTTGGGGATGGACCTCGGTGAAACGAAACGATTGTAAATATTAAATGTTGTAGCCACATCTTCAAGTTATGAAAAATGTTATTTTTATTATGATGTATCTCATGATTTCTTTCTCATGCCTTAATGTTCTTTTCATGTCCTTATTGAAGTATCTCAAGTTCACATGTAAAATGTTTCTCTTGTTTCCCTTACTGGGCCTTCTGCTCACCCTTTCTTTTGATGTATGTCCCCTGGTTATGAGATGCAGTAATGAACCTAGGATGAACTTAAGGAGAATCCTTTCAAGTGTTTAAGAAGAGTGTTTTTTTTGTTCTTTTCATGTATTATGTTCCTTGTTTCCAAGACACTAAACCTTAAAGATCCTCAGTTCCGTGTAATGGAATGCAAGTTATGTTATAAAAAGACGGGATGCTATAGGTCGTGACAATGTCTCATGAATAATTTTTGAATTTCCAAAGAATATCCCCCAAGAGTGTAAAACTAAGTGTGCAGCAAGGCCTGTTGTCATGTACCCGATTACCTTTAGCTAGGCCAGAAACATCATTTCAGATTTTTTACCCCAAGGTACATCCCTTCCCCAGATACATCAACTTGTAATATCTAGATAGGGACTTATTTCTAATAAACTACTCACTCTACCCTTTACCAAAATTCCAGGACATTTTCCTAAACATTGACTCATCATTATATTTATCCTCCTAGAATTCCCTAAACATGTCCTTAGAATATATACCTAGGGATCCCTTTAATGTTTTATCATTATAGTGTCACCAGGATGACATAACCCTTACTTTGATACCAAATATAGCGTCCCAAGCATGAAATACATAGTTATTAAATCATTTTAGATGAATATTTAATTCATTACAAAAATACATCCCCAAAGACCATAAAAGTTTAGTGTCTTTTGAAACATGTAAAAAAATATTCTATCATGGTGAATGATCTTCTACATCTCCCATAAATATCTTTACCTTTTTAAATTCTTCCTAAAAAAATTCTTCATAACCTAGGGAAGGAAAACATAATAAAGGGGTGAGCTAAAATGTACAGTAAGTGACAACAAAGGTGACATGTAAGAATAATCATAAGCATATGGGTATGATAATATGATCATGAAAATAGAATATCATACCCTGAATATCAAAGATCATATACATGAATCATGTCATAAATATTGGATATTCCTAAGATAGGAATCATGATGAAATAAATAGCGTAATCCATGAAATCATAACATATGAATAAAACATTGAATTGTGGAATACACATGAGAATATAATATGATTTTCATAAGAGCCAAGGCATTACTGACGACAGCATCTTAAAAGAATGGGTGTACTCCCAATACCATCTTTGTAGTCATGGTTCACTCCCATATAAATCTTACTTTCATGAGTTCACTCGTCATACCTTCTAGGTTGTCATGGTTTACTCCAATGGTCGTCTTAGTATTCAAGATTTGTTCCCAAGACTATCTTAATCTATCTCAAGAGATATAAATATTCACCCATTACATTGGAGGGATATATTGGTCCCACCCATCCCATAGTGAAATCATAAAAACATGTGCCACAAAAATCATAACCAATCCTATCTTAACCCATGAAATTAAATGGGTATCCTAAACATACAAATATATCATAACTTTTGGAAAAGATATAGGCTTCATAATAATTTCATCAAAAGAATAGCTCATTAAAGAGAAAATGATTTCATAATCACATAACCTCTGAAAAGGGTATGGATTTAATAAATTTGAAACCTATTAAAGGGAAATGGGTTTTATAAGGACCAGGAAATTAAGCATAATCCATTCATATAAAGGATATGAATGGAACCATTAGATAATTTCTTATAAAATAATTAGTAACATCAACAGATGTCATCTTAGATGGAAAAAATTCCCAATATATTTTAAAAACATTTCTTGAGGAAAATATCATTTCTTCTGTGAGAAATTATTTTTAATACATAAAACAATTTTCTAAAAAAAATTATAGAAAAAACCTTTAAACATTTAAATAATATATGAAATCATTTAAAAATATTTTTCCTTGAAAATTTATAAATTAAGCTTCTTAACATTTTTTAAACCTTTTTCCTCAAAAACACTTTCAAAACATATAATTAATCCTAGAAAAAAATTTGAAAGTCATTTCATTGGAAATAATTTAACGACTTATAAACAGTTCATGTCAATGTTTTGAAAACAATTTTCATTGAAAACTTATAAATGATATTTGAAAAACATTTGATAAAATTTTTCCCTAAAAACTTATAAAATAAGTATGAAAGAATTTTTAAAACCATTTTACTTGAAAATGTACTTTAAAAACGTTTTTATAAAAAAAAATTAAACCTGAAAAGAAATCATTGAAGGATTGATGACAGATAAATATGTATATGTCATATGAGGTAAAAAATCATTCCTTTTTCACGGTAAAAAGGATAAATAATTTCCACTTTTTAAATTTGAAAAGAAGATTCTTTTTAACACATTATTAAATGAAAATATCAAAAAAAAATTAATTATAATATTATATTAGTTAAATATTCATGGAAATATTTTTATAGAAGATTGTTTTGACGGAATGTATATTTGCGACCAAAGAGAGGGTAATGTTGGGAATTCATAAAAAAACTTTCTTAACTATCTTATGTTTCAACTAGTAAAACAATTGTACCTTTACATGAATATACCATGTATAATAGAATAAAATTCCTGAAAATATTGAGATATGGAACTTAATAATTCATAAAATGAAGAATAAACATAAATAATCTTGAAATGCGATGAGATTGTCTCAATATACTCTTGAAACTTTGTAACATGGGATCATACTCTCCATATAAGAAAAATAAATAATATAAAGCATAAAATATCCAGAAAATAAGTATATTCATGATAAAATATGTAAAATTTATATATATACACCTTGAAAAATATTCTACTTGCATAACATAACATGAGACTCAAAGAAAGAAAATTGAGACAAAATATTTTTATAGATTTGGTAACTTTTCAAAAATAAAACCCATGAATAAAAGTTCATTAAACGATATGTTAAAACTGATAAATTTTGTTATAATACACATATAATGAAATCATGGGAATTGCTTACCCCACACAAAGGGAATGAGTGTTGAACATAGCATGTATCTCATGGGAACAAAAAGTGAGACGAAATCCGCATACCATGTGTCCTGAATCTCATCGTACATGTTGAAACCACATGTATATTAAATATAAATTTATTATAAATATTATACAAAAACATATCGTTATATCTAAAACTATATATATTTTTATAATGACTTTATATTACCCACTTGTTTGTGATCCTATGTTAATGTTTCATTTTAAGAAATATTCACGCTATTCTTTGCACATGTCTTAATTTGTTATATATTTGATCTTAATATTTATATCTTGATTTCCATAATGTATTTCCTGATAAATATATTCTATATAAATTATATTTTTGTTATATTTAATACCCTATGCTTCCATTTTATTCTTCTTTTTAAATAACTCAATTACATGTGTTTTAGGCAACACCGAGTTCGAGTGCACCATGACCTATCAAACTGGCCATTCAAAAAGTGGATATGAATTTTATTAACCAAATTATGAAATTTGTACATTTTATTTATTAAAATATTTTTCATTTTTGAATTCAGAACATCAAAATTAGCTTAATGTTGTTTTTTTTATTTTACTGAAAAGTTTTAATTTTTAACGAATAGTATAAAATACTACATTGTTGTTAAAAACGTAATTTCTCATTTAGATAATTATTTTATTGTAAATTGATTTTTATGTGACAATATATAAATAATACATATATTAATAAAATATATTTAATTTTAGTCATTTAATAATATAATTAGATATTAGAATTTAGTGAGCTTTTGATCGTATCTTTTACTCACCTTCTAGCCACATCTACAAGATTTGCATTAAATTTAATTTTACCACTTTTTTAAATTAAATTTCTAAAAATAGACATTCATTTTTTCGATCATTATAATTTTTTTTAATTGGATCAATATAATTTTTTTGTGAATAATAATTTTTTTATTTTATTTACCACTGTTAAAGGAAAATAAAGTAATTAAAATTAAAAATGATATTATAATATTATCCTATAACTTGTTCTAATTTCATAGGATAAGTGTTTTTAGATAAAATTAAACCTTAAATCTAAAATATGATACTTTTTAAGCCACTTTTGTTACATTAGGATAGTTCTTATATTTTATTTAAATAATAGTTAAAAATGTATTATTCAAATTTTAGGAACTATATCATTTCTGATATGAGGTTATAAAAGTGATATTTTTTAATATAAATAGTATTTAGAAATATAAAATGTGTATCTACATAATGTTAACTTATTTAAAATTTTATTAATTAAATAATTAAACTAAACGGTGAAACAATAATGATGTAGAGTCTGAATTAATAGAGGATAAATCAATTAAATGATATTAAAAATATTAAAAAAAATATAATTTGTTTTAATTAATGAAATAAAAGAATTTTATAGATGACATAGTAATGTTAGTAACATATTGAATGTTTTTTTTTGAATTTATCATATAGTTTTTATATTTTTAAAAATGAAAATATTCAATAGTATCAAGTTTGACATGAATGATACATTAAAATAAATAATATTTAATTATATGTAATAAAATTTATAAAAATTTCATGTTCGACCAAATAACTATTAATAATGTTAAATAGTAAACAAATGATCCAATTGGTAATCTTTTGGCATTTTATAGCAACTATAATAACTGTATGTTAAAAAAGGACAAGTAAACATGGTAAGAGTTAAACTATTTAACTAATGGTTAAATCTGAATGATAAGGTTCATTTTGTGACCTAAACTTGTCTAAAAATAATTTTCTAAGAATATTTTTATCCATAATCATTTTTTCCTTTAAATAACTCACTTTTATGATATTTGAAACTAAAAAGCAATTTATAATAATTTAATAGTTTTGGAGTTTCAAAATTACCCATCCCCTCTCTTAAAAAAGAGAATCCCTCCTTAAATTTTAATCACACCTCTAAAGCCCATTAGATTACCAAACCTTGGCCAACTTATCCTCAAACCTTCACAAACCTTATCCTAGTGGCCATACTTTGGGTTTAAATCCATCCTAAGGAGTCCTTTTCTATAAATCAAAAGGAGACGCTCAAAGAAGAGGTAGTTTTTTACCAATTCCACTCTATTTCTATTATTGTTAAACTTCTACATCCTATGTTTTTTATATAATAAAGTAATAAATCTAGAATCATATATATTATATGATGTTATTATGATTATGGGAAATCCATATTTCTCCTTTAATCCATCCTATGAATAATAATATCACCATGCGTGTGTATGTACGACTTACTATCACCACGTCGTGGTGTAATTTGTTTTTCAACACTAGTTTAATTGGATGGTTTTAATGATGATAATAATGGATTTAAATAATAAATATAACATGATAATTATTCTGTATAATAAATATACTATCAAATTATATACTATTTAACCATCAATGGAATGATATCGTCAATCGTACATTTGTAAGGCCTACCCTCTCCACAATGTGGTGCGACTAATTCTCCATGTTAAACATTAATAAATGATTATAAAATTTATATGATGAGTAAAAATGATTATTATTAACATTATATCATCTTATATATGAGTAAAATACATCCTATGTATAAAAATCATGACTTACACAACAAACCGTACATAAGAAAATGAATCAGTTAACACCTGAAATAGTGGGTTAATTCACACTCTACTAAAATAAAGTATAGTTTAAGGGTTAATTTCACAAACTCATTATTATCTACAGTTTTTTATATGTAATTATCTAATAGGAAAAATTTATCATCCATTCCCATGTTTTTTAGAATGTATTTTGAAATAATATCAAATAAAATATTAAAGACATGTTGGCCCATTTTTGACTTTTTATAAAATGTTTTGAAAGGAATGTTTTTATCATTTTCCAAATGAGTTACTTTATGAATTTTTTGATATATTATGGAAATAATATTTTTTAACTTATATAGTGAAAGTGGTTATTTTCCACCATTATGATGCCATAAAATTTTGAATATTTCCTTATAAGCTTAAATGTTTATTTTTCAAATGAGATGTTTTCATTTATAATTGTGCGGATTTTGATTGATTTTAAATTGAAATAGGGGATATCTCTCTCAAATAATTTTAATGCATGTATTAGATTATTTTCATGTATTTCAGAATCATTTTTTGGATTTTATTCTTGATTGTGATTGATTTTTTATGATACAATCTTCCATATTTTATTGAATGATTTATGATATGTCATTATGGATGTTATATTTTTACACCATTTATAGTTTATGGTCAATTTATTAACATTTAGTATGGTACTAATAATATGAATGTTTATGTTATGTTTCACTTATTCCATATGAGGAATGCATTGGAATTATTATGTGACTGGTGAGGCCCACTATATACCATCGATTCATCAATAGGTATAATGAGTCAAACTGGTGTATTGACATGAGGCCATGGTGGTATGGTTATGTATGGTATTCGCACAAGGCATTGACGGTATGATTATGATATCCAACATTATACATTTCCTCATTTTGTGATTAGTTGTTCAAATTTCCTATGATTATTCAACTATTAAAATATCCATGTGAATGTTTAAATAGAGTGGTTTGATTTATTTTTTCCATATTATGAAAAATATTATTTTTAAAATGATTTTTTTTTAGTTTTATTACTATCCTCAAATGTTTACGCTTATTTATGATAGCATGTACTATATTTTTTATCCTTACTGAACATATAATCTCACCCCTTTCTTTTGTTTCATTTTCCCCATGATGCGAAGAAGTATATTATGACTAACCTATATTGATAATATATTGGATATAAGTGTATTCAAAGGAGACACTATGTTTTTTTCATTTCTAGTGGTAATGTAATACTTGTGTTTGTATCTAGTTTTTTGAAGGATAATAAACTGATCGGTCCTTCAGGATTTGATTTCCTATGATCATGCTAATGTGAAAACATAATACACTGACTATGGGTACCTGGGCTCTAGGCATTGCATTAAAAATCAAAGGAATTTTATTACAAACCTTGGAAACAATATTTAGAAAATAATTTAATTACGGGACACTAAACTAAGATAGACTTTGAGGATAAGTATATAAGAACATACTAAAATTATGGAAATGTAGAGATTATTTGGGTATTACAAGATAATACATCCTTTAATAGATAGTACAACTGGATTTGGTTTTATAATAGATGTACCTAGTAGTAACAACTCAACAAGGTGTTCTGGGATTGAGATGAGGTAAACTAGTACACTACAATGGGACTTACTACACACCTGTTTTGACACTCCCAAGGGAAATTCTTAGGATAGTTCACAATTAATTTAAAACCCATTATGAATGATTTATAAGTAAATATTTCCTTAAACCCATTTTTATTATTAGGGATTAGATATACATACATTTTTTAATTTATGTTAATTATTTTATTAGTTTTGAATTATAAATTATATTTTATAAAACAATCTAGTGTATGCCATTGTTTAGAAATGGAACTTAGTGGAAGGAATGTAAAATTTATCAACAAATGTAATCAATGTAGTGATTTACCTCCTATGAAATATAATGATAATGGAGATAGAGATATAACTGGCACTGAAGAGATTATAACCATTCTAGGGAAACTAATTCAGGTTATGAATAATAACCTTATCCATTTGGAGAAAATTTATCCACAACATGGAGGATCAAGGTTAGACTGCTTCATGAGGCAGCATCCCCCAACATTCAATGAGACTACAAATCCTTTGTTAACTAATCAGTGGATAAGTTCTTTAGAGAAAATATTTCTTTCATTGGGAAGTAACGAAAGGGAAAAAGTTGATATGGTAGTCTATAATCTATCAGGTGATGCAAATTAGTAGTGGACATTAATTCAAAACATGAAAGAGTATGAAGAGGTAGAAAATAAGGAATGGATGGAATTTTAAAGAACTCTTCCTAGAAAAATACTTTCCTCAAGACCTACGAGCGGATATGGAGAGGAAATTTCTAAGTCTGAGGTAAAAGGAGGATGAGAATTTTTCAAACTATGAAACCAAAATCACAAGGTTCGGAAGGTATGCTATAGACTACATATGTAAGCCAAGAAGTAATATTTATTGATTCATTGATGGTTTAAAAACATTCATCTAAAATTCACTGGTCTCACAATCTTTCTCATTATACGAATATATAGCCTCATGTTCTATCAATACAAAAATATAATTATATGAATCTTATAACATTAAAGTAAAGAAAGAGAATAAGAGGGATTCTTAACACTCTGGAAAAGGAAACAAGGGGAATACGGGAAATTTTGACTTTCCACCCTATAGTAATTTTGGGAATAAACACCCCAGTACTTGCCTAAAGGAAATGGTAATTTGTTACAAGTGTGGAAAAAAGGACCACCAAGAATGTGATTGGAAATGGAAGAAAGAAGCTATAAATGATCAGTGCCTATGACTATAAAGATATGGGGTATTATGAAAATTATTTTCCTAAAAATCAAATAAACATTCCCTAGAAAAGTCCAAGGTAGCAAGACCATGATTGCGTGATCACAACTGCTAAGTTTTAAGTTCTTAATGATTTGGTGGTAGGTACATTAATCATTTCCTAAAATATTGGAAGTGCTTAATTAGATTCGAAATCCTCATATTCTTTTATATCTTCTCAATTTTCTTTAAAAATTAAATATTTTCAATTCAAATTAACAAGGGAGTTGTTAGTCAAAGCCCTTAAGGGATGTATTATTACAAAAAAAGATGTGTCTAGAAGTTCCCATTATGGAATGAAACTTTCTTTATCGTCTGACTTTGTAATCATACATATAATTAAATTTTAAATAATCCTTAGTATGGACTAGATATCAAAATATAATGGGAAAATTTATTTAATGAATAATGAAGTTGTGATTTGTGAGGAAAATGTATTATCCAATATCTTTAGTTAAGAAAATTCATCACCTAATTGTTATCAAAATCCACCCCCGGTAGATTTACTGAATATGATTCATGAGGAAGAAGCGAAAATAACATCTAGGTATGTGTAGAGAAATATTCTATTATAGGATTTACCTATTGTGTGAGAATATATTTATATACATATAGTTTATATACATTGACATCTTATAGAGTAGGAAGTCGGGTTTACTATTGATTTAATCCCTGATGCAAGGTCAATAACAAAAAACCCTATAGAATGGCTAGTGTGAAATTACTAGAGATGAAGAAACAACTGTAGGAGTTTTATAATAAGGGATTTTTTCTCCCTAGTGTTTCTCCATAAAGATCCCCATTTCTTTTAGTTAAGAAGAAAGATATATTAATGAGTTTGTTCATTCACTATAAATAAATCAATTTTATTACAATGATAAACAAAGTATCTTATACCATGCATTGATGACTGGTTTGATCAACTTCATAGAGCTTGATATTTTTCAAATATTGACCTTCATTTTGGATATCATCAATTTTGTGTAAAAAAGGAAGATATTCCATAGAAAACATTCCAAATGAGGTATGATCATTATGAATTTATAGTAATTCCAGTTGGATTAACTAATTTACCCTTTATTTTCATGGATCTAAAAAAAGATCGTGTTCAAGGATTATCTTGATTATTTTTTCATATAATTTTTTGATGAAATCATGGTATAATAAAAAATCTATGAAGACCATGATAACCAGTAGCAGATTATTCTGATGACTCTTAGAATAAATTAACTATATAGTAAGTTTAGCAAGTGTGAATTATAGGTTCAAGGAATTTTTTTCCTTGGCAATATGTCTCCAAGTATGGAATCTCTATTGATCCTGCAAAGACACATGCTATCCATGAATTTCCAACACTGACGACTATACCTAAAGTACGTAGTTTTACTAGTTTTTCAAGTTATTATTTGTGTTTCATACATATTTTTTCCTGATTAGAAAACCCATTAACCAAGCTCACATGTAAAGGGGTTAAAATATTTTTAGACAAAATAGTGTGTTGAATGTTTTGAAGAATTCAAGATAATATTAGTCAATGCTTCAATCTTGACATAACCATCTGGAAATTATGAATTTTTTATTTTTACTGATGCATCAAGGAAATTATTTGGTTGTGTTCTCATGAAAAATTATAGTGTTATAGAATATGCATCAAGGCAGCTACAAATTCATGAACAACACTACCCAACTCTTGATCTTGAATTAGCAGCAGTAATATTTTCTCTAATGATATCGAGACACTGTCTCTAAGGTGAAATATGAGAGATATTTACTGATCACAAGAGATTGAAATATATTTTCTCATAGAAAGAACTCAACAAGTGACAAAGTAGATGGATTAAGCTACCGAATGATTATGATTTCATAATACACTACCACCAAGGGAAGGGAAATAAGGTGGAAGATGAATTAAGTATGAATGAGCATAGTGTTGTGAATAGAATGAGAGTTCAAAAGGTTCTTATGTTAATGGATCTAGTAAATATGGATATTGGAATTATCATGGAAGGTGAAACGTCGCTAATTTTCCAATGGTTTTCATACAATCTTTATTAGAAAGGATAAGAAGTTCTCAGTCTGATGATGAGAAGTTTCAAAAGAAAATTAAAGCATTAAATGATGGGACACTGATAGACTATGTATTTAAAGATGGTATTTTAAAATTTAGGAATATGATTTGTGTTCTTTATATACCTGAGCTAAAATGATAATTATTGTATAATTCTCATAGCTCCAATTTCTTTATACACCTTAGTAGCACTAAGATGTACAGATATTTGAAAGAACATATTTTGTGGGATAATGAGTAGAGGTAGATTGCAGATTATATATCACGATGTTTGGTATGTCAATAGGGGAATGATGGTGACAACATCTTAGAAGAGTTATGAAACCTTTTCCTATACTTATGTGGAAATTATTTGATATTACGATTGCTTTTTTATGGGGCTACCATAGTCCCTTTTATGAAATGATGTGATATTGGTTATTGTTGATAGACTTACTAAATCAAAATAGATTCTTACTATAAGATAAGATTTACCACCTGAATTTTTAGTGATTCTATACATTAATGATGTTGTAATACATCATGGTATACCCCTATTGATTTTTTCTGACTATGATCTTCATTTTAAATCAAGATTTTGGAAATGTTGTGAGAAATCCCTAGATACTAAGATTCGTTTGAGCACTATCCACCACCGTCAAACTGATAAAAAATCAGAATAGACTATTCAAATATTAAAAGACAAGTTGATATCTTGCTAAATTTATTTCAAGGTATGTGGGATAAATTTTTACCTCTAGTATAATTTTATTATAACAACAGCTTCCATTCATGTATTCAAATGGCACCATATGAAGCGTTATATGGAAAGAGCTGTTGTATATGAACATGTCGAGATGATGTTGGTGAATGAAAACATTTAGGTCAAGTATTGGTTGAGGAAACAATAGAAAAGGTTAAGATTATTCAATATCATATCAAACTCACAAAGATAATTCAAAAGAGTTGTGATGATGATCGAATGAAGGATTTGAAATTTCTAGTGGGAGATCATATTTTCATGAACGTATCTCCACAAAAGGGTGTCATAAAATTTTTTAATAAGGGTAAATAAATTCCTAGGTACATCAGAACATTTGAAATTACTTAATGAATTGGAGTTTTAGATTACTGTTTTGCAATGCCGCCAAGTCTCTCCAAAGTTTGTGATGTGTTTCATGTATCATTTTCAAGGAAATACATGCCAAAACCAACACATGTACTCATGTATGAAGAAATAGAACATGAACCCAATATGTCTTATTGTAATGTTCCTATCAAGATTCATGAAACTAGAGAACAAGTGTTGATAATGTTTGTGACTCGCCTGGTAAAAGTTCTTTAGAGAAACCACAAAATGGAAGAGGCAATGTGGGAACTGAAGAAACTTATGATCAAGAACCACCTGATTATTTTTATGAAGTTTTGTTCAAGAAATTTAAAGGATGAAATTATTTAAAATAGGGAATAATTTACCACACCAATATTCCATGGTATGATTCTTTTAAAAAAATTAATATATTGTTCTGCCCGCTACACTGAGTTTGAGAGCACCATGACCAATCAAACTAGCTATTTTAAATATGGTTATGAATAGTATTAACCAAATTATGAAATTTATAAATTTTATTTTTGAAAATATACTTGATTTTTTAATTTAAAACATTGAAATCATCTTAGGGATAATTTTTGGTTTTTTATGAAAAGTTTGATTTTTTTATGAATTGTGAAAAATACAGCATTGTTGTTAAAAACATACATTTTTCATTTAAATAATTATTTTACTATAAATTTATTTTAAAGTCATAATATATAAGGAATTAATATATTAATAAAATATAGTTCATTAGAATAATTTTATAGAAGAATCATATATAAATATTTATTGAACTTTTGAATGTCTCTTTTACCCCCTTTATAGCCACATCTATGGGATTTGCATTAAAATTAATATTACCACTTCTGTGAATTTAATTTTAAAAAATCTACATACATGGTTTTAATCAGTATGGGAAATGTGGTAGAATATAGTCAAAATAATATTTTTTTAATAGTATCTTAAGAATTTTATTTACAATAGTTAAAGGTAAATAGTGCAATTAAAGGTAAATATAATATTATATTAATGTAATATTACCCCAACACTTGTACTTATTTCATTGGATAATTTTTTTCAAACAAAACCGACCATAGGTTGAAAACATGATACTTTTATTCCACTTATGATTTATTAGGATATTTATTATATTTTATTTAATGAAGGGTTAAAAATGTCATATTTGCATTTTAATAACCATATCATTACTAGTATGTTGTTATAGAATTGATATGGTCAACTATAAATAGTATTTTGAAAAATAAACTTTTATATACATAATTTCAATTTAATAATAATTTTATTAAATAAATAATTAAACATAATGGTGACACAATAATGATGCAGTAATTGAAGTATTAAAGAAGAATCAATTAAATGATAGTAAAAATAATAAAATATATATAGTTTGTCTTAATTAATGAAATCCATGAATTGTGTAGATAACATAGACATGTTAGTGACCAATTGAAAGTATTTTTTTGAAGATATCATGTTGTTTTGATATTTTTAAAAATTAAAATATTGAATAGTATCAAAATTGAAATAAATGATGCTTTAAAATAAATAATATTTAATTAAATGTTATAAAATTCATTAAAATCTCAGGTTCATCCAGCTAACTAATATAATGTTAAATATATCATAAATTATCCAATTGGGGGTTTTTGTCATTTGATAGTAACAATATTAACCCTATATTATAAAAGGACAAGTAAACACGGTAAGAGTCAAATTATTTAACTAAGCGTTAAATCCAAAATATAAGGTTAATTTAGTGACCTAAATATGTCTAAAAATTATTTTATGAGACGATTTGGATCCATCCTCATCATATACTCTAAATAAATCAATTTTAATCTATTTTAAATCTAAATAAATTTATAATAATTTAATAGTTGTAGATATTCCCAAAGTGTCGATCCCCTCTATTATAAAAGAACACCTCTCCTTATCTTTTATTCACAAGTCTACATCACATTGGCTCAAAAAACCATATCCTCATATCGTAAAAACACCCCTCACTTAATCCTAGAGGCCATACTTTCAGTATAAACCCATCCTATGGAGTCATTTTGTGAAAATCAAAAGGACATGCTCAAAGAATAGGTAATTGTTTTACCAATTCCATTCAATTTATTTGCATCTTATACTTCCTCCTCATATGTTGTTTACATACTGAGATAATAAATCTAGTATCATATACATGATGATATTTTATTATGATTATGGTACAACCATATTACTCCATTTATCCATCCTACAAATATCAATATCACCATGCGTGTGTAGGTTAGGCTTACCGTATCCACACTGTGGTTTAATTTTTTATTCAACACTACATTATTTGGATGATTATAATGATGAAAATAATGGATATAAATAATTAATATAACATGGTAATTATTCTATATAATTAATATACCATCCAAGTTCATACCATTTAACCATCAAGGGAATGATACCATTGCTCGTGGGTACATACGGCCTACCGTCTCCACGACGCGATGAGATTCATCCTCTATATTAACCATTCTAGAAAGATTATTAAATTTATATGATGAGTAAAAATAATTATTATGAACTTTATATCATTATGTATATGAATAAAATACATCGTATTCATAACAAACATGACCTACACAATAAAACATGCATAGGAAAACGAATCAGTTCACACCCGAATCATATATGATATTATTAATACGGTTCTAGTTCTGGTAAAATTTAATAAAATTTTTTAAACATTATATAAGAGGATAATACACCCTATACTAAAATAATGTATAATTTAAGGGTTAATTTCACAACCTAATTATTATCAGGGGTTGTTTATACATAATTATCTATTAAGACATCTTTATCATTCATATCCATGTTTTTTAAAATGTATTTAAAAATATTATCAATAATTGTTTAATGAACTTTTTACCCATGTTTGACTTTTTATACAATGTTTTGAAAGGATTATTTCCATATTCTTCCAAATTATTTAGTTTATAACCTTTTCAAAAAATTAAGGAATGAATGTTTTTTGACTTATACAATGAAAGCGGCTACTTTCTGCCATTATGATTACTTAATATTTAAAATAATATCTTGTAAGCATAAAAGGATATTTTCAAAATAAATGTTTTCTTTTATAATTGTTTACCTTTTAAATTATTTTAATGTAAAAAAGGTATATCTCTCTCAAATAATTCCTTATAATTATTTGACTGTGTTTTTGTTAGTTCTATACCATTCACGGTTTATGGTTAAAGTATTTTTATTTCATATGCTAGTTTTAATACAAATGTTTATGTTATGTTTCATTATTTTCATATGAGGAATGAAGTAGACTTAGTAAGTGATGGGAAGGGCCCCCTATATACCCTTGATGCATTAGTACCTCTCATTTGAAAAAATAGGGTCTTGGTATGAGGCCTTGATGTTAAGGTTATGTATGGTCTTGGCGCAATTCCTTGACGTTGTGGTTATGATGTCCGACAATATAAATTTCCCCATTGTGTGATTAGTTATTGATATTGCATTTGATTATTAGACTAGTAGAATATCCATGTGAATGTTTTAATGGGATTATTTGATTTATTATTTTAGTATTATTCTGAATATTATGTTTAAAAGTATTCTATTTATGTATTATACATTTCCTTAAAATTTTATTCTTATTTATGATAGCTTGTGCTATATTGTTTATCCTTAATGTGCTTATGAGGTCACCCATTTCTTGTGTTTTATTTTTTTCGACGATTAGATGAAATATATTATGATGGAAAATTAGGGATAATATAATAGATATAAGTGTATTCAAATGAGACACTATGTTTTTTTTATTTCTATATGTAGTGTAAAACTTGTTTTTGTATCTAGTTTTTCCAAGGCCACTAAACTTATCAGACCATTGGGGTTGGATTTATTGTGATCATGAGAATGAAATAAAATAATTCACCTAATCTAGGTAGTTAGGGTCAGGTAAATATGTTATAATAATATGTATGATAAATAATTATGAAATGGATAACATCGTTCATGGACATGATATCTCATACGTAAGTATGAACGCTATTTCCATTTTAATAGTCATATTGAAATAAAGAATGAGAAGTACATATAAGTATATATGTATGTATCATTATTATAGTATAAATATGAGATAATATATATCATATATATTTATTAAAAAAATCCTTAATACAATCCATGTAGTGTATGAACTAATCATATCACTTTGAGGGGTGGTAGTCCACACTTCCTCAAATAAAATTATCATAGTAACACCAAATGAAAATTAAAAAAAGATATGTGTTGTAAAAGGAAAAAAATAATCTTAATTAAATAATAAATATAATATATGAAATATATAAATATTTCCTCTATCATAAAGGCCACCATGATAGGTGGTAAAGGAAAAAATGAATAATGATCATTTCGTGAGGCAGTAGTTCATCGTACATAGATACAATATGTTTGTTACCCATTAAATGGAGGTCTATGTAAGTTTAGGTAAAAACCTTATCATAACAACATCCTAGAATATTTAGGACACTTTGTTTCATAAAATAGTGTAATAAACATATTTTAGGGTGTGGATATGGAGAATAAAGGAAAGGAGCTTTAGAGAATACGTTACCTCTTAATCGAGTAACACCTTTTAATTTGTGTCAAAAGGATTCTTTGAGTTTCCTTTAGACAAAGGGAATGAATCTAGAAGTAAGTTATGGATGTAGATAGGTTTATTTATTAATTATTGTCCTAAATTATGTGGTTTGATAGGTGTTAGGAAGTGGGAGAGGTGGAGGGTTTTTATAGGGAAGTAAAAGGATTCACTTTAAATTTTTAGAATCAAGTTAGGTTTACACATGTTCATACCTATAAGAAGTGATAGAAAATCAATAAACTCAATAATGGAAGTTTTATGGACTAACTATGGATATAAATTGAGTGTTGGACATGTTTCTAGGTCATTTGGCCCCCAACTTTTAACGTTTAATCCCTAATTAAGCTCAAATTGTCCTTAATCACTATGATTAATTTTATCAATTTTACTAATCATTTTGGTCAAAACATTAACTTGGTATTATTAGACACTAAATATTATACTATATACAATGTTTTGTGAAGGTTTTTCAAAATTAAAATCACTAAAGTAGAAAAATTAATATTAATTCCAATCCTGCAGACGGAACGAAATAATGGGTTTTTAAAGTTGAAAAATGATCAATAGGATGTTAAGACTTTATATTAAGTTTCAAAGTTAAATTGATTTTAATTAATTAAATTGTATCAATAGATGTAATATTTATCTAATGGGACTTGAAACAAATTTATAATATCATTTAACATTAATAATTTATTTATAATGTTAGTTTATAACAAAAAAACATTATTTTTTAGTATTCATCAAAAAATGATATTTCTCAAAATAATCCTTAAAATTCACCCTAGGATAATTTAATCATTATGAATTTAAAATTTAATTTTATTTTATCATATTGAATTTCTATGTTTTTTCTAATTTTAATTTTATTATTAAAAGTTATTAATTTGAGAAAATAGTATTTTAAAACATAAATATACTTTACTAGAAATCATATCTTTCATTATCAATCTGTTTTATTTGTAAAAATAAATTATAAAAAATTTGTAAATTATTTATTAATACTACTACAACTAATTTTAATGTTTAGGTTATAATTATCTCATTTAAATAATTATAGTAATAAAATGATGTCTTGTAAAAACATGGTATTTTCTATAACGTACCCCAAGTGGATGTTCTGTGTAAAAAGAATGTTTGACTTGGTGCATTGCAAGACATAAATGAAATTTTAATTTATTAGGGTAAAACAAATTTCTGACCATAATAATATTTCCTTTTATATTCAATCGGTTTTCATATTCATTTATACTTAATTGGTGACATATGAATTTATATTATATTATATAGACCGTATATTTTTATAAATTAGTTAATACTATTCATAACCTCTAATTTTACGTCAATTTTTTATATTATAATATTAAATAATAATATGTTAATAATATATTATTTTTTTTTAAACCATGGTCTTATGTGCTATGCAATTCATTGTTGCGTATAACACAAGAGAACCTTGGCATTTCGTATAGAGCATGACAAAGTTTACGTTGCATGTAGTGCATGATTATCTTGGTGTTGTGTATAATGCAATACAAACATAGAGATTTATTATGAAATTAACTATATTTAGTGATTCAAAAAATGAAAAATATCAATAAGGTTAGATTAATTTGAATAATAATTCATAAATCCTTAGGGTGTTACAAAATAAAAAATAAAAATAACAAAAATTATCCAAATACCAAAGATAGTTTTTCTAATGAGACCTACCAATATCTCTAGGGTATATAATGAGCATCACCTCTCACTTAATAAGTATTATTCATTTAAAGTGTGAAATAAATGAATAACCAAATAATACATAATCAATATAAACATTCTTATTGAAAAACTAGCATAAGAAATTTCAATATTTTTTGGAGTCAATAAATAAAAAGCATGATCATAAGTTATCCAGAAAAATAATGTGGATTGTATAATTATATAATATCCCTATTAAATCCTGATAATAATACAATGATATTGACATAGATGAAAATACCTTTTAAATAACATATGAACCTTTATTTCAAAACATGATAAATATATCCTTCTAATTTTATAACATTATAAATAAAACTTTAAAGTATATTAAGAAAATGTATACCTTTAAAATAAAAATGTTATATTTAAAAGGAAGATTCAATGTAATGAATTTTCATGATGATGTAAAAATATATTTACTTTATATACGTTAAAATAGAACATTCAATTCACACTTTTTTAAAAATTAAAAAGTGAGTTGAATGAAAAAAATTTAAAAATAGTATGTTTAATAATTTATAAATAAATTCCATTTTACATGAAAATGAACATTAAAAATCATTTAAACATAAATAATAATATTTTGGAATCATTTGACAAACAAGGACATGGAAGGGAAATATTGTGAAAGGAAAATATTAAAATACATTTAAAAAGGAAAATCCCTTATCTCGAGTCTGAAATCATTTACTTCGTTCTCTAACTCCTAAATAATAAATTTTTATATGTCTTATAATTCTTTAAGAATTTTTTTTCCTAATTTTTAATTAATATTTATTCCTTTTAGTTCAAGTATTACCACAACTTTTTTAATTACAAAATCAATTAATTTTACACTGGCAGTTTTGGAGATGTTTGGTTCATAATTTCAAAACAACTTTTATAGGTTAAAGATGGTCAAATGGAATATGGTTAAATCATATTCAGAATATTAATTGTGATATAATTATAATTTTTATAAATTAAATAAAGTTTTATAGTCATCTATAAAAGAATATATAAAAAATGAATCACATCATTTCATGGACGTGGTCACCCCAATGCAAAAATGAGTGACAATGTCATTTTCTATTGATCGAAGTGTATGAAGAAAAGTAATTAATTATATTTATAGAATATTAATTATCTCAATAATATCATACATATTAATCAAATCCATAATAATATCCATCATTGTGAGGTGGTTCATAAAAAAATACATTACTTCGTGTATGTAGTACTCCACACATACGTACGAGCAATGTAAAGACCCAGAAATTATGTGGAAATTTTTTTTCATAAATACATGGGAATTTTATGAGTCCGCGAAAACTGAAGGCACGTGATTACAATGCCCGGTGTGCTTGGAATCAATTTCTGAAGTTTTGTTCTGGTACGTTCAGTAAACATACGAGCAGGTTTTTATAACTTTTTAACTGGTGCTCGAAATTGAAATTTGAGGGCACCGTTGAACTCGCAGCGCTGGTATTCACTTAAGAAGACTTACACATCGACGGATGTGGGTCAAGTTTAAAAGATAGTTTTTGGATTTTCATGGAAAATAATAAAATAAATTGAGCTTCACTTTATTTTTATTTGACCCACCATGTGGGTGTTTGGTGGTTAAAACCTCCTCATGGAAGTTGAAGGTGGGACCACCACACCTTAACCTTCCATGAGAGGTTATGGTGGTGGGGCGCACCTAAACCTAACCTCTCGTGATAAATTAAGATGTGGGGACCACATGGGGCTAAACCCCCCTATTGATGGAGGAGAGTAAAGCCTCTCAACTCCCCCTCATTAATGAGGGAGAGCCTCTTGACCTCACCTTTAATTATTTGGTGCCAACTCCCCTGATTAATTTGTGCCAACACTCATGAATTAATTAGGTGAGCCAAGTTTTTAATTCACCAATTTTATTTTTGTGTCAGCAACTAAATAATAGAAAAAATCAATCTATTATTAATTTTATTGTTATTTCTCATTTGGTGGATCTTGGGAAGAGAAGATATTGGGAGAATAGTTATTCCAATGAAGAACGCTCCACCGATGAAGAACGCTCCACTAACGAAGAACGCCAAACTTCTTCGACTTCCTCCCTCGGATCCTATCGACGAGGGGTGTCTTCAACCGAACTACCCTCCACATCGTCGTCAACGAGCCGACGCAGCTCGGGATTCAGAGTGTGTGGAGGACGTGACGAATGACAAACTCCTTCGTCATCTTCACATGACTTCAACGTCGACATCCGACAATCCAAGGTAGGGGGTTTATTTTGTGTTACTTTCATTTTATTTTTCTATTCTTCATATTGGAAAGGAATCATTGTGTGGTCTTCAAACAATTGTTGTTCATATTTCTTACTCTTTTATGAGCCAAGTGTTACCACCCTAAACGCGGAGGGTGTGGGACAAACCAACATGGCTCGACCCCTCCGCCATTCTTGTTTGTGTTGTTTCTCATCATGGTATCGAAGTGGTTTTGAAGGCGATGAAGGAACATGAAAAGTCCACACATCTCATGGCATTCTGGTGCCCCGACCGAGCCAGCTCCGCAGGCCGAACCACATTCAGCCTCCCGCGTGCCCGGTCGCACCGCCGCCGGCCTCTAGCACACCCCGACCAAACCACACTAGCCCACGCTGTCATGAGCCGTGAAGAACCGCGCCGGCCCGAACCACGCCGGCCCAGCCTCCTGGCCTCCTGGCCACTAGCCGGATTTTCCATGCCCTGCCCGGCCGCCCGCCTAGCGCCCTGCCCAGCCGCGTGCCCGCCTGGTCACGCCTTTCTCGGCCACCTCCAGGCCGCCCGGACACCCGAACCTGCCCATGCCCCCCAACCCCCCTCATGGCGCCCTAGAAGAATAGGCTTGGTCATGCCCTTTGGGCCGAGCCAAGCCGAGTCGTGCCTCAGGGACGCTCCGGGATGAACCAGCCCCGAGCCCGGGCCGAACGCCCCTCGCGTGCTGCTGGCATGGGCCCAGCGGGCCGAGCCGAACCTAACAGGCTGGCCCGGCCAACGGGTTGGGCTAGACCCAAAAGGTCTGACCGGGTCGACCCAGACCTGTTCGGCTAAGACTAGTTTTGGTCGAGTCGGTCTGACCGGGTCGGACCGGACCTGGGCCCAATACAAACCCTTTACTTACTTTGGCTATATCTTTGGCACCGGACGACCATTTGATGAACTGTCAGCGGTGATGGTTTTCTTGGAGAGTGGTGGTCTCTTTGAGTATACCCCCCTAGAGTTTGGGGTAAATATGAGATACAGTCAGGTTGGATAGTAAACGAATCCAACCGGGCCCCTAGGACTAAAAGGCTAATAACTAACAGACCGAGCGTCTGATTGACGCGCCGTCTGTTGCATTGAGACCTCTATGATGTGACGGAACTTTGAGATACTCCTTCATGGGACTTCATGGAAGTTGGAGCATCGACCAGTATCTTGGGGAGCAGATCTTCCAGAGACAAGCGAGCATTTGTGTGGTAACCTAGTAGCTGGTTGAAACCTGACGACTGTTGACCGTTTGAATCAGAGTGACTCTACTGGCCTTGTGGGCAGCGCCTTGGTGTCCTGGTAGACCCACTGTGGGGAGCGCCTTAGTGACGCAGCAGATCCACAATATTCAACAAGAGAAGTACCTCAGCAAGCTATGAGGGGGAGTGCCTCTATGTGATGCGGCAGACCCACGGTGGGGAGCGCCTCTGTGTGACACGGCAGACCCACGGTACTTGACAGGAGGAGTACCTCAGTAGTTCAAGGTTAGTGGGAAGTGCCTATTTGGGACGCGGCAGACCCAATGTTCTCAATAGAGGAGGATTTCTCTAGAATCTGAGGGTTCAGATTAATATTATCCCTTGAATAAAATCCTGGTTGAGCTGAGCCAGTAAGTTTTTTCATTTACCTCATGATTGAGATGGATTACATGATAACTTAGGCATATGTATGGGCATATACCTAAGTGGGGTTATCTGTTGATTTCATACATTGTGGTTTATCCTTGTTGGATTTTGTGAGACCTTAAGGGTCTCAGGGTCCCTACTGAGTATCGTTATACTCACCCTTTCACGGGTTATGCCCGCACCTCATTGTGTTGGTTTCAGACGACAGACAGCATTGACTGAGTCTAAGAGTAGCAGGATTGGACGGTACCAGAAGGTAGACCTTACGATGAGTTGATACACAGAGGAGACTGACAGATGTGGAGTACTGAGGAGGATATCTGAACCTATCCTTCAGGTTGGGATTTTGGAGGACGAACCAGCAGCTGTTTTACTTTCCTTCAGTTGTACTTGTTTTTTCAGTTGTACTTGTACTTTCCTATTGGGCATGTATTTCTGGACCCTTTTACTTTTCAACACTCTTTTTGTATACAGTTTCTCTTAGAGTTTTACTTCCATGTCGTACTTTATTGTGTTCTTTTTCAAGTAATAAAGGCAATTCCTTCCCAGTTTAGCGATTTACGCCTTTAGTGCTAGTCGCCAGCCCCTAGCCATTGGAAGGCGGGCTTGGGGTAGTAACGGCATGGGCCCCGAGGGACGGGTCATGACAAATTGGTATCAAAGAAGTTGGTTCTACCACAGAACATAGGATTCTGATCATTCTTTTTCATGAATCAATAATGTTAAGGGAACTGAGTGTGGTTTTCAGTTTAGGGAGTCCAGTGTCGGAGGGGCGGCCAACATACCCATACAGCAGGACCCTGACTACTAACTTATGACTCAGTGCACGAAAATATTGATTGAGTGTGTGTTTTAAAAAGTTTTCTTTAATTCATCTCAACCAGTTCATCTCACCAGGTATAATCTTTTGACCATGTCGTATCTGTTTCTTTCAGGATGCCTCCCCGCGGACGACCAGCAAGAGCCCCAAGAGTTGAACACACGAATAGACCACCGAGCGACGAGGCCTCGGTGCAGGGCCCTTTTCCAGCGGAGGAACCAGAGGTACCACTCCCCATTGGGCCACTGATGCCCCCATCCACAGTAGTAGATGATGCACACCACTTGAGCACGTTGCATGAGTTCCAGCGACAGAGGCCGCCCATGTTCAGGGGAGAGATGGACCCGCAGGCAGCTGAGGATTGGCTGGAGGCTATGGTGAGAGTCTTCAGACTGGTAGGGACACCAACTGACTCATGGAGATTCTTGCTTCCATCCTTCTATAGGCAGTAGTAGGAAGAAGGTGGAGCTTGATTCTCTAAGTTCATGATGAGATGATACTTATCTAGGAAGACTTCGAGAGCCTGTTTCGGGCAGAGATTGTTCCAGGGACTCTTCACGCGATGCGAATATAGGAGCTACTTCATTTGCAGCAGGGCAGCATGACAGTGGCACCGTACTCAGAAAGGTTCACCGACCTCTCGTGCAACTCCACATATATGGTACAAGACCCATTCTTCAGGGCATAGACCTTTAAGAAGGGTCTCAGGCGATAGATCAGGGATTCGATGATCTCCCTCAGCATCCTGATGCAGGAAGGGGTGTTGGAGAAAGACCTCTTAGGGGAGAGTTTCCTTGCTGAGCAGTCTCCAGTAGTGAGACCCACCACTAGTCTACAGTCAATGGAGTCTTCTGCAGCTGGAAGTAGACAGATATCGTAGAGGTCCAAGAGGACCAAACCCACGGGTGGACGACCGCATGACTCAAGATCGGTTGTACGGGGTTCCCGGGGCAGAGACACAAACAATACCATAATTCTAGATATTTTTGATGGGCTATTTGTGACGGGATCCCATCGCAAATAAGTTTTGCGATGGGGTCTCATTGCAAATAGCCCGTCATGGAAAACGGCGTCGCAAAACATATTATTTACGATGGCTCGTCGCAAATAAGCATCGATTATATACTTTATATATATAAACTTTTTTGTGATGGTCATGTAATCCCGTCGCAAATAGTTTAAAAAAATTATTTAGACTATTTGTGATGGGCCCATCGCAAATACTTTTTGTGATAGGTCCCTAATCATGTCACAAATTCTTTTTTTAAAAACTTTATTTATACTATTTGCAACGGGTCCCTAATCTCATCACAAATACATTTTAAAAAAATTATTTAGACTATTTGGGATGGGAATCTGTCGCAAAAGATCCCGTCGCAAATAATAAATAATTTTTTTAAATAATAAATTTAATAAAATTATGATTATTGAAAAATTAATTTTAATATTATTAAAATAATTAAAATAAATATATATTAAAATTCTAAATATTCAAAAAATAATATTAAAAAAATAAATTATTATTATTATTATTATTAGTAAAATAAAAAAACATTAAAAAATATAATACAGAAAAATTATATATAATTAAATTATGATTAAAGGAATAATAATATTAATATTATTAAAATAATTAAAAAATAAAAATTATTAAAATAATTTAAGTTCTCAATATTCCCAAAAAAATCATAAAATATTAAAAATTAAATTATCTAATATTCGCACCAATATAAAAGACAGAAACTGTAAATAGTTCATATTACAACAATTGTTAAATTCAAATGTTTTTAACATAAAAAATCACTGGGGGGTCTTCTTCTAGAGGAGGTGGAAGAGTTGAAGGAGATGGTGGGGGAAACACCATCCCCAACCTATGAGCTAGACGGTGCATGTACTCAATCTTCTCTTGATATTGCTGCTGCCATCGATGCATCTCCTCCTCGTGTTGTTGCTGCTGCTGACGCATCTCTTCTTGCTACTTTTGCAAACTCTCTATAATGTCATTCTGAGCTCATAACTGCTCTTGATACTATGAGGCAGAAGATGATGCCTCTCCATGAGCTTCTCTAGAGCTGGACGCCGACATCACAGCAGTACCTTAATAAGTACCAAGAGTCGCATGAGAGCCGACACCAACTACTCATCCCTTCTCAAAGCCATACTGAGTCGCCTGCATCCATGTCGCCTTGTCAAAATGGTGTGCACTGGTCTAATCAGTCATCTCGTCCTGACCCTCAACATGTTTCTGAAAGGTCACAGCCTCATATGACTCCTTCAATTCCAATTTGAAATTAAAATTGTGAAAATATTATATGTAGTTAATTGTCAAACTGAAAAAATAATAATAACCACAATCTGACGCTGGCGATCACCTCTAATCTCTCGAGTGGCTAGATGACTATACATCCTCTGATAAACGTTGAACTCCGTAATATCAAGATGATCGACTACCTACAGAAATATAAAATAAAATTCTTATATTTAAAGTTATATAATTTTTTAAAAAAATATACTTACCAGATGCTCTCTATGCGTACTGAATGTATGGCTACTAGCTCGATGTGTCACCTCCTATCTCCCCTGGTTCTGCCGACCCAATGAAGACCTCCTCTGAAATCCACCACCCAACCAGTGGTCACATAATCCATCCCAAAACTGAGATGAAATTTACTCTGGTTGGTGGGCTCTACACAACTCATCAAATATTGTCACTCCAACTATCTTAATGGATGTCTTTCTCAAATTGTGCAAAAACTCACACAAACGCTCATGCATAGCCACATCCCATGTTGTATGGATAACTTCACACATGCTATCCTCAATGGGATACCATAAACCCTATAAATAATTTATAATATCAAGTTATTAATAAAATAAATTTCAAAATAAATATTATTTATTTACGTAACAACCAATTATTGTACATGGTGAGCTGCAAATCAAAGGAAATCTGTTCCCATGTGATCCATGGCTGAGAAAAATAATTACGCAAGATAGCTCTCCCATGTCCAACAGCGACATGCACAAAACTGTGAAAAAAGAATAAATAATCAAACAATTAGTATATATATAAGTAAATTTATGAAAAAGATAACTAAAATATACAAGTTATCATACCTTCGTGTGCGTGGATCGAAGCCAAGATGTGGATGTCACTCAGGGATTGGGTTAGGAATCATCAGTCTTGCAAGACCGCGCCCCCTCCGCATACCTCCTAAACCACCAGTAAGATGAGGTTCAGATGGTCCCACATCCCCCTCATCCAAAGGTAGATCAGCCTCCTGCAACTCGCGAAATAGATCAGGATCCGTCTGAAACACAAAATGATTGTTGTTAGCCGATAGTTGAAAATAACTACCATATATAGATATATATTAGTTATGATCATAACCAGCATTTAACTGTGTCAATGTTCACCTTCATCATCATCTTCATATCTGACGACGTCAATGTCTTCATATTCCTCCTCTACATCATCAATATCCATATGAGTTTCACATTCATGATCCCTTGTCATTTCAAATTCATTTGTAACATCATTAAAATCCTCTTCACCATCGACCATTAATTTTGGGGTGACATCATCAATATTCATGTCTCTTTGTGAAAAATATGGATTTTGAGTAGTATCTTGAAAAATTTCAATTCCTTCCACTTTAGCAAAACAACATTCTGTTTGAGTAAATTTATTTTCCCAAGATTTCATTTTTATTATGATCCACCAATCACTCAGGTCTCTTGAAGTAGCATAGTACTTTACATAATAAATTTGATGTGCCTGTTGTGCTAGTAAAAATGCTTCATTTACTACAAGAAGACTTTTATATTTAATATCAACGATTCCATGAGTCGGATGAACATGAAAGCCTCTCTCAGTATCCAACCACCGACATGTAAACATCATTATGTAATTCTTTCAAAGATAACATAGCTCAATAATTTTATCCATAATTCTGTATAAGTCAACTACAGTTTCTCTATGATGCAATCCTCTCAAAAAAACACCACAATTAATTTATTTTTGACTCCCCATATGAACGTGTATGAAATTGAAAACCATTCACCACATATGCATTATAATATTTAACCATTTTGGATGGTGGGTGACTCAATATACACAGTCTCTTATCAATTTTATCAGTATGTTGAGACACTTGAAATTTTTTAAAACAATTATCAATATAACAAATAGTAAACTGAATTGATATTAAACCATCAATAATTTATATTGATAGTTTTTGAAACCATTGGGAATTTTTTTTTGTCTGCGTTCTTCAAGAGCAGCTACTGTAATTTGTGGAAGTTGTTTTTTGATATGATTATCATATAACCTACAAATAAAATAATATTACATACTGTAATAGAAATTATAAAATAAGTGACAGAATCACTCATAGTATAAATGATTTCATTTCTTCACAGTTGAGTAGAACATATGTATGACCTCTGTGATGTTGATCATCTGAAAGCCATCGTTCTTAAACTCCACTGAAGCCACGATTTGGCTGATTAAAAACTGATAATTGATTTTCCATTTCATCATTAACATTTCCCTCATTCTTTCCCATCCGGTTTTGTTTTGAGGGATATTCATATTCAAAATACTGAGAGCAGAAAAAAGTAATTTCCCCTTGAAAATAAGCTTCAGCAATTGAGCCTTCAACTGATGCTTTGTTACATACTTTTTTCTTTAATTTCTTCATTCATCTCTCGAATGGGTACATCCAAAGAAACTGTACTGGACCTCCACATTTATCTTCATGTGGAAAAAGTAATATCATATGTTCCATTGAGTCAAAGAAAGTATGTGGAATGATTTTTTCCAGTTTACAAATAATTATAGCAATATCTTTCTCCAGTTTTCTTAGCACATCATAGTCTGTTGTCACTGCACAAATGTCTTGAAAAAAATATGATATGTCTGTTATCTAATCCCAAATAATATAATTCAATAAACCTATGAATCCAATCGGTATAAGTCTTTCCATTATAACATGACAATTATGACTTTTTAATCCGGTAATATGACCATTCTTAACACATCTTCCCAAATTGGAAGCATAGCCATCTAGAAGTCTCAAATATGTAATCCACTAACAAAATAATAAGCGACTCTCTTTCGACAATGAATAATATACTTTTGGCTTCATTAACCTCTATGATCTGACATTTTCAAATAGGTCATGTTCTGGTCACCTGCAAATTTGGGCAAGATCTAATCATGCTTTTATAGTATCTTTAGTCTTACCTAGTGTATCCAAAACTGTATGAAATAAATTATCAAAACAGTTTTTCTCAATATGCATGACATCCAACATGTGGCTGACCAACAAATCATACTAATATTGGAGATCCTAAAAAATGCTTCGTTTTATCCAATTATGTTCTTTCCCAAAACCATCAATTTTCTATTGGTTTATTGTTGGCCCAAATATGATGGGAGGTAATGAAAATACAATATATTTTAACTCTGTACCTGAGATCATTTTTGGAGGTCCATCACTTTCAATTGTGCCTTTTCTGAAATGAGATTTGTTCCTTCAAAAAGGATGATCGGTTGGGATAAATATGCGATGACAGTCAAAATGGAAAGGTTTTTTTTCCATTGATGAGCATAAAAACTTTTTTGTCTTACATATAGTAAGGACATGATTTTGAACCATGTGCACTCTAGCCAGATAACATGACATATGTCAGAAAGTCACTAATCGTCCACGTCAATGTAGATTTTAATGTGAAATTTTGTTTCACAACAACATCGTATGTAATAACACCATTACTCTATAATGAATTTAACTCATCAATCAATGGTTTCAAATAAACATCAATATTCTTTTTCAGATGTCTTGGGATTAGTATGGTCAAAAAGATATAGGTCTCCTTCATCAGCATCCATGGAGGTAGATTGTACAGAGTTTAAAGATAGGCCAACACAAATACTGACTACCATAAGAACCAAATGGATAGAAACCGTCGGTAGAAAGACCCAATCACATGTTTCAGGCTTATAAAGAAAAATATGGATGCAGACGATCAAAATGTTTCAATGAATCACCATCAAATGGATGATTCAAGATTTTTCCGGTTGAAATATTGGTTTTGTGTCATGACATCATTGATGCTATGTTATAAGACATAAATAAACATTGGATCATAGGTGTAAGGGGGAAATATCTCAACTGTTTTACAGGAATCGATCCAGACTTCCCTAGTTGAGCTTCTTTATACCTCGATTGTCCACATGTGGGAAAAATATCCAACGACTCATTTTCACTAGAATATAAGATGAAATCATTTTCACATGCATGAATCTTATGATAACTAAGGACCAGATTATGAACTAGCCTCTTGCTATCATAGTAATTTGCAGGCAACACATTTCCTTTAGGTAATAGTGTTTTAACCAAAGAAAATATCTGATCAAAATAGTTTTTTGACATTGCATTATATGATTTAATAGCCATAAATTTTTCAACCGCTTCTAATTTTCTTATCTTGCAACCAGAATATAATTCATCCTCAGCAAACCTCAACAACTCATATAATTCAGATGGTGCCATCTCAGGAGTCAAATCCATATCATCATGAGTTTCAGTTTTTTGAAGAGATGGACCTGAAACATCATGTACTAAATATTAGAACCATGATGGATCCAGAATCAAGTTATTAGTATCTTCTCTATAACTGTGTTTACCATTTTGATACCAAAAAACATAATCTGGTTGAAAACCATACCGCAAGAGATGTCCCCCAACCTTTTCAAATGTGTCAAACATTCTCAGAGCACATTTTTTACAAGGAAACTTAATTGTTCTTTCTAAAACATATTCTGGTTTTGATGTTGAAAATGCTAATAAAGCTTCAACACCCTCAATATATACAGGATTTAAACCAAAAACATTTGGATTTCTATACAGATTTATCCAAGCGCGATCATCTAATAATGAATGATGTCGACTTCCTTATTCCATATTTTCTACGAAATATAAAATCATCATAGTTTTGGAATATTTTGAAATTATAAAAACACTATCTGAAAAAAAATATTACTAGTTACTTCTACTTAATATTTACCATTAATTAAGGGCGACACAATTTCCATTAGATTGACAGCTCCTCTTTTGTCTGACGGCTCATTTACTTGCATATTTCTCACACTGAAATCACAATGAAGACTCTGGCTGGAGGTACGCATATTCATTCTCGTATGCACGAGAATGACTATGCGTATCTCCGACCACATTCTTCATTGTGATTTCAGTGTGAGAAAGTTGCAAGTAAATGATCCGTCCGACAAAAGAGCCCCTTTTTGTCGATGAATCGTCTTCTTCCAACTGTGACCGCCTGAAAACATTATCAAAATGTGATTCTACAAATTCATATCCAATCTCGTGCATAGGAGATTGAATATTCCTATGTTGCAACACATTTTTCATAATGTTTTGAGTTTGTGAGAGTTGAAAAGAGAAAAGTCATTGATCAAAAGGAGTGTCGTCAATCCACTAAAAATTGTGCCAAGTTCTTAAAATTTATTAAAATTTATTAAAATTCCTTCTTAACTATTCCTAACTAATTATTCCTATTTATTAGTAATTATTCTTATTTATTACTAACTATTACTATTTATTAATAACTATAACTATTTATTATTAACTATTACTATTTATTACTAACTATTACTAAATATTACTAAATATTACTAAATATTACTAACTATTACTAATTATTACTATGTATTCTTATTTATTACTAATTATTCTTAATTATTCCTAATTATTCCTATTTATTGCTAATTATTCCTATTTATTGCTAATTATACCTATTTATTTCTAATTATTCCTAATTATTTCTAATTATTCCTAATTATTGCTAATAATTCTTAATTATTACTAATTATTCCTAATTATTCCTAATTATACCTAATTATTCCTAATTATTCCTATTTATTACTAATTTTTACAATTTTTACTAATTATTACTAATTATTTCTAATTATTACTAATTATTACTAATTTTTACAAATAATTACTAATTATTACTATTTATTACTATTTATTACTAATTATTACAATTTAATACTAATTATTACAATTTATTAGTAATTATTACCATTTATTAATAATTATTATAATTTATTACAAATTAAACGATTTATTACTAATTATTACTATTTATTACTATTTATTACTATTTATTACTAATTATTACAATTTATTACTAATTATTACAATTTATTACTAATTATTACAGTTGATTACTAATTATTACAATTTATTACTAATTATTACAATTTATTACTAATTAATACAATTTTTTGCTAATTAATACAATTTATTACTAATTATTACAATTTATTACTAATTATTACGATTTATTACTAATTATTACGATTTATTACTAATTATTACAATTTATTACTAATTAATACAAATTATTACTAATTAAGACAATTTATTACTAATAAATAAAATTTATTACTAATTAATACAATTTATGACTACTTAATACAATTTATTTCTAATTATTACAATTTATTACTAATTCTTACAATTTATTACTAATTATTACAATTTATTACTAATTATTACAATTTATTACTAATTATTACAATTTAGTACTAATTATTACAATTTATTACTAATTATTACTAATTAATACAATTTATTACTACTTAATACAATTTATTACTAATTGCTATAATTTATTACTAATTATTACAATTTATTACTAATTATTAATAATTACTACTAATTATTATAATTTATTACTAATTATTAAAATTTATTACGAATTATTACAGTTTATTACTAATTATTACAATTTATTACCAATTATTACAATTTATTACTAATTATTACTAATTATTACAATTTATTACTAATTATTACAATTTATTACTAATTATTACAATTTATTACTAATTATAACAATTTATTACTAATTATTACAATTTCTTACTAATTATTAGAATTTATTACTAAATATTACAATTTATTACTAATTATTAAAATTTATTACTAATTATTACAATTTATTACTAATTAGTACAATTTATTACTAATTATTACAATTTATTACAATTTATTACTAATTATTACAATTTATTACTAATTATTTCAATTTCTTTCTAATTATTACTAATTATTACAATTTATTATGAATTATTACAATCTATTACTAATTATTACTAATTATTACAATTTATTACTAATTATTACAATTTATTACTAATTATTACAATTTATTAATAATTATTACAATTTATTACTAATTATTACAATTTATTAGTAATTATTGGAATTTATTACTAATTATTACAATTTATTACTAATTATTACAATTTATTACTAATTATTATAATTTATTACAAATTATTACAATTTATTACAATTTTATACTAATTATTACTAATTATAACAATTTATTACTAATTATTACTATTTATTAAAAATTATTACAATTTATTACTAATTATTACTAATTATTACAATTTATTAATAATTATTACAATTTGTTACTAATTATTACAATTTCTTACTAATTATTGCAGCTTATTACTAATTAATACAATTTATTAATAATTAATACAATTTATTACTAATTAATACAATTTAATACTAATTATTACAATTTATTACTAATTATTACAATTTATTACTAATTATTACAATTTATTACAATTTATTACAATTTATTACTAATTAATACAATATATAACTAATTAATACAATATATTACTAATTATTACAATTTATTACTAATTATTACAATTTATTACAAACTATTACAATTTATTACTAATTATTACAATTTATTACTAATTATGAAAATTTATTACTAATTATTATAACTTATTACTAATTATTACAATTTGTTACTAATTATTACAATTTATTACTAATTATTACAATTTCTTACTAGTTATTACAATTTATTACTAATTATTACAATTTATTACTAATTTTTACAATTTATTACTAATTTTTACAATTTATTACTAATTATTACAATTTATTACTAATTTTTACAATTTATTACTATTTTGTACTCATTATTACTATTTATTACTATTTATTACTATTTATTAATATTTATTACTATTGATTAATAATTATTAATATTTATTACTAATTATTAGTATTTATTATTATTTATTACAAATTATTATTAATTTCTACAAATTAATTATATAGATTACTAATTATCCTTAATAATTACTAATTACTACTAATTATTAGAAATTAATACAAAAAATTTCAATTTATTAGTACAAATAAATAGTCGTCACAGAACAATTTGAGTTCAATTTAATTACAACTAATCAACAATAATAAAAATTAACATAAAAATTTGAAATAAATAATAAATAAAATAAAATATAAATACCTTTAAACTAGATTTTCTATTGATGTATGCGACTTCACAACTTCTTTGTGTCCAAAAAAATTAACTTAAAAAATTTTCCCTCTGAAATCAGAGTTGAGAAAGAAACAAGATCTAGGAATTGAGTGAAATGAGAATAAAACAGATGGGGGTATATATAGGTTAGATTATTTGCGCCGAGATTATTTGCGATGGGACCCGTTGCAAATACATAGGCCCGCATTAATTATTGTCGGCGGTTAAAAAGTTATTTGCGGCGGGTCCCGTCGCAAATAGTCCCTGCCGACAAACCTTTTGCGACGAGAGGACATCTCGTCGCAAAAAAACTATTAACTGCCACCGGGTATTTGCGATGGGACACGAAATCTCATCGCAAATAATCGGTTATTTGTGACGGGTTGTTACCCCTGTCGCAAAAAGACCGTCGCAAAAAGTCTTTTTTCTCGTAGTGACATGCTAGGAGCAGACAGTATTACTCATGCGGCAGGTATGGTCACATGGCTCGTGACTGTCTGAACTGTCATTTGGATGATCAGCAGATGGTCAAAGTACCACCCAGGCAGAGACAGAGATTCGATCGAGGTGGTCCGCAGGGAGCAGGCGGGCGTGGCAGAGGAGCTGGTCGAGCAGCTGGTGGTGGGCGACGTTTCGAGGTGTTACCACCACCACCACTAGGAGGTCCACCCCGATAGCAGGGAGCAGGTGGACATGTGAGAGCTCAGCTTCAGGCAGCTAAAGCATACGACCATGGCACTCCAGAGATGATTCGTGGTACGATCTGTGTCTACTCCACCTTAGCTGCAGTACTTACAGACACAAGTGCCAGTCACTCTTTTATTGCCACTGCCCTCGTTCGGAGCTCGTAGATTCTGATGGATCTGTTGACTCGATCCTTAGGGCTAGAGACTCCTACGGGAGAAGACTCGATGATTACGCACTGGTGCCGGCTGTGTGAGTTTACTCTAGAAGGTGAGAGCTTCTGCTGGGATCTCCTAATAGCGGGGTCGAGGCCTTACGACTTCATCTTGGGTATGGACTTGTTATCTACAGTCCATACTCAGATTGACTGTATTAGGCACAAAGTGCAGTATGTCCGCATGGATGGGACCAGGTTTACCTTGACCGGCGAGAAGGGAGCCTTTGCAGCATAGGACGGACTTACTAAGAGGAGGTTGTAGCCAATCACTCATCAGTTGGTCTGCCTTACCCTCGGAGCAGTTGATGTGGAGAGTCCGAGCGATCCAATAGTGGTGGACCAGTATGCGGATGTTTTCCCTGATGATGTTTCAGGTCTACCTCCTCACAGAGAGGTGGACTTTTACATTGACCCGAACCCCGGGACGGCACCGATATCTACACTAGAATTTGGGATGGCTCCCGCTGAGCTTTGTGAGTTGCACGTAGAGCTAGAGGACTTGTAGGGGAAAGGATTCATCCAGCCCAGTGTCTCTCCCTAGGCAGCCACAATTCTGTTCTCTAAGAAGGATGATGGGAGCTTGAGGCTTTGTTTCGACTACCGTCACCTAAATCAGGTGATCGTGAAGAACAAGTACCCACTCCCGAGGATTGATGACCTCTTTGATCAGCTGAAAAGATCACGGTGGTTCTCAAAGATAGACCTCAGATCAGGCTATCACCAGCTCAGAGTTCGAGATGAGTATGTGCAGAAGGCGGCCTTCAAATGTCAGTGCAGCCACTACGAGTTCTTGGTTATGCCATTCGGTGTAACCAATGCTCTAGCAGTTTTCATGGGACTCATGAACATTATTTTCCTGCCATACCTTGATTGCTTTGGTGTAGTCATCATCGACGACATTCTGATCTACTCGACTACTGAGGAGGGGCATGCCTACCATTTGTAGGTAGTACTGGACACACTCCGAGAGCACCAGCTTTATGGTAAGCTCTTGAAGTGGCAGTTTTGGATTCGAGAGGTTCACTTTTTGGTACATGTCTTCTCAGAGGCTGGAGTTGTAGTGGATCTAGGGAAGATTGAGGCGGTACTTACTTTGGAACCACCCAGTAGTGTGACAGAGGTACAAAGTATCTTGGGTTTGGTTGGATACTACCGGAGATTCATTCCAGACTTCTCCAGAGATACTAAACCACTATCAGTCTTGACGAAGAAAGGGAAACCCTTCATATGGACGGAGAGATGTCAGCAGATCTTTCAGGAGCGGAGGCAGAGGCTGACTAGTTCCCTCATCATGAGGCTTCCATAGGAAGGCATAGGGTATGCAGTCTACTGCGATGCATCAGGGACTGGACTCGGATGTGTCCTGATGAATGAGCGAGTAGTGATCGTATATGGTTCTCTGCAGCTGAGACAGCACGAGCAGAACTATGCTACCCATGACCTGGAGTTAGCAGCAGTGGTCTTCACCTTGAAGATGTGGCAACAATATCTGATGGGTGAACGTTTTACCGTGTACTCTTATCACAAGAGTCTTAAGTATATCTTCTCTCAGAGGACCTGAACCTGAGACAACGACGATGGATTGAGTTCCTCCAAGACTATGACATTGAGATAGTCTATACTCCTGGAAATGGGAAAATTGTAACAGATGCACTCATTATAAGATCTGGTATACAGTTGCTAGGAGAGGCGACGGAGCAGCTGGATTCTTTGCGGATATCCTTTGTGGATAGAGATGGATCAGCTTTCCTTTAGTCCCTTCCAGTCACTCCTCCACTTCTTCAGCGAGTCAGGGAAGCACAACTTGGGGATGCTGATTGTGAGACACAACGTGCTCAGATATTCACAGGGCATGAACCTGATGGATTTTCCGAAGGTGGGGAGCACTTCATCCTCTTCCAAGGACGTAATATGGTGCCAGTGTCACTTCAGGAGGAAGTGTTGAGGGAGTTCCACACATCCCCTTTAGCGGTATATCCATGAGTGGAGAAGATGTATCAGGACCTTCGACGATAACATTGGTGGCCAGGTATGAAGAAAGTAGTTGCAAGTTTGTCTCTCGATGCCTCACTTGTCAGCAAGTGAAGGCGGAGCACCAGGTACCATCAGGATTGGTTGAGCCTTTAGAGGTTCCAGAGTGGAAGTGGGATGGGATATCCATGGACTTTGTGATGGGTCTTCCACATATATCTAGAGTTGATGACTCTATCTGGGTGATCGTCAACCGACTCCCCAAGTCGGCCAACTTCCTACTGATCAGTGATCAGGGTCAGTAGAGAGCTTGGGACGCCTCTATGTGTAGGAGATTGTGCGGATACATGGATTACCTTTTTCTATTGTCTCCGATCATGACACATGGTTTACTTCCTGTCTATGGAAGGGGTTAAAGGAGGCTTTTGGGACGTAGCTTCATTTGAGCACCACCTTCCATTATCATACGCATAGTCAAACTAAGCGGACCATTCAGACCCTCGAGTACATGTTGCATTTTTGTGTCCTCAACTTCGGTCGCAGCTGGGAGGATCACTTACCTTTGGTGGAGTTTTCATACAACAACAGCTATCACTACACCATAGGGATGGAACCTTTTGAGGAATTATACAGGTGACCTTCTAGATCACCCCTGTGCTGGACTGACCAAAGGGAGTCAACACTAGTGGGACCATAGATGGTACGAGCTACCACGGAGAAGGTGTATATCATCCAGGAGTGGATGAAGACTGTACAGATCAGATAGAAGTCGTTTGCTTACAGGATACACAGACCTTGGGAGTTTGAGGATGGTGAAAACGTCTTTCTAGGGGTCTCACCATGACGAGGTCTATAGATATTTGGCTGAGGCGGCAATTTATCACCGAGGTTCATTGGACCTTTCCAATTCCTCAGCTGAGTTGGTGAGGTGCCTTACCGATTAGCTCTTCCACCTCAGTTACACCGAGTGCATGACGTCTTCCATGTATCTCAGCTGAGGAGATACGTGCATGACCCTTCTCACATCATTGACCATAGAGAGCTAGACGTCAACAATGGGGAAAATTTTATGGAGGTTCCAGTAGATATTGAGGATCGACAGGAGCGGTTCCTTTATGGACGGTCAATTCCTCTTGTGCACATTTGCTGGCAGCACAAGAACCTCCAGAAGAGCACATGGGAGCGGGAGGCTCAGATGCGTGCTCAGTACCCCCACTTGTTCCCTTAGTGTGAGTTGTAGCTTACGGGGATGTAAAGCCCCAAGGTGGGGATAATTCAAAGACCTGTAAATTCTGTGGATTTTTTTTCTTAAATACATTGGAATTTTACGAGTCCGTAAAAACTGACGGCGTGTGATTCTGAGGCCTGATGTGCCCGGAATCAATTTCTGAAGTTTTGTTCAGGTACGTTTAGTAAATGTATGATCGGGTTTCTATAACTTTTGAACTGGTGCTCAAAATTGAAATCTGAGGGCACTGTTGAACTCGCAGTATCGGTATTCGCTTAATAAGACTTACACTTTGACGGCAGTGGGTCGAGTTTAAAAGATAGTTTTTGGGTTTTCATGGAAAATAATAAAATAAAGTGAGCTTCACTTTATTTTTATTTGATACACCATGTGGGTGTTTGGTGGTTAAAACCTCCTCATGGAAATTGGAGCTGGGACCACCACACCTTAACCTCCCATAAGAGGTTATTGTGGTGGGGCCCGCCTGAACCTAACCTCTCGTGAGAGGTTACGACGTGGGGACCACATGGGGCTAAACCTCTCTATTGGTGGAGGAGAGTAAAACCTCTCAAATGTCCCTCATTAATGAGGGGGAGACTCTTGACCTCCCCTTTAATTATTTGGTGCCAACTCCCCTATTTAATTTGTGCCAACATTCATGAATTAATTAGGGGAGCCAAGTTATTAATTCACCAATTTGATTTTTGTGGCAGAAACTAAATAATAGAAAAACTCAATCTATTATTATTTTTCTTGGCATTTATCATTTGGTGGAGTTTGGGAAGAGAAGATATTGGGTGAAAAGTTCTTCCAACAAATAACGCTCCACCGACAAAGAACGCTCCACCGACGAAGAACGCCTACCTTCTTCGACTTCCTCCCTCGGATCCTACCGATGAGGGGAATCTTCAACCGACCTACCCTCCACATCATCGTCAACGAGCTGACGCATCACAGGATTGAGAGTCTATGGTGGATGTGAAGAACGATCAAATCCTTCGTCTTCATCCTGCAACTTTAACGTCGACGACCGACAATCAGAGATAGGGGGTTTATTTTGAGTAAATTTCTTTTTCTTTTTCTCTTCTTTGGATTGGAATGGAATCGTTGTGTGGTTGTAAAACAATTGTTGTTCATATTTCTTACTCTTTTATGAGCCAAGTGTTACCACCCTAAACACGGAGGGTGCGATCCAAACCAACCTGCCCCGACCCCTCCAACGTCGAGGATTTAGGATTTTTTTGTTCAGTTTTGGGGTTTCGATTTATGATTTCAGGGGTAGGGTTTATGTTCTTAGGTTTAGTGTTTATAATTTTGAGATTAGGTTATGGGGAAGATGTCTTTGGGTTCGGGTTTTGGAATTTAGGCATTAGGTTTTAGAGATTAGGGTTTCAGATATAAGGTTTTGGGTCTAGGTTTTAGGATTTTTTTGTTATGGTTTTTGTGTTTAGGTTTATAATTTCAGGGTTAGGGTTTAGGTTTTATGTTTTAAAGTTTGTTATTTTGAGTTGTTTGTGTTGTTTCTCAGCATGGCATCAAAGTGGCGTTGAAGGCGACGAATGCATAGGAAAAGGCAATGCTTCCCGCGGCCTCCGTGAACCGTGCAGCCCCTGTGGAATTCTGGTGCCCCAACCGAGCCGGCTCCATGGGCCGAACCAAACTCCGGCCTCTCATGCGCCCAACCGCACTGCCGCTGGCCTCTCGTGGGCCCCAGACGAACCACGCCGGCCCGAGCTTCACCGAACCGCGCCGGCCCGAACTGCACCGGCCCGAACCGCGCCATCCCAGCCTCCCGGCCACCTGCCGGCATGGCCGCGCCCTACACAACTACCCATTGATCCACCTGGTGCCCTGACTGGTCCCCTGTGGGCTCAGTTGTGCCCTGCCCGGCCGCCTCCCGGCCACCCATCCTCCCGACCACCCCTAGCAGTTCCTGGCCGAACCAGCCCGACCACACCCTCGGGACGCTCTGGGCCGAACTGGCCCCGACACTGGGCCGAACCGCCCTCGCGGCCTGCTGGGTTGGGTCCAAATAGCCTGGATGAACCTAACAGGCTATCTCACCCAATGGGTTGGGCTAGACCCAACAGGTCTGAACAGGTCGACCCAGACCGGGTCAGACCGGACCCGGGCCCACTACTGACCCTTTACTTACTTTGGCTATATCTTTGGCACTGGACGACAGTTTGATGAACCATAAGCGGCACTGGTTTTCTTGGATCACAATGTTCCCTTTGAGTATACCCCATTGGAATTCGCGGTAAAGTTGAGATACGGTCTGGTTGGATCGTACACAACTTCAACCAGGCCCCAGGGACTAAAAGGCTAATAACTCACAAGCCGAGCATCCGATTGACATGTCGTCTGTTGCGTTGAGACCACTATAACATGACGAACATTTGAGATACTTCTTCATGAGACTTCGCGGTAGTTGGAGAATCAACCAGTAGCTTGTGGATCGGATCTTTCAGAGACAAACTAGCATTTGTGTGGGAACCTAGTAGCTAGCTGAGAGTTGACGACTACTGACCGTTTGACTCGGAGTGACTCTACTAGCCTAGTGGGGAGTGCCTTGGTGTCACGGAAGACCCACAATGGGGAGCTCCTTGGTGACGCATCAGACCCACGGTACTCGATAGGAGGAGTACCTCAGCAGACTGTGAGGGGGAGCGCCTCTATGGGATGTGGCAGACCCACGATGGGGAGCGCCTCTGTGTGACGCGGCAGACCCACAGTACTCAACAGGAGGAGTACCTCAACAGTCCAAGATTAGTGGGAACAGCCTCTATGTGACGTGGAAGGCTAACTATACTTGATAGAGGATGAGTTCTCTAGTAGCCTAGGGTTAATATTGATATTATCCCTAGAATAAAATCCTGGTTGAGCTGAGTTAGTAACTTTTTGTATTTACCTCATGATTGAGATAGATTACTTGATAACTTAGGTATATGTATGGGAATATATGTAAGTGGGGTTGTTTGTTGATTTCATAATTTGTTTTTTATCCTTGTTAGATTTTGTGAGACCTTGAGGGTCTCGGGGTCCCTACTGAGTATCGTTATACTCACCCCTGCACGGGCTATGCCCGCACCTCATTGTCTTGGTTGCAGATGAAGGACAACACTGACTGAGGCTGAGAGTAGCAAGATTGGATGGTACCCGGAGGCAGACCATACAACGAGTCAGTACACGGAGGAGACTAACGGACGTGGAGTACTGAGGAAGCTATATGTACCTACCCTTTAGGTAGGGATTCCGGAGGACGAACTAGCCATTGTTTTACTTTTCTTCAGTTGTACTTGTTTTTCAGTTGTATTTGTACTTTCCTCTTGGGTTTTTATTTTCAGCCCCTTTTACTTTTCAGTACTCCTTTTGTATACAGTTTTTCTTAGTGTTTTACTTCCAACTCGTACATTGTTGTGTGCATTTTCAAATTATAAAGGTAATGTCTTCCCATTTTAGTGATTTATGCCTTTGGTTCTAGTTGCCAGCCCTTGGCCTATAGAAGGCGGGCTTGGGGTAGTCACGACATGGGCCCCAGGGGACTAGTCATGACAAGCACTATCTTTAGATCATATAGGTTGGAAAATGATATGAAAAAGGGTTTTAAAAAACCATAATAAAATTTTAATATATTTAAGTTACTAAAAAAATAATATAGAAATGTGTATATAATATTTTAAGGTGGTGAAAGAAGAAATAAACATGAAAATACTTTGTTAATAGTCATACCTCATTTTTGGAAAATGTCTTTTATTACACATTAAAAATTCTATAACGGTATTTTGGTGAGACCAAAAACCCTTAGACATGGTTAGGATGGTTTGGAAGGAACATTGGAATATATATTTTTTAACATCCTATGTTATTTATGTAAATAAAATCCCAATTGGTATAAAATTTTATTATGTGTATTTGAAAATGTAGTTTTCTAATCAAAATAACTTAATTGGTGATGGAAAGAATTTAGATAAGGGTAAAATACTTGTTATAACCTTATAGTGTACAATTGAATATTCATGGAGTCAAACACTAAGTATCTGTGAGATTCTAAGGCCTATAGAGCCTCACCCCAAAATAAATAAATAAAATTAAATATATTATATAATATAGGAACTATTTATCTAAAAAAATTTAATATATCCCAAATGTTGTTTCATATAATAAATATGAAACCACAGTTACTTTTTTGATGAGATATTTACTCTAGGAATGAAATAACATTTGTGTGCATCAAGAATTTGGTAATATCACATGCAAGGATAACTTATATAATATTTTTATTATATTTTTTAAAAAAAATAATATAATATCCCCCAAATGGTACATCGTATGAGAAATATGAGACCATCATTAGGACATATATGTGGGTTTTACCCTATAAAGGTCAGAAAATTTATGTTTGTTGAGATTTTGGTCATATATCTCCTTATATTAAGTTATTTTACATTTTTTTATTAATATAATTTATAAATAAATTAATGAATTATCTTTCCAAAATAGTTGAACTGCCAATATAATGCACTCAAGGTTTCAAAATCCCCAGGTTCTCCATTGTTTTGATCAATTTCTATTAAAATTCATTAAGGGGATGAATTAAAACCCTATATAATCAATTTTATGGTTGAACAGTGAATAAAATGGATGTTTTAAATCTGAGGTATTCATTGATATGGTTTTTTTGTTCTTAAAATAGTTGAACCATTCTTTGTTCGTTGTTGGTTGATTTCATTGAGTCCTAGTGATCTCAAAACTTCTCTAAACTCATTTGGTGGAACTTTGATCGATCAATTTGGGTGTGTATATATTCTTCTTCACTAGTCCTATGTATGTGAAATAGTTTTTTAGGTCAACCCTAATTTATTTCTTAAATACTAGATAAATAAAATGGTTAAATAATTAATCTTTAAAACCTTGTCATATCTAAGAATAATTCCACAAATTATGAAAGATAATTTAAAAAAATCAATGGATGATTTACTATAAAACTTCAAAAAGGAACATATGTGATATTATCCAAAGAATGATTATTAAAAAATTATAAAGTTCAATTTTATAAAATTTACAAAGGGAAATTCCTTGAAATTATCATGAATAATTGTCAGTAATTATCAGTCATTGGTTATGTCAATTTTTTAAATGATACTTATTTAGTTGTAAAAAGTTTATTTTTGAATTAAAAGAGGATGATTTAAGAGATTATCAAAAGATAATAAGATCAATTTAACATAGGATATTTTTTAAAATAAAAAATATCAAAGGATAATAACATGGATTATTCATGGAATAAATAATTGGAATTTCTAGATAATAATTACATTGAATTATCAAAGGATAATTATTAAAATTATAAAATGATAATTGAAACTTTTTCAAAGAATAAACCCTTGAAAAATTATCATAAATAGAATTATAAAAATATATTTCATAAAAAATTATATAATACTAATTATAAAGTATATAATATAAGAAATTATATTAAGATAAATATAAAGGATAAATTATGATAAATTATCAAAAGATATTTATAAAAAAAATAATATATAATAAATTATTAAAAAAAATTATAAAAGGTTAATTGATGAGAAATTACCAAGAAATAATTATAAAAGGATAATTTGTATAAAAATATGAAAATATAATTATAAAAGGAAAATTTCATAGAAATTATCATTATATATTTTTAAAAAGATAATTTAGGATAAATTATAAAAAGATAATTAAAATTGATAATTTAAAATGAATTAACAAAAGATAATTTTAAAAGGGTAATTTTGGATAAATTATCAAAAGGTAATTCTAAATGATAACTTATAAAAAATTATCAAATTATCATTATAATAGATAATTTAGGATAAATTATCATAAATTAAACTAAAATGATAAGATATGATAAATTATAAAGAGATATTTATATAAGAATATTTTAAGAGAAGATATCAATAGATATTTATTCAAAAGGAGAATATGGTAAGTGCATGTGCTGTCCAAGAACAATAATTCAGAAATTATCCTTGAGATAGATAGTATCATTATATTTGATAGTTTATTTATTTTTGAAATAACATAACTAGTTTTGGTTCTAGGAACCCTTTAGAAACCTTGATCTTTAGAATGTTGATGTTTATGACAATAGGAACATGAAGAGGTGTACTTACTTGACTATTGATGTTTCCACTCAAGTTATCAAACCACATAGAGTGTTTAACCTTTCTTTAACATAAATAACTTTGAGGTAGTGTGTTCATTACCTTTTTTGGGGTTTGTTACACATTTTTCTATAATATAATTATGTTTATCAATATTTTATGACCTTTCTAGATTATGTTTGTATATCGATGTGTGTGTGTGTGGGGATAGCCTTGAGAACCTTATGTTGTTTCCATGAGTAATTTGTAGCTTATTATTCATGTTCAGTGTTGATCACATTTATTATTGTGTAACCTTAGTAATGATTATATTCTATGTTTTCTCATGTTTCCTTCTATGTTATGTGTATTTTTTTGGTATTGTTATTATAACTCAAGGTTGGTAGACCCTCGTGATATGTTTATCACCTATAGAGGGAGTGTGCATTATTTTTTTATGATGGTGACGAGGGACTCATGCATAGGGTTGGGATATGATGACACCTCATGGATATTGTGGGATGCACTAAATTACTTATAGATTCTAAGGGGTATGTTCTCAATTAATATTTAATGCTGAGTAGCACTCAATTCATATAGAATATTAAAAAAATGACTTTATTAATTCCTAAAGTATTCTGATTTGTAAAATCACAGGTTGCTGAGAAAAATTATTTATGAACTTCATGGAATGTTTTTTTATTTTTTTGACACCTTGATTATTCTTTCGGCATATATCTTAAGAAGTTAGGGTCGAGGGTTTTTGGTGGCTTGGATGGAACAAGACCATTTATTTTTTGTTTGCGTGTTTCTATGACTGTTACACAATTATTATTATTATGGAATTCACTTTTATTGTTGAAAACATCTGGTTAAGGATGAATTGGTGGTGTCTTACCGAGTCTTATACTCAAATCATACTTGGGAATTTTAGTGAAATTGTAGATTTCATGGGAGTCTGGTGATGGTAAAGGTCCATGTGGTTGAGTTTATAACTACGTAGTGTGGATCTAGTTGTGAGATAGTACAGAAAATGGTGAGGCCTATGGTTTATCATTTTCTATCTTTTTTATATAAATTGTTTGGGCTTTCCACTTTGAGAAATTTTTTATTTATATGACATGTATTCCATGTTTTTCATTCCACATGTTTACTTTTATTGTTTATTATATTTGTTTTTTTTTTACAATTGATCCTCTGAGATGATAGTGAGGGTATTGTCTCCCCACTAATGGAAAAAGACCATCACTTCTAGTCAGTATCTTCTTGCATACAATGAGGCACAAACTGGGTCATGTGACCTTCGTCCTTAGAACAAATGGTTTGGGTTGGGATTCTAAAAAATGGTATTGGTGTATTAGGAATCACTAACTTGTTCTTTTCTTTTTATTGGGATGTGAAAAGATAGATAGAAGATAGAATAGTTGGGACTCGGATAGAGGGACTATGATAGTTTTTTGAAAGCACTACATATATTACCTCTGAGATTCCATAATTTTGGGAATGTAGGTTTTACTATCATTGATGAAAAAAATCATCTTATTTCATGCACAATATATTGATATGTGATTTGTGGGTTTTTTTATTCATTCAGCCATCATGACTAGGCATGTAGGGTCACATGTTATATATACATCCAATGTTGTGCTACATTATAGATCTTAATTAAATGATTCAATTTTCCCTCAGGGTGCAGCTCGGTTGGTAGCTACTCCTGTGGTTCTCGACAAGGTCTCGAGTTTAAGTCTCACGGAGTTCATCCCTGTATTTCATGTTGAATGCTTTTATTTGTACTATAGCCCCCTCCGGAATAAACTGAGGCATGGGCCTTAAATTTTTAATTAAATGATTTTATTTGGGTTATCTTTTTAGGATAGTTTCTCCTTGTTTGATACATATTTTTCTATGTTGTTATATATCATTATAGGAATTAATTTGTTGAACTATTCATGTTGGTGTGTTATTATATATATATGATGATTGTGACTAACATGTAGAGATAAGGACCAGGGTTAGTATTGTGAGGGGTATAGATTGGGATGAGGGTAGACCCCTAGGATAACATTTAGTGCTCCCATAAACTAGTTAGTAGAAAACATGTGTGATACCATACATTGGATAGGGTCTGTCCTAACAACTCTTTTTTAGGGGTTCCATTCTGGTAAGAAAACGTGTCTCCCTGACTTATTTTAAGGGACAAAATGGGAAATAGAATGTAATACTCTAGTAAGGTAGTATGTTTTAACATTTCCATTAGATGCGTAGGGGAATTCTGTTGAGCTTTATCTAATATCTAAAATGTGGTTTTTGGGAGTAGGGATGCTTTTCCAGAAGAATTTCACTTAGTGACGCTTCTAAGATTAAGAGTTCTGAATTGTGGCCGAATGTGTTGTGATTTTCAAATCTATCATTCTTCATCCTTCTAGGGAACTAAATTATATGAGGATGGTTATGAATGGTTTGATTTATTTTTGGGAGTCTTTGACCAAGTGGCGACTCTAAAGTATTTATAAGTTAAGATAATATTGGACTCATTCCAAGTGTGCATCCCATTTCCAAAACCCATTTTAAATAGCACAATCTGAGTAAAAGGAGCTCATGGTTCAGCTAGACGACTTCAAGAAGATGATATTTTTAAGGTTTAGTACTTTGAAATCGGGTTAAACTATGATTTTATCCAATAAGGGTAGAAATAGGCTTAAGTTATGCACTGATTACCAGAAGCTAAACTAGGTGATGGTGAATAACTGATATCCATTTACTAGGATCGACTATCCTTTTAATTATTTACAGGGATCTAATTGGTCTCTATGATTTATCTTCAATAAAGATGTCATCAGTTGAACATTAAAGAGGAGGTAATTCTGAAGACATCATTTAGAAGTCGGTATGGACAATATAAGAACTCGGTAATATCATTCAGGATGAAGAATGTGCCAAAAGTATTAGTGGCCCTCATGAAGAAGACCTTGAATCCATACATGGAATAATTATTCTAGTAAATCATGAATAATATGCTCAACTACTCACTGACACCATAGAAACATTCTAGGAAACCAGATAAAGTCTTTAGTAAGCTTCAAGAACATTGGATTTACACCAAAATATCAAAGTGTTACTTCTGGATTTAGGATTTAATATTTATAGGAAATATAGTGCGTGAGACTGGTATATATATAGACCTATATAAATTTGAGTCATTCATTTCTTGGAAATATCCTCAAAACATTTTTTATATTAGGTTATATATAGTTTTCTTAGGATGTTACCAATGGTTTTTCCAAGACGTCCCCCAGAAATCTGGACCCATGAAAGCACTGGAAAGGAAGGGAGTGAAGTTCCAGTGGCTAGAAAAATGTAAATTGGTGTTCCTTGAAACAAATTTTAAGTTAAAGATAGATTCATTACTAACACACCATGTGCCTGGGTTTGGTTATGTAGTCTACTATGATGCATCGAGTGTTGTTCTTAGAGTGGTGATGATGTAAAAAGAGTAGGTTGTAGCCAATGGGTCTCATCAACTATGACCCCATAAGAGGAACTACCCTACACATGGTGTGGATCTAGAAGTCTTTATCACTGCTCAAAAATGTGGGAGACCCTATCTATTAATTTATGGTTTTATTATTCAAATGGGCTATAAGATCATCCATTATATCCTCACACATAGGAGAATAAATATAATACATAGGCTCTAGGTTGAGTATTTGTAAGAGTTTGACTTTGATATGGTGTATCCACCTAGAAAGGCTAATTTCATTACAAATTCTCTTATCTATAAGACACAGGCTAAGAAAAAGTTTGATGAAAGGCCCTTAGAGGAGTAGTGCACATGATGATCTTATTGTCTGACTTTAAGATTGATGCTTATGAGGATCAAGGATTATTGAATTGTGCCTCTTTATATATCACATACTCAGTTTTTGATAGGATAAATACTATATAGGAGTCATACACAGAGTGTTCTACTATGGGATAATAGTAGGTTGTTGGTGATATGATTCTCATATGGTCGATGGATGGTGATGATGTTATCTCATTACACAGGAGAGTAGTAGTCCCTACTTCCATCATAGATGATCTAATGAGGGATTTACAAACCTCTTGTTGTGTAGTACATAGTGGTGTGACAAATATATTTCATGACCTCTTGCGTTAGTTTTTCTCTCCATGGATTAAGAGAGACATTTCTAGTTTTGTCTCTTGATACCTCACCTATCTAGGGGTAAAGGTTGAGCACCAGCATATTGGTGGGTGGTGGCAGGCACTATCAATACCTATGTGGAAGTGATAATACAAAAATATTGACTTTTTGATGGTGTTACTTAGGACTATAAAATTTCATGACTCTATATTGGTGATTTTTGATTGGCTAACAAAGTCTTCTCACTTCTTACTAATCAGAGAGATGCAATCTGTAGAGAAGATGTAAAATCTCTATGTCTGGGAGACCATACACCTGCATGGAGTTCCCTTAAGCATTATTTTGGATATATAAGCATGTTTTTTTGTCTCAATTATGCTAGGTAATAAATAAATCACAAGGGAGTTAAATTATATTTACCATTACATACCATCCTTATACTAACAAGAAGTTTGAGTGGACTATACCCATATTAGAATATAAGCTTCGAGAAGATCTTCTTAAATTCAGTAGAGTGTGGGATGATCACATATCCTTGATTGAGTTGGCCTTAAATAATTATTTCCATGATTTTATTCATATGGAACATTACATGGATCATTAGGAGAGACCATTTCGATAACATCTTATTGGCATGAGGGTCATGTGGTAGTGGTTGTTAGCCCAGCTTTTTTCAGAAGGCCTTTGAGATAGTGCATCTAATTAAAAGACATTGATCATCACTCATAGAATAAAGTGACTATATTTAAACCATGGTATGAGAACTTTATATTTCTTTATGGTTGATTAGGTCTCCCTAAGACTGACTCCTTAGTTAAGACACAGATGTTTGAGAAAGAAATTAAATCTACCATAATGTTTTGTTAGACATTTTAAGATCATCGAGTGGATAGGGTATTTGGTGTACCATCTTGACCTCCCTTAACAATATCTATGTATGCATGACATGTTCTATTTGTCATAACTTCAGAATAACATACCCAAATTTTTGCATGTTCATGATTGCTAGGTTGTTGATATGGAGCCCAATTAATATTATAAGTACTGTCTAGTGTAGATCATATACTGAAGCAATAAGGTGTCGAATGGATAGATAGTAACTCTAGTCTATATTCGGTGGAAGCGAGGATAGATCCAAGAGAAGGTGTGGGAGCGGGAATCTGATGTTTGGTACCAATGTCCTAAGCTGTTCAAGAAAGACCCCTATAGATACTTCTTGGGGATGACATGTCGATAGAGGGGGATTAATGAAACATCCAAAAAAATTAAATATAAGAAAAACCCATGTTGAAAATAAGATATGATCATTTTTTGTGAAAGTGTAAGTTTTCAATAAAAATTACATAATATATTATTTAAAGTCCTTATGTAAGGGTTAAATCCTAGTTAAGACCTTGGAATATGTTATCCAATATATTCATAGTCAAGCACTGGTTTAGTATGAGATTCTCAGGCCCTTGGAGCCTCAGAACAGAATAAATAACAATATTAAATATATTAGATTATACAAATAAAATTTATCTGAAATAGTTTAATATCATTAAAAAAGTGCATTTTATGAGCAATATGATAACAAATTTAGGTTTGTGATAATATTTTTACCGTAGGTGCGACAAAACATTTGTGTCCATTGATCGTTTGGAAAGATTTCACCTGAGGATACCTTATTTAATATTTTCATTATATTATATTTCTAAAAAAATTGAGTATCTCCCAAACTTTGTTTCATAAGAAAAATTTGAGAGGACCTTTAGGTCTAGGATGTGGGGTTTACCCAATGTATGGAATAATTTTTATACATGTTAGGAATTTGGTCAGATCGCAAGTTATATTAATTTATTTGATGTTTTTATTATTAATTTAATTAAAATAATTTCATTTTAATTCTTCATCTTCCAAAAATGGAATAAACACCATTATAATGCACTAGTGGTATAATAATCATTTGTTTCGTCATAGTTTTGATACATTTATTTTCTAGTTCCTTAATAAGGTGAATTATAGTAGTCCATAAATAATTTTCTGATGAAAAGTTTATTAAAAAGGTTATTTTAAATTTGAAAAATATATTGATATGATTTTTGGATTATTGAAATAGATGAACCATTCCGGGTTTGATATTTGTTGATTTCATTAAGCCCTACTGATCCTGAGACTCCTCTATAAGCATTGGATGGAACTGTGATCGATCGATTAAGGTGCACACATATTCTTCTTGTTCTCCAGTTGGTGACGCGTATGTGAAGTAAGATTGTTTTATTTTACTTTATTTTATTTTATATTTTTTCTCCCTAATTTACTTATTAAATTCAGGATTAAAAGTGGTTAAATCATTAATCTTTAAAACCATGTTTAATATAGGACTAATTCAAAAAAATTATGAATGAAAATTCATAAAAAATATAAAATTATAATTTATTATAAATCATAAAAAATTCAATTGTGTTTGATTATCCAATGAATGATTACTGAAAATTTATCAAGGGATAATTATAAAATGGAAAAAATGTAAATTACATGAAATTATCAACAATAATTGTAAGGAATTATCAAGAAATGGTTACATCAATTTATCAAAGGATGATCTATTAAATAATCAAAAGATAATTTTTCAATTATAAGTGGATAATTATAGGTATTATCAAAATATAATTACGATATCAGTTTAAGAGAGGAAAATTTATATAATAAAACTTAACAAACGATAATCAAATTGATTTCTCAAGGGATAAATTATTTGAATTTGTAGATGATAATTACAGTAATTATCATAGAAAAATTAATAAAAATATAAAATGATAATTGAAATTTTATCAAAGGATAAATTATTAGAAAATTATTAAAAATATACTTATAAAAATGATAGATTGTAATAAATTATCAAAATATAATTATAAAGGATGTTTTATAATAAGTTGTCAAAAGATAATTATAACGGTTAATTTATGATTAATTGTCAAAAGATAATTATAAATGATAATCGATAATAAATTATCCAGAGATAATTATAAAAGTATGTTTATGAGAAATGTTCATGAAATAGTTATAAAAGAATAATTTTTGATAAATTTTCAAATTATAATCATAAAAGGATAATTTATGAGAAATTACCAAAAGATAATTATAGAAGGATAATTATAAAAAAAATTCACAAGAAAATTATAAATGGATAATTTAGTATAAATTATCAAAATATAAATAAAATGGAAAATTTATATTAAATTATAAAATAATAATTTAATATAAATTTTCAAAATATAATTATAAAGAATAAATTATAATAAATTATGAAAAGATGTCGATAAAAGATAATTTAGGATAAATTATTAGAGATAATTATAAAATGACGATTTATGAAAATCTATTAATAGGTAATTATAAAAGGTTAATTTATGATAAATTTTCAAAAGGTAATTATTTTTATGGAGAGTATTGTGAGTGTATGTCCCAGCCTATAATTATAATTCAAAAATTATCCAAGAGAGAGAAAGTATCATTGCATGGGATATTTTATTTTATTTTGAAATTGAACAACTATATTTGGTTATAAGACCCCTTAACGATGCTCAAGATTTAACATGTCGATATTAACAATAAAAAGGATTCTAAGAGGTCTTCGTCCTTGACTATTATTGTTTCCACATTAGCTATTGAACCAAGTAGTGTGGTTTGTCCTTGCCTAAACATAGATGACATTGAGTTGGGTTTATTCTTATCTTTTTGGGATTTGTTACACATGTTTCCTTAATATTATTATGCATAGAAATATTTGATGACTGTGTTGGATTATTATTTCATGTTGGAGTGTGTGTAGACTTGGGAACATTTTGTTGTTTCCATATGTACTTTGTTGATTGTTATTCGTACTTGATGTTGATCAAATTTATTATTGTGCAACCTCACATATGATGATGTGCAGTGATTTCTAATGTATCCCACCATCCTATTTTTTCTTTCATGGTATTGTTCTTGGAAATAAAGTTGGGTGGACCATCATGGAAGGTTAGTCCCCTAAAGGGGAGGTGTGCACAATTTTATATGATGGCTACAAGGGACCAATTCTCCAGAAGGGATACGAAGATTCCCCATGGATGTTGTATGATTCACTTGATGCCTAAATGATGCAAATGGGTATGTTCATGATTCCTTGTGAATGTTGAGTAGCTCTCAATTCCTAGAAGAGTTCAATAACATGACTTCCTTGATCCCTATAGTATATTGATTTTCCTGATCCCATGATACTGAGTAGCATGGTTTATGAGCCTCATAGATATTTCTTGATTTTTCTAACACCTTGATTATCCTTTTGGTATAGAGCTATAGTAGGCATCACCAAGGGTATGTGGCAGCTTGGTTAGTACATGACCGTTTGGTTTTGGATTGTGTGTTTATATGCTTGTTACTCATTTATTATTACCGCCACCACTACAACTATTATTAATATTATGCAATGAACTTATATACTTGAAAGCATAAGTTAAGGATGCATTGGTGGTGTCCTACTGAGTCTTTTACTAAAACCCTACTTGTGTATTTTAGTTCTATTGTAGATTTTATGATGGACTTAGAGATGTTCATGGGATCCATGGTGGATTGTTGGGATAAAAAGTGTAGAGCTTATAGTAGGATAGGACAGACATTGGTCAGACCTATAGTTTACCATTTGTTGGTTTATCATGTCAATTTACACTGGTTAGGCCCACCACATTGGGATCTTCTATCTTTTTATAACATGCATTCCATTTTTTCCTTTCATAAATTTTTCTCTGATTTTTATTATATTTTTTATTGTGTATTATCGATCCAATAACATGATACTGAGGGTATAGTCTCCCCCCTAAAGGACTAAGACCCTCAATTCTAGTCAGAAGCCTCCTGTGTATGAAGTGGTGCAAAAGAGTCCATTTGATCATCTATATCAGACCTAGTGGCCAAGGATGGGATATTAATGTTTTTGTGTTAAATGGATTAACAGGTCTGAGTAAGAGAATATAGGAGGTTCCCCTTTAAAAGTAAGGTGAGGGAATCTTCTAAATTTCTGAAATATCCATATATAACATGTTTCTATCTCATGTAAAATAGATTAAAAGGAAATAAAATCAAATAAAAGTAATATAATGTTAGAATAAATTCATAAAATAATATTTATAACAATTTTATGTATAATTTTAACTATATTTTTGTTTGAGCGCCTCATTAACCCTTTTGACAATAACTCTGGTATCAAATCTTTTAATATCTAAGAGTCATGAAAGTAATGTTAGAAAATTAATGAGGAAAATACATGGACCAATAATGGTATTTTATAAAATTTCCTATATAATTGATGTATGATAATATTTTTATTATTTTATAATTATTCTAAAATAATTTTAAACATTAAATATCATTTAAGGTCATTTTCATAACTATTCACAAATTTTGACTTGAAACATATCTAGAAAACAATGAAATTATAAAATATACTCATTAACCATTAATTATACATTATAATTATACAATATATTCTTATAACATCATAATTTATCCAAAACATAGTTATTTTAATTTTTTTTAAATAATTTAATTGATTTTATACTCTACAGAGAAGAGTTGCATAGACATTACATAATCATTTAAGGTAATTATATTATTTTCAAAAATAAAAAATAAATTAATATCATAAATATGGATTGCTATTCCTGAATTTTACCATATATATTAATTAATATATTATTTATATCTATAATCAAATCATGATATCATATTAAGTGGGAGATAGTGACATTTTTTAATTATTCTTTACCTAAAATAATATTAAGGTGATAATCATTAAAAAGAGGGAAAAATTACCATAACATAGAAATTATGGTAATTATGGATGAAACACAGTATAAAAATTAATTTAAGGAATGTTTTTTATTGATTTTTATACCATATCCCAAATTTGTAACTTTGTTTAACCAAATTTTCCATTTACTATGGTGATAATCTTTTCCCAAGGTTCATTATGAAAAAAATGACATGGACATTATCAAATAAGTTTAATATAATAATTCAAAATATGGAATCCAAATTATGGTATTTTATTTCCATAATTAATAAAAATTAATTTTAATATAAGTTCTTTAAATGTCCTAAGAAACAGTTATTAGAAAAAAAAATTGCATGAGAATAATTTTTTAAAAACTAAAATAGAGTATTAATTTCTCATAAGATAATTATGTTATTTTTAATAAAATAAAAATTATATGACATTAAAAAATTCAAAACTAAATGGAATAATGAAATTACTTTGACTAAAATTAAGGAAATGACATTTTTTTTGGAAAAAATGGTATTCTTTACTTTTAACCAAAAAATAAACCATTTTATAAAAATTCCAGTAATTTATCTTAATATTATTTTGAAATTATGATTCAATAATTTTTTCATTTTATAAAAAAAATTCCTAAATGTGATATAAACTAATCATAATATCCACATTAAAATGCAATAAAAATAATTTTTAATGAAAATGTATTTAGATGGGTGAAATGAATTTATACTTATTTAATATATAGTATCAAATATTAAATGAATATTGAATTATTTTATTAACTATATGATCTGTATATTTAATTAATACTATTTATTTAAAATTTCATTCTTATTTCCTAAATATTAATTAGTACAATTTTTAGGGAAACATTTCAACATATGTTTCATAATATTGTTACTCATGTTCATACCATCGAATCCAATGCCTTATTTATAATATTCGTATAATAAAATTTTTATAGTATAAAATGGTTCATTTAAGATTGATATTGGGTGTAGTACATGCTATCAAAAACATTATTCATTTAAAGAAGAATTATATGCTGGAATATTATGGTGTTACATTATCCCCCTATTACAAAACTCATGTCTAAAAAATATTTAATTGTATTCCCTAAAAATTGATTTATCAAAACATTTTAGTGAAATAATATATATTTTATAATGAACATTAATTTATAGTTAAATACAAAAAAAACTATAAATTATTGTACCACTATAATACTCATACTTGTAGATGAGTTTTGAAAATTTTACCCTGATATTTGAGTGTTACCTTCTAAATAAGAATTGGTAGGTTTTAGAAAATATTTTACTTTTGATATAGTGGTATAAAAACAAGATTTATTTCCATAGATTATGTGTATTTTCAATTAGTTTCTACTTTTATCTCCTCTCTTACTCTAAGAAATGAATATCACTGAAAAATATTTCATATTTGAAGCATTAAAATAAAATTAAATCAATAATTTTTTTGATAAAATTACTAAAAGTTAATTCTATTGTTTTTATCCTATAATTGACAAAAAAATTGTTTTCACAAATTCATATAATGGTCTATATTAATAAACCATCATATAAATAAATGCTTTATTAATCATAAACTCATGAAAAATAACACCCAAAGTTCAACATAACTCATTTCTTAAGTAAATAACTATAAAACCTTTTAGAATATTCTTAACCATGTTGAAACCCCAAAAATTAGAAATATTTGATCACATATTCTTTTTAGATCTATATAATAATTATTCCCAAAAAAATAATCACTAAAAGAATAATATAAAAAATTTAAATTCCCAAATCATAGTCTCTAAAATATCTTAATATTTCCAAAAAAACCAAATCAAAATAAAACAAAAATAAAATCACATATACTTCCAAAATAAAAAATAAACCACTATTGTTCAAATAAAATCCCATTTTATCCAAAAATATTTTCATTTACCTTGGCCATATAATGTTCTAAAAATAATGAAATTTTTGAAAAATAGAATTAATCACTTAGTCACTAAATCACTTTTAATTCCCATAAATATATATATGATAAACCATATTTTCCCAAAATGTAATAACTCTTTTATCCCATTATCCATAATTACCTTAAAATAAATGATCATATTAACCCTAATTATTATCAATACCTTTAAAAATATACCAATTAAATATGGATATGTTTCAATGATCTAAGACCAAGAGGTTAGAGAGGGATCCTTCCGCTTCTCTCTTGTGTCGATTCCCTATCCTACATGTCATCGGAGTCTAATCCCCCTCCAGATTAGAGGGGGGATCCTTGTTTCCTTCTTCTCCTGATAAGGATAGTTCATTCACTTCAATTTTCTCTTCCCCTCCTCCATTCCTGGGAAATTGTCTCTCTTTGAAGGTTCCAAATAATTTTCGCAAGGCACCCCAACTATCTTTGCATCTGGTGGAGCTCAATAGCACCACATATCTATGTCGACTCACCCTAGTGGCCCGCTTCCATCTCAATTGGCCTCTGGTTTAAGTTTTTTGATCCATTCATCACTGAATCTTGGTATTTGAAGAAATTCATGGTCATTAGTTTTTTTTACCATAATCACTTCATGATCCAGTTGGGTTCGGAGGAGGATTTGATCACTGCCGAGTCCAGGGCACCTTGATGATGCAATGGTTCCTCCTTCTATCTCTTCTGTTGGAGCTTTGATTTTCACATGAGGCGTAAACCTTCGATGATAGATACCAAGGTAATATTTTCTGTATTGCCTATTTACTTTTATAACCCTTATATTATATGTGAAATCGGTAATATGGTGGGGTGGTACTTGTGCTCTAATCATCGCACTGAGTTTTGTCTGCAGATTTGCATCGAGGTCAATGTTTCAAGGTCTCCAGTGAACTACGTTTATATCACTGATGGTAAGGAGTTTGTTGGAAGTAAGGGGTTGTGTTTGAATCCTTGATGTGTTACTGCATGACTGCTTCTTTTTTGGTCACATGGAGTTGGTTTGTAGCAACATAAAGATGAGTCAAATCCCACAGGTGATGGTGGGGCAAAATAATGACGACCTTGATGATCATGGGCCAGTACAGTTGTCAGTGGAGGGTAATAATGATGGTTTCTACATGAGAGGGAATAAAGATGGAAATGCAGTGGTTGAAGAGAATTTGGTAGCAGTGGTGGTGCATGAGACACTACAGGTTGACCCAACAGATGATCCTATGAGTGGTTATGGAGTGAAAGAGATGAGACTGCCCTCTAACTCGAAAATAAAGCGTGTGTTTGATAGGTTGGCGAGTGATCTTGGTCTTGTGAAGCTATCTACGATGGATAATGAAGCAAATTGTTCTCTATTGAAGTCAGCTATTAGGCATGAGAAGCCTTTGGGAAGTGTGGCTTGTGAAAATGGTGAGGTTATAGTCCATAGTAGGACAGTCAACCAGTTTGTATGCTTGGAGTATGAAGAGGTTCCCCTTGTGATTAAGGGATCTCAATTGGCTGATGATATGCCGATCTCTCCCAAAAATCAAGTGGAGGCTGTTATGAATGAAATTGAGACTAAGTTTCTTGATATCCATGGAAATGTGGAGAATCATCAATTTCTTTCCCCTATTGACCATAACAAGAAATTTGATTTGAGAGGGATTCTGGCTGCTGTAGAGAGTATTTCGGTGAGGAACAATGATAGAGTCAATAATTCTTCTATCACGAACACCACTAGTAAATGGGGAATATATTCTAACAATGAAAAATAAAATAAAGACATTGTTAGACCATCTTACAGTGAAATTTTTCAAGGCAGATGAATTAGAACATCTGAAAGTGATGGAATTAGGACAACGCCACCAAGGAAAAAACTAGGGAATGATTATTCTTACCTACCAAATTCAATAACCACTAGGTCTTCCAATAAGACGGAACAAGGAGCTACCCCATGCTCATAAAAAGTTCGTTTACAATATTGTAAGGAAGATTTTTCATTGAAATAGTTGAAACTCATAGAGAAGTACGTAAATTTCATGAAGCAATATGAAATGAATTCAGAGTTGGAATCGGCTACTGCGGAGGAAACACCTTACTATGGATGTGGTGAAGGATATGATTACTATGATATGTAATCATCTTATTTCTATTGGAACTGGTGTCTTGATGATGGAGAGATGATCTTCTGCATCCTTTTTCATGCTTTACTATACTTTTCGTTTCATTTAATAAATGGTCAGGTCTCTTTTGACTCTGACTTAACTTATTGGGGTATACCCATAAAGTATAATATCATTCATCTTAAAATAACATTTTCACTAAAATACATGTTAATAATAAGGTTCACATATACCTAAAACATCTATAAACACTCAATAATTTCCTCCCAAAATACTCCCATCACATAAAATATCAAATTAGTAATAATTAATTTAAACTTATGACCATCATTTAATTTATCAACCACTACATCGTATCTCTTAAATTATTTTATAAGGACACTTAAATAAAACAACATTATTTATAATTCTTTAACCAATAACTATCATCGTAATCCATAACACTTCCTTCTAATAATCAAAAATATTAATTTTATTATAATATTGATCAATCAAAATCTAATCATGTTTCCTACAATAAATAAATTAAAAAAACTATTAAAATAACACATACCTTTTATATGTTATTTTTAGTTTCTTTATATTTATTGTATGTACATGAAAAACCATTATTTAAATGAACTTATTTATCTCTTTCATAATATTTTCTCATAAGAATTTTTTTTAAAAAATTCATATACTATGAACATCTGAATCATATTCCAATTCCTTTTATATATTTATCTAGGTGATTTTTTCAACATTCTTGGCACATATAATTATTAATATTTTTACCTTTAAGAACATTATCACAAAAAATCCTAGAATCATTATTTAAATTTTATTTGGTCTGTTATAAGACTTAATTAGGCTCAGGTTTTTAATTATAACATGTTATAGTAAGTCAATAATAACCGCAAGTGGTATCACTCCAGCTCTTATCTTGTTTGGTATCTCATTCTTACAACCAACAGATTTTCCTTAACTTCAATTTATAACTTATTTCCTACTGGTTACATATATTTTATAAAACCAAAATTGTCTATGTGGGTTTATCCAAAAAAATCATAATAAATCATCCCATGAAAATTGGTAAATATTATGATATCTTTAAACATGTCATCTTGTATTCAATAACCATAATTATCCATAACATCTTAACCATTAATTTTAAATAAAAACCCTAAACTATTCTCAAATAACATCCTAACCTCTAAATTTATCTAAATGTTTTTAATACAAACTATAATATTCAATGGATCAGAGAACCCATAAGTAAATGATTTATAATAACAGTTTCATTTTATTACATTTTGTGGATCCTTTTGGTGTATAATATTATGGAATTAGGAAAAAATATCAGATATCAAACCCTTACAAAACAAAGTGTAAAATTCATCTTAATATACATTTTTCACAAAAATAGGAATTCGAAATTTAAACTGATTTTTTATTCAATAAACATATGATTATTTTAATATAGATACCAACATTAGAAATATAGAGCTTTATATAGTTCCTAATCATCTATAACCCCTATGAAAAAGTATTTGAAAATGTGGGATGGGCATAAAAATATCAATAAGGTATTTAAAAAGTGAATAAAAATCATTTTTCCATTTAAATACATAAGAAAACATATGATATATTTTATTCTTTTATTCATAATAATCTTTGATCTCAAAATAATCACTTACTTTCACTTAAAATAAATTATTTGTTAATATTTTTCCCCAATACATTCCATAATAAATTATAATGAAAATATCATATTTTATGAGGGTTTATTGGAAAAACAATTCAATTAAAAAACAATTTTCATACATATAATATCATGAACATTTCAATGAATCATAAGAAAATTGTATCACCTTATGAAATCAAAAGATTTCAAAAAACCCCATCAATAACAAAAATATAAAATATATCCATGTACAATATAAATAGTCAAGTGGATAATATCGAATAATTTCATGATAATGAAATACATAATTTAACACATCATAATCTTACCATTAAGGCCTCATGCAAAGACATTAAACATAAATGTGAAAGCCATATTCCAATTACCCCAGCTTGTTTGTCTCATGATACCCAGTGATGCATCGAGGGCTATATTGGGCCACACCCATTATAACACCGTGAGTTTTTGTGAACCATTTTATTCTTCCAAATAAATTAAATTTATTTGATGTCTTGTGTTATATTTGACACCATTTTATGATGGGTCTGCATGCAATGCCGTCATATCTTTCTTTGCATGCAACACTGAGGTTCTACGAAAGAACATTTTTTTTATTATAATTATTTATACTAGAAAATTATAACCAAACCATTATAATGTCATGTATTAATTGTATTAACTAGATTATGAAATAATGGTTTACACATAATTATTTGACCAATTAATTATAAATGAATATAAAACCCTTATTAAAATAAAATGAAACGTTTTTTCTTAAAAATTAAATAAATTTTTACAAGTGTGCTTTATACAATTAAATAAAAAAATTAATTTTGAGGAATTATGTTAATTAATTATATATATTTATGTATATATATATATATTACATTATTCTTATTTTTTTTCAAGACTTGATATTTGAATAAGTAAAATTCTAAATATAAAAGAAGTGTCTTTTCTAAAAAAAATAAGTTTTACCTTCTTTTAATGGTACACATTTTTAAATATATTTTTTACACTTTTATAAGATATATTTGAAAAAATAAAATTCTTATTTGAAATTTTAGTATCAAAATTTGCTTTGGTGAAATTTTCATTATTCTTTTCATAAGATTCATTTTTTGATTAATAGTGAAAAAATTACTATATTTTAATTGCAAATAGATTTTTCATCTGATTTATTTATATTGTAATATTATATATTAGACTTGTTTAAAAGTTTAATTAGATTAATATTTTATATGTTAATACATTTAAGGTCATTTTAATAAATTTCACATTGAATATTGATATAGAAGCATTTCAATATTTTGGACCTTGTAACATTAAAAACTCATTTTTCTAATCTGTCAATAGGATTAATTTATATTTAATTAATGAAAATTATTTATTTTTATTTTTTCAAAATATATTCCATATATGGAATAATGAAGTACAAATTTATTAAATATGACCCTTTTATTTTTGGGAAAAATATGAATATTAACTTCGATAAATTTGAATACAAAAGATAAAGGTAAATAGGGTAATAAGAGTAAAAATAATTTTATAAATATTATAATATTACAGTAAAACTAGTCTTAATTTTATTGGATGAGTATTTCTCAATAAAAAAAATTAAATAATATTTTATTTTACAATATGTGTCCTTTTTATGATAATATAAACTTTATAATATTATATTCAAAAGAAAGTCAATTTTTTCATTATTTTGTTTATAATAAGAGAAATATTGTTTATATGGGGTTATATAAAGGATATGTTCAACTATTGAGAGAATATAGAAATAGAAAACATTTATATATATCATGTTAATTTATTAATAATTTTTAGTAATAAAATAATTACCTTAAATGGTGACATAATGATGATGTAGTAATTGTTCATTTAATGGAATATTCAAATAAATGATATTAAAAATATTAAAACAAATAAAATTTGATATAATTATTTTCATAAAATAATTTTATGTATTAAATTGACATTTTAGTTATTTTTTAAAAGATTTTTTTCTAATATATCATGTTATTATGATATTTTTAAAAAGTTATGTAATGAGTAGTGAAAAAATTGACATTAATTATATTTTAAAATAAATAATATTTTATTAAATGATATAAAATTTATAAAAATATAAAATTCAAAAAAATTATTGGTATAAATATTAAAATTTAATAAATGACTCATTTATTGGTCTTTTTTAATTTTATTAGATTTATATTGACCCTAAATGTATAAATTACATGATATCATGGTAAGAATTATAAAGGAGAAATAAAGGGTAAAGCTAAAAGATAAGGATTCCAAAAATTAGACAAAACATATATAATTTATATTGGATGAATTTATTTCAACCCAAAATCATCCTATATTCTTAATAAATAATTTTGGATCCATTAGGATTTTAAAATTAATTAATATTAATTTTATATTTTGAGAATTTTTAAGATTGTCCCTCCCCTCTCTTATAAAAGGGAACCTCCTATTTTTTTATGAACAGTTAAAACCTATTTAGTTAGAAAATACCATTTCCAAATATCCTACCAAAATACTTCCCTTCATCCTAGAATCATTTATTCATCCAAAAATCCAACCAAATGAGTCCTTTTGTGAAAATCAAAAGGTGATATCAAAAGAAGAGGTAACATTCATCAGTGAAAGTTGTTATATTTCTTACATAAACCCCTTAAATTATCATTTTTAAGATTTAAATAATAAATTAATCACCATAAATATGCTGAGATTTTTTTATTAACTTTTTTACCTACACTCACACACACATCCATGAAATGGGATATGCAATCATTATATGTCTATACGGAGGACTACCACCTCGCGAACCGATGTTGTTCGTTCTTTTGTTGACACCATTAAATGTTTTAAATAATGATTTAATTTATATTTTTTATGATATATTTGATACTAATGATGTAGTTATGCTTATGTAATTACAATATAACACATTCATTCAGTCCTTTCAATTTTTGGAAAAATGACAACTTCGTTTGTGGACGTGTGGACTATTGTCTCCTCAAAGTGATATGATTCATTAACATTTTACATGGAATGAATTAAGGATGGATTTAATGAAATTATATGGTATATATGAAGTAATAATTCTAATTTAGTTACATTATATATATGTATATATACATATATTTTACTTATATTCTTTTTTCAATACGACATGACATGGAAGGAGTGTTCATGCAAACACACAGCCTATCATTTCGATGAACGGTGTCTTTCATTTTCTATTTATATATTTTATATATGACCATAAATACATATATATATGGAATATACAGGTTAGATTTATAATTTTTATCATTCTATAGCTAATTAAATATTCATCAAATTTTGAGGATCATGAATAAAAATTCAAAACATGTACAAGAAACAAAGCGATTATTGCCTAAAACATATCTTTAACATGGAATTATTAATAAGAGGTAATATAAAGTCATAATAAAATAATATATTGTTTTATATATTTTAATATGGTTTTTTAATATATTAATAATAAACTTATATTTATTATATAGTAGGTTTTCATGTGTATGAAGAGAGTCAATACATAAGGTAAGGGATTTATGCCTCCCTTTTATTTATGTGGGACACATGCCTTATACAATACATCTTTCTTCTATACGGAATATATAATTCCCATGAATGTATTTTACGCGTCTAACCCATAATATTTTGGTATTTTCATATCCATTCAAGTTTCTTCTTTAATGGGGTATACGATTCAACTGATTATTAAGTGATGAGTATTTATTTCACAATTTCATCAATATTTTATATTTTTTTGTTTTAAGTCTCCATTAGGGAATATATTTCATCAATGTCCATGTTTTTGAAAAAATATTCAAAAAAGTTTTTATTATTCTTATATGTATTTCCAAAGGCATTTTTACCCATATTTTACATTTTACTTCATGTTTTAAAATGAATCTTTTTTTCATTTTCCAAATGAGGTACTTTGTAGATTTTCTGGAAAAAGTGTGAATGGAATTTCTTTATCTTCTAGAGAAATAAATTAATTTTCCTCATACATAATTTCTTAATTCTATGAAGCTTCCTTTAAAAAATTCCTAGGTTATTTTTTAAGAAAAATATTTTAAAATTGTGCATCATTTTAAGAAAAGAAAATGTTTTGAAAGTAGAAAGGATATCTTCCTCAAGAATTGTTTTCAACTGGTCTCTCAAAAAAATTTCCATATAAGATAATATTATTTTATTTTACTTATGGTTAATTTGGGATATGATTAAATTCAAACATTATTATTATTTATAATAATGTTTTACTTTTATGATGGAGTTTTTTTTATGAAACCCATTTCTATTCCATGGGTAATGTTATGATTGAATGATTTCTATGAAAACCATTCCATTACATGGGATCAGATATGATGAATTATTTATGATCTTTTTTCATAAATATGAAATGTTTTCATTATGTGATGGGTAGGACCTATATTCCCCACAAATGCGTTGGGTAATTATTTATTTCACATTATATATTGATTGAAATATGTAGATATGGTTGATCCACTATGGAAGATGGGGAAGCCCGATCCACTATGGAGAGATGGGAAAACTCGATACCTTATAATGAAATGAATTCTAATGAGGTTGTTTGTGTGTCCCAAGAAGTAGGTTAAGTCTCAATAAAGTTCCTTATTATGTGTTTTCAATGATCCTTGACTTATAGTGAATGATATTACATGTTTTTGTGTCTACCACAAATTCCATTTCATATGTGATAGTTATACTCTCATAGATAATATTCATTGATTTTATTAGGATTTATGTCCTATGAACTACCAATAGTTATGCCATGGATCATTTATATTATCTTTTATATTCAAGGTTTGATCATCAAATTTTATGCTCTCAATTTCATACACTTATGCTCATGTAATACTTACATATATTATATGTTTACCCTTAATGAGCATCAGGTATCACCATTTATTCTGTTTCCATTCATTAGGTTATAAATAAATGTTTTAAGTAGTTTTATTAAAGGGGAAGACCATTATTGGAGATGTTGAATATATTTCATTAAATTAGAAAAATCTGTTCCATGTTTCCAAAGGAACTAAACTATTACAGTTCTTGGGAATGTGTTTATGTAATGTAATGAATATTCATATTAAAAGATATAATATACTTGTATAAAAAGGATTGGTCATTATAGTTGGTATTTTATAAAAATATTATTCATCCTTTTGGATTTAGATGATAAAACTTTAGTGGGGTCCCATGAAATATTTATAAGTATATGTCTAGGAATGTCTATCTATATAGGTTATAATACTAGAGTTTTAATAATAACCCTAAATGACCTTGAATTAAACCTAAGGTGTCATATAATAAATTATGATAATTAATTTCATTTTATTATGTGGTATTACTACTATGATTAGTGTTTCTCACACTATGATTTCTAGTTTTAGTCAATTGCTATAACCTGAAGGAACTGTGTTAATGATGAGTGTGATGGGAAATTCAATGATTGTTCTCCTAAAAAACTGAATTTTATGGGGACAAGAATAAAAAATCTTTTTGATATAATCACAAAACATTATTAAGCTATAAATAATGTTGTACTTCCAAAGGCACAAAGGAGGTAAAAACATTTTGTTGAGTCCTTCATGTAGCACTGTTCACCTTCCTTCAATGGTCTTTTGATCCACTAGTGGATGGGAAATGGATCAGTACCACTAAAACAATATTTTTGGACTTCTAATATTTATAATATGATAAATTAATTTTGGATCTCTTTTTTTGGAATGTGATTAACATAAATGGTTGAATCTTATTAAGAATATCAGCCAACTGGATGAAATTGACTTCATGAAATGGGATTAGTTCAAGAACATATTTTTCAATATGTACATTCTTCATATTCTTCATATAAAATGGAAAAGTAATTACTTTAGTTAAACAAAAAGGATGATGAATTTATTGGAATAATTAATAAAAATTTTAAAAGACATGCGAGGTACACTTCTAGAATTATCATCCAACTTGAAAATAAGGTTGATTGATTCATTAGTGGGTTAAAGCGAAGTACCAGAAGGGAGATATCCAAATGATATATTAGTAGATCTAAAGAGAGTTTTTGTTGTGAAATCAAGGATTAAATTGATGTTATAGTTTTGTATGAATATCACAGTTTTTATAAGAAATAGAAGATTGAGTTCAAATGAAAATCTAAAAACTATAGAGAAAAGATGATGATCCTTCCTTTATTCTCTAAGTGTGTAAAGAAGAATGATGGGTATTGTCTTAAAATAATTAGTAATTGTTTCATGTGTGGAATGTTATATAATCTGGAAAACAAATACTAAAGTAATGGGAAGAAGATAACTAATGTTGTGAATAGAGAGATAACTACACAGAATAAACCCCCCACAATTCAATTATTTATGTGTATAGAAAATGGTAATTATTCTAATCAATGACCATATACTAGGTTTAATGATGAAGATAAACATTAGAAACATATTAAATCCATAGATAAAGGTAAATATCATGCGATTAGTGTTGGTGATGTCGAGTGTGAAAATTAAGTGGTGGAATTATTGACTATTTATATAATGCAAAATAAGAATAATGTTGTAGAAATAATTTTATGCGATTATGTAATAATAAGAATCAATGAATTATCCCACTATAGTTTTTAAATAAGAATTTAAGATCATATGTTGAATGGTACTAGTCACCATGAAAAGTTATTTTGGTGGTTTGGTGATATATTTTGAAAACACATGATTTAGTGAATCATAACCCTTAATATGTGCATGATGTTGGGATAATGAAATATAGAGATGTTTGACAGTGAAAAAATAAATGGGATAATATTTATGACCTTGGGGTTGATAAGATAAAAATGTGGGTTATTATATCATAAATTAAGTTTGTATAATTTTTTTATTTATTCTATGAAGAAAGAGTTTATTTTTGAAAGAATTCATTTTTTCACTGTGGTTTTATAGTAATTTAGTTTAATACCATGTTTCTAGAGAAATAAACATGTTTGGTATGTGATAATTAAGATATGCATCATGTTTTTTGTGGGATAAATTCTATGTTCAGTGAACTTCTTTTGAAATTAATTCATTTTTATATTTTGTAAGGTTTATAAGGGTAACAATTTATGAAATTTTTTACGTTAAAATTTGATTATGGTTTTAGAGATTAATGTTTTCATATATAAATATTGGATGACTTGGGCTAACATTTTTTTTATGATGATAACTAAAGACATAAGTAATAACTTATCATCTCATTAGAAATATTATGATCAACTAGTTATTTAGGCATTACAATTTCATCCTCAATTATTCAATTAATAGATGATATAAAAATTCATTAAGGCACAACTGATGGATGAGATCATGATTAAAAAATTTAATGAAATCTAGAACATATATCTTCATTTGAAAATTATTCATCTTTAGGAAATGTATCTTGAAAAAAAATGTATCCGAGTACCTTTGTTTTCAATGATTCAAACGATCCCTTAGAATGTCATAGATGATTAACTTTATAACGACGATGTACTCAATCACTCTCTATCAGAATTGATAGTTTGAATTATCTTCCATATACATGTTTTCACATTTATCGAGTCATTTTTTATGTTGTGATCTTTACCATTATCTTTACCTTTGTTTAAGTGGAATTTTTATTATCCCTTTTTATGATGTCGGTTTCCCACAAAGAAATTATCGAATATGCACATTAGATTTTAGAAGTGAAATTTGAAATTTCAAGGATTCAATTTCCATTTCAAATTCTTGATTTTATTTCAATGGTATCATTTCCATTGGAACTTCCACAAAATTTCTCTCATGTTCATGATGTGTTCCTTGTATATTTTTTGAGAAAGGGCATACATGATCCTTCACATTTACTAAACTCAAAGGTCATATAGCTAGAAAAATATCCTTCTTATGAAGAGAACCCAGTAGAAATTTTGTATTATAGAAATAATGTTCTAAAAAATATAACCACTCACCTAGTTAAAAGTTTTTGGAGAAAAACACCCATTTTAAGACGATTTTTTCTAACTTGTGGATACGATGAGGTAGAAGTATAATTTTTTTTTGTATTAGAATAAAATATTTTGATGGTGAAATTCATTTTAAGGGGGTAAATGTAACACCCGGAGTATTTATGAACCTTTTATTTTTCCAAATAAATTATATTTCGTTGTTTTCTTTGGTTTTATGCTACACAAAGTTAATCCTGTGCTACAGACAAAATTTTATTATCTTATATTACTTCCAATATTGAGTTTCTATGATACACCATTTAATTATTAAACTAATATAAATGAGATAATTTTAACCAATCCATTAGAATGGTAGGTATGAACATGTTTAACTGAATTTTTAAATTATGATATACACATAATATAATGAATCATTAATTTTAAATTAATTTAAAATACTTTTTAGAATAAAAAGAAATGATATTTTAAAAAATTATTTAAATGGGAACTAGTGGGATTTGTAAAAATAAATAAAAAATCAATATTTTGGAATTATAGTAATGAAATATATATATATAATATATAATATATTTAAAATTCTTCATATGTATTTTCAATATATGATATAAAAACAAGTCGAATTTTAAATATAGAAGAATTATTTTTCTAAAAAATAGGTTTGTGACCTTTTAATGTAGAACTTGTTTTAAATATATTTATTGAAACTTTTATATATTATATTTTTAAAAAATTATTATTTTAAATAATAATATCTATTTTTATTTTGGTTGATTTTTTGGTTTTTTGGTGAAATTCATTTTATAATGAATACTGGAAAAAAATTTATTTTAATTGAAAACTTCTAGTCCATCTGATTTATTTATATTTTTTAAATTTATTTTATACTAGTTTAAGATGATAATTACATCAAAATTTTATCATTTAATATAATTAAGGTCATTGGAATAAATTTCACATTGATTTTGGATATAAAAACATTTCAATTTTTTGGATGTTTTTACTTTAAAACATGTTTTCTCGATATGTCGCCGAGAGTAAGTTATAATTAATTTTTTAAAATTATGTGTTATTGATTTTGAAAAATTAATTCCATGTTTTTATTAATAATGAAAAAGAAATTATTAAATAGGACCATTTTAGTTTTTCATAAAATATGAATAGTAACATTGGTAATTGTTTTCACCACATTTAAGGGTAAATCGAGTAATTAAGGGTAAAAATATTATAAATATTAAAAAATTCACCTAAAACATTTCTTAATTTAATTAGGTGAATACTTTTTATCCCTAAGAATTAAATTATATTTTATGAGACCATTTATGTCCTTCTGCATGAGAAAATAACCATTATAATATTATGTTCAAATGAATGTCGATTTTGTCATAATTTTATTTTTAACCAGAGAAATATTTTTAATATGGGTTATATAAGTTATATGTTTGACTATAAATATTATTTATAAATTTGAAATGTTTATCTAAATCATTGTAATTTATTTATAAATTTTAGTGATAAAATAAATACATTAAATATCTACATAAGGATGATGCATTAATTGTTTAATTAATGGAAAATCAAATAAACGATATTAAAAATATTAAAATAAATATAATATGATATAATTAATGTCATATAAAAAAAAATTTGATGAATTTTAAATGATAATGATGAGAGAATTTTTTTTGAAGATATCATGTTATGATATTTTTAAGAATTTAAGTAATTAATAGTGTCAAAATAAACATTAATGGTATTTGAAAGTAATAAATATTTTATTAAATAATGTAAAATTCAAAAAAATCAGATAAATTATTGGGATAAGTCTTTAAATTTCATGAATGACTAATTTATTTGAATTTTTTTATTTTATAGTAATTATTCTAACCCTCAAAGTATAAATTACATGATATCACAATAAGAATTAAATAAGTTAAAGAATAGTTAAAGATAATAGATAAGGAATCAGAAAATTGTCAAAACTTATCTTTAATTTAGTAATTTTTTCAAACAGAAATCATCATATATTATAAAATAATAATTTTTATCCATTTTAATTATTAAATTAACTTATAATAATTTAATTTTTTAGAGATTTTCAAGAGTACCCCTCCCCTCTCTTATAAAAGGGAACCTCTTATTATATTTCATTAACACATGAAAACCTATTTGGTTCAGAAAAAACATGTCAAAATATAATCCCAAAATCCCTCCCTTCTTCATTGAATTCATACATTTGATATAAATCCAACCAAGGGTTTCCTTTTGTGAAAATCAAAAGAAGACACCCAATGAAGAGGTAACATTCATCAACAAACATTGTTGTTTTATTTCTTCCTTAAAATCATTAAATTGTTTATATTTCATGTTTATATAATTACTTTAGTATACTAAATATGCTAATATTTTCTTATATTAATGTTTCATCCAACAGGTACACACACTTCCATCAAATGGGATATGCAATCATCATTCGTGTGTATGGATGAATACCACCTCGTGAACAAATGCCACTTGTTCTTACATTTACATATTTAAAGGATGGAAATAATTATCTAATTTCGGTTTCTATATGATATATATGAAATTTATGATGTATTTATGCATCTTTAATTATTATATAACACATAACTTTATGCTTTCTATTTATAGAAATACGATAACTTCATTTTTGGATGTGTGGGTTACCCCATCCTCAAAGCAATGTGATTCATTCACACTTTATATGGAATGTATTAAGGATGAGTTTAGATATTTTTTAAGATATATATGACATAATAATTTTATTTTAATGATATTATATATATATATATATATCATTTACCTTTTTTCTACCACTATGACAATAAATGTAGGAAGTGTAATGCATACGTACAACATACCGCTCCATTAATAGTGTATTTCTTTTTCTATTTATATATTTTAATGTTAACCATAAATAAATATAGAATGAATATATATGATATTTTTATCATTTTTATCATTCTATAGGTTATTAAATCGTGATATAAGTATGATAACCAAGAATAAAAAGTCAAAACATGTAAAATAAACAAAGCGATTATTACTTGAAACATAAAAAAATTGGAATTATTAATAAGTGGGTAATATAAAGTAATAAGTAAATAATATATGGTAATATATATATATATATATATATATATGTGTGGATATTGTTTTATATATATTTATAATAAAATTAATTTATTATTCATGAGGTTTTCACAAGTAATACGAGATTTAATATATAAGGTAATGGATTTTTGTATCACTTTTTTTTCTATGTGACACATGTCTTGTACAATAATATTTTCTTCCGCATAGTGTATATACAACCCTTGAATGTATTTTAGGAGTCTTATCCATAATATTATATTATTTTAATATCCATATAATTTTATTTCTTTCATGGGGCATACGATTCTAATGATTAAAAAGTGAAGATTATTTATTTCACAATCTCATCAATATTTGGGTTTGTCTCATTTTAAGTCCCTTTATGGGTAATTTTAAGCATCCATGTCTATGTTTTCTTACAAAATTACAAATTTTATTACTATTCTTTGATGTATTTTTAAATTAATTTATAACAATTTTTTACTTTTTACTACATGGTTTCAAAGGAATCTTTTTTTTTCATTTTCCAAACGAGGAACTTTGTGACTTTTCCGAAAAAAGTATGAAAGGATTTTTTTTACTTATACGGCATGAATGTATATTTCCACCATCATAACATCTTAATTCATTTTTATTTAGTTTTTAATCATATTTTAAAATAAAATGTTTTTGTTTAACATTTTGGGTTAGTTAAATAAATAACTCATTTTCAAAGAAGAAGGATATTTTCCTCAAGAATTATTTTCAAGTGATCTATTAAAATTATTTTCAGTCTAAGATAACATTATTTTATGCTGCTTATTTCTTACCAGTTATATGATTAAATTCAAAAATTCTTATTATTTCTAATAATGTTTTATATTTATTATGGAATTATATTTTTCAAACCCATTTATTTTACATGGGTTATGATACAATTAAATGATGTTTATGAAAACCTTTTAATTCCATGGGTTCTAATATGATGAATTATTTATGTTCTTACGGTACAAATATATAGGATTTTCATTATGTGATTTTTAAGACCTATATATCCATCTAATTCATTGGGTAAAGATGTATTTCTTATGAGATAATGATGGAAACAAGTCGACGGGCTTGATCCACTACGGGATATGGGAAAACCATACCCACTATGGGAAAATGTGAAAACCTGATCCATTATGGGAAAGAGGGGAAACCCAGACCCTTTCAAGGAAATGACTTTGACTTGGGATATTGGTGTGTCCCACCTAATAGGTATAGTCCCCATTAAGTTCCAATCTATGTTTTTTTAATAAGCCTTGACTTATAGGTAATGATATATCATATTTATCTGTCTGCCACAAATTCCATGTGTTATGCCATAATTATTCTCTCATGGATCATGTTCTTTGATTATATTATGAATCAAGTATTATTAAATTCCAATAATTATACCATTAATATTTTATATGATCTTTGATATGTATTATATGATATTGAAAATCAGTTCTCATGTTTTTATACCCTTATGCTCATTTTATAATTACGTATATTTCATGTTTACCCTTACTGAACATCTAAGCCCACCCTTTATTACGTTTCCATTACTCATGTTATGAAGAAAATATTAAAGTAGGATTTCTAAAGTGGAATATATTTATAGTACATATTGAATATCATTCACCAAATTAGATTAATGAGTTCCATGTTTCTAAAGGAACTAAACTATTATGTTCCTTGCGCATGTGTTTTTGTAGTGTAATGAATATTCACATAAAAAATATGTAATATTCTTGTATAAAAATCCTAGGTAATTATACCTATCACTTAATAAGTCTATATAATTCATAATATTAAATAAATTAATAAAAACACAATAAATTGTTATCCTATCATTAATATTCATTTACTAGCATATGAAATGTCAATATATTCCCAAATCAATAAATTAAAAAAATCATCATAACAGATATAGAGAGATAAGTAGGATGGTATCATTATAGTATATTCCTTATAAGTTATAATACTTATCAAAGATTATTTATATATATAATAATTCCTTTAACATAAAAATTGATTCTTTTATTGAAACCATTAGAAAAATATCATTTTAATTGATAATATTTTAAATAAAAATTTCTACAATATTAAGAAAATGAATTTCTTTTGAAATAACAATGAGAAATTATAATTAAATCTTCAAAAAAGATAATGGTCATGAATAATATAAATTATATTCATACCATATATGTTAAAATATATCATTTTCATGTATTTTTTAAAAAACAATTAGTGAATGGACATGGATGAGAAATATTTTTTAATGAAAACATTAAAACATGTTTTTAATGGAAAATACCTAACCCCGATTCTCAAATCATATCACATATTCTCTAACTCCTGAATAATAAAAATATATTGGTTAACTAATTCAATAAGAATTTTTTTTCTATTTCATTCCATTTTTATTGTTCCTTTTATGTCATTTTTTAACATGTCTTATTTAATTACAAAATCGGTAATGTTTTTGTCGGCTGTTTTGAGCATGTTTGGTTCATAATCCAAAAACAATCATTGGTGTGTTTACCATGGTCAAATGGTTCATGGTTTGATAATATAAAAATATAAATAATTAATAAAAATTATTTTTTTACATAAAATTATATTTTATAATAATCGGTGAAATTCGTACATGAAAATTGAATCGCATCGCTTTGTCAAAGTGGAAGTCCACATGTAGGCATGAGCGCCATTATCATTTTACTACATAATTAAGGTAAAAAAGGAAATAAATATATCATGTTTCTATAATAATAATTATGTCTTAAATTTAATATATATTTCTTTAATCCATCATAATAACAATTTTTGATTCGGTGAAGAAAAATGCAAAACATTACTTTATAGAGGTTGTAGTCCACACGTACACCCAAGATATGTTTTAATTTTTCATATGATGGAAAAGGATATTAAAAGTGGTTGTTCCATTAAAATAATAATATTTTAGTATAAATATTATAATAATGTTATCATATCATCAAGTTTTATAAAAGATTTTAAGAAGGTGGAAAAAAATAATCATGGAAACACTTAGTTAAGAGTTATAACTCTTCTTAGGAAAACCTCGTTTGGATTACACCATACAGATTGTAGGATGGTATTTTGGTGAGAAAATAAACCATAATACATTTTATGAAGGTTAATAAATTTATTTTTTATATATTTTTATATTTAATGGTCTCAAGAGGTGTTAGGAAGAGATGATTGGAGGTTCCCTTTTATGAGTGAGGAGGGTGGAAATCATATAAATATATGAATTATTATAATACAATATGTATCTATCTCATGAAAAATGTATAAAAAGTTCTATAGATTCAATTATATGGAGTATAATGTCTATTTAAATTCATAAAATGAAATTTATACATGCTTATTTGTAATTCATAACCTTATCTCTTAGATTAACCCCCTCATTTACCTTTTTAACTTTAACAATGGTAATGAATTTTTCAATATTTAAGGGTCATGAATGTAATATTAAAAATTAAACGTGAAACATAAAATAAAAATTCAGGATATAATAGAAACATTATCACCAATTTATTTATGTCATTATTTGTATGATTTAATAAGGATTTTTTATTTATTTTTAGACATTAAATATCTTCTAAGGATATTTTTCAGACTATTCGCACAATGTTTTTTATACATAATTAGAAAACAATATAATTAAAATATAAAATCTTTAAACATAACTTATTAATTATAATTATCCAAAAAAATTTATGTAATGCCATAATTTATCTGAAACATATAACTTTTATTATTTTTTAAATAATTTGCATGTATTTTCTATTGCTTGCACATACATTATGTCGGCGTTACCTAAGAATTCAAGGTAATTATAACATCTATAAAATTAAAAATAATTTAATTTCATAATTATAGGTTATTATTTATCAATATTATCACCTATATTATTTCATATACTATTTTTATCAATAATAAAACCATTACAACTTTATAATTGAGAGAAAGAGCAACATTTTGTAATTATTCTTTATAGAAAATAATATAAAGATCATAATCACAAACAAGTGGACAAAACTGCAATATTTTTTAAATTATGATGATGATTGAATATGTCCACCAATAAAATTAAATATAGAAATGTTTTTTATTTTTTCTAGATTTTATCATATAATTTTAACATATTTTAGCCTACTTTGCCCTTTACCATGGTGATAATATTTTCTCATGGTTACTATTCATTATGACTAAAAATCAAATTGATCTTATAACATAATTTCAATATTCTGAATATAAATATGTGACCCATTATTTAATATCTTATTCTCATAATTGGTAAAAATTAATTTATTATAATTATTTCAAAAACAATGAAAATAGTGTTTTGGAAAAACAATACTTGTTTTAAGCATAAATATTATTTTATACCAAAATAAATTGTGATTTCAATTCACATTGAATTAATTGAAATATGTTTTAGAAAATGAATCTTATGTTACTTAAAAACATACAAAACCAAATGTATCATTTAAATTACTTGAATTAAAATTGATGAAAATATAATTTTCTCAAAATTGGTATTTTTCATTACTCACCCTAAAATCATCTTTTTCTAGAAAAATACCAAAAATCTAAAATACGATTATTTTGACATTATTATTTAAAAAATGAAGTATTTTTTATAAAAAAACTATTTAATATATAAATAAGTGTCAATATCCACGAAAAAAATGAATTAAAACCAATTTTCAAAGAAAAGGTATTTCTAATGTGTAACATGAGTTTAATCTTATTTAATATAACACACTATGATTTTGTGAGATATTTTTTTTGAATTAATTTTATCATTATTTTTATTTTCCATTTCACACAACACTAAACATATATATATATATATATATATATATATATTAAACCACAACTATTGGAGTTTTTTTATGAAACACCAAGTTATCATGTGCTACATGCTACAAGAAGTTCAACGTGCTCTATAGTAAACATTGAGGTTGGCGTATATTACATGCAAGATTTAATTTCCGTGATGGATTTCATAACGCGCAATACCATGTTTTAGAGAACAATAATATATTATTAAAATGTTATCATTTTATATAATAATATATAACCTAAACATTAAATTAGTGGGTATGAATAGTATTAACTTATTTATGAAAATACATGGTTTACACAAACATAAGATGAATTCATAGGTTACCAATTAATCGAAAATGAATATAAAAACTGATTGAATATAAAGAGAAATATTATTATTCTTTTATTCTTTTTTAATCTAATAAAATTAAGTATTTACAATTATTTACATATATTAATGTAATATATATGTTATATATTCAATCAAAAGGTTTTTATATTCATCCAACAATTTTGATAGACAAAAGATAAGAATAAACCCAATTTTATTTTTAAAAACCTATATTTTTATTAAGACATTTTTACCATATTTTATTAGAGAACCAATCTTAAATCCATTTTTTCCCTTTTATATATTTAATATGTTAAAATAAACTTCATATTTGAAATCAAAAAATAATAATTAGTTTATAGAAAAGTTTTGGTAATTTTTTGTGAAGTTTCATTTTTTTAATGAATAGTGAAAAATACTAACTGACTGGAAATTAATATTTTATTATGAAAGGTGGGTTAAACCACCCACAAATGAGAAGTAAAAAAGGAAACACTTCAAGGAGGACTAAAGTGATGAAGAATAAGGGAATCCCCCTAAATAACAATCTTTCATTCTATTAGAAGAGAACCCAAGCTGGTGTAAATGTTAAGATTCTCATCCTCCCATCTTGTACGAGCTAACATATCTGCTGCAAATTTTACTTCTATCCAAATGTGGTGTGTGATATTCCCTTGGATGGAATCCATTTAGAAGCTTATAATTATAAAAATAAGATCCCATAGGGGATAAAATTTACCTTGAAGTGTTTGCACTAGTACCTCTATGTCTGACTCAACCTCTATTACACAAAGATTGTATCTCTTGCATAGCATGATGTTAGTGTGTAGTGATCTAACCTCTTCACCCATGGAATTAACCAGACCCTAAAAATCACTAACGGCTATGATAACTGATCCTCTTGGATATCTAACCATCCCACCCCCTCTCATCTTCCCAATCATATAGTATCCATCCACATTGAGTTTCAGACCAATGATGGGAGGACTCCATCAAACCCAATGACCATGTGATCATGTAGATACATAGGGTCTATTAAGAAACTTTCAAATCATTTGATACTTCTTCTCACCTTTATGAACTAATCCCAATTCACAAACCAAATCCGTCAACCTCAACTATAGGAAAATAAGCGATTGACAGATACCCATCCTTTCTTGGTTCCTCGAATCCCATAGGGTCCGACATATGGATATCAAAGTAACGTTATTAATCTTAATTTTCATCTCTTTATGTGTTTGTAAATACCCGGAATTTCTATGGAAAATTTTTTCATAAATAAATGGGAATTTTACAAGTCTTCATTTTCTGACGGTGCATGATTCTGAGGCCCAGTGTGCCCGAAATCAATTTCTGAAGTTTTATTTGGGTACGTTCAGTAAACGTACGAGTGGAATTTTATAACTTTTGAATAGGTGCTTGGAACTGAAATCTGAGGGCACTATTGTACTCGTAGTATCAGTGATTGCTTAGTGAGACCTTCACCACAGTTTCATTCTAACGATAATGTAAGTTAGATTTTGGGGGTTTTTAATTAAATTGAAAAAAAATAAAGTGATAACGTTATTTTTATTTTGGTGGTTGAAACCTCCAAGGGGAGTTTGGAGGTAGGGGCCACCACACCCTAACCTCCCATGGGAGGTTATGGTGGTGGGGCCCACCTGAGCATAACCTCCCTTGGGAGGATATTATTATGGTGGGGCCCACATGGGCTTTAAACTCCTTTAACCCCTTGGAACCCCAATTAAGTGGGGATCCTCTTTACCTTCCCCTCATTAAAGTGCCAACTCCTACACTTAATTAATTGGCACATTTTGAATTCTTTTGAATTCATGTCAACAATAAAATAACAGACAAAGCTGTTATTTTATTTTTGGTTGGAAACTCTCTTTTGGTAGAGCCTGGGAGAAACTTGGGAGAACTTCATTCTCACCACAAAGAACATGAATAACATCTCTTCCGCCACCAAAGAACGATGAACACCATCTTATTCCTTCTTCAACCGGGGCAAGGAAGGGAAGTGTTCCCGGCCACAAAGAACGCCGACGACGTCATGTCGACTCGTCTTCTCTGAACTCTTCCTCCTACAACATTGACAAAACGATGCCGCCTTCCCGCGAAAACGTTAACGATAACCGAACTCGGGGTAAGGGTATTGAATTGTTTTTATACCCATTCTATATTGTTGAATTTATGGTTTGAGAACCAAATGATATCATTGTAATGAGGAGGATTCAGACCTCACGAACATGGCCCAACCCTCCCCTTTTGTTGTTCCAATTTGATGACAATGAAGGCAGAGTGCGAAGGAACCGGCGGCGCAAGGCCGCCAGGTCTCCACAAGGGCGCGGCACCACCGTGCCGCGCAGAGAACCGAGCCGCAGCCAAGCGGGCTGCGCCGGAGCTGGAGGGGTGCAGTGCCGTCGCACTATGCCGAAAAACGGGGTTGTGGCCACGAAGTCCACGGAGGTCGCATGGTGGGCGCGACACCGTCGTGCCATGTGGAAGATCTAGAGGTCGCTACTAGGTTGGTCCGTGGCGGAGGGAGCGCGGCACCGTCATGCCATGTGGAGCAGGGGAACTACGGCCATAGGCTACAGCGGATAGAAGAGGGCGGCCGGCTGAGCTGGCCTCCGGTGCGCGCTACATGCGGGACCCCTCGGGTCTCACGGGTCACCAAACTGGTGCCTAGTGCCAGTTCCTTCGGAATCTAGGGAGTGCCGCACCCCCCCCCCACCCCCACGGCATAGCCAGCTGGGCCACGCGGGCTAGCCAGCCAGGCCGCCCCTTCGGGCCCGGCCGCATCGGGGCGGGCCTCCCTTGGATTGGGCCGCCCTCGGGCAAGTCCACGCCTCCAGGATGGGCCTCCCCCTTGGGTCGGGCCACCCACTTGGGTCAGGCCGCCCCCTCAGGCCAGACCACCTAATCAGGCTGAATCAGTCTGACTAGGTCGGACCAGACTCGGACACGCTATGGCCTGTTTACACCATTTCACCCATAACTTGGGCTACGGGTGTCCGATCGATGAACCGTCTGCGGTGAAGGAAAGCTTAGAGTGGGACAATTCTTTTGAAATAAACCACTTGAGTTTTGGACACAATTGGGGTATGGTAAGGATGGTTTGAACCTAAAATCCAACCGGGCCTCTGGAACGAAAATGCCAATAACTAATAGACCCGGTGTCTGATCGACACGTCGTCTATTGCGTTGAGATCCCTATGACAAGGCGGACCCTTGAAGTAATTCATAGTGTTAATTCATGACAGTTGATGTATCGACACTTGGTTTGTGTATATGACCATCCCGGAATCAAGCATACCTGAGCAGAACTCTGTGGCTGGCTATGCATTGTTGATTGTTCCTGGATCATGTGTTGGTCCGACAGTTTTGATGATTGTTCTTGGATCATGTGTTGGTCCAGCAGTTCTGAATTCTATACTTGGATCATGTGTTGGTCTGACAGAATAGCTAGAACTGGATCATGTGTTGGTCTGATAGCTCTAACGACTATTCCTGGATCATGTGTTGGTCCGACAGTTCTGACTTCTATTCCTGGATCATGTGTTGGTCCGACAGAATAGATGGTCCTGGATCATGTGTTGGTCTGGCAGCTTAGATAACTCAGTGTCTATATCTGATCATCTGTACATCTCTAAAAAAGTTCTATACCTATGTGATTTGAGTCAGTAGCTCTTGTGTTTCCTCATGATTGAGAGGGGTCATTTGATAAACTTAGGTAAATGTATGGGCATATACCTAAGTGGGATATTTGGTTGATATCATGCTTTGTGGTATATCTTTTTTGAATTTAGTGAGACCTTGAGGGTCTCGAGGTCCCTATTGAGTATCCTTATTCTCAACCCTGCACGGGCTATGCCCGCACCTCATTGTGTTGGATTCAGACGACGGACAGCACTGACGGAGGCCGAGAGCGCCAGGACTGGATGGTACCCGGAGGTGGAACTGAAGACGAGTCGGTGCACAGGGGAGTCTGACGGACGTTGACCACTGAGGAGGCTATTTGTACCTACCCTTCAGGTAGGACTCATGGTGGATGATCCAAGAGATTCTTTTCACCTTCAAGTTGTTTTGTCTTTTCCTTGTACTTTACTATTGTGCTTGTATTTTCGGCCCCTCTACTTTCAACACACTCTTTTGTATATAGTTTTACTTTGTGTTTTACTTCTAGTTGCATAATATTTTGTGATTATTTACTAATATAAAGTCATTTTCTTCCCAGTTAGTGATTTACGCATTTGGTGCTAGTCTCCAGCCCTTGGCCTATGGAAGGCGGGCTTAGGGTAGTCACGATACGGGCCTCGAGGGACAGGTCATGACAGTGTTGATCCTTAAAACTAGTTGACAATAAAATCTTTCATAGATAACTCTTTATTGTAGGCAATCAAAATAATCCCCATAGAGGTCCATAGATACAAATCCCATTTACCTTTGAAAAAAATGTACAGTGATGATACTTTTGTGGTATATCACAAAAATGGATCGAGAGTCTATGGATATTCCCTACCTCTTTACATTACCATCTATTTGATATAAAAACATGGAAATTTTTTTAACTCTTTTACATTAAAACCCTTTATTGTCGACCTGACTGTGAGATTAAATTTAAATTAATTTACTCCACTACCCAGATTAGAATTTGGAAAAATAGATTCTGTATTTGGAATCAGAATAATTTATAATGTATAATAAGTTCAACTTATTTTTTGACCAAAAACATCAGTGAGAGTAATTAAAGTAAATCACATCTATTTAGGTAAAATTATACTTAAATAAGGACAAACCGTCAAAATTAAGATCCTAAATAAAACATACACTTGTCCAAAATCCATTGTATGGCCATATATTGACCCTATCATCAGTTGTATAGACATAGGAACATTATTGGATCAACATTACATGGGAAAAACATGAATGAAATCCCATTCCCAAAATTTACCAGACTGACACTCCTCCTCCACTATAAAAAGGCCTCCCTTCCTCCCACTTCTTCACACCCCTCAAGAAACTTTGTCTCAAACAAGATCTACCCAAATGTTTTTTTAACATCCCTTCCATCCTTTATGATGCCAAAAAAATTTCAGAAATATTTTCAAGGAATCTATTGGGTGCTAACCATAACGTGTTACCCAATTAATAGGTAACACCCTCCCTTAAGTTCCTTTCATTTATTTTCTTTATCCACCACATCAATTAATATTATTCCATGACTATATAACAACACAAGTATCCTATATATTCTAGTATGTTTTTATGAAAAATTATTTTACCTACACTTACAAACACCTCTATCTATTGGGTAAAAAACATGCCATTTATGTGTGTGACGAACTACTACCTCCCAAAATGATGATTGTTCATTTTTCCATACCAACTCTCATAGAGAAAATTTTGTTGGAAACTCTATTCATATATGTTATATATTATATATATATATATTATTTATTTAATTTTACTTAATCCTTTTACAACACATATCATTATACTTTCAATTTGATGTAAACACAATAATTTTGTTTGAGGTAGTATAGACTATCGCCCCCTCAAAATGATGTGATTCATTTACACACTAAATGGATAATATTAAGGATGGGTTTAATGAACTTATTTGGTATATATGATATAATAATTCTACTATAATAATTATATATGAATAAAAATATATGCACATATATTTCATATACCTTCTTTCTATCAATACGACAATAAAAATAGAAACAACATTCATGCGTATGTAAGAATTACTGTTTCCTTGAACGGTGTATTCCATTTCATACATATATATTATATATATTATTATAATGAAAATATAATGAATATATATTATATTTAGATCAAGATTTATGTTCTTGATATCATGATATAAGTATAAGGACCAAATATGTAACAAATTAAGACACATGCAAAGAACAAAGAGAATATTTCTTGAAAGGAAACATTAACATAATATGGTTAATAAATGGGTAATATAATGTCATAATAACACCATATGTGGTAGTATATACAAGAATATGTTTGTATAAAAGATGTATAATAAATTTATATTTATTATGTAGTTCATTTTAACGAGTAAAACGAGAGTCAAAACCAATGGTAAGAGAATTTCATCTCAATTTTTATTTCTCAGTGATACATGCATTGTTGACCAACCATTCATTTTTTGTGGTGTGTATACTACCCATGGATGTATTATATGATCCTTATACTTATAAATATGGGTATTTAAATATCCATTATATTATCTTTTTATCATAGGATTTATGTTTCAAATGATACTAAATCGGTAAGCAAATTTTGTCTCAGTTTTTCTTCTTTGAGACACATGCCATGTTATGAAACAATATTTTTCAATAAGGTGTATATGATTAAATTGAAATGTTATATCATTAATTACATTAATTTCATGATATTTTCTGATTCATGTAATTTCATTTTCTTACATGGGTATTATGGGTCAAATTTAACAAGTGGTAAAAGTTTATTGAAACAATGTCATACCTTTTAAATATTATTTATGTTTATGCTTCCTCTGATGAAAAGTTAAAATCTATCCCCAAAGAAAATTACTGAATTTTATTCTCCACTTTTTATGCATGGTTTATTAATGTATTGGAACAATTTTTATACTCATTAGTAAATAAGATAGTAAAGAAAGTGTTTTTCAGAATTCCTGACATTACCCTTTATTCGGTCAAAAATTTGTGTTCTTTAAAAACCATGTGTTCTAAAAATGGTCTACAAGAATATTCTAATATTATAAGGTAATCGTTAGAGTAAATTTTTCCCTCTTTTATCTTTTACCAATTTTTTCAAAATAATATTCTTATCTCATTCTGAAAAATTCTTTTCTCTAGCCTTTTAAAATGAAAAACGAAACTTCTTCTTTGCAAAAATAGTATGAATGGATTTACCCCTGTCATTTTTGTGAAGCTTCCTTTTTATGTTTAAAAGCTTAATTTTTGATGAAATTTTTTCTCAAATTAATTTTCAAAAAAATAGTATTCAATTTTTTTTCAATATTTATATGTTTTAAAAGTAATTTTTGAGGAAAATGGGTTTTAATATGTTTTCAATATTCTATATAATTTTTAAAGGAAGATGGTTTTCAATTTATTTTCAACCCTTATTTATTATTTGAAAAGTATTTTTAAAGAAATGGTTTTCAAACAATTTTCAAAGAAATGGTTTTCAAACCATTTTCAGGATCTCTTTATATACTTTCAAAGAAAAAGGTTTCTGAATGTTTTTCAAAGATTGCTTTATAATATTTCATGTTTATTTTCATGAAAATGATTTTGAAATGTTTTTTATGTTTTAATGAGACTTTTTCAAATAATAAAAGATATTTTCCTCAAGAAATATTTTAAAAATATCTTTCAATGTTATTTTCCATCTAAGATGACATTAGTTGATGTTACTCATTCCCTTATATGAAATTATCCAAATTCTCCATTCATATCCTTTTATGAATGGTGTATATCCTAATGTCTTGGTGCTTATAAAAACTATCTGTCTTCCACATGTTAAGTTTTATGAAACCCATTTCTATTTCATGGGTTATATTTTTAGGAATATCTCTTATTTTCATGGTTTATTCTTTGATTAAATGGTTATGAATCCAATATATTTTACATAGGTTATTATGTGATGAAATGTTAATGATACCCATTTAATTTCCTATGTCATGATTTGATTTTTATAAAACTCATCTATTTTTATGGGTAATTATATAATGAATGTTTTTTGGAACATGTATTTATGACTCTATTATGTGACGGGTGGGACCGATATCTCCCACCAATTCACTGGGTATCATTGGATGACTCATGAGTTTAAATGTTTTTTGTGACCATCATTACATGTTCACAATGTTATTCATATACCCAGTCGCATGTTCATTCATTTATTCATGAACATGATAACATATTCAAAATTTTATGAGTGAACCTTATTATATTTTGAAAATGTTATGTGTGAACCTAATTTCATGTTCACAATGTTTTGTATGAACTAGATCACGTGTTCTCAACATTATGTGTTGACATGGATTCATGTCCATAAGTCTATGAGAGAGACTGATTTCATGTCATTAACATAATGTGTGAACCTATTTCTAATTATACATGTTTACTATGTTATATGTTGATGTTTTTTACACCATTCCATGTCTTATTCCTATGTTATGATTTCATGGCTTATTCTCTTTATTTATTTATGATTCATGTCTTATGAACAGAAAATAATTATTCTGTGATTCATTTTTATGTTATTTTATATACAGGTTATAATCTTCTAATGATCATGATCACATTCTTATACCCATATGTTCATGATAAGAATACACATTCCCTTTATTTACCCTTACTGAGAATTTGAGCTCACCCCTTTCAGATGATTCCTTTCCCTAGGTTATGAAGAAATGTTTTTAATTATAATTAATAAGGGATTGTTATTTTTGGGAATCATTGATGATATTTCACTAATCTAGATGATTTTTTCTCCATGTTTCCAAAGTCACTAAACTACTACGGTCTTTGGGATCCAATTTGTATAATGTTTTAAGTATACTACAATTAATGTATTAAAAGTGAGGGACAATATATTTTATATCTAGTAACCACAATTAAATGAATGAAAATTTATTTTATTATAAATATTTCTTATTCATTTCCATAAATACATTCATCTATAGTGATTATTTGTTTTGATAAAAAACTTCCACATATTAACAATTTTTATAAAAAATATATCCTTTAACCATATATGAATATATTTAAAACAAAACTTATTTATTAATCATTAGTTAGTGAATATTTTTATAGAAAAAATTTATATGTATATACATAATTTGGTTCCTTTTTCATATTCATTAATTCAAATAATATGATGTAGTGATCATATAATAATATTTCTATAGTATATCGTGGTTGTTTTAAGAATACTGTAGAATGTGGTATACACTATTGAAAATAATATTAATTTATGGGAGAATTATATATTGAAATATACTAGTGTTACATATGATGTACTTATCTCTTAATATTATTTTAATGTTATGTGATATTTTATAAAGCTTAATTACATGTGATGTATTCATCGATCTCATCAATCAATAAACAGAGAGTCAATAATGTGTTATTTCGTTATATATAATTGACATACTCTATGTTCCATGGTCACTATATGACCTATAAGAAAGGAATTTATGGGAATTTATAGTAGTATGTGATGTGTCTAGTGGACATAGATATATTTGTAACACCTGGATATTTTTATGAAATATTTTCTCAAAATAATTTTAATTGTTCAAAAGCTTGCATCGCATGCAATAGTGAGTTTAAACAAGCTGAGATATTCTATTAGTATAAAATGACCATTTTAACGTAGTTATTAGGTTATAGAGAATAAATATAAATAAATTATTAAAATGTATGGGGAAGTCATTTGCTGGTAATTATTTATGAAAAATACAAATCAATTTTATTTTTGTATTTTTTTAAAAATTTAGTTCATTATTATTAGTAAATGAAATTTTTGAAAAATTTATGTAATATACTTAATATAATATTTTTTATATTCCTCCAATAAATATTTTTTATCATAGGTTACGAATAAACCCTATTTGATGTATCCCAACATATATTTTTTTAAAAGAAACTTTACCACCTTTTAATGGAAAATCCTTTACAAATTATTATTTAGACATGTTAATAATTTTTATATGAAATTTTTTTTATAGATGTGGGATATAAAAAATTACTTTGGATGATTTTTTAATATTTTTCTCATAACTTTCAAATTGTGATGAATAGTAAAATTACACTAAATTTAAATTCAAAACAACCTTTTTCATCGAAAAAATTTATATTGTTAAATTATAATATTGGATGGTTTTAAACTATAAATATAATAAATTTTTATCATTCAATATAATGTATTCCATTATCATTAATTTTACATTGAAATTCAGATGTAAAAACATTTCAATCTTTTATAATGTTTTAACTTTTAAAAACTGATTCTCTCTTTCTGAAAATTGGAATGATTTTAAATTTAAAACAACATATTATATGTTTTTAATTTTTTAAAATGAATTCCATATTTTTAATTCATAGGTATTAATTATGAAAACATTTTTACTTTATTTTTGGGCATTACAAATAGTAACTTTGGTAATTTTAATTAATACGGTAAAAATGTAAATATGGTAATTAAGAGTAAGAATTATATTATAAAATTACCCTAAATATTTTATTAATATCATTTAATGAGTTTATATTGACAAAAATGTTCCTTGGGACGTAATGGTGTCCTTTGGAAACCACTTGGATGAGATTAAGATATTTAATTTATTTTATTTAAAGACAAATTAAATATGTCTCACTCAAATTTTAATAACTAAATCATTTTTTATATAAGGTTACACAGAATATAAATTAGATTATAAATACTAATTTGAAAGACATTTTTTTCTTTTTTATTGTAATATATTTTAAATTTTTATAAAATAAATATTTACCTTAAAGACTAATACTTTGATGATGTAAAAATTAATTGATGAGAAATCAATAAAATAATTTTTATTAAAATACAAATATGCATAAAAATACATATAAACATGACCAAATTGTATTTATAGAGTTTATATCATACCATAACCATACAATTCTTGAGTTTGTCGCCATTTTTAGACTTATAGAAGAGATTTTGAAACTTATGTTATTTTATTTAAAGTGATTTTAAAGTATTCATATTCATAATTTAATAAGTATAACATTTTAATTGTTTAATTTTATAGGAGATAAATTTGACTAAAAATATTGTGCATAAATCTTGTGTATTTTTAATTATCATATTTTTTTATTTTTAAATTTTATTTGAAAAATATTTATATCAAATAATTACACAATATTGATGTAGTAATTATTTTATTAATTGAGATAAAAAAATAAATTTAAAAAAATGTAAAAAAATATAATTTTAGATTATTAATATGTATAATAAATTTTATACATTACCTTTACCTTTTAAGAATATAATAAAATAGTTGTTTTGGAGCTAACTTATTATCTTAATATTTTTAAGTATTAATGAATTGAATAGTGTTAAAATGGACACTATTGATTGTTTATCAATATAATGATTTATTAAATTGTTTTAAAATCATTAAAAGATTTATAATTATATATATTTATTATTATATGGTTTTTAATATTCTATGGTATTTATTTATGGTCTAATTTATAGCAAATTAGTAAATATTCCACCCTTTAAATATTGAAATATTATATATACTAGTTAAAAAATAAAATAGAATACCTAAGTACTAATTAAAATGATATGGTTTAAATTGAAATAAAACTTGTCTAAAATCTTTTGGTTGATAATATTACCACCCTATATCATCTCATCATCAAAATTGGAAATTTTTTGAGGTTTTTGGATGGGGTTTTATTTTATATTAAATTAATATTTTTTGAGATGCCAAAAAATCCCCACACCTTAGTTATAAAAAGAACCTCCTCCCTCACCAATTCTTTCAATTTTATCGTTAAATATTGGTCATTACCTACTCTTTTATCTTATTATCTTCCCTAGTTACATTATATAGGTTCTATTCTTCTTTCAAGACCAACTTTTGTTCTCTAAGGGGAGATTTAGAGGATGCACATCGAAGAAGAGATAATCCCCTCTACTGATTCATTCAATCATATTTCTTCTTACACATACTCTTTATGAGTTGTTTCATTAAAAAATAATAACTCAAGTATCACTTATATAAATATATTTTATTATAATTATTAAAAAATTATATTCCACCTTCTATCCATCCTATGAAAAATAAAATCACCACGCATTCGTACGTACAACTTACCGTCTCCACGTCGTGGTGTAATCTATATTTCCCCAAAAATTTACATGGATAGGTATAATGATGTTAATAATAACTATTTATGATTATTATAACATGATATAAATAATTTAATATTATAAACCATCCAATTCAATACCATTCAAAAAATATGGGAATGATATCGTCGCTTGTGCGTACGTACAACCTACCGTCTCCACATTGCGATGTGATAAATTCTCTATGATCTTCATTAAAAATGATTATATAAATGTAATGAATGAATAAATATGATATATTTTATGTTAATATAATTTTCTAATGATATAAATATGACCTAATAAGGATAAATGGAACTTATTTGATAAAACATGCATAAGAACATAAAGTAGTTAATATCAAAATAACAAGTAACAATGAACTGTTACTAACAAAAAGATGATAATATAATCACATATCATATCATAAAAATGAATATGATTCTGTAATAAGTCAATAACATTATTTAAATCATTATATAGGTGGTTTTGATATATACAAATGATATCATATCTAAAGTCAGGGATAATTTTTCAATCTCATTATTATCTGATATTGTTTATACTTAGGTATTTATCATGGTATATTTATCATCAACATACATTTTTTCATTATATACAATATTATTTATATTATTATATAATTTTTTGAGTTAAATTTTACCCATTGTTTAATTTAATTAAACATTTTGAAATTAATATTTTGTCATTAGTTAGTATAATGCACTTTTTGTCTTTTTCGGAAAAATTACAAGGAGAATGTTTTTTTAGCTTATACAGCATGAATGGATTTTTACGTTTTCATAATGCTTTATTTTTATGAATATTACTCTATAAAATTTCAGTATTATTTTCAAATAAATTATTTTCTTTCAAAATTTCATGGCATTTTGAGAAAAGAAAAGGTTTTTGAAGAATAAATTATATTTTCCTCAAGAATTAATTTCCAGTGTTATATATACATTATTTTTTATCTAATTTGAAATTATTAAATATGGTTATGATTCAATTATAATATAATTATTTATACAATAGTTTATTATGTTTATTATGGAATTATATTTATGAAATCCATTTGTTTTACATGGACTATGTTATGGTAGAATTTTGTTTAATGTTACCCATTTTCTTCTTTGGATTATGATGAATGATTTTTGTTTTTGTGGCACACATAATAATGATTTAATAATGATAGGGTTTTAACCTATATCTCCATCCAATTAATTGGATAAATAATTTTATCTCATGATATAGACATGGCTGGAAAGAGAAATGATCTCGATTCAGTAATACTGGGCTGGAATGATGAGTGAACTCGGTTCAGTAATGGTCTTTGTTCGCTATAATGGTCTGGGAAATGAGCATTGACTAATATGAAATGATATTATATGCTTATGAGTATCCTGTGAATCTTCATGTCATATTTTATTACTTTTTTGATTATGTTCATTGATTACTATGAACATTCCTGATTTTTCTTATGGCATGATATCATGATCTTTCATATGCAGGAAAATATTTTCAAACATTATGTTCTTGTATCTTATGATTATGATATGATTGATATCTCCCTTGTTTACCCTTACTGATCATCTGATCTCACCCTTTCATATGTTTATTTTTTCCAGTTCATGGAGAAGGGTATTAAGTAATATATTTAAAAAAGGGGTCTAGTTATGATGAAATTAGTGGGAGACAATAAAGATATCTTATAAACCAGTTGTTTATGTTTCTGAGTTTATAAAGAAACTATTCCCATATTGTCCTGGCATGGATTAGTTATATTTTGTAATGAATATTCTTCAACATTGAAGTAATATCAATATATGTAAACTATGGTTCGTTATAATATAGATACATCTATTTATTATATATCATTATAGATCCCTTTATTGCTTAATTAGCATTAACTCTTTTCTAGATGCTTTTATTTTCTTAAATATATATATTTGAAGATTTATATTTATTATCAATGCTATAAAGTTGCATGGGGCCACAATTTATTGTTGAAAAAATGTGGATTGGTTTTTCGTCAAAGTGATTCTTTAAAAGTGTTTTAGTATTAATATAATAAAAATTAGATGGGTATTCACAAAGTATTAAATTGATTTGGTAAAATGTGAAGTTAATGATAGATTATCAAAAGTTTTGATGGATATATCCAATAGTGTTTTGGCTATTATTTCATAAGTTATCATATAAAACATGATATAAGTTGAAATGGAATAAAAAATTTAGGCTTTAGTGAATGTGGAATATTGAAGGATATGTATTCTCTAAATAACATTCCGCGTATACTATAACGAACACTATCATATTTAATGATTGGATGGAATTATATAGCACTATTTTTTTACATCATGTATATAATGAATCTATATTTTAAATCCTGTGATTCGTATGTAATTATTAGAATGAAATGTGATTTCATTTCCCATATAGTAATAGAGCTTAAATTCTTTTATTATATTCTATAGAGTACACCACTACATTCAATTATTGTGGTATTAAACACATTCTTCAACATATGTTCTAAATAAATAGTTGTTACATGGGATATAACATGGGAGAGTTTTTTTATTGAATTCATGTATATGATTCATGAAATGGTTGAGTAATTAACTCATTCTTTATAACTCGTGGTTTAATGAATTCATTATTAAGTATAATGCACATGGGCTACATAAATCCCAGTATTATGTGGGAGATTTTGTGATTTTTTTACAATGCTCAGTCAAAACTCCAAATCCCTATTTCACTCTTCTTTTACAACCATTGCATGGTGAGGAAATAATATTCTATGGTGAGTGTAATATCTGTAATGTGAAAAATGAAATATATTTATCCCATGGATATCTTCAAAGATGGGATTTGTTTTACTTCCACTCCAATGATCTTCATAAATCCCATTCAAAGGGGTTTGTAAGAAATAAAGATGTGTTATGGAAATTTTTTCACAGTATGAACAATTTTTACATTTTTCTTTATTTATAATTTTTCATATATTTCACATTTCTTATCATGGTGATCTAATAATTGGGATTTTAATTTTTTATAATTATTATATAAATGTTTATTATACCCCCAAGAATCATAGTATTACTCAACTTCAGTTGAGAGACCAAATATTTTTTGTGAACCTTTCCAAAACTTATATCTGAATCTTATGGGAAGATTTGACATGAACTTAAGGGGTATTCCTTGAAACCTTTATACCACATTAATTTATATAGTCCTAATATTTTCCACTTTATAGTTATTTTAAATAAATAATAAAATGTAAACTTTAATCAATGGAGCAATAACAACCCATACTATATATCCCCCTTTCTATGACCTCAAAAATATTATCACAATATCCTTGATGATTTCTTATAACTTTTATTATTGAATAAAAAAGTATTAAAGATAAAATTTTGTCCTCTAATGTTTACCTTTAATCTGCTGATAGGTAATTCACCTCGAAACAAACCAGTCCATATTCTTATTCATTTCCTACCAGCGTAAGTATTATTCAATATTGTTCTACGTCATAGTCAACTATGATGAACTATCCACTAAGAAATATGAAAACTTCACATTATAAAGTAAAACTAAAAAAAATAAATCCTACCATTGGAATATAATTAATAATCACCTTTAAGAATCATTATGATCATCTAATCTCTTCTATATTTCTTTTCTTCATTAACCTAGAACTCTAAATCAAATATTTCATCCTCTTTCACTAACTCCACCAAAGATAGGGTAATAAAAAAATTTAATGAACAAAATGTCCTTAAATATTGTCTCTATAAACAATCATATTTGAGAAGACTGGTATATTATTGTGCTCCTCTTTTTATTCCCCAACAAAATCCACCTAAGACTTCTTAATCTAATCATCGAAGATAGAATTCCCTTTACAAGGTTTATTTAACATCTCAACGTTGAAAAACATGAGATACTCAACCCATATCCTCTAATAAATATTAAAAAATATCTATGAAAGCACTTACTTTAATCCCATAGGGTTGGTGAAGACCATAAAATTTCCCCCAAAAAAATCATATCAAAGACTATAAAGAGCATGAAAAATTACGAATATCTCTATATTATTAGAGGGGTATTTTTTACCTTATGGTCTAGGATTATGAGAACCATAGAACACAACATAAACCTAATGTATTAGCACATAGCCTTATCCCCACCCGAGGAATCAAAAACCAACTTCATATCATTTCATGGTATCTAATAAAGTGAGAATAAATATTGATTTTAATCATTTATTTAGATACTGTAAAGTAGCCATGAATTTACCATTCCACTAGAAATTCACTAAATTCATATTTAGTGTAATAACCAATGAATATATGAAATAGAATTCCTAAATAAATTAGTGACAATATCCTATAAGATATTAGAAACATTGAATCTTATAATCATTTTTTCATAAATCCCCATTACATCATAAGAGCTACCATCTTAATAGGAACTAGAATCCTTAATCATGAAACGACATACAAGAGTAAATTTACCTAATAAATCCCTAACTGAAATTTTTAAATCTCTTCAGAGAAGTTGTGAGTTCAAAAATTATCCATGAAAAGTGTCTAATTATCTTCTTTATCTTTATAGAATTGGGAATATATCATAATATTATCAATAAAAATGATAACAATGTAATCTAGATATTTATGACAGACAAAATTCATCAAGTTCATAAAAATAAAGAGTTGATTTTTTTACCTTAAATAGCATCATAAAAATTGTATTTTAACCATATTTTGTCTTCAAATATATCTCAAGAACATCCTTATCTCACACCCTCAATTAATGATAATAAAACTATAGATAAATCATAAAAAACCAAGTATATCCCCTTAAATGATCAAACGTATCATTGATCAATGTTAAATCTTAGTAGTTATTGAAGGTTACTTTGTTCAACCTATGTTAATCAATATTGTAACATCTCCCTCACCCTTTTCATTAGCTTGATAAGGTGATGAGATGCTACTTCACCTTAGACAATGTTTCCAAGGTGCCAAAGGTAGAAAATAAATACTAATGGATTCATGAAATATTGGGAAATAATTTTCCCTTACAATAAAACTTACCAACCAAAACTACATGATTCATGTGAAAAAAGTAAAACATGATAAAAATTACTAAGAGACAACCAAACAACCAAACTCTTCCATAAAAATTTCCAAAAAATAATACAACTAAATGAAAAAAAAATCCAAAATAAAAGTACCAAGAAGAAGAATCATCAAAATACCCAAAGGACATCATGACATAATCCACGACTCCACACCAAGCTCCATGATCCAAGCATCACAAAACCACCCATGCTTCATGATGAACTTTTATAAAAATTAGAATCCTTACCTTTTCATGTATCTCGGAATACCACATCTTCAAAGTCCCCCAAGTTCCAATGTAGGTGGTGAGTAATAATACATAGTAGGTTTTCCCAAAATTAATTCCCTACACACACCACTATCATAGAACTGTTAGCATGTGTTTATAAACCATCTTATAAAAAACATCAAATAGTGCACCAATTTTCACAAAACAAAACACACCCTTACCAAGACATTTTTCACCAAAATCCACAAAATAAAAGGGAAGGCCAAAAAACAACACATAATCCATTCTACCATCACATATTATCACAATAATTTCATATTTCTTAGACATATTAAATAACAAAAGATATCCATAAAGCTTCACATACCCAACCTGATATATCAATCATAGTGTAACTACCCATCTGAGCTCGTCTAGTACTTTCCCAATATAGTGGTACTTACCACCAAATAATCCTTGATTGTGGCCCTTACATCAACAATAAATACCCTTTTTATACTGTTACTCACTACCTACTTCACATCCATTTCATTCACATGCACAAATACTTATCCAACAAAGAATCATATGGCACACTAAGGCCCAAACATTACGAAAAAAATCTATTAGATTATTAAACATTCCACATTACCTTATAATAAAACAACCCCTTTTATTGAAAACCAATTTCACAAACCATTGACATAAATTAACCCAAGTTACCAATTTTGAAATACAATATCAAGAACATTTCACCGTAATATTCTATTTTCCCAAAAATCTACAAATCATCCCCAAATGATTTTCCATCAATCATCACACATCATAATCATTACCAAATTCAAGAAAAAATAACTAATTAAAGACTAAGATTCTATCACTACAAAAATGGTGTCTGTAGAGAAGCTACCTATATTAGGGATTCGGTGAAATTGACCAACTCACAACCGCACCACAAATCCTGATGAAATCTTCACCAAAATCACATTTGATATCATTTCCTTTTATTAAAAAGACCAAAACTCATTATTTTAGGAAACGAAAACCCAGGATCAATAGGAAATGGGTTTGGATCTAGAAAACTGAGAGAGAGGGATATATAGATCCAAGAGAAACCAATAAATAACCATGACATGAGAATTACCGGAGAAGAATCACCTTTATCACACCTGTAAAACCCTTCAAATCACCCCAAAAATGAGTTGAAGCTCCACTTTGACCCTTGAGAACCAAAAAATCCAAAATGGTGTTTGAATTGGGGAATAAATGAAGCGTTTTGGACAAATCCCAAGTAGTGCCATTTTTTTAAACATAGTTTTTTATGTTGTGCATTGTTAGATCATATAGTTCGACAAACCGTGCGCTAACCATGCTCCTACTACTATCCAAGGGGTTCACTGCATGGTTAGACCAACAGTACGCAAACTATGCAAATCCCACTGTCTCTTGTTGCATGCTTTTCTAGGGGTTCTACATGGTTTCCCCTCAATGTGCTCAGACTGTGCTCCCTTAGAATATCCCCAAACCCATTCCAAACTCTTCCCAAACTCACACAAACATTACACAACAATATTAAACACTTTAAAAAGGCATAAAAATGTTACCTACCTCAATATGGGGGTGCTGCATTATCCCCTCCATTGGACATTACATCCTCAGAATACAGAGAACTATCACTTTGTCAAAAGAGCATAGGCCATTGTTTGGCGATCTCTTTCTCCTGATCCCATGTCTCCTCCTGAATCTGACTATACCTCCACAAAACCCGAACTAGACCAATTCTTTTACCATGAAAGAACATTTTTTTCATATCCACAATCTACACTCTCACATGCACCAATAAAGTATCTGAATCTAGCTCAACATGATCCCATTGAATCACATGGTAAGGATCTTACTGATACTTATTCAACTAAGAAACATGAAACACATTTTTCACCACACTAAACTATGGTGGAAAATCCAACCAATAAGCCACATCTCCAACCTTTTGAAATATCTCAAATGTCCCAATATACCATGGATATAACATTTCCTACCTTCTAAACTAACAATGTCCAAGCCTAGGTGAGATTCTCAAGAATGGATGATCACCCACCTCAGATGACCACGATCATCAATGATGGTCCGCATATGATTTCTAAAAACTCTGAGCTGTATCCATTTTCTTCATGATCAACTTGATCTTTTTTATGGTCTCTTGGAAAAGGCTTTGTCCAACCATTGATTTCTCACATGTTTCCACCCAACAAAATGGATAATGACATGGATTCCCATACAAATTTTAAAACAGATCCATATGTATCGAGGCCCGATAACTCTAATTATAAGAGAAATCCACCAACATCAAGTGCTTCTCTCCTGAGCTACAAAAATCCATCACACAAGACCATAACATTTCATCTAATATTTGTATCGTCCTATCATATTTCCCATCTGTCTAAGGATGGTACGTTTTACTCATGGCCAACTGTGTCCCAAGGGTTTTCTATGATGATTTCCAAAAATGAGATGTGAACCTCAGATCTCTATCTGATATGACTGATACTTCAACACCATGCATGTCTACCACCTTATGGATATAGATTTTGGATAGATCCTCCACCATATGTGATTCTCACATATGTATGAAATGGACCTACATTGTGAGCTGATCCACTATCACCAAGATGGAATTGTGCCATCTGACCATTCTTGGGAGACCTATAACAAAATCCATCTCTATTTGTTCCCACATTCACACGAGGATTGTTAAATATTAAAACATACCTTCCACCCATTACTGCTCTTCCTCGACGTGTTGAAAAGTGAAAAATATAAAAATAATCTCCAATACCTTCCTTTTCAAACCATCCCACCAAAACAATGCTTTCAACAACTTATACATTTTGTACATTCCAGTATGGATAGAACATATATAATGATGATAAGTAATGAGGAGTTTCTCTTAATAAGGAATTGGTACAGCCATATGATTCTGAAAGCACAACATTGAATACCCATTAAATTTCCATCCCTCAATGGTCTTCTCACCATTGAGTTTTGACCTCATTTCCAAACACTTATAATCAATCATCTTTACCTCTTTAACCAAGAAAACTAAGTGAGGAACCAATGAGACCAAAAATAAAACCATTGTATCACATCGGACCTCACATTCCCACTATATTTCAGTTAGAACTGACATCAACATCCACTAATCTAATTCCTTATTTCACCACTTAATCATACAACTTCTTACTTAATGTATCTTCAACCAAATTTCCCTTAACCAATGTGTATATTAAGTAATATTCAAACATATAAAGATAATTCATCTATATGCTTTCCCAAAAATTCAAATCACTTTGTAAGAAAATATGATTTAAACTCTTATGATCAGTAAACACTGTGGTTTTATCATGGAAGATATAATGACATCACATTTTCAATTCATAAACCAATACTGCCAGCTCAAAATCCTATGTTTTTTAGTTCTTCTACTAAAAAATCAACGTTCATGATCTATACACAACCACATGATCCCATTACATGAGAACGTATCCTAACCCCGATCTTGATGCATCATAATACACCACATGCCCTTTTCTTTTCTCTAGAAAACCCAAGATTGGTGTTGATGTATGGAAACCCTTAATATCTTCAAAATATTTTGGACAATTCACATTCAATTAAAATGGAACATTATTCCTTCTCATAGCTTTCTTCGATGAGGCTAATCATGATAAGTCACGAAAAAAATAAAGTAATACCGGGCTAGAACATGTAATCTCCATAGTTTAAATAAATTATTTGGTGGTTTCCATGAGATTACAGCCTCTATCTTTTATAGATCAACTAAAACACCTTTATCCAAAATAAATTAGAAAAGAAAACACTACAAAAAATCTAGATATTTCTGAAATATTTGATTCGAAAATTCCATAAAACCATCGGTGTAGTTGTCAGACCAAAGGGCATATCTACAAATACATAATGACCATGTCTACTTCTAAAATATATTTTCAGAATATCCTACTTTCGTACCCTCAGTTGATGGAATCCTAATTTCAATTCAATCCTGTAAAACCACTAATCTCACCTTAACTGATCGATCAAATCATAAATGTGTTGAAGTGGATATAATTTATTTATCATACCCTAGTTAAGCCTGTGATAATCAACACATAGCCATAAAGTCCCATATGAATTTTTAACAAACAAAACCATCACATCTCACGGAGAAATACTAGGATTGTTGAACCATTTGTTTTCTAACTCCTCCAAATTCACATTAAATTAAATTAATTCTATTGGATACATACTCTAATATGGAAGTGAGATTAGACTAGTCCTTATAAAGAGATCAATTTTATACTCGACTTCTATCATGGGTGGAAACCTAGAGAATTATTCAGGAAAGACATCTAGAAACTTATCAAAAGCTTCCATAAAAATGATTCGTTCAGCTCCTTCCATTTATGCCAAAAAATGCTGCTAACTATTATGAGATCATGCCAACAACTAGTTCCAAAAAAACTCATTGCACCTAACTTTTCATTATTCTATACTCTAAAGAGATATTTTATGCTATCATATTTCATGAAATTAATTGTTTATTCATAAATGTCGATGTGGGATATAAACATTCCCAACTAATCCATTCCTATGATTATATAATAAGTATGAATCTCAATCAATGAGAAATACCATATAAACTCCATCCCATCCACAATTATACTTCATTCTCTACATAGGAAGGCTCAACACTCTCTTTGACCTAGAGGATTTTAACCTTTTAAAACTGAAGGCATAATTTACACACTTAAAACCATCAAACTAATATCCTGAGAAGAAATAAAATAATTTGGAGAACCCATATAAAAAATGCTTTCATCAAGTAAGAATCTAAAAGAACCATACTTCACATTTTCGATGGTCTTGAATGATCATCTATCACAACCTTCTCAGCTCCAAAAAAGATGTTTTCTTTCCACACTCTTCTCTTTATTTCCCTACTGAGGAGTCATGGTGTTCCTAGAATCACCATGACTAACTTTTCTCTTCTATTGAGGGGTATGATTATTCCCTCGTCCCATCAAGGAATATGATGCCTAAGACCCCTCAGGAGTGTCACAAACACCCGACCTGAGATCATAATGACAATAACACTAAGGATTCCCCCATGTTATTACATTTATGACATGCTCAAGGCTATATCGTACAATCCCACAAGATGTTGTGTATAGAACAACACTGAAATCATCTCAGCTTACTCTGAGGATTTGGAGGAAAATTCAATGATCCTGCCCTCAGATTTGAAGCCATAATCCCACCCCATAAATCAGTTTCCCTCTTCCTCGGGATCCCAGTGTTAGAGTTACAACCATTTCCAATGACTACCCACATGATTCCCTCGCTTTTAGCCCCCAAAATATTCCATTCAGCCATTGTTTCTCTATTCACCATTTCTGAGTAATCATTTACACATAACACTACTATTTTAGAAGCAATTTCATGCCTCAACCCCACTTTAAAAATATGCACCTTCAATTACTACATTCAACATCATGTGAAAACCACACTAAGTTCGTAAACCTAGCCTCATATTCTATTATCAAGAGGTTCTCTTGATATAAACGAAGTAAATCCTTTTTGTGCAAAATTTTTAATGTATGAGGGTAGAATTTTCTATTTAACAACTCCTAAAAACCCTCCTATGTCATACCTTGGTATTTTCATGCTTCGACTATTATCTCCCACCATGGACGGAAAAGATATTCCAACATGTATATTGCTAACTTCACATTCAACTCCCTTGGAGTTCAATGAAATTTAAATATCATAGTTATTCTATTTAGCCCTGACTCTGCAATTTTTGGTACAAAATCACCCATAAATATGGGTGGATTCTACATTAGAAAATGAAATACTTGATCCACATTATTTGTCTCATCCACATTATTCCCACTTTACATAACTTGGAAATCTTGTACTATACTCTGCACTAGCTATTGGTTCACCTGGGGCATATGTGTAACCACATTTTCAGTAGCCTCCTCCAGTTTGTCTCAACGATGCGTACCTAGTTCCATTTCTACCAACACAAAAACCACCAAAAGTCTCACTCCCTTAGAAGTAAAAGTCTTATAATTCCTAATTCAATTGAATTATAATTATCACAAACACGCTTTTCCGAATTTCACATTTCCCATGTTCCACCATTTTTGAAAAAAAAATCCCCCATGTTTTGAAAATTGAACCATTTTCAAAATACCACAACTATTCACTCTTCAAATCTACACATTTGAAAATAATTTCCATATTTTTCACCAATCAGTATATACATTCCACAACATAAATCATCATGACAATGAAATATGAAATCTGAGTGGGAATTAATTTCTACCATGCATGTCATGCTCATCACATTAGCTACACCCATGAAAATGATATTTCCAATGCCTATAAGTGACTCTAAAACACTTATGTACCCAACTCTTTGGTAACTTGATGTTCAGTATAAAAGAGTTAGTTACACCCTTTTATGTTATACATTTCACGTTCGGATATTCCCACTCCATACTACAATACCAACTCATGGAATGGAAAAATAATGAATACAAACTCCAAGACCAAGACTGAGAACCAATGCTAAAGGACCGAACAACTAATACCAATTGTAACATCCCCCCTCCTCATTGTTGTGATAAGGTGGTTATATGGTACTAGGCCTTATGTGACGTTCCCAAGGAGCCAAAAGCTAGAAATAAATCTAGAGGGCATAAAGAACAATTATAATTTGATTTGGCCTTAGAATAAAACTGACCAAACAATAAAGTAATAATCAACCACAACTACATGAGGCATGTCAACAAAGTAAACCATGATAATAAATTACCAAGATACAACCAAACAAACAAACTCTTCCATAACAATTTCCAAAAACCAGTAAAACTAAATCATAGAAATCCAAAAATTAGATTACCAACAGGAATAATCATCAACAAAACCCAAAAGACACCATGATAGACTCTATAGCTCCACACCAAGCTCCATGCTCCATTAACCACAATACTGCCCAAGAATTATGATGAATCGCTAAGAAATGAGATACTTTACCTGTTCATGTATCCCATAATACCAAATCTTTAAAATCACCCTAGTTATAATGTAGAAGGTGAGTAATAATACTCATTAGGTTTTCCCCAAATGACTTCCCTACACATTCCACTATGATATAATTTTTATCACATTTATATAAATCATTTTATATAAAACATCAAATAGTGAAACAATTTCTATCAGGAAAAACACACCCTTACCAATCCATTTTTCACCCAAATCCAAAAAATACAAGGGAAGGACCAAAAACTCCCTAATCCATTTTAGCATCACATATTAGCACACAAACTTCATATTTATTAGAGAAATTCAGTATCTAAACATAGCCATAAATATTCACACACTCATCCCAGTGTAACAAACATGGTGGAACTTCTCATCCAAGCATGTTTACTAATTTCCCAATATAGTGGTACTTCCCACCCACTAATCAATTATGGTGTCACTTATATCCACTATCCATCCCATTTTTATACTGTTAATCCCCACCCACTTCACATCCCTTTCAATCACATGCACAAATACTTAACCAACAGACAAGAATATTTCACACCAAGGCAACAACATTATGAAAACAACAATTTCCAACCTAAATAATCCCTTAAGACATTATCAATTCAACATTACCTTCTAATAAAACAACACTTTTATTGAAAACCATTTTCACATACTATTTTCATAAATCAACACTAGAAAACAATTCTAAAATCTACATTTTAACATCCTATGTTAATAATAATTCACTGTAACACCCTATTTTCCCCAAAATCCACAAATCATGACAAAATGAATTTCCATCAAGATTAGAACATCATAATAACAACTAAATTAACGAAAATAAACTAATTGAAGAGGAGGCTTCTAGTTCTAGCTAAATGGGATCAAGAGAGAATCCACCTATATTAGGGTTTCGGTGAAATTGACCAACTCACAACCGCACCACAAATCCAGGTGAAATATCAACCAAACCTACCTTATATCTATTTTCCTAACATCAAAAAGCCCAAAACTCAACATTTTAGGAAATAAAACCCTAGATCTACATGATATGGGTGTAGATCTATAAAACCGAGAGAGATGGACATGTAGATCTAATACAAGCAATGACATAACCATGAGATGATACTTACCCGAAAAAAAATACCCTTCACCACTCCTTGAAAACACTTCAAATTGCTAGAAAATTGAGTGGTACATCTCATATAACCCTTGAAAACCAAAACTCCTTTGTGGGGTTTGAGTTGGTGAATAAATGAAGTGTTTTGGGAAAATCTTGAGGGGTCGCATTTTTTAAACCTGATTTTTAATGCCACACATGGTTAGCTCGAACGGTTCAAGAAACCGTGAACTAACCATGCTTCTCTTAATTTCCAAGGGGTTCCCCACATGGTTTCCTCGCACAATTTGAATAACCATGCACAAATTGTGTAAATCCCTCTATCTCAAGTTCCATGGTAGCCTGGGTGGTTCTGCACGGTTTCCCATAATAATGCTCCCTTAAAAAGCCACAAAACTAGTCTAAAACCTTCCTAAACTCTCCCAGACATTACCCAAAAACATTGAACATATAAAAAGTCAAAAAAGGTTACATAACTCAAATAGTGGTTTCTATAAATACAAAAATATAAACCCTCATCGTCATTATTATAAAACAACATCTAAGCACCCTATGGAGACACACTCCACAAAAAGAATCCCTTAGACTATAGGTCCTCTAAATGAGACTTTAACTCCCAAAAATCATCGTATTCCATCTTATAAGTATGAATATAAATGTTATTAGAAAGTAGTCACATGTTGATCACTAAATACCACTGCTAATCATTTTATAACCCTATTAAATTATTAAGAAACATATCTCAATAATAATCAACCACATATGGAAAAAAATAAACCAAGCACACTCTCATTTAATATGGGATACCTATTGACCACATAAAGCATGATATTTCTTATAAATCTCAAATAAATACCTACCATGTTATCAAGATAATACCCCTCTCTTATAAATAAATTTAAGTCATCACAAGAAGGATAAAATGTCACTGGTCACCAGTAATAATCATTGTATGCCAAAAAATGTGACAACCAATCTGTAAAGATAATCAATAAACACTACACAGCTTTAAAATAATGAAATCATGGTGATAAAAAATAACATATATCAACAATATAAAAAAATCACCTTTTAATAGGCTCCTTCCAAACTAGGTATACATTAGAAAAACTCCAAAAATAAACTCAATGAAATTTATTTTAATACCTAGGTATTCCTTGTAATAAATAAATTTAATGATTTATATGTATTCATTTTAGATACTTATATTCATCATTATTTTGTAAATAATTGTATATGGTTTCCTAATCAAATAAGTAATAGATTTATTCAACAAAAAAAATTAATTTCATAAAATAGTTTTATTTGAAAGTTAAATTTATTAATTTTTCAATTTAAAATTGAAGAAAAACAACTTTATTTTCCTATTTAGTATGAAAAAACTAGATTAGGGACATTTTTGTTATTTTTATAAAAACATTTATTTATGGGAGAATCGTGAAAATAAAAATTTCACAAATACTATAATTTTTATGATATCATTATGATCTAAGCATGAATTATAAATATATCAATCATCATTCTCAAAAAATATGATTTTAAGGAATAAAATAAATTAATTAAAAGTATTATTATGAATTTTAAAACTGATTCCTTTTTTATATAACCTAAGATATATTTTACTCAAATAATGAAATTGGTTCTTCGCGTTTAATTTTTTGTTTGGAAGGTGATATTAATATTTTGAATTATATAAAAGTATAATAACACTAAATTTTATAATAGTAACCAAAAATATATTTTATGAAAATTTACCCAAGACACTTTTTCCTAAATTAGTGTACATTCATTTTTACACATAAAAATACTTTCTTCAAAAAAAATAGTTTGTATGAATTTTGTGCACATACATTGGAATTAATTTATTAAAAATATATCAATTTAATCTTATAAAATGTATTCAGTACTTTTAATCATAAAATTCAATTTTTTGATAAGTTGTACATAATTTTTAGTCATAATTAATAGTAACCATGGTAAACATTTGTCACTATAGTAAGGGTTAAACGGGTTAAAGAAAGGGGTTAGACTAAGAAATAAGTTATCAAATATCTATAAAAATATTATACATATTATTTATTTGTATTTTGTAGAAAATAAATTATCATATCGTATAAATTTTACAAAATTAAAGATCCATTCTTTGATAAAGACACTTATTCTATTTAAATGTTTTAAATATTTATAATGGTACAACACCTCCCACTTATAAAAGGGAACATTCTCTAATCACTTGTCTATAAACACTGATCATCCTATAATAGCCACGATTAACTAAAATACATGAAAAAATATTATCCCTATATATTAGAGGTCTTGGTCTCACCAAAATACATAACCTAGAAGTCATAAGGTGAAATCCAAAAGAAGATATCCAAGGATGAGTTATAAGTCTTAAATAAATTATTTCAATATTATTTTATCTTCTACCTTATTAAAATATACTATAAACATAATAGTATAATGAAATAATTATATTTTCAATAATTAAATTTTAATATATTTATAGAATAACTATTTTCTACCTCCTTTCATTCCAATTGAAAATGAATTTTGTGTTCATGCATATAAGCGGACTACCACCTCCCGAAAGGGATGCGTTTTATATTTAATCACCATAACAAATAGTAGTCCATAAATAGATTTTTAATGGATATATATGATGATTATTATATAATTATGATTCTTTGAGGATAAAATATTACCTACCTACTTACCCTCACATTTTTTGGAAAATTCAAAAAATGCTCATTATTGCATTCATACTACCACCTCCACGAAGCGATGTAATTATTTTTTCATCACCACCTCACATTTTTTGTCATAAGGATGTATTTAATGAGTAAATATTATATTTATAAATTTATTATCGATTTTCTAAGGTAATTCTTTACCCTCTTTATTTTTTTCGACAATTTTTAAAATAAAAATGTTGTTCATGTGTATGTGCGGACTATATCCTCCATAGACGACATATATAATTTTTAATTACCACTATAAATTAATTTTTTTAAAATTATATTTAATTAAAAACACGATAATTATAAAAACAATTATGATTTTTAAGATGATGTAAACAAGACCCTTTTGAAAATAGTCAATGGACCAAATATGTTTCGGGCTGAACGACCTCAAAACATCCAATATAAACTTAATTGATTTAGTAATTAACTAAAACATGTAAATAAAGAAAATAAAATAAATAATAATATGGTAATTAAAATTAAAAAATTTCTAAAGAAAATTAATCATTAGTTTAGTTGTATTATTCATGAATTATAAAAATTATTATTTAAGATGGGACTGAATGTTATTTAAAATCTAATTATCCAATATTTTTAAGATTCATTTTCAAACATTTCTCTTACATATTTATATTTTTAAAATTACTTTAAGAATTTTCTTATTTATACTTAAATAATTTTTTAAGTTCATCTTTTACTTTATTTACAAATATTTAAAAAAGAATCTACCACAGAGTTTTTGTATGTGTCACTTTGACTTTTTTATAAAGGTGTGAAAATATTTTTTTAATATATACAAAATGACCCTGAATTTCTATAATTATAGCCATTATTCATTATCAAAAATTATCTAAAGTTTTATATTTTATTTTAAATAATATCTTCTTGTTGGTATTCTTATAATTTTTATAGTTTTTTAAAAAAAATTGTATTTATCCTTATTTATATGAGGTAGTTGAATGTTCTCTTGATTATAAGTTTGAATACGTTTTATGATAACAAAAATAAAATATCCTAAATCATTTTCACATGAAATGGTTATTATAAATTATAGACGATGATAGGTGAGAATGAGATATATCCCTCTAATGTAATGGGTAATTACTTGTTCTCTAGATAATGAATGAATGGAAATAAATAATTATGAGTTATTCCATACAAGTGAAACATGAGTGAACAGAGGTGATGAATATAATGATAGTACATAGAGGTGAAAATATCAGTTACATGACATGAGAAAAATGAGGAATCACATACATTCCTAATACCTTTTAGGATTTTTCCAATAAAGTGAGATATGAGTTGGTCACCCAACCCATATTGTTGTGGAATTAATTAAAGAAAACAAGATTTATAGTGAATGTATCAGTAGTAATGATCTTACACCATATATGAATTAAAACTGGTTACACATATACTTACAAACAGACACCAAATAATGAATATGAAAAATTATTAGTTCCTGTTAAATATTTTTCATCTTTTAATATATGTATATCCAAAACCTATTAGTTCCTCCATAATAAAATAAGAAAATATTGGACCCAGTACATGATTTCCATAATAATAAAAAATTACTCCATTCAATCTCATGAAGGAAATTGATTTCGGTTACATTTTAAAACCAACATCATTGGTGGAAGGAAAAAGTATAATAAACCTGATCCAATCGAAAAATTATAAAGGCTTGTTCTCCCTCGCTTGAAGTGGGTCAATGATTAAATAATTGATCAGGTTGTTCGTTGTTTTCAAAAATCTATCCATCGTACCATAAAACTCTTATTTCTAGAAACCACATCTCAATAACTCCATAACTAAACAAATCATCAAACATTTATTCATCTTGGTACTAATATCACAAACTTCAAAAGAAAACACAAACCTTCCATCACATGATATTCACAAATCATGCCAAAAAGTATAAACGTATATCATAAATTCCATCCAAAAAAGGAAATATCAACTTCCAAATTAAATAGTACAAAAGTCTCTATACCATCAACTAACCATATTTTATCTATTTATTTAGTCACATAATGCTACTAACGTCTATTCAAAGGTATAGAAAAATATTATATGAATGATAGGTTCATCCTAATTAATCTAGAACATATATCTATAAAAAAGGCCCCTAGAATTATTTCAGCCAACTCAACAGAACTAAAATCAAAATTCCAATCAACAAATATAACCACATAGTTAAAGTCCCAACATAGAATTCTGGAAATATATATCACTATCCTATAGGGAATTATATAAAACATGAATAAGTCATAAAACCAAACCCCCATAACATCATAAATCTGTTATTCTATGTAAAGAACATGAAAACTGATTATATGGTTCCAAAATAGTCCCATAATATATATATATATATAATAAATGAAAAAACTTAGCTAGATACTTTAGTGAAAATTAGATTCTAAAAAACCCATCTAATCCAATCCAGAAAAAAATGAATCTTAATACCCAAATAAACACATTATTTCAAAAACACGAAAAATAATAAAAATTTAACATTATTATCCAAAAAGATAATTACTGAGAAAACTGAAGCCAAAAAACATCAGCTGGACTTTATGGAGAATATGACCAAACCAAAGAGTAGACATTCAATAAGAAGGCTACAAGAATTTATTCACAAGCTCACATGGGTGTGACCCATTAGAGCATGAAATAGATAATTTAAAAATAATACTAAATTCAACTACCATAAAAAACCAGAAACTCCAACCAATAAAAAACATTCAAAGTACTTAGAATTATAATAATCCAATATTATAGGACATTATCTCTATTGAAATTCCAAGAATTTAGTCTTAAAATAGGTGGAAAATAAAAATAATTAATTTCTATAGAATGTCTCTGAAAATAAATTCATGATTTTGTTTAAATATATCAACCAACATAAGGAACATTCACTTTCTAGTTTGGAGATAATGTTCCACATCAATTTTACTATTCTTGTATCTTTGGAATACAATTACATCATTCTCATCCTTCTATGATTCAAGTTCTACGATCACATCCTCCTCAAAATGATAAGCATCCCTTCTAGCTAGGTTATAAGATGTAATAATATTCCCATCAACCAAGGGACATAGGGGTAATATCTATTTTTTCCGTATTATAAGACTCTAAATATCATGTCACAATTGTTCTCTCAAGATTTGAGTAATCTATAAATTTTCTAGCCTTCACTAGGTTTGTAGTAAGGAATACATCCAAATCAATAATTTGTCTTTTACCTTTCCTAGTACTAGATTTCAAGTAAGCATCCTTAATCTAACAAGATTGATCACATGTATTGTGTAAATACTCATTAAGAGTATGCCTTATTTTTTTGTGATGTTTCTATAATTGGACATAAAGTATTATTGATGTACAAATATTTAGTCAAGGAATATGGGTCAGGATAGTTGAGACCACATGAATGAAATTACCATATCCATGATCTTGAGTTGGATACAGTGGTGTATTCCTTAAATTGTTGGTGGCATTACCTTTTATGTGAATGTTTTATTATGTATATCAATTATATATTCCTAAAATAAATCTTTTCTCATTTTTATATAAATATATAGTAGTGAAAATGGGTCGAGTACATGAAATCTTTTTATTTTGATCTAGAAAATATTCAAGGGAAATAGAATGGTGTTGTTGATGCTTTTATCTGAAAGAGTAGACTTAGAAATTATATGAATATAGTTATAACTGGAATATGTTGTATTTTTTTGTTGAGAAATATATATAGGTTTAAGAGGGATAAGTATATATAACCATTTTCTCCATGTCTGTTAAGTCCAAACATCTGAGCTAGATCAAGGAGAGGCAATATGAGGATCTGGAGTTTTTTTCTTGAGGTAAATCCATGAAAGTGGGGAGTCACCTTCTAAATGGAATATTTATGATGATGAGATTATTTATATCCATGGTTATGTTTTTATTCTTATTTTTATGCTATAGGATATGATGCATAAGTTCCATGCCATGATGTTTTTGGTACATCCTAGTTTCACCAAAATGTATCGTGATCTATGTAGGTAGTATTGTTGTTCAAGGATGAAAAAAGTGTTTGGAAATATAATGATGTGATGCTACACCATACAATAGGTGAAGGCTGAACATTAGTGACTGGATGGTTTTCTACAGCCATTCCCCATTTTGAAATGGAAGTTGGATGATGTCACTATGGACTTTGTGGTAGTTCTTTTAAGGACCCCTCAGAAGAATTATTCTATATGTGTGACTGTGGATTGGTTGAAAAAGTGTCCAATTTATTTCCAATCAGAGGGACTTTCTTGGTTGGCCAGTTGGGAGACTTATATGTTCAATAGATATTTCATTTTTAAAGGGTTAGAGGGTGTATAATTTTGGTTCATGATCTAGATTTTACTTTGTGCTTCTGGAAGACATGAAAAAATCACTTGGTACTCAGGTGTTTTTGAGTATAGCTTCCCACACATGAACATATGGTAAATTAGAGCTTACCATATAGGTCTTAGAGGACATACTGAGAGAATTATTCTTTGATTGTGATGGAACATAGGAAAATGACAAGGCATATTTTGAGTTTAATTATAAAAACAATTATGAAGAGACTATTTAGATGGAACCATATGATTTGATCTATAGTAGGCCATATATATTTTCATTGTGTTGGATGGAAGCAGCTAATTCAGAGTTGTTGGAACCGAGTCTCAAAAAAGAGACTTCAGAGAAGTTTTATTTGATTTGGAAATGTATGGTTGTAGCTAAAAGTTGGAATAAGTCATATGATGATTGATATCATCAAATTCTTGAGCTTTTAGTGGATATTCTTTTATTCCTCCAAGTATTGAAAATATTGGGGCATCATCATATTCAAGAAAAGGGTAAGCCGGTGCCCAGGTATGTGTGGTTGTTTGAGATTGTGGAGAGGATCATAATAGTGGAATACCGATTTTCTATTCTATAACGGTACAATGGTATGTATAATGTTTTCTATGTGTCTGAGATTTGGAAGTATCACCCTAACCCATATCATCAGATTTATATTGATGATGTTGATATTTAGGTTGATTCATACACTAAGAAGCATCTTGTCCGTGTTGTGGATCATAGTGGGAATGTTTTGTGGGGTAGGACTATGATTTTGGTCTAAGTGTTTTGGTATCATGGTGAGGTCTAGGAGGAAACATGGGATAGGGAGGAAGATATGTAGGCCCAATGTGTAACACCCCAAGCTTCCACGATACGCTTCTCTTTGAATAATACAATAGTGTGTGTTGTGTGCGGCTTCTAGTTCTAACACACCACAACCAATCAAACTAGCTATTATGAATAGTAATACCCACTTTTTGAAAGTTTATAAATTTTATCTTTCAAAATGGACTTCATTTTTGGATTCCTAATATCGAAATTAGCTTAGGGTTAATTTTTGTTATTTTTCTGAAAACTTTCAATTTTTGATGAATAGTGAAAAGCATTGAGTTATAGTTTAAAACAGAATTTTTATTTAAATGATTATTTATTTTATTTGAATTTATTTTAGTTAAAAATAGATACATAATACCTATATAATATAAATTTAATTCATTGGAGTTAGTTTATAGTAATTTTTCATATATAAATATTTTATTGAACTTTTTACAGTCTTTTACCCACCTCCTATGAGCATTTGAAAATTTACATAAAACATAATTTTACTGCTTCTGTGGGTTGAATTTAAAAAATCCTAGAGACATGGTTGATATCAGTAAGTATAATTTGGTTCAATAAGATGAAAATAATTTTTTTAAATAGTTACTTTTTACTTTTATTTACCACGGTTAAAAGTAAATAGGGTAATTAAGGGTAAAAATGATATTATTATTACCCTAACACTTGTCCTAATTCTATTGGATAAGTTTAATTTGACCAAAAATAACCTTGGAAACAAAATATGATTCTTTAGGTCTACTTGGATTAGATTAGGACATTTATTATTATTTTATTCAAAGAAGAGTTAAAAGTGTTAAATTCAAAGTTTAATAACTAAACCATTTTTAATATAGGGTTATACATAAGATAAATTTGAATATAAATAGTCATTAGAAATATAAAAATATTTCCTACATAATGGTATTTTATTTATAATTTTTAAACATTAAATAATTAAATTTATTTACGACACAATGATAACGCAGTAGTTACCATATTAATGAAATATTAAAATAATTGATATTATAAAAATCCAAATAAATGTAAGTTGAGACTTTTTATGAATTAGACTAATTTTATAGGATAATATGACATTTTTGGGTTGGTAAAATGAATTTTTTTCGAAGTAATAATGTTTTTATGACTTTAGAAAAAACAAAATACCAAATAGTGTCAAAATTGACATAATAGAGTTTTTAAAACAAATATTCTATTATTAATTAATATTCTATTTCTAAAACTATAAAGTTCAGCCAATGGTCTTAAATAATGTTATATATGTCATTAATGAACCACTTGGGGTTCTCTTGTAAGTTTATAGTAAGTTTATAAAACAAATAATATAAAAATACAAAGAGACATGGTAAATGTGAGACTCTTTAACTAAGAGTTAAATCTAAAAGATAAAGTTAATATAGTGACCCAATCCTGTCTAAAATCTATTGGTTGAGTGTATTTAAACACATACCCACCTTATACTCTAAATAATTTATTTTGGAGCCATTAGAAACCAAAAATTATTTTATTATAAAATAATATTTCTAGCTTTTCCTAAGGTGCCCCTCACCCCTCTTATAAAAGGGCACTCCCCCTTCCCTCAAATTCACACATTAAAAGCCTTTTGGCACAGACAGCCCCTACTCAAATGCCCTCTAAACTTTCCTCCTTTTATCATAGTGGTATTCCTTTAGTTATAAATCCAACCTATAGAGACCTTTTTTTCAAATTAAAAGGAAGAACCCAAAGAAGAGGTAAATATTTTATCACCTCTGTCAAGTTCCTTTTTTCTTCCACTTCCTCTTTATTTGTTGTTTAAATTATAAAATAATAACTACAGTATATTCTATATACTGTGATGTTGTTATAAATATGGTACAACCATATTGATTATTCTTTCCATCCTTTGAATGACATGTCACCATACGTGCATACGTACGGCTTACCGTCTCCACGGCATGGTGTAATTGTTATTCAATACATTATTATTTGGATTGGTATAATAATGACATTTAATTGATGTAAATAATAAATATAATATGATAATTATTCTTTATATATGATATAATATCCAATTATATATTATTTTAATTTAAAAGAATGATATTGTTGCTTGTGCGTACGTACGGAATATCGTCTCCATGAACGCGATGAAATTCATTCCCCATTGTATCCATTCAAGACTAATTTTTATTAGATGATTAAAAATAATGTTTAAAGAATTAAACTCATTCTGAATATGAACATGATAAATCCTATCCATAACAAACCTTACTTGTATAAAAAATCATATAAAGTAAAATGAATAAGTTAACACCCGAAATGATGATAATACTAAGATATTATTAACAAAGCAATGTTACAAGATCATATATGATATCATATTACTGTATAGGATTCTTGTATAATTTAATAACAATTATTTCACCATTATATTGTAGGTTAACCTACCCTCTACCAAGGAAAATTACTGGGTGAGGGTTAATTTCACAATCTATTTATTATCCAAGGTTGTTTTTACGTAAGTATCTACTGGGACCTATTTATCATCCACATCCATGTTTCTTAAAAATGTTTTTAAAAACATTATTACTATTTTATAGACTATGGGTTAAAGTCATTTATACCTTTGTTTGACTTTTATAATATGTTTATAAATGAATCTTTCCATCGTTTTTCAAACAAGGTCCTTTATAAGCTTTTCGAAAAAATTAAGGTAAGAATTTATTTTTTAACTTATACGGCGGGTGCAGCTATTTGCCGCCATTATAATATCATTGAAGCTTCCCTTAAAAGTTTATAAGAATATTTCCAAAATAAATGTTTTCATTTAAATGGTTTCAAAATAGAAAGAGTCATTTCAGTCAAATAGTTTCATTTCATTTATATCAACATCCTTTGATAGATTTTAAACTTCTTGAAGTTGATTTATTATGATACAAATCTTCCATATTGTATTGAAGGTTTTGTGATATTTTTAACTATGGATGTGTCATTTTTATACCATTCATGGTTTATTGATAAACTATTGACATTTCATATTCTATTTTTAATATGAATGTTTATGTTATGTTTAAACCTTTTCATATGAGAAATGAATTGGACTTAGTATGTGACGGGTGGAGCCTGCTCTAACTCCTCAATGCATCGGTAGGTCTCATGAGACAAACTAGTGTCTTAGAAAAAGGCCCTGAGAAAATATTATTTGTATTCTTGGCACAAGGTCTTGACTATGTGGTTATAAATTATGGCATTATGCATTCCATCATTATGAAAGTGGCTATTGATATTTCATGTGATTATTAGAATAGTAGAATATCCCTATGAGTAAGTAAATGAAATTATTTTGATTTATATTTACCATATTATGATGAAGTTTATATTGAAAAGACTTTTGTTTTACTTTTATACATTGCCTTAAATGTTTATGCTTATGTATGAAAGTTTCTGCTATATTGTTATCCTTACAGAGCATCTGAGCTCACACCTTTCTATGTTTTATTTTTCCCAGGATCTGAAGAAGTATATTATGACTAAACTGCAGGGATATTCTATGGGATCTTAGTGTTGTCTATGGAATCAATGTTATTGTAGTTTTCTTTTTTATGATGTAATGTAAACCTTATGAATGTATCTAGTACTTCCAAGGCTACTAAACTAATCGGTCTTTCGAGACATGATCTTTTGTGATCATGCCAATGATATATAATAATGCACCGACTCTGGGTAACTAGGGTCGGGGTGTTACAGTTGTTATCAGAGAAAGTTTAGTACAAAACTTGGAATCTAGATTTAGAAAAACTCTGATTAGAGCACGTTATCCTAAGATAGACTTTGAGGATTGGTATGGAATAACTTCTTAGAATTTTGGTATTGTAGAGATTTTTTGAGTTTTATAAGCAATACATCCATGTCTGGATACGAGAACATAGAGGCAGATTGGGGACAGATATACCTAGGGGTAAAACCCAAAAACACTTCTTTGAGCTAGACTCGAACGGGAACTGGTGCACGACAATGGGCCTTGCTACACTCTTGGTTACAACAGTCTTGGGGGATATTCTTAGGATAATTATAATTTTCTTTAAAAACCATTATGAAGGGTTTATGAGTATATACTTCCTCAAAGAAAACATTTTTATGATTATGGGTTATATCCATAAACTGTTCAATTTATGTTAAGTGTTTTACAAGTTTGGATTTATGTGTTGTGATTCATAAACTAATCTAGTTTATACCATTGTTAAGAAATGGATCCTAGTGGAAGTAATGGAAACCATATCAATGCACGCACTCCATGTAGGGATTTCAATCATACTCAAGATAATTATAGTAGAGCTAGTGATGCAACTGGTGCTGATCAGCTAATCACCATACTGGGACAACTCACTCAGGTTATGAATAATAACCTTACCCGTATGGAGCACCTTGATCCACAGTGTGGAGGATCAATGTTAGATTTCTTCATGAGGAAAAAACTACAAACATTCAATGGGGGTAAAAATACATTAGTATCTTAGAAATTGATAGATTACTTAGAGAAAATATTCCATGCCTTGGAGAGTAGTGAAAGGGAAAAAGTTTTCATGGAAGTTTACCGCCTCACTAGAGATGTTGATCAATGGTGGTCATTGATACAAAACACAAAAGAAGATGATGAAGTATAAAATATGGAATAGAGGGAGTTTAAAGAAATTTTTTTAGAAAAATACTTCCCTCATGACCATCGAGTAGATAAGGAAAGACAATTTCTGAGTCTGAGGGAAAAAGAGGATGAGAATGTCATAAAGTATTAAGGTAACTTAACAAGGTTAGCGTGGCATGATTCAGATTATATACGTAATCCAAGAAGTAAGATTGATCATTTCTTTGATGGGTTAAAACCATTTCTCCATCGAGCATTAGTCTCACAATCATTCTCATCGTACGAATATATTGTCTCATGTGCTATCAAGATAGAAAAAGAATTCTTTATGTCTTATTACTTTAAAGAAAAACAAGAGAAGAAGAAATATTTTGAACACTCTGGAAATGGAAATAAGGGGAAGAAGGGAAAAGTTGAATATCCATCCTACAGTAAATGTGGTAAGAAAGACCCTGGTACTTGATTGAAGGGAATGAGACTCTATTACAAGTGTGGTGAAAAAGGCCACCAGCCTTGTGATTTTAAGGGGAAGAAAGAGGAGGTCGATGTTGAATGCTAAAATTGTAGAGAAAGGGGTCATTATGTTAATGAATGTCCTATGCATCATGGGAAAATACCTTAGAAAATGCCAAGGGATCAAGGACAAGCTTATTCTATCACTACTACTGAGTTTGAAGCTCTGAAAGACATAGTGTATGGTAATTTAACGGTTTCCTCATGTTTAGAAAATTCTTTTTTTGATTCTGGATCATCACGTTGTTTCATATATTCCTAGTTTTCTAAAAAAATTAGATATTTCCAATTTGGTTTAATAAGGGAGTTATGATTCAAACTCTTAAGGGAAGTATCATTGCAACAATGTTTTGTCAATCAGTCCCCATTAGGGTATATAAATATTCTTTATCTTCTGATCTCATCATCATACCCATGATTGAATTTGATATAATCCTTGGTATGGATTGGCTTTCAGACCATGATGTGAAAATTTATTGTAAGAAGAATGAGGTTATAATTTTTGATGATGATATGGAGTACCTTATATTTAGAGTAGAAATTTCACCACCTAATTCTTATTTAGATCCACCCCAAGTAGCTCAAATAAAACAATTATTGGGGAGGAAGAGAATGAAATAACTATGGGTGAGGAAAAGAATGTTCAAATAGAGGATATACCTATTGTGAAAGAATATGTTTATGTGTTTCCAAAGGATTTACCTGGATATCCTTCAGAATGAGAAATTGAGTTTTCTATTGATTTAATTACTTGATCAAGGCCCATATTGAAGACCCCTTATAGAATGGAAACTGTAGAATTAGTGTAACTAATAAAACAACTAGAGTAATTGAGTAATAATGGATTTATTTTTCCTAGTGTTTCTCCATGGGGAGCCCGTGTTCTTATTGTTATGAAGAAAGATGGGTCTATGAGGTTGTGCATTGACTACAGGGAGATCAATGCTATAACAATAAAGAAATTGTATCCCCTACCTCGTACTGATGATTTATTTGACCAACTTAATGGATCTTAATAATTTTCAAAGATTGACCTACGATCTGGTTATTATCAGTTGTGTGTGAATAAGGAATACATTCTGAAAACAAAATTTTGAACCAGGTACAGGAATTACAGGTTTACAGTAATGCCTTTTGGATTGACTAATGCACCCTCTATCTTCATGGATCTAATGAATAGAGTTTTCAAGGAATATCTTGATGTCTTATTAGTGGTATTTATTGATGATATCATGGTATACATAAAAATCTAAGAAGATCATTAAAATCACTTGCGCATTATCCTGAAGACTCTTAGAAGACATGAATTCTATGGAAGGTTTAGAAAATTTGAATTTTGGATTTAGGAGATTTCTTTTTTGGACATATTTTCTCTAAGGATGGAATCCCTGTTGATCCTTCTAAGACCAAGGCAATACAATAATGGCCATCACCAATGAGTATAACTGATGTACGTAGTTTTATTGGTTTTACAGGTTATTATCAATGTTTCGTCCAGAGTTTTTCCTGGTTGGCTAACCCATTAACAAAGCTCACACGAAAAGGGGTTAAATTTGTTTGGACAAAAGAGTGTGAATAATTTTTTGATTAAATGAAGATAATATTAGTCAATGATATTGTATTGACTATACCATTGGGGAATGATGTGTTTGTTATTTATATTGATGCATCAATGAAAGGACTTGGTTGTGTCCTTATGTAGAATGATAGGGTTATTGCATATGCATCACGACAGCTAAAAATTCACGAGAAAAACTATCCTACTCATGATCTTGAGTTAGCAGCTATAATATTTTCCATGAATATTTGGAGACACTATCTCTCTGGGGAAAATGTGAGATATATACCGATCACAAGAGTTTGAAGTATATTTTCTCAAAGAAAAAGTTCAACATGAGGCAAAGGGGGTGGATTGAACTGCTCAAGGATTATGATTTAACGATATAATACCACCTGGGGAAGGAAAATAAGGTGGTAGATTCTTTGAGTAGAAAAGATCATGGAGGTTTGAACAATATGAGAGTTGAAGGGGATCCTATTTTCATTGATCTAGTAAAGATGTATATGGGAATAACCATGGAAGTTGAAACATCAATTCTTTTTTAAATGTTTTCTAAACCATATTTACTAGAAAGGATAAATTTATCAGTCTGATGATGAGTAATTTCAAAAGAAGATTAAATATGTGAACTATGGGAGACTGATCGACTTTGTATATGAATACGGGATTTTGAAATTTAGGAAGAGACTTTGTGTTCCTAATATACTTGATCTAAAAATGGAATTGTTAGATGATTCTCATAGCTCCAATTTCTCTATACACCCTAGTAGCACCAAAAATTTATAGATATTTGAAGGAACATTTTTGGTGGGACAACATGAAGAGGGAGATTACTGATTGTGTGTCAAGATGTATGGTTTGTCAACAAATGAAAGCTGGAAGGAAACAGCCTAGAAGAGTCATGAAACCTCTTCCCATACCTGAGTAGAAATGGGTTGATATCACGATGGACTTTGTCATGGGGCTACCAAAGACTCCTAGAAGGAACAATGAAATATGGGTCATTGTTTATCATCATACCAAATAAGCATATTTTCTTACTACAAGATAAGATTTACCACTTGAACATTTAGGAATACTATATATTAATGAAGATTTAAGACTTCATAGAGTACCACTCTTGATTTTTTCTAATCGTGATCCCTGTTTTACTTCATGATTCTACAAAAGTCTTGAGAAATCCCTGGATACTAAACATCATTTGAGAACTTCCTACCAACCTCAAACTGATGGACAATCAGAACGGATGATTCAAACCTTATAATATATGATGAGATCTTGCACACTTTACTTTCAAGGTATGTGGGATCAATATTTACCTCTAGTAGAATTTTCCTATAATAATAACTTCCACTAAAGTATTCAGATGGCAAAATATAAAGTGTTATATGGAAAGAGATGTCACACACCAACTTGTGGGGATAATGTTGGTGAAAGAAAACTCATAGGCCCAAAACTTGTTGAGGAAATGATGGAAAAGGTGAAGGTAATCTGAACCCACATCAAAGCAGCTCAAAGTAGGCAGAGGTGTTATGTTGATAACTGAAGAAATGATTTGGAATTTCAGGTTGGAGATCATGTTTTCTTGAAGGTAACTCCATGAAAGGGTGTTATACGTTTCGATAAGAAGGATAAATTGAGTCCCAGGTACATCGGAGCTTGTTAAATTCTAGAATGAATTGGGGATATATCTTACCATTTGACAATGCCTCCAAGTCTCTCCAAATTTCACAATGTATTCCACGTGTTACAATTGAAAAAATACATGCCTGACCCAACACATGTACTCACCTAGGTGGAATTGGAACTGGAACCCGATCTATCTTATTGCGAAGAGCATGTCAAGGTTCTTGATACAAAATAAATAATGCTGATAAACCGGGCGACTCATCTGGTAAAAGTTCTATTGAGAAACCATAAGACGGAAGAGGCAATGTGGGAACCCGAAGAACTTATGATGAAGAACCACCAGAATCATTTTATGCAGTAATGTTCTAGAAATTTCTAGGATGAAATTATTTTAAGGAGGGGTGAATGTAACACCTCAAGCTTCCATGGTACACTTCTCTTTGAATAATACAATAGCGTGTGTTGTACGCAAATTTGAGTTCTAACACACCACAACCAATCAAACTAGCTGTTATGAATAGTAATACCCACTTTTTAAAATTTTATAAATTTTATAATTTAAAATGGACTTCATTTTAAGATTCTGAATATCGAAATTATCTTAGGGTAAATTTTTGGTATTTTTCTGAAAACTTTAAATTTTTTGATGAATAGTGAAAAACCCTGAGTTATAGTTTCAAACAAAATTTTTATTTAAGAAATTACTTATTTTATTTAATTTTTTTAAGGTCAAAATAAATACATAATACCTATATAAGTTCAATGTAATCCGTTGGAGTCATTTTTTAATAATTTTAGATATATAAAAATTTTATTAAACTTTTTACCGTCTTTTACCCACCTCCTAAGAGCATTTGCAAATTTACATAAAACATAATTCTATTGCTTCTATGGGTTTCAAAAATATGAGATACACGGTTGATATTAGTAAGTAAAATTTAGTTTAATAAGATGAAAATAATTTTTGGTGAATAGTATATTTTTACTTTTATTTACCACGGTTAAAAGTAAATAGGGTAATTAAGGGTAAAAATGATATTATTATTACCATAAAACTTGTCCTAATTATATTTATAAGTTTAATTCAACCAAAAAAAACCTTAGGAATAAAATATGATCCTTTAGGTCCACCTGTATTATATTAGGACATTAATTATTATTTAATTCAAAGAAGAGTGAAAAGTGTTAAATTCAAAGTTTAATAACTAAACCATTTTTAATATAGGGTTATACGTAAGATAAATTCGACTATAAATATTAATTGCAAAGATAAAAATATTTCCTACATAATGATATTTTATTTAAAATTTTTATACATTGAATAATTATATTTTTTTATTACACAATGATGATGTAGTAATTACCGTATTAATTAAAGATTAAAGTAGTTGATATTATAAATATCCAAATTAATGTAATTTGAGACTTTTTATGAATTACACTAATTTTATAGGTTAATATGACATCTTATAATTGTTTAGATGAATTTTTATCGAAGTAATAATGTAGTTATGAATTTATAAAAAACAAAATAACAAATAGTGTCAAAATTGACATAAAAGAGTTTTTAAAACAAATATTATATTATTAATTGATATTCTATTTCAAAAAATATAAGGTTTGCCCAAAGGTCTTAAATAATATTATATATGTCATTAATGAACCACTTGGGGTTATCTTGGAAGTTTATAGTAAGTTTATTAACCATATAATATAAAAATACAAAGAGACATAGTAAATGTCAAAATATTTAACTAAGAGTTAAATCTAAAATAAAAATTTAATATAGTGACCCAAACCTATATAAAACATATTGGTTGAGTGTTTTTCGACCCATAACCACCTTATCATTTAAATAATTCATTTTGTAGCAATTATAAACCGAAAATGATTTTATTATAAAATAATATTTCGAGCTTTTCCTAAGGTGTGTCTCACCCTTCTTATAAATGGGCACTCCCTATTCCCTCAAATTTACACCTTCAAAGCCTTTTTGATCAGCCAAAACCCACCCAAATAACCTCTCAACTATCCTACCTTCATTCTATAGGCCTTAATTTAGTCAAAAAGCTTACCTATGGAGCCCTTTTGATCAAATCAAATGGAAGAACCCGAAGAATAGGTAAATATTTCATCACCTCTTTGAAGATCCTTTCTTCTTCCACTTCCTCTTTCTTTGTTGTTTCCACTCTAAAATAATAACTACAATATCTTCTATATAAATTGATTTTATTATAAATATGGTACAACCATATTCATTATTCTATCCATCCTTTGAATTACATGTCACCATACGTGCGTACGTACGGCTTACCGTCTCAACATCGTGGTGTAATTGTTATTCAATACATTATTATTTGGATGGGTATAATAATGATGTTAAATTGATGTAAATAATAAATATAACAAGATAATTATTATTTATATATGATATAACATCTAATTATATATTATTTTAATATCAAAAGAATGATATTGACACTCATGTGTACGTACGGATTATCGTTTCCACGAACGTGATGAGATTCATTCCCCATTGTTTCCATTCAAGACTAATTTTCATTATATGATTAAAAATAATTTTTAAAGACTTAATATAATTCTCAATATGAATATAATACATCTTATTCATAAAAAACATTACTTACGTAACAAATCATATAAAGGAAAACAAATCAATTAACACCCGAAATGACGATAATACTAAGATATTATTAACAAAGAAATGTTAAAATATAATATATGATATCATATTAATGTATATGATTCTTGTATAATTAAATAACAATTATTTAACCATTATATAGGAGGTTAGCCTACCCTCGACCAAGGAAAAGTAAAAGGTAAGGGTTAATTTTACAATCCCCTTATTATCCGAGCTTGTTTTTACGTAAGTATTTACTGGGACCTCTTTATCTTCCACATCAATGTTTCATAAAAATGTATTTCAAAAAATTCTTAATATTTTATATAATATGGGTTAAAGTCATTTATACCCTTGTTTGACATTTATAATATGTTTATAAAGGAATCTTTCCATCGTTTTCCAAACAAGGTCCTTTATAACCTTTTCGACAAAATTAAGGTAAGAATGTATTTTTTTAACTTATACAGTGGGTGCGGCTATTTTCCGCCATTATAATATAGTCGAAGCTTCCCTTACAAGCTTATAATAATATTTCCAAAATAAATGTTTTCTTTTAAATGGTTTCAAAATAGAAAGAAGCATTTCATTCAAATATTTTCATTTCATCTATGTCAACATCCTTTGATAGATTTTCAACTTCTTTGAAGTTGATTTATTATGATACAAATATTCCATATTGTATTGAATGTTTTGTGATATTTTTAACTATATATGTGTTATTTTTATACCATTCATGGTTTATGGATAAAGTATTGGCATTTTGTATGCTATTTTTAATACGAATGTTTATGTTAGGTTTAAACCTTTTCATATGAGGAATGAATTGGACTTATTATGTGACGGGTGAAGCCTGGTATAACTCCTCAATGCATCGGTGGGTCTCATGAGACAAACTAGTGTATTGGCACAAGGACTTGACAAAATCATATTTGTATTATTGGCACAAAGTCTTGACTATGTTGTTATGAAGTATGGCATTATTCATTCCATCATTATGAATTTGGCTATTGATATTTCATGTGATTATTAGACTAGTAGAATATCCATATGAGTAAGTAAATGGAATTATTTTGATTTATATTTTCCATATTATGATGGAGTTTATGTTGAAAAGGTTTTTGTTTTAGTTTTATAAATTGCCTTAAATGTTTATACTTATTTATGAAATTTTCTGCTATATTGTTATCCTTACTGTGCATCTGAGATCACCCCTTTCTATGTTTTATTTTTCCTAGGATGAGAATAAGTATATTATGACTGACCTGTAGGGATAGTATTTGGGATCTCAGGTTTGTCTATGGAAACAATGTTTTGGTATTTTTCTATTTTATGATGTAATGTAAACCTTATGAATGTATCTAGTACTTCCAAGGCTACTAAACTAATCGATCTTTAGAGACTTGATCTTTTGTGATCATTCCAATGATACATAATAATGCACCGACTTTGGGTAACTGGGGTTGGGGAATTACACAATGTCTTAACCATATTCCCTTAGTGGCTAAGTGATACTTGGGAGTGCAGCTTAAGGAAGAACTATTATAAGTGGGGTGGTTTTAAGATCCCAAACATCTAAAGATGGATGGTTTGTTTAAATATTCATTAAAATCCACCTATTTAGGTTAATGAAATGTTTCTTAAGACTAAAAAGGGTCTTGAGGGAGTCGTAGAGATTTGAAACATGAAAAGGGGAGAAATTGTCATCTAGTTCAGGTTGTATGTCTTTAAAATAGTTAGTTTAATCCTGCGTGTTAACCTTGAGGGGGTGTGGTTTCATAGAAAGAATCAAGGGAATAAACGTCACATGGTTTTATAACCTTATGGGACTCCCTGAAAAACTATTTGGTTGTGCTCTACATTGGAAAGAGGCTGGTTCATAAGAACCTTATGGTTTTTTCAAACCAATCGTGTTTCCCTAGTAGATCGTGCGACCTGTACCCCTCTAAGATAGAGGGAGACACATGTTTCGGTGCATGGTTTGGCCAACTATGTGGCCAAACTGTGATCCAATTAAAATTTGTGGAATTCCCAATTTTCCCTCTCAATATTTAAGATTTATAACCCATTTTCCCCTTATTTCACCCCTAGCATCCTAGGTGACAAAACACTTCCTTGTATAAATACAATGGATGATTCTTCTTCAATTATTAGACATTTGTAGTTTCATGGGTTGGAAATAGAATATCTAGGTAATTCTAACACTCATCTTCCTTCCTTTTCTAGAATAATCAAGGATAAATGATTTTTATTCTTATGAATACCTAAACCATTTCTTCTCTAGTGGAATCTTGGTTCAGGAATTGTGGGTTATCTTCACTTAAATAAATTTCTTTTTTATTTTTGGGGTTGTCTATGAATTTGAAGTTGGTGTTCTACACTTGTTCAAATAGTCTTGAAACCGCGTTCATGTATATGTGGTTATGAAAATGTAATGTTTTACTATGAATTTTATTCATTGTTTTAGAGTAATAAATTAAACACCTAATATAATTAAAATAATATTCATAAACCATATTGGGACTATTGATTTTTATGAGGTTGAGACTATGGACAACCATGGGGAGTTCCAGCCCTTCAGAAATGTTAAGATGATTTGTAAAATGGTTAATTATGGGGGTTACGATATCAAACTAATTATTATTCTGTTTAAATTAATTATGTAAAGACTGTGGGTAATGTTGATAAATTTTTAAAGTGGGCTTAACCATGATCTAATTTTGCTAAGGGATTTTAAATGGATGGGTTCTGGAAAATGGTAATGTGGTAATGTCGTGAAAATGTGTTAAAAGTTATGAACAAAATAAACCATGGAGATTTGATAAATAAAAAAGGTAAACCTATGATATATTTTCTTATTGAAATGGTTAATGATGATGAACCTTTGAAATTTCAGACTAGTGGTTGGGGGGTGATGGAACGATGCTCCACTCCCTTGGTCGGGCCATACTAATTCTCCAGAAAACACTATAAATATTATTTATTGGATAAAGGACTGATGCTCCTAGATCTAAGGCTCTAGACATGGAATTATATATTATGGTTGTCATGTTCAGACATGGAATTCTAAATTCTAGTTGTATTCATGGACTGAGTCTCCTTATTTAACAACATGTGACCCCTTGATATGTGATTTAAATGACTAGAATAGGCTGAAGAAGGTGTTATGAATATAGGTAAAATATGGGACTAGGAATAAAAGTGATTTGCATAAATAATGATAAATGATGGAACCTAGTTTTCTTTTATCTATATGTTATTATATGAACTGTTACATACATATAATTGGAATAGATATTTTTTATACACTATTGGTGGTGGCCTACTGAGTTATACTCGCACTGTATTTGGACTACTATTGGATACATGAGTAGATTTCATGGTTGCAGTTCAGGGAAATGGAAAAGGCCTTATTCTAGAGGGTTGATTTGGGGCCTAGGGATGTGCATGGATGATAAGACCATACCTAATTTCTATACTCATTTGGGGACTCTTTAGGGTGTCTTTATTTGGGGTTTTCCTTTTCACTTGGCACTATTTGAAATGACATGTCATAATAGCTATTTGGTCCTGGGCATGTCACTAGTTTTGGGGAATTTTTTTGTTGATGATTCATTATAAGTTATATTATTCCATTAATTATTATTTTATCTATTTTATCTTACACAGGTAAAAAGTTCATAGTCACCCCACATGTTCCCTTTGACCCTTGTTGTTATTCAGTAGCCTCATGTTTTCTAGGAGGTGCATCTGAGGTCATGTAAAGAAACAATTTGAGGCATCAGATTAGTGACCCCCCTGATTTGAGGTGTTAAATCCAAACTCATAGAATTGTCACCCCACATTTAAAGGATGTTTTCAAAAAAATATGATTTATGGTTGCTTGATTTCAGAATCATATTCTTTGTTTATTATAGTGAATTTGTGATCCCACTTCAAGTAGTTTTCAAAAAAGAATTCTTATTTAGGTTACACAATAATGAATATGTGATAATAATAAAAAGGAAGATCACATGAGAGAAAATGTGTGTCAACTACATGAAGTTAAACACATCAATTGTAAATATCACTTCATAGTACCATTTAAAGATTAAATGAAGAAAATTATATCTAGGTATGAATTTTTTTCCTTGATAGTTACATTTTATATAAAAAAAATACTAGTATACTTGACATATAAATCAAAGAAAAGACTCATATGTCCTTATGGGACTTTTTTCATATTAGAGGATATCTTTTGGAATTCTTAAATCATTTAAAACATTCCAATGATTAATAATATTATATTTACTAATATTTTGAAGTAATTTATAGAAATTTTTAAAGATGAATTCTCTGTAAATGATAGATATTTATATATGTTCTTGAATAATTTAAACCTTGTTATCAAGATATGTGGAGAAAAGTTCCACATGTTAATATAGGAAATATTGTATTTCATGATGTGAGGAGTTGTCATCCTAGGGTAAAACAATCTGAATCATGTAATATAAGTTAATTTGGAAAAAATTAAATATTGTTAAATAGATTCTAAAACCCAACACTACAAAATGAAAGTGAAGATTTCTTAGTCCTGTGGAATTTTATTTTTGGTTTGTTAAAAAAAATTCAAGATGACTTGTCCATTGATCAACCTTTTAGAAAAGAACCATACAATTGAGTTTAGTGAATAATCCCATCTAGATTTTTCATATTTGAAACACCACTTTATAGTTTGTCCTTTTATCTTATCCCCCATTTAGGGAAACAAAAAATTTGATTTGATGTGTGATGCAAGTGAATTTTTTTTGTATATGTCTTAGGAAAACCAGTTGGACACATATTCAGGCCCATACACTATGTTAGATAAACCCTCAATGTTGAGTAATTCAACTAAACCACTATAGAGAAATAATTATTTTTCATGGGGTTTGAATTCATTAAATTCAATTCATACATTGTGTTTTCTAAATTTATTTTTTGGCCGATCATGTTGAATTAATATACATGTTAAACAAAAATGATTACAAACAAGATTGATTCAATGAATATTATTTATTTTATAATTTGATATCATAATCAAATACATGAAGGGGTTAGAAATTATTATTTTTTATTATTTGTTGATACTTTAGTTTCTAAATTTTTAATATGATGAAGTGTTCAAAATACTTACTAAATTCTCATATGAGACACTTTTTTATATGGATCTAGAGTCAAAAACTTTTCTTGTTGATATAGAGACCTACTTGGAAAATGGGACACTCTAACCTCGCTTCTTATACAAACAAAGGAATAGGTTTATGACTAATTATTTGAACTAGTATTATGATGAACCATTAATCTTCAATAACTAGGGAGATAGATTAATGTGTTGATGTATACTCTGGGATGAAATGAAAATTGTGCTAGAATTTTTTTATCCATCATCCATCGAAATACATAAATATCCCAGTAAAAAAAATTCTAAGATACTTTAAAGTGTATTTCTCTAGCTAATTCATAATGGGGAAAAGAAATATTTTTTCTAGATCTGTGATCAGTATCAAAAATCAGAAAATATTAGTAGAGGGAATGACATTCCAAAAAACCCAATTTTATAAGTAAAAGTGTTTTATGTTTGGGGAATCAAATTGATAATCCCATTTCCAAATTATGATAGAAATAATTTCATTTTGGAATCTGTGTGTTATTTTTTAAAATTTGTAGAAGTGTAGAACACTAATTTTAACACTACTATGGAGGTTATGAAATTTTTGAAAAAGAATATATCTCCCCATTTTGGAATCCTCTAATTTCTCATAAGTCATCATGTCACTCACTTTAGTAACGACCTAATGAGGTTTTTACATGAGATGGATGGACTTAAGTATAATACTAGCACTTGTTATCACCCACAAACTATTTGTAATGTTTAATTTTATAACCAAAAAATAAACATATTTTTGAAAGAATATTATTCTAAAGGTAAATAAGATTAAAGACATAAGATGGATGTATCACTCAAGGAATACCTCACAACCATTAAAACATCTATTGGTGAGACCCCTTTTGGGATTCTCTTTGGAAATACTATTCATTTATGATTCAATATGGGGCACTGGATATTGTAGTATGTTAAAATTTTGAACTTTGTTTCCCAATATTAAAGAGATAACCACTTTCTATAACTTGATAAATTTAAGGGTATAAGAAGGGAGTACTGCAAAAATTAAAATGTTTTCAAATAAAAAAAATAATGTCATTGCTAATGGATTCATTAATGTATATTCACACCTAGAGATAAGTTATTCTTCTTTAAATCATATTTAGTATTTTTTCCATGTAAGTTTAATTCATGATGGTCATATACCTTCATAGTCACAAAAGTATCCCAACATGGAGACATCAAAATTCAAATAAACAATGAAACCACCTTAAAATGAAAAGGAAAAAATATCTAAAACATTATTTGGAAACCATCCCAGAGGGGTGTATTCTCTCTTTTAAATTATATAACACCCCAAAGGGAATGTCTAAATATAAACTGTAAATGAAGAACTGGCTAGTAGGAAACCTAGGATCATTCCCTAATGTAGGATTAAGTATTTTTAGGATTTTTGAATTTTTTTGGAGAACCCATGGTTTTTTATCAAAAAATAATGAAAATTATTTTATCAGATCCATTCATGAAATTAACTACCATTTCACTTCAGCAGTTTTGCGGAAATTATTTTTTTTTTAAAACTAATATTTCATGATGTTAATTCAGAAAACACATTTTGAATGGTTCAGTTCTTTTAAAAATCATGTGGTTAACTAAATTAATAGAACCTCTTCATTTTACCCCATAACCCCCCCCCCCCCCCCCAATCCTCCCTATCTTCAATAACCACCACCTATTTGATCCCTTAGAACCCCATAATTACTAAATTTTCATTTATCACATGAAGCACCACATTGGTTGGAAACATCCCAAGCTCCCTAAAAATCCCAAAGCTCGGTCCTCCAAGAAGCGCTATGCCTAGGATCCCTCACCTATTCCTTCATATAATCCCTTCCATTCTCTAATCACCTTTTTCAGTATCTCACTAACCACATCCATACCTGGGTCAATCTTTCCCACCTTACATCTCTCCCTGTCTATAGTATTCACACAAATGGATTTAGTTTTAACTTGCACCCTTTCAGGTAAAATCCCTACAGAGTAATAAAACAATCAAACTATAGATTATTTGAAAGATCCGCATTATTGATGAATTTATAGAGGCCCTTTCCCGAATACATCTATCAAATATCATTAAGGTCTAGGAGGAGATGTATCAATTTCTCTTCCATGAATTCCTAACCATTTTTGACTAAGATGTAGCCCCTGTTTTATTTCTCCTAGGTTAAAAACTATGGGATTTTTTCTTAAAGGAGTTAGGTGTTAGAATTAGAATTTACTACTCTAATTTTTTGTTATCTCTTACATATTACATATTGTGTTTAGACATAAATAAAAATAAATTTATGAATAATTAGGTAGTGATTTTTCAAAGAAATAAGAGATTTTGTGATCCTAGAACACCCAAAACCATCTCGTTTTGTAGTAAATCATGGTGGATTATTTATTGTTCTCTTTCCCACACATGGATGGAACAAAAAGATTCACATAGAGTCATCAGTCGATTATATGACCTTCTCATTACCTAGCAATGGGAACCCTTATAGATTACATGGAAAACTAGTTTTCACTTTAATATAATGGGAAATCATAGAAAACATGTGGAACACTCATGGGTGGTAGTTTCACCGCCCATATGGAAAATCATCTTGTGGTATTTGACTCTTCATAATTAATACCCTCTTTGGGACCAATGTGGTTCATTAACATGATTATATTACCTAAGATGATGATTCTCAGGAAATATTATCATCATTATGATTGGTCACCAACTAAACCAAGGTCACTGATGAGGTGAAGATTCTATATTCCTTAGAGGCCCAGGTGGTTCAAGTTCCTACTACTATACACACTACTTCTGAATAATCCCAAATAGTGCCTCATAATTTCTCCCTAGGGGATTGTCTATGATATTTTGTCGAAAATATAGCCACTCTTCTAGAGAACCAGTTTCTATCTTCAATACTTGGACCTCCCCTTTTACGAGACTCCGAGGCTTCCATTAACATATTCACTCCTACCCTGGCCCCTCCACATGGTTCTTATACTTCTCTGTACTCTATTTAGTTTTATTCTAATTATGTTTTGGAATCTATACCTACTACTTCCACACATGATCCATTAATCCACCCTATAAATCTCCCTTTAGTGATCGTGTTCCCTAATGCTAAGTGGGATTTCATTTCTTAGCACACTCAGTGAGGAAAGGATTCCATCACTGAGACTCAACTAAAGGTTCCCTAAATTGACCATTCTACTGATCTTTAGTGATGATCCTGATTTGTAGTTCTCCTCACTCATGTGATGCTCCTATTATGGTTTTGAATCCATCTACTACCTTATTCACTATTCATCCTACTCCGAGCACAATTACTAACACCGACTCAATAGGTTTGTTATAGTATCTTATCTATGGGGAGGCTACCCCACCACCACAATCTGGGTCAGTACTCTTGTATCATAGTTTTTATAATCATTTCCCCCATTTTTATGTTTTCTATAAGTTATTTTTTTATGATTGTCCCACGACCCCTTTTTTATATCTTCATCACAATAATAGAGAAGGCATCAGTTTTTTTCCCTATTAAATGCCTTACTTTTCTCTAATATATTACTCATACAGTTTTCATTGATGTGTTTCTCAATAAAATTTTCATTGATAGTTGTCTAATATTCTAGGATATATGAAGTAATTCTTCATGATACTTTCTAATAAGATTCATCAGAATGGAGACTACCTTGACACATATTCCATAGGGTCTGAAGGATATTGTGACTGCCTAAAGAATGGTTCTTTTTATCAATCATCATAAATATGAAACCCCAAAAGAGAGCCTTAAATATACATGATACAGCTTAAAATGGTGATAACAAAACACAAACTTCTAAGATAATGGTTCAATATAATTAATATTCTTCCATTAATCTAGATGACAATGTAAAACTTTATGCATGATGGGAGGAAATCTATTGTTGGTCTATTATTTATGTACTTAGTCCAATAGGTTTTTTTATTCCCTAATTTTGTTTCTTTTATATTTTAACTTTATTTTCACTTATGTGTATGAAATTTTAAATTTCCTTTATCTTTATTGAATGAAATTAGTTTTTGGACTTGATTTTTCACCTTCCTTTTCTTTATAACCTTATGGATTATATATTTTTTAGCTCATCATTTTCCATGTATTAGTTTTTATATATTTATTTCATCTGAGGACCCAGCATCTCGAGTGATCTGTTTAGATTCTTAAGGCACGCTACACTTATTTAAAAAGAATTAAATTCTTGATCAATCATTTTTTATAATCTTTTTTCATTACACCCTTCTCACACCAATTTCAACTAGTGGGACACTAATTTATTTTAAGTGTGTGGGGGTTATGTTTGATATTTTTTGTTACATTTGGATTTCATAAAATTATCATCTACCTAGGAAAAAATTTTCATTAGTAACATGTTTATTAAATTGTAATTTCCTTACACCCATGAACATATAAAATTAAATTTTTATTTGGAGGATGTTTTTTAAATTGAGTTCTAGTTCTTTTTTAGAAAATTTAGTTTGATTTTCGATTATATATTCATTGATACAAATTTTTTCACATTATTTTTCATTAGATTTTTACTTGGTTGTCATTTTTTTATTGATTAATCTTTTTATTCCCATCCTGAGAAGAATATTGGCCTAATTTTTCAATTATTTATAAGAATACTTCATGAGAGATACATTGGAAATGTTAACCAAGTGAAAAAATCATGATATCTTGTAAAATTTATAACTATAAAAAATAACTTTTAAAATTATTGAGGAATTGTAATACATGATCCCTTTATCCAAATACAAACTTTTACATTGATCCTTCTTAGCTCATGGAATCCATGAATGACCTTGTTAGGATTGTTCCAAATTACAAGCTAAAGTTATCTCTTCTTATCCAACCCTTTTTTATTCTTCATGATATTAAAACGTTAATTTGTTGGGGTGAAATAATTTTTATTAAAAAGGGATAATTTTTAATGAGGAGATATAGGGAGGTACTTAATTATGTTTTGGGGATTCAATTTATGATTTAATTAATTTTATTTCATTGTTTATCCCTCTTGTTAAAAAAATGGGTTATTCTTTAGAAGGTGAAAAATAACCATTACTGAACTGATGGTATTAAGACCATATAGAGTTAGATGTTAAATGTTGGACTTATCCTGAGTGAAACTTCAAAAAAACAAAAAAAATGGGGGAATCATTCATTATTATTACTTTTCATATGCATTAGACACTTTCTGTTGGTAGTGGGGAATGATGTTAATTTTGGGATGAGATTTTCTTTTCACTTTACATATGATTATCACACATTTTTCTTTTATCACAAGCTTCATTTTGTTCATTGATTTTATTATGACATTACCCACCTACCCATCAACCTTATATTCATTTGATCCTTAGTGTAAATCCCTAGTACTTTTAATGTTATTTTTATTTACATAGGATATTTTCAGTATCCAATGAAACTGTATGGCTAGGAGCATATATTAAAGGTATGAGAACAACTACACTTTAAAATTTTTACATTTTGTGATGAGAGTAAAATTTTATTATGTGTTCGATCATAAAACATTGCATGGTAAATTAAGTAAATGTTTAAAGATGATGGGTGAAGAGAGGAATGAATTGAATAGAACCTAATAATAAAGGAGGGATGGTATCCTAGGGGGAATGTGTCTCTGAGACTTAATTAATTTATGTTACATAATAGTTTTATTTATATGATATTATATGATTTTCACTTATTAAGATTTATGGGTCCTTCATAATCATTATTGATAAGCACTTACTGGGGTAAAAGAATTTAACTTGGTGGGATTGATTTGAAAATCCTTAATTGAATATGAATTTGTAACATGATTTTCAATGATTTATACATCTAGTTTCACTATATGCCTTGATTTTGTGATTTTTTATACAGTTGTAAAATTCAAATACTTTTGATATTCTTATATTAAAAATCTAACATTGTTGATATTTTAGATCATTGATTATTATATCATCATGTGAATCATAGAAACAAATATTGATAGAAATGACCATAGATCATTCATGTTTTAAAACTCATCTCAAACCATGAATTGATTATGTGACAAATGATTTATTATTTGAACTAAAATTAAAATTATGAATCTACCTGCTGAAGTCAACCTTTCAAACCCCAATGATTTCACCCTAGAATTTCAATCCCTAAATCATGGATGATTCAAACACTTGAAGACCATATTTTTTAATTAAAATAATAAAACCATACTCTTGATATGATATTTAACGATATACCATCATTTGGATAAACCTCAACCCATTCATGATATGAACTAAATTAAATTCTTGAAACTGTTTTGACTATTTCTATTTTTTTCATTCTAGACTTTTCAGGAGGTATAAGTCCCTTTTTCTTAGTTTTGTTCTTCTATTACTTCATTTTTGTTTTCCTTTTAGCTTTATCTATTAAATATTTACCCATGATTCTAAATTTTATTTATTTAAAATACACCTATCATTAAGGTTTTTTTATTCTCATCTAAAGTAAGTTGTTTTAATTTCTATTAATTTTAATTTTTAATATTCTTATCATGTTTTCTTCTATTAATCTTTTTTCTCTATGCATGATGGATTCTTTATCCACCATGAATGGATAAATATATATGGGTGAGGAATCAATAGTAAATAGATGGGGTTCAAATTAATTATTAATATGAACCTGGAAAATTTAAATGGTTATGAATTAGGATGGAAATCATTCAATTCATATGATTTTTCATGAACTTGATCTAGGTACTTTATATTATGAAACTGAATCTTGTTATGATATTTGTGTTATAAACAACAGCTTTAATTTTTTTTTCAAATTTAAGGGTTTTAATCAATGAATGTAAATTGGTAATTCATTATAGACCAATGGATTGTTATTTATTTAGGCAGAATCAATTAATTTGACCCAAAGAAGTTTACACTTCTTGGAGAACATTTTTCCCATAACATTTATATTTCCCTATTGTCAAATTGATGACATCATTCAAAGAACTCCAATGAAATTAATACTAAAACCATGTTGAGTCTATAATAATTCAATCAGACTACTAAGTTTATATTTTCTTTCCCAAATCAGGGTTACGAGTCAACACTATGTGACATTATGAAGTCTCAATAATCCTTATTTTTTCATATGGGGTCAATCACTTCCCTTCCAATAATCTATTAATATTCACAGTAGGATTATATTATGTAAAAGTAATAAATTTATAAATTTGGTCAACCAATGAGGATGTAACAACATCATGAAGGCCTATCAAAACCCCAGGAGTATAATTATCCTATGCATAACCTTGAGATGGCTACAGTGGTATTTTGATTTAAAAAATTGGGTTTTCGTCTAAATGGTGGTAAATTTTACATATATGTATAATAAAAGTTTGAAGTATAAATTTACTCAAAAATAGTTAAACATGCAGAAGAGAAGATGAATTGAACTAATGAAGGGTTATGATTACTCATTTCACTATCATATAGGAAAAAATACATAGTTGATTTTTTTATTTAAAACATAATTTATAAGTAAATAAATGATTTTTTAAACATGATATATTAGTTAATGATTTAATGAATATTGGATAAGAATTTTTATATGCATAAAATCCTTCTCTATTGGTTCAAGTGTCAGTGTATTCATATTTCTCAAAAAGAATAAAGCATGCTCAGAAAAAAGACTGTGGTTTGCAAGAAGAGATAGATTTGGAAAAGAATAGTAAGTTTTCCCATGTTTAATATTTATAGAGAAAGTGTTATGAGGATTGGGAAATGGTTATGTATACCAAATGATTTTCAGTTGAAGAAATAATTGTTGAGTGAGGCCCACATATCCCCATTTTTTCATCCTAGAAGTACTAAGATGTATAGTGACCTTCAAGAATATTATTATTTAGATTGAATAAAGAGAGATATTTTTTATTTTACCATGAAATGATTGAATTTTTAATAAGTTAAAGATAAAAAAACTACCAAAGTCGATTCTTCATCATTTTCTAGTGCATGATTGGAAATGGGAGAATAAATACATTAATTTTGAGGTGGGATTAACAAATATATCTCTAGGTAATAACATTATTTAGTATATTATTGATATATTGAATAAATATATGAAATTTTACCCTATTTTAAATAGTATTAATTTATAAAATGTTTATAGAATTTATCATAAAGATCTATTTAAATTACATGGAGTACCTATCTCAATTATATCTGATCATGATACCATATTTACATTCAATTTTTTGTTAATGAAATAATAATTCATTGTGTATTGAATTAAATTTCAGTAAATATTTTCCTTAATAATCCAATGGATAGTTAGAGAGAATAATTCTGATTTTGAAGATAGTATTAGGGCCTTATAATTGTATTACAATGTATTTTAGTATTGTTACATTTAATTAGTAATTTCTTTATGATAACAGTTTTCATTCTAGTATATATATGGAATAATTTGTGGAATTATATGGAATGTGGTTTCAATCTCTAGTATTTTGGGACAAAGTAATTGAGAGAAATTTTTTATGGACTAGAATTGTTAGAATAGGTAGTTGAGAGGGTAAATATGATTCCACACCATTTTAGGGTAGCTTATAGTCGGCATACGAGTTTTTTATATAACCATAGGAGATATATTTTGTTTGAGGTAGGTGACAAAAATTTTTATAAAGTCTCTCCATAGAGAGGTGTTATGGATTTTACCAGAAAATGAAAATTAAGTTCATGGTATATTGGTCTATTTGAAATTATAGGAAATGAAGGATTCTATACCTACCAAGTAGACTTAACTTTCAGTTTATCTCAGGTAAATGATGTGTTCCCTATTTCATTGTTAAGGTAATATATACCTGATACATCTCAGGTTTTGAGCCCTGGAGTGGTATAGTTAAAAGATAATATCTATAATGAGGAAAGTCTAGTTTATATTATAGATCATAGAGATTGGGTATTGAGGAATATAATGACTCTTTTGGTCCAGGTTTTGTGGATGAATCCCATGATATAAAAAGAATCATAGGAATTTGAATATGTTATTAGGAAAAATATCCTCACTTATTTTTAAGTAATAAAATTATGTGGACACAATTTTTATAAGGGAGAGAGGATATAAAAACCCAATTAATTCATGAAATAAATAATATTTATGATTTATAATTATTCATTTTAGTTATTCATATTCAACTTATTTTTATAAATATTTTTATATAATTTTTTAATCAAAAACTTAATAATTTTTTAACTAAGTTATTTATTCCATGCATTACATGGTTTTATTTAAAATATGAATTTATTATTTTTTTAATATGAAATTGATAAAATTAAATTAATTTTTGACTTCAAATTTTATAAATTATCTTATTTTTATTTTTAATTTTTTCATAAAATTTGATTTTTAGGTGAATAGTGATAAATATCTATTTTACAAATATAGTAAATTTAATGAAATGATTATGACATAAATCAGGAATTAAAAATATATAAAAAAGTTTTATCAATAATATATGTATTTTAGGATTATGATAAATTATTTAAAAGTATTTTGTTGAATTTTGAAACACATGATTGACTTTTTGTGACTTAAATTATATTTTAATCTAATAAAAACTATATTGGGTTATTTGCATTTAGTTGAGTGGTTGGAAGATTTAATTTAGTTTTTTGTTGATATAAATGTATAATAACCTTAGTTATTTTAATAATAGTCTAATAAATTCATGGTAACCACCATGAATTAGGATTGATTTTCCAAAATAAGTATAAATTCATTTTTATACATAAAAATAATTTTTTCTAAAAATGTGTTTTATGAATTTTTTTACTTAGATTAGAATTAATTTCTAATAATTTTAGGAAATGAATTTTTTAAATAGTATTCCCATTTTTTAACCACAATATTCAAATTATTTAATAATTTCCATTTCATTTTCAGTTCTAAAGAATAGTTACCTTGGTAAAAGTTTTTCATCATATTTAGGGTTAAAGAGGAGGTAAACTAAGAACTAATGATTCAAATATCAATAAATCATTACTAAATATAATTTTTTGTTTTTATTTTTTCCTTAAATTACCCTATATTAATAATTGGAATAAATTATATCCACCTTCCATGATAAATGCATTTATTGTATTTACAAGTTATTAATATTTACAAAGGGGCCACTCGTCTCACTTCTAAAAGGGAACTTCTACTCCTCACTTCTCCACACACTTTGAGAACCCTATATCAATAAATATATATCCAAATATCTCCCTAATTCTCTTAACAATTTTCTATAGATACTTTTCTTACCAAAATACTAATCCTACAAAGCTTAAGGCGTATTCCAAAGGATGATATCCAAGGAGGAGGTATAAATCTTAATACGATTATTTCATGTTTATTTCATATTGTAAATTAATTATTTCTATTATAAACCAGTTTATATAACTAAATTAGTATATTAAATATAATTAAATGTTATCATTATGATTTAATTACAATATTATACCACATTTCAATGTTATGGGAAATAAAAATGTCAATCGTGCTTATGTATGGACTACCACCTCCATAAAGTGATGTGATTCATTTTTCGAAACTGCCTAACAAGGATCGTTATAAAGATATATTTAATAGATATATTTTATTATTCTCAAATAATTAATATTAATCAAATGAAAAATATTTTATGCCTTCTAACCCTCCTGTCCCTTGGAAAATTGAAACATCACTCATGTGTATGTGTCAACTACTGCCTCTATGAAGAAATATAATTCATTTTTTATCACCAGGTCACATGGAGGGTAATAAATAAGTATTTAATTAATAAATATAATATTAATTATTTTATTATTATTCTAGAATGGTAAATATTTATCTTATTTATTTTATTTTTGTTTATTGGAAAAATTAAAATTTTGTTCATGTGTATGCATGAACCAACGCCTCCATAAATGATATATATCATTTTCTATTAAATCCTTTCATAGATGGTTATAAATTTATATTTGAAGGAAAAATTATAAAATTATAGAATTTTTAATATTATAGAGATGTTGAAACCATCAAACCTATCATGAAGCATGAAAAAAATGAATTAATTTTATATCCCTTATATGATTTCAAACATTAAATTTCATAAATAATAATATACCAAGGATAGATATGTTAATTTTATTTGGATACTAGCCTATATATTATTCATATTTCACAATACTTGAGGTCATTTATATATAAATAACCATACTAAACCATCCTCAACTCATTTAAATAGTAATAATCATCCTTATAACCTTGGAAATAAAGACATAAGAAAGGGCTGAGCTCAAATGATTTGTTGTGGATGAATAAAAATTTCATTAAGGATGAGTTCATGGGAATAATTAAAAACATGATAATAATAGTTATATCATAACATCATGATTTATGAATATAAAATATAAGTGATCCTAAATGTACATGTTGTATAAAATTAAATCCACAAAATATCAACAAGGAAACATAATAGATATAACATGGTTTAGAATAATTTATGACAAACCATGAATCATGATATGATAAATTCATAATGAATGACATCATTTACTTATGGTACAAAAAATGTTAGAGAGAAACATTAATTTCATAATCCACATAATGATATTATAAGATAATAATTTAGAACACCTTTCAAATATCACACATCCATTAGTATTGGGAAATATTACTTCTATGAGACAAACCATCAGTTCTAATGCTTAAGAGAAACTAAAACATACTCATGGATACATTATATCATGAGATATAAAATTTCAACCAATTCATTGGATGGATATAATGGACCCATCCATCCCAGGTTTATAACATAACCACCCATCATTGGTTTATAATGGAGCAACCCATGCTTGGTTTATAACCAAATTTTCAGTCCTTTTTTTACAAAATAACCACCCATCACTCATCCATACATATGTGTGACACTTAAAAATCGTGAAATTTTTACAAAATAAACAAACCATTTAAATAAAATGAATTTCATAAAAAACTGAATGGAAATTATTGAATTTTTATAAAAAAACCCTAGAAATAAAATGGCTTTCATAAAACAACCAAAACGTATAAAATACCATCATGAAAAAAATCATATGATAATAAAAACATGATCACCCAAAATAATCACATTATAAAAAATATATATAGGGTGAAATATGAAACATAACACCATTGGAGGTATATCATTTCAAATATAATGAAAGGTAATCACTAAAGGATATTTTTTAAAACCTTTTTTATATATCATTGAAAAATTCATAGTTATGAGTCTCATTTTTAAAAAACATACTTAATTTCTTTTAAAAAATGAAAATAACACCATTCAAGAAAATTTAATTGGTTTAAATGCACTTTTTTAAATAAATAAAAAGATAAAATCATTTAAAGTTAAATTTTTTGGAAAAATAAAGTACAAATAAATAATTAAATAACTAAAAGAAAGGTAATTGAGTTACCAATACCCTTACCTTTACCCTTGATTTCCTTTAAATTACATTAACCTCTTTTACCCTTTATTTCCTTACAAATTCATTAACCTTGTTGGATAATTGATATTTCCATAGAAATATCCATGCAACTAAAGGTATTAATCTTACGTAGTGTGGTTAAGGGATTAAAGAAGTGGTAGTGTGTTATACTAGGAGAAAAATTGTAAATTTTAGATGAATTACAAATTAGGGTATAACATTAGATTTTTGAAGTAGAATACATTAATTATAGAATAAAAGTGAACTTTTTCAAAACACTCACAATTTTTTAATAATGTCATGACACTATTCAAGGGATATTGGCTCAAAAATGGAAAAAGGTGGAGGATAAAGTGGGAATGGGTCAAAACTCAACTGAACTACTCATTTGAAAACATTATTTTTTGTAGGTTTTGGTCTTTTATCCTTACTAAAATATTTTTTAGCATTTTATTTTTTGTCAGGGTAACTTTTTTTAACCATAGTAATTAATTTTATAATAAAAATTAAAATTAAACTTATTAAATATTTTAAGTTTATTATTTAAAATTTTATATAATCTTATAATATCATGTTCATAAATTTGGGAAAAATATATTTTCAAATAAACGTACTTAGTCACATTAAAATATTTTTTATAAAACTAACGTTTTTTAGGTTGAACCACTGAGATCTAAGATCCATAAAAAGCTGGTACCTAAAAAATTATTAATGAAAAATAAAAAAAATAGAGGCATCTGATACAATAAAGTTTATAAACACTGGAGTGAACTACCCCATGCATATCATCACCCACTAGTGATGTGAAATAGTTAGGAGATCTGAAGGACCACATCATGCTTTTTTCTATAATTTCAATTCTGGATAGAGAATTTATCAACTCTTTTGATTATATATACACATGTGAAACATTCAAATTTAGATGATTGGTGTGATTAATACAATAAATTAAAAGAGAAAGGAGCTTTGATGGTACATTCTAGGTTCACACCTTCCTGTACATGACTGTGGTTTTAGATCCATATTCAATATAGAGTTTGGGCCTTTTAAAATGGAAAACATTATTGATGTCAAGAATCATCCCCTATAACTTAGCTTTATATGAATATCCAAAACCAATATAATGGTGGACACATACTTTGAAAAAAACAACTATGGTTCAGAAAATACCTCCAAAACCCAAGGGTCTTGGAACTCCAAAGTTCGTACCATCCACCTTGAATTTAATCTAAGAATAAATTGGTGGAATCTTTCTCAAATATTTAAGTACCAATGGTTGTTTGGTTCAAAACAAAACTACCAAAAGTTGTAGCATTTTAAGATCAGACAAAGTGTTGTGGATTCCTCCCATTTTAACTCTTGCAGTTGAATAAACCTCCTTGTGCATTAAAATTAAGACAGCAATAGTTGATGGAACATGAATCTTCTCACACTGTTCTGTATGAGTAATAAAGTCCAGGTGGTCTGCCAACTTCCTACCTAAACCCAAATCTAATCCAAAAATCCAACATAAATATTTCCACAGTTCCTGTAGAAAGTCACAATTAATTTCTATTTTATGCTATGTATCTTAAACTCTAAGTTAGAGATAGAATTCTGAGATGATGTGCTATCCATCTTTCATTAGTTGGTCATGCGTCGGTATCCTATTTTTCCAGTTTCACCAAAATATGTTCCTCAAAGGATGAATGAAGTGTTCCTTCAACTTTGATAGCTATGAGGGAATTGTGTTGATTCTATGACTATCCATATTGTAATTTTCAATTACATTAAATTGATCATTGGTGGTTTGCTTCTAGACAAGAGTCAGTATGTCTATTATGGTATGAATCTAAATTTCAACCATGACCTGCATTGTTTTCTGGTTTAAATTTATATATATAATAAAATTATTATCATTACTAATTTTATTGAGATTAACTTATTTTTTATAAATTCAATGAAATTAATGATTATTTTAAGGAAATAAAAAATCAAATATCACCATGAAAGTACTTCATTCCAGGGAAATACCAAAAACAGTTTTTTATTAAACAAAATTTTAATTTAGTTCTAAAAATATTGGACATAGGATTTATAATCTCAAAAAATATATTAAAATTCAAAGTTTTATTACATAAATACATATTTTATTACTTAATAGATTTATTATAATTTTAGGATATTCTTATATAATGATAAAACATTATAAATTATAATTTCCAAAAAAACTATAATTTTCATTGAAAAATAAATCTTTTCAAAAAATTGAAAAATACATGGTAAGTAAATTATGATGTGAGGAATTCCAAAATTAATTTTATTTCACCAAATTTAAATTCTAAAATTTATAAATTTTTCTTTCAAAATAAAATATAGTATAAAGAAAATTACTTTTATTAAAAATGAAATTTTTGAATAATAACTGATATTAATTATTATCTTCTAAAGCTAAAATATTTTAATGGTTTACTATCCTTGTGTTTATTATAGATTTATTAATAATTTTATTATAATATGTTTTGGTTTGTTTAAATTGGGTGCTGCTTATAACACAAGTTATCGAACATGGAGGTTATTTAACGTGTAAAAAACTCACGTCGTTACATTCTAAAACCCTTAAAAATAATTTGTTCCTCAAGATTTTATTACATTGAAAAAAATAAGTAAGGGTAATTTTTAACATTAAATCCTATGGTTCCTAGGTATCTTTTTCAAATTTTATATTTCTCTATATAACTTTGACCAAATGAGTGGTCTTGTTCTGTAGTACATTTTTCATTGATCAATAATTTCCACATGTTATTCCTCATATTAGAGGTCATGTTCACTTTTAATGGATTAAAAGTTTAGTACATGTAAACTATTTGGTATTTAATTCCCCAAAATAGATTCATGGAATGCATAATTTACTTGGGAGAGTTCATGTGGGTGTGGTTGGTGGTTAGATACATCCATAACATGATCAAGGATCTCAAAGGAAAAAATATACCAAGGGTTCATCTTCCCTTTCTTCTCAAATCTCATAACGCCCTTCCAAATAGATATTCAAATGAATGACTTGTCACTAAATTTGAACTCTATATCTCATTGATGATTATCTTCATAACTCTTTTGTACACTTTGTTCCAATTTCATATTTCACTGAATTGTTTGAATATTCTCTATTATTTCTAAGATAAGGTTAGGATACATCAGTTCCCTCTCTTTAACTTCATCTCATCAGGTCAGAGTACTAAAGACCATACCATAAAAAAGACTCGCATGTATCCATCTGAGCGCTAGAATGGAAACTATAGTTATATGAGAACTTTATGAGGGAGTTTTGATCCCCACATCCTTGGAAATTCATCAAACAAAATCTCATCATATCCCTTACAGTTGAAATTATTCTCTCAAGATAACCATATGTTTGAGGATGATTAAAAATGTTAAAACTCATCTCTAAATTTAAATATAATAGTTTTTTAAATATAAATCTATGTTTGATAGAATATGCAATACAAAATACCTAACCCAAACAAATAATTATTACTTAAATATGATTGTTTTAACCTTTTAATTAATTTTTTTTGATATAGGTATGATTAACTAATTTATGAAATATATATATATGTGTATATATATGTATATTATAAATATATTGATAAACTATTTTTAAATAATCAATCATGTTTTTGTACTGACATTTTATTCTCCAAAATTTGTTTTCTTAAAAAATGATTTTTATTTCCTATAATGAAAAAATATTATAAATATTTTATAAAAAATTTATAGTATGTATTTAATAACATCAAATTATTTTTATATATTATCATATAAAAATTAACAAGGGGTGAAATTTTGTGATTTTTCAAAAAATATAGATTGTTTTAGTGAATAGTGAAAAGTATCATTTTTATGTAAAAATGTCATTCCTTTTTTATAAATTACTTAATTTAAAAGCATATTTATTATTTTAAATTAATTTAAATTTAAATATGTATTATTTATTTATATTTAGGTCAATTAATTACATTTATATCATCTTTATACTAGATTTTATTTTATATTTATTTTTAGGATAAAAATGCATTTTTCTAAAAACTGTTTTAAATTTCATAATGTTTCTCCATTATAGTTAGTCAAAATAACCACTACAGAGAAATGATTTAAATTAAATATTTATATTATATTTAATTATTTAAAATCATATAATTATAATTATAAGTAGTAGTGTTAAATAAAATTAATCTTATCTTTGAAAAATATATTTTTTCAGAAAACTGTTTTCCATCTTGTTTGGGGGTTTTATTTGAAATTAAATTCTTCCACCTCTATGAAATAATTTTTATAAAATGGATTCCATTTTTTAATAATATTAATTAATATTAGGTAATAATTTTAACTCAGTTTTTTGGATAATACGAATAGTAATTGTAGTAAATATTTATCACCATCGTGAAAAAAAAATAGGTTAATTTTGGATAAAAATAATTTAAAAAAGACTAGAAAAAATTAATCCTAATATAATGAATATTAATCTTTAAATTTAATTTAAATAATTATAATATTTATTCTTTTTTGTTTTAAATTTATAAAATATTGAGTATTCAATTTGATAAAAAGAATATTTTGATAAGATAAAACACGAATTTTAATTTTGAGTAATATGAAATTTCAATTACGAAATTCATTTTTTTGAATTAATTTATTTTTAAAATGTATAATATTTTAATAAAAAGTTTTTATTAAATAATTTTTATTAAGTATAAATGATCATATAATTTTTAGGAAGATTAATATAAATTTTATAAGGGCCAGAAAACTACTATTGTCAAAAAAACCCAACGTTTGTCAATAAATGTCAGTTCTTATTTTAAAAGTTAATATTAACATTTTAAAAAAAATATTTGGATGAAACTAATATTATTATTGGAATAAAAATTAAAAAATTATCCAATTATTAATTTTTCATAGTTTTCTAACACAATCAATTTTTTGGGTAAAAATTAAATTCTGTATAAATATACGGTTCATATTATGACATCATGATGACATAAAAGTGATGTAAAAAATGTTTTAACAAAGATCTAAGATAATATAAATTTTTAACCTTTAAAATAATGCGTTTTTAATTTCATTTTATTAATTTTATAAATCCTTTATCAATCATCCAAAACCTATATTATATTTTCTATACTTAAAATAATTTCTTTAAGAAAATGACTCACTTACACATCAGTAGGGGTAATATTTTAGAAACATAAGACCTTTTCCATTTTAAATAATGAAATCCACCCATTTTTGGTAGAAAACATGGGTAAACCCTTGTTAATTATTATAGTTTTGGTTATTTTACTATATAGAGTCCAAAACCTATGTTTGGGAAATAATAAAGACGCACCCTCTCTTTTTCTATATAAAACCACACAAGATACTCATTATATTCACTAAAAACCCATTTATCATCTCTTTAATATTCCCTTACCTCTATATATTCCTCCCAATGTTCCCCTAAGCTCTCAAAAATCTCTTCTAGAGCTTTTGGGAATCACTCTCTCAAGGTAAGGGATTTCTCTATTCTTTTTATTCAAAAACCTATTTTATCTCATCCCTCTTAGTTCCCATTTGTATCTGTCTGGTTATATTTTCCTAAAACCCTATTATTTTATATTTTATTAACATTTATTCAGATATCACTTTCCACTCTCATTAATCACTCCCATGAACCTTTATGTACACCTGTTACTATGTTGAAATTTCGTAAGGGATCTCGCACACCTTTTTATTCAGGAATCAATATCATGTTATGCCTATTAAATTCCATTTTTTCATGATTGGGGTATATTTTTATACGAACATATTAATTCCATTTTTATTTCCATGAGATGATAGACCCTTTTCCCTTTCATTAATCCCTCCCATTATCTTTTATGTACACCAGATACCATGACGAAATTTAGTATGGGATTTCTCTCTTCTACTTTTTCAACAACCTCTTTTATGGTATGATTATTAGATTAAATTTCTTTTTTGGGAATGATTTCCTATAACCCCTTAAATTTTTTATGACCATTTTATTACATATCCCTTTCACTATCATTAATACATTCTAATGAAACATTATATACACTCATTACCATGCCGAAATTTAGATGGAGATCTCCTAGTCTTCTTTTTATTCATGCACCTCTTCTATGTCATGCCACTTATGTCCCAATTGTTCTTGTTTGGGTATGTTTTTATAGATCCCTATAACTATCCTGACGAATTATAAATTATGAGAGACCCGTTTTACTTTCCTTAATCCCTCCTATGAAACTTTGTGTACAACTATTATCATGTTGAAATTTAGTAAGAGGCCCCTTTAACTATCCTGAAACTATTATTATGAATCCTTGAGTATTTTTGTTATGCTACTAAAATTCCACCATGACTTTCCATACCAAAAAATCATATATTTAATACCCATAACCATTTACTATCAAGTTTAGTCATCATTATGCACTTATACTTCAATGATTGGGTTATTACATGTATTTATTCCACACTCTTTGATTGTGGAATAAAATGTGATGATAAATGTTTCCATGTTGTGTGATCAATTTGGAACAATTAATTATGGGAATGAAATTAATGTTACATGTGTGACTATAATCATATAGCTCTCCAATGCATTGGATAATGTTTTAGTCTCATGAGACTTCATACAACGGATTAGCTAGTGAACCTAATGTATCACAAGACTTTATCCATTATGATGTCTTAGTGTTTATCCTTGACCTATGTTTTTGATTCCATGTTTAAATTTGTTTCAACATTTATATATTTATTTTATTTTATCATTATTTATCATGCCTCATTGTTCATGTCCATATTTGTCACCCATTTTATATTCCATTAAAATACATATTCTCTAACATGTAATACTTTCTTCTTATTATACCATATTTATTTTCCTACTATGATCTATATCACAGCTCTATCTTATGCATTTCCCCAGGTTATCCCATGCATTTTTAAGAAATAAAGAATATTATGATCATGTTATGAAATTTTTCAAAAATATCGATGTACCACATATTTTAAGTTGTTATGTAATGTAAATAATTCCCAACGACACTAGAATTCTCAATATTTTGGGTTTTATTATGTGTAATATTATTTAATACATATTGATTTAATGTGTAATAATGAGAATGGTTTTCATAATTGGTATCAGATGAAATTTTATTTATTTTTTGGATTAGGATTAGAAAACTCTAGTGAAATACATAGGAATAAGACTAAATATAAGAATACATCCCTAAATCTTGGTAAAGTATATAGTTTGTGGTTTTCATGAAAATACATCTCAGACTATATAATACAAGTGTATGTGGCTCTATCATAGATGTACCTTGGGGTAAAACCCAAAGAACACTCATTTGGATAGACTCGATAGGAAACTGGTTCATGAAAACAGACCTTACTGCACACCCTGTTTGACACTCTAGGGGAATATACTTTGGTTATTTCACAAGCTCATTATGAACAACTATTAAGGGAAAAATTTCTATAATATTATATGTTAGGAAATATATCATGGATAAGATATATTTTTTCCTATAAATAAAAAAGTTTTGGAAATAAATGTCACTTATAAGTTATCCCATAAATTTTATTGGATTCTAGATCATGTGATTAATAGTTTAAACATACCCATCCCTAATTTTCCCTTTGTCTGGTTAATGGATAGAAATAGGAAAAATCAATTAAACAACCAATGTGATGGGAAATGTAATGACTCAAAAAATGAGATTTATATCAAGATAGGGGGCTCAAGTAAGATGTATTGTGATAATGCCAAACCAAATATAAAAATTCATAATTAACAACTATGAAGTATTTTAACGTCCAATGAAATAAAATAAGAGGATGAAAAAGTATCAAGAAAGTTCATCTAATAATATTGATAATGGAAATAAGATTCAATATCCTACATATAAAAAATGTGGGAAGAGACACCAAGGGACATTCCCCAATGGAACTCAATGGTGTTTTATGTATGTAAAGTGGGAAAAAAGTAGCTAGTTTCCCTAAAAAATAAAGATTTTGATTGAAGGAAATAAATTACATCCTAAATCATCCCTTCTTTGTTAAATTTATTATGAGTGGATAATATGGTGATTATCTAAATCAATTCCATAATATAAGGGTTAAACCATATACTAAGAACATACGTAATGGAAATCATTGTAGTGTAAGGATTAAAATATTTATGGATCTATATTTGAGAATTATGTTGAAGTAGTTGTTTATCAAAGACATTATAGATTTAAGAATCATGATATATATAAGGATTTTAAAATATTTGTGTTTATTTAAGGATTTTAAACATATGTTTAATAGTACTGATAAACTATAATGCGTTTTTAGTGATAAATTGTTATTTTAGAAAACACACTATTAAGGGATTGATAACGCTTATATGTGTTTGATGTGAGGATAAACATAGAGTCTTGGGATGGTATATATAAGTCTAATATTATATTTAAAATAATATTTTTTAAGATTTATGTTATTGAAGTTTATTATGTGGTATCACCCAAATTTACCCATGTTTTTATGGTCAAGTGGTTGCTTGTAGAGTAGATTGGGTTGTCGAATCCTCAGAGACCTAATAATAAACATGTAGACACGTACATTATGTGGAATGTTTTTTGATATTAAGTGGATAAATTTTGGTCCATTTTAGATGTATTTAAAAGAGAACTAAGAGATATATAGGAATTAAAATTATGAGAAAATTAGTTGAGCCTAGGTTATTACTTGGGGTGGATTGGATTAATTCCTTTTTAAACATTTAAATTTCATTAACTTGGGAAAGGTTCATTCAATGTAATCAATGTAACTAACCACATAATTTTTTAACATCTTCACACACACATTATAATCATTTATACACATGTAGGGTCGTATTAATGAGCTCTCCTAGGTAAAGGATCTTATTAGCACTTGAAAATTATGGCGATAAAACTCAATAAGGAAGACAAAGAGAAAATATCATTGGATGAAAAAATCAAATAAAAGAAATTGTTAAATTATTATTGAGTAAAAAATAACACCTAATCAATCCCCTTTAAACTCACTTAGATCAACCCATAAGAGGTTTATCCCTACATTTATTCTATTCTATCAATGGAAGTGGGAAATATACTCATGAGGGTGGAATTGAAGAAGAGAAAAACAATTATAAAAATATAAATAATCACTCCCCCATTTTGTGAATAATTTCACAAGGTTTAGTGTGATTAAATTAAGATCTTAAGGGAAAAATATCAAAAAAAAATAGTAATAGAAAAAGAGAATATTAAGATCTTTTATTAATAAGATAAGGTAATTCAAGAAACTTACAATTGATGAAATGTGATTACAACATCAAATTGGTAGCATAACATTAAAATGAAACAAATATCAAATATGATCAACCCCTTCACCACCAATAACATAAATAGTTATTTTTGAAACATTGGGTCAATCATTCAATAGTGTAAGTCACCTCAATTAATGTTAGTAGGCCTAGGATGGAGGAATGTTAATGGAGAGGATACTTTTCCTCTATTGAATGGAAATTGTATCCAACTTGCATCCACCAATAACAATCATCTAAATGACCTTATAAATGTATGGATTGGGGTGGTCCATAGAAGAAAAAAATTAATCTCTGGACATCCCCTAACATCTGGTAAAATAATTCTTGATTTATTTGAGGATTTCCAGATATCATTGAAATGTTAGGATGTTTTTATAGACCTCAAAATATGGACCAGAATTTCATTATAAACTTGGGTCATTTGAAAACCCATTCGAATGTCAGACTCCTCACAAGAAACAGTTTAAATAAATGTTATCCATGATTTCCTCTATCTCAAATTCAAATTTTAGAATCATTGGTATTGTATCTTATATCCAATAGTAATTTATTAGGGTGTTATCTAATTCACTTTGACCAGAATTTTTTTGGTTAAAAACCCACTTTGGTGGTCTTCCAATTTGAATCTTTAAGTGATCCAAATCATTAATTATTCTATATAGCATATGGGACTTGAAAATAAAATAAAAATAGAAAATCAAGATCATTTTTTTGTTTTATAATTTATTCAAATATGTACCAAGTAATAGTGTAGATTAAAAAAGAATTACAACGATAATATGAAATATTGTTCAAATTTTAAAATGCACTAAAAATTGTGTTTATGAATAATAAAGAACATGGATATTATAATATAAAATATGAATATTATCCGATTTTAGTGGTTAATCACACCCCCCAACTTGAGTTTTTCTAGTCCCGAGCAAAAAGTATCTCAAAAATATAAAATTCAACTTTCCTTTTCCAAAAACATTTTAACACACGTTGGTCATCAAAAGACCTCATACCAAACAATTATAAAACTCATCAAAATCATTCATTACAAGGTAGGTTCAAAAGCATATCCCAAGTAAAGCTCATACAACCGAGCATCATCTCAAGTTTACTCAATCTATAAAAATAAATTTTCCTCAAATAGATATATAATTCCCAGTAATGGTTCAGAAAATTATGGAGTAATGATATCCATGTGCTGAAATATACACATTTGGTCCGTCCATTTCATTACGCACAATTAAATTTTTTTAATTTTTTTTTAATTTTTTTTAATTCTCATGTTAAAATTAAAATGATCACAAAACCTATTACATTTCTTATGATACCCTAAGAACTCTAACCAATACCCAAAAATCCAAATGACGTGCATTTAATTTTTTATTAAATGGATTAAAATATCAGTGGTGGAAAATCAAAACGGACAACCGTACTTTCCAAAATCAATTCTCATTAACATAAAATTTCCTTAAAACAAAAATCAAGTCATAAAAAATTACTTTATATTCAATATCAGTGCATGTAATGTTTAATATCATGTTCAATGTTAATGTAATTTTTCCTTCCATGCATTTTTTATTCTAAAACATTTTATTTATTTATTTATTTTTATTTTATGCACATAAAAGGAATTTTTTATTTCACCTCCCCCCACATAAAATAACATTATCCCTAGTGTTTAATGAAAATAAAATTTAGAAGGGGATTGAGGTAGAGAGAAGGATTTATAAAAGTAATTTCACTGAACAAAGAAAGGAACAAAGTCACCCGGTGTTTGAAGTTGAATTTTATGTTTCTACAGATTACTTCTTTGATCACCAGGTCACTCGGAGAAACTTCATCAATGATGATAGTTTAGGATTAAAATATTTATAGAAATATGACCTAAAAATAAATCAACTTCATAATCACGTATATCTTACACACCAAAACCACAAGAACACAATATAAACCCTTTGAGGTTCCCCTAAGTAAAACAAATGAAAAAAGGAAAGTGAGAACATAAACCAGTTTATTATAGAACACCAAAGACCGATACTAGTAATATGTAAAAATTAAAATAAAAATTTATATATACATATATATATATAAATTTGAAAATATAAGTATATATATAAATACAATAGAATATGGAAGTTCCATAGGTCCTAGGCCAATGGAAGGTGCACTCCCATGTTTCCGTTTAGTCATGGGTTTGAATCCCACGGATTTACCCAATGTGAAGGGGATTCCCTAATGACCTACAGTGTATCCTTTTGAAAAAAATATTACATTTTAATTTTTTTATTTTTTTTCTTTTTCTTTTTAAATCCTAAAAACACAGAAAGAATCAAAAAATAAAATAAAAGCAATGCATAAGTCGGGCTACCTTCTAGAAATTTCTTAGTTTAATGTTATTAGATGGACATGAATCCCCCTAAATTACCTAATACCAACATTAGACATTTTATGGACCAAATTTTTCTCCACTTATACCAGATTAATATTGAGTATCTATTGGGTTTTGTGGGAAGGTTTTGAGATTGATTCATTAAAAATCATATAGCTCCTAGTGAATGGGATAATCCCATAAATATCTAAAAGTAACCATCCAATTTTTTTCTCATGATTTTATAGGAAATTAATATTCATCCTCTCTTGGCTAGGTTAAAGAGTGGAAGAAATGATATTAGGAAAGGTTTTATTTACCCCTAAGAATTTAAACTTGAGTGATAAAGGTAGATATCATATTGTTGTTCACTTTCAGTTGAAGGATGGGACTTTTTATTGAACTCAGTTTTATTTTCCGAATTTATTAAATGAATTGGTTCTTTGTGAAAAATAATTAACCACAAAATTCATAAAATAAATGTCAATAATGGGTATGGACTCAATGTTATTGATTTCACCAATATTATCCTTGATTAGTGATTCGATAAAATCATCAAAAGATCTATAATCCAGACACGCAATCCAAGATGTTAAATTACCCACTAGTGCATGTAGAAAATATGTTTCGTCTTCATTTAAACATTCATAAAAAAATTCCTTCATGTTCTTCAGGTCTACTAGATTCAAAGGTTTTTTTCTTCAGCATTTTCTTAATAAGTTTTTGTGTAACAAGAAACTTCTATCAAATATGACGAAGGTAAAACCTGAGTGGGAATAGGTTCCATAACTGTTTCAATGATTTGTAGTTATAAAATCAATCATTAAACCTCATAATTAATTCTCTCCATTTTCTGAAAATAATTTCTCAAGTAATGGTTAGAGGTTGGGCTAGAGAAGGGTTTAATCCAAATGTTCTCTTCCAGTAGGATAATTAAGTTGATGGAATTTTATAGGAGGATGTCCAGATTGGCTTTATGGGGATTGAAACTCATTATATGTTGGAATGTTTTGTAGAGAATATGATTTCAAACATTTTGGATGATTATTTGGTTGATTATCCCACCAATAGAAACCAGTATGGTCATTGTACATCAAACATCTTTTCGGGAACTCCATGTAGGGAGAGGTTCCCCAAGTATCGATTTGTTCAAAACGGATTTCTATAGGGCTGAAACTGGGGCTTAGAATATAGAATTTGGGTGATAAAATGATTCTAGTGTCTAAGATAACTTACTATGGTTACTAGAAATAGTGAAACAATTTGGTATCTTCCAAATTTACCCATGTTTTAAGGGTTAGTGGTCTCTTGTAGTGTAGCTTGAGTTGTCAAGTCCTCAGAAACCTAAGAAGAAACCTATTGACATGTACATTCTATTGATTTTTTTCTATGAAGTGGAAAACCTTGGGTTGATTTTAGATGGGTTTAAAATTGATCTAGTAGATCTATGTGAATTAAAATTTTGAGAAAATGAGTTGATCCTATGCTATTTCTTAGGGTGTATAGGATAAATTCCTTTTTAGAACATTTGAATTTCATTAACTTGAGAAATATTTATTCAATGAAATGAATATAACCTCATAACATAATGGTTTACACCTTTACATACATATGATAATAACCTATAAACATGGAGGATCATATTTATGAGCACTCATATGTAAAGGATCTTATTATCACATGAAAAGTGTGGCGATAAAATTTAATAAGGAAGAGGAAGAGAAAATATCATTGAATAAAAACTAAAATAAAATAAAATTTTAAATGATTAATGAGTATGAAATAAAATAAAATATAGCCCCTTTATAATCACTTAGATCAATCCATTATATGGATATCCCTCTATTGATAGTATTATATCAATGGGAGTGGGAAGTAGACTTGTGAGGGAGTATTTGAAGAAGATAAAAACTATAATAAAAAAACAATCACTCCATCATTGTGTGATTAATTTAACAAGGATTAGTTTGAAAAAGTTCACACTTTGAATAAATGGTATCAACATGAAAATAATAAGTACAGATAAATATAAGATGAAAAACTTTTATTTAGAAGCTAAGTTAATTCAATAAACTTACAATTGAGGAAATGTGATTACAATAAAAAAAATTGGCAACATAACATTGAAATGAAAAAAAGATCGAAGATGATCATATACCTCACCACCACTACCTTAAAAAGAAATTTTGAAGCCTCAGGTAGAGCCTCTAATAGTGGAAGTCACCCAAATTAATAGTGGTAGGCCCAGGTGGGTGTAAAATTAATGGAGAGGAGACTTTTCCACCATTGACCTGAAATGGCATCCATCATTCATCCACCAAACAGAGGTTCAAAAATTAACTTTTAGATGGATGAATTAGGGTGGAAAATAGAATAAGAAAATGAATATATGGATGTCTCATAACATATTTTAAAATATCATACCAATGTTATATTGGGATTTTGGGATATGGTCGAAATGGTGGGATATTTTTCTAGGCCACAGAATCTGGCCCAGAATTTCATCATCAACTTGGGCCATCTGAGACCCCACTTCAAAAATCAGAATTATCACAGGAAACAATTTAATTAAATTTTCCCTAGGATTTCCTCTATCTCCAGTTCAAATTTTTGATTCATTTTTATTGGATCTTTTCCACTAAAAGAATTTATTGGGCTGCTATCCAATTCACTTCCCCCATAATATTTTTAGTTTGAGGCCCACTTTGGTGGTCTACTAATGCAAATCTTCTAGTGCTCCAAAAAAAGGAATTGTTCATTATATCATGGGGGGCCTGAAAATAAAATCAAGAGCATTTTATTAATGAGTTGTTAAAATATGTACCACTTAATAGTGCACTTTAACAAAGAATTACAATCATAATGTGAACTATTTTTCAAATTGTAAAATTCACTGGAAATGGTGTTTGTGAATAATCAAGAATATGAATATTATAATATAAAAATTAATATTAGCCTCTTTTAGTGGCTAATCTCATCCCCAGACTTGTGTTTTTCTAGTCTCAATAAAAATATATCTCAAAAATATGAAATTTGAATTCCCTTTTCCAAAAAAATCTTTACACACAATGCTCACAAGAAAACCTCCTACCAAAAAATTATGAAACCCATAAAAAGAACATAATACGAGGTAGGTTCACAATAATATCAAAATCTCCATCCCATTCAATTTTACAAATTCATCACAACATTTAATCCAATTTCAATTAAGCAAGATGATGCGTTGTGCTTCACAATAGACATGAGTGTTCATCTTTATTCAAGGGATAAAAAATGTAAGCGCTAGGTGTAATAACATTTGATATTAAATAAGTATTCATTTTTTTTATTTATTTATTTATTTTCCATTTTAATTGAAATTGAACTCCATCGAGTCAACCCATGTAATGAGACTTTGTCGATGAATCTGAGGCTTAAACACATTAGGGAACCAAGTGAATCTCACATACTCTAGAATCATCACGAGTTTACTTAATCAAAAAATATCAAATCACCATAAATAGAGATAAAATTCCCAAATCTAGGCCAAAAAACTTTGGAGTCATGATCCCCATGTGCTGAAAGCCACACATTTTGTCATTCCATTGCTCTATGCATAATTGGTTTTTTTTAATAGTCATGTTAAAATTAAAATGATCACCAAACCTATTAAATTTATTATGATACCCCAAGAACTCAAACTAATACTAAAAAATCTAAAGGAAATCCATTTTTTATCAAATGGATCAATATATAAACAGTGAAAAATCACATTGGACAACCATAATTTCCAAAATCTATGATCATGAAGATAAAAAAAATTAAAATAAGAATCAAGGCATGAAAAAAATTTTGACATTAAATTTCAAAGAGTGAAATATGTATTTCAATTTTTAATCTTAAAGGAATTTTTCTTTACATTAATTTATTTTATTTTAAAACAATTTTTTTAATTTTTTTAATTTGTTATTCACAAAAAGTAATTTTTTATTTCACCTCCCTTGCAAATTAAAATAAAAATATCCTCAGTTTTTATACAAAATAAAATTTATTAGGGGATATATGTATAGAGGGGGATTTATAAATGGAATTTGAGTGACCAAAGTGATGAATATAGTCACCTAGTATTTGATGTTGAAGTTCATGTTTCTCATGATTACTCATTTTATCACCATGTCACTCAGAAAAACCTCATCAAAGATGATCGTTTTTGTTTGTTATCTTGAAATAAATATGACCTAAAATTAGATCAACCTCATCATCCCATAAATATTACACACCAAAACCGATAGAACACAATAGAAACCCTATGAGTTTCCCTTAACAAAAACCAATGATAAAAGGAAATGGAAAAATATACCTATTTATTATAGAACACGAAGTACTGATACTAGAAACATATTAAAATATAATAAAAAAATACTATATATATAAATTTTCAAAAATAAGTATATATATAGAGAAAATAGAAGATTTAATCACCATGGGTCATTAGTCAGTGGAAGGTGACTATCTATTCTCCCTTCAATAATGGGTTCGAGTCTCATAGTGTCAATGAACGTGACATGGATTCCCCACGACCTACAGTGTAGCCTATTTAATAAAATATATATATATATTTTTTTTTTGAAAATCTAAATCAATAAAAAATATAATATAATATAATAAAACCAAATAATGTAAAAGTCTTATTTCCACCCAGAATGCGCTTAGTTTAATATTGTTAACTCAACATGAATCCCCCCAACATACCCAATACCAACATTCAAAATTTTAAAGACCACATTTTACTTCACTTCTACGAGAATAAAGTTGAGTATCCATTGGTTTTGGTAGGATGGTTTGGAAATTGATTCATTAAAAATCATATAGCTCCCACTGAATGGATGAATTTCATGAATATTGAAAAGTGACTATCCAATTGTTTTTTATACTTTTCTAGGACATACAGAAACATCCTATCTAGTTTGGATTCAAAAGAGGAATAAATGAAAACATGAAATTATTTATTATCCCCTTGGAATTCATACTTGAGTTATAAAGGTAAGACATCAAATTTGAGATCAGATTGGTTATCACTTTAAAAATAAGGATGAGACTTCGTATGGAACTCAATTCTATTTTCCATGTTTCATAACAGAATTGGTTCCTTGTGAACAAAATTTTAAACAACTAAATTGAAAAAATAAATTTCAGGAATTTGTATAGACTCAATGTTTCAGATTTCAGAAATATTATCATTTATTGGTGATTCGATAAAATCATCAAAAGATCTATAATCTATAAACTCAAAATATGATGTCCAATTAACCCCTTGTGCATGTATAAAATTAGTTTTTCTTGATTTAAACACCCATAAAAAATTCCTTCATGTTATTTAGGTCCACAAGATTCAAAGTTTTGTTATTGATCATTTTTTATAAGATGTTTGAGTGTAAAAAGATTCTTCTATCAAAGATAAGGAAGGTAAACCCTGAGTGGGAATGGGTTCCATAACTGTTTCAATGATATGTAGTTCTTCTCTCAAGGATGAAACCTCAGAAGTAATTATATCCATTTTTTGAAACAATTTCACAAGTAACGGTTGTGTCTTATACTAGAAAAGGGGTTGATCCAAACAGTCCATTATAATAGGATAATTAAGTTGGTGGAATTGTACAAGAGTATGTTCAAATTGGATTTATGGGGATTAAAACTCATTATATGTTAGAATATTTTTCAGAGAACATGAGATCGAAAATTGTGGTAGATTATTTCTTTTTATTATCCCACTAATAGAAACTAGGATGATTGTTGTACATCACACTGGTTGTGCTGTTTTCAAAGTAAGGAGAGGTTCCCCATGTTTGTATTTGTTCAAAAGGTATTTCTATAAGAGTGAAATCAGGGATGATATTTGAGTAGTGGAGTGAGAAAATGATGATAGTTTCTAAGATAACTTTCTAAGGTCCCCATAAATGGCCCCAAAATTTTGTATCACCCAAATTTACTTATGTTTTTAGGTTCAAGTGGTCACTTGTAGTGTATATTAGGTTGTCGACTCCTCAAATACCTAAAAATAAACCTATAGTCATGTACATTATATGGATTGTACTTTCAATGAAGTGGAAAAATTTCCATCCATTTTAGATGGGTCTAAAAGAGAAATAAGAGATAAGTGAATTCAAATTATGATAAAATGATTTGATCCTATGTTATTGCTTGGGGTGGATTGGTTGAATTCCTTTTTAGAACATTTCAATTTCACTAACTTGAGAAAGGTTCACTCAATGAAATCAATTTAACCACATAACTTAATGGTTTAACACTGTAGAATACAAATTCTAATAACCTATACACTTGGATTATAATATTCATCATCACTCATGGGTAAAGGATTTTATTAAAACATGAAAAGTACGATGACAAAATTCAATAATGAAGAGGAAGATAAAATATCATTAAATGAAAAACTCAAATAAGAGAAATTTTTAAATAATTATTGATTAAGAAATAACCTCCAATACAGCCCCTTAATACTCCCATGGATCAACCCATAATAGGATTAGTCCAAAATTAATTCTATTCTATCAATTGAAGTGGGAAGTATACTCATGAGGGAGGAATTAAAGAAGAGAAAAACAATAATAAAAGGAAACAAAAATAACTCCCTCATTGTGTCAATAATTTCAAAAGTTTTGGTGTGAATAAGTTAACACGTTGAGGGAAAATTATCAACATGAAGATAATAAAAATAGAAAAAACGAATATGAAGAACTTTTATTAAGAAGCTAAGGTAATTCAAGAAGATTACAATTAATGAAATGCGGTCACAACATCAAATTGGGATTATAACATTAGAATGAAAAAAACTAAAATATGATCACATAATTCACTATAACTCCATTAAATATGAATTTTTCAAGTCTTGGGTTGAACCTATTATAGTGGAAGTCTCCCCAATTAATGTTTATCGGCCTAGGTGGGTGGAAAGTTAATGGTGAGGAGGCTTTCCCACAATGGAATTGAAATGGAAGCCAGCTTTCATCCACCAAATAGAGGCTCCTAAATGACCTTATAGATGAATGAATTGGGGTGGTCCAAAGAAAAATAAAATGAATCTATGGATGTCCCCTAACTATTGGAAAAATATCAGCCCAAATTTATTTCATGGTTTTGGGATATTGTTGAAATGGTGGTTAGTTTTTCGGGGCTATAGAATTTGGCCCATAATTTCATCATCAAATGGGGTTATCCAAAACCCACTTCAAACAATAGAATTTTCACAATAAAATATTTAATGAAAGGTTCCAAATGATATCCTATATCCATAGTTAAAATTTCATAATCATTGGTCTTGGATCTTGTCAGCTACATTAATTTATTGGACTACTATTAAATTCACCTTCCAAAGAATGTTATTGGTTCGAGGCCCAATTTGGGGGTCTTCCAATGTGAATCATCAAGTGCTCAAAAATCATGCCTTGTTATTTATAGCATGGGTTACCAGAAAATAAAATATGAAAATAAAATCAATGCCATTTTTTTATGATGTGTTCAAATATGTACCAATTAATAGTTCACTTTAAAAAATAATTTCAATCATAATGTGAAATATTGTCCAAATTTTTAAATGCAACAAAAATGGCGTTTATAAATAAAGAAACACATTAATATTATATTATAAAAAAATAATATTAGCCTCTTTCAATGGATAATTATTATGATTAAGAATATTTTTGGAAACATATCACAAGATCAAATCTCTTATATTTTGAGGTCATTAGTTATATTCCAAGAGTTTTTTATGGGATTGTGGTATATATACCCAAGGTCTAATAAAAAATATTATTTGAGGATAATTCCATTATATTTTTAGAGGTTCATTATGAAGGTTATGGGACAAACATTGAGTTAAAAATATTCTGTAATGTTGAATTTATATTTTTCATTTGAGATATAAGAGTTTTTTATTTAAGGAATGATCTAGGATAAACCTTTAGGATTTTTGTGGAATTTTGGAGACTAGTGTATTAAGGTATATTAATTTTAAGTATTATCTTAATTTATGCTACCCGTTTTTAATTTCCTAAAGATAGTAGGAATTTTATTTTTTTATTTAGTGGATTATATGATTTTTTATAATATTATTCTAGTGCTTCAGGTATTAAAAAAATATTATTATATCTACGCGACATTTGGAGATAAGATGAGATTCTAGTGGAAATTAATTAAAGGATGAAATTATACTTGTAAAGAAAGTATATTTACTTATGTACCTCTTCTAGATGGTAAATCTATTACTTAACTCTATGAAAATAATATTGAAAAAAAATATGTTCATAATAAATTCATTTCTAATTGATTGTCTCTTCACGCATCACAGGTTTATGATTTGTAGTCATTGACATTATCCTAATCGTTTTCTTTATCATAATATATTTTTTGTTTTTTTTAATTCTATATTTATGTATTCACTTTCCTCTAATGTTCACCTACTTCAAAACCTCTTTTTGTGATGACCTTCATACTTCCCCTTCACTCTTTTGATGTGGTTGTTTTGTTAACCCTTTTTACATTGTGGGTTTTCAATAAATATATGTTAAAGTATAAAATAATTACTTACAGAGTTAAAGTTTAAATTATGAGGATTTAATTTATTAAATCGTGTAATAATGTAATTCGTATAGTTTTAAAAAGTGAAATTTATGTTAGATAGTTTATGTGATACACAACGTTGAACCCAAACAACAATGATTATTTGAATATGGCCATTTTAACCATTCCATTAAATTTTCAAATATAAGTAGTATTAAAAAATTTATTAAATATTTATATTTCCTAACTATATTGATAAATACTTAGTAAATAATCAATCAATTTTTGGTAATAACTTTTTGATCTCAAAAATATGTTTTCTTCCAAAATGAATTTTATTTACATTTATGAAAAATATTATAATTATTATATAGAACACATAAAAAATTTAATTCATAAAAAATCCATTTTTTAAATCATCATATCAAAATTAATTTAGGGTGAAATTTTGATATTTTTCAGAAAGTATATATTTTTAGTGAATAGTGAAAAATGCATTTTTTTATTAAAAATGTCATTTATTTTGATAAATGAATTAATTAAAAAGTATAATTATTATTTAAATTTTATTTCAAGGTAAAGTAAGTATTATTTAGTCATATTTATTTCAATTAATTACAATTAAATCATATTGATATTGTATTTTCGTTTATGTTTATTTTTAAGATTAAAAACACATTTTTTGAAAAACTACTTTTAATTGAAAAATGTTTATGTATCAAAATTAATTAAAGTAAAACCTAGTCATAAATGATTTAAATTAAATTTTTAGATTATATATATATATTTATGAATTTAAATTCATATAATTGATATTACTACTCATATATTTAATAAAAAATAAACTTTTCCTTAAAAAAACATTTTCTCGAAAAAATGCTTTCTATCATGCTTGTGAGTTTTATTTTAAATTAAATTCTTCCAAATATATGATTTTATTCTGATAAAATGGATTAAATATTTGGAATAAAAATAATAATAATATGTAATAAGGTAAACATAGTTTTTGGATAATATAAATAATAACTCTATTAAATATTTATTATCACGGTAAAACTAAAACTAATTAATTAAGGGTAAAAAATAATTTAAAAAATAATAGAAACAAATTAACCCTCATAGTATTAATATTTTTATTTAATTTTAATTTTAATCATTATTATATTTATTACTTACTATTTTTTACTTTATAAATTATTGTGTAATCATTTTGAAGAAAACTATATTTTGATATGATAAAACACAAATTGTAATTGTGAGTCATATAAAATTTCAATTAAGACATTACTTGTGATGAATTAATATGATTTTGAAAAAAATATAATTTTAGAAAAATAATTTTTATTATATATAAATGATCATATAATTTTTATGAACTCAAATGTAATTCTTATAGGGTTTTGAAAGCACTTATTGTGAAAAACTGCATCATTTCTCAATAAATTTCGATACTTATTTTAAAAGTAAAAATTAACACATTTATAAAATATTTTATAATTTAAATATTATTTTTTGGATCATAATTTCAAAATTATCCAATGGTGAGGTTTTCAAAAAAATTTGAGACAATCGAATCTTCAAGTATAAATTTAAAACTGTGTAACTGTTCGATGAAAATTATGACCTCATAATGACCCAAAAGTGATGTAATAAATGTTATAAAAGGTATCAACAAAATATTTTTTTTAATTTTTTAAAATAATGATATTTTATGTTTATTTAATTAATTTTACAATGCCTTTATGAATATTTTAAAACATATATTATATTTTATATTTCTAAAATCATTTCTTTAAGAACATGACTTACTTAAACATCAACAGGGGTAATATTTTAATATTTTAGGCCCTTTTCCTTATAAAATAATTAAAACCACCACTATTTTTCATAAACCATGTCTAAAAATCATGGTATTTTTTGTTTTTCTCATTATGTTGTTGTATATTGTCCAAAACCAAGGTCTGGGAAATAATAAAGAACTCCCCTCTCTCTTCCAATAAAAACCCACCCAAGATCCACATTATTATCACTAAAAAAATTTGATCACGTTCTTACTATATCCTCACCTATATATATCCCTCTCAAAGTCCAAACAATATCTTCAGAAGCCCTTATAAATCCTTTTGGAATCACACTCTCAAGGAGAAGAATTTCTATAATCTTTTTATTCGAGCACCTATTTTATGTTATGCCTCCAAGATTCTTTTTTTAGTTTTTTTGGAATGTTTTCCTATAAAACTATTAATTTACATTTTATCACCATGTGATTAGGGACCCCTTTCACTCTCATTAATCCCTACAATTAAGTTTTATGTACACCTATTACCATGTTTAAATTTAGTAAGGTTTCTACTATACTTTTTTATTCAAGCATATCTTTCATGTCATGCCTCTTAAATTACATTTGTTCGACTTTGTGGTTTGTTTTTATAAATCCCTCTTACATACATTTTTTTTACATGATATTAGATACCCCCATTCACTCCCATTAATCCTTACCATAATCATTTGTGTACACCTATTATTGTACTGAAACTTAGTAAGGGGTTTCTATCTTCTTTTTATTCAAGAACCACTTTTATGTAATGCCTCTTAGTTTCCATTTTTGGATATTTCAGTATTTTTTCCTATAACTATATTAATTTTCTTTTTTAATGTGATTATATATCCATTAAACTATTATAAATCCCTCCCATGAACCATTATGTACACTAGTTACCATGCCGAAATTTAGTAAGTGATCTCCCACTCTTCTTCTTATTCAAGCACCTCTTCTATGTTATGCCTCTTAATTTCCATTTTTCTAGAATGGGATTTTTTATACATCCCCATTACAGCAATTATTATTTATAAATTATGATATAAACTATTAAATATAATTAATCATTCCCATTAACCATTCTGAACACCCATTTTCATGCTAAAATTTAGTGAGGTATCATTTCATTATCTTATTTATTCAAGCATATTATTTATTTTATGTCTTTTATTTCCAATTAATAATGTATGGATATGATTTTCCATATCCCTATTACTATATATTTGATTTAAAAATAATTATATACTCTTTTCTCACTTATTATACCATTTTTATAAATCTTTCAGTACTTCTGTTATGCTGTTGAAATTTTATCAGGACTTTCTATGGAAAATATGTATAGTTAATACCCATACTCATTTCCTATCAAGGGTATTAAACATTATGCACTTGTAAATATTTTTTTGGGGAATTAAATTTATTTATTCAACACTCCTTGATCATGGAATAAAATGTGATGATAAATTATTCCATGTTGTATGATCTATGTGGAACACTTATGCCTGTGGATGAGATTAAAGTAATGGGTTGTACTTGAATTATATTGAAATCAAATGAATTGTGTAGTGTTTTAGTGTCATGAGACATCATTCAAGGGATTAGAGAGTAAACCTAATCCATCATGGGAAATTTTCTATTGTGATTTTGTTGTGGTTATCCTTGGCCTATGTTTATTATACCATGCTTAAATTTTTTTTCCATATTTACGTGTTTCCTTTAGGTTATCATTCATTATCATGCCTCATTGTTAATGTTAATGTTTATAACCAATTTTATGTTCTATTAAAATACCTATTATATTACATATAATAATTTCTCAATGTTATTCCATGTTTAATACCTTACTAGGATTTATATCTCACCCCTTTTTAATGTATGTCTCCAGGTTATCCCTTCTAGTTTTAAAATGAAGGAATATTTTGAGAATGTTAATGAATTTTTCAATAATGTCTATGTAACCCTTGTTTTAAGTTGTTATGTAATGTACCTAATTCCTAAAGACACTAAACTTTTCAATATTTTTGGTTTTATTATGTGTAATATTATGTAATAAATCATAAATTAATGTGTAATAAAGGAAATTATTTCTATACTATCTCTATTGTTTTCTATATTATACTCTAAAATATAGAGGTAAACCTAATATCCCAATTTAATAAAATTGATAGTGCTACTCTATGAAGACTCTCAATTTACATTAGGTATATCTTGGTGATTTGGTTATGTGATTAATATTATTTGATGGAAATGAAATGTTTTGGATTTTTAAAGAGATTGACTACAACCCAAATAGAAATACTCCCTTTATATGTTTTGGGGACTCCTATGATGAGATCCATGTTGAGGTTTTCCCACTTCTATACTGGTATGGGTAATGGTTGAAATATATCATTAGACCTTCTTCATTTATCCTTACCTTGCTGGTCACTACTGGAAATCTAGAATTTCCCAATGGTTTAGAACCATTGGGAAAGGCTGCAGAACCGTTGGTATATGTTATACAAACGGTTCTGCAAACCGTGGGGAATTAAGGCATTGGGAAAGTATTTTCCCAACGGTTTACACAGAACCGTTGGGATAGGTTAGAAAAAATTAACCTATCCCAATGGTTCTGCCAAACCGTTGGGAAAGGCCTTTCCCAACGGTTTGGCCCATTGGGAAATCAACACATAATTTCCTTTCCCAATGGTTTACAAACCATTGGGAAAGGTTTTTACCAACGGTTCCATGAACCGTTGGTAAAAACCACCATGTGTCAGGGTATCCCAATGGTTTCAAACCGTTGGGATAGGTGTTTTTACCAACAGTTCCTTGAACCGTTGGTAAAAACAGCTAATAGAGCCTATGCCAACGGTTTGAAAACCGTTGGCATAGGCTTTGCTGTGCAAATTGCACAGCAGCCTGCAATTTGCATAGCAGGTTTGGTTTTTGGGCATTCACCCTCGGTTTCAATTCAATTTTCAATCCAATTATGCCCTCGTTTTCAATTCATTTTTCAATCCAATTATTGTACCTGTAACACATATAATGCATACATATAGAGAACAAACCAACACATACAAATAATGAAAACCAACCAACCAACACATATAATGCATCCTGAAAATATACTCATCCATAATTAAAGTAGAATTCATAACATAATTATAAACATACATAATTCATTTAGAATTCATTTTAAAATTTAGATGACAATCATATGTGGAATCCGGAATTCAATTCATAATTTGATTGGTTTTTCATATACCATATATTTTTAATAGAAATGATATCCATTTTAAACAAAATACATACATCTGGATGTTAAGTCAAAAGTTTTCTTTTGACTTCTATATCATGTTTTGGAAATCACAAATGTATTCTATCATATGTTTGTAAATTACAATTGTCTTTTATCATGTTTATCGTATCGTACGATGTTGATCGTACCGACCAAATCGTATCGTACTGACTCTGTCAATCGTATCGTATTGACTCTGTCAATCGTATCATACTGACTCTGTCAATCGTATCGTACTGACTCCGCTATTCAGATGATCATTATTTGTTTTGGTACTTTGTCAAAAACTCTCTCTGCATATGAATCGTACTCATGTTTTACATTTCTATATATCTCTTGTCCTAACAAAACGATGTCGTTGAGTTAGTTACAAACTAATCAAAACGATGTCGTGCTTTCTGTTTCAATATGACCGTTGGAGGCAATATGACCATTGGAACTCGAAGCCTATAAATAGGAGGTCATTTGAAGCTGAGAACACAACGATGAACAAAGAGATCGAATGAAGAGACTCTGTGAACTACGAAGGTTCTAGAGAGAGACACTGTGACTTCTCTCATCAGCTTTGTGTGTCCGATCATCGTATCGAGGGCTTTCAAGTAATTGAAAGACAGAGGTGCCGATTACCTGCAATATCGAGGGCTGCCGGGGATAGGCAGACAGACGTGCCGATCATCGTATCGAGGGCTCACCAAGGTGTTGGTGAGACAGACCTTTTATCCTAGGTGAAAGGATAACCCTTCTCTTTGGGTTAAAAGAATTGTATTACTTTTACATTTCCGCTGTTATATTAGAAAGGGATTTGTATTGTTTCCTTTCTTCTTTACATATTCAATTGTAATTGTTTCAATTACAATCTTTCTATTACTTTTTATTGATTGGTTCTATACGCTTTAAGGTAGAATCATTCATATCTGTATTACTCTGATTATTGTGTTCATCTTGAATACAATTGTTTTACTTTACAATAGTATTACAATACACCATACCTTTTACATTCAATACAATTGTGGGTGTTTGTATTTGTATTAGTTTAAATCATTTAAACTAATCTCTTTGTTACTAAAACTCAAAAGTTTTTAAACCTACAATTCACCCCCCCTCTTGTATTGTTCCATCTAATAGACTTTTATATCTACTATTCGATCCAACACTGGAATGATACCGGTCACACCGTGCCTCGGATTGAGGCGAGGTTAACTTGTACACGTCACAAATGAATCATTGATTGTTGTCCTAAAGTATCAACATATTCCGAAATCGTTTGGTCGGTTTTGCGTTTGTCAATTGTTGTTTTCACTTAAAATGAAGTGTTTTTTAAATAAAAGAGAGACACTTTGAATGGTGTCGGCCACACCGCGTCTCGTATTGAGGCGGGGTTAACTCGTACACATCACAAATGACCCATGGATTTTTGTGCTAAAATATAAACACAATCAGAATGCGTTTGGTTGGTTTTCCGTATGAATTTAAAATGTAGTCCATTTTAAAGAAAAGAGATACACTTAGAGTGGTCTCAGCCAAACCGCGACTCGGATTGAGGCGTGGTTGACTCGTACACGTAACATATGACCCATGAATCGTTGTCCTAAATTTTCAACAGATTCTGAATGCGTTTGGTCAGTTTTTCATATGTCAGTTGTTTATTTCACTTATAATCTTGTCCATTTTAAACAAAAGAGACACAGTCAGAGTGGTACCAGCCACACCGTGTCTCGGATTTAGACGGGGTTTACTCTTACACGTCTCAAATGACCCATGGATCATTTTCCTAATGTATCGACACAATCCGAATACGTTTGGTCGGTTTTCCGTATGTCAGTTGATGTTTTTCACTTAAAATGACGTCCTTTTGAAACAAAAGACGGACACTATGAGTGGTGCCGACCACACCGCGTCTCCAATTGAGGCGGGGTTGATTCGTACACGTCACATATGACCCATGGATTTTTATCCTAAAGTTTAAATGGAAACCGAATGCGTTTGGTCGGTTTTCCGTATGTACTTAAAATGTTGTCCATTTTAAACAAAAGAGTGACACTTAGACTAATCCTAACCACACTGCGACTCAGATTCATCCCGGGTTGGCTCGTACATGTCACATATGACCCATGGATCGTTGTGATAAATTATCAAAAGATTACGAATGCGTTTGGTCGGTTTTGCGTATGTCAGTTGTTCTTTTCATTTATAATCATGTCCATTTTAAACAAAAGAGACAGAGTTAGAGCGGTGTCGGCCACACCGCGTCTCGGATTAAGACGGGGTTGACTTGTACACGTCACATATGACTCATGGATCGTTGTGCTAAAGTATCGATAGAATCCGAATACGTTTGGTCGTTATTCCGTATGTCATTTGATGCCTTTCACTTAAAATGGCGTCCTATTGAAACAAAAGACGGACACTTTGAGTGTTTTCAGCCGCACCGCATGTCGGATTGAAGTGGGGATGATTCGTACACGTCACATATGACCCATGGATCGTTCTCCTAAAGTTTCAACGGAAACCGAATCCGTTTGGTCGTTTTTCTGTATGTACTTAAAATGGTGTCCATTTTAAACAAAAGAGAGTCACTTAGACTTATCCTGGCCACACCGCGACTCAGATTCATCCCAGTTTGGCTCGTACACGTCACATATGACCCATGGATTGTTGGGATAAATTATCAACATATTCGGAATGCGTTTGGTCGGTTTTCCGTATGTCAGTTGATGCTTTTCACCTAAAATGACGTCCTTTTGAAACAAAAGACGGACACTTTGAGTGGTGTCGGCCACACCACATCTCTGGATTGAGCTGAAACCACCGTGAAACATTCTAATTATTATTCGTGATGTGTACGCGCAGACGGCACGTCAATCGGACGTGCGGTTTGCGCGGTACGACTCAATATTCGTGTTTTAAGTGATGCGCGCGCTTCGTAAACGCGCGTGAGGGGGGTCCAAACGGGCCGAACGAAGTCGGAATGGCCTGAAATCAGACGACAAATACGGGAGAATGATTTATGAAGTGGTCGAGCAGACGGCACGTCAATCGGACGTGCCGTGTGCCCGCGGTGACCGACAACGTAGTTCTGGTGTTGAAAACGGCCAAAACGGGCGTCCAACGGTCAAATTCATAGCGGACGACCTCAGATTGAGCTGAAACCACCGTGAAACATTCTAATTATTATTCTTGATGTGTACGCGCAGACGGTACATTAATCGAATGTGCGGTTTGCGCCGTACGGCTCAATATTCGTATTTTAAGTGATGCGCGCGCTTCGTAAACGCGCGTGAGGGGGGTCCAAATAGGCCGAACGAAGTCAGAATGGCCTGAAATCAGACGACAAATACGGGTGAGTGATTTCTGAAGTGGTCGAGCAGACGGCACGTCAATCGGACGTGCCGTGTGCCCGCGGTGACCGACAACGCATTTCTGGTGTCATAAACGGCCAAAACGGGCGTCCAACGGTCAAATTCATAGCGGACGACCTCGTATTGAGCTGAAACCAACGTGAAACATTCTAATTATTATTCGTGACGTGTACGCGTAGACGGCACGTCAATCGGACGTGCGGTTTGCACGGTACGGCTCAATATTCATGTTTTAAGTGATGCGCGCGCTTCGTAAACGCGCGTGAGGGTGGTCCAAACGGGCCGAACGATTTCAGAATGGCCTGAAATCAGACGAAAAATACGGGTGAGTGATTTATGAAGTGGTCGAGTAGACGGCACGTCAATCGGACGTGCCGTGTACCCGCGGTGACTGAAAACGCAGTTCTGGTGTCATAAACGGCCAAAACGGGCGTCAAACGGTCAAATTCATAGCGGACGACCTCGGATTGACCTGAAACCACCGTGAAACATTCTAATTATTATTCGTGACGTGTACGCGCAGATGGAACGCCAATCGGACGTGCGGTTTGCGCGGTACGGCTCAATATTCGTGTTTTAAGTGATGCGTGCGCTTTGTAAACGCGCGTGAGGGGGGTCCAAATGGGCCGAACGACGTCGGAATGGCCTGAAATCAGACGACATATACGGGTGAGTGATTTCTGAAGTGGTCGTGCAGACGGCACGTCAATCAGATGTGTCGTGTGCCCGCGGTGACCAACAACGCAGTCCTGGTGTCATAAACGGCCAAAACGGGCGTCCAACTGTCAAATTCATAGCGTACGACCTCAGATTGAGCTGAAACCACCGTGCAACATTCTAATTATTATTTGTGACGTGTACGCGCAGACGGCACGTCAATCGGACGTGCGGTTTGTGCGGTACGGCTCAATATTCGTATTTTAAGTGATGCACGCGCTTCGTTAACGCGCATGAGGGGGTCCAAGGGGGAGGGGGGTTGTCCAGGGTCCAAGAATGAGGGGGTTTGTCCAGGGAGTTCACAAACACACAACCACTAAAAGACAACAACATCCATAAAAACAGACAATATATAAAAATAACTCAACTCCAATACTATACTACGAGTCTAGATAAAACCAACAACTAGAATAGATTAAACATCAAATCTCAGTAATATAAGTCAAAAATGTAACGGATCAATATGTCCCACATCAGCATCACCATCACCATCATCATCATCATCATCGCCCTCGTCATCGTCCTCCTCATCGTCCTCACCCTCCACAGCGCCTTCCTCCTCGCCTTCGCCCTCCTCCTCGCCCTCCTCATCTCCCTCCTCTTCCGCATCAGACTGCTCGCCATCATCATCTTCAAGCTGGACATCGGCCTGACCACCACTGGAACTGCCACCTGGTGCACCATATATAGAATGTATCGATGACATGTATTCATCAATCGCTGGGCTGGCCTCTGCTGGAAGTGTTGGACGTAGAACTTCAATAAATTTCATAAATGCACTGTTTTCCCTAGCAGACTGTTCTGCCGTCTATGTGGCCCTTTTCTCAGCCTGTTCTGCTTGTGCCCTAACTTGCTGCAGCTCGGTGGCACTACAACTCGTACCTGAGGCAGGCCAATACCTCGTCGGGGCTATCCTAGGTCGGCAGCGTACTCTCCCAGAATGATCCTCTCCCAACACCTGATGTAAGTGATCAGATGGCCCAAAATTGTCTACTTCTTGGGCATCGAGGGCCTCTAAAGCATCCTGTTACAAATATAAATATATTATTAAGTTACGAAATAGATATTAAAATATAAAATCAACAGATTAAAACTTACAATCTGCTGCTGAGTCGCTTCGTTGACAGCACTTCCATCCTTTTTTCGTCTACTCGAGCAAAACAGTTTTGCTCGAGGCACACGTCCTTCAATATTTTGTACTTGCCTCTACAATGACATTGAAAACAAAAGTTATATAAAGACTTCAGCAAATAATTAAATAATTGAGGAAACAAAAGAAAATGTAATTTTTAAAGAAAACTTATAAACAATTGTCATACCTGCTGCCTCTCATGATCTGGCATCGTCGTGCGTCCTAGTGTATGGAGGTATTTTTTTGCATCAATGTTCTTTTTATTTTCTCCAGATGATTCCTAAATAAAATTCGATAATGAAAAGGATAATATTAATGCAAAACGTGAAAGTTATTATTTAAATACCTCAAATGTAATTCATACCTTAAACTGGGTACTCGTCCAATGAGTAATCATCTGACGATACTGCTCTATAGGACAATCATCCACGACTGGTACCGCCTCTAACTCAGTGCCAACTCTAGCACGCCAGCCAATATACAGCTCATGCTTGTAGGCTCTCCAAAGCTCGCCTAAATCCTTTAGACGTTCCAATCGTGCACCCTCACCATCAGGAAAATTAAATCGAAGCTGAAATGAAAATATTAATTCATATAAATACAAAAAAAATCATGGCATTAAATACAACAGATTTTTTTACCCATATCTCTGCCCAAGCTCTATCTTTGACCTCATGTGGCAAATGTCTCCACGACAGTGGGCTGACGGGAATGATGTCGGAGTATTTGGCAAGCGTCGCCATAAAACTCCGACATTGCTGCCCTGTTTTCTCAACCATCTGATTGTCTTCATTATATTCCACCATAACCTGTGTGCGACGGTTCCACACCGAACGCATGCGTGTACGGCCCCGCCCCCGCCTCATGTTAGTAGATGTATCTGTCATGAAAGAAAAACAAATATTTTATCAAAACATGTTATAATGAAAATAAATATTGCTATAAAAATTTGTTAGGGTTTTATAAATATACCTGCGCTAGTCTGATCAATGAGTGGCGCCGGATCCACATAACCTGATGGAACACCCTCTGGTGGAACAGTAGTCAAAGACGATGGAATATAAAAGCTCGGATAGACAGAAGTAAAAGGAAATGAATATGGAACAGCTGTATGACCTGATGCTGACTGGGGAGTGGGAATCATCATGGGATGTGAAAATGATGGGGCAGAAGATGCATAAGGTAGCGAAAACATGGGAGGTCTAAATATCCCGTGTGTCCCTAACGACACACCGGGATCAGAATGTGGGAAGGCTGAAATGTCAGTGGGAGGGGCAGGGTCTAGTCGGGCACGCGCAGCTCTACGTCCACCTCTGGTACGAACCCTCCTCGTACCACCGTCCTGAGTACTAGGACCAGTACTAGGCTCCTCGTCGAATAACTGTCGACGTAATGGTGGATCCTACAAAAAAGTTTACAAAAAAAATTAATCACATGACATTATATATTCTGTAAATATATATATATATATATATATATATATATATATTTGAAATAAAGTACTCACTATAGGCACTAATGGTGGAATTCCCATCTCCTCCATCCGACGATTGTTCTCCGCCATTTTTTTTCTTGGTCTCTCTTCAATTGGCTGCATTTCCTGCATTGGAAAACAAATATGTAATTAATTAGAAAAAGAAAATTAATGTGTAAACCAAAAAACTAAATATATGAGGGAATGAGGGGATTCATTGGTAATTTAGCTATCAATTGTTTTAGAAGAGCTTGAATGAATTTAATAAAACATACAAGTTGTAATGTTCACCAAATTAGAAATATTGTTTGATTTGGTTTGAATACAGTTCAATTCCAAATTAGAAAATGCAATTCAAATAAAACAGCAACCAATAAACATTGAAAATTCACATAACTGTCAAGTCAGCTAAAACATATTTGTGATCAATACTAAATAAATATGAATATTACCAACCTTAACAACCCAACTCGAGGTAAACCAAAAGAATTGAGAACATGGATGAATGATTCTATATATTTCCAACCACAACTTCAGGTTCACAATCAACTCTGACAATTGAGCTATTGGAGTCATCAAAAGAAATAAATGGATTGGTTCCAATGGCAATAGGGATAGTGTCAATTCCATCATCAGCATTATCAAAAATATGTCTTGGAATTACTTCAACTATGACACCAAATTCAGGTTGAAGTTGATCTTTGACATAAAAAACTTGTTTAGCCATTGATGCCAACACATATGGTTCTTCGGTTGCAAGAGTGCGGGTCATATTAATTATTCGAAATCCACAATCATCAATAAATGTGTCATGTCTCGTCATCGAATCAAACCAATGGCATTTCATCATTGTGACTCGTCCATGAGAGTAATAATCCAATATTATTATTTTCTCAACGACTCCATAATAACCCACATTTTCAAGTCGCGGTATACTATCTGATGCACTGGCATAACAATCTGTTGTGGCAGTAACCATAATACCATCATGTTGTGTTCTCATGTTTTTGGCTCGTTCAGTGATAATAAATCTGTACCCATTGATAACAATTGATTTATAGTCACGAACCATGGTATTAGGACCAAAAGCCAAAGCTCTTATTTCCTCAGAGACAGAGTCAGCAGACAAACTCAATACCTGCAATATAAATGACAGTTAAACTTAAGTAAATATTGAAATAATTAATTTAAACAGTAATATTTTTACCTTCAATTTTAACCAAGAAGAAAACTCTTTGCTATGAAAAGTCTCTCTCCTTCTCAAAGATAAAGAACGATGCTTCCTATTTATCATTGTTTTATGTTCCCTGTAGATAAAAAAATATGAATAGTTTAACAGATATATATGTAAGATATACATATTCAATTTTGTTACCTGATATAGTCATCGAACAAATCACATTTGAACAAAATTGTGCGATGTGCCATCTCCCGCTCTTCATGGATTAATGTCTTCAATGTATATGATCCAGGAATACCTCCTTTTTTAGGAAGTAATGGAAAACTGGGTTCAATTTGCTCATATTGTTCTTCTTCATTTCTCATTGGTCTGTTCATTCTTGTAGTAAGATCAGACAAATACATTGAACAGAAATCCATACATTCTTGAGCTAAGTAACCGTTCACGATAGAACCTTCGGGATGATTCTTGTTTCGAACATAAGACTTTAATGTGAACATATTTCTTTCAGTTGGATACATCCAACGAAAAGAAACAGGTCCTCCGAGAAGTATTTCAGTTGGAATATGGACAGTTAGATGCACCATGCATGTGAAAAATGATGGGGGAAATATTTTCTCCAACTCACACAAAATTAATTGGGCATCTGTCAACATTTTTTGCAAGAAAGACTTGGACAACTTCTTAGCACAAAGATCTCTAAACAAATGGAACAACCGAATAACACCCACCCTTACATTATTTGGACAAAAGATGAAGGATTGCTATTGGAAGCAACTCATGCAGTAGAACGTGATAATCATGAGTCTTCAAAGATTTTAGCTTCAACTCTCTTCTGTTGACCCGTTTAGATATGTTGCTTGAATAGCCATCAGGAACTCTAATGGTCTCTAATACTTCCAAAAATTGTTTTTTTTAGTAGGTGTCATCACATAAGAAGCACATGGAAGTTGCCATTTATTTTCACTGATACGCACAGGATGCAATTCCGGTCTGATGCCCCAATCCACCAAGTCACGTCGAGATCGTAAATCATCTTTTGTCTTCCCCTTGACATTTAGAAGAACTTAAAGCAACATTTCACATATATTATTTTCAATATGCATTACGTCTAAGCAATGACGTAGCAAATTGGTTGACCAATAAGGCAAATCAAAAAAGATACTCCTCTTCCTCCAATTGTAACAGGTTTCTGTGGAAACATTCTTTATCTTTCCAGATTTCATTTGACCCTTCCTGAACGAAAAACTGAAATCTTTCAATTCATTAAGCACATCAGTTCCAGACATACGCTGAGGTGGATCATCGGTCTCTATAGTATTATCAAATCTTCGACAATTCATTCTATATGGATGATCCTTTGGAAAAAATCGTCGATGTCCCATAAAACTGAAACTACAACGATGTTTCAGTCTTCTGGATCGTGTATTCTTCATACAAACTGGACATGACAGTTTTCCCTTCGTGCTCCATCCAGACATCATTGCATAAGCCGGAAAATCATTTATCGTCTACATAAGCGTAGCACGCATCTGAAATATGTCTTTCGAACATGCATCGTATGTGCGCACACCCACATCCCAAAGAAGTTTCAACTCTTTTATTAAAGGTTGCATGTATACATCAATATCAATGCCGGGATCAGAAGGACTAGATATGAGTACAATCATGAAAGTGAAAGATTTTTTCATACACAACCATGGGGGAAGATTATAAATGTGTATCAAAACTGGCCATGTGCTGTGCGAAGTAAGCATCTGCCCAAACGGATTAAAACCATCGCATGAAAGACCCAGCCTCACATTACGCACGTCAGCTACAAAATCAGGATGTCGAGCATCAAATCTCTGCCATGCAAATCCATCTGCAGGATGAACCAACTCATCATTAGTCTTCTTTCTCTCGGTATCATGACATCTTATTTTTATTGATATGTCATCAGACATAAAAAGATTATGGAGTCTGGGGATCAATGGAAAGTGCCACATTACTTTCTGTGGAACGCGGGATGGTGTTCCATCAGATTTTGACTTCCAACGGGATGTGCCACATTTTATACATTCATTTCGTTCAGCGGTTTCTTCCCAGAATAAACTGCAATCTTTCGGGCAACCATGAATTTTGTTTCTGGAAAATCCAAGTTCTTCAACTAACTTCCATGCCATATAGTGGTTTGAGGGAATATCTGCATCATCTGGAAGTAAATCCTTCAAGAGGGTAAGAATGTAATCGATTGCTGTATTAGAAATCCCATACATAGTTTTTCCATGAAACAATCGGATTAAAAATTCCAGCTTTTTCATTTTATCGCATTGTCGATATACTGGAGTCGTGGCAGCATCATTCAATTTTTTCACCCTATCAATATCATCATTTTCACTAGATGCATCAGTTTTCCTCATATCGACGTCTTCTTGAGTCGAAAGCCTTTCTTTTTCATGATGACGAATAAACGGAAACCGATCATCTAACAAATTCTCCATTCCAGTCCTTTCATTTCGATCATCACCAATTTGAGATTTCATTTTCTCCCCATTGTGATACCACACAAAGTAGTTTGCTTGAAAACCATTTTTGGTTATGTGGTAGCTGACTTCTTCACGACTCAACCAAGGTCTACCAACACAATTGGAACATGGGCAGTGTATGCGACCACTATCTGAAGCATTGTGAAATGCAAAATCTATAAAGCTCTCCAAATTGTTTTGAAAATCGCTTGAGATACGATCGGTTTCATACATCCAACTTCTGTACATTCTGTAAAAAAATTCATATAAGTCATTTTGTCATAAACAATTCAATAGGATTGAACTTTAATAGAAAATACATTTAAGTAAACGATAAAGGAAGAAAATAATCATGGTATCAACTAGACATGTGAAAAAAACATACTAATGTGTTATTGAAAAAATGTAAAACCAACAAGAACTTAATGTGTTATCACATCAGAGCATGCCTCATCCCATAACCATATTAGTAGGGTACCCTCGTGGACAGCCCCGCCCACCCCCGTGGACAACCCACCCACCCCCGTGGACACCCCCTACCCCCTAGACAGCCCAACCACCCCCGTGGACATCCCACCCACCCCCCTCGACACCCCTTCTCCCTATGGACAGCCCCCCACCCCCTTGGATAGCACGCCCACAACCCTGGACACCCCTACCCCCTGTGGTCAGCCCACCCACCCCCCCTGGACAGCCCGCCCACCCCTCCTTTGTTGTACCCCTCTCTCTTGGATTTTAATGATCACAATCACTCTCATCGTGTTCTAACTTGTTTTCAAGTGTTTTGATGCTAGGAAAAAGGTTGCCCAGGAGTTGGCCCAAGAAGGCTGATAGTGGACTCTCTGAGTCCACCGGCCAGCCGGTGGATTTCCACCGGCTCGCCGGTGGTCTCTGGCAGAAGCATTGCATTCTGCCAGAGCCACCAGTCAGCCGGTGTTAGCGCACCGGCCAGCCGGTATGGGCACCGGCCAACCGGTTCTTGCCCACCGGCCGGCCGGAGGACCCAGGCAGCAGGCTTGCCCACTGCCTGGTGCCACCGGACAACCGGTGGATGACCACCGGCCAGCCGGTGGAACCCAGACAGAAAGCCTGCTCTGTCTGGACCACCGGCCAGCTGGTGAGACACCACCGTCCAGCCGGTGTGCCCAGTCAAACTACCGTTGGGCTTTGACCAGACTTGTACTTTTGACCCCCAATGGCTCCGGAAGCCCTCCAACGGCCATATTGAAGTGTTTATGGGTATTTCTCCTATAAATAAGAAACCATGGATGCCGGGAACATAACCTAATGATATTTTGATGTCTTGACGCTCTAACGACAAATCTCCAAGGCCTCTTGTGATCCATTGCCATCTTTGAAGCTTGAGCTCCCTCTCCATCAGCCCACCCACCCCCCCTGGACAGCCCGCCCACCCCTCCTTGACAGCCCGGCCACCCTCGTGGACAGCCCGTCCACCCTTGTGGACAGCCCGCCCACCCCCGTACCCCCCTGGACACCCCGTACCCCCCCTGGATAGCCCCGCCCACCCTCCCAAACATCCCACACCCCCCTCCCCTGCAACCCCACCACCACCACCTAGACATACCACCCCCCTGGAATGTGTAGAAATAACATAAAAATACATGATATATAGATAGAACAAAATACTCAACCTATGGGTTCACATTAACTACATAATCACACACTTCACTACTACCATAAAACACATAAACCACACCACCACCACACAAGACGCATAGCATTTCTCAAATTCATTTATATTCCACTTCATTCACACTTACATTGTCCATCCATTTAATGTTAAATTAATTAAATCCATTTACCACACATCCATTTCTATTCCATCTCATTTATTTAATATCTTGTTTTTTTGTTTTAACAGCATAATTTATTCCATAGATAACCAGGAAACTAATAAAACCACCACACAACAACTCACCATCTCACAATAACCATCGACACCATGTTACATCGACCAACCATCTCACCAAAACAACCACATATCACAATAAAAATATTGCACATCACAAACCACCGCACAACCAAAACCACCTCACCACATTATACACCACAACTTCATCACACAACACCTCCACACGACACAACACCACCACACATCATCACTATCATACAACTTCACATGACACATCCATGCCCACTAACCATCACATTACAAGCCCACATATCATAAAGCCCAACTGGTCACCTCAATCCCCATAAAACAGCCTACAACATACAATGAAACACAACAAAAAACCTCTCATAGAGGCAACATACCCCAACTTCCACAATTTATTTATTCAAGGTATTTTATTACATTACCCCTTTATTTAGCATGGACATTATAACACAACTGATATTCCAGGGGAAACTAATTAATTAACAAAATATTTATTCATTTCCCTATTTTACACGGTGAAATCAAATCAAAATCCAAACTTAAAAATAAAATATTAGATCAATAACAATAAAAACAAGGTACCATATGTGTATAAAGAAAAAATTACTTGATTTGAGATGATTCAAATGGGTTTTCACCTATTCGGATGGGGGATTTGGAGAGCAGCAGAGAGGTGGAGGTGGATTGATAACTTAAAACTAAAATACTAAAGCAATAATAATAAAAATAAGGAAGTATATGTGTATAAATTAAAAGATACCTGATTTCACCTCTTCGGATAGGGGATTTCGCCAGAGGAGAGCGGTGGAGCGGATGAAATTAGGTTCTGTGCGAATGGGGGAGAGCAGGATTTGGGGGAAATAATTCCCAACGGTTTTAAAGAACCGTTGGGAAAGAGATGTTAAGGACCCCTTTGCCAACGGTTTGAGGAAACCGTTGGCAAAGGGCTGACCCTTTCCCAACGGTTCTCTTGAACCGTTGGTAAAAGGTGATTAACACACCCCTTTACCAACGGTTTGAAGAAACCGTTGGCAAATGGGTGGCTTTTCCCAACGGTTTCAATGAATCGTTGGGAAAGGCTTTATTAGTCCTTCAAGGCCAATGGTTTTAGCGAACCGTTGGTAAAAACCCGTTGGGAAAAACATCATTTCCAGTAGTGGGTATACCAAAAATTAAGATACAAATTCATCAATTTCATTATTTATGTTGTTCCTCCATAAGTTTTTCATTATAAATATACATATATCCATGATTCCTATTTAAATAGAGAAGAATAATCATCCAAAAGATCCCCCATTAGTTTAGGTTTTTATGAGACACATATCCAATTTCAAAACCTCATAGCTCTATCTTTATCAAAGTGTAACTCTAGAATATTTTCTACCTTTTCTATAATGATACATTATATTTATTTTCTTCTATGATCTTCATATGATTGGATGGTTAAAAAGTCAGTTGGAAAAGTTATTTTATATCATATACTATTATTAATTCATGATTTATCCTCTATAAATACATGATTACTAGGTCTTTTTCAATCCTCATCATTTACAAATTGGCATGGTGTTTCTTTCTCGGAGCGTTATCTAACTTTTTTTCATTTCCCAGGTGGTAATATTTTGAGAAAACATAATATTTTATTAATATAAACCATCTCATTCTATGCATATCCATTTATTTTGGGGTTAAAATATGTTTCAAGATATATATATATATATCACACATTTTTCACTAGATATAAGGTCTCCAAATCATCAATAAAAAGATCACTTCTACTAGCTATAAATCTTTCATTGGGTAATTTTTCTAATGATTATTTAATTGGCATTAATAATAAGAAATTAACTTATTATTTTTCATGATAACACTCCCCTAAATATTTTTTGAAGCATATATATATATTATAAACTATTCCCCACTGTATAGTAATGTAATTATATGATAAGTGACCAACCTTTTATTCAGTTCCATAAAATTTTCATCACATTTCTAAATCTAAATAGAATTTAATCCTTTTTCTAACTTGGTTAATATAATTAAAATCCATGTGAAATTTCTAACAATGTTTCAATAATATCTTTCAACCCCAAGAAAACTATGGATCTAGGTTACAGTGGTGGGTATGGGATACTGTTTAATAACTTTTTTTTAAAGTATCAATAGATATTTCCATTCTGGTGATTATATGACCCAATAATGAAACCTTTTATAGAAAAAAAAAATCAAATTTTATAAATTTTTCATAAAAATTATCCTTTATTATTAACATCAATAAAATATGAAAATGATCTACATGATCTTCTTTTTTCTCTATTTATTGAAGAATATATTTTATAATGATGACCACAAACATATCCAGGCGGTCCCTAAAGAATCTCTTCATTAAATACATGAAGATATCATGGGAATTAGTTAATATGAATGACACCAATATAAAAAATAGTTACTATACCTCATTAAAAATAATATTTTTGAATTATCCTAACTTTTAAACCATAACTAATTATATAAAAATCAATGTTAAATCTTCATGAAGTACTAAGATCCTTTGAGTTGATAAAACAAGTAATTGATACACGGAAATAGATATTTGTTATTAATTTTGATCTTGTTAACATCATGATATTAAATGAAAAGTCACATTGATCTATATTTCTTCGTAACAATGAGGACTAGTGCTCCCCATGGTGAAGCACCAAGGAAAATAATACCCTTGTGAAGAACATACTTTAGATGCGTATTTAATGCATGAAATTCAATAGGATCCATTATATATGGACTCCATGAAATAGGTATTGATCCAGGTAAAAGTTCAATTAATAACTCAACCATAAAACATATTATTTTTTTAAACTTATCATCTTATTATAAAATTCTTTTAGTTGAACCTATATCATTCTTGGCTAAATGTTAGGTTGGGTTTTCTCATATATATTAACCTAATCACACAAAATAACTAGGAAATAAATCCTTCATATTGTATCGTATAGATAATGTGATAAACAGCAGTATATACCCTAATAGTATCAATCAAGGTGTGCAGTTAGGCCTTTTTATCACGGAAAAAGTGATAATTAACTTAATAACCTATATTACCTTTACATGGTTGTTACCCCCAAGTACATTTCTTCCATAGCTTGCATCGACATGTAGTATCTAGATAGGGATTTAACTTCTAGTATAACCACCTACTCAGTAATTTACCATTCTTTTAGGATATCATCCAATACATAAACACATTTTTAAAGTTTTATAATAAGGTTCTCAAAACCTAATTCTCAAAAATAGCCTCTATAATATCTATAAATGACTAAAAAGTTTCATATGATACCAACTACAGACACACAAGTTAATAATTACTTTATTTTAAATCTTTTAACTAATTTAAAACATTACATTTCATAAATAATCATATCGCAAGGACCAATATGTTCTTTGTCTTTGAATACTTGTCTAGAAAATAATCTTATTTTATAATACTAGACACAACTTCTTATTAAATGCATCATTATAAAATATCCTCTATATAACTCATTAGTATGACTCATCCTCATAACCTTGGGATCAAAATATAAGAAATAAATTAAATCGCAAAATTTTTAAGGGGTGAATAAAAATTTTATCCAGGATAAGTTCATAATCATAATCAAAACATGAGCATTATAAAAATATCATAACATCATCAGTGATTAAAATAAAACAAAATTGATCTTCAGTGTATATATAATAATAACTTAGATCCAAAAAATATATAATATCTATAACTTATTTTAGAATCATTTGTCATAAACATTGAATCATGAGATCATAAAATCATAATGAATAACATCATTTTTAAGTGTGGAACAAACATTATTATAGGGAAACATTACATTCTTGTTCCATATCATTTGAGTATAAGATAAGAATATAGAACACATTTCAAATATAGAACATACAAAAGTATATGGAAATATTAATTTCATGATCAACTCCATTACTTCTCATGTATATGAAAAACTGAAATGTACTCATGAATACATTATATCCTGAGATATAGACTTTTAACTATTTCGTTGGAGGGATAAAAGGGACCCACCCATATAAAATGTATAATGTGACCACTTGTAATCAGTTTAAAATAGAACCACTTGTCCTTGGTTTATGATGGAACCACATGTACTTTCTTAATAATTGAATCAGTCATCACTTATATATTCTTGTATTTCCTATATAAAAATCAATCACTTTTGACATCATAAATATCCCATGGAATTAAAATGTATTTCAAAAAACAACCAAATGGAAATCAATAAATTTTATTAAGAATCCCATGAAAATAAAATGGGTTTCATAAAACATCCAATAGGTATAAGACAACACCATAAACTAAATTGTTTGATACAAAAAACATTATCTGCCTAAATAATATCATAATAAAAGAAAAATATACGATGAAACATGAAACATAAATCCATTAAGGTAGATTATTTTTTAGATAATGAAATCCAAATCATGAAAATATATTTTGGAATGAATTTTTGTATTCATTTTGTAAAAAATTTAGTTATTAGTATCTTTTCAAAAAAATATTCTTTGTTTTTAGTAAAAATGAAAAGAAAACTTTTCAAGAAAACAGAATTAGTTAAAAAACTATTTTTACCCAAAAATAAAAATAGAACATCATTTAAAATAGAAATTCATTGAAAATAAATGTTATAAAATAAACTATATTACTCAAATAAAGTATTGTGAATTACCATGTCCTTTTCAATTATGGTTGATTTACTCAGAAGTTATTTAACCTTCATTGATATTGATTTATTTGGAAGTGATTTATCCTCATTAGAGTCTTGATATTTCCTTGGAATAATCCCTCTAAGTAAATGGATTAAGATAACTAAGTGTAAAAAGTATCTTTAAAAAGAGAGATTGGGTTATAGTGGGAGAAAATAGCATATTTTCAAGGTGTAGATTTATAGTAAAGTATAACATGAAAGGTTGGAAGTGGAATCTTTTAATAAAAGAAGAAAGCTGTCATTTTGGAAACACTCATCTTTTTTTAGTACTTCCATTACACTATTTGAGGGTCAATGGATAAAAATGGGAAAAAGTGGAGGAAAAAGTGAGTGTGCATCAAAAATCACCTCAACCACTCATTTAAAAACAATTTTTGGCAATTTCCCCTTAGTAAGAGACAATTCAGATTTGTATTTATCATGGTGAATATTTTTTTAACCTTAGTAATTAATTTTGATGACCAAAAATAAAACTGACTTAATTATCTAATTTTAACCTTCTAATTAAAAATTTTAAAATCATTGTATCCTTTATTATTCCTAAATTTGTGAAAAGAAAATTTAGAAATTAACAGAACAATCATGTAAAAACGTTTTTTAGAAATATCATGTTTTTAAGCATTAAGTTTATATGTATAATGAAATTATAATTAGTACAACTTTTATTAAAATAAATTGATTTATTATAAATCAAATGAAAGGTATGAGTCTTTGAAGGAAACCCATTATTGAATTTCACCTTGAAAATACATCAGTAACAAGAAATACTTTAAAAAATATTTTATTAAAGTAACACTTTAATTTAGTTATAAAACTATTGGACATATGATTCATAAGAAAGAATAATATATTAAAATGAATAATTATATTCATTAAATAAACATTTTATTACTTATAAAGTTTTTTAAACTTATGGGATACACTTTCATAATAATAAAATCATCCAAATTATAGTTTTCACAAAAAATAGTCTTTTTCAATTAAAAAACAATCTTTTTTGAAAAAATTCAAAAATTCATGATAAGTACATTATGATGAGAGGAATTAAAAAATGAACTTTATTTTATAAAATGTATATTCTAAAACTTATAAACATATATTTTAAAATACAATACAATATAAATGAAATGGATTTCTAGAAAAATAACTATCTTCAATATTAACACATATTAATTGTTTAATTTATAAAGGTAATAGATTTTAATGGTATATTATCCCAGTGTTTATTGTGACTTTATTAATAATTATATTATTATATTTTTTGGTTAGTTTACATTAGATTTAGTATGTAATTGGATTTATTGAAAATATTATTTATTTAAGGATGAAAAAACTCAGGTTGTTACAAACCCTTGGACCATGGTCAACACACTAAAGTTATTTTGGGTGGAACAACCTCAAAACATATGATTTAGACTTAACAGATTTAGTAAATAAATAAAATATGGTAATAAATGATATAGAAGTATTAAAAATAAGGGAATGAAAATGAAAATGGTTCTTAAGAAATTAAATAATTTGTATAATTTTATTATTCAATATCTAGAGAACATGTGAAGAAAGTTATGACTCAAGGAAATTGATTTTTGTTTAAATCATCATTTTCAATGGTTTTGAAGTTCCATTTTCAACTATATCTATTCCATGTCCATATTAATAAAATTGATTTTGGAATTTTCTTCTATATACTAATATAATGGTTTAAATTTATCTTTTCATTTCATTATTATGTTTTAAAAGATAATTTTCTAAAAAAACTGTATGGGTTATTTTGGATTTGTTATAAAGGTGTGAATATATTTTTTTCCTTAATTATTACCATATGAATTACCTTTCCAAGAATCATAGTGTTTATTTTTTATTCATATTCCTTAATAATTCTATATGTTTTGTTAAATAATATGATTTTTCAAATGTTCTTTGAAATTTTATTTTTTTTAAACAAAATGATATTTTTATTTATTTTTATGAGATGAATGAATTTTATTTTAATTATGGGTACAAATGAGTTTTATGATGGAAAATTGATGTCTCAAATAAGTTCTTCCATGTAATGGTTGTTGAAAATTATATATTATGAAGGGTAATCTCAAGATGTATTCCTCTAATGCATTGGTATATGGTTTATTCTCAAGAAAATTGATGATTAGAATTAACTGATTATGAATTATTTCGTACAGGTGAAAGGTAATCGGTTATCTACACAACAAAAGATGATATCAATTTTATGATTAAATATGATAATTTTCCTTCATTTTTCTTGGTTTTTTATTATATAATACTACTTAAGGAACTTTATTTTGGGAATGATACTTGTACCTTATTTTCTATCAAAGGTCTTACTTAGTAATTGTGCAGGAAGCTAAAAAAATTAAATCAAGGAGGGAACCTCCAACTCAAATAATGAGATTAATGTATCAAGCCTTGTTTATGAGAATAATGTTGATGAATAGGGGGTTTTCTAAAAAATAATGTTGTCATTGCTAATATAGTGCATGGGCAGGTTGCCCAGTAGCAAGACAGTGAACAATACTGGTAGGAAGGGACTCACTTCTATACTGTGGTATAGAAAACTAAGGATAGGCCCTATGAATAGGTTGGGCTTGATATTATCCCCCATGGGTATTTAAAATAACTAGAGAAGATAGAGCTAGTCCCTCTCCAAGGTGGGGTGACCGAAAATACCCATTCAGTGTCTCATGGAACTATGGAAGAAAGAGGGAATCAAGTCATTATGCTAATTTGGTTACTTATGTTGATAATGTAGGTTATCTAATTATTGAGGAACATAATAAGTAGTGTAGTATAAACAAAATTTATGGAAATTGGACAGACATATAGAATTATGAATCACCAATGAAAGACTCATATCAAGATGCTATTAAATATGGGAAAGCACTTGACGTTGAAGGCTTCTCATCAACACCTTTAAAGAAGATAATTCCATTAATAAACTACTCACACTTGAAGCCTACTATGAGAAATAGATATATCTAAATATGGATAAGGGATCAAGGTTATTATTTTAGTCCATTAGAGGATGAATATGACTGGCATTATGATGATTATAATCATCTTGGTTTTTATTATTGATGTTATGAAACTTCTTGATCTTGAATGAGGGAAGATTGTCTTGTCTAACCCCATTCATGCCCTTCCACATTGTCTTTATTTTTGTATTTAATAAATAGGCATTACCTCACCTTTTTCTAAAAAACACAAGAGATAAATATAATATTTCCAGGTTTCTCTATGGTTTTTATATGTTTACAATTAGTTTTAATGAAAATATTTTTATTTCAAGAAGTATATATATGATACTTTAAATTGAATGGTTTTTTTCAAGAAAAATTATTTTCATCAGTTTTCATGTTTTCCTAATAAACCACCATAGTTTTTATATGATTTTTATGGATTTTAATTGTTTTTTCATGAATTTTTTACATTCATATGTGATGATGAATTATTTTATAATAAAAAAATTACTATGAAAATGGTAAGCATTTTTATGGGTTTTACTATTTTCCACTAGACTAACTACATAATTTAATTTTTATATCACTTATTGATATAATTGTTCTCATAAAACATTTTCAAATATTTTTTCATAGTATTTAAGGTTGTGTAGGAACTATATCAATGTAATTTTTTCCACTATGGTGACTCATCTTAAAATAATGAAAAATGTCTTCAATGAAATAGGGGTGTAAATTTAAGAAACTTTTTTTGGAAAAAGAATGTATATTCTTTGGAAGTTTTAAATTTATTATGGTTTTATAATCCCCTTCCACTATTACCCCTCTTGGGTTCGGAGTAATGATAAAGAGTTACCCCAAAGTCCCACCTTCAGTGGTCCATAAGATGGAGACTAGTACTGAGGGTGATAAACACCCATATGGGAGGCACTACCTATAATATAAAAAATGAATTGAGAGAGAAGATAATAATCTACTAAAAAACATTGTAACATAATATTAATGAAAACTAACCATCCCACATGTTCATTTCAATTAATAAAAATAATGTCTCCAAAAAAATACAAAAAGAAAATAAAGGTAATGACCTCGTAGTAGCTTCGATATCCAAGCATGTAATGCCTAGCTCAGTCTATGTAACCATCATGGAAACTAGAAAATTATTTTATTTAAATGTATATTGAGAATAAAACGTATACTCATTTGTATATTACTGAAGGTATCCTGTGAAAATGATAAAATTTTATACTAATGAATCGGTGAACAAAAACACAAAAAGCATTTAGATAGGTTATTTATTTGTCACAACCAAAACATAGAGCATCCATTAAATAATAAATGCATGTAAAAATTTAATATCAAGAAAACATTGGTAAAGGAACCATGTATTGATTTACCTACGGAGTTTACACTCTTATTCCCCAATGTCAAAAATCATGTGCTCTCATTCCTTCCATGACATATCATCACCACATATCTATCTATATCTGATGTGAGTCAAGTTACAACAGTTCCTACCCCAGCCTCTTGTATTTCCCAACATCCTATGATGGAATCAATGTCTCCATGCACATATCACATGTCATTGTTTCATCATCACATAACCATTCAAGAAACCAAAACTTGGGTAATAAAGTATTAGGAATGAAAAGGTCATCAACCTCATTCCCAAATCCTTCTACACATAACCACCACTATATATTTTATCCATTCATCAATAAGAATTACTACAAAATGTGTCATCATCAAGGGATAATCTCTACTAAAGGCTGCATAATTTTCTAATACAAATGCTAAAAGAAGAGGAAGGAAAAGTTGGGAATTATCCATTTGTTCCTCACTATATGGATATTGTAAAAAACACCACCAAGAACTTCTGGGTTTTAGTATATAGTACCTGACACTGATGGGATGTGTATAAAATTAACAGGAAAAGAGAAGCACATATATATATATATTATAAATAAAACAAGCCCATAATAATGGTTTCACATAAATACATTATTACCTTCATATTAACATCAAAACAATACTTATAGTCTCATATTCTACCACCAAATTTATAAAAACCATCTATAGAATAACCACACATATCCCACAATTCCATTTCATTTAATTATAGTTTTATACACCTTTCCAGATTATTAAATTAATAACTATTAAATTAGATCATTTATAATTATATTTTATAAACAACCACAAAATCCAACACCCATATTTAAATTCTAATTAAGTTTAATATCATCATGATTATTCAATTAATTAATTCATTACCGCATAATAATTACTAATTGATATTGTTGAATTATAATATTCACAACTATATTTCACTACATCCAAGATATTATAACACAGAATCACACAAAAACAAAATATATACCACCCCACTTCCACCACCCAAAACACATCCCACATTTTAACATGTCACCCCCAACATCATAAAATCCTAAAAATTTCCACACAACCATAAGTCCAACAATAAATAAATGAAAATATTGCCATAATAGATTTATAGACCAAATATTCTTCCATAATTAATTTACAGGGGTACTTTATATTAAATAATCATATTATACATGGGTATTTTCATACATTTCACTTCCTCAAATTTATCAAACTACAATAGATATCATATAAGGAATGGAAATATCAAAAATTGCTTGTTTTATGAGCAGGAAGGATCCTGGTTGAAGAATAAAACTCTCATGGATCAAGAAATATGTTTTGATTCCATTGAATACAAAGAAAAAAATATAATAATAGAACAAAAAATAACATACTTTTAAGATACAAGGTAAATATCCTAGGATAACCCCAAAGTTTAATTCCATCAACTTTCCTTTTTATTTTTCATTTAGTTTAGAATAATTTAAAACAGTTGAAAAGAACATTTTTAAACCCATTGGGATTAAATAATTTAGTTTTATGATTTATTCCCCCAAAATTAGTGTTAAAAATATTTTATTATTGTTTAAATACCTCATTTTATGTCCAAAGGATTTCTTAGGTCGATTTGGGAAAAAATTGGTATAAAAAAACTAGAAATTTTTAAAAATATTGGATTGAAAATGAAGGGATTTACCATAAGTAGGTTTTTACCATGATAAAGAATTGGCCATGAAAATATAATATCAACTATAAGAAAAAAATGATCCATCATGAAAAGGAATTGATTGACCCTAAGAAAAAACTGATGGACCATGAAAAAAATATCGATTGTGTGAAGAAATGGATCGAATGTGAGAACAATGTGATAGACCATGTGAATAAAATATCAGCTACAAGAAAAAATACCGTCTTTTTGAAGGAATAAATCGATCATGAGAAAAAACTAATCGATCTTGAAAACAAACCATTGACTGTCACAATAAACTACAGACTATATGAAAAAACAGACCGAGTATAAGAATATACTCATCAACTATGTGAACAAATTATCGAATGTGAGAAACAACTATTGACAATGTTAAGTAATAGATCAACCATGAAAATAAAATTATCAAATTTGAAAAAATACTATGGACTGGGAGAAAAAACTATTGAATGTATAAAGGAATGGATTAACCATGATAAAAAACATGGAATGTTTAGGGGTGAAGACCCCAAGGGCCTGTATGACACCTTCAGGCCTTGGGAAATCATAATGAAAAGGTTCTTAAAAACTAGGGTAATTATATTAAATACCTCCCAAAAAAATTTCATCCTTGAGAATCAAAATAGAACCCATAAAAAATGGAAAATGGGGTTTGAATAATCACCCATAATATACCTCTCAAGGATCTCACTTTAACAAGAAGACAAACACGCATGGGATAAATAAAACACATAGGTAGTAGACATAAACCAAGGGGGATAGTTTATGTTATATTAATAATAAGTTTATATAAACCATCTCTATTAAATGGATACAATCAAATATTAAATAAAGTTTAGGGTATTAAGAATACATTTTTGACTCCCACCCCAAAGTACTCTCCTCTACTCCATCATGCCAACATAACACACAAACAAAGAGGATAAATATATCATGAAGAACATTATCTCGATAATCCGGGATCTCAATTGGCCACTTCACAAAGTTCACATAGTCCTCAATGTCCAACTATCCTTAAATAATGATATGTCAGTATCGTAAATATAAAGGGAGATCTAAATGATTATCCACCATTCCAATATGATCTAATATCTATAAAGCCTTAAAAATATTTGCAGAAAACTTACTCCCTTGTCCATACCATTACTACCCATAATGAGAGGAAATATTCAAGATCACATGGTATATAACCTAAAACTCTAGGTACATCCACCTATGATATGAATAAGCATTTTTTGGTCTTTTTATTCCTTCATCCTCTCTCAAAACAAAGAGATATTATCTATTATACTCTAAACCACATCAAGACAATGAAATCTAGACTCACTGAACTCTTTCTATCACAATCGAGAATGAAATTGTCTCTGATAAAATTCCTAGATCATATACATACCAATGGATGAGTTATAATTATTTTCATTTGTAAACTAAACCAATGGTTTATGGTTCACCCATTATCTACCAAATTATAAGGCCTGAGCCTAACAAATATCCTCTAGAATACGGATATTCATTTAGTCCTCCCATCTAAGTGGGAATGGAAAGCAGTGTCCATGAATAACTAAGGTCCAAAATCATACTACAAACCTCTATTGACATATGAGGTAAAACAAGTGTCCTGGTCAGATACAATGGCCCTCAATAACTCATGGATTCTCAAAGCCTCATCCATGTGTTTCCTTTATAGAACATCTACATCACATGACTCGCTAATTACTAAAAAATGTGTCAACCTCATAAATTGGTCCTTGATTACATAGATGGTATCACAACCTCTCTATGATTGGGGTAACCCAGTGATGAAATCTATAATTATTTCCACTCACTTCCACTTGAGGAAATCCAAGGGTTACAAAAAAACCTCTATAAACATAGTTCTCGACTTTAACTTATTGAAAATATATACACCATTCTATGATCTCTATGAATAACCCCTTCATCCTAGGACACCAATACATCCACATAAATCCATGATACATCTTGAATACACCAGGATATACCTCTAAGTGTGAGGTTTGAAACATAGGGATAACTCACTCATACATGACAAATAGAAGAAATAAACATTCCTGAAACAACATCTAATTCTGACCATTATCAGTACACCTCTCTAGAGCATCATCATGACTGACACAGTATCGTATCACTTCCACCTATGAGTATTCCACTGATACTCCTCCACCTATCACATCATGGATTATTACACTATCATCTAATAGATAAAACCACTTCCACTAACTTCTTCTACATTAATAGGATTTAATTGAATCCTTCCATCCCTTTCCAAGAATCCTCACAAACCTGACAAACATCTCCCTGTGAGTTCCATCTCAACACATCAGTAACCACATTCCCCTTTCATGGGGTGTATGAGATCTCAAAATCATATTCTTAGATAAACTCTATCAACCTATGCTAACACGTGTTTAATTCCCGCTATGATAAGACATGCCTAAAATTCTTATAGTCCTTGATTACCACAAATCACTCACATATGAGGTAATGTCACCATTACTTTAGATAAAACACTACTGATACAAACTTCAGGTATGAGTGGAATATTTACACTTTTGGGGATGAAACAACCTTGAACCATAAGATTATACTTCACTTTAAGACATTTAGAAGCATCCTAGGCCCATATGAGAATCATCAAAAAATTCCCTGTACATCACCTCATCCTATGGAAACCAAAGAAAAGGGGAATTGAATAAACTCTATTTCAGGTGATTGAAAGCTACCTTATATTTATTATTCCAAATTAAGACCTATTCCTTTTCAATTATGTCAATAAGGATGAATTCTTGGAGAAATCAAACATAAACCTCCATTAATATCCCCAAAGACCAAGGAAACATCAATCCTCTACCATGTTTTTAGGTAATTCTCAAGAGATATCTACCTCAATCATTCATTATTCCATATCCACACCCTTTTGAGACATCACGTGCCTATGGAAATGTACCTCTCTTGCCTAAAACATGCACTTGTAAAACATTCAATATAGTTGATGGTGTGAAATTAATTTTCTAACAACTCTAATATGTTCAAAGTGCCCCAAATAATCCATTTAGTATAGAAGGATGTTTTCAATGAACATGTATATGAACTGATCTAAAAACTCATGTAATATTGAGTTCATGATCTCTATGAACACATATGGTTCATTTATGGCACCAAATGTCCTAACCAAAAACTCTAAGTATACAAATTTTCATGAGAAGGTATTCTTAAAGATATTATCCTTATTCACCCTCATTTAGTGATACCTTGATTATAGATTGATATTCTAAAACCAATATTCTACCTTTGTCTAGTCAAAAAACCATCTATTTTTAGAAAAGGAAATTTATCATGAATTTCATATATTTCAACTTCCGATAGTCCATGCACATCCTCAGACTATTTCATTCCTTCTTAGTAAACACTAGTGCATTCAAAGAAGATACACTAGTATGAAATAATCCTTACTGCTATAAATATTTGATCTAGAGTCTCAACACTCATATATTTATGGGTGAAATACAATAAGGATCCCTTGAAATTAAATTTTTACCCAATTGTAAATCTATCACAAACTTGATGTCATATTGATTGGGTAGTGTCACAGCCTTATATAGGAAAAAATTAAGAAAATACTCAACAACTACGGGATTTTTTTCCTAAGTCTCTATAGGAAACAATATCAATTCAGATAGTAGAGTCTCTAAATGCCAACCACCCATATGATATCCCTTCTCATGAAAAAAACACCACACTCTAACCCTTCACATAAAAAATCTAACACAACTTAGAAAATAGTCAATAACCACATTTAAAGAATATAACTGGTCCATGTCCAGGATGAAATTATGTGGTTCCATCTATACTAAGAAGAAAAAACCCATCGATAGATTCATCCACATCATCATCCTACATCATCAGAACACATCAAACAAGTAATATTGATCTCTAATTTAAGGGTATAACACCCACGACACTAGAATCCTATCCACATATAGTCATAATTTGATAATCAAAGTTGAAAAAATAAAGTAATTTGTAAAGATATAATAAAATAAATAATAAACTGAAGTTTTGTAAAATTTGATTGTACCTCAAACATACTCTAGTCTATCTACCATTATTACCTCTATACATGCACATGCCCACATTCATCCCCTATGCCTCACTACTAATTACCTACATGTACATGCTCTAGATTATGTCCCTAAAGATGAGGACCATCATGATGATGGCGTCTACTAGCTCTATATCCTATCAACTAGTATACAAATGGTGGAAATCTCTGATTCTTCTATGTATGGAGAGGGGTATTACCACCCAAACCAATATTACCTCAATTAATGTTTCTAAATTTAGCCTAATGGTGACCATAACATTCATAGGAATAGTACATGAATAAAATACCTAGGTATAATCTCAATAACCATAGACCCAACAAAAACATGGAGTATACTGTTGTGGTCGACTACCTATTGTTTAAAACATCAACTTTCCTAATATCTGTAATCATCTACCTAGTGTTCTGTTCTTTGAGAGTCTTGGATATCATCCCTATTGAGGCACTTATATTTTAAAGTTCATCCTATCAATCATTTTTATCTTTTTATACATCTCCATATACATAGAAATCATGAATAGGGTGAATGCATATCTAATACTTGGATATTGTACCTCATCAAGATTTTTTTCTCTAGAATCCTCATCTAGAAATAGTTCATGAGAAAAACACAAGATATCCTATAATATGATGTGGGTCTCTCTCATAATTAGACTCCCCTACTAAAGTAATATTATCTCTTTCCTTTTTGGTTCCTTCATCGTCAATGATATGAACTCTAGAAAAAACTCGTTATGGAATTCAACATAGGAAATGTCCTCCACCTTCCGATCTCTAGGGTACAATGTCCACCACTTCCCATAGTTGACAAATTTCTAATTGAACATAAAACTTTTTTCAGGTCTATATCATGTAAATTAGATCTTTATTTCCACTATCCAGTTTTTCATCTCTAGATCAGAAACATTTCCCTTGTACTTTTCTAGACACTGACACTGGAAACCATGAAACAACCACTGCCACATCTCAACCTCCTCTATCAACTATATCCTATAATGATCAAATTGTTCTTCCTATCAAACATCCTCCTATAGAACTATATGAAGATGATAACCAAGATCCATTGTTGTAAAAACACAATAGAGATGATCCTAATCATGGTAGTATGGAATTAATTTTGGTTGATTATTTAATTTTATTTAAATTCCAAATACACCTCATTCAAACATAAATTAAATCCAACATGCTGCATAAAACTACCCCATATCTCAACCCTATGAACAAAATTATCTCACATGGTATGTCTAGTAAAAATAAGGTCTTTTCATCAGATCACATGGGGACATAAATTTTTATTTCATAGACAATATCTTTACACATCTCAAACTATGTAAAACTAATGGTGTTACCCTACAATTACCATGAAATCCACGCCAATTTATAACTCCAAATTCAATTTTATCTCTCAAAAAAACATTCAATGCCACTCTATAATAACTCCCCCCCCCCTCCATTAGTACCCTTATTAGGTCATGATTGAAGAGAAGTAGTGACCTCATAGTTCCACCTCAAGTAGTTCTTCAGTTGGAGACTATCAATGAGGGTGAAAACACTAAAATAGGCGGCATTACCCTAAATATATGGAAGGGTTGTGAGAGAAGATAAAAAAAGAGAAAAATACTTCACATAATATTAAATAAACTATATTATCCTAAATTTATATTTAAATTAATTCAAATAAAGTGTCCAAATTAAATACCAAAACAAAAATGAGGTAAAAATCCCATAGAATCTTCAATCTTTAAGCTAATAATACCATGCTTGGTCCCATTAACCATCACGAAGACGTAAAAAAATATTTATTTAAAAATACAGTGAGCATAACATGTATAATCATTAGGATCATACCCAAGGCCTCTCATAAAAATGTGAAAGGATCACACCAATGCACTAGTGAACAAGCAGAAGATTTAACAACCTCCTAGATGGATCATCTTTCCATTATAAACTCACAATGGGACACTCATAAAAAAATAAAGAATGAACTAAGGAAATATCAAGAAAATATTGATAACGGCACCCACATCCACTTTGTGGCTTATTTTCTATTCTCACACCCCAGTTCCAAATGTTATATACTCTTATCCCTTATATGTCATCGAATCACCGCATATCAATATATCTCTAATGTGGGTTAGTTAATAGCCAACCCTACCCCAAAATCCCATAGGTCCCAACATCTTGTGTTGGCATCAATTTCTCCCCAAAAATTTCTCATGCTACCAATTTATCATCATGTAACCATACACAACACAACAACTAGGGTGGTATGGTATCCTAGACATGAAGACTTTTAACCTCATTCCCTCCTCCTACCATTCATGATCCCTAAAATATATCACATACTCTCATCAATAAGAATCACCACCAACTTTTCTATAATCAAGGGATAAGACCCAACACCCACTCCCACATTGCCTAATGTTACTACTGAAGGAAGAGAATGTAAGATAAGGTAATCAACCATTCATTTCTCACCATATGGATTTTGGAACCCCCCACCCCCCACCCCCCAATCTAGGATTTAGTACATGGTACTCAACACAGGTGGTGTTGGAATAGAAGTAATAACAAATTAAATCATATATAAAAACACACACTAGATATCACATAAACCTGTCCTAAAGGCTTCATATCAATACTCCATCACTTTTTCCTCAACATCAACATCATTCTTACATTTCCACACACTTCCATATAATTTATAAAACCCATCCATGTAACAAAAAAACACATCCTATAGTTTCATTTCATTCAATTACATGATCATCCTCCTTTCTAGATTATTACTTTAAAAGACATTAAATTTGTCCATTTTTCATCATATTTTTTTGGCCAACAATTGAATCCAACACCAAAATTTAAATTCAATTTACATTCATCCTCACTGTGATTATTCAATTTATTTCTACACAAGAATTACCAACCCACATTATTGAAGTCCACCATTAACATTTTTATTCTACTACTACCCGGATACTATAATAAAATATCACACACAAAAAAAATTTCTACCACCAAACTTCTATTACCTGCAAAACATCCTGCATCTAAAATAATCACCCCCAATAATGTATCAACCCTATAAAGTTTATAAAATTTCAAGGGAAACAAAAAAATATATGTGAGAAGCAGACCACAACATATTTCAAGAACATATAATTTACAATAATTCATTTTCGGAGGTATTTGGTATTAAATTATCTTGTTTTCATGGGTATTTTTACACAATACTAGATTTACACAAATGACCAATTATTATCCAAATATACATATTAATACTTTTTTGGGAGGTGGGTTTAAACAAAAAATCAAGAAAATGTTATCAATATACAATAGTTGTTAATACAACAGTTATAACATTCTCACCATAATAAGTTATATGTTTCAATAGAAAATATATAATATATAATAAGGATATAGATAAACACAAGTGATTACACCCCTTTCCTCTAAAATAAACTTAATACGACTCGTTATCTCCATTTTTTAATTAATAACACCCACCCACTAAAAGAAAAGAAGTATTCTAGTTGAAAATATATAAAATAATAGAGGATAAGGATCCCCCACATTGAAAATAAATCCCAAAACACACTGCATCAAAAATGGGGGAAAGAGGATGGTGTCATTACCTCGAACGCAACACACTTTTATTGAAAGAAGATAGGGAATTGAGATTCCAAAAAAAAGATAAGATTCATGAGTAGGAAGGTTATATGGTAAAGAAGACACACTAAAGGTATAATATTGATTATTCAGTTCATCCAAACTCAGAGGAACAAATTTCAAGAATTGGATAAAGAAAATCCTGCACTTTTAAGTTGCCAGATATAGGTCCTATAATAAGTCTGATGATTAATTTGTTCAGATTTCCTTTTTAATTTTCAGTCAATTTTGTTTTATTTAAAACACATGGAATGACCTTTTTTAAAACCATGAGGTTTGAAGAAAACAATTTAAAGACTTAATCCTAAAAAAATATATTTTAAAAGCATTTATTTAATGTTTACATTCCACATTTTACATTAAAAATATTTTTCACATCATTATGGAAAATATGGGTATAAAAAAATATAAATTTATGAAAAATATTAGATCGAATATGAAGTGATCAACGAAGAAGGGATTGGCCATGGTTAGGATTCAACCATTATATGGAATCTACCATGAGAAAAAATTTATGATAATGTGAAAAAACTATTAACTATGAGAATTAAATGATTGAGTGTCTGAAGGAATGGATCAACCATGATAAAAAATCACTAGCCATTAAGAAAAACTATTAACCATGAAAATTAATAGATCAACTATGAGAAAAAAACAAATTGAATGTTCAAAGAAACTATCACTCATGAGAACAAACTATTGATCATGTGAAGAAATAGAGATACCATGAGAAATAACAGATTGATCATGCATACAAAGTATCAACTATGAGAACAAACTATCAACTTTGAAAATTAATGGATCCATGAGAAAACACTGATCAACAATTTGATAAAACTCTCAACCATTTGAAGGAATAGATTAACCATGAGAACAAAATAATCGATCGTGTGAACAAACTATTAATATTCAGAACAAATTATTAGCTGTACGGAGGAATAGATCAAATATAAGAAAATAATTGTAAATTTCATAGTGTATAATGCCCCAAACAAGTCATTGAATCCTTTAATACTTAGGGAATTATAAGAGAATGTTTTTTATAAATAGGGTTCATTACACATGTTTTTTTTAATTATCAAACAAATAAACCTAAAATATCATTGGAATGTGAAACTTTTAAATCCATTATATTAGACACATAATTATGGTTTTTTTAGTTATTAGGTTTTATAAAAATCTAGGTTAGACACCATAGAAATTGAAATAAAGGAATAAGATGCACTATAATCAAAGAACATGTTGAAAAATGTAGAGGTAAATAATATTTCACCTCTAATCATAAACAAACCCTCTAGAGATCCATTGTAACATTGTAAACTAAAAATAAATATCCAAAACTAGGACCAGAAACGTGACCCTACCCCATAGGCTCTATGTTTTTCTTACACTGAATCTTCCACTGATCATTCCCCTGCGATCCCCTAAAACCACCTCATATTGGTCTCCCATATGATGTAAGGCTCACACTCTTCTATGCATTACTATCTCAATCATGTTATGGTTGATTTTAATTTGAAACATAACATCCACTCCCTTCATAACCCCACTAATAAAACCCTTGAAGATAGACCATATTGACACATGAATGACACTCCATGGGGTTATAAGGACAAAAAAATTATATAATATTTTATTTTAAAAGTGAAAGTATACAATTGACACTTTGAATCTGGATGAAGAATATGAAAAGATAATTCTCTAACCCTATAAATTTCATCCATATCTTTTTGAATCATCAACTTTTGTCAAAAATGAACTTATTCATCCCCAAACTGATACTTTAGTGGGCCTATTTCAATACTTTAAGGACATTACCGATCCTCATGGGATGGAAAATAGTGTCTGGGCACCAGGGATACACAATCTGGAATTTTTTCCTCTAATAAATAATACTAAACAGGTAGTTAAATTTTAATAATAATTCAACATGATAAAACCATAAATTCGACACCCAGGAAAAATAAAATAAATGATTTAAAACATATCATAAAACATAAAAGGAATAACTAAAATGAAAAACAAATTCACTTTTAATATATAATATTTATATATATATATAACAATAAATTATTTTAAAATACAAGAAGGTTGAAGAGGGTGACATGTACATGGCACAAAATAAAAAAAAATCGTCCCAAAATATAAAATCAATGATCTACTCATGAACCATGGTCACCATCTGAAAGCATCACTCTCTTCATGAGTAACTAGAGAGAAGGTTTCCATAAAGAAAAGTTCCCTAATAACCTAAATCTTAATCTAAAAAATTCACTTAGTTTATAGACACCGAGTGGTACAAGTAATTTGTTATAAAAAATAACAATTGGTTTCCACCAAAAAAAAGTCCATGAATTTTATTTAATTAAAAAATCCACAAACACTAGTTGGAGATACAATACTTGAAATAATTATTTTATGATCATTGAAAAAAAATAAATTTGAATGTTTAAAATAATTTTTAAAAAGTATGGATAGTACTTTAAACCCTGCATAAATCCTTTTGATAGAAACCCCATTAAAAACCTCACTTAATTTAAAAACAAAACTTAAACCTGAATACCTTATAAGAATTACATTCCAAAACAAATTTTAAATATTATAATAAATGATATTTTAATTAATAAAATAATAAAATAAATAAGTGAAAAAATAAAAATCAGAAATATAGGAAAATGAAAAGCTAAAAAAGTTAAATATATAATATCCACAAACTAACAATATTAATTATTTATAAACCAAACTAGATCAATTAATATAATTAAACTACATTATAATATTAAATAATGATACATTGTACAAATTATGGTAAATAGTGAATTAAAATATAATAGGATAATAATTAAAATATAGATTTATGAACAAATAATTAAGTTGTACATAATCATGGTAAAGTAGTAAATATAATAAAAATAAAATAATGATCAATATATAGCAGTAAGAACTGAGTGAAGTAAATGTAATCATGGGAGACTATTGTAATCCTATTGTAATGATCCTATATATAATCAATTAGAACCATATTTCATGATATCTATAATGTTTATAATATATAGCCTCCATATATTTCTATAACCTAGCCTCCCTGGGTGGTCACCCCATAGTTAGAACATATCATGTACCATAGGATCTTAGTTAGTATGTGAACATGACTAACATTGTAATTATATCATAATGACCTACCTAAATACCTAGGGTTCCCATAAATTTTGATACTACTGGTGGGGAAATAATTTCACACATCAATCACATATAAATCCCATGTCTCATATTAAATCATCAAAATATCACACCCTATCCCAAATCCATTCAAACTTTTTATAAAATCATCCTTTTAAATTCAATTAATCATGAAATAGTAATCACATATAATTATTAATATCCCTAAGGAAATATAAAATATTATTTCATGGGTCTTAAACTAATATGGTATCTTGTTATATAAAAAACCTTTTATAAAAGGTTACAACATCCATTGGTTTTAAGCTAGTACTAAAATACATTTATATTTCTTTTTGAAAGCATTTTAAAACCAAGTAACATTTATAAGACTCATTTACAATAAAGATAAAATCACAATACTCAAACATATCCAAAATTAAATATATTTATGAACAATATATAATTAAAATACATAGTGAAAATCCTGAAAATATTTCACAGGTAAGAATCATAAGAACAATCCATAGAACTCAACAAGGACTATTAATAGAGATATTTCCAACCAAAAATTCTCTTAGCAAGTAAAATATCCCTTGAAAAATAATATGAGGTATAGAAGTTAAATAAAATACTTAATCTTTTGATAAGATCCTATTATAAATCTTAATAAGAATATAATATGTGTCAGATTTTTTTATAAAAATAGAAGAGTATGAATCAATATAAACCCCATTTTTTAGGCCATGAAATGAAATCATAGATTCTAAAAAAGATTTGTAAATTCAATTAGTTTTATAAAACAATAATAATTTTAAGGGAGTTTAGTTTAAAACCCTTAATCTTACCATGGTATTTTGGAAATATAAAATCACATGGAAACACATACCTCAATAAACCATGGATGAAATTAAATATTTAAATATATAAATAAGAGGACTAAAGGAGAGATCTTCACACACTATAAAACATGACAACAATTTATTGAAAACCCCAATTCTAGGATTCAGAAAATATGGAAACTTGTAAATAAGGGAAGAAGGAAATTAAATGGGATAATATAATATAAATTAAATAGAATAAAAATTAAGGTCTCCCTTGAGAAACCAAGGTTTGGAGAATCTTGAAGCATAGAAAGAGGATAGAGAGAAATGGTTAGAGATCCTCTCAAGCTGGGATGAATGAATGAGTAAGGGTAATACCCAAAATTTATTTTCATTTGATTGGGATAAAATTGAAATTTTATAAAATTGATGTCTAGTGAAAATTGCATGGTTTGGATACACAGTTAACCCAATCAAGAGCCAATTTTGAAACCCACATTGGAAACACTTGGGAGATGCAACAAAGTTTTCATAACTATGTTCTGTTTATTCATAAGAAACCCATATGTAGAGGAAATCACTTTGTTTCACTCAGTATCTATATGGTTTACCCAACCATTTTCTAACTATATAAGGGGCATTATTTACCTACGAACAATTAGATGGTTTGGATAAATGGTTTACCAAACAGTGCGCCAATTTTTAAACTTTTAAAACCCATAAAAATTATAAAAATAAATCCAAAAATTAATTATCTAAAATATAATAAATAATTATAAATAAAAACACAATAAAGGGGTATCATGGTGTGACATCTTTTCTCTTTCTACCACTTATAGAATTAACTAAACCCAATGTTTCCACTTTTCTTACTCATGGACCTTATTATCCATTAGAGAATTGTTAATCGCCTCAGTAGAGTTAGGTAAGCAAAATATAAAAACCGTTTAATGGATATCTAGACTTATCCCATACTGAAACTAATAGCCCTTATAATTTTCATTTCCTCCCAAGGTAGTAATAAAATAATGAATCTATGTAAACCCTGAATTATAATTGAGAGAAAACATACATCTTTACTTGATCTCCACAAAATATTCAATTATTTTATACTCGATGTTTGAGGATAAAAGTATCCAATAAAAAGGTCTTGAAATGACTCTGATGTAAACCCCATCGGTCCCCTTTATTCTAGTACATCACACTAGTGCCATGTTAGTTCCTCAAGAATGAAAATATCCAAATTAACCTTCTTATATTTAAGATCGTTGATTAATTCAAATACATAAACCATGTCATCTGGCCACTATTTAGATCCCTAATTCCTAAAACCTCTAAATATAAGAGGATATTGTGCTTAAAAGTCATGAACAACATCTAAGACTGGATCCATTTTTTGGGGTGGCAACATAAAAACCCCTAAATAACCTTCAAAAGGCAGTCAATAATTTTTTTCACTAGGGTTAAAACCTCTAATGGTACATTATATCATTCCACCTCTATATTCCCCTCATCATAGATCTCCTTATCAACCTTATTTTTACACAGTTCATTGACCCACCTCTTTGGTTTCATAATTATTTAAAATAGTCAATGCATCCCTTAGCAACCAGAACAAAAAAACTCTTCAAGAATTTTTTTCATGAGTCAATTTTCTTGAAAACCTATAAATTAATTAGTCACACCAATTAATTTCATAAACACAAGAGCAGACACACACAAATACTCAATACACCCATAAGCTAGGAATAATGCATGAATTCCTCATTGTTCACCCTCATTTGGGTCAGTATTTACTGGAAAATATTTAGTGATCTAAGAAAATAAAATCTTATATCCAATAAGTTGGTCTTCCACTATTTTTGTGTTGTCCAATAACCTACACATAGATTCCATACCAAGTCCCAACTCTAAGTCTCCACACTACCATAACCTAAAAATTATGACTAGTAAGAAAGACACACTCTAATAACATTTTTTAATGTCTATCCCTTGTGTGAACACACAGCCGAGGAGAAATTCTAGATGACCTCCAGTTAACTCCCTGATCACCAAAGGAAGGAAACTAGCATTGAGGATTTTAGATACCATTTTGGGAGATATTTTTCATCTAATTTTCTATCACTTCAAATGAAAAAATAATAAAAATTCATTATTAATAAAACATAAGGATAATAGGATAAACTATATAATTCTGAAATAATACTTTAATATTTTAATAAATATCAACCATTAAAACATGAGTAAAAGTAATGTCAGTAAATTCCAAAAAATAATAAATAAAAATCAAAAATTTAATATGAGAAAGACTATACATCCCACTCCACAAGACTCTGATATCTCATGAACAATGCTCAAAAGTTCCACTAAACACAAAATCTTATCTATAGAAGCTTGTTAACTATACTTGAAGTTTCATTCATGTAATCTGTACGAAGAAGAGGTGTGTGTTGTGAAAGTGGGTTCCTTAGTCCCCACTGGTGTAGTACTTTAAAATTACCATATCATGTATATATAGAGTTATGTATGATTTTTTCTTAAAATAATAGTGTTTTTACTTCTACATACATTATTGACATGGTGATTTCATAGGATTACATGATGTATCAAAGGGTTATAGGTTTTACCAGCTATAATGAGAACCTCGAGATACCCTGAAACTAATTTTATAAATATAAACTATAGTATTGAAACATCATACTAAGGGAACATACATGATGTCTAACTATCAGGTGTTAAGGGGTCATATGTAATGAGACTTATTCTCTTGATGTTTTTACTTGATCGTATTGAGTAGAGTAGATCAGGAGGATTGACCTACTAATAGGAACACTAAATTTATTGGTTGTCATTTTATATTACTATTGATGAGAATATGTATTAGTATAATGATATGATATCACTATAGGTTTGTATCATTTGATCTCATACTTTTTTTAATGATGAAAAATTGGACATTTATGTTTTTGGTGAGTTAGGTTTTGTTAGGTGTATCATTACTGGTATGGCATTGGTTTAATGATCAATAATGATTTTGATACTTATGAGTAAAGGATGAGATATTTAATTCCTAGTTGACTAGGATAATAGTTCATTTCTTAAATACAAGGCCATGTAAGAACAATGTATGTCCATCCAATATGGTTATATAAAAAATAAATAATAATATAAGGATTATGACACAAATTATGCATCCTTATTTATGAGAAATAATGACACTAAGAAATTGTATTACACAAATTATGTTTTTGTAGGTTGTTGTTTATATGGATACACCTTATCTCCTTCAGGGTTTTGATGTGTTTCTTGACTTTATTTATGGTCTATTAGGAACACTCACTGCTATAATGATAAAGTAATATAGAGTCACACATAAAGAATATACAGAATCTCGGCCAATTCTAGTGACTTGGAGTTTAGGATGCAGTGGTCTCCATAGTGGGGGGCCACTTTATATCCATGTTTGAATAATTGTGAGTAAGTAATAAAATCAGTATTATTTTAGTTTATAAAAATAAGTTTTGAATATATTATCTTTTTGTATTTACAATTTATTTAGGGAATAAAATAAAAATATTTTAGGAATTAGTATTCAGTATTTAAGGTTTATTAAATATTTATCAGAGAGATGAGTTTTGTTAATGACTCAAATTTTATCACATAAAATCCAATTTATGTTATAAGTAAGTGATAAAATATTTATGGCATTAGTTACAAGTTCACTAGTCCATAAGTGTGACCGGGGAGTATTTAGATAGTTAAAATTATTAATTGTATAATGTAAAATTTTTAATATGTTAAATATGATTATATAAATAAAATTACACCCAAATTCATAGATATTATTCCTCTAATTATTTTTAGAGCTCCTCTGTACTTTATCTAGATTACAAGAGTGAGAAAGGGGTGTTCAGAGCACCTGATATAAGTTATTTGTCTTAGATTTAAGTAATGGTTTTTCCAAAATCAAGAGGACATCACAAATACCTTAATCTCTTTATGCTAGAACCCAAATACAGATGAAAGTTGATCCATAATTATTTATAATTTTGTTCTGTAGATCTAGAGGATTTCAACATCGAATTCAAGCACCACTAACCTACATTGACCAGAACACATTTTGAATTTAATTTGAATGGGGTATTATTTAAATTTTGTTTTCAAACTTATTTATTTCACATGAGATCTTATGATTGAGTATGAGGTGGTAACTTTATAAATAAAGTTTTACTAAATCAATATGTTGTAAATATTTTAATTTTACTTGCTTACAGAAAACTGTTGTGAACATGGTATTAACAAATGGTATCCAAGAGATCATGTTATCATTTATGTCAAAATTAAAATTATATTTTCATGAATTAAAGTAAAAAAGTGACATTATGATCCAAAATCATTAACCACACAATGATATGAGGTTGTATGGATGAGTTATGGCCATCCAAAGAACAAAAAACATGATTTTCAGACATAAAAAATAATATATATATATATATATATATATATATATATATTAGAGGGGGTGATAATGAAACCGTAGAGTGCATCTAGAGAGTAGACATTGTGTGTTTCACTAGTGATCTGGATAGATGAAAACTAGTCAAGGGAGACACTTTCACATCAAAAAAAAATATAGAGAGAGATAAAAACAAGAAGATTCATGGTTGCAAAATATAACCATACATCAAATTTATTCCACCAAAAATTTTCATGATAAGGTGGTTCATTTCATAAAAATAATAGTTTATCTTCTTTTAGCGGTGGTTCCAGTTAGCTCTATGTGTCATCCCCACATGACCATATAGGGTTTACTAATTTTTTCGACATGGCTACCCAGTCAGGATGACTTGACCTAGGTTGGGTGAGGTCAGCCCCTACCTAGAATTCCCTGCTAAACCAAACCCAAATCCCATATGAGGGGGTTTTCAAGTCCCGAGGTACCCTAAAATTAAATAAAAAATCATGACCTATTTAAAAAATATTTGGAACTTAATAAAATTATTTTTTGAAGTGTGAGGAAATTAAATTGTCAATCAAAATTATTTAATTTATTATAATTCAGAATTAATTACCTCAAATAGAATTATATTAAAATTAAATATTATTATGTGATTTCAAAACATTTTTACTAATCATGAGAAAGTCCATGATTGTGTTATTGGTATTTATTTATTTATTAATTATGAAATGTTTTGTAATAATTAATTAATAAATGATGTGTTTCTTCATCCATACACCCCATATGTCTCCCACATTCTAGAGACACCCTCACAAGTGTGTGATTATTTTTGTATAATGAGGAGTATTAAAGGATATATAATTTATTAGGAGACTTAGTGAGGCACGATACAGTACATAGATGCATTGGACAGGGGAGGGTTGAAACTCAAGTTAGACATGACTCAATAAATTACCTCTAGGTTCTCAATTGATCTAATTTTTCACTTGATGGATCAACCATTAGAAAATATCATGATCATTTAATTTATTTATCATATTCATGGTTTATTTTTTTTGAGTTTATGTAGTTTATATGAAATCACATATAATAATAAAAAATTATTTCATTGATAAAAATAAACATTTGTGGTAAATATTGTTTATTTATGTATGGTTATATTGTGAATGTGATCACAAAGTAATAAACATAGTAAATATAAAAGTATTTCATTCACTAAGAATAAATAAAGAACACTTAAAGTAAATATTACGTCAAATTTCTTATATCACTTATGTTTGAATAAAATCAATGTATATGGTGTTCATCAGTATTAGTTAAGGGTGTGTTATGCTATTGAAGATATTTAAAATGAGTGGTGGGTTGAATTAACTAAAATTGGAATTTGTGAAATAGAAAAATCTGGTTTGGTTTGATTTTTTAGGAAGTATTTGAGATAATCCATGTTACGCATTCATAGGATATGGGACTCCATACAACAAATCAAGGAACCATGACTCAACATAGTTTTCCAAATACAAGCCTACCTTGAAACTACTAAAGGGGTGTTTTATACATAACTTGGACGATGAGGAGAGGTTTTGAAGGACCCTTTACACTATAATACTTAAGAAAATAGGTAGTTAAAATATAGTTTTTTAAGTCTATAATTATATGAATAAAATAAAGAGATATATTTAAAGAATAATAAATCAATAATAAATATTATTATCGGTATTTAACAAAAAAAGTTCCAATATACCAATTCCATTTTCAATAAAAATATAAATTAATACCACAAAAATATTGTGATAAATATTGGATAATGAGAACATCCTATCTGGAACAATCTTTAATGATTGGCATAGAAACATGCACATAGTGCTATAAGATGAAAATGAAAATTTATATGATAAATTCCCAACTGCTTATTGAGCCACCTCAGGACGAAAATGAGGGTGAAATGGATGATTACATGAGACTCAAAGATTTTTATACAATTATTTCTCAACTAAAATAATTATTCATATAGAAATTGAATCAAGAAATTAATGGGTCATGATTACAAAAAATACTTGTAAATTTAAAGTTGAAATTCAAGTTAATCCTCATGTGATCAAGTTGATAGAGTATACTGGTCGAATCATAATCTTTTAATATTTATCATTCTTATATACTTAGCACTTGGTAACTCAAGTATCATTGATAGTTATTAAAAAATAGTATGGAGGAACTACTTTGATATCTTTTGGTAAGGTTCTCCAAGAAGATAAGAACTTAAAGAAAAATAATTCTATAGTTATTATAGTGAACAAGAAGAATGACTAAGAGAAAGGATTGATGGATAGTGGGATGCTAAAGTAACCCTTCAAACATCCTTCTAAGAAACCAAATATTTAGTAGGATAGAATTGAATAAGAGTCTATTTTCTTTGCATGTAGAAAAAAAATAATTGGAAGAGAAGTTTCATTGAGTTGAAGAATAAGAAGAATTTAGAATATCCAACTTCTTGAATATTCATCATTAATTGTAAAATATTTATTTTACTTATTAAGTATTAGTTATAATATGTGACTTAAATTTAACTATCCTAATATAGGAACCAAGGATTTTAAAAAACATTATATATAGTAAGGTTAATTCTTCTAGTATATAATAAATGGTATTTCTTATGTCAGCAGTGATAAGAACATGGATTCCCTTTCTTCAAGTTGATTGATTCTAGTTGAAATTTTATTTCATATTGAGTATTACCAAAAAAAAATTATACCATGTGTCGATTAGATACAATGAAACATTATTTAATTTTGAAATAAATTTAATTTTTATTGAATCATACTAATCTACTAGTTTATAAATACTTGATTCATCGACAAAAAATGATGATTATAAAATATAATATGCAAGAAAAGTTATTGAGGGAAAAATAGTTTTACATAAAAAACTATTATAAATAAAGGTGGTCCATAAAGATTCAATACATCGCTCGACTTGACTGTTTGAAATATTCAAATAAATTTTAGGAATTCTTAGTGAAGGACTTAATACACTTATCAAAAGATATTAGATCCTTCATCTAGGTTTGTTATAGTATATCATAACTAATCATTAATCAATCATTAAAATTTATAGTTGAGTAATTCTTAAACTCAAATTTCCTTATACACATCAAATCCATGATGTTAGTAAAATTATGATCGATGATGATTTGTATAATCTTTTTGAAGTATTTTATTATATATCAAGTAATTATTTATAAAATATAGGCATTAACCTGTTACTCTATACCATATATAATGAAAAATTGATATTGTAACACCCAAATGTTTTTTATTGAATATTTTTATTAAATAATTTTTATTCTTATGTAGCTTGATTTTCATGCAATAGTGAGATTAAACAAACCATGAGACACCCTTATTATAAAATTTACACTATATCTGAGTTGTTAGTTTAGTAGGAATAATTATAACTAACTTATGAAAATGCATTGTGAATTAATTAGCTATCAATTATTTATGAAAAAATATAAATTAATTAGATATTTGTATTTTTGAGTGAATTACATTTGTTGATGAAATTAATGAAAAATATATGTTTTATATAATAAAAAAATATTTTTCATATTCATCCAATTTATATTTTAGTCATTGTCTATGCAAAAAAATCATATTTGATGTATAGAAACCTTTTTTTTAAGTTTTATTTTACAACATTAAATGGAGAACCCATTTTAAATTAATATTTTTACACATTAAAAATTTTTATAAGACCAAATAAACATGTTATTTTTAAGACAGATATGACAATTTTACTTTGGATGAATCTCTGATATTTTTCTAATAATTTTCATGTTATGATGAACAGTAAAATATGCTAAATTTTAATTGAAAATAACTTTTTTCATTGAAATAATATATATGGTAAAATTATATTATTTAATGGTTTAAAAGTATAAATAAAATATATTTTTACCATTTAATATAATCTAAGTCATTGGAATTCATTTAACATTAAATTTTGATATAAAAACATTTCAATCTTTTGCAATTTTTTAACTTTTAAAACTCGTTTTCTCATTTGAACAATGGGAAAAAATTTAAATTAATTACTGAAAATTCTATGTTTTCAATTTTTAAAAATGGATTCCATATTTTTAATTATTAGTTAAAAGTTATGTAAATAGATTTATTTTATTTTTGGGCTATATGAATTGTAACTTCGGTAATTATTTTTAATACCATGGTTGAAGGTAAATTGGTTAATTAAAGGTAAAAATAATATTATAAAATTTCCTTAACACCGGTAAAAATCCTATTGTATGACTATATTAGACCCTTATCATCTATTTTTCTAAATGGAATAACTTAATGGCCACTTACCTATGAATGTGACCAGAATATAATAAAAACTAATGGATGTGACAAAATTCCATAATCTCATTTTATACAAGTATATTAATTTTAATATATAGATAAATATGATATAATTTCAAAAATAGATAGTATCTAGAAATATATAAGAATCAAATACATAATAGAAATTTATTTATAATTATATTGATTAAATAATTACCATTAATGATGACACAATAGTGATGTATAAATTATTTTATTAATAGAAATATCAAATAAATGGTTTTAAAAATATTAAAATAAATATAATATAAACTAATTAATGTTATCCACTAATTTTATAGGTGAATATGAAATTTTATGAGTGTATTGAATATTTTTTCATGAAATTTATCTTCTCTGTGGATTTTTTGTAATTCAAATAAAGGAATAGTGTCAAAATTGAAACTCATTGTATTTTATTAAAATAACTTTTTATTAAGTTATTCAAAATCATAAAAACATTTAAAAAATATAAAGTCATAATTATAAGATCTATAATGTCATAAAATATCAATTTATGGTCAATTAACACCATATAAGTAAATATTTATAACCATTAAATATTTATAATATTATTAACACAATTAAAATTAAAAAGAATAACTAAGTATAAATTAAAAAGATATAGTTTAAATTGACAAAATAAATTGTACAATTTTTTTGGCAGATTATATTAAAACCCTATATCATATCATAGATAAAAGTGGGATATTTTGGAGGTATTTTAGGTGGGTTTTGATTTGATTATAAATTATTATTTATCGAGTTTCCAAAAGTGCCCATCACCTTAATTATAATGGGGAACATCCTCCCTCAACTCTTAACTTCATTTTGATCCTTCAAGCTTGGAAATACCCTTCCCTTTTTCCTTCTAAAATCACTATTTTAATTCTATATGTTCTTTTGATCTTCAACAATAAACTCTAGGGCTCTAAGAAGATATTTAGAGGAAGCACTTCAAGAAAGAGGTAATCTCTTCTACCGATTCTTTCAAACTTCTTTCTTATTATACTTCCCCATATTTAGTTTTTCCATTATAAAGTATTAATATAAGTTTCAATAATATACTTATATGTTATTATAAATATGATACAACCATATTTCACCTTCTATCCATCCTACGAAAAATGAAATCACCGCACGTGCGTATGTACGGCTTACTGTCTACACGCCATGTTGTAATTTGTTTTTCACCACCACCTTACTTGGACAGTTATAACAATGGAAATAATAACAATAAATGATTATTATATAATTATACTATTTATTAAGTATCATACACTATCCACTTTAATGGAATTCAATAATTTTGGTAATGATATCATCGCTCGTGTGTACGTACGACCTACTGTCTCCACGATGAGATAGGATTCATTCTACATGATCTTCATTAAACCATGATTATATACATGAATTGAATGAATAAATATGATATATATTATACTAATACCATTATTTTAATCATATAACTATAACTTAAAAAAATGAATAATAACTTATTCGACAAAACATGAATAAGAACATAAAGCAGTTAATACCTGAATAAAGAGTAACAATGAAATGTTATTAACAAACAGATAAATATATGATCATAAATGTTCTCATAAAATAGATTATGATTCTCTAATAAATTATTAAAATAATTTAAATCATTATACAGGTGGTTTGGATGCATATGAAGCATATCAGACCTAAGGTAAGGGATGATTTTGTAATCTCATTATTATCTGAGATTGTTTATTCATCAGCATTTACTGGGGTATATTTATCATCCAAGTCCATGTTTCATAATTATTTATTCTATAATAATATTTTTATTCTTCTAAAATTTTTTAAATTCAAGTTTACCCATTGGTGAATTTTTACTAAATGGTATGAATGGAATCTTTTGTCTCTTTCAGTACAAGTTACTTTTTGACTTTTCTTGAAAGATTATGAGAATAATGTTTTTATAACTTATTTGGAATGGAAATATTTTTATATCTTTATAAAAACTTATTAACATAAAGATTCCTCTACAAGATTTCATTTTTATTTTCAACTAAATTATTTCTTTTAAATTTCCATGGCATTTTTGGAATAGAAAACGTTTTTGAAAAAGAAAGGATATTTTCCTGAGGAATTAAGCTCAAGTGTTTTATCAAAATTATTTTCCATATTAGATGACATAGGTTCATTTTTATATCCCTATTATTACTTTTTTTTATTTAGTTTATGATGAAATTTTTTTATGAAATCCATTTATTTTATATAGATTATGTTTTGATGGAATGATGTTTAAGAAACCCACTTTTTTGTTCCTTATGTTTTGTTATGGTGAATTGTTTATGTTTTGTGTCACATTTAAGAATGATTTAATTATGATATGGGTGGGACCTATATATATCCAATTCATTGGTTATATAATTATATCTCATGAGATAGACATGACTGGAATGGAAAGTAAATCTGGTTCAGTAATACAGGCCTGAAATGAGGATTGAACTCGGTTCATTAATAAACTTTGTCTGCTATGATATGAAATTATTTTCTATGATTCTATGTATATGAAACGAAATTCTATGTATTATGTTATTACTATTGGGAATGCATTTCACTTTTATGATTTATCCCATGACATAATATTATGATCTTTTATATGCAGGATAAGATTTTCAAATGATATGTTCTAATGATTAAGGTATGATTGATGTTTCTCTTGATTACCCTTACTAAGAATTTTATCTCACCCTATCATATGTTTATTTTCCCCAAGTCCTTGAGAATTTTATTAATTAAGATATGTCAAAAATAATTCTAGTTCTGAAGAAATAAGCAGGACATAATGTTGATGGTTTATGAACTACTCATTTATGTTTCCCAGTTTCTAAATACACTAAACCCATACGGTCCTAGAGTGGTTTTCATTATGTTATGTAATAAATATTATTCAATGTTGAAGTAATATCTATATGTAAAGTATAGGCCATTATAGTTGGTATGAGATCAAAGGTATATTTAACCATTGGAAACTATGATGAGATAACCTTAGTAAGAACCCTAAGGATATGTCTATGTATAGGTTACAATCCTATACTATTATTTTAGAGATGTTCATGAATAACATAGTTTTAAAAAAGTGTCTTGAATTGAAATTTTATTCTTGAATTATGTGTTTTTTTCATCATGATTAGTGTTTCTCACACTATGATTATTTGTTTTAGTCAATGGATAGAACCTGAAGGAACCATGTTAATTCTGAATATGACGGGAAATGAAACGATTGTACCCCCCTAAGAAACCAAATATTATGGGAGCTGGAATGAAAAATCTTATTTCTATTCTCACACAACTCTCTCAAGATATGAATCATATCGAACTTCAAAACAAGTAAAGGAGGGAGCAACATTTTGGTGAATCCTTTATGAGGTAGCGTCCACATTCATTTAGCGGGTCTTCTGATACATTACTGGATGAATAATGGATCAATACCAATAAAAATATATTTTTAGTTATAAAATGTTTTTGAACATTATAAAGTCATCTTAGCAGTATATCATTTGGAATGTGAAGCTGATCAATGGTGGAATCTTATAAAGAATATGAGGAAAAGATATGAAATTGAGTCCATGGAATGGGATGAGTTCATGAACTTATTTTTCAATAAGTGCTTTCCTGGTATTCATCTAACAAAGATGGATAAGGAGTTCCTTGAACTTAGGAAAAGGATGATTAATCTGTTGGTACCTACGAAGTAAATTTTACAAGACTTGCAAGGTAATCTTCTGGAATTATTATCCAACCTGAGAGAAAAAATTGATTGATTATTTAGTGGATTAAAACCAAGTCTCTAAATGAAATTATATATAATATACTTCAATATCTATGAGTAAATTTTTCAATTTTTTCTCAAGGATGATATGGAGATTGGAGTAACCCATCAGTAATATGGGTTTTCTAATAAGATAGAAATTGAATTCAAAAAAAATCAAAAGACAACATTTAAAATAATATGAGTTTTCCGTTATTCTCAATGTGTATAAATAAACATATAGGGAATTGTCTTAAAGGAACTAGTAAATGTTTTATGTGTGGAAAATAAGGTCATATGGCAGTTGAATGCCGAAGTGTTGGGAAAAAGATGTCTAATGACGCGGGAAAAAAAAGAAAATGCTACATATAATGTACCTCTTACACATCAATGCCACATGTGCGTGGAAATGGGGAATTATAACAATAAATTCTCTAATCCAAGGGTTATTGATGATTATCAAAGTGAACAAAATATTAAGTCCACAGATAATGTAAAATAATATGCAATCACTATCTGCTAAGTGGAGTACGATAATGTAGTGGTGAAAGATACACTTTCCATCAACTATAAAGTAAAAAATGTTTTATTTGACTCTATATCCACCCAATCTTCTATTTTTGAAGAATTTTCTTATGGTATGTCCATATTACCTCAACAATTAGATATTGAGTAAGTTGTCACAACTCTTAATGGCCCAACACTCACATAAAAAGTTTATAATTCTTCCCCTATTGAAGTTTGTGGGAAAGTAATTCCTGTAAATCTTGTGATCCTTCGTATAGTGGAATTAGATGTGATTATTGGCATGGATTTTATATCTCTATATGAATATAATATCAATTTCCAAGGAAGGGAAGTCACATATCATATTCTAGATCAATCTTTGATCACTTATTGATGCAAGGATGAATATAACCTTCCTATATAAATTTATTTCGTATTATGGGTCTTGACTCCTATAAATGAAGTTTATTTATCTCAAATGGTTGGGAAAAACTCACAATTAAGAATAATCCCATTTCATAAGAGTTTGATGATGTCTTTCCAAAGGAATTTTCTGGTCATCCACTAAATTGTGAAGTTGAGTTTTCAATACAACTCATATCGGGTGACATGCCTATTTCAAATACACCTTATAGAAAGGCACAAATTGAGATACAGGAAATAAAGAAGTAACTCCAAGGTAATCATGATAGGGGATTCATACACCCTAGTGCAACACCTTTGGGAGAAACTATTATATTTGTTAAGAAGAAATATGGATTAATGAGACACAGTATTGATTATCAAGAACTTGACAAGATCACTCTCAAGAACAAATATCCTCTTCCCCACATTAATGACTTGTTTTACCAACTATACGGAGCTCAATACTTTTCCAAGATTTATCTTCATTCCAGATATCATAAATTAAGGGTCAAAAAAGATGATATACTGAAGACTGAACTCTGTACAAGGTATGGACACTATGAATTTATAGTGATGCCTTTTGGTCTTACTAATTCCTCAGTTATCTTCTTGGATCTAAGGAATATAGTATTAAAAGACTATCGTGATTAGTTTTTGGTAGTCTATAAAGATAATATTCTTGTCTGTTCAAAGAACAAGTAAGAACATGAAGATCACTTGAGAATTGTACTGAAGACCGTGATAAAAGATAAAATTTATTCTAAATTTACCAAGTGTGAATTTTGGCTTCAAAAAGATTCCTATTCTAGGTCACATAATCTCAATAGTGGGGATATCTGTGGATCCAGCAAAAACAAAGGTTATTGATAGATGGTCGAGACCAACAATAGTAACTGATATCTAAAGTTTTCTTGGTTTGGCTGAATATTATCCACATTTTTTGAAATATTTTTCACAATTATAAAATAAACTCACTAAGTTGACTTGGAATGGAGTTAAGTTAGTTTGGATATAGGAATATGAAGTTAATTTCAGAGAACTAAAAATAATTTTAGCCAGTGCACCTGTACTCTCACTGCCTTCTAGTGGAGAATGGCTTGTGATCTATAGTGATGCATCCAATAAGGGGATGGAATCTGTTCTCATGAAAAATGATACAGTGATAGCTTATGCCTCACTGCAGTTAAAAAATCATGAGAAAAATTACATAACTCATGATTTGGAGTTAGTTGTGGTAATATTTGCATTAAATATATAGAGGAATTATATTTATGGTGAAAGGTGTGAAACTTATACTAATCATAAAAGTTTAAATAATATATTCACAAAAAAATAGCAGAATATGCACCAAAGAAGATGGTTGAAGTTTATTAAATATTATGACTACTCAATACATTACCACCCTAGGTTTAAAAAAAAAAAAGTGTTGGTCGGAGTGGTTTACTCAAGAGGGGGGTGAATTGAGTACCAATTAAAATTTCTATATTTAAAAGCAGTGTCTTAAAGACCCCCAAATAAAATAATAAATTAAACTGTAGTGAATTTATATTAATGTAGAGATTCTGTTAGGTTCTCAAGGGATTGATTAATTCCCAGTTAATCAACACAGGAGTGTGTGATTATCTTTTGAAACTAACTTACTAATCTACACTTAACATAAACACTTGCTAATTTAATTATCAAAGTAACTTTAAAAACAGTATTGGTTTTAAAGTGATTAGCAGCGGAATAAAACTTTGAAATAGATGGCACAACAATGTAACCAAGAGGTTCAGTCTCAAGCCGAGACTTAGTCCTCTCAAAAGTTTATATAAAAATGATCCACACCCTGGATCGGGGTTCAACAGTTTACAACTGTCCAGGTCCAAGACCTCTACCACTGTTCTTCGTGGGAAACAGTACAACAGCAACCAGCTGTCCAGGTCACACACGACCTCTACCACAGTTCTTCGTGGGAAAGAAAGAATGAAAGAGTTTTGTAAGGATTTACAGATCCTTCAGTTTGAGTACAGGAGACAGTGTATGTGTTAGATATAGCAGATAACACACACTGCTCGAAATGAATGGTAATAAATCACAGAACAAGAGATGTAGAGTTTAGAGATGGTTCTGGTGATTTCAGTATAGCTCTGGACTCCTTTGGATTCGATTAGCAGTGAGTCTGAGTCCTCTTCTTGTTTCTGTTGAGAAACAGAGTGTCGTATGCTCCAGGTTCACAGGTGGTGAGAATGTAGTCGATGAAGTTCTTCGTGTATGCACAGAACTCTTCTCGAGTATGCTTGATTGTCTATGAGCTTCTCTGTGTTCTTCTCATGCTTTGTGTCGTTTTTGGTATATTGGATGCACCGCACTTTTCTGGATCGCTTCTTGTTTGTTTTCTTCACACGTTCGCTCTTTTTTTTCTGGTATGTAGTCTTCTCGTATTTATCTCCCATCAGGGGACAGAAAAGATTTCTTTTCAGCAGGTACGAGGTACGGGTTCCTGACATCCGACAACCTTTATCAGATATTTGACAAATCATTAAAATGTATGATATGACCGTTAGATAGATTAAATATAGGAAATAAAGAAATTCAAACAGTGAGTTTAGTGATCGGTAGGTAAACAGCATCGGTAGCTTGAACATCGGTAGCTTGAACATCGGTAGCTTGAACATCGGTAGCTTGATGTCATTAGTTGCTTTGACTCTATCGGTGGATCTATGTGTCGGTTGGTACATGCATCGGTCGCTCCATGTATCGGTAGGTACATGCGTGTATCAATGACTGTTTATCGGTAGCTCCATGCGTCGGTAGCTTCATGCATCGGTAGCTCCATGTATCGGTGGCTGTGAGTCTATCGGTAGCTTCGTCCATCAGTGACTTATTCCATCGGTAGCTATTTATACTTACACCGGTAGCTCTACGTTTGTATCGGTAGCTGTATTTATAAGTACATCGGTAACTCTGTGTTAAGTCTATCGGTAGCTGTCTGTCGGTAGACTAAGTCTATCGGTAGACTGGTTACCGGTAGCTCTTTATCAGTAGCTATAGGCAGATTACTTATCTGTTTTAGGCAGAACACATCCGATTGTGTTAGAATCAATTTATAACTTGTATGAACATGGATAAATGATGATTAACATATTCCAAAGACTATTTAAAAAAGATGTTATTGGTTTGATCACAGATTGGAAAGAATTAAAGTATAGATCAACAATATTTAACAATATCATAGAGAATGAAGACATAATTGGGATTTCAAACACAAATAGATACATGATTGAGATTATCAAAACAGGTGAGGTCAACAATCTCCCCCTTTTTGATAATCACAATTTATGATATGGGCATTTAACATGGTGAAAATATAAGAGTAAAGAGTATAGTATTGAATTCAATTTTCTCAGAGAAAACAGCATCAGAGATAATAGAAATAGTATGATATAGACATAAGTTATCAGAGGTAAAAATAATAAGGTACTATATAGACATAAGGTATCAGAGATAAAAATGGAAACAAAACAAAGGATAATGTGTTTCCCTTTAAGCCTTATTTTTCTCCATTGAAAATATTTCTCATTTTGTTCTCCTCCTTATTCTCGCATAAAAAGTTTCTCCCCCTCTCTTATTGTTCTCCCCCTTTGTGATAATCAAAAAGTGGGAAAGCATATATATAGATATATATAGAGGAGAGAAATAAAACAAAGAGAAGTAAAAATTGTTCTGTATTAGAGTAATCAAAAAGTACAACAAAAACAGATTACAAAGGAATTTCTATCAAAAAGCTTGGCCACTGGTTCACTCCGCATCTGCAATGTGAGATTTTCCTTTAGGATCAGAAGGATGCTCGGGTGGTGAGGATTCAGGTGAAGGTTTGGGAATGCCAGAAAAGATTAAAGGAGGCTGGGCCACTGACACAGAGTCAGGCTTGTAGGTTGAAGATTTTTGGGTAATCATGGGTTTGAGGCTTTGAATGGCTTGAACAGGAGTCAGCTGGACTGAGGGAGCAGCTGAGGCAGAAGCAGGCAAAGCAGGAGGGATGATGACAGGTCTAGCATCAACATGCAAGAAGGGCAGCAGCAGATTTCTAAAATCCATAATAATTCCTCCTCCTCTTTCCATAGCAGAGAGGAAATCATCTTTGTTCTCCATGAATTTCTCTAAGGCAGGAGTCAGTTCTCTCAGCTTGCTCACTTGTTCTTTGAAAGCTTGGGTGACTGGAGGGAGCTTCATGTGTTCCAACATTAGCTTGAAGTGGTGTTCGAGTTGATGCTTGGTGAAAATCTTGGAGAAGTAGTAGTCCACTTTGCTTTTTATGGCTTCTTGAGAGGCAGAGGCTTCTCTCATAAAATCTTGAACTATCTTCATGATTTCTCTGGCAGAATCCCTTGTAGAAAGCACCACTCGGCTTAACTCTGATGAGTCCCCAGAGCCACTGGTAGGAATAGAACCAATCTCCTCCTTCAATATTGCTCGAACTGAGTTCATATCAACTGATGGTTGGGAGGTGAGAGGGCCAAGAGAGAAGGAAACAGTTTCTTTAAAACTCTTTGACAAACCACTGATTAGGCTTTGAACTTGAGAGTCTTGTAATTGAACATGATCCTTCACTGAGGTTTTGAAACTTTCAAACACTGAGACAAACTGGCTGACTACACTCTTCACATAGGCTAGATCCTTGTCAGCTTGAGACTTGGAGCTCATATAGGAATCCAAAGCAACCACTGATGTCTTGAGAGCTTCCAGATCAGCTTCGATTCTTGAAGACTGAGTCTGGCATTCTTTCACTTCTTCCATAAGCTCAGACATAAAGGAAGATAAATTACAAGCCAGAGATAGCTCGAAGGATCTCTCTAGCACTTTCATTTCTTCATAAAAGCTTTCCTTCATCTCAGCAACTGAAGCACTGAATGATTCTTTTATCTCATCCTTCATGGATTCAAGATCTGATTTGGAGACAAAATCACTTGAGACAACTGCAGCAGATCCCCTTGCTGAGGCCAAATTAACTACAGAAGTAGTCATTATTGAATTAATTGAGGATGCAAGAGAGGTTTCCATTAGCTTCACTTCTTCAACAAAACTGGATTTGAGGTCCTCTTTCAGCTTAGTCAAATCATGAAATCTGACCACATCGTCTGGCAACAACTCAGCAGCAAGATCATAATTGGTCTTTGGTCTATCCACAGACATCTCATTGTCAGAATCTGGATAATCTAATCCACAGACTATAAACCCTGGGTCTTCTACCCAGTCTCCAATCTCAACAGCTACTGTAACATTCCCAAGCACAGACTGATGCTCCCCCTCAATGGGTGCATTCTCATGAATCACAACAGCCTTTTCTGCTGGCCGTTCTTCATCAGAATCTTCTACCACAAGTTCTACAGGTGCAGCATCTAGAAGATCTTCTGATACAGGTACAGCTTCTTCTCTATCTCTTTCTTCTTCATCAGCAGGTATAGCTGAGTTTCCAATTAAGGGACTCATACTTAACCTACCAGAAGCAGGCGATTCAACTGCATTCTCCTTTTCCTCTTCTTCTTGGTGAGGTACAGACTGGTCTTCCTCATAAGTAGGCAAAACTTCCTCTACTTTTCCTTTCCTAGAATAAACCAGTTCTGCAACAGGACTTGGGGGCAAGTCTGGATCTCCTCCAACATCCATAGGAGTTTCTTCTTCTTCTTCTTCTGTCTCATCACTATAAGCAGGTTCCTCTTCATCAGGTCTTAGACTCGGATCTCTCATATCCTTTGGTCTTGAGGGATAATCCACAGGATTAAACCTATCATAGATTTTCTGATCATCACTGACCCATTCTCCCTTCCATGGGTTCCAGTTAATTTTCATATACTTGCAAACAGTCGAGGTGATGCAGAAATTGTTCTTGACTACAACTGTCTCATCCTGAGACTCAGCGATTTCTTTCACTTTTATCATCACTGAAATCAGCTTGGCAAAGAACAAGGCATTGGTCTTTGACTTTGGTCTAATCATGTCTTCCATTTGAAGCATCAACAATCTGCACAGATTGACTTTTACACCATGTCTTAGCAAATGAAGAAGATAGATATCTTGATATCTCAGATTTGCAAAATCTCCTCTCCTCGGTATCAACACATGCTGAACAAATTTGAAAAGAAGTCGATTCTCTCCATCCATTTCAGCAGCTACCACTTGCCTTTGATTTCCATTCCCAGTCAGCTCTTGTAAGGCGGTCTCATAATCAAAAATGTCACTACTAGGTGGCATTGCTCTTGACACGTACCCAGAGACACCTTCATGTGGTACTTTTAAACTCTCAGCCCACTCTTCTGAAGAGAAAGACATCTCTTTTCCATTTACAAAAGAGCTTACCCGATTCTCATTCTCAGACTTCTCAAAGGTTACAAACTCATAGAACTGCTTTACCAATTTCGGGTAGTATGGGCCATTGTTATTCGAGAAACAATCCACCCATTTCTGGTCTTCCAGAATCTCGAGCACTAAGGATTTTCTAGGCAGTAGCCATTCCACGCACAGTTCCTTCTCGATTACTATATCTCTATTCTGCAAGTGAGGATTCACTGCTCGCCTTCCCGATCTAGTTTTGACTTCACTAACACTGGCTTTATGCTGTGTCTTCTGCTTCTTGGCATTTGGTTCTGCGCTTTCATCTCTGACGATAGGAAGCTTGGTTTTTGCCATCGCGGGTTTAGGGTTCTTGGTCGATTTGGATGCTAAGGTTCGAAGGTGAGAGATTTTGAGCTCGGTGAGGTAAGAAGTGGCTTAGACTTAGTTTTATCATTTAGGAATTCCAAATAAACGATTAAAATAGAGTAATAAAATAAAATAAAATGATTCGTATTCTTGGCGGCAGACAGAAGTTTTAAACTTTTCATCGGTGTGAATTAATCATCGGTGAGAAAAACAAATCGGTGAGCATTGTACATCGGTGAGAATTTCTACGTCGGTGAGAATTTTTACATCGGTGAGAATTTTCACATCGGTGAGAATTTTTACATCGGTGAGAATTTTCACATCGGTGAGAATTTTTACATCGGTGAGAATTTTCACATCGGTGAGAATTTTTACATCGGTGAGAATTTTCACATCGGTGAGAATTTTTACATCGGTGAGAATTTTCACATCGGTGAGAATTTTTACATCGGTGAGAATTTTCACATCGGTGAGAATTTTCACATCGGTGAGAATTTTTACATCGGTGAGAATGTTCACACCAGTGAGAATTTCACATCAGTGAGAATTTTCACACCGGTTGTGATTAAACATTCCCAGTTCATGTCTTATGAAACTTAGCCTATCCGAACTTAAAGGTTTAGTGAAAATATCAGCCAATTGATGTTCAGTGCCAATAAATTCAAGAGAAATATCACCTTTTTGATAGTGATCTCTTAGGAAATGGTGTCTTACATCTATGTGTTTGGTTCTAGAGTGAGATACAGGATTCTTAGAGATGTTTATTGCACTGGTGTTATCACAGTTGATTGAAACATGTTTAAAAATGTATCCATAGTCCAAAAGAGTGTGTTTCATCCACAGAATTTGTGCACAGCAACTACCAGCAGCTATATATTCTGCTTCAGCAGTAGATAATGCAACCGAGTTCTGTTTCTTACTACACCAGGAAACTAAGGATTTTCCAAGCAAATGACATGTTCCTGATGTGCTTTTTCTATCTAGCTTACAACCAGCAAAGTCAGCATCTGAATAACTCATTAACTCAAAGGATTGTCCTTTTGGGTAAAACAAACCTAAGTTAACCGTGTGTTTGAGATATTTAAAAATTCTTTTAACAGCAAGAAAATGAGATTCTTTTGGGTTAGCTTGAAATCTAGCACACATACACACACTAAACATAATATCAGGTCGACTAGCAGTAAGATAAAGTAAACTACCAATCATACCTCTGTAATTTGTTTGATCAACTGGTTTCCCAGTTTCATCTGTGTCCAATTTACAGGTAGTACTCATAGGAGTTTCACTTTCCTTGATACTATCCAGACCAAAACGTTTTAAAAGATCCTTTGTATATTTACTTTGATTCAAAATAATACCATTTTCATTTTGAAATACTTGAAATCCAAGAAAGTACTTAAGCTCTCCCATTAAGCTCATTTCAAATTCATTTTGCATACTTTTTGAAAAATCAGTACATAAAGAGTGTTTAGAAGATCCAAAAATAATATCATCAACATATATTTGTACAACTAAAACATCTTTAGAAATTCTTTTAATGAAAAGAGTTGGATCAGCAATCCCTTTAGTAAAACCTTTTGAAATAAGGAAATTGCTAAGTCTATCATACCAAGCTCTTGGAGCTTGTTTTAAACCATACAAAGCTTTAGAAAGTTTAAAAACTTGATTTGGAAAATGGGGATTAGTAAATCCAGGTGGTTGTTCTACAAAAACATCTTCAATTATAAAACCATTTAGAAATGCACTTTTTACATCCATTTGATATAACTTGAAATCCAGATGTGCAGCATATGCAAGTAAGATCCTAATGGCTTCTAGTCTAGCTACAGGTGCAAAAGTTTCCTCATAGTCTATGCCTTCTTCTTGACTATATCCTTGTGCAACTAGTCTAGCTTTATTTCTGACTATATTTCCAGATTCATCTACTTTATTTCTAAAAACCCATTTTGTGCCTATTGTCAAAGTGTCCTTGGGTCTGTCAACTAATTCCCAGACTTTGTTTCTTTCAAACTGATTTAATTCTTCCTGCATAGCTATTACCCAGAATTCATCATTGATAGCATCATTGATATTTTTGGGTTCCAGCTGTGAAAGAAAGGCTTGATGTTCAACCTGGTTTCTTAGAGAAGCTCTAGTTTGTGTTCCTCTATCCAGATTACCAACAACAGCTTCTAAAGGATGATTCTTTAGAATCCTAGTTGATCTAGTAAAGGTTGGACTAGAAATTTCAGGTTCATCTATAGGTTCGGGTTCAATAGAAGCAGATTCTGGAGAAAGTCCAGAACTGGATACTTTTATAACAGGTTCTTTAGATTTATCATTAAGGTCCAGAATAGATAAGTCTTCTTCAAGATTTTCAAGAGAGGTTTTAGGCTCATGTGGATCAGTTTCATCAAACTTGATGTGAACAGATTCTTCCACACATTTGGTTTTCTTATTGAATACTCTATAGGCTTTACTTGAAATAGAGTAACCCAGAAAAATTCCTTCATCACTTTTGGAAGCAAACTTATCCAGATTATCTTTAGTATTCAGAATAAATACTTTGCAACCAAAAACTTTAAAGTAATTAACCTTAGGCTTTCTATTGTTCCACAATTCATAAGGGGTTTTCTTAAGAACAGGTCTGATCAAGACTCTATTAATAACATAACAAGCTGTATTTACAGCTTCAGCCCAAAAATAAATAGGCAGGTCATATTCATTGAGCATGGTTCTAGCAATTTCTTGAAGAGTTCGGTTTCTTCTTTCTACTACACCATTCTGTTGGGGTGTTCTAGGGGCAGAGAAGTTATGAGTATAGCCATTGTGTGAGCAATAAGATTCAAAATCTTGATTTTCAAACTCACGACCATGATCACTTCTCAGGGTCTTAATCTTGAGTCCACTAAGATTTTCTACAGACTTGGAGTATTTAACAAAGTAAGAACAAGCTTCACTTTTGTGAGCTAGAAAATATACCCAAGTATATCTAGAAAAGTCATCTACAAGAACATAAACATAGTGCTTCCCATTTAAACTAGAAACTCTTGATGGTCCAAACAAATCCATGTGAACCAATTCAAGTGGTTGAGAAGTTGAAACTTCTTTCTTTGATTTAAAAGAAACTTTGTGTTGTTTTCCCTTTTGACAGGGGTTACACACTCTATCATTTGGGAATTCTAACTTAGGTAGGTCTCTAACTAGGTTTTTCCTAGAAAGTTTTCTAAGTGAGTGAATGTTGCAATGTCCTAATCTTCTGTGCCATAGCCAAGATTCTTTATGAAAAGCATTCAAACAATTAATATTCTGCTTAGCTAAAGAATTCAGATTAACAGCATAAACATTTTCATTTCTTAAGGCAGAAAATACCAAAACATTCTTAGAATCAAAAACTTTGCAAGAATCATTTTCAAATTTAACATGAAAACCATCATCACATAACTGAGAAATACTTAATAAATTGTATTTAAGGCCATCAACAAATAAAACTTTAGAAATCAAAATTGAATCAGTGTTACCAATCTGGCTTAGGCCGATGATTTTCCCTTTTGAGTTATCACCAAAGGTGACAAAGCCTCCATCAACTTTTATTAAACTCTTGAAACAAGAGAAGTCTCCTGACATATGTCTTGAACATCCACTGTCCAAGTACCATGTCTCTTTACAGGAGCTCTTTAAGCAAGTTCCCTACAAAACAGATTTAGATGGGAGATGATTTTGGTACCCAGATCTTCTTGGGTCCAGACAGGTTAGCCAATAACACTTTAGGTACCCATATTTGTCTAATGGGTCTCATATAATTTGTAGAATTGACATGCTTTGAAAGATAAACTTTATTAGATCCATAGATATGTATATAACTGGTTGAATCATATGAAGTTCCAGAATTACCTTCATTCTGTCCAGATTTAGAAATGAATCTAGTTTTAGCAATTTTCCTTTGTCCAGGTTGGTATCCTATACCAGTAGTGTATTTAGGTGCTACTTGCTTTCCTAGCATCTGTGTTAGAGCATTCTTGCCATTGGTGAACTTCTCTAAGTCTTTTCTAAGTTGCTCATTTGACAGTTTCAGTTCTGTATTTTCTTTTAACAGTTGAGCATTTTTCTCTCTTTCAATAGTAAGTTCGGTTTTAACTGTAGTGGTGAGAGCATGCTGTTTCTTTAATGACTTGTATTTATCCTTAAGTTCATTACATGTCTCTTCCAGCATATCACAGTATTCAAACAGTTCAGATTTAGACATGTTATCACCTTCAGAATCATCTCCAGAATAATATGACTTTGAAGCAGGAGTTTCAGCAGTTACCTCAGAAGTGTTTGCCATAAAGCACATGTTGGCTCGATTCCTTTCAGATTCTGAAGATTCAGCTTCACTTGTGCTGTCTTCTGAAGCACTCCAAGTAGCCTTCATAGCTTTCTTAAACTTATTGTCCTTATATTCATATTTCTTTTTATATTTCAGCTTTGGACAGTCGGCTTTAATGTGTCCTTTTCTCTTGCACTCATAGCAGACAACATCATCTGACTTGTCATTCTTCTTCCAGTCCTTTTTCCATTTGCCTTGGTGATCATACTTACCCTTATAATTTGTTTTTCTGAAGAACTTCTTTTTCCTATAAAATTTCTTAAATCTTCTAGCAATGTGAGCCATCTCAGCATCACTGTCAGAATCACTTCCACTGTCTTCACAGCTTGAACTTTCAACTACAGCTTGAAGCTTTTCCTTGTCCTTATTCTTTGAGGTTGAGGAATTGAAAGCAACAGACTTTCTTGCAGGTTCATTGTCTTCCTCTTTGTTCACTTTAAGCTCTTCTTCATACATCATCAGCTTGCCAATTAGTTCCTTGACAGGTAGAGCAGCTATGTCACATGATTCTCTGATTGAGACAGACGTGCCTCTCCATCTATCAGGTAGACATCTCAAAATTCTCATTATTTGTTCCTTCGATGAGACATCCTTTCCCAGCGAGATCATTGTATTGACAATTTCGTTGAACCTGAGATACATGTCAGAAATGGGTTCGTCAGGCTTCATTTTAAAATTATCATACTTGATAGTATAAGTGTTCAATTTCATTTCTTTAACATTAGTTGTTCCTTCATGAGAAACAGCTAAGGTATCCCAAATTTCATATGCAGTTTTACATGCAGAAATTCTATTAAACTCTTCATCTCCTAGAGCACAGTACAAGGCATTCATAGCTTTACAGTTGTTATTGTAGGCAGTCTTTGTAGGTTCATCCCAAGTAGATCTAGCAGTAGTAGGAATTTTGTATTCTGATTCAATAGCAGTCCAAATATCAAAACCTATGCTTTCTAGATGGATTTTCATTTTCAGCTTCCACTGAGCATAATTAGTTCCATTGAAGAAAGGTGGCCGGTTAGTAGCAGCACCCTCAAGTCTATTGTCCATGATGAGAAAATTTTAAAGAGATAAAAATTTCGAAATAACAGAAATTTTAAGAACTTTAAAATACAACTAAAATCACAGTTCAAAAGCAGAGTACTTTTAGAAAGTATTTTCACCCTCTGATACCAAGTGTTGGTCGGAGTGGTTTACTCAAGAGGGGGGTGAATTGAGTACCAATTAAAATTTCTATATTTAAAAGCAGTGTCTTAAAGACCCCCAAATAAAATAATAAATTAAACTGTAGTGAATTTATATTAATGTAGAGATTCTGTTAGGTTCTCAAGGGATTGATTAATTCCCAGTTAATCAACACAGGAGTGTGTGATTATCTTTTGAAACTAACTTACTAATCTACACTTAACATAAACACTTGCTAATTTAATTATCAAAGTAACTTTAAAAACAGTATTGGTTTTAAAGTGATTAGCAGCGGAATAAAACTTTGAAATAGATGGCACAACAATGTAACCAAGAGGTTCAGTCTCAAGCCGAGACTTAGTCCTCTCAAAAGTTTATATAAAAATGATCCACACCCTGGATCGGGGTTCAACAGTTTACAACTGTCCAGGTCCAAGACCTCTACCACTGTTCTTCGTGGGAAACAGTACAACAGCAACCAGCTGTCCAGGTCACACACGACCTCTACCACAGTTCTTCGTGGGAAAGAAAGAATGAAAGAGTTTTGTAAGGATTTACAGATCCTTCAGTTTGAGTACAGGAGACAGTGTATGTGTTAGATATAGCAGATAACACACACTGCTCGAAATGAATGGTAATAAATCACAGAACAAGAGATGTAGAGTTTAGAGATGGTTCTGGTGATTTCAGTATAGCTCTGGACTCCTTTGGATTCGATTAGCAGTGAGTCTGAGTCCTCTTCTTGTTTCTGTTGAGAAACAGAGTGTCGTATGCTCCAGGTTCACAGGTGGTGAGAATGTAGTCGATGAAGTTCTTCGTGTATGCACAGAACTCTTCTCGAGTATGCTTGATTGTCTATGAGCTTCTCTGTGTTCTTCTCATGCTTTGTGTCGTTTTTGGTATATTGGATGCACCGCACTTTTCTGGATCGCTTCTTGTTTGTTTTCTTCACACGTTCGCTCTTTTTTTTTCTGGTATGTAGTCTTCTCGTATTTATCTCCCATCAGGGGACAGAAAAGATTTCTTTTCAGCAGGTACGAGGTATGGGTTCCTGACATCCGACAACCTTTATCAGATATTTGACAAATCATTAAAATGTATGATATGACCGTTAGATAGATTAAATATAGGAAATAAAGAAATTCAAACAGTGAGTTGAGTGATCGGTAGGTAAACAGCATCGGTAGCTTGAACATCGGTAGCTTGAACATCGGTAGCTTGAACATCGGTAGCTTGATGTCATTAGTTGCTTTGACTCTATCGGTGGCTCTATGCGTCGGTTGGTACATGCATCGGTCGCTCCATGTATCGGTAGGTACATGCGTGTATCAATGACTGTTTATCGGTAGCTCCATGCGTCGGTAGCTTCATGCATCGGTAGCTCCATGTATCGGTGGCTGTGAGTCTATCGGTAGCTTCGTCCATCAGTGACTTATTCCATCGGTAGCTATTTATACTTACACCGGTAGCTCTACGTTTGTATCGGTAGCTGTATTTATAAGTACATCGGTAACTCTGTGTTAAGTCTATCGGTAGCTGTCTGTCGGTAGACTAAGTCTATCGGTACACTGGTTACCGGTAGCTCTTTATCAGTAGCTATAGGCAGATTACTTATCTGTTTTAGGCAGAACACATCCGATTGTGTTAGAATCAATTTATAACTTGTATGAACATGGATAAATGATGATTAACATATTCCAAAGACTATTTAAAAAAAGATGTTATTGGTTTGATCACAGATTGGAAAGAATTAAAGTATAGATCAACAATATTTAACAATATCATAGAGAATGAAGACATAATTGGGATTTCAAACACAAATAGATACATGATTGAGATTATCAAAACAGGTGAGGTCAACAATATTCACAAAAAAATAGCAGAATATGCACCAAAGAAGATGGTTGAAGTTTATTAAATATTATGACTACTCAATACATTACCACCCTAGGAAAGAGGACAAGGTGAGAGATGATTTGAGTTGAAAAGACCATGCGAGCTTATCCATGATAAGGATCACAAAGAATCCCATATTTAAGGATTTTCAAAGGATGGATCTAGAAATTTTCATGGAAGGGGAGAAATATTATCTTTCTCAAATGAATGTTCAACCATCTATGCAAGTGAATATTTTTTTGGCACAGAAGGAATATTTAGAGTTACAAAATAAGGTGAGAAATATTCATGAATTCAACCTCAATTTTCATGGAATAGTAATGTTCAGGAACCACGTTTCTATTCCTCCCATATATGAATTAAAGAAGGATTTGTTGGATGAGGCTTATAGTTCTTCATTATCTATTCATTCTGGAATCCCAAAGATGTACAGATACATGAATGATTATTTCTAGTGGGATGGAATGAAAATAGATGTTGCCGAATATGTCTCCTGATGCTTGTTTTATAATAAAGTTATGGGTAAGAGACAAAATTCTCATGGGATGTTGTAACCATTACCCATACTAGAATAAAAATGGGAAATCGTCACTATGGAATTTGTTGTTTGACATCCCAAAACATATAAGGGACATAATTCTATCTGGGTTATAGTTGATTGCCTTGAAAATTCGTCACACATCATTGCTATTAGAGGGGATTTCTCTCTTGATTAGCTTTCCTATATATTTGTAAAGGATGTGGTAAGATTGCATGGAGTATAAATTTCCATATATATTATTGGGAATATAGGATTACCTTGATGTTATTGTGAATTATTCAGAATTCTCTAGATATAGAGTTAAGTTTCAGGAATGCTTATTATCCCCAGATAAATAGTCATTATGAGAGGACAATTAAAAATATAGAAGACTTATTGAGAGCTTGCTCTATGGATTTCAAAAGTGGTTGGTATCAACACCTACCTTGGGTGGATTTTTCTTACAATAATAACGATCACTCCAGTATTCAGATTGATCCTAATGAAGCCCTCTATGGAAAGAATTTAAAAACTCTAACTTTCTGGGATGAAGTTGGGGAAAGAAATCTATTAGGACCTAATCTTGATGATGAAATGGTAGAAAAGGTCAGATCTATTCAACAACACATAAGAGCATCTCAGAATCAACAAAAACATGATGTAGAAAACCGAAGAAAAGACCAAGATTTGGAAGTGGGTGATAAGGTGTTTCTACAAATATCCACATGGAAGAGTGTAATGAGATTTGGAAAGAAGGGAATGTTGAGCCCTGGGTATATTAGTTCTTTTCAAGTTCTCGATCGTGTTTGGAAGGTAGCTTACTGATTGGTGCTTCCACCAAATCTCTATCAAGTTCATAATGTGTTCCATGTATGTCTCCTAAGAAAGTAAACACCTGATACATCACATGTACTAAGCTTAGAAGTTGTACCAGTGGAGAAATATCTTTCTTATAAAGAACAAATGATATAGAGATTCTAGATCGTAGTGAAAAGGCTTTATAAAAAAAGACCACTCTCGTGGTTAATGTTTTATGGAGGAACCACCAATCTTAAGAAGCTACATGGAAACATGAGGATATAATGAGGGAGATTTATCTTCATATTCTTGTTTTTAAGTGACAAATTTCGAGTTTAAAATTTAGTTTAAGGGGGTAGAATGTAACACCTAGGTGTTTTTAATGAAATATTGTCATTAAATAATTTTTATTCTTTAGTATCTTGCTTTGAACGCAATTGTGAGTTTAAATGAACCGCGATAATCCTTTATTATAAAATAATAATTATAGCCTAGCTATTAGGTTAGAGGCAATAATTATAACTAACATATAAAATGAATTGTGAATCAATTGGCTATCAATTATTTAGGAATAATATGAATCAATTAGATATTTGTATTTTTGAGTGAATTTCTTTTGGTGATGGAATTAATGAGGTATATATGTGTTATATAACTAATAAAATATTTTTAATATTAACCCAATTAATATTTTAGTCATATTCTAGGATTAAAACCCTATTTGTTGTATAAAAACCTATTTTTTTTAAAAAAAGTTTAATTTTACACCATTAAACGGAGTACCCCTTTTAAATTAATATTTTCACACAATAATAATTTTTATATGAAAAAATAAAAATTTTATTTTTATGTGGGATATAAATATTTAATTTGGATGAATTTATGATATTTTTTATAACTTTCATATTTTGATGAATAGTAAAAATACGCAAAATTTTAATTGAAAATAAAATTTTTCATAAAAATAATTTATATGGTTAAATTATATTATTTAATGGTTTCAAAGTATAAATAAAATATATTTTTAACATTAAATATAATTTAGGTCATTGGAATTGATTTTACATTAAATTCATATGTGAAGCATTTCAATCTTTTGCAATATTTTAACTTTTAAAATCCATTTTCTCATTTCAACAACAGGATTAATTGTAAATTAATTACTGCACCTTCTGTGTTCTGAATTCTGAAAAATGGATTCCATATTTTGAATATTTAGGTCGAAATTATTTAAAAATCTTTATTTATTATTGGTCAACATGAATAGTAACTTTGGTAATTATTTGTATTACTATGGTTGAAGGTAAATCAGGTAATTAAAGGTAAAAAAATATTAAAAAATTACCATAAAACCTATAAAAATTCTATTGGATGACTAAATTAGACCCTTATAATATATGTTTATAAATGGAATCACTTAATGGCCACTCACCTATGAATATGACATGAATATAATGAAAACTAATGAATGTGAAAAAATGTCACAATCTCATTTTATATAAGTATATTAATTTTAATATATAGATAACTAGGATATAATATCGACTATATATATTCTCTAGAAATATAAATTAATTAAAAATAATATATAAGTTTATTTATAATTTTAATAGATTAAATATTTTCCATTAATGATGACACATTAGTGATGTAAAAATTATTTTATTAATAGAAATATCAAATAAATTTTGTTAAAAGTATTAAAATAAATATCATATGAACTAATTAATGTTCTACACTAATTTTATAGGTGACTATGACATTTTATAAGTGTATGTAATTTTTTTTTGAAATTTATCTTCTGTGTATATTTTTTTAAAATCAAATAAATGAATAGTGTCAAAATTGACACTCTTGATATTTTATGAAAATAAATTTTTATTAAATTATATAAAATTAATAAAAATATTTAAAAATTACAACTTCATAATTATAAGATCTAAAATTTCATAAAATATCCATTTATGGTCAATTAACACAATATAAGTAAATATTTATTACCATTACATATTGAGAATGTTATTACCACAATTAAAATAAAATATAATAACTAAGCGTCAATTAAAAAGATTTGGTTTAAATTTAAATAATATAATGTCTAAAATTTATTGGTTGATGATATTAAAACCCTATATCAACTCATATTTTAAATTGGGACATTTTTTGTGGCTTTTTGGGTTGGTTATGATTTTATTATAAATTCTTATTTATAGGGTTTCCAAAAGCACCCCACACCTCAGTTATAAAAGGAGACATCCTCCATCACATATTCACTTCATTTGGGACCTCAATATCAGCCATAACCTGAAATTTTTCCTTATAAACATTTCTATTTTCATTCTAGAGGTTCTAGTCATCTTCAACAACCAACTTTATTGCTCTAAGAAAAGATTTAGAGGAAGCACGTCAAGGAAGAGGTAATCTCTTCTACAGATTCTTTCAAACTTATTTCTTCTTATAATTACACTTAATTAGTTTCTTCATTATAAATTAATAACATTTGTATCACTAATATATGGATATTTTATTATAAATATGAAACAACCATATTTCATCTTCTATCCATCCTACGAATAACTAAATCATTGTTTGTGCGTACGTACAGCTTATCATCTTCACGACGTGGTGTAATTTGTTTTTCACCACCACCATAATTAGATTCGTATAATGATGGAAATAAAAAATATATATGATTATTATAACATGATACTAATTCTTAGTTATCATACACCATCCACTCCAATACCATTCAATAATTTTTGGAATGATATCATCGCTCGTGCGTGCGTATGACCAACCATCTCCATGATGTGATGTGATTCTTTCTATGTGATCTTAATTAAGACGTGATTTTATACATGAATTGAATTAATAAATATGATATATATTATATTAATACCAATATTTAAATGATATAACAATAACTTAAAACATTTAATAAGAACTTATTCAACAAAACATGTATAAGAACATAAAACAGTTAATACCCAAATAATGAGTAACAATTAAATTTTACTACCAAACAGATGAAAATATGTTCATATATGTTATCATAAAAATGATTATGATTCTGTAAAAAATCATTTAAATTATTTAAATAATTATACATAATGTTCTGATACATACAAATCATATCGGACCTTAGGTAAGAGATAATTTTTCAATCTTATTATTATTTGAGATTGTTTATTCGTCTGTATTTACTGGGGTATATTTATCTTCCATGTCCATGTTTTAAAATTATGTATTATATAACAATATTTCTAATCTTTTTCAATTGTTTAAATTAAATTATAAAAAATGGTTAATTTTTATTAAATGGTATGAATGGATTCTTTTTTCGTTTTCGGTACGAGGTACGTTTTGACTTTTTCGACAAGAGTATGAGAATAATGTTTTTTAAATTATACGGAATGAAAGGATTTTTACATATTCATAATGACTTATTTACATGAATAATCCACTAAAATATTTCAAGTTTATTTTCAAGTAAATTCTTTTCTTTTAAAATTTCATGGAATTTTGAGAATAGAATATGTATTTGAAGTAGAAAAGATATTTTCCTCACAAATTAAGCTCAAGTGTTTTATCAAAATTATTTTCCATCTAAGATGAAATGGGATTATGGTTATATACCTATTATTAATTTTATTTTAGTTACTTTATTATTTAATTATTTTTATTAAATCCATTTATCTTATATGGATTAAGTTGTGATGGAATGATGTTTAAGAAACCCACTTTTTTTGTTTTGTGGGTTTTCCTACGGTGAATGGTTTATATTTTGTGGAATATGTTAGACTGATTTCATTATGAGATGGGTGTGACCAAAATCTCCCTAAAATTAATTGGGTAAATAATTATATCTCATAAGATATACATGACTGGAATAGAAAGTAAATCTGGTTTAGTAATACTGGGCTGGAACAAGGAGTGAACTCGGTTCAATAATGGATTTTTTTGCTATGATATGAAACGATTTTCTATGATTATGTTTGTATGACACAAAATTTAATGTCTTATGTTATTAATACTAGGATTACACTACACTTTAATGATGTATCCCATGACATGATATTATGATCTTTTATATGTAGGATAAGATTTTCAAATTTTATGTTCTTATGATTATAATATGATTGATATTCCCCATGTTTACCCTTACTAATCATTTGAGTTCACCCTTTCATATGTTTATTTTCCCTAGGTCATGAAGAAAGTTATTAAGTAAGATATGTTAAAAATTATTCTAGTTATAAAGAAATAAGTGGGAGACAATGTGGATGTTTTATGAACTAGTTATTTCTGTTTCCCAGTTTCTAAAGACACTAAACCTATACGGTCCTGGCATCATTTTTGTTATGATGTGTAATAAATATTATTCAATGTTGAAGTAAAATTTTTATGTAAATTATGGTTCATTATATATATTATATGACTTATATTTTGAAATAAATTTATTATGTCATAATTCATGTGTTTAGATGCAATGTGTTTGTCAATGCTATGTCAAAGAAACAAAATTCATCTGGAAACTACAAATTTTATCTCATGTAATTATTATAAAAGTTTTTGGGGATATTACATAAATCGATATGATAAAAAATTGATCATAAAGTGAAAGAATATTTCTATAAGAGGGTGTAAATATCTATTTGATAATACGGGATAAATATTTACATGGATAAATTCAATGCTAAAGATGTACAAATACTTAAAATAGGAATAAGTTCCAAAAGTGATCATGGAAAATGAATGTTTTAGAGACACAGTTTATATTGTAATATAGAATCCATAGTGACTATTTTATATTCACCTAGTTACATGATATATTATTTGATAAGAATAATTAATCCTAAATTGATTAGTGAGTCAAAATAGTTATGACAATCAATTTCCTATAAATTTAAATATGTATTAAATGTACCAAAATTTTGATTTGTATTTTGGTAGTTCCTTAAATTGATGTAAATCCATTTTTGGGTATTCAATAGAAATTGTACATGGGTGTTACAAGTATATTTACAATGAAACTCAATTGGTTATACCAATTAATAATTCCTAAAACCATTATAATTATAAATTTCATAGAATCTTTATATGATCATTATAAGAGAATTTTGATTTCAAGACTACCTTCCTTGGAGTAAACTATATAGAAGATATCTATACAACTCAAACAAAAATGGTTGGTTATACATTATAATTCCAATAAGTAATTCATGTTGTAGATATCCATTTATGGATAAATAAACACCTCATGATGATATAATGTTATTTGGGAATGAAATTATTCCAAGTGTCGAGAAAATATTAGTAGCATCATTATAGTTTTCCTATAAAAATTTGTTTGATAACATTTGTAAGATAGCTAATTATTCTTATATTTGGTTAAGAATATATTTAAAGTGACTCTCCAAATATTGAATTAAAGTGGTGCCCCATGTTCAAGGTAATAATATCTAATGAGGTATATTTAATGGGTTTCCTAAACCAAATCAAAGTATATATATTGATAAGTCATTACAAATACAAGTTAGAATAATTTGAGAGAGAATTTTTTCAAGGTCACGGGGAATAAATATCTCTAAAAAAACATGTATATGATATAGGATGAGATTAAAATGGTGATTCAAACTCCACATGCTTTGGGAATGGATATATCACTAGTGATATGATATATACATGATATGATATTTCTGAAGCATATATTATGGTTGGAAAATATTAGAAAAATTCAAGAGAACTACATAGGAACCAGTAAAATCTCTCAGTACATGGGAAAGTACATGGGATATATATCTTATACTTGGATATAATGTAATTATAGTTATAATGGTGATAAAAACTTTTATTTTATATATCAATTGAAATAGTATTTTTATTTGACTAAGGAAATAATTAGGGGAATCTCATTGAATCCAGTGATACTGATATCAAAAAACAAAAAGTGTATACAACTTCTGGTGTAGCCAAATATTCAGTATAAAAATTACAATAATTTATTCAATTTATTATTAAGATACTTTTAAATTAAAGTTTTATCATAATAAAAATTGTGAAAAGTATTTGACAATGGTATTTTACAATATTTCAAGGTTATAACAACTGAAAAATATATATACTCAAGGATATCATCTCTTGATGGGTTTTTTTCTCAATGAGGTGACATCAAAGATATAAGGGTGGCCCTGTAAAGAAACATAGAAATCCTAGAAATTGAATCCAAAACTCAAAAAAATCATGATTTCATCATGTGAGATCTAACATGGATAGGGTTAGAAAGTTAGATCTAATTCAAGTGGGAGTGTGGTAAAAGTAGGTACCTTAGACCCAACATGAGTAGTAATTTTTTATTAAAATATCATATATTAAAAGATTTATGCATGATTTTATCTTGTCATAATAGTTTTATTTCTTATATATATACTATTTACCTAGTAATGTCCTTGGATTTAATGTCGTATCAAAAGGTTATCAAGGTTACCATCTATAATGAGTACCATGAGAAATAATTATAGTAATATGAAACATATGTTAAATGATATAGATATATCATACTAACAACACATAAATGTTGTCTAACTATCAGTTTCTATAGGATCATAAGAAATGGTATTTTTTTATTAGGATGTTCACACTTGGAGATCTTTATTTGAGGAGATCATGATGACTGACCTGATAGTAGGAATATCACGTGTATTTGGTGTCACTGGATATTCTTATCCATAATAATATGTATTGGTCTCAGAAATTGATATTATTAATAGTATTTATCATTTTATCTCATAATTTTATATAAGAAAAAAACCAAAACATTTATGTTTTTGTCAATATAACTTGTGTTAGGTCTATCATTGTTGGCATGGAATTGGTTGAATGATCAAGATGATATTTTTTACTTCCAAGTAGAGGAAGGGATGTCTTGGACCCAGTTGAACAAGATGGTAGTGCCTTTATTAAATACATGAACATGGTAAAAGTTGTTCATTCAATCCATTATGGTCACATAATGAATAAATAATTAATTTAAGTATTTTGAAAAAAAAAGTATGATTCATTCTTTATGAGAGATCATGATACAAAGTGACTATATTTCACATAGCGTACTCAAAGGAGGTTTTCATTTCTATAACTAAATCCTAACTTAATATGGGACTTAATGTGTTTCTAAATTCTAAATTAGTTTTTTGAGTGACCCCAACTACTATCAATATAATTGGGTTGAGGGTCACACACAAAGAATATTCAGAAGTTTTCCCAAATCCAATAAATTATATTTTAGGAGGTGGTATGACCTATTTTGGGGGTATAGTTATGTAAAAGTTTTGATGATCATAATTAAATAAATAAATTCAATATTATTTTAGTTTAGAATAATAATTTTGGAGTTTATTAACGATTTTTATTCACCAATAATTAAGTGAATAAAAAATAAAAAATTTTGAATGAACATTCATAAATCAAGGTTAATTAAAAAAATTGGGAGAGATGAGTTGATTTAATGACTCATATTTTATCAAATTATTTGATTTTGTTGTTACAAGTAAGTGATAAAATATGTATGATGTGGGTGACATGTTATCTAGGTCACAAGTGAAATTTGGGGCATATTTAGAAGTTTAAACATATTAAAGCATCAGTGTGAATTTTTTAATCTAGTTAACAAAATAATATATTATAAAATATAACCAAATTCAAAAAAACTATTCCTCCCATGATTTTTAGAGATACACTTTACTCTCCCCATATTTAAAGAGTGTTAAAGGGGATATCAAAGCACCTAATCCATTTTTTTCTTCCTATATCAAATTAACAATGCTCTCAAAATCAAAAGGACATCATAAGTAACGTATCCTCTCTAACTAGAACCTAAAGACCAAATAATGATTCTGTAACAATATTTTGAAGAACACGTGGATGATATAGATAGATCTATCTTTGGTTTATTTAGTCAAAAATGATGAATGACCAGTGTAACGTATTTTTGATAAAAATAAAACAATGTATCATTTATATTTTTTTATACTTATTTATTTCAAACAAGATCCTTGGGTTTATTACTAGGTGATGCCTCATCAGAAATGATAATATGACATAAATAGGATAGAAAATTGTTACATTTTACCCTACTTCCATGGTTTTATTAGGCACCTTTTACCAATATTGTGTACTTATAGTAAGTGGGAATATAATCCTCAATAGATATGAATACAACCCCTTCCATCTCAAGGAGTAAGTAAGTGAATATATATATATCTGTGTGTGTGTGTGTAATGAAAAAAATTATTTAATTATTATGAATTTAGAAATGTGATAAATGAGTAGATGTAACTATATTTCCAAAATAGTCTTACCTACTTCATCTGATTCTAGTACATGAGGATCAAAAATCATACTCATAGCTCATTATGAAATACTAGCCTCAGCTAAGGTTGATCATAAACATTTCATAATCACATATGACCCTTTAAGGAAATATCATTTTGTATCATGTATATCAAACCCCTCAAGGTTATCCATATTATATCAATCCATATCATATATTTAACACCTCAATATAAACCATTAAACATCATGGAATAAAACATATCATCCCACCATAGACTGCATATAACTGGCCATTATCATGGATAAAACATAACACACATTGGCTAGTGATAACAATTTTCCATATCACTTTAATCAAAACCCACTATATCGATTCCAAACCATAACAACTTAAATTTCCAATATATTCACCATTAATTTCTTATGAAATTATAATGAATGTAAAATTCCATTTCCAACATCAATGGTCATAATTTCTATAAGAAAACCCAAATTAAGAACCCCGAATAAGGTTAGAATATCTCACATTTCATACTATGGATTACTACTTAACCTTTATCGGGTTAATTATATCTTTTAACTATTTATTGTTCCATTTTCAACCTACTCATTCCATTATTCAACTTACCAAACACACACATTAACCACAAAATCATGGGGTTAATCCCCAAATAATCCTAGTTACCTTATTACCATTATTTACTCTATATTAAAACATATATATATTTCCATTAAATTAGTAAATTCACTCATTACATACACTATATAGTTTCAAATCATTCCAGATCATATAAAAAAATAAAAAACCCACATTTCATGAAATCATTAGGTAGTTTTTAGAATTAACAATTACATTAGTCATAGAATCTTTTTGTTTGAATCCATACTTAACCATCCAAAACCAACACATTTTTATCCACTAAATTTCCTCATTTTAATTTTTCATTTCCCTTACTAATAAAACATTTAAAACATTTCTAATCGCAAATTATAGTATCAAACCAAAATTTTGAGTCCATAATCACTTATCAATAATTTATAATGGAATCACCTCTCAACAACTAATTCATTTTCCATGAAATGGAATATAAAAATGAAATTCAATCATTAAGGAATCCACATTTCTCATATAAACACAATACAAAATCTGTGATAAATCTAAAAGTCACAAACCATAATAAATGCATTCAATCCTCACATAGCATGGCCCTCTAGAAACTCAAAGAATCCAATAATTTTAGATTCTAATGAACTAGATTCAAGATAAAATTTAATTAAAGACACATAGTGATCAAGACCTCGTGGTCTTTACATAAAAAGGTTAAAATTATGAATTACTTATGAAAATAAATGAAATACACCAATCAGATCTAAAATATGAGAACAAATGAAACTATAATCAAATCATGAAGAATAGACACTGAAAAGATGTAATTAGGTCTCTAAATGTCCATAAAATTTTATCCAACTGATCCAAAAATTATTTTTATATCAATTTAATAATAAATTCCAATAACTATCAAAATATGTAATTGAAACTACTAAACAATCGACCCAACGAACACTGAGAACCTATCCAGGACCCACCAGACACCTAGTGGCTCACTAGCCACCCAATGTTGGTTCACTATCTACCTGGTTCCATGTTAAATGCTTATTCACCTTTGTTCTTTCTAAAAGGTACTTCATTCCCCATCACCTAATACCAATTTGAAAAAAAATTCTAATTCTAGCATGTTCCACTCTCAATTCATCATTTCTTCACCAATTTTGACCTTTGAATCCCCAAAAACCTTCCCTAAAATAGACCCAATGTAACACTGAAGACTCAACATTTACTAGTAGACATGCCTTAATAATGGGGGTGTTAGGTTCGGTGTTATAAATATTTTATGGGATAAGTTTTAGAAGATATATAATTTCATTCAACTAGGATGTCAGGTTAGCATATGGACACTTGATAGTGAGATCACTCGAAGGGGAAACTAGTGGAGTCGGATTGAGGGATGTGTTTAGAAGACAAATCACAGTGGAATTTTGAGTGTAGATATACTATGGAATATTTTTTTCATGTACTCTAGATTCGGTTATCTTTTGGTTGAATTGTTGATGCAGATGAAAAAGGTATCTTCCCAATGTAGCAATTGTTCTAGATCCTGGTTAAGGTTATACATAAGTCATGATGATAAGGAACAAAGAAAAATATATTTAATCTTTTATTATAGTTTTTTGATAAAGAAAATGTTTTGGAACAATCATTAGTGTTCATCATACTAATATATGAACTATTCACGAAGTTTTAATGGTTAATGAAATCAATGTTATAGGTAAATGAATGTTTCATAACCCAAAATAAGTTTTCCCATGAATTTCAGATAGTGGTGTTAACTGGTTGATTGGCTAGACACACTATATAAGTTGGATTGGTCAATGGGTAAACCAAGAATATTATGATGACTAAAAAAGAATTGACAGCATTTAACATAAGGATTATTTTCCCCTAAAAGAAGAATATATATTTTCATCTATGTTTTAGAGAATTAAATGATGAATTTCAAATTCTAAGAGGTTCATTTATAAAATATAAAATATAAAATCCATTGGTGAGACTTATCTTATAGTCTGAGTAGTATTTTCAAAAGTTAATTATCCTTGTTACTCAAATGTACTTTCTTTTAAGAGAATGGATGATATGTTTTCATACTACCATGGATGTAAGAAACAATTTTTTAACCTTATAATCCTTATGTGAGCTAGGTTTTTTTTTTATGTTTCATGTATATATATTTTTTGAGATTTTTTTCTAGTTTTTTGATATGAAAGAATATTTAGAGGTGACTAAAACCAGAGGTGAGTAACTAATTGATGTAATGGACATGGTTATTTGGTATTTTTTTGGATATCAAATTCATGGGTTTGGTTTGATTATAGTAAGTATCATATGAGGGTTTATGTTCCTCTATACTAGAGAAATGAAAAATGGAACTTCCAATTATTATGATTTCCACCTTTACAACAATAAGTGATATCAAATCTCAGTTTCATGGCTTAGTTGAAGAGCACAGTAGTATATTTTTTCTTGGAGTAGTTTATCATGTATTTTAAAGTATGTTATTGGAGTAACAATAGTTTTACTCTAGTGATTAAGGGATATTAAATGTTCTCATGACCACAATGAGTATTGGGCGGTGTTCCATTATTGGTGACTTTCATTACATGGTTCTAAAACTATTAATTAATCTTGATCAAGTGGTATATATGATTACTAAAAGATAGTTTTTGTACAATAGGGTTTATAGGAATATCTAAATTCTAATATATTGATAGGTTTCATGTGGTGTGTTTCATTTATTGGGGTGGAATTCAAAACAAAGTGGAAGGCTACTGGAAATTTTGTAAAATGTTAATGATCCCTTATATTTTCTCAAATTTAGTGGCATAACACATTTTTTGGAAGATATTATTATATAGGTTAAGATACATTTTAGTGATATCATGTTGGAATTTCAAATCATAGAGAATTCTTAGTCAGCTACTCTTGGAGGGTTTGTTGATATATTATATGGAAAAGTCAGTTAGAAGATAGGATAGTCAACTAGAAAACCACAACTATAAACACAACAATTATTCTGAAGCTTGTAACCAATAAAAAAATATTCATGTTAATATAAGTATGTTTTAGTGTTGAGGTCATCTTAATTTAGTTCAATTATAATAAAATTAATAGGATCAGAGGGTCTCCTATCAATATAAAAATATCCAAAGGTTTCATAAACATGAAATTTGGAGGGGGATGATGAAAATTTTACAAATTATTTACCAAGTACCATATTGAGTTGTATAAAATGAATATAGGGTTACATCACTCAATTTTTGTGATGGTGGAATAGTTTTTTTTCTAGAAGCCTCACAATTATTAGAAAAGTTACTGTTCTATCTAGAAGATGAACATAATTTGGTGTGGTGTAGCATGATCTTGATTCATTTGAAGATTGTGACATAGAAAGTTAGAGTAATTATTAAATGGTTTGGTATTTCATCTTGGTGGATTCATGGTTATGGAATGTGTCAACATGTTTCATTCTCTTTTAGAAATAATCTAGAAGGAGTGTTAGTATCTCACTGATCAGATAATAGAGAGATATAGTCAAAGTCTGAGTTTTCATGAGTACATGGGAGTGGGAGAAAAGGGAGGATGATAATAATGAGTTTTATAAGGAATTTCTAAAACTTAGTGTCATTGAGTAAAATCCTTGATGGTGGAAGCTAGTGTTCAATATCTAAAAGAAGTCAAGCATTAGAATCGGAACAATCACATGCTCTTGTAGTTTTTCTTAAAAAATCAATTATACATAAAAGTACCTTCATCGATGAATCTAAATGAACCATGATACAAGTGGACTAAAATTTGTTTCAAAAGATGATAAATGAGGTGATATGGGAGTTTTAGAAAAATTCTAACTGAGTATTCTTAATTTGAATATGATTTAACTTTAACGCTGATGGAAGGGTGTCGGGGAGTATATATTAGTTTTTCAAAATCATGTGCTAGATCTAGTGAAATATTATTAGGTTTGGATGGAATATATGATAGGGTATTTTATTTTATTTTGGGGAGGTATCTTCTATAGGTACACCATAAATATAGAAGAAGGAAAGTATTTCTTTCTCATTTGGAAGATCTATGAATGCTTTCAACTTTCACTATACTAAATTCATATGAAGGAAGTCCCAAATTCCTGGTTTGAATTTATTTTCAAGGTATTCTAAATATTTGGTAACAATCATCATAATATCACTAAAGTAATGAAATGGCTAATAGAATATAGGTGGGATCAAAAAAAAATTATAACTCATCCCGGATATAGTGGGAGAAAATGGTTGTTCATGTCTTGGTTGTAATGAATAAAGTTTTAGTGGGAATTCATCATGAAAATGACATTAGACATTATATATTTTTAGGATAAAATTTTGTTTCAAATATGTCACTAGATTTTGATAGACCTAAAATCTATATAATTATGTATTCTTGGAGATTATAGTTTTAAAAATAGATAACTAAAATAGTATGTACATATAACTGATGCACAATGTAGTGTATTATTATAAATTAAAAAAATTATAGGATGAATTCTTGTTTTATGTTTTCTTTTGAGATATTCCAAGTAAGGATTAATATAAGTTTCATGGATTAATTGGAATAGTAGATCATATTTTTAGATATCTGAGGATGAATTCATTTAGTGGGAGATTGGATGATCGAAAGTGTAATTGAGTATAACCATGTGGTTGCTAATGAAGGATGATGAATTGAAGTTTAATAGTGAGATTTTGGTGTGAAAATGAGAATGGTATTCAAGTGGTATATCTTTATAATCAACCTATGAAATCAATTAAAACTAGAATATTGTTAGGTTTAGTGCGAGAACTATTTTCTAGGTTCTGTGTTGGAATCTCCAGAAGTTTAATCATCATAAGTTTCACTTAAGAATCCATAGAGATATAGAAAATTGTCAACATGGGATGTTCAGATTCATGTAATGGAAATAACTTCACCAAATTTAGATATGTTAGTTGAAGTTATGTTTGATGAGTCCTAGGTATGTCAAATCAATAAAAATATATTGGATAGTAATATCATTGAAAATCGATTAAAATTAAAGTATACTACAAAAATGAGTTTAGCAGATGTGGTATAATATAATAATATGTATCGAAATTCCCAGAAGGATTTTATAAAGAATATATTCAGGATTTGGTAAGGTTTTGGAGGAATCATTGATTTAGAATAATGGGTAGCTTCCAGATGCATCACATGTTCTAGAGGTCAGTGAATATTATGTGGAATTCATGATGATGAGGCATTAAGGATGATACATTGAAACTTTCCTCATGGGTTTGAGGTAAAGGAAATGTTAATGAAGAATAATTAGTGTTAAAAAAATAAGTAATACAGTATTCACTAGGTTTTGGTGGTCAAAGTTACAAATTCATTAGAGAAATGGAGGTTTTACAACCCAAATTGAAGTTCATCCATGAATTTTGGATGGATATTATAATTGGATGACTGAATAGACCCAATATATAAGAGGCATTTTATCATGGGAGAAAAGATAATTGTATGAATACTAAAAGGGAAATGATGTGTCTGTACAAAATTATATGGTGTCTCTTTAAGGATAAAACATGGGTGAAACCATGTTCTGAGGATGGAATACCAATGGTGAGAGGCTAAGAGGAAGAGTGTTAAAAGATATAGTAATAATAGATTTGGGGATAATGTTTACAATTGTTTGAGTAGGATTATCATAATCTGATTTTCCTTGAATCATAGATGTGTTTTATTTCTTTTGGAAAAGAAGATATGTCATTATTCTCCTATGGGTTAGGACACAATTTAAAACCAAGTAATCCATATGTTCTTAGTGTTTTGTGTTTATGTTTACATGTGTGTGTTTTTTGTGTAATTGGGTGCATGTTCATCTATAAAATGGATTATTTTTAGATGACTGGAACTAGAGGTGAACTAAAACTCAATGTTATTTTTGGGTTCTTGGTCTTCTCAGTTTCAGACATCAATTTCATGGGGTATTTTTTATTAGATGAAGAATTTTTAGATGGTTGATGTTCGGTTATGATACAGAACCTCAAGATGGTACATTATATTGTCAGAATATGTACCCTATATAGAAAAAGGATCATTAAACTCTTTATTTACACCTTCTCTATCATAATATCACAAAATAATATGGACATTAGTTTATAAAAATTATTTGGTATCATAGCCTAATGTTTCAATATTTGGTTTAATTTTTTTTTATTTAACTCTTTCAATATGGATAAATAGTTAAATAATAGTGGAATTCCATTTTTCATCAAATAAATATTTTAAATTTGGAAAAGTGGAATTATTCAATATCATATATATATATTTATAGTAATTTATTATTTTATGCTTATTAGTTAGGGATTTAATGTCTATAATAAAACATGAACATCTATTTCAAAAAAAGATAATAAGGAATTAGTGGTTGATGTTAGGGATTAAAATTCTTTATTTGATGCCTTTATAGTTATAATTTAAATAAAATTTTATAGGTTTTAAAACCTCAAAAGAATTATAGATTAATATATTAGATATCTAAGATAGTGAATCCATGGTAAAATAGGATTAACATTAGGTTTTAAGAAATCTATATAAGGATTTGGAGATGTTATTTATTGAATTAGTATATTAAATTTTATAGATTTATTTAAGTGGTTAAACTGATGATATAACTTGAAGAAGTGATTGAGGATAAAACTATTATCAAAATAATTTTTAGGATGTTTTCATCCCACTTTAATATTATGGTTTTATTTAATGATAAATAAATTGCACAAATGTTTCTTTAGAAGATTTATAAAGTACACCGGTTGTATATTAAATGGGGATGATGAAAAAACATAAAAATATTTACATAAAACCTATGGATGTTTATTTTTAATTCATGGATAAAATCATTGTATAATAATAACTTGAAGAATATAAAGATGAACTAATGGTTTTTCTTTTTAGTAATATGAAGAGAGGTTAATTTATGTTCGAAGTAAAGTATCCATTATCTTTTCTTCATTGATACAATGTGGGACACTATGTTCAAAAGTGTACAATAGGGTATTTGGAGTTTCATGTTGTGTAACATTCTGAAAAATAAATCATTCAATAAGGAAAATAGTGAAATGTTAAATAATTTTTCAAGGCTTTTCCAATTAGAAAATTACTTTCAATGGAAGTTCATAGTGTACCATGAGATTATGAATCTAGTGAGTTAGAATAATAAATATATAATAAAGAAGAGTCTATTATGAATTTTATAATAAAAAATATATAAATCAAGAAAATTTTAATAGTAAAAATGTAAATGGAATTATTAATCAATAAGTAAGACTATAGTTTTCATTAAACGAAATTTAAAATCAAGTGAATGAATGAAAAATAATCAAAATTTATTAGAGAGTACATGAAATTTATATTGAATAAGGAGGACTAGATGAGGATGATATATAAAGAAATAGAATATTTTTTTAAGTTTAATTTCTTTTAATAATAGTGTACTTAATGTTGCAAATTTAAGAGAAAGGAAAGATAATAAAGGATCCTACAAAAATTGATTAAGAAAAAGGGAAAATAATTGAGATATTGTAATATGTAGACATAGATAAAAAGATAAAGAGTAATTCAATTTTAATACATAGACTAATATAAAAAATTAAAAAAATCATGTGTCTAATGAAAATTACAAATTTAAACTAAATTCAGCATTCAAAAATTTGAATGACTATTATAAATCATACCTAACATACTGAAGGAAAAAAGTGGTAAGATTGAATATTAATATTGTTCAGGGATAAAAAATTTTAGAATAAATATATAAATTAAACTTGTAAAATAATGTATAATAAAAGATTATGATAAGTCACCTCCATAAAGAAATAACATTGTCTATTTAAAGATATTTTTATGGGGTTATTATGGATATTATATAAGTATATGGAAAAGTAAGATTAATTCAAAATTATGTTTTATCAATGAAACTTATATGTAAATATAATTACTTGTTTACTGGTTATTTGTTTTCTAAATATATTGTTAACAGAAATTATTTCATTGTTAAAAAATTAAAAGACACTATGATTTCATATATAAAACATCACATCAGAGAAATTACATGAGGAACAAACAAAAAAAATCAAGTGAAGTTGAAGAAACTTAATATGTTTGATAAAACATATTATTGTGAATTTAAAACTATATCTAGTGTCTTTACATAGGTTAATAAAAATAAAAAATAAAATAAATAGAATATGAATAGAAGAGAGAGAATGAGGTAAACAATTTGGTTTAAATGGTAATAAAATTATCCAACAATGAAAGAAACTATATCCAGGACTTTGTTTATTCCTCACACGTGACTAGATATATCAACTTGATAAATAATTTTAAGCACAAAGTGTATTAAATGGTTGTGTTGTTAATAATGAAGTATTTAAAACCATGTATTGTGGAACATATAGAATTTAATTCAAATATATGGAAAAATTAAAGTGTATGTTTATAATAGGAAATGATCCTTATCCTATTACATTGATTCAACTATTTTATTCAAAAACTATTTTCAATTTCTCAAAAATGTGATTTGTGGTCAAATAAATTGATAGGTTTGTTTTCATAAGAGAATACATAACCCATATAAATTTCTATCAAATAAATATAAATTATGGAATCTGTTATTTTATTAAGTAGCATAAAAATATCTCATAAAACAAAATTTTAGGAAATCTAAGCCAAGGGACTATGGAAAAATTGGTGGGAATTAAGGAAAAATTAAATGTTAAAAATATAAAAATATATAATAATTATTTATGAAAGGAATGAAAAAGGGGATGACAACTAGAAAACATACAATTGAAAAGGAATGAATATCGCAATATTAATTGATTTGGTATAAAAATATATGTGTATACCCATGAATCAAATTGAAACTAAAGGTCATATCAATTATTTATTGTTTGTGGGTTATTTCAATATAGTGGAATTTATCATGCCAATATATCAAAGAAATAGTATTTGGTTGTGTTAAAAATTATAGAATAATAGTTGGAAATTAAATAGAAAATAAATTTTAATCTTTTAGATCAGATAACGGTGTCAATGTTTTCAATCATGTAGTGGAAAAATAATTGAATAATTATGAAATTTTTCAACTATTTATAGTTTTGTTAACACCCTAATAAAATTGGGTAGTTTAGAGAAGTAATACAGTAATAAATAACATTGCTAGTGATATGTAAATCTCAATTGTAATTATAAACCATTATAATAAAGATAATGTTCATATAGTTATATATATTTATAGTATAACACAACTCTATCCCATAGAGGAGGTAAATACCTATGAAATTTTTTCAAGAAGAATATAATATTAAAAACATAAAAATGTTTATAATAAAATTTCATATAGTGAAAAATTATGGAGTCCAAGAAAAATATGAAAACTGAAGAAATGATGGTGTTTTTCTTTACATTCATTAAAAATCAAAAATTATATTTTTATGATGAAATAAATAAAATTACATTATTGTATTCATTCATTTTAGATGAAATACAAAAAAAATATTCAAACAAGAAAATAATAATGAAGATATAGTGATTATATTAGTGAATCTCCATGAAGATACACAAAGTGACTATAAAGACATGATTACTGCATCAGATGCTGATGATAATTGTTTGGAATCTCAAAAAAATTAATTTTAGAAGAATATGTGGAAGTAATAAAATTTATAAAGACAATATTATAGTTGATAATACTTCCTCTATTCATCCCAGGATAATGAAAAACATTCTAGGTTGAACACTTCTCTTACAATTAGTACGTGAGAGTTTGACTAAAGCTTGAAAGAGTATAATTTGTGTCCAGGATATGTATGAAAAGCATGATCATAATGATAATAATCAAACCTATTACGTGATGGGAGCTAATAGATCCTTTTTTTAATTTTATTTCAATTATCCCCTTATAGATTTTGTTTAATTTGGGATTAAATTCCCAAATATATTAAATATGAATTTTTAATTATTTTATTCATTTTTAGTTTACTAAAATCCATGAATTAATATTTTGAAATATGGAATATCATTTTTAAAGGCTCTTTAATATGATTTTTTTCATTTTCATTCATTTTGATTTTAATGTGAAATTAAATGTTCAAATGGATTAAATATTGAATTCTATTTCTTTCAAACATTTTTTAATTTTTTTAAATCTATTTATTGATTTGATGTTTTTTGGGAATTTAATTTTTAAGGAATTTAGTTATGGTTTTAATATTTTCAATAATTTTGAATCTGCTATTGAATAATCCTACACTAAATTCGATTTACCATTTTATAGATTTAAGTTGTAAAAAATAAAAAAGGAATGATATTTCACATTGATCATAATCATCCATTTCTTTATTCATGAATTCAATCCATTTAAAATGCCTATAGTGATTGTGCATAAAAATTTGGCAATTCCCATTATAACTATAGGAGGAGATTCAGATTGACCATAAGAAGGGAAGTGGACCTTCTGTGAGGACCCCTCTCCTAGTCAATCAACTAACCATGCCTCTATGATCTACTATAAATGGAGTATCAATATATCATGGCCAACACTCTCCTATTATGGTCAACTACAACTACCAATCACATAAGGACCTCCCAATCCCCCAGAAAATCGAATACACCACCTTCACCATCGACCACAAGCTTAGTGACTTCAAATCTAATGACTACAAATTTGATGAGCTAATACATTAAGACCTCATAAAATATCTGAGAAACCATGGTAATAAGATTGAATGTATGAACAATATTACTTCCAATGATCATTTTTACCTCTCATTCCAAGAATATTTAATAGAACCTCTTTTATATCCCATACATGGTAATAACCTAATTCACATTATCTTTCCCAATATTCCCGCATAAAATTCACAATAAGTTCACCAAGGGATATGTTAATGTTAATCTTTGAATAAACTAATGATGTTAACATAAATCAAATATAAATTATGTTAACTCAATAAATTGATCATCAATAATCAAATCCGAACCTAAACTATAAGATATTTCCATCATTTTCAAATCTTAACAACCAAATACAAATTAATTTTAATGAATCCATATGAATATTATACTGATATTTAAAACATTTTTCCATCGTAGTTATGTTATCTAAGAATGATCAAACTGGAGGTGTGCCATGATTTCCCTTAATGCAACAACTGTAAAGTTGAATAACACCATACACATAGTTTTTAACATAACGACTCAAAGAAATATCTATATCCAACCTTCTTAGACACTTAAAGATATATATAAAATTCCCACTGATGAAACACCAACTCGATCTCTCCAATCTATCTCAAGTGTTAAAATTTGTTCCTAACAACCATTCATGCTCCCCAATTCATCTCTGCCCACACTCAAGAATCAAGACTTCTGTGAATTTCAAAAAACTTGACTACAACATCACCCCTGGAATAATATCTCTTCTTATAAGTCTTCACTTCACTACCCAACATATTGTAAACCTCACCCAGGCTAAGATCCTTTTCTAATCTAAGTACAGACAACCAAATCCTCTCCATGTTGAAATTGTTCCAAGTAGCATGATCACTTCTCACATGATCCCAGAAATCCCCACAAAATTCATGAAAAATATTCATTCCATCTTAAGTATGTGTTTGGAATCATCAAGTCCTAATCCACCAATCTAATTGGACCTTGATACATTCATATACCCTACATGATAGCTATTGAATATTTCCAATGTATCACCAATTTAATCTCGATTCGAATAAATGACCAAACCACATGATACTTCTAATATTATAATCCACCATGATCACAAGTAGACATCAATTGTAGGCCCAAGTATAGTGACATACCGGTACACTTCAATCCAGTTCTATCCATTTTCTAAGCTCTTCCATTCTAGATCAATGTCTAAGGAAGAACCAGCCTCGTATTTCTTATATTCCATGCTCAATCTCACCATATCATGTTTAGTGCCAAGCCTACTTTCATTTAATACTAATTTTTGGAACAGACCCAACATATTAAATTCCCACATGAACAATACCAATTTTAAATTCAATCAACTCAAGATCAATCCTATGTATTTATCAATCGTCATATTTATGCATATGCAAAGAATCCCCTATGAAAAGATGATTTTAACTAGAGTCATTAAGAATTAAAGTATGTTGCCTTCTATTATTCTCAAATATATGTGGATCCCAATAATTATAAGAATTTTTGAGCTAGGAAGATTAAAGAAAAGCCTGCCTAAGAGGATTCCTATCCTCTCTATTTACTCATGTATATAATCAATAGATATGAAGTTGGGAATGGAATTTAAGGAATGTTTTAGAAAGACTTTAATCATTAGAGATAGAAAATATATATGTGTTTCTCACATATATAAAACATTAAATCATGTAAATAACCTATAATAATTATGCTATAAATAAGGAACTACTAATTGATGAGAAGGGTTTTATTCCATGATTACTTGATTTAGATCTAATATGTTGTGGTTTACTTACGTTCTTTAAATTTATTCTACTGTAGTGACTACTATAACAGAACACTAGACCCTTAATGGTAAGGATAAAGAAATTTTTCTTCACCCATTTTAATGAATTCTATGTTAATTAATCATTCTCTTTTTGTAACCTCTAAAAAAGATTTTCAAGGTTGTAATATATATTAAATGTAAACTATTTTATACATTCTTAATTCCCTATTTTCATTTTCAGTTTTCACTCATAGACCACCCGGTAAGTCATAATTTCCTATGATAGTAAGCAGTGAGATAAAATAGGGTTGATGGAAAATATATTATCATTAACATAAACTAGGTTAAAGGTTGTAGTGATCATTATATTCCCCTACTTGAACTGAAATCACTGGTTGGGGTGATGAATTAAGGATTTACATGATTAAAGGACTAAAAGAATAGTAAATTTCTAATTATTATTTAACAAGTAAAGTGAGGGGATGATCCATAGTAAAATATTATTATAAATATTGATTTCAACCTCAATAATGTCACAACCACGCAACTAACCTGTTAGATAATAGAAAAAACACACCCAAAATATTATCCTCTCTAGATACACTCTGAGTCCACTACTATTTCATTTAATTTAGGTTTATAAATTCATTTTTTGAGGGTCCATTGAAATTTATATCATTAATCAAGAACAGATTCTATGGAGTCTAGTGTTATGTTTTAAATTTTTATAAAATTAATTAAACATGTTATTGGGTCTAGTTTATCATGCCCTGATGGTTTTTATCCATAGGTTGAATGGATTATTCTTGTAATAATTTGGAATTTTAAAATCAATTAATAACTTGAAAGAGAGTTTTTCACAAATCCATTGGAATATTCTCCCATATCAATTTTGTTTTCCACTATAGATACTATAGGAAGTGAAATCATTTAATAAAAATTACCTCAATTAAGCAGAACCTTGTGATAACATTATACACACAATTTTAACAATGATAACTAGATTCAATAACCAAATAATCCACATGATTGTGAGATTAGAGTTGGAATGATTTTTTATTACCTAAATTTCATGGTTTTTCAAGAGAATAACCAACCACACTATTGAGAGCATTTGAAAAAGTCTTTAATAATATCAAACCTATAAGAGTTACTTAGACTCAAATTCACTTGAAGGACATATGTTTATCTCTTAAAGGACAAGCCACATAGTGTATCTATAACCTCCATCATGGAGAATTTTCAACTATGGATAATCTATAAAAGTTGTTCCTCCAAAATTAATTCTCTTACTTGAGGAGTACTGATAAGATGGATTCGTATAAAAATTTTGGAAATATTTATTTATAGTTTAATCATTATTTATTCAATGATAAAATGAGTTTTTATGTGTTTTAAATGTAAATAGAAACTCTATACTGAAAGGATTACTTACTATAAAATAGAAAAATTGGACATTACACATCATGAATCTAAAGTACATGATGTGCATTCCTCGAGTAGAGAACTTGTGTCAGCTGAAATCTAGCTCATGAATCTGATGTAAAATGTGTGAACCACATAAATGACATGAATATAGATTACATTCATGATGGACTCTAATTTAAAACCCAATGATATACATGACATGATCTCATTTCATGACATTCAAATTTGGAATTATAAATCCTACAAAAGATATAAGCCTTGAAATTTGAAAATCCAAGATCTTAAGAGAACATTGTAGATCTAAATTACATGGCATGAAATCCACTTACACACCATCAAATCCTTAACTCAAAATTTTCCTAAAACATGTTCATGTTGTGAATTAGTTACACATCGTGAACTTATATGGCTCTATAAATATGATAACACCCTGATATTAACAAAAAAAATTCAAACGTGATGGTCGAACCCCCTATTTTCTTCTCAATTTATTTCCCATTTTCTTTCTAGTTTGCTTCTATTAATTTCTTTTATTTTTTTTATTTTTTTATTTGTTACCTTGTTTTTATTCCAATACTCAATCTTTTCATATTGTTCTCCAATACTTGAATCCAATTCTACTTTCCGTTCTACTTCATCCATTGTTGTGTTCATCATTCTTTCATCACTCATGTTAGTATATAATTGAGTTTTCATTAATTCAATTATGGATTTTTTTGTTCTGAATCATTTATTTATTATTCATAGTATTCCGTCTATTTCCCTTATTTCAATTAATATCATCATGCATGGATAAGTTTCTTAGGATTAGGTTCTGAGAGTAAGGGTGTCTTTGAACCTAAAGAATATGTAAATAAAAACTTTCTAACCATGTAGCAGGTAATTCAGTTAAAAAATAAATACAATTATTTTGCACTATCTTGACTATGGGATATTAAATCGAATGACCCTGACCTAATTGTAGTTGAGAAATCTCGGACCAATAGCCTATGAAACATTCTATCAAGAATCTAATCTTATTGAACCTAGTTTTTTATCTATCTCTATAAAAAAGAATTGTTACGGACTGGGTAGATCCAATTGGTTGATCCATGATCAATTAGTAACCTTTTCCCCACTTTTTAGCCTAATCCATAGGTCAATCCCAAGTAAGATTTAGGATTACCCTTTACCGAAACCCAAAAATTGACCATTATCCCCTATTATTCATCTATGATAAAATCCAAGATATATTGTTTTTAGTAAACCCCAACTAAATAGATATCATGAGGAATCTATCAAAAAGGTTCTTACCACTAGGTTGTATGCCTACTATTAATCCATGTGGGTTCGACTCCACACTACAATTGTGTTATGACTTAGTAGCTGAGTGTAGTTTGGGAAATATGAATTGTAATATAGTAAACACCCATGCATAATGAACAATGTTGTGTGGGAAGATAAAATTTTGGAAATTTTTATAGGGATAGATGTGCTTGGTATGGTAACCTTTGGTGAGAACCTTGGATTATCTCCCCCATTCTTTTCCCCTTTTCTTTTTACGATTTTTTCACATGGACTATAACCTACGTCTTCTTTTCTTTGGCTTAGTGCCTACAGCTGAGTCCCCTGACTCATTCTTGGAGCCTGGATGCTCAAGATCCACTTACTTTTGATCCCAATATAGATTTATATTTATCTTCATGTTTATTATTTACTATGGTTGAATGCAACAATTTTTCACTACCACACCCAAAAAACCACTAATATAAACCACTTGAACATCAGGGTGAGAGACTAGTGCTATATGAGTGCACCGTCAAGGACTACATCTTGTCAGCCATCAGTGGTGACATGCCCAGTATTGTGTGCCCACCTACTCAGGTACACTAATTCAAAATAAAACCTGGAATCATCCATATGATCCATAACATGGGGTAATTTACTAGACGTCAAAGAAAATATCCCTATAAACACATTTCTAATGTTTCGAAGCCTATAACACTTTTTGCAACTAAAGCATATTATTTGATTCCATATCGCTAAGTGTCGTCCCATTATCCTTACATGACTAAGCCAAGGAATGGATTAATATTAAATCTCATGATTCTATAATGACATGGGAATATTTTGAAAATAAATTTATAAATAAATATTTCCCACCAATCTGAATATAGAAACTCTGAAATAAAATTAAAATTTTGAACCAGAAAGACTTTGAATCAGCACGAAAAGCCTGAGAATAATTTAAGGAACTATCTTTTTAGTGCCCACATCATGGAATGGATGTGTGGTTTCAATTAAAAAAAATACCTAGCACTCCAACCAACTACATGCATAGTTTTGGACATCACTGTTGATGTTGGGATCATGCTCAAGACACCAAAAGTTGGCAGAGCATTATTAGATGAGATATCCCACAATGTTAGTCTATGGTGGATTGATAGAGGACCGTCGTGATGTATAATACATCAGGCAGATGAAAATATCCACCTTGTAACTCATGTTGAAAACCATACCATGATGTTGGACCCATTTTAGCTACCTGTTACACTACTACCCCCTCTTATCCATGTTATAGATATATAAGAACATGAGATGTGTGAAGGAACTCACCCATATTAGGAATGTCAAGAAGGAATGAAAGATCCATGAAGAAAATATTTTAATTATATGAATTACAATCAATAAAATAAACATTTTTCGATTCTACAATAATACCACAACAATACTAACAGAAAAGGTTGACTCAGTAGCCGCATAATCCAAAACAAGGTTATTATCATCATAGGGGTAGAAAAGTGACATCACATGATTGGGGACCACCTGGGTACCCCCCAAAGAATCCTTCTTCTAAACCAAAACAAAACAAAATACCTTAATAACCTTTCCCCATTTATCACAGCATCAATTTCAGAAATCTTTACTAAGACCACCACAACAAGCCTCGCCTCTATAGTCTAATAGTGAAAATATTATCACCAATATTTTAAAAAGGTGGATCATAGGATGACTACCTAAGAAAATAAAATGAAAAATCCAAGGGAATCCCTTTTAAACCTTGAGCACCAAGTGAACCAAATCTCAATGACCCTATCAGACCAATTACCAAGTACATTTCTTGGTAACACCAAGACACACCCAAGATAGGAAGAAAAGGTTATAGTCCTTAGGAGTAGAAAAGTGGTGTAATTTTAGCAAACTTGTATAGGGGAGGAGAATAATATTGTAGAACCTGAAAAACCTACCATACTAGTTAATAAAGAGGTGATGATAGCACACATAAATATGGTTAGGATAAAAATGAAGAAGTCAAACCAACTAAAAAATATCTAGGTAAACGGAAGTCTGAAAAATAAGATGATTATGTAAAACCACCAATTTATAGTTCCCTCTACCCATTCTATATAGGACAATACAAGGAAAAATAGAGGTAAAATATAAAAATTTTCGAGAGTTGTTTATGAAATTACACATCAACATCCCTTTTTCAGATGAAATTCCCCAAATGCCTAATTATTCCAAATTTCTAAAATAATTTATTTCCAAAAAAAATGTAATACTTTGGAGTAAACTACATAAATAATGAATTCTTCTTAGTTGTTTAATGGAAGCTTCCACCCAAAATTTGAGACCCTGGAAGTTTCTCTATTCCCTAAACTATAGGTACATTCAATTTCAAAAGAGCCTTTTTCAATCTTGGAGAAACTGTCAATATAATTCCAATAAGTGAATTTAAAAAGTTAGGGATTACAGAATAGAAACTAACCCAACTTAAATTTGATGATTTCTCTATCGAGTACCCCTAAATAATTCTCAAGGAAGTCTTAGTAAAGGTTGGTAAATGAATCTTTCCCACTGATTTGCTTTTCCAATATATGGAGGAATAAGAAGATGTCCCCATAATTATAGGGAGACCATTTTTTACAAAGGGAAGTAATTTATTGATGTAAAACAAGGAAGGATGATATTTCTAATAATGAATAATAAGTAGTTTTCAAATTTTTAAAATTATCTAAACAATGTAGAGATTCGCTAATTTTCAAGGAATCATTATTACTGATGAGAAAGATGATTAAATGACAAGTAAAGATGGAAGATTGATGTTGTATCCAAATGAAAATGGATATGGTGATCATAAAGACATTAATTAATGTGCACCTCTAATAAGTGATGTCGTCCCACCGTTTGTACCCTATGTCATCAAGAACCATTTCATGAGGGGTGTGTCCTTACTTTTAAAATCATCAGATTGGATGGATTCATAGATCGTGATAATAAATGAAGCACTGAATAAGATGAAACCAAGTATTGATTAAAAAAGTTAGATTATATATTTTAGAATATAAATAAAGATGTACTATGTTTTAAAGGATTTATGATCATTCACTAATAAAATTTTCATGTTGTGTAAAAAAATTAAATGTTGTAAAATTGTATGGCCAAAAAAACTTGATATTTAAACATATTTTATTAAATACATGACATGAAATCCTTGATGTGACTTTTAAAATATGTGGGTTAGGGTTTATAGATTGGAACCCCCTGCTCCCACAAAACCCCTCCCATCCCTCATGGCCAATCTCTATCATTCCTTTATCCCCATTTAATCCTACAAATTGATCCTATAGAACCATCCTCAACCGCCCCAACTCATTCATCTCTTCTAGAAATGGATCTCACTAAAATTGTAAAGTGTAAAAACCAATAGGATAACAATCTTCCATATATTATGCATTCTTCCCTTACATTTTTGTCTTTGAACGTAGATTTGATACCCTCACCTTCCACATCGATTACAGTTACCCCATCCACCTCCATCCAGTCTAAGGCCTCGTCTAACCTATCCTAGGGTGTAGCCCCACACCTGAACCTACACCCATGCCTTTATTTCTCTACACATGAGCATCAGCAAAGCTTGGTCCACATAAAGGTCAAGCTGATGAGTTCCAACAAGACCCTATATATAGTAGTTCTCGAGAATATCCACATGCATAATGAGGTTCTTGATATTCTTGGTTAGATACACCACAACAGAATCACTAAAGTATGTGAGAAGACACATAGGGATATATTCTTGGAGTTCCTATCCACATTAAAGCGTGGCATGGAACAAGTAACCTTTCATCTTGGTGGTCATCCTTGGGAGCTCACTCTTAGATATTTGACTGTCAATCTTGGTACTTACACAATTGATATCATCACTTCCCCCACATACACTACCATGTGACTATAGCTGAGAAAGGGTTTTTCATGAGGAATTTTACAATGATTAAATAATATCCACAGAGAGTTCACGATCTATGTATGGTGACATACACCAACCTACAGGGTGATACCTTATGGATTTCACACCATTCTCTATATCATGCCTAGTTGTCCATAGGAGATGATCACTGAAGCATCAAACATATTGAATTTATTATCCAAGTCTCATCCCTGTGTGTCCTATACATCATCATATCCCACCAGTTCACAGTATATTATGAGACTCAGATGTAGCAGGATTGCAATAATATTATGGGAGAGATATTTATTACCCACCTCACTCATCATATTTTCGTCTTCAATGTCACTCTACATATTTCATCTATTTGGAATATGGATTCACTTGAAATCCTCATGGTCCATATGATAGGGATCTTGAGGAATATTTATGGGAGCTACCAGTGGCCCCCTGTGTATATTGATGATCCTGCTAAGGCTCCAAATCAACATGTCCATCTCATTACCCCACTTATGAGTCTCCTACCCCTGATAACCTTACCTCATTCCTTGCTTCCACCTCTACTCGACCTTCCTCCAATACTCTAGTTGCACCATCCCCTACCACCACTGTACCACCACCCCTTCCACATTTTTACATACCCCATAGTTCTCATCAGACATATGGTTTATTCTCTAGTGCCTTGTCGAAAACTATAGATTGATTTTTGTCACCTTGGAATCCATTTCACCAAGCCATCTCAGTTAACCACCACTATCCCACCACCATCCCATACTTCTAACCACCCTCCACCTACTACTGTAGACCCCTGCTTCATCCTTTATTCCCTCCCTTCTGCCAATCCAAATCAATCATTTTTCCATCACTACATCACCCACTATGGATATTAATGAACTATCTCCCACCTCTATCACTAACAAAGATAGAGTGAAACAACTTCAGGAACCCACTATTAAAGAGGGGGTCACCGATGCAAATAGTGTAACGTTATCTATATTGTTCAGTTATGCCCATGTACCCACACCTATTATACAATATTTCTTTGTGTCTACTTTTTTACCATTGTATCCTATGTTCCTTAATGTACAAGTTCTATATCTATGGATGGAGCACATTTTTTAATACACAGATTACTTATTTTCATTTTTTCTTATGCTTCACTTTATCCATGTTTAGATCTTTTGCATCATCCATGATCATTGTTGAGTCTTTCGAGATACCCTATGGCCTTATGTATGAAATGTATCAGAATTTCAATGACATGAATAGATATCCTAAAGAAGCTCCATTTTTAATTCCATACTCTGCAGAACCCTCCTCCGCGATTTGCATGAGATTTACTACTTCAACATGAGCACATTGGGTGATCCATTTCTGAGTTGGTTAACACCACCAAGCAGCCACGTGATCTCAAAAATACTGCCGCTTGTTCCTATTAGAGGAAGAAGACATCTGATCGGATGAAAGACACTAACTAATATTTTTCCCATGCATCTGTTTGACAATGTAATTTTTAGTGATTTGGGGGAGGCAAACCATATTTTTTATTTTAATATTTTCATTCAGTTTCTTGGTAAAAAAAAATTCTTTTCTAGAATTTTGAATTCGTAGTTCACACCAAACATTATTGTATCCAATTCATGTATTTATCTAAGTTTTTTTCTGATACTACTTATTATGTTGACTTTCACATTTTGCAACTTACATATTGATTAACCCCTTTGTTCTAACCGTTTATCTAGTGTAGGTGTTTTTTTCTATAAAATTTATCAGGTGACCAATTTCTAATCCACATCCAACAATTTCCCCCATGGAATGATTTTCATTAAAAGGACCTCTTGATTCCCTATTCTAAATTCTAAATTTCCATTTCAATTCTTTTTATTCTTCTCTTGATAACGCTCTCATGTATCTTTCCAAAACAGTTTGGACACTATTTCATTTTAAGTGTGTAGAAGTCTTTATTGATCTATATTGTCTACACACTCGTATTTTTTCCTATTTTCATTAGTCAAGGAGAAATTTTTCGTTGAAACCATGCTTTAACTTGAAATATCATTTCACCAATTTAATTAAAAAACAAATACTTGTTCAAAATTGTTTAAATCGTTTTTTTTTACTATTTAGAATTTTAACATGATTTTTTAGTTGATTGATTTAATTTTAATTCTAGATTCTTGAAATTGCTTTTGATTGACTTATTACTGGATATTATGCCCTTAGTGATTGACAGTTATTTTATATACTCTCATTCATAAGAGGATTTCTAGACCAAAATTGTCATTTTATTTTCTAAGTATTTATCTTGAGAGATACTTGGGGCATGTAAACCTATCAGAATATGAATTGTGATATTACAAGGTTGGGATTGAAAAAAAAATACATTATTAAAATAATTGAGGAAATCTTTGTTTGTATAGTTATCTTGAGACCCACCTATACATATATCATTATTTTACCCAAATTATCCATGAATGTCCTTACTAAGATGGAACCATATCAAGCCTATTATCCCTTCTACCCTACTATTAATGTTAGGCATGATTTTTATTTTAACAAGTGTGGGAGATTTTTCATCTTTTCCATACATGGGATATTGATACCGAGGAGAAATATTGTGGTATTTCTACCAAATTGAAATAACATGGTTCATGATTAGCTTCATCATTTATTATGCATACCTTATTCCCTTGAAAATGGAAATATAAAAAATGTGTTCTGTGTTAAGAAGGTTAAAAATAACCATTACCAGGCCAATGAATCCTGTGATGGATCATATGTGGTTAGGTGATGGATGTGAGATATGCCCTAGATAAGCCTTTTGAAAAATAAATAAAATGAAAAAAATTAAATGATTATGGAACATTATTTATACTTTCTTGACATATTAATGGACCCACTTTGAGTTGTTTGGAGCATAGAGATGTCATTTATGTTTTGTAGTAGTTACTTTATTTCACTGTTTATGATTATCATTCATTATTATATAGTGATTACCCTTATTTTTTAGCTTTATTTCTATCATCTTTCCACCTAACCTCATCCTTAGAGTCATATAAACATTATTTATTAATCCCTTGGGATTAATTTTGCATTTTTATTTATGAATTGGTGATGTTATAACTTTAGAACCAAAGAAATCCTATGGCCATATGTATTCTATGTCTGAGTATAACTCCAGTTTTATATTACCTTGAGTGATGAGAGAATATTAATTATGAGGTAAATTGGAAAATGGTTATAGCTTCAAAGGAATAGTTATTAAATTATAATGATAGGAATAATTAATTTGAATTAAAAACATAACTATGAGGCATGAATAATTTTATCTACAATATTGATTTCGAATGACTTGATTTTTCTTCTATAACTTAATTTTATTTTTTATTTGTGATACATGATTCCTATTTAAAAAAATGTTTAATTTGGAATCCCTGTTGAGATTATTTTTTCTTAAGGAAAAAAAATTGTTCATCTTTAGAGGAATTTGGAAATAAAAATTTGTATACTTATTTTGGATATGTTTATTTAAGTTTTAATCATGCTTTATTCAATAATACACTAGGTTTTGATGTGTGTTTATAGGAAATAGGAACTCAAGGCACAAATGAGGACTTACAAGAAAATAAAAAAATGGACATTATATGTGGTGAATCTAAAGTATAAAATTTGTATTCCTTGAGTAGAGCACCGGTATGAGCTGAATTCCAGATCATGAATCCAAAGTTAGAGGTGTGAACAAAATACATGACATGAATCCATATTAAACATTGAGAATGACTGGAATTTCAAACCTGATGAGACACATGGTTTGAACTAATTATAGGACTTTAAAATATTCAATTATAAATCCCACCAAACATACAAGTCATGAAATCTAGATATCCAAGATCTTCAAATCACATTGCATATTTGAAGTATACCATGTGAAAGAAACTTACTTGACCTGAAATAATTGATGTAGAAGTTACATAAATCATGTTCATGATATAAATCAATAACAAATCATGAACTTCTTGGTCTATATAAATATGGGAGCACCCATACGTAGAAAAGAAGTTCAGAACCTAATTATCGAACCCCTCTTTTATTCTCCATTTCTTTCTCATTTTCTTTCCAATTTTTTTATACTACTTTCTTTTATTTTTTTATTATTTCTATTATTATATCTTATTTAATCCAAGAGTCGTTCATTTTTCATTGATTTCCAACACTTGAATCCAATTTTTTTCATTCAACTTCATCCACTATTGTGCTCTTAATTGTTTATTCATTCAAGTTAGTGTTTAATTTATTTTTTATTATTTCAATTGTGGATTTATTTATTTTGAATAATTTATTTATTATGTCTAGAATTCAATCTATTTACCTTCTTTCATTTAATACTATCATGTGTGTATAATTCCCTTAGTGTTAGGGGTCAAGAATAAGGATGGTTTTGAACATAAAGAATATATAAATCAAAACTTGGTAACCCTATGGCTAGTAATTAGGTTAAAATAAATTTTCTATCAAATTATTTTGTTATACCCTACCCATGGAAGATTTAATTTAAGTACCCTAGCCTAATTGGATTTTACCAATCTAGGACTAATAGTCGTGGATAAATTATTCCTAGAAGATAAACTTATTTCACCTATGTTGTTAGCTATATCTAGACCAATGAATAATTATAGCTTAGATTGATCCAATTTTTTTGATGAGAATCAACATGTAACCTTTATAGCCTAATCGATAGGTTTATCCCATGTTATATTTAGGATTACCCTTATCCTAAACCCCAAAAGTGACCCTTATCTTTTCTTGTTCATATAAGTTAAATCCCATGATATGTTGGTTTTATTAAACCCAAACCAAAGAGATATTGTGAGAAAACCTTCCCAAAGGTTCTTACTGGTAGGTTGTATGCCTTCCAGTTGTCCGTGTGGTTTTGACCTAGCACTGCCACTATGTTATGCCTTAGTATCCAAGTGTAGTTTGGGAAATATAAATTAAAATATAATAAACTTATATATTTAACCAATAATTCCATGTGGTTTGGTCAAGTAACATTCTTCATAATGATATAAATAGAGATAAAAAAGCTATTCAAGAAACCCACTTTGACTTCTAGGAGTGTTTCAAGTGGATGAAAACCTTATTCTGACACCATCAATTAAAATTACATCATGTCTTGGTATTATTTCCCTAAGGGTTGATAGAGAATTATTAAAACCAACTATATTCTTCATATGGAGTATAACTAATAGAAAAGTATCCATGTGAAGTCATAGAATTGATTGAGACAACCTATAAAAATTTCCAACAATTTAGTACAATGACATCCATAAGAGGAGTGTATGTGGTAAAAATATCTAATGTACCTTTACTTGAAATTAATAACAAATAAATAACCTCCATTTCTAGATAATTATCAATGAATATTGTATGGGAAACAAAACCTTCTACACCCCCTTAGGTATTTTAACTCTATCACTCATTGGAGCACTGCACTGATGGCTACACACAAATGCAAGAGAGTTATGATTCCATGTAACAAAGACCATACCAGAAGAAACTAAAAATAATTATAGGATTCATAGAATAATATAATACTCAATTTAGGGTTGGGAACCATCAATAGTAATTATCACCCTTCCAATATAACTTTCAATTATTTTTCCAACCACCACCCTTCCAAAGAGGAAATCTCAAGCTTCTATAAGTTACCAATAAGTAAAGACTCAAGAACTTTACATTAAGTACTTTCTAAAATCCCTTATAGAGTTACACATCACTTAATAAACTACTATTAGAACTCATGGATCAGTACTGATGGAGTTTCAAGGATTTTATAGCCAGATCATGATGGTCAACAATGACTTGAAAATTTAATGTTTAGGTCAACTTCCTACTCATTCAATTCACATACCCAATGAAAATGTTAGTTCAATTTCATTAATAAGTGGAAAATATTTAAATAATAGTGAATAATAACTTCTCCCCCTAATATGAATCTAGAAGTGGATGGCCCACTGAACCCAAATAATATTTCCTAAAGAAGGAACCAGTATAAGAAACAAAGGTGGAAATACCCCCAATAAATCAAGACAAGGTAAAGTCCAAGATGTAAGACTTAAGTTTATCCCAAACTCCATTACAGATAATAATTAAACCATACAAGATAAATAGTAAAGATAAATATAATAATAAATCTAATAAATGTTAAAGAGTATAGAGAAACATTCCATTGCTCAAAGACATATGAAAATCCCATGATATGTAAAATTTATCAAAGACATATCCATTTGGAAGAGAATATTTAAAGGTAATTAAATGGTAAATATAGGAAGAAATGTGTATTCCCTTCTTACCCCATAAATTTATAGGAAATTTTAAGATCAAGGTGTATTTATTATCCTATGAAACATAAGAGAAATCACCTTTTCAAATGAACTTTGTGATTTGTGATAATCAATTAATGTAATTAATTATTCAATTTATTCTTCATTATAGATAGGTGATCTCAAACCCACCCAAGTGGTTATATGAATTACTAACCAAAAAACTACTAATATTTTTATAGTTTTAAAAGATGATATGTTAATTATATGAGGGTATTTATTCCCTATTGACTTATACATTCTAAATATAGAGGAAGAGAGATGAATTTTCATTCCCCTATCGTTATAGTTAGTGGATTTTTTAAGACTATGAAAAAAATAATTAATATTAATATAACAACCCAAAATTCTATAAATAAAAATTTTCTTATTCTAATTATGTCATATAATATAAACCTCATAAAATCACTTTGAGAACACAATACAAACTTTATAAACGAAGAATTAATGAAATTAATGGTATTTTTAGAAGTAAAGGAGACTTTATCAAATGGAATAGTAACTTGAACTTTGGAATATTAATGCATCCATTGGGGATAGTAAATTGTTGAATAGAATAGTAACCTCATCTGTAAAATATTAAATAAAATTTAGACATCTTAAAAATGATATTATTATATAATTATATCATAGTATAAGTAATTAATTTTTTTAATATTATTAATTAGGTGTTGGTATTTTTATAAAACATAAATTTGTGTTTATAATTTTATAATTAATATAAATATTTGAAATAAAATTTATTTTTCTAAAATAAATTCATAAATTAAAATTTTTTTCTTTATGATTGTATGATAATTTTATGAGACATTAATTAATTTTTCAAAGTGTTATATAATTAGTTATAATTTTAACATTAGTATTTTAAAAGTTAATGATGATTTTAATTAAAAATTAAATTTATCATATTTAGAAAGTAACATTCACTAAAATGAAGTTCATTTTCAAATTATACATGTTGGAAAAAAAATTAGTATTATTTTTTGGAATTTTTCTAAAATACATGAATTTTGTGAATAGTGAAATACGATAATTTGTGTTATATATACTTTATAAGTTAAATACACTATTAATTTAGTCATAAATAATGTAAGAACCATAATATTAGACTCTCATTAATTATTTTAAAATATTTAGTTATAATTCTCAAACTATTCATAGTCATCACCCAAAATAATTTACTAATGATTAAAATAATGAGAAAACACCCCTCTCCTTCCATATAAATACCACCCCTCACCACCTCTTCTCCTCACACTTTAAATGCTTTGATACTTGTCAAAATTATGTCCAATACTCTTCATAATCCCCTCTGCCACATCCAGGAGCCTTTTTTATCGTCAAAAGACGAAACCCTTTTCCCTAAGGAGGTTCTCTAGGAGGATAAATGCAAGATATAAAACCCTCTTTATTTTTATTTTGTTTTCTTTTCAATTTTTTTTCTTTTCTTATCCTCTACTCACCTCCACATATCCAAGAGAAATAATGAATCTATTATCTTTTATATAATGGAATTTTATTTATTTTAATGTAATAATTCATCTTCTAATATCTTCCCTTTTCATATTATTCAAAAAATTAAAATATCACCACTGGTGTTTCGATTAACCGCCACCATGGAAGATGCATCTTCATTTATCACTACCACATTAAAGCCTAGTAATAAAACCATAAATATGGTTAAATTATATTTTATTATACATATTATAATTTATATTATATTATATAAGAAATATATAAACATGATATTAAATGAAATGATATGAGTTTATGATGGTCGTAAAATCTGCCAAATAAATTAAATCATTTTTATTAACATGTTATCTAATGAATTATCCTCATATATGGAAAAATATATAATAACAATTAAACATCAAAAAATTTACTAAGAATATATAATTTCAATTCTATAAAATTATCCTCATTTTACACAATCTTCCATACATATATACAAATGACCTAATCATGAAAACCAAGAAAACAAAAACTCTCGCACGATGAAATTAAACTCTAAAACTAATTGAAAATACCATAAATGAACTTAATAAAACTAAAATGAATCAAATTCATGTATATAAGTTTCTTAATTTTTTAATTATTTAATTTAATTTTGTTATCTTGGATATTTAAGTGAAGAAAACATTCATATATAAGGTAAGGGGATTCTCAAACCCAACTCTCTTTATTTGGGTTTCCCTACTTTCACTCCATCTAAAGTATGGACGTCCCTTTAATTTACCTTAAATATAATTTATTTTTTCATCCATTTTATTTTATCAGATATATATTCTTCCAATTAGGTTTTATGATAAATACAATGATTTTTTGAAAAGAAATATTATTTCCAGAAATACATCTTCTACTTCTCATGAGATTTTTTATTCATCACTCAAGATTGATAATTCTTATACCAATTATGTTATGAAATATTTATTTTGTGAACCCCAAAGTTTATTCATGAATTTATTCCTTGTTAAATGAACCCCATTCCTTTCCAAGGAATATTTTATATCAAATACTGATATATTTTCTATGTGAAATGCATGATAATGTAAATGTTATGATGTGATGGGTGCACACAAAATTATATAGTGCATAAAAATGTTATGATGTGATGGGTGTGCCAAAAATTATATATCATTCCAATCCATTGGGTAATGTGATGTATCTCATGATACAATGTGAAATATGTGTGAACATGATGTTATATTTGTTCGCAACTATGTCTGGTATTTTCCCACTAAGACATGATGTTTCATTTTTATACATTCCCAGATTCCATGATTTTATATAATGTTTCCTCTCATTATTATGATGATGATATCATGCTTATGTTATGATGATGATGATTATGCTCACCCATGATTTATTGATTCATGTTCTTATCTATCCTCTTATTGGGATTTTAGATAACCCCATTCTTTGATGTATATCCTCAAGTAATTACTTGTAATAAAGAGAATGAAAAGGCCACTAAGAAGCTAGAGAAAAAGGAATTAAATATTGTTTATGTTTTATTATGTAAATGTTTTGTTTAGTCCTAATTTTTCCAAGACGTTAAACCTTTGGATCCTAGTTTTATAAAACTATTATAGTGTTTATCATTAAAATGATGTAATAGTCATGTAAGAAATAGTTGGGTCGATATATTTAGTATCAAAGCATGGTTTAGTTAATTTGGGAATTAATATTACAGAACCTTATTAAAAACCCTTAGTATGAGTCTAAGTGTAAATAAGCGCCCAAGAATGTTTATTTTATAAAAATTCTAAAGATAGGGATCCCACAAGATATTGATTTAGAGTTGACTTCACAAAGTAATAAATTTATTCTTCATGAAATGTTGAATTACGTTTTTTAATAACATTTTTTATTATAGAAAATAGTGGGAACTAGGAGAAATCTAGATAACAATCCATTTGAGGGACAATGTAGTGATTTCTCAAATGACATCCCCAATGCTTTGTGTCACGAACCAAATCTGGTCGCCATCAAAACATGCACCTAAAATGGTATGTGACAAGGCCCAAATGGTGTTTCGGATCCCCATGGGTATCAATACGTTCCCAGGTATCATAAAATGAAATTTGGGAATGTTTTACTTGAGATTATAAACAATAAAATAACAAACAACTCCAATATAACAAATCTAGAGTTTTCAAAACACATCATCTCTTACAAAAAATAAAAATTGAATTACATAATTTAAAAAAATTCTCAAATACCATAACAAATGAATAAACCCAAAAATGACTAGCCCAAGAACCTCCTCATGGTAAGAGGCAATACCATCAATCTATCTCCACAATAATGAATCACAAAGGACCACTAAAAACTTGAACCATCATAACAAAAAGGTTGTACCAAAACCTGCGAGAAAAATAACCAAGTATACTTGCACCAAAAGGTTTAAGTAGGGTTTGAGACAAATCCTAGTATGATTCTACCACTAAAGGATAACATGTCATGAAAATTTAAAGATGAAAATATTTCATGTTTTCATAAACATGAGATGCTAATAATAATTTTAAAGAGATGCAACTTTAAATAAAAACCATTTTCAAGTAGGCTAATTTAAAGAATCAACGCTTTTAAAGAGAGTGAAAAAAATACTGAATTTTCCATCCAAACATACCATATATTGACAGTAAGAATAAAGTATCTAATGAGCATAATAAAATGGAAATAACCCCTAGGCACTGGCTCGTTGTGGGTCCCAAGTACCTCATATCTTGGTGAAAGTAACCACACAAATATCCATTCTCATGTACACGATCTACTAGTAGAGATCATACCCATAACCTAGTAGTCCCCTAACATCATCATAATAATCATAATCATCATAATTATAGTTTATTTAGGGTTTTCATTTTTGAACATACTATTTAAAACTTAGGCCAAACCCCACGGGATCACTAGCATACTAGTACGCGTTCACCCACTTAGATACCTGGGTGTTCCCTGTTGGGCTAAAAAAATTATAAAAGATATAAAATATAATTTTCACATTATAATACCACTTCAGAGTCACACAAACACCAAATATCCTACATTTATATCACAAAAGTCAAAAAATCCCCTTTTTCATTCAAATTCATTTTGAAATCATACACACACCAAAATAGACCACAACACTTTTCGCTTATCTTTCACACTTGAAAAAATCCTTTAACAATTTTATAAAACCTTTATAATATATTTAAAATCACATAACATCCCACACACTTGTCACATAATACTCCTTTCACAAAAAAACATTTTTCACATCATACTCATACAAAACATCCCACAAACATGTTGCGCACCTTTCTTGCAATTTAATGAAACCCTTCAGAAATTTATAAAACAATCTAAAATTTTTGATAACTTAAATCATAGATTTACCTTTCAAAATACCATACTAGGTGAACACACTCACCAAAATAGTACATATACATCCTTTACCTACTTTTTTTAACTCAATAAATTATTTAAAATTTTCATTAATTAATCTCAAGGGGAATAACCATGTTTTTTGCATAAAACATATTTCAAAACCTTCTTTTAAGGCCAAAATCACACCCAAGACATACCAAACCAGAATTTGAATCCCCTTTCAACAACTAAAATATTACTTTCATATTTTATAAAAATACCACAAAATATATCACATGAGTTACATTTGAAAATACACAACTTCAAGAAAAAAATATAACTTTAATACTACACGCTTAACTAATGCTACCAAAAATGGTTTTCGAACCACACACAACATATTAGGAACATGATAACTTAGTATATAAAGCTATATAACTCATCAATAATTTCTTACACATGGAATCACCTACCTTTTGTGTCAAAACCCCCAAATATGTTGTGAAAAAGGTCAACCACACCACTACCGCACCATACGGGAGTGAAAATCCACCTAAAACCTCAATATTAGATTGAGAATCTCAAAGGAAAACCCTAGGTATAAACCCTAACTTATGGAAATTTTAGAATCTCAAGAAAAGTGGAATAAACCCAAAGAAAATGGGAGGAACATGAGAGAAAAAACACTTATTTGAGAGATCTTGAATCAAATGCCCCAAATACACTAGTAGATGAATTTAAAAACAACCAAAAATGAATGTGAGATTATAATAAGTCTTATTAGGTCATGTGAGAACTGAAATGGAGGGAAGAGTGTAAAAATTAAAGGATTTATGAAAGAAACAATTTACCTCTTCAAATAAAAACAATTCGATACGTACAGAAATGTTTTGCCCTAAGTCCCAATGAATATGAGCTCCAAATAGTGGTAAGAAAGAATGGGGAGTTCCTTGGGTAAGTGGGCTCGAGAGAGTGTCAGAATCACCAAAAAAACATAAAAATAGAATGAGATATTAAATAACTAAAAAACAATTAAATGAGGAAATGGGATTTTAGGCTAGGCCAACACCTTAATAATAAACCCAGATCCATCATTATTATGGATTCCTATGGGGTCAAAATTGATATGGTGGGTTTAAGATACTAGGAGATTCCAATTGTGAAGTGGAATGGGTGTAAAATGTTCAAAAATTAAAGAGTTATAAAAGAACCAAAATTTATTTTTAAATTTGGAAATGGGCTCACGGTTTGGCCCAAATTTTGAAAACCCACCATTTCCACCAAAATGTGTGGGAAACCCCCAAAACAAAGAAATAATGGAAATTAAATGAAAAATAAATTTATTAGAATTCATGGATGTGACACTTTCGGAGGTCGATTTCAACTATCCCTGGTGGAGAAAATAAAGGATTCTCGATGAAATGATGTGGAAATTTAGAAGAGAGTGAAAGCTTTCAAAAAATAGAAGTCCATAGAGTTTAAAATGTATGAGGAAGGAATTATAAGATTTGGTTAATAACTATGTGTACTATCTAATCTATATACAAAGAAGTATCTTCTGAATGATTCATGTAGCTCAACCTTCTTTATTCTCCTAGGGAGAACAAAGATGTATTGAGATCTCAAGATAACTATTTTTTGGACAATATGAAGAAGTAGATTACTGAATATACATCAAAGTTCATGGTATTTCAACTAGAAAAGGCTTAAAGAAAAAAAATAAGGGGATGATGTAACAATTACCCATATCAACATGGAAATGGGAAAACATCATGATGGACATTATCATTGGACTTCCAAAGACATCCAGCGCAAACAATGCTATATTATTTGTTATGGATAAGCTTACAAAGACATCTAACTTTATTATAATTTGAGAGGACTTATCATTAGATATAATTGAACTAATATACATCATATAGGTTGTAAGTTTGCATGGAGTAACATTATTGATTGTATCTGTCCGAGATCTGAGATTCATCTCTATGTTTTGGAAAAGTCTCCAACATGCTCTAAGCACTGATCTGAACCTCAGTACAGCTTTTCATCCTTAAAAATCTAGCCAATCAGAGTGGAATATTTGACCACTAGAATATATGTTAAGATCATGTTCTATATACTTCAATGGAGGATGGTTCAAAACAACTTTCTATGGTTGAGTTATCTTAACAGTTTCCACTCGAGAATCCAAATAGATCCATAGGATTCCCTTTTGGGAAAAATATGTAAAACACTATATGTTAGGATGAATTCGGTCAACGTTAGATGGTAGGTCTTTAAATTTTTGAATAAATGGTGAAAAATGTAAAAACCATTCAATATCGCATAAAGACATCCCAAATTTGATAGAAGAGCTATGAATAAAATCATTAATGGGACATACATTTTAAGGATGGAAACATAGTATTCCTCCTCATATCTTCATAGAATAGGAACATGAGATTTGGGAAGGAAGGAAAGTGAGACTTAGGTACATCGGCCCCTTCAAGATCCTTAATCATGTTAAAGCTATAGCCTATTGACTGGCACCTCCACTTACCATGATTCATGTACATGATGTATTCCGTGTATCCCTCTTAAATAAAGACATACCATATCCCTCACATGTATATAATCAAGAGGTGGTACAGTTGGAAAATGATCTCTCTTATGAGGAGCATCAAGTTAAGATCTTGGACTATACAGAAAAATTTGTACACAACATGACTACTCACCTGGTCAAATTACTCTGGTGGAACCATAATTACAAAGAGGCAGCATGGGAACTAGACCAAGTGATGAATGATAAGTACCCTTAATTGTTTTCAAAATAGAATGTAAAATGAAATTTTGGGGGTGAAATTTCATAATGGGGGAAGAATGTAATGAACCAAAATTTTATCAATATAAATTCCATTCTTATAATTATTTCATATAGTATAAACCACATAATCCAACTTTGAGAACACAATGAAAATTTTATAAATGCATAATGAATAAAAGAAGATGTATTTCTCGAAGTTAAGGAACCTTTACCAATGGAATGGAAAGTTTTCCTTGGTAAAAATAATGTGAATCTTTGGAATAGTAAATCAACTAATAGAATTTAATCTCACCTATGAAAATATAAATAAAATTAATGAGTCTTATAAATTATAATATTCTATAATTATATCATAGTATAAGTAATTAAATGTTTTAAACTTATTAATTAAGTGTTGGTATTATTATAAAACATAGATGATTATTTATAATTTTTAAATTAATAAAATTATTTAAAATAAAAATAATTTAGTAAAATAGATTTTTAAATTTAATTCTTTTCTTATTATTATAAAATAATTTTATGAGACATTGATTAATTTTTAAAAGTGTTATAAAATTAGCTATAATTTTAAAAAAATTATTTTCCAAGTAAATGATGATTTTAATTAAAAATTAAATTTATCATATTTAGAAAATTATTTCCATAAAATGGAGTTTATTTTTTAATTATACATATTAAAAAATGGTTAGTGTGAATTTTTTAAATTTTTCTAAAATACTTGAATTTTTGGTGAATAGTAAAATACTGCAATTTGCAGTATATATACATTATAACATAAATACACTATTACTTGATTAATTTCAAATTTAAGCACCATAATCTAGAACTGTCCTTCAATATTTTAATATATTCAGTGATAAATCTCATACTATTCATAGTCTTGAGACAATATAATAAACTAATGAATAAAATAATCAGAAAACACCCCTCTCCTCCCCCTATAAATACCACCCCTCATCACCTCTTCTCCTCACACCTAAAAATATTTGAGACTTCTAAAAATTATACCCAATACTATTCATAAGAAACTCCCCCATGTCTATAAGCCCTTTTTATCATCAAAAGGCCAACCCCTTTTCCCTAAGGAGGTTCTCAAGGAGGATAAATTCAAGAGGTGAACCCCTCTTTCATTTTTTTTATTTTCTTTTCAATTTATTTTATTTTATTATCCTCTCTTAACCTCCACCTATACGAGAGGCACGATATCTACATTATATTTTATATAATATAATTTTTTAATTTTAATGGAATAATTTATCTTTTAATCTCTTTAATTTCCATTTTATTCTAAAGATGAAAATATCAACCATGGTATGTTTATTTATCGCCACCGTGGACAATGCATTTTCATTTTTCATTTTCACCATAATTCTCGGTCATAAAACCATAAATATAGTTAAATAGGATTGTATTTTACATATTATAATTATATAATGTTCATTAATTGGTATATAAACATGATATTAAAAAAATGGTATGATTTCATGATGGTCGTAAAATCCTCCAAATAAATTAAATCATTTTAATTAATTAGTTATATATTGATTCATCTTCATATCTAGAATAAAAATAATATTTAAGACCAATTAAACTTATTTATTTAACTAATAATATATATTTTCAATTTTGGATAATTATCCCCATTTTATAGGACCTTCCATGCATGTATACAAGTGAACTAATCATGAAAACAAGGAAAACAAACACTCCAAGACAATGAAATTAAACTCTATAACTCCTCAAAAATCCTATAGATAAACATAATAAAACTATAATAAATAAAAAACCATAAGAAAAATTTCTATAATTGTTAATTAATGAATTTAATTTGATTATTTAGGATATTAAATTGAATAAATAATTCATACATAAGGTAAAGGGATTCTCAAACCCAACACTCTTTCTTTGGGTTTTTTCTCTCTCACACCATTTGCAGTTTGGATGAACCATTAATGTTACTTAAAATATCATTTATTTTCCTTCCCTTATATTTTCTTGGATATACATGTTTCTAATTTGGTTTTGTGAGAAATACAAAGATTTTTCCAAAAGAACTCTTCTTTCTAAAAATATAACTTTTACTTCTCATGAGATTTTCTCTTCTTCACTCAAGATTGATGTTTCGTTACCATGTATTTTACTTCCTCATTAATTTGGGAACACAAATTATTATTAATTAATGTATTATTTTTAAATTTAAACTCATTACTTTCCATATGTTATTTTATGTCAAAGATTGATATGTGTTATGTATGGAATGCATGATAATGTAAATGTTATAATGTGATAGGTACCCCTAGAATTATATAGAACATAAAAATGTTATGATGTGAGGGGTGCACCCAGAATTATATATCACTCGATTTTATTTGGTAATGTGATTTATCTCATGATATAATGTGAAATATGTGTTAACATGATGCTATATTTTTTCACAACTATGTGTGTTATTTGACCACTAAGACATGATGTTTCATTTTTATGAATTATTAGATTCCATGATTTTATCTAATTATTCTTCTCATGATTATGATGATGATATGATTCTAATTATATGATGATTTTTATTATTATTATTATCACCCATTTTATATTTATTCATGTTCTTATCTAACCTCTTACAGGGATTTTAGCTCACCACTTTCATTGATGTATATCCTTAGGTGATTACTTATACTATGGATAACATAAGGCCACTAATAATCAAGAGAATAAGGAATTAAATACTTTTTATGTTTTATTATATAACTATTATTTTTTTTCCTAATTTTATCAATACACTAAATCATTGGATCCAGTTTTTGTAACACTATTATATTGTTTATCTTTAAATGTATGTAATAGTCCTATAAGAAAAATTCGGGTCGCTAAAATTAATAAACTCTTTAAATGAATTTTTTAGAGAATATAGTGAATTTTAATAATATTTGTTTCATTAAATACCCCCCTATTGAGAAAAATATTTTTACATTGAATTATTTTGAGTTTCCGTGTTGTTCTAAAGAATGAATTGAAATGTTTGATGACCTAATTTTATTAGGAGAAACTCTGGAAACACCTTGTTTTTCTATTGATTTATTTTAAAATAAACTCAATATATAATATTTTTTATATATTTAATAGTTTTGAGAAGTTTCTGAGATATATTTTGATAATTTATTCAAAAAATTCACTAAAAATAATAATTTATTAGTTTTAGCGTGGATAGCACTGAGATAGAAATATCATTAGAAAACCCCTATGAACAATAATTGAAATTGTTTTCATAAAAAATAAAATATTCATATTTAAACGAAACATAGAAATAGAAACTAACAATTTCAAATAATCTAAATAACAATCAAGAAAACCAATATAAAAATTTAAAAAAATAGGTAAATATGCTTGATACTATTATACTTTCCAAGGATTATTCATGATACCTATATGCATAGTATTTTTCTAGAATGTGAGTCTAAACCTTTGATATAGAACCAAAGTAGGCTCAACCCAACCCTATTATAAGTTTTAAAAAAGAAAGTAAAAATAATATTAGGATCCAAAATCCTATACCCTATTTTATACTCCCAATTTGTGAGTCCCATTAAAATTTTTCCAAAGAAAATTGGATACACAATTGTACAAAATTATAATAATGAGTTATTACCCATAATAATTCATAATAACTAGAGGGTGTTAATTTATTAACAAAAACATAACCATGTGATAATAAAATATCACTTCCCACAATACCTTTTATACCAAAAGTTATGGAATCTATCTGGGATGAGTCACTAATACTTCATTGATGGTTTCTCTATGTATTTTTAGGTTTCAATAGCTCTGTAAGTCTTAGAAAACCCACACTCACATGATCATTCAATGTGTTTTTTTACCAAATGATCCCCTTTGGTATTTTAAAAAACTCATTTACCTTTCAACATTAGATGGTAATAATTGTTTTATAGTTTATTGAGAAATGTTTGAAGTTATTCATGGATGATTTTATGATGTATAGATTATGTTTTGAAAATTATCCTAAAAGTATTGAAAAAAATTAAAGAAAATTCATTGAGAAAAAAACTAGTTTTAAAATTTGAAAAAAAAACCATTCAATGATAGAAAATGTAAATGTGTTAGGTCACATAATTTCTAAATATGGGATTCAAATAGAAAATATGAAAAATGATTTGATATCTACCATGGCTTACCCCACCACTATGAAACAAATCTAGACATTTTTAGTTCATGATGGACACTATAAAAGATTTATTACAGACTTTATCATTATTAATTTGACCCTAAAAAACCTTCTTAAGAAGGAAATTTAATTTGTATTTGATTATTCATGTAAGATAGATTCTGAAAAGGTATAATATATCTCGATCAAATCCTCCATAATCTTACCACATAATTGGAATGAAACCTTTGAGATATTTCGTGATTCCTACAACAAAGTTGTAAGAGTGATGTTGTCCTAGAATGTTTATGGGACTCCAAAAGTGATAGACAGCACTTTATAGATCCTTTATACATATAAAATAAATTACAAAACAATAGATAAATATTTTTTTCAATTATTGTTTCTTGGGAAAAACTTTTATTTATTTTTAGTAAGTGAAATAAATTTCTATTATGGTCATGCAACACTTGGGTATTGGAACAAGAATTATAAAGTGAAGATTAATATAGTGAGGTGGATGTTTCAATAATAAGTGTTTGACATGGAAATCAATAATAAAAAAGACTATGAAAATATGATTATAGACCACATGACTATATTAACCCACACTATCGAGGTAGAATAACCTATTGAAACAACCCTAGATGACCCCTTACCTAGTAAACAATTATACAATTTCCCCCAATTGTCATAGTATGGTGTTCTAATGAATTATCTAATCACATAAAATGTTTCCTTTATTTAATAAGAATCAAACTCATAAATTAAAATCTAATTCAAAATATTTTTTGTGGAGGGATCCTTACTTATAGAATATTTTTAATGACCATGTATTTGGTAGATTCATCCCTTAGGAAAAAGTAATGTATTTTCTTACATATTGTCATATACTTTTAGGTGTAAGCCATTTTAGAACATAAAAAAGTAAAGATAGGTTTTAGAAGCTATTTTTTCTAACCTTAAATTGATAAATACTTGCATAAATATTATAAAGCATGCCCAAACATTCACCTTATTGTTCAGGTTTCCAAATAACATGTAAGGCCTTAATAGACTTTAATTTTTTGTAATGTATTTAATGTATGGATATTATATTTCATGGTTCTATTTCCTACCTCGTTTTTTTAATCTTATATATTATTAGTAGTAAATTTTGTTTCTAAATAGATTTATGTAAAATCAATAAGAACTTTTGATTATAAGGTTTTCATTCAATTTATAAAATTAAAAAAAATCATGGATTTTGATTAGCTATAAAAATAAATAATGAAAAAGGCACACACCTCTAAAATAAGAGCATTGAATCCAAGATGAAGAAAGATATAGTTCATCAAAAATATAAAATATATACTAACCAAAAATAAATATGAAATTAGAGGTGTCTAAAATAGATAAATTAGATTTTGGACAAGACATTATAACCCACTAGAAAATACTAGAGTAACAAGCTAGAGAATGAAATATAAGTATATAGAACTGCTGAAAAACCCCTTTAGAAGTCTTTATTTATATAATTTCCTATATAAAATGCTATCACATTCATGTTGAGAAAAAAAATAAGTCTTACTAGGTCATGAAGAAGGTAAACCTTGAATTTTTAATGGTTGGTTGGAAGATGGAGATTCAAATGATAGAGCTGGGAGAACTACAAATGGAATATTATGATAATTCACACTATATATGGATAAGAAAAAATATTTCCCTAAAAACGTATTTAGAAAATAATCTTAGAAGTGAGAGAAAAAGTTTCATTATATTCATAAAAAATTAATCTCATACCTAGTAAAATTCGTTCTAAGTGGATTAGGCCATACATAGTGACTAAAATGTTCATATTTGGTGAATTTGAGATAAAAGGATATTTTTCAAAGAACACCCTTTAAGGTAAATGTTCAAAAGATGAAGAATTATTGTGAATATATTCGGAAATATATAATATAGGATTCAAAACTCCTCCCTACTGCTATTTAAAAATAGACTACAAGGTTCTTTATTTCCCTCGTATTGATATATATACTCACATTTACTCTTTAAGACTAAATTTACTTTTTGAATGCATTTTGACATTAACAATAATTTTTTCTTATGATAAGTTCAGGAAAGAGGTAGAAGTATATTAGAATGAAAAAAAATTACACTTTTCCTTAATTATTTTTAGGTTTATTTGATATTAAGTAAAATAAATCAAAGAGATTCATAATCTATTTTTAGGGATTTGTATATAGTTTATACTTGTTTTTGTAAATAAATTTTTTTTGTGTCTCTATATATATAAACTATAGTGGAATGTTATTCCGCCTAGGAAAATTTTCATTCTGGAGTGGAGGGAATTAATTTATTCTAAAATTATGAGATTTAAAATATTACTTAGTGAGTATTCCAAATATTATCATGGAAATTTTGTTTATAACTGTTTCAATGAGTTTGAGTGAAAATTTATTTGTGGAATTGAAATTATAATATGATGTCATTAAAATTTGGAACTTAATTCAATGTAACTTGGCCATTGGGAAAAAGAAAATCTTAAGGAATGAACTCAACAAAATTTATATGAGTCTGTTGAATCTAAATTAAAATAGGAAAATAGGATCCCATAATGAAGATTTGAGACATTAGGTACTGGGTGTGTGAGTAAATTCCATTTGATTATATTCAATAAGTTTTGTTCATAGTTATTTTCATAATGATTTCCACATGCATGGTGGTTAAAAAATAATAAGTTCCTAATTTTAAAAATTTAATTCAATCATGTGAGAGTAATATTTAACCTAGATGAATAATGGGGAAATTAAATTAAAAAAATTTCATTTGATTTTTATTAATGAAGTGAAAATTGGAACCCTGGTTTAATGAGAAAATGGGAAAGGGATAAATGGGAGTTAGAGTTGGTAAAATTATAATTCTACTTAAATGTATATATTTTATCACTATAACTAGAACTTGTGATTAAATTTAAGTGAGAAATTTAATTAAATTCAAATAGAAGGTAAGAAATTTAAATGATTGATGAATCATTGATTTTATTCTTCTTTAGAATTTGTACTTATCTCTATATTTAAATATATCTTCTAATAAGAATAATTCTTTATATTGATTAATAATGAAACATTTTGTGTATGGGGAAGTGTTTATAGCTAATATTTTATAATTTTTTTATTAAATTTCAATGAAATTAACCCCCTTGTATTGATAAAACCTAGGTAATTTGACCATTTTTTCAGTCTTTGAGAATTTTTAATTACATTGTTATATGCCTCTAATATGGATTTATAATTATTTTATTCAATTTAAATTAATTGAAATCCATGAATTGATATTTGGAAATATGGAATATAATTTTTCAAAGACACCTTATTCAAATTTTTATTATTTTATTTATTTTTATTTTCATATCAAATTAAATTTTCAAATAGATTAAAACTTGAATTTAATTTTTTTCAAATATTTTAAAAAATTTTGAAATAATTTTATTGATTTTTTTTTGTAATTTCATTTTCAAGCATCTTAATTTTGGTTTTTATTTTTTTAGTTAATTTTAATTTAAATATTCAATAAAACTACACTAAATTCATTTTTCAATTTTATAGGTTAAAGATAGAAAAAGAAAAAAAGAAAATCATTATACTAAAATCACAAACTACCATGACCCCATTCATGTGGTTGATCCACTTATTATTCCTAGAGTGATCATGTGTAAAAAGTTGTAAAATGACCCAGCTTCTACACATTGAAATCTAAGAGACCATGGGAGGAGATTTAGATTAGCCATAAGAAGGGATGTGGACCTAGTACAATGACCCCTCTCATAGTCAATCAACTAAATGAACCTCCCTAATCAACAACAAAGTTAATATCAATCTATATTGGCTAGGACACTTCTATCATAGTTTAATTCACCTACTTACCATATAGATACCTCTCAATATACCCTTCCTTTATAGGATGACCACACATCCTTAACAATCCACCATATTCCCCCAGCAGATTGACCACGTCCTCTCCAAATTAGTGATTGAAAAGGTGATGAACTAATTCATAAAGTCCCTTTCAAATGTTTAAGAAAACATAGTAATAAGATCAAAATTATGATCCAATTTCCATCCACACATCATCTGGACCACTTGATCCATGAAAATTGAATTGTATCTATGGAATATCCCATCCATAGAAATCAACAAGTTCACACAATCATATATCTACTAACCCGATTAAGGTATGAATACATTCAATGATGGATATGTTCATATTGATTTATGGATGCTCAGGTGAAGTTAACATGAGCCAAGGATAACCTGAGTCAACTCAACACAATAATTTTCTGTCATTAAGTTCATACTAAAGATGGATGAGAGTTGTAGAATCATCCATTATTAAATCCCGAATATGAAGAACACATGTTTATTCATTTTGAATATTAGTTTGATATTTAAGTCATTTTTTTCTTCTATTTTTCCCATATTAAGGATCAAACTAGTGTTCGGCCTCGATATCTTCCAATTCACCAACTACAAGGTTAAAAAAACACGTATATAAGAAACTCCCTCAAACATACCTAATTTCCACTGGAGCCACAGATAAGAAGAGCATTTCACCTCTAAATCATCTAAAATATGTATATATATCGATTATAGGAAGAATTTTTTAGTTTTTATCATACAATATAATCCTTCCTAGGAAGATCTAGGCCCTCTTGCTTTACATGTGAAGGCAATTAAGGGAGATTAAGTTATGAGGGAAATTAAAAGATTTATATTGGAAATATTGGAATCATTAGAGATAGAAAGTATAATTTTGATACTCCTGTGGATGAAACATTGATGTATATGAAGAACCATTGAAAATTCTTCAGTAAATAGGGAACTATTCATTGAGGAGAGGGAGATACTTCCATTATTACTTAATTGAAGGATGAGATACGACTATTTCCTTAATTTCTATCATTTAATTTTACTATAATGAATCGTATAATGCCTCACTAAACCCTTTATAGTCAATAATATGAGATTACCCATCACACCATGTTAATGAATTTGATGATCAATTAATTAATATCTATTTTTCATCTCACATGTAGTATTTTATTATTGTAAGTTGTAGGATATTTCCTATATTTTATCCATTTTTTAGTATTCTTCTCTCATTTTTAGTTTACAAACATAGGCCAACTAATGAGTCTTCATTACCTTTGAGGGTGAGAAATGATATGAACTAGGGGTGATGGGAAAAATATGATAATTGGGCTAGGATATGGAATAGGTTGTAGTGATCATTACATTCCACTTTCTAAACTAGAATCATTGTGTATTGGTGATTAAGTGAGGTTTCACTATATTAAAGAGAGAATAGGAGTATAAAATTGGAATACGATTTAACAAGTAAAGTGAGGGAATGATATGAGTTAGACCACTATTCTTAATATTTTTTTAAATATAAATTAATCTATAATCATACAAAAAAACAATTAAATAAGATAAAAATACATGCAAAACACTATCCTATTTAGATACATCCCGAGTCCACTACTATTGTATTTAATTAGGGTTGAAAATTTTGTTTGGAAAGTGAACTATGACACACCTCTCATAAATAAGTAGTTCCAAGTCCTAAAGACACTAATTTTATTAAAACTAAATAGGTATACATAAATAATAAAAATTAAGAAGGTAAATTATTTTAAAAAATTATAAAGATAATGTACAAAAATAATGCATAGATTTATGGAATTCATGTGTATAATAATTTTTCTCTATTATAAATTTTATTATCAATAGTATTATTTCTTTAAATTATTTTCTAGATAGTTTTAAATTATTTTAAATATATGATAAGTTAACATTCAATAATGGTTTTTTATAGAATAATTTCTATATTATTTATCCAAAAAGGTTCCAAATTGATGATAATTATGATAATGAAAATATAAAATTTAAATAAGGAACTCTATAGATATGAACATATAAATAAATATTAGTATTCAAAATTTTATTCATTTTTTAAATTGGTAACATTTATAATAGGTTGAGTCGGCCATAATTTTAATATGAGAAGAAACTATGAAACACAAATGGTGGAGTTTCCTTAAGTTTATGATATTATATTTGAATTTTTCTTATAATTAGACTATGAATAATCATTTAAAATAATGGAAATTAATTTTTTATGTCCTTGATTAGTGAATTAGCATTATTTTTGGGTTTTTTTGGTAGTATAAAATAGAAATGGTACATTTATATATCTATATAGTTATGGTAAATTGATTTTAAAATTGTTTAATATATAATAAATAAGATAGTTAGTACCCCAAAATCCACTAATACTATGACTATAAAATATTAATATGGGAAGTCAATTAATATATATAAATTCAAGAACACTATTATAAAAATTTTATATCTCATAATCTCATATCAAGATATTGTGTTTATAATTTTTTCGTAAAAAATCGCATGATATTAAGGATTTTCATTTGATTAATTTGATGTGGTTTTCTTGTTATAGAAATATACTTATTTTTATATTTTTTATAATGCAATTAAATAATAACATTTAATGAAATTTATATAAACTTAAAGGATTTTGTTTAGTTAATGCCACAATCAACTTCCTTAGGGTAAACTAATTTATAAGGTAAATGTTTCTCCTTGTTAAGTAATAAATAAATAAAAATTAACTGAGTATATATATAGTTGTGAACATAGTCTCCATACACAATTGTACTCAATTTTATAGATGTAACAATAACTTATAGAGTTGACAAAGGTGGATCTCTACATTTCATTATTGTGTGTTAAAAAAAACATTTTAATTTGAGTAATTATCCCATAATACATTATATAAATAAGAATATATAAGTTAAATATCTTTTTATTATAAACAATTTATATGATGATTTTTGTAAATTTGGATTATATCTCAATATAAAATAAAATTTTATATATACTCACAAGATCATTACCAAAGAATGTTGTTTAGAATCATGGGTCTAATCATGGTATACATAGACTATATAATGGTATAAATGTATGATATTAACTCTAATTTCCCCTTTTATTCATTTTTTATCAGTTAACTATGTGTTTAAAGAGTTTGTTATACAAGGGGAGTCATTTAAAGAAATTTTAGAAGACTCTATGAAATTTTAAAAAATATATTTCTTGGGAACATTGAATATTTTTTATTATTTTAAACACATATCATGGATAGCATGTTTTTAGAATTCAATTATTAAATTTATTTTCAATGAAAAAAAATATTTTAATTTTTGAATAATAGTATATAATTTATACTGGATATAGGGGATTTTTTTATATAATTTTTATATGATGATATTTTGAAGCATTTATGAATGAGGGAGAAATTTTGAAAACTTCAAATTAAATAACTATAGGAAATTTAAATTGTTATATCTAAAAAACTAAAGGGGTAGATTTTTAAAACCAAAGATGTTCTAAAATAAGTATTTGTTTCCAACAGTAATGGTTATATTTGATGATAATGTTATTAAATAATTTTTTAGGTTTAGGAATAATTTTTTATGAATTAAATACTAAAATATTATTTCAAAATTTTATAGAAGCATGATATATATTTTATGAATAATTAGTGTGAATTTTTAAGGATAAAACAATAGTTTTTTATATAATTATTTTTTTAGATGATTTATAGTTGTGTATGGATAAAATTATGTTGTATAATCCTAAATCATTAATTTTTATGTTTATATTTGAAAAGACTATAAGTGATTTTTTTACTATTTTATGTGTTTATTAGAAAAATTTTGAATTATTTCTAATAAAAATGAAGTTTTGTTTGGTAGATAAGTGAAAATTGTGTTATGTTTGGTATAGATGAATTAAATGGAAAATCTATATTTATTTATGAAATGTGGTAAAAAATATTTTTTTATTGTGTTAATAAGAATATGATAAACTGCATAAATTAATATTCATATATTATATTTTTTGGGAATAAGTATAGGTATCATGTATGTAAGAGTTATACTAGTTTACCACTAGCTATAGAATTTATTAAGTATACTTTATAAAACAATTGTTGTGTGAGATTTATTTTTATGACTAATCATTATTTCCAATATATCAGAGTTTCATTTATGCACTGCTTTATCGATTGATAATAGAAAACCAGAAATGGAAGATATTGGTCAATATTGAATATTATTTCTAAAATTTGGATTGATTGTTTGAATAAGATGGATCTACTATGAGAAATATTTTCAAAGATATATAAATATTAAAATTCATGGAGACTAATCATTAGTAATTTTTCCTATTAATAAGAATAATTCTATTTTATGGAAATGATATATATTAACTTAGAAATGAGACTCAGTTTACCCACTGGTTTGTTTTATATGTGGATTATTAAAACATATTAGGAAAAAACAATTAATTATGTGGGAATGTTTTTTTCTAGGTTATTAATATATTGGAAAATTTCAAAATTATTTTTAGTTGAAAATAATAAATTCATTATACATGTCAAAGACAAGTTTATTTTTTAGATAAATATTCAGCCTTATATGAGTATTTCTATTAAATAATTAGTTTTCAAGATTTTTCAAAATTTATATTTAAAATATATCAATTTGATGAATAATTATTTTTATATGAATTTAAATAATAAAATCAATGAAAAAGTATCATTGACTGGGGACCCAAGGAGGGTCAAGTGTGACATAGTCATAAAAAATAAACCTGTCTAGAGGTTTTTAAAATAAGTAAAAAAATATATCCAAGAAAATGAATCTATCTTGATTTAAGGATACTTTAACTTAGTAAAATTGAATGAAATTTATTTTTGATATTTTATATTAAAAAATTTGGATCTATATATATAGAATATGGAAAACTTAAAGTGGTTAGTGATTGTGTGGTCATTTATAAGGGAAAAGGAATAAGGATATTAGTGCATAATGGCATGAATTATTTGCAGACTTGAAGAACAAGTAGATCATTACATTGTTGGACGAGATTACTGTTTTCAATTCACATCTATTTGAAAATTATGTATAAGTGTTTATCATTTCATTTATTATATTTATTCTTTAAGTTAGTTAAGAATTGTTAGTGATCCAACTAATATTTTAAATCATTCCTTTGGGTTTTTTTACATTTAAAAACGTTCTCTTGATTTATAGTTATTTTTTGGTTGGATTATTGAACTCAAAAAACACCTTGGAATTACATATGTATTATCATTGAACCAAGTAAATATTGCATCATTAATTTTGGGTTGATCAGTTTCTCAAACTTTATGAAAATATCTTATCAATTTATTCATAATAATCATGGGAACATAACATATATAATATTATAAATTAATAAATAGGTTAAAAGGTTTGAAATAATCATTTCCATGGATCACCAGCCCCTCTCAAGATATCATATAATAGTTGGTACTTTTGTCTTTCCAATAAGAAAATATTTCCATAACTATTTATATTATTTTTAGTTAAATATTTTTATCTTTTTTTTATCCTTCTCTAATACATTTGATAATTGGGTGATTAAATACATCATAGGATTTTTATGCCAGCTTTTGTGGTAAAGTGGGGTTAATTTTATAAGTATCTCTCTTCACTCTTGTCTTTATAGACCATTATTTTCATTTTTCCTTGAGTAAGTTTTTGGGTGTACATCCAGGGAGTATGAAAAAAATTCATAACTTCATTAGAAATGGTCTTGCATGTTATTTTTTATATTTTATTTATGAATTTTTCTTATTTGTTTTTTATTTTTTATTCTTAGACTGGGGAATAATCAATATAAATTATGTTTTTAAAAATAATATTCTTTAAAACTAAATTCATGTTCATTTTTTAATTATATCCATTTTATTTTTTTGTTTTTAGATTCCATAATTTCTTTCTACACCAAACATCATTGATCACTTATATACATGGATAAAGATAAATAAATGATTTTATTTTTGATCTATAAGTTAAAATCATTGTACAAGTATGATCATAATATAAAGAGTAATAAAAAATATACAATGAAGAAAAAAATAATATATAAATTTAGAGCTAAAATTCATAAAATAATGATGAATTCATAATGAAAATATTGAATGAGAGTTTTTCTACTCATCCATGAGTGTGTTTATCTCTAATTTCATATTGTGTATCATCTAAAATTTCTCCCTCATTATCTAATCTACCTCCCCTTTATTGTTTACTTTTCAATTCCTTTTATAGTCATCAAGGTCTCTAGTGATTCTTCAAAATCCAATTCCTTAACTTCATGAATATTATTTATAAAATCTCATTACTTTTTTATCATTAGATAGTACATTATATTATCAAATACATATTTCATTACCTTGTGGGGCCTCTATTATGCCACTGTAACACCAGCATATATACATTAGATCCCCTGTTTTCTTTTATATTTAGGTTTATTATTATATTGGAATCTTTCATTTTGATAAATTTTATGAGTGGGTCCAGTACCAACAAGGTTTTTGGTACCTTATCTATATATCTTTGAGAACATTATAGGTTTTGAAGCTTTTAATAAAAAATACTTTTAAGTCCCTTTGTATTATAATATTTTTAAACATTTATTTAGGAACTATGAATCTATAATTTTTTCAAATTAATCATACAATGATTTTATGAAAATTAAATTAAAAAATGTTGGGAGGAATTTAGAGGTCAATATTCCCCCACTCTATTATTTTTTTTATTTTTCCTCAATATTAACTGATTCTTTCACTAATACAGATGAAATATAATCAACTTTATTTAATATATCTTTTTATATATTCAAGATGATAAGTGATGTGCCCCCAATTCTTTTATTAATTTAGAACTTGGGTTTTTTGGGTTTTTTGAAGATATTCAAGAGTTTTTTGAGAAATGTTTGATGTAAAAAAAATTTAAAAATAGGATCCTCTATTTTACCTTAATATGATAATACATAATTGTGTATCCACAAGGAGTTTACACTATTATATGTTACCAAAAGCTGATCCATTAAGTTTAAATATTAAATAACAATAAAATAATAGATAATATAGATTTATGGTAAAAAATTTAATGAAAATTTTCATGAAAATTTTATAAGATTTTCATAAAACATTATGATAAAAATTTTCAAGAAGATTCAAAATATAAACACCACTCATTAATCCATAAAATAAATTTTAGTCAAAATTTCATTTCATATAGAAACATGTATGAATGTTTGTTGTTTTATTTTTGATAATATAAATTATGTTACCAATCTTAGTGATATTTCTAGGAGGTAAACCCTTTTGGTACAAATCATTAGGAGAAACTTTTTATTTATGATGGATTTCTCTCTAATTATAAATTGGTAAAACATTATAAATATTTTTTGTGGTATGAGAAATTATTCTTGGGATTATTTTATAAATATAATATTTTAAAAAATTTAATCTTGATCAATGAGGATAAATTCATAATATTTTTTAGTTTTGTTAATTTCAATACAAGGATAATTTCATTCTCTAGGAAAACAATTATTTCAATTTGAGTTGGTTAGAGATCTAAATAATCTTGTTCTATTAGAATATGATAATAGATATTATATTTTTCAAAAAAAAATGAATAGGGTTTTCTAATAATTGGGGTATATGGGTTTTAAAAACATTATCTTATTTGAGACTTAGATCTAGTAATAACTTTTTCATAAGTTCTCCCCATGGTTGAAAAAGGTTATAAATATTTTTAGATTATCTTAAATTATTCTTTTTATTATTATGTGATCCCATCATTCCATTATTTTTAACGGTTTATTTTTTCATGGGAGTAATTTTTAGAAAATTATATTTTCGGATTCATGTAATAATAATCTTTTCTTTTATTTAATGGGATTTGGGGTTGGAAATTAGATTCATTTTATTGGTTTTTTATTTTGATTTAGTTAATGTGAATAGAACTATTATAGTTTCCCTATAAAAACTCTTGAGTTATAAAATCAGTAATTGAATTTTTTTATCCTTTTATATATACTCTATTATGTTTTTAAAAAAATTACATATTGATCCTCCTTAAAATAAAAATAAATAAAGAAAGGCTTTAGATATATTCTTTTCATAATAACATTGACCTATTTGTTATCTACTCTAGAAAGAAAATACTAATTTCAATGGTCACATTAAAAAAATTATAAAAATAACTAAAGACAAAATTTATTTTTTAAATATGTAATATTTAAAAAAATTATTATTCATTACCCTAAATGTAAACTGTATTATTTTATGTTTTATATTAATTATTTAATTTGCAATACCAATATAAAAAATTTATGGAAATTGTTTCAATTATCTATAAAATGTATAGATATTTTAAATTTATACATGATATTTATTTATCATTTATTTTAAAGTTATTAATGTCATCATTCTTTCTATGGGTCCATTATGGAATATTTTTCATTAAACAATTATATAATGGCATACATAGAATACTCGATTTTATATATAATTAATTATCGTAACATAAACTCGTGAGAAATTTTTATAATCAAGTTTTTTATTTTATTTTATAAAGAAACATGTATAAAAACTTTATAGATATACTAATTAGTTTTTATTTTATTTCATTAGGGAAATTATATAAAGAGTTTATAAATCTACTTATTATCATTATCATTCATTCCTGAATTTTTTTTTCAAAAAATATTATTTTATTTTGGAGAAAATTTATTTCAGTTGGTGATGAAGAAAATACATTATGATTAACAATTTAAAATTTCTAAATTATCACTCGATGAATATTTAATAAAAGTGGACATCTTCTATATTTTATAAAGATAATAATATAAAATATATGAAAATATCATTCAGGATTTTATAGAAATTGGATAATGAAATTTTTAATCCAAAAGGAATAAACTCTCATTCATATTGGTAAAATGGAACTAAAAATATTATTTTAAATAAGTCTTCTTAAATAGTATTTATTTTTTACCATCATTATTTCATGTAAATTTTGAAAAAAAAAATATCTAACTAATCCCCTCTAAAATATCTTTCTTATTATCCATTCAATATCAAATCTACTTAATAGCATGTTTTAAATTTTTTTAATATATAGCTAATCTTGTAACTATAAGGACCCAGCCTTAAAACATTACATAATCATGAATTAAATGAATAATTCACATAGAGGATCTTTTCAGGTTTAGAGTTTTAGAGAATTAGGTCATAACTATTACATCTCAAAAGATTACAAAGTAGACACTACTACTAAGTTTCCATAAAATAAAAACTCTTAAAATGAAACATGTCTAGTTCCATGTTTTAGATAACATGTCTTTCCTTGATCCCATACTTGACCCTATTCATCTTTACGTCTTGTCGAAAACATTTCAAAAAACTTTGGATGAGCATAAAAATCCCAGTAATGGATACACAAAGAAGAAAAACTGTTAGTTTTTCAAAACAACAAGTAAACCATGAATACTTTACCAAAGTAATAATTTTCACCTTTATGAAGTAGTAAAAACTCTTCACTGAATAAAAGACCATTACTTACCCTTTTGTAACCAAAATATTACAATAAAAACCATATAAAGAACACATAACATATAAAGGTAACTTGGGACATAAACATACTTAAATGGAATAACCATACGGTCGACTTCCACACATACTTAATGTAATAGCCATACGGATGACTTCCATACCCAATGAAGTGGAGGTTATAATGTAACCACCCATCTTGGTATTCACGGCACCACCTGTCATATGTTTTATCACGTAACCACCCGTCAAATGTCCAAGTACCATTATAAAATCATAAGACAAAAAACAAATATAATGGAAACAAAACATTTCCACACTTTGATCACAATATAACACTTAAATATATTGATATAACAAATCCATTATAAAAACCATTTTCAATACCAAAATACATAAAAGATTATATGGTATTTATTTCATTTTAAAAACATTACGGCTTGTTGAGGAATCCAAAGACCAAATAATACTCGTGGTGGCGGAAAAGGTCGTTGTCACCGTGTATGTTAAAAGAAACATTCCTTTTTGCCATTTGTAAAATTATTCATAGAAAAAGATTCCTTTTTTAGAAAATTAAAATTCAAAGGGGTTTATACACCTTATAAAAAGAAATTCTTTTATTAGAACAATATATGCCTCAATGAAAGGAGATTGAGACGAAGTCCCTTACAAAGATGGTATCCTTGGTTAAGGATAAATCAATTACATAATTATGTGTAAAAAAAATACACCAAATATAAGTGGATATTAAGTGTAAAACAATCAGAGTTCATTCACACATATTCATAGAATGACATATTCAATGAGTACAAGTTTATCCCAAAGAATCAAAATTGGGTTAAGAAGTTCCCTTGCAAAAATTTGACAGCTTAACGGCGTCACTTAAAAATTCATAAAATGATTTGATGAGAGATAAAAAGGGGTATCTCATCATTTGGAAATAACATTTATAGCAATATGGATATATAAGAATATATCCCATCATAATAATATTAAAAGACCTAAAAACATGTCTTTTAAAATGAGGAGGGTGAAAGGTTCCCTTACCGAATTGGGTAACTTCCGAAACGTACACCCCATGAAAGAAGGACTATACAACATTGATGTAAATACCCATAAATGAAATTATATTACACCAAGAGTAGAATAATGGGCAGTACATACACCACTCAAACGAAAATGGTGGAAAATGTAGCATAAATCTCATAGGAATAAAAGTGAGATGAAAAATCCCTTATGAAAACTCGGCAGCCTAACGGCGCCACTTAAAACTTCCAAAAATGGATTTATGAGATCAAATAGGGTATCACATAATATTAACATAAAATTTAAAGCAATATTAATATAAAATAACATCCCCAAACCTAACAAAGAGGAGCTTAAAAGAAGTGACATAAAGGAGAGTACTTAAAAAGAGAGAGATAGGATCTCTTACGAAAATTCGACAGCCTAACGGCGCCACTCAAAACTTCCAAAAATGGATTGATTAGAGAAAATAGGGTCTATCATAGTATGAACATATAAATTACAGTAAGAGTAATATAAAAGAACATCCCAATCATAATAAATATGAGCTTAAAAGGAATGACATAAAAGAGTGTACTTAAAAAGAAAGAGAGGGGTAGGATCCCTTACCTCAAGTCTGAGTTTTCTTGTTCGTTTCTTTATATTCCTGAATAATAAACTTTGGTCAATTTATAATTTCTTAAGGATATATTTTAAATACTATTATTCAGTTATTATCACATATTATAATGTCATAATAATTGGTTAATAATGTGAGTTCATATCAGACGTTTTTGTCGATGTTTGGTACATTAGTCAAAAATGAACTTGTTTGAAAATGATTGTCCATGTAGTTATAAGTAAATCATCTCCAGAATAGTATTAATGATTTAAATATCATATATAGCCAGTAAATATTCATTTTATACTACTCCATAACATTTGGAGAAAAAAAGAAATGAAATGCACCGATCATGGGACGGTAGGCCGTACGTACGCATGAACGCTACTTTCATTTCTTTGTCATATTAATGGAATTAGAAATAATTGAGAGATATATATATTATAATTCCAGTATAATATATATGTTATATAGGTCACATATGTTCATTAATTTCATTCTTTATACATTCCATGTATTGCATGAACGAGTCACATCACTTGAGGGGGCGGTAGTCCACACTTCCTCGTATGAAATTATCGCATTTTCACAACATGGAAAGCATAAAGGCATGTTTTAAATATAAAATTCAGAAGAATATATAAAACATAAATACCATATATATCATATATAAAATATAGTGACATCATAATTTCCACCATGAAAGGTGTTAAGAGAATATTGAACAATCATCGTTTCGTGACGCAGAAATTCGCCATCCACAGAAATAGTATGTTCTTTAACCATTAGACGAAGATGTGTGTAATTGTAGCTCGAATCCTTCACATAACAAAATCCTAGTATATTGAAGATACTGGTTTTATTACAAAATAAAGGAATAAAAAGATTTTAGATTGTCGGAGAAGCAAAATAAAACAAAAGAACACAAGGGAAGACATTACCTTTACATAGGGTAACTCTTTTTGATTTGAGCTCAAAGGCTTCCTTGGAAAGGATTCTGCCCAAATGTGAGGCTTCAATGATGAAGATAGGGATGTGGAGAGATGCAATGCATAGGGTTTGGCCGAGCCAAAGGCTTGAGAGGTGTGGGTAAGGTGGTATAGGTGGGGGCCTTTATAAAAGAAGAGGAGGGGCACTCTTGGAAAGTTATAAAATATTACTTTATTATAAAATGATTTTAGGATTTTAAAGGTCCCAAAAGGATATATTTCGAGGCTAAGGTGATAATGTTTCTAAATACACCCATCCAATAGGTTTTTGAGAAGTTTAGGTATTAGATTTTACATTATCGTTTCATTTTATTTAAATCGTTAAATAATGAGGTAATCGCTGCATCATCATGTTGTCATAAAGAATTTAATTTATTCAATATCTAAAAATTATAAAAAAATATCATGATGTAGGAAATATTTTTATCTTTCTAATAAATATTTATAGTCAAAAATATGACTTGTATAACCCCATGTAAAAATTGTTTTAGTAAAACAACACATGTTTGTGACATTTTAATTTTAACTTTAAATAAAAAGTTATTAATCTCATTTTCCAACCAAAGTGGCTCCATGGGGTCCCCAAGTTGACCCATGGATTTTCTTGGTCATCCATGACTCATCAAATAAGGGTAGGACATGTTTCAAGGTCATTTCATATTATTAAAACAATATTTTTACCATAAATTACACTAATTACCTTTAATCGCGATTAATAAAACTTAAAAGTTACTATTCACCAAAAATTATTTTTATCTCATTGAACCACATTTTACTTCCTAATGACAACCATGTATGTTGTATTTTTGAAAATAAAATCACAGAAGTGGTAAAGTTTCATTTAAATGGAAAATCAGTTTCTTTAACAACCACTTAGTGGTTTCACTATTCATCAAAAATTGATGTTTTTCAGAAAAATACCAAGATTTCACCCTAAGCTATATTTGATATTCCGAATTCAAAAATGATGTCTATTTTACAAAATTCAAAACATATAAGTTGCATTAATTATTTTAATAATTAATTCCCGCTGTCAAAACAAATAGCGTGTTTTTAAGAAACTATATCTATTAAAAGATTAACACTAGTTTAAGTCCAATTACAAAGTGAAATTAATTCAAATGACCACCATTGGATTAAATGGTAAAAATATATTATAAATACACTTTAATCTCAATTAAAAATATAATCTATCCATATAAATAAATCATATTAAAAGGAGGTTTTGAATTAAAATTCAACATTTTCACTAAAAATGATCTTTATCGGAAAAATAACAAAATTTTACAAAAAGTAAATTTTGATGTCCAGATTCTAAAGAATGATTTTATTTTGTCAATTACAACATATAAAATTGTCAAAATTATATTTAAAAAGGATTCTCCATCAAAAATCGGTTAATCGACCTTTTAAGGAATATTAGAAGATTTATGCTTAAAATTTGATTCATTTTCATTTTAAGCCTCTAACATTTATTGGATGAAAGTAAAAATATTTTACAAACTTATATAATCATTTTATAGTTAGTTCCATACTTTCCCTCCATTACAATGTCTATGCGTTAACTACCATTTAAAATAATATTATTTTATTATTAGAGTGCAACGTAAGATTTCAAAGGAACTTGTTGTAGCGTATTGGGTACGCCATAGAGCATAGCGTTCCCTTTAAAGTAACATTAATATTTTATTCAAAAATATGGATAAATATAAAAATTTCATATTCTTTATTTACCTAGGGTGTTACATCCTTCACCCCTTTTTGGAATTGCCTCCTCGCAATTTTAAAATTGGGCTCGGAAACTTCATTGAAAGCCCCACATCAGAAAAGGAGTAAATTAAACTATCACTTTAAAATAAATAAAGGGAAGTAAAAAGGTCACCTGAGTTAACCCATACTAGGATTCCATGTATGAAAACATGGATATGGAAGAAAAAACAAAGGGTCATGTTCTGAGGGAGAGTGATAGAAAACATGTTTAGGAGAAAGTTAACCACCAGAATATCACAAACTTGTGATGGGTTAAACGGTATTGGATTCCCCGGTAGGAAAAGTTAACGGACATCATTTTTTTTAAGTTACTTTTCATTAAGGAATTTATTTTTGAGCTTAACTAAAACATAATGAAACATACTTACTTGTAATGATGACTTTCAACTTTTACTAGATTTCTTACACAAACTCATATTTCTCCAAAAGACGAGCATTTAGGATGACTTGTTCACATTAAGAGCGCTATAATCAACTTATAGAGAATCACCTAATCCAAAAAAGATAACTATATACTTCACATGTCTTTAGACCTGAACCAAAACTAAAACCAAAAAGGTTAGTATGAGATCAGATAATACCCAAAAAGGATAATCCGTTATAAAAAAACTCTATACTTAATCTCCAAAAAAATTCAAACAATACCCAAAGTTCAACAAAGACCATTCAATAAACAATTTGTCCATAAAATTATTCAAAGTAAAACAAACTATGATTGAAACCCAAATATTTGAAGGATTTAATCATATATTCTTCCAAGTTAAATCGTAACATTTATCTCCAAACAACATCAGTTGCTCTTAAAGTCTCGTATTGAAAAGTAATTAACCTAATCACATATCCTCCATGATAGGCTAATCATATCCATTGATAACACAAAATCAACTTACTCTTAATTCATAAAATCATCTAACTAAAAAGAATTAGTCAAACTAACCAGGGACTTCATGTAGTCCAGTGGAAGGTGATAAATACTAGTCGCACTTTGGTTGTGGGTTCGATTCCCGCAACTTTGTCTGACGCGAAGGGTTGTCACACGGTCTGTGTGTTTTACTTTTTCTAAAACTATATAATTCTTACAACATTCCCCAAAACAAGATAAACTCTTCAAAAATAACCATAAAATAATTTAACCTCAAATTTATCTCATTTAATTCATATTCCATCATAACATATAGTAACCCATAATTACCTCAAAAGTAAGGATCATATAAACCCTAATAGTTACCTTTATAATTATTACCTGAACTTCCACGTCGAGTTGGTTCTCTCGTACATGATGCATTAGAGAACTCACCAAGGTTCAAGTGGTTGATCATGACTCCTGATAGTTGGTTTAGAATAACCAAGAGATTTCTCATTGAATCACCCATTTCATCCCGTCTCTTAATCATAGAACCACCACAGTTTCCTTCAAACCCATTGTCACTTTGGTGCCTGCTAGATCTATCCATTTACTAAAACCAAAAAGGTCAATGTGAGTATATAAACAAAATCATCATGTACTAATGAGGAAGATAAACACTAAGATATACTTACTCATTCACATTATCTAAATACTATGACTCTTTCTGAAATCCTAGACATTATGGTAATGTCACTTATGCTTAGAGAATACCCTAACCTCTAAAGTTATCTAAACCGACCTTTGATACCAACTATAAGGACCCGGCCTTAAAACATTACATAATCATTAATTAAATGAATAATTCACATAGAGGATCTTTTTAAGTTTAGAGTTTTAGAGAATTAGGTCATAACTATTACATCTCAAAAGATTAAAAAGTAGACACTACTACTAAGTTTCCATAAAATAAAAATTCTTAAAAAGAAACATGTCTAGTTCCATGTTTTAGATAACATGTCTTTCCTCGATCTCATCCTTGACCCTATTCATCTTTATGTCCTGTGGAAAAAATTTCAAAAAACTTGGGATGATCATAAAAACCCAGTAAAGGATACACAAAGAAGGAAAACTATTAGTTTTTCAAAACAACAAGTAAACCATGAATACTTTACCAAAGTAATACTTTTCACCTTTATGAAGTAGTAAAAACTCTTCACTGAATAAAAGACCATTACTTACCCTTTTGTAACCAAAATATTACCATAAAACCCATATAAAGAACACATAATATATAAAGGTAACTTGGGACATAGACATACTTAAATGGAATAACCATATGGTCGACTTCCACACATACTTAATGGAATATCCATATGGCTGACTTCCATACCCAATGAATTGGAGGTTATAACATAACCACCCATCCTGGTATTCACGACACCACCCGTCATATGTTTTATCACGTAACCACCCGTCAAATGTCCAAGTACCATTATAAAATCATAAGACATATAACAAATATAATGGAAAGAAAACATTTCCACACTTTGATCACAATATACCACTTAAATATATTGACATAAAAAATACATTATAAAAACCATTTTCAATACCAAAATACATAAAAGATTATATTTTATTTATTTCATTTGAAAAACATTACGGCATTTTGAAGAAGCCAAGACCAAATAATACTCGCGGTGGCGGAAAAGGTCGTTGTCACCGCGTACGTTAAAAGAAACATTACTTTTTGTCGTTTGTAAAATGCTTTGTAGAAAAAGATTCCTTTTGTATAAAATTAAAATTAAAAGGGGTTTATACACCGTATAAAATAGAGTCTTGTATTAGAACAATATATGCCTCAATGAAAGGAGATTGAGACGAAGTCCCTTACAAAGACGGTATCCATGGATTAAGGATAAATCAATTACATAATTATGTGTGACAAACGAATACACCAAATATAAGTGGATATTAAGTGTAAACCAATCAGAGTTCATTAACACATATTCATAGAATGCCATATTCAATGAGTACAAGTTTATCCAAAAGAATCAAAATTGGGTTAAGAAGTTCCCTTGCAAAATTTTGACAGGTTAACGGTGTCACTTCAAAATTCAGAAAATGAGTTGATGAGAGATAAAAAGGGGTATATCATCACTTGGACATAAAATTTATATCTATAAGTATATATAAGAACATATCCCATCATAATAAGATTAAAAGACCTAAAAAATAATTCTTTTAAAATGAGGAGGGTGAAAGGTTCCCTTACCAAATTGGGTAACTTCCGAAACGTACACCCCATGAAATAAGGACTATACAACATTGATGTAAATACCCATAAACGAAAGTATATTACACCAAGAGTAGAATAATGGGAATTACATACACCACTGAAAGGAAAATGGTGGAAAATGTAGCATAAATCTCACAGGAATAAAAGTGAGATGAAAAATCCCTTACGAAAACTCTGTAGCCTAACGGTGCCACTTAAAACTTCCAAAAATGGATTTATGAGATCAAATAGGGTCTCTCATCATATTAACATAAAATGTACAAAAATAGGAATATAAAATAACATCCACCAAAATAACAAATAGAAGCTTAAAAGAAGTGACATAAAGGAGAGTACTTAAAAAGAGAGAGATAGGATCTCTTATGAAAATTCAGCAGCCTAACGGTGCCACTCAAAACTTCCAAAAATGGATTGATGAGAGAAAATAGGGTCTATCATAATATGAACATAAAAATTTCAGTAAGATTAATATAAAAGAACATCCCAATCATAAGAAATATGAGCTTAAAAGTAATTACATAAAAGAGTGTACTTAAAAAGAAAGAGAGGGGTAGGATCCCTTACCTCAAGTCTGACTTGTCTTGTTCATTTCACTACTGGAAATCGCACCTATACCCACGGTTTAAAACCGTGGGTATATCCCTTGAAACCGTGGGTATAGGGTATACCCACGGTTTCAGTAACCGCGGGCTGGAGTGCCGTCGCAATAGGCCTATACCCACGGTTTTCAGAGAACCGTGGGTATAGACCCGGAAAATTTTATATTACCCACGGTTCATTGAACCGTAGGTATAGATGTATACTTACGGTTTTATAACCGCAGGTATACTGTTTTTCATCTCCGGATATAGATGTATACCCACGGTTTTATAACCGTGGGTATACTGTTTGCAGGTCCAGAAATTTCCCACGGTTTTATAACCGTGGGTATACTGTTTGCAGGTCCAGAAATTTCCCACGGTTCATTTGAACCGTGGGTATACATGTTTCCAGTGCCAAACATTTCCTACGGTTCATTTGAACTGTGGGTATTGGCAGATCCCCTGCAGCAAAGCAGGCCTGGCTGTACAATTCTGCACCTTAACATTCTGCACCTAAAAACAGAATATAAGATTATACATGGATGATGAGAAACCTCAGCATGCTATGGTCCGGGCTGTAGACATCAGCCTTGTAAACACAGTACATGGGGATTTTCAGATGAAAGTGCAAACTGCACAGCATGTGGGCTCAACTGTCTATGAATTGGAGGCAGCAGACGCTTGTGCTGAACAGATACAAGGGCGGGCGGATGTTGCTGAAGCAATGCTTATCACGGTTCCCACTAGTAACCGTTTTCTTGAATTGGATGTGGAGACCTCTCATGTAACCCAGCCCTCCCCCCCCCCCACTGCCCAGCCCTCCCCCCCCCCCTCCCCCTGCCAGCCCCCCCTGCCCCCTGCTTGACCCCCTGCCAGCCCCCCCCTTCCCCCTGCCCCTGCCAGCCCCCCCCCCCCTGCCCCCTGCTTGCCCCCCTGCCAGCCCCCCCCCCCTTCCCCCTGCTTGTCCCCCTGCCAGCCCCCCCTGCCAGCCCCCCCCCCCCCCTTCCCCCTGCCAGCCTCCCCCTGCCCCTGCCAGCCCCCCCCCCCCCTGCCCCCTGCCAGCCCCCCCCCCCCCCCTTCCCCCTGCTTGTCCCCCTGCCAGCCCCCCCTGCCCCCTGCTTGCCCCCCTGCCAGCCCCCCCCCCCCCCCCTTCCCCCTGCCAGCCTCCCCCTGCCCCTGTCAGCCCCCCCCCCCTGCCCCCCTGCCAGCCCCCCCCCCCCTTCCCCCTGCTTGTCCCCCTGCCAGCCCCCCCTGCCCCCTGCTTGCCCCCCTGCCACCCCCCCCCCTTCCCCCTGCCAGCCCCCCTGCCCCTGCCAGCCCCCACCCCCAGCCCCCCCCCCTGCCCCCTGCCAGCCCCCCCCCCTGGAAAGACACAAAAAAGGGCTTGGAAGCATGAGAAGAACTCACATGATCCTAAAACTAGAAGGATTCATGTGAAAGGGGTGCCCCAAGGCAAGGTATGTACTGAAAATGCTTGCAGGGACAGTCCAAGCAGCAAGGTGATTTGGAGAAAGAAAAATCAACCTATAGTGAAAAGAAAAATCCTTGGTGGTAAAGCTGTCCAAGGAAAAACAGGTTGTGTTTTGGGTTGTGAAGAAGAGAACAAACCTAAAGAAGGGGAGACACAATCCATGGGGTAAGTGTGCTCACAAAGCATATATTTTAGAGCTGAAAACAGATCTGGTTTAGAGCTGGAAGTTGCATGCAGCAATGGTATCAATTCATGCTAAAAGTGGTATGTCACACACCCTTTGTGCTTTACAGTTTATATACTAACAATTTGGTGTGAGTTTGGTTTAGATCACAAGATTGTTGAGAAAAAGGAAAGGTGAAGCGGCCTTGGAGAGCCCTCTTGCACCCCCACTGGACCCCCATGCCCCCCCTGGACAGCCCCCTTGCAACCCCCTGGACAACCCCCTTGAACAGACCCATTGAACACCCCCCCCCCCCTTCCCCCTACCAGCCTCCCCCTGCCCCTGCCAGCCCCCCCTGCCCCCTGCTTGCCCCCCTGCCAGCCCCCCCCCCCCCCCTTCCCCCTGCCAGCCTCCCCCTGCCCCTGCCAGCCCCCCCCCCCCCCCCCCTTCCCCCTGCCAGCCTCCCCCTGCCCCTGCCAGCCCCCCCCCCCTGCCCCCCCCTTCCCCCTGCCAGCCCCCCCCCCTGCCCCCTGCTTGCCCCCCTGCCAGCCCCCCCCCCTGCTTGTCCCCCTGCCAGCCCCCCCCCCCCACTGCTTGCCCCCCTGCCAGCCCCCCCCTTCCCCTGCCAGCCCCCCCTGCCCCCTGCTTGCCCCCCTGCCACCCCCCCCCCCCCCCCATTCCCCCTGCCAGCCCCCCCTGCCCCTGCCAGCCCCCACCCCCAGCCCCCCCCCCCCCTGCCCCCTGCCAGCCCCCCCCCCCCCGGAAAGACACAAAAAAGGGCTTGGAAGCATGAGAAGAACTCACATGATCCTAAAACTAGAAGGATTCATGTGAAAGGGGTGCCCCAAGGCAAGGTATGTACTGAAAATGCTTGCAGGGACAGTCCAAGCAGCAAGGTGATTTGGAGAAAGAAAAATCAACCTATAGTGAAAAGAAAAATCCTTGGTGGTAAAGCTGTCCAAGGAAAAACAGGTTGTGTTTTGGGTTGTGAAGAAGAGAACAAACCTAAAGAATGGGAGACAAAATCCATGGGGTAAGTGTGCTCACAAAGCATATATTTTAGAGCTGAAAACAGATCTGGTTTAGAGCTGGAAGTTGCATGCAGCAATGGTATCAGCAGCTGGGTGCTTCACTGGGGCAGCCTCAGTATGGGTCTCAGCAGCATGAACCAATGGTTCAACCTTCTCAGATCCAGGAAGAGATCAATCGGCAAATGGAGCTTAATAATATAGGGGGAAGTTGGGCCGGAATAGAAAATGATGATTATGCCCATAGAAGTGATCCATGTAAGGATATTTTAAGCAAGGGAAAGTTTCCTTCAGTTGATAAAGAGGGATTTCAAATTGTCTATTCAAGGAAATCAAGGAAGAAGAAAGACTGCTCTCAATGGAGAACAACGATGGTGACTAGGTCTCATAGCTCATCTACCTACAACTTGGAATGGGATGATGATGTCGGGGAGGGGGGTTATGAAAACGAAATGCTTTATTATGAAGGCAGTTTTATCAATGTCTAGCCCCATCTCCTCTCTTATGTCATCTTTTGTTTTTAATAAAATGGCTTTAGAGCCTTTCGGCTCGAAGCTTCTTTCTGTTTCGATGGATTTGGGGAGTTTGAACATCTCACATAATCGTTTAATTTAAATGTTAAACGATTACTAATGGGATTGAGCCGTACGCTTCAAATGAGCTGAAACATTTGGGACATTTGTGTAACGTACCATGAATAGGCTGAACATTTTGAGGTTCTCGAAGGCCTATATGAATTGGTTCAATTCCTATGCAAGTGGTTTCACTTGATGGATGAGATCATGTGATCGTTAGAACTCCTCAAATCCGATTCTCTCTAGCTCTTGTTTCTCTCCCACCTTTAAACAAGGTTCTAACAGACTGTGGCGTTGAGAGAGACCCTACCTAAGCATCGGGTGATTCCCATGAACCTTGGATACCTCAGAAGGAGTCTTTCGGTGACTTCTCGGAGATCTCGATCAAACGCTTGTGAAAACTTCGACAAGCAGGAAGGACTGGTATTGAGAGAGGTCCTACTAAGTGTCGGGTGATTCCATGATTTGTGGATACCTCTGAAGGAGTCTTTCAGTGACTTCTAAGTGATCACAATCAAACACTTGTGAAAAGCTTCGAAAGACTGGATCGAATGGTGTAAGGTACACCATTCTTATTCTTTGTTTAGATTGATTACAAACGTATAGATATATTTCGGCGTCACAGCGGCGTGACCGCGGACACCCCTCCCCCCCGCTGGACACCCCTCCCCCCTGCTGGATGTGGCTGGAGCAGGGCCACATCACGGCGTGACCGCGGCGTGACCGCGGAGTGACCGCGGCGTGACCGCGGCGTGACCGCGGCGTGACCGCGGCGTGACCGCGGCGTGACCGCGGCGTGACCGCGGCGTGACCGCGGCGTGACCGCGGCGTGACCGCAGCGTGACCGCAGCGTGTTGGCCCAATCCAGCGACATCCGCGGGGCAGCATCTTCCGAACAGGAGCGAAGGGAGCGGGAGGAGGCTGGAATGCGGGTGAAAGGGGGGTCCTACTAAGTGTCGGGTGATTCCCATGATTTGTGGATACCTCTGAAGGAGTCTTTCAGCGACTTCTAAGTGATCACAATCAAACACTTGTGAAAAGCTTCGAAAGACTGGATCGAATGGTGTAAGGTACACCATTCTTATTCTTTGTTTAGATTGATTACAAACGTATAGATATATTTCGGCGTGACTGCGGCGTGACCGCGGACACCCCTCCCCCCCGCTGGACACCCCTCCCCCCTGCTGGATGTGGCTGGAGCAGGGCCACATCACGGCGTGACCGCGGCGTGACCGAGGCGTGACCGCGGCGTGACCGCGGCGTGACCGCGGCGTGACCGCGGCGTGACCGCGGCGTGACCGCGGCGTGACCGCGGCGTGACCGCGGCGTGACCGCGGCGTGACCGCGGCGTGACCGCGGCGTGACCGCGGCGTGACCGCGGCGTGACCGCGCCGTGACCGCGGCGTGACCGCGGCGTGGCCGCGGCGTGGCCCGATCCAGCGACATCCGCGGGGCAGCATCTTCCGACCAGGAGCGAAGGGAGCGGGAGGAGGCTGGAATGCGGGTGAAAGGGGGGTCCTACTAAGTGTCGGGTGATTCCCATGATTTTTGGATACCTCTGAAGGAGTCTTTCAGCGACTTCTAAGTGATCACAATCAAACACTTGTGAAAAGCTTCGAAAGACTGGATCGAATGGTGTAAGGTACACCATTCTTATTCTTTGTTTAGATTGATTACAAACGTATAGATATATTTCGGCGTGACAGCGGCGTGACCGCGGACACCCCTCCCCCCCGCTGGACACCCCTCCCCCCTGCTGGATGTGGCTAGAGCAGGGCCACATCACGGCGTGACCGCGGCGTGACCGCGGCGTGACCGCGGCGTGACCGCGGCGTGACCGCGGCGTGACCGCGGCGTGACCGCGGCGTGACCGCGGCGTGACCGCGGCGTGACCGCGGCGTGACCGCGGCGTGACCGCGGCGTGACCGCGGCGTGACCGCGGCGTGACCGCGGCGTGACCGCGGCGTGACCGCGGCGTGGCCGCGGTGTGGCCCGATCCAGCGACATCCGCGGGGCAGCATCTTCCGACCAGGAGCGAAGGGAGCGGGAGGAGGCTGGAATGCGGGTGAAAGGGGGGTCCTACTAAGTGTCGGGTGATTCCCATGATTTGTGGATACCTCTGAAGGAGTCTTTCAGCGACTTCTAAGTGATCACAATCAAACACTTGTGAAAAGATTCGAAAGACTGGATCGAATGGTGTAAGGTACACCATTCTTATTCTTTGTTTAGATTGATTACAAACGTATAGATATATTTCGGCGTGACTGCGGCGTGACCGCGGACACCCCTCCCCCCCGCTGGACACCCCTCCCCCCTGCTGGATGTGGCTGGAGCAGGGCCACATCACGGCGTGACCGCGGCGTGACCGCGGCGTGACCGCGGCGTGACCGCGGCGTGACCGCGGCGTGACCGCGGCGTGACCGCGGCGTGACCGCAGCGTGTTGGCCCGATCCAGCGACATCCGCGGGGCAGCATCTTCCGACCAGGAGCGAAGGGAGCGGGAGGAGGCTGGAATGCGGGTGAAAGGGGGGTCCTACTAAGTGTCGGGTGATTCCCATGATTTGTGGATACCTCTGAAGGAGTCTTTCAGCGACTTCTAAGTGATCACAATCAAACACTTGTGAAAAGCTTCGAAAGACTGGATTGAATGGTGTAAGGTACACCATTCTTATTCTATGTTTAGATTGATTACAAACGTATAGATATATTTCGGCGTGACTGCGGCGTGACCGCGGACACCCCTCCCCCCCGCTGGACACCCCTCCCCCCTGCTGGATGTGGCTGGAGCAGGGCCACATCACGGCGTGACCGCGGCGTGACCGCGGCGTGACCGCGGCGTGACCGCGGCGTGACCGCGGCGTGACCGCGGCGTGACCGCGGCGTGACCGCGGCGTGACCGCGGCGTGACCGCGGCGTGACCGCGGCGTGACCGCGGCGTGACCGCGGCGTGACCGCGGCGTGACCGCGGCGTGACCGCCGCGTGTTGGCCCGATCCAGCGACATCCGCGGGGCAGCATCTTCCGACCAGGAGTGAAGGGAGCGGACTGAAAACAAACATGTCGTATTTGAAACATGGAGTTCAAATAAAAATGAATAATCTGGCATTTATATAATACATTCCATGATGGTGTGTATGTACAGTATGCAAACAGAAAACTGTAATGATAGGAGGCAACAAACATGTCGTATTTGTGCAGTATAATAATTCAGGCATTGAAAATTGAACACAATGAAAACGGGATAATGAAATGACTAATTGCTTTCAATGGAGCAACATAAATTTCAAATAACGTTTCAGTACTGTAGATAATGTAATAATCATTTCACATCAAATAGGAATTTGAAAAATAGTACTGAAAACAAATTAAATAGTAAACATGTATGTTTACCATTGGTGTGCGGCATCACATTTTAGTCTGCTTTTTCTATTTTCCTATTTACATTTCCCTTCATTCAGGTGTGTAGTTCATCCTCATTATCACAATCACAGACATCCTGACGACAAATTCCATCACCCTGGATCACAACCAATCTATAGTAAATATATTTAATTGAAATAAGAGCATTGAAATGATACATATAAAATTATCCTTAAGTAGTAGAGTTCACCTAGGTAAGTGCAGTATCAAAGCCGCAATCACAGACATCCTGATGACAAATTCCATCACCCTGGAGCACAACCACACTATAGTAAATATCTTTGATGAAGATTATCCTGGAGGTGAGAAGTACATGTAGAAGAATATCCTGGAGGTGAGAAGTACATGTAGAAGATAAGGGGATAGGATAGACTTGGTCAAACAGAACGTATCGAGACACACCCACATACTACATACAGAACCATTCAAACAGTTTCAACTGTTCAAACAATAGATGGAAAACATATTCAGCACAAAAGTGATGGGAAATGCCAACCAAATGAAAGAAGCTAGATTAAAACCAATGACCGAGCAGGAAAAAAAAATTGGACATTCAGAATGCATGTGTGTTCAATGATTCCAATATCTAAAGTGCGTTTCAGCTAGACTCATAACTCAAAGAAGAATTCACATTGATGAGTCATGCATGAATAAGCTCAAATGTCGTGTCAAATTGGCACATAGATTTGTCAGCTCACCTTGATAAAGATCGAATGGCAAACCACTGATTTCTAATCATACTTTAATTTGCTACAATCTGTACATGCAACAAATAAAACCATGAATTATTATTAATGAATATATAAGACTCATAATCAATGAAATGTCATATAGAACTAAAACAAATGATGAAAAAGTAGAAAAAATGAAAGAAGAAATTGCATAAAGAAATTTTGTTATTAGTAGCAGTAGATCAAAACATGTATGTATACATCCTTGCACACTAAACTAGTTGAGAATAAATAAGAATGTGATTTTATCGTGGTCAAACAGATCCAGAAATATCACCAGATAAAGTGTGATATTCAAAACAATTAGTGCATTTGGAATTTGAATTTAAAATACTACTAAAAATCATACCTTCTCTTAGAAATATGAATGACTTTATTCATTGATTAAAATTATTTTAAGACTTATAATGAGATATTTATTACAAAAAACCATTGTTGAAATCTCAAGAAATATCTTGAACTCAAATTCCACAGAGAACTACTTCAAACATCAGGTTGATCTATGTACGTCATTTTTAAACCTATTTTTCCACCTCCCCAGCCCGCCCACTGGCCAGCCCCCCACTGCCCCTCCCCCCTCCCCCCCTGCCCAGCCCTCCCACTGCCCACCCCCCCTCCCCCCTGCCCAGCCCTCCCCCCCTCCCCCCCCCTCCTCCCCTGCCCAGCCCCCCCCCTCCCCCCCTGCCCAGCCACCCCCCTCCCCTCCCCACTGCCCAGCACCCCCCCCCCCCCTCCCCCCTGCCCAGCCACCCCCTCCCCCCCCCTGCCCAGCCCTCCCCCCCACTGCCCAGCCCCGCACTGCCCAGCCCCCCACTGCCCCTCCCCCTCCCCCTCCCCTCCCCCCCTGCCCAGCCCTCCCACTGCCCAGCCCCCCTCCCCCTCCCCCCCTGCCCACCCCCCCCCCCCACCTCCCCCTGCAGAAAGTTCATGAAAAAACAATTTTATTATTAAATCAATCAAAGCATATTAGTAGCTAGCAAAACATATTTAATGACAAGTATTTAATGACAAGAGGAGTTCATGATTGAATAAGTAGGGAAAAAGAGAAAAAGGTCTTCCATTTAATATGTCATATAGTTCATTCTGATTTTTCATTGATGTGAAAAGCTTTTGAAGACATGAAATCCATTAGTCAAATAATTTATGTCATAATTATTTAGTTAATTCAATGTTTTAAATCAAGAAACCATCTCATTAAAATCCATTTAATAATAAATTTAATGGTCATATAATTTCAAAAGTCAATATTTATGAAATTTCATTTGATTATTGTGATAAGGAAAAAGGTACACCCAACCATTTAAGAGATTTCATATTTAGCTACCTAGTTTTATCCTTTACCTTTAATACCATGACAATTCTAGACTAAGAACAAGAAACCACGTGCATTTTATTTAACATAACTAATCTGTTTCATATTAATTTACAATTCATTAATCATCTTCAGGCATTGAACATTGGAGGGTCTAGTGGAAGGTGATGGTAGTGACTTCGCTAATCAATTCATAATTCAATAGGTAGCTTATACATGGAGGCTTATCATTCGAGTTATAAATATAAAACACAATATAATGATGTCTCTATAGTTTCAAAACACTAAAAACCATATATGGCATATAATCCTTCATGAGTTTGTTGTATTTCTAGATGAAACCACCACCAACAATTTACGTATGTAGAAATTTTCATTTAACACAGTCCTAAGTAATATAATCAAGAAATATTAATTCAATAAATTATACCCTATTAAATCAGCATGACAACACGAAAATTTCCAAAATGATGGAAACCATGAAAATATTTATAAAACGCATACCATAAGGAGATGTTGTTCATATGGAATACAGGGTTTATAAAGAAGATAAATGATGGAATACATAAAAAAAATCATGTTTGATAACCCCATGCCCTTCATGCGATCTATCAAGAAAGCTATAGCATAAGGAGATGCTGTTCATATGGACATTTTAGAGTAGACACCACTGTTCCCCTGGGTATGACACTTTAGTTCTAGATTCCCTCCTTCCCAATACTTTTATGTCCTTCAAATAGAACTCATCACTAGTATATCATCCTAAATTAGTAGTCTTTGTCAGTTATATCCAATGAAAAAAATGTAGTAATATAAAACATTGTAAATGAAAACAGATTCTTTCAATAACAATCAGAGGAAGTAAAAATTATCTCTAAGATGAATTTTTTTTGAAGAAGGTGATGGATTGGTAGACCATGAAACCACAAAACCAGGGGTTTAGTCAAACCCAAATCCAGAAGCCAAAATTCAGTCTATTAAAGCAGGCAGATCGGCTCCCAAATAGACCAAACAACAGAAATGAATTCAAAAAAATACCCAAAGATTCATACCCAGATTTCCACTTATGATGACTGATTATTGACTAAATAAACAATGCAGAAGATAATTTGTGTAGTGATATAAGAATAAGTGATTAGTTTCAAAAGAATAAAAAATTAAGGAGAAGAAATTCTATACCTATATAGAATGACTTGGCCGGGAAATTGTCTGAGGAGAGGTAGCTGCGAGGGAGAAGCGAGGACGCCGCTGGATCTTGGGGAAGTGTAGCGAAGGCTAGGATGTTGAGGCGGAGGAGAAGGGCCGGAATTCCAGGTCGGGAGCAGAGGAGAAGGCGGGAGGCGAAAGCTGTAAAGGGGATGAGATGGCCGAGAATCGGTGGTCGGATGTCCGGGAGGCGGAGGTCAGAGAGGGGAGTAGAGGGTTGGGAGGCGAAGGTCGGATAACCGGGAGGCAGTGGTCGGGGAGGGGAGGAGAGGGCCGGAGGCGGAGGTCGGGAACCTAGGGTTCGAGCGGGGAAGCGCGAGAGTGAGGAGGAGAAGTTCCGATTGGGGAGCGCGAGAGTGAGGAGGAGAACCCGATATTCGGGTAAATTTGTGAATTGAATACCCACGGTTTTAATAAAACCGTGGGTATTGATAAACAAAAAAGGCCTATTCCCACGGTTTTTCAAACCGTGGGAATAGATGCGTGGGGATAGACCAGTATTCCAGTAGTGTTTCTTTATATTCCTAAATAATAAACTTTGGTCAATTTATAATTGATTAGGGATATATTTTAAAGATTATTATTCAGTTAATATCACATATTATAATGTTATAATAATTGGTTAATAATGTGAGTTCATATTAGATGTTTTTGTCGATGTTTGGTACATGAGTCAAAAATGAACTTGTTTGAAAATTATTTTCCATGTAGTTATAAGTAAATAATCTCCAGAATAGTATTAATGATTTAAATATCATATATATCCAGTGCATATTCATACTACTCCATAAAATTTTGAGATAAAAAGAAATGAAATGCATCGTTCATGGAGACGGTAGGCCGTACGTATGCATAAATGCTACTTTCATTTCTTTGTCATATTAATGGAATTAAAAATAATTGAGAGATATATATATTATAATTACAGTATAATATATATGTTATATAGGTCACATATGTTCATTAATTTCATTATTTATACATTCCATGTATTTCATGAACGAGTCACATCACTTGAGGGGGCGGTAGTCCACACTTCCTCATATGAAATTATCACATTTGCACAACATGAAAAGCATAAAGGCATGTTTTAAATATAAAATTCAGAAGCATATAGAAAAAATAAATACCATATATATCATATATAAAATATAGTTACATCATAATGGACACCATTAATGGTGTTAAGAGAAGATTGAACAATCATCATTTTGTGAGGCAGAAATTCCCCATCCACAGAAACAGTATGTTCTTTAACCATTAGACGAAGGTGTGTGTAAGTGTAGCTCGAATACATCACATAAAAACATCCTATTATATTGAAGAAACTGTTTTTTTACAAAATAAAGGGATAAAAAGAGTTTAGAGGGTTGGAGAAGCAAAATAAAACAAAATAACACAAGGGAATACATTACCTTTAAATCGGGTAACTCTTTTTGATTTGAGCTCAAAGGCTTCCTTGGAAAGGATTCTGCCCAAAGGTGAGGCTTCAATGATGAATAGAGGGATGTGGAGAGATAAAATTGGCATGGTTTGGCTAAGACAAAGGCTTGAGAGGTGTAGTTAAGGTGGTAGAGGTGGGGGGCCTTTTATAAGAGAAGAGGAGGGGCACTCTTGGAAAGTTATAAAATATTACTTTATTATAAAATAATTTTCGGATTTTAAAAGTCTCAAAAGGATATATATCTAGGATATGGTGATAAGGTTTATAAATACACCCATCCAATAGTTTTTTTACAAGTTTAGGTCTTAGATTTTACATTATCTTTTCATTTTATTTAAATTGTTAAATAATGAGGTAATCGCTGCATCATCCTGGTGTCATAAATAATTTAATTTATTAATGTCTAAAAATTATAAAAAAATATCATGATGTAGGAAATCGTTTTATCTTTATAATGAATATTTATAGTCAAAAATATGACTTGTATAACTCCATGTAAAAATTGTTTTAGTAAAATAACACATGTTTGTGACATTTTAATTTTAACTTTAAATAAAAAGTTATTAATGTCATTTTCCAACCAAAGTGGCTCCATGGGGTCCCAAAGTTGACCCATGGATTTTATTGGTCGGCCATGACTCATAAAATAAAGGTTGTACATGTTTCAAGGTCATTTCATATTATTAATACATTATTTTTACCTTAAATTACACTAATTACCTTTAATCGCGATTAATAAGACATAAAAGTTATTATTCACCAAAAATTATTTTTATCTCATTGAACCACATTTTACTCACTAATGAAAACCATGTATGTCATATTTTTGAAAATAAAATCACAAAAGTTGGAAAGTTTCATTTAAACAAAAAATTAGTTTCTTTAACTACCACTTAGTGGTTTCACTATTCATCAAAAATTGATGTTTTTAAGAAAAATACCAAAATTTCACCCTAAGATATATTTGATATTCCTAATTCAAAAATGATATCTATTTTACAAAATTCAAAACATATATGTTGCATTAATTAATTTAATAATCAATTCCCGATGTCAAAACAAATAGCGTGTTTTTAAGAAACAATATCTATTAAAAGATTAACACTAGTTTAAGTCCAATTTGAAAGTGAAATTAATTCCAATGACCACCATTGGATTAAATGGTAAAAATATATTCTACATACACTTTAATATAAATTAAAAATATAATCTATCCATATAAGTAAATCATATTAAAAGGAGGTTTTGAATTAAAATGCAACATTTTCACTAAAAATTATCTTTATCAGAAAAATAACAAAAATTTACACAAAGTAAATTTTGATGTCCAGATTCTAAAGAAGGATTTTATTTTGTCAATTAAAACATAGAAAATTGTCAAAATATATTTTAAATGGGTTCTCCATCAAAAAGCGGTTAATCGACCTTTTAAGGAATATTAGAAGATTTTTGCTTAAAATTGGATTCATTAGCATTTAAAGCCTCTAACATTTATTGGATAAAATTAAAAATATTTGACAAACGTATATAATAATTTTGTAGTTAGTTCCATTCTTTCCCGCCATTACAATGGATAGGAGTTAAATACCATTTAAAATAATATTATTTTATTATTAGAGTGCAACGTAAGATTTCAAAGAAACTCGTTGTCGCGTATTGGGTACGCCATAGAGCATAGCGTTCCCTTTAAAGTAATATTAATATTTTATTCACAAATATGGATAAATATAAAAATGTCATATTATTTATTTACCTGGGGTGTTACATCCTTCCCCCCTTTTGGGAATTGCATCCTCGTAATTTTAAAATTGGGCTCGGAAACTTCATTGAAAGCCCCACATCGGAAAAGGAGTAAATTAAACTATCACTTTAAAAGAAAGAAAGGGAAGTACAAAGGTCACCCGAGTTAACCCATACTAGGATTCCATGTATAAAAACATGGATATGGAAGAAAAAATAAAGGGTCATGTTTTGAGGGAGAGTGATATAAAACATGTTTAGGAGAAAGTTAACCACCAGAAAATCACAAACTTGTGATGGGTTAAACGGTATTGGATTCCCCGGTAGGAAAAGTAAACGGACAACATTTTTTTAAGTTACTTTTAATTTAGGAATTTATTTTTGAGCTTAACTAAAACATAATGAAACATACTTACTTGTAATGTTGACTTTAAACTTTTACTATATTTCTTACACAAACTCATATTTCTCCAAAAGACAAGCATTTAGGATGACTTGTTCACATTAAGAGCGCTATAATAAACTTCTAGAGAATCACCTAATCCACAAAAGAGAACAATATACGTCCCATGTATTTAGACCTTAACCAAAACTAAAACCAAAAAGGCTAGTATGAGATCAGATAATACCCAAAAATAATAATCCGTTATAAAAAAAACTCTATTCTTAATCTCCAAAATTTGTCAAACATTACCCAAAGTTCAACAAAGACCATTCAATAAACAATTTTTCCTTAAAATTATTCAAAGTAAACCAAACTAAGATTGAAACCCAAATATTTGAAGGATTTAATCACATAGTCTTCCAAGTTAAATGGTAACATTTATCTCCAAACAACATCAGTTTCTCTTAAAGTCTCGTATTGAAAAGTAATTAACCTAATCACATATCCTCCATGATAGGCTAATCATTTCCATTGATAACCCAAAATCAACTTACTCTTAATTCATAAAATCATCTAACTAAAAATAATTAGTCAAACTAACCAGGGACTTCACATAGTCCAGTGGTAGGCGATAAATACCTGTCGCACTTTGGTTGTGGGTTCGATTCCCACAGCTTTGTCTGACGTGACGGGTCGTCACACGGTTTGCGTGTTGTCCTTTTTCCAAAACCATATAATTCTTAAAACATTCCCCAAAACAAGATAAAATCTTCAAAAATAACCATAACATAATTTAACCTCAAGTTTATCTCATGTCGTTCATATTCCATCATAACATATAGTAACCCATAATTACCTCAAAAGTAAGGATCATATAAACCCTAATGGTTACCTTTATAATTATTACCTGAACTTCCACGTCGAGTTGGTTCTCTAATACATGATGCATTAGAGAACTCACCAAGGTTCAAGTGGTTGATAATGACTCCTGATAGTTGGTTTATAATAACCATGATATTTCTCATTGAATCACCCATTTCATCCAGTCACTTAATCAGAGAACCACCACAGTTTCCTTCAAACCCATTGTCACTTTGGTGCCTGCTAGATCCATCCATTTACTAAAACCAAAAAGGTCAATGTGAGTATATAAACAAAATCATCATGTACTAATGAAGAAGATAAACACTAAGATATACGTACTCATTCACTTTATCTAAAAACTATGACTCTTTCTGAAATCCTAGCCATTATGGTAATATCACTTATGCTTAGAGAATACCCTAACCTCTAAAGTTATCTAAACTGACATCTGATACCAACTATAAGGACTCGGCATTAAAAAATCACATAATCATTAATTAAATGAATAATTCACATAGAGGATTTTTTCAGGTTTAGAGTTTTAGATAATTAGGTAATAACTATTACATCTCAAAAGATTACAAAGTAGACACTACTACTAAGTTTCCATAAAATAAAAACTCTTAAAAAGAAACATGTCTAGTTCCATGTTTTAGATAACATGTCTTTCCTTGATCCCATCCTTGACCCTATTCATCTTTAAGTCCTGTGGAAAAAATTTCAAAAAACTTTGGATGAGCATAAAAATCCCAGTAAAGGATACACAAAGAAGGAAAACTGTTAGTTTTTCAAAACAACAAGTAAACCATGAATACTTTACCAAAGTAAGACTTTTCACCTTTATGAAGTTATAAAAACTCTTCACTGAGTAAAAGACAATTACTTACCCTTTTGTAACCAAAAGATTACCATAAAACCCATATAAAGACCACATAACATATAAAGGTAACTTGGGACATAAACATACTTAAATAGAATAACCATACGGTCGACTTCCACACATACTTAACGGAATAGCCATACGGCCGACTTCCATACCCAATGAATTGGAGGTTATAACGTAACCACCCGTCCTGGTATTCACGGCACCACCCATCATATGGTTTATCACGTAACCACCCATCAAATGTCCAAGTTCCATTATAAAATAATAAGACATAAAAAAAATATAATGGAAAGAAAACATTTCCACACTTTGATCACAATATACCACTTAAATATATTGACATAACAAATCCATTATAAAAACCATTTTAAATACCAAAATACATAAAAGAGTATATGGTATTTATTTCATTTTAAAAACCTTACGGCTTGTTGAGGAAGCCAAAGACCAAATAATACTCGCGGCGGCGGAAAAGGTCATTGTCACCGTGTACGTTAAAAGAAACATTCCTTTTTGTCATTTGTAAAATGCTTCGTAGAAAAAGATTCCTTTTGTATAAAATTAAAAGTCAAAGGGGTTTATACACCATATAAAAGAAAGTCTTGTATTATAATAATATATGCCTCAATGAAAGGAGATTGATACGAAGTCCATTACAAAGACGGTATCCTTGGATTAAGGATAAATTAGTTACATAATTATGTGTGACAAATGAATACACCAAATATAAGTGGATATTAAGTGTAAAACAATCAGATTTCATTCACACATATTCATAGAACGGCATATTCAAGGAGTACATGTTTATCCCAAAGAATCAAAATTGGGTTAAGAAGTTCCCTTGCAAAAATTTGACAGCTTAACGGCGTCACTTCAAAATTCATAAAATGAGTTGATGAGAGATAAAAATGGGTACCTCATCACTTGGACATAAAATTTATAGAAATAAGGATATATAAGAACATATCCCATCATAATAAGATTAAAATACCTAAAAAAGAATTCTTTTAAAATGAGGAGGGTGGAAGGTTCCCTTACTAAATTGGGTAACTTCCGAAACGTACACCCCATGAAAGAAGGACTATACAACATTGATGTAAATACCCATAAACGAAAGTATATTACACCAAGAGTAGAATAATGGGAAGTACATACACCACTAAAAGTAAAATGGTGGAAAATGTAGCATAAATCTCATAGGAATAAAAGTAAGATGAAAAATCCCTTACGAAAACTCGGCAGCCTAACGGTGCCACTTAAAACTTCCAAAAATGGATTTATGAGATCAAATAGGGTATCTCATCATATTAACATAAAATTTACAGCAAGAGAAATATAAAATAACATCCCCCAACATAACAAAGAGGATCTTAAAAGAAGTGACATAATGGAGAGTACTTAAAAAGAGAGAGATAGGATCTCTTACGAAAATTCAGCAGCCTAACGGTGCCACTCAAAACTTTCAAAAATGGATTGATGAGATAAAATAGGTTACCTCATCATATGAACATAAAAATTACAGTAATATTAATATAAAAGAACATCCCAATCATAATAAATATGAGCTTAAAGTTAATGACATAAAATAGTGTACTTAAAAAGAATGAGAGGGGTAGGATCTCTTACCTCAAGTCTGACTTGTCTTGTTCGTTTCTTTATATTCTTGAATAATAAACTTTGGTCAATTTATAATTTTTTAAGGATCTATTTTAAATATTATTATTCAGTTCATATCACATATTATAATGTTATAATAATTGTTTAATAATGTGAGTTCATATCAGACGTTTTTGTCGATGTTTGGTACATGAGGCAAAAATGAACTTGTTTGAAAATGATTGTCCATGTAGTTATAAGTAAATCATCTCCAGAATAGTATTAATGATTTAAATATCATATATATCCAGTAAATATTCATTTTATACTACTCCATAACATTTGGAGATAAAAAGAAATGAAATGCACCGTTCATGGAGACGGTAGGCCGTACGTACGCATGAACGCTACTTTCATTTCTTTGTCATATTAATGGAATTAAAAATAATTGAGAGACATATATATTATAATTCCAGTATAATATATATGTTATATATGTCAAATATGTTCATTAATTTCATTTCTTTATATATTATATGTATTGCATGAACGAGTCACATCACTTGAGGGGCGGTAGTCCACACTTCCTCGTATGAAATTATCGCATTTTCACAACATGAAAAGCATAAAGGCATGTCTTAAATATAAAATTAAGAATCATATAGAAAACATAAATACCATATATATCATATATAAAATATATTTACATCATAATGGCCACCATTAAAGGTGTAAATAGAAGATTGAACAATCATCGTTTCGTGAGGCAGAAATTCGCCATCCACAGAAACAGTATGTTCTTTAACTGTTAGACGAAGGTGTGTGTAAGTGTAGCTCGAATCCTTCACATAACAACATCCTAGTATATTTAATATACTGGTGTTGTTACAAAATAAAAGAATAAAAATAGTTTAGAGGGTTGGAGAAGCAAAATAAAACAAAAGAACACAAGGGAAGACATTACCTTTAAATTGGGTAACTCTTTTTGATTTGAGCTCAAAGGCTTCCTTGGAAAGGATTATTCCCAAAGGTGAGGCTTCCATGATGAAGAGAGGGATGTTGAGAGATGAAATGATCCAGGGTTGGCCAATCCAAAGGCTTGAGAGGTGTGGTTAAGGTGGTAGAGGTGGGGGCCTTTTATAAGAGAAGAGGAGGGGCACTCTTGGAAAGTTATAAAATATTACTTTATTATAAAATTATTTTCGTATGTTAAAGGTCCCAAAAGGATATATTTCAAGTCTAAGGTGATAAGGTATCTAAATCCACCCATCCAATAGGTTTTTTACAAGTGTATGTCTTAGATTTACATTATCTTTTCATTTTATTTAAATCGTTAAATAATGAGGTAATCGTTGCATCATCATATGGTGTCATAAATAATTTAATTTATTTAATGTCTAAAAATTATAAAAAAATATCATGATGTAGGAAATCATTTTATATTTCTAATGAATATTTATAGTCAAAAATATGACTTGTATAACCCTGTGTAAAAATTGTTTAGGTAGAACAACACATGTTTGTGACATTTTAATTTTAACTTTAAATAAAAAGTTATTAATGTCATTTTCCAACCAAATTGGCTCCATGGGGTCCCCAAGTTAAACCATGGATTGTCTTGGTCGGCCATGACTCATACAATAAGGTTAGAACATGTGTCATGTTCATTTAATATTATTAAAACATTATTTTTACCTTAAATTACACTAATTATCTTTAATCGCGATTAATAAAACTTAAAAGTTACTATTCACCAAAAATTATTTTTATCTCATTGAACCACATTTTACTTCCTAATGACAACCATGTAAGTCGGATTTTTGAAAATCTAATCACAGAAGTGGTAAAGTTTCATTTAAACGAAAAATCAGTTTCTTTAACTACCACTTAGTGGTTTCACTATTCATCAAAAATTGAAGTTTTTCAGAAAAATACCAAAATTTCACCCTAAGATATATTTGATATTACAAATTCAAAAATGATGACTATATTACAAAATTCAAAAAATATAAGTTTCATTAATTAATTTAATAATTAATTCCCGCTGTTAAAACAAATAACGTGTTTTTAAGAAACAATATCTATTAAAAGATTAACACAAGTTTAAGTCCAATTTCAAAGTGAAATTAACTCCAAAGACCACCATTGGATTAAATGGTAAAAATATATTCTAAATACACTTTAATATCAATTAAAAATATAATCTATCCATATAAATAAATTAGATTAAAAAGGGTTTTTGAATTAAAATGCAACATTTTCACTAAAAATGATCTTTATCGGAAAAATAACAAAAATTTACACAAAGTAAATTCTGATGTCCAGATTCTAAAGAATGATTTTATTTTGTCAATTACAACATATAAAATTGTAAAAAGTATATTTAAAAAGGTTTCTCCATCAAAAAGCGGTTAATCGACCTTTTAAGAAATATTAGAAGATTTATGCTTAAAATTGGATTCATTTTCATTTTAAGCCTATAACATTTTTTGGATAAAAGTAATAATATTTGACAAACATATATAATAATTTTTTAGTTAGTTCCATTATTTACCACCATTACAATGGCTAGGCGTTAACTACCATTTAAAATAATATTATTTTATTATTATAGTGCAACGTAAGATTTCAAAGGAACTCATTGTCGCGTATTGGGTACGCCATCGAGCATAGTGTTCCCTTTAAAGTAATATTAATATTTTATTCACAAATATGGATAAATATAAAAATTTCATATTCTTTATTTACCTGGGGTGTTACAGTAACCCTCTATCTATTTTATAATTCTTGTGGAAATAAAAAGTGACACAAATTCATGGTAATATAATTATTCTTATTAATCATTTTTTATCAAATCCAAAATTTCCATTCAATATAATTACATCATTTCATGGTTCATATTTTTTAGATTGAATTTCATTACAATTTTTTTGTTTAACATTCATCAATAAAGGTTACATTATGTTATTTGTATTCCAAGAATACATTAAGAAAATTTAAAAAGATTCCAATTTAAGTGATCGCCTAAATGTATTTATTTTTACATTATTTGATTACTTTATAATTATTCCACTATTTTTTTATAATTTTTATTTCTATAAATATGATATAAAAATAATTTTTAAAATTTTAATATATCTTAGTAATTGAATTATATCGGTATTTTTAATACATGATTAAAAATTTCATATTTCATATTTTATCCCAAAAAAAAAAATTAAAGACATAGTGTTTTAGGTAAATAATCCCATATTTAAAAGATATGGAATTACAAAAATTATATGTACATTAATTTTTTTACCAAAATAGGGAAGAGTTGTACCAAAATATTTTTTTACATTGATTTTCTATATTTTTAACATCGGTTATTGAGGAAAAATCTTTGAATGTGATGTTATAAATATATATTTTAATGTTAGTAATTAAAAATTACCTTAAAATGTATTTATTTATGATTTTTCACATTATTTTATTAAAAAAGAAGTGCTAAATATCATTATTCACATTAGTTTTTTAAAAATAAACAAAAAAAATAAGTTTTTTAAAAAATATTATTTGAGATCTTACAACATTACACATAGTTTTTTAAAGAATTGATAAGAAAAAAAGTTGTTTCTCATGATAAAATGGATATTTTACAATTATAGAGTTAAAAAAAATAAGGATCATTCAATCATATAATGATACTTATAAAAAAATATTTATTACAATGTTGATTAATCAATCTAAAGAAAATATATGATCAATAAAATGTAAAATAGCATAAAAAAAGATGAAATCTTGAAAAAAACATAAATATTTGGCTTAATTTTCAAGTTTTATAAATTATTTATTGATATAATTTTCTTACAAGAAAAGACCTCTTGAGGAAACCAATATTGTTTCTTATAATGAATTTTCCATTTTGAAGGAATATTTTTTGTTTTAACATGATATAATAAAGGATTATTTGTTATAAAAAATTATCATTAACTAGTATATCAATTGAAAAAAACTAATCATAGGAAAAATAAATCATGAAAAAGTAATTATAAACACCATGATGAGATCACTGAAATTAGAATTAGTGGAATGATGATGAATATTGAAAGAGTTGGATTCATGGAATGATGATGATCAAAAGTATTGATCATGTATTAAATACATTTGGAGTGTGAAAACAAATAAATGAAATTGAAAAATCAAATGTGATATCATAAATTTTAGGTGGAAATTGAAAATTTATAAGGTTCACTGTGAAAACATAATTTTTCAATGGTGGGATATTAAATTTTAACATTCATGTTACTTTTAACATTAATGGTGTAAAAATTTATTTTTAACCTTGATAAATTTAAAAATTACTTTGAGATTGTATTTTTCAAGTCTATTTTATGATAATCGATTTGAAAAACTAAATTCTCACATCAGTTATCATAAAACCAATGCGAAAAACCGAAAAAAAAAATCTTAATATTGATTATTTAAATAATTGATGTTAAAAAAACTTTTAAAATATATTATTTAAAACTCAATGTTATAACTATGATGTAAAAGCTATTTACTATTCTAGTGGAACAATATAAAATCGATTAATATTTGAATCTCATATCTCAAATATAATATCAAAAATAGAACATAATAATTAATTTATTTGTCAAAAATTAATATAAAATCAATATTATTACACTCTTAAATTATGATAAAATTTAAATTAAATTCATGAAGGAATTTTTCTAGTCAAATACTATGGAAACACTAAAAACTCTACAGATTTATAGTGTAAATAAATATGAAATAAAATAAAAACATACAGATGTTATGGTTTTAAAAATGCATTTACTTTAAATCATCCTTTATTTAAGTAAAAAATTAAATATATCTATCATTTTGGTATTTTATATCTTTTAAAACTATAATTTTTTACAAATGAAACTTTGGTTTTACATTTTATGATATTAGAATAAAATGTCACATACCTGTATATTAATCCTCCCTTATGAATAGAAAAATCAATCTAATCTAAGAAATTAAATAAAAATTATGGCCTATTAAGAAAATAATTTCATAATTGATTTATAGAAGAATAATTAAAATATAGTTAAAGAGGTGAATGGTTACAAAGTGGTTTAATAAGATAAAAAAAATAATTTTATGCAATTAATTACATAGAATGGTTTTTTTAATCATCATAATGCATTCTGGGATAGAAAACAACATGGGGTAACCTTTCATTATGCAAGAAGTTTTTCAAAAGAACAAAAAAATACCAACAAAATTCTATCTAAGAAAAATAAACCAAGAAATATTTGAATAATATAAAAAATAAAATCATTATTTGATAAAAAATAAATTGATAAGAAAATTACAATAACCAATAATATGTGCTTATTTTTATTTCTAAGGTAATTTTGAATTATAATGAGAGATAATATTATTTCATATAAATTTAAAAATATTCAATCATGCAATTATTTTATCTAATATCCAATAAATAAGAGGAAAGATATTTTATAGAGGCCTGGTATGTCTAAAATATTCTCAAAATATGAAATATAATATAGATTTTGGAAAATATGTATTATTGAGGTAGATCAGTATAAAACAACATTTGAAATTTATTTAGATAAATATAAATGGAATTTAATGCCTCTTGGATAAATAATTATATATCTAAATCCCATAAAATCATCGAGGCACTTGACTTGAGGGCTCATGTCGGTGGAAGGGATTCAAGGCATATGCAGATTTCTAGCAGTTCCCAAGTGATAGTGGATCTAAAGTTGATAACACGTTCTCCCTCATACAAAATCATGTTTGAATTTTGAATATGTATTGTGGATTTGTGTTGTTTTATTTTTTGATTTTTTTGAATTTGGTTTCATTATTTGTTAACATGTAAGGTTCCAAATAAATACAAAAAATATTCTTCATAAAATTTAAAAAAAATGTTTTGGAAGGTATTGATGGTATCAAAATTTAGTAAACTGTCTTTAACCAACAATTTTTAAATTTAATTATTTTTTATAGAATTAATAAAAATAATGGAATTTCATTATAACCAAGTAGGATTAATTTATTCTAGAATAAAATATAATTTTTAGGACTCAACATTCAAAATGGAATAATAATTCCAACAAGAAGGTCTATACAGTTTTTAAATAAGTTCCTTGATAAAATTAAAAAACTAAATTATAATTATTCTTATGGAGTTTAAACTAATTTAATTAATTATGTAAAAAAATAAAATTATTCTTAAATAATGTATGTAAAGATACCAAAGATTACCATGTTGTGGAATCACAAAGACACTATGGTCATTAAGTATGTTAAGAGAAATGTAAAATAAAATCCATTTTAATTTAAACAAATCTATTTACTATAAAAATCATTGAAACTAATTGTTGTAAAATTAGTTATGTGGGAATTTTGTATCAAATAATTAAGTAAAAATAAATAAATTTGAATATTTTATATTTTGAGTGTGTAATTATAATCAAAATAAATATGCATTACTTAAAAATGATTTTTTATCAATATTTCTTATTTTATAAAGTCTCAACATGAACTTTTAAAATTAACAATTTTTATAAGATTTAATAAAAAATATTTCAATGATGTTTTTTTAAAATATATTATATACCTTTATTAAAAACAAATATTTTTTATAAGAGTAAATCATTTTATCTTTATTTTACTTTAACAAAGAATATATTAAAGGGGACTCAAATGGAATTCTTAATTTTATGACATGTGAATTTTAATAGTTTAATAATAACAACTCTATTCACATAAAATACCTCTCACTATATAATAATCTTCTATAATTTACCTATCTATCTAAAATTTCTTAATTAAATAATAATCTTCTTATTCTTGTAATCCTAACATTTCATTCTCTTTCACTTCCCTCTAAATAATAGAAACCATAAAAACAATTATAGTATGAAATGATCAAAGATGAATAAGAATTATTTAACATAATATAAAAATCATTCATCCCTCTTTTTATTTAGTAGAGATATTACTCGCATGTTATGATTGTATCTCATCCTCCAAAAATAACAATTTTTCAAAATCAATCCAACCTCAATATTCTAAAACAAATATAAAAAAAATTTATGAAAGGAATTATTTTTTCCTATTGAAAATGAATTATTACATCTACAACTGAACCAAATAATAAGAATTTGATATCTTAGAGGGTTTAATTATCCTTTATATTATATTCTCAAGAATTAACAATATTAAGAATTTATCCTTGTTAATATAAATTTAATCTCATTAAAATATTAATTCTAAAAACATAATCCTAGGGATAATCTATTGTAGTAACATTATTATTTATAAAGAGTTGATAGTTTAGGATTATAGAAAAAAATCACAAGGAATTTCTCTTCGTCATCCAAAGAAAAGGGGTTTACTAATTTAGAATAAAAATATGTTTGGTATCAGTCTTTATTTTATCCAAATAAAAACAATCACCATTCATACTTGTTTATATTTAATAATAACTTTCAAAAAAATTATATTATGGTTTAACTATTGGTGGTTCTATATTGGACCTTCAAAATAACTGTTACCCCTAGGTATTACAAAAAATATTGTAATTTCTTTAATAAAATTCTCATTCAAAAAGTTATCATTAATTACAATAATATCTTCTCTAATTTTATTTATTTTATGAAGTTTCACAGATCATTTATTTATCCATCTAAAATTTATCAATAACTTTTTATATATAATAAATTCCCCTCCAACAATTGAATACTCTAAATCATCATAAATAGATGACACATCTCTTATTACCTCAATTAAAGAAAAATACAATCATAAATATAGTTAAAACAATAACTCTTGGATATTTTATCAAATCTAGAATACAATGAAAAGGAAGATGATGTCATATCATCTAGGTATATTATAGAAACAATAAATCTTAAGTAAGAATTAAAAAATAAAATATGGGAAAATATGAGCCTCCAAATTCCTCTAAATCATTTTTTATTATCCAAAATTTCATTGAATTATGTCACTAAATAAAATTATACATTCAAAGTTACTAAAGAAATATTTCCAAAATCATATGAAAATGGTCATGAAAATCCTTTTCTATTAAACGATTAAATCCATTTTCTATATAATCAAATGAATGATAAAAACAAGGTCCCAACATGGCTTATTTATATTTATCCCACTTATCAAATTCAATAAACCTTAATATTTTCACCTAAGAACTTTCCTAAATAAAAATTTAATAAGTGGTCCCTCTTATAAGAGGGTAGGTTTTACCTCAACATGATAAATCTCCCAAAAATTAAAATAATATCCCCTTGAAATAATCATCAATGATCAAAAGGAATCCATGGTCATTGTTATCTCAGTATGATATAAGTACCTACAAGGAAAAAATATTATTCCCTTGATTAAAGAAGAAGGTTTTCAAATATCAAAAGAATCTTATTTTTTCAAAAATATTCACGAATTTAAGGCATTGGATACTCAAAAATCATTAGATTCTCTATTACTTCTAAAATAAGTTTCAATTAAATGAGTTTAATGGGAGTTAAATTAGTTCTGAATAGATTCATCATTGATTTATTCTTTCATAGTATCCTCTTGCTTATAGATTATTCTCATCACATTCTTTCCATACATCTATCTTTCTCAATAGTTTTCACTTGTAATTATTGCATCAATCACATTAAACATCTTAAGTTTCTTTATTTTTTAGTTTAATTAATTTTTATTTTAATTTTTTTCCCAACAACCAATAATAGACCCAAATTTTTATAAATATAGGTTGAATAAAAATATTAAAAGTGAGGCAAACTAGTGTCTAATAGTTTTTATATCAGGTGAATCTCTTTTCTATATCCCAAAAAAATCATTCCCATCTCCTCCTTTATCTATTTCAATCATATATAATCTCCAATAAACATTGTATCAAAGGTGTATTTCCTTTTAAATTTCCAAAGTTATTAAAGTTTAATCACATTATATTTTAATATTTTAATCATATTATTTTCTTAATCATGAATGTTTTTAAATCATTGTCACCTCAAGTATAGATTCAATTTGATATTGACTATTATTTCATAACTAATATACATGATCCTTCCCATATGAAAATTTTAAATTCTTCTATTCATGCACCACTATTTCATAATTATTATCTATTTTCATACCCATATGATATGTTTAGATTCTATTTTTTACAAACTACTTTTATGGTATCAGTGTCGAAGGGTGTGATATTGAGTAATTAATAATATTTTATTGAGGTTTCTAATTGATTTGAATATTCTTAGGTGGCCACTATCTATTTATTTTTTCCAAGATATGGATTTTTGGCATATGTGAAATTAAGGGTGATTTACTAATCCATAAAAAAGACTTCCTTTATTGATCATTGATTCTTTACTCATAATGTCAAAATCATAAAGAATATTTTATATAATTATAAATTCTAAAAAACATTAAATCCCTCCACAAAACTCAAAGTTATTAAAATATTTGTGGGTTTATAAATTCCTCACCCATTTTAAAGTAATGAATTTAGTAAAACCATAGGATCTCTTGATTTTTTCTAATTTAGTCCATAAATAAATGTTATAAAAAATGATATGGTTATATATATAGTTACTAAGAAAATATTTTTATGATATGAATAATAATTTGAAAATAAACATGTTATCAGTTTGATAAATCTAAGATATGAAAAATTAAAAATTCATACAATAAATTTTTATAAATTTAATGATTCAAATATAATTATTTTTTTGGTATGAATAATTAAAAAATATGCATACCAAGGGAAATATTAATATAAATTGAAACTTTTGAAGAATATAGGTCACTAAAAATAATCAATTTGATCATTTCATGCCCCATTGAAAAAAATAGATTAAAAATCAGGCACACCCAAATAATTACTTCACCATATAAAATTTAGATACATGATTAGTACATAGAAAAGGATCTTAAAAATATAATGGGACAATATAGTTATTTAAAAATTAATGTAATAATGATTATATAATGACTTAATGATCTTGTAACCATTACTCAAAAGGAATTAGTATTTATTTATAAAATTAAATATCTATTTAAAAAATTTGTATAAAATACCACTAAAATCATCGAAAAAAATATTAGGTATTGATGTGATTTTAAAAAATAAATTAATAATTATCTCATATAAAGGTCATGATATCATTGAATATAGATACCCCACTCTATAGAAAAATATAAATATATTAGTTAGACTTAATTATTATAGAAGAATAATATATATTATTAAGAAAACATTGTATCTATTAATAGACAAGAAATTCATACGGGAAAAATTTACTAAAACACAAAAATTAATCTTCTGGGGATCAATAGGTTTTTAAACTAGAGATATAATTAAAAATTTTGTAATCCTATTGATATATTACCAAACATACAAATTTATGAAAAAAATCAGTTCAAATAACTATCTTACTAAGATAAAACTATGTTTGAATAAATATTTCTAGAAAACTAGGATATGAAATCATTAACACACTTCATGAAATAATCATGGTTAATACTTCATATAAAACTAAATAAAATATTTTAATCCATGTTAGATCCTAGTATTTAATTTATTTACTCATAGGTTAATTAAAATGATAGTTGTTCAATTAAAATGTATTTATTTCTATCACCTCAACCTTCATATTTTACTTAGAGTTTACAAGAAGATCCAAATTCAAGGTAGGCACTCTAAATTATTCCTTTCAATTAACACGTATCTTTAAATATTTGAGTATGTGATTACAAGTAAAGGCGCATACATCACCTTATCATGAAGTACACTGGTCATTGGGTTCCTTGGTTTTAGTAATTCTATTTATGGGACTATTTGTCCACTTTAAGAAAAAAAAAATCCCTAGACCCTTCTTGTATCAGCTTCCAAAATTGGTTGAAATTTTATTGTTGGTTCCTATAATTGAATAGATACTTTATTTTGATATTTTTCACATACCTAAGAACCAATTATTTTCATCACTAATATGGTGACCATTGTTTTGGGTTGGATGGAGTATTACTTTTTTGGGGTTTTCTCCCTTTTTTTATTTGATAAATCCTAGATTATAATCCTCCATTTTTTAAATTATTCTCATTTGACTGAAAAAAATGTCATAATATTAACTTGATTTATAATTTGAAATATTTTGTGTTATATTTTTTTCTCTTTAATTGTTAGATAGGACAAAACACATTTATTATATGTCATGTAGTGTATCTGGTTCTCTTCAAGCTAAGAAACTTATTCTCATCACATAAGGATTACTAGGATCATAAACTAGGAAATATCATGCTCGTTACGTGAGGTAGAGGATATGATACATCAAAATGGGTCTCAAGTTTAAAGTTTTGTGGTGATGTGATCATAAGTTTAAAGTCTTATAGGGAAGTAATCATAGGTTTAAAGTATTATAAGGATATAATCATAGGTTTAAATTATTGGGGGGATGTTTCCCATAGATGCACATCATGTATTGGCCCAAATATAGGTTAAAATTTCATGATGAATCCAAGGTATAGTGGGGGCCTCAATATTAGGTTAAAAGGGGGTAGAAGTTCTCCTAGGGGTAATGATCACAATTTGGGGTTGTCTCCTCGAATAGGGAATATGAATAGATTTTTGGTGATGTTAGGGTTGAACCTCATGGAGGAATCCTACATAACTTATTAGGGGAGAGGGATAAAAATCCATGTACATTGAACACATAGTTTAAGTTCATTTCACAGGATCAGTCCATGCGGTTTAACATCATGTGGTGAGGATTATTGTATCATGGAATTAGTACTGGAAAAGGGTGGTATGGTGCATATGCATAGGATATAACCAAAATATGTGGTATCATCTCATAACAATTACATTAAGCATCCTATATTCATCACATAAGGTAAGTATATAATGTAACATCATGTGTTAAGGATGTTATTGTGTGGTATAATGTCATAAAATTATGATGTTAGTTCCATGCAATTTAAACTCTTACAACTCAGACTTCATTAGGACTTATGCCCAAGAATCTAATTCTCAATTAGGGTATAAGTAGAGGAGAATATGGGAATCCCATAATCCCTCATTAAAGGGTAAAGCGACCATTTTACTATGATGATTCCATATTTGGGGAATACGTGTCAACTATGAATATGTTTTTGAATAGAAAAAGGTGTGTACACTTCCCATTTCAATTATCAAACAGCAGTCCAAAGGATAGAGTGCCTAAGGAGCTGAATCCAATAAGGATTCACAAATCATACTCGAACCAATGAGTTTGAGCATGATGATTGCAGATACTCAATGTGCTAGTTGGGTTCACATAAATAGACCCGATTTGAATAGTTGTGCGGAATATGGGAACCCAACATGTGTGAAACTATAAATTATATAAGGAGGCATTTAGTTAGGAACTCGAATTTGTTTCACATAATTTTACAGTTTCACACACCCTAGAATTCACGTGTTCCATGGGATCTAATACAAGGATATAGTAAGGATTCATGGGGAATAGTTTCATGTAACTTTAAGGGTTACTTATAACATTTAGAGTTGTGTGATGCTTAGGGTCACACTAAGGAAACTCATCATGTGTGAACCTGACTACCCATCAAGTGAAATTGTGTCATGACATCTCTAACTCAATTTGAAGTGATTTTGGGAATATTTCAGTATTTTCAAAAAAAATTATCTACCTATATAAATTCATGTGTGGTTTTTGTTGAGTGATTTATTGAAAATAAGTGTTGTGAAAACGAGATCTTCATGATTCAACTTCCATAGGTCCATCCGAAAATATGGTGGTGATGTTCCATTTATAGGTAAATTTTCCCTCCAAGAATTTGTTCAATAGACTTTGACCATGTCACCCAACATGTTTCTAAACCACCCAAATATGGGTTTTGTGACTCTTATGTATTTGGAAATAGAGGTTGATTGTGTATAGAAATTATTTAACATCACTTTTCTCATGAAAGTCACTTGTGCGATAGAATTGTGGTTTTCTAAAGTTATGAAAAACTTTAAGTAGCATTTTCCCTTTTTTATATATTTTCTTGTATCTACAAAACATGATAAGTTTAATATCATCTTTCTAAAACAATTTATTTTTACACAAAAATTGGGAGTTGCATGAAAATTCTAAAAATTATGCACAGTCATCCCATTTTCCCTAGAATAGTCCCCTATGCCATTTTTTGCCTTCAATTTTTGAAAAATATACATTATGAATCTTGAGATTCATTTTTTTCTCCAAAAAATTCTTGGTCGCCTCATAATTTGAGATGACGGGGAATCAGAGGGTTGGATTTCAAAGAAAACACAAAACATTGGGAAATTTTCCACCTTGTCAAAAAATATTCGGTATGAGTCACACAACTCAGTTGGAGAAGCACTCAACCCTAGGGGTACAATGCCTATAAATATAGTGATGGGGTCCCATGTATGGTCATGATAATTTTTCATGTGACAATCCTATTATCATGTGTGGAACTCAAACTACTTATAGAAACTCTCGAGCCTTAGTGTCATGAAGTTCACATGACCACTCTTACGTGACATCCTTTATGAAAACTATCTATCATTCCACTACATAAACTATATTAATTTTACACAACATAGAGGTACTTGCACAAAAAAATCTCCATTTGCATGATACAAAACAACTTATAGGATATTACCTTTAAAATCACATGAAAATGGTCTAAAAAGTTTCTAATATTGTCATTACTGCTTCTAGGAGAGGATAAATGGTTAGGAACCCTGAAATAACTCAGGTTAGAAGGGTTGTTTTAAAAATTGAGGAAATTTTGAACTACTGATAGAGAAATGGATATGATATATGCTAAAAAAAAAGTTTCCCTCAATAATTTTGGACTTTTTGATGATGTGGTCATTCCATCTATTGAAACCAACACGCTGAGGTTTTTCTTCTCTTCCAATAATGTACTTCATCATTGAAAATTTGTTTTTTGGGAAAGTCACTCAGGGAGCATGATACCTATTTTTCTATAACCTTAAAGGCAGGATGAGGATAGTCATCATGGAGCATTTGGAAGATAACGATTTCCCCACCCACTATATAAGCATCGTCCAAACTAGTATTTCAACTATCCATATAGAGTGGTTTGAATACTTGGATTTATGGTCTGAGGGTAACTTTATTGATGAGTGTGCATGGGTGTACTAGGTACCCTACATGTGTGAGGAGTACAGGATTGATCCACACCATATCAAGTAATAAGAGGTAGTGTGGACATCCCAATCCCATGTATATCACCAACCAGATCTATTTACAGAGCTCCTCGGCCAATGGTCCATGGAAAAAACACCTTCCACCATCACCATAGGGAGTTAGTGAACATTATATGGGATTTTCACAACATCATAGAGATCCCTCTAATTGGTTTTTGGTATGATGAATTCCTCCTATTGCCCAGTTATTTGGGGAATAGACTACATGCTAGTTATGGTGAAGATCCTATTGGATTAGTTGACATAGGTCTTAAATCATCACTCACCCATCTACAGAGACATCCTATGCAAGATTTGGTTGATCTTATTCTTGAACATGCTGATGATGAATATATTAAGGTAGCTAACGAAATTCCCTGGATTCAAAGAATGTCGGGGTAGTATTTGTTGATGTTGGATAAAGGAAAATAATAGAAGTGGGGCTATAGTTTGGTCTACTTATAACTAGAATTATGACATGTGGAAATCATATCCACTTTTTTAGTAGGTGGATAATTCTCGTGAAGGATGAATCTATGGATTTGAGGCTAGGGACATTAGTTATGGAAGGAATCATGGAATCTAGGAACCAAGTCAACCTGAAAATCCTAGTCTTGGCCAGTCTGTACAGCTAGTCAGGTCATGTTGCATGGGGTGACATGCCTAAATTCATTTTTGATCTATTCTATTTTAAACATGGATAGATCCTGACACACTTCATGGGGTATAAATTTTCAAATGCTATTACCTCTCCAAAATGTGGTCTTCGGTCATCTCTCCAAAATATCATCAAGGTATGACCAGTGCCCCTCGGTGAAGTTGGTGTGACATGCAACATTAACAACATTGGGAATTTTAACTTCTACCCCTTCCCAAACCCATATGGAGTAATGGTCAATAATATATAGGGTATTTTAGAGTAGACTTAGTACTTGTAGGGTTTCTAATGTGGGGTTTTGGTCACACGGATTGAAGGTAACACCAGTTTTGATACATACACCCTCATCTTGATTTTCCCTATTGTTCGAGTGTATTCAGTATCCAATGAAGTGGGTGTATATAGGTGTCTACTTAGAAAGACACCCCTATATACAATTTCAAATGTGGTGGATGCATATTTCTTAGGGATTTGTTGATAATATCGTGTTTTGGCCCAAAAAATAAAACACTAACCTCACCCAAAATTATGACAACAAATGGGTGTCAGTATACTCATGATGGTTTTGTGGGAAAAAGTGAGGAAGTTTTACCCCCATATAATCCCTAGGATAATTAACATGAAATATAGGATACTCTTCAGGGTGTGTGTTAAGTGGTAAAGAGAGGCCAAGGTGGGATGATAGAGGCTGCAGGATCTCTGGGGCCTCCCACACCTCCACCTTCTATAAACACATTCAGAAGTATAGGTATCCCGCAGAAGTAGCCCAAATAGTATACTGAAAGCTCCCAAGCTTTAGAAAGAGAGTCTCGAGAGAAACCAGAGAAGAATTGGTAACATATGGTAAATGAGGATAATGAAACCATTCATCCCAATCTTTGGGAGGCTTGGGATGTGTTGTGGCTATCCTAAATTCTGGATCAGTTATAGTGGAGGCCCACCCAAGATAAGATTAAGATTCCATGGATTCGGATTACATGGATCATCACCTTAATGGATATTTGGATTAGTTTCTCATACTTATAGAACATGGAAGCTATATAATGGTGGTGTGGGGATGGTAATACTTTAACTACCCAAGTGTGTTTTATGCTCAGTGTGGAACCTAAAAAGTTAACCATGTCTAAAGCATCAGCCCAGTAATTATCATCTCATGATGCCAGATCCCAAGACTCTAGTGGTGAGTTTTCTTTTGGATCTATCACTAAGATAGAGATTCTTTAAGATAGTGAGGAATTCACCCCTGAGGAAAATGACCTAACTAAGATCCTCTTTAGTGAGGTAAGATCCCAGCATATTATTATGATATCACAATTGGACCTTCCCTTCCTTTCAACATTTTTGACCCATGCAGGGATCATTTGGAGAGGCCCAGGAGGCCTCCATGAAGGTGGGTAAAGTTCCTCTGAGGGTATTGGGTATCTCATACTAGTGTCTTCTCCCAAATCCTAAGTAGAAAAGGTTTCTATAATGGATATTGATGAGGAGGCTCGGGGTTCTCCTACCCTTCTATTCATTTATGGGGGACCTTATCATTGTGTTACGGTGGAGGATCCCTCTGATAGTGGGTCATGGCTCCTAGGGTGGCTAGTTATAATTCTCTCTATGTACCCCCAAGAAAAATCTAAATTTTTTCTACCTTATTTTCCTCAGTCCTTTTATAATTACCTAAACAATCTATATTCACACAATCATTTATATTATATGCATCTTGGTAATATGACAGTGAAGGACTTTACAGTGGTAAAGAAGGTGTCTATCGACATAGAGGGGTCCCAAGTGGTGGAACTCCCATCCAAGACCATCGATATAGAAATATTGGTTGAGGAGGTATCCACTTGAAACATGTATATTAAGGAAGTGATAGAAATGGACATCATCCCACCACTTACATAATATAAGTTTCTTCATGCATGGATTATGTTTATCATTCTTGTTGTTCTTGATTAAGCTGACCACTTTATTTTTTCCTAGGGAAATGTTTATTGATGTATCCCAATAAACAAGAATTATTGAGTGGGTCAAGGATTTAGAACCCATCCAAGTGGTCGAGGAAAGCTCAAATGTGTTGGTCATTCATGGGGATCCATCCCCAATTCAATAGGAGTAACCCATCACATCATTGGATGTGATCGGGGAGAAAGTAGGACCTAAGTCTAGTTAGGGATTCATTATTGATGATGGGTCAAGAAAATATTATATCCCTCTTGAAATGGATCCTAGCTCATAAAAATGGTATACTAAGGATGATTCTATGTTTGTTGTGCTTATGGCCTTTTCATAGTACCATCCAACACTACCAGAAGAACTTGAAGACTCTAGGTCTGACATCGCATTGAAGAATTGGGTGGTCTGGTGTAGTTCATGGAGAATCATCCAATGTTTCATCACCTACACCCCATTTATTGACCAGATTTTTAATATTGGGTCCTTCCATTATTTATTGGTGAATTTGGAGAATTTTAATGTGGAGTATCACATCTTTCATGTGCTGGACTGGGACTTATTAGCAAAGTAAGTACATTCATAATGGTAAGAATTCAGCGTCACTAGGTATGAGAAAACTGCATAAGGTAATAAGGCTCTGTGGGTGGTAGAAAAATGACTTGATCATATATTGGTAGAGTCTAATAATAATGAGGTTTCCTTTACTACAAATTAATAAATCATTAGACAACTGAGGGCATAGTGGAAAGCGGCCAAGGATGAGGAAAATTTAGTGGCATCCTTGGTGAATGAGTGTAGAGATGAATAGGGTTGGGTGTAAATCTGGCCCAAGTAGGTTCACTTTATAACTAAAGAGGATATGGTATAGCTAGCTAGGTGACAGCTAGCTCTTAAGGCCACCAAGAAAATTTTGGCTATGTTGGAGTGATCACTCACCCATATTGATCTATATGTGACATGTTTTTATTTTTTTGTAATAAATGAATTAATATATACTATATATATCCATCTTCATCGTCATATGATTTTTGTAGATAAAATCATTATTGTGCTTTAATTTCTTAGGATTTTATTTTGTCACGTCTATATCATACTAACAAGGAAACGAACCATAAATCTATAAGCGCGCATGAGTCATGCACTTCATGAGAAACAAGAGATGTATAGGAGGCCGATTATTTCCATGAGTGTGAAAAATAAGCGATGAAGGTTTAGGTTTTGAATTGTAATTTCCCGGTTCCGGGTTCCACGCAACGGGTGCCCCGAATCCGGTTTGCCATGTGACCTCAAGCGCATTTCCCCAAATGCCAGAGGCTGCCGACTAGTAGCGAGGGCCCAGGTCTGATAGTGGAAAAACTATGCCCCCATTTTTCAAAGTGTAACGCAGCGGAATACAAAATAAAACATACAACAAACAGCGGAAGCAGTAAACCATACACAACTGAAATAAACAACAGTAGTGGATATAACCAACAGTATATAAATGATGATGCAACATGTCTCAAGTTCTAAGAAAACAGCCAGAACATGTTATACATCACTACGATACAACCAAAAGCAGAGTACAACAAAACAAAGCAAAACAGCTGGCAGTGGCATCGTGAGCCTAGGCTCGGTCCCATGCCCTCCTATTCCTCAGCAGCAATCATGTACGTGTATAGGGACTCCTGTCCCTATCTACACCTGTAGCAACGTAATCTGTTTGGGCCGAAAAATGTGACCCAAACAGGGTGTGAGAAATATATCTCAGTAGGCACCCACCAAAGGCCCATTCCCAACTGCGTATAAGCATGAAACAACAGTGTGCAATAGTAAAATGCAATAAAGTAAGTAGTTTTGAAAAGTAAATAACTTAACAATTAAATTTCCATTTTATTATTCATTTAATCCATTAAATTTAGTATCGTTCTGTGCTCAACACCACCAAGCCCTCAGGCCAACCAGTATCTTGCCCTCAGGCTAATATAGTGAACCACGCCCTAAGGCTATACAGAATCCATCCCATAGGTATTTCCCTCAGGCATAACAGAAATTTCCCTCAGGCGTAGGAAGTGTCACCCTCAGGCACAGAAGTTGAGCCCTCAGGAACGAAAGGTTTCCCTCAGCCGAAATAACTACAGGCCTCAGGCTAAACAGTGCAGTGCCCTCAGGCTAATCACAACAACTCCCTCAGGAAAAATAGGTAAACGGGCTATGCCCAACATGGAAATAAGCAGTAACAAGAAATTCCTCTCAAGGAAATTCTACAATTACTACTTGAAGGCATACCCTCGGGTATCCTGGCCAAATGGCTAAACAGTGGAACACACCCTCGGGGTGGTTCCAGATCCAAGAAATGATCCCAACCAGTATTTTAATATCATAATTAAAAACCTAATCAATTATAGGTGTTTAATAAATCAACGACCTAAGCCACACGACACCCCAACATGGGTTCGTGGCACAAAAACGCACCAAAACACACAGTAGTTGGAAAACTAAACACCAAGCCACCTACCTTAAATGCTAACGAACGTTATACCTGAACGTCGACTCCAGAAACGCCCAAGAACGGTGTAGATCTGATGAAGAACAAAACCCATTCAAATGTAAATAACTTACGTTAGGAGAAGAATTGGTAAGAAACACACTAGGAGAAGAGTGGTCTTACCCGCACGGTTCCAACGAGATCGTCCAAGGCAGAAACCGATTCCAGATAAACACCTGGCAGATCTTCAAAGGTCCAGCCTCCTCCTTTGGCTCCAAAACAAATCAAATGCCTCCTCTTCCAAATAAGGAGGATACTGCCTGTTTTAAGCCAAAAAAACAAAGTACACGGCGTGTACTTCCACGTACACGGCGTGTACTCCTTTCATTTAATTGTTCACCTGGCGGCTTTCTGCCAGCACGACACTGTTCACTTGCTGACAAGAGTACACAGCATGTACTCCTGAGTACACGGCGTGTACTGCTGCCCAGCTGGTGGCTGCTCCACCGCCTTACTATTTTGGTCTGCCGACTGACTACACGGCGTGTAAAGGACTAATACACGGCGTGTAGCCGGTTCCTACACCCTTTGTCGCCGACATGGCTACACACCCTGTGTACTCATCCCAACACGGCCAGAAGTACACGGCGTGTGGAAAAAGTACACGGCGTGTAGTTCCAAAATTTAGGATTTTTCCCCATTTTCCATATTTTATATAAAACACTTAAGGAAAAGAGAAAAGAAGAAGCCCGTACCTCAAAAAAGAAGAACCGGGTTCTTATAAACTTCCTTCCTTATAGAAATTCATCCCCAAATTTCCCTTCCAATGGTGGAGAAGATATAGTCATGAACAACTCTGGCCACTGAGTACGTACGTCGGCCTCCTGCTCCCAGGTCTCATCCGGCACTCGTCCATGCTGCCATAGCACCCGTACGAGAGGAACTGACTAGCCTCATAGAACCTTCGTGCTCGTATCAACAATACGAATCAGATGCTCCTCAAAGGGCGCATCTGCCTCCAGCTCAACCTCCTCGGGATGAAATACGTGAGACAGGTCTGAATGATAGCGGCACAACTGAGATATGTGGAAGACGTCGTGCATGGCTTGGTACCGCTGTGGTAACTACAACCAATAAGCAACCAGCCCGACTCTCTCTAGAATCTCAAATGGCCCCACATACTGCGGTGAAAGTTTACCCTGTCTCTTGATCCACTTGTGTCCCAGCCTCGGCAAAACATGCAATAAAACCTGATTCCTGACCACGAACTCCAAAGGTCGTCTGCAGCAATCAATATAAGATTTCTGACGAGACTACGCAGTAGCCATCCGCTTCTGAATCAACTGAACCTGCTCAGATGTCTCCTATACGAGACATGGTCCCAGTAAAACTGCCTCACCTGGCTCTATCCAGCACAAAGGTGATTAGCACGGCCTATCGTATAAATCCTCGTACGGTGCCATCTCAATAGTCACCTGGAAGCTATTGTTATAGGCAAACTCGACTAAGTTTATATGCTTCTCCCAAGATCCCCCAAAGTCTAGGATGTATGCACGCAGCATGTCCTCTAGCACCTGTATCGTACGCTCTGATTGGCCATCTGTCTGAGGGTGGTATGATGTGCTCAGAAGCACCTGTGTACCTAGCGCCCTCTAAAAACTCTGCTAGAAATGAGACGTAAAATGGGCATCCCTATCAGAAACGATAGAACGAGGTACCCCATGAAGATGTACGATCTCTCAAATATACAGCCTTCCGAGCTCGTCAACACCGAAGGTCTCTTTGATCGTCAAGAAGTGAGCTACCTTCGTGAGTTTGTCCACAACAACCCACACGGCATCATTGTCATGAGGTGACCTCGGCAACCCAGTCACGAAATCCATCACGACATCATCCCATTTCCACTCCAGAATGGGTAACTGCTGTAACAGCCCAGCTGGTCTCTGATGCTCCGCCTTCACCTGATGACAGGTGGAACACCTCGTAACAAAACCAGATACATCCCTCTTCATACCTGGCCACCAGTATTGACATCTCAAGTCACGGTACATCTTGGTAACCCCCGGATGAACTACCCAAGATGAAGCATGAAACTCTCGCATCAGCTCCTCACGTATATCCCCTAGAACCCATACTCGTCCATGGAAATGCAAAACCTTATCATCACCTATCATCCAACCAGGAGGAGGGTCCTCACTTGCCACCGACTCCCATAGAACTAGGCCTTCTGAATCAGATAGTTTTCTCATCCTCACTCTATCCAGGAGGGTAGAAGTCACAGCTAAAGAGGAAAGATAAATCTTCCCCTGACTGTCGTGCACCTCCAGATGCATCTCAAAGAACAAGGCCATGAGCTCCCACTCACCACTGGCCTCCTGCACTGCCTATATCTGAGTCTTCCTGCTCAGTGCATCAGCTACTGCATTACCTTTACCAGGTGTATAGGTAAGCTCAAAATCAAAAAACTGTAGGTATTCAACCCACCTCATATGCCTTAAATTTAAGTCACGCTGAGTAAAGATATACTTGAGGCTTTTGTGTTTAGTGAAAACCAAAAAATGCTCCCCCAATAGATAATGTATCCAACAGCGCAACGCATGCACTACTACAGCCCACTCGAGATCATGCGTTGGGTAATTCCTCTCATGTGGCCTCAACTACTGAGACCCGTACGTAACAACTCGATCGCCCTGCATCAACACTACTCCCAGCCCAATACCTGATGCATCACAGTAAACTATATGGCTCTTCCCCGGCTCTGGAAGTATCAGGATCGGTGCTGATTTCAACCTTCCCTTCAGGTCCTGAAAAGCTTCCTCGCAAGCTTCCGACCAAACGAAATTCACACCCTTCTTAGTCAAGCTCGTAAACGGTGCTGCCAAGTGGGAGAAGTCCTGTATAAAATGCATGTATTAACTAGTCATCCCTAAGAAAATCCATTTCTAAAACATGTTCTTAGGCTGCTCCCAGGAAATAACTGCTCTCACCTTCTCTGGGTCTACTTAAACTCCTTTCTCGGAGATGATATGACCCAAGAAGTGAATCGGGTCCATCCAAAAGTGGCACTTTGAGAGCTTACCATATAGATGATGCTCCCTTAGTGTACTCAATACAATCTCAAGATGGGTGGCATGGTCGTGTCGAGTGTGATAGTACACCAAGATGTCGTCCACGAATACTACCACAAAAGAATCAAGATACAGAAGGAACACATGATTCATTAGAGCCATGAAAACTGTTGGCGCGTTCGTGAGTCCGAACGGCATAACCGTATACTCATATAGACCATACCTACTCTTGAAAGTTGTAAGAGGTATATCAGATGGTCTAACGCGCAGCTGATGATATCCTGATCTCAGGTCAATCTTCGAGAACACTTGTGCTCCACGAAGTTGATAAAAATGATCATCAATCCTCGGTAAGGGATATCGGTTCTTAACCCTCAACTGGTTCAGCTTCCGATAATCCACGAAAAGTCTAAGGGTATTGTCCTCCTTCTTCACAAAAAGGACCGGCGAACCCCAAGGAGAAGTACTGGCTCAGATAAAGACCTTTTCCTGCAACTCCTCCAACTGCCTCTTGAGCTCCTGCAACTCAGGTGTAGCCATCCTATAAGGAGGAATGGACACTGGTGCTGCTCCTGGAACAAGCTCAATGGAGAAATCCACCACTCTCTCCAGAGGTAGACCCGAAAAGTTGTCCGGGAAGACATCCCTGAAATGATAAAAAACAGGAGGGAAATCCGTCTGACAAGTCCCTGGTCATCCAGATATAAGCTCACAGTATGGGTTGTGACTCCACCTCGCCCACGATGCTCTAGTCCAGCTCGACTCGCCTGAACATCCCATTCACCCTTGTATAGAAACTCTCCACCCTCTGGTGATGTGAAACGCACCCTATGAAGATAGTAGTCTACAAAGGCCCGAAAGGGAACTAACCAGGCCATCCCGAGAATGATGTCATAGCTCATCATCTCCAAGACATAGAGGTCCCAAAGGAAGTGACACCCACCAACCTCAAGGGGGCACTCCTTGCACTGACGCACACCAGCCGTTATAGTCCCCAACAGAGTGTCTAGAATCATGATAACAAAAGAAGTAGAAACACAAAGCCCAAAGCTCTCCATAAAGGGTATAGATATGAAACTATGTGTATCACCCATATCGAAAAGTACTAAAGATAAGACAGAAGATACCAAAATAGTACCTCTGACTGTAGAAGGTCTGGGATCCTGCTCATGCTGGGTATGTTGCACCGTATATGTCTACCCAGTGTCGCGGCCCTACGACACAGCTTGGCTACCCTGAGTTGTCCCACCCTGTTGCCTCTAAGATCCTAGTGTCTGGCTACCACGGCCACGACCACCATCTCTGCCTGCACGCCTAGACGTATTCCAGTTCCCAGACTGGTAAGAAGTTGTTGGTCATGTTCCCGCACGCGGAGTCTGCACAGAACCCCTCTCACTAGCCATCTGTGGAAACGCCCTGCAAAAGTGCTACAGATGACCCATCTTGCCGCAGGATCGGCACTCCACTGGATCACGTGGACACTGTGGTCTCTTGTGCCCCTCTCTGCCACACTGGTAGCACCTGATCGGGCCACCAGAAGAGACTGTCTGGCTGGTACTGCCACCCTGAGAGAAGTCCATCCATCTCTTCCTCTTTCCAGAAGAAAAAGTACCAGTAACTGGTGTTGACCCGCCCTGGTCCACACCTCTAGATTCTCAAAGGTTCATATCTGTGATCAACGCCTGGTTCACAATAGCGTGTACAGTAGGCAACCTGAATACATTCACTAGCGTGCGGATGTCATACTGAAGACCATCCTCAAAACGTCTGGCTCTCAACGTCTCATCATCCACCAGAATGGGTGAAAAGTGTTGAAGCTCTGTAAAATGAGCATAATCGTCCATCATTGACATAGCGCCCTGCTGCAGATTCATGAACTCTTAATCTCTATATTCCCTCAGCATCTCTGGAAAGAAAAAGTCATAAAAGACTGCCTGAAAGTCTTCCCATGCCATGTCCCTGTGATGCTCTAACTGGGTGGTAACATCCCACCACCTCTTGGTGGAATCATGCAACATGTATGTTGCGAGCTTGACCCTCTGCCCGGGAGGCATCTCAAGATGCTCGAAAATATTCTGAATCGACCCCAACCAGGACTCTGCAGCCTGTGGTCCGCCATCCCCTGAGAACATAGGCGGATGCTGCTGCTGGAAGATACGTTTCAGCTCGTCCATGGATGTGGCAGCCTGCAGTGCTCCCTGAAAGGTCTGCATGAACCACAATAAGCCTTCATGGAACTACGCATCCACACCTTTTTCTGGTATAACAGCTGGTGCTGCATCTGGCTCTACTGGAGGATCAACTGGCAGCCCATAGCCCACCATCTTCGGAGTAAAGTCGTCGCCGCTCTCCTGGCGAACAACGCGCGGTCATCTAGGCGGCATGACACTACAAGGTCAAAAGCACGCCTTAGATTCAATATTATTAAGGATGAAACGAAGAAAACACAAAGGGAACAAGAGGAAGAAGGCATCTCAAAATTTTCAAAATAAGACTACACGGTGTGTACACTGACTACACGGCGTGTACTTGACTTCCCTTCCCCTGCCCAGGTCCTTCTGCAGGGCTAAGCCACACGGCTCCCATTAAAAATAACTACACGGTGTGTACTTAATCTACACGGCGTGTATGGTGTTATTTTCCAACTTTCCGTGTCGCTTGTGACACGGCCAACTACTCGGCTTGAAACTACACGGCGTGTTACACCCACACACGGCATGTACATCACCCTGTTTCCCCACCACCTGGCTAAGTCCACATGGTCTGTCCTTGGACACGACTACACGATGTGTCCCCAAAGGTACACAGCATGTTCAAGGAATGGTGACATCGACCTGTGTTCTAATGTTACATGGCGGAGTCCCCAGGTCACACTACACGGCGTGTTCATTGTTGACACGGCGTGTTCTGTGCAGGAGTTCACCGACCAGTGTTGTTAGTTACACGGCCGGACTCCGGGTCAATACTACACGCCGTGTATATCTGGTACACGGCGTGTTTTACCCAAGCACATCCCTACCCCGTGTCGCCGCCCACACGGTTTGTGACACGGGAAGAGACTACACGGTGTGTACTCAGAGTACACGGCGTGTACTTAAAAAGTTCATTTTTCTTCCCGAACAGAAGGCCATACACGGCGTGTTTAAAATACTACCTAGCGTGTATACTGGGTTTCTGGACAGTATGCCTCATAAACTTCCTGGAACCTAGAAAACACTGAAAAACAACACCTAAGTGTCAAATTACGACCCGTGAGGGCCCATACTCCACACGAATCAAAGTTTGTCATCTTGTCTGTGTTAAAACTAATAAATAATCAATGATCCACCAAATTCTAGTCAATGGGGGCCCATACTCCCCAAAAACCAAAGTTTGGCGTCCATTCTATAAATAGGCTTACAGAAAAATTACCCTATCAAATAGGAGGTATTATTTTTTTATCAATGCAGCTATCACAACAGCATGCTTTTCTAGCACAACTACTATCACAACAACATGCAACTTTCTAATGCACCTACATGGCATGGAACTATGAATGGAATGTGATTTATAGCATGTTCCTAAATGATTCATGAGATGGCATACCCTCATCTCATCGGGTTGCAACTAAATAGAACCCATAGATAAAATATAAACAGCACAATACAAGTGCATCACCCAACGGTGAAAACATTTCAACTGTAAACTTTGCAAAACTGAAATAATTGCAAAAATACAAGGTAGACTGGTTTTTCCCTGTACACGGGTTAGCTACACCTGGGCACAGCTTATTACCAACTACTGGTCCGTCCTAACCCTAGCTACGGCTCCAAATAGTAAGTCAAAGAAAAGAACCCCTCTAATACCACTTTGTAACATTCCGATTCTGGGTACCACGCAACGGGTGCCCCGAATCCGGTTTTCCACGTGACCTCAAGCGCATTTCCCCAAACACCAGAGGCTGCCGACTAGTAGTGAGGGCCCAGTTCTGATAGTGGGGAAACTATGCCCTCATTTTTCAAAGTATAACGCATCAGAATACAAAATAAAATATACAAAAAACAGCGGAAGCAGAAAACCATACACAACTGAAATAAACAATAGCAGTGGATATAACCAACAGTATAGAAATGATGATGCAACATGTCTCAAGTTCTAAGAAAACAGCCAGAACATGTTATACATCACTACGATACAACCAAAAGCAGAGTACAGCAAAACAAAGCAAAACAGCTAGTAGCGACATCACGAGCCTAGGCTCGGTCCAATGCCCTCATATTCCTCAGCAGAAATCATGTTCATGTATAAGGACTCTTGCCCCTATCTACACCTACATCAACGTAATTGGTTTGGACCAAAAAACGTGACCCAAACAGGGTGTGAGAAATATATCTCAGTAGGCACCCACCAAGGGCTCGTGCCCAACTGCGTGTAAGCATGCAACAATAGTGTGCAATAGTAAAATGCAATAAAGTAAGAAGTACTGAGAATTAACTAACTTAACAATTAAATTTCTATTTTATTATTCATTTAATCCATTAAATTTAGTATCGTTCTGTGCTCAACATCACCAAGCCCTCAGGCCAACCAGTATCTTGCCCTCAGGATAATATAGTGAACCACGCCCTAAGGCTATACAAAATCCAACCTGCAGGTATTTCCCTTAGGCGTAACAGAAATTTCCCTCATGTGTAGGAAGTGTCACCCTCAGGCACTGAAGTCAAGCCCTCAGGCACGAAAGGTTTCCCTCAAGCGAAATAACTACAGCCCTCAGGCTAAACAGTGCAGTTCCCTCAGGCTAATCACAACAACTCCCTCAGGATAAATAGGTAAACGGGCCATGCCCAACATGGAAACAAGCAGTAACAAGCAGTTCCTCTCAAGGCAATTCTACATTTACTACTTGGAGGCATACCCTTGGGTATCCTGGCCAAATGGCTAAACAGTGGAACACACCCCCAGGGTGGTTTCGGATCCAAGAAACGATCCCAAATAGAATTTTAATATCATAATTAAATACCTAATCAATTCTAGGTGTTTAATATAGAAACGGCCTTAGCCACACGACACCCCAACATGGGTTTGTGGCACAAAAACGCACCAAAACACACAGCAGTTGGAAAACTAAACACCAAGACACCTACCTTAAACGCCAACGAACGTTATACCCGAACGCTAACTCTAGAAACACCCAAGAACAGCGTAGATCTGATGAAGAACAAAACCCATTCAAACGTAAATAACTTATGTTAGGAGAAGAATTGGTAAGAAACACTCTAGGAGAAGAGAGGGATTACCCGCGCGGTTCCAACGAGATCGTCCGAGGTGGAAACCGATTCCAGACGAACACCCGGTGTATCTTCAAAGGTCAGGCCTCCTCCCTTGGCTCCAAAACGGCTCAAATTCCTCCTCTTCCAAATGAGGAGGCTACTGCCTATTTTAAGCTGAAAAAACAAAGTACACGGCATGTACTTCCAAGTACACGGCGTGTACTCCTTTTATTTAACTGTTCACCTGGCGGCTTTCTGCCAGCGCGGCACTGTTCACCTACCAATAAGAGTACACGGCATGTACTCCTGAGTACATGGTGTGTACAGCCACCCAGTTGGCGGCTGCTTTACCACCTTACTAGTTTGTTCTGTCAACTGACTACATGGCATGTAAAGGACCACTACACGGCGTTTAGTTGGTTCCTACACCCTTTGTCGCTGACATGGCTATACGCCCAGTGTACTCATCCCAACACAACCAGAAGTACACGGCGTGTGGAAAAAGTACACGGCATGTAGTTCCAAAATTTAGGATTTTTCCCCATTTTCCATATTTTATTAAAAACACTTAAGGAAAAGAGAAAAAAAGAAGCTCGTACCTCAAAGAGAAGAACCGGGTTCTTACAGGAATGTTTCTTCAACCATTGAGAGTGTCCCAACTAGGGATCCATGGGTTGGAGAGGACTCTGTGCAACCAACTTTCTTTCCCATTGAGCGGGAGTGCATGAGTAGGGTAACACTAGTGGAATTGGATTCTAACCAAGAAAAGGGTACATGGAAGATGTGAATATAGACATTAGTGATTTGGACTTAAAATATAAAAAAATGCTAATAAGTTATGACTGGTGAACATATTTGAAATTAATGTTCCATTATCACTCTATCAAGAGTGGGGACATACAAATGAGGGTCAACTATTGGCTATGTGAAAAACATGGGACCCATCTAATTATCATATAAATTCCTTCATGGTGTGTTCCCAATGTGGGAGGTTTTCTAGTTTTTACATGCACCATCACCGTTAGGGGAGCTGGTTCATATGTGGAAGATAGTGGGGATCCAATTCAAGGAAGGTACAAAGTGTGGGGTGAATTGATAAAATGTTCGAGTGGGGTTCAACGCTATAGGAATTATGAAATTGTGGAACATTTAAAGGTATTATAATAATGAATGATTTCCATAACCACCTCATAAAGAGATTTTCATATTTTTTATCAAAAAATGGTCAAGGAACTCAAGTGGTACAGTGGGTTACTGTCACCTTAGGAGGGAAATGTCTTATCATGAGAGGGTAAAAACATTTCAATTTTATGTTGTGTAATATAGGTGATAACCATGTATTTTGACTTCTTTATGAGAGGAAATTTGACACATAGTTTAGCATCATATGGAGAAAATAATACATTATACAGTTTAATATCGTATGACTAGGACATGTGTTGTATAGTTTAACATCATGTGATAAAGAAATATTTCATATAGTTTAAAATTGTGTAAAAAGTATATGTTTTATACAATTTAATTTCATGTGACAAGGGCATGTTAACTAATGTGAACAAAATCCACCATGTCAATGTATATGGGTTCACAATAGGGGAGGTATTGGCTCTCACTTTTTATAGAACCACTAAGTTTAGCAAGCATAGTCCAGTTTTTCCTAGGACATAGTGGAATGTACCATAGTATTTTTACTCCATTCATTCCCTTACATTAACCCAAGTCATAAGGGTGATTTAGTTGGTGAAATCTATAATTTTTATTAGTTTTACATTTGTAGGTTTTCAAACTAATGTGCATCTATGCCTCTTTAATTGGGTAGTTTATGGTCTTAGAAGTTAGAAAAAAAGGGTTTATGGAAGTGTAAGGTCATGGTTTTTACACCATAAGGGATGAGATGGTGTATTTGGGAAGAATATATCATAACCCTTATGAATGTAAGAGACTATAGAGGTCTCAATATTCTCATTGATGAATTAGATCTCTGACAAAAATAGGTGAATATGCTTTATAGTTCAATGCATGGGACATTTCAAACAGTTTATGGTCATGATACTTGGACCAAAAAAGGTATTTTCTTCTAGTTTAAGGTCACGGAGCTTGGAATGTTTTGAGAATATTTAGTGGATGAGAAATTATTACAAACCCAACATAAAAATTTGTAAAAAATGACCCAATAACATACAAGTTCACACATAGTTTAAGGACATAATTCATAAACCGTGTCCATCTAAGTGTCACGCCACATTTTTGTGTTGGGAGGAACCATGTTTCAAATTATAACAAGTAATGAAATAAAAATTCCTAATATATAGATAATTTTTTGTTCAGGACCAATATAAGAGTTCTAAGCATCGCTACATGTCCTACTATATAGGGAATCAAGCCGCACATAGTTTTTGGGGGTGGTACGGTAGAATACTGGCACCAAAATGGGTAATTCCTCTAAAATTAGGATGTAATGAAGGGGAAATTATTTTAGGAATCACCAAAGGTGACATGAAAAAATTTTGGGTTAAAGTAAAAGGGGGTCATGTGAACACTTTTTAAGGTCATGGTGTTTTGATCATGAGGATAATAGTTTACGATTGTAGAGCTTGGAATAAAAGAAGGTGTTATGAAGAGGTTCTTGTGGCATGGGGAAGTGTACAAGCCTAAAGTTAAAGGAGGTCCAAAAAGGCACCATTTCAAACAAATATATAAAAGAAAATTTGCACATATTTTTGGGTCATGATGCTTACACCAAATGATTGCTAACAATTTAAGTCCATAGAGCTCAGACCAAGGACCAAAATTAAAGGAGGGACAAAGAGGTATCATTATATAAGAACATATTCCAAACATTTCACAAATACTTTAAGGTCATGATGCTTATATGGTATAGGAGCTTGGTGTATCTTATCCATGAATGAAGGGATACCAAAATTCCAATGCCCATGTGAGGCATGATTGGTGTGGGAAATGAGGAATGGTTAGTATCCTCCATTTTCACATGGGAGTTTGCAATAAGGGTTATTAGAAGCCATTTTAAGAGATACCCAATGACAATTACTTTCATAATAAATGTGTGTGAATTCATATAAGGATAACACCAAGGGTGATAAAATCCCACCAAAATAAAGGGTGGTGAAGAGGAAGTAAATTGTGACTTCTATGAATTAAAGAAAAAAATGATGGGGGTGATCAATGGATAATAAATTACTATTGGACATATTCAAAATGATGGTTCCACAACCAAATCAATCGTGTATGGGGTGTGAACATGCAGGGTCGACCATTAACCTTGTTTAAAACATAGGGACTTTCATCTATCACTAGATATCTTTTTAGGTGAGTGTCAAGGGTGGTATATGAGCTATTTTGGGTAGGAACCATTACTATTAAGGGATCCCACTATAATTGGGGGAGATAATGATTCATATTAAGTAGGTTTCTAAGTGTGGAGATGAATTGAGAAAGTTTATAAGTACAATCCAACACTCTAGGTTCTTCACCGCCACATATTTGGGCACATAAAAGAGGTGTATAAGTGATTGAGATTCAAACCCATTCTTGAGGATGTAGGCCCTAAAGTAATTTAGTACCTAGGATAAACCTAGGATATATCTTAGTGTCACTACATATCCCCTAAAATAAGGAACAAAGCCTCATTTAGTTCTACAATGCGGTGTGGTATGATAGTGACACTGAAGGAGAAGGGATTATTAAGTTAGGGTCAAAGTATCATCCAGTTTTACATTATAGTATTGGTTTCGTTCTATTTAATAACATACGGTAAGGATGTTCGAAACATAATTTTATATTATATGTCAAATATGGGGTGTCATATCTTTAATTTCTTATTTCATGGACATTATCTAGTATTTTAGTATTATGTGGCCTGGACTAGTAGGGTCATGACTTTTATGGTCTTGTGACTAGAACCAGTATTGAGGGTGAGATGGCTTTTCTAGCTAATAATAATAAACCTAACATGAATAAACTCCTTAGCGGCTGAAGCTAGAAAATATGGTCTCATCCAGTGGTGGAATTGAGGATGGTCTCTAAATAGGAGGTTTAGGCATCATTATGTATCCCATGAAATGGAAATCAAGTCATATGTAGTTTTGGAATGATACATTATAGGATAAAAACATCAAAAATAGGGGAAATATCTTCTTGGGTGGGGATGAAAAGTTGATTATTTAGTTTAAAACATTTTATATGTTGATTATTTCCAAAAAAAATTATGGCCATGTGCGTAGGACCATGCATACTTTATTTTAATATCTTGGGACTAGGATTTCATCGTGTAGTTTTAACATCATATGACAAGGATATTAGTTTTTGTAGTTTAAGGTTGTGTAGCTTTGACCAAAGGGTGTGTTTTTTTAAGAATATTATGTGGTATTAAGGAGTAGTAACTCGATGTGAATAGAGTTCCAAGGAGGTATCACGCTAAACAATAAAATCTCTGACATAAGTTGCACATAATTAAGGTCATAATTCATGGACCAAAAGGAATTTATTCTAGTTTAAGATCATGGAGCTTATACCCATGATGTCTTAAAGATTTGTGTCAGGTGACCAGGATGTTATTACATAGTTTAACATTATACAACCTAGATGAGTGGTTACTAAAATTTTATTTATTACATCCTTGAAAAAAGGTTTGCATACGGTTTCATTCCCTGATGCTTGAACTAAGGAAGAGTCTCCCAATGATGTTTTTTAAGCACAAAATAGAAAAAAAAATAACATGAAAAGAGTGACAATGAAGACTCACACCACATGGAACATTTATAAGAAAATTTTCACATCATTTAAGGTTATAGTTCTTATAAAAAATGCTAAATTATACTTTCTAATGTTTTTGTGTCTTAACTATGTGACGCACGCCTGTCGTAGGGCGTGGAAAAACAATTTTTTCCTAAGTTAAAATGTAGTAATGTGGTTGACCTAGGATGTCTCCCGAAGAGGAGTGCACACAAAAAGGGTTGTCACTTTAAAACGGGGGTAAAAATGTTGTGAACGGAAATTTGAAATTCAAATGATTGAAAAACTATGAAATTAAAAGGGTGATTAGGTCAGGGTCGGTTTCCTAATTATAATGCTATCCTTGTTCAATTTAATTCAAACCTCTTCTTCTTTGTTGATTAAAGTGAGTTTCCACAATCATTTCCTCTCACTTCCTTGGTGAAATTGTTATTGTGAGAGAAAACCTTACCAAGATCTTGGTTTGGTCAACTCTCCTTCCATGTGTAAAATAGTTGTATTGAATATCCTTAATTGAAATGGGAAATACCCGATCGGGTTTTTTTTATCCCAAACAATCATGAACATTCACTACACCTTTTACACGTACTGATGATCGTCGAGTACTTCACCACTAATTCCTGGTTTATTCCATCGTATATAAACCAGAAATTAGTGGAGGGAGATTATGATTATTTTACCAAGGCAAAAATAAATAACGGAATTAATATTCAAGAACAATCGCACTTGACTATAAAATCCTCTATAATAAATTGAAAACAACTTTGAAGAAGAAAGAAATTTATTCAATTGCATCCAAGAACTCAAGCATTACAATGTAGAAAATCAACCCTTCCCCAATCACTCCAAAAGTTTACCCCACCATGGTAAGGGTAATCGAGTTGAATGGGGAAGAAGAAGGAATTACAAAACTATGAAAAAGAAAATAAATAAAATAATAAAACCAAAAAGATATTCTTCTTGGTGTCCGGGAAGGAATGGGGTGGAGAATGGGATGCCTTGAGAGGGTGGAGCTCTCCTCCTTTTATAGCCAGAATGTTTCCCCCGAATGTCTACGCATTTTAGCCACATTAAATGACATCTTCACGCGTTGAGCCCTTCATGAATGTTGTTCATAATTCCCTTTTCCGTGTCTCCTCAAAATTCCAGCGGATTTGTACATGTATTCCGAGAGTTATGGCCGTTTTACCTTGAGCATTTATTCTGTCCAGTCAGACTCTCCAAAACGAAATCCTCCGGATTAGTGTGCTTTAATGACCCAATAAACGGCCAATTCACTCGGTTCTTCCTTCATAAAAGATGCTCCACAACTCCTTGCGCGTCCACTAACCGAATTTCACTAGCTTTGGGCCCACAGAGGATGAGTTATGGATCCCACATCAAAACTAGGCAGAACTGAAAACAGTTTTCTTGAGCCAACTTGTGAGCTTCTTTTGAGCTTCCATATGGCCGATTAGGATTTTGGTCCAAATATATTAAATGAAGACCTGGATGTGTAGAATATTTAAAAGAAATAATTTTGCAATTTGGATCAGTGTAGATAATGTTATGGCCAACCTACCGAAATAATTTAAAACTGTTAAAAATCCAAAATGGCCAATTTTTACTATTCAGCTCAAAATAACACCATTATCATAAAAATGAAAAAATTCATCTTAGAGGAACAATTTTGTGGGTTTAAAACAATGATATTCAATATAAATTAATTTAAAATATTTTCTCTATCAATTCCCCCACACTTAGCACTTGGACTCCTGGACAAGTAAAAATCAAATCAAATCAAAATCAAAACACATATCAATGAGATCAATCAAATCAATTTCACGAAACAAAAAGATATCATGCCTCAAAAAAAACTGTTATTTCAAGTTCTCTATTTAAGATTTTAATATATTTCCACTTCATTTCTTATCCCATGCACACAAAACACCTACCTCACATGAATTTTCTCTCATCTCACAAATGTAAAGGCTGAACAAGGCTTTTCTCATCCAAACTCACGCAAGAGTCACCATAGGTTTGATAAATTCCTACTTCTCCACCCGATGTGAGTCAAGGACATGTGTTTCTCATGAGGACTTTTCAGGGTTGTTCTGTGGCTTCCGGTTGGTAGGATTTAGATGTTAAAAGTTCTGAGGCCGAAAAAGGAAGGCTTGGCTCTTATTGAAGCAAAATTGAAAAATTCTAGTTTTCACTCAAATATGGTCTCCTTCACTTCCCCTTTGTTGAAAATAGGATTCATCATCATTCAATCAGCTCAGCAGCAAACATTTCAATCTTTACAAACATAATTTTTTTTTTAAAGCTCCAGATAGGCACAGCTTTCTTTTGGAAGCTCCATAAAGGCACAGCTTCTCTTTTGGAAGCTCCATAAAGGCACAGCTTCTCTTGTCATAAAAGCTCCAGAAAAGGCACAGCTTTCAACAGAATAATTTTTCAGCATCACACACATCTCTTCCACAATTTATTTTCCACCCAAAGTATAACCAAATGAGGTAGTACACCACAAGACATCTTCCCCCACACTTAAGTTCAACTAGATCATGAAATTTTACTTCAAGAGCAGGTATGATAGGGAAAATTGGCTTGTAATGTGGCTAACCTAACAGGCAATTCATGGATACTAGGGGCTACAATGAAGGATTAATGTAAAGGCGGGCCATAATGAAAAGGATTATTTTGAAAATGGGGCTTCAAACAAAATAAATGCCTCAATCATTTAAAACACATGTACCCCAACCCTCAAGTTTTGAAAGGAATAAATCAAATTCTAGTTAAAGCAAGCATGGTCTGGTTCTCTCAAGAAATGAGGTGAATGAAAAGAATATGACAAAAATGGTTCAGAAGCCTCATAGGAAAGTTATTTCAAAGATATAGACAGTGAAATATGGCATGAGATTCAAAAATCCGTGTACTTTTCATAAAATTCCAAAACAATTGAACTTGAAACAAATTCATTTCAGCATTCATTTAATCCCAGTTTCATGAATTACATTGGTTCACTCATTGACATGGGTTTAAAAAATGGTATTGATAATCTTTTCAGCTCAAAAGTTTCAGAAACACACCAAAAATTGAAAAATAAACACACAAAAATTTTAAAACACAAAAAAAATTTATTGTTTTTTATTTTTTTGAAAACAAACATCAAATGAGAATCCTATACTACAAAGGTTCCCTCCCCCACACTTAAATGATGCAGTGTCCTCGATGCATTTAAGTTGATTTAACATGTAAGTAGTTTTCTGATTGAATCACAACAGCAAGAAAATGTGAAGGAGAGGTACAACCTGATTTATTTGCAGTGCAACTTTGAGTTAACCTCCTAAGTGTTGCACTCTAAAAACCTACAAATAAAAGAACAAAACAAAACATAAGATATTTATTGAAAGAAATGAAAATAGAAATAGGATGAGAATAGAAGGATAAAACTTGGTTTAATCCCCCAAGTGGGCCCTGGGTTTTGACTACCTCCAGAGGGGCAGTTTTAATAAGTTATCCCCAATCTGATGGTGGGTGAGGTTTCTTGCTCATGAACCAACAGAAACTTTTCTTTCCAGGATGAACGTCTTCCTTTTGCTTGAGGACTCCATCGATAAAATTCACCATGTCCACCCTCTTTGTAATGAGATACCACATGAATGGTGGGGTTAGGATAATGAATGAGTCCTCCTCTTTCTTGGGTTCTCCATGAACAACATCTTCTTTATTATCCAGTGGTTTCTGAAGGTATGATACATTTGGGGAAAAATCAAATGGAATGTCAGAGTTTAATTCTATTTGAAAAAAATTAAAGCATGAAGAATCAATATCAAATTCTTCCCTTTCAAAGAAAGTAGATTATGTCTCATTTTCCTCCAGAAACACCACATTGATCTTCTCATATACTCCCTCCATTAAATGTTCAATAGGTTTGGGGAGCTCCAGATGTTCCTCTTCAGATGCATATTCTCCCTCCAAGGAAATACAAGTGTTGGATGAATCTGAAAAATTAAAACAAGGGGAGTTAATACTCAATTTTTTTTCACCAAAATCAAAAGATAATGAGTTTATGAAAAGATTGAATCCCTGGTCTTGTTTGTCTTCAATTGCTTCTTCAATGGGAGGTGCTTCTTGGAGTTGAATTTACCTAGATAGAGGTAGGTAGTCAGACTCCTCTATCATCTCTTCAAATTCCACTGCTTGGTTGGTTTCTTCCTTCAATATTACTGAATCATCTACATTATGAGGAATAGTTGGATCAAGAAGTTCCTCACACTCATTCCAGAAGTTATCTAGATCTTTTTGATCTCCAATATGCATTTCAATAGTTAAATCTTCTTCATCACTCTCCTCTAACATTGATTGAGTTTGGCTCAATGCATCTTCTTTTAATTTCATTAAGGACTCCATGGGTTCTTCAACTTGAAGGATTTGGGGGGATACTTCTTCCATAAATTTTTCTGGTTCTGGTTCTTGTTCGGGCTCCATTTGTTGATCCTGAGATGGATGTACTTGTTCCGCAATCCACTGTATTGAGGTCTCTAGGTTTTGAACTGTTTGACTAATTCTTTCAAATTGGGATTCAATATACTTGTGAACTTCTTCTTCTTGGTGTTGTACATTGATTATGTCTTGATAAAATTCTGGAAAATACTCCTGAAGTTCAATTAATTCTCTGGCCAATCCCTCCAACACTGGGTATTCGAGGTTCTCTTTAAGTTTTTCAATGAGAACCTTGAATTCATCCTCGGTTACGATTTGGATTTGAGCTCCCCGAATTTGTTTAGCCAAGAAAGAAACTTTATACTCTATAGACCAAGGTGATTCAATAATTGGTTCTTGAACTGGTGGGTAATTATTCCATGAATTAAAGAAATAATCATTTGAAAACAACATGGCAAAAGATTTTTTTTAATTTTTTTTTTAAATTGAAAAAGTCAAATATTTACAATTAGTTTGTGGCACTACCTCCCCGGCAACGGCGCCAAGTTTGACGAACGCCTGTCGTAGGGCGTGGAAAAACAATTTTTTCCTAAGTTAAAATGTAGTAATGTGGTTGACCTAGGATGTCTCCTGAAGAGGAGTGCACACAAAAAGGGTTGTCACTTTAAAACGGGGGTAAAAATGTTGTGAACGGAAATTTGAAATTAAATGATTGAAAAACTATGAAATTAAAAGGGTGATTAGATCAGGGTCGGTTTCCTAATTATAATGCTATCCTTGTTCAATTTAATTCAAACCTCTTCTTCTTAGTTGATTAAAGTGAGTTTCCACAATCGTTTTCCTCTCACTTCCTTGGTGAAATAGTTATTGTGAGAGAAAACCTTACCAAGATCTCGGTTTGGTCAACTCTCCTTCCATGTGTCAAATAGTTGTATTGAATATCCTTAATTGAAATGGGCAATACCCGATCGGGTTTTGTTTATCCCAAACAATCATGACATTCACTACACCTTTTACACGTACTGACGATCGTCGAGTACTTCACCACTAATTCCTGGTTTATTCCATCGTATATAAACCAGAAATTAGTGGAGGGAGATTATGATTATTTTACCAAGGAAAAAATAAATAACGGAATTAATATTCAAGAACAATCGCACTTGATTATAAAATCCGCTATAATAAATTGAAAACAACTTTGAAGAAGAAAGAAATTTATTCAATTGCATCCAAGAACTCAAGCATTACAATGTAGAAAACCAACCCTTCCCCAATCACTCCAAAAGTTTACCCCACCATGGTAAGGGTAATCGAGTTGAATGTGGAAGAAGAAGGCATTAAAAAACTATGAAAAAGAAAATAAATAAAAAAATAAAACCGAAAAGATCTTCTTCTTGGTGTCCCGGAAGGAATGGGGTGGAGAATGGGATGCCTTGAGAGGGTGGAGCTCTCCTCCTTTTATAGCTAGAATGTTTCCCCCGAATGTCGACGTGTTTTAGCCCCATTAAATGACATCTTCACACGTTGAGCCCTTCATGAATGTTGTTAATAATTCCCTTTTTCGTGTCTCCTCAAAATTCCAGCGGATTTGGACATGTATTCCGAGAGTTATGGCCGTTTTACCTTGAGAATTTATTCTGTCCAGTCAGACTCTCCAAAACGAAATCCTCCAGATTAGGGTGCTTTAATGACCCAATAAACGGCCAATTCACTCGGTTCTTCCTTCATAAAAGATTATCCACAACTCCTTACGCATCCAATCACCGAATTTCACTAGCTTTTGGCCCACAGAGGATGAGTTATGGATCCCACATCAAAACTAGACAGAACTGAAAATAGTTATCTTGAGCCAACTTGTGAGCTTCTTTTGAGCTTCTATATGGCCGATTAGGATTTTGGTCCAAATATATTAAATGAATCCTTGGATGTGTAGAATCTGTAAAAGAAATAATTTTTCAATTTGGATCAGTGTAGATAATGTTATGGCCAACCTACCGAAATAATTTAAAACTGTTAAAAATCCAAAATGGCCAATTTTTACTATTCAGCTCAAAATAACACCATTATCATAAAAATGAAACAATTAATCTTAGAGGAACAATTTTGTGGGTTTAAAACAACGATATTCAATATAAATTAATTGAAAATATTTTCTCTATCACTATTCTAGGGAATACCCTATCATAACTCCTAATTCCATGTAACCAATGATCGGCATGATAAATAAGAATTAGTGATGATTCACCTATGTCATATGTGAGTACATGATAGGGGAAAAAGAATATGAATTGGGAAGATCCCAATAGTGCTGATTTTCTTGATCAATGTGTATGAATGCACTATGAAATTACATTGAGGGTATTAAGACTCCACTAGAACAAGGGGAGGTGGAAAGGAAGTAAATCATGATTTTTGATATATGGACCATAAGAGGAGGATGACCGATGTGTGATAAATGACTATTGGACTTGTTTAAAACATAGGTTCCCCAACCACATCAGTTAAATATGGGCTGAGAAAATATAGGTTCAACTATTGATCATGTTTGAAACACATTAACTCTCATCTATTGTTGTCGATCCTTCAAGGTGTGTTCCTAGGACTAGAGGTTAGCTAGTTTGTCTATGCACCATTACTGTTAGGGGATCTCATTGATATTAGGAGGATGGTGGGTATCCAAATTGAGTAATATGTGATGTGTGAGGTTGAACATGGTGTTATGTTCAAGGGATAGTTAAAAAAACTTTGGTATCTATCCTATCATGTGATAGAACACACTATGTGGGTGTGTCAACAAAAAATAATTGAACAATTTTCCAAGGGGAATAGCCCTAAAATAGGTCTCTAGTTGGGCTGAGTCTGGGATATGAGATTGGAGTATCCATGTGTGTCCCAAAAGAAATGGGAATCAATTCATATGAATTTATAGAACATAGTGAGTTATGATTCCAACACTGAAAGGGGAACCCTCTTGAGTGAGGTATCAATGTATTATGCAATTTCAGGTCACGTGATGGGAATGTGGGTCATTCTGTTTAATTTCTTGAAGCAAGGATATTAGAAATGTAGTTTAACATCATATGATAAGGATAGGGTGTCATACAGTTTATCATCATTTGATAAGGATGGAATCTTATAGTTTTACATCATGTTTATAGGAAAATTTTATTTAGTTTTACATTGTTTTACTAGGATCAATGTTGAATGTTCAGGCAATGTACTTCTTCAGGAACCTAGAATTGGTGAGAGGTGTGATGCACAACCCATCCACGGTGATCAAGGAGTATGAACCATTGGAGTAGACATTATAAATGATTTAAGTTCCTTCCCATTTGGTATCTACCTTTAGTGGATTCTTCCCAGGTGTCATTTGCGTCCTTTGAGCCACTACAAAATCTTTGTATAGGAAGGAGTGGATGTGAACCTTTTTTTGGAATGCCCATACCACACAATTTTGATCGTTTTTCTGGTTGTGTAGTACTTTGATCCTATTTTCTTTTAGGTCTTCTAACTCAGCCAAGTGGACTTCATATCTCTTTTCTTATTTCTATTTATCATAAAGGTTCATCTGAATTGATGGTAGCTAAAAATATATAGGTATAAATACATATTTCTCATAAACCATGGATTATGGAGTAACCTTTATGGAATTTTAGGTTGTATTTGGATAGGCTCATAGGACATTTGTTATCTTATGAGGCCAAATATTATTATTTTCACTCGCTATTTTCTTCAGAATATTAGAGAGTGTTTTGTTGAAAACTATGATCTTCCCATTAAAATTTTCATGATAGTGAGGGTGTGATTGGATTGGATGTTATACTTGGAATACAACTTATCCATCTAAGTTTCTGGAAAGTTGATTCCATTATTAGTGCGATTGGTGTTAGTAATACCAAGCCTATAAATGATGTGGGACCTCACGATCTTGATCATAGATTGGGTCTTGACTTTTTGAGGGGGGTGGCTTCCACCTAATTTGAGAATAATTTAGTAGAAGTCAAAATTTACTTTTACTATCAAGCTATTGTTGGTGGTTAGGGAGTTACAACGACATTCCCCTATATATAAAAGGTATAAGAGTAATTGGTGGCATGGATAATCTCTAGTGGTTTATGCATGAAGTTGGAATAGATTTGTAATTCATTGAACTTCTTGGTGACCTAAATGAAATCATGAACCATAGTGGGCAAGAAGTGCCCAAATCTTCAGATCTGGTGGGAGCTATTCAATCCTACTTGATGGGCTCTAATTGACCCAATGTGGATCTCTTGCATAATCTATGGAACCTCCTTCCCTTGTATTTAATAGAGGAGGATTCCATCAAAACCTTTCAGGTAGAGGGTATTATAAAAGTTATAGCCATCCCAGAGGGTAAATATCACACATACCAATGGATATTATACTTTAAACATAGTATAGAAAGAGATTCTGGTGTTGGAGATACTCAACAATGGGAGTCATCCAAATGGGTGATTCTACAACTATCAAAACATTTGATAGCCCTACTGTAGAGGTTCCAACATCCATCTGGTTCACATGTTCATCCTATTTGTTATAATTGATGGAGTAAATGAATCTCCAATGTTCCAAATTAAAGACCAAATCATCTTTTTTGACCTTTTAAGGGGATGTAGTCAGGCCTGTCAAGTAAATGTCTTAGTTATTCTATGATCATGTAACATGATTCAACTTTGACGGGAAAGATAATTGGTTCATCAACTCATGAGTTTTATCTTAAAATGGTATGAGTTAGTTTATCCTAAAAAAGTAATAACTGTTGATGTGGTTGATGAGTAGCATGGAATATCCATTTACATGCATCTGGGAGACTTTAATCCTAATCAACCACTTGAGTCCAATGATAAGATCTCAATACTCTACCATGTTATCAGTATATCCTTATCATAATATGAATTATTATAGAAGTAAACCTTGTATTATAGTGATAAAGACATACCCAAGGACCATCCTACTGATTTTTGGGTTGTTGATCCTTCTCCCAATCGGGCTCCAGGGGGCACCATCAAAGTGAATCTACTAACACGGTGCAACCTAATCAATAGAGATAATAGCCTCATCCAGGATGTTGAAATCTAGATTATTTTCTTCAAGTGTCATATGTGTGGAAAATAAATCGTCCATTTCTTAGCCCTTGATAGAATTCTGCTGAATGAACCTGATATTGAATAGCTATAGAATTATTATCCAACATTCCAATCATCCAAAAATCATGGTGATTTAGAATGTACTTCAGTTAATTGATATGGGATATCAGTTAAATATTTTGATGATATAGGTACTATCACAATTTTAAAACCATGGAAACCAAAGCAAGGAATCTATTCTCAATGAGAGAATACCAAGTCTTTGTATTGAGTAGCATGTTTTTGAGATAGTATAGTATATTCTCCCTTCTCTCATTATTCTTTTGATCTTAGAGGGAACCTAGGGACTATTATATGTAATTCATGTAAAGAACCAGAGGCTTTCCTAAAACAAGTGTCATCTAAATATAAGTAATTAGTAGATACTTCTTGATGTCCTCGAATGTGATCTAACATTATTTACCCCACTGATAAGAGGTTCCTTTATTTATGACCCTTGAAAATATATTACACTTTCCTGTTATATTTTCGATGAATCATCGGATGTAGGAATAGTATCCCTAGAGGCCCTATAACTCCAAATGTTTATTTGAAGAAGATATTTCGATATTAGCCTTAATCTTCACTGGATTGATTTTGATGCCTCTACACCTAATAATGAATCTGAAGAATTTCAAAGAGGTGACCCCAAATGCACACATAAATGGATTCATCTTCAAGTGATGGGAGTGAGTAAATTGAAAAATTTATTAAGATCCTTGAGATTTCTTATTTTTTGAATTATTTGACCCCCAATTAACTAATATAGTATTCCACTAATTTTCAAAGGAGTGGCTTGAAGATTTGGTGCATGGAATGCTGATAGGTGGTCCTGATGTCCATCAAATCAAACAATGTCACTTAGTAAAAAAATGTTCCTAGATGTTCTCTAAAATAATTATCTTCTTCTTCATTAGGTTCCATCCATATTTGATTAACACATAAGTACCCATCCATGAAGGAAAGGTCCTGAAAAATTACAGTTGTTTCGACTAGAATCTATGTCATTGGAAGTGGAAAATTATCCTTTTAGAAGTGGTAGTTGAGTTCCCATAAGTCAATATAGGCCCTTAAATGTCTGTTCTTTTTTTTAATAGGACAATGTTGGCTAGCCACATATGTTACTAGACTTCCTTAGTGATTTTTTCTTAAATGATCTTGTCAACATCAACCCCAACTAAAACACCATGGGAGGGGAGCATCTTCATATGAACTTGTTTGGAACCATGGTGGACCATTGGGAGGACAATGTGGTGAAAAAAATCTAGGGGTTGAGCTCTATAATTTTCTTATAGTCCCTGGTGAACACATCATGATGCTACTTTATAAAATTACACATATCATTGCTTCTCATCCAGGTACAAGACTGAATTAATCAGTATTGTCCTTAGATATTTCTCAGTAATGAGGTTCATTTAAGTCAATTAATCGATAGTGGTGGAGACACCATCCTAAAATGAAGTAGGTAATAATCCAAATTATATTCATCATTAGAAACATGAGGATCAAAGTAATGAGAAGACTCACCGGGAGATGGATACCATAGATTAGAATAACCATCTACTTAAATAGAATTTGGATCCTCAATGAGGGATTCTTTTTCTCTAGAGACCAGGGATAAAAAATTATTATTAGCCAATATTATGTGGTTTTTAATGGAAATATACACCTTTAAAGTCAAAATAGTGATTAATTTTCAACCTCCTTTGAGCCAACCCTACTCTCTATAAGTTATGGTGCTATAATGGGTTAGTAACTAGGGGTAGGATCTCTTAGTACATAATTGAAGTAGGGATTGTCAGCATTAATTGTTACCATCCTATATAAGAATAAAATATAATCTATAATCATTAATTCTTCTTGGGAACTATGAAATTTCATACAATATCCAAGGTTGTTGGCTTAAGCTAGTGGATTAGAAGGGAAAATCTATCTTTAAAATCTACCCAAGGATCTACTGAGGTGTTTTTAAAATCATTGGGGGCATTGATAATACTGACCCCATCGGTCTATATCCACTTCCTCTCTCTTTTTTAAAACCCAACATCTAGGTAGTGGGTGTTATAAGAGTTTAATTGAGTTTCATCACCATTGAGTACCCAATTATACCATTGAGGGAGTATTTAAGGCACTTGTGTTATAAAGAGGGGGATACCACAAGAATATGAAGTTAAGTCTATTATAATAAGTAATTTAAGGAAGTATTCTATGATAAAAACATGAATTTGATGTATTCTATCAATTCAATTAATTCCTTCCCCATTAGAATATTTCCACATAGATTATACAAAATTTTTTCATTCCCCTAAATTTCCAGGTTGGTGGGGGTCATATCTGCTTCTATGAGCCCTAGAATATAGAGAAAATGGGTTTGTATAAGATTGATCCTAGATCTATTATGCACCATGGAAATGTAGTTTTATATGTAATTTAACTATAATATGAAACAAAATGGGAATATGTTCCCCTGAATAGTGGCACTATTATCTTTTTCAGAGAAAGAGATGATTGCATGGCATTTATCCTGCTTGGCCTCCTATACAAGATAGGATTCAGTGGTAGCTACCTTGGTATCAAACTAGAGAGGGATATTAAAGTCCATTATTAGAACCACATACAGATATTTTGATAGGAGGAGTTTATAAAGGATTGATAGATTATTTGGTATACTGGAAAGGTGCTTCGTCACTTCATACTTTTGGGAAAGGGGTATATTTCTACCCGTTAAAGGTTTCTCATTAATGGGAAGCATGGTGGGAATTCTTTTTTGAGGAACAAGGTCCTATATAGTTATTTTTTTGTTCCTTTTTTTATTATATGACTTATTCCAAGCACTAGACTATCGAGATCAGGCTCTAGTCAACCATGGATTAGTGCTAATATATTGTGGTTAAGCCACACGATCAACCAATATACTCAGTTGTGGTGGTATACCCAATGAAATGACCTATGAGGTTTATTCCTACTGAACCCTTGATAGGATTCATGTCTAGTTTTAGTGGAATGAACTATCCTCTCTGTAGTACTAGCTCATTCATATTTCTTTCTAGTATGGTACATTCCCTTCCTTCGATGATGTCAGCTAGAGGTTCATGATGATCCTTCCTTGTATTCCTCATCAAAGGGAACTATACAACAATCCACTATCCTGAAAATATTGATAGAGGCATACTCCTATTCTTCATCAATGAAATATTATATGATACGATAGATTATGTAGGATTATCTCAATTTTGAGAGCATGAAGTCACAAAGGGTGAAAGCTGGTTTTGTCACTGGTGATAAACTCTAATTTCCCTAACATCGTTGGCACATATTATGTTAAGAATTAGAAGGTAGTGATGTTGATGAGGTAAATAAAGATGACCTAGTAAACATAAGAGGTATCAATCAACTCAATCGGTCATGGATGATTTCTGGGGCCTGAGTAACTATATGGCAAGCCATCCACTCATTATACTTCCATGTGCCTTGGTCAGGAACTTGCTTCCATTCATCAGAGTCGACAAGAGGTTCCTTGTCCAGGATCTTCCTGAACCTTTTCTGACATCTTCTAAGGAAGGGAAAGTGAAATACTAGAAATAAATATGTATGAGATAGTACTACATAGAGGATAGTTCAGGCTACTAAAACTAGACATCAAGCCTCTCTTAGAGTTCAGTAGGAATAGACCTCACAGGTTATTTCATTGGGTACACCCCCACAACCAAGTATATTGGTTGATCGTGTGCCTTGACCATTATATATTAAAACTAATCCATGGTTTACTAGAGCCTAATCTCAGTATTCTAGTGCTTGGAATAAGTCATCTAATCAAAAAAAGAACAAAAAATAACCATATAGGCCCTTGTTCCTCAAAAAACAATTTCTACTATGCTTCCCATTAAAGAGGCATACTCCTATTCTTCACCAATTAAATATTATTTGATACGATAGATTATGTAGGATTATATCAATTTAGAGGGTATGAAGTCACAAATATTGAAAGCTGGTTTTTTCAGTGGTGATAAACTTTTATTTCACTAACATCATTGGAACATACTATTTTGAGAATTAGAAGGTTGTGATATTGATGAGGTAAATAGAGATGACTTAGTAGACATAGGAGTTTTAAATCAAATCAATCAGGCATAGATGATTTATTGTGCCTGACTGGCCATACTACAATCCATCCACTCATTATACTTCTATGTTTCGTTGCCAGTAACCAGCTTCCATTCATCGAAGTCTTTTTCTTCACCATCAGGGGTAGAAAAGAAATATTTAACCTACATTGGGACATCATCCAACATGAAAAATCCATAGTATACCTAGTTCTGGATATATTCTTTAAAAATCATTCTTTTATGTTGTGTCCACAGACCATGTGGTACCAGAAATAGATATCATGATTTATCAACCTCACCTCTTGTAGTCTCTTAGATTCTAGTAACTTTAGGATGTTCTTTTCAAGCACACAGATGAAATACCTAGGTATATACTCGTCTGTGAAGGTTTATACCTTTTTATTCTATTCATTTAAGGTAATACTATGTATCTATCCTTGATGGGGGAATTGTCAAGATTTCTCATGAAGAGGTTGGACCTTCCAAGGATTGTCCTATGAATGTACCTAAATGAATATGGGTTGTGGGTCCTAAGCCTATACAATGTTGGATATTTATTCTATCATAGGAAACCACACATGAGATAGAATATTTAATGGGTGTAACCACTTCTTATTCCACTAAAAGTCTTCTTTCGGATTTTAAACTCTCTCGGTGAATTCCTAAAATCTTCTGGGATATCTTGAGGAGATGAGCGTAGAAACAATCTCATCTCAGAAATTCTCCAAGCACATACTGAATTGTCATTCCTAATAAAAATACTCTTCAAAGGAGTATTTTATCCCCATCCATTAGGAAATTAAATTATAAAATCTCTTTCTGACACTCTTATTTCATTTGAAGTGGTCAATAGTGCTTGTTTTTCATAGGGTGGAGAAAAAAACATAGAGAAACTACTTAAAAAGATATTCCTAATCCAAAATAGATCTCTATGATAACTAGTTATATAGAAAAAAGTGGGTCCCTCCAGCGTTTGGATGAAACACTAAACCCTGTAAGATTCCATTTTCTCTAGAGTTCCCATCATCAAATTGCATTGTGGTTCAAAGTTAGTCAGATGCTACAGCAGAACACCCATCCCATTAAATTGGTTGAAGATATGATTACCAAACTCTAGGGTTAAAAAATCACGATCCACTCATTCCATATATAGATTACCCTTATGAGGGACTAAATATTTTTGCATCTCTAAAGCCACAAGGTAAGTAGTGATAGCAGCTATCACATCATCAGAGTGAGGGTTAGTAGTAACTAGTGATTTTACCGGCCTAATGGATCAAGAGTTGAGGAAATCAAGTTCCAATGGTGGAAAATTTTGATTCTCAATCAGTGTAGGTGGGTTATATATTTTTTGTTTTTAAGATCCTACATCCTCTACCCAAATTGGGTGTGTGGGACTACATTCCTCTAACATGGGAATCTAGACAAGAAGGACCAGATATTTAGTTATAGGAGGGGAAGGTCCCCTTATGAATTATCTCTCTCTAGGAACTACTCAGTTATAATTTTGGTGTTAATCCTATTTTTTACCTCAATATCTTAGAGAAAAAAAATTAGTGTAGCATTCGTTTTAGCTTTTGGCATTACCCCAAACGATCCAAAAGGCTCATCAATTCTCTTCCACTTGTCAATATGTCGATGAAAAGGTAGTATCAACTCAGTGGAGGGACTCTAGATGCCCATTTTTTATCTCCCCTCACATGTTTTGTTCACCTATAAAAATATTTTCCTATTATTTCATCTTCCATTAAGGGTAATTCTCTATATAATTATTTATTTCATCATCAAAATTTATATGATCATCTAGGGGATTGATCATGATGACATTTATGGTGGTGGTGGTTGCAGGTTAACTTTCATCATCATCATGAACATGATTTGAACGGTGTTGTTGTCTCTGTGAAGAGGACTAAATTAAAGAGAAATATACTTCCCCAATCCCCAAAAATTAATATGGTGTTACCCCTCTTGCAATAACTATTGAATCATAATTAGGATTCGGACGTAGGTCCGTTGGAATCTTTAGAGGTAACCATATGAGTCGGGGCACTAAGCCACAGGTAGTGTTGCAAAATCAACCTTCTAGAACTACTAGTGGAATGGATATAGATGTTTATATATTCCTTTATAAGATAGCTAGTGATCTTAGAGGTGGTTGAATATCACCCAAACATTTTTTTGGAGGAACACTACATGGTGCAAAGAAATGAACTCTAGGATGGTGAAGTATAGGGTGGAAGGTAGCCAAAAAATGACTGGTATCTCATCTATGGATAGAACCTCCAATAATAATTCCCCATGTTCATTTTTTGTAAGGTAAATCATGTTCTTGATCACCCCATGATATGATAGATGATGGTCCAGAAGTTTTACATGGTAATGATGCAAACCTAGTCTATTATTTCTTTTCTAGAAGAGAGGTGTCACATGGGTCAGTATTCCTTAGAATAATAGAGTATATTCCAAAGGTTGGGAAAATTTTATATTCAAATCCATATAAGAAAGGGTATCTATGGAATCATATTGATTAAGAATGTTTTCATGTCCCTATGGCCAAGTATATTTCACACCTTCATCTGACAGTGCCAATCCAGACTCTAACATCTCATCTGCCACCAAGGTGTTGGTAGAGGTGGAGAGGAGTAAAGATAATGGAGGTAGGGATGGTTTCATGGATATTCACTGGAAGGAATCCAATACATCCTATATATGAAGGTACTTATAAAGAGATCTAGAAACCTTATGGATCTCGGCCTCATGGACAGTCAGTTTTAACTAATGGGATCCTTCCCCTAGATATGATGGTTGGTGTGGTGGAATCTCTATTGAGTCTCTCATCTCATCAAAACCCAATAGGCCAATGGTGATGTGTCAATTTCCTCGTTCCTATCTCTAATGACATGATAGTTCCCTAAGTGAAAGCCCCTTGAGGGTCATGAGGATTTGTTCCATGTATTATATGGTTGAAACCATGAATAGATCCCCCATAATGTTTGTCTATTCTTCAAACCCGTCATGGATCTTCAGGGAAAGATAATTTTTTTCATGGGTAGGAACTCCATGGTGGATGATGATATTGTAGGGATAACCACCATGGTGGAATTACTTTTCATATGATAGACTATGATTATTTTGGGTGGTTCCCATGATGAGGAGAATCTACCTAAAATTCCTCAAATGTGGTGGGTGTCTTGATCCAAATTATGAAAAGAAATTACCTAAATAAATGGTCTTGAGGAAATGAGGTGGTGCACTGATGGTGGAAGGGGACACTTGAGCTGTTAGAGAGCCCTCCTGTCTAGCAGGGCTAGCAGCCTACCCATGATTTCTGCACTGGGTAGTTTAGACTCAGACAAGTTGATTAGGGATAGAATCATCAAACTCATCTCCCCATAGGACCTCTCAAAATTATAGGCATGGACGAGTGTGATCTCTCTAAGTATACTTCTAGATAATAGTCACATTATGCATGAACTGGGTGACCCCAACCTCCTCAATATAGGAGAGTAAGTTGTTCAATGGTTTTGAGGATATATTAACAAAATAATTTTCTTTTTAAATATGGGGGGAGATTTTTCCTCTATTTTTCAATTGGGGGTGATAGTGTTGGGATGGTTTTGTGGATTCCAGGTCTTATTGGGCCATGTACCTAGTCTAGATGACCCCTTTTTGTTCGTAGTGATGAATATGATCATTAATCACCCTCCACTGGATGAGTTTTGAAGGATTGATGTGGTAAGGGTTCCTAGTAGCCATGTAAGTATTGGTAATCATGGTATGTGGGTAGTTTTGTAGGGTTTTCACATATTGGTCCTCGTAACCCCATTCTTGTTTGCGCTGGGTCATCAAGCATTACTCATATCTTTTTTTTCTTACAGGATATACGAGGTCAGCCATTGATACATGTCTTATGAAGCTCATTCCCAACATGGACAATTTTATTCATCTTCTATTAGGTGGAGTAGGGATTCATGTCGAAAATTCTTATAATTATAGATGCCCATCGCTTATCGTTTACCCCCAGTTGTAGTAGAAGACATTTATTCACATTGGGGTCACAATTTTTTTTACACTTCTCTCAAAGCATGAATGATGGGAATATTCCATAAATCCATATATTTATATATGATATATATGTGTGTGATATATATATATATATTGTAAATATCATATTGCCTGAAAATTGTGAATTTCATTCCCATGCATTTTACGATTGTGGCATAATTGATAAACTATTCTCAAATATTATTCTCCCATATTAGCTATCGTTTATTATATCATTTTAAATGATGAAATTTTTGGGAGTTTTATTTATGTATTTTATACGTGAACTGGATGTAGCATCATTTACTCATGTGTTTATAGTGCATAGGTAAATGATACATCCTAAGGGTTATCCTTGTGGATTTATATATCACTTCCATTAGATGGTAGTGTGTGGATGTGCTTGCTTGAGGATTTTCCAAAACATTTTATAACTAGTTTCCCTAGTCATTCATACACCTTTACATATTGGGGTACTAGAATACTATGGATAGAAGATAGATCATTATTGAATGTCAAGTGATTCCGTGTAGCCCATAGATACATTGTGAAGGTGGGATGTTTATGTTTTATAATAATGTGATCTTTATAAAATGCATATGAAGATGAGTATCAATGGCTGATGAGGCTTCTTTAGTTTATAGTATACTATATTTATAGTGTTCTTAATTTCTATTATTTACCATGAGTTTCATATTTCATTCATGGAGATCCTCAAACAACAGTTTTTTATTGCTTCCAATACTTCAGATAAATATTTTTATAATTCTTTAAAACCCTTTAGTGGTATCAAAGTTATCTATGTTTAAGATTTGTGAAACTTGTGATGAAATAAAGAAGAGAATCAATAAATATATCACTTCCATGTATATATAAATTCAATTTCATGAAAAGAGTTTACATATACATTGTTGGGATATGTGAAGGTAACCAAGCCCTTAACCTTGTGAAATTGAGAAGTGAAAGGGTAAACAAAGACTTACCCTTATATAGATCAGTCTACTAAAGTATCACCTAATTTAAACCCTATGAAAAATTCTATTACGTATGGGTAATAATGTTTTTAAAAGGTCTACATAAGGGTAAGTTACCTACTAACTTCTCTACATAACGGTAAATAAGTTTTTCTCAAATCCATGTAAAGGTAATCATCCACTTACCCTTATAAAAAAATAGAGCAATGTAAATGACATAACCTTACATAGAAGGTATGCATAAGGGTAGCCACTTTTTTTAACTTTATGCAAATTGATTTTTTGAAGGTATTACCCTTACTCAGTGATACCTGGAGGCCTTGTAAGGGTAAATTGAACTTTAACTGTAACATCCTTGGTAAATAAAGAATATGACATTTTTAATATTTATTAATATTTTTCAATTAAATTTTAATGTTACTTTAAAGGGTATTCTATGTTCGATGTTGTGCCTGATACGCAACAATGGGTTTCATTGAAAACTTATGTTTGCTTACAACATTGAGTTATACCGACAAATAATAAAATAATATTATTAATTTAAATGGTAGTCAACATCTAACTGTTGTATTGGTGGGAATAATTAGAACTAAATAAAATATGATTATATATGTTTGTTAAAAAATTTTACATTTATCTAATAAATTTTATAGGTTTAAAATATGAATCAATCCAATTTTAAGCATAAATACTACAATAATAATTAAAATTTCGATTTACCGCTTTTTAATAGGTAACCCATTTTAAATCTAGTTTTTGTCACTTTTATATATTCTATTTGAAAAAATAAAATTATTATTTATAATTGGAGCATAAAAATTTAATTTGGGTAAATTTTTTGGTATTTTTTTGATAAAGTTCATTATTTAATGAATAGTGAAAATACTGTATTTTAATTCAAAAATGTCTTTTAATCTAATTTATTTATATGGTTAGATAATATTTTTAATTTGTTTTAAAGTGTAAGTAGATTATATTTTTACCATTTAATCCAATTTTTTTCATTGGAAGTAATTTCAATTTTAAATTGGACATAAACAAGTGGCAATCTTTTGATAGTTATTATTTCTTAAAAACATGCTTTTTGTTATAACAACAGGAATTAATTTTAAATTATTTTATACCACTTTTGTGTTTTGAATTTGGAAAATGCATTCCATATTTGGAATTAGGTGGTCCAAATTATCTAAAAAGGTAACTTTTATTTTTAGACATTATGAATATTTACTTCAGTAAATATTTTATTTATCATGGTTAAAGGGTAAATCTAGTAAATAAGGGTAAAAAATAATATTATAATAAAAATAAATTACCATAACACGTGTCCTAATCCTATTTTTTGATACATTTATGACCATGGGCATCCTTGGGTTGATTTAGGGACCCCATAGATCCACTTGGGAGGGATAATGACACTTTATATTAATTGATTTAAAGTAAAGTCATAAATGACATAAACATATATCTTTTTGCAAATCAATTTTTAAATGGGGTTATATAAGTTTTCTCTTGTACAATAAATATTCATTATAAATCTGAAAATATTTCCTACATCATGCTAATTTTTTTATAATTTTTAAAAATCAAATAAATAAAATTATTTATGACACAATAATGATGCAATGTTTACCTCATTAATGAATGATTTAAATATATAAGATTATAAAAATTAAAAAAAATTACAAAAACTATACAATTATTTTTGGATGATTTTATTTCTAATAGGAGTCATATTATCTTCAACTTTAATAATTTTTGGATCTTTAGAAACTGAAAATAATTATATAATAAAATAATATTTTCAAACATTCCTAAAGAGCCCCTCCTCCCCCTTATAAAATGACACCACTTCTAACCCATTACTCATACTTATCATGCCACTTGGCTTGTCCAACCTCTCCCCAATTAAGATCCCTACATCCCTATATTACTCCAACAATACTTCCCCTAGGCATAAGAAAATTCAAGTAAACCTTTTGGTTCAAACCAAAGGGAGTTACCGGATTTAATAGTAACGTCTTCTCTTAAGTTCTTTTCTTTTATTTTACTTCTCAAACCCCCTAAAATCTATTTATGAATTTCTTTTATAGAAACACCAGTATTATCAATATACTAGGTTGTTTTTATGAGAAGTATTAGAACTACAGTTTCACACACCTCCCTCTAATGGATATGAACATACTGTTTCTGTGGATGGAGAACTACTACCTCACGAAACGATGATTGTTAGAATATATCCAACCACCTCTCATGGTGGCCATTATGATGGAACTTTATTTATGTGATATGTATTATATTTATATTTTCTCTTTACTTCTATATTTTTCATTTTTTTTATACCATTATGGTTTCCATAATGGGTAAATACAATAATTTCATTTGAGGAAGTGCGGACTACCACCCCCTCAAAGTGATATGACTTGTTCATGCCATATGTGGGATATATAAAGGATGGAGTTAATGAAATTATATATGATATTATACTGGAATTATAATATACCTAGGTATCATTAATTTTTAAATCCATTAAAATATGATATATAAATGAAAGTAGCATTCATTCGTACGTACGGCTTACCATCTCCATGAATGATGCATTTCATTCCTTATCTCCAAATGTAATGTACTATTATAAATACATATATATATACTGGATATATATGATATATATGTTATTTAAATCATTAATATGATTCTTTAGATAATATAATTTTTACCACATGGACAATTTGTAATTATAACAAGTTCATTTTTTACTCAAGTTCGGAACGTTGACAAAATGTCTGATATGAACTCAAATAATTAACCAATTGTTATAGAAAGATAATAAGTGATATAAAAGGAATAATAAAACTTGAAATAGGATCTTAATATGGTATAAATTAACTTAATTTTATTATTCAGTAATAACAAATAACATACAAGACAAGTCAGACTTGAGGTAAGGGGTTTTCATCTCACTTTTTATTCCCATGAGATTCATGAAATATTTTCCACTATTTCCTTTTGTGTGGTGTATGTACCGCCTATGAGTGTATTCATCATGTAATATACTTTAATTTATGGGTATTTAAATCATCATTTTATGATCCTTCTTTCATGGGGTGTATGTTTCATAAGTTACCAAATCGGTAAGGGAATTTCTAATTTCAATTCCCACTCATTGGGGTTTACACATTCTTTATTGATTATTTTACTCCAAGATTATATGTGTAATCACTATTTATTTATTTATATTATAATTTACACTCCTCTTTGTGTGGATATACTTTTTATACACATAATAACTCCATTTATATTTTCTCAAGTCATTGATAGGAACTTGATAAGGGTAATCTTAACTCAATTTCCATTTATTGAGTAAAACATCCAATTCATTGGTTTTGTTTTGAAAATAACATGTGTGAATATACTCTGATTGATTTACACTGAATATAAAATCATATTGAGTGTATTTATATTTGTCACACATAATTATGTAATTGATTTATTCTTAATCAAAGGATACCATCTTTATAAGGGATTTCATCTCAATTTATATTCCATTGAGACTTATTTGTGTTATGCACCAATTCAATTTTATATGGTGTATATACTACCCTTTTAAATATTATGTCATGAATATCCTTATTCTCATGAAATTATAAGTTTTGTTTTATTTTATTCTTTAATTATGTTTTGTCATGTTTTTCTCAAGTTTTATGAGACTATTTAACTAAAACATCATTTTAAAAGCTTTAAAGATTTATTCTTATAAATATTTCTCATTAATGTCCATGTTTTCAAATTGGTTTTAAGGATTTATTTATATGGACAATAATGTTTTAAAATTTTAATATCTTTAAAATTTTCAAAGTGGTATGGGACACTTTGATTCAAAAATATCTTTATTAAATGTTTTAAATGGTTTTGAAAATGGTTTTGATAAAGCATTGATTTTGTCAATATCTTGAAATGATATATAGTGATTTCAAGGTGGAAATGTTATCCTTCCTTCATGATTGTTTTGTGTGTTATGATTTATAATGGTACTTGGAAATTTTACGGGTGGTTACATGATAAACCAAATGATTTTTTTGTGTTGTGATAAACCAGTATGGGTGTTTACATTATAACCGCCAATGCATTGGGTATGGAAATCGGTTGTATGGCTATTCCATTTAGTGATGTGTTTGGAAGTCGGTTGTATGGGTATTACATTTAGTGATATGAGTGGAAGTCGACTATATGGTTATTCCATCTAAGTATGTTTATATCCCAAGTTACCTTTATATGTTATATGTGCTTTCTATGGGTTTTATGGTAATATTTTGATTGTAAAAGGGTAAACAGTGATCTCTTATTCAGTGAAGAGTATTTACTACTTCATAAAGGTGAAAAGTATTACTTATGATAAAGTATTCACGGTTTACTTGTTATTTTGAAAAACTAATAGTTTTCATTTTTTGTGTATCCCTTACCGATATTTTTTTCTCATCCCATGTTTTTGAAATGTTTTTCACAAGACATAAAGTGGAATAAGGTCAAGGATGGGGTCAAGGAAAAGTCATGTTTTCTAAAACATGGAACTAGACATGATTCTTTTTAAGATTTTTTATTTTATGAAAAAAATGGATACTGAGTAGTAGTGTCTACATGTAATATTCAAGTTGATATGTAATAGTTATGGCCTAATTCTCTAAAACTATAAACTTGAAAAGATCATCAATGTGAATTATTAACTTAATTCAAGATTATGTAATGTTTAAGGCTCGGGACTTATAGTTGGTATCAAAGGTCAATTTAAAAAACTTTAGGGATTAGGAGTTTTCGTTAAACACATGGTTAGTCCCTATATCTATTATTTTAGTTAAATACTTGTTTTATAACTTTTTTAGATCAAGGAAATCCTATTACAAATGGAAGGAGGATGATCTCAAACAATATTCTTATCTCTTCCTAATGAAATGATTGCAATAATTATTTCAATGTCATGTTCAGTTGATTGTGAAACTTTTTTGAGCATACAACTCACTTGAAAGCAGTTGTTTGAGATGTCAAACACCTCCATTATACCTTGATATCATCATGGATCATGGGTTGTATTTAATCAAATACTATTTTCTCAATATTCTCATGTTTTCAAAAAAGGTAAATATTATCAAGGCATTTTCAAATATTTTACTTTATCACAATATTTTGAAGCATAATATGATTTTGAAAAAGGTGTGGAAGAAGGAGACCCTTGCACAGGCTATTTATATTTTCTTTTACAATATAGACTCTCAGCGCATACATATGGTATTTTAAAAGGAACATTGATTGAAAGTTTCAACTCAAACTCAGTCCGACTGTTTTATAAAAATCATGTTTTATCATATGTTTTGAAATTATATGTCTTATAAGATTATTTTCCAAAACTATTTTTCTGCGAACACCCATATGGCCCATGTTGTGCAAGGTGTATTTGGATGAAGGAAGAAAATTATTTTGAAGGATCTCTAAATCACTGTTGCAATGTATGGACCTTCTACCTATGTGAACTAGATGATTATGGAACTATATGGAAACTGTAACACCTTGATATTTTATGAGAATTGTTCTTTTTAATTTCTTTGATGTATTTTTTTGTACGCTTCACCAATATTTTCTTGCACTATACGCAACACCATATTAGCATGTAGTATACGCAACACTATTCTTGGCTTGTGATGCACAAAATTTCAAGTTCTTTCAAATACAATTAATTTTAAACAACACTAAATATAGATTTTGATCAATGTATAATTGAACTATATTTTGAGTATGTTATATGCAACACCAAAGGAAGATTTTCCTACACGCAACCCTGACTTGGCTTGCATTACATGCAAGAGCGACCTTCCTCAATAGTGTGTGTTGTACGCAATACTAAGTTTCACTAAACAACGATATATTGTTATAATATTATTATGAACTAGCTGTTATGAATAGTATTAACCGCATTTTGAATTTTATAACATTATAGTTCATCTTACACATTTTCTGGAATGTGGTATGAGAACAAAATCAATTTTTTGAATAAAAGAAGTATTTTTCAAAAAATGCAGTTTTATCAACTTTTGATGGTGCACCCACATTAAATATAGTTTTTGACACATTTATAAGTTCAATTTGAAGAAAAAAATTATTTTTTTAAGGATATAAAAATTTACTTTGGATACGTTTTTAATATTTTTCTGTTAACTTTCATATTTTGATGAATAGTAAAAATACGCTAAATTTTAATTAAAAAAAACTTTTTTCATCGAGATAATTTATATGGTTAAATTATAATATTGAATTGTTTTAAAGTATAAATAGAATATATTTTTACCATTTAATATAATTAAAGTCATTACCATTAATTTTACATTGAATTCATGGGTAAAAACATTTCAATCTTTGACAATGTTTTAACTTTTAAAACATGTTTTCTTAAAAACGGGATTAATTTTAAATTAATTACTGCAACTTCTGTGTTTTGAATTTTGAAAAATGGAATCCATATTTGGATTCATTGGGTAAAATTATGTTAATAGGTTACTTTTATTTTTTTGATGTTATGAATAGTAACTACGGTAATTTTTATTTACTACAGCTAAAGGTAAATCAGGTAATTAAGGGTAAAAATAAGATTATAAAATTACCCTAAGACCTCCCAAAATTATATTGGATGAATATAATTCGACCCATATAATTTAAGGGTCATAATAGATTCATTTCATCGACTATTGACCCTGAAAATGATATAATTATTATTAAAACCAAAGAAAGTGACAACATGTCACTCTCTCATATCTTATAAGTGTAATAATTTTTATTTAGTAATAAACCTCATAAAACTTAGAATATAAATAGTCTCCAGAAATCTAATAAAATTATCTACATCATGAGAATTTATTTATAATTTTTAGGAATTCAATAATTATCATTAGTGATGACACAATAGTGATATATACATTATTTTATTGATTGAAATATCAAATATTAAAATAAATATTATATGAACTAATTAATGTTCTCCAAAAAAAATAGATGAATATGACATGTTATAAGTCTATTAAATATTTTGGTTCGAATATATCCTCTGTGTGGATTTTATTTAATTTCAAATAAATGAATAGTGTCAAAATTGATACTATTGTTATTTTATAAAAATAACATATTATAAAATTGTTTAAAAATCAAAAAAAATATTTATAAATTATAAATTGAAATTTATATGGTCTATAATTTTATAAATTCTCAACTTATGGACAATTCATAACACATAATTAATTATTTATAACAATTTAAAATTTAGAATATTATTACCACAAATAAAATTAAATAGATTAAATAAGGATAAATCAAGTTGATAAGGTTTAAAATAAATTACCAACATGTCTAAATATTATTAGTTGATGATATTACAACCCTATATAATCTAAGATTCAGATTTGATTAATTTTTGGAGGTTTTTAAGTGGGGTTTGAGTTTATTATAAATTAATATTTTAGAAGTTTCTAAAAGTGTCCCTCTCCTCTCTCATAAAAGGGAACCTTCTCCCTCTCCTCCTCACACCATTTTGAGCCTTAAAGCTCAGCCAACCCCTGAAAATTTCTCTTCTCCACTTCCCTAGAAATATACTAGAGGTCTTTTTCTTCTTCAAAGACCAACTTTAGTGCCCTAAGAGGAGGTTTAGAAGAGGCGCGTCGAAGAAGAGGTAATATCCTTTACCGATTCTTTCAATTTCATTTCTTCTTGTACCTCCTCTTATTTTTTTTCATAATAAAGTAAGAACATAAGTATCACTCATATAATGATATGTTATTTTAAATATGAAGCAACCCTATTTCACCTTCTATCCATCCTATGGAAAATTAAATCACTGCGCCTGCGTAGGTACGGAATACCGTCTCCACACCGTGCTATAATCTGTTTTTCCACCACCACCTTACTTGGATGGGTATAATGGTGTAAATAATAACTATATATGGTTATTATAACATGATAATAATTCTGAGATATTATATCATCCACTCTAATTCCATTCAATAATTATGGGAATGATATCATCGCTCGTGCGTACGTACGGATTACCGTCTCCACGCCGTGATGACATTCATTCTCCAATTTAACCATTCAAAAATGATTATAAATTATATATATTAAATGATCATGAAATATATGGAATATTAATGATACTATATTTATTTATATGTTATTTACTTACTTCCATTCAATTTAATAAGGAAACGAAAATAGTGTTCATGCGTACGTACGGCCTACCGTCTCCATGAACGGTGTATTTCATTCCATTTATCGATCTATTATATATATGTATATTATGAATATATTTTATATATAAATCATGTTTTACATTCTGGAAGTAAGTAATCATGATCTAAGTAATCATATGAATAATTACAAGTCAAAACACGGACGATAAATGAAACGATTTTACCCAAAACGCTGCTTTAACATGGAATTGACAAATGAACGGGTAATATAAAGTCTTAAGTGAATCATATATGATATCATAAATATTATTATGGTTCTGTTACAAGTTAATAATATGTTTAAACCCACTATACAGGAGTCTTGGTCACATACATAAGAAATTGGACATAAGGTAAGGGATAATTTTGTAAATCTCATTTTTATCAGAAATTGCTTATACGTAAGTATTTACTGGGGTTATATTTTTCATCCATGTCCGTAAAAAGGTTTTTCATAAAGTGTTTAATATTATTACATGTATTTTTGAAGTCCTTTTTACCCCTCTTTTACTTTTACATTGTTTTATGGAAGGAATCTTTCTTTTGTTTACCATACAAGGAACTTTTTGACTTTTCTGGCAAAAGTACAAGGAGAATGTTTTTTTTAACTTATACGGCATGAACGGATTTTTAGGGTTTTATAACGCCTGATTTTAATGAAGATTAATCTAAAATATTTCATGATTATTTTCAAAAAAATTCTTTTCTTTTAAAATTGAATGGCATTTTGTAAAAAGAAAATGATTTTGAAGAAGAAAGGATATTTTCCTCAAAATTCATTTCAAGAGTTTTGTCAAAACTATTTTCCATCTAAGATGATATTATTTAGTATGATTATGTTTCAAGTATAATGTCTCTATTATTTCCATGGTTTTATTCTTCTTATGATGAAATGATATCAATTTGTTTTATATGTATTATGTTATGATGGGATGATGTTTATGAAACTCATTTTATTCTTTGGGTTATGATGAATGATTTATGTTTATTTTGTGGCACAAGTAAGAATGATTTCATTATGAGATGGGTGGGATATATATCTCCCTCCAATGTATTGGGTAAAGATTTATATCTCATTAGATAGACATGGCTGGAATGGAAAGTGAATCTGGTTCAGCAATACAGGGCTGGAACGACAAGTGAACCCGGTTCAGTAACGGACTTTGTCCACTATGATGGTCTTTCCAACAATGCATTGGCTACTATAGAAATCATAACATGTGCTTAATTTTTTTCCACAATTACATGTTTTATTCACATGATATTTTATCATAATTAATGTTCCTTTATGATCTATGCCTTATGTACTACCAAGATTTATGTCATTGCTTATGTTCATGTTTTTATGTTCAAATGTTTATGGATTGTTTTTATGTTCTCTATGTTTAACCTTACTGAGCATTTGAGCTCACCCTTTTTATGTTTTCTTTTCCCTAGGATATAAATAAAGGTTTTAGATAAGAAAAAAAAGGGGAAGATATTTATGGGAGATGTTTAAGATCTTTTACCATGATAAGAAGATTATGTTCTGAGTTTCCAAAGACACTAAACTAATACGGTCTTTGGGCATCTGTTTTTGTAATGTATTAAGTATTCTGAAAAAGTAATGTAATGTATATGTACTTCAAGTATAGGTCTCTACAGAAACCATGATCAAGGTATTATGTTCATTCTTTTGGGAGTATTTTTATTTTATCATATAGAGGTGAAAAAAATGACAATATATAAGATGTTGAGGAATTAATGTATTGGAATGAAAATAAAAGGTATAAGAAAACCTTTGATGATAAAACATGTTAGGGTTAATTTTAAATTTTATAAAAAGGACTACTTGTATGATGGGTGACAACCCATTGCATCCGAAAAGGTCGTAAGAATCGAACCCCCAACCAAAGGGTGACCAGGTCGCATTGCCTACTACTAGCCTACGTGAAGTCCTTGGTTATAATTACTTATTATTTTTAGTTAAATGATTTTATAGATCATGAATAAGTTCATTTTGGGAACTTATGTTTTTTAAAATGGATATCCTAAATATATGAAAATGATTTTTTGATTAAGTGATAAAGGTTATTTTAAAATATGTTCTCTATTTTGGGGAAAAACTATATACCTATGGAAAAGAGAGTACATTGGGATTTCAATTGAGGAGTAATGGTGGAATTTAATTTTGGAACAATATATGTTTTTATTGTGGAATTATAATCATTTAGGGTTATTTAAGTAAATGATTAACCTATCATAGATAATATGTGATTATGTTAATTACTTTTCAGTATGAGACTTTAAGAGTAGTCAATATTATTTGGTGATAAATTTTAAGATTTAATGTGGAAGACTATGTGATTAAATCCTTCTGAGTTTTGGGTTTCAATCTTAGTTTGAATTATATTGAAATACTTTAAGGATAATTGTATATTGAATGGTATTTGTTGAACTTTGAATATTATTTGTTCAATTTTGGAGATTAAGAGTAGTATTTATTTTTATAAATGATTATCCTTTTGGGTATTATCAAATCTTGTACTAACATTTTTTGTTTTGGTTGATGTCTAAATATGGGGGAAATATATAGTTCATATTTTGTAGATTATTTGATACTCTAGAAGTTGATTCTAGCACTTTAGGTGTGTCAAAGTCATTTGGAATACTCGTTGTTTGTAGAATACATGAGTTTTTGGTAGTAATCTAGTAATGGATGATAGTCTACATGACAAGTAAGTATGTTTCCTTATAATTTTATTTATGCTCATAAATTAATTCCTCAACTTTAGGAAAATTAACATAAAACAAAAACTTTTTCCGTTAAATTTTCCTACTGGGGAATCAAATACCATTTAACCCATCACAAGTTTGTGATTTTCAGGTGGTTAACTTTCTCCTAATCATGTTTTCTATCACTCTCTATTAGAACTTGACACTTATTTTCTCCTCTATATCCATGTTTTCAAGGAATCCTAGTATGGGTTATCTCGGGTAGCCTTTGTACATATCTTTCTTTCTTTTAAAGTGATAGTTTTATTTACTCTTTTTCCAATGTTGTATTTTCAATGAAGTTTCCAATCCCAATTTTAAAATTATGAGAATGTAATTTCCAAAAGGGGTGAAAGATGTAACATCCTAGGTAAATAAAGAATTTGAAATTTTTCATATTTATTAATATTTGTAAATTAAATATTAATTTTAATTTAAAGGGGATGCTATGTTCGATGGCATACCTGATACGTAACAATGGGTTTCTTTGAAAACTTATGTTTCACACAATGTTGAGTTATACTAAAAAATATTATAATATTATTATTAATTTAAATCGTAGTAAACGCCTAGCCATTGTATTGGTGGGAATAAATATAACTAACTAAAATATGATTATATATGTTTGTTAAATTATTTTACATTTATTCAATAAATTTTAGAGGCTTAAAATGTGAATGAATCCAATTTTAAGCATAAATACTCTAATATTCTTTAAAAGGTTGATTTATTTCTTTTTAAAGGAAAGCCATTTTTAAATCTAGTTTTTTGTAACTTTTATGTGTTCTATTTGATAAAATAAAATTCTTCTTTAGAATAGGATCATCAAAAATTACTTTGGGTAAATTTTTGGTATTTTTCTGGTAAAGTTCATTTTTTAATGAATAGTGAAAAATACTGTATTTTAATTCAAAACTGACTTTTAATCTAATTTATTTATATCATTATATTATCTTTTTAAATGGTTTTAAAGTGTTATTAGATTATTTTTTTCCCATTTAATATAATTTTGGTCATTGGAAGTAATTTCACTTTGAAATTGGACATAAATAAGTGTCAGTCTTTTGATAGTTATTATTTCTTAAAAACAGGTTTTTTGTTTTGACAACAGAAATTAATTTTAAATTAATTTATATTAATTCTATGTTTTGAATTTGAAAAAATGGATTTAATATTTTTAATCTAGAGGTTAAAAATTATTTAAATAGGTAAGTTTTATTTTTATACATTATGAATATTTATTGTAGTAAATATTTTATTTACCATGGTTAAAGGGTAAATCTGATAAATAAGGGTAAAAATTATATTATAATAATACTAAATTACCCTAAAACGTGTCTTAATCCTATTTTTTGATACATTTCTGACCCTGGTCATCATTGGGTAGATTTTGGGACCCCATGGAGCCATCTGAGAGTGATAATGACACTTTATATTAATTGATTTAAAGTAAAGACAAAAATGTCATAAACATATATCTTTTAGTAAATCAATTTTTACATGGGGTTATATAAGTTATATATTCAACTATAAATATTAATTATAAAGATAAACAGATTTCATACATCATGGTATTTTTTTATAATATTTAGATATCAAATAAATAAAATTATTTATGACTCAATAATGATGCAGTGTTTACTTCATTAATGAATGATTTAAATAAATAGCATTATAAATATTAAAAAAATATCCAAAACCTATAAAATTATTATTGGATGATTTTATTTAGAATATTTTTCATATTATAATCTAATTTAATGAGTTTTGGACCTTTAGAAACCAAAAATAATTATATAATAAGATAATATTTTCAAACTTTTCTAATGAGCCCCTCCTCTCCCTTATAAAAGGACACCACTTCTAACCCACTACTCACACTAATCAAACCCCTTGTCTCATAAAAACTCTACCCAATTAAGCTCCCTACATCCCTCTCTTCCTTTTATAAGCCTTCTTTTATGTAAAAGGAAATTCAAGTAAACCTTTTGGTTCAAACCAAAGGGAGTTACCCAATTTAAAGGTAACATCTTCTCTTAAGTTATTTTCTGTTATTTTACATCTCCAACCCCATAAACTACCTTTATTAATTTCTTTTATAGAAAAATTATTGTCCTAAATATACTATGTTTTTTATGAGAATTATTCGAACTACACTTCCACACACCTCTATCTAATGGATACGAATATACTATTTCTGTGGACGGCGAACTACTACCCCACGATACGATGATTGTTCAAATATCTCCAACTACCTATCATGGTGGAAATTATAATGGAAATGTATTTATATGTGATATATATTATATTTAAATTGTCTCTTTACTTCTATATTTTTCATTTATTTCATACCTTTATGGTTTCCATAATGGTTAAATACGATAATTTTATTTTTAGAAGTGCGGACTACCGCCCCCTCAAAGTGATATGACTCGTTCATGACATACGTGGGTTGCATAAAGGATGGTGTTAATGAAATAATATACGATATTATATTTGAAGTATAATATACCTATGTATTATTAATTTTTCAGTCCATTAAAATACAAAATATAAATGAAAGTAGCGTTCATGCGTACGTACGGCTTACCGTCACCATGAACAGTGCATTTCATTCCTTATCTATAAATGTTACATACCATTATAAATACATATATATACTATATATATATAATATATATGAAATTTAAATCATGAATATTATTCTAGAGATAATAGGCTTTTGACCACATAGGCAATTTGTAATTATAACAAGTTCATTTTTTATTCAAGTTCTGAACATCGACAAAATGTCTGATATAAACACAAATAATTAAATAATTGTTATAGAAATATAATAAGTGATATAAAAGAAATAAAAAAACATGAAAAAGGTTATTATGCAAGTATAAGTTAACTTAAGTTCATTATTCAGGAAGAAAAAGGAACATACAAGACAAGTCAGACTTGTAGTAAGGGGTTTTCATCTCACTTTTTATTCTCGTGTGATTCATGCAATATTTGCCACTATTTTCTTTTGTGTGGTGTATGTACTGCCCATGATTTTATTAATTGTTTAATATAATTTAATTTATGGGTATTTAAATCTTCATTGTATGATCCTTCTTTCATGGGGTGTATGTTTCGTAAGTTACCAAATCGGTAAGGGAATTTCTATTTTAAATTTCCACTCATTGGGTTTTACACATAATTAATTGATTATTTTACTACAAGATTATATGTGGAATAACTATTTATTTATTTATGTTTTAATTTCCACTCCTCTTTGTATGGATATACTTTTGAAACACATAATCACTCCATTTATAATTTCTCAAGTCATTGATATGAACTTGATAAGGGTAATCTTAACTCAATTTCCATTCATTGAGTTAAGGTTATTGGTTTTGTTTTTAAAATAACATGTGTAAAGTTCCTATTATTGATTTACACTGAATATACAATCATATTGAGTGTATTTATATTTTTCACACATAATTATGTAATTTATTTATCCTTAATCTAAGGATATCATCTTTATAAGGGATTTCGTCTCAATTTATATTTCATTGAGACTTATTTGTGTTATGAATCAATTCACTTTTATATGGTGTATATACTGCCCTTTGAAATATTATATCATGAATATCTTTATTCTCATAAAATAATAAGTTTTGTTTTATTTTGTTCTTTAATTATGTTTATTCAAGTTTTTCTAAAGTGTTACGAGACTATTTAACGGAAACAACATTTTAAAAGCTTTAAAGATTTATTCTTATAAATATTCCTCATTAATGTCCATGTTTTCAAATTGGTTTTAAGGATTTATTTATATGGACATTAATGTTTTAAAATGTTAATACCTTTAATATTTTCAAAGTGGTATGGGACTCTTTGATTCCAAAATCTCTTTATTAAATGTTTTAAATGGTTTTGAAATTGGTTTTAATAAATCATTGATTACGTCAATATCTAGAAAAGATATATTGTGATTGTAATGTGGAAATTTTATCTTTCCTTCATGATTTTTTTATGTATTATGATTTATAATGGTACTTGGAAATTTGACGGATGGTTATGTTATAAACCAAATGACAGGTGGTGCTGTGATAAACCAGGATGGGTGGTTACGTTATAACCTCCAATGCATTGGGTATGGAAGTTGGTCATATGGCTATTCCATTTAGTGATATGTGTGTAATTCGACTTTATGGCTATTCTATTTAGTGATATTTGTGGAATTAGACCATATGGTTATTCCATCTAAGTATGTTTATGTCCCAAGTTACCTTTATATGTTATGTGTTCTTTCTATGGGTTTTATGGTAATCTTTTGGTTACAAAAGGGTAAGTAGTGATATTTTATTCAGTGAAGAGTATTTACTAATTTATAAAGGTGAAAAGTATTACTTATGATAAAGTATTCATGGTTTACTTGATGTTTTAAAAAACTAATTGTTTTCTTTCTTTTTGTACCCCTTACTGAGCGTTTCTTCTCATCCCATGTTTTTGAAATGTTTTTCACAGGACATGAAGTGGAATAGGGTCAAGGATGGGATCAAGGAAAAGAAATGATTTTTAAAACATGGAACTAGACATGTTTTTTAAGAGTTTTTGTTTTATGAAAAAAAATAGATACTGAGTAGTAGTGTCTACATGTAACATTCAAGTTAATATGTAATAGTTATGTCCTAATTCTCTAAAACTATAAACCTGAAAAGATCCTCAATGTGAATTATTAACTTAATTCAAGATTATGTAAAGTTTAAGGATGGAGCCTTATAGTACCCTTATGTGAAGAGTTCATGTAAGGGTAATATAATTTATACCCATCCATAGCAAGAGGGACAAAGTAATCTACCCTTACGTATACCATCTATATAAGGGTATATGTAATATTATTTTTATACAGCGGTATGGCACAAGGGTCATAGAGTTATGCCCTTATGCAGTGGATTGAGAACCAGTTTACCCATACATAGAATTTATATGTAAGTGTAAATGGAGGATACCATTATATAAGAATTTGTTACTAGGTAAGGGTAACCAAAATAATGTTAAATTTTGTTTTTAACATATTAAATCATTTTAATGGATTATAAAAATCTTATAAATCATTATAAAATATTTTTTAAAATATTTTAATTTATAAAAGCTTTATAAATTAATTAATTATAAATTATTTTTAAATTTTTAAATTTTTATTAGAAAATTTATTTTGAAATATTAATTGCTAAAATTAAAATACCTTTTCCAAAAATTATATTGCATAACTTATGATCTAGAAAAAAAAGTGTTTTTTTATAAATCATAAGTTATAATTTATAATGGGTTATAAATTATGAAATAAGGCCACAATATAAAATGTTTATTTAAATTATGAAATGTACCTAATTAATTTATTTTAACTGTTCAAATTAAAAGGGATTTATTTGGATATTTTTTAATTCACATCAAAAAGTGTTTTTATGTATGATATGATTAATGTTTAAAAAATAAACCAATATATGATTTTTGATTCTGTAAAATTTTAACATAAAATAAATTAGATTATGAATAATTTATAATTCATATAATATCATATATTTAAACATGATATTCCATATATTGATAAATATAAAAAGAGTTCATACTTGAATGAATATAAAATGTTAGTTTTCCTATTTATTAAATGTCAATAATGTTAACTCTAAAATTATAAAAGGGTTTATAATTATATTTTATTTATGAATTGTTCATAAATGTTTATCTCATGTATAAATATTTAAATTTTTTATTCATTTAAATTTTATTCCCTGTTATATTCATGTTTAGTAAATTTTTATGAAATGTGAATACTATATAGAATTTAGTTTAATTGTTAAACATTATATAGGATAAATACTTAATTTACATGTTATAATTGTGTCCATTATGAATTTAGTTTTTCATATACCTTGACCTCAGTTTTTTATTTAAATTATCAACATGGATTTAGTTATTGTATATAGTTTGTACATATTAGGTTTTAAATTTATAATGAATTTGTTTCACTCGTGGATAATGTATCCTCAGGCAGAGAGACATGGGGTTGGACTACCTACATACATGGCGGCTTATGACTTATCTGGGCTGGTGAATGGGATTGGCCATCTATTTCTCTGGGTTTAATCATGTGAATAAATCTGTGACTTTACATGAAGTGTTCAATTACCTTATACATATGATGTATTCCAATATGTATGAATATACTTTACTTATAATTTGGGATGATTAAAAAAAATCTAGTAAGTGTAAGGAGTTACACAATAATATGGTTTGAACATATTGATTAGATAAAGAGAATAGGATTCCAAACTAAATTTCCTAAAGAATGTATATAAGAAAGTGAATGACATGATATAAGATGGTGAGATTAAATACCCTTCAAATACTACGTGTGATATTCCTTCTAAATTTAACTTATCAAGACCTCAATCATTCAATTGAGTTGGTTATACCTTTGTAAAGTGCCCCTAAATTATCTTTTGTAAGGAAAGAATGTAATGGGTGTTATTGAATTATACTTAGGTAGGTTTTAACTTCATAGGGTGCCCATAGGGTTTCCTTTATTAATCTATTTTTGACATTTTATTGAAGGTAAACTTATCTAGAAAACCCTTAAGAAGGATACCAAAGGAATGAAGCTGAGTTTATACATATGATTTATTTGATAAAGGTTTATCCACTCAACTATCTGAGAATCATACATGATATGATTGCGATGATGCTCTACCAAAATTATTAATTGATGAAAGGAATTCCCAATAAGATTCATTTCTTAATAAAATATAGATATTTTCCTACTAATATATAGGATTTAATAAATGGGACATCATTTTAGAGGGATAAAATTTAATAATACCTTATTAAATGGATAATAATACATGATACTCATCTGATAAAAGATTATTTTATAGAGAATATCATCATCATATTCAAGCTAAACATTGTTTTTTAACTAGTTCATGTTTGATCACTCTTTATTAATCATAAAAAAGAGAAATACTCTTTTGAAAACTAAGAAAAAGAGGAAACTCATTACATGAACAGAGGAAATAATTATTTAGACAAGCATGACCCGAAGTACTTAAGAACTTTTCTTAAATCACTAATAATACATATAAAACTTTATTGGGATTCCAATCTTATGATCTACTTACATTAAGTTTTTCCTTTTCAATTATTGGGTACATCAATGATTTTAGACTTGTAGACTCAATATGATTATATATATAAAGATATTAAATATGATTGAATATGTTGATGACTCATTGAGACTAAAGGTATCCTTAAAATAATATTTTTAATAGACATAAATTATATTATTATGATATATGTATGAAATAAACTATATTATTTACAAAAAAAATTAAATAAATAGATGTTCATAAGATGAAAAGAATTTATGCTTGAATATTTTCAGGTAATTGGGAAAAGGATTTGTTGCATTGATAATTTGGATGCTCCAAGCTTGGATAAACTTTCCACAATATGGGTATTATATCATTATTCTCTTGGGAAGATAATGAAAAAAAATTGTTGTTTAAAGGAAATTAGATGTGTATTTTTGATATACATGCATTATGGTTTGTGTGATTCTATAACATCATTTAAGGGGATACTAAAATGGTTTTTTTAGTCAGGAAATTCATACTATTTTCATTTATGGAAATGTTTTTAAAAAGTGAATGAATTAAATAAAAGTTTACCTAATATTCTCAAAAGTTTTGAGAATAGATGATATGGACATATGATGTTTGGATTCCAGTACTATATTTATTGTAAAAGTTGTTAAAGTTTTATACTGGTAGATGAAAAGTTGGTTTAAAAGTTTAAAAATGTTTCCTCAATAATCCAATCAAGTTTATTAAAACCAAGGTTTTATAAAAAGGAATAGTAATAATTTAATATGATTATATTATCTAAAATATACCTAGAGATGTTTATGAAACTCCATGGAATTTCTATGTCAAGATTTAATGTTATATAAATTAATTTTTTTTGTAGGGTATGTGATAGTGAATGTATAATTTACAAAAAACTATAAATATATAGGATTTCAAAATCAAGGGAACAATTTTATCATCTTGTATTTTATATTCATGAAAGAAAGAGTTATATCAATTGAACTTAAAAGGAATGTTCAAGATCATATGAATCTAAGTAACATATACGTATCTGTATCTCATTTCTCATATCTCATAAGAGAAGCTTTCTTCCTACAAGGATTTGTTGTGGACGAGTATGATATGATTAATTGCATACCATCATTTATGATTCATTAATTTTTATAAATTATTTTGAGAACAAGATATGAATTAAAGTGATTATGGAGGATGAATTCATTTATCCAATCATTTTTTAAAATAACTGAGAATGTGTTCCTATCACCCATCAATGGTATATTTTAATAAAGTTTCATTTTTTTTAAATGTTCCAAACACATAGAATACCATATATGATATTAAAATTATTGTTTGTTTGTTAAATACTCCAATTAAAATGAAATAAATGTTATTTCATAACATAAAAGGGTTTGTGTATCATTTATATATGTTATAAAAATAATATATTTTTTAATAGTCTATTGGGAGTATGTTTTCACTTATAATGAATAAAGGATAAAATCAAAATTAAGTTAAAGTTTTTTCAACTTAATATCCTAAAATATTTGGAATGTGTGATGGTAAATAGAAAAATGTAAAGTGTTACATGTTGTAACCCTCTCTCTTGGATTCCAATGATCACAATCACTCTTATTTTGTTCTAACTTGTTTTCAAGTGTTTTTGTTGATAGGAAAAAGGTTGCCAAGAAGTTGGGCCAAGAAGGACTGAAAGTAGACTCTCTGAGTCTACCGGCCAACCGGTGGATTCCCACCGGCCAGCCGGTGGTCTCTGGCAGAAGCAATGGTTTCTGTCCAGAGCCACCGGTCAGCCGGTGTGAGCTCCCCGGCCAGCCGGTATTGTCACCAGCCAGCCGGTGTCTGACCACCGGCCAGCCGGTAGAACCTGGGCAGAGAGCTTGCTCTCTGTCTGGTCACCGGCCAGCCGGTGGCTCAGGACCGGCCAGCCGGTGGACCACCGGCCAGCTGGTGAGACACCACCGGCCAGCCGGTGGGCCCAGTCAAACTAGCCGTTGGGCTCTGACCAGACTTGTACTTTTCACTCCCAATGGCTCCGAAGGCCTCTCCAACAGCTCCAAAGACCCCCAACGGCCATTTGAGTGTTCCTCTCCTATAAATAGAGGACTAGGAAGCCCCGGAAAAACATAGTAACCCACGGGAACATTTTTCGATCATTTTGCGAACCTCCGGCGCATTCCTTCAAGGATCCCCACTTGCTCCAACTCACTTCCACAACCAAGGAGCACCACCATAGAAGCTTGGGAGCACTCTTCATCATCACCAATCAATCCATTGGCGCCCAAGACTTCTCCTCTTTACGGTTTTTATTGTTTTATCATTTTGAGCATTATTTTGAGTTTGTGCATACAAACCCTTCTTTCTCTCATCCTCCCTTTGTTTGGGTTTTCACACCACCTTCAAGGTGTGAAGAGGTTAGTCAAGTCTTCCCTGTAAAAGACTTGAGTCATAGGTGAGCTAGCCTTCACCTGTAAGAAGACTAGTGGGTTTCTTGCTACAACCAATAAAAAGCAAGCTGTAATAGGTTTCTAGGCTGCCTTAAAGTCTAGTGGGTTTCTTGCTACAACCATTAAAAAGCAAGTTGTCTTATAAATCTCTCAACGGTTGAGTTGGGAGCGGAGACGCAGGCTTGGGATTTAGGCCGAACTCCGTTATCAATTTTGTGTCTTGCCTCTTTTATTTCCGCTGCGCTTTAACTTTTTCTTAAATTGTTAAACTTTTTTAAAAAGGCAATTCACCCCCCCTCTTGCCATCACTCTCTGTCCCAACAATTGGTATCAGAGGGAGTGTTTGTGTAATACCTTAACCGGTTTCAAATTCAAGATCCATTGTGATGGCTTCATCTTCTTTCGCCCCCGAAGGTTATTCATTGGGTCATGCTCCTTTTTTTGATGGAACCGACTATACCTATTGGAAAACCCGCATGTCTACTTTTCTTAGAATTATAGGTTATCCTATTTATAGAATTGTCATGCATGGTTACTCTCTCTCTTCTCCCGATTAATCCAAATGGACTCAAGCCGATATTAAAAATTTCGAGCTTGATGGCAAAGCCATTAACGCTCTTCATTGCGGCCTTGATCGTAATGAATTCAATCGAGTTTCCACATGCACTTCATCTCATGAAATCTGGAAACTTTTGGAGGTTACCCATGAGGGGACCAACAAAGTTAAGGATACTCGATTGGATATGTACCGTCAAGATTTTGAGTCTTTTACCATGCATCCATCTGAAAATATTACTGATATGTTTACTCGCTTTACTGATGTTTGTAATGGGAGAAAGTCTCTTGGAGATGATGTTTCTGCAGAGATTATGGTCAAGAAGATCCTTTGGATCTTACCAAGTTCATGGGCACCGAAAGTCACGGCAATTCAAGAAGCGAAGAATTTAAAAGAAATGCCGGTCGAAGAGCTCATCGGATCCCTCATGACCTATGAGATCACCATGAGGAGGCAAGCTGAAAAGGAAGGAAACTCATCGAAACTCCAAAGAACATCACCTTCAAAGTTCAAAAAGAAGAAAGCTCCTCCTCCTCATCTTCTTCCTCTTCAAGCGGCGATTCAGAAATCGAGAACCTTGCCCGCAAGATGCACAAATTCATGAAGAAGAACAAAAAGAAGAAATCTCGCAAGGCTTGAAAGGAAGAACTCGACGAAAAATTTGAGCCCGAGGTAATATGCTATGGGTGCGGCAAGAAAGGCCATTATAAGCCCGATTTCCCACTCCACAAGACAAGGGCCAAGCAAAAGGAAAAGAAAAAGGCATTCAAGGCCACTTGGAGTGATAGCTCCTCATCCTCCTCCTCCTCAAAAGACAACGGTAAAAAATGTATAATGGCATTTCATGAGGTAACCCCTTCCGACTCCTCTTCCTCTTGTTCTTCCAATTCATTCAATCATTTATCTTACGAGGATCTCCAAAATGCGAGAGATCAATTGGAGGAAGGTTTTCACGAACTTTCTTCCAAATTTATTGCTTTAAAAAAGAAATTCAAAATTCTTTCTTCCGAAAAGGATCAACTTCTCAAAGAGAAGGAAGACTTGTCCCTCAAGATCCAAAACCTTCCCGATGTTGATTCTATGGAATCAACAATCAAGGATTTAAGGAAATCCCTAGCTAAGTTCACCGAAGGTGAACATAACCTTTCGAAGCTCCTTGGTTCCCAATGCATATCTAGAACCACCCAAGGGCTTGGCTATTCCAAGAAAGCTTCCTCTTCCCATGCTCCTACTATTTTTGTAAGGGGGAGCTCCCAATATAAATTTTGAAACTATTGCAAAAAGATCGGGCACTTAATTTGTGAGTGCGACTGCAAAAATGCCCGGTATGGAAGGCCCAAAACCATTTCCTTTAACGATGAATTTCATAGGAGAAGACCCTCCACAAGACAAGTTTGGATTGAAAAATCCCTTTTAGCGAGTCTCTCCGGACCAAAATTTGTCTCGGTTCTAAAATCCTCTCCCCGGTGATTTGTTGTTTTTATTTAGGGGGAGTTAGGATCGTTTAAGCCTTTTTGCGTTTTTCTTTCAAAACTTTCAATTCAAAACATTCAATTCAAAACTTTCAATTTAAAACTTTCAATTCAAATTTCAAAAATTTCAATTGGTTTAAAAACTCTATCTTGTTTTTCAATCCTTTCCTTCAATCAAATTTTATGCCCCATGCTATTTTGATAATCACAAAGGGGGAGATTTCCTTGGTTGTTTGGGGGAGAAATTTTTCTCTCATGCTTTGCTTTACTTTTCAATTTATCCTTTAAAGCATGCCTTTCATTTCAGTCTTTTTCATTGCTTGTTTTGGTGATTGTGATCATCAAAATAGCGGGAGATTTTTGTACCCCTCTCTCTTGGATTTCAATGATCACAATCACTCTTATTTTGTTCTAACTTGTTTTCAAGTGTTTTTGTTGATAGGAAAAAGGTTGCCAAGAAGTTGGGCCAAGAAGGACTGAAAGTAGACTCTCTGAGTCTACCGGCCAACCGGTGGATTCCCACCGGCCAGCCGGTGGTCTCTGGCAGAAGCAATGGTTTCTGTCCAGAGCCACCGGTCAGCCGGTGTGAGCTCCCCGGCCAGCCGGTATTGTCACCAGCCAGCCGGTGTCTGACCACCGGCCAGCCGGTAGAACCTTGGCAAAGAGCTTGCTCTCTGTCTGGTCACCGGCCAGCCGGTGGCTCAGGACCGGCCAGCCGGTGGACCACCGGCCAGCTGGTGAGACACCACCGGCCAGCCGGTGGGCCCAGTCAAACTAGCCGTTGGGCTTTGACCAGACTTGTACTTTTCACTCCCAACGGCTCCGAAGGCCTCTCCAACGGCTCCGAAGACCCCCAACGGCCATTTGAGTGTTCCTCTCCTATAAATAGAGGACTAGGAAGCCTCGGAAAAACATAGTAGCCCACGGGAACATTTTTCGATCATTTGGCGAACCTCCGACGCATTCCTTCAAGGATCCCCACTTGCTCCAACTCACTTCCACAACCAAGGAGCACCACCATAGAAGCTTGGGAGCGCTCTTCATCATCACCAATCAATCCATTGGCGCCCAAGACTTCTCCTCTTTACGGTTTTTATTGTTTTATCATTTTGAGCATTATTTTGAGTTTGTGCATACAAACCCTTCTTTCTCTCATCCTCCCTTTGTTTGGGTTTTCACACCACCTTCAAGGTGTGAAGAGGTTAGTCAAGTCTTCCCTGTAAAAGACTTGAGTCATAGGTGAGATAGCCTTCACCTGTAAGAAGGCTAGTGGGTTTCTTGCTACAACCAATAAAAAGCAAGTTGTAATAGGTTTCTAGGCTGCCTTAAAGTCTAATAGGTTTCTAGATACAACCATTAAAAAGCAAGCTGTCGTATAAATCTCTCAACGGTTGAGTTGGGAGCGGAGACGTAGGCTTGGGATTTAGGCCGAACTCCGTTATCAATTTTGTGTCTTGCCTCTTTTATTTCCGTTGCGCTTTAACTTTTTCTTAAATTGTTAAACTTTTTTGAAAAGGCAATTCACCCCCCCCCCCTCTTGCCATCACTCTTCGTCCCAACATTACATATAGATAGAATTTAGAATGTGGATATCAATATTATTTCTTTTTAAGATAAGGTGATGTTCATTCAATATCATAAAAGAGTTTAGGATATTTGAAAATAATGAATAATGTAAAGAGTTATATTTAGTTATCGTAAAAATTCAATGACACTATTTTTTGAAGGATTATACCAGTAAAAAAGAAAAGTGAATTAAAATTGATATTATAAAAGAGTTTAGGGTATGTCGGTAATTTGAAATGTAAATAGTTATGTTAATTAACATAGTGAAAAGGTTTTCACTTTACCTTAAAATATTTTATGAGGATTAGTTAATAATAATATAAGTATTTATAGTGTTTCAAGGAAAATTTTGATGTAATAGGATTCCAAGGATGATGATGATGAACTTTGAAAGAGTTCTAAGTAGATAGTAGAAGTTGACATCATAAATTTTGATGTTATAAAGTAAGAAGTTTTGATATTTTCAAATATTTTAATAATTAGGAATATGATTCTTAATTCTCACAATTATTCAAATTTTCTTACTTCATAAATGTTTCTAACTTAAGAGTTTAGTGGAAGAGTTTTATTAAATGATCATATAGAGATGTGAGGTGGTCATATAAACATATGACATGGATTACATATGATGTGATGTGTTAGAAAAATGAATAAATTGTAGTAAAAATATGGAATATTTTCTAGTATATCATATATGATATGATAAAATGATGTTTATGTTAGTTTTGTTAAGTATTCTTAAAATAGTTTAAGAACATTAAAATGCTTCATAATTGAAAGGAAATATCTATTTTATCATTCAATCATGTTGGTTACATAAATTTATATATAGATATACATTTTCTAAAGTGAAATGATAATTGAACTCTAAAATTAAGACATTGATTTATCCCTAATAAGTGTTCATCATGTAGTATTATAGATTATCAAAAGATGTTAAGGTTAGCATGATTATGATTCTTATAAATAGATATAGAATATTATAATGATTCTAAAAACAAAGAATAGAATATTATTTGTGTGTTTTGGATGACCAACTAAGTATACCATATTGAGTGTCATATATTGATTTCTTAGGTATTCTAGGGGTGCATAGATCCTATTTGAGTCCCTACTAGATGAGGTTTGTGAGATAATTAGTATAATAAACTTCATACTTTGATACCCTAATTACAAAATTCAATATATAATCTTATCTAATCAAGGAGTGGTTGGGAATTTTGGAAATCAAATCATCAATTGGATCTTAAACAAGATGGGATTTTTCCTCTCATATGATGAGTATGACATCTATGCCCTCAATTAAGGTAGACCATGGGAGTGAATGTCCACATCTATATGTTGTATGTCTATATGGAAGAGGGATGTGTGCTTTAATTATCGATAAGGATGAATGACATGTGGGGTGTTCATTTATTAGTTTATTCTATACTCTAAGAATAGAGATCTGAGGAGTTTTATATATGATATTGGAATATTCCATGTCCTAAGACACTTAATGTTTTGGACAGATGAAAAATATGAGAATGAATGTTTTCATATGACGTGGAATGTTGGACACATGAATACAAATACATGTGTTTGATGGATATCATTATATATCCTTTTACAGACTAATAATCTTTTATTATTTTCTAGAGGCATATATTTTATTACATATATGAATCCAGATATTAATATTTTTTTCAATTTGGTAAAGGCCCATAGGGTTACACTTTGTGTTTGATTAAATGGGGATTGAGTTTGAATTAGAGAGCTACTATAAAAGTGTTTTGGAGTTAATCCAAAAGTGTTTTGGATGGGTATTCACAAGGCTTTAAATATTATGTAATACAAGATGAAGTTAATGATGTATTTACAAAAGTATTTTGGAGGATATCCAGAAGGATGTTTTGGATATAGTTTCATAATTTAATGTATATGATACAATATAAGGTGAAATGCCCCAAAGTCTCTTAGGATTTAGTGATAATGGGATATTGATTGGAATATTCCCTAATCCTTTAATGTATGTATGGTATATATATATATATAAAATATCATATTACATGAAATTTTTTATTTTTATGACCATGAATTTTATTATTATAGAACAAATTATAAACTATTATCATTTACTATTCCCTCATATTTTTTATCATTTATTAAATTGTTTTATGAGATGAAATTGTTGGGACTTTAATTTATGTATTTGATACATGAACTAGTCATAGAATCATTTACTCAAGTGTTTATAATGTGTGAGTAAACTCAATTGTACAAGGTTTATCTATGTGGCTTTATATATCGCTGTTATTAGATGGAGGTGTTAGGATGTGTGTGTGTTAGGGTTGTCCAAAACTCCCTGAAAACCATTTTAAACATCATTATTCCACTTTTTCATATTTGAGAACTAGAATACCATGGAGAGAAGATAAATCTCACTCAAACATTTTGTGATTTTGTATAGCCCATGGGTATACCACAGAGCTATGATGATTATGTTTTACACACATGTACTCTTTATCAATGACATATAAAGATGATGATCAATGGTTGTTTCATCTTATTCAGTGTTAGGTGTGCTATAATTATAGTGTTCTTTATTTCTGAAATTTATTTTTGATTTCATATTTATTTTATAGATATCCATATATAAGGGTTTTTTATTTCTTTCACTCCTAATAAATGTTATTAGAATCCTCTAAAACCCTTCAGTGCATCGGGTGAAATTTTTCTCCAATGGAGTGGTCCGCATCCTTGGGATTTTCAAGGCCTTACCAGTGTGGTCACCCCGCATTCATGCTTTATAAGGGAGGGAGGCCTCTACCACCTCGGATGATGATGTGGATCCTTGGTTAGAATAGGATTATGGGATGTCAGCTCCTCCTTCCATGGATTCCTCTTTGGAGTTCACTGCCCAGTACGGGTCTCTCTCATAGATTTGAGACATGCTTGTGAGTCTCATTCCCAATAATATATTGAATTAAACACCAATTAATTATGCTTCCTTCTATTATGGAAGTCTATATACTTGTGATCAATGTTGATAATGATATTGGAAATATCTAGAAATATATGAACGTTAGATATGTTGGGAATTTTTAAAATCATCTTCTTTAGGAGTCAACAGAATCCTATCGTTGAGGAATCTTAGTTTTAAAACACAAGGCATCTCATTTCTATTACAGAGAAACATATGTTAGGGAAATAATTCATCCAAAACTCATTACCTTATATATCCTATACTTTTCAAATCAGGTGACTCATGTTTATTATGTGTCACATAGGGCATCCAACCCTCATCATGCTTGGAAACTTATTCTTATCACATAAGACTTCCTAGGATCATTGCCTAGGTCATCTCATAATAATCATATGAGGTAGAGATTTTGATGCATCGGGAGGGGTCATGGATTTAAATTATTATGTGGACATGATCACAAGTTTAATATAGTAAGGGGATTTAATAATAGGTTTAATTTATTGTGGGATGTAATAGAAGGTTTAAAGTATTATAGGGATTCCTCTGATATACTCTCTCCACATACTAATATGGATATAGGTTAGAGTCTCATGATGACATTGAGATTTTTTAGAGGCCTAAAGTTTGGGTTAAAAGGGGGTATGTGTGATCCTAGGGGGAGTGATATCACATTGGGGTTGTCGCCTCTCATGGTAAAGACAAATGGATTTTTGGTGATGTTAGGATTGAACCTCAAGTAGGTGTATACCCTATTAGAATATAGGAATCTAATTCCTTGTAGTTTGATTGCACAATTTAAGTCACATGATAGGACTCTCCTATTTAGTGTAATGTCATGCATTAAGGATGCTTCTATCATGAATGGAGAAACAACAAGGTATTTTCTGGGGCATACATGTAGGATCTACCTGGAATATGGGGAATCATCTCAAGACTTTACATGGGGAATCTTATGTTCATCAAATGGGGTATAGATATAGTTTAATTTCATGTTCTTAACACATTTTCATGTTTTTAAACATTATGTAATTTGGATGGTAAGGCTATAATGTTTAAAGTCTTATAGCTTGTATTTCATTGGTTCTTACTCTTAGGGAAGACCATTCTCAATTATGATAGGAGGATATGAGGATGAGGGATCCCACATTCCCTTATAGAAGGGGAAAAAACTAGTTTCACTTGATGATTACAACATTAGGGCTTATGTGTCCACTGTGTAAGTGATTTTGGAAAGAAAAATGCATGTATACTACCCATTTCAAACAAAAAGAAGGAGTTCCAAGGTTAGGGATCCTATAATTAGGATTCAAAGGAAATAAGGCTACTCAGCCTATGATCTGGGAAAAGGGTTTTGGAATGTGGGTGATGATATTGGTCATGTGGGTATGGTTCACACAAATGGACTCGGTTTGAATGGGTACGGGTCACTTGGGCACTCAACTTTCTCACAAAATTGTCTGGAAGAAGGAGGTATCGGGTTAGGTACCAGAAGGTTGTGTTGAAAAAATATGGAGTTTCACATACAATATAATTTTCATGATCCATGTGTAACACCCCGAGATTTTATGAAAAATATTCTTTTTAATTTCATTAATGTCTTGTGTTGTACGCTACACCAAAAGGAGCTTGCACAACACGCATCCCTGGCTTGCCTTTCATTACACGCAATCGCGACCTTCCTCGATAGCGTGTGTAGTACGCAATACCGAGTTTCACTAAACGAGATATTGTTATAATATTATTAAAACTAGCCGTTATGAATAGTAATACCCACTTTTTGAAATTTTATCTTTTAAAATGGACTTCATTTTTGGATTCGGAATATCGAAATTAGCTTAGGGTGAAATTTTGGTACTTTTCGGATAACTTTCATATTCTGATGAATAGTGAAAATTACTAAATTTTAATTAAAAACAACTTTTTTAATCGAAATAATTAATAGTGATAAATTATTAATTTTAGTGGTTTTAAATTATATTTAGAATATATTTTTACAATTTAATACAATGTTGTTCATTGGATGTAATTTCACATTTAAACCAGACATAAACAAGTGTCAATATTTTGGTAGTTATTATCTTTTAAAAACACGCTATTTGTTTTGACGACGGGAATTAATTTTTAAATTAGTTAATGTAACTGATATGTTTTGAATTTGGAAAAATAAACATCATTTTTGAATTCATAATATCAAATATAGCTTAGGCCTAATTTTTGGTATTTTTCTGGAAACTTTTATTTTTTGATGAATAGTGAAACCACTAAGTGGTAGTTAAAAGAAACTGAATTTTTCATAAAACTTAATTTTACCGCTTCTGTGAGTAGAATTTCAAAAATCCGAGAGACACGATTAATATCAAGGACTAAAATGTGGTTCAATGAGATTAAAATAATTTTTGGTGAATAGTAACTTTTTACTTTTTTTTACCACGGTTAAAAGTAAATAGGGTAGTTAAGGGTAAAAATGATATTATTATTACCCTAACACATGTCCTAATACTATTGGATAAGTTTAATTCGACCAAAAACAACCTTAGGAATAAAATATGACCATTTAGGCCCACTTGGATTAGATTAGGACATTTATTATCAATTTATTTAAAGAAGGGTTAAAATAGTTAAAATCAAAGTTTAATAACTAAAGAATTTTTAATATAGGGTTATACATGAGATAAATTCGACTATAAATATTCATTAGAAAACTAAAAACATTTCATACATAATGATGTTTTATTTGTAATTTTTATAATTTAAATAAGTTAATTTATTAATGACACAAAGATGATACAGTAATTATCTTATTAATGAAATATTGACATAATTGATGTTATAAATACCCAAATAAATGTAATTTGAAACTTTTTATGAATTAAAATAATTTTATAGGTTAATATGACATGTTAGTATTGATTTAATTAACTTTTTTAGAATTAATCATTCAGTTATGATTTTCACAAAAAACAATTACTAAATAGTGTCAAAATTGACATAAAATTGTTTTTAAAACAAATATTATATTATTAATTGTTGTTTTATTCCTAAAAATCTAAGGTTCGGCCAAATGACTTATATAAAGTTATATATATTAATAATAAACAACTTGGGGTTCGTTTGGCTTGTTATAGTAAGTTTATCAACCTTATAGTGTAAGAACACAAAAAGACACGGTAAAAGTAAAATTATCTAACTTAAAGTTAAATATAAATGATAAGGTAAAAATAGGAACCTAAACTTATCTAAATTATATTGTATGAGATTATTTCGACCCATCCCCACCTTAGATTCGAAATAAATCAATTTGGAGCTATTTAAAACCGAATATGGCTTTATAATAAAATAATATTTTTAGTTTTTTCAAAGGAGCCCCTCTCCTCCCTTATAAAAGGGCACCTCCTCCCTCTCTTCCTCACACAACTTTGAGCCTTCAAGCTCGGCCAAACCCTGCCAATTTATTCTCTCCACTTCCCTAGAGACATCCTAGAGGTCCTGGTCTTCTTCAAAGACCAATTTTAGTACCCTAAGAGGATGATTCAAAGAGGCGTGTCAAAGAAGAGGTAATATCCGTTACCGATTCTTTCAATTTTCTCTCTTCTTCAACTTCTTCTTATTTAGTTGTTTCATTGTGAAGTAAAAACATCAGTATCACTCATATACTGATCTGTTATTATAAGTATGAAACAACCATATTTCACCATCAATCCATCCTATGGAAAATGAAATCACCGCGTGTGCGTACGTACGGAATACCGTCTCCACGCCGTGGTGTAATCTATTTTCCACCACCACCTTACTTGGATGGGTATAATGGTGAAAGTAATTAATATATATGATTATTTTAAAGTGATATTGATTCTTTAATATTATACATACACTTTAATACATTTCTATGATCATGGTAATGATATCATTGCTCGTGCGTACGTACGGAATAACCGTCTCCACGACGCGATGAGATTCACTCTCCATGATAACCATTCAAGAATGATTATAAAGTATATATAATAAGTAATCATAAAATATATGACATAATAATGCTACTGGATTTATGTATATATATATTTATGTCATCTACTTAATTCCATTCAATTCAATAAGGGAACGAAAACAGCGTTCATGCGTACGTACGGCCTACCGTCTCCATGAACGGTGTATTTCTTTCCATTTATCAATCTGTTATATATATGTATATTATGAATATATATTATATATAAATCATGTTTTAAATTCTGGAATTAAGTAATCATGATCTAAGTAATCATATTAATAATTTCAAGTCAAAACATGGACGACAAATGAAACAATTTTACCCAAAACACTCTTTAACATGGAATTTACAAAAGAAGGGTAATATAAAGTCATAAGTGAACCATATATGATATCATAACAATGAGTATGATTCTGGAATAAGTCAATGACATTATTTAAATCATTATACAGGAGGTTCGGACACTTACGAAGCAAATCGGACTTAAGGTAAGGGAAATATCACAATCTCATTTTTATCCGAGATTGTTTATACTTTGGTATTTACTGGGGTGTATTTTATCATCCACATCCATGTTTCCTCAATATTTAATATTATTTCCATCCACCTACAATTGTTTAAATCCATTTTTACCCTCTGGTGAGTTTATAGTAAAATATATGAAAGGAATCTTTTGTCATTTTTCATACGAGGTACTTTTTGACTTTTCCGACAAAAGTACGAGAATAATGTTTTCTTTTAACTTATACGGCATGAATGGATTTTTTAAACATTATTTCCAAGAAGATTACCTTACAAGTTTTCAAGTTTATTTTTAATCAACTTCTTTTAGTTTAAAATTGTATGACATGTTAAGAAAGGAAAAAAAAATTTGAAGTAGAAAGGATATTTTCCTCAAGAATGGAGTTCAAGTGTTTTATCAAAATTATTTTCCATCTAAGATAATATAGGGTTATGTTTCTATCCCTATTATTACATTGATTATGTTGTGATGGAAATATTTTTATTAATTCCTTTATCTTATATGAATTGTTTTATGATGTCATGATGTTTAAGATTCCCATTTTTATTACATGGGTTATGCTATGATGTATGGTTTATGATTTTGTGGCACACATAAGAATGGTATCATTATGAGATGGGTGGGACCTATATCTCCCTCCAATGCATTGGGTAAAGATTTTATATCTCATGAGATAGACATGGATGGAACGGCAGGTTAAACCGGTTCAGTGAAATAGGACTGAAATGAGGAGTGAACTCGGTTCAGAAATGGACTTTGTCCACTAAGATAGTCTTGGAAATGAGTCTTGACTAATAAGAAATGATTATCTATGATTATGTGTGTATGCCACAAAGTTTCATGTTTTAAGTTATGATTATTGGGATTACATTTCACTACTATGATTTATCCCATGTTATGATATTATGATCTCTTTTGCAGGTTAATATTTCCAAAATGTTATGTTCTTATGAATATGATGTGATTGATATTTCTTTTGTTTACCCTTACTAAGCATTTGAGCTCACCCTTTTATGTTTTCTTTTCCCCGGGATATAAATAAAGGTTTTAGGTAAAAAAAGGAAGATATTTATGGGAGATGTTGAAGATCTTTCACCACGATTAGAAGATTATATTCTGAGTTTCCAAAGACACTAAACTTTTACGGTCCTTGTGTGTGTGTTTTTTGTTATGTACTAAGTATTCCGCAAAAGTAATGTAATGTCCATGTATGTTAAGCTTCAGGTCTCTACAGCTGGTATCAAAGGAAAGGTTTAGTCAACCTTTGGAAACTAGGATGCGAGAACTTTAGTGAGATCCCTAGAGATATTTCTAAGGTATGTCTATGGATGTCCCTAAGGTTAAGTATACGTATAGGATATAGTCCTAGAACTATGGTAACGATCTTAGAATTTAACCTAAGATGTTAGATATTGAGGGTGCTCCCCCTTTACTATTTTGTTTTCCCTAGCATGATTTTTTCCTCTCACACTATTCTTTTTAGGTTTTAGAAAATGGCTGGAAATAGGAAGATTCATGATAATGGAAGATATGACAGACAATGGAATGATATTATTCATGAGAAACCAAATGAAACGGGATTTGGAAGTCCAAACATCGTTATTATGCCTAATCATAAATCTCATAATATGATCAATAATCTCAACTTTGGTAAGTTTCCCGACTCAGATAATAAGAGAAAGATGGAGTTTCATGATGATCATAGAGGAAAGAAAGTTCAATTTCCCCTATGTAAATCATATGGGAAGAGGCATCAAGGAGATTGTTTCAAAGGAACTGGAAGATTCTTTGGGTGTGGGAAAGAAGGACACAAAGCCAGTAAGTGCAAAGTAAAAGGTTCAGTTAATACCATGGACAAGGATAATGGTATTGCTATGACATCAACAATGATTAGATGTTTTAAATGTGGAATGTATGGGCATTATGAAAACCAATGCCCTAAGGGAAAGTCTCATGAAGAGAATCAGTACGGTCGTATGGGTAGTATTTATGTTGATGATGATGAAGAGACTAAAAATGATATGTGAGATGAAAGAATTGTTGAATCTCGGTCAATGGTTTAAGAAGGTAGTGGAATGATTACATGTTTATCAAGTGTAATTTTGTATAAGTTATATCATGGTACTATGGAATAAAGAGACATCTAAGGATTGTTATAGTATTTTCTTTCCTTGAGTTTTGAAAGTGTATGATTAATGGTACCAGTATCCATAAAAGGTTATTCAGATATTTTTGGAATGTAGATGATATGCGCATAATGAAGGGATAAGGAGAAAATTAAATGTTTGATAGTATTCATGATCTCATGACTGATATAAGGAGAAGGTTATATCATGGTTTGAGTATATAGAATTTTTGGATTTTGGTATGTGGAAAGAGTTAACTTTTGACAGCACTCATGTTTTCACTAAGATTCAATGGGTATTAATTTTTCAAGAGAATACATGATTAAGGCCTCCGAATGTTTGGAATGTGACAAACAAGACATATCTTATGATATATGGGGATCAACGATGGTATTAACATGCTTGTTATATGAAATCTCTGGTAATCATTTTCACTATAATATGAGAGTGGACTGCAGTATTATGGATAAGCCTAAAGATTGGAATGGATTGTCTTGGAAATAAGTTAGTATTGTTTTTTTTATATTATTTATGGGATGTTATAGTAATGTAGTTTTAGAAAAAGGACAACCTGCAGGATGGGAGACAGCCCATCGCGTCGGACAAGGCTGTGGGAATCGAACCCACAACCGAAGTGCGACTGGCCTTTATCACCTACCACTGGCCTACAGGAAGTCCCTGTTTAGTATAAACTAGTTTTATTATATTAAGCAGTATGATATATGAAGTATAAGTCCATTTTAGGAACCATATATGATTAATCTCACTATAGATGGACTTATGTATTTTTTTTTATAACATTTCTAACCTTTTGTTTGAGATAGATGGAATGACCCATCATTCTATCACATGATCTGCTAACACATCACGAATGACAAATTCATCTTCATTTCTTTAAGAGATGAATTGGAAATTGTCTAAAGAACGACCAACGGTGAGACTATACTAAAATCACGAAAGTATTTCTTCTAATTCCAATTTCATCAACTTTAGGGAAATGATCTTGAAACCAAAAATGTTGTCCTAGTGCTCTTATATCTAATGAATCAGATGGTACCTTAGATCATCACAAATCTATCGCTTTGTGATTTCTGGCTTTTCCATAGCCATGTTCTCTACCACTCTCCATCAGAACATGATGGTTAGATTTCTCTTCCATATCCATATTTTCACCTAGGTGGAAACCCAGTGATTAGTTTATTTGGGTAACCGTTACATTTCATACTTTTGTTTTTAAAGATTGTATTTGGTATTCCTTTTTACGATGTGGGTTTCTATTAAAGAAACTTTCGAGTAGTAAACCACTTATAACCCCGACGAATTTCGAGGGCGAAATTCATTTTAAGGGGGGTAGAATGTAACACCCCGAGATTTTATGAAAAATATTCTTTTTAATTTCATTAATGTCTTGTGTTGTAAGCTACACCAAAATAAGCTTGCACAACACGCATCCCTGGCTTGCCTTTTATTACACGCAATCGCGACCTTCCTCGATAGCGTGTGTAGTACGCAATACCGAGTTTCATTAAACGAGATATTATTATAATATTATTAAAACTAGCCGTTATGAATAGTAATACCCTATTTTTGAAATTTTATCTTTTAAAATGGACTTCATTTTTGGATTCGTAATATCGAAATTATCTTAGGGTGAAATTTTGGTACTTTTCGGATAACTTTCATATTCTGATGAATAGTGAAAATTACTAAATTTTAATTAAAAACAACTTTTTTTAATCTAAATAATTAATAGTGATAAATTATTAATTTGAGTGGTTTTAAAGTATATTTAGAATATATTTTTACAATTTAATACAATGTTGTTCATTGGATGTAATTTCACATTTAAACCAGACATAAACAAGTGTCAATCTTTTGATAGTTATTATCTTTTAAAAACACGCTATTTGTTTTGACGACGGGAATTAATTTTTAAATTAGTTAATGTAACTGATATGTTTTGAATTTGGTAAAATAAACATCATTTTTAAATTCATAATATCAAATATAGCTTAGGCCTAATTTTTGGTATTTTTCTAGAAACATTCATTTTTTGAAGAATAGTGAAACCACTAAGTGGTAGTTAAAAGAAACTGGATTTTTCATAAAACTTAATTTTACCACTTCTGTGAGTAGAATTTTGAAAATCCGAGAGACACGGTTAATATCAAGGACTAAAATTTGGTTCAATGAGATGAAAATAATTTTTGGTGAATAGTATCTTTTTACTTTTTTTTACCACGATTAAAAGTAAATAGGGTAGTTAAGGGTAAAATGATATTATTATTACCCTAACACATGTCTTAATTCTATTGGATAAGTGTAATCAGACCAAAAACAACCTTAGGAATAAAATATGACCATTTAGGCCCACTTAGATTAGATTAGGACATTTATTATCAATTTATTTAAAGAAGGGTTAAAATAGTTAAAATCAAAGTTTAATAACTAAAGAATTTTTAATATAGGGTTATACATAAGATAAATTCAACTATAAATATTCATTAGAAATCTAAAAAACTTTCCTACATAATGATATTTTATTTGTAATTTTTAGACTTTAAATAAGTTAATTTATTTATGACACAAAGATGATGCAGTAATTATCTTATTAATGAAATATTGACATAATTGATGTTATAAATACCCAAATAAATGTAATTTGAGACTTTTTATGAATTCCAATCATTTTATAGGTTAATATGACATGTTATTATTGATTTAATTAACTTTTTTTGAATTAATCATTCTGTTATTATTTTCACAAAAATCAATTACTAAATAGTGTCAAAATTGACATAAAATAGTTTTTAAAACAAATATTATATTATTAATTGTTATTTTATTTTTAAAAATCTAATTTTCGTCAAAATGACTTAGATAAGGTTATATATATTAATAATAAACAACATGGGTTTCTTTTGGCTTGTTATAGTAAGTTTATTAACCTTATAGTGTAAGAACACAAAAGGACACGGTAAAAGTAAAATTATCTAACTTAAAGTTAAATATAAATGATAAGGTTAAAATAGGAACCTAAACTTGTCTAAATTCTATTTTATGAGAGGATTTCTACCCATACCCACCTTAGCTTAGAAATAAATCAATTTGGAGCTATTTAAAACCGAATATGGCTTTATAATAAAATAATATTTTTAGTTTTTCCAAAGGATCCCCTCTCCTCCCTTATAAAAGGGCATCTCCTCCCTCTCTTCCTCACACAACTTTGAGCCTTCAAGCTCGGCCAACCCCTGAAAATTTCTTCTCTCCACTTCCCTAGAGACATCCTAGAGGTCCTGGTCTTCTTCAAAGACCAATTTTAGTACCCTGAGAGGAGGATTCAAAGAGGCGTGTCAAAGAAGAGGTAATATCCGTTACCGATTCTTTCAATTTTATTTCTTCTTCAACTTCTTATTATTTAGTTGTTTAATTATGAAGTAATAACATCAGTATAACTCATATACTTATATGTTATTATAATTATGAAACAACCATATTTCACCATCTATCCATCCTATGGAAAATGAAATCACCGCGCGTGCGTACGTACGGAATACCGTCTCCACGCCATGGTGTAATCTATTTCCCACCACCACCTTACTTGGATGGGTATAATGGTGAAAGTAATGAATATATATGATTATTGTAAAGTGATATTGATTCTGTAATATTATACATACACTTTAATACAATTCGACGATCATGGGAATGATATCATCGCTCGTGCGTACGTACGGAATACCGTCTCCATGACGCGATGAGATTCACTCTCCATGATAACCATTCAAGAATGATTATAAAGTATATATAATAAGTAATCATAAAATATATGACATAATAATGCTACTAGATTTATTTATATATATATTTATTTCATCTACTTAATTCCATTCAATTCAATAAGGGAACGAAAACAGCGTTCATGCGTACGTACGGCCTACCGTCTCCATGAACGGTGTATTTCTTTCCATTTATCGATATGTTATATATATGTATATTATGAATATATATTATATATAAATCATGTTTTAAATTATATAATTAAGTAATCATGATCTAAGTAATCATATGAATAATTTCAAGTCAAAACACGGACGATAAATGAAACGATTTTACCCAAAACACTCTTTAACATGGAATTTACAAAAGAACGGGTAATATAAAGTCATAAGTGAACCATATATGATATCATAACAATTATTATGATTCTGGAATAAGTAAATTACATTATTTAAATCATTATACAGGAGGTTCGGACACTTACAAAGCAAATCGGACCTAAGGTAAGGGAAATATCACAATCTCATTTTTATCCGAGATTGTTTATACTTTGGTATTTACTGGGGTGTATTTTATCATCCACATCCATGTTTCCTCAATATTTAATATTATTTCCATCCAACTACAATTTTTTAAATCCATTTTTACCCTTTGGTGAGTTTATAGTAAAATATATGAAAGGAATCTTTTGTCGTTTTTCGTATGAGGTACTTTTTGACTTTTCCGACAAAAGTACGAGAAGAATGTTTTCTTTTAACTTATATGGCATGAATGGATTTTTTAAAACATTATTTCCAAGAATATTCCCTTACAATTTTTCAATTTTATTTTTAATCAACTTCTTTTAGTTTAAAATTGTATGGCATGTTAAGAAAGGAAAAATGTTTTTGAAGTAGAAAGGATATTTTCCTCAAGAATGGAGTTCAAGTGTTTTATCAAAATTATTTTCCATCTAAGATAATATGGGGTTCTGTTTCTATCCCTATTATTACATTGATTATGTTGTGATGGAAATATTTTTATGGATTCCTTTATCTTATATGAATTGTTTTATGATGTCATGATGTTTAAGATTCCCATTTTTATTACATGGGTTATGCTATGATGTATGGTTTATGATTTTGTGTCACACATAAGAATGGTATCATTATGAGATGGGTGGGACCTATATCTCCCTCCAATTCATTGGGTAAAGATTTTATATCTCATGAGATAGACATGGATAGAACGACAGGTTAAACCGGTTCAGTGAAACAGGACTGAAACGAGGAGTGAACTCGATTCAAAAATGGACTTTGTCCACTAAGATAGTCTTGGAAATGAGTCTTGACTAATAATAAATGATTCTTTATGATTATGTGTGTATGCCACAATGTTTCATGTTTTAAGTTATGATTATTGGGATTACATTTCACTACTATGATTTATCCCATGTTATGATATTATGATCTCTTTTGCAGGTTAATATTTCCAAAATGTTATGTTCTTATGAATATGATGTGATTGATATTTCTTTTGTTTACCCTTACTGAGCATTTGAGCTCACCCTTTTATGTTTTCTTTTCCCCAGGATATAAATAAAGGTTTTAGGTATAAAAAAAGGAAGATCTTTATGGGAGATGTTGAAGATCTTTCACCACGATTAGAAGATTATATTCCGAGTTTCCAAAGACACTAAACTATTATGGTCCTTGTGTGTGTGTTTTTTTTTATGTACTAAGTATTCCGCAAAACTAATGTAATGTCCATGTACGTTAAGCTTTGTTTCTCTACACCATGGGTACTAGCCCAAGGACAGGGCAAGGATTCATTGGGTATAGTTTTGTACAAGTTTTGGAGCTGTGTGAAGGAAACTCAACTTGTGTGAACCTGACTATATATCAATAAAATTTATGTGGGGAATTATATAATACAATATTAAGTTATTTGGATCTATGTGAGGGATCTCACATAATTTATCTACCTATATGAATATATGGGAAATTTGAGTTTCATGAGTTGTTAAAAGGAAGGGTTTTGAAAATTAGATCTTAACACTTCATCTTCCAGAGGTTCATCCAAAAAATGGTGAGTGATGTTCTATTTATAATAAATTTGGATTTCAAGAAGTTAGTTCAAACCACTTTGACCATATCGCCAAACTTACAACTATCACACACAACTACGGTTTTTTGTAACTCTTATTCCATTTACACTATAATTTAGTTGCGTGAGGTTGCAATTTAACATTTCCTTTATCATGAAAGTCACATGGACATAAAAATTAGGGTTTACCATAAGTTTGAAAAGTTTAATGAGACCTTATGTCATTGTTTTTGAGGTACTTTATAGCATCCATGTAATTAAAGGTAGTTTAAGTCAAATTTATCATGCCAGTTATTTTCACACAAAAATTGGGACTTGAGTGTAAATGCTCAAAGTTGTCCACACTTGTTTACTTTGTTTCAAAATGGTCTCTTAGGAAAAAAATTTTCTTTTATTTGGGAAAAGAATGTCTTCTAAATAAGAAGATTTATTTTTAGTTAAAAAATATAAATTATGAATTAGAATGTGTGAATGTATGTTAAGATAATTATTGTCATTTCAAAATGGAATAAAGTAAAATACATTCTTGACTTTGTTTCCTTGAAAAGTGAAGAGCTGAAAAAATTTCCTTATATAATGCTTTAAAGTTTTTACTTGTTGATAATTGTTTACATTTATTAATATTGATGATTAATTAATTTTATGATGTAATTCCATTGTGATGATTTTGAAATTATATGCTAAAGGAAAAGCATGAGTTTATGTGTGGTGGGATTTGATATCCATATTTCATGCATATATTTTTTATTCTATAAATTCACTAATTTTATTGGATAATTATTAGTTTTTTATTGATTTATATTAATTCATATTCTTTTGGGTGTTAAATGACATTTTTTTAAACTTTCAATAAAAATAAAAACATATATATGAAGTTGAAGAATGATGGATAGAGAAATATCTATTTTGAATTTGAAAAAAAATGCATAATTTGTTGAAAAAATATGGATAGCCCAGCATAAGAAATAAAATAGATAAAAACTTCCATAAAATGTGATAAATTGATCTCAACATCAATTCACAGGTGTTAGTAAAGGAGAGGAATAGGATAAATAATTACTATCATGGGGTGGAGCTGGGAAAGATTTCTAGTGAGGGGTAATATAGGCAAGGGGTGGAGTACAGAGTAGTACCACCATGAGGAAATTGTGAGTAGTAAAGTATTGAGGTTCACATATGAGTTCATGAATGACAAAAAATATGAAGTGGGATATAAGATTGTGGTGTTAATATTAACTTACTCATATTACATAACCATTATCATTTCTCTCTTGCACTAGGATTTCTATGTGAAAGCTTTGTGTCATGTCTATTGGGCCATGTACCAAGTCTGGATGACCCCTTTATGTTCGTAGCAATGAATAAGGTCATTAATCACCCTCTACTGGATGATTTATGAATGAGATATGTGGTAAGGGTTCCCAGTATCCATGGAATTATTCTACATCATAGTAAGAGTGTAGTTGCATAGGGTTGTCACAACATTGGTCCCCAGACCCCCATTCTTGTTTGTGATGGGTCATCAAGCATTACCTGCATCTTGTTTCCTGCAGGATGTACGAGGTCATCCACCAATACATGTCTTATGAAGGTGATTCCCAACATGTAAAATTTTATCCATATTCTCTTGGGTGGTGGAGGGATTCATGTCTACAATTCTCAGAATTAGAGATTCCCATCGCTTATCATTTACCCCCAGTTGTTATAGAAGAACTTTATTCACATTGGGATCACCATTTTTTTGACACTTCTCTTAGAGCATGCATGATGGGAATATTCCATAAATAGATATATGTATATATGATATATATATATATAGATGTTAAATATCATACTTCATGAAAATTTTGAATTTCATTCCATGCATTTTATGATTGTGGCTTAAATGATAAATTGTTATCATTTATTATTCTCCCATATTAGATATCATTTATCATATCATTTTAAGAGATGAAATTTTTGGGATTTCTATTTATGTATTTTATACATGAACTAGATGTAGCATCATTTACTCATGTGTTTATAATGAATATGTAAATGATTCCACCTAAGGGTTATCACTATGGATTTATATATCAATGCCATTAGATGACAGTGTGTGGATATGCTTGTTTGAGGCTAGGCCAAAACTCCATAGAACCTGATTCTCTATTAATTCATCCAACTTTACATATTGGTGTACTAGCATACTATGGAGAGAAGATATATCATGATCGAATGTCAAGTGATTCAGTGCAGCCCATAGATACATTGTGGAGGTGGGATTCTTATGTTTTCTAATCATGTGATCTTTATCAAATGCATATAAATATGAGTATCAATGGTTGACGAGGCTTATTCAGTTTATATTGTTCCAAATTTATAATGTTCTTCATTTAAATTATTTACCATGGGTTTCATATTTCATTCATGGAGATCCTCGAATAATGGTTTTTGGTTACATCCAATACTTCTGATAAATCTTATTATAATTCTTTAATACCCCTTAGTGGTATCAAAGTTATCTATGTTTAAGATATATGAAACATGTGATTAAATAAATAATAGAATCAAAAAATAGAGTTCTTTAATGATTATAGAAATTTAATTTCATACAATGATTTTACCTATACATTGTTGGGATATGTGAAGGTAAGAAATCACTTAACCTTGTGCAACTAAGAATTGAAAGGGTAACCAAAGACTTACCCATATATAGATCAGTCTGCTAAAGGATTACCTATGTTTACCCTTATGAAAAATTCAATTATGTATGGGTAATTCTGATTTTAAAAGGGCTACATAAGGGTAATATCTATACTACCTTCACTGCATAATGGAAAATTATTTTTTCTCAAAGCCATGTTAAGGTAATGAAAGTGCCCAGTCAGAGTAATGTATCACTAAGAGGGGGAGGGGGTGAATCAGTGATACTCTTTTTCTTTTATGTTTCTTTTCAATTGAAACAAACTTTTCCTCCTATTAGATATTTAAATTCACTACTAAAAAAACTCAACACACATCCAAAGGAACATAAATATTTACAAAGTTCACTTTTCCATAATAATAGGTACATCCTAGGTATGGTTTGGAAATGATCCAATATCATAGAATCCACTAATAAAACAATCCTTGGATTTGAACAAGTAGGATATATCCTTACACTCATGTATCACTATGAAACAATCCCACTAGTTCATGTGCACCCACTTAGCACAATAGAGTAATACAATTATTTTGTAACAACCCGTGTTACATATACTTATTTTAAATTCAAAAAATGTATTAAAATTGTACTATAATTCTCCAATTCCTTACCCAGAAGAAAGGTAAGAACTACCTGGAATTTTTTATAAAACACTGAGTCTGATTCCTCCAAGAAATTTTCTTTCAAAACAAATATCATATTCAGATTCTTTCAATACAGAGCTCCCAATCAAATTCTTTCAATACAAAGCTCCCAGTCAATTTTTTTCAATACAAATCTCTCATTACGATTCTTTCAAAACCAAGCACCTAGACTGATTTTTTCAATACAAAGCTCCCATTAAGATTCTTTCAAAACCAAGAACCCAATCTAATTTTTTCATTACAAATCTCCCATTACGATTCTTTCAAAACAAATCTACCATTTTTATTTTTTTAATATGAAGCTCCCAATCTGATTTTTAGATAGAAAATAATAGAGTTGAATCAGCATCACATCAATTATCAAATACAATTATCACGCTGAATAAAATATGAATGAATCGGCACCACCCAAAAAAAATTTCAATCCAAATAGAATTCATCTCTTCTCCTCTCTAGAAACCCAGAGCTTCTCTCTCTTCTGTAAGTCACACAAGTACAATGTACTTCACACCTTTTATAGGTGACCCAAAACATGTTTAGGTGGGAATCCCAAAACACTTTCCCACTCACTAAAATTCACCCAAATATGAATTTCTCTTGAAATATCAGATCAATTATGACATCATCAACACTTCTCAATTATTCTCGAATCTTCTAAAATCTTCATCTCTTCTTTTCCAGACACCCATTTCAAATGTCAATACAATTACAATTGATGATTAATACATGGGTCTAAAACAAATTCTCTCATAATAATTTCTTAAAAACAATGCTTGATACCAAACCAATTAATTATGTTTGAAGAAATTCACTTCTACACTTGAGATACAATCAATCTTTTGAAATGAAAGGCTCCCATTTTGAAAATTCATTCATCAGTCTCATTATCTTTTATTTTCTCTTTACCCACATGATAAAACACACTTCATTCACCAACATGTGCTTGTATCATGACTACCTTCATGACTTTGAAATCATTCAGCATCAACTTTAGCATCATCTGAATTAAATTATAATGTATTGTAACATTCCATTCATTCCTCCTTTTTTCTTTTCATCTCAACCCAAGAATGGTATTTTCTGAATACAAATGGTCTGGATAGTATTATCCTGAATACAATCATTCTAGATATGATTGCAGGTTACGATTGCTAGTTACGATCATTCTGGTTATGATCATTCTAGATATAATCATGCTGATTATGATCGTTCTGGATATGATCATTCTAGGTATGATCATGTTGGATATGATCATTCTGATTATGATAATTCAAGATACGATCATTCTGGTTACGATCATGTGGGATACAATCATTCTAATTATGGTCGTTCTAGATATGATCATTCTGGTTACGGTCATGCTTGATATGATCATTCTAATTACAATTGTTCTGGTTATGATCATTCTGGATATGATCATCTTGGTTACAATTGATGGACATGATCAAATAAAATCTAAAGACAACGATCTTCCCTGATACGATACAATATAATATGATAAGGATGATCTTCCTAGATATTATACAAAACAATCTGAATATGATTCATTCTCAATAGACACCATCTCATTTGTTTTCTTCTACCCAAATAAGATTGTTTTGAAAAACAATTGGTGTATCATCTTCAATTAGCATCACCTTTCCCATCGACATCACCTATTCAATCGACATTAACTATTATATCAGCGTCACTTTTTACTTCCACTCAGTATCTAATTTTTTTGAAAGAAAATCGATAAAATCTAGATATGATTGTTTTAAAATACAATCAATACAATCTGGATATAATTTTTTTGAAAACCAATAGGCACAAATTCTTTCTTTTCTGATTGTTTTGAAAAAAAATATGAATACAATTATTTTTTGATTGACAGTATCTCTTTCACTCCATATTTCTTCTATCAAGATTTAATCACAAGTTCTCCCATCAACTCATGATTTATATGATATACAAACCAAAAAATCATCATCACAATTAAAATGGATCTGATTCTTTTCAAAACAAACCCAAAACAATTGTTTCTATAAAACAAAGTGAATTGATTTCCTTTCTTCAAAGCATACCTTGACAACAAAGGAGAACACTTGAAACCTTCATCAAATGGATCATCAGCTTGGTCCCAATAGGTAATCATCAACTTACCCTTATAAAAAACAAAGCAACGTAAATGACATACCCTTACATAGAAGGTATTCATAAGGGTAGCCACTTTTTTACCTTTATGCAAGTAGATTGTGTCAAGGTATTACCCTTACTCATTGATATTTGGAAGCCTTGTAATGGTAAATTAAAAATTAGCCTTATGTGAAGAGTTTATGTAAGGGTAATATGATTTATACCTATGCATAGCATGATGAAAATATGAATCTACCCTTATATAGACCAACTATATAAGGGTAGAAGGAAGATTAAATTTCTACAGCGGTATGGTACAACGGACATAAAGTTATGCCTTTACATAGTGGATCCAGAACTGGTTTACCCTTAAATATAATTTCTACATAAGTGTAAATAAAGGATAACCTTATGTATAAATTTCTTACTAGGTATGGTTAACCAAAATAATGTTAATATTTGTTTTAAACATATTAAAACACTTTAATGGCTTATAAAAATTTTATAAATCATTATAAAATGTATTTTGGGATATTTTAATTTATAAAAGGTTTATAAATTAATTAATTAAAAATTATTTATAATTATTTAAATTTTTATGAGATATTTTATTCAGAAATATTAATTTTTAATATTAAAATACCTTTTCAAAATATTATATTGCATAACTTATGACTAGAAATAAAAGTGTTTTTTTAATCATAAGTTATAATTTATAATGGGTTATAAATTATGAAACAAGGCAATAATATAAAATGTTTATTTAAATTATGAAATTTTCATAATTAATTAATTTTAATTTTTCATATTAAAGGATCTTTATTTGGATATTTTTTAATCCACATCAAAAAAGTGTTTTTATGTTTGATATGCTCAATGTTTAAAAAATGAACAAGTATATGATTTTTGATTATGTAAAATTTTAACATAATAGAAATTAGATTATAAAAATTTTATAATTCATATAATATCATATATTTAGAAATCGAATTTCATATATTGATAAATATGAAAGACTTCATACTGGAATGAAAATAAAATGTTTATTTTCATATTTATATAATGTCTATAATGTTAACACTGAAATTATAAAAGGGTTTATAATTATATTTTATTTAGGAATTGTATATAAATGTTTATCACATGTTTAAATATTTTGAATTTTTTATTTATTAAAATTTTATTCCCTACTCTATTCATGTTTAGTAAATTTTTTAATAAATGTTAATACTATATAGACTTTAGTTTAATTATTAAAATATATATAGGATAAATCCTTTCATTACATGCTATAATTGACTCCATTATGAATTTAGTTTTTCATATACCTTGACCTCAGTTTGTAAATGAAGTTATGAACATGGATTTAGTTATTGAATATAGTTTTTACATATTAGGTTTTATAGTTAACATGAATTTTTTTTCACTCATGGGTAAACTATCCTTGGGCAGAGATACATGGGGTCGGACAACCTACATACTTGGTGGCTTATGCCTTATCTAGTATGGTGAATGGAATTGTCCGTCTATTTCTCAAGGTTTAATCATGTGGATAACTCTTTGACTTTACATGAAGTGTTCAAGTACCTTATACATATTATGTATTTTAATATGTATGAATAAACTTTACTTATAATTTGGTATGGTTAAAAGAAACTTGTCAGAAGTGTAAAGAGTTACACATCAATATGGTTTAAACATATTGATTAGATAGAGAGAATAGGATTCCAAACTAAATTACCAAAATAGTGTATATATTAAAGGACATTACATGAGATAAGATGGTGAGATTAAATACCCTTCAAATAATAAGTGAGATATTCCTTCTAAAATAACACTTATCAATACCTCAGTCATTCAATCAGGTTGGTTATGCCTTTGAAAAGTGCCCCTAAATTATCATGTGTAAGTAAATAATGTAATGGGTGACATTGAATTATACTTCAGTGGGTTCTACCTTCATAGGTTTCCCATAGTTTTTTTTTTGTTAATCTATTTTTTAAATTTTATTTAAGGTACACTTATCTCATAAATACTTAAGAAGGATGCCAATAGAATGAATTTGAGTTTATCTGTATGATTTATTGGATAAATGGTTATCCACTCAACTATCCAAGAATCATATATGATATGATTGGGATGATTCTCTACAAAAATTATTATGTGATGATAGTAATTACCAATAAGACTCATTACTTAATTAAATATAGATCTTTTCCTACTAATAGATATGATTTACTAAAGCGGACATCATTTTAGTGTGATCAAATTTAATAATTCATTGGTAAATGGTTAATAATACATGATACTCGTCCTATAAAAGATTATTTCATAGATAATATCATTATCATCCTCAATATAAACATTCTTTTTTAACTAGTTGAGGGTCGATCCCTCTTTATTAATCATAAAAAAGAAAAATACTATTTTGAAAACTATGAAAAAGAGGAAACCATTTACATGCACAAAGGAAATAATTATTTAGACAAGAATGACCTAAAGGAATTAAGATACTTTCTTAAATCAGTAATCATTCTTATAAAATTTTATTATGATACCATACTTAAGATCTACTTACATTAAGTTTCTCCTTTTCAAGGATTAGGTACATTAATGATTTTAGACTTTTAAACTCAATATGATTATATGTATAAAAATATATTCAATATTATTGAATATGTTTATGACTCATTTAGACTAAATGTATCCTTAAAATAATATTTTTAATAGACATAAATTCTTTTATTATGATATATTTATGATATAAACTATATTATTTACAATTTTTTTAAATAAATAGAAGTTCATAAGACGAAAAGAATTTATGCCCGAGTTTTTTTACTGTAAGGGGGGGAAATATTTTTTGCATTGATAACTTGGATACTCTAATCATGGATAAATTTATCATAAGATGTGTATTATATACTTATTCTCTTGGGAATATAATGAAAACAATTGTTGTTTAAATGAAATGAGATGTGTGTTTTTGATATACATGATTTATCGTTTGTGTGATTATATAACATTATTTTAGGGGGTAATAAAATGGTTTTTTTAGTTAAGAAATTTATACTATTTTCATTCATGGAAATGTTCTGAAAAGTTAATGAATTCAATAAAATTTTACCTGATATTATCAAAAGTGCTGAGAATTGATGATCTGGACATATGATGTTTGGATTCCAGTACTATATAGATAGTACAAGTGGCCAAAATTTTATACTAGTAGTAGAAAAGTTGGTTCAAAAATTCAAAACTGTTACTTCAAGAATCCAATCAAGGTTATTAAAACCTAGGGTTTCTAAAAAGGAATAGTATTAATTCAATATGATTAGATTATCTAAGATATACCTAGAGATTTTTATTAAAATCCATTTAATTTCCATGATAAGTTTTAATGTTATAGAAATTAATTATTTTATTATGAAGGTTTTGTGATTATAAATGTATATTTTTCAAAAATCTTTAAATATATAGGATTTAAAAGTCAAGGGAACAATTTTATCATCTTGTATTTTATATTCATGAGACAAATAGTTATATAAATTGAACTTAAAATGGAATTTTCAAGATTATATGAATCTAAGTAATATATATATATATATATATCATTTCTAATATATGATAAGAGAAGTTTTTTTCTAACAAATAGGTGTTGTGAACAAGTATTAGATGATTAACAGTACACACATCATTTATGATTCATTAATTTTTTTAAATTTTTTTATAAAAAGATATGAATTAATGTGATTATGGATAATGAATGCATTTATCCAGTCATTTGTTAAAATATATGGGAATGTGTTCTTATCACCCATCAGTGGTATATTTTAATGAAATTTAATTTTTAAATAAAAATGTTCCAAACACATAGAATACCATATATGATATCAAAACTATTGTTTATTTGTTAAATATTTAAATTAAAATGGAACAAATGTTATTTCCTAACATAAAAGGGTTTGTATATCATAGATATATATTACGAAAATAATATAGTTTCTAATATTCTAGTGGGAGTTTTTTTTTACTTATAACAAATATAGGATAACATCAATATTATGTTAATGTTTTTTCTACTTAATATCCTGAAATGTTTGGAATATGTGATAGTAAATAGAAAAATGTAAAGTGTTACATATAGTTATAATCTAGAAAGTGGATATAACTATTTTTTATATTTAAGATAATGTGGTTTTCATTAAATATCTTAAAATATTTTAGTATATGTGAAAATAAAGAATAATGAAAAGAGTTATATTTAGTTATTGTAAAAAGTGAAAAGACGCTATTTTGTGAAGTATTATACCAGTCAAAATGAAAAGTGAATTATAATTGATATTATAAAATAGTTTAGGGTATGTCATTAAATTTAAATGTAAAGAGTTGTGTTAATTACCATATTAAATAGGTTTCCACTTTACCTTAAAAGATTTTATAAGGATCCGTTAACAATAATGTAAGTAGTTATAGTGTTTCAAGGAAAATTTTGTTTGAATAGAATTCCAAGGATGATTATGATGAACTTTGAAAGAGTTATAAGTAGAAAATAGTTGTTGACATCATTACTTTTGATGTTATGAAGTTAATAAGTTTGGATATTTTTAAATATTTTAATAATTAGGAATATGATTCTTAATTCTCTAAATTATTCATACTATCTTACTTCATAAATGTTTCTCACTTAAGAGTTTAGTGGATGTGTTTTATCAGATGGTCATATAGAGATGTGAGGTGGTCACATATACATGTGACATGGATTACATATAATGGGAAGTGTTAAAAAAAATCCTGAAATTATTGCAAACATATGGAAGATCTTGTATTATATCATATATGATATGATAAACTGGTGTTTATGTTAGTTTTGTTAAGTATTATTAAAAGAATTTAAGAACATTAAAATGAATCATAATTGAAATAAAACATCCACTTTATCATTCATTCATGTTGGTTACATAAATGTATAAATAGATATACATTTCTTTAAGTGAAATGAAAATTGACCTCTCAAATTAGGACTTTGATTTATCCCTAATAAATGTTCATCATGGCGTATTATAGGTTATGAAAAGATTTTTTTGGTCAGAATTATTATGATTCTTATATATAGATATAGAGTATTATCATGATGCTCAAAACAAATAATAGAATATTCATTGTGTTTTTTGGATGACCTACTAAGTATACCATATTGAGTGTCATGTATTTATGTCTTTGGTATACTAATGGTGCATAGATTCTATTTGAGTCCATACTACATGAGGTTTGTGAGATACCTAATATGAGAACCTTCATACTTTGATAACCTAATTGCACAAGTCAGCAAATGATCTTAGCTAATCAATGGGTGGTTGGGTATTTTGGAAATCAAATCATCAATTGGAGCTTAACAAATATGGTATTTGTCCTCTCATATTATGAGTATGACATATAGGACTTCAATTAACATAGACCATGGGATTGAATATCCACATTTAGAAGTTGTATGTCTATATAGATAAGGGATGTGTGATTTAATTATCCAGAAGGTTGAATGAAATGTGGTGTATTCATTGATTAGTTCATTGTATACTCTAAGAATAGAGAACTGAGGATTTGGAAATATGGGATTGGAATATTCCATGTCTTAATCCACTCAATGTTTGAGACAAAGATAAAATATGAGAATGAATGTTTTCATATGAAATGGAATGTTGGACACATTAGTATAGATACATGTGGTTTATAGAGATCATTACATATCCCTTTATAGACTAATCGTATTTGTTGATTTTCTAGAGGCCACTCTTTTCTTACATATATGAATCCAAATATTTATATTTTTCAATGGTTTAAAGGCTTGTAGGGTTACACTTTGTGGTTGACTAAATAGGGATTCAGTTTGACTTAGAGAGCAACTATAAAAGTGTTTTAGAGTTAATACAAACATGTTTTGGATGGGTATTCACAATGATTTAAATATGATGTAAGACAAGATTAAGTTAATGATGAATTTACAAAATTATTTTGGAAGATATCGAATAGAAGTTTTGGATATGGTTTCACAATTTATTATATATTATACAATATAAGTTGAAATTCCACAAAGTCTCTTAGGATTTACTGAAAATGGGATATTGTTGGGAATATTCCATAAATACTTTTATGTACATATGATATATATGTATATATAATAAATAACATATTTCATGAAAAAATTTATTTTTATGACCATGAATTTTATTATTATGGAACAAATGATAAACTGTTATCATTTATTATTATCCTATAATTTTTATCATTTATTAAATTGTTTTATAAGATGATATTTTTGGGACTATCATTTATGTATTTGATACATGAATTGGTCATATCATCATTTACTCAAGTGTTTATAATGAATTAATAAATGAAATAGTACAAGGTTTATCCATGTGGCTTTATATATCACTTCTATTAAATAAAAGTGTTAGTATGTGTGTGCTTGAGGGTTGGAAAAAACTCCCTAAAACCCATTTAACACTTAATTCTTCCAACTTTTCATATTGGAGAACTAGAATACCATAGAGAGAAGATAGATCTCACTCAAACATTGAGTGATTTCATACATCCAATGGGTGTACCACGGAGCTGTGATGCTTATGTTTTACACTCATGTAGTCTTTATCAATGAAATATATAGATGAAGATAAATGGTTGTTTAATCTTATTCAGTGTTAGGTATGCTATAATTATAGTGTTATTTATTTCTATTATTTACTACTGGTTTCATATTTCTTTCATATATACCCTTAGATAAGGGTTTTTTTATTTATTTCACTCCTTCCAATAAATGTTATTAGAATATGATAAAACCATTCAGTGCATCAGATGAAATTTTACTCCTATGGATTTTTTCACTTACTTGGGTTGTTCATGGCCCCACCAATGTAGTCACCCCACATTCATTCTTTCCAAGGGTGGGTGGCCACTACCACCATAGTTGATGATGTGTATCCTTCATTAGAATAGGATGATGGGATGTTAGCTCCTCCTTCCATGGATTCCTCTTTAGAGTTCACTGCCAGGTATAGGTCTCTCTCATAGATTTGAGACATGTTTGTGAGTCTCATTCCCAATGCTATATTGAGTTGTAAACCAATTAATTATGCTTACTTCTATCATGGAAGTACAACTACCTGTGATCAAAGTTGATAATGATATTGGGAATATCTAGAAATCTATGAATGTTGGATATGTTGGGAATATTTAAAATCATATTCATTTGGTGTCAATTGAATCTAATGGATTAATAATCTTAGGTTTAAAACACAAGGAATCCAATTTCTATTATATGGAAACATATTTTATCCATGACTCTTTACCTTAGGTATCCTATAATTTTAAAATCCGGTGACTCATATTTATTATGTGGCACATAGTGCATCCAACCATTATCATTCTGGGAAACTTATTCTCATCACATAATTCTTCCTAGGCTCATCACCTAGGTTATCTCATCATAATCATGTGAGGTGGAGGTTTTGATGCATCAGGAGGGGTCACAGGTTTAAATTCTTATGGGGACATGATCACAAGTTTAATTTCTTATGGAGATGTAATTTTAGGTTTAATGTATTGTGGGGATGTAATAAAAGGTTTAAAGTATTTTAGGGATTCTTACTATATAATCTCTCTACATACTAAGATGAATATAGTTTAGAATCTCATGATGATATAGAGTTATTTTGGGGGCCTCAAGTTTGGGTTAAAAGGGGGTATGAGTGATCTTGGGGGGTGATCACACATTGGGGTTGTCACCTTCAATGGGAAAGACAGATGGATTTTGGGTTTATTGGGATTGAACCTCAGGGAGGTGTATACCCTATTAGAAGATAGGGATCGAAACCCTTGTAGTTTGACCAGAAAATTTAAGTCACATGATAGGACTAGCCTATATAGTTTTATGTTGTGCATTAAGGATGATTCTGTCGTGAAAGGAGCTATAGTAAAGGATTGTGTGGGGGAATAATCTTAGAATATAGGGTCTCATCTCAAGACTATTACATGAGGAATCTTATGTTCATAAAATTTGGTAAGGATATAGTTTAATTTCATGTTCTTAACACATTTTCATGTCATTAAACAACATGAAATTTGGATGTTAAACCTATAAATTTTAAAGTGTTATAGATTGTATGTCATTGGTTCTTACTCTTATGGAAGTCCATTCTCAATTATGGTAGGAGGAGAGGAAGATGAGGGGATCCCACATTCCCTTATCTAAGGGGGAAAAGGAGTTTCACTTGATGATTCCAATATTATGGCTTATGCGTCCACTATGTAAGTGATTTTGGATAGAAAAATGTATGGAAACTACCCATTTAAAACAAAAAAAAGGATTCCCATGGTTAGATAGCATATAATTAGGATTCAAAGGCAATGAGTCTGCTCAACCTATGATCTGGGCAAAGGGTTTTGGAATTTGGGTGATGATACCAGCCATGTGGGTATGGTTTACACAAATGGACCAGGTTTGAATGGGTATAGGTAACTTGGGGACTCAAATTGCTCACGACATTGTTTGGAAGAATTAGGTATTGGGTTGGCAACCTGAAGGTTGTGTTGAAAAAATATGGAGTTCTGCATACTTTAGACATTTCGTGATCCATGGGTACTAGAACAAGGACAGGGCAATGATTCATGGGGTATAGTTTTGTACAGCTTTTGGAGTTGTGTGAAGGAAACTCAAATTGTGTGAACCTAACTAGATATAAATGGAATTTATATGAAGAATTATCTAATACAAGATGAAGTTATTTGGTTCCTATGTGAGGGATATCACAAAATTTATCTACCTATATGAATCCATGGGAAATTGGAGTTTCATGACTTCATAAAAGGAAAGGTTTTGAAAATGAGATCTAAACACATAATATTCCAGAGGTCCATACAAAAAGTGGTGGGTCATGTTCTATTTATAGAAAATTTGTGTTTCTAGTAGTTATATCACACAACTTCAACAATATCATGAAACTTAAAACTATCACACACAACTATGGTTTTTTTAACTCTAATTCTATTTAAACTATAATTTAGTCATTTAAGGTAGTAATTTGACATTTTCTTTCTCATTAAAGTCACATGCACTCAAAAATTAGGGTTTCCCATAAGTTTGAAAAGTTTCATTAGACCTTATACCTTTTTTTAGGTATTTTCTAGAATCCATGAAACTTGAGGTTGTTTACGTTAACTTATCATGCAAGTTATTTTAACACAAAAATTGGGAGTGGAGTGTAAATTCTCAAAGTTGCGCACACTTGTTTCCTTTGTTTCAAAATGGTATCTTGGGCCAATGTTTTCCTTTTATATGGGAAAAACATGTGTTCTAAAGATGGAGATATATTTTTAGTGAAAAAATAGAAACGATGTATTAAAATATGTGAATTTAAGTTAAGATAATCCTTTTCATTTCAAAAGGGAATAAAGTAAAATACACGCTTGACTTTATTTCCTTGAAAGGTGAGGAGCTAGAAAAAATTCCTTATATAGCACTTGAAATTTTTTCCTTGTTGATAATTGCTTATATTTATTAATGTTGATGATTAAATACTGGTAGGATGGAATTACATTGTGGTTATTTTGAAATTATATGCTGAAGGACAAGCATGAGTTCAAGTGTGGTGGGATTTGAGAGCCATAATCCATGCATTTTTTTTCTTTAAATTCACTAATTTTATTGGATAATTATGAGTTTTTTTTATTTATATTACTTCCTATTATTTTGGGTGGTAAATAACTTTTAGATAAACTTTGGATGAATATAAAAACATATATATGAAGTTGAATAATGATGGATAGAGAAATATTACTTTTGAATTTGAAAAAAATGAAGAATTTTCTAAAAAATATAGCTACCCTGGAATAAGAAACACAATAGATCGGAACATCCATCGAAGGTGATCAATTGATCTCAACATCAATTCACATGTTTTTGTAAAGGAGAGGAAACGAAGAAAGAATAAATGGCATGGGGGTGGATCTGGGAAAGAGTTCCAGTGTGGGGTTTCATAGGCAAGGGGTGGGGTATAGAGTAGTACCACGATGAGGAAATGTTTAGTAGTAAAGTATTGAGGTTCACATATGAGTTCATGAATGACTAAAAATATGATTTGGGGTATAGTATTGTGGTTCTAATATGAACTTACTAATACTAAATCATTATTATAATTTGTCTCATGCACTAGGATTTCTATGTGAAAGCTTCGTGTCTTGTCTATCACTATATACCCCACCTGCATAAAGCCTAAACTATTAAAGAATATTCAGAGAGATTGACTAATCTTTGGTCATGTTTGAATATTCCAATCAGGAATTTGTGATTCTCATTATTCCCCTAGGTATCATAGAAATTCCATGGGAGATCACTAAAAGCTCAAGCATACCACTATGAAACTACCCCCATTATTATTTCCATCATGAAGGGGAATCCATTGTGCATGGAAAAATGATAGTCGTGAAGTTCATGTCACACCTATCTATGTTGTTTCATGAATCATGGTCACTTTGTGAATCCTAAGACACATTTAGAGTGGTGAGGTGAATTAGGTTATAAAATTTTTCTTTTTTTTTCTTAGGATCTTGTCCCCACATTTATAGGAACTCATTATACATGTTAAAGTTGTTCACACATCCACTATAATCATAAATGATGAAATTAAAATAGGGGAAAATAATTTTACATGATTCGTCACCAAGGTTTAATCCAAGGAGCATACACTAATGATATATTGGTTGTATGATAATTCATCATGCTTCACTAAAATTTTTTAAATAAAATATTCAATCACAGCCACTTCATGCTAATAAAACTTCATTTACAATGAATTTAGGGATAGCATACTACCTCCTTTGTATTGACTCCATCAACTCCTCCTTTAATCACTATTGTTTTATTCCTTAATTTAAAAACATGAAGGTCGCCTCAAAACATAAATGTTTGTTGATTTATAATTTCATCATTATTTTTTTAATTTGATGGTCTAAATAGTTCCAAAATGCATGCTTATATAGTTCTCTAATGACCTTAGATTTTCCCATGTCACCTTCACCTGAGTCCCTTGCTTCACCCTGGTCTCTGGATTTTTTTATGTATTCTTCCCCCAAGTCCCTAAATTTTACTAGCTATGACATCACCTAGGTACATTTGCCTTACTTTTTCTACCCATTTCCATTCACATATCATTGATTCACTCAGGTTAAATCACTCAAGTACACTTTTTGTTGCTCATTTCACTAAGGTGAGTTCTCTCAAGTCGTCTCACCCTACTACCTTCTATCTACCCTATTCATGAAACTATATTTTCTCAATTCCTCCACTCTACCTTGTTTGTGCTTATATATTTGAACTAATTTGTTTCTAAAATCATTCACTTGGGTCAAGCTTACTAAAGTTAGACTTTATTAATGGGATACCCTCCTAATTCTTCTCTCAATTTTCATTAACCCAAAATGAGGTGATTAGACTAGAATTTATAGGCCAACCCCTTATGTTTTTCTAGTTCATAGATCTAGATTTCACAGTGTGTCATTCACCCAACTCCACTAGAATGGAACCCCATTTCGTTATGAGGTTCCTAGACTAGTGCATGGAATACACCCAAACAAGAACATAACATCACTAGAAAATAAAAATAGTGTGAAATTGATCATATAGACATTTAAAACCCTTATTTTCTATAGAATAAACTTAAAACATTCCTTTTATTTTCACACCCAAAAAATTAGAAAACACTGGAAAATTTTACCACTATAAACCATCTCCCTTAAACATCAAACACCTTCATAAAACTAGAAATTGATGGAAAACAAACACAATAACAATATTAAGAAAATATCACCTTGTATCCCACATTATCCTTTGTTGGGTCTATTATCAATCCCAAATGAAATTCAATTCAGCACAAACTTCTTACTTATCCTAAATTTTAGGGAAATAACTTATCCATCACTCTAAGTTTATGTGAGAAATTTTGGATGTAGAAAACAAGATATCAAGAGATAATTTCATGCCTTAGTCCAATTATCATTCAATAACTCCTCTTGTCTTATGTGGAATGTTCAAAATTTAAAACTTCATTCCCTATGGATCATATCTCCCCTATCTGTTAACCCAAATACTCTTATAAATGTGATAATCTATCTCTAACACCACTTATTGAAAACTTGAATTTTAATAATTCTTCATTTAATTTTATATTCATTTCTCCCAATTTAACAATAAACCCTAAGTGACCTTCTAAGCATGAAACACATAAATAAAATGTTATCCAATAATAGAGGGGGGAGTTATCCATACCTCTTCAATATGAGAGGGTGGATGAAAAATGAGGTTTAACTATTGTTTTTAAAATATCAAGGTGGTAAGTGGTTTAGTATGGATGTTTTCCACCTACTCATTTATTCCAACATGATTCAATTGGATAATTCGTTGTTCAGAAATTTCCTTGATAAAGTTATATTATATTCTGATATGTTTGGTATAATATTTTTTAATAGGATTATTTATGATTTCAATGGAACTATATTTACCAAATGGATGACTATTGGTTAATTTATGTCTTCACCAATATCCTATAATTGATACTTAATCCATAAAAGATGAGTTTATTCCTTCTTAATTAATATGAATTCTACTTCTATTATTATTATAAATATAATTTCCTATTTCTTACTCATCCATCCCACACATTTACTTCTAATTAAGAATTCACCACTAATTATTGACTTATGGTCCAAAGTATCTATGAAAAACCTACTCTTTTATTATACATTAATTCATGCTTTATTACATAAGATTACACATAATACATTGCCAAATATCAAAAAGTATATTATATTTTGGAATTAGGTATATTACATAGCAAATTAAAACATGGCATACACCAACATTATTGGAAAATTTCTTGGCATGATCATATTATTCAATCATACTTAAAACTGCATGGGATAACATAGGGACATACATAAGAAAGGGGTGATATATAAAGCCTAGTAATGGAATAAACAAGGAATAACATGAAGAAAGTAATAAATGTTAGTAAATAGGAATATCTATGAGGTATAAAAGGGTTATAATCATAAATATAAACAATGTTATAAGACATATCATGATAACAATAAAAAAAATATGTGAAATGTGGAAACCACTTAAAACACTACATCATAAAAATAGGTCAAGGATACTTGAAAAGACATCATAATGGAAGAATTACCAGGATTTATTAGGTTTACTGCCTAGTCCCTTGAATGGAATATCATTAGAATAAAACATTAAACAATGAATTTAAGTGCTATATAATTTCAGGCACACCCATTATTTTCATTTCATTCTCAAGCTTAAGTGTGCTATATAGATCATAAAACATGAAATATTTTTTCATCAACATTTATTCCATGGTCAATCATTGTGTAATAAATACATTTAATTCACCAATAAAAGAATTATAAGTTCATAACATTGAACAACATTGATAGCAAATGGGTATGTGTATTCACTACATTATTGTTTGGCATGGAAAATCATAGTGAATTTTTGGCAGCATAACAGGGGAATATAAATGTTCATGGAATAGATTAATGAGGTAGAAAGGGGTATATAATCATTTATATAGAAAATGGAGAGTAAGAGGATATGGAAGAATATATCCCATCATTATTAATTAGATAAAAAAGATATAATATAATGAAGTAACTTGAATAAAGAGGAGGGGATCTCCTACTAAATTTCAGCATGGTAATAGGTGTAGATAAAGGTACATGGGAGAGATAAATTACAGAGAAAGGGATTTATCATAATTTATAAATTAAATATATAGTATGTGGAATATGGAAGAACATATTCTAACATGAAAATTTTATATTTTAAGAGTCATAAGAAAAAAATAGGTTCTTGAATAAAAAGGAGAGTGGGAGATCCCTTACCTTGAGAGGGTGATTCCAAATGCTTTCAAGGGGATTATTGAGAGCTTAGGGTGCCTTTGGGAGGAATATAGAGATGGGAGGTTAGAGGAAGGATGTGATACATGGTTTTTGGTTTAATATAAATGGCATATTATGTGTGTTTATATACGAAATGAGTGGGGATTTTTTTTTATTATTTATAAAACTAAGGTTTTGGACTCTATATAATAAAATAACCAAAACCAAAAATATTTCTATGTTTATTCCCATAGTTTATATAAAATAGGGGTGGTTTTATTTACTTTATTATTACAGGTTCTGAAAATACTAAAATAATTCCCCTACTGATGTGGAAGTGTTCCATGTTTATAAAGAAATGTTTTCAAAACCTTGAAATATATTATAGTTTTCAAGGGATTCATAAAGGCTTTATAAAATTAATAAAATATAATTATTTTCCATTATTTTAAATAGAAAACATATATTTGGTCATAGATAACCTTATAGTATTTATTACATCATTTTTGGGTCATTATGAAGTCATAATACACATCATATATTTATACCGTATTTAATTTTTACACAAAAAAAATTGATTGTCTTGAAAAAAAAATGAAAAATTCACCATTGAATAATTTCAAAATTATGATTCAAAAAATAATATTAATTTTACCCAAATAAATTTTTAAATATTTTAATTTTTACTTTTAAAAAATAATCAACATTTAATAAGAAATTCTAGGTTTTTTACTATAACATTTTTCAAACCCTTATAAATATTACACATGAATTCAGAAAAATTATATGATAATTTATATTTAATATAAATTATTTAATAATAATATTTTAATAAAATATTATATATTTCAAAAATCCATTAATTATTTAATACCTTAATTGAATTTGAATATTACCCAAAAATATAATTTGTGTTTTATTGTATCAAAATCCAAAATCATTTATAAAGTAATAATAATAAAATGAAAATATATTCATTATTATATAAAATATTCATATTCATATTATTAGGGTCTTGATACATGTTCCTTCAATACACCAACAATATCCCTAAGAGTAAGGTGCACAACAGTGAGACTTTCATGGGATGGTTCAGCATACATGGTTCGTGTTGTGTTCTTGATGAGAATTAACTTCTCCCATAAATGATTTTTTCTCATGTTTAAGTTATTTGATATCAGCTTGGGATTGGTAAATAGAATATTCCAGTGATGATATCTTTCTCGGAAGCTCTAATAAATGGACTTCATAGGGTACGACCATACTTGTTGAGTCCATCACTTCCTTTTTTTTGTCAATTGGATTTTTTAAAAATCTAAATTTAGACTGACAATATGATCATTGTTCAACAGATATATTATCAATGATAATTATTTTTTATTCTATTTTATATAAGATAATATATAATGAAACAAAATAATTTCATGTTTTTTTATATCCAAAATATATAATAATTAATTTAATTTAATCACAAGGGGATTTTTATTTATAAAAGTTCATGTTATTACAATATGCATTCATTAAAATAAATTTCCCTAAAAATTTTCATTTCAAACAATAAAATAGAAAAGGGTAATTCTATTTCATCACTTGTTCATGTTCCCACATCAGTTCATCAAACTTTTGGTTTCTCCATATCAAATTAACCAGGTAAATTTTCATATTCAGTAGGTTTTTTCTCTATGATCTATTATATTCACTAAATGCTTCTCATTTAAGAGACCATTATCAAATTGTACCTCCTTTGGATTGATTAAATGTTAGGGGTATTGTATGTACTTCTTTAAGAGTGATGTGTGGAACACATCATGTACTTGATATAGGTGAGGTGGTAGTACTAGTCGATAGTCCACCACTCTTACGTGATCAAGGATCTCAAAGGGACCGATGTATCTTGGAATAGGCTTTCCATTCTTCCCAATTATTATGAATTATTACATAGACATATGCATAGTAATACCTTTTTTTTAACCTCAAACTCTTGGTCTCATAGATGATTTTCAGCATAGATATTTCATCAACTCTTAGTAGTCTTGATGTTCTGTTAAATAGTATTTAACTTTTCCAACATTTCTATGACCATTTTAGGACCTAGAAGGTTATGTTCCCAACTTCATCATAGCATGCAGGTGTTCTTATCCTCTTCCCATAAAGGTATTGATAGGGATCCATTAGGATGATTGAGTGGAAACTATTATTTTATAATAACTCAACCAAAGGAAGATGTTGATCTCATCCTCCTTTGAACTCAATTGTGTTCTCAATATGTCCTTGAGTGTCTGTTGGAATCCTCATTTATTAATCATGTTTTAATGATCACAAATCTTATTCAACCAAGTTAACTCCTGTAAATTATATCAAATCATGTGTATTAATGTTTAAAGTAGTCTCATTCTTTTAGAAGAGCCATTAAAGATCTTAATTGCTTTACATTTAGTTTACTTACTTTATACTATCTTTGATCTACTCTCATAATACCTTCTTTGACAAATGATTAAGTCTAATCCATTATATTATCATCATTGCTTAAGTATAAACATAGTAACTTTGAAAAGTCTGAGACACCGTGATTCTGCCACTGGTTATGTATTTCTAGCACCGTGAAGTAGACACTGTGAAAAATACATCGTGACCACGAGACACTGTGAAGCAGACACTGTGAACAAGACACCTTGACCACAAGACGTCGTGAAGCAGACATCGTGAACAAGACACTGTGACCACGAGACACCATGAATCAGACATTGTGAACAAGACATCGTGACCACGAGACACTATGAATCAGACATCGTGACCACGAGACACTGTGAAGCAGACACCGTGAACAAGACACCATGACCGCAAAACACCGTGATCGTGAGACACTGTGACCACAAGACGCCATGATCAATCTAGACACCATGTGAAGGGGAAATCATTTCCATGACTTACTGTGACACCGTTTCTTAAACTATTTTGTTGTATTTTAATTTAATCTCTAACGGTCATATTTGAAGATTTTAATCCACTGACATAATTAATGTTTCTTTGTAGACATATCATATGACAGTACGAGGTACAAGCTGCAGTATCCATGCAACCTGTCAGCTTCAGCACATGCACTCCAAGATAAAAGTGAAGTATGGCCAAGAATCAAATAGCGCGATACAAAACAAAAATCAAGGCCATGAGCACCATAACGAAGAACACACTTAGAGTAAGTTTCAAAAGAAAAAGGCCTACTGCATGCAACTCAACACTACTGAAGAACACATAAAGCATATTTAAAGCTTAGAGAACATATTCGCTCTGTTGAACCTCATGAAGAACACAAGCTGAATCTCACCACTCTATTTTACTAACGAGGACTCAAGATCTACATCTAATTCATCTCAAGAAGTCCATAGCAACAAAGACTAAAACTCAAAGCATTTCTAAAACCCATATCCATATTTCTACTCTGTTGTGTATCTTTTTATTAACTTTTGAGCTGTGTGTGATTCTGTATAATAACGCACTCTGTCTCATGCATCAAACTAAAGGATACAAGATATCCTTACTCAAAAATATATTTACTCTTGTGTATACCCATAGATAAGTGTGGAAGAGATCCATGTGTGTCCTAGTTACTTTGTGCCCATGAAAACTGTGGAAGAGGTCCCTGTGTGACCTGGATAGTTCGTATACTGTTGTTAACCCCGATCCATGGTGTGGATCAAAGTTTATTATATAAAATGCTTGGTGGAAGTTGATCACCAAGTGGGGTGGATTAGGTCTCAACTTTAGACTGGACCACTTGTTTCATATTTGTTGTGCTGATTAAATTAGTCTTCTCTGTTTTATTGCTTTACTATATAATTTAGAAATCACCAATTTTTCTTTGATAGTTAGTCTTGGAAAGAAGTTATAACTGGCTTTTCTTAGTAGAATAACTTCAAAATCAATATTAATAATACAATTTAAGATTAATGAGAATTAATCAATCCTCTAAGAAGTTACTTAAATAGTCAAACTCTTATAACAGTATAACCTTAATTAACTGGGATGTATTTATTCTTTGGGGAAACATTTTAGAAAAACTTTTTACAAAAAAATTATAGTTACTCAATTCACCCCTCCTCTATTGAGTAATCTACTCTAACCAACATTTGGTATAAGATGTTGTTTATTAAGACTTTGTATAATCTTATTCAACTGTGATTGTATTTGAACTTTAAATATCTGTACATTTCTGTTAATTCTAAATTTCTGGGTCTTTTAAAGTAATACTTTATTATGGATAATATATTGGAAGGTGATGCAACCAAAAAAACCACCATTCTTTAATGGAACCAATTATGATCAATGGAAGATTAAAATGAAAATTCATTTAGAGAGTATGAGTTTTGAAATTTGTTCATCCATTATAGATGAATATAAAATTCCTGCTACTGATATAATCACATGGGATGAACCTACCAAAACTGCCTACAATAACAACTGTAAAGCTATGAATGTTTTATACTACTCATTAGGAGATGAGGAATTCAACAAAATTTCTTCTTGTAAAACTGCCCATGAAATTTGGGATACCCTTTCTGTCTCACATGAAGGATGTAAGAACCCGAACCTTCTTTTCAGGTATGTTTTTCCTTTTTTTGGAGTTTTTGAGAAAAGAGGAGTTTCTGGAAATTTTTGAAGTACATGTCGTGTAATTTCTGAGTACATGCCGTATACTTCATTGCTGCTCGAGGTCATGTGTTGGTCGTGTCATGGCCACACACATGGTCATGTAGGGGTGACATGGAGGTCACCTAAATCAGAGTACGGAAAAGCCTAGTACATGCCGTGTACTCTAAAAGTACACACCATGTACTTTTTTTTCATTAAATGGATCGGGGTCACGTCTTAACCCCAAAACCATCTTCTTCTCCAGATTATTCGACTGAGAGCATTTCGTATGACCACGAATCTTCAACAAACTCTTGAGCCTCTGTCTATTCTCCGAATCAACCGTTGTAGATTGCATTGGAACCGTAGCAGTAAGCTCTCTCTTCTTCTAGAGCATCGTTTTCTAATTCTTCTTCTTTTCCATGTTATCGTGGGTTGAATGTTTTATGTGTTTTTTGTAGATATACAACGTTCTAATGAGATTCAATCCACGTGGTTCAAGTATATTGATCTCCTAACCCCGAGGTAGGTGGTTTGTGCCTTTATGTAGAAAGTTTTTGAGTATTTGTGCAAATTCCACCAATACCCTTGAACAGGGTATTGTGTATTTCCTATTTTTCCCTTGTTTTTTTCCTGCTTGCTTATATGCTTGAGTAGAGGTTATTGTTTGTGAATAGGGTAATTTACTGTGCTTTGGATTCTTTTCCCATGCATGTTTGCATGTTTATGACTGTTTGGTCTAGTATTTCTAGTTCCATGCCTAGTTGTAGGATGGTATGATTGTTCTTCCATGATGAGATGTTGTAGATGCTAGCCAAGTAGTTCTTGATGATACTTTGGTTGTTACGTGATGCAATACTTGTTGATTTTACACAGGGATATGAGAACCTAGTGTAGTAGACCATAGGGAGAATGGACGTAAGGGATTATCCAGAGTGTCTTTAATTTACAATGCGATGCCATAGGGGGAATTGACGTTCAGTGCTTCCTCAGAGATTATGTAGTTCATCGACGTAGACCACAGGGGGAATCAAACATTGAGTGCTTCCCCAGAGCACCTTTAGTACGATACAAGACAATAGGGGGGATTGACGGTGAGTTCTTACCCAAAGAGTCTATCTTTATTTAGATGAACCAGAGGGGTGAGACTATGTGTGCCTCTTAGAGGGTTTCTAGTTCTTATAGGTTGAACCATAGGGGTTAGGCTGTGAGAACTGCCTAGAGGGTTACCGGTTTGTTTTACTTGCTTGTGTGGCTGCTTATCTTTTTTTAAATTATATGCAAGGAACTGTGGTTGTTTGCTGCTGAGTACCTTCCTGTTTACTATTTTTGTACTTTTACCTACCATATATTCACTGACTATTAGTCACAGATCTTCAGGTGGTTTCCTACTAGGATTTTTATCTCACACCATGTTTCGGTCATGCTTTTTGGCCTAAACAGATTATATTGTTGCAGGTATATATAAGGGAAAGCGCCCTTCTACTTCAGGTTCTTGATTGCACTGGAACTGGAGAGTAGGGGACCAAGCTGAGGCTTGCGATGCTGAGGAATTTCTCATTTGTTGTTTTTATTTTGTACATTGGTTTAGTAGTGTATTCAGCATTGTGAATTGTTTGTCTATTTTCCTAGACATATATGTATCATGCATCATTTACATATATTTCTGCTCCAGTTGTTTATTTATCAGTATTCCACTGTTATTGTTGTTGTATATTTAGTACTTTCGCTGTTGATTTTGTTGATCTTCCACTATGTACTCTGCCAATGAGGGAATAGTTTCCCCACTATCACACCCATGGCCCTCGCTTCTAGTCAGCAGCCTCTAGCATTTGGGGAAATGTGCTTGAGGCCATGTGACCAACCGGTTTTGGGGCGCCTCTAGGTGGCTTCCAGAACCGGGATGTTACAAAGTGGTATCAGAGGGCTTATTTTCTCTTGGTTTACTGTTTGGAGCCTTTATCCATGGATAGGATGGAATAGGTAATTGGTAATAAGTTGTACCCGGGAGTAGCTGACCCGTGTATAGGGAAAATCTATACTACCTCGTTTATTGCAATTTTACTGGTTTTCAATTTTTACAGTTGATTTGATTTCACCGTTTGGTGATCCACATGCTTTGTGCTATTACTGTTTTTATTATTATGGTTCTATTTCTATCACAACCTGGTGATATGAGGGTATCCTATCTCACGCATCATATAGGTACTTGTTAGAAATCACATTCCTTGTATTCTTTCCATGCCATCTAGGATGCATTAGCAATTGCATATTATTGTGATAGATGTTGTGTAGAATATACATGCTATTGTGATAGATGCTTGATAAAAATATCTTCTTCGTTTTAGAGCTTTGTTTGAGTAAGTTTTTACCTGAATGAACACCAAATTTTGGTTCTTGAGGTGTTATGGGCCATCATGAATCTGAATTTGGTGGATTTTTGAACTGTTTACTTATTTGTAACTTGTATAAGATGACAAGATTTGATTCGCGGGGAGTATGGGCCCTCACGGATCGTAATTTGGCACCTTAACGCTGGTTTTCTATGTTTTCTGGGATCTGGAGCAGTTTCTGAGGATGCTGTCTAGAAAAACCCAGAATAAACAGCGTGTACTTAATGGTTACATACCATGTAGTCTATATTCATGTCACTGACTATGCGAGCAGGGACACGGGGTTGTGAAAAAACTTGTATGAACACGCCATGTACTAGTCTAGCACGCCGTGTAGTATGAAATAGGTACCTCGGCAATGTCACGAACAACACGGGTCATGTTACCTTTTCACACATACGTCGTGTCGTAATCTTACAAGTCGTGTAGTCTGATCTAGGTACCCAGTCGTGTCACGAATAACACGGGTCGGTGTTACCCTTTCTCGTACATATCGTGTCCATCTGGAACACGCCGTGTAGTTTCAGCAATGTGCCAGGCCATGTCGCTAACAACATAGACCAGGTGAAGCTTGTTGCGTACACACCGTGTCTACCTTGAACACGCCGTGTAGTTTTGTCTTAGAGGAGTCGTGTGGCTTAACCGTGTAGAAGGACCCAGGTAGGGGAAGAAGATTCAGGTACACGTCGTCCGTTGGGATAACACACCGTGTGTTTGGGGTGTTACACGACCAGTTTTGGGAGAAGTATATGCCCATGTAAATGACTTAAGGGAACACATCGTGTAGTCTTTATACACGTTGTGTAGTAATGTTTTATAAAACTTGAATTCTTTCTTTCCCATATTCCCTTCTTACGCTCCTAGTTTTCAGTACCTGGTAATGTTGATCTAAAGTGTGATTTTGACCTTGTAGATTCATGGCACAGAGACGTCCTCCGGTTGCACGCCAGTTTCCAAGAGGTGATCAGACACCGGATATGGTTGATCGGGGACTTCCCACAGATCCTCCTGTTGTGCCATCCTTGGCACCAGCGGTGATACCAGTTACAGGCACTGATGCGCAGTTCAGGGAAGGTTTTATAAGGATGATACAGACCTTCCATAGAGAACCGCCTCCTGCCTCGACTATGGAAGACTTGATGCGGGTTTTCTAACAGTAGCATCCTCCCACATTTTCAGGAGATGGAGGACCTCAGGCTGTAGAGTCATGGATAGAATCCATGATGACAATCTTCAAGCATCTGGAGATGCCTCCAGAAAGGCTGGTCAAGCTCGCTACCTACATGCAATGAGACTCCGCCAAGAGGTGGTGGGATGTAATCTCACAGGCGAGTCATCAGCAGGTTATGGCGTGGGAGGAGTTTCAGTGCGTCTTTTACGACTACTTTTATCTGGAGACCCTGAGGGCTGACCGATCCCGGGAGTTCATGAGCCTAGAGCAGGGTACTTTTCTGTCATGGAGTATTCCTCTCATTTCACTGAGCTTCAGCGTTTCACACCCATCTAAAGCACAGATGGGTTGTTCTTGGCAAGGAAGTTTGAGGATGGCCTCATACGGGAGATCCGCTCATAGGTGAATATCTTCAGGATGACTTCCATTGCTTCCATTGTCAAATAGGCACTTATTACAGAGTGCAATCTGAGAGATTCTGTAGTTGAGAGCCAGGGCGGTTCCGCTTCCAGGGTTAGTTCTTCACCAGCTAACAGCAGGAAGCATTGTAGGGAGTCTACGCACAGTGATTCAAGGCAGCGAGATTCATCTTTAGGTAGCCAGGTAGTATGCTACTAGTGTGGAAGGGCTGGACATACGAGACCACAGTGCTAGAGAGACCCAATGGAGTGTCGATCTTGTGGCAAGATGAGTCACCTTCAGCAATTCTATTAGGTTTTATCACCAGCAGATGGTGATAGGGGTTCATCCATGACTCCTTGTTCAGGAGCACTAACACCAGTTTCTCACCAGTCTAGGAACTGGAGTTCTTCCAGCCATTCAGGTTGAGGCAGAGGTCATGTCTGGGGTGGTCAGTCACCGGTCTATCAGCAACAATGGGAAGGATCAGCTCAGAGTAGTTAGGTAGGGCCACAGGGCCGTGGTGGAGGTCAGGCTTTTGTAGTGGAGTAGACCCAGCCGGAGCATAATCCCAGACCCTCTACAGTTCAAGGTACAATCTTAGTAGCCTCAGTTTTATTTTCTTCTCTTTTCGATATAGGGGCTTCCTATAGCTTTATCTTTGTTTGCGGTTGTGGAGAGTCTTGGTCTCTACATCTTTTCCTCTACTGATACTTTGACTCTAGACACACCGTTGAGGACTATAACGGTTAGTGTACGTCAGTGCATATAGTGCCCTCTAGAGGTTGTGGGGTGTCACTTATTATGGGACCTCTATGTCCTAGAGATGACAGGATATTATGTCATCCTCGGGATAGATTGGTTAGTTCCCTTCCAGGTAGTCGTCGACTATTATCGTCACAAGGTGAGCTTTATATCACCAGAGGGTGAATCTTTTCTTCATAGAGGCGAGTGGGATGTCCAGGCGAGTAGAGCGGGACCCGAGCATCATGGGCTAGGAGGAGTTAAATCCCATATTTCCAGTCTATATCTGGATAACCAGGGGACTTTGCAGTTAGAATTTCCTCCAGTGGTGGATTGTTTCAGGGATGTCTTTCCAGAGGACTTTTCAGGTTTTCCTCCAGAGCGTGAGGTAGACTTATCGATTGAGCTCGTGCTAGGAGCGGCACCAGTTTTCATTCCTCCTTATAGGATGGCAACACCTAAGCTACAGGAGCTCAAGAAACAGTTGGAGGAGTTACAGGCGAAAGAGTTTCATCTAACCCAGTACTTCTCCTTGGGGTTCACCTGTCCTGTTTGTGAACAAGGCAGACGACACCCTTAGGATTTGTGTGAATTATCAGAAGTTGAATCAGTTAACGATTAAGAACTGATGTCCCTTGCCTAGGACCGATGACCTCTTTTATCAGCTTTTAGGAGACCAGGTGTTCTCGAAGATCGACTTGAGGTCTGGTTATCATCATTTGCATGTTAGACCATCAGATATACCTCTTATAGCCTTCAGGATCAGGTATGGTCTATACGAGTATATAGTTACGCCGTTCCGTCTCACAAACATGCCAGTAGTTTTCATGGAACTAATGAATAGAGTGTTCCATCCATATTTGTATTCATTCGTAGTGGTCTTCGTGGATGATATCTTGGTGTACTCTCACACTCGATACAACCATGCCACCCATCTTGAGATCATTTTGAGTACACTCAGGGAGCATCAGTTATATACTAAGCTCTCAAAATGACACTTTTGGATGGACCAAATTCGGTTTGTGGATCATGTTATCTCAGAGACAGGAGTATCAGTAAACCCATAGGAAGTGAGATTTCTAGTTTCCTGGGAGAATCCGAAGAACGTCTTTGAGGTGCGGAGTTTTCTAGGGTTGTTTGGATACTACAGGCGCTTCATACAGAACTTTTCAAGCTTAGCAGCACCACTAACAGGTCTGACCAAGAAGGGTGAAAAGTTTTTATGGTTAGATTCTTGTGAGTTAGCCTTTTAGGAGTTGAAAGAGAGGTTGACTTCAGCACTGATACTAGTTTTTCCAAAGCCGGGAAAGAGATATACTATTTACTACGATGCTTCAGGTATTGGGCTGGGAGTTGTGCTTATGCAGGGAGATGGAGTCGTTGCATATGGGTCTTGGCAGTTGAGTCTACATGAGAGGAACTACCTGACACACAATCTGGAGTTGGCAGGTGTTGTTCATGCCTTACGTTGTTGGAGAAATTATCTTCTGGGAGATCATTTTGTGGTTTTCACTGACCACAAAAGTCTCAAGTACATATTCACTCAGCGTGATATGAATCTGAGATAGCACAGGTAGATTAAGTATCTTCAGTCCTTTGACTTTGAGGTTGCCTATATGCTGGGAAAGGGCAACGCAATGGCTGATGCGTTGAGTATAAGGACTCAGATACAGGCAGTTAAGGAGGCCAGCAGTGAGTGGTAGCTTATGGCTCTGTTCTCTGAGATGCATTTGGAGGTGCACGATAGATAGGGGCAGACTTTTCTATCTTCTGTAGTTGTTACATCTACACTTTTTGATTAGGTATGGATGAGGCAGCTATCAAACTCAGAAGGCCTAGTCCTACGCGTGAGTGTTTCAGGAGAGGACACACTTCCTAGATGGATAGTGGGTGAGGATTTGATCTTGTGTTTCCAAGGACGTGTATGGGTGCCAGCATACATATGCGAGGAGCTGATGTGGGACTTTTATTCCTCACTTTGGGCAGTTCATCATGGCATCACCAAGATGTATCGTGATCTACACTGCCAGTATTGGTGGCCAGGTATGAAGAGAGATGTTGCTGGTTTTTTCATGAGGTGTTCCACTTGTCAGTAGGTGAAGGCGGAACATCAGCGACCAACAGGTCTTTTACAGCAGTTACCCATTCCCGAGTGGAAGTGGAATGAAGTCGTGATGAACTTCGTGATAGGTTTGTCGAGATCACCTTGAGGGAATGACACGGTATGGGTTGTCATTGACATACTCACGAAGGTTGATCACTTCTTGCCGATCAAGTAGACATTCAGTGTTGATGATCTGGGACGGTTGTACATCTGAGAGATTGTACGTCTGCATGGAGTTCCGCACTCCATAGTTTCAGACAGGGATGCATGTTTTACTTCTCGGTTCTAGCAGGGGTTTGAGAAGGATTTGGATACACAGGTACTTTTGAGTACAACATACCATCCCCAGACAGATGGCCAGTCTAAGCGTACGATTCAAGTGGTTTAGGATATGCTCCGAGATTTCATTCTAGACTTTGGAGGTTCTTGGGAGAAGCATATACCTCTTGTGGAGTTCGCCTACAACAACAGTTTTCAGGCAATTATTCAGATGGAACCTTATGAGGATCTATATGGTAGGCCATGCCAATCACCTTTATGCTAGCTGGAGGTGGGAGAGGAAACTTTGTTGGGACCTCGTCTTGTTCAGGAGACCTCGAAGCAGATAGAGTTGATTCGGAAGAGGATGGCTACAACGCATTCTCAACAGAAGTCTTATATTGATTAGAAGAGACGACCTCTGGAGTTCGAGGTTAGGGATCAGGTTTTCCAGCATGTCGCACCGAGGTTGGGACACAAGAGGATTCAGAGACAGGGTAAGCTTTCACCATGGTACGTCAGGCCGTTTGAGGTGTTGGAGAGAGTTGTTTCAGTTGCCTATCAGTTGCAGTTACCTCGAAGGTATTGGGATATGCAAGACATATTTCACGTTTCTCAGCTCCGATGTTACTTTTCAGACCCATCTCATGTCCTCCAACCTGATGAGGTTGAGCTCGAAGTGGATGCATCGTTTGAGGAGCATCCTATCCGGATTTTTGATCGCAGTACGAAGGTTCCCCATGGCCGGTATGTTCCTCTGGTATGGGTGTTATGGTGGCATGGGCGAGTACAGGATGAGACTTGGGAGAGGGAGGTTGATGTATGATCACAGTGGCCAGAGCTATTCAGGGTTTCTTCTTCTACGCCTCGCTAGGGAAATTTAGGGAAAATTTTCTTTAAGGGGGGAAGTTTGTAATAACCGAGATCTTCTTTTCAGGTATTTTTTTCCTTTTTCTGGAGTTTTTGAGAAAAGATGAGTTTCTCAAAAAATTTGAAGTACACGTCGTGTACTTCGTTGCCGCTCGAGGCTGTGTGCTGGCTGTGTCATGGCCACAGACACAGCCAGGTAGGGGTGACATGGAGGCCACCTAAAGTGGAGTATGGAAAAGCCTAGTGAACGTTGTGTACTCTAAATGTACATGTTGTATAATTTCTTTTTTTTCATTAAACGGACCGGGGCCGCGTCTTAACCCCAAAACTGTCTTCTTCTCCAACTTCTTCGACCGAGAGCATTCCGTACGGCCGTGGATCTTCGACGAACCCCCAAGCCTCCATCTGTTCTCTGAATCGACTGACATTGATTGTGTTTGAACCGTAGTGGTAATCTCTCTCTTCTTCTAGAGCATCGTTTTCTAATTCCTCCTCTTTTCCAAGTTATCATGGGTTGAATTTTTTATGCGTTTTTGTAGATCTACAACGTTCTAAGAAGATTCAAGCCTCTTGGTTCAAGTATATTGATCTCCTAACCCCGAGGTAGGTGGTTTGTGCCTTTCTGTAGAAATTATTTGAGTATTTGTGTGAATTCCACCAATACCCTTGAATGGGGTATTGTGTGTTTCTTGTTTTTCCCTTGTTGTTTTCTTTCTTTCTTATATGCTTGAGTAGAGGTTATTATTTGTGAATAGGGTAATTTACTGTTCTTTGGATTTTTTACCCATGCATGTTTTCCTATTTATGACAATTTGGTCTAGTATTTCCAGTTATATGCATAGTTGTAGGATGGTATGACTGTTCTTCCATGCTGAGATGATGTAGATGTTATCCAAGTAGTTATTGAGGATACTTTAGCCGTTACGCGATGTGATACTTATTGATTTTACACAGAGATGTGAGAACCTAGTGTAGTAGACGATAGGGATAATGGATGTAAGGGAATCTCCAGAGTGTCTTTAATTTACGATGCGAGACCACAGGGGGAATTGACATTGAGTGCTTCCTCAGAGAGTCTGAAGTTCCTCGACATAGGTCACAGGGGTAATGAGATGTTGAGTGCTTCCCCAAAGCGCCTTTAGTATGATACAAGGCTATAGGGGGAATTGACGGTGAGTGCTTCCCTAGAGAGTCTATCTTTCTTTAGCCGAACCAGAGGGGTGAGATTGTGTGTGCTTCCCAGAGGGTTGCTAATGCTTGTAGGTTGAACCATATGGGTTAGGTTGTGAGAACTACCCAGAGGGTTACCTGTTTGTTTTGCTTGCTTGTGTGGTTTCTTATCTGTTTGTAAATTATATGCTAGGAACTGTGGTTGTTTGTTGCTAAGTACCTTCCTATTTACTGTTTTTGTACTTTGACCTGCCATATATTCACTGACTGTTAGGCACAGATCTTCAGGTGGTTGCCTACTAGTATTTTTATCTCACACCCTATTTGGGTCATGTTTTTGGGCCCAAACAGATTATATTGTTGCAGGTATAGATAAGGGAAAGCGCCCTTCTACTTCAGGTTCTTGATTGTACTCGAGCTGGAGAGTAGGGGACCAAGTCGAGGATTGCGATGCTGAGGAATTTATCATCTGTTGTTTTTCTTTTGTAATTTTTTTTAGTACTATATTCAGCATTGTGACTTGTTTGGCTGTTTTCCTGGACATATATGTATCATGCATCATTTACATATATTTCTGCTCCAGTTGTTTATTTATCAATCTTCTGCTATTATTGTTGTTGTATATTTACTGCTTCCACTATTTCTTTTTTTTATCTTCCACTTTGTACTCTGCCAATGAGGGCATAGTTTCTTGACTATCACACCCAAGTCTCTCGCTACTAGTCGGCATCCTCTGGCGTTTGGGGAAATGTGCTTGAGGACATGTGACCAACCGGGTACGGGGAACCTCTGGGTGGCTTCTGGAACTGGGACGTTACAAAATAACATCTAGTGTAAAAGAAATGAAACTTAATACTTATACTATAAAATATGATAATTTTAAAATGAAACCTGATGAGCCTATTTCTGACATGTATCTTAGGTTCAATGAGATTGTCAACACAATGATTTCTCTTGGAAGAGAAGTCACTGCCAAGGAACAGATCATGAGAATCCTTAGATGTCTACCTGACAGATGGAGGGGAACCTCTGTCTCTATTAGAGAATTGTGCGACATCAGCAAACTACCTATAAAAGAACTCATTGGGAAACTGATGATGTATGAGGAAGAGATGAAAGTAATGAAAGAGGAGGATGAACCAAATAATAAATCTGTTGCATTTAATACCACCACCTCTAAGCACAAAGACAAAGGAAAACTTGAAGCTTCTATAGAAATCTCCACCCGTGAACAATCATCATCTGACAGTGATGAGTAGATGGATCAACTAGCTAGAAGATTCAAATGATTTTACAAAAACAAGAACTTTTTCAGAAAGCCTAACTTCAAGGGAAGATATGACCAAAAGTAAACTGGAGGAAGGACTGGGAAAAAGGTGACAAGAATGATGATATTGTCTTCTATGAATATAAGCGCAAAGGACATATAAAGGATGACTGTCCAAATCTCAAGTACAAAAAGAAATATGAGGACAAGGACAGAAGGTACAAAAAGGAAATGAAAGCAACCTGGAGTGCTTATGAGGATAGTTCAAGCGACTTAGAGACATCACATGATGAATAGGATAACAAATCCAATATGTGTTTTATGACAAACACATATGAGGTAACATTGGACTCTTCTGTACATAACTCATATTATTCTAAAGATGAAAGTGACTCTGAAAATATGACTAATGAAGAAATGTTTGAATATTGTAACATGCTTGAGGAAACATGCAATGAACTAAAAGACAAATATAAATCATTAAAGAAATAACATGCTCTTACCATAACTATTAAATCTGACCTCATAACTGAAAAGTAGAAAAATTCTCAACTGCTCAAAGAAAAAATTGAATTAAAAATGTAAAATGAGAAATTAAAGAGTGACTTAGAAAAGTTTACTAATGGGAAAAATACTCTTACCCAAATACTAGGAAAAAAATTACCCCTAAATAAGACACTGGCATTGGTTATCAACCTGGTAAAAGAAACCTTGGTAGAACAAACTTTGTTTCAAAATTTAGGACATACAGTTTTACTCCAAGTTCTGGAATCAGATCAACTAATTCAATCCATGATACATATTCTGCTATTTCAAGTTTTCATGGACCAAATACATTTTATTTTTCAAATACTTTACACAATGCTTATAGGAAACCTATGAGGCAAATATGGGTTCCTAAAGCACTTATTACTAATAGTACTGGACCAAAACAAGTATGGGTACCAAAATCTATTTTTACTTAATCTTTTTGAAGGAATACTGCTTAAAGAGCTCCTGCAAAAGTCTATGGTACATGGATAGTGGATATCCAAGGAACATAATAGAAGACTACTCATGCTTCAATAACCTGATAAAAGTATATGGAGGACATGTCACATTTGGTGACAATGCCAAGGGAAATATTATTCGCCTCGGCCAAATCAGTAACTCTAACTCATTTTTAATTTCTAAATTATTGTTTGTTGATGGTTTAAAATACAATCTGCTTAGTATCGCACAATTATGTGATTATGGATTTCATATTAGATTTAAAAATGATGCTTGTAATGTCTTTAATTCTAAATATGAATTAGTATTTTCTGCATTAAGAAATGAAAATGTTTATTCTGTTAATTTAGATTCTTTAGCTTCACAAAATGCTTCATACTTAAGTGTATTCCATAAGGAATCCTGGCTCTGGCATAGGAGACTAGGACACTGTAATGTTCACTCCCTTATAAAACTAACTAGAAAAATCCTTGTTAAAGACTTACCCAAACTTGAGTTTCCAAATTACAAAGTGTGTAATCCTTATCAAAAGGGAAAACAGCACAAATTTTCCTTCAAACCAAAGAAAGAAGTGTCAACTTCTCAACCTATCGAACTGGTTCACATAGATTTTTTTGGACCATCTAGATATTCTAGTTTAAATGGGAAGCACTATGTTTATGTTCTTGTATATGAATTTTCTAGATATAATTGTACCTTCTTTATGGCTCACAAAAGTGAAGCATGCTCTTATTTTACTATGTATTCTAAGTCTGTAGAAAATCATAGTGGACTTAGAATTAAATCATTAGGAAGTGATCATGGTCATGAGTTTGAAAATCATGAGTTTTAATCCTTTTGCTCACTAAATGGTTATAGTCCCCATTTCTCTACCCCTAGAACACCTCAGTAGAATGGAGTTGTAGAGAGAAGAAATAGAACCCTGCAAGAGATTGCTAGAAAAATTCTTAGTGAATATGATCTACCTATTTATTTTTGGGCTAAAGATGTTAATACAGCGTGCTACATAATCAATAGAGTGTTGATTAGACCAATTATTGAGAGGACTCCTTACGAATTATAGAACAATAGAAAACCCAAGGTTAGATACTTCAAAGTTTTTGGTTGAAAAGTCTATATTCTTAATACCAAAGACAATCTTGACAAATTTGCATCCAAAAGTGATGAAGTTATATTTTTAGGATATTCTATGTCTACTAAAGCCTATAGAGTGTTTAATAAAAGAACTAAATGTGTAGAAGAATCTATTCATGTCAAATTTGATGAAAGAGATCCACATGAGCCTAAAACCATCCTAGAGAATCTAGAGGATGATGTATCAAATCTGAACATCAATTCAAAATCCTTAAATTCTTCTGTGGAAGAATCTGTGAAAACTTCCACCTCTAGAAATTTCTTATAATCAAGTTACAATGAACCTGAATCTGTTGATGAACCTGAAATCACTAGTCCCTATTTTCCGAGAACTGTTAGAACCCTTAAGAACAATCCCTTAGATGTTATTGTTGGAGACATAGACAAAGGAACTCAAACTAGAGATTCTCTTAGAAATCAGGTTGAACATCAAGTATTCTTGTCACAAATTTAACCTAAAAATATTAATGATGCTATCAATGATGAATTTTGGGTGATGGCTATGCAAGAAGAACTTAATCAGTTTGAAAGGAACAAAGTTTGGAAACTTTTTGAAGAACCAATGACACATTCACCATAGGCACTAAATGGGTGTTTAGAAATAAGGTAGATGAAGCTGGTAACATAGTTAGAAAAAAGGCTAGATTATTCGCACAAGTCTATAGTCAAGAAGAAGGAATTGACTATGAGGAGACCTTTTCACCAGTAGCTAGACTTGAAGCCATTAGAATCCTACTTACCTATGTTGCACATCTGAATTACAAACTATATCAAATGGATGTTAAGAGTGCATTCTTAAAGGGTATATAGCTGAGGTTGTTTTTGTTTAACAACCCCTGGATTTAAAAACCCTCATTTTCCAAATCATATTTTTAAACTATCAAAAAAATTATATGGTTTAAAGGAATCTATAAGAGCTCGGTATGATATATTGAGTACTTTTCCTATTTCCAAAGGTTTTACAAAAGGAATAGTTGATCCTACCCTTTTTATAAAATGAATTTCTAATGATGTTTTAGTTGTTCAAATATATATAGATGACATTATTTTTGGATCTTTGAATAATTATTTATGTGTTTATTTTTATAAAATGATGAAAAATGAATTTGAAATGAGTTTAATGGGTGAACTAAAATTCTCTCTTGGATTTCAAATCTTTCAAAATAATGATGGAATTGTTTTAACCCAAAGTAAATATACTAAAGATCATCTAAAACATTTTTTATTGGATAGCACTAAAAGTAGTGACACTCCCATGAGTACCAGTTGTAAGTTGGATCTTGATGAAGATGGAAAATCTGTTGATCAAACCACTTATAGAGGAATGATTGGAAGTTTACTCTACTTAACTTCTAGTCGTCCTGACATTATGTTTAGTGTGTGTATGTGTGTTCTTTTTCAAGTAAACCCTAATAAATCTCATTTAAATGTTGTAAAGAGAATTTTCAAATACCTCAAGAATACACCCAATCTAGGACTATTTTATCCTAAAGGGAAATCATTTGAATTAGTTAGTTATTCTGATGCTGACTTCGGTGGCTGTAAGTTACATAGAAAAAACACCTCTAGAACATGTCACCTTTTAGGCAAGTCACTAGTATCATGGTGTAGTTAGAAACATAATTCTGTTGCATTATCTACTGCAGAAGCTAAATACATAGCTGCTGGCAGTTTTTGTGCACAAATTTTGTGGATGAAACACACATTACTAGATTGTGGATATCAATTCATATATGTACCTATAAATTGTGACAACACAAGTTCTATTAACATCTCAAAAAATATTGTTTCACATTCTAGGACAAAGAACATTGATGTAAGGCATCACTTTTTGAGAGATCATTATCAAAAAGGTAATATCATTTTGGAATTCATTGGTACTGAATATCAACTTGCTGATATATTCACCAAACCATTAAATTATGAGAGAATAGACTACATCATACATGAAATAGGAATGATAAATCTCAAATAGATACCTTACTTATTACTATTTCAGGTCTTACTGTTCAATATCTTACTGTTTCATGATTATAGTTTCTAAGCTAGTGTTTCATATTACTGTCTCACCGTAATACTCAGTTACTATCTCTCATGTTTACTGTCTTACCATAAAGTTCATGTTTACAGTCACACAGTTAGTATTCTATGATTACTATCTAATAATTATTGTCTCATCGTAACGCACACTAATAGGTTCATTCACTATCTCACCGTAACATGCGTTTACTCTCTCACTGTAACATGCGTTTACTCTCTCACCGTAATGACCAGACACAGTCTCACTGTAAAAATTCTTTATAATTGTTTTTGTAAAAACCTGTATCGCGGTAATTATTCTTTTCCCTTCCTTATTTTCCCGCGTTTTTATTTCTATGACATTTGGTATTCCTAAATGATAAAATAAATAAAGTATCACTCGATTATTTACTCAGGGTTTCTTCTACTTAATCATTTCAAACCCTTCTTCATCCCTGCAACCCTTCTCTCTCTCGAACCTTCAGTGAATGCCAAGAATGAAACATCTGTCATCATCGACACCTGAGAAGCATAGATCAAAGAAGAAGAAGATTTCACCTAAGCTAACACCTGAAGGACCTTTAAATCTTAATATGGTAAACTGCATTGTTGTACCTGAGAAATATATTTTCCCTAAATGGCTTCTGTCTATTAGGTCTCTAGTATTGAAAGTGTTAGAACAGCAAGGCTGGTTAGAATAGTTCTCGAAGGAAGATAGACCAATCTACCCTAAGTTAGTGGCTCAGTTTTACCAGTACATATAGTTCTCTTTTGATTCTAGTGATAATTATGTTTTAATAAGCTGGGTCAATGGCTAGAGATGCTCATTCTCTTCAAGGTTATGGGTTGCATGCCTTAGGATACCTCACGAAGGAATCTATGAGGATTATCAGAGAGGACCTCCACCTTCAACCTAATTATTTGATTTAGAAGATGCTTTGAAAACCTTAATAGTAAATGGCACTCAGAGGAGAGCCATTGCTGCTAAACTCTATGGAGAATCAAGGCTTCTTTTCAAGTTTATACATAATTTGGTTAGTCCCGGAAAAGGTGATTTTGCTATTTTAAAATATCAAGATGTGTTTCTAATCCACCTTATGAAAAATGGGCATAAGATCAACCTGTGAAAGTATATCATACACCATATGTGTGAGATGATCAAAGTCACATCCAATTCAACTTCTCTATTTTACTCTCGGTTAATCTCATCCATGCTTCTTTACAAAGGTATGGTTGGACCTAATGAAGAAGTGATTAAGGATTTTGAATTATGCCTTTCAAAAGTAATCATCAAGAGGATGAAAATAAACTGGAATCCTTGTAAAAAGGAATGGGTGGAAGACAATGATAGAATTTATGAGAAATTCAATCCGGTGGATTATCCCTCAAGACCAAGAAATATTTCTGATCCCGGTTTGGAACTAGATGAGATTGTTGAGTGTCCTGAAGAAGAGGAAGAAGAGGCTGAAGTGACACCTAGGGAAGCTATTGAGGAAGACAGGACTATTGTTCCTCATGAAGTTCTTGAAGAAGAAGTCCATACTCCTAAAGAAGCTATTAATCTGGAAACTCAACCTGAGGCTGAAACAGAATCAGTTGTCAAAGAATCTAAAAAGCATGCCATGGAATAGCATATAGTGGAAGAGCCACCTGTTTTGCAAGACGTCAATCTTGAGGAACTCCCAGTGGATCATTCTATTCTTGAAATCATCCATTCAGCTGAAGAATGGATGGAGCTATCTTTTCAGCTGGCTAGATAGGAAATGAGTGAGGAACTTAGAGCTGAGTCTATGGAATAAGACCGAGATCCTAAGCCTCTCAGTCCTGATAAGGTGGCACCTGTTAAGGAGGAGAAAACCCCAAATCATGAGTCTATTGAAGCTTCACATACAACTAAGTCAAGTCCTGTAGACACTCAGTATAAGTTCCTCAGTTTCTATGATGTGGATGAATCTCAGCAGGTTACAGCAACAGGACATGACATTTCCTCTATATTCCAGTTGAAATCAGTCTCCAATATCTCACCTAAGAAGGAACCTGATCCTGTACCAGTCCCTACTCCTGAACCTTTATCTGAATAGCCATATTTTGTGAGTAAGGATGATCTGAAGGAATTTGGTGCTACCATCTTGTCTGGAGTTGAGAAAATCATGAATACCCAACCTCTTCCTGTGACCAATTTAAGTGAGAAAGATGCCTCGCTATTATTGGTGAAAATTATTTGGAAAATACAACCTAATATGCTTCATGAGATTCAAGAAGTAAGAGTTCAAAATAATCTGCTCAGTAATGAAGTGAATACCATAAGAAGTATCGTTGAAGACATGCAGAGAGAGTTGCCTTTGAGATCTGAGCATTTTGCTCCTCTTATAGAACCTGTTTCTCCTCAAATACCATAGGTTGTTGTGTCTCATATTCAACCTTATCTAGCTTATTTAGATGAAAATATCTCTTAATGGAACAAAAAAATTGTGAAGGAAATGAGAGATCTTGTTTCCAATATTAATAAACTCACTGATGAGTATACAGTGTGTATTTAAAAGGTGTTGAATCAACTCATATCTCTGACCATAGCTGTCAATACCTCTAAAGCATCTTTTCAATCCTCTAAACCCTCCTTGGACAGTGATCTGCTCAGAAATACAGTCAAAAAAGAGCTTCAGAATGTACTCAATGGTTTCAATATGGATTCTCTATCTGACGTTGTCAAGAACAGTGATAGAGTTCTTGACCTGGTCCAAATCCACTAAAAAATTGTTAATGATACTCAGTAAGAGATTTCCAAGAAAGTGGATTTCTACTTCAACAGAATATTCTCCAAGACCGATATGACAAATCAGTTCAAGTATCTTGTATAAAATCTATGGATTCCTCCTATGACTCAAGATTTCAAGACCCAAGTCCAAATGCTCACAGATTTTACTCGATTCTTGGACAAGTTTATAAATAACAATGATGATTTTTAGAAATCTATGTAGTATGGTAGAGAGATCATTACAGATTTCATCAAACTCCTAAGGCCCTATCTTCATGTCCAGAGTACAACCATTGTTGCTCTTGTGGTTGCACCTCTAAGACCTGGGCTGCCTACCTTCACTTCTTCCCTAGCCTCCACCACTATGTCTGTTGGCTAAGCACTAAGTCAGATCAGGCCTATGATTCTTGATCAACAACTTCCTAGATCTTCTACTACTCCTACTTTGGATCCATCAGTCTTTGAAGGCCTTCCTTTACCCTCTTTATCAACCATCTCACTACCTTCTTCTTCCTCGACCTCTTCCCCTATGGCTTCCTCTTCTTCCACTACAGCTAAAGGCAAAGAGAAGGTCATACCATGAAGAAGAATAGTGATTAATATTTTTTTATTGGGATTTTATTTCTTTTGTATTGATATTTTGTTTTGTACTGAACCTTATTTTATATTAATGGAATGTGCATTTTTGAATTCTCTTATTCTATATTTTTGATAATCCCAAAAGGGGGAGAAATTTCTATATGTTAGCCATCTATCTCTATAGTTCTATATGTTATCCATATATCTCTATAGTTGAATTCAATATACACTTTAACTTTACATGATTTGTGATCATCAAAAATGGGGAGATTGTTGGAATCCTCATGTATTAATCATGTTTTAATGATCACAAATCCTATTCAACCTAGTTAACTCCAGTAAATTATATCAAATCATGTGTATTAATGTTTAAAGTGGTCTCATGCTTTAAGAAGAGTCATTCAAGATTTTAATTTCTCTAAATTCAGTTTACTTATTTTATACTATCTTTGATCTAGTCTCATAATACCTTCTTTTACAAATGCATAATTCTAATACATTCTATTATCATCATTGCTTAAGTCTGAGACACCGTGAGTCTACCACTGGTTATATCTTTTTGGCACCGTGAAGCAGACACCGTGAACAAGACACTGTGACCACGAGACACCATGAAGCAGACACCATGAATAAGACACCGTGACCACAAGACACCGTGAATCCGACACTGTGAACAAGACACTGTGACCACGAGACACCGTGAAGCAGACACCGTGAACAAGAAACTGTGACCGCGAATCACCGTGATCGTGAGACACCATGACCACAAGACACCGTGATCAATCTGGACACCGTGTGAAGGAGACACAGTTTCCATGAATTACTGTGACACCGTTTCTTAAAATATTTTTTCATCTTTCAATTTAATCTCTAACGGTCATATTTGAAGATTTTAATACACTGACATAATTAATATTTCTTTGTAGACATATAATCTGACAGTTTGAGGTACGAGGTGCGGTATCCATAAAACCTGTCGACTCTAGCACATACACTACAAGATAAAATCAAAGTGTGGAAAAGAATCAAATATCATGATATAAAACAAAAATCAAGGTCATGAGCACCATAAATAATAACACGCTTAGAGAAAGTTGCAAAAGAAAAATGCCTATTACATGAAAATCAACACTGATGAAGAACACACAAAGCATATTTGAAGCTTAGAGAACATCTTCACTCCGTTGAACCTCACGAAGAACACAAGTTGAATCACGACACTCTGTTTTACTAACAAGGACTCTAGATCTGCATCTGCTTCATCTCAAGAAGTCTAGAGCAACAAACACTAACACTTAGATCATTTCTAAAACCCATCCCCATATTTATACTCTATTGTGTATTTGTTTATTAACTTTCGAGCAGTGTGTGTTTCTGTATAATAACGCACTCTATCTCCTGAATCAAACTTAAGGATACACGATATCCTTACTCAAACATCTATTTACTCTTGTTTATACCCATGGATAAGTGTGGAAGAGGTCCCTGTGTGGCCTGGTTATTTTGTACCCATGAAAACTGTGGAAGACGTCCATGTGTGACCTGGATAGTCTGTGTACTATTGTTAACCTCAATCCAGGGTGTGGATAAAAGTTTATTATATAAACTGCTTGGTGGAAGTTGATCACCAAGTGGGGTGGATTAGGTCTCGGCTTGAGACTGAACCACTTGTTTCATATCTGTTGTGCTTCATAAATTAGTCTTCTTTGTTTTATTGATTTACTATATAATTCAGAAATCATTAATTCTACTTTGATATTTAGTCTTATAAAGAAGTTATAACTGGCTTGTCTTAGTAGAATAACTTCAAAAGTAATCTTAATAACACAAATTAAGATTACTGAGAATTAATCAATCTTATAAGAAGTTACTTCAACAGTGAAACTCTTATAACAATATAACCTTAATTAACTAGGTTGTATTTAATCTTTAGGGAAACCTTTTAGAAATACTTTTTACATAAATTTTTATAGTTACTCAATTCACCCCTCCCCTCTTGAGTAATTTACTCTGACCAACAGTATCTAAACAGTGTACTAAGATTGGTTATTAGTTTGGGGTTAAAAATCCATTCTTAATTTCAACTCAATATTTAGACCATGTTAGAGACTCTTCCAAAACATAGAGGTAAATCATGGGTCTCAATCAGATACAATCGATAGTGGTGTTCCACGCATCCTCACCACTTCTCTAATGTATATCCTTACAATTTGATTGAGTGAGAAGTCCTCTCAAATTGTAATAAAGTTAGAAGTATTAGTAATATGATCCACTACAACCCATATAGCATTATTTCTTCTTGATGTCTTTAAAATACTATTGAAAAATTCCATGGTGATTTTATCCCATTTTCATATAGGTATGGGTAAATGTTTCATCATCCCCTTGTATTTTTCCTTTCCTACTTCACTTTCTAACATACAAGGCATCTTGATGTATATTATATGATATCTTTCTTTATATTTTTTCACTAATAGTCCTCTAGGATGTTTCGATTCATCTTTGTGCTTCATGGATGGATGGAGAAAGTTTAACTATGTGCATCATCTAATATCTCCTTCTTTAACTCGAGATTTGATGGTACATAAAGTCTTGACCCAAATTACCCAACTCATTCTTCATTAACATTAAACTTTAAGGATTTCCTTTTTCTTATAGATTCTACTTTCTTCTAAATTCTGGCATCATCTCTTTGAGAATCATTTATCTTCTCCAAAAGAGATATTTGAGAGATCATTTATGAAAGGATTTATTATGTTCCTTCCTTTATTATTCCCATGTCCATCGTTTTCAAATCTAAGAATATCAAATACTTTTAAATTATCATCAATGATGAAATTGTTGGAATATTTCTACTTAGATCATCTTCCAATTTATTTTATTTCTCATGATGGTAATGGATTGATGAGTCATAGGCCTTGATCATCTCTAACCATCTTCATTGGTGCATATTCTAATCTTTCTTTGTGAATATATACTTGAGGATTTTGTGATTTGTATATATTTAGAACTTCTATTCAAAGAGATGATGTGTCCATATTTTCAATTTAAAGATCATTGCAACTAACTCAAAATCATTCATCAGGTAGTTTTGTTTATGAATTTTTAATTTCCTTGAATAATAATCTATCACTATATCATTTTTCATCAACACATAGCCCAATACCTTATTCAAATCATCAGTGAATACCATGAAAATTTATCTAGTCGTGGGTATTGTGAGTACTAATTCATTGATAAGACTATTTTTCAACTCCTTAAATCTCTCTTCATATTCATCATTCCAAATAAACTTGACTCCCTTTTGAATTATCTGGGTTATAGGGTTTAAAATTTGTGAGAAATTTCTCAAAAATTGATGATTTTACCCATCTAATCCAAGGAAACTATAGATATATGTCACATATATTAGCCTCATCCATCCTCTAATTGTATTTTTCTTTGAATGGTCCATATATATCCCATTTTTGGTGATAATATTCACCAAGAATGAGACTTACATCAACTAAAACTCACATTTTTTGTTCATTTCATAAAGCTTCTCCTTTCATAATGTTTTTATCACAATGCTCATATGCTCATCACGATCCTCCTTTATTTTTGGAATATAATAGAATATAATCTATAAAGACTACCATAAATTTGTTAAGGTATTCTCTAAAGACTCTATTCATCAACTCCATGAAGATTTTTGGAGCATTAATGAGTTTAAATGGAATTACTATGAACTCATAGTTTCCATAACTTTATGGAAATAGGTCTTGGGGATATCCTCCTTCTTCACCCTTACTTGATAATATTCTAACTGAAAATACACCTTGAAGAAGTATTAGGCTCCACATATTTGATTAAACAAGTCTTTAATCAGTATAATAGGATACTTATTCATTATCATGATCTTGTTGAGCTCACGATAATCAATGGAAAGGCACATTGACCCATCCTTCTTCTTGATGAAGATGACTGGTGCACCCCAAGGTAAAGCACTTGGTTGTATGAACCCTTTATCTATATTCTCTTGTAGTTATTTATTCAACTCCTGAAATTCCACAATATCCATTCTATATAGAGTCTTAGATAAGGGAAACACCCTAGGTATAATCTTGATTGAAAATTCAACCTCTAGGCTAGGAGGAAGACCATGAAATTATTCAAAAAACACATCAGTGTATGCCATCAAAATGGGAATTCATTCAAGCATGATCCTTTCCTTAGACTCAATCATTTAACACTGATATTCTTTCTCATAGGGTAATAATATCCATGGTTAAGATTTTCATGCTAAAGAAGATTCATTCTCCTCCTTGAAGTTGTATTGAATTAGGGGATGATTCATGATACGGAGAGTGGTTTCTTTCTCACAGAAATTTTTGTAGAGTATCTATATAAGGAAGCTAATCCATGCTTGTAATTGCATCAAATTACACTAAAGGGAGTACCACAAGGTTTTCTAGAAATATTATCTGATAAATTTTTATAGGGGAGGAGTTATATACGTGGTGTGAAATAAATTCTCTAATTTTCGTTTTAATTGATAGATCTACTTCCATTCATTGTGGTGGTGTTTTAATAGTTCTATTAAACATGTGTGATATGAAGGAATGCATAGAACCAGAATCAAAAATTATGTTCACTATTCATGAATAAATAACTAGCATACCAATCACCACTTCATTTTCACGATCCACCTCTATGGTTGTGATGGAAAACTCTAACCCTTGATGCCTTGGAGGTTGTTGGTTATCTCTTAAAACCCTTTGCTTAGTGAATTTTTTTGTAAAGGGTCTTGGTTCCTTATAGTTGAAATAATGAGAAATGTAGTGAGTGTTGAATAGATAATTCCTTCCCTCCATTGCATTAGAGGTACTCTCCCATTAGAAATCACTAGATTGGTTTCCTTTCTTCTTGAACCTAAAGAATTTCCTCACCCCCCCCCCCCCAGGAATTTTTTAGGGTGCTTATTTTCTCACTTTTGACAAGTGGAATGTTGAGATTTCTTAGCACTACTAGATTTATCCATCAAGACACTAAAATTAAACTCAAATTTCTTCTTCTTATTCCTATGATACCCTTGTGATTCTATTATATCCTTTCAACATTGATGGAACATTGGAAAATTTCCTCATAGATATCAAAGTATCATATCACTAGGTATTTTCAAAGACTAGGTTTTAGCCCACCAAAGAAGTGGTCAACCTTGAATTCAGGGGTAATGACAAAGATGAAGGCATATCATGCAAGTATTGTGATGTTTTCATCATATTCTATGAAATATTCATCATCAATTTCTTGAAGGAAAGAAAACCCTTTTCATTTTAATTCAAGGAGTGAGAGGGAAATATTTATTGGAAACATATTCCATAATTTCTTCCACCCCATCACTTTGATCTCTTCCTCAAGCTTCATATTCTTCATTAATTCCCACCACTGGTTTCATTCTCCCTCTATATTATAAATATGCATTATAACTTTCTCTTTCTCAAAACATTGAAGGATTTAGAAGATCTTCTCAATGGAGTTGATCCCTATTTCTGCGATTAATGGTTCGGATGATCCATTGAAATTCAGAGGATTTTTTCGCATAAATGTCTCAATTTTTTCTTGTTATTTATTAGGGGGATGTGGGTGCTCCTATTGATCTAGGTTTTGATTTAGATATTGATTAAATTTAGATAGTATCATCTCAAAGTTCTCTATACCTACTCCTATTGGGTTGGGAATCTCGTTTGGATAGTCATCACATTACCCTTCACATTGGTTGTTTACCATATTCTTCCTATTTCCAGTCATTATCTATAATAAAAGAAAAAATTATGGATGAGTATTTTTAAACTATTAAATAAATAAATATTAACACAATGACATTAAATTTATAACTTATAAATGAAATTTATTTCTTAACCTATGAATTTCTAGGATTCAATCTATGTTATTCATGATCTATTTATTATCATATACTCTTACAGTCATTTTTTTCATTAGTAATGGTTGGTAATGAGCTTCTAAATTTACCAAAGAATATCCCCTTGTAGTTTCAATCTATGTGTGTTTTAGGGCCCTTTATCATGAACCAGTTTCTGGTTAATTCTAGCTCGACGCAATTTTTTTGGTTTTTTGACCTATATACATTTGTGATAGAGTCACATCCACTTGTAGTATCTAGATAGAAATGTATTTTCTTATGAAACCACTTAATATATAGTTTACAAAAATTTAGGGATGTTTTATTATACATATTTTTATCCCTAAGTATTTTTTATAGAGTTTTCTAATCCTAATCCTAAAAATAACTAAACTCTTCCTTTGATACCAACTATGATAATCCTACTCTTTTATTATATATTAATTCATGATTTATTAAATAATTTTACACATAATATATCCTAGAAGATCTATAAGTCTAGTATCTTTAGGAATTTGGTACATTAAATAATAACATAAAACATGGTATATAACAACATTATTAGACATTTCCTTGACATGATCATATTATTCCATCATACTTAAAACTGCATGGGATAACCTGGGGACATATATAAGAAAGGGGTGAGCTATAAATCCCAGTAAGGGAATAAACATGGACCAACATGAATAAAGTAATAAATTTTAGGAAATATTCATATCAATGAGACATAAAATGTTGAGAATCATAAATATGAACAGTGTGACATTATATAGCATGATAACATAAAGAAAACATGGGAAATGTAGAAACAACTTAAAAAAATACATCATCAACATAGTTCAAGGCTAAGTGCTAAGAAATAAAGATCGACAAAGTACCGTGATAGATTATTTTCACTTCGTAATCCCTTGAATGATCTATCATGAGACTAAAACATTACTCAATGCATTGGAGTGCTATATAATTTTGGGCACACCCGTCACTTTCATTTCATTCTCATGCTTAAGCATGCCACATAGATCATAAAACATGGAATCATTTATCATCACATTTTATTCCATGATTAGGGATTCTGGAATACATAAATGTAATTCCCTAATCAAATAATTATATTTTTATAAATCTTAAAACCCTTTATATTAAATGGTATTGGGTATTCACTACACAATTGTTTGGCATGGAAAATTACAGTGAAATTTTGGCAGCATAACGTGGGTGTATAAATGTTCATGGAAGGGATTAATGAGAGTAAAAGGGGTCTGTCATAATTAATAAATAAAATGGATAATAATGGGGATATTTAAGAACATAATCCATCATTATTAATTAGATATAAAAGATATAAGATAATTAAAAAATCGAATAAAGAGGAGAAGGAGAGGATCCCTTACTAAATTTCAGCATGGTAACGGGTGTACATAATGGTTCATGGGAGGGAATAAATGAAACCAAAAGGGTTTTATAATCATTTATAGATCAAATAGAAATTAATTTTAATATGTAATAATATATCCCAAAAAGAAAAAATGGATATTAAGAGGAAAAACATAAAAGAGGTGCTTGAATAAAAGGAGAGCGGGAGATCCCTTACCTTGAGAGGGTGATTCCAAATGCTTGGGATGATGTTATTGAGAGCTGGGGGAACCTTTGAAGGACTCTAGAGAGGGGAGGGAAGAGTAAGGGCTTGATAAAATCTTTTTGTGTGAAGAAAAATGGGATTTTTGGTGGGTTTATATACAAAATGAGTGGGAAATTCGTAATTATTTCTCAAACATAGGTTTTAGACTATATATAATAAAATTTAAAAAACCACAAATATTAACTTGGTTTTTTCCCATGGTTTCTAAAAAATTGAGGTAGTTTTCATTATTTTATATGTTTAAGGTCTAAAATTACTATAATAATACCCATGCTGATGTGGATGTGAGTTAATAAAATTAAAAAAATAAATATAATATTACATTATTTTAAATGAAAAACATATATTTGATCTTGGATACCCTTTATAGTATTTATTACATCATTTTGTTTCATTATGATGTCATAATACATACCATATATTTATACCTTATTTAATTTTTACCTAAAAATTTGATTGTCTCATAAAATTATGAAAAATTCACTATTGGCTAAGTTCAAAGTTCTAATTCAAAAAATAATATTTATTTTATCCAAAAAAATTCTAAATATGTGAATTTTCACTTTTAAAAAAAATAATCGACATTTAATTAGAAATTTTGGGTTTTTTGACAATAACTATTTTTCAAACCATATAAAAATTACCTTTGACTTCACAAAAACACTCTGGTCATTTATATTTAATAAAACTTATTTAATAATAATATTTAAATAAAATATTATCTATTTATAAAATCTATTAATCTATTAATTACTTAATTTAATTCGAATATTACCCAAAATACAATTTTTTTTATTATATCAAAATCAAAAATCATTTATAAAGTAATAATAAAAAATGAATACATATTCATTATTATATAAAATACATAAATTAATATTATTTTGGTATTGATACATAAACCTTTAATACACCATAAAAATATTTAAGTGTAAGGTGCATGAGGGCGAGAATTTCATGGGGGGATTCAGTGTATGTGGTTTGGGTCGTGATCATGATGAGCTTGAACTTCTCCCATAAATAGTTTCACTCGTACTTAATTTGTTGAATCTCAGATTGGTCTTGGTCAAGAGAAAATATTAGTGATTCTATATCCCTCATAAGAACTGATAAATGGGCTTTGTAGGGTATGATCCTACTAGTTAATGGCATCACTTCCTTTGTCTATGTTAATTGGATTTGTTAAAATATTATATTTATACTAATCATAGGATCACTATTAAATGACTATATTATCAATGGTAATGATGATTAACAATCTTTTAAATCCAATAGGATATAATGAAACTAAATAAGTTCATGTGTTTTCTATATCCATAATATATACTATTTCATTTAATTAAATCACAAGGGGAATTTTATTTATAAAATTTGTGGTCGTTACACTATCTTCATCCCAATCTACATAAAAATAACTCAGATAAATCAAGATCCTTTCCATCATCAAATATAAATCCATAATTGAGAGTAACTTGGATGTACCTCAATATATGTTTAACCACTATGAGATTCTCCTCCTTGGGATTACTTTTGAAATGAGTCACCAAACATGTCGTAAACACAATATATGGATGATTATCCATCAAGTATAGTGATATCATCCTATTTTATATGTTATGATCCACAATTTTTCCATCCTCATGCACCCCAAGCTTGGTTACAAATAAAATAAATGTTGATAATTGTTTGTAATCATGTATGTTAATTTCTTTAGTAACTCTCTCACATATTTATTTTGAGATAAAAATGTATACCACATTCTCTAAACCACTTGTAGAAATAAAAAATAAGTGAGTTCACCTATCATTGAACTTTTTAAATCTAATCTCCTTATCATAGAAATTTATTCCAGAGAATTATATTTGCTTCCACCAAATATGATATCATCCATGTACAAAATCAAAAGGAATTTTTATTCATTAAATTTTTTCACATACAGATTATGGTTGACACCACCCCTTTTGAACTCAAAATTCTTCATATATGATTATAACTATGTTTAATACTATTTTGGTTCTTTTTTATACCGTAAAAGGACTTATCAACCATTATACCTTGGATTCATCATTTCCAATCAGTAAACGAACTATTAGTTCAATATACACCTCCTTTTGAATTACACCATTCAAGAACATTATTTTTACATCTATCTGATATATCTAAAAACCTATTTTGATTTTCATCTCTAAGAAAAGATGAATAAAATTAAGTAGAGCATCTAGTTTAAATTCTTCTTTAACTCACCTTAAATTTTTACATAACCTTTTCACAATAAATATTTTTTATTTTTGAATCACATTTTCAATTTCATCAAACTTATTCTTAAAGATCCACTTTGTCCCAATCACATTGTAATGTGTAAGCATCTTCATAAGTTTCTAAGACTTTTTTATCAATTTGACCATATTCCTCATTCATGGATCTAACACATGATCCATCCTTCATTTATTATTCAAAATATGATGGTTTTACCATAGATAATAGATCATCATGCTCAAAATTATTCATTATTATTATATATTAATGATCAATTTTATCTTCAATTATGTTGGATGGATCAACTTTTATTCTCTTATTTATCTTTTTAATTACAAGATAAATTTCCTTGGAAATCATCTCCCCTTATAATTTAGCCTTATAATCTTCATTATTTGGGTATCTTGGTGTAACCATAAGAGTAGTTTCAAGGCATAGGGTCTCAGCGAGGTGGTGGGTCCATGGCAGCGGCGTCTCCGGGCAGGTGAATTCTCTTCGGCTACATCTCGCTCGGTGACTTCATTCTATCTCGGTTATTTGGGTGACGTAGTCTCTTAGCAGTAGCTATGGATTCTCTCGACTCAGATTCGGTCTTGCGGCATCTCGGACCGGCTCTCAGCGACGGCGTCTCGGTTTACGTCTTTCAGCGGCGGCAACGTCTTGATTTTCAACTGTTTGCGGCTTTGGTTTTTCATACTTATTTCCAGCTATCAGCAGCGGCGTCTCAGTTTGTCTTTCAGTAGTGGAGTCTCAGATCCCGACTTTCAATGGAGGTGGTGTCTTGGTTTGTGGATTTCATCGGTGGCATGGGTTGTTCTCCTGATCAGCTTCTTGTCTTTGTGGTGGTAGTTTGTTTTGTCTCTAAATTTTTATCTATTTTTCTTCCATACAGTTGGTCATTCTATCTTTTAGGATCTGGTATGTGTTTCTCCAGATCTGGTTCTGGGATTTTTCTGTTTCAAGGGTTTTAGTTCTATGATGAAGCATTGATGGCTTAGTGTTCCTCCTTTGATCGAGCAATCAGCGGTGGTGTTTCATTCAGGTTTCAGATTCGATGAGTTCACGTACTACTTTTAGTTGGGGAAGTTTGACTTCTTAAAATTGATTGTATTTTTTTATCCTTTTGATTCAATTAACGAAGTTCGCATCTATTGGAATGTGTGTGAAGTTGGTTTCCTGCAGTTTATGGGAATTTAGGGCATATCATTGCCTACATTTCATTCTGCCTCTATTTTCTTGGTCTCTACTCTGGTTCCAAGATTCCTCTCTTCTCTCTAAGTCGGAATAGCACAGTGGTCTTCTTGGTTCTTTGGGATGTGAGTTTGAGTGTCCAGTTCAGGGAAATCGACAGTGGTGATCAGTTCATTTGCTTTTTTGTGACATTGATTTTGGTTTTTGGTTTCTAATCTATGGCATTTTTTGAATTCTGAAATGGGCGGGATTTGTGACACTTTTTGTATGTGGTTTTATTCTGAATTTTGATGGTGGATGAAACCAATACTCTACATGGAGTAGTGCCAGATGAGGTTTCAGAGCAGGAAGCTTCCATCTATGCATGACCATTCAGATTTAGATGAATGAGAGGGTATAGATTTTCCATCGGTACTAGGCCCATGCAACCCTGCACGGGACAGCTTGTTGAGCGGTCATGTGAGGTGGAGGCTTAACATAATGTGGTATTTATTGGGGAGGGACAATTCCTTGTAGTCTTGATCTATATATTTTCATGTATCAAGTATTTTTCCTCAAAAGTTCTTTCGAATAAAAAATTAATTTTCAGTCAGTTGGGAGTGGTTTCAACTTCATCCTCTTCTTCAAATAATTCATCCTAGTTTTCACTTTGAGTAATCATTCCATCTTTTTCTTCAATGAAATTGATATCATTACTCTAAAATATTTTTTTCAACCTTTATTTTAAAAATGGTTATGTATAAATCTTTTTTGGGTAGCTTAAATATAATCCTTCATCTACAAAATCACCATAATTATCCTAATTTCTTTTGTTTTGAAGATAACTTCTACTTTTGAAAACATGAAAATATTTTAGTTATGGATTATATATAACCCCTATTTTTAGGTAATTGACCTTTTATTTATATATTATAAGTATATATATTGATCGAGTTATGTTTTGGGAGGTTTACATGAGTTTTGGAATGCTTTGGAGTCTTTTCTAGAGGTGCATGGTTTGAGAGCGGTTAGTAAAAACTGTACACCCCATCCCAAGAACTAGGTGCTAGTGGTGGGGGATAGTATCTATGTATAGTTGGTCCGCAGTTTAGACAAACCATGAAGATTTCCAAGAGAAACCCTGCATGTCTGGAAAAAAATTTAAAATAGTGGTTGGAACATGGTTTTTCTAACCATGTGATCCAAATGTTCGAGGGGTTTTCTTAAGGAAGTAGAATTGAATGATTGGTGCGTGGTTTGCAAAACTGAATGGCTTAGCCATGCAATGTATAGTTGTAAATATGTAGTTTTTGGATCTATCTAAGATTAAGTTCTGGGACCCCTTTTATTTGTCCAATCATTCATAATCTCTTACTCTTTTTTCTCCCTTGGCTTGGGAGGTGTTCCCCTTTAATTTGGGAGTATCTTTTAGGTGATTTATATCATGTTGGTGATCTATATTTGTATGTAAGTATCTATTCTTGGTCATTATTCTTAGATATCTTCTCCTACACTCTATTGAAAACTTATATGTAATCCATTGGGGATAGATCCATGTTATTTGATTGATTCTTGATAATATATTGATGATTCCTCGTGGGATGTAGGGAATGAGTGGTGGTTTCTGATCAGGTCTAGATAATCATTGTGTTCTTCATTTTCGGAACCCGTTGTGAGGCATGTGGATTCTATATTGACTCAACTTGATTATAACATGAAGTATTAGCTTGAAATGAATGTTTTTCTTGAAATTATTATGAAATCTTCATGTGATTCTTGATGGAAACCTCTTTAGTGATGGTTTTGAGAAATTGTTGAAATTAGATGGTTTTATGAAAAATATTCTTTAATGGTAATTTTATAATTGTGATTTTAATATTATTTTTTTTGGTTTGATACATAGAAAATGGTTATTGAAATATTTTAAAGAAATAAAGTTTTCATTTGAATTATATTGGAATGGATTTTGTCATGCATGGTTGGTGTGGGTTCATCTATATTAGATATGACCCTATGGAATGGGTGTGTGCTGGTGGGGAACCTGGTATTGGTTATCTTGTGATGACTTAGTATATTAATGAGAGACTACTCATGAGTATGTAACTTTCACTCGGTCATGCATGTGTGGATGTGTGGATGTTTGGAATACTGAAATGGGTATGACAAATGAAACTGATAATGTTTTTAAGGCTTGTTTTTATTGATTTATAGGTAAATTATTCTATTTTTATGTAAACTATTTTAATTGTTTAAATTATTTTCTATAAAATTGTGATAACTAGTTTTTTTCCTAGTGGAATGAGTAGGGAATTCATTGGGGAAATCTAACTGAGTTTATCCTCACCCCCTTCTTGGGAACTACTGTGTGTTTTCATATGTCATCTATCAAGATAAAAGTAAATTCAATGAATATCAGTTTTTAGTGATGATTCTTGATACCATGGGAATGGATTTTTGAGTTAAATCTTGAAGTAGGTTGGGAGTTTCTAGTTGGATTTCTCTTGATTCTTTGGGTTTCATTGTTTTTTGATTCCTATGGTAATGTCAATTGGTTTCTACTTGTACTCTAATATGGTTGTAGTATTAGTTATTATTTGAGTTTTATTTTTATTTTTTTCTCATGAATCATATTAAGGTTTGTTGATAATATTTTTGTGGTTTAGATGTTTAAATTTAAAAGGTAAAATCAACCCCCAAATGATCTTAAGGACCTTGGAATTTATTTCCAACTTTGTGTGTCTTGGGGATGTCACCTATGGCTAGTAATATCCACCGCCTCTTCCCAACCCAATTGGTGAGGGTCAAGATGTTGCATATGGTATCAGTTTTTTCAATCCTTGGGTATCAGTTGTATTCAGTCCTAGAGTTGGAAATGGTATCACTCTTGATATATTTTTCTATTTCTTAGGATGGTGGTAAGGAGATAGGAATGTTAGAACTGTATATATAGATCATAAAATGTATAAGATATCCTCTTTATGTCGAAATTCAAGTTGCCAAGGATTTTGGGTACATGAGTGTTTTTAGACACATCTAAGTGAGTTATCACCACATCATCTTGGGTTTAACTAATGAGAGTTTCATGACATGAAGTGATAGTATGACTTCACACTGTGACTATAATATTCATTATTGAGTTAATGATTTATAGAAATTGAAATAAGTAACTATTTTTGAAAAGCATTTAAAATTTCTTAAAAACATGATATTTTGAAAATGATTTATGGTGGTATTTTGAAAGTGGTTAAAATGGTTTATTGTGGATAAAAATGATTATGGAACTTGTTAAAATAATAATTTGAAATATTTTAGCCTTCATTTTCTAGAGAGTGGGACTAAATAGAGTTTTTTTTGTTATAGTGAATAGAACTGGGTGGGCATTGTAAGGACTAACTAGAAAAATCTACACAGAATGTGGTTGCACCTGAAATCTAGGTGAACCAAAAGTTGGTCTAAAGTATTTATAGGATTTTCATAGAATGAATATAGGGAACAAAAGGGATTAACCAATACAAGTGCATCATTCTGTTCAATTTCAGAGGGAAAACCCACCCATATTTTGGGGTGATCCAGAGTAAAAAAAAGCCCGAGTGTGGATGAATATGATGAATCAAATCTTTGATTTCCTTGAAACATCAGTTGAGTTGAAAGTGAAGTTGGAAACATATATGCTTGATTATCTAACATTCCAGTGGTGATATTTATCATTTTAGGCTAACTTGGGCCAAGGAATAACATGGGAGTATTTTGAAAAAAAATTCCACAAACAATTATATCCTCACACATTCAGAATTTCTATAAGAATGGAATTGTTTATTTTGAAATAGGAGACTCTCTTGGTAACATATTATGTGGATAAATTTATGAACTTAGTTTACTTTTCACTATAATTTTTTGTAAGTTCATCATTAGAGGCACGCATTTTTTGGAGGTTGAAACCAAGAATTTCCTCAAAGATTTCTTTCCTCTATATTTCTAGATTATATAGAAGTGCTCAATAGAGTGACAGTGGAAGAAATAGATATCTCAAGTAACACAGTTAGAAAAATCATGTTTATTTCTATGAGAATAGGTGGGAACTCCATTTTTATGAAAAATTAGAGGAGGAAAACCTATTCCCAAGGGGGTGGGGTATCTCAGCATCAAACTATAGGATCGGCCAACTTTACTCCTTGACTAAAAAGTATGGTCAAATGTTTTCAGTGTGGTTCACTGGATCACATCAGGTGAGATTATATAGAACCACATAATGTATGTTATAATTACAACCAAATGGAAAATATTTAGCACTATCTTCACATTTATCCATGGTCACGTGATAAAAACACATCTCATGATTCTTAGATGGCATATGATTTTATAGGACAAGCATAATAGAATAGCTATCATCAGGAGAACTGAGTGATCTAAGGTGATTATAGGAACACCATGACTTCTCAACCAATACAATCTCAACATGGTAAAAATGAGAAATGTGTTTCAATTAACAAACTATATAGAGTTGAGAAAGTAATAATGGATAATAAATTAGGACCATTGATGGTTAGTGGTTTGATTCTTTTTAATTATACCCTTATGCAATCATTTTTTTTTGATACAGTAATGTTGTCACACCTAGACTTCACACTGCGGAATGTTTTTTATTTTTATTTTATTTTATTTTTTATTTTTTATTTTATCTCATAATTTTATCTACCTTAAAAATTGTTTTGTTGAGATGTGGGTTGGTCCTAACTTGAGTTTTGCATTTTTGTTGATAAATGATCAATTTTTTATTGGTAGTGTCTGGCATGCAGGCAGGGCACAATTAAAGCCGTATGGCTTTTCCAAATCAATGTGTGTTCTACCTAGTGTGCAGTTCATTAGTTAACCAAATTATCAAGTAAGCGATCCCAAAATAAAATGAGGAAAAATATTAAAATAACTTAAGAGTTTTCTTAATAATAATAATAATGGGATTATTACTATTGTAATTATTAGAATTTAAGTTAATATTTTACTTAGGTTGGTATTATTAAATTATTGTCATAATTATAAAATTATAAAAAATGTCATTATAATTATTATTTTAAATGGTTAAGACTTTTTTTCAGTTTATTTTTTTTTCATTTCCTTTTATTATTTTTTATTTTTTTTCTCCCTCACTATCTCCCCCCCCCCTCTATCTATCGCATGTTATCCCCCTCTCCCCTAAGCCTAAATCTAGAACTCTACTTCTATTGGCCTCTTATCCAGCACCTCTCTTCTAGTGAAACCAACTGGAAACCTCAACCAGCAACCCATACCACCCTTTGCCTCGCACCAAACTGCACTTCCTCATCCGCCTCACACCGAACCACATCGCCCCCACTTCCTCATACCACTTGTATCAACACTTCCCTCCCTTATGACTAGATTTTTTAGTGCAAAGAAACCCCATCATCCCTCCCCCTACATTTGTTGGATTCCCTCACCTTAGTCATAGGTCTGATTCTTTCCGAATGGTTAATTTCCTCCATTGGTAGATTTTCAGTTTGAGTTTCATAGTGAGTTTGGTTCATTTTTGACAAAACTATTTTGATATCTTGTTTTTAGGGTCATTTTGTGTCGTTGGCGGTGTGATTTTCATGCGGCGGGAGTTTTGCGCCAAATACGTGAAGGTGTTGCTACACCGAGGTAGGTGGTTCTGTATATAATTATTAATTGATGAATTTTTTTTGCGTGTTTAATCAAGTTAGCATATTTATTAGTTGGTTTTCATGGTGTGAATACTATTTTATTTGAGATTTAGTGTGAAATTGTATTTTTAGTAGCATGGTTATCTTGTATTGGTGTGTTTTTATATGAAAAACCATGTAAAACTGTTTTTTTGAATTTGATAAACTGTACAGGTTGTGTTTTGTTGTAGCACAAATGCGCATTGAGTCATAAGAGAATTTTTTAATAAATTTTTTGGTATTTGAGTCATGTAAAACATTATGAAAAATGTTTAATAAATATATTTTTTTTGTTGGTTTGCATAATCATAAATATGGTCTTTTTATAACTATGCAGTTGGGTTATTTAATTGTGTGACTGATACAGATGGGGTTTTCAAAGGTTTTTAGTGTGTGTAATTTTTCATAATAGAATTTGTGTATACATGTGTGTTATTAGGTATAGTCGGTGTCCTGTTTGTTTTTTTATTTGAACATAACATGTGACATGAACTTTGAACCTCTTGAGCACAAATGGGAATCTTGGGTACTAGGTGGGAGGACTATGACTAGAGCACTAGTGATATGGAAGGGGAATCGTCCCAGTTTCACTTGGTTGGATTGATGACCACAACATTAACTAAACTTTTTAATGATTATTGGAGACCACTATGTTTTGGGCATGTTCCCTACTAGTGTATCGTGCACGAGAACACATTTTTTTGTGGTTCCTACATCACTTTTCACTGAGACGCGATGTTCTAGAGTCCAACTTCTCGCTAGTATCTTTCGAACCTCTCCCATGTTTTGTACTCCTTATTCACTTTTCACTCATCGTCAGCACACAGTGTGACTTTGGGGTTACCATAAAATCAAGTGTGTGTGTGTTTTTGTGTGTGTTTTTATTTAAGTTGTTTTCTTTAAAGTCGTTAGCCTTAAAAATGTTTCATTAAAATTGTTTAAATGTTTATCTCTTTTTGTCTATTAAACCTATAACTTTTTTTGTCATTTAATATTTTATATGTGGAATATTTCCTCAAAGGAATCCTATTGGTAGTTAGCTCACACCCTACCTACACCCTTGGGTTTAATTAGATTTGGTTATGTCTGATGTAGGTAAAGGTAAGGCTTTTGGGAGTGGTGGTTCAGGTTGTTAGTTGACATCTTGGTGCGGCGTTGTGGAGAAGGCTTGATGGTGGTGTCCTCTTGCTAGGTGGCAGTTTCTATGTCATTTTTTCATCACCCTAACTAGTGGTAGTTATTGTTTGGGTTTTTATCTTACATATGTAACACACTTTATGGCTTGGTTAAATGCTTGTTGGGTTGCGACTTATAGATTGGGTTTGGTTTATATTTTCTAGTTGTTTTATAATTATTTATTTGAGTAAATCATTCTTATGTTTTATTTTTGATACCTGGGAACTTATGCCAGCTCATGGGGATCGAGAATGCACTTCAGGGCTTGCTGCAGACCGATTCAGGTGTTGATTAGATGGAGACCCGATTTGGTTCGTGAAAAAATGGTATCATAGAGAGGTTATAATATTTGGGTTATTTTGTTTGGGATTAGTCAACTTAGACAGGAGCTAGGACTATTATGGATCAGAGCTCTAGTTTCGAGTAGGTTTCTTGTCCATCACACCTCGTGATAGATCCCGAGTCTTCATGGGATTTTGGGATGCTTGTTTGACTTCTCCTCCAGGTGGGACGTGCAGGCTGCAGACTGTGCATGGACATCGGGTGGGGGAGAAGTGGTTTGGTCAGGAAGTTGTTTCTGCATGTTTGGTTTACTGATAATTATTTTCCTTGAAAAATTTTTATTTTTCTTTAGACATGATGTATTAATGATGTTACTTTTGTGACTGTTTCTTATTTCAACAGCATGCCTCCCCTAAGAGCTCACTCGCACCCATAGGAGGAAGCTGGAGAGATTTTTCTCTTACCACTTGATCAGATGTTGGTAAAAGATGTAGTCTGGGCTGTTTAGGCTTAAGGATAAGGAGCGACTCCTACTCCTTCTCCTTCTCCAGTGAGAGAAGAGGAATCTAGTCCAAAAAAGGACAAAGCCCAGGAATTTCTCAGGAATATAACCCCTTCATTATGAGGTAGCACAGATCCTTAGAAAGCGGAAGAATGACTTGAGAAGATTGAGTGCATGTTTCAATTCCTGGAAACTTCTAAAAATTTCAGAGTGAAATATGCTTTGTTACTGGTAGAAGGTCTTAGTAGAAGGTTGTGGGACTCATGGGTCCAAGATGGGAAGCATGATCAGATGAGCTAGAAGGAATTCAAGGTGGTTTTCAATGACCAATACTTCCCTAAAGTCTTGTTGTATTCTAGATCCTGTGAATTCATGGATCTTGTTCAGGGGGACCAGTCGGTGATGGAGTATGCCAACCGCCTCACCGAGCTAGTCTGGTATGCACCTGAAATATTCTCTTACAAACAGATGAAGGCTTAGAGTATTGAAAATGGTTTTCAACCAGATATCTACTCTCAGGTATTACTATTCAATATGAAGACATATACTGAGGTGGTTGACCGAACTTTTATGGTGGATATTGACTGCAAGGGAAGGTCTAATTCTTTTAGGGCTATGTCAGTGTTTGGTAGTGGAAGTTCATCTAAGAAGAAGAGGAAGTGTGATGAGCATGGGAAGAATATTGGTGGCAGCTCAAGACATCTTCCTAGGTAGACATAATCTAGGGCTTCTAGTGTAGGGTATGTGGTGTTCCATTAGTGCGATAAGGCAGGACACATCCGTACAGCATGTTCCTCCCCTATTGGACCTTATTATCGGTGTGGAGTTATGGGACATGTTCAGCGGTATTGCAGGGTGGCATGCCCTTACCCGAGTGGGACTAGATTAATGGATTCTAGGGGAGTGTCGGTTCAGTTGGAGCTGACCAAGATGAGAAGATCTTGGTTTGGTGGTCATGGAAGATGGACCGGATTGTCTTCTGGGTAGATCCAGATCAGGGCAGACCCACGGGTGATCAGTCATTCTCAGGTAGGGATCAAGCATCTATATACTGTGGATCTGGCACCAGCGGGATCTGATGTAGGAACTTTGACTATTCTAGGTACCATTCTGATTGTATCTTCTATAGCTACAGTTTTATTTGATACTGGTGCTTCAGTTTCCTTTATATCCACTCATCTTTTGAATTTAATGAACCTACCAACCGAACTGTTAGATTTTTCAATGTATTTGGTAACACCATTGAGGAAGAAAAAAGAGAAATGCCTTAGGTGTCCGTCATGTGCGCTTTCTATGTCAGGAGTTGAGATAGAGTAGGATTTCTTGGTCTTGAATATGTACTTGTTTGATGTGATCCTCAACAGGGACCGGTTAGTGCACTTTCGAGTATATATTAATTATTATTAGTGACGAGTTAGTTTTATGGCACCTGATGGGAGTCCTTAGGTATTTCTTGGGTAATTGGATCTTCATTCGGGTCATGTGGGACCTCCACTACCAGAGTTGGGAAATCTTGATTATTAGTTATCATTTCTCGTGTTAGAGGATGATGGTGGCTCTCCTTAGGGTGGATTACCTCCTATAGTGGATGAGTTTCCAGAGGTATTTCTAGATGATTTCTTAGGGTTACCGCTATAGATGGATGTGTATTTATCGATTGATTTGACACTGAGAACACAGCCTATATCTATTCCCTCATATCACATGCCCCCCACAAATTTTAGGGAATTAAAGATACAACAGGACGATTTGGAATCCAAAGGGTTCATTTTCTTGAGCATCTCTCCTCGGGCCACCCCATTTTTATTCACGAAGAAGGCCGATGGATCTCTACGGTTATGCATCAATTACCAGAATTTGAATAAGGAAACCATTAAAAATAAATACCCTTTTCCTTGGATTGATGACTTATTCAACCAGCTGAATGGGGAAAAGTAGTTCTCCAAAATAGACTTGAGTTCGAGTTACCACCATCTCAAGGTGAGAGAAGTGGACATTCTGAAGATGGATTTTTGAAGTAGGTATGGTCACTTTGAGTATTTGGTCATTCCATTCGGATTAAAAAATTCTTTGGAGGTTTTTATGGAACTCATGAATAGGTTGTTCCACCAGTATCTCGACTCTATTGTCGTGGTGTTTTTGGACAACATCCTAGTTTACTCTAGATCTGAGTAAGATCATGAGAATCATTTTAGAATCATGTTGGGAACTTTGGTGGATCATATCCTTTATTCTAATATTTTGAAGTGCATATTCTAGATCAAGTAGGTGATGTTTTTAGATCATGTCTTTTCAAAAAAATGGGTTTCAATGGATCCTGAAAAGATCAGTACAGTTATATCATGGGAACAGCATAGGAATATGTTTAAGATTAGGAGCTTTCTAGGACTGGAATATTATTATAGGTGTTTGTTCTTGGGATTTCTCATGGATTTTTTCCTCTATGGCCGCACTCACCCAGAAAGGGGTGAAGTTTGAATGGATCCCACAGTTCATATCATCCTTTGAGGGGTTGAAGAAGTGGTTGACTACTGCACCTGTGTCGATCTTTCTAAAGTTCAATAAGGTCTATATGGTTTATTTTGATGCTTTAGGTATGGGCCTTGGGTGTTTACTCATGTAGGATAACCATGCAGTGGCTTAAAATTCTCGCCAACTCCGTCAGCATGAAAAGAATTTCCCGACTCATGATTTGGAGTTGGCAGCGGTTATGCACACCCTGAAGACTTGGATTCACTACCTATTTGAGGATAAATTTGTTGTCTATTGTAACCATAAGATCATAGCCTAGAATTTCTCACATAAGGATCTTAATCTGTGGTAGCACTGTGGGATTGAGTATCTGCAGGGTTTTAACTTTGACATCATCAATACCCCGGTAAGGGTAATGTGGTGGATGACACCTTGAGTAGGAAAGTACCACTACAGGCTTTGAGGAAGTCCAGTGATGAGTGGACTTTTATGGGTATCTTTTCCTTGATGCACTTGGTTACCAAGGAGTACAGTGGAGGTACATTCTTGTCTATTATCCAGTTGACTCCTGCTCTTTTGGAATTGATTCAGTAGAAGCATCCCAGTGATGAGTTATGTCAGCAGTCTATGCAGTTTATTCATGGTGGGGAGACTTCTTTTGAGTGGTCTTTGTCTCCTATGGGGATCTTGTGCTTCAATGGCCATGCAGTAGTTCCATTATCTCTGTGGAATGTGGTGATGTAAGATACCCACCAGTATCAGTGGTTTGTCTATCCTTGTACTACCAAGATGTATTATGATGTTCATCACTAGGTTTGGGGGCCATGTATGAGATGATACATAGCTGACTTCATAATAAGATGTTATACTTATCATCAGGTGAAACCAAATCATCAGAGACCATCTAGTTTGCTTCATCCATTACCCATTCCTACCTAGAAGTGGGTTGAGGTCACCAGGGACTTCATGGTTATCTTACCTCATACACCTCGAGGAAGGAATGATATTTGGGTAGTGATTGACCTTCTAACCAAATCAGCTCATTTTATTCTGATCATAGATATAACTATGGTGGATGAGATGGGCTGATTGTATATTTAGGAGGTGTTCAAACTTTATAGTGTGTCACCATTAATTGTTTCGGACATATATCCCCAATTTACCTCTCAATTTTGGGAAGTTCTACAAATGTCGTTGGGAAAATATGTCAAAATGAGCATGACATACCATCCCCAAATGGATGGCCAGACAGAGTAAGAAAATCTGATTCTAAAGGTCATGATTCGCGTATGTGTATTGGATTTTGGGGGATCATGGGATAGCCATTTGGGATAGGTTGAATTCTCTTATAATAATATTTATCAATCCTCTATTCGAATGCCACCCTTTGAGGTGATCTATGGTGAACCATGCTGGTCTCCCTTATATTGGGTTGAGGTAGGTAGGACCTCACTTTTGGGATCGAGCCTTCTGTAGGAGATTTCTAAGAATGTCAAGTTGATTAGGTAGCAGTTATTGACAACTCAGAGTCACCACAAGTCTTATGCGGATCAAAGGCGTCAGGATCTTGAGTTTTCTATGGGTGAGCGGGTGTTCTTAAAGGTGGCCCATTTCTTGGGTCACTTCCATTTTGGAAAGCAGGGAAAGATGGTTCCAAGGTATGTTGGTCCTTTTGAGATTACTAAGCGAATTAGAAAGGTGGAATACATGTTATCTTTACCTTCTCAATTGACATCAATTCACAACATATTTTATGTCTTACAATTTAAAAAGTATAATTCGTACCTATCGTATGTACTGAACTGGGAAGAGTTGGAGATATAGATCCTGATTTATTAGTGTTTGAGTGGCCAGTGCGGATAGTGGATTCCAAAGAGAAAGTGCCTCATGGTAATTCCATTCCATTGGTTCATATTCTTTGGCAGCATGGTAATGATGAGAATGAGACTTGGGAGTAGAATTCATGGGTTGAGCAGGTGTACCCATTTTTATTCTCTAATCAGGCTTCGAGTTGACTATCCAAGGGAGTAAAGTTTTCATGGTGGAGAAAATTGTCACACCTAGACTTCTCACTATGGTATGAATTTAATTTTTTTTCTCTCATAATTTTATCTACCTTAAAAATTGTTTTCCTAAGATGTGGGCGGGGCCCGACTTGAGTTTTGTGCTTTTGGTGATAAATGAGCGTTTTGGCTTGGCAGTGTCTGGCGCACGATCAGGGCACCAGTGAAGTTGTATGGATTCACTAGATCAACATACGTCCTTCCTGGTGTGTGGTTTGGTAGTTAACCAAATGAGTGAGTAAGCGAACTCAAAATAAAATGAGATAAAAATATTAAAATAACTTAATAGTTGTTTTAATAATAATAATAATAACAATAATAATAATAATGGAATTATTACTATTATAATTATTATTATCATTAAAATTTAAGTTAATATTTTAATTAGGTTGATTTTATTAAATTATTTTCATAATTATAAAATTATTAATATTATCATTATAATTATTTTTAAGTGGTAATGTATTTATTTAGGTTTTTTTTCTTTTTTTCTTTTTTTCTTTTTTTCTTTTTTTAATTTCCTTTTCTTTTTTTTCTTTTTTCTCTCTCCCTTGTTATATCTTCCTCCCCCCCCCTATCTATCATGTGGAATCCCCCTCTCCCATTTCCCTAAGCATTGAACTCTCCTCCACTTGGGCTCCTATCCAGTGCCTCCCTTCCGGCAACACTGAACGATGACCCTGACCGGTGACCTGTGCCACCCCACTGCCTCACACCAAACCATGCCACCCAGTCTGCCTTGCATCGAACCACATCACCCTCATTTCCTTATACCACTTGAAACCATTCTTCCCTCACTTATGACTAATTTTGGCATAACTCAACCCCAAGAGCCATCCCCCTTGCTCTGTTGAATTCCAGAACCTTCACTACAAGTGCAATTCTTTTTGAATAGTTAATTTATTCTATTAGTATATTTGTGGGTAGTGTTTCATAGGGATTTTAGTTTTCTTATGCAATTGTTTCGATATCTTGTTTTTAAGGTCATTTTGTGCCATTTTTGGTGTGATTACCATGTGGAAGGAGTTTCATGCCAAATTTTCAAAGTTTTTCCTACATCGAGGTAGGTGTTTCCACATATAATTATTAATTGATGAATTGAGTTGTGTGTTTAATCATTTTAGCATGTTTATTAGTTGGTTTCTATGGTTCAATTACTATTTTGTTTTAGATTTAGTGTGCAATTATTTTTTTTAGTGGCATGGTTATCCTAAAATGGTGTGTTTTTATGTGAAAAACCATGTTAAGCTATTTTTAGTATTTGATAAACTGTGTAATTTTTGTTTTTGTGTGGCACAAATGAATGTTGAGTAATAAGATAATTTTTAGTGAATTTTTTGGATTTGAGTCATGCGGCACAATCTAAAAAACTGTTTGATAAATATTTTTTTTATTGGTTTACATAATAGTAAAGATGGTCTTTTTTTAACTGGGTAGTTGGGTTATTAAATTGTGTGAGTTATGCAGATGGGGTTTTTCAAGGTTTTTAGTGTGTGTAATTTTTTCAAAATGTAATTTTTGTGTGTAGGTGTGGTATTGGGTATATTTGGTGTCTTGTTTTTTATTTTAACATAACATATGACATGAAATTTAAAACTCTTGATCACAAATGGGAATCCTAGGTACTAGGTGGGGAGACTAGGACTAGTGCTCTAGTAACACAAAAGTGCAATCGTCTTGATTTCACTAAGATGTATTAATGACTACAAAATCAACTAAACTTTTCGATGATGATTGGAGACCACTAGGTTATGGGTGTGTCCCCTACTAGTGTCTCGTTCATGAGAATGCATTTTTTGTGGTTCCTACACCACGTTTCACTAAGATGTGATGTTCTAGGATCCCACTTCTCACTAGTATCATTCGGGCCTCTCCCATGTTTTGTGATCCTTCTTTGCTTTTTTCTCACTGTCAGCACCCAGTGTGACTTTGGGGTTACCATAAAATCAAGTGTGTGTTTTTTAATTTATGTTGTTTTGTTTAAAGTCATTAGCCTTAAAACTATTTCATTAAAATTATTCAAATATTTATCTATTTCCATCTGTTAACCCAGAAATTTTTTTCATTGAATGTTTTTTATGTGGAATCTTTTCTCAGTGTCATCCTATTGGGTGTTAGATCACACCCTACTTACACCCTTGGGTGTACATAGATTTAGTTATGTCTGATGAAGGTAAAGGTAAGGATTTTGGGAGTGGTGGTTTGGGTTGTTAGCTGAATTCTTGGAATAACATTGTGGGTATGGATTGAAGGTGGTTTCCTCTATCTCGGTGGCAGTTTTTGAGTTGGTTTTTGGTCAGCCTACCTAGTAGTATTATTTTTGGGTTTTTAGCTTACATATGTAACACACTTTCTAGTTTGGTTAAAGGATTTTTTGGTTGCAACTTCTACTTTGTGTTTGGTTAATTTTTCTGGTTTTTTTATAATTATTTATTCATGTAAATCATTCTCAAGTTTTATTTTTGATACCTGGTAACTTGTACCAGCCTGTGGGGATCGAGAATGCCCTTTGGTCCTTGTCGCGGACTGTGATGAGCATCTGTTGTATGGAGACCCAATTTGGTTCATGAAAAATATCTCATGCGTTTATTAATTCTAATTTCATTAATCTAATGGGTTTACATGTTGATTTGATTCATTATGTTTTGAAACTACCAACACCTTTAGGGAAACAAGAGTGTTGTGCCTTGAATTGTGAATCTTGTTTTATTATAATAAATGGGACTAAGTTAGTATGGGATTTAACTATGATAGAGATGAATTTATATGAATTGATTCTAGTAATGGATTTACTGATGAACTTTGAAGACCATATCAATGTTTATGCATGATGGGTGAGTTTTAAATCTTCTTATTATGTTATACATATCTTTAAATGATATTGGGTAGTGGATGAAAGTAGATAAGGACACTTGGTATGAGTAGTTAGAACAATATCTTACCAGTTAACAATAGTTGTTTGGGCATCAATAGATGAGATCATGAATATATATTTTTCAACCATAGTGGACTAGTTCCTTAATGTTTTCCCTAAAAAAATTAAATTTTTCCACCCAAAAGATAAGTGTATTTTTAAAACATTGTGATTTATGGGTATAAGAGGTGCATTGCCTTGTCCATGTCATTTATAAAAAAGGCATTTCCATAGTTCCTAAAAATATATAAGATATTATCTCTTGTAAACCACCAGAGAATTTATTTGAGATATGTAGTTTCCTTATCTTAGTTGGATACTATATAATCTTTGTATGTGAATTTTCACATTTGGGATCTCTGATGACAGTTTTGATGAGGAAAGATGTTTCTTTTGAATGGAACAATGAATGTTAGAAATCCTTCCAAGAACTTAAGTTTAGACCTACATCATCACTTATCCTCACATTTCTAGGGTATAGAAAATAATTTATAGTCTATTTTGATGCCTCAGGATCTTGATTGGGATGTTTTCTCATGTAGGAATATTTTATTGTTGCTTATAGTTCATGATAGTTACGTTTTCATGAGAAGGACTACCCAAAACATTATTAAGAATTAGATATTATGTTCTCTACTTTGAAGAAATTGAATCATCATATTTTTTGTGATAAATTTATGGATTTATGGATTATAATAGTTTTAAATAAATTTTATCACAAATATATTTTAATTTAAGAGATAAAAAATGGAAGGAGTATCTCAAAATGTTTGACTTAAAATTGATGTATACATTGGGTAAATGAAATTTGGTGTTAAATGAAATAACCATAAATTCATATAATTAGTTGGATAAAGAATCCTCAACACACTAGTGGCTAATTTTGGTTATAAAATACATGCACCTAGATTATATCAACTAGGGTGATGTTGTAATTTTATTTCAGTTTCGTTTGTTTCTAATTTGGTTTAGAATCGGAAAGAGGCTCAGATATCAGATCCTGAATGTGTTACCATGAGGTCAAAACTCAATGGTGGGGGCACCATTAATGGATGTATGTTGGATGGGATTTTAGTTTTTATATTTAGATATACTATAATGGTACCTTTGGTTTTCTATGAACAAATTGCTAATTCTCACCACCATTCGAAATGGGTTGTTCATCCAAGAATTTGAAAGATGTATAGAGTGATGAAAGAATATTTTTGGTGGGTTGGAATTAAAAGGGAAGTGGAAGAGTGTGTTTCAATATTCCTCACCTGTTAGTAGTTCAAGGCAGAACACCAATGACCGGTAGTCATATTATAGTATTTACCAATTCCCATGTGGAAGTGGGAGAAGATATCCATGGATTTTGTGACATGTTCGCCAAGAATAGCTAGGAAACCTGATTCCATATGGGTAATTTTGGATCGGATCACAAAGTAGAATCATTTTATCCCTATTTTAAAATACTATATGGCGTAGTACTTGTCCAAAATCTATATCGTAGAAGTTGTAAAGTTACATGGCTTTCCAATCTCAATTGTATCTAACCGAGAGTCCAGGTTTATGTCTTGTTTTGGGAAATTATTACAACAAGCCCTTGGGACTTAGTTGACCATGAGCACAGTGTATCATCCTCAAACAGATAGAAAATCTAAAAGGATGATTCAAATGTTGGAGGGTATTATTATGGCTTGTATAGTTTATTTTAGTGGCACATGGGAGGAGCACATACTGTTAGTAGAGTTCTCATGCAAAAAAAATTAGCAAGCCTCACTGAATATGGATCCTTTTGAAGCATTGTATGGTTTCCCTTGTCATTCTATACTTTTTTGGGTTGAAATAGGGAAAACATAACTGGTTGGACCCATCCTTATGCAAGGAGAAACACAAAATATTTATTTGATCAGAAAGAGGATGGATATGACTCAAAGTAGTCCAAAATCATATGCGGATCATCTTCAATGATCATTTTCATTTTAAGTGAGTGATCATGTGTTATTTATAATCTCTCCAAGGCTTGTGAAATGTAATTTTTGTTATCTATTCATGTTTTCTCCTTAGTGCCTAGGTTCTTTTGAGATACTTGAACAAGTTTTTGAGGTGTCATATCAGTTGTGTTTTCCACTAAGGTTTAGTTTAGGGCATAAGGTGTTTCATTTGTCTTGGTTAAATAAGTATCAACATAAACTTGGCCATATGATTTGATGGTATCATGTTGACATAGAGACAAATTCTTGTTGATTTATGCACCAATATAAATTATGGATTGGCAAGAGAAAGTCTTGTGAGGGAAAAGAATCAGTTTATTGTGGGTTTTATGGAAACATGGTCAGATTCAGGAAGAAACATGGAAGCATGATAATGAAATGTTTGATAAGTGGCCAAAACTATTCCATTATAACTATGGTTTTCTATATTTCATGGATGTAAAGACCAGTGGTGAGGATAATTTAGCACCCTCATTTTTAAGTACTTGACCCTTTATTTATTTATTTTAAGTATATATATTGATCAGGTTACGTTTCAAGAGATCCAGAGGATTTTTTGAATTCTTTGGAAGCTTTTATGAAGGTTCATGATTTGATAACAATTAATAAAAATCATACACCCCATCCAAAAAACTATTTTTCTTTTGGTATGAGTTACAGTAGCCTCACACGGTTGGCACACAGTTTGTCAAAACCGTATGAATGTCCATGGGAAACCATGCATGTATTGATATAGGGGAAAAGCATGTTTGGTGCACAATTTTTCTAACCATATTATCCAACTGTGTGATGGTTTATCTTAAGGTACTAGCCCCACATATTTTTTTCTTGGTCTTCCAAACCGTGAACCCTAACCATACGACGTATATTTATCGATCTGAAATTTCTGGATCTAACTCGGATTAAGTCCCAGGTGTAAACCCCCAAGTTTTTCTAAATGATTTTTTTGAATAAATTAAATTTATTTGATATCTTGTGTTACATGAAATTCCAATTTAATCTTATGCTACACACAATAATTTTTTATGCTGCATTACACACGACATTTAGTTTTAACAAAACCTTGATATATTATTAATATCATTATTTAAAAGTGTCCATTTTAACCGTATTGTAAACTTAGAAATATGAATAGTAATAACTACATTTAAAATAACTAATATAATCATTTTATATTAAGGAATCATATTTATAAAAAAATAATTAATTTTCGGTAGAGTCTTTATATGTTTTGAAAATACTATTTTCTAAAAAAAATGATTTTTATTTATTTTTTTGAACATTAATAAAATTAATTTTCCATAAATTTATAAAATTAATTTGATAAAGTAAAATTTATTTTTAAAATCATCATATAAAAACTATATTACATTTATTTTTTTTTATTTTTCTAAAAAAAATTCATTTATGATGAATAGTGAAAAATATTGAATTTTAATTGAAACCCACCTTTTCATTTGATTTATTTGTAAAGTTGAATTATATTTTAAATTTATTTTAAAGTAAAATTAGATCAATTATACATAAATTAATCCAATTTAGGTTATTGGAATCAATTTCATATTTAATTTTGATATATAAATTGTATATACATTTGAACATTTACTCTTTAAAGCATGTTTTCTCATCACTTCTTTAGGATTAACCTTAAATTAAATTTTCCCACTTGTACAAATTGTATTTGAAAAAATGGATTCCATATTTTTAATCAGAATATTTTATATTATCTAATAATATAAACTTACTTTTTTACCAAAATTAATAGTAAAATGTTAAAAATTATTTACCGTAATTAAGGTAAAAATGGGTTTATTAGGGGGTTAAACTAAAAAGATAAGAGTTAAAAATAACCCAAAAACATTTCCAACACCAATTTTAAATACATACTTAAAAATTAACCCTTATATTATCAACATATTATATTTTTGAACCTTTTTTCAAAATAAAAGTGTGGGCACACCTTTTTTTCAACAAATTACAAGTGTGCCACTCACCTCACTTATAACAGTCTCCACCTATCCTCTCTTCCTTACACCATAAAAACCTTTTGTTTTAGAAAATATATACCTAAATAACTTCCCAAATTCACTCCTATTATCCTAGAATCCTTATCTAGTATAAAAAAGAAAACTTAATAAGGCTTTTGGTGCAAACCTAAGGAGGATACCTAAAGAAGAGGTAACGTTCATCAATGAGCATTTTTGTTTTATTTATTCCAACACCTCCTTCAATTATTATTATACCATTAGTATATAATAACCATACTATATTTCATATAATTATATTTTGTTATTTTATGTTCAGTACCTAAAATCGTCTCCACTTCCATCAAATGGGTTACGAAATCATCATTCGTGTGTACGGTGAACTACCGTCTCACAAACCAATGTCGTCCATTTTTATATTACCAACTATAAAAGATGTAAATAATGATGGATTTAATATTTATATATTATATTTATGATATTATTATAATTATTCAATTATTATATCACACATACCTTCAAACTATAAATATTGTGGGAATACGATAACATCGCTCGTATGTACGGAAGATTACCGCCTTGTGAAGTGATGTGATTTGTTCACACATTAAATGGAAGGTAATAAGGATGGGTTTAATGAAAATATGTGATATATATGAAATAAAAATTATTCTCTAATGATAATTAACATTTTCATTTATTTAATTTAATCCAAATAGAAAATGGAAACAGTGTTCATGCATACATATGGCCTACCGTCTCTATGAACGGTGTATTTCTTTTTTATCACTGAATTGTATAGATTACTAAAAATAAATATATAAATAATATTTAGGATATTTATATCATGTATAAAATTATTAGTATTATAAAATCATGATCAAATTAATAGGACCAAAAATAAAAATCAAAACATATATGAAAAACAAAGCAGTTATTACCTGAAACGTGATTTTAATAAAGAATTGTTAATAAATGGGTAATAAATGATCATAAGTAAATAATATATGGTATGATATATTTAATTATGGATATTTAATATATTTATAGTAAACTTATATTTATTATACCGTAGGATCGAATGCGTAATAAGGAATTTTACACTTAAGGTAAGGGATTTTCATCTCACTTTTCTTTTCTAGGAGAAAAATGTCATATTAACCACATGTTTAATTTATGAGGTTTATATACTGAAAATTAAATAAATTTATGATTATAATACTTAAAATTATTTTTATTTACATATCCATTTTATGATCTCTCTTTCAGGGGATTTATAGTTCAAAATCTACCAAATCGGTAAGGGATTGTGGGCCTCTCTTTTATTTCTATGAAACATATGAAAATTCACCACTAATTTATTTTATTTGATATATATACTGACCCTTTTGAAATTTTTTATCATAAATACCATTATTTTAATGAAATTTTATTGTTTCATTTAATTTTATTATTTATTAGAGAATATGATTCAAAATATTACTAAATCGGTATGGTATTTTTGTCTCGATTTCCCTTCATTGAAACTTATCTCATATTATGCACCTTTCTTATGTTATTAGTTTTATATACATACCCTTTTATATATAGTATATTGAATTTATTTATTCTCATGATATTATAATTTTCATTTAATTTTATCATTTCATGGAGATTATGATTTTGACTTACCAAACTAGTAATAGTTTTATGTCACAACCTCATCGTTTATCGGCATCATTTATGATTAAGTATCCAATGTTGAAATATTATAATATAAATCTCAAGAGTTCTCAAGAATTTTCATATCCTATGTTTATTTCAGTAGAATATTTACTTTACCTTCATTTTTTATTCTTCATGTACTCAAGAGTTCAAATTAATTATTTTAAAAAAAATCATCTTTTTTTCTCTCTTCGGTCGAAAACTCTTTTTCTTCCAAAAACATGTTTTTTAAAAATGTTTTCAAATATTTTTTTCAAATTATTAAATTAATTTATTAAAGAAATTTTTACCCATATTTTACTTCTTAAAAAAATTTAAAGGAATCTTTATGTACTTTTCCAAAATAAGACCCATTTTGATTTTACCAAAAATGTGAAAAGAATCATTGTTTTTAAAATGCATGGAATGAATATTATTTCTCTCTATCATTAACAATCAAAATTTTCAATTTTACCTTATAATTTTTCAAGTTTATTTTTAGAGAAAATGATTTTCAAAAAAATACCATTTAAAAAGTATTTGTTTAAGACATAATAATATTCTCCTCAAAAAAAGTTTTAAATGATTTTTAAAATTTCATTTATAATTTTCAATGTTTATTTTCATTGAAAGGGATTTAAAAAACGTTTTATTCTTTAAATAAATTTATTTTAAAATAAAATTTATTTTCCTAAAGAAATGTTCTAAGTGATCTTTCAAAATCATTCTCTATCTAAGATAACATCCTTTGATGTAACTTATGATTTACTGGGGATATGAACTGAGTATACCATTAATATTATTTCTAGGAATGGTTTATAATGAAAAGATGTTTATGAAACCAATTGATCTTCCATGGGTTATACCATCATAAAATTATTATGAAACCTATTTCTTTTTTCACGAGTTATAATATGATGAAGTGATTAAATTATTATGAAACCTATCTCTTTATAACATATTATGATAAGATGAAATGTTTATAAAGACCATTTTATTTCATTGGTTATGATATGATGAATGTTTTATGAACTTGTGGCACATATATGTATGATTTTCATTATTATACAGGTGGGACCTATATCTCTCTCCAATGAATTGGGTAAAGATGGATAACTCATGAGTAAATATTTTATTCATGAAGCTAATTAAATGTTCACAATGATATAAATTAACATGATTACATGTTCACAATGTTATGTGTGAACCTGATTACACATTCACAATGCCATTTGTGAACCTCATTTCATGTTCACATTATTATACATGAACCCGATTACATGTTCAAAATGTTATGACTGGACTTGGATTTCATGTGAATAAGGTTTTTCATGGATATTTTTTCATGTATAAAAACATTATATGAGATATTTATTTCAAATACTTAACTTAATGAGTAAACCTATTTTTTATCAATGTTCTAAGATGATGTGTATGCCACAAATCTATGTCTGATGTCAACGTTATGTACTCATGGATCATGTTCTTAGATTTCCTTATGATTCCTATCATATAAACTGCCAATATTTATTCCATGACTTAAGGTTTTGATCTTTGATATGTAGTTTATGTTTTTCATATGTTATTATCTCATTATCATACCCTTATACTTACATTATGTTTTCATAATTCCCTTGTTTACCCATACTAAGAATTTAAGTTCACCCTTTCTTATGATTACTTTCCCCAAGTTATAAATAAATGTTTTAAGTAGGGTATGATTGTGAAGAGTACTAAAGGGGAATATCTTTATGAGATATTTTAAAGATCCTTCACAAAATTAGAAGATTGTGTGCCTAGTCTCCAAAGACACTAAAATATTACGATCCTTAGGCATGTGTTTGTGTAATGTATTGAATATTAATCTAAAAATGTGTAATATATATGAATGATAAGCATGGGTAATTATAGTTTTTATAAGAGAAAAGTTTTAGTTAACCTTTGAAAAATAGGATGAGAAAACATTATTGATATCCCAAGGGATATTTCTAAGGGTGTTTATAGGGATATCTCTAAGGATAAGTCTAAGGATTATTCAAAATTTAGGAAAATATCATTTAATATTGGTAAAGGGTAGAGCAAGTGCTTTTCAAGAAATTACATCTCTTCCCGGATAATAAAAGTGGATGTGGATCTAGATCAGAGGTACCTAGGGGTAATAACTCTGAAAAGGTGAATTGAGATGGGATCGATCATCACCTAGTGCATGATAATGAGCCTTGCTTCACACCTGGTTTGAAACTTCTGGGGGATATGATTTTAAAATTAAAAAACCCTTTACGAACCATCATGAAGAATTTAAATAAATGTTGACTATGAATGGCCTTGGATAAACCAAATGTTTCATAGATTAAAAATACAATGTAATTATTTAGATACCATATATGTTTTTTATAATGATAACATGTTTCAACGCTATTATTATTGTTTATTACACTATGATTTTTGGTTTTATTCAAGGGATGGAACATGAAGGAACCATGTTAATACCGAATGTAATTAATAATTCAATGATTGTACTCCTGAGAAACCAAATGTTATGGGAGCTAAAATAAAAACCTTCATTCTATTCTCACACCAAATTCTCAAGATATGACTCATGTTGAACATCCAAATTAGAAAAGTAGTGAACAATGTTATATTGAGTCCTTCATGAGGCAACGCCCAACTTATTTCAGTGGTTCCACTGATCCTCTATGTTTTTGAGAAATGGATATGTACCATTGAAAAGTAATTTTCCATTATCTAGTGTCCAAACCATGAGAAATTCATTTTGGATGTATACTTTTCTAAAGGTGAGATAGATAAATGGTGGAATATTACTAATAATATGAGGCAATGAAAAGAAATTGACATTATGAAGTAGTGAAAATATAAAATATTATCTTTTTTAATGAGTACAGTACTCGTATTATTCATAAAAATTGAGAAGTAATTCTTAAAGCTTAAGAAGAGAGATGATGAATCTGTTGGTACCTGTGAATAAAATTTTAAAAGTCTTTCAAGGTACTCTTTGGATATTATAATTCATCCTGAAAGTAAGGTTGGCATATTATTCAGTGGCTTGAAACCAAATATCTAAAGGGAGTTATATATATGGGAATTTGAATGCTATAAAAAAACATTCCATGTGAACAGAAAGTTGAAATAGAATCTGGAAACCCTCTTGGTTATAGTGATAAGAAAAGAAATATGGGGTTCTATAGAAAATCTAGTGATATGTCACATGGAGGTTAGAATATATTTCAAACTCCTACTTTCCAAAACTATGGTAAGGATCACTTATGTGAGAGCCTGAAAGGAACAAGAAGGTTCTTCAAGTGTGGAAATACTGGACATCAAGAAAAATAGTGTATAAGTGATTTGAAGAGGCCATTTATTGAAATTAATGGATATAGAGCTCAACCAAATGCAGTAACCACACTCTAGTGTTTCAATAGTAAGGATTTTTGGAATTATGAGAATCAATTCCCTAGTCTGAGGGATGATTTGGATTATAAGCCAAAAAAACCTCCGAAGACAAAGGAAAAAAATAAATCTTATGCATTCATGATGGTTGAAGTGAATTATAAAAATTATGGCACACTTATCCTCCACTCCCTAGTTAGGAATTTCATGTTTAATTTTGTATGAATAATATCTATGAAAATTTTATTTTTAAACCGTTTAATTAATTTCATGTGATTTTGAGCATTGACTGTCTCCCTCTAAATGGATTATGGAATAATGAAACCACATTTGATATTCTATTGGTACAAGGTTGAACCCAAGATTCCAATGAAAATGTTTTTGTATAAGATAAGAGATTATTTATGGGACAAAGGGCGACTTATCTTTTGGAAGAATATATATTTCCATGTAATATTAACTTATGATATATGGATACGATCATGGTTTTATGAGTATAAGGTTGATCATAAGTTTAAATTAATAAACACCCCTTTTGTGGTTTTTATGTGATGGGAGTTTACCAAGGTTAAAGATATTTTAAGATACATTTGAGGAAAAAAACACTTTGGGTTTGCATATGGTTTAGTGAAAATTTTATTTGATGAGGGATTGCTTTACACTTTTTGGACATATGATTAAAGGTACTGGTAACATTTAGGGTTTATTTAATTATTGATGTTGAGATAATTATGGGTTGTTGTCAATTTCCTTACAATGTCATCACACTTAATCACTCCCATATAAGACATCTCTCTTGATTAGATTTACAGAAACTAAATTAAAGAATTTTTAAGGACATATAGAGTACCAAATTCAAATATATTTGATCAGGATTCATGGTTTACCTAGAAGTTCTGGTGAAGTCTTCAGAAATATCTTGATACAATGTTGTGTTTCACCATTTAATATCATCCTCATATGGATGGTCAGTATGATAGAATAATTCAAACTCTAAATGATATTATATGATATTTTTATATGGATTTCAAAGTTGGTTCGGATATACACCTTCCTCAATATTATTTTTCGTTAAATAATAGATTTCTCTCAAACATTCAGATGGCTCCTTATGGATCCCTTTATGGAAATATGTGTAGAACTCTAAAATATTGGAATGAAGTTTTAGAAAATAAAACTATTCAGACCTGAGCAAGATGATGAAATTGAAGAGAAGACTAGAGACATCCAGAAACATTTAAGGACTACAAAAATTTTATAGAAATATTATACTGAAACTCAATGATGTTATCTATAATTTTATGTAACTGAGAAGGTATTTCTATGAATTTATCAATGGAAGAAATAATGGAAAACTGATCCCTAGGTATGTCAGTCCCATGAAAATATTTGGTCATATCAGGAAATTATATTATCTTTTGGTTCTTCCATAGAACTACTATTGAGTTCATTAAGTGTTTCATGTATCTAATTACATACCTAAACCTTTACATGTATTTAACTTAGACGTCGTACCACTAGGGAAAATATTTATTAAGGGGGAAAATTGGTGGAGATTATGGATCATATAGAGAATGTTCTATAAAAAATTCTACTCACTCGGTCAAAGTTTTATGTAAGAACCCCCAATTTGAGGAAGCTACGTGGGAACCTTAGGATATTATGGGGAAAAATTATCCTCATTTGTTTGTATCGAAGTGAGAAATCAATTTTAAGGGGTGTAGAATGTAACACCATGAGTTTTATGAATTAATATTTTCAAATAAATTAAATTTCATTGATATATTTCATTAAATGCAACACCAAATTACACTTCTAATATACACAATACTATGTTATTTTTCATTACAAATGACACTATGTTTTAAAAAAACACATTATATTATTAATATAGTTATTTAAACATAAATGTTATAATTTAGATATTAAACTAAGAAATATGAATAGTAATAAATAATTTTAAAATATTAGTTATAAATCTTTCATATAAATGAATCATATTGATAAAAAATTACTTAACTTTCGGTTAATTATTAAAATGTTCTGAAAATATTTTTTTTCAAAAAAAAATTATTTCTTGTTGTGAACATTAAAAAAACTAATCTTTCACACTTTTAGAAAATTAATTTGATAAGATAAACTTAAATTTTTTAATAAATAATTCAAGCTTTTCTTAGGTTTAATTTTTTAGATTTTTCTGAAAAGATTCATTGTTTGATGAATAGTGAAGAATAGTGAATTTTAATTGAAAATTGACATTTCATTTAATTTATTTATCAAATTATATTATATTTTAAATTTTTTTAAGTAAAATTAGTTCAATTATAAATAAATTAATATAAATTAGGTCTTTTTAATCAATTTTATGTCTAATTTTTTATAATAACATTGTAAACATTTGAACAGTTTCTCTTTAAAAACCTAATTTCTCTTCGTATCTGCGAGATTAATTTTAAATAAAATATTTTCAATTATGTGAATGGAATTTTTCAAAATGGATTAAATATTTTTAATTATAATAATTATGTTATATAATAATTTCAACTTAATTTTTAACCAAAATTAATAGTAAAAATAATAAACATTATTTACCTTGGTTAAGGTAAAAAGGGGTTTACATTAGGTTAAAATAAAAATATAAGGGTTAATAATAACCCAAAACTATTAAAAATCTAATTTTATTACCTTATTTTGACCTTAAATTTTATTAGATCTATAATGGTCTATTTTTAGAACCTTTTTTCATGATAAAAACATGGGTACACATTTTTCTTTCAAAAAATTAAAAATGTTTCACTCACCTCACTTATAAAAGGACACCCTCTATCCTCTTTTCCACAAACCTTCAAGAAATTTTGGTTCATAAAATACCTTCCCAAATAACTTTCAAACATCCCTCCTCTCATCATAGAAGCTTTATTTTGAACAAAAATCCATCCTAGGAAGGATTTTTGTGCAATCCTAAAGAGGATACCCAAAGAAGATGTAATGTTCATCAACAATCATTTTTTGTTTTATTTATTCTTCCACCAACAAAAATTATTAAAATAACATTATTATATAATAACTGAATTATATTAAATATAATTATATTTTTTATATTATGGTCATGACCTACAATCGTATCCACTTCCATCAAATGGGTTACAAAATCATTGTTTGTGAGTACGACGGATTACCGCCTTGCAAATCGATGTCATACGTTTTTCCATTACCACCTATCAAGGATTGAAATAATGATGTATTTATTATTTATATATTATATTTATGATATTATTATAATTTTGGAATTATTATATCACACATACCTTCATAATCTCTATATTATGGGAATATGATAATGTCGTTCATGTGTACGATGGACTACCGCCTCACAAAGTGATGTAATTCATTCACACTTTAAATGGAAGGTAATAAGTATGGTTTTAATTAAATAAATGTGATATATAAGATATAAAAAATATAATGGTGAGATAATATATCATTTACCATTATTTCTTTAAATCTAAAAAGAAAATGGAAATAATATTCATGTATATGTATGACCTACCATCTCCATGAATGGTGTATTTCATGTTATATCAACAAATTTTATGTATTAATATAAGTAAATATATTCTTAATATATATGAATTTTATATCATGGTTAAAAAAATTATATTATAGATCCATTATCAAATTAATATGACTGAAAATAAAAAGTCAAAACATATATGAAAAACAAAGCGGTTGTCACATGAAACGTGATTTTAACACAAAATTGTTAATAAATGGGTAAAAATTTGTCATAAGTAAAAAAAATTGTTGTTATATATATAATTATGGTTATATAATATATTTATAATAAAATTATTTTTATTATACATGATTTTTTCATATGTATGAAGGAATTTGAGACTTAAGGTAAGGGATTTTCTTCTCACTTTAATTTTCTGTGAGACAAATTCCATATTCACCACATGTTTTTTTTATGTGGTGTATATAATGACCATGAATTTATTTTATTATAATTATAATTAATATTATTTTTATTTAAATATATATTTTATGGTCTCTATTTCATGGGGTTTATATTTCAAAAGTTACCAAATCCATAAGGGATTTCCAGTATCTCTTTTATTTTTGGGAGGCATACACAAATTCACCACTCATTTCTTTTGTGTGGTTATATACTACCCCTTTGACATGTTATATCAATGATCCCATTATTAAAATTATATTTAAATTTTTATTTCATGTTATTTTTTATTGGTGATTATGATTCAAAATATTACTAAATCGGTAAGGTATTTTTTTCTCAATTTTCTGTCTTTGAGACTTATGTCATGTTATGCACTTATCTTATTTTATGAGGTGTATATACAAACACTTTGACATGTAATATAATAAATTTATTTATTCTCATTCTATTTAAAGTTTAATTTAATTTTATACTTTTATTAGGATTACAATTTAGAGTTACCAAAGTGGTAAGGTTTTTATGTTACAATCTCAATGTTTATATTGTTTATGAATAAGTATCCAATGTTAAAATATTATGATCTTAATCTCAAGAATTATCATGAATTATTTATCCTCTATTTATATATTGATAGTACATTTTTTCCAATCAATTTCAACTCTTTATGTACTCAAGAGTTCAAAATAGTTTTTTCGAGAAAAATCATCATTATTTCTCTCTTCAGTCGAAAACCCTTTTTTCTTCCAAAAATATGTTTTCAAAAAAATCACATTATAAAAATTATTTATTTAAGAAATTTTTACACATTATTGAATTTTTAAAAAAAAAATTGAAATGAATCTTTATGTCATTTTCCATAACAATGCTCGTTTTCTTTTACCGATAATATAAAAAGAATATTTTTTTAACATGCATTTCATGAACAGTATTTTTCTCTATCATGAACACTCAAACATTTCAAGTTTCCCTTATAATTTTTCAATTTTATTTTCAAAGAAAAGAATTTTCAAAGAAAAGAATTTTCAAAAAAAAATTATCTTTTAAAAACAAATTAAGTTGTAAGGATGTTTTCCTTGAGAAATGTTTTAAATGATTTTCAAAACTTCCTTTATAAGTGTCAAAGATTATTTTCAATAAAAATTATTTTAAAAAATTATGTTATAAATAAAGATATTTTAAAATAAAAAATATTTTCATCATGAAATGTTCCAAGTGATCTTTCAAAATCATTCTCCATCTAAGATGACATCCATTTATGTAACTTATGATTTGTTGGGAATATGAACCAAGGATACCACTATTATTAATTCTATGAATGTTTTATCATGATAAGATATTTATGATACACATTTATATTCCATATTTTATACCATCATAAATTTATTAATAAACCTACCTCTTTTTCCACGAGTTATGTTATGATTAAGTGATGAAATGATTATTAATCCTACATCTTTTCTACATGTTATGATATGATTAAATTTTTATATAATCCATTTCATTTCATGAATTATGATATGATAAATTTTTTATAATATTGTGTAACAAATATTTATGATTTTTAATATGAGATAGTTGGGACCTATATATCCCTCCAATGCATTGGGTAAATACGGAAACCCAAGAGTAAATATGTTATGTATTAAACTGATTACATGTTCACAATGATATGTGTGAACCTGATTACACATTCAAAATGTTATGCATTAACATGATTACACATCCTCAATGTCATTAATGAAACTGATTACATGTTCACATTGTTAGGAATGAAGCTGGTTACATGTTAACAGTATTATTCATGGACTTAGATTTCATGTCCAAAAGGTCATGCATGGATCTGGTTTCATTTCCATAAGTTTATGTGAGGGCCTGATTTCATTTCCTTAACTTAATGAGTGGTACTATTTTTATTTATTCATGTTTAAAATGTTCTAAGTTGATGTGTATGCCAAAAATCTATGTCTAATTCCAATGTTATGTTCTTATGGCTCAAGTTTTTTTATTTCATTATGATTCGTGTCTTATGAACTTCCCATATTTATTCCATGACTCAAGATTTTGATCTTTGATATATAGGGTATGGTTTTCATATTTTATTATCTTTTTATCATACCCTTATACTCATGTTATGTTTATGTACTTCCCTTATTTACCCTTATTGAGCATCTGATCTCACAGTTTCTTATGTTTTCTTTCCCCAGATTATGAAGAATGTTTTTAAGTTGGGTATAAATTTGAAGAGTACAAGAGGGGAATGTAATGGCCCGGACCTCTCTGGTTCATTACTTTGTGAAAATGTGGTGTTAGAGGTGTTCCGGGAGGTCAAGGTAACATATCCCCAATGCTTTTCCAAAATATTCCTTTTCGATTAACCATTTCAACGGTAGACGGTTGTGAACTGTAATGTCGCATTATGTTTTTAGGTACTTTTGATGTTTCTAACTACCCTTTTTTTGGATTAGTGACTTGGGGGTGCGTTTGGGCGAATATTTAAGGAAAACTAAAGGGCAGTAGCTTTCGCACGGGTTGTGCACGGTTTATCTAAACCGTGCAGCCATACCGTGCATAGTTAATACTGGAGGTAGTGGGTAGCGTATGGTTAGCACATGGTTTGTCTAACCATGCGACCTAACTGTGCGAGGAGTGTTTGACGAGGTAATAGTGACCACATGGTTAGCACACAGTTTGTCTAATCGTGTGAGAAAACCGTGCAGGCACTTAAACTAGATCCTAAAATTGTGGATCTCAACTGTTTTGCCTCTAAATTGCTCGTTTAAGCTCCTAAGAAGCCATAACTCAGTATTACCCTCCCTTGAAGATAGGAGAACCTCTCCTAAGCATTTTGAAGGCGATCTAAAGGCTTCTCTTGGATAATCGAAGCCGGTTTCTTGAGGTATGTGATCGTTCTTCTTCGTTCTTCTTTTTTCTTGATCAGTTTCTTAGATCCACTTGGATCTACTTCTCCTCTTCTCTCGGTTTCTTAGATCTGTGCCCGTTATGGGTAGATCTAAGTGTGTGGATGTGAAATATGATGAGATTTTGTCTTGATATTTCTAGGAGAAGAGATCTAAGGTGGGTTCTTGTAGAATCAACCCGGATTTCTTGTGTGTTCTTCGTTGTTGTGGTTTTTGTCAAAAACCTTTGAGGTAGGGGATTCATTGCTTCTCTTTATTTTACATGCAACCGTATTTCTAGCATGTTGTATCCCACTGGATGATAATGGAATTGACATAATAAATATTTTTGAACCGAATAAAGAATTTTTTATCAATTGTATGATATTGCCTCTTGTTTTTCTAGATAGTGTGATATCTATGCTTGCTTTGCTTAGCTATTGTTCTTGATGGAAATTGGTAAAGAAAGTAAACCGGGATTAATTGATAATTGTTTGGCTAAAGATAAAGAGGCATAAAAAAAATATAGTTCTTGTTTTAATTTGATGTCAATAAAATTGGCGTAATAAGCATGTTTAATCATTTGTGATAGCTTACTGGTTAGGTTTCCCGATGTTGGAACCAACGGATTATAAATCTGTTAATTCAAGAGGGATTAAAGAATTTGATTGTTTGATAATTCCTTGAAGGGTTCTGAGTTACCCTCTTGTTTGTTAAAGGGTCATATCCCAATTGATGTGATGGTTTTTTTCCTGCTGGTTGTGTTGAGACGTGACCCTGGAGGGGGGTTGTGACATGTGGGGTCATAGAGGCCTTTTGGTTGTGGCAGCGGATGATTCCTAGAGTGGAAAGATGCATCGGTTATGCATGTTGGTTTCGGGGAGGACACTAGGGATGATGGAATGGGATGGATGTGATTGTTGGATGCTTGATCTTTATTTGGTTGTTTATCTTCTTTACTTTTCCCCACTGCTCAAGGCAGCTAGTCTTGCTTACCCTTTTTCCGAAAGAGGTGAAGACATGTGGGTTATGCCACGTGATTTCCGTGTTTAGCTTCTCAAGGGATAATGGGTCTACGCTCTTGCTATAGGAGGAAAATACTCGACGGGTAGTACATCTACTCACTGTGTCGAGCCCTTTGTGTTAGTAGCATAGAATGCTTTTCTAGAATTCTTGGGTATATGGGAAATTGTTTCTGTAATGAATGTTTGGTTAAATGGTGTTAACTTCTGGGGTTAGAGTTGTTGTAACTTAATGATGAGGTTGAAAACTTTTGAAGGAACAGTGGATTTTGGGTGTGATGCTAATGAAATTTAATGTGGAATTGTTCATGGTTAATTAATGTTTAAATAATTAATTAAAGTATAATGGAATTGATAAAAAGGGAATGAAGTAATCTAATAAGGCTCTTAAAATAGTTGTGTTCTTATAGGATACTTAGTCTTAGAAGTGGCAGCCTAGAGTCTGAGAGACGTTAATTGCAGTTGTATCTAAGACTAGGTTATGCCCATAGTGTGGTTTTGAGTCTTAGTATATTCAGTACTTTTTGTGTTTCTATATGCTACTCCACTCTGACAGTAAGGTAAACTGACACCCCAGGGATTCTGAGCTGTGGGGGTGTTTTTTCCAATATTCCTATGGGAGTATGGATGGATGACTACCCCCTTTGTCCTTGATCTCTTCTCTTGGTAGTTACTTGTGTTGTTTGGCACATTGGTTAGTTTTCCCCATATATGTGTGTAGAGGGATGTAATGGATTGTGGTTATTCACACACATATATTCTGTATATAGTATCTTATGGACTACTATAGGTGTAACGTGTATAGGTTGTGATGGCTTGAGGATCCTTACTCAGTGTATGGGCTGTAATGTCTTGAGGTATAATACCCGATGTATGATACACGTTATGCGAGCTTTGGTGGCTCTTGGAAACTACTTGGTTACTTTTGGTTGTGAGTATGGTGTATTTCTTCGCCCAGGTGTCTGCGGGAAAGCCTTTGTGTTGCACGAAGTGAACATTGTGGTGCTTCACCCAGGTGTCTGCGGGCAATCCTTTTTGGAGAGAGATGTTTAGGACATGCTATGTTAGGGAAAATCAGCAGACCAGTGGGGAAGCAGTAGCAGGTTACCCTTGATATTCTTTACTATATGCTATATTCTTGTATGCGTTACTTGGTGAGAGTATCCATGGTGAGGTTGGGAATTTAGTATACCTTCTTAGGTAACGAGTTAGTTTCACTTGTTTCTCATTGTGCTTTAGCATGCTCTCTTTACTTTTTCACTAGAGGATTTGGGGAGGATCCTACTGAGTATATTGTTATACTCACCCTATGTATATATAAAATGTTTTTCAGGTCACTTGGAGTAGGTTGGAGATCAAGCTGGTGTCTACTAGCTTGTGGTTGCAGGAGATATTCGGGCTTGTGGTTACTGTTGTTTTATTTTTATTTTGGGTACTTGCTGTTTTTCCCTTCTAGTTATAGTACTTCTACATGACATTTCATTTGTACACTTGGTTTTTCTTTTTATATTCCAGTTCTGAGTTAGATTTTGTTGGTGTCTATCATATCTCTCTCTTTCGCATGTGTTCTATTAGAGGGTAATGCCTCCCATTTGTGTGTTATTATACCCTCGGCACTAGTCGCCAACCCAGGGCCTACTAGAGGCGGGACTCGGGGGTCATTATCTCCCTTCTCACATTGTCGTCCCAGGAGGGGTACACCTTGTGGGGAGGGGGTCATGAGAGAGTGGTATCAGTGGTCTGGTTGAGGGGTAGGATGGAGTTTGTAGCTAGGTACAGGTTAGGTTGCATGGGTTGGTAGGGAAACAGTGTCATTCATGTTTAGCAAGTGAGGTAAACACTAGAGACCGGATGAGACATAGGCGTTTAGGGCCCCCTATTATCTGATGTACAGACCTTTAAGTTTATAATGGCTACTAAACAAGGTGATACTAGTTGTAGGGTAGAAACCTAGGAAATGATCATGCATCATTCTTCTCTGTGCTTATGTCTGAATGGGTAGACCTTGGAATAGGTTAACCTAAAATGAATAAAAGAAAAAAATTAATTAATTAATGTTGAGTCTTCTATATTCTAGGTTTAGGAACTCTAACAGTTTTTATTTTACAGGTATGGCTCCAGGTCGACGTCCTCGTCAGGTTTAAGTAGAAAATTTTCAGCAGGTTGTTCCAGCAGATTGTCGTAGGGTAGAGGTTTATGACGACAACACTTGGAGGAAGAAACTCTGAGAGTTTCAGCGCCAAAATCTATAGAAGTAAGAGGGCTCCATTTTAGATGCAGTCAGGGAAGACTGGTTAGAGGAGGTCAAGATCGTCTTCAGTTTGATTCGTGCTCGGAAGGATCACTGGGTGTCCTTAGATGTGACGATGCTGCATGGATCATCAAGGAAGTGGTGTTTCTTGTAACTCGGAGATCATGATGAGTCATTGATCTCATGGGAGGAGTTCCGAGATAGGTTTAGAGTCAAGTTTCTTTCTTCGACTATGAAGTCGTCCATTCCCCAGGAGCTTCTTACCCTTCAACAGGGGAGCTCCAATGTTCGAGAGTTTGGAATTCGTTTCAGGAAACTTTTACGATATGCTTCGGACCTGTTACCAGATGAGGAGGCCAGGGAGAGGCATTTTGAGGAGTTTTTGCATCCATAGATCCAACTCCAGGTCACCCTGTTTATGCTGAAGACATATCTAGAGGTGCTGTAAAGGGCAGAGGTTTTCGGGAGGACTTTGTCTAGGACCAGATCATCGCGAGACGGGGATCGTCATGATCCCTCATGAAGCAAAGCTATGGTCTGGGGTTCCCAGTTTTCAAGGCAGAAGAGTTTTCGTTCAACTGGGGGTAGGTCCCAGCCCTTCACATCTCGTTTCTTCAGAGGCAGAAACCCTCAGTCTTATGCCAAGGGATTAGGTGCCTGTTTTTCTTGTGGTGGTCATGGCCATCAGCAGCGGGAGTGGCCGACCTTTCAAATCATTCATCGTGCACCAGGTGTTATGCTTCAGATTCCTCCATTGAGGCAGTTCCAGCCGAGGCAACAGCAGTAGCAAGTTGCACCAGCTTTAAATCAGTAGAGGGTAGATGGGGTAGGTAGAGGGAATCCCCATGACATTCCCTATCCTCAGAGAACAGAGCACGGTCGTGGTGGTGGTCGTCATCAGGGTCAGAGAGGCTATGGAGGAGTTCGTGGTCAGCTTCAAGCTCTAGCGTTTCCAGCCCCAGGCGAGCCAGATATCATTCGAGGTACCCTTTTCTTGTTTTCTACCTTGGTGTATGCCTTGTTTGATTCAAGAGAGACACACTCCTTCATATCACCTACCCTTTTCCATGCTTTGGGACTTGAGGTAGAGAGGCTTCCAGTGCCCTTGGCGTTGACTACGCCAGTTGGAGGTCGAGCTGACTTGTTTGAAGTTTTTAGAGACTGTGATCTAGTGTTAGGGCAACACCACTCTTGGGGATATTTCTAATGTTTATGAATACAACCATATGATGTCATCCTCAGCATGGATTGGTTGTATTTAGTGCAGGATATTGTTGATTTCTTCAAGAAGAGGGTCATTTTCCTTGGTGCGGATGGAGAGTAAGTGGTGTTTGTTGATGAGCGAGATCCTCGGATGGGTCATAGGCACATTTTGTTCTTATCGTCCATGATGGTTGAGATGGTTCTGAGTTATTCATAGGTTCAGTAGTTGGCGTTTCCTAGGGTCGTAGAGGAGTACCCTAATGCCTTTCTAGAAGAGGTTGTAGCATTACCCCCCCCCCAACGATAGATCGAGTTTGGGATCGAACTACATCTAGGTGCGTCTCCTATATCTATACCTCTATATAGTATGGCCCCTTCTTAGTTACAAGAACTATGTATACATCTTGATGGTTTGTTACAGTGTGGTTTTGTTCGGCCAAGTGTGTCACCATGGGGTGCACCAGTTTTGTTCGTGAAGAATTTTGAGGGCAGTTTGTGGTTGTGTGTCGATTATCGTCACTTAAACAAAGTGACAATAAATAATTGATATCCTATTCCATGAATTGATGATTTATTCGATCAACTGAAGGGTGAAAGCTGGTTCTCAAAGATCGACTTGCAGTCAGGATATCATCAGATGCATGTGAAGGATGAGGATATTCCGAAGACTGCTTTCTGTTGTCATCATGGGCATTATGAGTTCATTGTAATTCCATTTGGCTTGAAGAATTCTCCAGTTTTATTCATGGTATTGATGAATGTTGTGTTCCGTGAGTTCTTAGACAAGTTTTTGGTAGTTTAGTTGACGAAATCCTTGTGTACTCCACGTCTAAAGAAAAGCATGCCGAGCATCTACAAGCCATTGTGGGAGTCCTTCATCAATATCAGCTATTTGGGAAGTTGTATATATGTGAGTTTTGGGCTTGAGAAGTCCGTTTATTGGGGAATTTTGTTTCCCAATAGGGAGTAGTTGTGGATCCATAGAAGATTAAAGTAGTTGTGTCTTGGGAAACCCCTAAGACGGTGTCAGAGGTGCGAAGTTTCCTTGGTCTCACAGGCTACTACGGGAGGTTCGTAGCCAATTTCTCAAGAGTTGTGACTCCGCTGAAAACTTTGACTAGGAAGGATCAAGCATTCATATGGACTGATCAGTGTCAAGCAGCTTTCGAGTATCTAAAGGAGAAGTTAGTAAGTGCTCCAGTCCTTTGTCTTCCAGCTAAGGGAGTTCAGTTTGTTGTTTTCTGTGATGCTTCACATCTGGGTTTAGGTTGTGTTCTCATGCAGTAGAGTTCAGTTGTTTCTTATGGTTCTCGGTAGTTACATCCCCATGAACGCAACTATGCCACCCATGATCTTGAGTTGTCATCCATGGTGTTTTCTCTGAAGTTATGGATACATTACCTCATTGGTGAGAGCTTTGTGGTTTTCACCAATCATAAGAGTTTGAGGTATGTTTTCTCCAAGTGTGACTTGAACTTATGACATCGTTGGTGGATGGAGTTCTTACAGGAATATGACTTTGAAATATCATATACACCTAGAAAAGGGAATGTTGTAGATGATGCGCTGAGCCGAAAGTCACGTAGTAATGTTGTGTGTGAATCTGGTGATTACTAGAGAGTAATGGAAGAACATTTATCATTACATCTTGAAATGGGAGAAGTTGGGGGTAGAGGATGTCTTTTTCAGATAACGTTAGATTCATCCCTGATGTAGAAGGTGGAAGAGTCCCAGTTGGGAGATCTAGAGGTGGAGGTTTGGAGAGATCGAATTTTTTTTAGTGAGTCCCATGATGTTTGGTCGAAGGATGAACAACACTGGGTGTTGTATCACATAAGGCTTTTAGTTCCTTTGATGATGTGCGAGATGGTTCTCAGAGAGTTCCATAGTTTGACTTTAATAGTACATCCTGGCATGAAAAAGATGTACCAATCCTTGAGGAGTCAGTTTTGGTGGCCTGGGCTAAATCGTGCAGTTACAGAATTTGTGTCTCGATGTTTAGTCTGCCAGAAGGTGAAGGCCGAACACTGTGTTCTTGGTGGTATTCTCTAGGCATTAGAGATTCCTCAGTGGAAGTGGGAGGACATCTCAATGGACTTTGTTACTAGTTTACCTTAAGCTCCAGGAGGACATGATTCTATTTGGGTGGTAGTGGATTGTTTAACAAAATCGAACCACTTTATAGCAATCAAGGAGTCAAGCTCAGTGGAAGTTTTGTCGTGGCAGTATCTAGAGGAGGTGGTGAGACTTCATGGAGTCCCTAGGATGATCATTTATGATCGAGATCCTTATTTTACCTCCAGGGTGTGGAGAGGTCTCCAACATGCTTTTGGTTCTCAACTATACATTAGCACTACTTTTCATCCTCAAACAGATGGTCAGACAGAGCGAACCATCCAGACTCTTGAAGACATGTTACGCTCTTGTGTTCTTTATTTCGGAGGTTCATGGATGACACACTAACCCTTGGTGGAGTTCTCTTACAATAATATTTTTCACTCCACCATTGGTATGGCACCGTTTAAATCCTTGTATGGCCGGCCTTGTTGTTCACTGTTGTGATGGACTGGGGTCGGGGAGTTGGGAATTCTCGAACCTAAACTAGTTCAAAACATAACAAATATGGTTCATGTGATTCTTTAGAGGATGAAAACAGCATAAGATCATCAAAAATCATATTCCAATCAAAGAAGGATACCCTTAGAGTTTAATGTTGGTGATCACGTGTTTCTGAAGGTGACTCCCCGTCGCAGGCAGTGGAGGTTTGGTCATGGAAGTAAGCTTTACCCCTGGTTTGTTGGGCCTTTAGAGGTGTTAGCTCATGTTGGAGCTGTGGCATATCGAGTAGCACTTCCCCCACAGATGAGTAGGATACATGATGTTTTCCATGTATCACAGCTCCTTCATTATCTTCATGACGACTCTCACATCATCGATTGGGGAGAGATTGATGTTGATGATGATACAACCTTTGATGAGCGACCTATGAAGATCCAAGACTGCAAGGATAAGGTGTTGTGCGGGCGTTCTATTCCTTTAGTTCATTACTTGTGGTGACACGGTGTCTTGGAGGAGAGTACCTGGGAACATGAGTCACAGATACGTGCTCAGAACCTAGATTTGTTCGATGTTTAACTCTTTTCATGTGTCTATGTAGCTTTTGTAGTTATGAAACTTTCATGTTTATGAGATGGATCCCTTTATTGTTTTGGCGGATTTATCTCTTTTGATAGGTATCTCGATGGGTGGTTGTTCAGTCCCTGTTTCATTTTCACTTTAGGTGGGTTTTGGATTCTCTAGGATGAGAATATTTTGTGAGGTATCTGATGTAATGGCACGGACCTCTCCGGTCCATTACTTTGTGAAAATGTGGTGTTATGAGTGTTTCAGGAGGTCAAGGTAACTTATCCCCAACACTTTTCCAAAATCTTCCTTTTCGATGGATCGTTTCAACGGTAGACAGTTATGAACTGTAACGTCACGTTACATTTTTAGGTACTTTTGATGTTTCTAACTACCCTTGTTTTGGATTAGTGACTTGGGGGTGCTTTTGGGTGAATCTTTAAGGAAAACAAAAGGGCATTAGCTTTCGCATGGGCTGCGCACGCTTTATCTAAATCGTGCGTCCATACCGTGCGTAATTAATACTAGAGGAAGTGGCTAACACATGGTTAGCACATGGTTTGTCTAACCATGCAGCCTAACTATGCGAGGAGTGTTTAACGAGGCAGTAGCGACCACACGGTTAGTGCACGGTTTTTCTAACCGTGCGAGCAAACCGTGTGGGCACTTAAACTAGATCCTAAAATTGTGGATCCCAACCTTTTTTCCTCTAAATTGATCTTTTAAGATCCTAAGCAGCCATAACTTGGTATTACCCTCCCTTGAAGATAGGAGAACCTCTCTCAATCATTTTGGAGGTGATCTAAAGGCTTGTCTTATCGAATCGAAGCCGATTTCTTGAGGTATGTGATCGTTCTTATTCGTTCTTCTTCGTTCTTGATTGGTTTCTTAGATCCACTTGGATCTACTTCTCCTCTTCTCTCGGTTTATTATATCTACGCCTGTTATGGGTAGATCTAAGTGTGTAGATGCCAAATATAATGATATTTGGTCTTCATCTTGCTAGGAGAAGAGATCTAAGGCGGGTTCTTGGAGAATCAACCTGACTTTCTTCTGCGTTCTTCGTTGTTGTGGTTTTCGTCAAAAACCTTTGAGGTATGGGATTCATTGATTCTCTTTCTTTTACATGCAACTGTATTATTAGCATGTTTTATCCCACTGGATGAAAATGGAATTGACATAATAAATATTTTTGAACCAGATAAAGAATTTTTTATCGATCATATGATATTGCCCCCTATTTTTCTAGATAGTGTGATATCTATGATTGCTTTGCTTAGCTGTTGTTCTTGATGGAAATCGGTAAAGAATGTAAATCGGTATTAATTGATAATTGTTTGGCTAAAGATAAAGAGGTATGAAAATAAATCTGGTTCTTGTTGTAATTTGATGTCATTAAAATTGGCGTAGTAAGCATGTTTTATCATTTGTGATAGCTTACTAATTAGGTTTTCTGATGTTGGAACCAATGGATTATAAATCTATTAATTCAAGAGGGGTTAAAGAATTTGATTGTTTGATAATTCCTTGAAGGGTTATGAGTTACCCTCTTGTTTGTTAAAGGGCCATAGCCCAATTGATGTGATTATTGTTTTTCCTGCTGCTTGTGTTGAGACGTGACCCTGGATGGGTGTTGTGACATGTGGGGGCATTGAGGCCTTTTGGTTGTGGCAGCGGATGACGCCTAGAGTGGCGAGATTCATCGGTTTATGCATGTGGGTGTTGGGGAGGACATTAGGGATGATGGAATGGGATGGATGTGATTGTTGGATGCTTGTTGTTTCTTTGGTTGTTTATCTGCTTTACTTTTCCCCACTGCTCAAGGTAGCTGGTATTGCTTACCCTTCTTCTGAAAGAGGCTAAGACACGTGGGGTATGCCATGTGTTTTCTGTGTTTAGCTTCTCAAGGGGTAATGGGTCTACGCTCTTACTATAGGTGGCAAAGACTCGACGGGTAGTACATCTACTCACCGTGTTGATCCATTTGTGTTAGTAGCATAGAATTATTTTCCAGAATGCCTGGGTATATGGGAAAGTGTTTCTGTAATGAATGTTTGATTAAATGGTGTTAACTCTTGGGGTTGGAGTTGTCAGAACATAATGATGAGGTTGAAAACTTTTGAAGGAACAGTGGATTTTGGGTGTGATGCTAATGAAATTTAATGTGTAATTGTTCATGGTTAATTAATGTTTAAATAATTAATTAAAGTATAGTGGAACTCATAAAAAGCGAATGAAGTAATCTAATAAGGCTCTTAAAATGGTTGTGTGCTTATAGGATACCTAGTCTTAGAAGTAGCAGCCCGGAATCTGAGAGACGTTAGCTGTAGTTGTGTCTAATACTAGGTTATACCCATAGTGTTGTTGTGAGTTATAGTATATTCTGTACTTTTTTTGTTTCTATACGCTACTCCACCCTGTCAGTAAGGGAAACTGACACCTCAGGGATTCTAAGCCCTGGGGGGTGTTTTCCCCAACATTCTGGTGGGAGGATGGATGGCTGACTACCCCTTTGGCCCCGCTCTCTTCTCTTGGTAGTTACTTGTGCTGTTTGGCACATTGGTTAATTTTCCCCATATATGTGTGTAGAGGGCTATAATGGCTTGTGGTTATTCACACACATATATTCTGGATATAGTATCCTATGGACTACTATGGGTGTAACGTGTATAGGCTCTGATGGATTGAGGATCCTTACTCGGTGTATGGGTTGTAATGGCTTGAGGTATAATACCCGACGTATGATACACGTTATGCGAGCTTTGGTGGCTCCCGGAAACTACCTGGTTACTTTTGGTTGTAAGGATGGTGTAGTGCTTCGCCCAGGTGTCTGTGGGCAAGACTTTGTGTTGCAAAAGGTGCACATTGTGGTGCTTCACCCAGGTGTCTGCGGGCAAGCCTTTTGGAGAGAGATGCTTAGGACGGGCGACGTTGGGGAAAAACAACAAACCTGTGGGGAAGTAGTAGCGGGGTACCCTTGATATTATTTACTATATTCTATATTCTTGTATGTGTTACTTGGTGAGAGTAGCCATGGTGAGGTTGGGAACTTAGTATAGCTACTTAGGTAACGAGTTAGTTTCACTTGTTTCTCACTGTGCTTTAGCATGCTCTCTTTACTTTTGCACGAGAGGATTTGGGGAGGATCCTACTGTGTATACTATTATACTCACCCTATGTATATATAAACTATTTTTCAGGTCACTTGTAGCAGGTTGGAGATCAGGCTGGTGTTTACTATCTTGTTGTTGCAGGAGCTATTCGGGCTTGTGGTTGCGGTTGTTTTATTTTTCTTTTGGGTACTTTCTGTTTTTTCCTTCTAGTTGTAGTAATTCTGAATGAAATTTCATTTGTGCACTTGGGTTTTCTTTTATATTCCAGTTCTGAGTTGGAGTTGGTTGGTTTCTATCTTATCTCTCTCTTCCGCGTGTGTTCTCTTAGAGGGAAATTCCGCCCATTTGTGTGTTACTGTACCCTTGGTGCTAGTCGCCAACCCAGAGCCTACTGGAGGCGGGACTCGGGGGTCATTATCTCCCTTCTCACATTGTCGGCCCAGGATGGGTACACCTTATAAGGAGAGGGTCATGACAGGGAATATATTTATGGGATATGTTGAAGATATTTTAATAAATTAAAATATTGTGTACCTAGTCTCCAAAGACACTAAAATATTATGGTCCTTAGTGATGAGTTTGTGTAATGTATTGAATATTCATCTAAAAATATGTAATATCTACGTATTATAATCCTGGGTTGTTATAGTTTGTATTAGTGGAAATTTTTATTTAACCTTTAGAAACTAGTATGAGAGAACATTAGTGATATACCTAGAGGTATTTCTAAGGATATTCCTAGGGATGTCTCTAAGGATAATTCCAAGGATGAATCAATGTTTTGGAAAATTTCCTTGAATTTTGGTAAAGGATATAGCAATTGGTTTGTAAGAAATTTCATCCCTATATAGATACTAAAAGTGGAAGTGGCACCATAACAGAGGTACCTAGGGGAAATAACTCTGAAAATGATGCATTAATCTCAGCTCGATCATTTCCAAGTGCACAACAATTAGCTTTTCTACACACCTAGTTTGACACTCCTAGGGGATATTCTCTTAAAATTAAAAATAACTTTATGAACCATCATGATGGATTTAAATATATGATGACTATGAATGACCTAGGATAAACCTAAGGTGTCATAGATTAAAAAGATGATGTTATTATTTTGACACCATACAATTGATTTATCATAATTATATGGTTCCATTCTAGGATTATTGGTTCATATGCTATTATTTTTTGTTTTAGTCAATGGCTATAACTTGAAGGAACTGTGTTAATACTAAATTCAACAGATAATGCAATTACTTTCCTCTTGAGAAACTGAATGTTAGGGGAGATGAAATAAAAAAAAACTTTTTTTTATAATCACACGTATTTCTCAAGATGTGACTCATGTTGGACATCTAAATGAGAAAGGGATTGAACAACATTCTATCGAGTCCTTTATGAGGAAATACTGACCTTCTTTAAGTGGTTACACTAATCTTCTAGTTATTGAGCAATGGATTAGTACCACTAAAATGTTATTTTCCATTATACAATGTTCAGAGCATGAGAATGTTATTTTGGATGTCTACCATGTGGAAGGTGAGGCAGATCAATCATGGAATCTTACTAAGAATATGGGGCAATAAGAATAAATTGACTCTATGAAGTGGGATGAGATTAAAATATTATTTTTCTCTAAGTAAATTCCTCATATTTTTCATAAAAAATTGAGAAGTAATTCCTCAATAATTTGTAGAAGGAGGGTGAATCTATTGGTACCTATAGTGAAAATTTTACAAGACTTGAAAGGTACTCTTGGGATATTATAATTCAGGCTGAAAGTAAGGTTGAACAATTCATCAGTTTCTTAAAACTAAATATATAAAGGAATTTATCCATAAGTAAATTGGGATGTAATGAATAAATAATTCAGTCTTCATTAAAACTAGAAATGGAAGCTGGAAACCCTCTTGGTTTAGGAGATGATTACAGAAATATGGGGTTCCATGGAAAATCTAGAGATATGTCATATGAAGGGAAGAAAATTTTTCAAACTTTTACTTTCCAAAATTGTGAGAAGGATCACTTAGGTGACTTCTTGAAAGGAACAGGAATGTGTTTCAATTTTGGGAAGAATTTTCATCAAGAAAAAGAATATAGAAGTGATGTGAAGAGTCCATTCAATGAAATGAAAAAAGAGAGAACTCAATTAAATTCCCCAACCACACTCTAGTGTTTCAAGTGCAAGGAGTTTGGTCATTATGTGAATCAATTCCCCAATCTGAGGGATAATGTGAATGATAATCCACAACAACCTATAAAGACAAAGGAAAAAAGGGAAATCTTATGCAATCACGATGGTTGAAGTCAATCATGATAATTAGGGAACACTTATCCTCCACTCTCTAGTTTGGAATTTTGTGTTTGATTTTGTATGAATAATCCCTATGAAAATTTTATTTTTTATCCTTTAGAAAAAATTCATGTTATTTTGAGAATTTATTATCTTCCTCTACAAGTATTATGGAATAATGAAATCACATTTGATACTCTATCAATATATGGTTGAACCCAAGATTCAAATGGAAATATTTTTGTATAAGATAAGATATTACTTATGGGATAAAGGGAGAGTTATCTTTTAGAAGCATATATATCTCTAGGTAATATTAACTTATGGGTTATATATTCCATCATGGGTTTATGAGTTTATGGCTGATCATAAGTTCAAATTCATTGACACCCGTTTTATGGTTTTACGTGATGAGATTTTATCAAGGTTAAAGATAATTTAAGAGAAATTTTAAACAATACAACACCTTTTATTTTTATATGTTTAGTGAAAAAATTATTTAAGGAGGGATGCATTTACACTTTTTTGAAATATTATTAAAGGTACTAGTAACCTTTATGTTTTATTTTATTATTTATGTTTAGGTAATTATGGTTTGTAGTTGATCACCTTACAAATTCATCACACTTCATCACTACCAAAGAAGACTTCTCCCTTGATCAGATTTCCAGAATATAGATTAAGGAAATTTTAAGGATACATACCAAATTCAATTATATTTGATGAGGGTACAAGGATTACCATGAAGTTATGGTGAAGTCTTTAGTAAGATCTTGATACAAATTTGAGTTTCAATATTGAATATCATCCTCAAACAGATGGTCAATATAATAGAACAATTAAAACCCTAAAGGATATGCTAAGATCTGGTTATATGGATTTCAAAGGTGTTCGGGATCAAAATATTCACCATTATTAGTATTATTGTAATAATAGCTTTCACTCTAGCATTCAGATGGATCTTTAAAAATTCCTTTATAGAAATATGTGTAGAAATACAAAATACTGGAATGAAGTTTTAGAACTATATCCATTGGGACTTGAGCTAGATAATGAAATTGAAGAAAATGTAATATTTATTAAGAAACATATAAGGACTACACAAATTTGATACAAATTTTATACTGAAAATCTTCAACAAGATCTAGAATTTGAAGTTAGTGAGAATGTCTTTCTATGAATTTCTCCATGGAAGAAATAAGGGAAAACTAATACCTAGGTATATCGGTCCCCTTAAAATATTTTATTATATTGGGATATCAGCTTATCATTTTATGCTTCCAAAAAACCTCTCTTGGGTTCGTGATATGTTCCATGTAAATCTTATAAGGATATGCATACCTAACCCTTTACATGTATTGAACACTGAGGTTATACCACTTGAGAAAAATATTTCACATAGGTAATAATCAGTGGAGATCATGGATTAGACAAAGAAAATTATATAAAATAATACAACTCATCTAGTCAAAGTTTTTTGGTGAAACCACCAGTTTGATGAAGATGTATGTGTTGGAACCGGGCATGCAGCAGAACCCCCAAATAGGTGGGTTTTAAAAAAATTCCACCGAGTATCGACATGAACTGGTCGACATCGGTGAAGGGAATCCTGATTAAATCTGAGGATCTTGCATGAAGGGTTTTAAGCACAAAAATAAATCGAAAAAATACCTGGTTTAATTCTGAAGTTTCACATGATGTATGCTTGTCATTGGAGATCACTGTAATGACCCAATGTTTTTAATGGAAAATTCCTTCTTATAAATATGTCATAAAATAACATAATAATGAACCACTAAGTGATAAGTGACCTTTAAACATAAGTTCGTCACTTCTATGTTTGGAATTTTGAAAATCTGACATACATGGTTGTCTTCAAGATGTTTCTTGGAGTCCGATAAGAAAAAATTAATTTTTTTTGTGAATAGTAACCTACCCTAATGAATAGTAACATACCCTTATGAATAGCGATATACCCTAATGAATAGTAACCTCACCTATGGTGGTATAAAAATAATATTCAAGTTGGAAGTACAATATACCTATATTTTAGAATAAGTTAATGAGTGTTTTTAAACTGGTTTTTGATAATAAATTATGATTTTAATTAAATATTAAAATAATCATATTTAGAAAATTATTTTTGAAAAATGGAATTCATTTTTGGATTATACACGTCAAAAAATGGTTAGGATTAATTTTTGACATTTTTCTGAAATACTTGAATTTTTTATGAATAGTAAAATACGGTAATTTACCGTATATGTACATTAAAAGAAAAATAAACTATTCCTAGCATCATGGATGATGTCACCACCCATGGTTTGAGTTCACATGACCCATTTACTATTCTTGTTCATGGAATACTTACTATTCTTTGTCTTGTGAATAAATAACAAATTAAGGATTATAATATCATGAAATCCCTCCTCTCCTCCACTATAAAAACCCCCCTTCACTCCCTCTTCTCTCCAATCCTCTCAAGCTCCAAGACTTCTCTAAATTATGCCCAAATATCTTCCCAAGGTCCTCCCCCACGTCCAAAAGCTCTCAGCCTCCTCAAAATACCAAAACCTCTCCCCTTAAGAGGTTCTTAAAGGAGGAACTCTCAAGAGGTAAATTCCTCTTCCCAAATTTCATCTTTTCTTTTAAGTTCTTTTCTTTTTATATCGTTCCTCACCTCCCTTCACCATAATAGTATGATAAATATAGTAACATACATGTACTGTAATGTCTTCATGCTAGTGGTATATTTCATTATCTTCTTTCCTTTTCCCACCCTTTTATTTGAAAGAACTGAAAGCACCTTTTGAGATGTGCTAATTTAGCACATTCAAGGTCAATTTCTATTATTATCTTTAATTATGGTCATGAAACCATTTGTGTTATGGTTGAACAAGATTATTATATATGTAATATATCCTATTTTTTGTTCTGTAATCCTTTGGTACAAATGGAATTAAGTTATAAATCAAAACACATTCTTTGTAATCAAACCCACCGAATAACAAAAACCGTTATCACTAAGGTTATATATGTAATAATTCAACATCACTCTAAGTAACCTAATTAAAATTAAAACAATTTAATATACTGGATATTAACTAAATAATGTAACTTCAATTCTGTACAACCACATTCATCTTGCATATAATCCAAACTTGGATATAAGTGAACCGATCTTTTAAAGCCAAGTAAACAAATGAGTCCGAACAATGAAATTCAACATTGTAACTAATCAAAAAGGATTTTAATGAACTAAAAAGGGTTATAATAAATAAATTTATTATAGAAGAGGTTTTGGACTTACTAATTAAGCCTGATTTTTTTATTCAGGTCGTTTATAACAAGTGGAGAACACCAACTAATTTAAGGTAAGGGATTCTCCCCTTTTTACTCTTAATCAAGATTATTTTCTATGATATGCCTTTTTGTGTAATACCAAGTGATGGGATATATTTATAAACCTTATCCATACTTCCCTAATTTTTTATAAGTGATTATAAAACCCTTATCTCTCTCATAAATCCCTCGTAGTTACACCTGATACCATGCCAATAAACCATGATGGATTCTACCCGAACTTCCTTTATTCCTTCGGGTTGCTCTATCTTTCTTTTTACCAAAATGTTTTTGTATTTTATTTTATGTAAAACTTAAAAATTCTGTTTATATGCTCCAAAATCATGTTCCAAGATCCATCTCTCACTCACTTTTGGGGATATACATGCTTTTAAGTGAATCTCTCTTCGATACTTCCCAATAAGCACACTCGTTTTAGAGGAACTTCCCGAACTTTTCCCCAATTTCAAGTGCACTCTATCTTCTGTTTTAAGACACCATTATCTTTGTATATTCTATATTTTTATTATGAAAACCTTCTTGGTTTAATTCTGGTTTTATATAAAATAATGTCTTCTTTACTATTTTAAAAGCTCTATAGTATTTTCCTTAAAACCGCACAAAAATGTTTTAATGCTAATGTTTCTAAAATACATTTATCATATGTTGTCACTTATGTTTGACACCAATTACCATGTTATATGTCTATTTTACCCTATGAACTTCCATTTATTTTCTAATTCTTTCCTTTCATGGACACTTTCATGATACGCCCTTTGGTTATGATGGATGTCATGATTGTAGTACCCAATTCTTTCCATGGGTGCCCTTATATTTATGTATAGTTGATTATGTATGATTGTATATGCGGTAATAATATTTATGTGGAAATAATATTCATGAAAATGTTGATATGGGTGCACCTAGATAGCGCTCTAATGCATTGAGTAAGGTCAAGTCTCATTAGATGCGATGTGAAACGGGATTGGCGGTTAGCCTTGACCCGTACTAAAATGGGAAACGGGATTAGCGGTTAGCCTTGACCTGTACTAAAGATAAGATTTATGTTTCTAACACATTTATATGATTCCATGTTTATATGATCTCATGCTTATATTAAATGATTTCATAAGTTTCATGCTTTGGATATCATTATGTCATGCCTCTTAATTCATGTGCTCGAGGTGTATCCTTATGTTCATTCCCTTACTGAAAATTTTTAGCTCATCCCTTTGTTCATGTGTTCTCCAGGGTACCCTATGCAGATGTAAGGGCTCAAAGTAAGTTAGGAGCTCATTATGGAGATTAAATAAAGAAGTTTTTTTTAGCCCTATGTTTTATGTTATATGTACCTAATATCCCAATACACTAGACTTAACGATCCTTATCTTGTACTCTGATGATTAATTTTGATTGAAATAATGAAATGTTATATGTAAAAGGCTCGGGTCACTATAGTTGGTATCAGAGGATAGTTAGTTATTTTTGGAGATTAGGAATAGAGCATCTTAGTGATAACCTTAAGGATGATACCAAGTATAAGAAAATTGTCCTAAATTTTGGTGAGTATAGAGTAGGTGGTTTATCAATAAAATATATCCCTATCTGGATATGAGCAAGTAGAGGCGGCTCTGGCACAGATGTATCTAGGGGTAAAATCTGAAAACACTGCTTTGAGCTAGACTTGAACGAGAACTGGTTCATGATAACGGTCATTACTGCACTCTTGGTTATGACACTCCCAGGGGATATGATTTGGTAGATTCACAAGCTTAGTACAAACCATTATTAAGGGACAAAAAGAAGCCCATGAGAATATAAGTTAAGAAATAGATCGAAGATAACCTAGATATAAACCTAAGGAATCACAAGTCAGGATATACTTTTTCTTTATAAGTTCATACTTTTATGTTCAAAGTTTCTTTTTATACTCAATAGTTGAGTATTAAAGACCTCTAATTATATGTTCTTTTTCTTAGTTAATGGTGGGAAATATAAGAACACGTTCCAACAACCAATGTGATAGGCAATGTAATGATTTCCCTAATGACATACGTGATGTAACGGAAGTGGGTGCTCAAAACTTCATGGAAGTACTTGATCAGCTGGCTCGAGTTATGAATAATAACTTTAATCAGGTGGAACGTCCCCCTCCTCTAAGGAAAGAGAAATTTGTTGTAGAATCCTTCATGTGGCAAAGGCCTCCCATGTTTAGAAGGTCTTCTGATCCCCTCCTCGTGGAACAATGGATTAACTCCGTTGAAAATATTTTCTCTATCCTCCAGTGTTCAGAAGAAGAGAAAGTTGTACTGGCAGTCTATCATTTTGATGGGGAAGATGATCAGTGGTGGACACTGATCGAGAATACGAAGTCCCAAGAGGAAATTTATTCCATAGAATGGGTGGAATTCAAGAGGGTGTTTTTCAACAAATATTTTCCTCAAAACCTCCGTTTCAGGATGGAAAGAGAGTTCCTTAGACTCAAGCAGAAGGAAGATGAGTCCATCGGGGCGTATGAAGCGAAATTTACAAGGCTTGCAAGGTACGCCTCTAGCTTTATCATGAACACCGAAAGCAATGTGGATCACTTCTTTAGCAGACTAAAGTCGAGTCTATGAAAAGTGTTGGAAATTAGAGACTTTGACGGCTATGAAGAGATTGTTCGTTGTGCCCTCAAGGTTGAAATGGAGATGGGAGACTCTTAGTGGTCTCATGGGCCTAGTGACAAGAAGCAAAAAATGGAGAACAACATGGGTGGTTCATCAAAAAAATCCCATGATGGAAAGAAGCCTCACTTTCCCCTTTGTAAAAATTGTGGGAAGAAGCATCTTGGTGACTGTCTCAAGGGAACCAGGAATTGCTTCAAATGTGGTAAGTTTGGTCATCTGGACAAGAACTTCCGAAGGGATATGAAAAATCCTGCTAATATTGAAGAATAAAGAAAGGTTCAGATCAACACTCAGCCTGCAGTGTAGTGTTATAACTGCAAGGAGCTTGGGCATTATGCGAACAATTGCCCTAAGTCGAGGGTTGTCGGAGGCAATCAGCAACAACCTCCAAGGCAACAAGGAAGGTATTATGCTATCACTACTGCTGAGGTGGAGCTGGAAAATGATGTGGTGACAGGTACTCTAGTTATTCATTCAAGAATAGTGAACGTACTATTTCATTCTGGTTCTACACATTCTTTCATATCATGCAAGTTTAGTAGAACTATTAAAACACCACCTCAAAATTTGGAGGAAAAGTTATCTGTGAGAATAGAAAATGGGGAAATCATTGTGTCCATGGTTTATAACTCCTCCCCGGTTAACTTTTTTGGACTGAAACTCCTAGAAAATCTTGTCATACTTCCATTGGTGGAGTTTGATGCTATCTTAGGCATGGATTGGCTGTCTTTATACAAAGACAATATCAACTGCCGGGAAAGGGAGATCACTCTTCACATCACGAAGCATCCTATGATTATTTTCAAGTGCAAGGAGGAAGATGAGTATCCTTTAGAATCTTCGTCTCAAGTTTGGATATTTCTTCCTTATGAGCATACATATCTAGCTCAAATTATTGAGACAAAGGAAAGAATCATGCTTGAAGACATGCCCATCGTGAGGGATTACACTGATGTATTCCTCGAAGAGTTTCTTGGTCTTCCCCCTGACTGATAGGTTGAGTTCCCAATTGAACTTATCCACGGATCTATGCCAATCTCAAAGACACCTTACAGAATGGCCACCGTAGAGATAGAGGAGCAGAAGAAGCAGTTACAGGAGAATATGGAGAAGGGTTTTATACGTCCGAGTGCTTCACCATGGGGTGCTCCAGTCCTCTTCGTCCAGAAGAAGGATGGATCAATGCACCTCTGCATTGATTATTGTGAGCTCAATAAAATCACTATAAAGAAAAAGTATCCCCTTCCACGGATAGATGACTTGTTCAATCAACTTCATGGGGTGAGTTATTTCTCTAAGGTGGACCTTCGGTCGGGATATCACCAACTAAAGGTGAGGAAGGAAGATATTCCCAAGACTGCCTTTCGAATGAGGTATGGACACTAGGAGTTCATAGTGATGCCCTTAGGACTCACTAATTCTCTATAAATTTTCATGGATTTAATGAATATAGTCTTTAGAGATTACCTCGACAAATTTGTGGTGGTCTTTATTGATGATATTCTGATATACTCAAAGAGCAAGGAGGAACATGAGGAGCATTTGGAAATTGTTTTAAAGACATTGTGAAGGGATAAGTTGTATGAAAAGTATAGTAAATTTGAGTTCTGGATGGAGGAAGTATCATTCTTGGGGCATGTTATTACCAAGAAAGGGATATCTGTGGACCCTTCCAAGATGAAGGCAATTGAAGAGTGGTCGAGGCCAACTTCTATAACGGAAATCCGCAGTTTTTTAGGTCTAGCTGGGTATTATCGACGATTCGTGAAGAACTTTTCATGATTTTCAAACCCAATGACCAAGCTGACATGGAAGGTAGTAAAGTTTGTCTGGACACAAGAATGTGAAGACTGTTTCAAGGAGTTGAAAATGAGGCTTATCACTGCGCTGGTACTCACACTCCCTTCAAGTGGAGAACTCTTTGTTGTGTATAGTGATGATTCTAAGAAAGTATTAGGCTGTGTGATAATGAAAAATGATAAAGTTATAGCCTATGCCTCAAGACAGCTGAAAATCCATGAGAAAAACTATCCCATGCATGATTTGGAGTTGGCGGTTGTGATCTTTGTGTTAAAAATCTGGCGGCATTATCTCTATGGAGAAAAATGTGAGATATATACTGACCACAAGAGCCTAAAATATATATTCACATAGAAAGAGATTAATATGCACCATTGAATATGGATAGAGATCATCAAGGATTATGACTTCTCAATCCACTACCATCCCGGTAAGGCCAACAAGGTGGCGGATGCTCTAAGTAGAAAGGATCCTGCATATTTATCAATGATGAGAATTGAAAAGGATCTGATCTTCTTAGATTTGAAAAGGATGGACATGGGAATCATTAAGGTAGTAGCATCATCAATCCTTTCTTAAATTATTGCTCAACCATCCCTCATGGAGAAAATAAAGGTTGCTCAAATAAAGGATGTGGAAATTCAGAAAAGGGTGGAAGCTATTAAAAATGGGAAATCCTATGATTTCAAAATTGATGAGGAAGGAGTTGTAATATTTGGGACACGATTATGTGTACCATCTGATCTGGAGATAAAGAAGGAGCTATTGAATGATGCACATAGCTCGACCTTCTTTATCCATCCAGGGAGTACCAAAATGTACAGTGATCTCCGAGAACACTTCTGGTGGGATAACATGAAGAAGAATATTTTGGAATATATATCAAGGTGCTTGGTATGTCAGCAAGTTAAATATGGGCGACAAAAATCCAAAGTTATGATACAGCCATTGCCTATACCCATGTGGAAATGTAAAAATGCTATTATGGACTTTGTCACGGGTCTCCTGAAGACGTCGAAGGGAAATAATGTGATATGGGTTATGGTTGACCGACTCACCAAGACATCCCATTTCATAACTATTAAGGAAGATCTCTCACTTGAACAACTTGCGAAGATATATGTGAAAGAAGTGGTGAGACTGCACGGTGTTCCACTCTGAATTTTCTCTGACCAAAACCCAAGATTTATATCTAAATTCTATAGGAGTCTTTAACATGATTTGGGTACTGAATTGAGTTTTAGAACTTCCTATCACCCCCAAACTGATGGCCAATCTGAAAGGACTATTTAGATGCTTGAAGATATGCTAAGAGCCTTCTCTCTAGAATTTAAAGGTGGTTGGGATCAGCATCTCCCATTGGTTGATTTCTCATAAAACAATATATTCCACTCAAGTATTCATATTACTCCATATGAAGCTCTGTCTGGAAAGCGATGTAGAACTCCAACCTGTTGGGATGAAGTTGGAGAAAGAAAGCTACTTGGACCTAGTCTTGTTAAAGAGATGACAGAGAAGGTTCAAGTCATCCAGAAACACATCAAAGCTACTCAAAGTCGGAAAAAGAGCTATGCTGACAACCGTCGAAGGGACTTGGAGTTCGACGTTGGAGATGAAGTCTTCCTTTTAATATCTCTATGGAAGAGAGTCATGTGATTCGGGAAGAAAGGGAAGCTAAGCCCAAGGTATATTGGCCCCTTTGAGATCCTTGACCGCATAGGAGCTGTGGCCTATCGCCTTGAACTTCCACCAAATATGGCTCGAGTTCATTATGTTTTCCACGTATCACTCTTGAGGAAGTACATACCTGATCCCTCACATGTACTAAACTAATAGGCGGTGCAGTTGGAAGATGATCTCTCCTATGAGGAGCAGCCAGTAAAGATTCTAGATCGGAGAGATAAGGTTCTACGCAACAAGATAACCCATCTTGTCAAAGTGTTGTGGAGGAACCATAAGTTTGAGTAAGCAACATGGGAACTAGAGGAAGCAATGAAAGAAAAGTACCCACATCTGTTTCTGGCCTAGAATGTAAAATGAAATTTTGAGGGTGAAATTTCTTAATGGGGGAAGAATGTAACAACACAATGTTTTTAAATTAAATTTCCTTCTTATAAATATACCATAAAATCACATAATAATTAACCACTAAGTGATAAGTGACCTTTAAAAATAGGTTTGTCACTTCTGTGTTTGGAATTTTGAAAATCTGACATACACTGTTGTGTTCAAGATGTTTTTTGGAGTCCGATAAAAAAAACTTAATTTTTGGTGAATAGTGACCTACCCTAATGAATAGTAACATACCCTTATGAATATTGATACACCCTAATGAATATTAACCTCACCTATGGTGTCATAAAAATAATATTCAAGTTGGAAGTACAATATACCTATATTTTAGAATAAGTTAATGAGTGTTTTTAAACTGGTTTTTGATAATAAATTATGATTTTAATTAAATATTAAAATAATAATATTTAGAAAATTATTTTTAAAAAACAAAATTCATTTTTGGATTCTACACGTCAAAAAATGGTTAGGATGAATTTTTGAGATTTTTCTGAAATACTTGAATTTTTTATGAATAGTAAAATACGGTAATTTACCGTATATGTACATTATAAGGTAAATAAACTATTTCTAGCATCATTGATGATGTTACCACCCATGGATCAAATTCACATGACCCATTTACTATTCTTGGTCATGGAATACTTACTATTCTTTTTCTTGTAAAGAAATAATAAATTAAGGATTATAATATCATGAAATCTCTCATCTCCTCCACTATAAAAACCCCCTTTCACTCCCTCTTCTCTCTTCTCCTCTCAAGATCCAAGACTTCTCTAAATTATGCCAAAATATCTCCCCAAGGTCCTCCCCCACTTCCAAAAGCTCTCAGCCTCTTAAAAATACCAAAACCTCTCCCCTTAAGAGGTTCTCAAAGGAGGAAGTCTCAAGAGGTAAATTCCTCTTCCCAAATTTCTTCTTTTCTTTTAAGTTCTTTTCTTTTTATTTATTTCCTCAGCTCCCTTCAACATAATAGTATGATAAATCTAGTAACATACATTTACTTTAATGTCTTCATGCTAGTGTTATATTTCATTATCTTCTTTCCTTTCCCCACCCTTTTATTTGAAAGAAATGAAAGCACCGTTTGAGATGTGCTAATTTAGCACATTCAAGGACAACGGTTTATCAATTTCTATTATTATCCTTAATTATGGTCATGAAACCATTTGTGTTATGGTTGATCCAGATTATTATATATGTAATATATCCTATTTTTGGTTCTGTAATCCTTTGGTACAAATGGAATTAAGTTATAAATCAAAACACATTCTTTGTAATCAAACCCACTGAATAACAAAAACAGTTATCACTAAGGTTATATATATAATAATTCAAAATCACTATAAATAACCTAATTAAAATTAAAACCATGTAATATAATGGATATGAACTAAATAATGTTACTTCAATTCTGGACAACCACTTTCATCTTTCATATAATCCAAACTTGGATATAAGTGAACCGATCTTTTAAAACCAAGTAAATAAACAAGCCCGAACAATGAAATTGAAACTTGTAACTAATCAGAAATGCTTTGAATGAACTAAAAATAGTTATAATAAATAAATTGATTATATAAGAGGTTATGGAATTATTAACTAATCCTAATTTGTTTATTTAGGTTGTTTATAACAAGTGGAGAACACCAACTGATTTAAGGTAAGGGATTCTCCCCTTTTTACTTTTAATCAAGATTGTTCTCTATGCTATTCCTTTTTATGTAATACCAAGTGATGGGATACATTTATAAACCTTCCCCATACTTCCCTAATGTTTTATAAGTGATTATAAACCCCTTATCTCTCTCATCAATCCCTCGTAGTTACACCTGATACCATGCCAATAAACCATGATGGATTCTACCCAAACTTCCTTTATTCGTTTGGGTTGCTCTATCTTTCTTTTTACAAAAATGTTGTTGTCTTTTATTTTATGTAGAACTTCAATATTCTGTTTATATTCTCAAAAATCATTTTTCAAGATCCATATCTCACTCACTTTCGGGGATATACATGCTTTTAAGTGAATCTCTCTTCGATACTTCCCAATAAGCACACTCGTTTTAAAGGAACTTCCCGAACTTTTACCCAATTTCAAGTGTACTCTATCTTCTGTTTTAAGACATCATTATCTTTGTAAATTCTGTTTTTTTTATTATGAAAACCTTCTTGGTTCAATTCTGGTTTTATATAAAATAATGTCTTCTTTACTATTTTAAAAGCTCTATAGTATTTTCCTTAAAACCACACAAAAATGTTTTAATGCTAATGTTTCTAAAATACATTTATCATATGTTGTCACTTATGTTTGACACCACTTACCATGTTATATTCCTATTTTACCCTATTAACATCCATTTATTTTCTAATTATTTCCTTACATGGACACTTTTATGATACGCCCTTTGGTTATGATGGATGTCATGATTGTGGTACCCAATTCTTTCCATGGGTGTCCTTATGTTTATGTATGGTTGATTGTGTATGATTGTATATTTGGTAAGAATATTTATGTGGAAATAATATTCATAAAAATTTTGATATGGGTGCGCCCAGATAGCGCTCCAATTCATTGGGTAAGGTCAAGTATCATGAGATGCGATGTGAAACGGGATTGGCGGTTAGCCTTGACCCATACTAAAATGGGAAACGGGATTGGTGGTTAGCCTTGACCCATACTAAAGATATGATTTATGTTTCTGCCACATTTATATGATTCCATGTTTATATGATCCCATTATTATATTAAATTATTCCATAAGTTTCATGCTTTGTATATCATTATGTCATGCCTCTTAATTCATGTGCTCGAGGTGTATCCTTATGTTCATTTCCTTACTGGGCATTTTTAGCTCATCCCGCTGTTCATGTGTTCCCCAGGGTACCCTATGAAGATGTAAGGGATCAAAGGAAGTTAGGAGCTCATTATGGAGATTAAATAAAAAAGTTTTTTTAGCTCTATGTTTTATGTTATATGTACCTAGTCTCCCAAGACACTAGACTTAACGATCCTTGGCTTGTACTCTGATGATTAATTATGCTTGAAATAATGAAATGTTATATGTAAAAGGCTCGGGTCGCTATAATCACTGCTCAAGGAATCTGAAGTCAAATTCTTCTAGATCATCCACACATGCATCAAGGAATCTGCGGGAGCACCGTTCGTCGTAATCTGAGTGCTAGCACGGAATTGCGACGACACCTTCAACGCTCCAATGATCATTGCACCACTTCGCTAGAGATGCCTGAGAGAGTGATTGATCCATGCATCTTGGATCCAGATCATCTCTCTCTATATTATGGGAGAGAGGATAGAAGAGAGAAGCTCCATGAATAGTACTTGGAAAAATCCCCTCCTCTTCTATTTATAGTGGTTAATTAAAATACCCGGTATCGCCTTGCCGGCCCCGAATACTTAACGCACTATCAATGACATTTTATGACTACTAAAATGTGTCATAAATATTATTATCATTTACTTTTAATATATTAAAATAAATTATGCAATAATAATTGAGTCATTAACTCGACTCTTCAATCCCATAAATATTAATTGAACCTTGAATAATTTAATATTCGTCAGTTAATATTTTCCATGTATTTACTAAAACTCATAAATATATTTAATAAATAAATTCAATACTCATTATTCTAAACTTGAATAATATGAATTTATTTATTGCATTGGTGATCGTTTAACTTTGGACAAATCTCAGACACCTATGGCGGGGCCCACCATGTCCAAAACTCATATTCAACTGAATATGAATGATTCTTGAATACGCTATTATGTGTGACCCTCTAGGCCGTTATCTCGACCATAGTGAATAATATTCATAGACCAAGAGAAAGATATAGCAACCCATCATGGCCCCTGAAGAAATAAGGATTTTCAAAGTAGCGACAACCAACCTACAAACATGCACTGTGTAATATAATCTCTTTGCCAGTAATATCTCATAAAGTAGGACGCACTCACGTGTCATAGAACTTTTCTTTCTTTATAGTTTGTTTATATAACTAGATGGATTTACCCTTGATTTTTATAGAAATGGTCTTATAAAGGTACTTCCATCCATATCAACTTGGCCTGAGATATATTACTTCCATAACCCGAAAGTGACAAATCCTTGCTTGACCATTCAACCAATGTCATGCACCAATGACGCACCCAATATAAACTACCTCGCCACGACTTCATCACCATGGTTTTCATCTTGTATCAAAGTATGAAATAAAATGACATACATTGTTAATGATCTCAAGTCAGGAGACTATTACACATGATTGTAGATAGGAACATCCAATGACACCTGAAACATGTGGAGTTCTTATTGGCGGGTTAGTCCTCATGATCTCACTTCTAGAGATCACCAAGTACGAACTTCATGAGAATAATTCTCAATGCTTATGAGCCCCCAACACCTGATAGTCAAACATCTACTATGTCCAATTAGTAAAATGTATCTAGACTATAGAACATATATTTAATATTAATTTCATAGTATCTTGAGGTTCTCATTATAGCCTGGGAACTGCTATAACCTTTCGATACGACAATTAATATTTGGAAATTACCATTTAAATAGTGGACGTAGAAAAGCCTACACTATAATGGTAAGATAACATCTTGTATATCTAACTGTATACACGATATGGTAATCAAAAGCACTGAATAGTTGGGTCTAAGGAACCTACTATTTCAACACTCCCACTTTCACTAGATCCAACTTTCTAAAAAAACTTGTTAGCTACTCACATGATGAATATCATGTTTTTGCTGAGTTATGGATTTAGCTACTGGGTCTGTCACGGTTCTGCCGCATGGAAATTCTACTATTGTAACCTCATCTCTCAGAGTAAAACTTCTCAAGAGATAGTATCCTGAGTATATCCCTTTTGTCCACTGTCATAACATGACATCTTGGCTAGTAATAATATCATAATCTACATTATGATAATACTTTTCTCACCAAGTGTGATTCCATGAACTGGAACAAATCGTTGCATTTATCTGCTTCTTAGCTACACTAGAAGCTGCAACGTACTTGGTCTTTGTAGGTATGGTTGCCACTAGTTTTTATGAGCTTGTCTCGCTCTTCATCTTTAGTCTAACTGAAATAGTAGATCACATCGATCTATGGAAGACTAGTTTGTATCCCCAAAAACTAGTATCCTTCTTCTCCATTTACTAGGTACATATCTTTTGTACTTTCTAAAGTACAATTAGTTAGTTATGACTGCACCCCTTATAGTGCTCCTGGATATAACTGATATTTTCCTATCATAAAATATACCTTGGCAATATCAGTTTTGTGTACATATCATGGCATGTGTGATTGATCCATCGCTCTGACATATAGATTTAACTCATCACGTTTATCTCTTCCCATGTCTTGAACATTTCAACCTGAAGAGATTATTCCCTATGACATAACAATTCATCCCTTGAATTGTGTCAACTTGTATTTTTTAATACAATGTCACGATATGTATGATTGATTAAGACCAAGAAATTTCACCCTCACTTCTTGAGGTAGTTTAACAATGTTAGGGATACTGGTACCTTGAGTTTCCTATGTCATAGTACTATGTGCACGTGCCTATACTATTCATATAGCATCCCGCCTTTTTATCACATAAACTTTCATTACATTATACAAAACTGAGGATCTTTAAGGTTTAGTGTCTTGGAAACCAGGAACTTAAAACATGAAAACATAAAACATTCTTCTAAAACACTTGAAAGGATTCTCATCATGTTCATCCTAGGTTCATTACTGCATCACATAACCTGGGAGCATACATCAAAAGAAAGGGTGAGTAGAAGGCCCAGTAAGGGAAACAAGGGAAACATTTAACATGTGAACTTGAGATACATCAACTATGTCATGAACAAGAACTTTAAGGCATGATAAAAAAAAATCATGTGGAATATCATAATAAAAATAACATTTTCATAACTTGAAGATGTTGCTACATCATTTAACATAGACAATCATGAACATATCACCAAGGTCCATCCCCAAGGTGTCATTTGAAAATTACCAAGGTTATTCACCAAGGTATCGTGAAAATTGTAATCTCTAGTGGTTACATCATTACCCAATGCATTGGAGCGCTATCAGGGCGCACCCTTAAATTTGCCTTTATTATCATGTGAGCCACATATATCATCATCAAAAATTTCATAAATAACCCATATAGCATAAAATAAATGGGTTTCATTTCATAATCATAACGTTTTAAAAACTGCTTTAAAGACATGATCTTTACATCACTTTAAAACCCACAGAAAAGGAAGGTGGGTCTCATGTATGTAAATCCCAGAATTTAAAATAAAACATTTTGGTATATATGTGAATAACCCTTTAGAAGAAAGAGCTTTGAGTATTCACTTTATAATATAAAATAACTTTAGAAAAAGAGAGAGACATTTTGAGATGGAAATTCTGCAGCATAACGGCTATGTTACGAGGTTTTAGAAGACATTAAAAAGAGAGGGAAAATGGGTCAAACATTCATAAATGACCCATAAAACAGTATATGGACAGAATAAGAAGGATACATGATCATGGTAATGAAATTTCAAGGACATACCATTTGAAATGAAAAACATGTAAGGAAGACAAAAATTAGATTTCTCTTATGAAAGTTCGGCAGCCTAACGACGTTACTTAAACTTCAAAAAAAATGATTTGAAAAGATCAAATAGGGTCTCTCATCATGTGAACATAAGAGTTAAGTATGATAGATATAGAGATAATTCCCCAACATAATTAAAAAGGAACTTGAAAGACTTGACATGAAAGTAGAACTTCAAAACGAGAAGGGTGAAGAACCACTTAAAAATTCGGCAGCCTAACGGCGCCACTTAAAACTTCAAAATACTAAATTTAAGAGATAAAATGGGGTCTCTCATCATGTGAACATAAGAGTCCAGTATGATAGATATAGAGATCATACCCCAACATAACAAAAAGGAACTTGAAAGAATTGACATGAAAGTAGAACTTCAAAACGAGAAGGGTGAAGAACCACTTAAAAATTCGGCAGCCTAACGGCGCCACTTAAAACTTCAAAATACTGAATTGAAGAGATCAAATGGGGTCTCTCATCATGTGAACATAAGAGTCCAGTATGATAGATATAGAGATCATACCCCAACATAACAAAAAGGAACTTGAAAGAATTGACATGAAAGTAGAACTTCAAAACGAGAAGGGTGAAGAACCACTTAAAAATTCGGCAGCCTAACGGCGCCACTTAAAACTTCAAAATACTGAATTGAAGAGATCAAATGGGTTATCTCATCATGTGAACATAAGAGTCCAGTATGATAGATATAGAGATCATACCCCAACATAACAAAAAGGAACTTGAAAGAATTGACATGAAAGTAGAACTTCAAAACGAGAAGGGTGAAGAACCACTTAAAAATTCGGCAGCCTAACAGCGCCACTTAAAACTTCAAAATACTGAATTGAATAGATCAAATGGGTTCTCTCATCATATGATCATAAAGATCAGTATGATAAATTTAGAGATCATACCCCCAACATAATAAAAAGGAACTTGAAATACTTTACATGAAAATAGATCTTGAAAAATGAGAAGGGAGAAAGAATCCGTTACAAAAATTTCGGCAGCCTAACGGCGCCACTTAAAACTTCATAAAACGAAATAATGAGAGTAAGAGGGGATATCTCATTATATGTACATGAAAAGGGAAGTAAGATGAGTATAAAATAACATCCTCCAACATAAGAACATGGAGCATAAAAGGAATGACATAAAAGAGATTACTTGAAATTAAAGAGAGAGGTCGGATCCCTTACCTTAAAACGTGACTCTTGAAACTCAAAGGTTTGGACCTTGAGGGCTTGGGGGCACCTTGGGAGGACTCCTTGGGAGATAATGAGACCAGAAATTCATTGGGGAAGAGTGGGGAGTCGAATGGATGAGATGAGGGCTTGGTATTTATAGGGAAAGTGAGGGGACAAGGCATTAATGGCCAAGGGACACCTCACATGTGCTTTTCTCAAACCCATGTGCTCTCCCTTGGCATTTACCATGGAGTTAGGCCACATGGGCCCCCCAAAACAATAATTCATCACCCTTGGCCGGCCAACCCTTAAAATATCTCATGAAATCATCATGACACAGCTATGATGTCATTAAACATACCGAAACCCTAAAACTGCATTTTTACTATTCACTGAAAATTCAACTTTCTCAGAAAAATCTCAAAATTTCACACTAACCAAATATCAATGATCTGATTTCAAAAATGAACTCCATTTTATAAAAATAATTTTCTAAATATTTTTAAATTTATTTTTAAATAAATACACTATTCACCGAAAATTCATTTTTTCAGAAAAAAACCCCAAAAATTACCATAACATAATATCGGTGCTCTGAGTTCAAAAATGAAATCCATTTTATAAAAATAATTTTCTAAATATTTTTAATTTAATTTTTAATTAAAAAACACTATTCACCCGAAAAACTAATACTTGAATAATAATTTATGAAACCGTTATTTAACCATTTTATTGAATCACATTACTTAATCAAGGTGCCTAGATTATATTAATACTTTCTTTAAGTGAGATTACTAATCCATTTGGACACATTACTAATCCTAATCATAAAATCACTATTCATAATTTACTATTCATCAAAAATTAAGTTGATCTTATTAGTCTCTAAATTTCGTACTGAACATAATTGTAGAAGACCATTTTTCAAAAATCATTACACATTTTTAATTATTTAAGGTTTACACAACCATTTTTAAAATATCATTTTTCTAAAATTCATCAAAAATATGCATATTATATTTATCCGGTCATTTGAAAATTCATAAACTTCATCATAAGAAGAAATCCCAATTTTTATTTAAAACAAAGGATTACACAAGTCAGTTACGGTCTCCTTACATAGCCCCTTATCACACCAGCATAGGACCTAAGTGTAAGGTGTGCTAAGGTGAGAGAATCCGAGGGAGGCTCGGCCAACATCGCACGAGTAGTAATTTCTATCAGTTTGAACTTCTCGCGAAGGCGATCCCGTTCTAGCTTCACACGATGAAGTTCAACTTGGGTTTGGTCCAGAGCAAAGCCCAGTGGTGCTACCTCCTTCCCAAGTTTTGTTAGATGGGCTTCGATCGGTCCAAGACTACTGGGTGAGGCCATCAAATCTTCTTTCTATATTAATTAACCAAGATTGCTTGTATTTAGAGACAATAGTCAAAACGTTTAGTTTCCAGTGGTCATATTGACCAATGGTCAAATAACAATCAAAACCCAACAGTCTCATTTTAATTATACTCATGTTATCAAATGAAACATTTTTGTTGAGTATAAAAATAAAATAAAATAACACATAAAATTAGGAAACAAGATTTATTTAAAATTTCGGGTCGTTACAATTCATGGATTCTCGTGTTAGTGAGGACATTTACTTTTTCCAATATAATATCACAGTTTTTAAATTTTTGGTATATCTTAAAATTCTCTAAAAAATGAATTTTAGCCGATGAACGCTTTTTATCTGGATTATCGGTTTAGACAATTTTGATTAATTACATAAATAATTTAATGTCTCCCACTATTTTATCAGATTCTAGGAACCCTCTATACTACAATCGAAATACTATGTTTCATGAGTATTATAGTGGAAAGGATCCCAGAACCACCCCTCATAGTCTTCAAGTTATGGCTACGCCACTACTTGGAGGGTTCTAGGAAGGTTTTTGGCTTGCCGAATGCTTTAACTTGTGGTTCCTTGAACAATTGAGTGAAGTCCCAGATTCTAAAATCAAAATGTGATTAACTCAATGCTTGCCTCTAAAATTACAGCAAGTTATCTATGGATATTTCTTTGCTGAAATTTTAGTTAATTCAACCCATCATTCTTATAAGGAATCCCCAGTAGTAAGAGATACCCTCAGTTATGGCATGACCGACACCTCAAATAGCCAGTTTTTTCCAAATTTAAATGAAGGCGGTTATGACATAATATATTTTTGAGGGTTTTATTATTTTTAATGTGACAAAAGAAATCATTTTTCTATTTTCATAAGAATGTACTAGGTGATCGCACTCATAGCTGACCATGCATGAAATAGAAAAATCATCGCGTCACATGTTCATTTTATCTTACATGCTTGTTTATTATTATTCTATGAGATCATGTTCTAACTACAAATTCACAAAATAATAAACCATGTAGAAATAAAATGAAAAACCCGATCATGACCCGGTACTATTGGTTGATCCTTTGAGTGAATAACAGACCAACTGAAACCCTAGGGGGTAAGTACCTTTTAGTCTCATGGCATGTAACTTGAATAGAAACTTCTGCTCATCCAATGCTTCCAACTCCTGTCTGGTGCCTCCCCGTCACTTGGCGTGAAGTGCATCATTTTTCATCTTGTCATTATACAACATTACTCACACGTAGGCAAGGGGGTCTCAAGAATAAAATGTACAACTTTGAGAAGGGGCGCGCAGGCCCTTATACATATAATGACACTTGAGATAACACACATAGAAACTTTTATTTAATTAAACTAATTATTACAATAAAATGAAATAATTAAATAAAAAAATTAAATAAATGCACCAAACAAACATTGGTCGGTCTCCAGCTCATGATCAGCATACGCATTAAACTCACGTATATTAATTAAAAGAAGAATAAAAATTAAACATGCATTAAATAAATTCTGAGGTCATTTAATCAAATTAAAAACTTCACTCTTGTTTTTAATTCAATTTTAACATCGTTCAGTCTCGATTAATTAATTTAATTTTAAAAACTAAAAATTAAATTAATTAATTAATTTAATTATTCTCCCCATTAAATTAATTACACAACAGTTGTTATTAAATAAAAAATTAATATTTAATTAATTTAATTATCAACCATAATTAAATTAATTATCTTAATAAATTTATTATTAATTAAATTATATGTCGGTCCTGAAAATCGAGCAGGGCCTATTCGGGTCGGGGCGAACCTGCACAAGACCAGTATGTGCCTTGTAGACCCCGTGTAGGGGAGTTCTGGGATGGGTAGGTCCACCTAAGCCCATTGCGGGCTGGGAAGACCCACCAGTTCCTATTTTGGGATGGATCTAGTCAAGACCATGCATATGGGTTACCTCACAGTGGTGCATGCTGCCCTACAGGTTCTGGCAGGGTTGTCAGTTGCAGCGGGAGAGGGAGCAGCCCAGGTGTGTTGCAGAAGTAGTGTGGTAGGGAGAAGGGGGCACTCTGGGGCCGCTGTACGCTGAGCCTGGTTCAGGAAGAAGGTGAATCGACTATCACTCGAACTTCGGGAGGGTGGCTGGGCCACTCTTCCATGGGAAGAATAGACGCGGCCTAATGCGCAAGGCGCTGCTTCTATGGGAAGGGAGGTCAGGTGTTGGGCTTCCACGACTGAGCGTGTCTTCCTGAGGGAGACAGACTGATAGGGGGAAACGTCTTGCTGGGTGTAGTGGGGGAGCATGCTAGAGAGCCTGGTGCAGTAGGGAGCCGCACAGCGACTCCACAGGGAAGACATTGGTGGGGCCCGAAGGGCCTGGGTGCGGCGCGGGCTACCTATCGGCCTCGACATGGTGTGGCTTGCCTGCATAGGGAAGGAGGAGATGGTCAGGAGTGGGGTGTGCTGGTGGCTCTATCTTGGGTGTGTTGCCGAGTGATGGGGAGAAGGCAGAGGAGGGACAGTCGGAACGGGGCATTCCAGGTGGTTCGACAGCCTGGTCCAGCATGCTGTTTATGGAGGGGAACGTCAGGGAGGCCGGGCTGCATGGGTATGGGACTGGCTTGACTAGTGTGGGACACTCAAGAGAAGGTCACGGTGTTTGAGGAAGTAAAACCGGCAAGGTGCTGGGTGGCCTACTACAGCTCGGCGGAAGGCAGGAGGCGGCCTGGTGGTCGGATGCAGCGCAATGGGTCTCCGTAGGAGGGAGACGAACCAGGCAGACCTCTTTTTTAAATTTTTTTTCTCAGTGGACCTACAAAAGCAAGTCCTCCCCACTAGCCCCTTTTTAAGTTTTTTTATAACCAGTAATGGAAGGTCCAGCCACCCCATTCTTCAAAAAAAAATCACGACCTGCACATGCAGGTCGTCGCCTCCTTTTATTATTATTATTTTTTTAAATTTAGACTTTATTTTGCAAGTCTTTATTCTCTCCCCTTTTTTTAAACAAAGACTTACCCCTTTCAAATTTCTAAACCCTATTTAGGCTTTAGAAATTAATAATAATATTATAATATTATTATAATAAAAATTATAATAATCAAATTAATATTTAGATAAAACCATTATTATTATTATTATATAATTATTATAATAATTATTATTATTTGAATCACTGGAAAATACTATTCCAGTGACCCGTAATTTTTTAATCTGAAATTATAACTTCGGATGTCCACAGACTGGACATCCGACATCCGGTTCAGATTCTATTTGTGGCATTGGGACCGTATCGATGCCCTATTTAAGTTTTAATGAAAATTAAATTTTTCTTGGCAAAAAATCGACACGCGCTCCCTCTGATACCACTTTTTGGAACTGGGCATTCAGCAGAAGCCCCAAACAGGTGGGTTTTAAAAAAAATCACCGACGATCAACATAAACTTGTCGATGTCAGTGAATAGCATCCCAATTAAATCTGAGGATCTCGCATAAAGGGTTTTAAGCAAAAAAATAAACTGTAAAAATACCTGGTTTAATTAGGAAGTTGTGCACGACGCCTGCTTGTCGTTGGTGATCACTGCTTGAAGAATTAAAATTTGAATTCCTCTAGATCATCCACACATGCTTCAAGGAATCTATAGGATCATCGTTCATCATAATTCGGGTGCTAGCATGGAATTGCGATGACACCTTCGACGCTCCAATGATCACCGCACCGCTTCGCTAGCGATGCCTAAGAGAGTGCTTGATCCATGCCTCTTGGATCCAGAGCATCTCTCTCTAGATTATGGGAGAAAGGAGAGGTAAGATCAGTTCCATGAATAGTACTTGTCAAAAGCCTCTCTTCTTCTATTTATAGTGGTTAATTAAAATACATGTTATTGCCTTGATAACCCCGAATACTTTATATACTATCAATGACATTTTATAACTACTAAAATGTGTCATAAATATTATTATCATTTACTTTTAATATATTAAATTAAATTATGTGATAATAATTGAGTCATTAACTCGACTCGTTGCTCCCATAAATATTAATTAAACCTTGAATAATTTAATATTCGTCAATAAATATTTTTCATGTATATACTAAAACTCCTAAAAAACTTTAATAAATAAATTCAATACTCGTTATTCTAAACTCAAATAATATGAATTTATTTATTTCATTAGTGATCTTTTAACTTTGGACAAATCTTGGACCCCTATGGTGGGGCCCACCATGTCCAAAACTCCTATTCAACTAAATAGGGAAGATTCTTGAATATGCTATTTTGTGTGACCCTCTAGGCCCTTATCTCGACAATAGTGAATAATATTCATAGACCAAGAGTGGGATCTAGCAACCCATCATGGCCCCTGAAGAAATAAGGATTGTCAAAGTAGCGATAACCAACCTACAAATATGCACTGTGTAATATAATCTCTTTGTCAGTAATATCTCGTAAATCAAGATGTATTCACGTGTCATCGACCTTTTCTTGCTTTATAGTTTGTTGATCTAACTGGATGAATTTACCCTTGACTGCCATGACCATGGTCTTATAAAGGTACTACCATCCATATCAACATGGCCTAAGATATATTACTTACATAACCCAAAAGCGAAAAATCCTTTCTTGACCATTCAACCAATGCCATGCCACCAATGACACACCCAACACAAACTGCCTTCCACAACTTCATCACCATGGTTTTTGTCTTGTATCAAAGTACGCAATCAAATGACATATATTGTTAATGTTCTCATGTCAGAAGATCATTACACATGATCATAGATAGTGTGAGTAAGAGAGGATAGTGGGTGGCCTTTTAAAAACCCCAATTATATATACATATTTAGACCTTAAATCCTCTAGTATATATAAAATTCAATTTTATAAAAAAAATTCATGATAAAAATGTGGTCACACCTTTTTCTTTTAAAAATTTACAAGTGTTCCACTCTCCTCATTTATAAAAGGCCACCAACTATACTCTCTTACTCACACCAGAAAACCATTTAGGTTCATATAATACCTTCAAAAATACCTTCCCAGCATCCCTAATCTCATCATAGAATCATTATTTTGGAGAAAAATCCATCCTATGAAGTATTTTGTGAAAATCTAAGGAGCATACCCAAAGAAGAGGTAACGTTCATCAATGAGAGTTTTTGTTTTATTTCTTCCTCCACGGCTATCAATTATTATTCTACCATGATGAAATAATAACATTATTATATTAAATATAATTATATTTTTTATGTTATTTTCACTACCTACAACCATCTCTAATTCCATAAAATGGGTTATAAAAGAAAAGATTCCAAGTATGGTGGACTACCGTCTCACGAACCGATGTCATACGTCTTTTCATTACCATTTTATCAAGGTTGGATATGATGATGTATTTATTATTTATATATGATATTTATGATATTACTATACTTATGGAATTATTATATCACACATACCTTCATACTCTCCATATTTTGGGAATAGGATAATGTTGCTCATGTGTACGGCGGACTACCGCCTCGCGAAGTGATGTGATTCATTCATGCTTTACATGAAAGGTAATAAGAATGGTTTTGGTGAAAATATGTGGTATATATGAAATAAAAAATATTATTTTATGATAATATATCATTTAAAATTATTTATTTAAATCTAACTAGAAAATGGAAACAACATTCATGTGTATGTATGACCTACTGTCTCGATAAATAGTGTATTTTATTTTCTGTCAATAAATTTTATAGATTACTCCAAAAACATTATAATTAATATATATCATATTTATATAATGGTTAATATTTTTTATATTATATATCCATGATCAAAATTAGATGACTATAAAATAACAAATCAAAACATATATGAAAGAAAGAGATTATTACCCAAAACATGATTTTCACAAAGAATTGTTAATAAATGTGTAATAATTGGTAATAAGTAAAATATATATGGTATAATATATATAATTATGGTTCATTAATATATTTATAATAAACTTATATTTATTATACATGAGTTTTTAACATGTATGAATAAATTTGAGACTTAAGGTAAGGGAATTTCATCTCACTTGTATTTTCTGTGAGACAAATGTATTATTTACCACATGTTTATTTTATAAGGTGTATATAAAACCCCTTAGTGTATTTTAGCATTATTATAAATAAAATTATTTTTATTTACATATCCATTTTATTTTATCTCTTTCATGGGGTTTACAATTCTAAATTTACCAAATCGGTATAGGATTTGTAGTCAATCTTTTATTTTTGGAAGACCAATGAATATCCACAACCCATTTCTTTGTGTGGTGTATGTACTACCCCTCTGAAATTTTATTTCATGAATCCTATTTTTTCATGATATTTAATGTTTAATGTTATGTTATTATTTATTATGGATTATGATTCAAAATATTACTAAATTGATCAGGGATTTTTGTCTCAAATTTCCTTCTTTGAGACTTATGTCATGTCATGAACCTATTTTCTTTTATGAGGTGTTTATATAGCCCATTTGACATGTAATATAGTGAATTTATTTATTCTCATGATATTTTAAGTTTCATTTAATGTTATCCTTTCATGAGGATTACAATTAATAGTTACCAAAGTGGTAAGAGTTTCATGTTACAATCTCATTGTTTATAGGGTTGTTTATGATTAAGTCACCAATATTAACATCTTATAATATAACTATCAAAAAAATTCATTAATTTTATTATAATTCAGTTATTTTTTTATAATAAATGGTTTCCCTTCATTTTCCACTCTTTATATACTCAAGATTTTAAAATAATATTTTTGAGAAAAGTCATCTTTATTTCTCTCTTTGGTCGAAGACCCTTTTTCTTCTAAAACCATATTTTATAAAAAAACAATTTTTTTAAAATTTATTCAAATGTTTTACTAAATAAATTCTCTCATGTATGAATTTTTATGAAATATTTTTAATGTAATCATCATGTTGTTTTCCAAAACAATTCCTGGTTTAATTTTACCAAAAATGTGAAAATACTCATAATTTATAACATGCATGGCATGAAAAATATTTCTATCTATTATTACCACTCAAATATTTAAGTCTTCCATTAAAATATATAAACTTTATTTTAAATAAAAAGTATTTTCAAAAAAATTATGTTTTAAAAAGTGTTTTGTTTAATCCAAAAGGATATTTTCTTCAAGAAATATTTTAAATGATTTTTAAAAATTCCTCTATAAGTTTCAATGTTTTTTTCAAAGAAAAGAATTTTACAAATGTTTTATGTTTTAAATAAATTAATTATCAAAGAAAATTTATTTTCCTTAAGAAATGTTCCAAGTGGTCTTTCAAATTAATTCTTCATTTAAGATGAAATCCTTTGATGTAATTAATGCTTTGCTGGGGATATGAACTAACGATTCCTTTATTATTCTTTCTCTAAATGGTTTTTTATAACAAGATGTTTATGAAAACTGTTTCTCTTTCATAGGTTATACCATGATAAAATACTTATAATTCTCTCTTCATTTTTAAGGGGTTATAATATGATGAAATAATTAAATAATTATAAAACCTATCTATTTTCTACATGTTATGATATTATGAAATGTTTATGAAACCCATTTCATTTCATGATTTATGATATGAAGAATGTTTTAAGATCTTGTGGAATACATATGAATTATTTTTATTATGATATGGGTGGAACCTATATATCCCTCTAATTTATTGGGTAAATAGAGATAACTCATGTGTAAATATGTTATACATGAACCTGATTACATATTCACAATGTTATGCATGAACTTTATTACACATTCACAATGTTATGTGTGAACCTGATTATATGTTCACAATGTCATCCATAAACCTAATTTCATGTTAAAAATGTTATTTTTAGAATTTTATTTCATTTACATAAGTTTATGGATAGATCTGGTTGCATGTACTTAAGTTTATTCAAGTTCTTAATTTTATGTACTTAACTTAATAGGTGAACCTATTTCTATTTATACATGTTTATAATGTTATAATTTGACGTGTATGCAAAAAATATATGTTTGATTCCAATTTTATGTTATCAAGTCTCATTTTCTTTGATTTCCTTATGATTTATATCTTCTAAACTTGCAATCATTATGAAATGACTCAATATTTTTATCTTTGATATGTGGGGTATAGTTTTCATATGATATTCTCTCGTTATCATACCTATATTCTCACTTTATTTTTATATACTTTCCTACTTTACCCTTACTGAGAATCTTAGCTCACCCTTTCTTATGTTTCCTTTCTATATATTATAAAGAAATGTTTTAATTAGGGATTGATTTTTGAAGAGTACTAAAGGAGAAGATCATTATGGGAGATTTTGGAAATATTTCACCAAATTGGAATATTGTTTACCTAGTCTCCAAAGACACTAAACTATTACAGCCCTAGGGAATATGTTTGTATAATGTATTAAATATTAATCTAAAAATATGTAATATCTATGAATGAAAATCTTGGGTCGCTATACTGAGACACCTTTTATTCTCCCAATTTTCATAATCCTAAACCCTTTTTGCTCCTAATGCTTGAGCGACATTCCCATTAAATCTGAGAGAAATTTTTAGATGATTCAAATCCTTTTGGAGATCTATATTCATATGTTAGTCTCCATTATTGGCCTTTCTTCTTAGATATATTTTCCTCATCTCTATCAGAACCTTATATCTAATTCTCTAGGGATATATCCAAGTTCTTTTAGGGATTCATAATGAGATCTTAATGAATCCTTATTGGATCTATATTAAAACTTAGGATTCTCACACATATATAGTACATATTTTTAGATTAATATTCAATAAATTACATAATCAAACTCCTTGGAATAATAATAGTTTATTGTCTTTAGAAACTTGGAACACAATCTTCTTAATTCATGAAGTATATTCAATGTCACCCATAAAAATATTCCTCTTTAGAACTCTTCACAAACATACCCTAATTAAAATCTTTCTTTATAACCTAGGGAAAAGAAAACATAAGAAATGGTGAGATCATATGATTAGTAAGTCTAAACAAGGGAGATATTTAAGCATAAAATGATAATAAGGTTATGAGAACATGAGCATAACATTTGAAAACCATGCCCTGCATATCAGAGATCAAAATCTTCAGTCATGGAATCAATATTGGTATTTCATAAGACACGAATCATAATGGAATTAAATAATATGATCCATGAGAGCATAAAATTTGAAGAATACATAGATTTGTGTCATTCACATTAGCTTATAACATTGTGAAGTTATGTAAATAGAAACAAGTTTAGTCATTAAGCTAAGGACATGAAATTAGGCCCTCGCATAAACTTATGTACATTCAACCAGGTCCATGCATAACATTATGGAACTTGAAATACATGTCCATACATAATACTATGAACATGTAATTAGGTTTATGAATAACATTGTAAACATGTAATCAAGTTCATGAATAATATTGGAAACATATAATCAGGTTCATGCATAACATTGGGAACATGTAATGAGCTTCACACCTATCATTGTGAACTTGTAATAAAGTTTATACATAACAAGTTTACTCATTATTTATCCATATTTACACAATTCAATGGATATAGATATAGTTACCCCCCATATCATAATTAAAACCATATTTATGTGTTCCAAAAGGTAATAAAATATTCATCCTATTAGAAACCATGAAATGAAATGAATTTTATAAACATTTCATCATATCATAACCTATGGAAAAGAGACATGTTTCATAATAATTTCATCATTTCCTTATAGAATAAACCATGGGAAAAATAAGAGGATTTAATATGAATTTTATCAGGGTATAACCTATGGATGAGAAATTGGTTTCATAAACATCATTCCATCATAAACATAAACAATTCATATAAAGTATATGAATGGTATCCTTGGTTAATTCTACAGAAAAGAATAAGTTGCATAAAAGGATGTCATCTTATATGGAGACTAATTTTGAAAGATGAACCACATGGAACATTTCTTGAAAAAGATAAATTTTCATTTTAAATCACTTTTTAAAGCCTCTTAAAATACTTTTGAAATTTTTTTATTTGAAAATAACCTTGAGAAATTATAATGGAATCATTAAAATCATTTAAGATGTTTCTTGAGGAAAATATCCTTTCTTCTTTGAAAAGAAAATTTTAAAATATAAAACATTTTTAAAATCCTTTTATTGAAAATAACCTTGAAACATTATAAATTAAGATTTAAAGAAAATAATTTTCATGATAATGGGAGGTTTTTTCATACCGTACACATTAAAACAAAAACTCCTTTCACATTTCTGATAAATCCAAACAGTCGTTGTTTTGGAAAATTATATGGACATTCCTTTTAAAAAAATTAAAATGTAAAAAATTGATAAAAAAATGTATTTAATAAATAATTTTAATAATTTTAATAACATTTTTTATATCATTTTTAGAACACATGGTTTTGGAGGAAAATGGGTTTTCGATTAAAGAGAGAAATAAATTCATATTTTCATGAAAACATTTTCTCAATTATTTTAAGTAACAAAGAGTGTAAAATGGTAATATTACTTGATAATATAATCACTAAAAATAGGATGATAAAATTAATGAGTTTATTTATATATGTATCATAATATTTTATCATCATAAACATAATCATAAATATTACCGATAAATAATGAGATTGTAACATAAGATCATTACCAATTCGGTAACTTTAAATCATAAGACCCATGAAGGAATGACATAAATGAAACATAAAATATAATTATTATAAATAAATTCATGATATTAAATTTAAAATGGGTTTATATACACCTCGTAAAGGAATATAGGTTCATAACATAAAATATGTCTCAAAGAAGGAAAATTGAGATAAAAATCACTTACTGATTTAGTAAATTTTGAACCATACACCACATGAAAGAGATATCATAAAATGGATATTTAAATACCAATAAATTTAATTATAATACTAATAAAATAAATTCATGGGTATTATATTAACCACATAAAATAAATATGTGGTGAATATGGAATTTGTCTTGCATAAAGTAAAAGTGAGACTGAAATCCATTACCTTAAGTCTTGATTTCCATCGTACATGTTCAAGAATAATTTATAATAAATATAAGTATATTATAAATAAATTAAATAACAATATTTATATATATAATAACATAAATTATTCTCTTATGTCCTTTTATTACCCATTTATTAACAATTCCATGTTAAAGTTACATTTCAGTTAATAACTACTTTGTTTTATTATATGTATTTATTTTCTCTTTTTTACCCTCTTACTTTTAACACAATTTAATCATATCTTGAATTTTAACCATGATATAAATATAATATATATTCAGTATATATTTATTTATATTAATCCATGAATTTTAGTGATAGAAAATGAAATACAGAGTTCATAGAGGTAGTATGTCATAAGTGTGCATGAATGTTGATTACATTTTCTTGTTGGATTAAAATAAATAAATTTAAATAATATTATCATTAAAAAATAATTTTTATTTCATATATATATATATATATATATCATATATTTTCATTAAAATCATCCTTAATAACTTCTATGTAAATCATGAATGAATCACATCGCTTCGTGAGGTGGTAGTTCAATGTACACACGAGCGATGTTATCGTATTCCCAAAAAATAGATATCATGAAGTTATGTGTGGTATAGTAATTATAGAAGAATAATAATAACATAAATATCATATATAAATAATAAATTCATAATTATTTCCAACCGTGAAAGGTGGTAATGGAAAATCAGTTGACATCGGTTCGCAAGGCGGTAGTCCAACGTACATGTGAATAATGATTTTATAACCCTTTTGATGGAAGTGGATATGGTTGAAGGTCATAAAAATAAAAAATATATATATATATATGAAATATACTTATTTTATTATATCTTAATTCTATAAAAATATTTCATGGAGGTGGAGTAATAAATAAACAAAAATGATTGTTGTTGAATGTTACCTCTTCTTCAGGTATCCTCCTTAGGATTGCACCAAAATCTTTCCTTGGTTGGATATATGTAAGAACTGCATATCCTAGGATGATATTAGGTAAGTTAGGTAATGATTTTGGTGGGGATTTTCTGAACCAAAATTGTTTTAATGTGTGAATATGAGAGGAAAAGGCTGACCATTTATAAGTGAGGTGAGTGCCACATTTATAATTTTTTGAAATAATGAATTCCACAAACATTTTTTCAATTGAAAAAGATCAAATAATTGAATATTATCTATCATAGTTGGTATAAATTCTCAATATTTCTATCCAATTGATTTTTGGAAATGTTTTGGATCATTTTTTACCCTTGTATTCTTATTTCAACCATTGATAAACCCATTTTTACTTTAACCGCGGTAAATAATTTTTACTGTTTTTACTATTCATTTTAGTAAAAAAATAATTTAAAATAATTAGATAATATAAATTATGATAATGAAAAATATGGAATAAATTTTTCTATATTAAATTCACATAATTAGAAATTTTTAATTTTTAATTATTCCCACATATGCGACGAGAAAGAAATATTTGGAAGAAAAATGTTCAAAAGTTTTAGATGTTTTAATATCAAAATTAAATATGAAATTTATTCAAATGACATAAATTGGATTAATATATTTATAATTGGAATAATTTTACTTTAAAACCAATTTAAAATATAATTTAAATTTATAAATAAATTAAAATAAAAGGCAGTTTTCAATTAAAATTTAGTGTTTTTCACTATTTATCAAAAAATTAAACATTTCATAAAAATAAAAAACAAATCAACCTAAGAAAATTTTGAGATTTTTATTTCAAAATTAAAGTATATTTATCAAATTAATTTTATAAAATTGTGAAAAAATAATTTTATTTTTGTTCACAAAAGGAAATAAATAGAATATTTTTTGGGAAAATAGTATTCTCAAAACACATAACAACTTTATTGAAAAATTAAGTACTTTTTATCAATATGTATTATTTATATAAAACCATTATAAATAATATTTAAAATTTATTTATTCCTAATTATGATTCAAATTTAATTTCTAGGTAATAATAATATTAATTGTTTTACATGGTTTGTTAAAACTCATTTTTGCGTGTAACACAAGCTAAAACTGGAAGAAAAAATCAATTTTGAATGTCACGCAGGATAAATTTTATATTTCTTGTAATGAAAAAAATATTAAATATTAAATTTATTTTTAAAAAATATTTCATAAAATCTTGGGGAGTTATAATCTTGGAAAGGAAAGGTGGTTCGTGGTCAGATCTTGAGAATAACTGTGCCATTCTTTATTTTTACCAACCATTGTGAGGTAGGTGACTTCTCTCTCAATTCAACTTGGTTAGAACTTTAATTCTTAGTGTGAACTGAATAATTTTCTAGAAATTATTTTGAAACCCTCATGTGATTCTAAGTGGAAACCTTTTTAGTGACGGTTTTGAGAAATTTTGGAAATTAGATTGTTTTTTAGAAAATCCTCTTTGATAATAATTTTAAAATTTAAATTTTAAAATTATAGATTTTATTTGATTCCTGAAAAAAATGAAATTTTTTAATTAAAAAATATTTAAATTGAAATTTCTTGGCATGTATTTTTGAATACATAGTTAGTGTGGTTCATTTTCATTAGACGAGACCCTGTGGAAGGGGAATGTACCATTGGGGAACTTGGTATTGGTTACCTTGTGACAACTTGGTAGATCAATGAGAGACTTATCATGATCATGGAATTGTCACTTGGAAATGAATGTATGTATGTGTATATGTGTGGATGTGTGGATGTGTGTATATGTGGAATCATGGAATGGGTATTCCAAATGTAACTAAGAAAGGTTTTAAGGATTTATTTTATTACTTTCCATGGAAAATTGTTTTGGTTTTGATATAAACTATTTTAACTATTTAAATTTTTTCTATAAATTTTTTTTAACTATCTCTTCTCCAAGTGACATGATTTGGGAAGTCATGGAGGAAATACTAATGAGTTTAGACTCACCCTCCCCCCCCCCCCCCCGCATAGGTAAAGTTGTGCGTTTGCAGATTTCATCTATCGAGACATAGTTAAAGGAAAGGTATCTCAGTTATTTTTTTGTTCTTATTGATACTGTGGGTATGGATTATCAAGTTGGATCTTAAAGTAAGTTGGTAGTTTTTGGTTGGATGTCTTTAGAGTCATTGGGTTTCATTTTCTTTTTATTCCTTTGATTATGTCACTTGGATTCTTTTATTACACTGATATAGTTGTTGTATTGGTCATGTTTTTAGGCTTATTTTTGTACTCATGCATCATATAGTGGTTTTTTTATTATATTCATTTGGTTTGGATGCTTATCTTTAAAAGGTAAAATCATCCCCCCAAAAGATCTTGAGTCCCTTTATATTTATTTCCGACCTTTTAAGTCTTGAGGATGTCTCCTAAGTCCAGTAACACCCACCACCTCTTACCAATAAAATTGGTGAGGGATGTGATGTTACATATTCCTCCCATGCCACATTTCATAAAATGTTATTTCTCCATGAAACTCGAAACTACTTAGTTTTGAGTGTACACTTCAACTTGTACAACTTCTTTTCAATATTGGTGAGAGACTCTACTTTCAATAAGAACTAGTTTTCCATATTATTAACTTACCAATTTCATCTCTATAAAAATAAATTATATTGTGTAATTGTTATATATTATTCCACATGTTTAATACCATTCTTATCAAGGTATTTTTCAAATTAAATGGATGTGTATTCTAATATATTATCAAAACACAATATCTTGTTAGTGTGTTTGGTACCATTATTTATTCTTATCTTGTACCTATTCATGTATTCCATCATATCCATCATAATATATATGAACATAACACAATCCATCATACTATAATCATCAATAAATAAATAAAATACCATTCCTTATAGGTTTATAATATATTCATTGGGCTACAAATATTAGTATACACCAATTCTATAAGATCAGAAGAAGTTTTCATCTTATAATAGTATATATTTTAGACCAAATTTATTCACTTGAAAGCATCACATTTCCTTTCAAAGTATCACTTAATATTAATTATATTCACCATAGATTTTATTTTGAACAATTTCTCTATTATCTATTAGTGAATGTGGCCAAGTATTTGATACCATAATTCATTCTTCATCCCAATGGTTAGGACACATTAATTTTCTTTACCATCCACCTGATATAGAATTCCATTAATCATATATCCTCTCATGATAGAGTTTCCAACTCATCCCATGATAACACATACCTTATAATTAAATGTAACTTTATATTAAGAGTCACGTAGTTGAATCACACACAAGAGCTTGTTCCACAATCCATCCATGTAGAGAACTTATGTTTTCTTTCATTTATCTCTGTCTAACAGATTATTACCAATGCATTTAAATTTAAAGGAACCATTGTTACCAAAACATATTGTTCCATCAACTCTTCCCTTCACATTCTTAATTTCGTGATTTTAGTCATTTTGGATGAAAACCCACTATCGAGAATCTATGTTTGATGTTCATCATTACTTTGATTGAAATTTATACTATATTGGCCCTAAAAATCTTCTTCATTTTCTTCCATGGTATACCTAGTTGAGTAGAGGCACAAGATATAATCTATGAATTCTCCAAAGAATGAAATGTGAGATTATACTCTTTTTTTAATCCAATAGTGAGTATCTATTTTTTAGAGGTATTTTTTGGGTTATAATATATTAATTTATTTCTAAGATCTATTATTAATGTTTCCACTTCCTCTTTGACTGCAGTCAATGTCTTTATGCCTAAAGTTATAATAATAAAAACAATATCCAAAGAAATTATTTATTATATTTGATTAAGAATATGGATTATTTCTCCATTTTTTTACTTCTAGGAGCATCCATAATCAGATAGATTATTGACTCTTTAAAGTATGACATGGTGTGGAACACTTCATAAGTGGAAAAAGTACCCCTCCTTCATTCCTTGATATATCCTTATCTTTCTTATATAACCTCAATAATTAAAATTTCTTAGAGGATTGTGAATTTATTTCATACCTTAAGTTTCCTTTATTTAAAACTATTATTTTTCATACTTCTAGTGACTTAAGTTTGATACCAAAAAGATCAATTTTCTAATTTACCTTATTCAAATTAATCATCATTTCTACTTTTTATTCCTTATGATCATATAAAATTCCACTTTTACTCTCAAATTTTTATATTTTTTATTAAAAATGTTATTGAAACCTTTATAACCTCACTTGAACCTTTATATCACTTCTCTATCTATAAACCTATAGAAGTGTAGCTTCATTTCTGAATCACTTGATTTCATTTCTAATTCATGTTTATTTATCAAAAAAAATATTCTTAAAGGGACTCAAAATTATTAGCTCTATCTTATGGGTTTTCATTAAGGTCATCAATCACCCTAGTATTCTATTTTTTCCTAAAATTGAAAACAAAAACATCTTTTAAAATCACCTGATTAGACAACTAATTATCTAACACTTATTGTATCCATTTTATCTCTACATAAATATGTTCAATGTATTAATAACATCATTTTAATATTCCATTAATCTTTCTATTTTTCTTTCTTTTTATATTGAGGTCTTTGGTAGCTCCCTCAAGTTATTCCTTGAGATTAACTTCACCTTGGTGTTGATTTCCTTCATCTATTATAGGTTCTTACATTTTAATTATATCCAATATAACATCTTCAACATCAGATGTAAAAAAAATCCACTTCCTCCATGTAGTCTTTGTCATAAACTTCCTCTTTTCTTATAAATCTCTTCCTATGTAATTTTTTCCCTAAAGAGTTTCCTGGTTTGAAGTCTCATTTGAGAGGTAACCACCTATAAGGCTTCCGTGTGATTTTTACTTTAATTTATTCATAATAATATTTTATAGAACACCATGACACACTTTTGAAAACCTTTCTACATAAAAATCATCCCATAGTCATCTTTCCTTCAAACCTCACTTCTTTTATCTTGAATTTTCGAGCCACCAAAGATTGAAATCCATCATCTACATCTTTATCTTCATTTCCACCATTAGTGATATTAATATTTTCCATGTATTTGAATTTTATTTCCTTAATTTCAAAAATTTATATGTCTTCAAAAATAAATTAAATTTCTTAAGACACCAAACTACTTATCATATCATCCAAAGTTAGCTTGGTCAAATCCATTTCTTCAAGAGATGAAACTTTTGGATAGTGAAAATGTGGAAACCATCATAAGATCTCTAAATTTATATTTATATCCTTTATTAATTCAATAAGTACTCAAATTTATCTAAAAACCTCGATAATTTATATAAAAAAACAATAAATATTTTCATCAGGGGTCATTTTCATATCATCTAACTTATTATGTAGAACTTAAATCTTTTCTCCCTTCTCCTTACTTTTATATTCATAAATGTTGTCCAATTTGTCATAGATGGCCTTATAACAATCACATATCATCATTTTCATATAAATATAATCTGTTAAATCTATGGATAGGTATTTGTGATCCTTTTCATTAGAATTGAGTGGATTCATGTTTACTTCACTAATGGGTAGTTATAATAAATCGCTAACATGTATCTCATGTATTGTAGTAGAGAAAATTTTTAATCCCAAAGATCATAGTTGAGATATCATCCTATTCTTACAAACCTAAAATCTTATTCCATAAAACAAAGAAACCCCTTTATAATTCACTTTACTTTACATGATAATATTCAAATAACATATCCAATGCCTGTAACATTGCTCTGATAATACTTATAAAAACCTAAGACGCATTTAGAGGAGAGGTTTGAATCAAAGTGAAAACTTTTTTTTGATTAATAAGATCATTTCCCCACATTTTTGGGGAATCATTAAACCCATTGGATTCTTTCATACATCCACCAAAATCACAAATGAGGAAATTAAAATAGGATATGACCATTTTACTTGGTTCACCACTAAAAGATAATCCAAGGATCATACACCAATGTTGTGTTATTTGTACCATAATTTATAATGATTCACTCTAATTGGTGGATTAAAATTTTATATCATTATAAATTTATGCCAGGAACACTTTCTTTATAATTACTTCAAGGATAGTGAACTACCTCCCCCAGATCACCTATGATGACTCCTCCTTTTCTCACTACTTTGGAAGAATCCTTCCTCACTTAATGAATTGAAAGTAACCACTAAATATGAATAAATTTTAATTTATAATTTCATCATATGGTCTAATTTTTATGCTCTAAAGAATTAATCAATTATACTTCATATTTTCCACCCTATTCCATGGATTTTCTCATGTCACCATCGACCAAGTCCTTGTCTTCACCCATTTTACCTTTTTCTAATTCTCTAGATTCACCTAAGTAAGTGATGAAGATCATAATTTTACATATATAATTTTTTAAGTAAGTATTTGAATCCCACCAGTTTTATATTTTAAGTTTAATTGTTACAATTTAATTTTTTTATTAATAATTTGATCTTAATTGTAAAAATGGACTAATTTTTGAATTTAAATATTTTTATATCAGGTGGGTATTTCAGCCATAACTTATTTTAGACTAATCTTAATTGAAAAAATACTTTTTTATGATAAAATTTTTTATGGAATGAATTTCTTTCAACTTGACCCAATTTCGAATAAAACATTATGAATCCCAAATAAAGCTCTCCATTAAGGACTTCAAATCTTTTCCCAATTTTAATGAATTTTAAAGATACAAAAATATCTCATACATGGGTAGAAAAAAAGATATTATATTTCACATGAAGATCAAAATGAGTCCAAAAATATTTTATTTGACTGTAGAACCCAAATATTTATCCTCCATAATGGCCATAATTGTATGGGAATTCATGAATTTTATGTTTGAGTAGTCTATAGTCCATAAAATAATTTCAAAGTAAATATGTCTAAACCTCTATTACAAAATTAAAAAAAAGCCCTAATTTTTTTATTTATATAGTAAATACATAAATGAAAGAAAATATATAATAAAAAAAATTCCAATGTTTCCATTTACTATTACCACTATGTAAAAACATTCAAAGGACTGAATTAGAGAGAAAATTGTCCAATACCCTCACTATAAAAATATATCTCCATCTTCATTTCAAAGCATTAGATATTTTTCTTTGAAATTTTTAGGAAAATTAGGGTTTATGATACTTTAATATTTTTTTAATGTTTTATATATTTTATCTCATCTTCCCCTCTTCTCTTTCATTTTTCCTTTTGTGTTTGTTCATCATTTTCTTCTCAACTCCATAAAATCAATAACTAACTTCAATGATTATTTTAGGGGGGGAGTGGTGATTCTTGAGTTCATTCTCTATAATATTTCTTATTATTATATTATAAATAATTAAATATTTTTGAAATTAGTTTTTTCATAGGGTTCATCCCACTTTCACTACTATTGTATTTTTCTTCCCATTCATTTTTATGCCTCTCATTCATCTTCATTATACTACATATGGGGTAGAGTATCATTGTGGTGATGATGTGAATGGGTATTGTCTCACATTTTAAGGGTTGGTGTGGGATAATAATAATTCAATGGGAATTTTTTGAGTGATAGAATTTATCTCAATTTTTAGTGGAATATTTCAAATTAATATTTTAAAGAACAATTATGGAATCATTATGATATCCTAAGAACAACAACACTTCTTCACTAACTTCGTTATATTTAAATTTATTCAACATATATTTCATAAATTTATATATATATTAATATCATGTATTTCATAAAGCAGACACTATATTATTATATCATCAGTGGTATATTTTAGTTTTAAATAGTAATAAAAAAACCAGTGTGTGTAAGTGGCCTTCTCGAGAGATCAACCCTCAGTGTGCACTATATTTCACGCTAAGGTAATAAGATATTATTAGTAAGGGATTTGTGAAAAATGCCTCACATAAATTTGTAACCTCTTCCCACCAAATTTTTTCCATTTTATACATGTGTATCTAGGGTAATGACATATTTACTTTGAAAATATTTTCTATCTAGAAGACTATTGGAATTCCAATGTTTCTAATTCCCATACATTTATATGCATTATAGAGGTTGAATATCGGGAATCCATGGTTAAAGAAAATGTTTCTTGGAATATTTTTTATCTTCATGTGAAATAGAAGCTCATTTGAGTTTCCCATGTGTGATAGATAGGCCCATATTTAAATTTCATTCAATCTTGGCACAGATTCTAAGGCCCAACTTGTGACCTTTATTTAGACTTTATAATGTTGGATTCAGTTTTGGGTCTAGTTTAATGAAATTTCGAAAATAAATTTTTTAAGCCTAAAAAGTTATTTTCAAAATTTTAATTTGTGTTGAAATATTTATAGCCTATATATTAATCTGATATAAAAATATTTAAATTCTAAAATTAGTCTATTTTCATAATTAAGCCCAAATTATTAATAAAACCTAAAATTGGGACATTTACCCTTAAAATATGAAATTATTGAGATTAAAACATTTAATTACCTAATTACATATGTGAAATTATGAGCATCATTGATCCCCCACAAATAAACATTATACTCCTAGCAAATCAACAAATATTTGAATCAAAATCCCCATAAAAATTAGAAGTGAGAAAATTTACAAGATCTTTTCCAAAATGAAATTTAATTAGGTATAATCTATGAAAAAAAATATTTCATTTTCATCTCTCACATTTAAATTAATTTAATATCAAAAATAAGTTCATAGCCCAATCACACCTACCTCACATAGAAATTCATTTCACTATTCACTCAATAGAAATAAAATATGGAGTTATGATCGAACCTATAAAGTGAATATGTCACCGTAGGCTTATGAAAAATCTCATATCTCTACACCATGAGGCATAAAAATATTTTTAATCATGATAAATTTTTCAAATATAAATTTTTTGGTTATGTTTTAGTGGGGAAAAATTTAAAAATTTATGATTGAAAAGAGGTGGTTGAAATATTAAATAAATATTCATAAATATTTATGTGAAACATGGTAATGATACCTCACTCAATTCCATTTTAATTTAAAACATAACCCCCCCCCCCCCCCTTGTGAAATGATACATGATTCAAAAATTTAATACAATGAAATATTTCATCCTAATTCCCCCTTTTCCATTTTTCTTGTTTTTTGTTTTTCTTATTTTATTCTTATTATTTTTATTTTCAAGGAGTATGATGTAAAAATAAAATAGGATAATGGAATGATAATCATTCCCTCAAAAAAATTAGAGGGAAATGAATCATAAAACCATTCACTATGAATAATTAAATCTCATCAACTTTTTTTCAATTACTATTTTTTTCATTTTTTTCATTTTTTCATTGTTTTTTTATTTTTTTTAAGAATAGGATGATAGAAATTAAGAACAATAAATGAGATTTAATCATTAACATTATAAAATTACCAAAATTATAACACAAACCTCATATGAGGACCCATTCCTCTTACACATATTATTACATGATTCTTAAACATAAATATCCATTAATACAACACAAAGATCATAAAGGCCTAGTACCTTTCGAAAATTAGGTTCATAATACATCAAAAGGAACTTAAAACATAGAATAATTATTTTATTCTTTATAGTGAGATCATAAATCCATTTAATATCCTAAAAATTCATGGGATAACCTGGGAACGCACAAAGAAAGGGGTGAGTTAAAAATCCCAGTAAAGGAATAAACATGATAAGGAAGCATAACATGTGAGTCAAAGGTATAACATGATATCATAAAAGAGAAGGTACATGAGTAATAAATAAAAAAATAGGATCATATCATAATAACATAGAAACATGGGAAATTTGGAAAAAATATATAACATGACATAACCATTATTGAAGGCTAACTTCCAAGACAATATCACATGGTGGACAAAGTCCCATAATGGATTAGGTTTACTCCCAAATCCCATACATGACGCCTTTTGAGACTAAATATTTACCCATTAAATTATGTAAATATCTATTTTCACCCATCATAGCCTTGGAAATCATTCATAAGGTATACCATAATAATTACCCATGTAAATAAAATGGGTTTCATAATCTTGCTTCATATCATAATCAAATGAAATTTCATAATGAATGCATATGAGAAATGTTAATAAGGTACGTATTACCCCATAAAATTTATGGTAATAATCTAGGAATATATTTTCAAGTCATATATACATAATTTATAATAATTCCATAACATTAAATAAATATATAAAGTGAGTTAGAGAGATAAAGTACATAACCCAAAGAAAATGTTGGTTTAGAGAAATCCCTTACCTCAAGCTCAATTTTTCATATAAATTCATTATATTTATAAATAATAAAATAATGTTAATTACTTTATTTCTTAAAACCATTTTTCAAGTTTTTTATTCCTTTTATTTTAATTCTTTCCATGTCATAATCAATTACTTAACCAATTAATTTTATGTCAGATGTTTTAATGATAAACTGATCATATACCCAAAATCACTTTGGTAAGTTTACTAAGGTAAAAGATATTATTAATTAATTATAAATATAATGGTAAAAATTAAATAATTATCATTTTTATAAAAAAATTATTCTTTCTAAACTAACCAGGAAATGGGTTTATGAAAAATGAACTATGTTGCAATCATAGAGACAGTGGGTCATACGTCTGCATGAGTAACATTTCCATTTTTCAAAGATAATGATGGAATTAATATAAGTTTTATTTCATATTTAAAGTATTATAATTATATCATAAATATAATATTATTTCATTAAATTCCCTTAATCATACTATTCATGTTATGCGGTAATAAAAATGAATCACATCGCTTCGAGAGGTGGTAGTCTGTCGTACACACGAATGATGTTATCATTTATTCACAGAATGATAAGGTAAGAAATTATATGATATATTTAATTTCAAAAAAATTTAATATATTTTTAATATCAAATATAAACTCAAATTCATCCTTATTAACTTCCATGTAAAAATTAAATGAAAATCAAATCACATCGCTTCGTCAAGCGGTGGTCCATTGTACACACGAGCGACGTTATCATATTCTCTAAAAAATGGAAAGTAAGAAGGGATATATGATATTATAATTAAAGAAGTATAATTTTATTTTAAATATCATATATAATCAGTGTATACTTCATTATATCCATCCATGATAAGTGATGATGGAAAAAAAATTATATCAGTTCATGAGGCGGTAGTCTGTCGTACACACGATCAATGGTTCAGTTTTCTATTTGTGGGAGGAGGAGATGATTTTAGGTAATTAAATTAACATAACAACATAAAAGTGTATTTAAAAAATTATGTTGTCATATCACCTAGTTTTAATAATATTTTAAGGATACTTTAGACTAAATAAAATAAAGCACTCAGTTAAGGATGTTACCTATTCTTTAGACAACTTCTTTTGGTTTCAACAAAAATCCTTTATAGGTTAGATTTATTAAGAAAAAAAAGTATTATAGTATTAGGGGAGTGAATTATTAATGTTATTTGGTAATTACTTGGATGAACCAATTTGTTTTAGAAGTGTGAAAATATAATAGAGGGGTGACCTTTTATAAGTGGGGGAGAGGACACACTTGGAATTTTCTAAGAGAAAGAATTATACCCATGTTTTTATCATTACAAAAGGCTCAAAAATGGAACATTTTAAAATATCACAAGATATAGGGTCTAAATATGACCTTTAAATAGGAATTATATAATTTTTGTGTTATTTTTCAAAATTAACCTTTTAGTTTAACCACTAGGTAAACCCGTTTTTACCTTAACCATGGTAAATAATTTTTTACTATTTTCACTATTAATTATTATAAAAATTAAGATGAAATTATTAGATATTATAAATTATTATGATTTAAAATATTTAATCCATTCCTAAAAAATAAACTCACATAAGTGTAAGATTTTAATTTAAAATTAAACCCACACACATGTCGAAAAAAACGGTTTTCCAAAAGAAAAACTTTAAAATTTGAAAATGTTTTAATTTTAAAATTTTATATGAAATTAATTAAAATGACCTAATTTGGATTAAATAATATATAATTAAACTAGTTTTAATTTTAAAAACTCATTAAAATAAAATGGTTCTTCTAAATTCTTTTAACAAAAAGGTGGTGTTTTAATAAAAACGGTATTTTTCATTTTTTGTCAAAAAATGAAACTTTTCAAAAAAAATCCCAGAAACTTTACCCAACATAATTTTGATATGATTATTTAAAAAATGAAGCTAATTTTTAAAATAAATTTTTAAAATTTTTTAAAAATTAATTTAAAACTCTGTGAGCTAAGCCTGACTAATCTTCCTTTCAGAAAAAATATAGCTTTTCAGATAATATTCCTTTCTCTTTAAAATGGATATTATTTTATTTATAATAAATATATAACCATTAAATTTATTTTATAAATGTTTAAAACATAATTTTCATAATTTATTTATTCTCAATATCACCCTCCAATTTAACAGCAAGGTTACAATGGCCGTATTTAAATAATAATATTTTAATAGAGTATCGTGTTTCCTTTAAACCTAGTGTTATGTGCATCGCAAGATATTAAAGAGGTTGAATTTATTTAAAATAAAATATATTGTAAATTTTTATGGTGTTACATTATTATCCTCCTAAATAATTTATCCCTCAAATTTTTTATTACATACTAAGGTGAAAATAGGTGAGGGTACTTCTACTTTATCACCTCTTCTGGTTCCCAAGTTTCTTCCTCAAACTTGTGGTTTCACCAAAAAACATTGACTTGGTGAGTTGTCTTATTTATTTTAAATTTTTATCTATAATCCAAGATCTTCATTGGATTCTCCTTGTATGAATGTTCTTCCTCCAACAGTACCACCTCTGGATTCATTACATGTGAGGGGTCTGGTATGTAATTTTTCAAGAGGGGTACATGGAACACATCATGTACTTGAGATGGATTAGGTGGTAGTGCTAGTTTTTGGTACAATAATATTATGAGAAAAATAATATCAAAGGGATCAATATATCTAAGACTAATTTTTCCCTTCTTCCCAAACCTTGTGAAATTCTTCCATGGTGAAATGTGAAGAAACACCTTATCTCCAGCCACAAACCCCAATTCTTGTCAATGATTATCTACAAAGCTCATCTATCAAATTTTCATAGATTTCATGTGACACTGAATGGCTTGGACCTTCTTTATAATCTCTTGTGAAATATCAAGTCCCATTAGCTTAAACTCTCTAACTTTATACCATCATTTCGAAGCCTGACACTAATTCCCGTATAGAGGCTCATGAGGTTCTATTTTAATGCCAGAATAGAAACTATTGTTATATGATAACTCTACTAGGGGAAGGTTTTTATCCCAACATCCTTGTAAATACATTGAACAATACCTAAAAATATCATATAGATTTTGGATGGTTCTCTAATAATGACCATCCATTTGAGGGTGATGAGAAATGATGAAATAAAGTTCTATATACAACACTTGATAAAGGTTTGGTCTCACCCAAATTTACCAAATTTTTTAAGGTTAAGCGGTCACTGGTAGTTTAGCTAGGGTTATCAAATACTTGGAGACCTAAGAAGGAACCTACAAACACGTGCATTATATGGATTGTTCTTATATATGGAGTGGCTAACATGGGTTGATTTTATATGGGTTTAAATGAACACTAACCGGTCTATGTGAATTGAATTTATGATAAAGGGTTGATCTTAGGTTATTACTTAGGGTGGATTAGATGAATTCCTTTTTTTAACAATTTCAATTTCATTAACTCGAGAAGGATTCATTCAATTAATTCAAACTAACCTTATCACTTAATAGTTAAAAACCTTTAAAAACAAATTCTAATCACATATACACTTTTAGGATCATTTTAATGAGCACTCCAAGATAAAAGATCTTATTATCACACAAAAATGGGGTGAATAAATTCAATAAGGAAGAGGAAGATAGAAAATTATTGAATAAAAAACTCAAATAAATGAAATTAATAAACATTTAGAGAGTGAGAAATAACATCCAATCCAGCCCCTTTCTACTCCCTTAGATCAACCCATAAAATATTTATCCCTCCATTGATGATGTGTTCTCAATGGAAGCAAGAAGTAGATTCATAAAGGAGGAATTAAAGAAGTAAAAACAACAAAATAACAATCACTCCACTGTTGTGGGAAGAATTTCAAAAGTTTTGGTGTGAATAAGTTAAAAAATTGAGGCAATGGTATCAATGTGATATAAAGAAGAAAATAATAAGATTATAAGAAGAACTTTTATTAAAAACTATGGTGATTCAAACAACTTAAATGTGAAAGAAGAATGTTACAAAGACAAATTGACATAATAACATTGTAATGAAAACAAAGCTCCAATATGCTTATCTCCTCCACCAAAACTGCCTTAAATAGGAATTTCAAGAGGCATGGGTAGATCCCCCAACATTACATGTCTTCCCACTTGAGTATGGTAGACCTAGTGTGGTGGAAATCTTGTGGAATTCAAACTTTTCCACCCTTGACATGAAATGGAATCCATCTTGCATCCACAAAACAGAGGCGCCTAAATGAGGCTCTAGATCGCATAATTTGGGTGATATATAGAAGAAAAAATTTTCTATGAGGATGTCCCCTGATAGTATGTAAAATTTTAGACTAAAATGATATTTAATATTCAAGATATGTGTAAAATGGTGGGCTATTTTTTTGGATGTAGAATCTGGATCATAATTTTATCTCCAACTTGGGCCACATGGAACTCCATTTAACACTCATAATATTCTCTTTTAACTATTATATAAAATTTTTCCCATGATTTATTATATATTTAGATAAATTTTAAGAATTTTTGGGCTTTGATCTTGGCCGCTACATTCTCTTTATTGGGCTTTTGTCCACCTTAATTTTCCAAGAATGTTGTTGGTTCAAGTCCAACTTTAGTGGTCTTCCAATGTGAATATTCAAATGCCCCAAAATCATGAATTGTTCCTTATATCATGGGAGACCTGAAAATAAAATATGAAAATAAAATCAAGTCTATTTTGTGTTTTATGATGTGTTAAAGAATGTACCATGAAATAGTGCATTTTTACAAATAATTTCAATGATAATTTGAAATAATGTTCAAATTGTAAAATTCACTAAAAATGATGCTTATGAATAATGAATCACATGAATATTACAATTTAAAAAATTAATATTATCCTCTTTCAATGGATAATCACACCCCCCCCCCAACTTGAATTTTGCTATTCCTGAGAAAAATATATCTCAAAAATATGAAATTTGAATTCCTTTTTTCAAAAACATTTTAATATGCATTGATCAACCAAAGAAATCATACCAAACAATTATGAAACCCATAAAAATAAATTAAAAAAAGATAGGTATAGAGGTATATCCCAAGCTCAAGTTAATTCCTTTGTTCAAATTTATTGCCACATTTCATCTATTTTCAATTAAGCATGATGAAGTGTTATGCATCACAATATACATGGGGTTCATCTTTATTCAAGGGAGAAAAGGTGGAAACACTAGGTGGAATCAAATTTTAATATTAAGATGAGTATTCAATTATAATTATTATAATTTGTTTTTTCTTTCAATTTTTCCATTGTAATTGAAATTGAACTCAATCGAGTCAGTCCATTTAGCAAGACTTTGCTAATGACTCTAAGGCTCAAAGAACTTAGGGAACTAAGTGAATCTCACATACTCAGGCATCATCTCAAGTTTAATCAATCAAAAACAAATTCAAATTAGCAAAAAAAATAGATAAAATTCCCAACTTTGGGCCAAAAAATTAGGGATTCATGATCCCCAAGTGCATAAATCCACACATTAGGTCATTTCATTGCTCTACGCGCAAATTTATTATTATTATTTTCCTTTTCTTTTTGATTTTATTAAAAACTCATGTTAAAATTAAAGTGATCCCCAAACCTTTGACATTTATTATGGGAACCCATTAAATCAAACCAATACCCCACTATCAAAAGTACAGGTATTGTGTTTTTTAATTTAATGGATGAAAACATAAATTGTGAAAAATCACATCGCACAACTACACTCTTTAAAATATATGCTCATGAACTTAAACATGAATTAAAATCAGAATCAAGTCATGGAAAAATATTTTATATTTAGTTTAAAATTTTACAATGTGTATTATCATGTTCAGGGTTAAATAATTTTTTCCTTCCACACATTTTTTATGCACGCAAAAGCAATTTTTTTATTTCATATCCTTCCCCAATATAAAATAACATTAATTATCCCCTGTGTTTAAAGAAAAAAACTTTATAAGGGGTATAGATAGAGGATATGAGTTCTAAATTAAATTTAAAATAATAAACATGGAACAAATTCACGAGGTTTTTGATATTGAAGTTCTCGAAGCTCTAGATTACTCCTTTGATTTCCATGTCACTCAGAGAAGCCTCATCAATGATGATAGTTTGTGTTTGGACACATATAATTTGTCTAAAAATTCATGACTCTCAGCATCCCCTAAATCTTACACACCAAAAAAATTTGAACACAATGGTAACCCCTTGATATTACCATAAAAATATAACACAAAAACTCACAAAATAAAATCAACGCAGAAGTTGGGTTTCCTCCTAAAAAGCACTTAGTTTAATGTTGTTAGCTAGACATGACCCCCCCTACCAACTTTCCCAATACTAAATTTCAATATATTAAGGATTATATTTTTTACCACATCAATTATATCATGATTGGTTATTTATTGTGTTTGGTGGGAAGGTTTGGAAATTTATTCAAGAAAAATAATTTTCCTCCCAATTAATAAGTCAATCCCATGAAAATCAAAAAGGGTCCATCAAATTGATTTTTTAAACTTTCTTAAGACATAATGGAGAATTTTATTATCATTATCATTGAGAGAGGATAAAATGATGAAAATAAATTTTTATTATCCCCTATAAAGGAAGACTTGAGAGAGGATTTATGGACCTTGAATTTGAGCTTGGGTTGGCTAACAGATTCAAACACAAGCTGGGACATTGAGTCAAATTCAGTTTCATTTTCACAATTTCTCAATATAATTGATTCATTTTGATCAGAATATTCAACCACAAAATTTGACATATTAGTTTTAGGAATGGGTATGGACTCAAATTTTGTGATTTCACCCAATATTTCAGTTATTGGTGTTTCTAAAAAATCCTCAATGAAGCAATATTTAAGAACCCATATCCATGATGTAAAATTATCCTCTTGTGAATACATGAAATAAATTTCCTATTGATTTAAACACCCATAAACAATTCCTTCATGTTCTTCAGGCCTCTCATATTAAAAGGATGTATCTTTATCATTTTCATGAGAAGTTTTTGTGTAACAATATTCTTCTATCAATGACGGGGAATATAAAACTTGAGTGTGAATGGGTTCCATAACCATTTCAATGCTTTGTAGTTACACTCTCAAGGATGAAACCTCAAAAGTAATTCTCTCACTTTGTTGACACAATTTCTCAAGCAATGTTTGTGGGTTAGTCTGGACAATGAGATGATCCAAATGGTCTATTACATGAGGATAAATAACTTTTTGTAATTGCATAGGAGGATGTTCAGATTGGCTTTGTTGGGAATGTAACTCATTATATGTTGGAATATTTTGTGCAGAATATGAGTTCAAACATTATGAATAAATCTATTGTTGATTGTCTGACCAACAGAAACTAGGATGGTCATTGTACATCACAATTGGTGGGGGGTATTCAATGTAGGGAGAGGTTCCCCGTGTTTTTATTTACTAAAAAGGGGTCTCCATAGGAGTGAAATTGAGAATGAGAATATAGATTTGGGGTGAGAAAAGGATTTAGCATGTAAGATAACTTACTTAAGTCCCCGTAAACGACCCCAAAATTTTATATCACCCAAATTTACCCAAGTTTTTAGGGTTAATTGATCACTTGTAGTTTAGCTTGGGTTGTCAAATCCTCAAATACCTAAAAGAAACCTATAGAAACGTACATTCTATGGATTGTTCGTAGCTATGAAGAGTCAAACTTGTATTGATTTTATATGGGTTTAAATGAAAACTAATAGGTCTATGTGAATTCAATTTATGAGAAAGTTTTGATCCTGGGTTATTTCTCAGGGTGGATTGGATGAATTCCTTTTTTTAACAATTTCAATTTCATTAAATTGATAAGGATTCATTCAATGAATTCAAAATAACCTCGTAAATTACTGGTTAAAAACCTTCACAAACATATGATAATAATCTATACACTTGTAGGATCATTTTCATGAGCACTCTAAGGTAAATGATCTTATTAGCACATAAAAGTGGGGAGAATAAATTCAATAAGGAAGAGGAAGAGAGAAAATCATTGAATAAAAAACTCAAATAAAAGAAATTAATAAACATTTAGAAAGTAAGAAATAACATCCAATACATCCCATTTTTACTCCATTGGATCAACCCATAAAATTTTTATCCCTCCATTGGGGGTGTGTTCTCAATGGAATCGGGAAGCAGACTCATAAGAGCGGAATTGAAGAAGTAAAAACAACAAAATAACGATCACTCCACCTTTGTGTGAAGAAGTTCATAGGTTTTGGTGTGAATAAGTTCACACCTTAAGGTAACGATACCAATGTAATATGAATAAGAACATAATAAGAGTAGAAGAATATTTTTTATTAAAAATTAAGTTTATTTGAATAACTTACATGAGAAATAAGAACATTACAAATACAGATCGGCCCAATAACATTACAATGAAAAAAACCTCAATATGTTTATCTCCTATACCACCACTGCCTTAAATAGGCATTTAAATATGCATGGGTCAATCCCCCAACAGTACATTTCTTCCCACTTGAGTATGGTAGGCCTAGGGTGGTGGAAATTTTGTGGAATTTGTACTTTTCCACCCTTAACCTGAAATGGCATCCATCTTAGATCCAAAAAACCAAGGCGCCTAAATGAGGTTCTAGATGGTAGAATTTGGGTGGGACATAGAATTAAAAAATGGATATTAGGATGTCCCCTGATATCCTGTAAACTATCATAGTAAAATTATATTTAGTATTTTAGATATATGTAAAATGGTGGGATGTTTTTATGGGCTGCAGAATTTGTCCCAGAATTTTATCTCTATTTTGGGCCACATAGAACTCCCTTTAAAACATAGAATTATCTCTTTTAATTATTGGATTAAATTTTTCACATGATTTATTATATCTTAAGTTCAATTTTCAAAATTATTGTTCTTGGATATTTATCGACATAGTCTCTTTATTAGTATGTCATCCAATTTACTTTTCCCAGAATGTTGTTGGTCAAGGCTAACTTTTGTGGTCTTCCAATTTGAATCTTCAAGTGCTCCAAAAGCATGAATTGTTCCATATATCATGGAATACTAGAAAATAAAATCTAAAAATAAAATCAAGGTTATTTTTTTATGAGTTTTTCCAGAATGTACCATGTAATATTGAATTTTAACAAAGAATTGCAATGATAATGTGAAATAATGTTCAAATTGTAAAGTGAACTAAAAATGATGTTTATGAATAATGAATCACATGAATATTATAATATAAGCAATGAATATTAGCCTATTTCAATGTATAATCAACATTTCTCCAGAACCTTAAGGTAAACCTTGGATATCAATCAAATACAATAAAGAGTGGTACTCCCTGAAATCTTACCACTTTACTTATTTATATCTTAATGAGCAGTTAAACATAGAAATATTCCTTTATTAGAATGAAATATGCTAACTTTGTAGAGTGATCGACTACCACCAATATGGAATTATTACCATTAGGTGTTTAGGGGATTCCTACGACCAAATACATGGTTATTTTTTCTCATTTTCATATTAGTATGGGAAAGGGTTGCATCATACCCGTAGACTTCTATCATACAGCCATGACTTGTCGGCATACTAATCATCAAGATAACAATTCTAAAATATCCTACTTCATTTTATCCTACCATAATTTTTTCTTCAAATCTCTATTCAGATCCAGTTTTGATGGGACACATATATGGGTTTCAAACCATATAACTTCATCTTCAGCAAAGTTGAACTCTATAATATTCACTACATTTATCTATAGCACTTCATCATATTGTTAGGCCTCCTTGATCCTACCAAGAATGGGAATTTTATCAAGGTAGGTTTAAGATCCTTTAACTATTACTATATCCATCCTTTTAAAATCAAAGAAGAAATGGTCCTTCTAAGTTCTCATCATTGATAAAATTGTAAAATCATTTATACTTAAATCATCTTCCACTTTGATTTATTTCCCAGGATGGTAATGGTATGAGAATTAAAAGTCTTTGGTCATATCTAACCATCTTCACTAGAACATGTCAATCTCTATCTGTGTGAATATATATTTGAGGTTCTTATGGTCTGTATATATTTCACACTTCCCCCCATAGAGATAATTTCACCAGATATTTAATGTAAATATTACTATATCCTACTCCATTTCATGATTGGGATATTTCTACTCATGAAATTTCATCTACCTCTAGGCATAATCTATCACTTTATTATTCTTCATTAGTACACATCCCAAACCCTTCTTCTAAACATAATTATAAACCAAAAAAAAGTTACCCACTTGAGGGTAGTGTAAGTACTGGTGTAGTGATAATCTTCTTCTTCAACTCCTTAAATATATCTTCGCATTAACTTCTCTTGAAAACCCTTAATCAATTTCGTGTTATCTTGGTAAGTGGGTTTGATAATCATGTAAAAAAATAACAAATTGTCAGTAATACCCAAAAAGTCCAAGGAAACTATGGGTCTTTGTTATAGATATGGGTCTAGGCTAGAACTTGATTGCATTTTTCCTAAAAGGGACCGTAGATATCCCTTTGATAATGATAATATACCACAATAATGATAATTCCTTCATCTAGAGCTCACATTTATGGTGTTTTTCAAATATATTCTCTTTTATCAAAGCACTTAGAATGGTATATAAGTGCTCCTAATGCTTCTCCTTACTTTTAGAGCATGTCAAAATACCATATATAAAGATTACCACAATTTTATTAAGGTAACCCATAAACATTCTATTCATTATGTCCATAAATATTGTTGGATCATTAGTGAGTCTGAAAGGCATCACTAGAAACTCATAATGTTCATAAATTGTTTGAAAAGTAGTTTTAGGAATATATTCCATATTTACACTTAATTAGTGATATCCTAAGTGAAGTTCCACCTTTGAGAAATACTGAGCTCTGAATAGTTGATCGAACAAATAATATATCTAGATAAGGGGATACTTGTTCTTCATCATGATTTTACTGTGTTCAATATAATTAATACATAGGCACATTGACCCATATTTCTTTTGATGAAGATGATTGGTTTACCCCATGGTTAATCACACAGGCATATAAAATGATTTTCTAGATTCCCTTATAACTACTGCTTCAATTATTCCAAATTAATAATGGACATTCTATAAGGATTCTTGGATATCGGTAGAGATCCAGGTATAAGTTTTATTGAGAACTCATCCTATCGATTAGGAGGGAGGCCATGAAACTATTTAGGGAATACATCAATATAATCCCTCATAATGGGAATGTCTTCATGCATGTTTCTCTCCTTTGCCTCAATCATTTTGGAAAGATATGCTTTCTCATAAGGTAATAATATATATGTTGAACAGAATATTTCATGAGAGATCCATCCTCCTCATTACACTTGTATAGAATCAGGGGATGACTTGGGATGTGAAGAGTAATATCCATATCTCAAGAGATGATATTGGATTTATATAAGGATATAAAATACATTTCCAAAATAGTATCAAAATCCACTAAAGAAAGTAAGATGAGATTTTCTATAAGATTATGTCCACAAAAATTGACTGGGGAGGAGTTATGTACTTGGGATGCAACCATCGCTTCATGTGTTCTTCTCATAGATAGCTCAACCCTCATATTTTGAGGTATTTTTTGAATAGTTCTACTAAATTTGTGCAATAATAAGGATGTGTAGAACCAAAATCAAAATGTACATTCACATTTCTTTAATGAATAACTATTATAGGTATCACCACATCATTGGCAGCATCCAACTTAGCCTTAGTGATATCATATTCCCTTCTTGTTGTCTTGGATGTCACTATTAATGATTTACTCTGATAACCCTTTATTTAGGGTATTTTATTACATAATACCCATGTTAATTATAGTTAAAACATTGTGTGGGTGGCCTAGTATTGATCTAAACCTTATTTTATTCCCCCTCATTAGTGGTATTCATCATTACCCTATGGCACTAATTGGCCCGATTCGCCTCTTTTCCACACTTGAATCATCTTTTTGTTCCCCTTAGGTAGTTTCCAAGATGCTTCTTCCCACACTTTTGACAAGTGGGATGTTGGATTTTCTTTCCTCCATGGGATTTAACTGTTTATTTTCTTGAAGGAAACTCCATTTTATTTTATTTTTCTCCATCACCATGAGACCACTAAGAGTCCTGGATCTTTATCTCAACTTTGTGGTCAGAATATACAATCTATTCAGAACTATTAAATTCACAAATCGCCAAATATTCTCATAGGCTTAGATTTAAACAATTAAATAAATTGTCCACCTTACTTTCTATGATGATAAAAACTTTTTAGTTTTAATGCACTTGCATTGTGAATTTGTCCTTAAATTACATGATAGGATATTATTCCTTTTTCTTCAGACTGAGGAACTCCCACTCCATTTTAATATGGAGAGTTGAGGGAAAATATGTATTGCAAAATATTTTCTTGAAGTCTTTCCATTACAAAGAGTCAATATCCTTTTTGGACTTTGTATTCTTGATTGTTGTCCACCACTAATCATCTTCTCCCTCAATTAGACAAACAATCAGCACAAATTTATCTTTATCTATGCATTAAAGGAGAGATAATGTCTTCTAAATGAGTTTAGTCCACTATTCACTGATGAGGGGATAATAAGTTCTGCTAAAGTTAGGGGTAATTTGTTGCATAAAATACTTTACTTCAACTTGACCCTTCTTAGTAGGAGTAGGGAGTTCCACATGATTCATTTTATTATTAAAAACTTGTGCTATTTAAGCCAGCACTTCTACAAAGTTCTCATATCGTACTCCCATAAGGTTAGGAATATCTTTAGGGAAATCATCACATTTCTTGTCATGTTGTTTTTTGGCATGGTTTCTTTTATTTACTATAATTAACTAAAATAAATAGAAACATAGGATGAGTATACTTTAACACACTAAAGGGAAACATATAAAATTAAAAGGAATAACTCATAAATGATAAATATTCCCTAACTTATTGGCCTCAAGGTTTCAGTATACATTATCCATGGTAATGTTTCCTATTAGGTTTTCTAACCTAAAAATTAATTCATGACCTTCATAATGGTTTGAAAATAGTTTTTGAATTTCTAAATCATATCCACTGATAGTGTCAAACCAAGTGTGCAATAAGACCCATTTTTATGCACTAGGTGACGATTGTGTCTAACTCAATATTCCATTTTCAGGATTATTAACCCTATGTACCTCTGTGTTAGATTCACATCCACTTGTAGTATCCTTACCGTGATGTATTTTTTAGAAAACCTCTCACTATATACTTCACCAAGATTACAAGGTATTTTACTATACTTGGAATTATCCTTAGATCTATCCTTGTACTTGTACCTAGGGTTTTAACTAATGTTTTCTCATCTTAGTTCTAAACATTAACTAAAAATTTTATCTGATACCAACTATGAGGAACCATGACTTTTATATATATTATTACATGATTCTTAAACTTAAGTATCCATTAATACAACATAAGGATCATAAAGGCCTAGTGTCTTTGGAAAACTAGGTTCAATATATATTAAAAGGAACTTAAAACATAGAATACTTATTTTATTATCCATAGTGAGCTCCTAAAGTCCATTTGAGCTCCTAAAACTGTATGGGATAACATAGGGAATGCATAAAGAAAGGGGTGAGCCAGAAATCCCAGTAAGGGAATAAACATAATAGGTAAGCACAACATGTGATTAAAAGGTATAGCATGATATCATAAAAGAAATGTTATATTAATCTATAGTAATAATAACATAGAGAATGGTATCATAAGATCATGGAAATATAGGAAATGTTGTAAAAATATATAACATGATATAAACATGATTCAAGGCTAACTTCTTAGACAATATCACATGGTGGAAAAAGTCTCGTAATGGATAAGGTTTACTCCTTAATCCCATGCATGACGCCTCATGAGACTAATGATTTAACAAATTAATTATAGATATATCTAGTATAACCCATCATAACATGTTCATGATATATTTTTTCCATATAAATTAAATCAATCGTAAGTCATAACCTAAGAATTACCCATGGAAAGAAAATGGGTTGCATAATCTTACTTCATATCATAATCAAAGGAAATTTCATTATGAAGGCATTTGAGAAATGTTCATAAGGAATTTATTACCCCAAAAAATTAATGGTAATAATATATTTATATATTTCAGATACATATATACAAAATTTATAATCATTACATAACATTAAAGAGAGATAAGATTCATAATCTGAAGGAAAGGGTGGTTTATAATCCCTTACATCAAGCTCAATTGGTCATGTGTATTATTTATCATCATGAATAATTAAATTATTTTAATTATTTATTTTCTTAATAACCTTTTTCAATTTTATTATTCCTTTTTATTTTTATCGTTACCATATTATATTCAATTACTTAATCGGTTAATTTCACATCAGACATTTTAATGATAAACTGCTCATATATAGAAAATCACTTTGGTAAGTTTACTAGGGTTAAATATATTGTTAATTAATCCTATACATAATGTTAAAAATGAAATAATTATCATTTTTATACAAAAATTATACTTTATAAACCAACCATGAAATATGGTTATGAAAAATGAAATATGTTACAATCATGGAGATGGTAGGTCATACGTACGCATGAGTAATGTTTCCATTTATCAATGATCTTGATGGAATGAATTTAAGTGATATTTTATCTTTAAAAGATGATAATTGTATAAAAATATAATTTTTTTCTTTAAATACCCTTATAAATACCATTTATGTGATGTGGTAATAAAATTAAATCAAATCGCTTTGTGAGGAAGTAGTCTACTGTACACACAAACAAAAGTATCATTTATTCCATGAATTATAAGGTAAAAAATTATGTGATATATTTATTTTATAGAATGTTTAATATTTCATAAATATCATTTATAAACCTTAAATTAATCCTTATTACCTTCCATTTAAAGATTAAGTGAAAAATGAATCACATCACTTCGGGATGCGGTAGTCCACTGTACGCATGAGCGACGTTATCATATTCTCTATGGAATGGAAAATAAGAAGGTATATATGATATTATAATTTAAAAATTATAATTATATCCTAAATATAATATATAAAATTTAGATACTTCATTATATCCATCTATCATAAGCGGTGATGGAAAACGAATTACCTCGGTTCGTGAGGTGCTAGTCCATCATAGAGATGATCAACAATTTTATTTCCCACTTGAGGTAGGAGGATATAGTTATAGTTCATTGCCTTAAAATAAAAACATATCATTATATATAAGGTATTGAGGTTAATATATTAGTAAGATTCAATATTATTTTAATAATTTATAAGAATAAATAAAATAAAACACCTAGTTAAGGACATTACCTCCTCTTCAGACAACTTCTTTCGGTTTAAACCAAAATCCTTCCTGGGTTGGATTTAGGGAAAAAAAGGATTATAGAATTAAGGGAGGGAATTATAAAAGTTATTTTGGTATGTAATTAATTAAATAATGGGTTTTTAATGTTTTTAAGTGAGATGAGAGGGGAATCCTTTTATAAGTGGGGAAGAAGATAGACTTGGAATTTTTGAAAAAAAATACACCCACATTTTTCTCATGCCAAAAGACTTAAAAATAGAAATTTTTAAAACCATATAATTTATAGGTAATAAATATAATCATTAAATGGTAATTATACAAGTTTTGTGTCATTTTTAACCCTTATATTTTTTTTAACCTTCGATAGACATGTTTTTACCTTAACTGCGGTAAATAGTTTTTTACTATTTTCACTATTCATTATGGTCAAAAATTAATTTAACCTTATAATATAATATAAATTATTATGATTCCAAATATTAAATCCATTTTTATAAATTAAAAAAAATGGTGTATCTAAATTTAATATCATATCCCCAAACGTTTCGGAAAAATTGTTTTCCAAAAGAAAAACTTTCAAAAGTTGAAAATTTTTATATATAAAAATTCAATATGAAATTTATTCCAATGACCTAATTTTGATTAATTAATATTTAATTGAAATAATTTTACTTTTAAAACATCATTAAAATAAAATGGTGCTTGTGAATTATTTAAACAAAAAACCATTTTTTAATAAAAATTATTATTTTCACTATTCATCAAAAAATGAAACTTTTCAAAAAATATAAAAAATTAAACCTAAGATAATTTTGATATGATTATTTAAAAAATTAAATTAATTTTTTGAAATAAGTTTTTTTTAAAATTAATTTAAAATTATATGCACAAAGCGTGACTAATCTGTCTTTGAGAAAAAATATAGTTTTTCATAAAACATTTCATTCTCTTTCAAATGTTTCTTATTTTATTTTTGATAAATAGATAAAAATTGAATTTATTTTATACATTTTAAAAAAATAAGTTTCATAATTTAGTTATTTCTATTCATACCCACCAATTTAATAGTGAATATATAATGGTTATGTTTAAATAATAATATTTTAAAAGAGTATCACATTTTATTTAAACCTAGTTTTGTATGCATCATAAGCTATCAAAGAGATTTAATTTATTTAAAAAAATATATCATAAATTCTTAGATTTTTAAATCTCACACTCCCAATAATGAGATGAATCTCAAAGAACACACATGAAAATCTCTTCCCACTCACTCAAAATTGAAATATTCATAAAAAAAATATTAAGAGTAAAGGTTGGTAAGGAATTATCATCTTGTAATGTGGATTAACAAATATAGAAATACATGGATTATAATGGCTAAAAGGGGGTAAATTTAAAGGTGGGTCTCAAGTTAAAAAATGTATTTCCAAAAAAATGTCTTAATCACATCAAAAACATTTTATAAAATCAAAATATTCGAAAGGGAATAATCACAGGTTTTGGTTTTCACAATGTAAACAACCAAAATATTCATACATTGATATTACATATGAAAAGATGAATATTCATTGCATAACATAACTATACACTCTAGAAATTGTTCATGTCTAGTGACTTTGGAAAAATGGATACATAAACAACTGATTCATAAGTGAACTACATCATATCATAGTAATTTCTTCATAAATAGCACCATTCTTAGACATATAATATATAATAACTTCCTTCATAACTTAGGGAAATGAAATATAAGAAAGTGTGATATCAGATTCTCAATAAGGGTAAATAAGGGAGATATCAATACAACATAATCATAAGGGTATGAGAACATGAGAATAACATTTGGAAACCATACCTGCATATCACATATCATAAACTTGATTCATGGAATAAGGTTTGGTAGTAAATAATACATGAATCATAAAGTAATAAAATTAAATAATACATGGAATAATAACATTGGCATAAGATGTTGAATTATCTCATACACATAAATATGTCAAATCATTTCCTTGGTATTCAAGGCTCTTTGTCAAGACTATTGTAATGGATTGGGTATACTCTCCAAACCAACGTAGTAGTCAAGGTTCTCCCCCAATACTATCATAGTGGATTTTTTTCACCCCCCCCCCAAATCATAGTATTTATGGTTAACTCCCACGACTATCACAGAAAACAAAGTCCCATTTTGAACTGGGTTCACTCCCCATTCCAATCCTATTTTTCTCATGAGATATCAATATTTACCCAATGAATTATAGGGAGATATAGGTCCCAACCATCACATAATACATAGATATTTGTGAAAAAAGATCATAAAATATTCATCGTATAAAAACCCAGGAAAAGATATGGTTTTAATAAACATTTCATTATAACAAAACCCATGGAAAATAAACAGGTTCGATAAACATTTAATTATTCAATCATAACATAACCCATAGAAAAAGAATGGGTTTCTTAAAAATATTATCATCATAAATACAAACCATCATGAGGAATTAATAGATGTGGTATCCTTGGATCATATCCCAATTAAATATTAAGTAACATCAAAGGATGTCTTCATATATGGACAATGATTTTGAAATATCACTTGGAACATTTCTTAAGGAAAATATTCTTTTGACTTTGAAATCACATCTTTAAAATATAAATAATTTCCATTTTTTAAGGAAATTTTTTTTTATTAAAATAACTAAGGTAATTGTTAAATCATTGAGCAGTCATGATGATGGGAAATATTTTTAATTTTATACACAATGAAATGAAGGTTCCTTTCACATTTTCATTAAAATAAAAAAAAGTCCTTGTTTGGAAAATGATTAAAATATTACTTTTAAAAAAATTATAAAAAATAAAACATGGGTAAAATTTTATTTAAACAATAATTCTATAATAGAAAAAACTTTCTTTAAATTTTTTTTATAAAACATGGACATGGAAGAAAAATGATTTTTTACCGAAGAGAGAAATAAAGTTAGATTTCTTTAAAATGATTATTTTGATATATTGAGTCATAAAGACAAGAAACTCAATTAAAAAATATTATTTCTAGAAATAACCATATGAGAATAAAATTCATTATAATCTTCAGAGATATATCATAATAATTTATCATCGAAAACTTAATCATAAACAATCTCGATAAACAATGAGATTGTAACATAAAACCTTTACCACGTTGGTTTCTTTTGTATTGTAATACCCATGGAATAAATAAAATTAGAAGGATATTTATGTCCCAAAATTTTTTGTTAATAATCATAGAATTCATTTATGGTCAGTATATACAACACACAAAAGAAATAAGTGGTGTCTAAGGAATGTGTCCCATGAAAATAAATGTGAGATAGAAATCCCTTACCTCAAGTATTGACTTTCTTAAAACATGTTCAAAAATATTGTATAATAAATAAAAATTTATTATAAATATATTAAAGAACCATAATAATATATATCATACCATATATTATTTACTTATGACCATTTATTACTCTTTTATTAATAATTACTTTTTAAAATCATGTTTTGGGTAATAACTGCTTCATTTTGCATGAAGGTTTTGGTTTAGAATTTTCAGTCCTTTTAATTTTATCATGGTTCCATAATATCTATAATTTTAACCATGATATACATATAATATATATTACATATATATTATTTTATATTTATCCATTAAAGTCAGAGATAGAAAATGAATTACACTATTCATGGAGACGGTAGACCGCACGTACGCACGAACGTTGTTTCCATTTTCTCAAAGGATGAATAGATAGATAGGTAAATATTAATTAAATTTTCCTAAATAATTTTTTTATCTTATATATAATATATATTCATTTAATCTATCCTTATTACCATCCATGTCAAAATAAAATGAAAAATGTATCACATCGCTTTGTGGTACGCATGAGCGATGTTATCATTTTACAAAAGATTCAAAGGTTAGAAGATATATGTGATATTATAATTCCATAAGTATAAATATGTCATAAATATCATATATAAACACTAATTCCATAATTATATTTATTTGTGATATTTGGTGATGGAAAACAAATTACATCAGTTTGTGAGTCAGTAGTCCGCCGTATACACGATCGAGAGTTTCATTTCTCATTTGATAAAAAAAGGAGATGGATGAAGGTTATTCCATTAAAATAATAAAATATTAGTATATGGGAGATAATAATTTTCTTATATTATCATATTTTAAGAATATTTTAATGTGGTGTAATAAGAAACCAAATAAATATGCTCAGTTGAGAACGATGCCTCTTCCTTAGATAACCTCATTATGTTAGCACTAAAAGCCTTAATAGAAAGATTTAATAATAAAACTAAGGCCTCTAGAATATGTTTAGTGAAGTAATTAATGTATTTGGGTACGTCTTGGATGAACTAAATGGTTTTATAAGTTTAAATAGGAGAGTATATGGCTTTTCTTTTTAAGATTGGGAGAGGACACACTTAGATTTGTTTCAAAAGAAAAAGGTGTTCCCATGTTTTGAACATTCCAAAAGACCTAAAAATAGATAATTATCAAACCTTAGATTATATAAGGTATTAATATTTCCATAAAATTATATTCTGAAATGTTTTTATGTCATCTTACCCATTATATTTTTATTTTAACCACATGTAAACTTGTTTAAACCTTAACCGTAGTAATTATTTTTTACAATTTTTAATATTCATTCTAAACAAAAATTAAGTTGGAATTATTATATAATATTAATTATGATGATTCCAAATATGAAATATATTTTTACAAATTCTATTCACATAAGTGGAAAATTTTAATTTAAAATTAAACACGCAGACATGATGAAAAATTTGTTTTCCAAAGAGAATAATTTTATAAGTATAGAAATATTTAATATCAAAATTTAGATTTAATTTAATTATAATGGCATAAATTTTTTTAATAATAAAATATATGAACTAAATTTTCTTTGAAAACATTTTTAAACAGTATTTATCTTCTAAAATTCTTAAAATGAAAGGACATATTTTGATAAAAATAATTATTATCAATATTCCTTGAAAATTTTATCTTTAAAAAAATTATCATAAATTCACCCTAAGATAATTTTTACTTACTGGTTAAAAAATTAAGTTACTTTCTTCAAATAAATTTTCTAATAGTTTCAAAATTTTATTTTATTATTTTTTTAAAAAAAATAAATAAATAAATAATGTATTGTCAAAGCATATAAAGACATTACTAAAGATTAAGTACTTATTTATAAATTTATTTTCATTATCTAAAACCTTAATATATAATTTTCAAAATGTGTTTATTCCTATTAAAATCTCTAAATTTCATGGGTAGGTTATAACATTCATGTTTAAATATTAATATTAATAGTATAATATGTGTTCCTTAAAACCCAATGTTATGTGCAATGCAATCTACCAAAGAAATTAAATTGATTGGAAAAAATATATTTCATAAAATCATAGGGTGTTATATTCTACCCCACCCCCCACCCCCACATAAAATGAATTTCACTCTATAAATTCCATCACTCTAATAAAAAAGTAAGGATAATTCTACCTCATTATATCCTCAAGTTCCCACATATCTTCCTCAAGTTCGTGGTTTCACCATAAAACATTGGCTTGGTGAGTAGTCTTGTTTCATATAACTTTATCACTATGATAAAAAAATCCCTATAGGTAATTATTTATAGAAAATATTGTAATCAAAATATATGACCTCTGTGTTCAGTACATGTGAAGGATCTGGTATGTACTTACTTAGGAGAGATACATAGAACACATCATGGACTTGATATAAGTTTTGTGAAAGTTCCATGTGATAATAAATCATCCCTAGTAGATTAGAAATATACAAGGGTAAAATATAAATAGGGAATATATGTCCTTTATTTTTAAATCTCATAACCTTATTCCATGGATAAATTATTAGAAACATCATCTCACTAACTTCAAACTCCAAATCATGCTGACAATTTTCTGCATACTTTTATGTCAACTCTAAGCTACATTGATGTGCTATTGAATGTCTATGAATTTATATACCATTTCCTCAGCTATCTCATGTCTCAATTCTTTTAATTCTCCAACTTCATCCTAGAATATTTTATTTCTACACTTCTTTCAATATAGTGATTCATAAGGAACTGTATGAATGCTTGAATGAAAGATATTTTTGGATGAAAACTCAACTAGAGGATGGCGTTGATCTCAATAAATCCATAGAAAAAGATATCAACATATCCTATAGGGTTTTAATTAATCTCTAAAATTAAACATCTATCTAAGGATAAAACACAATGTTTAAACTCAATATTTTATCAAGGGATTTCTAAAGGCTTTTCCAAAACTTCGAGGTAAATCTCAGATCCCAATCAGATATAACAGAATGTGGTACTCCATGAAACCTTAACACTTATTTAATGTATAACCTAGAAAGAGGATCTAGAGAGAACTCTTTTATAATATTTATAAAGTGTGTTGAATTTTTAAGGTGTTCATCTACAACCCATATATAATTGTTCCCTTTATACTTTTTGGGGTGTCCAATGAAAAAATACATGGTGATGTTTTCCCATTTGCATTTTGGTATGGGTAATGGTTGTAACATCCCCTTGGAATTTTTATCTCATCCTTAACTTGATGAAATACTAAGAATCGAGATAAAAACTATATAATATCTCAATTTATGTAGTCCCGCCAGAATAATGTTTCAAATCTCAATATATCTTTGTACCTCTAGGATAAATAGAGAATGAAGAACTTTGAGATTCCGATAATTTAACCTTCTTCAAATATGGTATGGATGGAACACATGCATGATTATTGAACCTTATCATTCCATAATAATCATTTTTATACTTAGGAACATTTCTCTCCTTCTTTTGTAACTCTATATCTTCTTTCTACACCTCTTTAATCTTTACTTGCATAAATGGTTGAACACTTATTTTAGAAAGATAATATTTCCCCAATTCCTTCAAGATTTTTAGATACATCCTGTTCAAATCCATAAATATTGAATATTTTTTTATTTTCATCATTGATATGATAGAATTATCCTTTAAACTCAATGAATTTTCCACCTTGTTCACTTTCCCAATGTGGTAATATATTGAGCATTCATAATCTTTAATTGGATCCAACTATCTTCTACAGTGCATGTTCAACTCTTTCTATTTGAATATATACTTTAAAATATTATGATTATTATATATATCACACATTTATCTATAAAGATAAATATTCCATATATTTAATGAAATAATTATGACATCTGGCATTAAATCACTAGTTGGGTAATTTTATTCATGAGCCTTCAATTGTTGTGAGGAATAAGCTATCATCATATCATTATGCATGATAATTAATCCAAATACCTACCTCAATGCATATATATAGATTACAAACCCTTCTCCGCTATAGGTTAATGTAAGAATAAAATTACTAACTAACCTTCTCTTTAGTTCCTCAAAATCTTCCTCACATTCATCAGTCTATAGGAACATGGATTCCTTTAGAGTTCACTTGGTGAGTGGATTAAATAATCATGAGAAATTATCCACAAACCAATGATAATATCCAACCAAACAAATAAAATATCATATCATAGTCATAGTGGTTGGTTTGGGGCAACATCCAATAGCCTTTGTATATGATGGATCCACCAATATATACTCTCTTGAGATTATATAACCTAAAAATGAAACATTTTGTAGGAAAAATTTACACTTTGTAAATTTTGCATACAATTTCTCTTTCTTTAAAGTCTCTAGTACAATTATCAATTGATCCTCATACTCTTCCTTACTCCTTGAATATACAATAATATCCTCTATAAAATCTAACATGAACTGATCAAGGTAATATTTAAAGACTCTATTCATTAAATCCATGCAGATAAGAGGGCTTTAGTAAGAACAAATGGCATCACTATATATTAATAGTGTCTTTACCTTATGTAGAATGTAGTCCTTGGTTTATCCTCCCTCTTAACCCTAAATTTATGATATCTAAATTGAATTTTAATCTTGTAAAATTATTTATCTCCATGAAATTGATTAAACAAGTCATTAATACGGGGTAGGGGATACTTTTTCTTGATTGTGATCTTGTTCAGCTCCTGATAATTAATGTAGGGTCACATCGATCTATCTTTCTTATTAACAAAAAGGGTAGGTGAACCCCATGGTGTTAAACTAGGATGAATAAATCCCTTGTCAATATTATATAAGGGTTGATTCTTTAATTCTTGAAACTCAATTGGGGCCATTATATAGGGAGTATTTGAAATAGGTGTGGCTCCATGTATTTTTTCTATTGAGAACTCAACTTCATGATTTGGTGGAAAACTAGGAAAATCTTCTGAAAATAAATCAAAAAACTCCAAAAAAATAGTAATATCATCGATGTTGATTTTCTCCCCAACTATATAAAATAAACAACCCTTTTAATGTGAATCAAGACCCATACAATGGATGTGATCTCCATCAGAATTTCATATCTACCATCACGCTAATAGATGATCATAGGTTGTATTGGAATATAAAATGTGACTTCCCTTCCTTGTAAATTAATGTGGGGTTTATGTAGATAAAGACAATCCACACCTACGATAACATCAAATTCAACCAGAGGAAGAATAACAAGGTTTTTCGGAATCACATTCCCACACACTTCAACCAGATAATAATCATAGACTTGAGATGTGATCGTCATACCATTAGGTGCTTTCACTGAAAATTCAACATCTAATCATTGGGGTGGAATTTTAAAACCCTTATAAAATTCATAAGATATAAACTATTGGGTTGATCTAGAATTAAATAAGACATTAGTAGTTCTATAGTAGATGGTAAGTTACCTTTCACTACATCTTTATCACAACCATCATAAAAAATAGTGATCGTATGAGATTTACCTTTGTCTCTTAGTTTAAGATATTTCTAATATCAATCATCATCATTAACCTTTGAATTTAGGCATTGGTTATCATAATACCAATACTCCTTTCATTTAAAACACTAGTGTGTGGGTGGTGAATTATGTGAAGCATTATCTATATTTTCATCATTAGCTAACTATTTCCCATCACTTCGGAAAGACCTTCATTTTCAAACATAAAACATTTACCAGTCCCCTTAAGATAATTTCATCCATGTTTCCTTCTACAATTTGATCTTGAATTAAATATCATGTTCTTTTCTCTATGGTTTTTAGAGTTTCCTTTTAATTACATATTAATTTTCTTTTCAATACCATAATATTGGAGGGTGACTTCAATATCCATTTCCACATTGATAGCACATCAAACTATTTCATCATATCTACTGAAGTCCCTTATGGATAATACTCTTTGAAGACGTGGTTTCAATCCACTCAATAAATTATCAACCCTAATTTCAATTTGAATTATAATACTAGAAGCAGACCTCACAAGTCTTGTAAAATTTCCCTTATAGGTAACAAAAGATTCATCATCCTTCTACATTAACTCAAGTAATTCCTTATAAATTTTAAGTGAAGAATATGTAGAAATTTCTTATTGAAAAATAAATTATTAAACTAATCAGATTCAATGGATTCAATTTTATCTGTTTGAATCGTATTCTTGATAAGATTCAAGAATTGATCTGATTCACCCTCCAAATAATAGATATCCAAACTAATTTTTTCATGCTATGAACACTGGAAAATAGAAAATAACATTTTGATGGTAATAATACATTACTCATCAACTATTGGATAAGTGGAACCACTAAAATAAGGTGTATATTTCCTTACAAATGAATTAATATAATGATGTTCCCTTTTTTTCTCGTTTGGAAGTTCAGTATGATTCATTGCTTGGGAAAGTTATGTGAGAATAGAAATTAGATTTTTTATTCTAGATCCAATAAAGTTTGGTCACTCAGGATTAAAATCATTTCATTTTCTGTTTCATTCAGTATTAACATGATTTCTTTGGGTTGTATCCATTTAATATAACCAAAAATCATAGTGTGAACTATAATAATCATGGTGGGAAACCACATAATAATGGAAAATCATTTATATGAAGTTTTAATCATTACACCTTCTTTATGATCTATAAAACATTATTCTTTATAGTGGTTCATAAAGAGTTTTTGAACTTCCAAATCATATCCCCAAGAGTTTCAAACTAGGTATGTTGTAAGGTCAATTTTCATGCACCATGTGATGATCAATCCTAACTTAATGTATAGAATCCCGCCTTTTTATCACATAAACTTTCATTACATTACACAGAACTAAGGATCTTTAAGGTTTAGTGTCTTGGAAACCAGGAACATAATACATGAAAACAATATAAAACATTCTTCTTAAACACTTGAAAGGCTTCTCCTTAAGTTCATCCTAGGTTCATTACTTCATCTCGTAACATGGGGACATACATCAAAAGAAAGGGTGAGCAGAAGGCCCAGTAAGGGAAACAAGAGAAACATTTTACATGTGAACTTGAGATACTTCAATAAGGTCATGAAAAGAACTTTAAGGCATGAAAAAGAAATCATGAGATATATCATAATAAAAATAACATTTTTCATAACTTGAAGATGTGGATACAACATTTAATATTGACAATCATTTCATTTCACCAAGGTCCATCCCCAAGGTGTCATTAAAAATTACCAAGGTTATTCACCAAGGTATCAGTCTAAAAGGTCATCTCTAGAGATTAAGTCTTTACCCAATGCATTGGAGCGCTATATGGGAGAACCATTGACATGTCTTTATTATCATGTGAGCCACATATATAATCATCAATCATTTAATAAACAACCCATATAGCATAAAATAAATGGGTTTCATTTCATAATCATAATGTTTTAAAAACTGCTTTAAAGACATGATCTTTATGTCACTTTAAACCCACGAAAAAGGGAAAGCGGGTTTCATGTATGTAAATCCAAGAATTTAAAATAGAAAATTTTGATATATATGTGAATACCCCTATAGAAATAAGATCTTTGAGTATTCACTTAATAACATAAAATAATTTTGAGATAAATAGGGAGGCATTTTGAGATGAAAACTATGCAGCATAACGTCTATGATACATGGTTTTAGAAAACATTGAAAAGAGAGGGGACATGGGTCACCCACTCATAAATGATACATAAAACAGTAGGGGGACAGAATATAAAAGGATTTAAGAACATCGTAATGAAATTTGAATGATATAACATATGAAATGAAGAACTTGAAAGGAAGAAAAAAAAATAAGATTTCTCTTATGAGAATTCGGCAGCCTGACGGCGTCATATAAAACTTCCAAAAATGGATTGACGAGATCAAATAGGGTATCTAATCATATGAACATAAATGATCAGTATGATAGATATATATATCATACCCCAACATAATAAAAAGGAACTTGAAAGATTTGACATGAAAATAGATCTTGAAAATGAGAAGGGTGAAAGAACCCCTTAGAAATTCGGCAGCCTAACGGCGTCACTTAAACTTCAACAAAAATGAATTGATGAGATAAAATAGGGTATCTCATAATATGAAAATAAAAGATCAGTATGATATATTTAGAGATCATACCCCAACATAATAAAAAGTAACATGAAATACTTGACAAGAAAATAGATCTTGAAAACGAGAAGGGTGAAAGAATCCCTTAAAAATTCAGCAGCCTAACGGTGCCACTTAAAACTTCAAAATACTGAATTGAAGAGATAAAATAGGGTCTCTCATCATATGAACATAAAAGATCAGTATTATAGATTTAGATATCATACCCCAACATAATAAAAAGGAACTTTCAATACTTGACATGGAATTAGAACTTTGAAAAAGGAGAAAGGTGAAAGAACCACTTAAAAATTCGGCAGCCTAACGGCGCCACTTAAAACTTCAAAATACTGAATTGAAGAGATCAAATGGGTTATCTCATAATATGATCAAAAAATATCAGTATGATAAATTTAGAGATCATTCCCCAACATAATAAAAAGGAACTTGAAATACTTTACATGAAAATAGATCTTGAAAAATGAGAAGGGAGAAAGAATCTGTTACAAAAATTTCGGCAGCCTAACGGTGCCACTTAAAACTTCATAAAACTAAATAATGAGAGTAAGAGGGTATTTCTCATTATATGAACATGAAAAGTGTAGTAAGATTAGTATAAAAGAGCATCCTTTAACATAAGAACATGGAGCATAAAATAAATGACATAAAAGAGATTTTTTGAAAAGAAAGAGAGAGGTCGGATCCTTTACCTTAAAACATAACTCTTAAAACTCAAAGGTTGGGACCTTGAGGGCTTGGGGAAACCTTGGGAGGACTCCTTGGGAGGTAATAAGACCAGAAATTCGTTGGGGGAGATTGGGGAGTCGAAATGGATGAGAGGATGGCTTGGTATTTATAGGGAAAGTGAGGGGACAAGGCATTAATGGCCAAGGGACACCTCAAAAGTGGTTTTCTCAAAACCATGTGCTCTCCCATGGTATTTCCCATGGATTTAGGCCACATGGGGCCCCCCATACAATAATTCATTACCTTTGGTCGGTCAACCCATAAAATATCTCATGATATCATCATGACACAGATATGATGTCATTAAACATACCGAAACCCTAAAACTGTATTTTTACTATTCACTAAAAATTCAACTTTCTCATAAAGATCCTGAAATTTCACCTTAACCAAATATCAATGCTCTGATTTCAAAAATGAACTCCATTTTATAAAAATAATTTTCTAAATATTTTTAATTTATTTTTTAAATAAATACACTATTCACCGAAAATTCATTTTTTTCAGAAAAATCCCCAAAAATTACCTTAACATAATATCAATGCTCTGAGTTCAAAAATGAAATCCATTTTATAAAAATAATTTTCTAAATATTTTTAATTTAAATTTTAATTAAAAAAAACATTATTCACCCGAAAAAACTAATACTTGAATAATAATTTATGAAACCGTTATTTAACCATTTTATTGAATCACATTACTTAATCAAGGTGCCTAGATTATATTAATACTTTCATTAAGTGAGATTACTAATCCATTTGGTCACATTACTAATCCTAAGCATAAAATCACTATTCATAATTTACTATTCATCAAAAAAATAGTTGATCTTATTAGACTCTAAATTTTGTACTGAACATAATTGTAGAAGACCATTTTTTGAAAATCATTACACATTTTTAATTATTTAAGGTTTACATAAACATTTTTTAAAATATCCTTTCTCTAAAATTCACCAAAAATATGCATACTATATTTATCCGGACATTTGAAAAGTCATAAACATTATCATAAGAAGAAATCCCAATTTTTATTTAAAACAAAGGATTACACAAGGCAGTTACGGTCTCCTTAAATAGCCCCTTATCATGCCAGCATAGGACCTAAGTGTAAGGTGTGCTAAGGTGAGAGAATCTGAGGGAGGCTCGGCCAACATCGCACGAGTAGTAATTTCTATCAGGTTGAACTTCTCACGAAGTCGATTCCGTTCTAGCTTCACACGATGAAGTTCTGTCATGAACCAGCCCGTGTCGACCCTGAACCGGTCACCCGAGCCGGTCTGCGGCAAGTCCCGAGGGGCGTTCCCGATCCCCCCGAGATGGCAACAAGTGTCGGGCATTTAAAACTTCAATCGTTGGGAACGATTTCAGCCCAAACTAAAAACAGTATCAAAAGAAAGAATATAAACTGAACAAACAGACAAACACTAAAGACAAAAAAAACTACACCACGACATACCTCCACGTGACCACGCGGGTCACCACCCAACCACAACCAACGTCGCTCCCTCACTGAGCGACTCAAGCTAGGAAAACCTAAACACAAGGAACCTGCAACTGAAATGGTAAAAGATAGGCGTGATCACAAAAAGTACTCAGTAGGTGAGCCCCACAACAAATCCCAAAGCACTGCCAGTAAATAAAGAATCTACATGTTCCAAGTTTGAACTATAATGTATAAAAGTAAGCTTTCATAGTGCTTTACTTGAAAATCAAAACACGAGACATTTCCTTTATTCTTTTTCGAAAGTTGGTTCACTTTCATTAGTTTTAAACTCATTTAAAAAGGAAAGAAGTGTTACATTTTCAAATCTTACATAAAGAGAATAAAGCATTTTCATTTGAAAACCATTTTCCCAAAGTCTAACAGTATAGGCTATGAAGGATGACTGAAATTAAACAAGTAGGGAAAACAAGTGCAAGTAAAGGTAAACAAGCAAGGAAAACCAAGTGCAAGTAAAAATAAACTAGAAGTTATCAGCAATAACCATGGGCGATCCTAAACATCCCTAGAAAACCCCTGGACGTACTCGGGTTCAGACTACCTACCGGCATGGTACTCTATAGTCAATAACCAACTGGCCGCCCTAACAGCCAACCAGTGGCATGCCCCACAAGGCCTTACCTACCAAGGGGGGACTAACCCGTCTAATCGGGGTTAGCCAGCAACCGTCACTCGATTCTCTAAAGGACGCCCAGGAACCCACAGTGGTTTTAATAACACTGTGTAAGTGGGAGACCCTCGCACGCGTGACTCATCTCACCGCACTTGCCAACCCCTTACACGGACATCACTACACGACAACCCTCGAAGGGAAGTCCCCCTGTAGAGATGCCCCATAAGTACGTATATATATATATATATGTATAATCACTTTACCTTTAATAAAGTGCCAACTGGGCCGTCATATCATTTACATTTTGACCATTTAATACTAAAACATTTCTAAAGGGATATGACACACGCCATTTCATTGAAAACCAGAAACACACTTAGAACTTTATTTAAGAAACTCAAATCAGCATATTAAACCTGAAACACACTGGTTCCACAAGAAGAATCATTTTCCAATATCCAAACGCACCCCACTTTTATCAAGAGCCAAATGGGCCTTTAATCACTTTTTGAAGGAACACCATTTCTCAAATGAAATCCAAACTTTTGTTCACGCGACAAAGGAAAACATTTTTCATCAACCAAGAACCACACTTTAAGTTTCCAAAATCAAGTTTAAAGGTCATACGGTCATTTTCTCTAATCCAGGTTCTAAGAAACACCTTTTCCATTAACAATACATCTACTAATTTACACATGCCAAAAACATTTCAAAACCCAACTCAACATGTCTTTCATTATTCAGGAAGAACCATTTAGCAATACTACCATGGAAGCACGCAATTAAATCCAAGAAAACGCTTTCAATGAAATGCTAGAATTAAAACATCTTTTATCATCAGCAGATCACCACACTATAAATAACTACTTAATAATACTTTTAAATTTACTGAAACTTAATAAAAAGTCAAGGAATAAATAAATTCTAAATTTAAAGGCGAGTGCAAAGGGAGACCTACCTCGAATCCGAACGAGAAACGACACGGCGCAAAACTCCCGTTACGTAAAGGTCGCACCGTATTGCGCCGTCAAACGGGTCCTAAAACAAAAGACTGTTGAACAGGTTCAACATTAATAATAACACAAAAGTAATATCAATAATAATAATAATGTAAAAATAATAATAATAGTGATAACAATAACATATTAATAATAATAACATAATATAATAATAATAATAATAATAATAACAATAATAATTTAGCATAATTATAATATAATAATATAATAATAATAACCATAATATAATAATAATAATAATAATAATAGCATACCCATAATAAAATAATGATAACAATAATAATATAATAATAATAATAATAGCATAATCATAATAATAATAATGACAATAACATAACAATAATAATAAAAATAATAACTTAATATTGTTAACATGTTAATAATAATAATAATAATAATGTAGTATTAATAATAACAACATAATAATAATAATAATATTAATATTAATATTAATAATATATTAATATTAATAATAATAATATAATAATAATAACATAATATAATAATAATGATAACATAACCATAATATAATAATAATAACAATAATAATATAATAAGCATAATTATAATATTAACATAATCATAATAAAAATAATAATATAATATAATAATAATAACAATAGTAGTATAATAATAATAATAATAGAAAAATATTAACTTAATAATAATAATAATAATAAAATAACAATAGTAATAATATAATCATAATATTATTGATATTAACACATTAATAATAAAAATGCTAACATAATAATAAATCAAGTATAATAATAATATAATAACAAAATAAAACAAACACTAAAACTTACAGGGGCGGCCGAGCGAGGAGAACGGGCTGGAGCGGGGGTGTCGGGAGGCCGGAGGTGTGGTGCGGCGGTTCGGCAGGAGGGTGCGCCGGCGACGGGGTGGCCAGACTGGTGGAGGCGGCAGGGCGCGTCGACGGAGGGAGGCCGGGACAGGGGGAGAGGGAGCGGGTCGCCGGGCTATTCGTCGGAGGAGGTCGGGACAGGGGGGAGAGGGAGTCAGGATGGCGGAGGGAGCCTTGCAGGGGCTGAGACGCCGGCGGCAGGGAGCAGGGAGGGCGACGCGGTGGTCGGTGCGGCGAGCCGCGGGCGGTGGAGGGCGTAGGAGGAGCCGGGGGCCGCGCGGCGGGGCGCCTGGGGCTGAGTGGGAGCCGGCTGCGGGAGCGGGGAGTCGCGCCGGAGGGGAAGCGGGGTGCAGCAGAGCCGGGGTCCGGGGGAGGTCGCGTGAGGGGGCGGCGCCGGAGGGGGATCGCGCCGGAGGGGAAGCGCGCCGGAGCGGGGCGAGGTCGGAACGGCGGGAGTCGGGCGCCATGCAGGAGAAAAAGGGGGTCGTCGGGATAGAGAGGGGGGGTGCGCGCGGTGAGAGAGAAGGGAGAAGGGGTAGGCGGCTGGGGTAGATTTAGGGTTAGGATTATATATATATATATATATATATATATATATATATATATTTGATAATAATAATAATAATAAAAGACTAAATAAAAGAATAAAAACTAATCTTAATAATAATAAAAATTTATAATAATAATATTAATAAAACTTTATAATAATAATCATAATAATAAAATAATGATAATAAATAAAGGTTAGTTAATTATAATAATTATTATTATAATCAAAATACACATATATATATATACGCATACCTAAACATATATATATATACCTATATATAAACATATACACATAGATACAATATATATATATATATATATAAACATAACGTATTAAAGTATAAACATATGTATATATATACACATATATAGACATATATATATATACTTATATACAGAAAATAACTACAATAATAATAACACAACTTAAATAGTAATAATAATAAAATGTCAACGTAAAAAAAATTAATATTTAAAATGCTGGGTGAACACATAGTCACCCGGGCCGAACGCACGGTCACCGCTAGCGATGCGATGACCGCGCACCGGCGCGAAACCGCCAACACAATTAAACCTTGAAAATTTTAAATCGGACCAAGAAAGAAGTAGAATAATGACATCTACGGTCGGGGTGTGACAATTCTCCCCACCACAGACATTTTCTGCCCCTAGAAAGTCACCAAGCCAAATGTCAGCCAAAATTCAAGTCTATGCCCAAACAGAACTAAAGGAACTGAAGAGAACTGAGATTCTCAGGATGACCTTACTCCACACAGGTCACACCCAACCGATTCAAGAGAAAACTGAGATCCAAGGTTGATGGGAGAACACAAAGGGGTTCTCCCCACCACAAGTGCTCAACTTGTGAAGAAAAGTTGACCATCTAAATAGAAAACCCTCGGAATAGGGGGTCGATGTGGGAACTCCCAACCGGTTTAAACCCACTCTTATAGCACGAGTGAAAAACAACACCTTCGTCGAAACATTGAGCCCACGACTAGAGTCAACAAACTTCAACACCAGGGAGAACCCACAGAAAAGACTTAACCAGATACCAAATCAGAAACATGACCCATTGAAATCCACGAAACATAACCACCTCTGACAAACACAACTAAAACGAGGTCAACCCACACGAGGGTCAAACACAATTTTAAGAAAGACACACAATTCAGAATATTACGTTCACACGACAAGTCTGCTTAGATTATCATAGAACAAGTCCATCGTCACTTTATAGAAAAATAACTCATTTACAACGCTGTTGAAACTTTAATAGCAGGAAAAAAAGTATGAAAAGGTTTTTAATTGTTCCACCATCATTACGGAAAACCGAACCTGGACCAAGGCTTCACAACCCTGGGAACTCCTGACTGTGCGTGAGCTTCACCCCGAGACTTGTGGTTGGGGCTCTGATGGCTGAAGCATCTTCTACCTCACAGTTAGGTACTGACATTCTCCCATCACAGCGTCCTCTTCAAGCGACGCTTCCTTCAAAACTTCTCCAGATGACCCAGACAGCCGCATCGATGACACGTCTTCGGAAAGTTGCGACAAGACGGCTTTAAATGCCCGAAACGACCACACTGATGGCACACCACTGAACAGTCTGATGAACTGGAAGCTGAGACCAAGGGGGATAACTCCTGAGGAACAGGTATCTCTGGCGTATTTTCCACACCCGAGGGGGAACTCTTACGAACAACCGGGGATGCTGGAGTACTAACCAACTGTGTTCCGGAAACCAAGTCAGCCAAAAATGCTTCTTCCACCAGCTTCTCGAAGCAAAGGTCTTCAGAAGGGAGGACTCGCTCCTTGATCTCTGGAAGAAGAACCCCGGTGAAAAGAGAGACCTTCATGAGCTCATGCAATGCTACCTCTGGAGAAAAGGAAATCAGTTCCTTGAAATGGTCAACATATTCCTTCACCATCCGTTGGCCTTGTTGAATATGCACAAGCTCTATCTTTTTCACCAATTTCACTTCCTCAGGTACAAACCATTGGATGAAAACGATTTTAAAGACATCCCACGTCATTCCAACTTGCGTTGACGATGGGGTAACCCTATTCCACCGGTCCAGAGCTGGACCCTCAAACAACTCCATAATTGCACGAACCTTAACATTATCAGGAGTTCCCAACATTATAAAGACACACTCCACTTCCTCGAGCCATTTCACTACTTCTAACGGACCCTGATCACCATGGAGAATAGGCAAAGTCTGATAAGGATCAAAAACTGGGCATGACTTATCTTAATCCTTAGAGACCTTTCTGGGCGGCATTTCTTGAGCGACATATAAAGCACAAATCCAAAACCAATATCAAACCGAAACAACATCAATAAAAGCGCCTTCATCAAAAACAGTCAGCATGAAGACCAAGGAAACACAAACACAACCCAAAACAAAATCCCCTTTTTATTTTAGACTTTAAAACCACCCTCTTTCAAGACTGCTTTCCAAAACCAATCCATTTTCAAACCAAAAACTTTCCAAAGCCTTTTCCCCTTTAAAACCAATTTAGAAAACAAGGTCAAGCCTTTAATTTCAAATACACGCCCAGGTAATCTCATGAACCGTTGCACATGTCTTCATCCACTTTCCATTCATACTCGCACCAACATGCACTTTCCACGCATTCTCATACATGTGCAAACGTTCCTAAAGAGGACCTGAAGTTTCACCCCAAATCATTCTTAACCAATTCCAAGCAAACAACAGATTTCCAAATCAAGAGATTTCAGTTTTAAAACCCATTTCATACATTTAAAGTCCTTTAAAAGAAACCAGACCAATTTTTCAAAAACCCTTTTTTTCATTTCCAACAACGCACTTACACCGACCAAAATGAAAGCGGCAACCAAAATTGAATCCACCACTGGAGTGAGGGACTAGTAGTCACGCTCAACCTGGCGACATGGTAGTGGGACATGTCCCAAGTCAGCGCCGACTACTAGGAGGAATTCAAACCATGTACTCAGACTCCACATGGGTCACTACTCCATGTGAAATCATGATGTAACGTCGGCTTGCCTCCATTGTCATCTCTTAGTCCAAGACAAACCTGAAAGAGACAAGGACACAATTCCCGAACTACCCCTGGTAACTCGAGGATCAGTGCGAGCAAGAGTTCGCGACGCTCTTCTCGCACCTACCCCTCGAGTTCCGACAGTCCTAATCTCCTTCTACCGGACAACCCAAAATAACAAGAACCTCCTTTGATACCATTTTGTCATGAACCAGCCCGTTTCGACCCTGAACCGGTCACCCGAGCCGGTCCGCGGCAAGTCCCGAGGGGCGTTCCCGATCCCCCCGGGATGGAAACAAGTGTCGGGCATTTAAAACTTCAATCGTTGGGAACGATTTCAGCCCAAACTAAAAATAGGATCAAAATAAATAACATAAACTGAACAAACAGACAAACACTAAAGACAAAAAAAACAAAACTACACCACGACATACCTCCACGTGACCTCGCGGGTCACCACCCAAACACAACCAACGTCGCTCCCTCACTGAGCGACTCAAGCCAGAAAAACCTAAACACAAGTAACCTGAAACTGAAATGGTAAAAGATAGGCGTGAGCACAAAAAGTATTCAGTAGGTGAGCCCCACAACAAATCCCAAAGCACTGCCAGTAAATAAAGAATCTACATGTTCCAGGTTTGAACTATAATGTATAAAAGTAAGCTTTCATAGTGCTTTACTTGAAAATCAAAACACGAGACATTTCCTTTATTCTTTTTCAAAAGTTGGTTCACTTTCATTAGTTTTAAACTCATTTAAAAAGGAAAGAAGTGTTACATTTTCAAATCTTACATAAAGAGAATAAAGCATTTTCATTTGAAAACCATTTTCCCAAAGTCTAACAGTATAGGCTGTGAAGGACGACTAAAAGTAAACAAGCATGGAAAACAAGTGCAAGTAAAGGTAAACAAGCAAGGAAAACCAAGTGCAAGTAAAAATAAACCAGAAGTTATCAGCAATAACCATGGGCGATCCTAAACATCCCTAGAAAACCCCTGGACGTACTCGGGTTCAGACTACATGCCGGCATGGTACTCTATAGTCAATAACCAATTGGCCGCCCTAACAGCCAACCAGTGGCACGCCCCACAAGGCCTTACCTACCAAGGGGGGACTAACCCGTCTAATCGAGGTTATCCAGCAATCGTCACTCGATTCTCTAAAGGACGCCCAGGAACCCACGGTGGTTTTAATAACACTGTGTAAGTGGGAGACCCTCGCACGCGTGACTCATCTCACCGCACTTGCCAACCCCTTACACGGATATCGCTACACGACAACCCTCGAAGGGAAGTCCCCCTGTAGAGATGCCCCATAAGTACGTATATATATATATATATGTATAATCACTTTACCATTAATAAAGTGCCAACCGGGCCGTCATATCATTTACATTTTGACCATTTAATACTAAAACATTTCTAAAGGGATATGACACACGCCATTTCATTGAAAACCAGAAACACACTTAGAACTTTATTTAAGAAACTCAAATCAGCATATTAAACCTGAAACACACTGGTTCCACAAGTAGAATCATTTTCCAATATCCAAACGCACCCCACTTTTATCAAGAGCCAAATGGGCCTTTAATCACTTTTTGAAGGAACACCATTTCTCAAATGAAATCCAAACTTTTGTTCACGCGACAAAGGAAAACATTTTTCATCAACCAAGAACCACACTTTAAGTTTCCAAAATCAAGTTTAAAGGTCATACGGTCATTTTCTCTAATCCAGGTTCTAAGAAACACCTTTTCCATTAACAATACATCTACTAATTTACACACGCCAAAAACATTTCAAAACCCAACTCAACATGTCTTTCATTATTTAGGAAGAACCATTTAGCAATACTACCATGGAAGCACACAATTAAATCCAAGAAAACGCTTTCAATGAAACGCTAGAATTAAAACAGCTTTTATCATCAGCAGATCACCACACTATAAATAACTACTTAATAATACTTTTAAATTTACTGAAACTTAATAAAAAGTCAAGGAATAAATAAATTCTAAATTTAAAGGCGATTGCAAAGAGAGACCTACCTCGAATCGGAACGAGAAACGACACGGCGCAAAACTCCCGTTACGTAAAGGTCGCACCGTATTGCGCCGTCAAACGGGTCCTAAAACAAAAGACCGTTGAACAGGTTCAACATTAATAATAACACAAAAGTAATATCAATAATAATAATAATGTAAAAATAATAATAATAGTGATAACAATAACATATTAATAATAATAATAACATAATATAATAATAATAATAATAATAACAATAATAATTTAGCATAATTATAATATAATAATATAATAATAATAACCATAATAATATAATAATAATAATAATAGCATACCCATAATAAAATAATGATAACAATAATAATATAATAATAATAATAATAATAGCATAATCATAATAATAATAATGACAATAACATAACAATAATAATAAAAATAATAACTTAATATTGTTAACATGTTAATAATAATAATAATAATAATAATGTAGTATTAATAATAACAACATCATCATCATAATAATAATAATAATATTAATATTAATAATATATTAATATTAATAATAATAATATAATAATAATAACATAATATAATAATAATAATAACATAACCATAATATAATAATAATAACAATAATAATATAATAAGCATAATTATAATATTAACATAATCATAATAACAATAATAATATAATATAATAATAATAACAATAGTAGTATAATAATAATAATAGTAGAAAAATATTAACTTAATAATAATAATAATAATAATAAAATAACAATAGTAATAATATAATCATAATATTATTGATATTAACACATTAATAATAAAAATGCTAACATAATAATAAATCAAGTATAATAATAATATAATAACAAAATAAAACAAACACTGAAACTTACAGGGGCGGCCGAGCGGGGAGAACGGGCCGGAGCGGGGGTGTCGGGAGGCCGAAGGTGTGGCGCGGCGGTTCGGCAGGAGGGTGCGCCGGCGACGGGGTGGCCGGACTGGTGGAGGCAGCAGGGCGCGACGATGGAGGGAGGTCAGGACAGGGGGAGAGGGAGCGGGTCGCCAGGCTGTTCGTCGGAGGAGGCCGGGACAGGGGGGAGAGGGAGTCGGGATGGTGGAGGGAGCCTTGCAGGGGCCGGGATGCCGACGGCAGGGAGCAGGGAGGGCGGCACGATGGTCGGTGCGGCGAGTCGCAGGTGGTGGAGGGCGTAGGAGGAGCTGGGGGCCGCGCAGCGGCGCGCCTGGGGCTGAGCGGGAGCTGGCTGCGGGAGCAGGGAGTCGCGCCAGAGGGGAAGCGGGGTGCAGTAGAGCCGGGGTCCAGGGGAGGTCGCGTGAGGGGGCGGTGCCGGAGGGGGATCGCGCCAGAGGGGAAGCGCGCCGTAGCGGGGCGAGGTCGGAACGGCGGGAGTCGGGCGCCGCGCAGGAGAAAAAGGGGGTCGTCGGGATAGAGAGGGGGGGTGCGCGCGGTGAGAGAGAAGGGAGAAGGGGTAGGCGGTTGGGGTAGATTTAGGGTTAGGATTATATATATATATTTGATAATAATAATAATAATAAAAGACTAAATAAAAGAATAAAAACTAATCTTAATAATAATAAAAATTTATAATAATAATATTAATAAAACTTTATAATAATAATCATAACAATAAAATAATGATAATAAATAAAAGTTAGTTAATTATAATAATAATTATTATAATCAAAATACACACATATATATATACGCATACCTAAACATATATATATATATATACCTATATATAAACATATACACATAGATACAATATATATATATATATAAACATAACGTATTAAAGTATAAACATATGTATATATATACACATATATAGACATATATATATATACTTATATACAGAAAATAACTACAATAATAATAACACAACTTAAATAGTAATAATAATAAAATGTCAATGTAAAAAAAATTAATATTTAAAATGCCGGGTGAACACATAGTCACCCGGGCCGAACGCACGGTCACTGCTAGCGATGCGATGACCGCGCACCAGCGCGAAACCGCCAACACAATTAAACCTCAAAATTTTTAAATCGGACCAAGAAAGAAGTAGAATAATGACATCTGCGGTCGGGGTGTGACAAGTTCTGCTTGGGTTTGGTCCAGAGCAAAGCCCAGTGGTGCTACCTCCTTCCCAAGTTCTGTTAGATGGGCTTCGATCGGTCCAAGACTACTGGGTGAGGCCATCTAATCTTCTTTCTATAATAATTAACCAAGATTACTTGTATTTAGAGACAAAAATCAAAACGTTTAGTTTCCAACGGTCATATTGACCAATGGTCATATAACAGTCAAAACCCAACGGTCTCATTTTAATTATACTCATGTTATCAAATGAAACATTTTTTTTGAGTATAAAAATAAAATAAAATAACACATAAAATTACGAAACAAGATTTATTCAAAATTTCGGGTCGTGACAATCTTCCCCCCTTAAGAAATTTCATCCTCACAATTTTTAAAATTGGGTTTTGAAATTTCATTGAAAGTCCCACATCGGAAAAGGAGTCAGTAAAACTATTACTTTAATAGAAAGAAAGGGAAGTACAAAGGTCACCCGAGTTAACCCACACTAGGATTCCATATTGGAAAACATGGACATGGATGAGAAAACAAAGGGTCAAGTTCTGAGGGAGAGTGATAGAAAACATTATTAGGAGAAAGTTAACCATAAGAAAATCCCAAACTTATGATGTGTGTAAACGGTATTTGATTACCTAGTAGGAAACGTAAACCAACAATGTTTTTGTTTTACGTTCCTTTTCATAATTTTGAAGAATTCATTTACTACATAGAACAAAAACATAAGAAAATATACCTACCTTCATGTAGAGTTTCATCCTTTAATAAGTTTCTACCCCAAACTAATCTTTTCTTCAAACTATGAGTATTCAAAACTACTTGGTCTCATCAAAACACAAGAATCATCTTCTAGAGAATCACATAATCCACAAAATATTAACTATCTATTTCTTCTATCTTTAAACATTATCCCAAAAACAGAAAGGGTAAGGTAAAACAACTCTTCAAAAAGAAATAATCCCATAGGAATGGAAACTACTTTTAAATCTTCAAAGTTCCATGGTACTACCCAAAGTTCATCATAGACCATTCCATAAATAATGGTCCTTAAAATTTCTCAAAATAAACTAAAATAAGATTGAAACCCAAATACAAGAAGGATTTGATAACATAGTCTTCCAAAATAAACTTCATTGTTCGTCTCCAAACAACATCAACCACTCCTAACATCTTATAACAAAAGTATCTAACCTAAACAAATTTTACCCAAGATAGGTTAATCATTCCCATAAGTAACCTAAATTACTATAAGTCCACCTTAAATTCATCGATTCTTCAAAATATAAGTCAACCTTACTCCTTAATGAAAATACCGTAGTAATCTATTTACCTCGATCATATAGGGTCCCCAAAATAGTGAACGTCTTCCAAAATAATAATCACCTTTTAATCCCCTAGCCATCTCTGTCATATTAATACGGAAATCATCACATTTCCTATCACATTGGTTGTTGGGACACGTTCTTCCATTTCCCACCATTAACTAAGAAGAGAAAGTATAATTAGAGGCTTAAATACTTAACCAATAATCATGAAAAGGAACTTAAAGCATATAAGGATAACTTGTAGAAGAAAAGTATACCCTAACTTGTGATCCCCTAGGTTTCAAACTAGGTTATCCATGATCATATATTCTTATGTGAATATTTATTTTACTTTATCTTTGTTCCTTTAATAATGGTTCATACTAAGCTTATGAATTTACCAAAGCATATCCCCCAGGAGTGTCGTAACCAAGAGTGTAGTAAGGCCCGTTGTCGTGTACCAGTTCTTGTTCGAGTCTAACTAAAAGTGGTGTTTTTGAGTTTTACCCCTATGTACATCTGTGCTAGAGCCACCTCTACCTGCTCGTATCCAGACAGGGATTATTTTCTTGGCAACCCCTTACTCAATACTCACCAAAATACCAGGAAGATTTCCTATATTTAAACTTTTCAATAGGGTTCTTCCTAGAGTTTTCATATCCTAATTTCCACAAATAACTAAACCTCCCTTTGATACCAACTATAGAATCCCTCCTTTTTATCACATAAACTTTCATTACATTACACAAAACTAAGGATCTTTAAGGTTTAGTGTCTTGGAAACTAGGAACATAATACATGAAAACAATATAAAACATTATTCTTAAACACTTGAAAGGCTTCTCCTTAAGTTCATCCCAGGTTAATTACTTCATCTCGTAACCTGGGGACATACATCAAAAGAAAGGGTGAGCAGAAGGCCTAGTAAGGGAAACAAGAGAAACATTTTACATGTGAACTTGAGATACTTCAATAAGGTCATGAAAAGAACTTTAAGGCATGACAAAGAAATCATGAGATATATCATAATAAAAATAACATTTTTCATAACTTGAAGATGTGGCTACAACATTTAATATTGACAATCATTTCATTTCACCAAGGTCCATCCCCAAGGTGTCATTAAAAATTACCAAGGTTATTCACCAAGGTATCAGTCTAAAAGGTCATCTCTAGAGATTAAGTCTTTACCCAATGCATTGGAGCGCTATCTGGGCGCACCCTTGACATGTCTTGATTATCATGTGATCCACATATATCATCATCAATCATTTCATAAACAACCCATATAGCATAAAATAAATGGGTTTCATTTTATAATCATAACGTTTTAAAAACTGCTTTAAAGACATGATCTTTATGTCACTTTAAACCCACAGAAAAGGGAAAGCGGGTTTCATGTATGTAAATCCAATAATTTAAAATAGAACATTTTGATATATATGTGAATACCCCTGTAGAAATAAGAGCTTTGAGTATTCACTTAATAACATAAAATAATTTTGAGATAAATAGGGAGGCATTTTGAGACGAAAACTATGCAGCATAACGTCTATGATACATGGTTTTAGAAAATATTGAAAAGAGAGGTGACATGGGTCACCCACTCATAAATGATACATAAAACAGTAGGAGAACATAATATAAAGGATTTAAGAACATTGTAATGAAATTTGAATGATATAACATATGAAACGAAGAACTTGAAAGGAAGACAAAAAAAATAAGATTTCTCTTATGAGAATTCGGCAGCCTGACGACGTCAGATAAAACTTCCAAAAATGGATTGACGAGATCAAATAGGGTCTCTCATTATATAAACATAAATGATCAGTATGATAGATAAATAGATCATACCTCAACATAATAAAAATGAACTTGAAAGACTTGACATGAAAATAGATCTTGAAAACGAGAAGGGTGAAAGAACCCCTTAGAAATTCGGCAGCCTAACGGCGTCACTTAAACTTCAACAAAAATGAATTGATGAGATCAAATAGGGTCTCTCATCATATGAACATAAAAGATCAGTATGATATATTTAGAGATAATACCCCAACATAATAAAAAGTAACATGAAAGACTTGACAAAAAAATAGATCTTGAAAATGAGAAGGGTGAAAGAATCCCTTAAAAATTCGGCAGCCTAACGGCGCCACTTAAAACTTCAAAATACTAAATTAAAGAGATCAAATAGGGTCTCTCATAATATGAACATAAATGATCAGTATGATAGATTTAGAGATCATACCCCAACATAATAAAAAGGAACTTTCAATACTTGACATGGAATTAGAACTTTGAAAAAGGAGAAAGGTGAAAGAACCACTTAAAAATTCGGCAGCCTAACGGCGCCACTTAAAACTTCAAAATACTAAATTGAAGAGATCAAATGGGTTCTCTCATAATATGATCATAAAAGATCAGTATGATAAATTTAGAGATCATACCCCAACATAATAAAAAGGAACTTGAAATACTTTACATGAAAATAGATCTTGAAAAATGAGAAGGGAGAAAGAATCCGTTAAAAAAAATTCGACAGCCTAACGGCGCCACTTAAAACTTCATAAAACGAAATAATGAGAATAAGAGGGGATCTCTCATTATATGAACATGAAAAGGGTAGTAAGAGGAGTATAAAAGAACATACTTTAACATAAGAACATGGATCATAAAAGAAATGACATAAAAGAGATTTCTTGAAAAGAAATAGAGAGGTCAGATCCCTTACCTTAAAACATAACTCTTAAAACTCAAAGGTTGGGACCTTGAGGGCTTGGGGGCACCTTGGGAGGACTCCTTGGGAGGTAATAAGACCAGAACTTTGTTGGGGGAGAGTGGGGAGTCGAAATGGATGAGAGGATGGCTTGGTATTTATAGGGAAAGTGAGGGGACAGGGCATTAATGGCTAAGGGACACCTCAAAAGTGGTTTTCTCAAAACCATGTGCTCTCCCATGGAATTTCTCATGAAGTTAGGTCAGATGGGGCCCCCCATAAAATAATTCATCACCTTTGGTCGGAAAACCCATAAAATATCTCATGATATCATCATGACACAGTTATGATGTCATTAAACATACCGAAACCCTAAAATTGTATTTTTACTATTCACTGAAAATTCAACTTTCTCAGAAAGACCCCAAAAATTCATCTTAACCAAATATCAATGCTCTGATTTCAAAAATGAACTCCATTTTATAAAAATAATTTTCTAAATATTTTTAATTTATTTTTTAAATAAATACACTATTCACCGAAAATTCATTTTTTTCAGAAAAATCCCCAAAAATTACCTTAACATAATATCGATGCTCTGAGTTCAAAAATGAAATCCATTTTATAAAAATAATTTTATAAATATTTTCAATTTAATTTTTAATTTAAAAAAACACTATTCACTTGAAAAAACTAATACTTGAATAATAATTTATGAAACCGTTATTTAACCATTTTATTGAACCACATTACTTAATTAAAATGTCTGGATTATATTAATACTTTCATTAAGTGAGATTACTAATCCATTTGGTCACATTACTAATCCTAAGCATAAAATCACTATTCATAATTTATTATTCATCAAAAAATAGTTGATCTTATTAGACTCTAAATTTTGTACTGAACATAATTGTAGAAGACCATTTTTTGAAAATCATTACACATTTTTAATTATTTAAGGTTTACATAAACATTTATTAAAATATCCTTTCTCTAAAATTCACCAAAAATATGCATACTATATTTATCCGGACATTTGAAAAGTCATAAACATTATCATAAGAAGAAATACCAATTTTTATTTAAAACAAAGGATTACACAAGGCAGTTACGGTCTCTTTAAATAGCCTCTTATCACGCCAGCATAGGACCTAAGTGTAAGGTGTGCTAAGGTCAGAGAATCTGAGGGAGGATCGGCCAACATCGCATGAGTAGTAAATTCTATCAGGTTGAACTTCTCGCGAAGGCAATTCCGTTCTAGCTTCACACGATGAAGTTCTGCTTGGGTTTGGTCCAGAGAAAATCCCAGTGGTGCTACCTCCTTCCCAATTTCTGTTAGATGAGCTTCGATCGGTCCAAGACTACTGGGTGAGGCCATCGAATCTTCTTTCTATAATAATTAACCAAGATTACTTGTATTTAGAGACAAAAATCAAAACGTTTAGTTTCCAACGGTCATATTGACCAATGGTCATATAACAGTCAAAACCCAAGGGTCTCATTTTAATTATACTCATGTTATCAAATGAAACATTTTTGTTGAGTATAAAAATAAAATAAAATAACACATAAAATTAGGAAACAAGATTTATTCAAAATTTCGGGTCGTGACATAATGCATATTTTTTAAAGTTATTAACCCTAGGTATAACTATTTGAGATCCATATCAACTTATAGTATCTAGACATGGATGAAATTTCTTGGAAACCACTAGCTCTATCCTTCACCAAAATTCTAGGATATTTTCCTATAATTAGACTTATCCTTATTGTTCTCACTAAAGTTATCTCATCCCAATTTCTAAAGGTTAACTAAAACTTTCTCTAATACAACTTGTAAAGGCCCAACCTACTCATACATAGATATCACATCTTAATAAATTAATCTTCATTACATAACATAATGATCTATGCCAGAAATCATTTATGTATAATGCCTTTGGAAACATGGATACATAAAGAAATGGTTCATAAGTGAACTACATCATCTACCACAATGTTCTCCATAAATAGAACCCATATTATACAAATCATACATAATAAATTTCTTTATAACTTGGGGAATGGAAACATAATAAATAAAGAGCTCAGGTGCTCAGGAAGGGTAAATAAGGTAGATGTCAACATAACATGAGCATAATAGTATGACAACATTAGAATAACATTTTGAAACCATGCCCTGGATATCGTAGATCATAAAATTAAGTCACAGAATAGATCTTGGTAGTTCATATGACATAAATTATGAAGTAATCAAAGAACATAATCCATGGAATCACAACATTGGAATAAGACATAGAATTGTGGCATACAAATAAGTATAGAAAAACAATTCCTCCATATTCAAGGATCATTTCTAAGACAATCATAGTGGATTGGGTTTACTCCTCAAACCATCATAGTAGTCAAGGTTCACTAAATAGACTGTCATAGTTTATTGGGTTTTCTCTACAAACCATCTTTGTATTCATGGTTGAATCCTATTACTATTATAGTGGATAAAGTTCCCTATTAAACAGGGTTCACTTCCCATTTCATTCATGTTTATCTCACGAGATATCAATATTTACCCATTTCATTGAAGGGATATATTAGTATCAACTATCACAAAATCCATCCATTTGGGTTCCACAATATCATAAAATAATCATCATATCAAAACCTAAGAAAATATATGGGTCTTGTAAACATTTCATCATAGCATAACCTGCTGAAATGAAACGATTTTAATAAATATTTCTTCATTTCATCATAACACAACATGTAGAAAAATAATGGGTTTCATAAAAATATTTTAATCATAATAATAGAGACCATATAGATAAAAAATAATGATGGTTTCATTTTATCATATCCCAATAAATCTTAAGTAACATCAAAGGGTGTTATCTTATATGGAAACTAATTTTGAAATATCATTTGGAACATTTATTGAGGAAAATGTCATTTTCACATTGAAATAACTTATTTAAAATCTAAAAACATCCCAAGTATTAGATAAAACATTTAATTTGAAAATAAACTTGAAGATGGTAGGAAATAACATTCATGTCGTACATGTTAAAATGAAGATTCCTTTCACATTTTCGATAAAATCCAAAAGGGAGTTATTTCAAAAATTATAAGAAGATACATTTTTAAAAAAAAATCAAAAATTCAAAAAAATGGTAAAAATGTGTTTAAAAAATCATTGGATAATGATAAAAACTTTCTTTAAAATATTTTAAGAAAACATGGACATGGAAGAAAAGATTTTTTTACCAAAGAGACAAATAAAGTTAGTTATCCTTAAAAATGTTTTTATCTATTGAGTTTGTAAAGAGAGGAAAATGGAAGGAAAGAATATAAGTTCCCTAAATAACCTTAGGATAATAAAATTCATGAGTTTCTTGATAGATATATCATGATATTTCATTATCAAAAACTTAATCATAAACAATCCTAATAGCCAGAATCTTTTTTGCATTTTCAACTGACACCTTTAAAGGTTAAGTGTGAACCCAAAAAACATCAACCAAATAAAAACATTAAAAGGAATGTCAAACCAGATAGAGACTACAGGAAATACCCCTACCCAGTGACTACATCATTATATCATGGGTTGTATATACACCATAAAAAATAAACAAGTGGTGTATAATGCATGTGTCCCATAGAAATAAAAGTGTGATGAAAATCTATTACGACAAGTTTTGACTTTCTTCAAACACATTTTAACCTCATGTATAATAAATATGGGTTTATTATAAATATATTAAATAACCATAATCATATATATTATATCATATTTGATTTACTTATATCCTTTTATTTCCTGTTTATTAACGATTTCTTTTTAAAATCATGTTTCGGGTAATAACTTCTTCATTTTTCATGCATGTTTTGGTTTCGTATTTTCGTTCCTTTTAGTTTCATCATGGTTCCATCATATCAAAAATATTAACCATGATATAAATATCATGTTTATTCATTATATATTTTTTTATATTAATCCATTAAATTTAGAGATAGAAAATGAATTACACAGCTCATAGAGAAGGCAGGTCGTACATACTAATGAATGTTGTTTCCATTTTTTCTATGGACGAAATGATATAATGGTAAATATTAATTCAAATTTAAAACATAATTTTTATATAAAATCTATAATATATATTCATTTAATATATCCTTGTTATCATCCATGTAAAAATAAAATTAAAAATGTATCACATCGCTTCGTGGAGGCAGTACTGCACATGTACGCATGAGCGATGTTATCCTTTTCTAATAGATTGAAAGGTAAGAAGTTAGTTGTGATATTATAATTATAGGAGTATAAATATTTCATAAATATCATATATAAACATTAAATCTATCATTATATCCTTTTTTGAGAGGTTCAGAATGAGAATGAATTACATCGGTTTGTGAGGCAGTAGTCCGCTATACACATGATCGATGATTTCATTTACCATTTGATAGAAGACGAGATAGAAATAGGTTATTCCATTAACATAATAAAATATTATTATATGGTATATATTTATGTTATTATATAATCATATTTGAATAATATTTTAATGAGTTGGAAGAAGAAATAAGAAAAAACCCTTAGTTAAGAACGATACTTCTTCTTTGGACAACCTCTTTAGGATAGCACTAAAAGCCTTCTTAGGAGGGTTCCCTAAAAAATAAATCCTATAGGATGTGGTGAGAGATTTAAGGAATTTATTTTTTCATGTATTTTCCAAAAAAAGTTTTTTGTATGTGTGAAGAGGATAGGATAGGGGTTCCCTTTTATAAGTGGGGGAGAGGACACACTTATAATTTTTAAAAAGAAAAAGGTGTACCCACATTTTAAACATAAAAAAAAGATCCAAAATGGATCATTATAAAACCTTAGACAATATAAGTTATAAATATATCCAAAAAATGATATTTTGATAAGTTTTTAGGTCATTTTATACATTTTGTTTTTAATTTAACCCCCATAAAACTCGTTTTAACCTTAGTCACGACAATTAATTTTATTCTTTTCACTATTCATTTTGACAAAAAATTAAGTTGAACTTATTATATAATACTAATTATTCTGATTCAAAATATGTAATCTATTCTTCTAAATTCCATTCTTATAAGTGTAAAATTTTAATTTAAAATTAAACCCATAGATGTGATGAAAAAGTGGTTTTCCATAGAGAAAATTCTCATAATTATATAAAGTTTTAATATCAAAAGTAAAAATTAATTTGATTAAAATGAACTAAATTGGTTCAATAATAACATATTTGAACTAATTTTACATTTTAAAAGTTTTAAAACAAGATGTTACTTTTTAAATTATTTAAATGAAAAGTCATTTCTTAATAAAAATCAGGTTTTTTCACTGTTCACCAAAACAAATTGCCGTTACAAAAAAAAGATTGACAATGCTTATTCGTCATTTCAATGAATGTAAGTTGGTGGAGGGAGGATTACGGGAGCTCGATCGAGAGATTTCGTTGTTGATTTTCAATCTTGCAGTAGAGATGATTCTCAAATCTTGATCTACTTTTGATTATGGCTGCATTTGATCTAGAATGGGAGTTCTCCTTCAAAAGGGGCTCGCGATCTTCCTCGAGTATTCCCGAAGGCACAAGAAAGGCAGGGGTTTCATTTGCGCAAGCCCTAAGTGGCCCTCAAGAACCACTAAAGGCGGATGTTTCCAAAGCTTTGACAATAAACAAGCTTGATGATGGTAATTACTCGGTGGTTGCGGATCTAGAGGCTATTCAGCAGCATTTAGATATGTGCAGATTCTCGCTTCTTGGTCGGGTAATTTTCTCAAAGGGTAAAGAACCCTGGTCCTATTTTGATTTAAAGAGTCATATTTTTGTTTATTGGGGATTCAATAACTGGAAGCTTGTCCCGATAGGAAATGGTTTTTTTTCATCTTGTCTTCCAAAGTATTGATGATTTATGTTTGGTTTAAAATATGGGTAACCATCAGCTTAATCAAGGGATCTTTGGTTTATCTGAATGGGATCGCAATTTTAACCCTCTTACCCAAAAACAAATGAACTCCTAGGTTTGGGTTAGGATGCATGAATTAAGCTGGATTTATTGGCATCCGAAGGTCCTGAATGACCTTGCTTCTTGTATTGGGACCCCGATCAAAATGGACCAGCGTACTATCGATGGGGAACTAGGGTTCTTTGCTAGGATCTTGGTATATATTAATTTAGCTTCCAGCCGTCCCAATTTCATCAATCTATTTGTAAATAATAATAATATTGAGGTTAAGATTGAATATGAAAGGGTTCCTCCTTTCTGTGAAGTTTTCAAGATAGTAGGGAATTCGGTTGAGGTCTGTAGAGTGATTCAAAGAAAGGTTAGAGAAATTACTCAACCCAAGGACTCGAAGGAAGTGCCTAAAAAGGGTAAAATAATTCTTTTGAAAAAAGGGGGTACCTCAAATGTTTCAGATCTAGCTGAATTCAAGCCACCCGACCCCCCCCCCCCTCCTATGATACAATTATCTAAATCCTGGGTAGAAATTGTCGATGAAGAGGACTCTCATCACAACATTTTAGCTGGTTCTAAAGGAGCTTCTAGTAATGATGATGCCTTGGATGATCTCTCTTTTGCAGTGTAATTTTCTTCTGGGATCAGTGAGCTGGTCATTAAAATGTAGGGGGAGGAGGATGAATGGTATATTATTAACTCTATTTCAGAGGATGTTAGGGATATTGTTCATTCGGTTCAGTTTGAGTCTGAAATTTCGGGTGGGGATTCTATTTTATGAGGTTCATGACTCTAATATCCAAGCTATCAATCGGGTCAATCATAATCCTTGTATTGATCACAAGGTTTGTACCTATTATATTCCTATAAAGTAGGATCACCCACACTTGGGGGTCCTATGATTTTGGATAAAAAGGATGATCACTCTAGAGTACCCCCCCCCCCTCGCTGGGTAAAGAAGCTTGCTTCCCCTAAGTCAAAGGTATTGACATCAGCACTTTGATTTCTGATAGTGCTCCTAAAAAAAAGGCTGGTAGACCCCCAAAATAAAGTTCTAAGGAAGTAAGATACAATAAGGGGGGTTTAATCTCAAAAATAAATCCAAATGAGGGTTCTTTTCTAGAATTTTCTAGGATTGGCTAACAGTGAAATAGCTAGATCCCTTAGGCTGCATATATCTAAGCAAAACCGATTCTGATTGGGTTGGATGAACCTAAAAGGGATTTTTCTTCTAATATTGCTAATCTTGATGGTTTAGGCTTTCATTTACTAGTTTCAAATCTCATATCTTCTAATTATAAGAAACTTTGGGTTTTGGTTCATTCTTCGTTGGTTAATCTGGTTATGATTGCATCTGGTGATCAACATGTCTCTTGATCATTCTCCTATATGGGCATTCATCATTCCTGTTCTATTATTTATGCATGTAATAGGTATCAAGATCATAGAAGGAATTCAGTAGTCCTTGTTCTTAACACCTGGGACTCTATTTCTTTCTCTACTTTATCAAGACTTAATTCTGATCATCACCCAATTTTTCTTGACCTTGTGGAAAAGGTTTTAAATCTTCACTACCTTTCAGATTCAATAATGTCTGGGTTTCTCAACCATATTTTGGTAAGATTTTTCGGGAGGTTTGGACCTCGTTTAACAACAAAGATGATGCTCTAGCTTGTATTCTCAAGTTAAAATTTCTAAAAAGAGGGCTTAGATCTTGAAGTAAGGAACATTTTAGTTCTTTGGATTCTGATATTTTCTCTCTTGAAGCTTCTCTTAAAAGCATTCAGGACCACAGTACTGGATATTATTTTTCAGATAGCTTAGAGAATGAAATGGTGGTTTTTTTTAAGCTGAATAATCTTATAAATATCAAGGACTCTTTTCAAAGGAATTCCTTTAAATCCAAATGGCTCAAGGATGGGGACAGAAAGACAAAAAAATTCAATTCTCTTCAACAAGTGAGAAGAATTTCTAAGCCTTTGTCTCTTCTCAAAAATGGTGATCATATTTTGAATAACAGGCAGGACCTTTTGGCCCATGTGGTGTCCTATTACAAGAATCTTTTTAATGGATCTTCGGCTGTGGACGAACCGATGGATAGTATTATTCCCTCTATTGTCAGTCAGAATGTTAACCTTGAGCTCACTACTCTTCCCTTGAATTTGGAAATTAAAGATGCAGTTTTTCATCTAAATTGTGATAGTTCTCCTAGTCCTGATGGCTTTTGTAATTTTTCTTTCAATCATATTGGGAGATAATTCAGGTGGATGTTTTTTGTCTTATTCTTCACTTTTTTTAAGGGTGGTTCTCTTCCTCAAGGTCTGAACTCTTAGTTTCTTGCTTTGATTCCAAAAGTTGAGAATGCCAATGAAATTCACCTCTTCAGACCGGTTTCCTTGGTCAATACCACTTAAAAGATTATCAGCAAGGTGATGGCAAATAGATTTACCTCTATATCAAATAAGATGGTGTCCTCCAGTCAATTTGGTTTTATTAAAGGACTATCCAAGATTGTCTTGTCACTGCTTCTGAATGTGTCAATATTCTCAAAATGTCCTGTAGAGGTGGTAATATTGTTCTCAATATTGATATCATTAAGTCCTTCGATACATTGGATTGGTCTTTCATTTGTAATATCCTTTTCTAATTTGGGATTGATGCAGTTTTTATTAGTTGGATTAAGATAATTCTGAGTTCTGCCCGAGTCTCATTTCTCATTAATGGCTCTCCTGAAGGTTATTTTTGTTTTTCTAGAGGGGTGATAGAAGGGGATCCTCTTTCACCTATACTTTTTGTTAAAGTTGAAGATTATCTGGGTAGACTTTTTTCTATCATGGTTGGGAATGGAAAATTTAAAATGTTTGTTGGTGGAAGAGGTTTATATGATCCCTCCCACCTTCTTTATGTGAATGACATTATTATTTTCACTAAAGGGGATAAGGATAATATCAGAAACATCAAGAGAGATTTATTGCACTATGAAGTTGTTTCAGGTCAGGTTGTTAGCTAGAATAAGTCCTTGGTGTATTTTGGTGGGGGGATTTATGCTTCTAAAAAGCTAGATATTATTGGGAATCTAGGAATCAGAGAAGGAAGTTTTTCTTTTATTTATCTTGGTGTTCTATTGTTTTGGGTTAGGCCTAAGGCTTTCTATTTTGCAGGTATTCTCAGTCAGATTAAAAAAACTTGCATCTTGGAAGGGTAAGGCTCTTTCCATGGCTGGTTGTGTTTGTTTGGTTAAGTCTGTTATCATTTCGAAGTTTTTCTATTCTTTCGTGGTTTATGAATAGCATGTTTCTCTTGTTAAAAACATTTGTACCTCTATCAAAAAAATTATATGGAGTGGTAGCATTCTTGAGAGGAAGCTGGCTGTAGTGGCTTGGAAAACCTTTTGTATGCCTTATGATTCTGGAGGTCTTGGTATTAAAAATATTAGGTTATTTAATTAGTCTTTGCAAGCACATTTTATATGGAGATTAGTGAATAATAAATCTGTTTATCTTGGATTTCTTACGGCCCGAATCGTTCCCAGGCTTATCAATAGGAACTTTTCTTATATGGATTCCTTGATTTGGCCTGATTTTAAATCTATTTTCTTGGTTATTGATTTTCATTCAAGATGGCATGTTTTTGAAAGAGTCTTCATTGAATTTATGGAAGATCAATTGGACTGGAACTTTTCTAATTGGTTTTATTCCTGATAGTGATTCTAACCTGGACCTCACTGCTTCTATTGTGGATCAAATGTCTAATCTGGGGTCCCTTCCTGCTGCTGTTCTTGAGGCAGTAAATAGGTATTTTTTCTTACTCAGGCGGGATTGTTGGATCTGGGAACCTTCTTCTAATGGGGTCCTTCGCTCCAAGAATTTTTATTCTCATATTGTTGGCTTTGTTTCCAATAGACAATGGATGAGTAGACTTAAATTCAAGTTCATTAGCCCTTCTCGGTAGATTTTGGTATGGTGTGTGGCTCATGGTAAGATTCCAACTAATCTTTTTTTGCAAGGCTGTGGTATTTCCTTGTATTCATATTGTCCCATTTACTATCAGCACAGAGAAGACATTGACTATTTTTTCTTGAGTTGTGCCACGGCGGCCTTCATGTGACATGATATTTTTGAAATTTTTGAAGTTTTTGAGGCTCCTCTGCCTGGTATTTCTTCTATCTCAGAATTTATTAAAAGATGGTCAACTTTATTGATTTTTTCGTAGCTTCTTAATATTTTCCAAGCTGCTTCCATGGAGCTGATTTATATTATCTGGTACTCTCGTAACAAATGGTTGCATGATCAGGTTCGTTTTGTCCCTCAAACTATGATGGCACATCTTTTATTGGTTATTAGAGAGGCTTGTATTCGTCAGAAGGGTTATTATTTTAACTTGATTCATGATCTTTCTATTTTAAGGTGGCTAAGTGTAAAAGGTAATTTTAATCCAACCGGTGGTACTTTTGAAGTTTTCTGGAAGCCTCTTTTTGCAGGCTGGGTTAAAGTCAACATGGATGGCCCTTCACGAGGGAATCCTGATACTTCTGTCTATGGAGATATTTTCAGAAATCATTGTGGGGATGTTTTGGGATGTCTCTATGGAACTTGTGGTGTTTCCTCCTCCCTTTATGCTGAATTTATGAGTATTATTGTGGCTATTGAGCGATAAAGGTTGAATAGAACATGGTGTAACCCTCAAAGTGGGTGCTATGTTTTTATGATCTCTAGTCAGGTAGTTTCTGAACTTTATCCCTGGTCCAAAGGAAGATATGGTGTCTTTCTTAGAAACCCATGTTATTTCTCTCAATATCCATAAGTGGATGTAATGAGTGGAAACCCCCATAAAAAAGATTTCTCAGCCAAAAAATGATATTAAAGAGATTATTTGAGGTGTAAAGATGAAGGGAAAAATATAGGAGTGCTCCCTATCAAATATCATGGTTCCCTACTCCAAGTGATATGAAAGTTGATGTATATGAGGTAGTATCATCACCAAATTATCCTCAATATTTTCTTCTTAATATTCATAAAATTACAAGTCCATAATCTCCTTAATGGTTTCAACTTCATCCTCATAATCATCACTCCTTAGGTAAATAATTGCTACTAATTTATTAAAAGAAAAATTAGGGTACTTAATTGAATTTTATAATAGTGTAAAATCAAAAACAATAGAATCTGGTGTTAGGTCCACTTCTTTCAACAGATCAACTTCAAGTGTTGGATCTTCTTGTAAAGAATCTAGGGGGGTTTTATATTTTTTGGGTAAAGAATGGTTTTTCATTTTAATTTCCACCTTGATGATGTATTCATAAAAACATGGAAAGACTATTTTTTTTGTTACTTGGCTTCCTCTTGATGAAACTCTGAAAATTAGTGCTAGAATATTTAATCTCCCTAGCCAAGGATTATAAAATTGGTTTCTCAAGGTATTCCTTTAGGTCCTATATAATCTCCTTGAATGAATATATATTAAATATAAAAACACTGTACTTTTATTTCTAAAATTTCAACTATTGCACTCAAATAAGTGGATGGTTCATAGTTAATGAATCCCATTTTTAATTTTTTAATTTTTTTTGGATTTTTTTATGAAAAAATATTTTGTTCAAGAATTTAGCCTCCCTAGAAATGACACCAAATTAGTGATAGGGATTTTTCATGGATATCCCAAAAATAAATTATTATTTACCTAAGTATTTAATATAGTTCCCACCTAGGGTATATATCTCGAGGTGTCCGCTCACATACACTGATTTTCTATTATTACTATTTATAAAATAACTAATATACTAATAATGATAGATTAATATATTGTGGGGATTTAAAAATTAATGTGATATATAAATATATAAATGAAAATGAAAACAAAAAAATATAATTGAAAACAAAAATATGTTAGTGAATAAGAAAGAAATTTTTGTTCTCATGAGTTCACGATTAAGCTATCATTGTTCTTTAAAATATTAATTCTCAATATTTTGATCAATGTTGAGATAAATATCATCGCTCAAAACCCTCCCATTTATTTTTTTATTATCACACACTAAACCTCCACATGTGGGAGAATATCTATCACAACATCACCATAATTCTACACTGACCCTCTATATGAAACATTACGATAATGATATGGGGTAATAAATGTGATTTGGAAGAGCACAATAGTAGATAAAACAAGGTGATCGAATCACCAAAACTAGTTTATATGCTAATTAAATTCTCAAAATACAATAAATAGAAAACATTTAATCACATTGAACTCAAAACATTACCTCTCCCTCCTCGAACAACAACAAGGGTTAGTTCTCTATTTTAATGGAGATTAGAAGGAGCATGGTGGGGTAAAACAAAATTGAAAAATAAAAATATAATGGGAAGAGAGTAATAAAACCAAACTAATATATGTTAAACTTCTAAATTCAAGTTACAAAAGAAGAATTACACCATTATCCCATTAAATTGGAAACTATTTGACTTGGAAGTGGGGGTGCATATTTATAGGCATGAGCAAGGCTTATTTTTGATCCAAAAATATTCCTCTGAAATATTTCAATTTTTAGGCCAAATAAATGAAAAAATATGGAAAATTTGTAAACAGTAATTTTTCTCCCCTACTTTATCCTTATTCCCCCACAAAAAATTGAGATGATTTGGAATGAATCAACAAGAGGTATGAAATATTTAATCTAGAAATATTTTATAGCCAATTAACTATTTGAATTCCAAATTTTCAATATCCCATACATTTGTGTCCAATATAGAGTTTGAATATCAGGGTTACTTGGTTTAGAAAATGTTCCCTGAACTTTTTTTGATCCTCATGTGAAATATCATCTCATTTTGGCTGCCCATATGTGAGATATTTCCCATATTCAAAATTTGTTCAATTAGGGCATATATTTGACGACCCAATTTGTGACCTTTATTTGGTCTTCATAATGTTTGTTTTGTATTTGCGTCCAATTTGATTAAATTAATCCAATAAAGTTTTAAAGCCTGAAAAAAATTAATTTTTTAATTTGGATTACTTCAGAATATGTTGTGGCCAAAATACCAATCTGATATAAAAATATTTAAATTCCCAAATTAGGCCATTTTCATAATTAAGATCAAATTATTAATAAAACCTACAATTGTGACCATTTCCCTTAAAATGTGAAATTATTGGGACTAAAATATCTTATTATAGAATTATATATTTGAAATTATGAGCTTCATTAGTAATATGTTCACAAGTCCATAGATTCACCCTGATATGACATTGTTTATGTCTATTTTCCCTAATTTGTTTACCCAAGTCCCTTCACATAGCTTGGATACATGCAAGTCAAATTGATCTTGTGAAATTCATGAAAATACCATTTAACAAGTGTGTTAACCCAATTAGGTCCACCCTACTACTTTCACTCATCCCTATTAGTGAAACTAACTTTACACAAGTCTTTTCTCATCCTTATTCACTCTTTTATCATTGCACTACTCCTTCACCCAGATGCTTCACTCAAGTCTAGTTCACTCAAGTGAGACTTGTGTAATGGTAGAGTCTCGTAATACTTCTCCCAATTTTCATTAATCTAAATGAGGGTATTAGCCTAGTATATGTAAAAAGAAATCTCATATTCACTCATCCATAATCTTAGAATTTCACAACAACTCATTCACCCAACTCCATTAGCATGGCGACCCCTTATTTCATACAGTACCTAGACCAGTACATGGAGGACACCCAAAAAAATCACAGTATCACAAGATCATAATAATAACACATGATACTAACTTTTAATTACTTGGACAAACATTAAAAAATATTCTTTCATTTTGAATCAACTTTGAACATTCCTTCGATTTTCGCATTGAAAAATTTGGGAAATACTGAAAAATATTTCCATTTTAAATCATATCCCTTGATCCTCTAACACCTTTATAAACCAAGAAATGGATTGAAAACACAAGAAAAAAAAATTTATTGGTTCCTATAGTCAGTATCTTTGTATGTTTGAAAAGATAATTTTTTATGGTTCCTCAATACGATTTTTAAGGTTAATGGACTTTACTAAATTTTCATAAGAAATGAATTTTTATTATAATGGATTTTGTTTATGGATCAATGGAATGTGTTGATTTAAGGTAGTGTTTATGTAGTTTTCTTTGTTTCATGCTGGTTATAGATCATATAGTTTGAATTTATGGACCTGAAGTATGTAATTTAGGATAAAGATCCATTCATTCCACAAACTACCCTTACACCATGATAGGTTTGGTCAACAGAAAATTCAAAATAAGATCATTCAAGATATTTAGATGAAATTAAGGAGGAATATGTTCCTTCTTGACCATGAGGCTTATGGGTTAATTATAAGGGTTGTTTTTAGGGGTTATGGTTAGACACATGGGATAAAATAATTAGTATAAATACAGTTTTTTTGTACATTACTAGAGATCGGATCAGGAACTAGATGATAGTCTATTACTTTGAGTTTTTCTTCGTGTCAGTATTGTTATCTCTAAAGGTTCTATCTTCTTTTTTTCTTCACTTACTCATAACTAGCATGAGGGATTGAATTTATATATGCCAACAATGACTTGAGGGTGAATTATAACTTGTGACTTGTTAGTTTATGGTTAATTTAAGTTGTCTATTTTCATTTGATTTACTTCTAAATCTATTCCATGTTCTTTAATATAGGACCATTGTATGTGTTGAGTAAGGTTGTACTATTTTAATGTGATTACTAGGACTTATGACTTATTTATAAACATTGAGTGGGTTGGGTTCTATGTTTAAATATAGTTTTGGGTTACTTTCCCACTAACTAGATATTTTTGGGTTACTTTCCCACTAACTAGATGAAGTAATTTACCATAGAAAATGGTAGTTGATGGAATAGAATGATCACCCAAACTAAGGGGGTTGCATAGAGCTAATTCAGTCGACAAAAAGATAGCAAGACTAATTCATTTGTCTTTATATTCACTAGTGCTTGAAAATAGATAATTTATGTTCGTTATGTTGTTTTTATTTTCTTTATCACTCTTCCAAAATCAAAATAAACTAGAAGTAGTATTTATTTCATCATAGAGTATATATATTAAATGTTAAATGGAATCTAATCCTATCCTGGTCTTTATGGTTTTGACAGTAGGGCTTGAATTCCTATACTGTTTTTAGTAGTTTTTTGTTTCTTATTTTGTGCTTGAAAATTTATAAATTGGTCCAACCCAAGGGGGAATTAATGATTCTCTACGGGTGATCAATCCACATAATATTTACAAGCGTATAAAAGGATAAAATATAGAATATATATATATAAATATAAAAATCCATCAAATAAAATATTAAGTCCTATAATTCATTCTATTTTTTTATAAAAGATGCACCCATAGTTATGGTTTTGGTTAGACCATAGTCGAGGAATATTTTTAATTATTGGTAAGTCTTAACAAAGACAATGGAATGACTTAAAAAATTATTGAGTGTAATATAAATAGTTTATTCTATAACATTTAGAGGAAAGTGGTGAGAAAATAGAAGTTAGGGATTTCAAAATTGGGGAGTACGCTCAACGAATCAAGTAACTGTGAGTTAATGTGGTTAGAAAAACTTCCTACCTAAATAATTTTAAGTACCTTTAATGGACAAAGTTCAACACCCCTAGTTTTTGTGAAACATTTTTTTCGAATTAATTTAGTCTTTTTGATATTTTTCATTTCACGAAATACTAAATATAGATTTTGTTATATGAAAGAACCAATTTATTCTTGATTTATATGATATATCATGTTAATATTTCGTTATATTATACCCCAAGATAATTTTTCACTACACACAATACCGAATTGACTTACGTTATAAGCAACACTGAGTTTCTATGAAACAATATTTTTTTGCAATTAATTAAAAGATATTGTTATAGCATAGTTGTTAAATATAAAAAAAAGAATATTAATAACCAATTTTGAAATATTATTTATAATTTTTTTATATAAATAAAACATAAGTATGTTAAAACATATAATTTTTTTAAAGTCTTTATATGTTTTGAAATACTATTTTCTCAAAAGAACTAATTTTTATATCCATACGTGAACAATAATAAAATTAATTTTAGATGATTTTAGAAATTTAATTTGGTAAAATGAAAATCATTTTTAAACTTATAATGTCAAAATTATATTAGGGTGAATTTTTTGGATTTTTTTAAGAAACTTTATTTTTTGGTGAATAATTAAAAATACTGAATTTTAATTTAAAACTGATTTTCATCTAATCTATTTATATAGTTAATTTTTTTAAGTTGGTATTAAAGTAAAAATATATCAATTATACATCTATTAATCCAATTTAGTTCATTGGAATCATTTTTATGTTGAATTTAGATATAAAACCATAATGAACTTTTGAACATTCTAACTCTAAAAACATGGTTTCTCACTATGTCTATGAGACTAGAATTAAACTTATTTTTTTCCAATTTTGTGAATTTAATTTCCAAAAATGAAAATTCACAGTTTTTTTAAGTAAAATATTTATATTTTAAAAAGATCAAATTAATTTTTGACCAAAAAAATTAGTGAAAGTGATTAAGGTAAAATTAAGCTTAATAAGGGACTAAACCTTAAACTTAAAGGTCCAAATGACCTATCCATTTTTTCAAAACCAATTTTATAGATATATTTAGGTTATACACATTAAATTATCGAGTTAGGTTTTTTTGATGAATTTTTAGGTAAAAATGTGGGTACACCGAACTTGCTTCCAGAAATACTAAGTGTGACCCCCTATAAAAGGCCACCACCTCTCTACCTTCTTCACACCTCTAAGACCACTTAAGTGCTGCCAAGATCTAACAAAATACCTTCCAAAAATTCCTAAATTTATCCTTTAGTCCTCCCTTTGGTAATAAATCCAACCAAGGAAACCCTTTGGGGAAAACCAAAAGGATTTACCCAAAGAAGAAGTAACATCTTTCTTCAAGCTCCTTTCCTTTATTTTCTTTCTCCACTAACTCAATTATTCTTATTCAATGAACAAATAATAGCCTCATTTCCCTAAATATATTGATATTTTTTATGTTTAGGGTTTTACCTACACTTACACACACTTCCATCAAATGGGTAATGAACTTATCATTCCTGTGTACAATGAACTGCCGCCTCACGAAACGATGTTTTTTGTTTTTACTTTACCACCTATCATGATTTGTAATTATGATGGAAACCCTATTTTTATATGATATATATGATTTATATGATGTATTCATACTTATTTAATTATTATATAATTCATACCTTCATTATTTCCATTTTTTAAATGCGATGATTTCGTTTGGGAAGTGTGGATTACCACCTCCTCAAAGTGATGTGATTCATTCAGACACTACATGGAATGTATTATGGATGGATTTATTTAACTTATAAGATATATTACATAATAATTCTAATTTAATGATACTATATATATATACATATATGTCATTTACTTTATTTCTTTCAATATTATAAAGAAAAATGGAAACAACATTCACGCGTGCGTACGACCTACCGTCTCCAAGAACGGTGTATTCCATTTCATATTTCTATATTCAATATATGATTATAAATAAATATATAATGAATATAAATGATATTTATATCATCGTTTACATTCTTAAAATAATGGTATAACTATGAGGATAAAAAAATATAGCAAATTAAGACACATGCGAAAAACAAAGTTGATATTACCCGAAACACACCCTTAACTTGGAATTGTTAATGAGCAAGTAATATAAAGTAATAATAAAACCATATATTGTATTATATATAATAATATGGTTCTTTAAAATATTTATAATAAAATTATATTTATTATAGAGGATGTTTTTATTACTACGAAGAGAGTCAAGATATAAGATAAGGGGATTTCTAGTCTCGCTTTTATTTATGTGAGATTTATATCATATTCACCACTCGTTTATTTTGTGTGGTGTATATAATTATCATGAATATATTCTATTATTATTATATTTAAATTTTTGGTAATTTAAATATCAATTTTAATATCTCCCTTTCAAGGGGTTTATGTTTCAAAACAAACAAAATCGCTAATGTAATTTTGTCTCAATTTTCCTTATTCGACACACATTCCATTTTAGGCACCAATATTTTTCCATGTAGTTTATATAATGCCTTTTAAATGTTATATAATGAATATAATTATTTTCATGATATTCTAATATTCATTTACTGTTATTCTTTTCATTGTATTATGATTTAAAGTTACCAAATTGGTAACAGTTTATAGCTAAAATATCACCATTTATCAAGATTGTTTATGATTATTCCCCTATTGATAAAATATTATGATACATATCTCAAAAATATCTCATGATTTTCCTTAACCTATTTTTATTAATGTTATATCCAAGTAATTGTACCATTTTTTCACTATTTGGTACATAAGATGATCAGGAAAGTGTTTTTAAGAAATTCCGACTTTACCTCTCTCTTCGGCAGGAAATATATGTTCCTTCAAAAACATGTTTTCTAAAAAAGTTTCCAAAAATATTATAATATTATCCTGTTATCATTAAACTAAATTATTACCCATGTTTTACCTTTTAAAACAAAAATGTTTTTAAAAAATAATATTCATTTCATTTTCCAGTTGAGGTACCTTTCTAAACTTTTTACAGTGCAAAAGGAATGTTCAGAATGTACGGATTTACCCACTATCATGAACTTTAATCCCTTGAATCTTATTTTACAAGATTAAAAAATTATTTTTTAAAGAAAATTTTCTCCTAATATTATGAAAATTCATTTTTAAGTGGTCTACATTGAAAAATTTTATCAAAAAAATTATGTCTAAAATGAATTTTAAAATATTTTCAAAACATCCTATATAAGTTTTCAAAATATTGTTTCCAAACAAAAAGATTTCAATAATTTCAATAATTATTTCTATTTTTTCTAATTATTTTTAAATAAAAAGGTTTCAGAAATTATTTCAATCCTTTTTTCTATGTTTTCAAAGTGTTTTCAAAGAAAAAATTTTCAAAAAAATTTCAATCCTTCTTTCTAAGTTTTTAGGTTTATTTTCAAAGAAATGGGTTTTCAAAATGTTTTAAGTTTGGAAAATAATTATTCAAAAAAGAAAGGATATTTTTCTCAAGATTTTTTTTTAAAAAAGACATTACAAAATTATTTTTCATCTAAGATGACATTCTTTTATGTTACTCATGACTTTATGGTAAATAATCTAAGGAATACCATTCATATTCTTTATTGAATGGTTTATGTATTAATAACATGATATTTATGACACAAGTTTCTCTCACATGGGTTATATTCTTTTGAAATCCTCTTATTTTCATGAGTTCTTCTTTGATGAAATGATTATAGAACCTATCTATTTTCTATAGGTTATGTTGTGATTAAATATTTTTTATACTCATTTCATTTAATGGGTTATGATGTGAGGTTTATGAAACCCATCTATTTTTATGGGTCATGATATGATGAGAGTTTTATTATCTTGTGGAATATGTATGAATGGTTTTATTATTTGATTGGTGGTACCTATATCTCCTTCAAATTAATTAGGTAAATATTTATATCACATGACCTAATAATGTGATTCAAGTCAACAGGCTTAATCCACTATGTAAAGATGGGGAAACCCAGTCCACTATGGGAAGATGAGGAAACTTGATCTATTATAAGGAAAGGACTACAACTAGTGATAGTGGTGTGTCTCTCCTAGTAGGTGTAGTTACCATGGAGATAGAAGATGGGAAAACATGATCCACTATGGGAAGATATGGAAACTTGATCTATTACGGGGGGAAGGGGAAACCCAATCCATTAAGAGAAAAGGATTGTGACTAGGGATGGTGGTGTATCTCCTCTAGTAGTTTTAGTTCCCATGAAGTGACCAGATAAGTTCTAGAAATGCTTCTTGACTTATATGGAATAATATTATATATTTATATGTATGCCAAAATTCCATGTTTTACTCCTCTATTATGCTTTCATGGATTATGCTCTTGATTTCATTATGATTCATGCCTTATGAAATGCTAATATTTATGACATGATTCATGTTTATGATATGCATGATATGATCTTATAATATTATGATCATGTTCTCATACCTTATGCTCATGTTTATGCAAACATATCTCCCATGTTTACCCCTACTAAGTATCTGAGATCATCCCTTTTTACGTTTCCTTCCATAGGTTATGAAGATATATTTTAGGTATGATATGTTTGAGAGGGGTTCTAGTCTTGTAGAATCTACTGGGAGATAATTTAGCTCGCTCATGTACCATTGTTTACATTTCTATGTTTCTAAAGGAACTAAACTAACTCAATATTTGGGCATCTATTTTTTTAATGTATTATGTATTCTGCAAAAATGATGTAATGTCTATGTATGTTAAGACCGAGTTGTTATAATTATTATCAAAGTAAAGATTTAATAAAACTTTGGAAACTAGGATGAGAGAACTTTAGTGATATTCCTAGGTATATTTCTAAGGATATGTCTTGGGATGTCAATAAGGATAAGTTTAAGGGTGAGTTAAAGTTTAGTAAAATGTCATCAAATTTTGGTAAAGAATAGAGTGAGTGATTTCTTAGAAATATATCCATGTTTGGATACAACAAGTGGGCTTGGTTCTGGAACAGATGTACCTAGGAGTAACAAATTTGAAAAGGTCTGTCAGGCCTGACTTGAGCGTAACCTAGTACATGACAATAGGCCTTACTACACACCTTATTTGACACTCCCAAGAGATATACTTTGGGAATTCACAAACTCTTCATGAACATTCATGAAGGGTTTAAAAATATGTTGGCTATGAATAACCTAGGATAAACATAAGGTGTCATAGATTAAGGAATGTTTCATAATTTATACATCTTATAAGTGTTTTTTCACGATTATGTGGTTCCCCACTATTATAATTGTTTCTTAATCAATGATTTCTAGTTTTATTCACCATCGAGAACTAGGAGGAACTAGATTAACATTGAATATGATGAACAATTTGCTGATGAGAAGAAAAATGGGATGGTCACTAGAGTGAAGGATGTTTTGATCATGTCTAGTCAGTTTTCACAGAACATGATTAACAACGTGTACCATAACCAACTCTTAGGCTCACCAAGGAAGAGAAGGAATGAGTTTTCTGATATTTAGGTTAATGGAAACCATGAAGGAAAGAATATGCAGTTCTGTTTGTGTCAATAATGTGGAAAGAATCACCTAAGTGAACGTCTTAGAGGAATAATAATATTTTTTCACTATGGAAAAGAAGGACACGAAGTAAATAACTACAAAGGAAATATGAAGGGTTCGGTTAATGAAATGGATAGGAATATTAGCCTCCCTAATACATCATAAAATTTTAAATGCTTTACGTGTGTAATGAATGGTCATTATTAAAAATGATGTCCCAAGTGAAAATCTCTTGAAGAGAATCAATAATGTGGTACGAGTAATGGTTATATAGTTGATGACGATGAGTCTCCAGATGAAATATGAAAGGAAATAGGTATTAAGTAATAGGATAAGGTATCCTTATTATGGATTATGTATTAAGTAGAATAATATAAGTTTTTATGAATTTATATTAAATAATTATGTTACATGAATTGATAAATATACAAGGACTTTCCATTTTATGTTTTTTGTGAAGGATTTACAAGACTATGTTAAATGTTTATGATGAATTGGAGAAGTGATTTAATGACATGGTGATATTTTTAAGGGAAGATAACCCTTAATATGTTCTTTATGTTAAGATAATGTTGTTTGGATAGAGATATTTTAGATATGAATAAGTAATTTGTGTAGTACTGATTACCTTGGAACTAATTAAGTACTTGTTGACAAGTGGTTTATGCTATCATTGATTAAGTTTAAAACATTTTTCAATTTAAGGAATATATCCAAATATCTTTTTAATAAGTAAGAATGAATTTTTTTAAGAGGATTTAAGGTAATTCAGGTTATTACCATGTTTCAAGAGAATATATGATGAGGGTATTCACATGTTTGGAATGTGACAACCAATATCTACTTTATGATATATGGTGGAACAATGTTTAGCTAATTTAATGGCCTTATTTCTAAAGTTTTGGATTTTTATATTGTATAAGGGTTATAAGTTAACCATTTATGGAATGTTTATGTTAAAATCCATATTAAGTTTGTGATATTAAAGTATTATCTCACCACATGAGGATTCATGTGTTTTGGATAACCTGCTCTAACAACTTTATGTTGATGGTAACTGAATAGAGATGGGATGACTTATCATTGATCTCATGATTTGTAAGTTCTTTAGGAATGAAAAACTCACCTTCCTTTTTTGGAGAAGGGGGTGAAGTGGAAATTGGTTAATATACAACAAAGTGTGAGATTATGCTTATGAGAGGGAATAAAATCAAGTAAGTATAACTTCTCATGAAAATTTATCAACTCCAGGGAAAGAATCTTGAAACTAAAAAGGTTATCCAAGTACCTTCTTTTTTGATGAATCAACTGGTCCCTTAGATAATTGAATATTTATGGCATTGTGATTGTTAACTTTCTCCTAACCATGTTCTCTATCAGTCTCATCCAGAACTTAATAGTAATATTTCCCTTCCATACCCATGATTTCACATTCTATATATGTTCTTCTATGTGGAAACCCAGCTATGAGTTACTATGGGTAACCGTTATGGTTCCAACATTCATTTTTAAAGAAAATTTTAGTTCTCATTTTTACGATGTGGGTTTCTATTAAAGGAACTTAAAAGTATTAAACCATTTATAAACTAGATTAATTTTTAGAGAAAAAATCTTTTTAAGGGATGTAGAATGTAACACCCTGAGTTTTTGGGAAATATTTTTTTTCAAATTAATTTAATCTTTTTGATATATTTCATTTAACACAAAAAAGAATATACATTGTGTTATATGAAAGAAAAAAATTATTCTTGATTTTTATGCTACACCATGTTAATCATTTATTACATGATACACTAAAATAAGTTTGTGCTACATGCAACACTCACTTATCTTGCGTTAAACACAACACTGAGTTTCTATGAAACAATATTTTTTATAATTAATTAAATGAGACAGTTATAACATAGCCATTAAAAATAATAATATTAATATTAATAAACAATTTTTAAATATTATTTATAATGATTTTATATAAATAAAACATAATTATGATAAAACATATAATTTTTGGTAAAGTCTTTATATGTTTAGAAATACTATTTTTTTCAAAAGAACTGGTTTTTATGTGCTTATGTGAACAATAATAAATTTAATTTTAGATGATTTTAGAAATTTAATTTTATAAAATAAACATAATTTTTGAATTCATAATTTCAAAATTATCTTATGGTGAACTTTTTTATTTTTCTGAGAAACTTCATTTTTGGGTAAATAGTGAAAAATATTGAATTTTAATTCAAAACGGTTATTCTTCTTATTTATTTATATAGTGAAATTAAATTTTAAGTTGGTTATAAAGTCAAAGTATATAAAATTATGAATCAATTAATCAAATTTAGTCCATTGGAATCATTTTTATATTGAATTTAGATATAAAATCTTAATGAACTTTTGAACATTCTCACTTTAAAAACCTGTTTTCTCACCACATCTATGAGGTTAGTATTAAACTTAATTTCCCAATACGAAGAATTTAATTTTAAAAATTGGATATACATGGTTTTAATAAGTATAATATTTATATTCTTATAATATCAACATAATTTTTGACCAAAAATATTAGTGAAAATGATTAAAATTAATTACAGTGGTTAAGGTAAAATTAATCTTAACAAGGGACTTAACTTTAACTTAAGGGAAAAAATGACCAAGAAACTTGTAAAACACACATTTTTAGACATATTTCGGCCATAAAACTTACATTATTGAGTTAGGTTGTTTTTTAATTACTTTTTTAGGTAAAAATGTGGGTCCACCTAACTTGTTTTCTAAAATGCCAAGTGTGTCCCCTCTCTCCCCTATAAACAACCACCACATATCCCCATTCTTCATACCTCTCAAACCACTTAATTTAATCAAATATATTCTTAATTAACTTTAAAAAATCCCTCCATTACTCCTTTAATCCTCCCTTTGGGTATAAATCCAACCAAGGAATCCCTTTGGTGCAAACCAAAAGGAGTTACGCAAAGAAGAGGTAACATCCTTCCTCAAGCTTCTTTCCTTTATTTTCTTTCTTCACTACCCCAATTATTCTTAATACATGAATACATAATAGCCTCAGTATACAAAATATACTAATATGTTTTTATTATGAGGCTTATAACTAAATTTATACATAGTTCCATCTAATGGGTAACTAACTTACCTTTGTTGTGTACGCCGAACTACCGCCTCACGAAACGATGTTGTTCATTTTTCCTTTACCACCTCTCATGGTTGGGAATTATGATGTTAAATATATTTTTATATGATATATATGATTTATTTATTATTCTATAATTATTATATAACATATACCTTCCTTCCTTCCATTTTTTTTAAATATAATAATTTTGTTTGGGAAAGTGTGGACTACCACCTCCTCAAAGCGATGTGATTTATTCACGCACTACATGGAATATATTAAGGATGTGTTTAGTGAAATTATATGAAATAATAATTATAATTTAATGATACTATATATATATACATATATGTCATTTACTTTCTTTCTTTCAATATTACAAAGAAAAACAGAAACAACGTTTATGTGAACAATTGGACTACCGTCTCCGTGAATAGTGTAATCAATTTCATATTTTTATATTCTATATATTATTATAAATACATATATACTGAATATAAATGATATTTATATCATTTTTTACATTATTTAAATCATTATATAAGAATTAGGATAAAAAATAAAACAAATTAAGACACATGTGAAAAACAAAGTGGATATTACCCGAGACAAAACCTTAACATGAAATTATTAATGAGTTGGTAATATAAAGTCATAATAACACCATATATGTTATTAGATATAAGAATATATATATTTAAAATATTTATAACAAACTTATGTTTATTATACATGAGGTTTGTATGAGTAAAAAGAGAGTCAATACATAAGGTAAGGGTATTTTTAGTCTCACTTTTATTTCTATGAGATTTATATATTATTCACCACTCATTTATTTTATATGGTGTATATAATGAACATGAATATATTATATTATTATTATTATTAAATTTATGGGTATTTAAATATCCATTTTAATATCTATCTTTCATGTAGTTAATGTTTCAAAATTTACCTAATAGGTAAAGTAATTTTGTCTCAATTTGCCTTCTTTGAGACACATGCCCTCTTATGAACCTATATTTTTACATGAGGTGTATATACTACCTTTTACATGTTATATCAATAATATACTTATTTTCATGATATTTTAATCTTTATTTATTGTTATTATTTCCATTGTATTATTATTCAAAGTTACCAAATTGGTAACGGTTTATAGCTACAATCTCACCATTTATCGAGATTATTTATGATTACGCTTCCATTAATGATATATTTTGATCCATATCTAAATAAATATCATGATTTTTCTTAAAATCTATTTATTCATGTAATATCCAAGTAATGGTACCATTTTTTCACTCTTTCATGCATAATATTATCAAGAAAGTGTTTTTAAAAAAGTTTGACTTTACCTCTCTCTTTGGTCAGAAATCTGTGTCCCTTTAAAATCATGTTTTCTAAAAAAACTTTCCCAAAATATTCTAATATTATAATATAATCATTAAGATAAATTTTTAACCATGTTTTTATTTTTTAATCAAAATGGTTTTTAAAAATTAATTTTATTTTTATTTTCCAATTGAGGCACTTTTCTAAACATTTTAAAGTACAAAAGGAATGTTCAGTATGTACGGATTTACCATCCTTCATGACCATTATTACCTTGAAGATTATTTTACAAGATTAAAAAGTTATTTTTTAAGTAAAATTTTTTTCCTAAAATTTTGAAAATTCATTATTTTAAAGCATTTTTCAATGAAAAAGTTTTTCAAAAACGTTTTATGTTTGAAAAGTGTTTTAAATGATTTCAATTTTTTTTTCAAATGAAATGATTTAAATGATTTCAAGACTTCATTCTATGTTTCAAAATTATTTTCAAAGAAAAATGTTTTCAAAATAATTTCAATCCTTATTTCTATGGTTTTAAATTGTTTTCAAATAAATGGTTTTCAAAATGTTGTCAAGCCTTATTTATATGTTTTCATGTTTATTTTCAAATAAAAGGGTTTTCAAAATGTTTTGTTTTTGGACAAACATTTTTTAAATAAGAAAGGATATTTTCCTTAAGAAATGTTTTTTAAAAGTTATTTAAAAATTATTTTACATCTAAGATAACATTTGTGGATGATACTCATGCCTTTATTGGAAATGATCCAAGGAATACCATTCAAATTATTTCTTTAATGGTTTATGTCTTAATAGCATGATGTTTATGACATTTATTTCTCACCCACATGCCACATGCTTTTGAAACTCCCCTATTTTAATGGGTTATTCTTTGATTAAATGATTATAGAACCTATCTCTTTTCTATATTTTATGGTGTGATGAAATTTTTATGATACCCATTTCATTTCATGGGTTATGATATGAGGTTTATGAACCCCATCTATTTTTATGGGTCATGATATGATAAAAGTTTTATTATCTTCTAGAAAATGTTTGAATGGTTTTATTATGTGATAGGTGGGACCTATACCACCCTATAATGCATTGAGTAAAGATTTATATCTCATGAGATAATGATGAGATTTATTTCATCGGGCTTAATCAAATATGGGAATATGGGGAAACCTTCTCCATTATGGGAAGATGGGGAAACCCAGTCCCTAACAAGGAAAAGAATCTGACTGGGGATGGTGTTGTGTCCCATTTAGTAGGTGTAGTTTCCATTAATATGGAATATGGGGAAACCTGATCCACTATAGGAAGATGGGGAAACCCGATCCACTATGAGAATATGTGGAAACCCGATCCCTTGTAAGGAAATGATTGCGAGTGGGGATGGTTGTGTTTCCTGCCTATTAGGTGTAGTCCCCATTAAGTGTCCTGATAAGTTCTAGAAATGTGTCTTGACTTATATGGAATGATATTGAATATTTATTTGTGTGAAACAATTCCATGTCTTACTTATATGTTATGATTTCATGTCTTATGCTCTTTATTTCATTATGATTCATGCCTTATGAACTGCTAACCCTTATTTCACGATTTATGTTTATGATATACAGGGTGTGATCTTCTAATGTTATGATCACATTATCATACCCTTATTCTCATGTTTATGATTACATATCCCCCTTATTTACCCTTAATGAGCATCTAATACCACCCCTTTTTATGTTTCCTTTCCCATGTTATGAAGATATATTTTAGGTATGATATGTCTAAGAGGGTTTCTAGACTTGAAGAATCTAATGGGAGAAAATGTAGCTTACTCATGTACTGACGTTTACATTTCCATTTTTCCAAAGGCACTAAACTAACACAGTCTTTGGGCGTCTACTTTTGTAATGCATTAATTATTCTTTAAAAATGATGTAATATTTATGTACATTAAGATTGGGTTTTTATACAAATTATAGGTTATAATGATGTAAATATATATTATTTCAACTATAATTTCCACATGACCATATGTTTTGAATCCAATGGTGAGGGATATTGAGATTTGATAAAATAATGGGAAACTAATAAAATAAAATTTATTATGGAACATTTTAGTAATCAAGATAAAGTAAAAAAACATAATTTTATTTTATTATAGAATATGGAAATTAATATAGCATTAAAATTATACTAATTATTGATATTAGAGAAAGATAATTTCTCCAATAGTATGAATTTCCAATAGTGGTACAAGCACATGCACATCATTTTATGCCAAGAGAAGAAATTATATGTGTTAGAGTCCCATGTTTTAGAGAAATATCTATTCAAGGAGGTCATTGAAGAGGAAAGATTTATCTTTTGGAAACATATAGAGGTTTAATTGGATATCTTGTGCCTCATGTCGTCATCCATGTATAGTGGTATCTAAAAGATTCATGAAAAAATAAATGTGTTCATGACATTGTCATATATCCATGATCTCTATCTAGAGAAAGATACACATGATAGGTATGAGTTCTTTGAGGTATTTTTAATATGACATCTTGGAGAAAGATAACCCAAAAAACCTTATATAGTTAAGATGATTATCTATACTGATGATTTGTACATCTCTGGTTTTAAGTTACCCAATGAGTTATTTATTAACCTTATGCTTTCCTCAAAACTTGAGAGATTTTTTTTGTGAAATATAATATAAAAAATATTAGGAAGTCACTCTTAAAACTCTGTACTCTAGTCCACCATGTGGATAAGGATAAGAGGATAAAAAAACTAAAGTATTTATGGTAAATAAGAGGAACGGAAAGGAAAATTTCCTTAAGACTAACACTAAGTCTAAGTATTTTTCACACCACCTAACCAAGAGAAGTAATATCCATAGGTGAGATAAGGAATAAGATGTATAATTTCATGCATGTGGAAAGAAGATCCACTGAAAAAAGAATTTCACCTTAGCAAAGATGTACAAGGAATCTTTTAGGTGTTTTCATTATCAAATGTAACCTTCCCATTTCTTCTATTTTGGTATTATATACAATGTGTGGTGTGTATATTTTCATATAAATATAATAACTGATTATATTCTAGAATTTTGGAAGAGGTGAGGTCGAACTACAAGTTGATAATAGATTAATACTGGATATACTAGATATTGAAGATTCCCACCATACTTTTCCAACAATAATGATTAAATTTTTGAAGAATTGTTACTATGTTTCTAGTTTTACCAAGAAAATTATATTCATATCTATCTTAGACATGTATAGATTTATATTCATCTTTTGGAATAAAATATTATACTTTTATAAATATATAATTTTATAGTATGGCTCATATTAATAATGGCCTTTATATAATAGAATATGAAAACAAAGTGTTGGAAATAGATAATGAATCAAGTTCACATTAATCATCTCAAACCCATTTTTGGAATCACTAGCTTGGTCATGTAAATGAAAATTTACTGAAAAATATATATCAAGAAGGGTATTTATATTATTTTGAAATAAAACCACTTGATTTGTGTCATACTTTCTTTAAAGAAAAAATTACAAAACCTCTGTTTAGAGGAAAGGGTGAAGGGATCATATAGATTCTTCAATTAGTTCACATAGAAATGTGTAAAGATTTTCCAATTAAATATATGGATAAATAACCTTAATTAATTACTTTTACCGATGATTTTAGTATATATGGATATGTCTACTTAATGAGGTATAACTATGATTCCTTAGAGAAATTAAAGGAATACAATAATAAAGTAGAGAATCATCTTGTTAAGAAGATAAAGAAATTCTGTTTAGACTATGGTATGTAATATATTAACTAAGTGTTTGTCGAATATCTAATGGATTTTTGGATTCTATATCAACTCACTCCCCCGTATACACCATAATGGAATGGTGTTAGTGAAATTAGGAACCACACACTGTTGGACATTGTGTGGTCAATGATGAGTCATGTGGATATTCAATTTTCCTTTTCAGGATATGCATTATAAACAATAGTATATTCTCTATATCACATGACAATAAAAGAAAAAAATAGTATTCTATATGATATTTTTGATGATAATAATCCTATTTTGTCTCATATATGAGTTTGGGAATGTGAAACATTTTTTAAAGATATCTCTATAAAAAAACTTTCACCATGAGAAACTAAGTTTGTATTTATAGGATATCCTAAGAAAAATAAAGAATATTATCTATTAAACCCCTCAAAAAATAGGATTGTTATTAAAAGGAATCTCACCTTTCTTGATAGGAATCACAAATTTGAAATAGATAATTGTAGAAATATCAACCTTGATAAAGTTGATGTTTAAGATATGAAAGAGTTGGAATATAAATAAATTCCACAAGGCCCCATGCAAGTGGTTTTTCTAGAGACACAAGTATAATATAAGAGAACCATTGATATTAAAGAACTACAGATATATGGTTTTCTAGTCACCAAGTATGGTGACTCATTATTAGTTTAAAATGAACAACCTTTTCCCAATGAGGTGGTAGTATGTAGCTCATAAGTTATAATATACAAAAAAAAGATATGAATTCTGAGATGGATCCCATATTCAAAAACAACATCAAGGTTTTGGTAGATCCTACATTAGATACATATCATATTGGGTATAAATGGGTATTTAAGAAGAAACTAGACATTAAAGGTAAATTTGGTACTTATAAAGCATGACTGGTTGTTAAAGGGTGTGAGTAATGTGAAGGAATAGACTATGATGAAACCTTTTCACCTGTCACTATGTTGGAATCTATAAGAATTATTATTTTCATAGATTTCATCACCATGATTATGAAATTTGGAAAATGGATTCAAAAATATATTTTTTAATGGGAACCTTATGGAATATGTTTATATGACACTTCCAGAAGGGTTTGTGACACCAAAAGATGTCAATAAGGTTTTCAAGATACAGTGATCCATTTATGGATCGAAGTAAGCATCTAGATCATGGAACATTTTATTTGATAAATCCATAAGGAAATTTTTTTACATAAAGAATTAATATGATCCCCATGTCTACAAGTGGTTTATTGGAAGTGTATTTCTTCCCTGGTAATATATGTTGATGATATATTATTGATGGGAAATAATATACCGGACTTATAGTCAACTATGACATGGTTAAACAACTAATCTCTGTGAAAGACTTAGGTGAAGTGGCATAGATTATAGATATCATGATCATTTATTATAAATTCAAGACACTTCTTGGACTAAGTTATGGTACACATATCGACAAAGTAATAAATAGATTTAGTAAGGAAAAATCCAATAGAGGATTGTTACTAGTGTCACATGAAATAAATCTCTCCAAGAAAATGTATCCTTAGATATAAGAGGGGAGATAAAGAGTGAGAAAGAGTGTTATTATAATACCAAATTATTATGTGATAGGTTCCATCATTTATTCCATGATATGTACTTGGATTTATATTTCCTACACATTGATAATGGTACATAGATATCAAGAAAACCCATAAGACTAGCATTGGACTATTGTGAAGACTATCCTAAAGTATTTGAGGTATAGAATATGTTCATGGTATATGGAGGATATATGAATATAGTCATCAGGAGATATATAGATTCTAGTTTTTAGTTGTAATAATCTATCCCCTACCTAGGTACATCTCACTTATAATTTTTAGTTAGGATATCTAAATTCTGTAACTGAGCATTGTTCCAAGCTTAAAAGGGTGCCTCATAGGTGATCAAGGGTCTTGGAGGGGTGGATTGCTGAAGGATAGTTGTAGAAATAAAAAAAGGCACTATTGAAATGTCACCAGATAGATATTGATTGGGGAAACATATCAGTAAGGCTACGAAAATGCCTCGGTTAGATGATGGGGTTTCAACGTCTAACGAATGGTTCCCTTTGGGGAATTTAAGTGGCAGAATCCAAATAATTTCATCCTCTAACCTCTTTTATGTTTTATAAACATCCATTTAAACCCTAATCTTTTTATGATGAACTTAAAGGATCCTATAGGTATTTATTATATTCTCTAGCATTTTCTTTCAATCCTTCAATCTATTATTCAATATAAAGGTCCTTTTTTCATGATTATTTCCTGAAATTGATGGATTACTCTTGATTTCTTCCTATTTTTACTTCTTATTACCTTGAATGGATGTTTCTAATATTTTCATTAGTGAATTTTTTATTGTGCATGGTTTAAAAACTTGATTAGTTTGATTTACCTCATCTTCACTTGAGGTGGGTGGTCTTTTTATATCTCCTAGAGCCTTACTTTATCTTCTAGTGTATTCATGTTATGTGAAGAAATTGGTGTATTTTTTCATGACCAAATTTATATTTATAACCTAATTATATCTCTAGATTTCTTACATGGACTGTATGTGAGTCCCTCTAGATCCAGTGGTGGTGTAAACCTAGACCTCAGGCCTCTCAAGGGGTATGCAGATTATTAGAGTATTATTGTGAACCCTAGTTTGGAACTTCTAAAGAACATGATGAACCATCGTGTTACTTTTTTTACATGCTGATTAATATTAAAAGGGTAAATGAACATATTATTTAACAATGATCTAAATTGGTTAATGAATCACTTGTTAATATGAATTTTTTATATGTGATACATGGTTACATAATTCTTGAGGGATAGATTCATGGTTTTTTTATTCCTGAGGGTGATATGAATGGTTAATTGATTCCTGAGGGTTATATGCATGGTTTCTTGATGCCTAAGAAAAATATATAGGGTTAATTTCTTATTGAGGGAGAGATGCATGGTTTCTTGGTGCCTGAGGGTGAGGTTCATGATTACGTGATTTCTCAGGGTTAGATTCTTGGTTTCTTGTTGCCTGAGGGCATGGTGCATTGTTATGTGATGCCTGAGGGTGAGATTCTTGGTTCCATTATGCGTAAGGGTGAGATTCATGGTTATGAGTTATGATTAATGGAAATATTGGGGGAAGGAAAAGTCACTTCTTCCCAATTATTTTCACAGGGGTGCAAGGAAAGAGACATATGATAATGGCTGGAGTAGGTATGGTTGAGATGGGCAATCCCCTTGGAACCCAAGGTTGAAACTCTTAGTTTATATATTTTTTCTATTCAAAATTTCTTTTTTTACACTAATTTTCATCATCTTCCATATATCTACATGCAATATTAATCATACCAGATAGGCTTTAGACATATTGGGGTGGACTACTAATTTGAACTCATACTCTACATGGATCACCATTGGGTACCTATGAAAACTTCATATATTCATTTAAGGATAGGGGAAAGGGATGTATGGTTGATGGTTGATATGGGTTAATAGGGAAGGAGAAGGGGATTCCATATTGGGATTTACCTTGGGACCCGTTACTGACATTGCATGAGTTTAATTTTGGGCTTTAATTTGGGTGTTGGGAATAACACGTTACAAATTTAAAATGAAAATACAAGTATTACTATATTTTCTTGTTTGGTATTTTTTGGTTATAATCTAATTTTGATATATTTTATTTGTCTATCTATGTTTTTTTTATGATATGATACTTTGTAATAAAGGGAATAGTCTCCCCAAAATACTTATTAAACCCTCACTGATAGTCGACAACATCCTGTGTATGGGGAGGAATGCCTGAACTGAGTTAGGGATATTAAAAATTGGTATTAGAAGGATCTTTTTTCTTTACTTTACTATTTGGGTAAGGTATAAATGAGAATAAGAGGTGTCAAATCTTGGTAATGAGCTCATTCCGGGGAGTAGCTAACCCACATGTAGAGAAGAACTCAAGTTACCCGGTATGGGGATTGCTGTTTAGGCATGTTCGTTGTTATTATTGGTTTGATTTCACCTTAAGTGAAGTATATGTTGTTTAAGATCTATTTTTGTAAAAAAAATTGAGGTCTAATATTGAATGATAAGGGGATATGCATGCATCATGATAATCTTGTATAAGAGGATGTCATTTTCACTATCATGTTAGGAACTCATTCACATGAATATGAAAATATTCATGTTTAGTTTATTTATATTTAAATCATTACCAGTGATACCTAGTTAATAAATAGTTTTTTTTCTATTTTTATACATGATTCTTTATTTATTTCTCTTTTTTATTATTCTATGGCCTGAGGTGTGTGTTACCGTTTGATATGTATGCCTCCACATCATGTTCTAGTAGAGATATAAGAGGGTGTTGATGACTACACACCACACATGGTGCGAAAAAATCCTCTAGAGGATTGGAGGAACATTATAGATGATCATTTATAAGATAATTTCTTATGGTTGATGTGGTCCATGGAGAGGGATGTTCCATGAGGGCACCTGAACATGTCATACCTCATAAGGGAGTTCCAAATTTAGCATATCCTAATATTCATAGGGGAGGGTATCCCCTAGGTATTATAATTTTAGATTGAGTCTATCCAAATGATCTTCAATCATCTGGAGACCCCCGTAGAGAGGAGGGTGAATCTTATGGTGTACATGTTGTAGGGACCACCCAATAACTATTGGGAAATCTTGGTTCATGCCAATTAGTATGGGGGATGATTTATGAGAATCTAAAAATGAGGTTCTTAGACTATTTTTACTTGGAGACTTTGCAGGAGGAGAGATCTCAGGGTTACATGCACTTGAATCAAGGGAACATGAAAGTGATTGATTATGCCAGTCACTTCACGGACCTACATTATTTCACTATGACATTGGATGGAGATGAGGTAGTTAGGGAAAATCTATTTTAGAAGGTCTTGGATATGATATAAACTCTCAGGTGGATGTATTTTGGCCAACCAAATTCTTGGACATCATGAATCAAACTCTCATTTCTAAAGGGAATATAAGGGAGACCCTGAGTGGCAGAAAAATAGATTCAGATGGGTGGTTTGGTAACACTTCCTTTGGTAGAAGAAAAAATCATTTTGAGCAATACAATTAAGACAATAGTGGGTAGAGCAGTCAGGGTAGTCGTTCATTCTTTCCAAGTTGTGACCTAGTGCACTGTTTATATTGTGGTGATCCCAATCATAATATAAATTAGTTACCACAAACATAGGTAGAGTTTCCTAAATATATAATGATGGGGAACCTAAATAGGTTCTTTAGGAACACTCAATAGGTATTTAATTATGAGGGAGAAAGATAAAATATAGATTCAATAAAGTAGTCCACTATTTAGTAGTATATGAGTAGCTGGAGATACATTGGATAGTATGAGGCAAATGATAGGGTAACCCAAAAAAGGGATGGTGGTACTTCAAGGGGGAATACTATAAGGAGATTATGTAGTATCTTGGGGTATATGCATGGGTCAAATTTATGTGGTCTAATATGCATCTACTAGTTTGGATATGGGACCTTCCACTATTTGAGATATTATTTTAGTAGCATATACCCTCTCATGTGCTCTATTTGATATAAGGGCATTGAATTATTTCATATCTACTCAATTTTTCATGGATTGGGTTTGTCCATGATGTATTTTTCTAGAGTTATGTCTATCAATACACCATTGGGGGTGTGGTTAGAGGGTATTTGATTCTGTAAGGAGGGTTCTCTTTAGATTAGTGTCAACCATTTCTTTTGGGATCAGTTTATGCTTGAGATAGTATGATTCAACCTAATATTAGGGATATACTGGATGGTTCAATATCATTATTATATCGATTAATACAACAAGTATGCGTCCTTATCATCATCTGAGGGTATATGTTATATCCAATATGGTGAATTGGATATCCCATCAAGTCAAGAAGTTTTAGCATATCTTAGACTATATGGGATTACAGATTAGGTATCTAGCCTTATGTTAGATGATAGAGGAGCATAGTAGGGATTATTCCCTCCAGTAATAGACCAGTATCAGGATTTCTATCCTAGAATTTTTTTTGTCTTGTCGCTAGAATTTTAGATCAAGTTTACTATCGAGTTGGCCCTAGCATCTCATCATGTTTCAATTCTTCCATATAGGACATAACTAATAGATATTAGAGAGTGGAAAGACCAATTAGAGGATCAAGAGAGAGGTGGACTTATCTATCCTATTAAATAACCTTGGGGATCTTCTATACTCTTCTCCAAGTAAGCATAAAGGATTGTGTGTCTATGGATTGATAACCGAAAGCAGAAACAGATGATAGTCAAGAACAAGTATCCTCTTCTACACATCAATGATCTCTTTGATCACCATAGAGGTGTTCATGTATTCTTAAAAATTTCTTTGAGATCAGGGTACAATCAGTGAGGGTGAGGTTTTATGACATACCTCATATTTTCATCCAAAGTAGATATGGTATGTATGAATTTTTGGTGATTCTATTCTGATTGACGAATGCGTTGATAGTGTTCATGGAATTGATCAATTTCATTTTCCACCCATACTTAGACTAGTTCGTGGTTTTTGTTTAGTGAATATATATTGAAATACCCTAATACCAAATAGGATCATGAGAAACATCTAGATATTGTCTTGGGTACACAAAGAGAGAATCTACTTTACGTTAAAATCTCAAAGTGTTACTTATGGATATATTAGGTACACTTTTTTGGCCATATTATATCAGAGGTGGGAATGTCTATTGGTTTAGAGAAGGTTACTACAGTGGATTATTGGGAGTTTCCTAAGAACATTTTCAATATTTGGATATTTCTTCGTCTAGATAGATATTAACAAAGATTTAGTTATGATTTCTATCAAATTGCAGCATTGATGGCTAGTCAGACCAAGAAGGGAGTACAATGTTAATGGATCGATGGTTGTGAGAAAGGTTTCCAAGAGATAAAGAGTATGATAAAATCAACACCAATCATAACCTTACCAAAACTAGGAAAGGATTATACATTTTACTATGATGCCTCTAGAATTGGGCCGTAGTAGTTTTTATGTATGATGGATTTTCGGTCACCTACAGATCCGGGTAGTTGAGACTACATGAAAAGAATTGTCCCACCCATGATTTAGAGTTGGATTCTTTTGATTTTACTCTAAGATATTGATGGAATTACTTAATGTTATAGAGGTTAATGGTGTATAAATATCATCAGAGTAAGAAGTACACCTTCTTAAAAATGGGTTTGAAACTTCAACAGAGGATGTGGGTGGAGTACATGTAGTATTTTGAATTCAAGTTGGCATACATGCCTGAAAATGTCAATATCATTGTCAATACCTTAACCATAAGGGTAAAAAATCATGTAGTGTGGAGTCCAATGATGAATGGTGCTTGGCAAAACTCTTTTTTAAAATGCATTTCAATGTCTAGAAGCACCATGGAAGATTTTCTCTAACCTCCACCTCAATTTTTTCCTCTATTTTAAACAATATTAATAGGAGGTGGATAGAAGATATTTTTTTCCACTTAGTGAGAAAGTAAATGGTGGGGAACCACTATTTGGTTAGACCATTGATAAAGATATACTTATTCAAATTTATGGGTGCGTCTTGGTTTCTATTGATATACATGAATATCTTATGAGCGAATTTCATACTTTTAGGTGGGAGGTGCATCCAAGTTTGAAAAATATGTATCAAGATCCCAATATGTAGTATTGGTGGTCCAGTATGAAGATGGAGATAGTAGGATTTGTGACCTAATTCCTCACCTATTAGTATGTGAAGGTGAAACATCATAATCCTATAGGTTTCTTATATAATTTACCCATTTATGAGTGGAAATGGTTTGATTTTTACATAGACTTAATTATGGGTTTACCCAAGACACCCTAGAAGAATGGTGTAGTATGGGTGATCATGGACTGACTGACAAAAGTAACCCATTTTTTCTATATGGGGGAATTTTTTAATTTATGACCAAGGTTTACTTTATGTGTAGAAGATAGTGTAGATACATGGTGTTCTATAGAGTATAGTCTTGGATTGAGATCTCCATTTTCATCATGCTTCTGGAAGGGGTTATAGATTATGTTGGGTTCTTAGGTATTACTGAGTATATCCTACCACACTCTACAGGTAGGAAATCCAAGTGGACAATTCAAATCCTAGAATACATATTGACATACTATGTCTTGGAATTTTGTGTTACATGAGAGAAAAATATATAACTTGTGGAGTTATCTTACAAAAATAGTTACCATCCATTGATCCAGATAGCTCCTTTTGATGCCTTACATGGTTGGTCGTGTTGTTTTCCCATGTTTTGATTAGAGGTACGAAGATTAGATCTCATTGGACTGAGTATTGTGCAAGATATGTATTAAAACGTTTAGTTGATATTTAAGTGGTTTATTACCACTTAGAGAAGTCATAAATATTATGCACATCTCAAGTAGTGACCTCTATAATTTGAGGTGGGTGATTAGGTCTTCCTGCGAGTTTCAATGTGTCTAGGATAGCATCATATCCAAATGAAGGTAAATTTAGTACCCAGGTATGTTAGTCTGTTTGAGATAATGGAGAGGATTATACTAGTGACCTACCTATTGGATCTTCTATAGTGTTATAGTGTGATGAATGATGTATTTCATGTGTCGTAGCTTCAGAGATATCACCCTGATCCTTCTCATGTTATAGACATCGATGATGTTAATCTTAACACTAATGCACCCTTTGAGAAGCATCTAATATATACCATAGACCATAGTGAGATTATTCTATAAGGAAATACTATTCACCTAGTGTGAGTACAGTGGCAGCATGGGTGTGATTGGGAGTAGATGTAGGAGATTGAATCAGATATTTGGCTTAAGTTTCCATATTTTTTCACTGATACCTCTCGGTGATGCATGGGAGCATAGATCAAGGATGAGATGTTATAAGGTGGGGAGGTTGTAAGACCCCATCCCTTATCCAGGTACTTATTGCTTTTAATTTTCAGTAGGGATGTCTAAATTATCTAAATGATCATTATAAAAAGTAGCATAGGAACCACTGAAGTTCCATCCATTAGCCTATGGATGGGGAAGTATCCTATTAAGTCTATACGAACACCCCTTCTCCTCGGTGCTTTAACACCGACCAGTCGTTGGGTTCACAATAGTTAGATGATGTTTCCCTTCAAGAAATTTTAGTGGGAGAAGCCCTTTAATTTCATCCTATGTCCTATTTTATGTTTCATAACCCTCACTTTTAACCCTAATTCAATTTTTGATGAACTTTCAGGGTTATTTAGTGATTCTTGGATTCTATAACATTATCATTTGATCATTCGATCTGTTATTTGATCCAGGGGTCCTATTTTAGTCTTCTAATGTATTTATGATATGAAAAGGCATTGATGTTATATTTTCTTGAACTATTTTATCTTAAGACCCAGCTTAGAGCCCTATATTTCTTCCCTATACTCTCTACCGATCCTTATGGATCTGGTAGTGATGTGAACATGGACTGTGGGCCTCTGGCAAGGTGTGTAGATTATTGGAGTATGATTTTCAACCACGGTTTAGTGACTCTATAGAACTTGATCAAAAAACATGTTACCTGTTTAACCATAATGATTAAGATTTAAAAGGGAAAATGAACATGTTATTTATCAATGATCTAAACTAATTAATGATTTACTTTTTAATATGAATTTTTTATATGAGATGAATGGTTACGTGATGCATGAGAGAGAGATGCATTATTTCTTGATGACTGAAGGCAAGATGCAAGGTTACTTGATTCCTAAGGTTGATACACATGGTTTATTGATGCCTAAGAGTGAGATTCATTTTTACTTTATTCTTGAGGGTGATACATGTGGTTTCATGGTTCCAGAGGGTGAGGTGCATGATAATGTGATGTCCAAGGGTGGTATTCTTGGATTCTTGATGCCTAAGGTTGAGATGAATGGTTACATGATTCTTAAGGGTTAGATTCTTGGTTTCTTGGTTCCTAAGGGTGAGATACATGGTTACATGTGATTCTTGAGTGAAATATCAGGGGGAGGACATGGTGGTTCCTCCTAGTTATTTTCATAATGGTGAAGGGATAGAGATATCCGATACTGGCTGGAGTAGGTATGGTTGACCTAAGTGATCCCCATAAAACCTAAGGTTGAAACTCACAGTTTATGTATTTTTTCCTATAAAGGTTATTTTGATATTGTAATTACCTTTGGCTTCCACATATTTTCATGCACTATTACTCAGACTGGACATGCTTTAGACACCATTGGTAGTATCCAACTGAGTTATACTTAAACCCAATGTGGGCCACCATTGGATACCTATGTGGACATCATGGATGTAGGTCAAGACAAGGTCAAGGGGTTGATGATAAATGGTTGATCTAGGTTTTAATGGTAGGGGAATGGGAGTCGGGATTGGGTTTCACCTTGGTACCAATTTATAACACCCCAAAACCTACACCCCTAGATCTGGTGCTAAAAACATAATATTTACATTTCTATATTTGATACCGATAAATGTTACCCACTTTTAGTCATCCAAAACATACAACATAAAATATAAATATTGTATCAATTACATAACCAATGACCTTTTAGGTTTAGAGTTTAATAAAATTTGAAAAAAGTCTTATATAACAACACCCATGCCTTTAAGTGATCATTTTTTCTACTATACCCAGCTTCTATTACTCCACACTTACTCTTTAACATCTTCCATAATATCTTTTACACATTTATCTTTTTGATACATAATTTATTTAAATTTATTCTTTAAAGCCTAGGGAAATGGAAAACATGAGAAGGGTGAGCTCAAACACTCAGTAAGGGTAAATGCAAGGATTAACAATTGAATTTCATCAATAAACCTAAGATGTTCATAAAGGTATGATGATATAATCAAAGTTAATGAGAATAAAATAATAAAATTCATTCGCATAAAATCTAGAAAAAAAATCATGATACATGGTATAAATCTTTAACATAATACAAGATCCATATAAGTTGACAATCATGATCCATGTGAAAGTAGTCCTTGAGTAAAGGATCCATTAGATTTCATAGAAATCATAAATAAAACTTGATGGTATCTTGGAACATAACTATCATATCACTCTAAAAATCACTCTTAGAAATGTAATAACATACTGATCACGCTGTCGAGCGCGTCAAATTAGTTGTTTAATTTTGACTAGAATTTCTGCAGTATAGCAGCAACCCTAGGTCGTCTCTCGATGGAGCCTTAGATCATTAATTTAAAAAGAGGGTTTTGATTATGAAAGTATAAGGTGAATTAGGTTTTTTAAAACTTGGGGGTTTTATTATTAATGATGAAAATATAAAATGAAAGCGATAAAACAAAATAGAAATGAACAAGATTGATTAAACGTGATCAACCCGGGGAAGTCTCATGATGCTCATCCTTCATCGCTTCAAGGGATGGGGTTATGATCTTTTAATCCCTGGTTTGTAACACCTAGAACCAGAATGTTACTGAGTTTGTACTAGTATACCTCCTAGGGTTCAGTCGAAAACACATAACGATTCACCGGACACCGCTGATGATTGGGTGATTTGTGTTCGACCTCATAACCGAAACTCACCAAGGAAACACATGAAGAATTCGATGTGCTCTCCAGGTTTGCATGTTATTTCATTGTGATACCATGAAATAAATGTACATGGCCTTTACAGAGCTTGTGTGAGTTCTATTGACCAATATGAATCACATAAGCACCGCAATTGAAAGGGGGAAAAGAAAGTGGTGAATGGTGTGTGAAACATCACATGAAAGGGTACCCCCAAACATGATCATATGAGTTGAGCATGAAATACCAGTACATAACTCAATAAAATAATAATAGAGGATGATTAAAAACAACAAAACAACCTGGAATTCAAAATATCATTCAAATATTACAACATGAAGCTTGTGATTTACATCACGTTCCACCCCGGGTGATCACAAGGGGTTTAGAAACCCATGGGAGGGGAAGAAGAAGAAGATGTTGAAGTAGAACCTCCCATAGCCTCCAGAACTTCTAGGGATTTTGAGAAGACTCCTTGGGGACTCCAAAATGGCAGAACCTTGCCTCTTGGACGAACTTACAAATGGGGAGCCCAAGGTGTCATTTTATATGAAAATTGGAAGGTGGTTTTAGGCACACAGATTTCATCAATCTACTTGTACCACACGTTTCTGCTTCCATAAAGTCTTATCTCGCTTTGGAGAAAATAGAAAAGTTGTAGCCCTACCACTTTAATGTCTCCACTGAAAGTTTGGCACCCTTTGGACAAATACAGATCAAGATATTGATAAAATACAGAACACTGCATTTGACTTGGTCCATATTCAGTGTCTTGGACAGATCAGTTCGGATGGGCCCCATAGAAGCCAGATCAGGATTGGGTTCCTTAATATAAAATGTAGCCTATTAAGTTTTGGACAGGAACAAAAAATTTCATCCCATTTAGATGCACGGATTTCGTGTGCTATGCAACATAGTGGACATATGTCTATGGATTCATGCAATTTTGGCCCATTTTTCTTCCACTTCATCAAGGGCCCTCCAAATCACCTCCACCTACATTGAAACAATAAAAACAAGTAACATTTCCCATTATAATATTGATTAACATTAATTTATTGATTCAAACATAAATTTCAATTTATTATTATATTTGGAATATTCATTACAAAACTAGTTTAAAACTGCGGTGTAAGGGTGGAATAAAACAGTGAATCGTGGCACGATCACACCCCCACACCTAAACATTTGCACTCCTGGGAAAAGTCACATATCCAAATACAATGATTCATATATATATATTTCCAACATCCTAAAGATTTATCATTTAAGGAAATTTTATTTAAAGTAAAGTGATCAATGCATGAACCACACCAAGGAGTTCTTCCTAGTGAAAATAGAAAAAAATGTCTCATAAATCATATCATAGTGAAATTCAAAAAGATTCACGATACCCAATTGAGAAAGGAATTCAGAAGTAAACCATGACACTAACTCTCCATGTGTGTGTGTGAAGACCATTCCATGCTATTCTTTCCACTTGATATCCAATAAATATATGTTATTTTAACATTTTTCAGCTTAAATGATTTTGTCACCGAACCTATCCTACATCCTTTGCAATAATATTTCAAGACCCACTCATTTAAGCATTCCCCGAAGTCAAACCATAAGCTCTAGACCTAGATATCCCCATATGTTGCACATTTCATCACTCCTCTCATTTTTTTTGAAGTTGCAATTGGAACAAATCTCACACTCATCTCTCAACCCTTGTTTGATCTCCTCACGACACGAATTGAAATAGTTATAACAAGATAAAAGGTTGAGGAGGAGTGGTTTTTGACCTGCCCAAGACACAATAATTTTTTTTGAGGGTGTACAACAGTCGGACATTAGGTACACACGCATAGGTCAATCTGGTACAGTAATGAAACAGATCGGATAAGGAACGAATGTATGGAAATATCATTTAAAGCTGAAAATTATTAACCCAACATATATTTACCTTATATTAAGTAAGAAATAATCACACTTTGTGGTTTGGTGCAAAAATTTGTGGAGATATTAGTGACACAGTTTTCCAAAAAACTACTCACACAAAGGGCATCAATCATCTCAAAGGTTTCACATAGATACGACCATTTATATCATTGAAAAAAAACCAATTCACTAAAAATCACTCCTTGATGGTAAACTCATACCCAAATTCTTTTTAGCCTTCGTTATGGTATTTTTACTTTCCCCACTTTATGGTCGCCAAATCATGGAACTTCGAAATTGTCGATGGGAAAAAATGAAAATACCATAAAGAAGGCCAAAAAGAGAAAACAATGAAAATTCTTAACTAACCTAGGAATGTAACCACCCCCCACACCTATAGTATGCAGTGTCCTCACTGAAATAATTGAAAGTGTGAGAAGGAAGGATAAAACCTGGTGTGTTTTATTGGCATGATGCATCAAGAAGGTGGATTTCCTCCCCTGGATTCTTCGGAAAATCCTCATAGAAGTGTTTAAGTCACTGACCATTGACGGTAAGACTTCGTCCACTCTAATCATAAAAAACCTGTATTGCACCAAAAGGGTAAACATTAGTAACAGTATAAGGACCGAGCCATCGGGAACGAAGCTTACCTGGGTAAAGCTAAAGCCTGGAATTGTACATGAGGACCTTCTCACCAATATGGAACTTCCTCTGGTGAATCATGCTATCATGAATAGACTTTGTCTTCTCTTTATAGATTCAGGAGTTTTCATATGCATCAAGTTGAATTTCTTCCAACTCTTGAATCTGCAGCTTTCTTTGCTCACCTGCATCTGAGAGGTTCATATTACATTGTTTAACAGCCCAATATGCACGATGTTCTACCTCCACTAGGAGGTGACAAGCCTTTCCAAACAAAATTATATATGGTGAAATTCCGATTGGGGTTTTAAAAGCTATACGGTATGCCCAAAGTGCATCATCCAAGCGCAAACTCCAATCTTTCCTATTGGGTTGTACCATTTTCTACAATATTCGCTTAACTTCTCGATTTGAAATTTCTGCTTGTCCATTAGTTTGGGGATGATATGAAGTGGAGACTTTATGAACAACCCCATACTTACGAAGCAAGTTTTTCATGTTACGATTGCAAAAATGTGAACCTTGATCACTAATGATGAATCTTGGTAGACCAAACCTACTGAAAATCTGGGACCTCACAAAATCAACAACCACTCGAGAGTCATCAGTCCTGGTGGACTTTTCTTCCACCCATTTAGATACATAGTCAATAGCCAATAAGATGTACACAAATCCAAATGAATTTGGAAAAGGCCCCATGAAGTCAATGCCCCATGCATCGAAGATCTCACAAAATAACATGGGCTGTTGGGGCATTTTATTCCTCTTGGAGATATTCCCTGTGAATTGACAACGAATACACGACTTGAAAAATATATGGGCATCCCTATACAATGTTGGCCAATAAATTCCTGAGTCAAGTACCTTTCGATATGTACGTTGAGAGCCAAAGTGGCCCCCACAGGCCAAAGTGTGGCAGAAGGTCAAAACAGAGGTGAACTCATGGTCAGGGACACACCGATGAACTACTTGGTCACTACAAATTCTCCACAAGTATGGGTCATCCCAAATGTACCAACGAGAATCATGATTAAGTCTCTGGGATTGTGAAGTGCTAAAATCAGGGGGGACCCTAGATGTTTCTAGAAAATTCACAATGTCCGCATACCAGGGGGTAAGGTCCATAACATCACAAAGGTTCTCATGAGGGAAGAATTATCCAATGGGTAGGGGTGAGTCAACATGATGGTCCAATGGTGGGGAATCCTACTAATGTGGTCAGCTACCACATTCTCTACCCCCACTTATCTCTAACATCAAGGTCAAACTCCTGGAGGAGGAGTATCCACCGAATGAGGCGGGGTTTGGCTTCAGGTTTCTTTAAGAGGAAATGAAGGGCAGCATGATCAGAAAACACAATCACTTTTGACCCAAGAAGATATGAACTGAATTTTTCCAAGGCAAACACAATATAAAGGAGTTCTTTTTCAGTGGTTGTGTAGTTTACCTGGGCATGGTCAAGGGTACGCGAGGCATACACAATGACATGAGAAGCCTTTTCAACCCTTTATGATAAAATTGCCCCAACTGCAAAGTTAGAAGCATCACACATAAGCTCGAAGGGGAGATCCCACCTTGGTGGTTGGATTATGGGAGGTGATGTGAGACTCTTTTTTAGTGAATTGAATGCATCCTCATAATTTTTATAAAAAACAAATTCAGAATCCTTTTGTAACAACCGAGATAAGGGAAGTGCGATCTTACTAAAGTCTTTAATGAATCGGCGGTAAAAACTAGCATGACCCAAGAAAGACCGCACCTCACGAACACATTTTGGATATAGAAGGGATGCAATTAATTCAATTTTAGATTTATCAACTTGAATTCCCTTATTTGAAATGATATGCCCAAGAGCTATCCCCCGCTCAACCATAAAATGGCATTTTTCATAATTTAAAACAAGATCTTTTTCAATGCAGCGGTGGAGGATAGAACCTAGGTTTTCAAAAAAATCATCAAAAGAAGATCCATATACTGTGAAATCATCCATAAATACTTCCATACAACTCTCAAGGTACTCATAAAAAATACTCAACATACATCACTAAAAAGTACCAAGAGCATTACATAGACTGAATGGCATCCTTCTGTATGAAAATGTGCCAAATGGAAAGGTAAATGTTGTCTTTTCTTGATCCTCAGGGGCTATATGTATTTGGAAATAACCCGAATAGCCATCAAGGAAACAATAATGGGACTTACCAGCCAATCGTTCTAACATTTGGTCAATAAAAGGTAAAGGAAAATGGTCCTTCTGCGTGGCTTGATTCAGTCGACGGTAGTCAATACAGACTCGCCAACTATTTTGCACACGCATTGGAACCAATTCATTCCTTTCATTTGACACAACTGTTATTCTTGTTTTTTTAGGCACAATTTGAACTGGGCTAACCCATTTACTATCAGATATAGGATAAATGATCCCTGCAGCAAGTAATTTACTGACTTCCAATTTTACCACTTCAAGGAGAGTGGGATTCAACCAACGTTGAGCCTGCCTTACGGGCTTAGCCTCATCATCCAAAAGTATATGGTGCATACAAATAGATGGGCTAATCCCAGGAATATCAGCCAATGTCCATCCTATTGCCTTTTTACACTCTCTCAAAAGTTTGAGCAGTTTCGATTCCTGTTATGGAGAGAGGTTATTGGCAATAATGATGGGCAATTGGTCAATAACCTCAAGATAGGCATATTTTAAATTTGATGGAAGTGGTTTTAATTCCAACACCATGGGTTTTTGGATTGAGGGAGTGGATTTAGGGGGATTGAGGTCCATGAAACTGTCTATCTGCTCATGTTTATTCTTTAAAGATAGAGAATCTAAAGAAATGAGATTTGTAGAATCATCGACGGTCATGGGTACCTCAGAATGAACACACTCATCAATTAAATCACAAAATTTACACTTTTTAGAACCCAAAAAACACTCAAAACATGAATCAAAACTCAAATCATCCAAGGGTGAAGAAAACAAAAATGAATCAGAGTTTGGGTTGAGGAGAGAATTGTGTGTGTGTGCATCATTTGAGAGCACTTCCATAGAATAGACAGGAAGAGTGGCGTGCTCTTCAACAGGGTGTTTCATAGCCTCAAGGATGTTAAAACTTAACTTTTCTCCTCCGAATTCCATGGAAAACGTACCATTGTGAACGTTGATGATCGTCTTTGCTGTTTTGAGGAATGGCCTCCCAAGTATGAGAGGAGCGTGTCCTTGGATTCAGGTATATTCCATCTCAAGAATGTAAAAATCAGCGGGGAAGATGAGATTCTTCACTCTGACAAGGACATCCTCAATCACTCCTTTTGGATATGTTGTACTCTGGTTGGAAAGTTGCACGACAATGCCTGTTGGTTGAAGCTATCCAACCTGTAGAGAAGTATACATAGAGTGAGGCATCACATTAATGGAAGCACCTAAATCTAGCATAACATCAGAAAAGAAGGTCTCCCCTATGGTACACGGTATCGTGAATATTCCTGGATCCTTGCATTTGGTTGGCATTGCTGGTTGAATCAAGGCCGAGACATTCCTACCCAAGTTGACTCTCTCATTCCCCTTCAGCCTTCTTCTATGGGTGCAAAGTTCTTTAAGAAATTTGGCATAACGGGGAATTTTCTTGACTGCATCCAACAATGGAATATTAACTTGAACTTTTTTAAACGTATCCATTATTTCATTGTCAATCTCATTATCAAAGTTTTTCTTAGATTTAGAGAGTCTTTGAGGGAAAGGAAGAGGAATTGATTGTTCATTTGAATCATCAATGATAATTTGATTTCCCTTTTTATTTTGTTTTTCATTACATGAAAATTTTGAGGGTTGGGAAGGAGTGTTTTCAAGAGGGGGACATACCTGTTTCATAGAATCAGTATAAGGAGAATCTTCTTTACCACTACGAAGTGTAATTGCACATACATTACCTTTGTCCTTCGGATTGGAAATGGGTTAGGATGGTATTTGTCCAAACCCTTGCATCTTAAGATCACCGATGGTGTTCGCCAATTGTCCCACTTGAGTTCGTAGGTCTTGAATTGCCGATTGTGTGGTCTGTTGGAACTGAAGGTTTTGGGTTTCCATTTGTTTCACCATGTCCTTGAGGCTTGGTTCAGATTTGGGAGGAGGAGGATGATTGTTTTGATAAGTTTAAGGATAATAAGGTTGCATACCTTGGCCTTGTTGATACCAGTTCTGCTTGGGGTAGCTTGAGTTTCCTCCTTGTCGGTATTGTGGGTGTGCTTGCCACCCTGGATTTGGATTTGGCCTGAATTGTTCTTGCTTGAAGGGAGGTTCTTGTTGGAATGGATGCCCTGGGAATAGAGCTGCATAGGGCTCAGATGAATCTTGAAGTTGTGGGCACTAGTCAGAAAAATGAGTGTTATCAGAACAAATCCCACAATGTAATGGAATAGAAGTAGAGTGTGAGTTACCTTGTGCTTGAGCTAGTTACCTTATAAGGGTATTCATCTCATCAAGTTTAGTATCTACCTTTTGTTCTAGGGCTTAATGACTTACCTCATGAACTCCTCGGGTTGGTGCAATAGCTCTTGTACCAAATTGTTGTGCATTTTGAGCCATGTTGGCTATTAAGTCACGAGCGGCAGAAGGAGTTTTGTCAACTAGGGCACCACCAGCTGCAACATCAATCATTCCACGATCCATGGGGATATGTCCCTCCTAGAAGTATTGGATTAATAGTTGTTCACTAATCTGGTGGTGGGGGCATCTTGATCAAAGTCTTTTGAATCTCTCCCAGTATTCATAAAGGGTCTCTCCCTGTGATTGCCTAATTCCACATATTTCTTTCCTAATTGAAGCAGTTCGGGAGGCAGGGAATAACTTATCTAGAAAAAGTATTTTTAGGTCATTACAGCCCCCAATTGTGGTAGGAAAATAGTATAACCAATCTTTGGCTACACCATCAAGGGAGAAAGGGAAGGCCCTAAACTTGATTAAGTCCTCGGACACATTTTGGGGTTTCATGGTGGAGCACACTATGTGAAATTCTTTGAGATGTTTGTGAGGGTCCTCACTAGGAAGACCATGGAATTTTGGAAGGAGGTGGATGAGACCTGATCTTAGCTCAAAATTGTCCACTTCTTTAGGATATTGGATGTACGCAGGTTGGTACTCCACATCCGGGGTGGTCAGTTCTTTTAATGTTCTGTTATTTGCAGCAATGATATCTGGGGTTTGATTTGGTTCAATTTTTGATTGGTTTTAGAACACTTGAGGTTTCAAAAGGGGTTCCTCAATGTTACTTGATTGACCTTCTCTAAATGTCTTGATTTGTGTGTGAAGTGACTTTTCAATTTCAGGGTCAAATTCAAGTAGTGTTTCTTTACCAGATCTTATCATGCAACAATGATGTCCAGTTTGATTGATTGATTTTTTTTGTTGTGTTTATTTTTGAGATGGATAAAAAAAACTTAATAAGGGTGAAAGAAGAATAGAATGTTATACTATAGAATTAGAGAGGGAGATGGAGAAGAAGAGAGAGAGAGAGAGAGAGAGAACACACCAAAAACAACAAAAAATAAAGAAAAAACCCAAAACAAAAACAATAAAATGGGGATGGGGTATTTAAAGGAGTACTAATTAAGAAGTAAAATAAATAAATAAAAATAAATAACGGAAAAAAATGATCTTGGCTCCCCAGAAATGGCGCCAAAATTTGATCGCGTTGTCGAGCGCGTCAAATTAGTTGTTTAATTTTGACTAGAATTTCTGCAGTATAGCAGCAACCCTAAGTCATCTCTCGACGGAGCCTTAGATCATTAATTTAAAAAGAGGGTTTTGATTATGAAATTAGAAGGTGAATTAGGTTTTGTAAAATTTGGGGGTTTTATGATTAATGATGAAAATAGAAAATGAAAGCGATAAAACAAAATAGAAATGAACAAGTTTGATTAAACGTGATCAACCTGGGGAAGTCTCGTGATGCTCATCCTTCATCGCTTCAAGGGATGGGGTTATGATCTTTTAATACCTGGTTTGTAACACCTAGAACCAGAATGTTACTGAGTTTGTACTAGGATACCTCCTAGGGTTCAGTCAAAAACACATAACAATTCACCGGACACTGCTGATGATTGGGTGATTTGTGTTCGACATCATAACCGAAACTCACCAAGGAAACACATGAATAATTCGATGTGCTCTCTAGGTTTGCATGTTATTTCATTGTGATACCATGACATAAATTTACATGGCCTTGACAGAGCTTGTGTGAGTTCTATTGACTAATATGAATCACACAAGCACCGTAATTGAAAGGAGGAAAAGAAAGTGGTGAACGGTGTGTGAAACATCACATGAAAGGGTACCCCCAAACATGATCATATGAGTTGAGCATGAAATACCAGTACATAACTCAATAAAATAAGAATATAGGATGATTAAAAACAACACAACAACCTGGAATTCAAAATATCATTCAAATATTACAACATGAAGCTTGGGATTTACATCACGTTCCTCCCCGGGTGATCACAAGGGGTTTAGAAACCCATGGGAGGGGAAGAAGAAGAAGATGTTGAAGTAGAACCTCCCATATCCTCTATAACTTCTAGGGATGTTGAGAAGACTCCTTGGGGACTACAAAATGGCAGCACCTTTCCTCTTGTCCGAACTTACAAATGGGGATCCCAAGCTGTCATTTTATAGGAAAATTGGAAGGTGATTTTAGGCACACAGATTTCATCAATCAACTTGTACCACGTGTTTAGGCCTTCAGAAAGTCTTATCTCACTTTGGAGAAAATAGAAAAGTTGTATCCCTACCTCTTTAATGTCTCCACAGAACTTTTGACACCCTTTTGACAACTACAAATCAAGATATTGATAAAATACAGAACACCGCATTTGACTTGGTCCATATTCGGTGGCTTGGACATATAAGTTCTAATGGGCCCCATAGAAGCCGAATCAGGATTGGGTTCCTTAATTTGAAATGTATCCTATTAATTTCTGGACAGTCCCACAAAATTTCAGCCCATTTGGATGCACGGATTTTGTTTAATATGCAAAACAGTGGACAGATTTCCATGGATTCATGCAATTTTGGCCCATTTTTCTTCCACTTCATCATGGGCCCTCCAAATCACCTCCACCTAAATTGAAACAATAAAAACAAGTAAAATTTCCCATTATAATATTTATTAACATTAATTGATTGATTCAAATATAAATTTCAATTTATTATTATATTTTGAATATTCATTACAAAACTAGTTTAAAACTGCTGTGTAAGGGTGGAATAAAACAGTGAATCGTGATACGATCACACCCCCACACCTAAACATTTTCACTCCTGGGCAAAGTAACATATCCAAATACAATGATTAAAATATATATATTTCCAACATCCTGAAGATTTTTCATTTAAGGAAATTTTATTTAAAGTAAAGTGATCAATGCACGAACCACACCAAGGATTTCTTCCTAGTGAAAATAGAAAAAGATGTCTCATAAATCATATCATAGAGAAATTCAAAAAGATTCACGATATACAATTGAGAAAGGAATTCAGAAGTAAACCATGACACTAACTCTCCATGTGTGTGTGTGAAAACCATTTCATGATATTCTTTCCACTTGATATCCAATAAATATATATTATTTTAACATTTTTCAGCTTAAATGATTTTGTCACCGAACCTGTCCTACATCCTTTGCAATCATATTTCAAGAACCCCTCATTTAAGCATTCCCAGAAGTGAAACCATAAGCTCTCGACCTACATATCCCCATATGTTGCACATTTCATCACTCCCCTCATTTTTTTGAAGTTGCAATTGGAAAAAATCTCACACTCATCTCTCAACCCTTGTTTGATCTCCTCACGACACTAATTGAAATAGTTATAACAAGATCAAAGGTTGAGGAGAAGTGGCTTTTGACCTTCCCAAGACACAATAATTTTTTTTGAGGGCGTACAACAGTCAGACATTAGGTACACACACATAGGTCAATCTGGTACAGTAATGAAATAGATCGGATAAGGAAAGAACGTACGGAAATATCATTTAAAACTGAAAAATATTAACCCAACATATATTTACCTTATATTAAGTAAGAAATAATCACACTTTGTGGTTTGGTGCAAAAATTTGTGGAGATATTAGTGACACAGTTTTCCAAAAAACTACTCACAAAAAGGGCATCAATAATCTCAAAGGTTTCACATAGATATGACCATTTATATCATTTACAGAAAACCAATTCACTAAAAATCACTCCTTGATGGTAAACTCATACACAAATTCTTTTTATCCTTCTTTATGGTATTTTTACTTTCCCCACTTTATGTTCGGAAAATCATGGAACTTCGAAATTGTCGATGGGGAAAAATGAAAATACCATAAAGAAGGCCAAAAAGAGAAAACAATGAAAATTCCTAACTAAACCAGGAATGTATCCACCCCCATACCTAGAGTATGCAGTGTCCTCACTGAAATAATTGAGAGTGTGAGAAGGAAGGATAAAACCTGGTGTGTTTTATTGGTATGATGCGTCAAGAAGGTGGATTTCCTCCACCGTATTATTTGGAAAATCCTCATAGAAGTGTTTAAGTTTCTGCCCATTGACGGTAATACTTCGTCCACTCTGCTCATGAAAAACCTGTATTGCACCAAAAGGGTAAACATTAGTAACAGTATAAGGACCGAGCCATCGGGAACGAAGCTTACCTGGGTGGAGCTTAAGCCTGAAATTGTACATGAGGACCTTCTCACCAATATGGAACTTCTGCTGGTGAATCATTCTATCATGAATAGACTTTGTCTTCTCTTTATAGATTCGAGAGTTTTCATATGCATCACATCGAATTTCTTCCAACTCTTGAATCTGCAGCTTTCTTTGCTCACCTGCATCTGAAAGGTTCATATTACATTGTTTAACAGCCCAATATGCACGATGTTCTACCTCCACTGGGAGGTGAAAATACTTTCCAAACAAAATTCTATATGGTGACATTCCAATTGGGGTTTTAAAAGCTATACGGTACGCCCAAAGTGCATCATCCAAGCGCAAACTCCAATATTTCCTATTGGGTTGTACCATTTTCTCCAAGATTCGCTTAACTTCTCGATTTGAAATTTCTGCTTGTCTGTTAGTTTGGGGATGATATGAAGTGGAGACTTTATGAACAACCCCATACTTATGAAGCAAGTTTTTCCTATTACGATTGCAAAAATGTGAACCCTGATCACTAATGATGAATCTTGGTAGACCAAACCTACTGAAAATCTGGGACCTCACAAAATCAACAACCACTCGAGAGTCATCGGTCCTGGTGGCCTTTGCTTCCAACCATTTAGATACATACTCAACAACCAATAAGATTTACACAAAGCCAAATGAATTTGGAAAAGGCCCCATGAAGTCAATTCCCCATGCATCGAAGATCTCACAAAATAACATGGGCTGTTGGGGCATTTCATTCCTCTTGGATATATTCCCTGTGAATTGACAACGACTACATTACTTGAAAAATCTATGGGAATCCCTATACAATGTTGGCCAATAAAGTCCTGAGTCAAGGACCTTTCGAGATATACATTGAGATCCAAAGTGTCCCCCACAGGCCAAAGTGTGGTAGAAGGTCAAAACAGAGGTGAACTCATGGTCAGGGACACACCGATGAACTACTTGGTCACTACAAATTCTCTACAAGTATGGGTCATCCCAAATGTACCAACGAGAATCATGCTTAAGTATCTGGGATTGTGAAGTGCTAAAATCAGGGGGGACCCTAGATGTTGCTAGAAAATTCACAATGTCCGCATACCACGAGGTAAGGTCCACAACATCACAAAGGTTTTCATGAGGGAAGAATTATCCAATGGGTAGGGGTGAGTCAACATGATGGTCCAATGGTGGTGAATCCTACTAATGTGGTCAGCTACCACATTATCTACCCCCCTCTTATCTCTAATCTCAAGGTTAAACTCCTGGAGGAGGATCATCCACCGAATGAGGCGGGGTTTGGATTCAGGTTTCTTTAAGAGGAAACGGAGGGCAGCATGATCAGAAAACACAATCACTTTTGACCCAAGAAGATATGAACGGAATTTTTCTAAGTCAAACACAATAGAAAGGAGTTCTTTTTCAGTGGTTGTGTAGTTTACCTGGGCAGGGTCAAGGGTACGCGAGGCATACACAATGACATAAGGAGCCTTTTCAACCCTTTGTGATAAAACTGCCCCAACTGGAAAGTTAGAGGCATCACACATAAGCTCGAAGGGGAGATCCCACTATGGTGGTTGGATTATGGGAGGTGATTTGAGACTATTTTTTAGTTAATTGAATGCATCCTCACAATTTTTATCAAAAATAAATTTAGAATCCTTTTGTAACAACCTAGATAAGGGAAGTGCGATCTTACTAAAGTCTAATGAATCAGCGGTAAAAACCAGCATGACCCAAGAAAGACCGCACCTCATGAACACATTTTGGATATGGAAGGGATGAAATTAATTTAATTTTAGATTTATCAACTTGAATTCCCTTATTTGAAATTATATGCCCAAGAACTATCCCCCGCTCAACCATAAAATGGAATTTTTCATAATTTAAAACAAGATCTTTTTCAATGCAGCGACGGAGGATAGAAACTAGGTTTTCCAAACAATCATCAAAAGAAGATCCATATACTGTGAAATCATCCATAAATACTTCCATACAAATCTCAAGGTACTCAGAAAAAATACTCAACATACATCGCTGAAAAGTACCAGGAGCATTACATAGACCGAATGACATCCTTCTGTATGAAAATGTGCCAAATGGACAGGTAAATGTTGTCTTTTCTTGATCCTCAGGGGCTATATGGATTTGGAAATAACCCGAATAGCCATCAAGGAAACAATAATGTGACATACCAGCCAATCGTTCTAACATTTGGTCAAAGAAAGGTAAAGGAAAATGGTCTTTCTGCGTGGCTTGATTCAGTCGACGGTAGTCAATACAGACTCACCAACTGTTTTGCACATGCATTGGAACCAATTCATTCCTTTCATTTGACACAACTGTTATTCCTGTTTTTAGGCACAATTTGAACTGGGCTAACCCATTTACTATCAGATATAGGATAAATGATCCCTACAACAAGTAATTTATTGACTTCTAATTTTACCACTTCAAGGAGAGTGGGATTCAAATGGCGTTGAGCCTGCCTTACGGGCTTAAACTCATCATCCAAAAGTATATGGTGCATACAAATAGATGGGATAATCCCAGGAATATCAGCCAATGTCCATCCTATTTCATTTTTAAACTCTCTCAAAAGTTTTAGCAGTTTCAATTCCTGTTGTGGAGAGAGGTTATTAGAAATAATGACGGGCAATTGGTCAATACCCTCAAGATAGGTATATTTTAAATTTTATGGAAGTGGTTTTAATTCCAACACCAGGGGTTTTTGGATTGAGGGAGTGGATTTAGGGGGAGTGAGGTCCATGAAACTACCTATCTTCTCATGTTTATTCTATAAAGATAGAGAATCTATAGAAATGAGATTTGCAGAATCATCGACGGTCATGGGTACCTCAGAATGAACACACTCATCAATTAAATCACAAAATTTACACTTTTCAGAACCCGCACAACACTCAAAACATGAATCAAAACTCAAATCATCCAAGGGTGAAGAAAACAAAAATGAATTAGAGTTTGGGTTGAGGAGAGAATTGTGTGTGTGTGCATCATTTGAGAGCACTTCCATCGAATAGACAGGAAGAGTGGAGTGATCATCAACAGGGTGTTTCATAGCCTCAAGGATGTTAAAACTTAACTTTTCTCCTCCGAATTCCATGGACAACATACCATTGTGAACATTGATGATCATATTTGCTGTTTTGAGGAATGTCCTCCCAAGTATGAGAGGAGTGTGTCCTTGGGTTCGGGTATATTCCATCTCAAGAATGTAAAAATCAGCGGGGAAGATTAGATTCTTCACTCTCACAAGGACATCCTCAATCACTCCTTTTGGATGTGTTGTACTCCGGTTTCCAAGTTTCATGACAATTACTGTTGGTTGAAGCTCTCCAACCTGTAGAGAAGTATACACGGAGTGAGGCATCACATTAATGGAAGCACCTAAATCTAGCATAGCATCAGAAAATAAGGTCTCCCCTATGGTACACGGTATCGTGAATGTTCCCGGATCCTTGCATTTGGTTGGCATTTCTGGTTGAATAAAGGCCGAGACATTCCTACCCAAGTTTACTCTCTCATTCCCCTTCAGCCTTCTTCTATGGGTGCAAAGTTCTTTAAGAAATTTGGCATAACGAAGAATTTTCTTGACTGCATCCAGCCATGGAATATTAACTTGATTTTTTTTAAATGTATCCATTATTTCATTGTCAATATCATTATCAAAGTTTTTCTTAGATTTAGAGAGTCTTTGAGGGAAAGGAAGAGGAATTTATTGTTCATTTGAATCATCAATGATAATTTGATTTCCCTTTTTATTTTGTTTTTCATTACATGAAATTTTTGAGGGTTGGGAAGGAGTGTTTTCAAGATGGGGACATACCTGTTTCATAGAATCAGTAGAAGGAGAATCTTCTTTACCACTACGAAGTGTAATTGCACATACATTACCTTTGTCCTTCGGATTGGCAATGAGTTGAGATGGAAGTTGTCCAGACCCTTGCATCTTAATCTCACTGATGGTGTTCGCCAATTGTCCCACTTGAGTTCGTAGGTCTTGAATTTCCGATTGTGTGGTCTGTTGGAACTGAAGGTTTTGGGTTGCCATTTGTTTCACCATGTCCACGAGGCTTGGTTCAGATTTGGGAGGAGGAGGATGATTGTTTTGAGAAGTTGAAGGATAAGAAGGTTTCATACCTTGGCCTTGTTGATACTAGTTCTTCTTGGGGTAGCTTGAGTTTCCTCCTTGTCGATATTGTGGGTGTGCTTGCCACCCTGGATTTGGATTTGGCCTGAATTGTTCTTTCTTGAAGGTAGGTGCTTGTTGGAATGGACGCCCTAGGAACACAACTGCACAGGACTCAGATGAATCTTGAAGTTGTGGGAACTGGTCAGAAAAATGAGTGTTATCAGAACAAATCCCACAATGTAATGGAATAGAAGTAGAGTGTGAGTTACCTTGTGCTTGAGCTAGTTGCCTTAGAAGGGTATGCATCTCATCAAGTTTAGTATCTAACTTTTGTTCTAGGGATGAATGACTTACCTCATAAACTCCTCGGGTTGGTGTGATAGCACGTGTACCAAATTGTTGTGCATTTTGAGCCATGTTGGCTATTAAGTCACGAGCGGCAGAAGGAGTTTTGTCAACTAGGGCACCACTAGCTGCAGCATCAATAATTCCACGATCCATGGGGATAAGTCCCTCATAGAAGTATTGGATTAATAGTTGTTCACTAATCTGGTGGTGGGGGTATCTTGAGCAAAGTCTTTTGAATCTCTCCCAGTATTTATGAAGGGTCTCTCCTTGTGATTGCCTAATTCCACATATTTATTTCCTAATTGAAGCAGTTCGGGAGGCAGGGAAGAAATTCTCTAAAAAAGGTCTTTTTAGGTCATTCCATCCCCCAATTGTGGTAGGAAAATAGTATAAACAATCTTTGTCTACACCATCAAGGGAGAAAGGGAAGGCCCTAAACATGATTAAGTCCTCAGACACATTTTGGGGTTTCATGGTGGAGCACACTATGTGAAATTATTTGAGATTTTTGTGAGGGTCCTCACCAGGAAGACCATGGAATTTTGGAAGGAGGTGGATGAGACCTGATATTAGCTCAAAATTGGCCGCTTACTCAGGATATTGGATGTATGCAGGTTGGTACTCCACATCCGGGGTGGTCAGTTCTTTTAATGTTCTGTTATTTGCAGCCATGATCTATGGGGTTTGATTTGGATCAATTTTTGACTGGTTTTAGAACACTTGAGGTTTCACAAGGGGTTTCTCAATGTTACTTTATTGAACTTCTCTAAATGACTTGATTTGTGTGTGAAGTGACTTTTCAATTTCAGGGTCAAATTCAAGTAGTGTTTCTTTACCAGATCTTGTCATGCAACAATGATGTCCAGTTTGATTGATTGATTTTTTTTGTTGTGTTTTTTTTGAGATGGATAAAAAAAACTTAAGAAGGGTGAAAGAATAATAGAATGTTATACTATAGAATTATATAGGGAGATGGAGAAGAAGAGAGAGAGAGAGAGAGAGAGAGAGAGAGAAAGAACACACCAAAAACAACAAAAAATAAAGACAAAACCCAAAACAAAAACAATCAAATGGGGATGAGGTATTTAAAGGAGTACTAATTAAGAAGTAAAATAAATAAATAAAAATAAATAAGGGAAAAAATGATCTTGGCTCCCCGGCAACGGTGGAAAAATTTGATCGCGTTGTCGAGCACGTCAAATTAGTTGTTTAATTTTGACTAAAATTTCTGCAGTATAGCAGCAACCCTAGGTCGTCTCTCGACGGAGCCTTAGATCATTCATTTAAAAATAGGTTTTTGATTATGAAAGTATAAGGTGAATTAGGTTTTGTAAAACTTTGGGGTTTTATGATTAATTATGAAAATAGAAAATGAAAGCGATAAAACAAAATAGAAATGAACAAGATTGATTAAACGTGATCAACCCGGGGAAGTCTCGTGATGCTCATCCTTCATCGCTTCAAGGGATGGGGTTATGATCTTTTAATCCCTGGTTTGTAACACCTAGAACCAAAATTTTACTGAGTTTGTACTATGATACCTCCTAGGGTTCAGTCAAAAACACATAACGATTCACCAGACACCGCTGATGATTGGGTGATTTGTGTTCGACATCATAACCGAAACTCACCAAGGAGACACATGAAGAATTCGATGTGCTCTCCAGGTTTTCATGTTATTTCATTTTTATACCATGACATAAATTTACATGGACTTGACAGATCTTGTGTGAGTTCTATTGACCAATATGAATCACACAAGCACCATAATTGAAAGGGGGAAAAGAAAGTGGTGAACGGTGTGTGAAACATCACCTGAAAGGGTACCCCCAAACATGATCATATGAGTTAAGAATGACATACCAGTACATAACTCAATAAAATAAGAATACAGGATGATTAAAAACAACATAACAACTTGGAATTCAAAATATCATTCAAATATTACAACATGAAGCTTGGGATTTACATCACGTTCCTCCCCGAGTGATCACAAGGGGTGTAGAAACCCACGGGAGGGGAAGAAGAAGAAGATGTTAAAGTAGAACCTCCCATAGCCTCCAAAACTTCTAGGTATGTTGAGAAGACTCCTTGGGGACTCCAAAATGGCAGAACCTTGCCTCTTGGCTGAACTTACAAATGGGGAGGCCAAGGTGTCATTCTATAGGAAAATTGGAAGGTGGTTTTAGGCACACAGATTTCATCAATCTACTTGTACCACACGTTTAGGCCTTCAGACAGTCTTAGCTTGCTTTGGAGAAAATAGAAAAGTTGTATCCCTACCTCTTTAATGTCTCCACATAAAGTTTGGAACTCTTTGGACAACTACATCTCAATATATTGATAAAATACAGAACACCGCATTTGACTTGGTCCATATTCGATGGCTTGGACAGATCAGTTCAGATTGGCCCCATAGAAGCCGAATCAGGATTGGGTTTCTTAATATGAAATGTATCCTATTACGTTTTGGACAGGCCACAAAATTTCAGCCCATTTGGATGCACGGATTTGGTGTACTATGCAAAACAGTGGACATATGTCCATGGATTCATGCAATTTTGGCCCATTTTTCTTCAACTTCACCATGGGCCCTCCAAATCACCTCCACCTACATTGAAACAATAAAAACAAGTAACATTGCCCATTATAATATTGATTAACATTAATTGATTTATTCAAACATAAAGTTCAATTTATTATTATATTTGGAATATTCATTACAAAACTGGTTTAAAACTGCGGTGTAAGGGTGGAATAAAACAGTGAATCGTGGTACGATCACACCCCCACACCTAAACATTTGCACTCCTGGGAAAAGTCACATATCCAAATAAAATGATTCATATATATATATTTCCAACATCCTGAACATTTATCATTTAAGGAAATTTTATTTAAAGTAAAGTGATCAATGCACGAACCACACCAAGGAGTTCTTCCTAGTGAAAATAGAAAAAGATGTCTCATAAATCATATCATAGCGAAATTCAAAAAGATTCACGATACCCAATTGAGAAAGGAATTCAGAAGTAAACCATGACACTAACTTTCCATGTGTGTGTGTGAAAACCATTCCATGTTATTATTTCCACTTGATATCCAATAAATATATGTTATTTTAACATTTTTCAGCTTAAATGATTTTGTCACCGAACCCGTCCTATATCCTTTGCAATCATATTTCAAGACCCACTCATTTAATCATTACCAGAAGTCAAACCATAAGCTCTCGAACTAGATATCCCTATATGTTGCACATTTCATCACTCCCCTCATTTTTTTGAAGTTTCAATTGGAACAAATCTCACACTCATCTCTCAACCCTTGTTTGATCTCCTCACGACACTAATTGAAATAGTTATAACAAGATCAAAGGTTGAGGAGGAGTGATTTTTGACCTGCCCAAGACACAATAATTTTTTTTGTGGGCGTACAATAGTCGGACATTAGGTACACACGCATAGGTCAATCTGGTATAGTAATGAAACAGATCGGATAAGGAACGAACGTATGGAAATATCATTTAAAGCTGAAAAATATTAACCCAAAATATATTTACCTTATATTAAGTAATAAATAATCACACTTTGTGGTTTGGTGCAAAAATTTGTGGAGATATTAGTGACACAGTTTTCGAAAAAACTACTCACACAAAGGGCATCAATCATCTCAAAGGTTTCACATAGATACGACCATTTATATCATTGACAGAAAACCAATTCACTAAAAATTACTCCTTGATGGTAAACTCATACACAAATTCTTTTTAGCCTTCGTTATGGTATTTTTACTTTCCCCACTTTATGGTCGGCAAATCATGGAACTTCGAAATTGTCGATGGGGAAAAATGAAAATACCATAAAGAAGACCAAAAAGAGAAAACAATGAAAATTCCTAACTAACCCAGGAATGTATCCAGCCCCCCACACCTAGAGTATGCAGTGTCCTCACTGAAATAATTGAGAGTGTGAGAAGGAAGGATAAAACCTGGTGTGTTTTATTGGTATGATGCGTCAAGAAGGTGGATTTCCTCCACCGGATTCTTCGGAAAATCCTCATAGAAGTGTTTAAGTCGCTTCCCATTGACGGTAAGACTTCGTCCACTCTGCTCATTCAAAACCTATATTGCACCAAAAGGGTAAACATTAGTAACAGTATAAGGACCAAGCCATCGGGAACGAAGCTTACCTGGGTGGAGCTTAAGCCTGGAATTGTACATGAGGACCTTCTCACCAATATGGAACTTCTGCTGGTGAATCATGCTATCATGAATAGAATTTGTATTATCTTTATAGATTCGGGAGTTTTCATATGCATCACGTTGAATTTCTTCCAACTCTTGAATTTGCAGCTTTCTTTGCTCACCTAAATCTGGAAGGTTCATATTACATTGTTTAACAACCTAATATGAACGATGTTCTACCTCCACTGGGAGGTGACAAGCCTTTCCAAACAAAATTCTATATGGTGAAATTCCGATTGGGGTTTTAAAAGCTATACGGTACGCCCAAAGTGCATCATCCAAGCGTAAACTCCAATCTTTCCTATTGGGTTGTACCGTTTTCTCCAAGATTCGCTTAACTTCTCGATTTGAAATTTCTGCTTGTCCGTTAGTTTGGGGATGATATGAAGTGGAAACTTTATGAACAACCCCATACTTACGAAGCAAGTTTTTCATGCTACGATTGAAAAATGTGAACCCTGATCACTAATGATGAATCTTGGTAGACCAAACCTACTGAAAATCTGGGACCTCACAAAATCAACAACCACTCGAGAGTCATCGGTCCTAGTGGCGTTTTCTTACACCCATTTAGATACATAGTCAACATCCAATAAGATGTACACAAATCCAAATGAATTTGGAAAAGGCCCCATGAAGTCAATGCCCCATGCATCGAAGATCTTACAAAATAACATGGGCTGTTGGGTCATTTTATTCCTCTTGGAGATATTCCCTGTGAATTGACAACGGCTACACGACTTGAAAAATCTATGGGCATCCCTATAAAATGTTGACCAATAAAGTCCTGAGTCAAGGATCTTTCGAGCTGTACGTTGAGAGCCAAAGTGGCCCCCACAGGCTAAAGTGTGGAATAAGGTCAAAACAGAGGATAACTCATGGTCAGGGACACACCGACGAACTACTTGGTCACTACAAATTCTCCACAAGTACGGGTCATCCCAAATGTACCAACGAGAATCATGCTTAAGTCTCTGGGATTATGAAGTGCTAAAATCAGGGGGGACCCTAGATGTTGCTAGAAAATTCACAATGTCCGCATACCAGGGTGTAAGGTCCACAACATCACAAATGTTCTCATGAGGGAAGAATTCTCCAATGGGTATGGGTGAGACAACATGATGGTCCAATGGTGTGGAAATCCTACTAATGTGGTCAGCTACCACATTCTATACCCCCTATATTATCTATAATCTCAAGGTCAAACTCCTGGAGGAGGAGCATCCACCAAATGAGGCAGGGTTTGGCTTCAGGTTTCTTTAAGAGGAAACGAAGGGCAATATGATTAGAAAACACAATCACTTTTGACCCAAGAAGATATGAACGGAATTTTTCCAAGGAAAACACAATATAAAGGATTTCTTTTTCAGTGGTTGTGTAGTTTACCTGGGCAGGGTCAAGGGTACGCGGGGCATACGCAATGACATGAGGAGCCTTTTCAACCCTTTGTGATAAAACTGCCCCAACTGCAAAGTTAGAGGCATCACACATAAGCTCGAAGGGGAGATCCCACCTTGGTGGTTGGATTATGGGAGGTGATGTGAGACTCTTTTTTTTAGTGAATTGAATGCATCCTCACAATTTTTATCAAAAACAAATTCAGAATCCTTTTGTAACAACCGAGATAAGGGAAGTATGATCTTACTAAAGTCTTTAATGAATCGACGGTAAAAACCAGCATGACCCAAGAAAGACCGCACCTCATGAACACATTTTGGATATGGAAGGGATGAAATTAATTCAATTTTAGATTTATCAACTTGAATTCCCTTATTTGAAATGATATTCCCAAGAACTATCCCCCACTCAACCATAAAATGTCATTTTTCATAATTTAAAACAAGATATTTTTCAATGCAGTGGCGGAGGATAGAACCTAGGTTTTCCAAACAATCATCAAAAGAAGATCCATATACTGTGAAATCATCCATAAATACTTCTATACAACTATAAAGGTACTCAGAAAAAATACTCAACATACATCGCTGAAAAGTACCAGGAGCATTACATAGACCGAATGGCATCCTTCTATATGCAAATGTACCAAATAGACAGGTAAATGTTGTATTTTCTTGATCCTCAGGGGCTATATGGATTTGGAAATAACCCGAATAGCCATCATGGAAACAATAATGGGACTTACCAGCCAATCGTTCTAACATTTGGTCAATGAAAGGTAAAGGAAAATGGTCCTTCCGCGTGGCTTGATTCAGTCGTGGTAGTCAATACAGACTCGCTAACTATTTTGCACATGCATTGGAACCAATTCATTCCTTACATTTGACACAACTGTTATTCCTATTTTTTTAGGCACAATTTAAACTGGCCTAACCCATTTACTATCAGATATAGGATAAATGATCCCTGCAGCAAGTAATTTACTGACTTCCAATTTTACTACTTCAAGGAGAGTGGGATTCAACCGGCGTTGAGCCTGCCTTACGGGCTTAGCCTCATCATCCAAAAGTATATGGTGCATACAAATAGATGGGATAATCCCAGGAATATCATCCAATGTCCATCCTATTGCCTTTTTACACTCTCTCAAAAGTTTGAGCAGTTTCGATTCCTATCATGGAGATAGGTTATTGGCAATAATGACGGGAAATTGGTCAATACCCTCAAGATAGATATATTTTAAATTTTATGTAAGTGGTTTTAATTCCAACCCCAGGGGTTTTTGGATTGAGGGAGTGGATTTAGGGGGAGTGAGGTCCATGAAACTGTCTATCTGCTCATGTTTATTCTCTAAAGATAGAGAATCTATAGAAATGAGATTTCTAGAATCATCGACGGTCATGGTTACCTCAGAATGAACACACTCATCAATTAAATCACAAAATTTACACTTTTCAGAACCCACACAACACTCAAAACATGAATCAAAACTCAAATCATCCAAGGGTGAAGAAAACAAAAATGAATCAGATTTTGGGTTGAGGAGAGAATTGTGCGTGTGTGCATCATTTGAGAGCACTTCCATCGAATAGACAGGAAGAGTGGAGTGCTCTTCAACAGGGTGTTTCATAGCCTCAAGGATGTTAAAACTTACCTTTTCTCCTTCGAATTCCATGGAAAACGTACCATTGTGAACGTTGATGATCATATTTGCTATTTTGAGGAATGGCCTCCCAAGTATAAGAGGAGCGTGTCCTTGGGTTCGGGTATATTCCATCTCAAGAATGTAAAAATCAGCGGGGAAGATGAGATTCTTCACTCTAACAAGGACATCCTCAATCACTCCTTTTGGATGCATTGTACTCCAGTTGGAAAGTTGTAGGACAATGCCTGTTGGTTGAAGCTCTCCAACCTGTAGAGAAGTATACACAGAGTGAGGCATCACATTAATGGAAGCACCTAAATCTAGCATAACATCAGAAAAGAAGGTCTCCCCTATGGTACACAGTATCGTGAATGTTCCCAGATCCTTGCATTTGGTTGGCATTGCTGGTTGAATCAAGGACGAGACATTCCTACCCAAATTAACTCTCTCATTCCCCTTTAGCCTTCATCTATGGGTGCAATGTTCTTTAAGAAATTTGGCATAACGGGGAATTTTCTTGACTGCATCCAACAATGGAATATTAACTTGAACTTTTTTAAATGTATCCATTATATCATTTTCAATCTCATTATCAAAGTTTTTATTAGATTTAGAGAGTCTTTGAGAGAAAGGAAGAGGAATTGATTGTTCATTTGAATCATCAATGATAATTTTATTTCCCTTTTTATTTTGTTTTTCATTACATGAAATTTTTGAGGGTTGGGAATGAGTGTTTTCAAGAGGGGGACATACCTGTTTCATAGAATCAGTAGAAGGAGAAGCTTATTTACCACTACGAAGTGTAATTGCACATACATTACCTTTGTAATTTGGATTGGAAATGGTTTGGGATGGTAGTTGTCCATACCCTTGCATCTTAAGCTCACCGATGGTGTTCTCCAATTATCCCACTTGAGTTCGTAGGTCTTGAATTTCCGATTGTGTGGTCTGTTGGAATTGAAGGTTTTGGGTTGCCATTTGTTTCACCGTGTCCTCGAGGCTTGGTTCAGATTTGGGAGGAGGATGATTTTTTTGAGAAGTTTTAAGGATAAGAAGGTTGCATACCTTGGCCTTGTTGATACTAGTTCTTCTTAGGGTAGCTTGAGTTTCCTCCTTGTTGGTATTATGGGTGTGATTGCCACCCTGGATTTGGATTTGGCCTGAATTGTTCTTGCTTGAAGGGAGGTGCTTGTTGGAATAGACGCCCTGGGAACAGAGCTGCATAGGACTCAGATGAATCTTGAAGTTGTGGGCACTGGTCAGAAAAATGAGTGTTATCAGAACAAATCCCACAATGTAATGGAATAGAAGTAGAGTGTGAGTTACCTTGTGCTTGAGCTAGTTGCCTTAGAAGGGTATGCATCTCATAAATTTTAGTGTCTACCTTTTTTTCTAGGGCTGAATGACTTACCTCATTAACTCCTCAGGTTTGTGCAATAGCTCGTGTACCAAATTGTTGTGCATTTTGAGCCATGTTGTCTATTAAGTCACGAGCGGCAGAAGGAGTTTTGTCAACTAGGGCACCACCAGCTGCAACATCAATAATTCCATGATCCATGGGGATAATTCCCTCATAGAAGTATTGGATTAATAGTTGTTCACTAATATGGTGGTGGGGGCAGCTTGAGCAAAGTCTTTTGAATCTCTCCCATTATTCATGAAGGGTCTCTCCTTGTGATTTCCTAATTCCACATATTTCTTTCCTAATTGAAGCAGTTCGGGAGGCAGGGGAGAACTTCTCTAGAAAAAGTCTTTTTAGGTCATTCCAGCCCCCAATTGTGGTAGGAAAATAGTATAACCAATCTTTGGCTACACCATCAAGGGAGAAAGTGAAGGCCCTAAACTTGATTAAGTCCTCAGACACATTTTGGGGTTTCATGGTGGAGCACACTATGTGAAATTCTTTGAGATGTTTGTGAGGGTCCTCACCAGTAAGACCATGGAATTTTGGAAGGAGGTGGATGAGACCTGATCTTATCTCAAAATTGGCCGCTTCCTCAGGATATTGGATGTATACAGGTTGGTACTCCACATCCGGGGTGGTCAGTTCTTTTAATGTTCTGTTATTTGCAGCCATGATCTCTGGGGTTTGATTTGGTTTAATTTTTGATTAGTTTTGGAACACTTGAGGTTTCACAAGGGGTTCCTCAATGTTACTTTATTGACCTTCTCCAAATGCCTTAATTTGTGTGTGAAGTGACTTTTCAATTTCAGGGTCAAATTCAAGTAGTGTTTCTTTACCAGATCTTGTCATGCAATAATGATGTCCAATTTGATTGATTGATTTTTTTTATTGTGTTTTTTTTTGAGATGGATAAATAAAACTTAATAAGGGTGAAATAAGAATAGAATGTTATAATATATAATTATGGAGGGAGATGGAGAAGAAGAGAGAGAGAGAGAGAGAGAGAGAGAGAGAGAGAGAGAAAGAACACACCAAAAATAACAAAAAATAAAGACAAAACCCAAAACAAAAACAATCAAATGGGGATGGGGTATTTAAAGGAGTACTAATTAAGAAGTAAAATAAATAAATAAAAATAAATAAGGGAAAAAAATGATCTTGTCTCCCCGAAAACGGCACCAAAATTTGATCGTGTTGTCGAGCGCGTCAAATTAGTTGTTTAATTTTGACTAGAATTTCTGCAGTATAGCAGCAACCCTAGGTCATTTCTCGACGGAGCCTTAGATCATTAATTTAAAAAGAGGGTTTTGATTATTAATGTAGAAGGTGAATTAGGTTTTTTAAAACTTGGGGGTTTTATGATTAATGATGAAAACAGAAAATGAAAGCGATAAAACAAAATAGAAATGAACAAGATTGATTAAATGTGATCAACCTAGGGAAGTCTCGTGATGCTCATCCTTCATCGCTTCAAGGGATGGGGTTATGATATTTTAATCCCTGGTTTGTAACACCTAGAACCATAATGTTACTTATTTTGTACTAGGATACCTCCTAGGGTTCAGTTGAAAACACATAATGATTCACCGGACACCGCCGATGATTGGGTGATTTGTGTTCGACATCATAACCGAAACTCACCAAGAAACACATGAAGAATTCGATGTGCTCTCCAGGTTTGCATGTTATTTCATTGTGATACCATGACATAAATGTACATGGCCTTGACAGAGCTTGTGTGAGTTCTATTGACCAATATGAATCACACAAGCACCACAATTGAAAGGGGGAAAAGAAAGTGGTGAACAGTGTGTGAAACATCACATGAAAGGGTACCCCCAAACATGATCATATGAGTTGAGCATGACATACCAGTACATAACTAAATAAAATAATAATATAGGATGATGAAAAACAACACAACAACCTGTAATTCAAAAGATCATTCAAATATTACAACATGAAGCTTGGGATTTACATCACGTTCCTCCCCGGGTGATCACAAGGGGTTTAGAAACCCATGGGAGGGGAAGAAGAAGAAGATGTTGAAGTAGAACCTCCCATAGCCTCCAGAACATGTAGGGATGTTGAGAAGACTCCTTGGGGACTCCAAAATGGCAGCACCTTTACTCTTGGCCGAACTTACAAATGGGGAGCCCAAGGTGTCATTTTATAGGAAAATTGGAAGGTGGTTTTAGGCACACAGATTTCATCAATCCACTTGTACCATGAGTTTCGGCCTTTAGACAGTATTATCTCTCTTTGGAGAAAATAGAAAAGTTGTAGCCCTACCTCTTGATCGTCTCCATCAAAATATTGGAACCCTTTGGACAACTACAGCTCACGATATTAATAAAATACAGAACACCGCATTTGACTTGGTCCATATTCGGTGGCTTGGACAGATCAGTTCGGATGGGCCCCATAGAAGCCGAATCAGGATTGGGTTCCTTAATATGAAATGTATCCTATTAAGTTTTGGACAGTACCAAAAAATTTCAGCCCATTTTGATGCACGTATTTCTTGTACTATTCAAAACAGTGGACAGATGTCCATGGATTCATGCAATTTTGGACCATTTTTCTTCCACTTCATCAAGGGCCCTCCAAATCACCTCCACCTACATTGAAACAATAAAAACAAGTAACATTTCCCATTATAATATTGATTAACATTAATTTATTTATTCAAACATAATGTTCAATTTAATATTAGATTTGGAATATTCATTACAAAACTAGTTTAAAACTGCGATGTAAGGGTGGAATAAAACAGTGAATCGTGGTACGATCACATACCTAGTAAATTACAATTATATCTTAGGATAAACCTATAAGTGGTTAAATTTATCTCTTTATCCAAATAATTAGTGGGATATAAAAAACCATCACATTCTTAGATTATAAAGTATCCACCCAAACTCAGTTTATAATAGAACCACCCATCAATCATCCATAAATATGTCTATATACCATAGAATGAGAAAAAAAATTATAATATGATTTTTTTAAAATAAAAATAACCATTGTTATTTTATAGATTGATTTACCCATGGAAAAGAAAAAGGTTCCATGACAATATCTTTGAAACAGTCATAATACATCTAGAGAAAGAAGAAGGATGGTATAATTATAACATTTCCCCAGGTGGTATAAGTTACAACAATGATTTTTTTATTAATATAAATATCATTAAAAGATCGTAAAAAACATTCTTGAGTAAAATACCTTTTCCACTTTGAGAGTCACTTTTCAAAACTAAATTTTTTTATAATATTAGGAAAAATATTCTCTTAAAATTAACACTGGAAACATTCAAAAGAAGATCCAATGAAAAAATATTCATGATTTCACCAAAATATAGTTAAGTATTATATGTTAAAATAAAATATTCTTTTCACACTTTAGTAAATAAAGTAAAAATATTTCATATGAACAATGTGAAAAATATTCATTTTTATAACCATTCTAAATAAATTCAAAGACACTTAAAAATGGACATAAAAATAATTAAATTTAAAATAATAATATTATTGAAAACATTTTAAAAACCATGGATGTGGAAGAGAAATATTCATGATCTAAAATAAGATACAAGATCAGTATCAGTTACAAACAACTTTCTTGATGTTTCTTTAATCAATAATGGGGGAATAGAAAATTAAACATTTAAACCACATTCATAACTAGTGGTAAATAAAAGATATATGGTTCAATAAAATAATAGCATATGATTGCTCCCAAAAGAACTTTGAATATATAAAATCTCAAAATAAGATGACATTATATCATAAAAATACTTACCATTTTGGTATCTTTTGAATCTTAATCCGTTGAAAGAAATGAATTCAAATGAAACATTAAATATGATTAATGTAAGGAGAATTAATATAATTATATCCATGATATAACATTTCATGGTTTAGTATATACACCTCATAAAATAATATAAGTTCATAACATGAACATATGTCCCAAAGAAAGAAAATTTTAGATGAACAACCATTACAAAGATCATATCATTAAATTGAGAATTATTGAATAGACTGATTATGTGTGACAAATTTAAATAAAAAGAACATAAATCAAAAAAGGTTATTTCACCCACAATAACAGAATAATGTAATCAATTAATAATTGATATAACCTAATGAAAGTAAATTGATTGAGAAACACCTTACATAGAGTCCTGAATCACAACGTATGTTCTTTAACTCCTGTATAATAAAATTATATTAATTATTTACTTATTTAAGAACATTTTATAGGTTTATTACATTATAATTAAACCATTTAATTCATTTATTTAAATAAAATATTTAATTACTTAACTAGTTAAACCCACATCATGTGTTTTGAGCATGTTCAGTTCATAGATGCAAAAAGAATTTTTTATATTTTTTATCATAAAAGTGGTAATTGTAAAATCATATAAAAATAATAATAAAGGAATAATTGTCATTTTTTATTAATTAAATACAATTTTACAACCATACATTAAATGTATACATGAAAAAAAATTGCATCACTTCATGGTGGGGGTAATCCACATGTACACATGAATGATGTTATCATTTTACAATGTAAGAAATGTTTAGAAAATAGATGATATATTATATTTTTAGAATTATAATCCATTAATTAGTATCATATATATAAATTAAATCTATCATTATAAATACCCATTTGTGGTAATGATGTAAAACGAAGCACATCGCTTCGTAGAGGTGGAATTCCACATGTACAAATGAACAATGTTTTCATTCTCTATTTGATGGAAAAGGAGATGAAAATGGGTTTTAAAACAGTCATGATAACATTTCATTATATAGGAGATAATTATTTTATTATATCAGCATGGTTTAAGAAGATTTAAATAAGATAAAAGAAAAATTAAAATGAAAACACAAAATTAAGAGTTTTACCTCTTCTTTAGGAAACCACAATTGAATTACACATGAAGCCTTTAAGGTTGGTATTTTGATGAGACTAGAGTCTACAGGTTGTAGATATTAAGGTTGGGAAGGTATTTGGTTAGGTATTGTATGAGATATAGTGCCCAAAATATATGAGTAAGAGAAGATAGGAGGTTTTCTTTTATAAGTTAGGGGAGGGGCACTCTTGTAATCTTTCAAAACATTAAAACATTATAATGTCACATTCATGGAAAAGTAGTTCCAAATATGATTAATTTCAAAGTAAATATGATATAGTGTTTAAATTTACTCAAAAAAATATGATATTTATAAGTTTTTAGGTCATTTTAATCCTTATCCCTTTATTCTAACCCACCATTTACCCTTTTTATCCTTACCCATGGTAAAATATTTTTTTAATTATTAAGGGTTATAAATTTACTTATAAAGTTAAACTGGATCATAAATGATCCATTAATGAAACTTTAGACTATTTAAAATTCCAATTTTCCTATTGTAATATATTTATGATTTTTAAATAATTTATTAAAATATTACTTAATATAATATATCATTATAGTCACTTTCGAGACTATTCAAATAGTTTGACTTTAATCGCATTGTGATAGAAATGGAATTATAATATAAACTTATAAAATGATCATAGTATGTTATATTTATCTAAAAATTATTGTTACATGATAACTCACCATAAAAATATTACCTTTATAGTTTCTAAAATCATTTACTTTATTTTTCTACTACTTTCAAAAGCATTGCATTATAGTTGTAAAAGAATTTAAGGTAATTATATCATCACTAAAACTTAAAAAAAAACGTGATAAAAAAATAATTCATATTTAAAATAAATATTTATAACTGAACATAAGTTGTCTTTATCCATATCACAAAATATTATAGATATTTAAAGCAAGAGAGTGACATTTGTAACTTTATCATTTACTTAAAATAATATAAATGTTAAAATTAAAGTAAAGTGGAAAGAAATTTACAATTTTTTTAATATTTAATGAATATAGATTGAAAAAATTTATAAAATAAAATAAATTCTAGTGTTAAAGAGTTTTGAAGGCCTTATCCCATAGTTTTAACCTTGTTTTACCCATGTTACCCTTACTGAGGTGACAAATATTTACTATAGTTACTATTCATAATAAACAAAAATAGAAGAAAAATATTTAACAAATTTGAACCTACTGATTTAAAATATGGAATATATATTTCAATATTAAATTACTATAAGTGGAAGAAATCAATTTTAATATAAATGTGTAAAACATAGAAAAAATAATTTTTAGAAAAATGTGTTTTAGGCTTAAAAATGAACTTATACCATAATAAAGTATAACACTGATTCATATTTAATTAATTAAATTCTATATAATTAAGGGATAATAAAGTGGCGGTAGGTCACTATAGCAGCAGTGGTACTGTTTAGTACTATAGCAGGTGGGGTACTGTAGCAGTACTATTCAAAGAATGGTCCTTAGGCCAAAAATTTGGGCCTATGGGCCATGTAATGGGCTAAATTCCCACCAGGCCTTAATGCTATGTAATGGGTCTCCCTCTACCCATTTAAAAGAGATATTTGCTTTACTTTAATAATAAAATGAGGCTTTGGACCCAACCTTTTAAAAAAGGGATAATAATATTTATTTAAGCTCAAATTAGACTTTAAAATTAATTAATTTAATGAAAATAAATGATAGTTTTGCAAAAAATAGTATTTTTCTCTATTCACTGAAAAATTAATCTTTTAAGAAATATCACAAAATATCTATAAGAACCCAGTTTTCAATTAGATATGGATCTTTTTATGTTTGGTATAATTCTTTATTTTGGACCTAATATGGATGAATAAGGAGTTTATAAAGGTTTTGGGTGTTCTTAGGGCTTGTTTGGAGATCGTAAACCTATATAGTAATAGAAATAGGTTAGCTGCATGGTTAGAGGAAACTGTGTGGGGTAGGCCACACAGTATCTCCTAACCGTGTAGTGTCGGATAGTGGGGTGAAGTAGGGTTCTTGGTTTTCCTTAACCATGAACCCAGGGCCACACACCTATTCAAAAAACTATAGACATGTTGTATATGTATTTTGATTGGTTAACACATGGTTTCCCTAACCATGTGGCCTAACCATGCAAGATTCCCCTCTATATAGTATAAGGTGCATGGTTAATGCATAGTTTGGAAAACTGTGTGGTAAAACCATGAGATGCCTATTTTGGTTTATTTTACAAAAAATCCCTTAAATGATGTGTTTTAAACAAACCCCTCTTCCTATTTTCATTCCAGTGGACAACCACCTCTACTCTGCCATTTATATCCCTATTCAAGACTGTGCTAGGAATGGATCTCATTCATCCATCTCGAGTCTAATTAAAGCACCGTTCATCTTGTTGGATCTGCTTCAGTAAGATATTAATTCCCTTTTTGTCATTTATTGTTCTTCTTTTATCGACGATGCTATTTAGATGTAGTTTCATATAACCTAAGGGTTTTAATCTATTCTTCATATCAATTCTAATCCATTCCAAAATAGAGGCTGATATTAGATGAGTATATTCATACGAGTATGAGGTAGGTGTTCTATAACTCATCCCTTGAGATTTTTCATTTTATAAATTGACGTGTGTGCATGCTGATTTCATCAGACTCTTCCTATTTAATTCATGTGTCATTATTATAGTCATTTGAAATATATTATAATACTCCTATTAAATATTTTATCTATTCTTGGTGGTTACTTCCACAAAACCAATCTCCCCAAGTAGGGTGTTTCCTATATTTATTATTTTATTAGACTTTCATGTGAGTCAGTGCCACCGTTTGGGTGTAAATTGTCTTGACCATGCTAATGGTAAGCCCTTCCATAATCAAATGACCATTTAATTGGTTTCTAAATATTCCTTGAATATTTTAGTGTCACTTGACCCTTATAAGTGAAGTTTTCTAATTAATTAATAAATGGGTAAATGGTTAAATTGGATAGTATAATATGTATATGACTTGGCCTAACTGAATTTAATTGAATGGATTGGTTTCATGTATGTAGAACCACTTTACATGTCCAATAGAAGGTATCATAGTGAACTATATTAAATGAATATGAAATATATTGATTAATTAATGGTTTAATGTCCTTGAGATTCCTTTTGAATTGTATGAAAGGCATGGAATGAACCTCTTGACCTATAAAACGACATGACTATTATATTGCATAATTTGTTAAATGAATTAATTATAAGGTTCCTAATTGTATACAGACCTTGACATTATTATAGGAGTGGTATGAATTGAAGTATATTTTTTATTCCCAATGGAATTCCTTGAGCACTCATGGATGCCATTCTGATTCAAGGATGTTAGTTTCCATTAGTGAGACCCACCTTGGAACTCGATCATCATCTATCAGTGGATTCCTAGTATGACACTATTGGATCCCTGCTTCATTATTATTATAGTATTCCTTGGATACAATCCTTGGATCCATTATGATGTCTACAGACATGAGGTTCCTTGGCTACACCCTTGGACCCAATCACCGCTTATCCTGTTTTACCTTCGATGAATTCCTGAGACTCGATTAGAATCATTATTGTGGAATTCCTTGGGTGATGAACCTTGAATTAAACTCTTACCCTTATATCCAGGATTAAATTTATCATTTGAGTAGGCTTTACCCTTGAAGTAATGGTTTCCTTGGTTATTACCTTGGAACCTCTTCATTATTATTATTATCATGGATGTCTTGTTATATATAGGATCATTTATTATTATTAATATGACAGGACGTCATCACTATTTATACCTCACATGACTTACATATATAAACTAGAGCATAATTAATAAATGGAATGGTTATATGTTCAGACATCATCTGAGGTTGAATCAGGAACTTTGATGTTTACGTTATTGTATTGCTTTACTTTTATATATGAATTCTTGCACAATGTTTCACTTTATATTACATGGAATAATTGTTATAGATGTCATTGGTGGTAGACTACTAAGATTTATCTCACACCCTATCTGGGGCTCCATTGGAAACCGATAAGATTACATGTATGCAGGTGTTGAAAAAGGGAAGCATACTACTTTGGACACTTGACTTGTTTCTTGCATTAGGATGGATCTTGGTAGAAAATAAATAAGCCAGGGCTCAGGATGCTGGATAGTTTTTGGTTTCTTTTTACTGATTTTTATATCATGTATTTCCTACTTCTTTGTATCCTTGTTTTCTAGCTTATTAGATACATGACATGTCATCATCATATTTTGTATGTTATATATAGTTGTTCTATTATTTATTCATGGATTCTTTTTATGTTCCATATGTTATTCTATATTGATTATTCTATTTACCTTCTATTCCATTTATCTATTATTATACACTTTGGTAATGAGGAAATAGTCTCCCCATGGACACACCCTAGGCCCTTCCTACTAGTTGGTAGCCTCTAGAATTCAGGGAGATACGCTTGAGTCCATGTGGCCAACCAGGATCAGGGTACCTCTAAGTAAAATTTGGGTTTGAGACATCCCAAAGTGCTATCAAAGGGGTTATTTTCTTACTTACTATTTAGAGACAATAGACAGAAGATTATAAATTCTTGGAACTTGGTTATGATCCATGCTTGGTCATATTTAACCCATGTTCGAGGTAAATAATAAGTTTCCTAAATTATGATTTTTGTTCTATTTTTCCTATTATAGTTGATATCATTTCACCTTTGGGTGATGCATGTGATGTGTTATAGTTATTATTATTATTCTAATTGAGTATTTAATTTCATTCTTGGCCTAATTATATGAGGGAAAGGAGCATTGTTACATGTATAATTATAAGAACCTATAATTCACATTCCATGCATATTCTATACCATATAGGTTCATTTTATTGCTTCAATTTCTTGATATGCATGTGATTATTGAGTGACCCATGTTTACATATATTACTTATTATACTCTTTAGATGTGATTGAGTGATTTTGTTTTTCAATTCATGAGGTGTATGGTCCCTCATGGCTTGGAATGAGTAGTGAACTGAGTCAAGCCATTGTATATACCCTGTTACATTATGAGACCAAATGTAGACTTGGTTAATTAGAATTTAAATGGGTGTCGATTTCATTGATAAGGTGTATGTGCCCTGATAGATTGAGAATAGAGGTGTATTTTTAAATGAACTTTGATATATGAAAATAAGAAAATACAAACTGTAAAAGTAAAACTGAATATATGAAATGAAATGGTTGCAAATAAATGATGATGCAAGGTATAGTAGACCCTTCATCTATTGGAAACCCTATAATTTATACCTGATCACTTAACAATATATTTCCTTCAAAGTGGGTAGTTGGGGTAGTATACCATGGTTAGTGACCCCCTTCCTTTATTTTAGCTTTTTTATTTCTATCTATGCTCTTAAAACTTATTCTAAGGTGTGTTCTTGTCATTTGTAGACCAATGTCATCATGACGTACTTATTTCATGTGCCAAGAGGGTGTAAATGACCATGCTCCAGACATGGTGGGCCCTGATCCTCTAGTCTTACCACTAAGAGTTACACTTAAGACACCACCTATTATACCTGATCTGGTCACTGATGCTTAGCTTCGCGAGAGGTTCCTATTTCTGATTCACTATTTGAAAGATGCTTCATTACCTATAACTACAATGGATGATCTTACCCATGAGTTTCAGCAGCAGTATCCTCTTATCTTTTTAGGGGATGGTAGTACATAGGATACTGATTCATGTATGGAGGCCATCATATCTATTTTTGAGCATCTACATACACCTCAAGAGTGGAGGGTCAATATTGCTACATATATGTTGCATGATTCGAACAAGCACTGGTGGGATGTGATTACCCAAGCTAGTCACCATCATTGCATGGTATGGGCTGATTTTTAGATATTTTTATATGATTACACCTTTCCTCATACGCTGAGAGTAGACTGATCTAGAGAGTTCATGCATCTAGTGTAGGGTGTTATGTCATTTATGGAGTATTCAGTATGTTTCACTAATTTGCAGTGCTTTGCACCACTTCTAGCTGGTTATGAGATTTTTTGTGATATATGCTTTGAGGATAGGCTTCAATATACTATTCATACTTAGTTCAACATATTTTTCCTACCTACATTTTATGAAATATTCAATCGTTCTCTTATCACTAAGCACAACCTGAGGTAAGGTGACGGTACAGGGCATAGAGAATTAGTGTTGTGGAAGACCAGTAGTTTTCATGGTAGTCAGAAACATTCCCTTGAGGTTTCATGTTAGGGTAGTGGCATCCATAGTACATGTACTAGTATCTTTATGGTGTACCATCAGTGTAGACAATAGGGGCATATGAATCCTTAGTATGATATAAATCCTTTGGTGCGTCGGTCTTGTGGTTGTATGGGGGACTTTAATAGATTCTATCAGACCTTAACATCTATGTTCAATAGAAAAGGATCTTCACCAACTTCACCTTTAAGGGAAGGTTATTTTATTCCAAATTAGGTGGGGATTTGGAGTAGAAATGGTAGGACTAGCCAAGGATGAGGTCATGGGAATAGTAGTCAGACTTCAGATTATCAGCAGTACCAACATATCAGTTATACTTAGGGTAGTCTAGCTATAACATAGGGTTTAGATCAGGTCAGTTTCATGCATTAAAGCTGATACCCTAGGAACATAGTGAAGGACCATCTATAGTATGAGGTATTATTCTAGTAGCCTTCACTGTAGTATCTTCTTTATTTGATACAGGTGATTCACACTCCTTCATCTATTTATCTATATTGTAAAGTCTTGGGAATCAAATATAGTATTATTCTGGAGTAATGACCCTAGATAAATTGTTTGAAGTATGTTCATAGGGAATACACCAATACAGGGATAATCTCCTTGAGGTAGGTAGTTACCCTTTCCTATGGGATCTCTTTGTTCTCGAAATGGCCATATTTTATGCCATTCTTAGGGTGGATTAGTTGGTTTTGTATCACACCTTTGTAGACTTATATCACCGTAGGTTATTGTTTACATCATCATTGGGAATACTTTATCTACATAAGGGTGACTGGGATGTCTGGGATAGTAGAGATAGGCTTAAGCATCATGGGATAGGTATAGTGATCGCCCAGATTTCTAGTCTTTTTGTGGAGGATAAAGGTTTACATTAGGATGAATTTCCTTTAGTAGTAGATCATTTTAGAGATGTCTTTACTGAATTTTTGTCTATGTTACCTCCTAATAGATAGGTAGATTTATTATTGAGCTCATTTTAGGAGAATATCTAGTTTCCATTCTTCCATACAAGATGGAACCCACTAAGATCTAGGAGATCAAGCGATAGTTAGAGGACTTAGAGGCCAAAGGTTTCATACATCCTATCACTTTGTCATGGGATTTTCCTATGATCTTTTCCAAGAATATGGATGGTACCTTTTGTTTATGCATGGATTATAGAAGGTTGAACCAAATTATAGTCAAGAAATGATATCCACTACCTTGAATAGATGATCTATTTGACTAGTTTTGAAGAGATAGGGTGTTCTCTAAGATTGACCTGAGATCAGGCTATCATTATGTGTAAGTCAGGTCATCATACATATCTCATATAGCTTTTCATAATATGCATAGTAAGTATGAGTATCTTGTTATGTTGTTCGATCTTATGAATGTGATCTTTGTTTTCATGGATTTGATGAATAGTGTGTTCCACCCCTATCTAGATTCTTTTTTCATAGTCATTGTGGATGACATGTTGGTGTATTCTAACACTCATAGAAACAATTATAATCACCTTTATATCATTATAAGTACATTGAGAAAGCACCATATTTATGCCAAACTTGCTATGTCCCACTTCTAGATTGTAAATTTTCACTTCTTAGGTTATATTATCTCAGGATCAGGAGTCTCTATTGACTTATAGAAGGTGAGTGTTGTAGTTTCCTAGGTGTAGTGCAAGAACATATTTGATATATAGAGTTTCTTGGGGCAATCTGGATATTACATTTGTTTCATATAGGACTTCTCACACCTTGTTTTACCTCTTACCAGACTTACAAAGAAGGATTTTGTGTTTCTATGGTTAGAATAGTGCAATAAATCCTTTGATAAGCTGAAAGGGAGGCTTTCCTCAGTACCTATTCTGATTGTGCCAGTGACTAGTAGAGGTTATATAGTGTTTTGTGATGCATAGATCATTGGACTAGGAGAAATTCTGATGTAGAAGGATATATTTTTTTTGTACGGATCTCATTAGTTGAGAAATCATGAGAGAAACTATCTGATTCATGACCAAGAGCTATTAGTTATTGTCTACACCTTATTTTTTTTATACATTATCTGATGGGTGAGAACTTTTTGGTGTATACGGACCACAAGATCCTCAAATATATCTATACACAATGTGACTTGAACCTAAAATAGCGGATATGGGTTGACTATCTTCATTGCTTCAATTTTTATCTTTCCTATATACTTGGAAAAGGCAATATGGTAGTGGATGCACTAATTCAGAAAACTCAGGCAAGGGCCATACAAGAATACAATGATGAATGAAAATTGATAACCCCCTTCATTGAGATATATTTAGAGTTTCATGATAGTCATGAGTAATCTTATATCCCTGCCTTGATAGTTAACTCTTCCCTACTTGATAAGGTGAAGGGTAGGCAATTTTCATATCCAGAAGGCTTGGTTCTATGTGAGAGTATTTCAGGAGATGACCCACCTTAAGATTTGTCTATAGGAAGAGACAAAATCCTATATATTCATGGACGTTTCTGGTTTTCTATAGATGTGAGATAAAAACTGATGTGTGATTCCCATGCTACTTAGTGGGAAATTCAACTAGGAATCTCCAAAATGTATCGAGATATGTGATGCCGATATTAGAGAAATGGGATGAAATGTTAGATAGAAAGATTTATCACTAGGTCTCGCACCTGTTAGTAGGTGAATGCAGAGCACTAGAAACCTATAAAATTATTACAGCCACTTATAGAAACAGAATGGAAATGGGAATATATTTCTATGTACTTTGTAGTCGTCTTATCGAGGTTACCTAGAGGTAGTGATGTTGTATGTGTAGTTATTAACCAACTAAAGAAAGTATCCCACTTCCTTCTTATCCAAGAGGATTTCTTTGTTTATGAGTTGGGAATATTTTAGGTTTGTGAGATAATCTAAAAACATAGGGTCCCTCGTACTATTGTTTCAGATAGGGACACTCTCTTCACGTCATGGTTCTAGTAGGGGTTGTAGAAGGATATGGGTATATAAGTGATTTTGAGTATATGATGTCATCCTCAGATTGAGGGATAGTCGGAATGGGTGATATAGGTTCTAAAGGACATTCTATGGGGCATGTTTCCTTGATTTTGGAAGTTCTTGGTAGAAGAAAATCTCTCTCATTAAGTTCACCTACAATAATAACTTCCAACCGAAAATTCAGATGGATCCTTTTGAGGCCTTGTATGATAGGCCATGTCGTTCACCCCTGTGCTGGCTAGAGGAAGGATAGTAATCCCAACTAGGTCCTCATCTCATGTAAGAGATTTTGGAGTAGGTTTAGGTAATAAAGATATGTATTTATACTACTCAATATAGATAGAAATCTTATGTCGATCATTGTTGATGACCTATGAAGTTCAGGGATGAGGATCATGTTTTTCTACAGGTATCACTCGGTCTAAGGAATATATGGATACAGAGGCAAGGGATGATTTTTCCTCATTATGTAGTGTCATTTTACATCATGGTGATATCCATACTGGTATTCTATCGATTAATAATACCTCAAAGGTATTTTACCATGCATGATGTCTTCCACATTTCACATCTTTTCTAGAATCAAGACAACCCATATCATACTTTTGAACCCGAGGATGTTGATATAGATATTGATACTTCATTTGAGAATTATCATATATGCATCTCATACTAGAGAAAGAAGGCTCTATGAGGCCATTCTATCCCTTTAATATAATTACTATGGTATCACAATCATGTATAGGGAGATACTTGGGAGTGGGTGGCCAATGTATATGCCCAGTGTCCAGAGTTTTTCACAGATAGTGTTTCACTGCCCTTAGAAGGTGAGCTTAGGGAAAAGTTCATTTAAGGGTGGAATACTATAAGAAATCAGTGTTTCACTCAGGTCTAGCTCATTTTAAGTTTGGTCTAATTATTTATCTTTCACAAAATATTGATACATAATTATGTTATAAAGGTTTTAAGGGTTCTCAGGGCATGTTCGGAGCTTAGAACCCCAAAAAGTAGAAGAAATATGATAGTCGCATAGTTAGTATAATTTTTGCAGGGTAGGATACACGGTGTCTCCTAACTTTGTGGTATAGGATAGTGGGGTGAATTAGGGCACACATTTTTTCCTAAATATAAGCTAGGGGCCGCACACTCGTGTAAAAAAACTACAGACATGTTGCAGAGTTGTTTTAAATAGTTGGTGCATGATTTTCCTCATTGTGCGGCCTAACCATGTGAAATCCCCCTCCCTGTAACATAAGGTGCATGATTGGCGCATGGTTTGGGAAACCATGTGGCCAAACCAGGAAATTCCTATTTTTGGGTGATTTTACAAAAAAATACCTTAAGTGATATGTTTTAAACCAAAACCTCATTCTATTTTAATTATAGAAGATAGACACCTCTATTCTCCCATTTTTTATCCCTCTTCATGACTAAGTTAAGAATTGATCTCGTTCATCTGTCCGGAGTCCAATCAAAACATTTTTTGTCTTGCTAGATCTACACTGATAAAATCATAATTCCTTTTTAGATATTCATCATTATTATTTATATCAATTAAGATATTTATATGTATCCCCATATGCCCAATTTTCAAGGTATTGATCCATTATTTGGATCTCTTACAATCTAGGCCAAATTAGAGTCTGATACTGGATGAGTAGAGTTTTATGAGTATGCAGTAGGTGGTCTATAACTCATCCCTCAAGATTCTTTATTTTATAAATTGTCATGTGTGCATGTTGATTTCATCAGGTCCTTCCTATTTAATTCATGTTTCTTGATTGTAGTCATTATAACTTTATTCTAATGATATTATTAAATATGTTATCTATTGTTGGTGGTTACGTCCAAAATTTCTACCACCCCAAGTAGGGTGTTTCCTATATTTATGCTTTTAGTAGCCTGTTATGTGTGTCAGCACCACCATTTGGGTGTACCTTATCCCGACCCTGCTAATGGTAAGCCCTTCCATAATAAAATGGCTATTTAATTGGTTTCTGACTATCCCTTGAATATGTTAGTGTCACTTGACCCTTCTAAGGTAAGTGTTCTAATTAATTAATGAATTTTTAAATGGTTAAATTTGAAAGTATGTTATGTATATGACTTAGCCTAATTGAATGAAATTTAATGGCTTGGTTTCACATCCATAACACCCATTTAAATTTCTATTCAAAGGTAGTATAGTGAAACATATTAAATTACAATGAAATATATGAATTAATTAATGGTTTCATGTCCTTGAGATCCCTTTTCACTTATATGAAAGGTATGGAATGAACCTATTAACCTATTGAACTAAATGAATATTATATTGACTAATTTATTAAATGAATTAATTATAAGGTTCCTAATTGTATATGAACCATGAAATTATTATAAAAGTTTTTATTCTCAAGTTATCTTTTGGATTCCAAATGGAATTCCTTGAGCACTCATGGAATCCATTTTGATTCAAGGATACTAGTTTCCAAGGGTAAGACCCACCTTGGAACCCGATCCTTGTATATCAGTGGATACCTCGTATAAAACCATAGTATCCCTCCTTCATTATTATTATAGGATACCTTGGATACACTCCTTAGATCCAGTGTGACATCAGCATATATGATGTTCCTTGGATACACCTTTGGGATCAATCATTGCTTATCCTATTTTACCTTAGATGACTTCCTTGGAATCAGTTAGAATAATTATTATGGAATTCCTTTAGTGATTCCTCTTGGATTAAAATCTTACCCTTATATCTATACTGCAGTTTATTATCAGGGTTGGATTGATCATTGAGTTCAATGTTTCCTTGGTTATTACCTTGGAACGTCTTCATTATTATTATCATCATGGATTCCTTGTTATATCTTAGATCCTTTATTATTATTATTATTATTATTATTATTATTATTATTATTATTATGTCAGGATTTTAGGTATAGTTATGTCTCACTCAACTTACATATATAAATTGGAACACGATTAAAAAATGAAATGGTTATATATTCAAACACTAACTGAGGCTAAAGTAAGTACTAGGGTATTTACATTACTACACTGCTTTACTTTTATATATACATTCTTCCACATTGTTTCAGTTTATATTACATGGACTGGATGTTATAGATTTCGTTGGTGGTATCTTATTGTGACTTATCTCACACTATATCTAAGACACCATTGTCACCCAAGCAGATTACATTTATGAAAGTGTTGTCAAAGGGAAGTGTATCGCTTTAGATACATGATTGCTTTCTTACATTATTATGGAGCTTGGTAGCAGATAACTAGGTCAGGGCTCAAGATGCTGGATAGTTTTTAATTTATTTTTGATACTTTTGTATATCATGTATTTCCTACTACTTTGTATCCATGTTTTTCATATTATTATATACATTATATATCATTGTCAACTTTTGTATGTTATATATAGTCGTTCTGTTATTTATTCCTATTAGCTTTTGATGTACCATATATTATTCTATATTTCTTACACTATTTACCTTATATTCCATTTATATTTTGTTCTATACTCTGGTAATGAGGGAATAATCTCACCATGGACACACCTAAGGCCCTCGCTACTAGACGACAACCTCTAGAATTCAGGGAGATGTGTTTGAGGTCATGTGACCAACCAGGCTTGGGGAACCTCTGAATGGAATCCAAGTTTAGGATGTCATAATATCATCATAGGATAATTTTTATATGATGATTTAAAATATTATATGATTTTTATAAAATAATATTTATGAAAGTATTAGAAATTAAGTATTATATTCACTCATGAAAATCAGTAAAAACCCTTTTTGAAGAATTTTTTTTAAATAATAAAATCAATTTACCAAATATTGAGTTCTTATTTTCAAGTAATTAATCAATAAATTTTTATTGAGTAGGAAAAATTTATATATTCTTTATAATTCAGTTACTCATATTTATATCAACCACTTCAAATACTATGTTATATAAATCATATTTAAATAATAATATTCCTTGGTTCATTTAATCTCAATTTTGCATGTCTTATAAGTTATTAAATATAGTGTTGTTTTAAAATCTCAGGTTGTTATAGTCTCCCCACTTTAATAAATTTTTTCCTCACAATTTAATCTTTATCTTGGTAATTAAGTGTTTAGCATTTTAAAATACCTATTTTGAAAACCCAAATAGTAAAAAGGGTTAATAAAATATCGTTTTGATAAGTGGTAAAGGGAAATATAAAGATCATCTGGAATAACATAGAACAAGGTTTTCAAACAGAAGAATATTATTGGGAAGTGAAAATATGTACATTTAGGGAAAATTGATGTCTAAATAATGATAGTGAGTGAATGATAACATTGATCATAAGAAATTGAATGATTGAGAGAAGTTTAATGGTCAAAAAACTATAAACCAAGGAGGTGTGGAAAAAACCATAAATTCAACAGAAATGAAGGTAATTGGATAACATTTTTTTTCAGGATCATTTTTATAGAGTTTAGTAATTATGTTATCATCTCGACTATGAACATAAGGAAATATAATTACTTGGTTTTCTTCAAATACATAAACCCAATTTCATCCTTTGGTTTCATGTTTCACTCAGTTTCCATATCTATGTCATCTTTTACTCCAAATGATGAGTATGAATATTTAATGCATGAAGCACTTTAATTAGATTCTTATTGACCATGATGTATATAAAAGGATGAAAATATATTATTCTTGTCTTTACAAACACAAAAATGGTTACCATGTTATAATATAATACCCAAAATGAATAAATTATCATATGAATAAATAATTCATTAATCTTCAAAATTTCCATAATAGCACCAAAGGTTCAACTTATATTACTTCGTAAATAAATAACCCTATATACCAATTAACCTAAATAACCTCAATAATAAATAATGTTTTATCCTCAAAGGTTTTCTCATACCATTCACCTTTCATCCCAAAAAAAATGTAATAGAATTCTCTTAAAATAATCCTTCATGTTAAACCTAAGGGTTACATATACCTCAACCTAATAAAACATCTCCCAAAATATCATTAATCGCAATAGAATTTCATCACTTAAAATCTCAAAATTGGTGTCTGTAAGGACCTGACCCCAGTTACCCAGAGTCGGTGCCTTATTTGATTACATTGGCATACAATCAAAGAATAAGCATCTCTAAGGACAAAGTAATTTAGTATTATTGGAAACAAGATTCATACATAAGTTAAACATTACAACTTGAAAATTAAGACAATATAGAAACTCCTTAGACAACATCCATAAATCCTAGGTTATTTCAGCATGTCATTCATAATAAACTTCTTCATGTCCTGAGAAAATGTAACATAATAAAGGGGTGATCTCAAATTCTCATTAAGGGTAAGCAATATAGAGGAAGATAAAAAAACATTAGACATGGTGAATAATTGAAAACACATGCCTCTAAAAATAAACTTGAACATAATATGGCAGAAAAATGAGCTGAGTAAATATTTCCATAACATAACATAATAATGGGTATTATACTATTTGAATAACCACATGAACCATCAATACTATTTTCATAATTAGGGAATGAATAATGTGGGACAACATAACCATACCATCAAGGCCTTATTCCAAGACCATAAGTAATCATTTTGTCAAGGCCTTGTGCCATGACTGTAGTTTGTCTCCTGAGACCTACCGATGCACCGAGGGGCTATAGAGGGCCCCAACCAACACTTAATATGTCCAATGAATTCTTCATATGAATGGGGATAAACATAAACAACATATACATTCATATTGAAATTAATATATTAAATCCAAATAACTTTCCCCGAACATTAAGAATAAACACTAACCATTTGGAGTAAATTGGGGAATGGATTTAAGGTAGCACATCAACATAAAAAGTAATAATAAACCATTAAATTAAATATGGTATATGATAAAATGTAATAATAATCACAATAATACATAATAATCAACAAGAGTGTTGAAATAGATGAAGATTCTCTTATAAAATCTTTGAGTAAATCTTGAGATAAATACTCTTTTACTTGGAAAAGAAGAGCTATTTTGGAAAAATATTTGTATAAAACCAGAAGTTAAGTAAGATATTATTTTTATAATAAAATTATTTATTTTATAAAGATAATGGTTTCCAAAAACATATTATACAGTTCCCTTGAAAATATCTAAGAATTAGATAAATTACCTTGGATCAGGCTTGTATTTCGGAAACAATTTTGAAAGTTCCTTTTAAAAAATGTAAACATCCATAAAATAAGGAAATATTCTGGTTTTTAAACATATATATAACCCAAAAAAATAAAATTTTAGGAGTAAATAATAATACAAAAGAGTTTCATTGAGGTAATAGACAATAAAAGTAACCCAAATGAAAATGGAAGTTTGGGTGAAAACCCCTTACCTTAAATCCGAACGTGTTCCGCTCTTGAAATTAAGCTCCTGGAATATGAAATTATACTTATTAATAACATATTTAAGATACTATTAGACATTTATTTAGTTTATCATAATTATTTTTAGTTCATTTATGCCATTATTGATAAGTTATTATATTGAATTTCATCGTTCCACAGTGTTCGTTTTCTTTATTTTTATAAACGGTTCACTTGTTCTTAATTAATGGAGTTCATGTGGAATGGATGTAAATCTCCAAAATTGAATTCTCATATAATTTATGATCATTAATAGGTGTTAGTGGCCATTTATATAACTTGGTTACACAAAATGATGATGAATTATTATATATAACTTTAATGATAACTGTTTTGGTTAATTTGTGGGTTTTGATTACAACGAAATCATTTTACTTTATAACTTAATACCATTTGTACAAAGGGATTAAATAACCTTAAATAGGGTATATTAAATATATAATAATCTATTTCAACCATAAAAATAATGGTTTAATGAACATAATTTAGAAAGATAATAGAAATCGAAAGCCCATCGTCCTTGAATGTGGTAAATTGACACATCTCGGATGGTGTTCTTGCTACTAGTATAAAGAAGGTAAAAAGAATAGATGATGATAAATTTTTCCACTATCATGAAAACATTTAAGTAAATTTAAGTTTCTAGAGTAATCAAAACATTTGGATAAGGAGAGTTAATAATATAAAAATAAAACAAATGAACTTGAAAGGAAAGACAAAGAATTAAAAAGAGAGAAATTTACCTCTTGAACCAAACTTCCTTGAGTGCCTTCTTAATGGAGAGGTTTTGGTCTTTTTATGAGACCAAGTCTTTCTAGACATGGGAGATGAGGTTGGGAGGATATTTGGCCAGAATTTGGAGAAGACACAAGGCTTGATATGAGTGAAGAGAAGGGGGAGTGAGAGGGGGTTTTATAGTGGAGGAGAGGAGAGTTTTCATAATTTTTTAATAATTAGTTTATTAATCTCCCTCAAGACTAGAAATAGTGATGATTACATGACCAAGAATAGTAATAAATTCATGTGAGTTTGAACCAAGTGGGATTACATCTCTTGTGATTTCATGAATAGTGTATTTAACTGATAATTTGTATATACGGTATTTTACCGTATTTCACTATTCATAAAAAATTTGAGTTTTTCAGATAAATACCAAAAATTCACCCTAACCATTTTTTGACGTTTAGAATCCAAAAATTAATTCCATTTTTATAAAATAATTTTATAAATATGATTAATTTGATATTTAATTAAAATTATAAATTATTCTAAAAACAACAGTTTTAAAACATTTATTTACTTATTCCAAAGCTTAGGTATATCGTACTTATACTTGAATATTATTTATATACTATCATAGGTAAGGTTACTATTCATTATGGTATATCACTATTCATAAGGGTATGTTACTATTCAAAATGTCCTGTTACTACTCACCAAAAATTAATTTTTTCTTATCAGACTCCACATAACTTACTAATCGCAACCATGTATGTCAGATTTTTGAAATTCACATCATAAAAGAGACAAACTTATGTTTAAAGGTCACATAGCACTTAGTAGTTCATTATGAAATATTTATAAGAAATTAATTTCCATTGAAAAATATTGGGTCGTTATAGTGTTTGTGCCTTTTAACTTAATATCATACCTAAAATTATAAACCCATGATGACATCCATAAATATTAAGTTAACATCACATGAAAATATCTTAATCTCTAATGTTTTCTAAACCCTGCATTGATGACAACTATAACATCCCCAAACCATACTCCCAGATTCGATCCTAGAAACATAATATTTGCATTTCTAGATTTTATAATGATAAAAGTGATACAATTTTAGCCATCCAAAATATAAAACATCAAAAAAAATATTATATCACTTATATACTTGAGGACCTTTCAGGTTTAGAGTTTTTATGAATTAATAAAATCTCTTACATAACAACACTCATGTCTTCAAGTGAGCATTTTTTCCACCATACCCATATTCTCTTATTCCATATCAATTCCTAAACATCTCCCATAATAACCTTCAATAATTTAAACTTTATGAACATAATTCATATAACTTTATTCCTTTTAACCTAGGGAAATGGAAAACATAAAAAGGGTGAGATCAAACACGAATTAAGGATAAACATAAGCATTAACAATTGAATATCATCAGTGAGCATAAGATGAGCATAAGGGTATGATTCTGTAATCAAAGTGCATGATAATAACTAAAGATAATTCATTCCCATAAAACCTCAATCATAAATTATGATAAATTGCATAAATATTTAAAATAATACAAGATTCATATAAGTCAACAATCAAGAACCATGTGAAAACCATCATTGAGAAAAGGATTAGTTAGAACTTATAGAAAGCCTAAATAAAATGTGTTGGTATCTTGGAAAATCATTATAATATCACTCTTACGATCACTCATAAAAATTGAATAACATACCTGATATATTCCAATGATATCTTATAAGAAACCTATAACTGATTAAATCTAACTCTTTACTAATTGCATTGGAGGGCAATAATAAATCCACTCCATCTCTTTCCATTACAATCTCTTGGAAACAATCATAATTCATCCTAAGAAATAATAAGTATGGTACCATTATAACATATACCCAGTGAATTATAAGTATAATCAAGTATTATTGTGTTTAATGAATATGAATATCATTAAAACATCATTAAAAACATTCTTAAGGAAAATACAGTTTCCACTTTGAAAATAACTTATAAAAAAATTACATAATATTAGGAAAAACATTTTATTTAAAAGAAAAACATGGAAACTTTCAAAGGGATCTTGAATGTAAAAATAGTAATGATATCATAAAATTTTGGTTAATATGTATATGTTAAAATAATACTTTCCTTCCACACTTTGGTAAAGAAAGTCAAAATGTGTCATACGAACAACATTAAAAGTGTTACTTTTTATAAAAATTGTAAATAAGTTTAAAGACACTTGAAAATGACCTTAATAAATCATTTAAATTTAAATAATAAATTTTTTTAAAACATTTTACAAAACATAGATATGGAAGAGAGATATTCCCAATCTAAAAGAACATACAAGATTATTATAACTTACAAATAATTTTATGGATGTTTCCTTAGTTATTAAGGGATGAAATGGAAATTAAACATGTAAACCACATTAATAAATAGAGGAGAATGAAATATATTTGGATGAATAAAATAATATTATGTGATCCCTCCCAAAGTGACATTGAACATAGAAATTCTTGAAATAATTTTAGATTATATCATAAAAATCCTTACTATTTTGGTAACTTTTGAATATTAAACTCATTAAAGAAATGAATTCAAGTGAAAACTTAAATAAAATTACTATAAGAATAATAAATATAATAGTATCTATTATATACTAGGTCATGGGTAAGTATATTCACCTCATAAAATAAGATATTTTCCTAAGATAAACATATATCCCAAAGGAAAATTTGACACAAATTACCATTACAAAGATCACATCATTAAATTTGGAATTAATAAATGGAGTGATTATGTGTAACAAAATTAAACCCACAATTTTACACATAATAATTCTATAATATAATCAATGAATAAGTGATATAACCCAATGAAAGGAAATTGAGTTAAGAAACCTCATGCCTTGAGTCTCAACTCACTATGTATTTTATTTAAATCCTTTATAATAAACTTATATTAATTATTTACTTGTTTAATGAAATTTTATAAGTTCATTACCTTATCATTAAAGTATTTAATTCATTTATTTTAATGACATATTTAATTACTTAATCAGTTAAGTCTACAAAGTGTGTTTTGTGGATGTTTGATCCATAATTACAAAATGACTTTAGTATGTTGATCATGATCAAAGAGTTAATTATTACATCATATTATTATTAATAATAATAATAATTTAATTATCATTTATATTCATTAAATAAAATTTTATTTTCATCTGTGATAGACATACATGAGGAATAAATCATATCGCTTTGTGGTGGTGGTAATCCACATGTACGCATGAATGCCTCTATCATTTTCCAATAGATGAAAAGTTAATAAAATAGATGATATATTATATTTGTATAATGATAATATTTTAATTATTATCATATATATACATTAAATCTATCATTATAAACATCCATCTGAGGTGATGATGGAAACAAAACACATCAGTTTGTAGAGGTGGTAGTTCACACGTACAGATTAATGATATTTTTATTCTCCATTTGATGGAAAAGGATATAAAAAGGGGTTGTGAAATAGTCATAATATCATTTAATTATATATTATATACTGATTTAATTATATCATCATGGTTTAAGAATATTTGAAAGAGTTAGAAGAATAAGTAAAATGAAAATACACAATTAAAAGTTTTACCTCTTCTTTATAAAACCACATTTGGCTTACACCATAATCTTTATAGGTTGGTATTTTGATGAGAAAAGGTCCTGCAGGTCATGTAAATGTCGGTTGGTAAGGTATTTGGGTTGGCGTTTTATGAGATATAGTACATTAAAGGTGTGAGGAATATTTGATATGAGGTTTCCTTTTATAAATGAGGGGAGTGGAACTCTTTTAATTTTTCAAAATTTTAAAATATTATAAAGTCACATTTAGGGCCAAGCGGTTAAAATTTGGATAAATGTAAAATTAAATATGAAATATGATCTAAATTAACTCATACAATATGATCTAGATATCTTCTTAGATCACTTTAACCCTTATATCTTTAGTGTAACCCCAGGTTAATAATTTTTATCCTTAACTATGGTAACACATTTTTTAATAGTTAAGTGTTATAAATTTAAATATATGGTAAAAATCAGTTCATAAATGATCCATTAATTACATGTTAGGCCATTTAAAACTCCACTTATAATATTTTATGATTTTTTTCTTTTTAAATCATCTATTAAAATATTATTTAACAAAATATACCGTTATAGTCATTTTCATGAAAATTCATATTGTTTAACTTTAATAAAATCAAGATAGCAATGTAATTTGAATATAAACTTTTAATATATACATAATTTATTATATTTATATAAAAAATTACGAGACACTATAAATCACCCAAAAAATATTACTTTTATAGTTTTAAAAATCATTTACTTGGTTTTTCTACTGCTTGCACAAGTACTGTTTTGGAATTACGTAAGCATTTAAGGTGATTATTTTATTACTAAAAATTAAAAATAAATTACAATGATAAAAAAATAAATCATATTTAAAAAAAATCAATAAATAAACATAATTTTTTCTCATCCTCTAATAGATTATTATATATATTACAAGCAAGAGAATGACATTTTTTACTTTATCCTTTACTTAAAATAATATAAATGTTATAATTAAAGGAAAGCGACAAAAAATTGATATAATTTAGAATATTTCATGACCATTTATGAAAACAAACCTATCAAAAATAAATAAATATAGGTGTTAAGAATATTTTTAGGCTTTATCCCATAGTTTTAACCTTATTTTTCCTGTTTTACCCTTATCGAGGTGACAAATATTTACTATGGTTACTATTCATAATCACTAAAAATAAAAGGGAGATATTTTCCAAATTTGAGCCTCCTAATTAAAAATATGGATTAAATATTTAAATATTAAATTTCAAGAAGTGGAATGATTAAATTTTAATATAAATTCATAAAATGTAATGAAAACGGTTTTTAGAGAAATGCGTTTTAGGCATAAAAATGAACTTATACCATAATCAAGTATAATGGTAATTAAAATTTAATTAATTATATTATATATAATTAAATTATAATTCTATTAATTTATGATCAAATACAACTTTTAAATTACTTAATTTAATGAAAATAAATGACAGTTTAATAAAATTAGTATTTTTCACTGTTCATTACAAAATCATTCTTTTCAAAAAAATCCCAAAATATAATCATAAGATAATTTTGATATGATGGTTTCAAAAATGATATCATTTTTATTAAAAAAATCTATAATTTTCATAAATTAATTATAATATTCACTCATAAAAATTAATAAAAACCATTTTTTAAGAAAATATATTTTTGAAGAACAAAATCACTTTACTAAAAATTGAGTTCTTATTTCCAAATAATTAATCAATAAATTTGTATTTAGTAAGAAAATTTTATATATTTTTCATAATTCAGTTATTCATATTCATAACTTCCATTCAACATCTAGGTTATATCATCCATATTTAAATAATAATATTTTATTGTTTGTTTAAGCTTGGTGTTGTGTGTTTTATATGCTATAAAATGTATTTTTCTTTTAAAATTTAGGGGTATTAAATCTGCCACCCCCCACACACACTTTAATAATTCAAATCCTCAAAATTTTATGATTCTTTTGATGGGATTCGACATTCTGGTGGGATGTTTTAAGATTAACAATGATAGTGGTGGCAGATCGAAGTTAGAGATGATGTTCGGTGTTGGTGGCGAATGTCAGAGAACTGGCTGATGATGAAGACTCAATGATGACGATGTCAGTGATGATGGAATGATATTATGGTAATTTCAGTGGCAAAAGGATAGGTTAGTGTTGCGATGATTGTGGTGATGTCTCAGGTGATGGATTTATTTGATGGTGATGATGATGGATGGTGGTAGGCAATGATGGGGCACGTGAAGAAGGTTTTCTCATGTCCCAATATTGGTGGTGATTTCCTTTTAAATTTTTAAATTTGAAATTTGAACAATTTTATTGGTCGTGGTTCTTTGGTTTTTATAGTGGGTGGGATATAACATACCTTCCTGGAATTGTATCTGGTTGGATTTTTGTTGGGCTCACACTTATCCTTTAAAAGTGTCATTTGAAAATAAAATAAAATATAGTTTATGGTATAATACCATAAACCAAGGAGGTGTGTAAAAGACCATAAATTCATAAAAAATGAAGGTATAGAAATTTTTTTTATTTCAACATTCTTTTCCTAGAGTTGAGGAATTACTTTTCTATTTAGACTAAGAACATAAGAAAATATAATTACTTTATTTTCTTCAAATCCATAAATATTATTTCATCCTTCAGTTGTGTGTTTCAATTAGTTACCATCTTTATCTCATATTTTAATCCAAATTATGATTATGAATAATTAATTTCTAAATAACTTTAATCAAATATTGATTAACCACGAGGTATATAAAAGGATGAAAGTATATTCTTTATATCTTTACTAAAACAAAAATGGAGAGAACATGATAAAATAATACCCAAAATTAATGAACCTTCATATGAAGAAATAATTCATTAACCTCCAAATTTTCTATAATAACACCAAGGTTTCTACTTAGATCATTCCTTAAATAAATAAACCTATATCCCAATTAACCTAAATGACCTCATCAATAAATAATTTTTTTACCTTAAAGTTTGTCTCATACCATTCATCTTACATCTCCAAATATGTAATATCATTCTCTTGAATAAATCCTTCATGTTAAACATAAGAGTAACATATACCTCAACCTAATAAAATGTCTCCCAAAAATATCATTAATCACCTTAAAATCCCATCACTTAAAACCTAAAAATTGGTGTTTATTCCTTTGAACTTAATATCAAACTTAAACTGATAAAACCATGATTATATCCATAACTATCAAGTTAACCTCACATTAAAACATCCTAATCAACAAAGTTATCCAAACCCTTCTATGATACCAACTAAAATTGCCCCAAACTTGAACTCTTGGATCCAGTGATAAAAAAATAATCTTTACATTTATGGATTTGATATCGATAAACACTGACCAAATTTATCCATCCAAAACATACAACATAAAATAAAAATTTTAGATCACTTACATACCCAAATACCTTTCAAGTTTACAGTTTTATAGAATTAGGAAAAACTCTTACAAAAAATACCCACGTCTTCAAGTGAGCATTTTTTACACTATACCTAGCTTCTCTTATTACACATTAAGTCTTCAACATCTCCCATAATATCCATAACACATGTAACCTTTCTAAATAGAAAACATAAGAAGGGTGGGATAAAATACTCAGTAAGTGTAAAAGTAATCATTGGCAATTGAATTTCATCAGTGAGCATAATATGGTCATAAGGGTATGATGGAATAATCAATGTGTATGAGAATAACATAAGATAATTAAAACCCATAAAACCTAGATCATAAATCACGAGACATGGACTAAAGCTTTAATATAAAATAAGATTCATATTAGTCAACAATCACGAGCCATGTGAAAACAATCCTTGAGAAAAGGATCCACTAGAATTAATAGAAATAATAAATAAAACATGTTGGTATCTTGAAGAATCATTTTCATATCACTCTTACAATCACTCCTTTAAATAGAATAACCTACCTAGTAAATTCTAAAAATATTTTTGGAGAAACCTATAGTCATTTAATATCATCTCTTTAACCAATGCATTGGAGAGATATAATGAAACCACTAATCTTTGGTTTATAATTTAACCACCCATATTTGTTTTATAATAGAACCACCCATCAATACTCCATACATATATCCAATTACCATATAATGATAAAAAAACTCAGAAGATTTCTCTTTTTAACATAAAAATAACCATTGTTCATTCATAGCTTTATTTACCTATGGAAAAGAAATGGGTTCCATAAAAATATATTTTAAATAATAATAATCCATCCAAAGAAAAAATAATAATTGGATCATGATAATATATCCTCTGTGGAGTATAAGTAACATCAAGGATTGTTGTCATTGATGAATAGAAACTAAAAAATTCTGTAATATTATGAAAAAAATTCTTCAAAATTGACCTTGGAAACTTTCAAAGGAATATTAAATGAAAAAATATTCATGATGGAACAAAAATGTGATTAAGTCATGTTTGTTAAAATAAAACATTCCTTTCACACTTTGGTAATGAAAGTCAAAATGTGGTGTACAAAAATTCTTAAAAATATTCCTTTTGTATCCATTGTAAATAAATTCAAAGACACTTGAAAATATCCTTAATAAATCATTTAATTGTAAATAAGAACATTCTTGATTTTTTTAAACATGGATATGGAAGAGAAATATTCATGATCAAAAAGAACATACAAGATCGATATCACTTCTAGATAATGTTTTTTATGTTTCTTTAATCAATAAGGGGGGAAATAGAAATTAAGAATTTAAACTAAATTCATAACAAAATTATAATAAAATACATATGGATAAATAAAATAAGATCATATTATCCCATAAAAAGTAACTTTAAACATATACAGTCCCAAAATAAGATGATATTTGATGATAAAATTCTTTTTATTTTGGTAACTTTTGAATATTAATCCCATGAAAGAGATTAATTCAAATGAAACATGAAATACCATGAATAAAAGAATAATGAATACAAGTATATCCCTAATATAACATTTTATAGGGAATTATATACACCTCATAAAATAATATGGGTGTATGACATAAATATATATCCCAAAGAATGAAAATTTTAGATGAATAACCATTAAAAAGATTATATTATTAAATTGAGAATTAATAAATGGATATATTATGTGTAACATATATAAATCCATAAAAAAAGTGGAAATAAAACATAAATCAAGAAAATTTCATTTTACCCATAATATTATCATAATATAATCAATCAATAAGTGATGTAATCCAATGAAAGGAAATTGAATAAAGAAACCTCTTACCTCAAGTCCCAAATCACTACGTACATTATTTAACTCGTGTATAATAAACTTATATTAATTGATTAATTTTTTAATAAATATTTATAGGTTTATTACCATATCATTAGGCTATTTAATTCATTTATTTAAATGAAATATTTAATTACTTAATCAGTTAAGTCCATGTCATATCTTTTGAGGATGTTCGGTTCATAGTTGCAAAATGAATTCGGTATGTTGACTATGATAAAAGTGGTAGTTGTTAAATAATCTACAGGATAATAATAATGAAATAATAATTATTTTTTATTCCATAAATACAATTTTATACACATCTATGAAATATATTCATGAAAAATGAATCACATCGCTTCATGGAGGTGGTGATCCACTCGTACGCGCGAACAATTTTATCATTTTTCAATAGATGAAAAGTTAAGAAAATAGATGATATAATATATTTAAATAATTATAATAAGTTCTTGAGTATCATATGTATACATTAAATACATCATTATAAATAACCATGAAATTTTTATTGAAAACAAAACACATCGCTTCAAGGAGGTGGTAGCCCACACGTATGATTGAACGATGTTTCCATTCTCCATTTTGAGGGAAAGGAGATGAAAAGGGGTTCTAACATAGTCATAATAATATTTTAGTATATAGTATATAATAATTTTATTATATAATCATTGTTTAATAATATTTTAGTGAGGTAGAAAAAGAAGTAAAATGAAAATGCACAATTAAGAGTTATACTTCTTCTTCGGAAAACCACAATCGGATTACACCTTAAGACTTATAGGCTGGTATTTTAACAATTACATAGCCTATAAGTCATATAGATGAAGGTTGGGAAGGTATGTTTTTAGATATTGGATAATATATAGTTCCCAAAAGGTGTGACAGAGAGAGGATATTTGGTTCCCTTTTATAAGTGAGGGGAGGGGCACACATGTAATTTTTCAAAACTTTAAAATATTATAAAGTTGCATTCATGGAAAAGATGTTTCAAATTGGATTAATTTAGAATTAAATATGATATATGATCTAAATAAACTCATATAATAATATCTATATGATTTATTAGGTAATTTTTACCCCTATCTCTTTTGTTTAACCCCTTGTTAACCCTTTTTATCTATAACTGCAGTAACACGTTTTTCAATCATTAAGGGTTATAAATTTAATTATAAGATAAAAAATGGTTCATAAATTTTAAATGAATTAAATTTTTAATATTTACTATTAAACTTTTACTATTTTAATATTTTTATGATTTTTAAATTATTTATTAAAATATTATTTAACATAAAATGCCATTATAGCCATTTTCTGAACTATTCACATAGTTTGACTTTAAGGACATAAAAATATTAATATAATTTTAATTTAAGATTTTAACACATATAAAATATGTTATATTTATATATAAAAAATCTTGGGACACTATAAATCACCCTTAAAATATTTCTTTTAGAGTTCTTAAAATCATTTACTTGATTTTTCTACTGCGTGCAGAAGCACTATGTCAGCACTGCTTAAGAATTTAAGGTAATTATTTCATCACTAAAATTTAAAAATAAATTAACTTTATAAAAAAATATTTATTAATATTTAAAATAACCATTTAAATCCAAGCATTAGTTATTTTTATCCTGGTTAGAAAAAATTTAGAGATTAAAAGTAAGAGAGTAACATTTTTTACTCTATCTTATACTTAAAATAATATAAATGTTTTAATTAAAGGAAAGTAGTAAAAAATTGACACAATTTATAATAATGGATAAAAATGTATTAAAAAAATTATAAAATAAATAAATCTAAGTTTTAATGATATTTCTAGGTTGTATCACATAGTTTTAACCATATTTTATCCATTTTACCCTTACAAAGGTAAAAAATATTTACTAAAATTACTATTCATAATAACTAAAATAAAAGAGACCTGATTACCAAATTTTAACCTACTGATTCTAAATATGGAATCCAATTTTCAAGATTCAATTTCTATAAGTTTTATAAATGAATTTTAATATAAATGCGTAAAACACAATGAAACACATAATTTAGATAAATATGTTTTTAGGCCTAAAAATGACCTTATACCATAATCAATTAAAATTTTGATTAATATTTATTTAATTATATTATATAAATTTAATGGAGTCTTATGTTTATTTTATATCAAATAGTACATTTAAATAACTTTATTTGATGAAAATAAATGATAGTCTTATAAAAAATGATATTTTTCACCACTAACAAAAAAATCAATCTTTTCCAAAAAAATCCAAAAATATCATCCTAAGATAATTTTGATGCGATGATTTAAAAAATTATATCCTTTTATAAAATACTATTTAAAAAATTGGTAGAAATTCATTAAAATATTTTCTCATAGAAATCAATAAAAACCATTCTTAAAGAAAATATATTCTTAAAGAATAAAATCACTTTACTAAAAATTGAGTGATTATTTTATAATAATTAGTTAATGCACTTGGATTGAGTAGGAAAACTTTATATATATTTCATAATTTGGTTTCTCATATTCATACCCATCAATTCAATGGATAGGTTATAACAGTCATATTTAAATAATAATATTTTTTGGTTTGTTTATGCTCAGTATTGTGTGTCATCTACGCTATTGAATATAGTGTTCTTTTAAAATATTGGTGTATTACATGGTTGGTGTCATTTAATAAGTTTAATTTTGTGTTTCAACTTGGGTTTTGGAAACATCATATTATAATTTCATAATGACATTACATGGATGACTATATAGTGGGGGAACTATATTTGGTTGTTCGGTGTTTGTCTAGTTATCCGCTACTTTTGATATAGTAAATTTTTTTATTTTTGTTATCATGGTGGTTTTTTAATCTATAAAAAATGGTAGTCTTCCTACTATACTTACTAGACACTTTCTACTAGTCAATAACCTCTGGAATATGAGGAGGCATGCATGAGGTCATGTGGAAACCCATATCCATCACGTGAGGGAGAACTTGGCTGGGGATGTTCCATGAGATATATCATAATGATCTGAAATTATAGTTGAGATATGCCTTATGTCTTAATAGGGGAGTTATTACCTAGAAAATATTAAATAAACGTTTTTTTAATCTACAATAAAGTGTGAATATATTGTGGCTTATGATGAAGCTAAAAAATTAGTGTGGACACACAACTTCATCTAGGATCTTGGTTTTTTTAGTATTAAATATAGTATCACATTGTATTATGATAATTCTAAGTGGTGGACCACACCAAGGAGCCAAGGTCACATCAATAGATAAAGTATATACTGTTTATGTATCACCTCTTGAGGGATTTTTTCAAAGAGGTGAGATAATATTAATTATAGTTTCCATGGAGAAAAATATGAAGGACCTATTGATTAAAGTAATATCTCATCAAAATCATGAATATCCTAATAGATCTTGCAAACTAAAGTTTGTTATTTGTCCATTTAAAGTGGGAGTCTGTTAGAGTTATTTTACTAAAAACAACTACCTTTTACTTTTCAATACATGTATATTCAAATTCATGAACAATAATAAATGCCTTATAATGTGATGAGTGTTATTCTACATACCATTCATTTGATAATGTTCCTAGATTATTTTTTTAGTCAAAGTTCTTATGAGTTCCCCTCTATGATGAGAACCTTTAAGTGTTATTACAATATTCTTAAATATAAGTTTTATGGAAAGATAGAATTTATCTAATAGGACATAGATGATATTGGTTATCAATTGTAGGGGGGTCATAGGTCATTGAGACTACTTCTCATGAAATTATCACTTGGAAATATCCAAGAGGGGAGATTACGAGAACAAATTTTCCAATAGTAATTCCACATGTTATATATTTTATGGGATATTTCTTTTTAAAGACATGTGTATTGGAAGGTATACTTGATATTATAATTAATTTATATCATGAGTTGCGTACATTGGTATATTGAAATAATTATGATGGAATATGCCCCTGGTGAGGTATGATATATCGGGTTCATCAAAAATTATATAACATTAATGAATACATCAAGAAATGATTTTCCATTCAATTTTTATGAAAAAAGATATCTCAGAACCCTTCATGGGAATGGAACTATCTGATTATGTCCATGGCCATGTCGTTTTGTCAACACGTTTATTTTAGGAAAGAAAAAAAGAAATAAATATGATTTACATAGGTGGATAACACAAGTGATGCAACCTGTTTAATGAGATATCGAGTTCAATTTATTATATTACATGGTTATAAAAACCCATACTTTACATACATTGATATTAATTCAAAGTTGAAGAATATTCATTATAAAATATTACAAAATCCATGACATGAACATATAGGTATAGTGTCTTTTGAAACTAGGAAACATAAATAACTGGTTCATATGTCATCTTCATTGTCTCCCACTTATTTCACCATAACTAGACCCCTTTTGGACATATCTTACTTAATACCATTCTTCATGACTTGGGAGAAAACATATTAAAGGGTGATATAAGATGCTCAGTAAGGGTAAAAATGGATATATTAATCATATAATAATCATAAGGCATAAGAACATAACATTTGAAAATCTTATCCTACATATAAAAGATCATGATATCATTCCCTGAGACAAATCATAAAATTTCATAAGAATAAATGAACATAATCCTAAAATTAATAACATAAGACATGAAGTTTTTTGGTATAAACCTAAGAATATAAAATCATTTCATATTATTCAAGTCTCATTTCCAAAACTATCATAGCAGACAAAGTCCATTACTAAACTGAGTTCACTCCCCATCCTAGCCCCGTATTACTGAACCGATATCATTTCCCATTCTAGTCATGTATATATCATGAGATATAAATATTTACCAAATGAATTAGAAGTAGATATAGGTCCCACTAATCTCATAATAAAATCATTCTTATGTGTTCCACAAAAACATAAATCATTCATCATATCATAACCAAAGGAATAAAATGGGTTTCTTAAACATCATTCCATCATAACATAATCCATGAAAAACAAATAGATTTAATAAATAACATTACAACAAAAACATAATAAAAATATAATAATAATATATAAAATATACTTGAAACATAACCATATTAAATAATTCCATCTTAGATGGAAAATAATTTTGATTGAACACTTGAAATTAATTCTTGATGAAAATATCATTTCTTCTTCAAAAACGTTTTCTTTTATTAAAACACCGCACAATTTTAAAAGAAAATAATTTATTTGAAAAAAAATTGAAATATTGTAAAGGAATCTTCATGGACATAAAGCATTATGAAAGTGTAAAAATCTGTTCATGATTTATAAGTTAAAATAAAAGACTCTTCTCATACTTTTTTCAGAAAGTTAAAAAGTACCTCATATTGAAAACGACAAAGGATTCCATTCATACCATTTCCTAAAAATCACCAATGGGTAAAATTGGATTTATAAAATATTAGAATAATACGAATAATATTTTATAAGACATATGTATAAAACATGGACATGGATGATAAATATACCCTAGTAAATACTTACGTATAAATAATCTCGAATAAAAATGAGATTGCGAAATTATCCATTACCTTACATCTAATATCCTTTGTATGTATCTGAACCTCCTGTATAATGATTTAAATAAAATAATTTAATTATTACATAATCATATTCAGTTTTATTAAATAAAATATTATCATATTATCATCCGTTTTTCAACACCATTTCATTATTACTTATTATTCGGGTATTAACTAATTCATTTGCTTATGCATGTTTTGTATAATAAGTTCTGGTTATACTTAATAGGTCATAGTTATATCATTAAAAAATTATATTAACATAATATATACCATATTTATCCATTATTTACATTTATATAATCATTATTTAAGTAATATAATGTAGAATGAATCGCATCGCATCGTGGAGATGGTAGGTTGTACGTACGCATGAGCGATGATATCATTCCCATATTTTTTTAATGATATTAAATTGGATGGTGTATAATATTTAAGAACTAATATATTTTTATAATTATAATATATAGTTATTATTTCCATCATTATACCCATCCAAGTAAGGTGTTGGTGAAAAACAGATTACGCCACGACATGGAGACGGTAAGTCGTACATACACACATGTAGTGATTTCATTTTCTATAGGATGGATAGAAGGTGGAATATGGTTGTTTCATAATTATAATAACATATCAATATATAATTTATACTTAAATTATTACTTTATAATGAAACGACTCATGAATAAGAAGTAGAAGAAGAAATAAGTTTGAAAGAACCGGTAGAGGATATTACCTCTTATTCAACGTACTTCCTCTAAATCTTCTCTTAGAGCACTAGATTTGGTATATAAAGAAAACAAAAACCTCTATTATGTAACTAGGTAAGTTTATAAGGAAATAGTATAGGTTATTGCTGATATTTAAGGCTCAAATTTAATTGAAGAGGTGAGGGAGGAGGTTCCCTTTTATAGTTGAGGTGAGGGGCATTTTTGGGATCTCCAAAAATATTAATTTAGTATAAAATCAAAACCCATTAAAAAACCTCTAAAATGTCCCAATTTAAAATATAAGATGATATAGGGTTATAATACCATAAACCAATAGATTTTAGACAATTTTTTATGTCAATTTAAACCATATCATTTTAATTAACACTTAATTATTCTATTTAATTTTTAACCAGGGTAACAAATATTTCAATATTAAAAGGGTGAAATATTTAATTATTTGATGTCAATTAGACCATAAATAAATACCTTAGAACATTTTTTAACATGTAATAATTATTATATATTTTTAAAAAATGTTTTATAATTTTTAAATAATTTAATAATACATTATTTTGATAAAAAATCAGTAGTGTCAATTTTGACACTATTTAATTAATTTATTTTTAAAAATATTAAGATAACAAGTTAACTTCAAAAAAACTATTTCATTATATTTATAATAGGTAAAGGTAATCTATAAAATTTATTATACATATTAATTAGCTAAAATTATATTTGTGTTAACATTTTTAATAACATTTATTTTTTATCACGATTAATAAAATAATTACTACATTAATTTTGAGTAATTATTTAATATACTTATTTTTTGAATAAAAATTAAAAATAAAATAAAAAAATGAATATAAATCTATTATATTTCAGAATAATATTTTTAGTTGAATTTATCTTCTGTAAAATTCAACATTTAAAATGTTATACTTATTAAATTATGAATGTGACAACGTTAACATCACTTTAAATAAAATAATATAAGTGTCGCTATCACTTATATAAGGATCCAAATGGTCCTTACCTCTACAAATGGATGGTTACGATCGATATATACTTGACCAATAATATTTTTTCAAGTTTTTGGATCTTTTTATGGTTATTATAATTTTAATAAAAACAATTTTATTGATTTCTCATTAATTAATTAATTTTTACATCATCAAAGTATATGTCTTTAAGGTAATTATTTATTTCCAAAAAATTACAAATAAGTTATCATGATAAATAAAAATATCTTATATTTAAAATTAGTATTTACAATAGAATTTATCTTCTGCATAACCTTATATAAAAAATGATATAGTTATTAAAATTTGAGTAAGACATATTTAATTTTTCTTTAAAAAAATAAATTAAATGTTCTAATCTTATCCAAGTGGCTTTCAAAGGACACCATTTCAACAAAAAGATGATTTAATTAAAAACACACTCATCCAATGATACTAAGACAAGTTTTAGTGTAACTTTATAATAGTATTCTTACCCTTAATTACCTGATTTACCTTTTTACCATATTAATAAAAATTACCAAAGTTACTATTCATAAAGACCGAAAATAAAATAAATATATTTAAATAATTTGAAGATACTGATTAAAAATATGGAATAAATTTTTCAAAATTAAAAATAGATAATTTGTAGTAATTAATTTAAAATTAATCCCGCTATCAGAAAGAGAGAACATATTTTTAAAAGTTAAAACATTGCAAAAGATTGAAATGTTTTTACATCTGAATTAAATTTAAAATTAATACTAATGATATACATTATATTTATTGATAAAAATATATTATATTTATACTTTAAAACCTTTCAATGTTATAATTTAACCATATACATTATTTCGATGGAAAATTTTATTTTAAATTAAAATTTAGTATATTTTTACTATTCATCAAAACTTGAAAATTTCATAAAAATATTAAAATTCATCCAAAGTAAATTTTTATATCCCACTTACAATGAGAAAGTTTTTTTTCATATAAAAATTATTAATTTATCAAAATCATAATTTAAAAAGGGTTCACTATTAAAAGGTGGTAAAATTTCCCTTTTAAAAAAATATGGGTTTTTATAAGTCAAATAGGGTTTATTCATACCCTATGACAAAAATATCTATTGTATGAATATAAGAAATATTTTATTAATTATATAACATATATATTTCATTAATTTCATTTAATAATAGTAATTCACTCAATTTATTAATACAAAAAATACAAATATATAATTGATTTATATTTTTCATAAATAATTGATAGCGAATTACTTCACCATACATTTTCATAATTTAGTAATATTTATTCCTGCTAACCTAATGTATATGTTAAAATGTTCATTTTATACTAATTATATCTCATGTTTTGTTTAAATTCATGATTGCGTGCAATGCAAGCTATTGAAGAATTAAATTTATTTAGAGAAAATATTTCATAAAAACATCCGGGTGTTACATTATACCCCCCTTAAACTAAACTTCTCCATAAAAATTCATCACTTGGATAAAAAAATCTGAGGATATATCTCCCTTATCAAATCCTAAATTTCCCACATAACTTCCTCAAATTGGTGGTTACTCTGCAAAACTTTAACCAAGAGATTGGTCTTATTTCACAGAACTTTTTTACTACGATCTAGAATCTCTATAGGTTGTTCTTCATAATAAATATATTGCTCCAACAATAAAACTTTTTAGTTTAGTACATGTGAAGGATTATGTATGTACTTTCTTAGGAGAGATACATGGAACACATCATGAACTTGAGATAGATTCGTTGGAAGTGCTAATTAGTAAGCAAACTTCCTAACATGATATATAATTTTAAAAGAACCAATATACCTAGGGATCAGCTTGACCTTATTTCCAAATATCATTACTCTATTCTAGGGATATATTCATAGAAACACCTTATCACCCACTTCAAACTCTAGGTATTTTCTTTAGTTGTTAGTATAACTTTCTTGTCGACTCTAAGCCACTCTTATGTGTTTTTGAATAGATCTGACCTTTTCTACCATTTCATCAATAAGATTAAGTCCTAATAGCTTTATTTCCCCAACTTCATCCTAGAAAGTTAGAGTTTTGTGCTTATTTCCATATATGACTTCATAAAGAGCCATCTAAATACTGAAGTGAAATCTATTTTTGTAAGAAAATTCCAAAAAAGGTATGTGTTGATCCCAAAAACCTTTGAAATCTATTGAGAAAGCTCTAAACATGTCTTCTGGAGTTCTAATAGTCCTCTCAGACTGACTGTCTATCTGAGGATGATAAGAAATGTTGAAACTTAACTCTGTATCTAGATCCTATTGAAGACCTCACCAGAACTTCGAGTTAAACCTCAGATCTCAATCATATATAATGGAAAGTGGTACACCATGAAATCTTACCACTTCCTTTACATATATCATGGAAAGATGATCAAGAGACAACTACTCTCTAATAGTAAGTAATTATGCCAAATTTTATATAACCCATATTGCATTATGGACTTTAGATATTTTTAGAATTCCAATGACAAAGTCCATAATGATGTTTTCCCATTTCCATTCTAGTATGGGTAATGGTTGTAACATCTCCTTAGACTTCTATCCCTCTTCCTTAACTTGCTGAAAAACCGAGCACTGAGAGACATATTCAACAACATCTCTTTTCATTCCATCCCACTAGAAATACTATTTCAGGTCCCTATACATATTTTTTATTCTAGGGTGAATAGATAATGATGAACCACGATCCTCATCCAATAGCTCCTTCTTTAATTCTAGTATTAGAGGAATACAAACCTGATTCCCAAACCTTATTATTCCATCAAAATCAAGTTTTAATTCAAGAACATTTCTCACCTTATTTTGTAGTTCTACATATTACTTTTATTCCTCCTTAATCATCACTTGTATATATGTTTGAACATTCACCTGATAAAGATAATATTTCTCCCCTTTAAAATTTCAAGATACATCCTTTTCCAATCCATAAATATTGGATATTTTTTTATCATAATCATGGATATGCTAGCATGGTCCTTTCGACTCAAATCATGTTCCACCTTGTTCGCTTTCCTAGGGTAGTAATGTATTGAGTAGTCGTTATCTTTAATCAACTCTAACCATCTTATTTGGTATATATTCAACTCCTTTTTTGTGAAAATATACTTTAAAATTTTATGATCAGTATAAATATCACACCTTTCACCATAAAGATAATGCCTCAATATATTTAATGCAAAGATTACAACAGCTAACTCCAAATCGGGAGTTGGGTAATTTTTCTCATGGATTTTCAATTGTCGTGAGGCATAAACTATCACCATATAATTTTTTATGATAACACATCCCAACCCCTTTTTGGTTGAATCATTGTAGATCACAGACCTTTCTCCACTATAAGGTAGTGTGATCATAGGTGCACTGGCCCCTCTTTTAAGCTCTTTGAAATTATCTTCACATTCCTACGTCCACATGAACTTAACTCTTTTTTGAGTCAACATGGTGAGTGGATTAGATAATGGTGAAAAATATTTCACAAAACATCGATATTATCCAACCAAACCAAGAAAACTTTATATCTTAGTTACCGTTATTGTTCTCATCCAACTTTAAATAACTTCTATTTTTTCTGGATCCACATATATCCCCTCTTTTGAGATTATGTGACCCAAAAATGAAACTTTCTAAAGCCAAAATTTACACTTAGTAAATTTTTCATAAATCTTATAATTTCTCAGGTTCTTCAGTACAATTCTCAAGTGATCTTCATGTTCTTCATTTCTCTTCAAATAAAATAGAATATCGTCTATAAAGTGTACCAAAAACTGATCAAGACAGTATCTAAAGACTCTATTAATTAGATCCCTAAATATAGAGGGGGAATTAGTAATACCAAAAGGAATCACTATAAATTAATAGAGTTTATACCTTGTACGGAATGTCGTCTTTGGTATATCCTCCTTCTTGACCCTTAATTGATGATATCCTGAATGAAGATCAATCTTGGAAATTATTGATCTCTACGTAGTTGGTCGAATAAGTCATCAATGTGGGGAATAGGATATTGGTTTTTGATAGTGATATTGTTAAATTCTCAATAATCAATGAAGATTCTCATTGATCCATCTTTCTTCTTAACAAACAGAACAGGTGCACCCCAAGGCAAAGCACTAGGGCACATGAATCCCCAGTCAAGATACACTTGGAGTTGCTTCTTCAATTCTTGAAACTCAATTATGGATATTCTATAAGGTGTCTTTAAAATAGGAATAGTACCCAGTATGAGTTCTATTGAAAACTCAACTTCATGATTTGGTGGAATACCTGGTAATTATTCCAGAAAGACATCATCAAACTCTCATACAATAGGTGTATTCTTAATTGTGGGTTTCTCCCCAACCATTTCAGATAGATAACCTTCATTTATAGAGATCAAGACCCATAATATGGAATAAATTTCTATTGGAATCTTATATTCATCCTTGAATTGATAGATGATCATAGATTGATCTAGAATATGAAATTGACTTCCCTTCCATGGAAATTGATATGAAACCTATATAGAGAAAGCCAATCCATGCCAATAATCACATAAAATTCCACTATAGAAAAGATCACAAGATTTGTAGGAAGCACTTTCCCGCAAACTTCAATCAGAGAAGAATTATACACTTTTTATGCGACTGTTGTTCCATTAAGAGTTATCATAGATAAATCAACATCTAATTTTTGAGGTAATATGGTGATACCCTTATAAAATTCTTTATAAATAAAAGAGTAGGTATATTCACAATGAAATAAAAAATTTTCTACTTTAGAGTGGATGGGAAGTGTACCTTTCACCACAACATTATTGTACTTCACATCACTGATAGTGATCGCATGTGACTTGTCTTTGTCTCTGGCCTCAAGAGTTTACTGACATCAATCATCATCAATAACCCTTGAATTAGGGAATTTATTGGAATAATGGCCCATTTCCTTGAACTTGTAATGTTGAAGTGTAGGAGGTGCATTTTGTATAGCCTTTTCTTTATTTGTACCATTAGACATATTTTTTCATTACTTCAATATTCAACTGCTTGATGACTTTCTTTTCCATACTTAAAACATTTACTAGTCACTTTAATAAAATTTCCTCCATGTTTATTTCAACACTTTGAGCATAATGGAAAACTCATCTTCTTTTCAATGTGGTCTTTAGATTTTCCCTTGAATTCCATTTTTCTTTTCTTATCAAACCCATAGGACTAATGGGTTACTCCAATCTCCATCTTAACCTTGAGAGTACATAGAATTATTTCTTCATAGATATTAAAGTCCGTTATGTCTAATTCCCCTTGGAGACTTGGTTTTAATCCATTAAATAATCGATCAATTTTAATCTTAGGTTGGATTATAATTCTAGAAGCATTCCTTGAAAGCCTTATAAAATTTTCTTCATAGGTACCAACAGATTTATCATCCTTTTTCTTATGTTCAAGGAACTCCTTATCCATATTTTCTCAAAGAATATAAGGAAAGTAATTATTTAAAAATATTTTATTGAACTCATCCCATTCCCTGGATTCAATTTCAACTCTTAACATCATATTCTTGATAAGGTTCCACTATTGATCAGCTTCACCTTCAAAACGGTAGAATGATAAGATGAATTTATCATGTTTTGAATATTGGAGAACTGAAAATATCTTCTCAGTGGTAAGGATCCATTGTTCAGACACTAATAGATCAGAAGACCCCTAAAAGAAGGTGGGTACTGCCTCATGAAAGACTCTATAGAATGTTGTTCCCTCCTTTGCTCGTTTGTTTGTCCGGTATGATTCATAGCTTGAGAAAGTTGCGTGAGCATAACTAAAAGATTTTTTATTCCATCTACCATAACATTTGGTTGTTCATGAGTAAAATCATTTCATTTCCCATCACATTCAGCATTAACGTAATTCCTTTGGGTTCCAGCTATTGACTAAAACTAAGAATCATAGTGTGAGAAACATTAATCATAATTGGAAAACCAAATAATCAAGAATAACATATCAACTTAGGAAACTTTAGGTTTTATCCTAGGTTATTCATGATCATTTATAAAACACTAGGATTGTCACCTATACTTCAACATATCCTTTGGGTTAGTACTAAGGTTTTTTAATCCTAGTTTCCAAAGGTTGACTGTACCTTTCCTCTAATACCAACTATAACAAATCATACTTTACATACATTGATATTAATTCAAAGTTGACAAATATTAATTACAAAATATAACAAATCCATAATAGGACCGTATATGTATAGTGTCTTTGGAAATTAGGAAACATATATAATTGGTTCATGTGACATCTTCATTGTCTCCCACTTATTTTGTCGTAACTAGACCCCTTTTGACATATATTATTTAATACCCTTCTTCATGACCTAGGGAAAAGAAACATATGAAAGGGTGAGCTCAGATTCTCAAGAAGGGTAAACAAGGGATATATCAATCATATCATAATCATAATACATAAGAACATAACATTTGAAAATATTATCATAAATATGAAAGATCATGATATCATGCCATTGGATAAATCAGGAAAGTTCATAAGAATAAATGAATACAATCCAAAAATTCATAACATAAGATATGGAGTTTTTTGGAATACACATATGCATAGAAAATCATTTCATATTAGTCGAGGCTCATTTCCAAGACCATTATAGAAGGAAAAGTTTATTACTGAACCGATTTCACTCCTCGTTCTATCCTTATATTATGGAATCAAGATCATTTCTCATTCCATACATGTATATATCATGAGATATAAATATTTACCCAATGCATGGTAGGGAGATATAGTTCTCATCCATCTCATAATGAAATCATTATTAGGTTTTCCACAAAAACATAAATAATTAGTCATAGTATAACCCAAGGAATAAAATAGGTTTCTTAAACATCATTCCATCATAACATAATCCAAGTAAAACAAATTGATTTCATAAATATAATTCCATAAAATACATAATAAAACCATAATAATAATAGGGATAGTATACTTTAAACATAACCCTATTAAATAATTCTATCTTAGATGGAAAATATTTTTTATTGAACACTTGAAATTAATTCTTGAGGAAGATATCATTTCTTCTTCAAAAACGTTTTCTTTTCTTAAAACACCATAAAATTTTAAAAGAAAGTAATTTATTTTAAAATAAACTTAAAATATTGTAAACGAAGATTCATGTAGATAAAGCATTATGAAATTATAAAAATCTGTTCATGATGTATAAGTAAAAAGAAAACATTATTCTCATACTTTTTTCAGAAAGTCAAAAAGTACCTCGTATTGAAAATGACAAAGGATTCCTTTCATACAATTTTGTAAAAATTAAAAAATGGGTAAAATTGGATTTAAAAAACGGTATAGAAATATGAATAATATTTTTTAATACATGTTTATAAAATAAGGACATCGATGATAAATATACCCCAGTAAATACTTACGTATAAACAATCTCAGATAAAAATAAGATTGTGAAATTATCCATTACCTTAGATATGATATCCATTTTATCTATCTAAACCTCCTGTATAATGATTTAAATAATTTAATTGACTTATTATAGAATTATATTCATTTTTATGATATCATATATGATCATATTATCATTTGTTTGTCACTAGAATTTCATTATTACTTGTTATTTGGGTATTAACTACTTCATTTTCTTATGCATGTTTTGTAAAATAAGTTCTAGTTCCCCTTCATAGGTCATATTTATATCATTAAAAAATGATATTAACATAATATATACCATATTTATTCATTATTAACATTTATATAATCATTCTTTAATGAATATTATGTATAATAAATCGCATCGTATTGTGGAGACGATAGGTCGTACGTACGCACGAGCGATGATATCATTCCCATATTTGCTGAATTGTAATGAATTGGATGGTGTATAATATTAAATAATTAAAATAATGTTATAATAATCATATATAGTTATTATTTCCATCATTATACCCATCCAATTAAGGTGGTGGTGAAAAACATAATACACCACAGTGTGGAGATGGTAAGCCGTACGTACGCACGTGTAGTGGTTTCATTTTTCATAGGATGGATAGAAGGTGTAATATGGTTATTTAATAATTATAATAAAATATCTATATATAAGTGACACTATATTTATTTATTTATAATTAAAAAACTTATGAATAGAAATTAGAAGAAGAAATATGTTTGAAAGAATCAGTAGAGGAGATTACCTCTTCTTGAAAGTGATTCCTCTAAATCTCCTCTTATAGAACTAGATTTGGTCTTTGAAGAATTACACAACCTATATAATGTAACTAGGGAAGTTTAGAAGTGAAAATTTCAGGTTATGTCTGATATTTAAGACTCAAAGTGATGTTAAGAGGTGAGGGAGGAGGTGCCCTTTTATAATTGAGGTGAGGGGCATTTTTTGGATCTCCAAAAATATTAATTTAATATAAAATAAAACCCCTTAAAAAACCTAAAAATGTACCAATTTAGAATATGGGATGATATATGGTTTTAATCTCATCAAAAAATATATTTTAGACAAGTTTTTTTGTCACTTTAAACCTTATCATTTTAATTAACACTTAGTTATTCTATTTGATTTTTAACTAAGGTAACAAATATTTCAATATTAAAAGGGTGTGATATTTACTTATTTGATGTAAATTAGACCATAAATATATAACTTATAACATTTTAGACCACATAATAATTATTATATATTTTAAAAAAATCACATTTTTAAATAATTTAATAAAAATTATTTTGATAAAAAATCAATAATGTCAATTTTGACACTATTCAATTAATTGATTTTAAAAAATATTAATATAACAAGTTAACTTAGAAAAAACTATTTTATTATTTTCCTAAGAGGTAAATTTCATCTATAAAATTATTTATACATATTAATTATCCCAATTTGTATTTATTTTAACATTTTTAATAACAATTATTTGTTATCTCTATTAATAAAACAATTCCTAAATCAATTTTGTGTAATTATTTAATATAATTATTTATTGAATAAAATTTAAAAATAAAATACTAACATAAGTATAGATAAACTATATTTCAGAATAACATTTTTAGTCAAATTTATCTTTTAAAAAATTTAATATTTAAAATTTTATACTTATGAAATTATGAATGTGACAACTTTAATATCACTTTAAATAAAATTATATAAGTGTCAAAATCTATTATATATGGCTCAAAATGGTAACTAATTCGAGCCTTGGATGGTTATGGTCGATATATACTCTAAAAATAATATTTTTTCAAGTTTTTGGGTATTTTGATGGTTATTATAATTTTAATAAAAATTGTTTTATTGATTTTTCATTAATAAATTAATTTTTACATTATCAAATTATAAGTCTTTAAGGTAATTGTTTATTTCCTAAAAATTATAAATAAATTATCATGATAAATAAAAAAATTTTATATTTCAAATGGGAATTTATAATAGAATGTATCTTCTGTATAACCTTATATAAAAACTGATATTGTTATTAAAATTTGAGTACATATTTAATTTTTCTTAAAATTAAATAAATTAAATGTCCTAATCTCATCCAAGAGGCTTCCAAAGGACATAATTTCATCCCAATTATGATTTAGGTTGAAAGAAACTCCTAAAATGATATTAATAAAAGTGTTATGGTAACTTTATAATATAATTATTACTCTTAATTACCTGATTTACTCTTTTACCGTATTAATAAAAATTACCGAAGTTATATTCATAAAGACCAAAAATAAAATAAATATATTTAAATAATTTGGAGATACTAATTCCAAATATGGAATTTATTTTTCTAAATTAAAAACACAGAATTTTCAATAATTAATTTAAAATTAATCTCGTTGTTGGAAACAAAGAATGGGTTTTTAAAAGTTAAAATATTGTTAAAGATTCAAATGTTTTTACATCTAAATTAAATGTAAAATTAATGATAATGACATAAATTATATTGAATGATAAAAATATATTCTATTTATACTTTAAAATTATTTAATATTATAATTTAATTATGTAAATTATTTGAATGAAAAAAGTTGTTTTCATTAAAATTTAGTGGATTTTTACTATTCATACAAACTTGAAAGTTATCAGAAAAATATTAAAATTAATCCAAAGTAAATTTTTATATACATATTCCAAAGAAAAAGTTTTTTTTCATATAAAAAATATTAATATGTAAAAATAATAATTTAAAAAGTGTTCACCATTAAAAGGTGGTAAACTTTTCCTTTTAAAAAATATAGTTTTTTATACATCAAATAGGATTTATTCATACCAGATGACAAAAATATCTATTAGATGAATATAAAAAATATTTTATTGAGTATATAACATATGTATTTAATTAATTTTATTTACTAATTTTAATGCTCTGTAAACATTCATATTAAAACTAGCATACAAAATTTTAATACTTTAACCATAAACCATGAATGGTTTAAAAATAACACATCCATAGTCAAACATATCACAAAAATTTCAATACAATATGGAATATTTTATCATAATAAATAAACTTCAAACAAGTGTAAATCAATCAAAGGATGTTAACATAGATGAAATCAAAACTATTTGAGAGAAATATCTCTTTATATTTTGAAATCATTTAAAATTCACAAAATTATAAAATAAAATATTTATTTTTAAAATATTCTTATAATATTGTAAGGGATTATTTTAAGGTGTTATAATGGTGGAAAATATCCACACTCGCCCTATAAGTTAAAAAACATTCTTTCCTTAATTTTTTCAAAAAGGTCATAAATGACCTTATTTGGAAAACGACAGAAAGATTCCTTTATAAACATTTTATAAAAAGTAAAACAAGGGTATAATTGACTTTAAACTATATTCTAGGAAATAATAAAATTGTTTTGAAATACATTTTTAAGAAACACATATGTGGATGATAGAGAGGTCCTAGTAGATACTTACATATAAACAACCTCAGATAATGGAGAGATTGTAGAATTAACCCTTACCATGTACTTTTCCTTGATAGAGGGTATGTTAACCTCTTATATAATAGTTAAATCATTTTTATTAAATTATACAAGAACCACATACATAAATATGATATCATATATGATCTTATAATATTGCTTTGTTAATAATATTTCAGTAGTATCATTGTTTCAGGTGTTAACTGATTCGTTTTCCTTTATATGTTTTGTTATGTAAGTCATATTTATTATGGATAGGTTGTATTTTATTCGTATACATAATTATATTAAGTTCTTAAAAATTATTTTTATTCATAAAATGAAAATTATTCTTGAATTATTATGATGAGGGATGAATCTTATCGTGTTCGTGGAGACAGTAATCCGTATGTATGAACGAGAGACAATATCATTCTACTAATGGTGAAATAGTATGTAATTGGATAGTATATCATATATAAATAATCATTAACATGTTATATTTATTATTTAAATCATTTATACTCATTATTGTACCCATCCAAATGATGAAGTGTTGAATAACAAACTACACAACAATGTGGAGACGGTAAGTCGTACGTACACACGTATGGTGAATTTGTCATTAATAGGATGGATAGAATAATGAATATGGTTGTACCATATTTATAATAACGTCACAATATGTATAAGTTACTGGATTTATTATTTTGGTATGGAAACAACAAATAAAGAGGAAGTGGAAGAAGAAAATAACTTTGAAAGAGGTGATGAAATTATTACCTCTTCTTCGGGTTCTTCCTTTTGATTTGATCAAAAGAGCTCTTAAGGTTAGATTTATGATCAAATTAAGGACTCTAAGTTGAATTGAAGATAGTTGTTAGGATTTTTGAGCAGGGGTTGGCCAAGCCAAATGTATTTGGAGCTGTGATTTTGAGAGAAGGGAAAGTACCCTTTTATAAGAGAGGTGAGGGTCACTTTAGGAAAAACTTGAAATATTAATTTATTATACAATAATATTCGGTTTATAATGGCTCCAAAAGGATTTAATTCTAGGATAAGGTTGGGATGGGTCTAAAACCTCTCAAAAAATAGGTTTTAGATAGGTTTAGGTCACCATATTAACCTTATGTTTTAGATTTAACTCTTAGCTAAATAGTTTAACTTTTACCATGTATTCTTGTATTATTATAATAAATGGTTAATAAACTTACTATAAAAAGTCATGTGAAACCGAAGTGGTTCATTATTTATATATATAACCTTATCTAAGTCTTCTGGATGATCCTTATATTTTTAGAAATGTTATATCATTTAATAATATAGTATTTGTTTTAAAAACTCATTTATGTCAATTTTGACACTATTTAGTCTTTTGTTTTTGTAAGTCAAAAAAAAAATTTATTACTTCAAAAAAATAAATTAAATCAACACTAACATGTCATATTGACCTAAAAATTAGTTTAATGCATTAAAAGTCTCAATTTACATTTATTTTGATATTTATAATATCAATTATTTAAATCATTCATTAATAAGGTAATTACAACTTCATCATTGTGTCATAAATAAATTTAATTATTTAATGTGTAAAAATTATAAATAAAATACCATTATATATTAAAATTTTTTATCTTTATAATGAATATTTATAGTAAAATTTATCTTATTTATAACCCTATATTAAAAATCTTATAGTTATTAAGCTTTGAATTTAACACTTTTAACTCTTCTTTAAATAAAATAATAATAAATGTCCTAATCCAATCATAGTGGACCAAAAGGATCATATTTTATTCCTAAGGTTGATTTTGGTCTAAATACACTTATCCAATAGAATTAAGACATGTTTTAGGGTAATTATAACATCATTTTTACCTTAAATTACCCTATTTACTTTTAATCGTGGTAAATAAAATTCAAAAGTTACTATTCACAAAAAAAATTATTTTCATCTTATTAAACCACATTTTAATTACTGATGTCAACCGTGACTCTCAAATTTTTGAAATTCAATTCATAGAAGTGGTAAAATTATGTTTTATGAAAATTTGCAAATGTGCCTAGAAGGTGGGTAAAAGACGGTAAAAAGTTCAATAAAATTGTATACATCAAATTTTATTATAAAATGACACTAATGAATTACATTGAACTAATATAGGTATTATTTTATCAATTTTTACTTAAAATAAATTTAAATAAAATAAATAATTATCTAAATAAAAGTCAGTTTTAAACAATAACACGACATTTTTCACTATTCATCAAAAATTGAAAGTTTTCATAAAAATACCAAAAATTCACTCTAAGATAATTCTGATATTCCAAATCAAAAAATTAAGACCATTTTGAAAAATAAAATTTAAATTTTTTTAAAAAGTGGGTATTACTATTCATAACTTCTTTTAAAACGGCTAGTTTGATTTGTCGTGGTGTGCTAGAACTCGAAGTTGCATACAACGCAAGATATTGTATTATTCAAAGAGAAGCGTACCATGGAATCTTGAGGTGTTACACTAATAGTAATTCACTAAATTTATTAATACAAAAATACAAATATATAATTGATTTATATTTTTCATAAATAATTGGTAGCGAATGACTTCACCATATATTCTCATATGTCAGTTATATTTATTCCTGCTAACCTAACATCTAGGTTAAAATGTTAATTTTATACTAATGGCATCTCATGTTTCATTTAAACTCATGGTTTCATGAAATAAAAGCTATTGAAGAATTAAAAATATTTTGAGAAAATATTTCATAAAAACATCTGGGTGTTACAACGGTGAGCATTCATAGGAGGTTATCATCATTAAGGAATTGACATATTTCCTTCTGGGTACCTTGATTTGTTTCTAGATTTTGATATTTGAATTTGGTCAAGTTCACTTAATGCCTCTAAGAAAGAGCCTTATAGGGTCACATGCTAATTGTATCCAGAGCCTCCATTAAATTCTATTTTAATTTAATATTAGAATAAATATTGTTCTCAAGATTTGAGGAATAATAATTATTCGATATATATTGTTCACATATATTGAATCACCACTTATTTTAAATAATATATATATGAGTTAAATATTTAAATAAATATTTATTTTTTAATTAGTTAATATAATAATTTTTTGAAATAACAATACATTGATATTTATTTATTTAAAAATATGGAAATTATTTAAGGTTTAATAAATTTCAAGGAGGATTGATAGGATGAATTAAGTGTATAGAAGAAAATGATATATTTTGTTTAATATCACTTAAGTAAATATTAATTTATTTATTTAAGAAATTATATTTAAATATTCGTAAGTTTTTCATGTGTCAAGGTGGTAATAATAATAATATTATTATTTTATGTGAATTTTTATTTAAAATTAAGATATTGGTCAAGGTATTTTTTGAAATAACTAATTCTATAACCTAAATATTGAAACCCGATTATATTATTTTGATATATATATATATATATATAGTTGTGTAAAAAATGGATTCTTTAGAGAATTATCTCATTCCCTAGAGAGAACTTCTCAAGAATGCTTCTATGAACGAAGATCAATCATCCTCCTCCTCCCTCTCAAGACTAAGAGAACTATAAGAAATACTTTAAGACTATAAAGAGTTTTTATTACGATCAATGGATAATGAAGTGTGTGTTTTGATTAATTTTTGATAGAATCCAGAGATACAATTTTTTTTTTGAGGTTCATAGAGCATGTATGATATTGATAGAGAGATTATACCCTTAAATCATTCGTCACAATGATGGTATAACAATAAAAGTAAACTTATTCGATAAAAAATAACAATTAAAAGTGGATTTAATTCTTATTAATGTGAATTAATTATAAATTAAATGTGACAATATCTTTTCTTGAATCTTTTGATGTTTTTTTCAAGTTCTAAGGATTTATCCAAAGAAATCAATGAGAAACTATTGTTGGGTATGGGACCAACTACTTTTGTTCCACCTCAAAATTTTTATAAAACATATATATTATAAATGGATAATGAAAGAATAAATAAAGGTAAATGTAATTTTTTTTCATTTGGTTATTTATTATAACTAAAAATGCAAAGGGAAAATTCAAAATAAAAAGAAAAATATAAAGAAAAAAATAATATTACACCATTTTCGTAATTCTCCCTTTAAAAAATTTACATTGATGGTAGATTGGGGATGGAAGTTATGTTCATGGTGTGTTCTACCAGTTGTTAATGATAGGTTATGGGTTGGTGGCATGATAGAAACATGGGTGTAATATGGTACAGTTTCAAGAGATTGAGCATGAGTAAGGTGAGAGTGGTGATGATGGAAGATTCAATGGTAATGGGTGTAGTAGTAGCGAAATTGGAAGTGGTGGGTATTGTAATAGTGGTAGTATCAATGGAAGGAGGTGTAGTGGTAGAAATACACGGTTGGGTTATGGTGGGAATGGAAGTAGGGGTGGGGGTGGGGGAGTGGGTGTGGAAAATGATGGGAAGGTCTATTAAGTTTTTAAATTTTTTACAAGGATTTTTTTTTCTAAAAAATTTGTTTCCTTATCCACCAGTCCTCTTACACTATTTATTGGGAGGAACCTTCATTCCCTCCTTTAAAGTAACAAATTGTTCTTTTCCAGTGTACCAAACAAAAAAAAATTCAACATTCTATTTCTCTTTCCCTTTCCTTGTCTGTGTTTCCAGTATACCACACAAGGCCTAAGTATGGTTGTAGGTTTGAATATTAACTATTTCATATAAGCTACATAAAATACACATGAATGAGTGTTTTTTCACCTAGAAGGGTCTTAATCGATGCAATCTAAATTAAGTTAGGCCAAGATAAATCTTCAAGTTAAAACATGTTAGCTTTAGGATACTAATTGTTCCTACTACCAAAAAATTATTATTATTATTATTGTTGTTGTTGTTGTTGTTGCTATTGTTGTTGTAAATTTATAGTGGTAATAAGAAAAAATAATAATTTTTAAAAACATAATAATTGAATGTTTAAGAGAAAATTTTATGTTTTGATGTATTGAAATAATATTTTGAAAAGTTTTCAAATACATGTGTGTATATTTTTAATGATAATATATACCTAGATTAAATCTTGTATATTGAATCGTGTGTGAATTGGTCAATAGTTAATATAACACCATTTATTTAGTTTACTTTATTTTAATATAATGTTATATATATCATCACATTTTTCAGTAAAAGGTTATAAATTGAAATTTTAGATTAGAATTGATTCATCGTGAATTTTATAATATATATCACACTAATTTTTTATGAATGACTCATATTACACTTACCAAAAATCAATGACTCGTATATCACCTATTTATTAATGGTTATGATTATTTGATTCTATGCTTAACCCATTATGAATTATGATTATCCTAATATGATCTAATTTAAGATTGTGATCAAATGATTTTATTCATTCATAGAAAAACTTAGACCATCTAATTGATCAAGGGTCAAAACCTACTGATCAACCCAAAAAAATTAAAAATGTTACATGATGTAAAAGTATGAAGTTCACTATCAAATAACTATCCATTCACAATTTTCATGAACATTACAATTATCTTTATAATTATCTAAATAAGATAAAAAGTATTAATATATTTCAATTATTATATTCCAAAATCTAAGACTCATTAGTGTACCATATCACTTGGTATTTTTAGCATCCCCAAAGATAAACCCAAGTGTACTAAATCCCTATATAGACCAACATGTTTTCCCATAGCATGAAAATACATATTTCTATGAATATTACATTACTCTAAAATCAAACTTGAGAACTGTAGGTTAATAAATACCAAATCCCACTAAATGACTCAATGGAAATTGGCTTTCCATGTATACTATTATTTAAATTTTTAATATTTCAATATGTGATTACATTATCAAAGTATAATAAAATTTGTGTATAAAAAACATTTAAATAAACCAAAAAAATTAGTAAATTTATTTTCATAAAAAAAGTAATGGCTCTTCAAACAATATATATATACACACACAACATAAATTCTAACATCTGACATAATGGAAATTGAAAGAGAGACATGCAAGAATAATTTTCAAATACATTATAACATTTTATTCCATAAAACACAATATAGTACATACATAATGGAAGATCAAGTACAAAAATCCTCAGTTAAAAACACATGCTTAAACTGGAATAAATTCTTACAAACACCTCAACTAGCCCAACCCAAACTAGTTAGCCAACCTGATCACCAATTAGGTCCATCAAATATGTCCCCCTTGAAAAGTATATTATCTATCGATGGTTGAAACCATGTTATGTTGATCCTGGGAAGTTATTCACCAGGCCAACCCACCAATATTTTGTACCTTACTTTTCCTTGACCTCCTAATAACAAACCCAATCCTTTCCACCATGAACAATATAAATGAAATAAACACCATCCTAATGGATTAGTGAAAATAATTAATGTGGTCATATTATTCACTAGCCCTAGTTAGGTCCCAAACTAAACATCCTTCACCTAGTTTGGGTAATTTAAGAAGCTTACGGGTATTTACACCATGCCTAGGAACCTAACCAATAGGAACCCGTTTGGAAGGACCTGGTAGAAATTATATGTATCCCATGATATCCCACTTTTGTAGATCTAGTAAAATTGGGGAATAAAAACATTCATCTTCAGCTTCATGAACTAGTCGATATAGTCTGGCTTAGTCATCTACAGATCTAATGACTTCCCTCTCCAATGGGTTTTTAACTAGATGAACCCAACCAACATGTTCTCATCATGATAAATGGAGTAGAGGATTCCCATAGGTGAATGGAAATAGTGTATGTTAAGCTTATTCAAACATACCCAATCACCCATGAATAGTTTGTGGGTGAACCACTCTAGTAAGGAGGAATGGACCTTCATGATCTCATGGATTCTATGGATTATCACGAGAATAGACACTTCACATTCATTATCATGAACAAGTGAAACTTCCATTACCTTTAGAAAATCCATGGTTTCTGGAATCTTCTTCCTAGATTGTGTATCTTACTTATATATTTTGTTTCATAGAGGACTAGTCATACTTAGAAGAGTTTCTTGAAGTGTATATGATGTTATTTTGATTCCAAGATATCAATAGGACTCACCATTTCCCATAGTAATCTGCAGTATTTAAGGTATTTATTAGGGATATGATTGATATAACTTATTTTAAACTACTTATATCACTAATCACTTTTGATAAGCAGTATGAAAATGTAGTGTTAAAAACCTTTATTATAGAGAAAAATTTCATGGGATCATTTTAATAGCATTTACTAAAAAGTATTCATAACACTTATCACTAATGAAAATATTTTTTTTAAGAATCATTAACCCTAGTACCCTAGATTCGATGCCTACTAATAATAGTGGTATAACATACAAGGGATCGTATCACCAAGGATCAATCATTTTAGACATCTTAGGAACAATATATATACATGATTCTCACATTACTTTGGAAATATAGAAATATAGTATGAAAAACTTTCTTACATCCTTGAATTTCATTTAAATATCTCTTATTAATTTCTTAGGGAAAGAAAAAAAAGTGAACTAAAATTCTCATTAAGGGTTACATACAGTATAAGCTAAAGAAATTTTGAAATTTCATATGGTTCAAATCATGAATGTGTAACTGAAATAATGTCCTATAGAAACATAAGGTAAGAGAAATGCCTAAAAATCATTCAATCTGTGAGACAAATTTCACACCATGAGACACATTTCAAGCCATGAAACACCAATGTAGAAGATTATTAATGACGTGAACCATAATTCATTCCATGAAGGTTCTAGTCAAAGTTAACCAGTCAATCCTTAGAAGCCCCAAAGATTTTAACCCTGATTTCAAAGCCTTGAATCAAGGAAGATCTAGACTCTTAAGGTCTGTACTATTATATTTACACCATGGATTATAGTTCATTGCATAAATTTTCATGAAACACTATCTTCAAAAGGACCACAAGCCCACTCATGTCATAAATGGGGTTGGTCAATTTATATTTTTGTACACTGAAGTTGTGATTGGGGAGATAATTATTTTACCTAGTTTTATTTTTTATGTTTTACTACTATTTCCTAGAAGGTTTCAACTCTTATATATTCTTTCATGCCTACTAATTAGTTTGATTTCAATTACAGTTGTCATTGAAATGTGTTTCTAATCATTTGAAGTAATTTATTCCAATTTCCTTTACTTTCAATTCAATTTATTCTTTTAATTCATTATTCCTTAAATTTTATTTCTTGAAACAAGTTATAATCAATTTTGATCATGAACAACTAATGTTATTGGTGTAAGGAATCAAGAATAAGTTTATAGAGTGCTAATGAATCATTAATCTAAACATGGGAATTCTAATTGGTTGTAAATTAGGTTATAAATCAATAAAATAATATCCCTTTACATTAAATTGATCTAGAAAATTTTATTAAAGGATCCCCAATCTATTTTAGAAAGTTAAGTTATGAAAAATAGCTTTAATTTCCCCCTCTTTAAGAGTTTTTCTCAATTCACCTGAATTGATAATTATTCCCAAAACAAGAAATAGTTATTAATTTAGGTAGAATCAATTAATTTTACCCAAATAAATTTATGAACTTAGGAAAACTTTATGGCTAGTACCGTTGGATCAACCCATGATTATATTCATGGAATCTTATAAACAAATCCTATGAAATTAATTTTGAATCCCCATTTATTCAATTAAAGTTTAATTAAATTACTAAGTTTACTCTTGTTATCCCAAATCATTATGAAGATTAGAATCTAGGTAGGAAATTATAATGTATCAACAATTCTATTATCCTCCCTATGGGATTGACCCTATTCTTACATTATTCTATGAATATTTGTAGTAGTGTTAGATTGGGAAAAGAATGAATTTCTAAATTGTTCACCCCCATAGAAAATTAACAACACTGCATGGGTGTATCAAATTTTTGTCATCGTTATCGAGGAGGCACAATGAACTTCATAATTGACCCCAGGAATACTTTTCTTTTCCCCTTACCATTTATTTTTTTTCTCTTTTCATGTGTGGGTGTAACAACCCAGGTACTTATAAAATAATTTGTTTTAATTTTGGAATTAAATATTTGAATTCATTATAAATGTATAATGAAATAAGTTGTATTTATAGAAATTAATAAATCTATAATAATAGAATAGTAACCCCACCTATGAAAGTATAAGTAAAATTTATGTATCTTATAAGTTAAAATATATTATATTTATGTTATGGAATAAGTAAATAAATATTTTGAAAATGACAAATTAAGTGTTGGTTTTTTTATGAAACATAAATGTGTATTTACAATTTTATAATTAATACAAAGAATTAAAGGAAAATTTATTTTCATAAAATTGATTCATAAATTAATATTTTGTTCTCTTATGATTATAAGATAGTTTTATGTGACTTAATTAAATTTTTCAAAGTGTCATAAAATCAATTATAATTTTAAAATCAGTATTTTTATTACATAATTATTTTAATTAAAAATTAAATTTATAATATTTAGAAAATTATTTTCATAAAATTGATTTCATTTTTTAATTCTACATGTTAAAAAAATTAAGGGTGAATTTTTGGGTTTTTCTGAAATAGTTGAATTTTTTTGTGAATAGTAAAATATGGTAATTTATGGAATATATACATTATAATTTAAATACACTATTACTTGAGTCATTGCTGATGTAATAACCATAATCTATAAATATCCTTAATTATTTTTTTATATTTAGTGATAATTGTCAAAATATTCATAGTCTTGGGCCAAAATAATAATTTAATGAAAAAATAATGAGAAAATACCCCTCCCCTGCACTATAGACATCACCCCTCACCACCTATTCTCTAAAAATCTCAAAGCCTTGTAGATTGTTTAATTTCTACCCAATTACCTTCCAAAGACTCTTCCCCACATAAAATACCTTCTGGTCTCACCAAAAGTTCAAAACCTGGGGCCTTAAGGAGGTTTTCAAGGAGAATAATTCAAGAGGTAAAATCCTCTTTCATTTTCTTTTATTTTCTTTTAAATTTATTTTCTTTTCTTATTCTATCATAAAATCACCTCATCCATGTGAAATGATAACTCTAGTATCTTAAATATATTTTAATGTTATTTTTTAATGTAATATTCATCATCAAACCTCTTCTCTTCTCTTATTCTAGAAAATGAAGGTATCATCCGTGACATGTTGATTCATCACCTTCGTGAATGTCGTATTTTTATTTTCCTTAACCGCATTAAAGGCTAGTCATAAAACCATTATTATGGTTAAAACATATTTTTATATGCATATTATAATTTTTTTAATGTTCTGGAACTAATTTATAGTCATAACATTAAATAATACAAAACTAGTTTGTGATGGTCGAAAAAACTCACCAAAAATGAAAGAAACTTTTATAATTAATGTTTTATCTAATAAATCATCCTCATATCAGAAAAAATAATATATTTTATCATTTAAAATTATGTAAACATATTATCACCATTTCATTCCACTTATGGAGTTTTTCTTCCATTCTAAAAGAAAATACATAATGAATTAACAGTGAAAACACTAAAATAAATGCACATGAAACAATGAAAATAACAATATATTATCAATAAATTTGTGGAAATATGTTATAAAAAGATCATATAAGGTATTATAAATATGAATATAGTTCTTTATTCTATGAAGAATTGTGGGACCTATATCTCCCTCGAATTTATCGGTTATGTTTATGTTAGAGGTTGACCGTATGGTTACTCCAAGTGAAACTGCGATGGTTACACCATAAGGTAGCTATGAGGGTTAAATAATAAGGTTAATATGAGGATTACATTATAAGGTAACCATGAGGCTTAAAAATCATATGGTATATTTTAGGTTTACAATCTTAATCTACTAATTCCATAACTTACCTTTATGGTTTTATTTATGTTTTCTATGTTATATGGAAATCTATTATTTTCAAAAAGTAAGTATATGATAATTTATGGGTGAGAAGTATGTCTTTGTAAAAATTATTTCATATTTTTATAATTAGTCATAGAATAATTGTTTATTTTCTTCTTTTTATGTCTGTTAATGAGCATTTTTTACTCATCCTATGTTTTAAAATGTTTTTCATAGGGATTAAGTATGGTAAGAGAAAAGAATAATCCAATCTGAATGTTGTGAATAATTTTCATAGAAGAATTCAGGTTTTATTAAAAACTATTTATTAATGAAAAAAATGGATACTATTTCAGTAGTACCATTTTTTATTCTTTTAGTTTTTTATATATGATTTTTTCCTTGATTTTCTAAAACTATAAACCAAAAATATTTTTGGTAATGTATAAGTTTATTCTAGTTGAATTAACTAGATTATGTAATGTTTAAGGTTGGGTCCTTATATTTGGTATCATATAATGGTTTAGATAACTTTAGGGGTTTGGAATATATTGATAAAATACCATAAATGATTTTCACTTTATGGTTGTGTTGAAATGATATAGAATTTTGAGATTACCATGTTGATTCATCTAAAATATGTTTGTTCAGAATGGTTTTCCATAGAATAAACAGGGAAGATGAAGTAGGAAGGCACTGAGAGGATGATATCTTTCCGAATCCACAACCCATAATGGTGGGTATTGGAACTGAGTAGTTTGTGATAGTAATTGATTAGTTGATGCAGGATATAAATGGTGGTGGAATCTATGAAAGAGAATATCTAGAGCTACCACAAAGAAACACGGTGATAGTGGAACATGTTATGAGGCAAAAACCTCCTTCTTTCAGTGGATTTTCTGACCTAATGGTGGATAAATGGTGGATTAAATCCCTTGAAAATATATTTGATGTCATGGGGTGTTTATATAATAAAAAATTTTGTATTTATATTTATTTTTTTGAAGGAAAAGTCGGTTAGTGGTGTCTAATGGACAAAAATATCATAGATAGTGAGGAGATTGATGCCTTGGAATGGGATGAATTTAAGAATCTATTCCTTAAAAAAATATTTTCCTAAGGTGGTTTGACTTAGGATGGAAAATAAATTCCTTGAATTGAAATAAAAAGATAAATATTCAGTGGTTATGTATGAAGAAAACTTCACTCGATTGTAAATATATTCTCTAAATCATATTTGGTATATTGATAGTAAAATCAATCATTTTTACTCAGGATTAAAGCCAATATATTGAAAGGAATTATCCTCTTGTGAATTCAAAAGTTATGAGAAACTTTTTCGATGTGCTGAGAGGGTAGAAATGGATTTTTCTAGTGATTATTTTTACTTTGATAATAAGTATAAGAAAAGGTCTAAATGTAAAGCAATGGGTAAGAATCTACCAAATAAATATGCTGGTAAAAAAATCTAGTTTCCAATTTCAGAAAAGTGTAGTAAAAAGAGCCTTGTGGAATGCTTTAAAATATTCAAGAATTGTTTTTGATGTGGTAAGTTTGGACATATGGCCTGATATAGAAATGAAAAATAACTTGGTGATGGTATGTTTAATTCTAATAAGAAAACTATAAAGTGATATAAATGTAGTGAAATTGGGCCTTATAAAAATACATGCCCAAAGAAAGATTTGAATGATGTAAATCATCCAAATTATAAGAATAACAGTGTATTGAAATCCTTTATGTCTACATCAGCAGATGTTAGGTCATCCAATGAAGTGGTATCAAGCACTTTTTTTGTTTACTCATATTTTTCTAATTTTTTGTTTGATATGGGGTTTACACATTCCTTTATTTCTGAGAATTTTTCTAGTAAATTAGAAATTTAACCTCATGAAATGAAACTAGATATTATGGTTAAAACACTAGGGGGATATTAAAGATTAGAAATTATAATAATATTATTTTTGTTTTACATGGAATGACATTACCTGCAAACCTTGTTGCTTTCCATTAGAAGAGTTTAATATTATTATGGGTATGGATTAGCTTTCTATTTATCATGATAAGATTTATTATAGAGCTAAATAAGTTATTTTTCAAAAATATTTTTGGTTTTTTATACAAGAATAAACCCATACCATTCATAAAATATTAGGAAGATAATAAATTGTTAAAATATGGAAATAAAATTTATCTTGCACACATTTTTTAAAATGAGGGAACTGTTAAAATTAATGATGTTTTGGTGGTAAATGAATATCTCGATGTTTTTTCTGATGAGTTTACCAATGTTATACTTGATGAATAATTTTAATTTACCATTGACTTATTTCCTAATGATAAGATAATTTCAAAACCCCCTTATCGAATAGATCAAGTGGAACTTTGAGAATTAAAAAAGCAGTTGTAGTAGTTTCTTGATAAAGGTTTCATTCATCCTAGCACTTCACCCTAGGGTGATCCTATTTTTTTATTAAAAATAATTATGGTTCTATGAGACTTTTCATTTATTATAGAGATTTGAATAACATTACTATTAAGAATAAGTATATGTTACCTCATATCAATGACTTGTTTGACCAAATCCAGGGAGCTCAATATTTTTTAAAAGATCGACTTGAGTTCTGAATACCATCATCTAAATGTGATGGAGGATTACATTCTAAAAATAGTGTTTCGAAATAGATATGGGAATTATGATTTTGTTTTTAAACCCTTTAGCTTGAAAAATGATCCTATTGTATTTATGAATATTATGAATATAATATTATATGAATATTTGAATAAGTTTGTTATTATTTTTATTAATGATATTTTGGTGTTTTCAAAAAGTCATAAAGATCATAAAAATCACCTAAGGATTGTCTTGTAAACTCTCAAAGAAAATAAGTTATATGGGAAATTTATAAAATGTGATTTTTGGTTTCAAGATATTTATTTTCTTGGGAACATTGTAAATAAGGATGGAATAATAGTCGATCCCACCAAAACAAAAGTGGTTGATGAAAGTACAAAACTTAAAAATTTTGTTGAGATTTATAGTTTTCTTAGATTGGTAGGTTATCACCGATGGTTTGTTAAAAAAATTCATGGTTTTCTATCCTACTAACAAAGCTAATATGAAAAGGGGTTAAATTTATTTGGATTAAAGAATTTGATTTTTGTTTTCAGGAATTGAATAAGAGATTAGTGAATGCTCTAGTTTTGGCCCTACCTTACAAAAATAGCGATTTTGTCATCTACAATGATTCTTCATTTAAGGTAATTGGTTGTGTTCTGATGAAGAATTATTAATTAATTGATTATGCTTCAAGATAAATAAAACCTCATGAATTAAATTATCCCACACATGATTTGGAATTAGCATCTATGGTTTTCTATTTGAAAATCTAGAGGTATTATTTATATGGATCCAAATGTAAAATATATACTAACCATAAAATTTTGAAGTATATATTCACTCATAAGAAATTTAAAATAAGATAGATAATATGACTTTAAATTATAAAGTATTATGATTTCATGATCAATTACCATCTCATAAAATCAAATAAATTGGCGGATTCCTTGAGTCAAAAACATTATGCATCATTAACCATGTTACATTTGGAACATGACCCCTTGGTTTATGATTTGATGAATTTTGGATTGGAAGTTTTTTGTGTAGGAATTTCCTATGTTTTGTTTCAGGTTTTAGTGTAGTTGTGTTTGTCGGATAGAATTAAGAAAGCATAGAAAGAAGATGGTGAGTTACAGAAAAAGGTAGAATTTGTAAAAAGGGGTAAGTTTCCAGAATTTAATTTTGATAAAGATTATATTTAGATATTTGGGAAGATATTATGTATGCCTTGTGATTCATAGTTGAATAAAGAGTTGTTAAGAAAATCTCATAATTCTCTGTTTTCAATTCATCCTGGCAGCACTAAGATGTACAGAGAACTTCAGGAGTATTACTAGTGGGATGGAATAAAAAGGGATATTATTAATATTACAATGAAATGTTTGACTTATAAATAGGTTAAAGAAGAGAGAAAACTACCAAAGGGAATGCTTGAGCCTTTTCTAGTTCCAGATTAGAATTGGGAAAATATATCCATGCATTTCATGGTGGGCTACCAAATACTTCTCTAGGTAATAATGTGATTTGGGTTATTTTTTATCGACTGACTAAATATTAACATTTTATTTTTATTAGAGATATTGTGTCTTTGGATCAACTTTCTCAACTGTACCTCAAATAGATAGTTAGTTTATATGTAGTTCCTCTCTCTATTTTATCTGACCGTGATCAATGGTTCACTGATAACTTTTGGAAAGGCCTTCAGAATTCATTGGGAATTAAATTAAATTTTAGAACACCCTTTCATCTCCAATCTGATGGACATACCAAGCGAGTAGTTAAAACCTTTGAAGAAATGTTACATTCTTGTTAAATGTATTACCATGGAAGTTGGGATTAGCATCTTTCTTTAATTGATTTTTCTTATAATAAAAATTTTCATTCCAGTATACAGATGGCACCTTTTGAGGAATTATATGGAAAGCGGTGTCAAACTCAAGCATTTTGGGATGAATTTGAGGAATGTAATTTTATAGGTCTAGAATTAATAGAGTAAGTGGATGAGAAAGTGAATATGGCCTAGCAACACATGAGGAAATCTCCGAGAAGGCCAAAAAGTTATGCAGATAACAGGAGGAAAGACTTTTATTTGGAGGTAGGTGAACATTTTTTCCTTAAAATCTCTCCTTATAAAATTTTTATGAGTTTTGGAAAGAAAGGAAAGATAATTCCATGGTTCATTAGACCTTATGAAATCCTAGATAAAGTTGAACCAGTTTCCTACTAAGTATCTTTGCCTTTGAGTTTATCTCAACTACACAATGTTTTTCATGTTTTGATGTTAAGAAAGTATGTTCTAAATTTATCTCATGTTTTGATTCCAAAATTAGTTCAACTGGAAGATAAACTTTCTTATGAGGAAAATCCTTTTCAGATTCTTGACTATAGATATAAATTATTGTGGAATAAAGTAATTCACACGGTTATGGTTTTTTGGAGAAACCACATGATTGAAGAAGAAACATGGGAATGTTAAAATGATATGACGGAAAGGTATCCTCACTTTTTTAATAAGTAAATAAAAATTGTGAAAACATCATTTCCAGAAGGTGGGGATAATGCAACAACCCAGACACTTATAAAATAATTTTCTTTCATTCTGGAATTAAATAGTAAAATTCATTATAAATTTATAATGAAATAATTGGTATTTATATAAATTAAGGATTCTAGAATAATTGAATAGTAACCTCTCATATGAAATTATAAGTAAAATTTATTTACCTTATAAGTTAAAATATGATATATTTATGTCATCAAATAAGTAAATAAATGTTTTAAAAATGATAAATTAAGTGTTGGCATTTATGTGAAACATAAATGTTTATTTAAAATTTTATAATTAATATAAATAATTAAAATAGTATTTATATTCATAAAATAGATTCGTAAATTAATATTTTTTTCTTATGATTATAAGATAATTTTATGGGACTTTAATTAATTTTTAGAAGTGTCATAAAATCAGTTATAATTTTAAAATTGGTATTTTTTTATTAAATAATTATTTTAATTAAAAAATTTATCATATTTATAAAATTATTTTCATAAAATGGATTTCATTTTTTAATTATACACATAGAAAAAATTATTAGGGTAAATTATTAGGTTTTTTTCTAAAATAGTTTAATTTTTTGTGAATAGTAAAATATGGTAATTTATGGTATATATACATTATAAGTTAAATACATTATTCCTTGAGTCATTGTTGATGTAATAACCATAATATAGAATTATCCTTTATTATTTTAATATATTTAGTGATAATTCTCAAACTATTCATATTCTTGAGCCCAAATAATAAACTAATGAATACAATAATGAGAAAACACCCTCCCCTACAATATAAATACCACCCCTCACCACCTCTTCTCCACACACCTCAAAGACTTGTATCTTGCTTAATTTATTCAGAATTACCTTCCTAAGCATATTAACTACTTCCAAGACCTATGGGTATCATGAAAAGGCCAAAACCAAGGGCCTTAAAGAGGTTCTCAAGAAAAATAATTCAAGAGGTAAAATATTCTTTCATTTTCTTTTCAATTTATTTTATTCTTTTTATTCTCTCCTAAACTAACCTCATCCAAGTGACATGATAACTCCAATATCTTAAATATAATATAATTTTATTGTGTTAATGTAATATATATCATTAAATCTTCTCTCTTCTCCTCTTATTATAGAAAATGAAAGCATCGTCTGTGACGTATCAATTCACTACCTTCATGGACATCATATTTTCTTTAACACACCAAGGTTTTGAAAATAAATATATAATGAAAGTTTATAATATATCCTTTGCTATGTTTTGAATTTCAAGAAATGGTCATCTAGAGTTGTGTTTAGTAAGTCATTTGGAGTCTGATAGAACAAACATGATTTTTGGTGAATAGTAACATACCCTTATGAATAGTAATATGAATAGTAATATGACCTCATGAATAGTAAATAATAATATTATTTTATTTTCTTAAGTCAATAGGATAATGGGATCTTAATTAATTTTCCAATGTCACATAAAACTAATTGCACTTCAAGATTGTTATTTTTCGAATTAACCATGACATTATTTAAAAATTAAATTAATAATATTTAGAAAATTATTTTTGAAAAATGGATTTCACTTTTTAATTCTACACGTTGAAAAATTTTAGGGGTGAATTTTTGGGTTTTTTCTAAAATACCTGAATTTTTCGTGAATAGTGAAAAATACAGTTTTGAGTATTCAGTAGTTTAATGACATCATAATGACATAATAATTAAAATAAAAGTCTGGTCGACTTTTATATAGTAACTTATGACATGAGGTGTCCCAAGTGGCTTAAACCATGGGAAAATACCATGGGAATGCCCATGTTTTGGCAAAAACCACTAATGAGGCGTCCCTTTGAAATTATTAAAAAATTACCTCTCTTTTTCTATAAATATTCACTCATCCATTCGTTTTATTTAATTACAAATCCCTCATCCTCGAAGATTTGGTGGTTTTACCTCTCTAAGAGTCCTCCCAAGGTGTCCTTAAGCCCCCAAGGTTCCAACCTTCAAGATCTAGGAGTTATTCTACAAGGTAAGGGAATCCTTCATTCTCTTCTTTAAGTCGACACTTCTTTTATGTTATCTCTTTGAATTTCCATTCTAATATGTTGGGGTTTTATTTTATGTATTATTATTACTTTCCTTTTGATTTCAATATGATGAGGTACCCTTTTGATCTCATCATTTCATTTTATGAAATATTAAGCGACTCCGTTAGGCTGCTGAATTTTCATAAGGGATCTCTCACCTTTTCTCTTATTTTCAAGATCATCTCTATTATTTTTCTCTCCTCACCTCCTCTATCCAAATGATGATGATAAATCCAGTAAAATATATATACTGGAATTATATCATGTGAATGGAAGAACCATCATAAATATTTTTACTCCCTCCCTTTTATTTTTATAAATGAAATCAACATCTATGAGGTTCTAATTTATAGCCTTCATGGACGACAAAGTTTCTTTCTTCAATTTCTTCTTCATTACTAGTCATGAAACCATATTTATGGTTGAAAAAGACTATAATATATGTATTATAACCTAATCAATATTCAGGAACCATAATATGTACATATAAACAAGTTATATGATAAAACTAGTTCATAATAATCCAAATACAGCCAAATATTTGAAGTGGTTGTCATCTAATGATTCATCCTCATTCCATGTAACCAAATGAAATAAATAACCATTACTAATTATTTATGTTCATAAATAATGTGTAATTTCAATTCTAGAGATTTATAACCATTCCACATGAACTTCATTACTTAAAAACAAGTGAACCGAATTTGAAAATAAAGGAAACGAACACTCCAGAACAACGAAATTCAATATAATAAATTAGAAATAAGGGTATAATGAACTAAACAGAATTATGATAAACTAAATAAATTTCTAATAGTTTTTTAAATAAGTTATTAATAAGTATAATTTCATATTCCAGGAGCTTAAGTTCGAGAGAAGAACACGTTTGGAGTTAAGGTAAGGGTTTTTCCACCCGAACTTCCATTTTCATTCGGGGTACTTTAATTGTCTAATTACCTCAATGAAATTCTTACGTATTGTTATTTACTCATTATATATTATGTTTTAGTATCATATATATGTTTACAAACCAGAAACCTTCCTTATTTTATGGATAGTTACATGTTTTAAAAGGAACTTTCAAAATTGTTTCCAAAATAGAAGCCTGATTGAAGGGAATTTCTCCAATACATATCTATTTACAAGGGCACTCTATAATCTTTTTTTGGAAACAATTATATTTATAAAAATAATAATTTTATTATGAAAATACTATCTTACCTCACTTATGGTTTTATACAAAGATTTTTCCAAAATAACTCTTCTTTTCAAAATAAAAGAGTGTTTATCTCAAGAATTGCTTAATGATTTTATAAGAGGGTTTTTGTTTAATTCAACACTCTTGTTGATTCCATGGTATTATTGGGTTTAATCATTTATGAAGTCATCTACCATATTTTATTCAATGGTTTATTACTAACTCTATTGTGGATTATCTATCCTAAAACCATTCACCATATTATTCCGAATGGTTAGTGTTTTATGTTTAATAATTGGGGAATGATAGTTACATTTCATATGATAGTTTCAATATGAATGTATATGTTGTTTATGTTTATCCCCACTCATATGAGGAATTAATTGGAATTATTATGTGATGCGTGGGTCGCACTATATCCCCTCGATGCATTGTTAGGTCTCATGAGACAAATAGACGTGGAATTTGCTGAGACCTTTCCCAATGTGATATGGATTTTGGCCGAGGCCTTAATCACTAGATGTCTTGGCCGAGGCCATGACAAAATGATTCAGAATGTCCATCATATGCACTTCCCTCATTATGAAGCTAGTAATTGAAAGTTCATGTGGGTATTCGACTAGTAGAATACCCTTGATTATGTTTTATTATGTTAGTATTTACTCAGCTCATATTCCTTCCATAATATGTTCAAGTTTATTATTAAAGGCATGTGTTTTCAATAATTCACCATGTCTAATGTTTATATTATCTTCTGATGTATTTCTTACTATTACTGGGCATTTGATATCACCCATTTCTTATGTTTCATTTTCTCAGGATATGAAGAATTAATTTATGAATGACATGCAAGCATAATCTAGGAGACATGATGTTGCTAGTGGAATAATTTAGTGTTGTTTTTACTTTCCATATGTAAATTGGAACTTATGTATGTAACTTGTTTCCAATAATACTAAACTACTCGGTCCTTCAGGATTTGTTTTCCTTGTATATAGCCAATGTAATCAAATAAGGCACCAAATTCTGGAAACTGGGGTCGGGTCCTTACAGTTGATATCAGAGGAAGTTTAGTAGAATACTTGGAAACTAGATTTAGAAAATGTAGAATTAAGGAAGAGTCCCTATATTAGTCTTTGAGGATATACATACAATAAAGTCCTGGTATTTTTGTGAGGAATAGATTATGTGGATCTTTCAAGAAATACATCTCTGTCTGGATACGAGTAGGTAGAGGCGGCTCTGGCACAGATGTATCTAGGGGTAAAACCTGAAAACACCGCTTTGAGCTAGACTCGAGCGGGAATTAGTGCATGAAAATGGGCCTTACTGAACTCTTGATTATGACACTCCAGGGGGATATGCTTAGGATAATTCACATTTTCTTTACAAGCCATTATAAAGGATTGAAATGTAAAATATTCTTCAAAGAATCCATATTTGTGAATATGGGATTATCCGTGCGTAGGATCTCAATTTTTCTGAGTATTTTTAAGTTAAGATTATACATTATGATTAATAACCTAATATAGTGTATTCCATTATCTAGATATGATGCCTAGTGGATGGAATGAAAATTGCACGAATGCACGTGTCCCCTGTAGAGATTTTCCTCCGTTGCAAGATAATGATGTTGGCTCTGGTGCTATGACTGGTGCTAAACAACTCATAAATATACTGGAAAAACTTACTAAGGTTATGAATAATGACCTTACATGTATGGAGCATGCAGATCCACCACATAGAGGAGCCTTGCTAGATCTCTTTATGTGACAACAACCTCCATAATTCAACGAGACTTCAAACCCATTTGTAGAAGAGCAGTGAATATGTTCCCTTGAGAAGATATTTCTTGCTTTGGGATGTAATGAAAGAGAGAAGGTTGTCATGGAAGTATATCGTCTATCAGGAGATACAGATCAGTGGTGGTCATTAATCCAAAACACAAAGGAGGAGGGAGAGATAGAAGAGATGGAATGGAGGGATTTTAAGGAAATACACTTAAAAAAATATTTCCCTCGTGAGCAACGAGCAGATATGGAGAGACAATTCTTGAATTTGAGGCAGAAGGAGGATGAAAATGTTGCCAAGTATGAAGCCAACTTTACAAGGTTATCAAGACATGTTGTAGACTATATACGAAATCCAAGGATCAAAATTGATCAATTCTTTGATGTCCTAAAGCCATTCCTCCAGTGGGCACTGGTCTCCCAAAGTTTTTCATCATATGAGGATATAGTTTCATGTGCCATAAAGATAGAAAAATAAATATCTAAGTCTTATGACTATAAGGGAAAATAAGAAAAGAAGAGGGCTGCTAAAAACCATGGGAAAGGAAATAAGGAAACGGGGAAGAAGGGAAGAGTCGAATTTCTACCATGTGACAATTGTGGAAGGAAACACCCTGGTGTATGCTTAAAAGGAAAAGGTGTATGTTACAAATGTGGTCAGAAAGGCCATATTGCTGGTGATTGCAAATGGAAGAAGGAAGACAGTGATGTCCAATGCTATAGTTGTCGGGATATGGGACACTATGCTAATGATTGTCCAAAACATCAAGGAAATATGCAACAAAAAATGGCAAGGGATCAGGGAAAAGTTTATGCAATCACAACTACAGAGGTTGAAGTTCCTAATGATGTGGTGGCAGGTACTTTAATTGTTTCCTCAAGTTTATCCAATGATTTATTTGATTCTGGATCATCACATTGTTTCATATCTTCCCAGTTTTCTAAGAAAATTAGATATTTCCAATTTGATTTAACAAGGGAGTTGTCAGTCAAAACTCCTAAGGGAAGTATCATTGCTACAAAGTTCTGTCAATCAGTTCACATTAAGGAACATAAATTTTCTTTATCTGCTGATCTTATCGTCATAACCATGATTGAATTTGATATAATCCTCGGTATGAATTGGCTTTCAGACCATGATTCAAAATTTTATTGTAAGAATAAGGAGGTTACAATTTTTGATGACGATGATAAAGAAAACCTTATCTTTAGAGCAGAATCGACACCACCTGATTCTTATCTAGATCCACCCCCAGTAGCTCAACTAAATTCAATTATTGGGGAGGAAGAGAATGAAATAACTGTGGGTGTGGAAAGGAATGTTTAAATAGAGGATGTACCTATTGTGAGAGAATATGTTGTTGTGTTTCCTGAAGATTTACCTGGACATCCTCCAGAATGAGAAATTGAGTTTTCTATTAATTTAATTCCTGTTTTAAGGCCCATATCGAAGACCCCTTATAGAATGGCCACTATGGAATTAGTGGAGCTAAAGAAGCAGCTAGAGGATTTGAGTAAAAAAGGAGTTATTCGACCTAGTGTTTCTCCATGGGGATCCCATGTCCTCTTTGTCAAAAAGAAAGATGGATCCATGAGGCTTTGCATTGATTACAGGGAAATTAATGATATTAAAATAAATAACAAGTATCCACTACCTCGCATTGATGATTTATTTGACCAAGTGCATGGAGGTCAATAATTTTCAAAGATTGACCTTCGATCTGCATATCATCAGTTGACTGTAAAGAAGGAAGACATTCCGAAAACAACATTTCGGACCAGGTACAGACATTATGAGTTTACAGTAATGCCTTTTGGATTGACTAATGCACCCTCGATATTCATGGATCTAATGAACAAAATTTTCAAGGAATATCTCGATGATTTTGTAATGGTATTTATTGATGATATCTTGGTATAATCCAAAAGCTACGAAGATCATGAAAATCACTTGCGCATTATCCTAAAGACTCTTAAAAGACATGAATTATATGGGAAGTTTAGAAAGTGTGAATTCTAGATTCAAGAGATTTCTTTTCTTGGCCATATTATCTCTAAGGATGGAATCCTAGTTGATCCTACAGAGACAAAGGCAATTCAAGATTGTCCCATTCCAACAAACATAACTGAGGTACACAGTTTTATTGGCTTAACAGGTTATTATCGGTGTTTTGTACAGAATTTTGCCCGACTGGCTAACCTACTAACGAAGCTCACACGCAAAGGGGTTAAATTTGTTTGTACAAAATATTGTGAAGAATGTTTCAAAGAAATGAATAGAAGATTAGTCAATGCTTTTATATTGACTCTACCATTATGGAATGACGGGTTTGTTATTTATAGTGATGCTTCAAAGAAAGGACTTGGTTGTGTCCTTATGCAAAATGATAGGGTTATTGCTTATGCATCACAACAGCTAAAAATTCATGAGAAAAACTATCCTACTCATGATCTTGAGTTAGCTGCTATAATATTTTCTTTGAAGATATGGAGACATTATCTCTATGGTGAAAAATGTGAGATTTATACTGATCACAAGAGTTTGAAGTATATTTTCTCACAGAAATAACTCAACATGAGGCAAAGGAGATGGCTTGAACTACTCAAGGATTATGATTGCATGATACACTACCACCCGAGGAAGGAAAATAAGGTGGCAGATGCTTTGATTAGAAAGGATCATGGAGTTTTGAACAAGATGAGAGTTGAAAGGGATCCTATTTTCATGGATCTAGTAAAGATGGATATGGGAATAACCATGGAAGTTGAAATGTCAATGCTTTTTCAAATGGTTGCCAAACCATCTTTACTAGAAAAGATAAAAAGTTTTTAGGCTGATGATGTGGAGTTTCAAAAGAAGATTAAAGATGTCAATGATGGGAGATTGAGTGACTTTATATATGAAGATGTAATTTTGAAATTTGGGAAGTAACTTTGTGTTCCCGATATACCTGATCTAAAAAGGGAATTGTTGGATGATGCTCATTGTTCCAATTTCTCTATACACCCTGGTAGCACTAATATGTATAGAGATTTGAAGGAACATTTTTGGTGGGACAACATGAAGAGGGAGATTGCTGATTTTGTGTCAAGATATATGGTTTTTCAACAAGTGAAAGCTAGAAGGCAACATCCTGGAGGAGTATTGCAACCTCTTCCCATACCTGAGTGGAAATGGGATAATATCATGATGGAATTTTTCATGGGACTACCAAAGAATCCTAGAAGGAACAATTCAATATGGGTCATTGTTGATCGTCTTACCAAGTAAGCACATTATATTGATATAAGAGAAGATGTACCACTTGAAAGTCTAGCAAGACAATATATTAATGAAGTTGTGAGACTTCATGGAGTACCCCTATCGATTGTTTCTGATCGTGATCCACATTTTACATCAAGATTCTGGAAAAGTCTTCAGAAGCCCCTAGACACTGATCTTCTTTTGAGCACTGCCTACCACCCACAAACTGATGGACAATTAGAACAGACTATTCAAACATTAGAAGACATGTTGAGGTCTTGTTCACTTGATTTTCAAGGCATGCGCGATCAATATTTACCTCTCGTAGAATTTTTCTACAATAATAGCTTCCATTCAAGTATTCAGGTGGCACCCTATGAAGCATTATATGGGAGGAGATTTCGTACACCAACTTGCTAGGATGATGTTGGTGAAAGAAAGTTTGTGGACCCAGAACTTGTTGAAGAAACAATGGAGAAGGTGAATATTATCCAGAACCATATCAAAATAGCTCAAAGTAGGCAAAAGAGCTATGCTGATAACTGAAGGAAGGATTTGGAATTTCAAGAAGGTGATCACGTTTTCTTAAAAGTATCTCTATAGAAGGGTATTATAAGATTTGGTAAGAAGGTAAAATTAAGTCGTAGGTACATCGGACCTTTTGAAATTTTGGACTAAATTGGATCCGTATCTTACCGTTTGGCAATGCCGCCAAGTCTCTCCAAGGTTCACAATGTGTTCCACGTGTCAATGTTAAGAAAGTACATACCAGACCCAACACATGTACTCACTTATGAAGAAGTGGAACTTGAGCCCGATCTATCTTATAGTGAAGAGACTATCAAGATTCATGATACTAGAGAACAGGTATTGAGAAATAGGATGACTTGACTGGTAAAGGTTCTATGGAGGAACCATAAGATGGAGGACACAACATGGGAGCCTGAGGAGATTATGTTAAAGACATACCCGAATCATTTTAGGTAATATTCTGTGAATTTTGAGGATGAAATTTTTGTAAGGAGGGGATAATGTAACACCCCAAGGTTTTGAAAATAAATATAGAATGCAAGTTTATAATCTATCCTCTGCTATGTTTTGAATTTCAAGAAATGATCATATAGAGTTGTGTTCAGTAAGTCATTTGGAGTCTGATAGAACAAACTTGATTTTTGGTGAATAGTAACATACCCGTATGAATAGTAATATGAATAGTAATATGACCTCATGAATAGTAAATAATAATATTATTTTATTTTCTTAAGGCAATAGGATAATAAGATCTTAATTAATTTTCCAATGTCACATAAAACTAATTGCACTTCAAGATTGTTATTTTTTGAATTAACCATGAACTTATTTAGAAATTAAATTAATAATATTTAGAAAATTATTTTTGAAAAATGGATTTCAATTTTTAATTCTACACGTTGAAAAATTTTAGGGGTGAATTTTTGGGATTTTTCTAAAATACATGAATTTTTTGTGAATAGTGAAAAATACAGTTTTGAGTATTCAGTAGTTTAATGACATCATAATGACATAATAATTAAAATAAAAGATTGGTCGACTTTTTTATAGTAACTTATGTCATGAGGTGTCCCAATTGGCTTAAACGATGGGAAAATACCATGGTTTGGCAAAAACCACTAATGAGGCGTCCCTTTGAAATTATTATAAAATTACCTCTCTTTTTCTATAAATACCCACTCATCCATTCGTTTTATTTAATTCCAAATCCCTCATACTCGAATATTTGGTGGTTTTATCTCTCTAAGAGTCCTCCCAAGGTGTCCTTAATCCCCCAAGGTTCCAACCTTCAAGATCTAGGAGTTATTCTACAAGGTAAGGGAATCCTTCATTCTCTTCTTTAAGTCGACACTTCTTTTATGTTATCTCTTTGAATTTCCATTCTAATATGTTGGGGTTTGATTTTATGTATTCTTATTACTTTCCTTTTTATTTAAATATGATGAGGTACCCTTTTGATCTAATAATTTCATTTTATGAAATATTAAGAGACTCCGTTAGGCTGCCAAATTTTCATAAGGGATCTCTCACCTTTTCTCTTATTTTTAAGATCATCTCTATTATTTTTCTCTCCTCACCTCCTCTATCCAAATGACCATGATAACTATAGTAAAATATATATAATAGAATTATATAATGTGAATGGAAGAACCATCATAAATATTTTTACTCCCTCCCTTTTATTTTTATAAATGAAATCAACGTCCATGAGGTTCTAATTTATAGCCTTCGTGGATGACGAAGTTTCTTTCTTCAATTTCTTCTTCATTACTGGTCATGAAACCATATTTATGGTTGAAAAAGACTATAATATATGTATTATAACCTAATAAATATTCAGTAACCATAATATGTATATATAAATAAGTTATATGACAAAACTAGTTCATAATAATCCAAATACAGCCAAATATTCGAAGTGGTTGTCATCTAATGATTCATCCTCATTCCATGTAACAAAATGAAATAAATAACCATTATCAATTATTTATGTTCATAAATAATGTGTAATTTCAATTCTGGATATTTATAACCATTCCACATGAACTTCATTACTTAAAAACAAGTGAACCGAATATGAAAATAAAGGAAACAAAACACTCCAGAACGACGAAATTCAATATAATAACTTAGCAATAAGGGTAAAATGAACTAAATAGAATTATGATAAACTAAATACATGTCTAATAGTTTTTTAAATAAGTTATTAATAAGTATAATTTCATATTCCAGGAGCTTAAGTTCGAGAGAAGAACACGTTTGGAGTTAAGGTAAGTGTTTTTCCACCTGAAATTCCATTTTCATTCGGGATACTTTCATTGTCTAATTAACTCAATGAAATTCTTATGTATTGTTATTTACTCATTATATATTCTTTTTGAGTATCATATATATGTTTAAAAACCATAACCCTTCCTTATTTTATGGATATTTACACGTTTTAAAAGGAACTTTTAAAACTGTTTCCAAAATAGAAGCCCGATTCAAGGGAATTTCTCCAATACATATCTATTTACAAGGGCACTCTATAATATGTTTTTGGAAACCATTATATTTCTAAAAATAATAATTTTATTATAAAAATACCATATTACCTTACTTCTGGTTTTATACAAAGATTTTTCCAAAAGAACTCTTCTTTTCAAAATAAAAGAGTGTTTATCTCAAGAATTGCTTAATGATTTTATAAGAGTGTTTTCTTCTAATTAAACACTCTTGTTGATTCCATGGTATTATTAGGTTTAATCATTTATGAAGTCATATACCATATTTTATTCAATAGTTTATGACTAACTCTATTGTGGATGATCTATCCTAAAACCATTCACCATATTATTCCGAATGGTTAGTGTTTTATGTTTAATGATTGGGGAATGATAGTTACATTTCATATGATAGTTTTAATATGATTGTATATGTTGTTTATGTTTATCCCCGCTTATATTAGGAATGCATTGGACTTATTATGGGATGGGTGGGGCCCGCTATAGCCCCTTGATGCATCGGTAGGTCTCATGAGACAAATAGACGTCGAATTGGCCGAGGCCTTTCCCAATGTGATATGGATTTGGGCCGAGGCCTTAATTACTAGATGTCTTGGCCGAGGCCATGAAAAAATGATTCATAATGTTTGGAATATGCACTTACCTCATTATGAAGCTATTAATTGAAAGTTCATGTGGGTATTCGACTAGTAGAACACCCTTGATTATGTTTTATTATGTTAATATTTACTCAGCTCATATTCCTACCATAATATGTTCAAGTTTATTATTAAAGGAATGTGTTTTCAATAATTCACCATGTATAATGTTTATATTATCTTCCACTGTATTGCTTACTCTTACTGGGCGTTTGAGCTCACCCCTTTCTTATGTTTCATTTTCTCAGGATATGAAGAAGTAATTTATGAATGACATGCAATCATAATCTAGGAGGCATGATGTTGCTAGTGGAATAATTTAGTGTTGTTTTTCCTTTCCATATGTAAATTTGAACTTATGTATGTAACTTGTTTCCAATAATACTAAACTACTCGGTCCTTCGGGATTCATTTTCCTTGTATATATGCCAACGTAATCAAATAAGGCACCGGTTCTGAGCAACTGGGGTCGGGTCCTTACATTTTCATTTTCCTTTATTGCCTTCAAGGATGGTAAAAAATACATTATTATGGTTAAAAAATATTTTCATATCTATATTATAATTTTTTTAATGTTATGGAACTAATTTATAGACCAAACATTAAATAGTACAAAAATTATTTTTGATGGTTAGAAAAACCAACCAAAAATAAAGCAAACTTTTATCATTAATGTTTTGTCTAATTAATCATCCTTGTATTTGAAAAAAATTATATATGGTATTATTTAAAATTTTGGAAACATATTAGCACAATTTCATTCCACTTCTGGAGTTTTTCTTCCATTTGACAAGAAAATCCATAATGAACCAACCATGGAAACCATGAAATCAATACACCAGAAAAAATAAAAATAACAAAATATTATCAATAAATGGGTGGAAATATGTTATAAAAAGATCATATAAGGTAATATAAATATGAATATAGTTCTATAATATATTAATAACACTCTTTAAACCATTATAAATGTGTTTTGAACACGTTTTAAGTAATAATAACCCGAGTTAAGGTACTTTCCTTTTAAAATCATCTTTAATGTCTCTTTTTACAAAATCCAACAGGAATGTTTTTATGATGAAATTATTCAGGTTTTATGATTATTTTATAGTTCTTGGGAATTTTTTAGGATTAATTTTGGTACCTATATCTCCCTCTAATTAATTGGGTATGTTTATGTTGGAGGTCGACCGTATGGTTACTCCAAGTGTAACTACGATGGTTACACCATAAAGTAGATGTGTGGGTTACACCATAAGTTAGTCATGAGGGTTACACTGTAAGGTAGATATGAGGTTTACACATCATATGGTAGTTATGAGGGTTACAATATTAAGTAATTATTTAACCAAGTTACCTTTATGGTTGTATTTTTGTTTTTTATGTTTTATGAAAATCTCTTATTTTCAAAAAGTAATAATATGATACTTTATGGGTGAGAAGTATGTATTTATGAAAATTATTTCATATGTCTATAAGTATTCATGGAATAATGGTTTATTTCCTTATTTTTATGTCCTTTATTATGATTTTTTTCTCATCCCAAGTTTTAAAATGTTTTTCATAGGGTTTAAAGATGGGTAAGAGAAAAGAAGAAGCCCAGCTGAATGTTATGAAGATTTTTCATGGAAGAATTTATGTTTTATTAAAAAATTATATTTTATAATAAAATTGGATACTGTTTTAGTAGAAATATTTTATATTATTGTGGTTTTTTATGTATGACTTATGTCTTACTTTTCTAGAACTCTAAACTGAAAAGATCTTTGAGAATGTATAAGTGTATTCTAGTTAAATTAACTAGATTATGTAATGTTTTAGGTCGGGTCCTTATAGTGAGAATAAAACTTCTGATATATGGAAATGATAGTGCATGATTTCGGCCCCTACGACTCTTTATAGAAGCCTAGACTATCAAGAATCACTCGATTTTGAACCTAAAATAAATAGTTACTTATCTAAGTGATGTTATTAATCTATGGAAAAACATAATAACCTCACTAATCACAATTCCAGAATTCTTATTTCATACAAAAAAACAGAATAGAGCATGAAGTTGTTACCAAATTATACCATTATGGACTATGGCCAGTATTATATTAATGGTATTTCACCTAGAATCATTCCTCCTCCTATCTAGGAAAACATATTTGAGATTTATCCAAGTCTAAGTCAAATGATCCAAAATATATGCCGATTCAGTGGGCTTCAGAGTGAGAATATACATAGGAACCTCTCTAATTTCTTAGAGCTCTATAACACCTTCAAACATGAAGGGATGATTTCAAATGTAAATTGACTAAGGGTGTTTTCATTTTCTTTAGGGGACAAATCTTTATAATGGTTGAATAATCATCCAGCTAGATCAATTACCACATGGTATGATCTTGCAAAGAAATTTCTTAAAAAATATTTCCCACAATCCTGGATGTGGAAAAAGAGAAGTGAAATCCAAATCTTTATGCAATTAGATGGAGAATCTTCTTGGGAAGCATGGTATATATTCCAAGAATGCCTAAGAAAATTCCCAAACCATGGAATCAATGTTTGGATACAAATTAAAATGTTTAAATATGGATTATAGTCTATTATAAGATTCATGGTGGACACCTTGACTAATAGAAGCGTAAAGATAAAGATGTCATATGTTGGTCGATACCTTCTTAATTAAATATTACGCAATTCTAGTCTCTAGCAGAGTGACCAAGGACATCCTAGGTATAGTGTAAATACTCCAACCCCAGTATCCCAAAGTAAGCGATTACTTTTTTTTATAAAGGGTCCCTTGACCAAAATTCCAAGTTATTTATTCATAGAAAAGAAGTTACAAGATTCATAAATGAGGGATCTTTTTATAATCACTATTATAAAAAGGAAGTAAGTCAATCGGGAGTGCATATGACTAGGTGAGAGTCTTATCAACGTTCAAGTTGGAAAGCCCATATGAAACCATGTTATCCTCCCAAAAAAATGTGTGTGATAATGAAGTTGAGACTCATAAGAGTATCCATGAAAGCCCTCTATTTAGCTGCCAGCCTCCAGGAGATATGATATTCCCTATTTCTAAAGGCCTATATAAGAGAAGAAGAATCGCATTCCAACCAAATGTTATTCTATCCATTTATTTTAGCAAAATAGATAGCATGTATAATTCTAATCATCACCGCATCAAGAGAAGAATACATGACACAAGATCCATAGAAACATCCCATGACATTTTATTTATGGTTCCGAAAAACAGCACCACACCCTGAGGGACTAGGGTTACCTTTAGAGGCACCATCAGTGATAGCCTTAATCCATAGAGGGAATGAGAGGAACCAAAAGACCTCAATTATTCCCATAAAAGGCTTAAAGTTTCTAGGGACACCCAATTTTTTTAGGACACTAAAATCATGGATATTGTTATCATAAAAGCCCATAAGATCTGTTCATGTTCCCTTTATAGTAGCAAAAATATTTTGTAGTGCTGAATTCATATAGAAGCACATCTCCACATGAAAAACAGTGTTTTGACTGAACCATATAAAATGCATTCTATAAGAAATTGCAACATTAAAAAGGTAACTCACCTAGGCTGAGCACTGCAAGTATGCACAATAGTGTATCAAGGCCTGCAAACAAAAAAAACTTAGACCATGAAAACTAAAAACATAAAAAATTTCATTCCATATAGTCTAAGATGTTGCAAAGTTGAGGAATAAATTATATGCATCCTCTCTATGTTGATGAAAAAGAACACATCAGGAGCAAAGTTTAAGTACACACTTCTAAAAAACATCATCAGTAGGTAACCTGTTATAGGCAATCCACCATATTAGCATTAAACGAGAGGTCCTAATCCATTCTTTATTTAAAGAATAAATCCATTTGAAGTTAGAATTTGATCCCTTGATGACATGATGATAATAGAGATTACTATTAAGGAACCCATTTCGAGCTAGATCCCAAACTAGAAAATATGGATAATTAAAAAATGTTTATTTGTCAACAAATCCCTAAAGCTTATCTTATAACAGCGGCTGAGGATCAATAAAAAATCCTTAATAGAGATCTGAGTATCTGTACTCAATGAAGGAGGATAAAAATCATTTATAAGAATAGAACCAGTCCTATTATCAAACCAAAACTTCAAACTAGAGCTCTTATTCACAACCCATCAAGATCATGTCATGATATTCTGAAAAGAGTCCCTAATTGCAGACTGAATAGTTTATTAGCCTTAGAAAGCTAGATATATCGTTGAATTTAACATAAAATTTGAAAACATAACACAATAGAGCGTTTTAATTTAGAAATATATTATTCCCTCTAGAATGTCCCTATATATCAATCAAGCACATTTCATGGAATCCTGGGGAAAATAAAGATAAGAAAGGGGTGATATCAGATGCTCGGTAAGGGTATGCATACAATAGAAACTAAATAAAGAATGAATAATATGGAAAGAATAAATGATGATAAAATAATTTCATAAAAATATTATCGTGAAATATAAACTTATCAATGTATATCATAACTTATTAAATAATCACATGAAAATCAATAATTAATCTCACATTTAGGGAATTCATAATTCCAGACATCTAAAATATACCTCTGAGGCCTTGTTCCAAGACATCTAAATAAATGGTTAATGCCTATCCCAAAACCCAATCTAGTTTGTCTAATGAGACCTACCGATGCATCAAGGGGTTATAATGGGAAATTTCCATCACTTACTATTCCCAATTAATTCCTCATATAAATAAACAATAAACTTAATTAATATGCCTTAGAAATCAATGATTTTTTTGTACTAGAAAAACTAGCATACAAAATATCAATACTTTACCCTATCAAATTGATCATAAATAATACAGAGAAATATGTTGAATTTTATCATTAGAGTACATCCTAAACATAATATTCAATAAATTATGTTTACATAGATGAAAACACTTTAAAGATATTTCTATAATATTTCTTGAGAAAAATACCCATTTCACTTTGAAAATCATTTTTTTATTAAAATCTAAAAAAATTTAACATATTAAAGAAACCATTTTGTTTAAAAATAACCATTTAAACATATAAATTAATCTTAAAATCATTGATCAGTTATGATGGGGGTAAATTCAATTCATGCCTTATAATTTAAAAGTAATCATTTTACACTTTTTTAAAAATGTAAAAATGTACCTCATTCAGAAAATGACATGAAGATTCCTTTAAAAAGAATAATATAAAAATATAAAACATAGATAAAGATTTATTTAATAAATAATTTTAGTATACCAAAAGTATTATTTAAAATATTTTGATAAAATATAGAAATGGAAGAAAAGACTTCCCTAACAGAGACAATCTCGAATAGTGATGAGATTGTGAAATAAACCCTTACCACTTTGGTAACTTTTGAATCGTAATCCCCATGAAATATATAAATTAAAATGAAAATTTAAATACCATGAATAAAAATATATTTATGATATAATAAATTAAAGGTTAAGTATATACACCACATAAAATAAATGAGTGATGAATATGGCATATGTCTCGCATAAGTAAAAGTGAGACGAGAAACCCTTACCTCAAGTATAAATTCCTTCATATGTCTCTGAAACTCTTGGATAATAAATATATATTTATTATAAAACTATTAAAACCTATATTAATATTTATAATACCATATATTATTTAATTATAACCTTTTATCACCCATTTATTAATAATTCTTTATTAAAATCCTTATCATGGGTGATAACTGTTTAATTTTTCATGTATATTTTAGTTCGATGGTTTTGTTCCTCATATTTTAATAATGGTTATAACATATAAATAATGTTAATCGTGATATAATTATCATGTATATTCATTATTTATATAGATATAGTATTCCAGAAAATTTATAGACAGAAAAATGAATTACACCATTCATTGAGACGGTAAGTTGTACGTACGCATGAATGTTGTTTTCATTTTTCAATGAATAGAATGAAAGAAATTTAAATAATAATTATATTTTAAAAAATAATTATTATATCATATACAATATATATATTCATAAAATCAATTCTTATTACCAACCAAGTGAAACATAAATGAAAAAAAATCACATCGCTTTGTGAAGGTGGTAGTCCACACATATGCACGAGTGACGTTATTGTTTTCTAATGGATTGGAAGGTAAGAAGGTATTTATGATATTATAATTCAAAAAGAATATTTATTTCATAAATATCATATATTTTCAATATTTTCATATTTATAACCATCCAAGTGAAATGGTGATGAGAAAAAATTACACCACTATGTGGAGACGGTAATCCATACATACACAAGAGCGATGTTTTTTCCTTTTTAGAGCATTGAAAAGAGATGGAATATGGTTGTATCATAATCATAAAAACATATCATTATATTTATAATACTAGATTTATTATTTTATGGTTGTTAAAACACATTAAGAGGAAGTATAATAAGAAATAAACTTGGAAGAGTCGACAATGACTATTACCTCTTCTTTGATGGAATTCCTTTAGATATCTTATTAAGGTACATAGGGTTGGTCTTTTGAAATGAAAAAACCCTCTATAATGTAGATAATTAAGTTTATAAGATATTATTTCAAGGTTTTTTCAAGATATATGGCACAATGTTGTGTACATAAGTGAGGGAGGAGGTGCCCATTATAACTGAGGTGAGGGGGACTTTTGGAATTTCTTAAAAGAATAGATTATAATAAAGTCATTCTAAATAAAAATGAATAAAATTCCCCGGTGTTTTAACATAGGGTAGTATATAGTTTAAATATCATCAAACAATAAAATTTCGATAGTTTGTTTGGTGTTTTAAACAATATCTTTTGGTTTAACCCCTTAATTAACTTATTTTTTACATTAACCGCGATAACATCTTTTTCACTCTTAAAAGTATATAATTTTAAATATAAGGTGATAAATGGATCATAAATGTACAAGGGATAATATTTTATACCATATAATATCCAACTTGTCCTATTTCAGGATTTTAATGATTTTTAAATAATTTAATAAGTTATCATTAAAGTCAATTTTAACATTGTTCATTTAATTTAACTTCAAATACATCAAAAAAAGTTGGATTTTTAATATAATATATTTACACATCAATAATATTTCATATTAATCTAAAAAATAAACAATATAAATCACTAAAATTAGATTAAAACTAATATTTTAAATATAATTTATTTTATTTTTCTATTAATTGAATAAATACCGTATTAACATTGTGCAAGAATTAAAGGTAATTATATAATCACTAAAAATTATAAATAAATTATCATCATGATTATAATTTTATTATTCACAAAATTTAAATTTATATTAATTAATAACTTGATTTTTCCCAATTTGGAAACATAATAGATATGTAAAACTAAGAGAGTGACATTTTGTAACTTTGTTTGATTTAAATATTATATTGGTAATTTTCATGAAAAATTATCCATTAAACATATCAATTTCAATAATAAGGTGATATGGTTTGAAATAATTTCATCTAATAAAAATTATGAGGAAAACATATGACTTTATCACTCGGTTTTAACCCAGATTAAGCGGATTTACCCTTTATTGAGGTGATAAATTTTACCATGATTACTATTCATATTGAGAAAAATAATAAAAAGGGATTATTTACCAAATTTTAACCTACTGATTAAAAATATAGAATAAATTTTATTAAATTAAATACCTATAATTGGAAGAATTTAATATAAAATCAAAATGCAAAATTCTATGAAAAGCAATTTTTTAGAAAAAAAATGTTTTTAAGTATAATAATTTTTTTATACCTAATTCAATAATAAAATTGATTCCAATGAAAGATATTGAATTATTAATAATATAATATAAATTATTTTAGTTTTAAATTATTTTAAAACAAAATGTAACTTTGTAAATTTTTGAAACAAAAATACAGTTTTCAACAAAAATCTATATTTTTTACTTTTAACTAAAAAATCAATCTTTTCAAAAAAAGTGATAATTTCACCCAAAAATAATTTTTATATGTTGATTTTAAAAATGTTATTATTTTTATAGAATAAAAATTTAATAATTTATAGAAAATAATTATAATATTTTCTCTCAAAAGAAAAAAAATTCATTTTTGAAGAAAACATGTTTCTAAAGCATAAAATAACCTTACTAAAAATTGAGTATTTATTTAATAGGAATTAATCAATGAATTTGTATTAAATATTTAATTTATATATATTTCATAATTCACTTAATTCTATTCATACCTTCCAATTCAATAACTATGAGATAATTGTTACATTAAATAATAACATTTTAATAGTAAATTGTGGTTTGTTTAAACCCAATGTTGTGTGTTGTGTATGATATTAAACATAGTGTTATTTTAAAATATAATGGTTTCACATTCTCCCTCACTTAAATAAATTATGTCCTCACAATTTTAACTTGTTCTTGATAATTAAGGGTTTTTCATTTGATAATTCATTTATGGAAAACCCACATCATAAAAATAGCTAATTAAAGATCCTTTTAGAAGAGGGAAAGGGAAATATGAAGGTAATTTGAAAACTATTCTTACAAATAGAATAAAATTAGTGGTAAGTGAAAATATGAACATGGAAGAAAATGGTAATGTATAAATAATTATGTAGAGCGATAGAGATCATTTATCAAAAGAAAGTGAATGATCATGAGAAGGTTAATGACCATAAAATAATGAAGGTGATAGGATAAAAATTTCATTAATATCCTTTTCTAAGAGTTGAGGAATTTATTTACCATATTGACTAAGAACATAAGTAAATATACTTAATTAACAAGTATAATTCCATACTTTAATCAATTTCTATCACAATATCATATTTTTCTCAAAATTATGAGCATTCAAGATGAATTTTTTATGCCTGAAGCACTAAAATCAACTTCTAACGGATCACATAATATACAAAAGTATAAAAACATATTCCTCTTATCCTTTTAAATTAACCAAAATTGAAATGGTTAAAACAATTTAAAATAATAACCAAAATGTATAATCCTTATTTTGAAGAAATAATTCATTATTCCTAAAAATTAAAAAATAAAACCAAAGGTTTAACATAGATTATTCCTTAAATAAATAACATTAAATCCAAAATAACCTCAATAAAATCAACTTGAAATAAGGTTTTAACCTCAAAGGTTATCTCATATCCTTCAGCATACATATCTAAAAGAATAATAGTATTCATACAAAATAATTGTTTACATTAAACATAAAATTTATATATACCTCAACCTAATAAAATATATCTCGAAATATCATTAATCGGCTCAAAATCGTAAAAAATCAAAAAAAAATTGATTCTATAAAATGTTTCCCAAAATTAACATAATATTTATCAGTCAGACTATTTAAGTAAAAACAATTTCTTACTAACTCGATCATAATGTAGGCCACTGGTTGGAATTGTACCCTTATTTCCCTTTCGTTCTGGGTTCGAGCCTTGTGGCCTTATCAGATATGATAGGTTGTTTCCTAGCATGCAGGTTTTCCTTTATATAGAAACATTTCTAGTAGAATCTAGAGGTCAATATTCTTACTTAATAACTTTTAATAATGACTTGAGTAAATATAGATATATCTACTTTATGAGGTATAAGTATGAGTCCTTTGGGAAATTCAAATAATTTAAGAATTAATTAGAGAATCAACTTGGAAAGAAGATAAAGAAGCTTTGATTGGATAAAGGTGATGAATATCTTAACCAAGAGTTCATCGAATTTCTACAAGCTTTTTGGATTCTATCTCAAGTCCCTCCTCTTTAAAGACCACAGTGGAATAGTATTAGTGAAAGAAGGAATTGTACCTTATTATACATGGTAAGGTCTATGAAGAGTCATTTAGATCTTACATTATCCTTTTGGGGATATGCATTATAAACTATAGAATACACATTAAACTGAGTACCAACTAAAAAGGAAAATAGAATTCCCTTCGAGTTATGGAGTAGAAATAAATATTTTTTTGTCGCATCCACGTGTATGGGGTTACAAGGCATTTTTAAGGCCTTATCAAGAAAAAACACTAGAACCCTGAGGCACAAAGTGTTTCTTTATAGGATATCCCAAGGAAATAAAAGGATACTACCTATAAAACCCGTTAGACAAAAAAGTGATTATCGCCAGACTAAACGTATTTCTTGAGGGGAGCACATCATCAGAAAGGATAGTGAGAGAAATTTTGAATTTGATGAAGTTAATGCTCAAGATATACATGATTTGGTATAGGAACATATTCCACAGGTCCCAATGGAAGAATTTGTTTCTAAAACTTAAGTATTATGTAAGAGATAAAGATAGATAAGAGAAGCAGAGAGATATGATTTTCTAGTCACTAAAGATGGTGACTCATTATTGGTTGAAAATGATGAACATATCTCATACAAAGAGGAAGTATATATCTCATAAGCTGCAAGATAGAAAGAAGATATGAATTTAAAAATGGATTCCATGTATCAAAACCAATTTTGGGTTCTGGTCGATGCACTAGTTGATGTCACTAGTTGAAAAATGTATTTCCATGTCGGTTTTTTTTACATTTTGACGTCGGTTTTTAACCGATGACTTTAAAGGAGACGTAAAAAATTTAAGTTTCAACATCGGTTATTATAAAACGACATCAAAACTCGGACTCCGTGGGTCTTTGACATCAGATTTCATATAAACCATCGCCAAAAGATACGACTCCTCAGTATTCAGCATCGGTTTTTTTGAAAATCGACATCAAAATTATAATTCTACTTGTTTTTAACATCATTTTTTGATAAAAACCGACGAAAAAAGTGTGTTTTCGAAACAAATTTATTTTTCATGTCGGTTTTGGTAAAAAATGATGTGAAAAGTGGGTTTTGAAAAAAATTTATTTTTCGCGTCGGTTTTGGTAAAAACCGATGCAAAAAGTGCGTTTTCAAAAAAATAAATTATTTTTAATGTTGATTTTTGTAGAAACCAATGTTAAAAATTTTAAACTCTTAATATTTGAATATAGTAGCTTTCCTAAGATTTTATTTGAATATTCATAGAGAAAAAACATACTTTAGGATCCAAAGTTATAATCGTCGTAAGTTGTACCTCTTTAAGTTTCGATAGATACAACTCACTTTAAAGAAACCATGAGAAGAGAGAACAAAACAATATTAACCAAATGAACAAAATAAAGAATAAACTTAAATATTCAACCTAATTTTAATTATTTTATTGTTTTCTTATGAATCTATATCTTGTTTTTCATTATTTAAATTATTTTTAGGGAAGAACTCATGAAATAATGAAAATAATGAACAATAAAGGATTTAGAACCTCAGAAGATCAATCTCATGCGGATGTTTTATTTTCGTATGCAGATACGAATAATTCTTCATCATCATATTAAAAATTATCAATAATTTTAACGATAAGGAAAAAACAATAATGAAATTAAATGATAAGAATAAATACCATGTTCACATCATTGATTGAAGAATTTTTGAAATTTTGATTGTAATGAAGATATTGAAAATGTTTAAATAAGTCAAATGAGGATGTATATATTTTAAATAAAAATATTTTATGGTGGTGATTCATTAAAATTTAGGTGGGAATTTGAAAATAGAAATGCGTGTTGTGAAAAAATTGAAATACTGAACCCGCATATTTAAAATTTACTTTTAACGTCGGGTAAATATATAAACAATGTTAAATTTATTCTTATGTTGGAGTTTTAACGTTAGTTATTGAAAAACCAATGCCATAAAGTGACTTTTTATCATTGGTTATTTAACATACCGACGCCAAAAAGTGGCTTTTAACGTTGGTTCTTGAAAAAACCGACGTTAAAAATCTTATCTTATAATGTTCAACTTCCGACATCCATAACTTTTGATCCGTAAGACCGTTTTGGCTCCACGAACTGTAAAATTTAAGCTTGATAAATTATCTACAACATTGTTTTACTATTTAATGTCAGTTATTTGAAAAACTGAGGCCAAAATGTTCCTTTTAATGTCGGTTATTGAAAAAAACTGACGTTAAAAATCTTGTCCTATAATTTTTATCTTCCGACGACCATAACTTTTTATCTGTAAGTACATTTTAGCTAAAAGACCTATAAAATTTAAGCTAGAGAAATTATATAAAACATTGTTTTACTCATTAACGTCGGTTATGTGAAAACCCGACACCAAAAGTGCCTTTTAATGTTGGTTATTGAACAAAACCGATGTTAAAAATCTTGTCTTATAATGCTCAACTTTTGACGTCCATAACGTTTGATCCGTAAGTCCGTTTTAGCTCCATGACATGTTAAATTAAAGCTTGAGAAATTATATACAACTTTGGTTTAATATTTAATGTTGTTTATGTGAAAAACTAACACCAAAAGTGCCTTTTAACGTTGGTTATTGAAAAAAACCGATGTTAAAAATCTTCTCTTATAATGTTCAAATTCCGACATCCATAACTTTTGATCCGTAAGTCCGTTTTAGCTCCACGACCTATAAAATTGAAGATTAATAAATTATATAAAACTTTGGTTTACTATTTGACATCAGTTATGTGAAAACCCAACGCCAAAAGTTCCTTTGAATGTCGGTTATTGAAAAAACCGATGTTAAAAATTTTGTCTTATAATGTTCAACTTCCGACGTCAATAACTTTTGATTAGTAAGTTCGTTTTAGCTCAAAGAACTATAAACTTTAAGCTTTAGAAATTATATACAACTTTGGTTTACTATTTGATGTCGGTTATTTGAAAAACCGATGCCAAAAAGTGCCTTTTAACGTTGGTTTTTTTTCAATAACCGACGTTAAAAATATTGTCTTATAATGTTCAACTTCGACGTCCATAACTTTTGATTCATAAGTCCATTTTAGCTCCAAGACCTATAAAATTTAAGCTTGAGAAATTATTTACAACTTGGATTTACTTTTTAACATCAGTTATTTGAAAAACCTATGCAAAAAAATGCCTTTTAACATCGGTTTTGAAGAACCGACGTTAAAATACCCGACGTTAAAGATCATTTTTCCACTAGAGTATAAAGCCTATTGGATGAAAATGGGTATTCAAGAGAAAACTAGACACAAAAGGTAAAGTAAATACCCAAGGATAGTGGAGAAAGGGTTTAAATATTATTAATAATTGACTATGATGAAACCTTTTCACCAGTTTCCCTATTTAAATCCATCAAAATTATACTTTATATACCAGCTTACCATCATAGTGAGATTTGGAAGATGGATTTCAAAACTGAATTCCTTAATGGTAACGTTTAGGAAGATGTATATATGACACAACTAAATGGTTTTGTGACTCTATGTGATACCAAAAGTATTTTCAAGTTGAAATATCCATTATGGATTGAAGAAAACATTTAGGTTATGGATCATTTGATTCAATGAATCCAAAAAAGAATCTAGTTTCACTAATGACTAATGTGGGTTGTGTGTTTTTAAGAGTTTTAGTGGGAATACGGTCATTATATTATTAATATATGTTGATAACATATTACTTATTGGAAAATATATACCAATCATATAATATGTTAAGGAATGGTTACACAAGTGTTTCTCTATAAAGAACTTAGGTGAAGTAGCCTATATTCTAGAGATCAATATCATTCATGATGGATCCAAGAGGCTACTTGGACTAATTCAATGTACATATTTTGACCAGATACTAAATATATTTAGTATGGAACAATCTAATAGGGTATTATTTTCAGTGTCGCATGGTTTACATCTTTATATGAAAACGTGTCCTCAGACACAACATGAGAAAGAGAGAATGAGTAAGACCCCATATGCTTCGGTGATAGGATCAATAATGTATGCCATTTTATGTACTATACTTGATGTTTCCTATGCATTGATCATGGTAGGAAGATATCAAGAAGATCTAGGAGAAAAATATTGGTTTGTTGTTAAGGCTATCCTTAAGTATCTAAGAAGAACTAAGGATATGTTCCTGGTGTATGGAGGATACGAGGAGGTGGTAATCAGGAGTTATACTGATGCTAGTTTTTAAAAAGATCAGAATGATCTGAAGTCACAATCATGATATGTTTTCTTTCTCAATAATGGAGTTGTGAGATTGAAGTGTTCAAAGAATCTAGTTAACACTGATTTTATAGTGGATTCTGAGTATATAGTAGCTTCTGATACAACCAAGGAAGCCGTTTGGATTTGGAACTTTGTCTAGGAGCTTGATGTGATACCTTTAATTAAATACCCTATCACATTTTATTGTTATAACACTACCTTGGTGGCTCTTAGAAAATATCCAAGGTCACACCAACAGAAAAAACATATAATATGGAAGTATCACCTCTTGAAAGATTTTTATCGAAGGGGTGAAGTTGCAGTAAATAGAGTACCCATGGAAGGAAATGTGGTGGACCCCTTGACTGAATTCTTATCTTAGCAAAAGCATGAGTATTATTTTATATATAGCAGACTGAAGTTTGTTAGCATTTGGATCTAGTGCAAGTGGGATTTTGTTAGAGTTGGTGCCCTAGAACCAACTTATGTGTACTTTATGATAACTTATATTCATAGTTTTTAATATTAATAAACTCATTATCACATCATGATTTTTCTTCTACGTAATATAGTATGTGATAATGTTCTAAGAGTATGTGTCACCCTAAAAGGGCATAGCAATTACCCTCTACGATGAGAACCTAAAAGTGTAGTAACATTATTCTTAAATATATGTTCTATAGTCGGATTACATCATTTTAGGGTTACAAATGATATAAGCTATCAAGTGTGGAGACTCATAGGACTTTGAGGAATCTTCTCATGGTGTATTCCCTTGGTAATATCTAATTGGATATTACAAGAACAAGGCCCACCAGTAGAAAATCCACATTGTTTCATTGAATGTTCTTATCTATAAATGTGTGTATTGATCCTTAGACTTTATTATTATTATTAATGAGTATTATGAGTTGTTTACTTTGATTTATTGATAAAAACCATGATGACAGATGTTCGTGGTGTGGTAGGATATGTTGGGTATGTCATAAGTAATATTTCATTAATGAATAATGTGAGAAAGTATTTTTCCCTTATTTTATTTATTGAAAGTTAATATCTTAGTCCCTTTGATAGAAATGATATAGCCTACATAAATACATGGCCATGGTGTTTTATAGGCAAGTTCAATTTTTTTGGGAAGTCAGTGAAAGTGACATTGAGAATATAAGTTGATGGCACTAGCATGTAACCTTCTTGATTAGAGATATCATGATAAAGGGACTATATTACATAGTAATCATTTATATTAGGTATTGTGTCATTGCACTATTAAATTCTTTCTCTATGGATTCCCTGGTGTTCTTCTAAATGATAACTGTATACTTTAGGCTGCTTCACCTAATTCTAATAAGAAAGAGTCCTAGGGGGTCACACACTAAGTTTATCTAGTATCTCAGTTAAATAATAATAATATTATTTATTATTTAACAAGTTGAATAAATATTATTCCTACACATGGTTTAATAATTATTTATGTTTTCTTGATCTCATATATCCCATCACCAGTTATTCAAGAGAATATAATGATAGTAGAATATTTCATAAATATTTATTTTTTTATTTAGTTAATATAGTATTTATTTATTTATTGGAGAATAATGTAGTGATATTTATTTAATAAATAAATAGTCATTATACAGGGATCGATAAATATTGTGTAGGAATGGAGCAATGAGTATAATGGTCCAATTAGAAATAATAAATATTGAATATTATTTGATTAAAAAATATTTAATTTAATTCACAAGTTAAGAACATGTCAAGGAATATTATTATTATTATTATTATTTGACATGGGTCTTTATAAGGATTAAATAAATAATAAAGGGCGTTTGTGAAATTATTTATTTCTAACCCTATTGATATATTAACCCAATTATATTATTTACTCCAATATAAAATTAATTTTTTTGGTTGTGCACAATGGATTTGGAAAATCCAGACAAGCTCTAATGAGATCCCTACTCCAAGAACACTCCCAAGAACGGAGAGTGGTCTTCCTCCACCTTCCCACTCTCAAGTTAAGAGAGATCAAGGAGAATTATTTGAAAACTATTTTCAAGGAGATCATAGGAAAATGATGAAAGTGATAGGATCTATCGTGCTAGCACCCAGAGAGTCCTATGGCGACATTCAGAGATTTTTGGAACATGTGTGGATCATCTCTATAGGGAATCATCTCTTGATTCCAACAATACAATGATGGTACAATGCAGATCTATTTTCATGTCCTTGAACAAAGAAATAATTCCAACAAGTTAATTATTTAATTAATTAAATTGATTTTAAATAATACATGATGATCCTCTCTCTGGTTTCAACATTCTATCTCTTGTCTATATTCTTTGATTCAATTTTGTAGATCATGACATTTTATCATTATGTAAATCTTGAATAATCATTGATCATGAAAAAAATAAAAGTTGGGAACGACCCATTTCACACTTCAACTATGTCTAAAACCTTCAAGTGGTATTAGAGAGGTCACATAATTATTTATAATTATTTAAATATTGTTGATTTATTTATGCATTTTTTTATTTAGTTTTCAATTAAAGTTTAATCATTATTTTAATCTAAATTTTGAGATCTGATTATTCTTTTTTCATTTATCATAGATCTAATCAACATAGTTAATTTTATGAATGAAATAAAATTGAAAAACTCATCTGGAGGTGACAAGAATTCTGGATGAATAACATAGGAGTACACACCATGTAACAGGAGTTACACACCATGTACTTTTGTTCAATGCATCTGAATTTAATTCAAAAATTAATTCAAACCATGTGTATTGATGACATGTGGTGTATTTATTTCTTACGCCGCATATTGACCAGGCTAGGGTGAAGAATGGTCAACTAAAGAACACATCATGTAGCCCACATACATGGTGTGTAGTCCCTTTGATTCATAGACAATTCATGTATTACCATACATGGCCTGCCTGACTGGTGACTGTGTAATAAGAAGACCACATGCTGTGTAGTTGATTATACACACTATGTGCTCCAATTTTTTGAGTCATGGTTTACACGCCGAGTCCCTAGTCATGTTCCTCTACTACATAGTGAGATATGTACATTCTATGTATCTCGGTAGTACATGTCATGTACTTATACCAAATACCAGAGATCTAAAATTTATTTATTATGCTATGTAAACCTTATCAACATGTTCTTGTGTGTGGTCATTAAGTTGATAGGACATTCCAAGTGATAGGTTTTATTATATATTTGTGTGTGTGTGTTTGTGTGTGTTTAATTAATATATTTTCAATGTTCAGATATTCATATCATGTGTGATTTGTATCACAGTTTTTTCTATATGTGCATTAAATCATGACACATTACTAAAAAATCATGTAATTTCTATAATCATTAAGCTGATACTACACATCATGAAATTACATGATAATTCATGTATTCTATATGTCACAAAGAATAAACTATATATGAGTATTATACATGTTGGACAAATTTGGATTGGTATTCTCCAGTTTGCCTCTAAGGTACATTTATGTACACAACTTATTTTAAATAAATTTATTTAATTTTTTTCAAATTATGATGTATGATAATCCCATGGAAATTCAGATGAGACTTAATATAAAATAATTGATTAATTAAATAAAATAATTAATTAATGTGAGTGTGATTTATCTTAAATAAGAATTATTAATAATTTAATTCTAGTTTTATTAAATGTGTAATTAATTATATGGATGTGGATGATCATGATCATAGACCAAACCTTTTATGTAATTGGTTTCATTTAATTTATTATTAAATTAAATTTTTTCTTATGTTCCTTATTTCCTCTTATTATGTAAGGGCCTATGTTACCATGGTTTCTTTTAGGTAAACTCTTTTCCCCTCACCTATATGTGAGTAAAAAGTGTATATAGTGGATGGAGATCCCAATATAGTGGAGGCTGTTCAATTATGGAGTTGAGGTGAAACCAATCCAAGACAGATACATAGGTGGACAAGTGGAAAGTTGTAACATGAACCTTAATTGGTTCAAGATGTTTTTTCCCAAGGTCAGCAGTTAGTTTATCAACTTCTAGATAAATTAACCACTAGTAAAATTTCATGATCATACCAATTTATTATTTTATTTCTATAAAGTTTCATGTTTATTTCATTATAGATGCTTTGTCTTGGTCACATGAAATAATTAAATTAATGAGCATGTAAGATATAACTAAAATAAATTTTCTTGTGGGTAAATATTATCTAAGACATGGTTAATCACTTAAGTAAATCCACTTAATATTAACAAGCATGTAACAAATATAATAATTGAAAATTTTTGCATAAAGGATAAAATCTCTCAATTACATATATTAAGTCGGTATAGTCTTCCACTACTTTAGTTAAAATCAAACCATAGTTCAAAGTGCTTGACCAGCCAAAGTTGGGGTGCTTTCAATTATCAGGTATTTATAACTTGAATTTTTGGGTTAATTTAACTTAGTTCACATCAATGGTTGAATACCAAATAAGGACATGGGTTAACTGAGAGGAAAGGGTTGAGGAAATCCAATTTAACGATTTCAGAATTTGGGGAGTCCACTCGATAGATCAAGGAACTATGAGTTAATATAGTTAGAATTTAGAATACCTACCTAAAACCATTCAAGTTTCTTGACCAACCAAAGTTAGGAAAATGAGAAGGGGAATATGGATCCTTTCCAATATAATATCCAAGAAATATGATATTCTAGATCCAATGGTAAGGGATATTTGGTTTTGATAAAATAGTGGGAGACTAATAAATTTAATATACATTTATTTTTCTAAATTTTATTAGTTAAAGAACTAAAATTAATCTTATCTTATTTTTAGAAAAATCATTAAAATGACATTAAACACATCCTTTTGATCTATACTTGAGAAGGATAACCTTCTCATTGGAACAAATTTCCAAGAGTGGAAAAGGAGCTTATGCATTATAATTTTCCCGGAAAGGAAATTTTATGTGTTGGAAGAACTTATTCTTGATGTGCCTGGTAATGAGGCAAGTGATAATAAGTTATCTCCCAATGGAAAACATCTAAATAATTCTATAGATGTTTAGTGTTTCATGATATCATCTATGACCAATGATATTTTGAAGAAACATGTGGACAAGGATGTGTATAAGATGATGTCTCACCTTCGAGATCTCTATCAAGATAAGTCAAGAAATGAGAGGTACGAGATCTAAAATGATTTTTTTTACAACTAAGATTAGGGATTCTATACTATATGGAACTCATGTAGTCAATATTATTAGCTACATTGAATGCTTATACATCTTAGGGATTAACTTTTCATATGAGTTGTGTATAGAACTCATTCTTTCATCACTTCCCAAGACCTTCTCCAATTTTATTATTAATTACAATATTATCAATAATGAGAATATTATTTCAAAACTTCTTACTTTGATTATCCAAGTGGATAAAGAGATGAGTAATGATAAACTTTCAGTCCTTATGGTAAACAAGAAAAGGAAGAATAAGAAAATGGGGACCAAAACATATAATAAGTCTAAATATCATGAGCACCATCCTTCCAAGAAGAAAAAGATCTATAAAAAGGGAAAGGAAAAGAAGGTGGGATGTTTTTCATGTGGAAAGACAGGCCACTAGAAGAGTAACTACACACAAAAGTAATGGGAATATAAAGGTGTGTTCTTTATCGAGTGTAATCTTTCAATATCTACACATTGGTTATTAGATACAGCTTGGGGTGCTCATATCTATATCCAAATACAATAACCAAGTAGATTATGAAATATTTCTACAGGAGAGGTGGATCTGTGAGATTCTAATGGTGAGAGGCTAACTACACTATCCACTGGTGATTACCACCTTTCATTTCTAATGGGAATGATTTTTGGTTTTAAAAGACTGTTTTTATGTACCTACGGTTACTAAGAGCATAATTTTTGTATCATGCCCAGATACAGATGGGTTTACTTTCAAGTTTGGAGAAAAAATCTATTTCTTTTATAAAGACGACATATTTTATGGTATGTAACATTTAAATAATGGTCTTTATGTATTAAATTAGGAAAACCAAGTATTGGAAATTTATAACGAATCATGTTCACATGACTCGTATAACACCCAACTATGGAATCATTATCTTGGTCATGTAAAGGAGAAGCGTTTGACAAGCTATATCAACATGGTTATTTAGACTCTTCTGAGATAAAACCACTTAAAATATTTCATGCTTTTTTACAAGGAAAAATGACCAAACATTCATTTGGTGAATAGGGTAAAAGGGATATAGATCTTATAGGATTGTGTCTTGGTCAGGACAAAAACCACTCCTCCTCAACCTTTGATCTTGTTATAACTGTTACAATTAGTGTCGTGAGGAGATCAAACAAGGGTTAAGAGATAAGTGTGAGATTTTTTCCAAATGCAACTTCAAAAAAAAAATAATAAATGAGGGGAGTAATGAAATGTGAAACATATAGGGATATCTAATTCGGAAGCTTATGGTTTGACTTCTGGGAATTCTTAAGTGAGTGGGTCTTCAAATATGATTTAAAAGGATGTAGGGAAGGTTAGATGGATAAAATATTTTAAGATGAAACATGTTAAAATAACCTATATTTATTGGATAGAAAGTGGAAAGAATAGCATGGAATGATTTTCACACACACACACACAGAGAGTTAGTGGAATGTTTTACTTTTGAATTCCTTTCTCAAATTTTTATCATGAATCTCTTTAAATTTCATTATGATATGATTTATGAGACATCTTTTTCTATTTTCACTAGAAAGAACTACTTGGTGGGGTTTGTGCATTGATCACATTAATTTAATGAATTTAAATTTCCTTAAATGTTAAAACTTCATGATATTGTTAATATATACATGCATAATTTTTTAGATATGTGGATTTTTCTAGGAGTTTAAATTTTTAGGTGTGGGGTGTGATCGCATAACAATTCACTATTCAAATCCACCCTTACACTATTGTTTTAAACTGGTTTTGTAATAAATATTACAAATATAATAATAAATTTCACTTTATGTTTGAATCAATGAATTAATTTTTATCACTGTTTAATAGGTAAATTTTACTTGTTTTGGTGTTTACATTGTAGGAGGAGGCAATTTGGAGAGCTCTTGATGGAATTCAAGCAAAATGGGCCAAACTGCGTGAGAGCCCAAGCATGCATGTGGACAACTATTTGTACTTTGGATAATATGTGCATACAATTAGGCTAAAAATGGGTGTATGAGTGCAAAAGAATGTGGTATACAAATCTACATAATATTATGAAGCCCAATTCATCCATTTGGAAGCCCAAAATAGGACCACAATGTGAAGAAATTCTGGGCAGGCTAGATTGAACCACCCTTCTTTTATTTAGGCCATAACTCGAGACTCAAATATCAAATTGAGCTGATTATAACTCCCTTGGATTGATAACTCTAATTCCTGACTCTCTATGGAATTTAAAGTCATTTTCACATGTTTTGATCAGTCAACCATACAGATAAAGATGGAGTAAAAAATATTCCTTGAATAATCACCTAGCCCTTTAGATACTTGACTATTATATGTAAAAATATGGATTTAAATTGACCATAAAATCACTCCTACCCTCATTATCAGGGTTTCACAATTAGGGGTGAAGGTAGGTTGAATTGGAGAGCTCTCTTCACCCATTTTATTTCTCTTCCCCCACTTGTACTTCTAAACCTCTTGGTGATCAATTTGGGGAGTGTCCTTTGTTCTAATCCTGAGCTCCACACTTGTAATCTTCACAAGGTAATTGATTTTCAGGTTTTTTGTCAATTATTCTTCATTTATACCTTCTAAATTTGTGTTTATTCTGGTATGATCAAATACAAATCAAAGTAACAAGAATCCACATGCTTCCATGCATAACCCAGATCTTGTGATGATTTGAGTGTGGTTGCCTCTTTTCTCACCCATCCATTTCATGAGTGTGCAAATGGATTACGTCGGTTGATAAAATCCAGGAGCTTGAACCTATGAATATTAATATTATTTTCTTGTGTAATACTTTTATCATTTACACAAATCTGGTCATCTCATCACATTGTTGATTTGATGCCTTGATTGTGTTCCATTTTTACATCGATTCATGTTTGTTGATTTTGAGCAGTTGATGATAATCAATATCATTGATCGATCAAATCCTAGGTGGTAACCTAGTAAGAACTCACATACCATTACTAGTTTCAGTATTTATAAAATCAAGGAATCAATGATCCTTACCTTTCCCTTGAGAGCGATGACGAATTGAGAATCAAGGGACACTTACCCAGGTGGATAACGATTTCTCCAACCGGTTTCTCTCAGTAGTAATATACTTTCAATTTCTGTTCTTAAAGAAAAAAACCAAGTTTTATAAAACCCCATTCCCCTTTTATTTTCTTAATCAGAACCTCATTTTGTAATTAATGATCTAAGGCTCCTTCGAGAGATGACTTAGGGTTGTTGTTATACTGTAGAAATTCTAGTTAAAAATAAACATCTAATTTGAAGCACTTGACAACGCGATCAGAGCTCGCTTCCCTAATGACACTCCCAAGAATAGAGAGAAATCTTCCTCCACCTTCCCACTCTCAATTAAAGAGAGATCAAGGAGAATTCTTTGTAAATTGTTTTCAAGGTGATCAAGGCAGATGGCGCAAGCAATAGGATCTATCGTGCTAGCACCCAAATATTCCTACAGTGATATTTAGAGATTTATAGAACACATGTGGATCACCACTAAAGGAAATCTTATCTTGATTCCTACAATGTGACGATGGTACAACACTGATATGTTTTCAAATCCATCAATGGAGAAATAATTTTGATAAGGTAATTCATTAATTAATTAAATTTATTATAAATAATATGTGATGATCCTTTCTCTAGTTTTGGCATTCTATCACTTATCTATATTATTTTATTCAATTTTGTAGATCACAACATTTATTGTTGTTTAAATTTTGAATGATCATTGATCATAACAAAAATAAAAGTTAGGGATGACCCATCTCATACTTTCATTATGTCCGAAACCTTCAATTTACTCGTCACTAATATTTAATATTCATTAAGAAAATTGTAGAACACTATAATCACTGAAATTAGATCACTTTTAATATTTATAATATCATTTATTTTATTTTTCTATTAATTGAATAAATATTGTATTAGCATTGCAAAAGAATTTAAGGTAATAATATAATCACCAGAAATTAGAAATAAATTATCATCATGAAGACAATTTCATTATGCATAAAATTTACATTTATATTTTTTCACAACTTTATTTTATATTAATGTGGATACATGATAGATATTTAAAACTAAGAGAGTGACATTTTAGAACTTTCTTTGATTTAAATATTATATTCTTTATTTTCATAGAAAATTTTCCATTAAACATATTAATTTCAAACTAAAGGTGATATGGGTCTAATTAACATAATCCAATAAGAATTAGGAGGACATATTATGACCTTATCACTTAGTTTTAACCTCTATTAACTAGATTTACCCTTTACTAAGGTGATAAATTTTATCACGGTTGCTATTCATATTGACAAAAAATAAAAGGGGCCTATTTAAAAAATTTTAAACTCCTAATTCAAATATGTAATACATTTTATTAAATTTAATACCTATAAGTTTCATAATTTAATTTAAAACCAAAACTTAAAATGTAATGAAAAGCCATTTTTCTGGGAAAAAATGCCATTTATGTATAAAAATGTTTTTATACCAAATTAAATCGTAAAATTGATTCCAATTAACTAAATTTAATTATTAATAATATAATATAACTTATTTTAGTTCTAAATCATTTAAAAAAAATTAAACTTTTTAAATTCCTGATACAAAAATACAAATTTCAATAAAAATCAGTATCCTTCACTATTCACAGAAAATCAGTCTTTTTAGAAAAATATTAAAATTTCACCCAAAGAAAATTTTGATATGCTAATTTCAAAAATGTTATTATTTTTATAAAATATAATTTATAGAAGTTATAAATATTAATTATAATATTTTTTCTCAGAATCAATAAAATTCATTTTTGAAGAAAATTTATTTCTGAAGCATAAAATAACCTTACTAAAAATTGAGTAATTAAGAATTAATAAATTCATTTTTATTGAGTAGGTGATTTATATATATTTCCTAATTTAGTTAATACTATTCATACCCACCAATTTAATAGTTGTAATATAATTGTTACATTAAATAATAGTATTTTAATTATATATTGCGGTTTGTTTAGAATCGGTATTGCATGTTGTGTACGCTATAGAAAATAGTGTTCTTTTAAAATTTTAGGGTGTTACATATAGTATACATAAAATTTAAGGAACTAAATTCCGTTTTTCATGACCCATCCCAGTGGGGCCCATGTCGTGACCACCCCAAGCCCGCCTCCGATAGGCTAGGGGCTGGCGACTAGTGCTGAGTAGCCATATCTCACAAAAGGGAGGCCTTAGCCTAAGTATATGTACACAGACGCACGTCTCTTGTTCCACAAAGAAAAAGGGAAGGGAAAAAAACAACCACCATGCATAAAAATCACTAAATATAAAAGTAATACAAGTAGAGTGAAACCGAAAAGTAAAGTGCAATACTGCAAACCGGGGCCAGAATGCAAGCCCAAAAAGAAGGACAACTAAAAAGACAGACCTACTTACGAGGGTACTGAAGTTGTAGTAGAAAATTTTCAGGAATGAATTGGTCTGTTCGATCTCACAAGGCACCATTTGGTATTAGCACTAGTCCTGATCCACCTAGAACTCTATCAAAGGATCGTTCATCTGCACAAGACATGACACGTGCAGGAAAAGCCTATCCAAGGGTGAGTAAAACAGTACTTAGTAGGAAACTCTGAACCCAAAAAGGAAATACAGAAAGGAAAATATAATCATCTCTATAGAGGTATATGCTGATACATATACCAAGGATATCTAGATATACTCATAAGAAGCCATGGGGAAAGAAAGGGTAAGTCACCAACAAAATTCACTCATAAGACTCTGCCAACTAGGGCCCCGCCCAATGGGGAAACCCTGGTCCAGGTTCATGATATACAAATAGGGGATTCTAAATGTAAGACCCTGACCCCAGCTACCTAGAGCCGGTGCGTTACTTCGTAACATTGGCATGATCACAAAAGATCAAGTCTCGAAAGACCGATTAGTTTAGTAGCCTTGGAATCACTAGATACATTCATAAATGTTACATTACATCACAAAGTGAAAAACTATAATAACATAGTCTCCATATTCCACACTTCTATCCTCTTCTGACTATCCCTACAGGTCATTCATAAAATACTTCTTCACATCCTGGAAAACATTAAAACATTGAAAGGGGTGAGCTCAGATGCTCAGTAAGGATAACAATATTGCGGAAGCTTTCATAAATAATCATTAACATTTAAGGCAATGTATAACTAAAACAAAAGCCTTTTTAAACTTGTACTTTAGCATAATATGGAAAAAATAAAATGAGATAATGCCATTTACTTACTCACATGGATATTCTACTAATCGAATAATCCCATGCAACATCAATAACCATTTTCATAATGATGGAATGCATAATGCCAGACTATCATAACCACGTAGCCAAGGCCTCGTGCCAAGACCACAAATAAAATTTTGTCAAGGCCTCGTGCCAAGACACTAGTTTGTCTCATGAGACCTGCCGATGCATCGAGGAGCTATAGCGGGCTCCACCCGTCACTTATTAAGTCCAATTCATTCCTCATATGAATAGGTTTAAACATATCATAAACCATAACATAATCGTATCACATAAAACATGCATAAAGAAAACATAACATTTCCACATTTCAATCACAAGATATAAATACAACACATTGATATAATAAAAATGCTTTCAAAACCATTTTCAATACCAAAATAAAAGAAAGTTAAAACTTTGTATTTATTTTTCATTAAAAAAAATGATGGCTTGTAGAGGAAGCCGAATCTCAAATAATGGTCACGACGGCGGATAAGTTGTTGTCGCCGCATAAGTACGAAAATAAAAACATCCCCTTTTGTCGTTTAGTAAAACGCTTCGTATAAAAAAAATTCCTTTTGAATAAACGTAAAAGTCAAAGGGGTTTATACACCGTATAAAAGAAAGTTGTGTATAAAACCAAATATGCCTCAATGAAAGGGGATTGAGACGAAGTCCTTAAAAAGATCATTTTTTTTAAATAAAGTACATCTATAATGTGTATTCACTATAAGTACACATAAATAATGTACAAATACAATATAGGACATAATAATATCATGACATAATTTGAAAGTAGGAGATTAACCCAAAGAATGGAAGTTGGGTTAAGAAATTCCCTTACCTTGCGTCTTGTCCTGACTCGACCGTTCTTTAACCTCCTGAATAATAAACTAGAGTTAATTTATATTTACTTAAGAACCTTTTTCATGTTCATTATTCCATTTACATCACTTATTACCATGTTATGAACATTATTTAATTATTTAAGTTAATAACGGTCGTTTTGTCGATCTTTGGTACTTGAGTCAAAAATAAACTTCTTATAATTACAAGTTGTTCATGTGGTGAAATATGCATTATATCCAGAATTATATTCATGATTTAGATATCATATATATCATATATATACATTATATACATTCATTCATAATGTCACGTAACATTTAGAGGTAAGAAATGAAATGCACCGTTCATGGAGACGGTAAGCCGTACGTACGCATGAACGCTACTTTCATTTCTATTTCGTATTTAATGGAATGAAATCATAATGATATAAATTTATAATATAATTCCAGTATAATATAGTGTATAATATCATTTACTCCATCCTTTATACATCCCACATATGGCATTAACGATTCAAATCACTTTGAGGGGGCGGTAGTCCGCACTTCCTAAAATGAAATTATCGCGTTTACCCATAATGGAAATCATAAAGTATGCCATAAATGAGAAATAAAGAAGCATAAGTAAAACATAAACATATTATATATCATATATAAAAATAGTGACATCTTAATGGCCACCTTTGAAGGTGTTATATGAGTGTTGAACAATCATCGTTTCGTGAGGCAGAAATTCGCCATCCACAGAAACCGTATGTTCTTTAACCATTAGATGTAAGTGTGTGTAAGTGTAGCTCGAATACTTCTTATAACAACATCCTAGTATATTGAGGATACTGGTTTTGTTACAAAGAAATGAATAAAAAGAGTTTAGGGGGTTGGAGAAGAAAAATGAAACAAAACAACATTAGAGAAGACATTACCTCAAAATCGGGTAACTCTTTTTGATTTGAGACAAAGGCTTCCTTGGGAAGAGTTCTGCCCAAAGTGAGGCTTCTATGAGTAAGAGGGGGATGTTGGGAGAGTATTTGGGCAGAGTTTGGCCGAGCCAAATGGATTGAAAGTGTAAATTAGGTGGGAGAGGTGGGGGCCTTTTATAAGTGGAGAGGAGGGGCTCTTTTGGAAAGATTGAAATGTTACATTATTACACAATGATTTTCGGATTCTAAAGGTCCCACACTTATATAATTCGTGGCTAAGGTGATAAGGGTTCGAAATCTACCCATAAAATAGTCTTTGGACAAGTTTAAGCCTTGGATTTTACATTATCTTTTCATTTTATTAAAATCGTTAAATAATGAGGTCATCGCTGCATCATAATGATGTCATAAATAATTTAATTTATTTAATGTATAAAAATTATAAAAAAAATACTATGATGTAGGAAATCTTTTTAGATTTCTAATGAATATTTATAATCAAAATTTGGACTTGTGTAACCCACTTAAAAACTGTTTTAGTAAAACAACTCATGTTTGTGTCATTTTTTACTTTAACATTAAATAAAAGGTATTTATGTCATTTTCCAACTAAAGTGGCTCCATGGGGTCCCCAAGTTGACCCATGGATTGTCTTGGTAGGCCATGACTCATCCAATAGGAGTAGGGCAAGTGTCAAGCTCATATAATATTATTAAAACATTATTTTTACCTTAAACTACACTAATTACCTCTAATCGCGATTAAGAACTTAAAAGTTACTATTCACCAAAAATTATTTTAATCTCATTGAACAACATTTTACTTCTTAATGACAACCATGTATGTCGGATTTTTGAAAATCAAATCACAGAAGTGGTAATATTTCATTTTAACGAAAAATCAGTTTTTAACAACCACTTAGTGGTTTCACTATTCATAAAAAATTGAAGTTTTTCAGAATAAGGCCAAAACTTCACCCTAAGCTATAATTGATATTCCGAATTCAAAAATGATGTCTTTTTTTACAAAATTCCAAACATATAAGTTGCATTAATTAATTTTATAATTAATTCCCGCTGTTACAACAAATAGCGTGTTTTTAAGAAACAATTTATATCAAAAGATTGGCAATTGTTTATGTCCAATTTCAATGTTAAATTAATTCTAATGACCACCATTGGATAAAATGGTAAAAATATATTATAATTATAATTTAAAACCACTAAACAGTATAATTTATCACTATAAATTATTTTGATTAAAAAAGTTGTTTTTAAGTATTTTTCACTATTCATAAAAAATTAGAAGTTCTCAGAAAAATACCAAAATTTCAACATAGGCTAATTTCGATATTACGAATCCAAAAATGAAGTCCATTTTGAAATATAAAATTTCTATAATTTTAAAAAGTGGTTATTACTATTCATAACGGCTACTTTGATTAGTCGCGGTGTTTTAGAACTCGAAGTTGCGTACATTGCAAGCTATTGCATTATTGAATGAGAAGCGTATCATGGAAGCTCGGGGTGTTACATTCTCCCCTCCTTCAATAAATTGCGTCCTCGCAATTTGAAATTTTTTCTTTGAAAATAAAAGGTTGAAAATAGAAAATACCTTTGTGGAAAGACCACATCGGAAATAAGGTTAATAAAATTTAGTCTTAATAAGGGGGAAATGGAAATAAGAAAGTCACCACCAAACTATGATCTCGATAAGGAGAACATTGGTGGAAATTAGAGACATATAATTGGAGGAAAAACGTAAATATTTGTAGGGAGTGATTGAGGTAATCAATCACAATCAACTGTCAAATTGAGGGCCTCAAAGCCTTCAATCTATGTTGATTTGAAATATCATCAGTTCAAAAAGACATAAGGTATTAGGATAACACATTTTTTTTGTTTTAATATCCCTTTACTAAAGTTTAAGAATTAATTTATTCATTGAATAAGAGATAGGTATATATATATTTATTTATGCTTGACAATTAGAGTTTCAACCTTCAACTCATCTTTCACTCAAAAAGATATAGAACTCAAAAATATTATACTTATCCTAATTGTATAAGGTTCTAAATATTAACACATACCATTTAGATTAGTAAAATTATTTTGTAATAACCAGGGACTTCCTGTAGGCTAGTGGTTGGAAATAAAGGCCTATCGCACTATGGTTGTGGGATCGATTCCTGCAGCTTTGTCCGACGCGACGGGTTATACCCCACCCTGCAGGTTGTCCTTTTCCTAAAACTATAGTATCGTAATATTCCAAAAATAATCTTCATAAATTCTTTAACCTTAAACAATACTATCCATGGTTCAACTTAATCCATTCCAACCTTAATAGTTATCCAAAATACCTCCGTCCAGACTTTCTCTAAAAGGTCTCTAAATTCCAAAATCAATTGTAACATCAGATTCCCCAAACAAAGAAAAGATTCTCTTATTGTCACATACTAAAAATATGATTACCTTAATCATATTACCTTAATCAAAAAGTACTGCAGTACAATATTTATATATATCACATTATTCTTATAACCAGAATATAATCCTTGAGTCCAAAAGCACCAATACATTAATTATTCCGCTTCAACTGTAGTCACAACATAAGATTGGCCTTGATCCCTTGGCCTTTTCTGAGGTAAGTTTCTTTGACGCTTAGGACATTCATTTTCATAATGCCCCATTTCCCTACAATTGTAGCATTCAACTTTGACAGCCTCTTTCTTTCCCTTGCAATCACGAGCCTGGTGACCCTTTTCTCCACATTTATAACAAACTCCCATTCCTTTTAAGCACGTACCAGGGTGATTCTTCCCACAATTATCACATAATGGAAAATCCTTCTTTCCCTTTTTCCCTTTATCTGTCTCTTGTTCCCCCGTTCTCTTCTTCTCTTGCTTTACTTTGTTGTCATAAGACTTAGAGAATTCCTTTTCTGTCTTGATAGCACACGAGACAATATCTTCGTATGATGAGAAGGATTGTGATACTAAAGCTCGACGGAGAAATGGTTTTAACCCATCAAAGAAACAATCAATCTTACTCCTTGTGTTACGTATATAATCGGCAGCATGCCTCGCTAACCTTGTAAAGTTAACCTCATACTTTGCGACATTCTCATCCTCCTTCTGCCTCAGACTTAGAAATTGCCTTTCCATATCTGCTCGATGGTCACGAGGAAAGTATTTTTCTAAGAAAAGCTCTTTGAACTCCCTCCATTCCATATTCGATACTTCATCATCTTCCTTTGTGTTTTGAATCAGCGACCACCACTGATCGGCATCTTCAGTGAGGTGGTAAATTGCCATGACAACCTTCTCCCTTTCACTACTCCCAAAGGCATGGAATATTTTCTCTAAGGAATTTATCCATTGCTCAGCTACTATAAGATTTGTACTCCCATTGAAGGTTGGTGGTTGTTGCCTCATGAAGCGGTCTAACATTGATCCTCCACGTTGTGGATCAAGGTGATCCATACGAGTAAGGTTATTATTCATAACTTGAGTGAGTTGTCCTTGTATGGTAATAAGTTGATCAGCACCAGTTGTATCTCCAGATCCACAATAATTATCTTGAGCAGGAGGGAAATCCCTACACGGAGTGCGTGCATTGATACGGTTTCCATTCCTTCCACTAGGCGCCATTTCTAAACAATGGCATAAACTAGATTAGTTTATGAATCAAAATACATAATTCCATACTTGTAAAATACTTAACATAAATTGAACTATTTATGGATATAATCCATAATCATAAAAAGGTTTTATTTGAGGAAGTATATACTCATAACCGTTCATAGTGGTTTGTAAAGAAAATGGGAATTATCCTAAGCATATCCCCCGGGAGTGTCGTAACCAAGAGTGCAGCAAGGCCCGTTGTCGTGCACCAGTTCCCGTTCGAGTCTAGCTCAAAGCGGTGTTTTCGGGTTTTACCCCTAGGTACATCTGTTCCAGAGCCGCCTCTACCTGCTCGTATCCAGACAGGGATGTATTGCTTGGAAAACTCATAACATCTCTATAATACCAAAATTCTAGGAAGTTCTTCTATACTAATCCTCAATGTCTATCTTTGGGCTATGTGCTCTAATCAGAGTTTATCTAAATCTAGCTTCCAAGGTTAGTACTAAACTGCCTCTGATACCAACTGTAACACCCCGACCCCAGCTACCCAGAGCCGGTGCGTTACTTCGTAACATTGGCATGATCACAAAAGATCAAGTCTCGAAAGACCGATTAGTTTAGTAGCCTTGGAATCACTAGATACATTCATAAATGTTACATTACATCACAAAGTGAAAAACTATAATAACATAGTCTCCATAGTCCACACTTCTATCCTCTTCTGACTATCCCTGCAGGTCATTCATAAAATACTTCTTCACATCCTGGAAAACATTAAAACATTGAAAGGGGTGAGCTCAGATGCTCAGTAAGGATAATAATATTGCGGAAGATTTCATAAATAATCATTAACATTTAAAACAATGTATAACTAAAACAAAAGCCTTTTTAAACTTGTAATTTAGCATAATATGGAAAAAATAAAATGAGATAATTCCATTTACTTACTTACATGGATATTCTACTAATCGAATAATCCCATGCAACATCAATAACCATTTTCATAATGATGGAATGCATAATGCCAGACTATCATAACCACGTAGCCAAGGCCTCGTGCCAAGACCACAAATAAAATTTTGTCAAGGCCTCGTGCCAAGACACTAGTTTGTCTCATGAGACCTGCCGATGCATCGAAGAGCTATAGCGGGCTCCACCCGTCACTTATTAAGTCCAATGCATTCCTCATATGAATAGGTTTAAACATATCATAAACCATAACATAATCGTATCACATAAAACATGCATAAAGGAAACATAACATTTCCACATTTCAATCACAAGATATAAATACAACACATTGATATAATAAAAATGCTTTCAAAACCATTTTCAATACCAAAATAAAAGAAAGTTAAAACTTTGTATTTATTTTTCATTAAAAAAAATGATGGCTTGTAGAGGAAGCCGAATTTCAAATAATGGTCACGGCGGCGGAGAAGTCGTTGTCGCCGCATAAGTACGGAAAGAAAAACATTCCCTTTTGTCGTTTAGTAAAACGCTTCGTATAAAAAAAATTCCTTTTGAATAAACGTAAAAGTCAAAGGGGTTTATACACCGTATAAAAGAAAGTTGTGTATAAAACCAAATATGCCTCAATGAAAGGGGATTGAGACGAAGTCCTTAAAAAGATCATTTTTTTTACATAAAGTACATCTATAATGTGTATTCACTATAAGTACACATAAATAATGTACAAATAAAATATAGGACATAATAATATCATGACATAATTTGAAAGTAGGAGATTAACCCAAAGAATGGAAGTTGGGTTAAGAAATTCCCTTACCTTGCGTCTTGTCCTGACTCGACCGTTCTTTAACCTCCTGAATAATAAACTAGAGTTAATTTATATTTACTTAAGAACCTTTTTCATGTTCATTATTCCATTTATATCACTTATTACCATGTTATGAACATTATTTAATTATTTAAGTTAATAACGGTCGTTTTGTCGATCTTTGGTACTTGAGTCAAAAATAAACTTCTTATAATTACAAGTTGTTCATGTGGTGAAATATCCATTATATCCAGAATTATATTCATGATGTAGATATCATATATATAATATATATACATTATATACATTCATTCATAATGTCACGTAACATTTAGAGGTAAGAAATGAAATGCACCGTTCATGGAGACGGTAAGCCGTACGTACGCATGAACGCTACTTTCATTTCTATTTCGTATTTAATGGAATGAAATAATAATGATATAAATTTATAATATAATTCCAGTATAATATAGTGTATAATACCATTTACTCCATCCTTTATACATCCCACATATGGCATTAACGATTCAAATCACTTTGAGGGGGCGGTAGTCCGCACTTCCTAAAATGAAATTATCGCGTTTACCCATAATGGAAATCATAAAGTATTCCATAAATTAGAAATACAGAAGAATAAGTAAAACATAAACATATTATATATCATATATAAAAATATTTACATCTTAATGGCCACCTTTGAAGGTGTTATATGAGTGTTGAACAATCATCGTTTCGTGAGGCAGAAATTCTCCATCCACAGAAACCGTATGTTCTTTAAACATTATATGTAAGTGGTTGTAAGTGTAGCTAGAATCCTTTTTATAAAAACATCCTAGTATATTGAGGATACTGGTTTTGTTACAAAAGAAATGAATAAAAAGAGTTTAGGGGGTTGGAGAATAAAAATGAAACAAAACAACATTAGAGAAGACATTACCTCAAAATCGGGTAACTCTTTTTGATTTGAGCCAAAGGCTTCCTTGGGAAGAGTTCTGCCCAAAGTGAGGCTTCTAGGAGTAATAGGGGGAAGTTGGGAGAGTATTTGGGCAGAGTTTGGCCGAGCCAAATGGCTTTAAAGTGTAAATGAGGTGGGAGAGGTGGAGGCCTTTTATAAGTGGAGAGGAGGGGATCTTTTGGAAATATTGAAATGTTACATTATTACACAATGCTTTTCGGATTATAAAGGTCCCAAACTTATATAATTCGTGGCTAAGGTGATAAGGGTTCGAAATATACCCATCCAATAGTCTTTGGACAAGTGTAAGCCTTGGATTTTACATTATCTTTTCATTTTATTAAAATCGTTAAATAATGAGGTCATCGCTGCATCATAATGATGTCATAAATAATTTAATTTATTTAATGTCTAAAAATTATAAAAAAAATACTATGATGTAGGAAATCTTTTTAGATTTCTAATGAATATTTATAATCAAAATTTGGACTTGTGTAACCCCACTTAAAAACTGTTTTAGTAAAACAACTCATGTTTGTGTCATTTTTTACTTTAACATTAAATAAAAGGTATTTATGTCATTTTCCAACTAAAGTGGCTCCATGGGGTCCCCAAGTTGACCCATGGATTGTCTTGGTCGGCCATGACTCATCCAATAGGAGTAGGACAAGTTTCAAGCTCATATCATATTATTAAAACATTATTTTTACCTTAAACTACACTAATTACCTCTAATCGCGATTAAGAACTTAAAAGTTACTATTCACCAAAAATTATTTTAATCTCATTGAACAACATTTTACTTCTTAATGACAACCATGTATGTCGGATTTTTGAAAATCAAATCACAGAAGTGGTAATATTTCATTTTAATGAAAAATCAGTTTTTAACAACCACTTAGTGGTTTCACTATTCATCAAAAATTGAAGTTTTTCAGAATAAGGACAAAACTTCACCCTAAGCTATAATTGATATTCCAAATTCAAAAATGATGTCTATTTTACAAAATTCCAAACATATAAGTTGCATTAATTAATTTTATAATTAATTCCCGCTGTTACAACAAATAGCGTGTTTTTAAGAAACAATTTATATCAAAAGATTGGCAATTGTTTATGTCCAATTTCAATGTTAAATTAATTCTAATGACCACCATTGGATAAAATGGTAAAAATATATTATAATTATACTTTAAAACCACTAAACAGTATAATTTATCACTATAAATTATTTTGATTAAAAAAGTTGTTTTTAAGTATTTTTCACTATTCATAAAAAATTAGAAGTTCTCAGAAAAATACCAAAATTTCAACATAGGATAATTTCGATATTCCGAATCCAAAAATGAAGTCCATTTTGAAATATAAAATTTCTATAATTTTAAAAAGTGGTTATTACTATTCATAACGGCTACTTTGATTAGTCGCGGTGTTTTAGAACTCGAAGTTGTGTACAATGCAAGCTATTGCATTATTGAATGAGAAGCGTATCATGGAAGCTCGGGGTGTTACACTAAAGAATACCGTGAACCCAATCTGTGTTACCCCTCACCATAGGGTATTCTCAAAGAATACAACAAACCCTATGGCGCGACTCATAACATAGGGGATTCTAAAGAATATCATGAACCCTATGATACGAACAACTAGATGGAGGATTAATGAACAACTAACTCCATCCATGGTGATAGAGTATCACTTCCATCCCAAGGAGGATTTATAACTCTATTCAGGAATCGTCTCTCGAGGGGATTGTTATGTAATGTCGTACTAAACCCTCGAGGGAAGACTCAATGGGGAAATCTGCACCTATACTAGTCTTTTCTAAAATCCCCAAAAAGCCATATAAAAAAGTTCTCCTCGTCATGAAGGTCCCAATTCTACAAACGGCTCGTTAATCAGACTTACAGTTTGAAAGATATGGAATTTTTTTAAAAAAGGGGTCAATTGGGTTCGGGTCTAGTCCGAATGAGTCAGAACAACCTGCCCCAATCCCAGGTCTTCTGAACCAACCTAGGTCCACCAACATGATCTTTCAGGTCTGACCCGACCCGAGCTTTAGGTCTGACCTAGACCGTAGGGCCTGGCCCGGACCGGCTAGGTCTTCCCTTGTCCACTGCATCGACCCGCCTGATCAACCCGACCTGCTGGAGTGGGTCATTTTGATCCGATCGGGATGCGACAGGTCTCCCTTATGGTCTATATAGACCATGACCCCCAGTTGTGTGACACAGATCAGAAGTCGTGTCTTCCTGCACCGTCACCATTGTGCGCTGCCTCTTTCACTATCGCGACCATTGAGCCATGGCCCCCCATGCGCTGCCTGCATCCTCCTGCCATGGGCCTCCTCCGCCACCGTAGCCTCCTGCTGCGACATCTGACCACCACCACTAAGGTCCCCGACTAGACCACGGATTGTCATTGTTGAGATCTCAGGTTCTTTCCTAGGTTGTTGTCAGTGACTAATATCAATAAAATCAGAATAATGGGGGAGGAAGAATTTTACATGAACACCCAAGGTGGACTGATCGAGCCTTGTTCATGTTGGCCTTGATCTTTCCATGTTAGAATATGAAAATAGGGAAAGGATGTGCAATTCTAACCATGGATAAATTTAAACATGAATAAAACTATACATAAATAAATCTAAACATGAATTGATTTCCAATTAAAAACCCACAACATAAATACCCAACCCAAATCTACGTACAATCCATGAATCAATCCATTGTTGATTGATTTGTGTTTGTTGTTCATCGACCTGTTGTCAATCCTCCCATGAGTGATCACGATCCTCTCTTTCTCGTTCATCATTCACCAACGGCTCCGCCCAAGTTTTCCTCTCCCCAGAGCTCTCAAAAATGATATCAGGGTTATGACTTCTAACCATATACCCCTGCATCTATGTTTAATAAAAAAAGAAAAAAAATCTTTGTTCTTCCAAAATAAATATTTTTATTAAAATATTTGTAATTATAGTTTTGTCTAAAATGTAACTTTTTCATCTGGCCCGTTCCGGGCGATGTTAATCCCTTCCTAAGGTAAATCCATTATTCCAGAAACAACGGTTCCCTTATATTTTTGATCTAGGCACCTATTTTGGAGTTATAAAAATTCAAAGTTAGTCGTTGAGAATTTTTTAAGTGGGACTTTATTCAAAAATTTATTCTGGGCACACCAGGACTCAGAAACTCGTACTGTCTCAGTGTGCAATCTCATTATTTTCCCAAATAATTTATTCAAAATAAATTGGAGGAAAATACGAGTTGTTAAATTCTCCCCACCTTCGGGATTTATGTATCGGAAAGCTAAACCAAGGGCTACTCAAACAAAAAGATGAGGGTACTAAGAATGCATCTGAGCCTCCCACTCCCATGTGCTCTCCTATAGGTTCCCATGCCACCATAGAACACATACTATAGGAATCAACCACCCATGAAGGTTCCTCTCTCGTAGATCTTCAATCTCCATAAGGAACTCCACAAAAATCACCCCATCATTAATGTTCATCTCACCCTAGTCGATAACGTGCGATGGGTCATGCACATACCTCATCGGCTAAGACATTTGGAATAACTCATTCACTCCTTGCAACTATGGGGGAAGAGCTAGACAATACACCACCTCACTAACTCTACCCAGAATCTGAAAGGGGCCGATGAACCTCGAAGATAACTTATTGCCCCAACCAAATCTCTGCAAGCCCCATCGAGGTGATACTCAGAGGAAAACATGGTCTCCCTCATCGAAATCCAAGGTAATCTATCTTGTATCCACATAAGACTTATGTCGGTTCATGTGTAGTACTCATCTAATTTTGGATTATCTACACCTTCTCGTTAGTAGCCCGCACCAACTCTAGGACCACAAGTGTTGACTCCCCTGTGTTATTCCAGCATAACAATGATCTGTAAGGTCACCCTTATAAGGCCTAAAATAGTTTAATTCCAATGGTGGAGTGGTATCTGTTGTTGTATTCAAACTCCACTAGAGGTAGGTGGTCCTCCCAACTATGACTGAAGTCCAAGATGCAAGAACATAGCATGTCCTCTAGAATATAGATGGTCCTCTCTGTCTGACCATCCATCTAGGGATAAAAGGCTATGCTCATCTGTAACTACATCCCAAAATCCACCTACAAACCCTTCCATAACTGATAATTGAATTGAGAATCACAGTCTAAAATGATCATCGAAGTCACCCTGTGAATTCGAACTATCTTCTGGACGTAGAGGTGTCCCAGGCTCTCTATAGAACTCTGCTCTTGGATAGGTAGGAAGTGGGAAGACTTGGTGAGTCATTCAATGATCACCTAGGTGGTATTGTTTCCCCTAGATGTACATGGTAAACCCATCATGAATTCCATTGATATTCCATCCCACTTCCACTCCAGCACATTGAGTGGCTGAGTAAAGCCTGCTAGAACCTAGTGCTCTACTTTCACTTACTGACAAGTGAGGCATTGATAAATGAACTATGCCCGTGATTTCTTCATCCCTAGACACCAATACTAGCATTAGAGGTCTTGGTACATCTTTTCCACTCATGAATGTACAGTTAGGAGGGACTTGTGAAACACCATCAGGATCTCCTCCTACAATGCCACCAACACAACTGTGCATCCTTTGAAGGGAGTGATGTTCTCCCCACCTATTGAATATCCATCAGGGGCCATCCCTGAGGATAACTATGCACGTTGACTCCCGCAGTCGATGTCCCCAAGTTGTGCCTACCTGACTCACAATAAGAGTAGAGGGGAGACAACCATTGACTGAAGGAAAACTTCCCCATCATCATCAATAAAGGATATCTATAGCATGACCAAATACTCTAACACCTCACTTAGAAACTGAAAGCTATACCACCTGCTGAGCATGTATGCCACCACATTCCCCTTCTCAAGAGTATATAAAATATAGAAGTCGTAATCCTGGAGGAACTCTAGACACCGCCTCTAGCTCAAATTTAGGTCCCTCTAATAAAATATATACTTGAATCTCTTGTGCTCTGAGTAGATAGTAAACCACTCCCCCATCAAGTAATGCCTCCACATCTTAAATGTGAAGACCACTACTTCCATTTAAATATCACGGGTCATGTATTTCTATTCATGCTACCTCATCTGGTGTGAACCATAGGTAATCACTAATTTCCCTTGCATCAAAACATATCCAAGTCTAGTCCCTAATGTGTCTCAAAAGACCACATACCCAACAACCTCTTCTGGTATCCTCAATATGGGAGCGCTTTTCAACCTCTATCTTAGCTCTTGATAACACTGCTAAAACTTATCTGTCCACATGAAGGGTTGTCCCTTCCATTATAAGGCTATCAAGGGTGCTACCACCATGGAAAAGTTGGGAATGAATCTTTTATAGTACCCAACAATACCCAGGAAACTTGTTACCTTGGTCACACTCTTGGGTGGATCCCAAGAAATCACCGCCTCAATCTTGGCCGGATCCACCACCACTCTAACCTCTGAAATGACATATCCCAGAAAGTGGACCTTTTCAAATCTAGAACTAACACTTCGAGATATTCCCATAAACTTGGTGCTCTCAGAGTGTATATAGGACCACCCTAAGGTGTATTGTGTGTTCCTCCTCAGTTTTTGAGTACACCAAAATGTACTTAACAAAGACCACAACGAACCAATCAAGGTATGGGTGAAAGATCCAATTAATGAGTCCCATGAACACTATTGGGGCATGGGTTATGCCGAACATCACAACCAATTACTCATAGTGGCCATACCAACATCTGAAGTCTTTCTTAGGTGCATCCTCATCTCATACATGAAGTTGATGATAGCCTGATCTGAGGTCTATCTTTGAGAACCACCTAGTTCCTTTTAGCTGGTCGAAGATGTCATAAATTCTCACCAGTGGATACTTGTTCTTCATGGTCACCTAGTTTAAGATCCTGAAGTCCACACATAGCCTCAAACTCTAGTCTTCCTTCTTAGAGAAAAAAACTGGGGCCACCCATGGTGAGATGTTGGGCCTCTCAAATCCATTTTTCTACAAGTCCTCTAGTTGTACCCTCAACTCACAAAGCACTTTAGGAGCCATCTGATATGTAGGTGTGGATATCGGTGTTGTCTCGGGGTATAGATCAATACACAAGTCAACCTCCCTATGAGAAGGTAATTCTGGAGCATCCTCAGGAAATATGTACTCATAATCATCCACCATTGTAAGAAACTAGAGACTTACCTTCTCCATCACACCGAGGGTGAGGCTAGCCAACTAGTGAGTGATTGGTTGTACCCTCCTATGAGAAAGTCCCTCCTGCACTACATGTATTTCCTTTTTTCTGGTAAAATTAAACTTGGTACCATCCCTGCAGATACACCACACTCTATGCCTAAAATAGTCAATCTGAGCATGGAATGTGGATAACCAATCCATACCCAGAATGATGTCTTAAGGCCTCGATGCCACTACTAGGAGATCTCAATCGAATCTCTTGCCTCAAAGAGTAATATCACGCTATTAGAAATAGTGTTTAATCCTCGAATCCCTTATTGTAGGAGTATCTAAACATAAGGATTGAGCCAATGGATCCACTGGAATCTCTGAGCTCCAAACAAGGTTCATAGAAAGGAAGGAGTGGCTGGAACATGTGTCTATAAGAACTATAGCTAGGGCAGAGAAGACATAGGGCATACCTCTAATCATATCTAGAGATTCAGGTTCATAGGCCTCCATCGCCTGAAGCTGGACACTCTATTGTCTATCATCTCCCGGAGCCCATAGTGGACTACCTGGGGGTGGTGGTGGTAATACCTCGAACCTCCACCCAATGACTATAGATCTACCTATTCCCTTGACATGTCCTCTGATGCCTTAAGGTCTACCATGTTCAAACTTCTATCACTACCTCGATGGTCCCTCAACTATCCACTGGTCATCCGTAAAACATGTAGGGAAATCCCGAGCTAAGTGTCCTCGACCGTCGCATGTGAAACATAGTCTGTCCTTCAACTATCCCGATCTACCCTAGGATCCTTGCACCAATAATCTCGTATCCTAGGGATGTCTCTTGAAGGAACTAGCCCTCTTGGTCCCCTTCTTGTGCTATTGGTTCCCCACCACCCAAGACTCAGCTACTTAGTGCCTACTGGTAGCCCCAATTGTTGGCGTCTATTCCACCAGAAATCTCTCCATGATAAGATCTCACTTTAGTACTCCATCCTGAGTAGGGATGATAAGTGACATCATAGAAACCCTGATCTCCCAATGTTGTACCTTCTCAAAATCCCAATACCTGAAGAACGGGTCTTGCACCAAGTCTATGGAGTATCAATAAATATCGGTGAATCTCGCTGATTACTCTATTACTATCATGCTACCCGACTGTAGGTGCAGTAGCTCTTGTATATGCACAAAGCGTAATGTTTCTAGAATGAACTCCTCCCTAAAGAGATGCCCAAAGTCTGTCCATGTGAGGGTCACCTCACCATGCATATGGATCACCAAGATCCACCATTTTCCTACTGATCCCTATAGAAGTCTCGTGGATAAGTATTCCATATGATCGGGTGGTGTCCTCACTAGGAGAACGACACATGTAAACACCTCCATCCAGTCCTCAGCTATCTGTGCGTCTATCTCACCCCTAAACCTAGGAGGTCTCTACCTATAGAACTCATGCAATGCACTGAACCTGCGTGCATACTCTACCAGTAGTTCTAGTAGTAACTGCTTCTCAATAGGTGATACTATAGTAAGAAGGCCTCCCGGGGGTGCCATGTCTGGCATAGGCCCCTGCACTGATGTCTTATCACTAAGAGAATCATCCTCATGATCACGTATCAGGATTCTAGTTGGTTTTCTGCATGGAGCCATCCTGAAACAGGTCAAGATAAACCATGGTCAAAAGAGTATATCTGAAGAGCTAACTCAAGAAGGACATGGAAAACACAAATCATTCCTATATGATGCATGTCTCATTCATTTACCTACAACCAGTGTTTTCAGGAACCAAGTTGAAAAGTAGGTTCACAGAGTCCTGGTGTATGGATACGTCGACTATCGTACCAACACTGGATTCCCTAGACTAAAATCTGAACTTGAAACACTTAACATTGTTCCCCAAAACAATCTTACCAACTCTAGGTCCCAAATTGGAACTGAACCCCCTTTGATACTACTCTTTAACAACCTGTCCCAGTGGGGCCTGTGTCGTGACCACCCCATGCCCACCTACAATAGGATAGGGCCTGGCGACTAGCGCTGAGTTGGTATACCTCAGAAAAGGGAGTCCTTATGCTAAGTACTTGTACACACACACGTGTCTCCTGGCCCACAAAGAAAAAAGGAAGGGAAAACACTAACCATCATTATTGAAAACCACTAAACAAAAAAGTAATACAACTAGAGTGCAACCAGACAGTAAAGTGAAATACTATAAACCGAGGCCAGAATACAACCCTAAAAAGAAGGACAACCACAAATACCGACCTGCTAATGTGGGTACTGAAGATGTAGTATAAAAATGTTGGGAATGCCTCGGTTTGTCCGATATTTCAATAAATTTTCCAATCCTAGCCCCGTTCCTACTCCACCTAGAACTCTGTCAAAGTGTCAGACCTCTGCATAAGACACGACACGTACAGGAAAAGACTGTTCATGGGTGAGTAAAACAATAATTTGTAGGACACCTCAAAACCACAAAGGAAATGCACAATATAAAACACAATCATCTCTACATATTTATATGTCCATACATATACCAAGGATATCCAGATATACTCATAAGCAGCTGTGAGTAAAGAAATGGTAATTCACCACCAAAAGTCAATCATAAGACTTCTCCAACCAGGGACCCACCCAATGGGGAAACATTGGTCGAGGGTCATGATATTCAAATAGGGGATTTTGAAGAATACAGTGAACCCGATCTATGTTACCCCACACTGTAGGGGATTCTCAGAGAATACCATGAACCCTAAGGTATAGCTCATAACGTAGGGGATTTTGAAGAATACCATAAACCCTACAATATGGACTACTAGATGGAGGATTAACTCCCTGTTCTTAGAGGTCATGTCAATACCCAAAGAACTCCTTCTGGGGTGATAAAGTATCACTCCCATCCCAAGGAGGATTTAAAACCCTATCTGGGACTCGTCTCTTGAGATAATTTCCATGCAATATCAAATTGAACCCTCAAGGGAAGAAACAAGGGGGAACTCCACACCTATACTGGTTTTTTATCATAACCCAAAAACCTATCTAAAAAGATATGCCTCATTGCAAAGGTCATAATGCTGCAAACTTCTTATCAATCAGACTTACGCTTTAAAAGATATGGCTTTTTTTGTAAAAATGGGTTGGTTGGGTCTGGGTCCAGTCCGACCTAGTCAGACTGACCTGACCTGAGTTCGCTGACCCGACCTAGGTTTGATTACCCGACCTGGGTCCACAGACCAGATCTTGTGGAACCTACCCAACCTGACTCGTTGGGTCAACCCACCCTAAGGTGTTGGGCCCATCCCGAGTCGGTATGCCCGATCTACCTGGCCCACTAGAATGGGCTGGGCTGATCTACCCGGGATGCGGTGGGTGTCGTGGGTTGCTTTCGTGGTCTCGTTGGACCATGGCCTCCAGCCGTGTCCACTAAAACTGCTTCTGGTTGTTGTCAGCGGCCTTTTTCCACCACCCACAACATAGTCACATGCCTCTTCTACTGCCGCGTGTGCTGCCTCCTGCACCACTGTGACCGTTGAGCCGTGGTCCCCTGTGCACACCTAAGACCACCTGGTGTAGGCATCCTCTGTAATGTCACTGAATTCCCATATAATTTTTTTAACTATATGGAATTATTTCAAGACCACACACTTTGACGATACATAATTCTGAGGCCAGGTGAGCCCAGAACAGAATTTTGAACTATTTTTATGTTCATTTAAGTAAACGTGAAATAGGGTTTTTCTGAATTTTAAATTGGTGCTAAGATAAAAAATTTGAGGGCACCGTTGAACTCAGAACATCGGGATTTTTCTATAAAGGACTTAACTTTGACCAGCAAGGGTCAGATGGAAATGTAAATTTTCAGACTTTTCAGAAAATAATAAAATAACTTGGAAAAGTTATTTTATTTTTATTCCCTCACCATTGAGAAACGGATGGCAGCACTATGGTGCGGTTCGATGATGAGGTGAATTAAATGAATCTAATTAATGGCTTGTTTTTGGGTATCATAATGACATATTAACTAAGGCGTAATAGATACACTGTTTTATAAATGAAACAGTGTAACGACGTGACGTTGCAGTGTAACAAAAACATTGCAATGTGTTTTCTTTTTAATAGGATAATGCGTTAGAGGAATGAGAATTAAACCATGGAAATTCTCTGATGAACCTATGGAAAGTATTGCCTCAAATGACGAATGACGAACATTTGTAGGATCTCTAGAAACATCGACGTTTTACGAAAAATGGGATCGGGAAGCGACAAACACCAACAGAGCTTGAATCCTTGAGGGTGGAGCGCTTTAATGATGAAAATCGATCGAGGTAGGGGTTGTTTGAGTGAATTATTTTCCCCATTTTTTTTTCTAAAATGATAAATACAGATCAACCCGTGAATAGGCTGATTTGTGGATTGTTTGTTCGTGTGGGAGGGTGTTTCTCTTGGGTTTTCTACAGTGGGATTAAATTATTGTTGATAGAACTGTAATCCCAAGCTTCCCCTATTTTAGATTTCTAACACGGAGGGCATTGGAAAACATGAACAAGGCCTGATCCCCTATGCCTTGTGCATTCTTAGTGTCTGATCATTAAAAATGGAAGAAAGGAATATTTGACGCCTTCGTAGGGAAGGTGACACCCCATGGAGGCCGGAGGCACAATCAATGTAAAGAACGGACCACTGGTGCGGACCTAGTGGCCTATGGAAAGACACACTAATTCTAGAGGCGGCACCGGAAACCACCGGCGGTGGCCCACAGTGGCAACTGTGGGCGGGTATCGGCACACAGAAGGTGGCTTACACGGCCGGCTCAGGCCGCGACGAATCGGGAAGAGTCATCGACTAGTTTAGAGGCTGGCTTTCGGGACGTGGGTTGCAGCTTTGGGCCACACTTCTCAGGAGCACGCGGTCCCCTAACCACATGTGGGAGATCTAGCGGGCTGTACTGGCTGGTCGTGTAGTGTCAAGGCCGCAGTCGCTTGACCGTGGTGGAGAAGGCGGCCTCACGGACGACCCGTGGGGAGAGGGGGAGCCGGACACGGCTTCCAGCCACGTCCCAGCCAAGTAAACTAGTCAGGGCATAGGCCAGACCCACAACTCGATGGCCAGATTGGGCCTGACCCGGGCTAGATCGGGTCTGCGTCGGGTCGAATCAGACCAGAACCCAACCGACTTTTTTTTTGAAAAAACATCAATAACTTACAAACTGAGCATCCGATTGGTGATCCATTTGCATCATTGGAACCCTCGTGATGAAGAGGATCTTTTTTTATACTCTATATATAATTTCAAGGAAGTTGAAATTTGAAAAATGGATTGGGGAGTGTTTCTCCTAAGATCAAGTGTGCTATGTTTAGAAACCATACGATTGGCTAAGTCCTAAAGGCTTCTAAAAAGAGACCTTGTGTAGATCAGCTACTATAAACCCATGGGAAGCAGCTTTAGTGTGACCCGAAAGGCCCATGGTGGGGATCATCTTTTGTGTGACCCAGTAGACCCACGATACTCAATAGGAGGAGTACCTTAGTATGGCCAAGGTGGGAAGCGGCTTCTGTGTGACCCAACATTCCCACAGTGGGGAGTGATTCTGTGTGACCCAACATACCCATGGTACTCATCTGGGATGAGTACCCTAGAAATCCCAAGGTTAGTGGGAAGTGGATTTTGTGTGACCTGGTAGGCCCACTATACTCATTGAGGAGGAGTTCTCCAGTAGCCCATGGTGTTCGATGATTTGACTAATGGTCCTACTTTCCTACTCTAAATTATACCTGGTGCGAGTTTTCTTACTTCATGATCATGCTTCATGGTTGTTTTTGGATTACTTTGTAGTATTTCCTTGTTTATCTGGGGTCCCTACTGAGTATTTTTTTACTCACCCCTGTGTGGGCTTCACCTTGCATGTGTTGTGTCTTGTGCAAACAATCACCGTCTTGATGGAGGACTTGGTGGACCAGGACCTGATGGTGTCTAGTGAGACCAGGTAGGCGGGGTGTACTTCTACGGCTTCCAGCAGCTACTCTACACTTACCCATCAGGTGGGGTTCCAGCGGATGACTTTCAGTGTTTTCCTTATAATTTCTTGTTTTCGGTTTATCTTTTTTTTGGGTTTGTATTCTGGACCATTTAACCTACAGTTTATACTTTTACTCAGTGGTTGTTTAGTTTCATGCATGTTTACTTTTCCAACTTTGGGATGTGGTTGTGTGTGCGTACGTACAGGTACTCTGGAAAATGTCTCCCACCTGCAGGTTAACGCCTTCGGTGCTAGTCTCCAACCCCTAGCCTTCGAGAGGTGGTCTTGGGGTATGTCACGACACAAGCCTCGATGGATGGTTCATGACATCATTCACTATCATGGTCCCCTCCTGGACTAAAGATCTCCATCGTTGTGATCTCAAATTCTTTCCCGGGTTGTTACCAATGACAAATATCAGAAAAAACAGAAGAACAAGGGAGGAATAATTTCACATGAACACCCAAGGTGGACGAATTGATCCTTGTTCATGTCAGCCCTATTCCATCCACAATATAATTTGAAAACAAGGAAATGATGTGCAATTCTAACCATGGATAAATTTAAACATGAATTAAACTAGACATAAATCAATATAAACATGAATCGATTTCTGATTAAAAGCCCACACCATAAATCCCCAACCCAAATCTATATACGATCTATGAATCAATATGTTATTGATTGATTTGCATTCATTATAGGGGAAATAATGAAGATCGAGGATAGAAACAAATAAAATCACGTGCCCTACCTGGAAAAGTGGATCGGTTGATGAAGAACGTTTGGGTTCATTGTTCATAAACCCATTGTCGATCTGCCCACGAGCGATCATGATCCTTTCTTTCTCATTCGTTGTTCTCCAATGGATCCTCCCAAGATTTCCTCTCCTTAGAGATCTTAAGAAATATACCAGGGTTATGACTTCTAACCATGGACCCATACATCTAGTTTTAATAAAAAAGGAAACAAAATCTTTAGTGTTCTAAAAAAATATTTTTATTAAAATATTTTTAATGATTATTGTGTCTAAAATCTAACTTTTTCTTATGGACCATGTCAGATGATGTTAGGCCCCACCTAAGGTAAATTTTCTATTTTGGATGCAATAGTGCCCTTGTTTTTTTGATCCAAGCCCCCGTTTGGGGGTTATAAAAATTCAAAGTTAGACTCCAAGTGTTTTTTTAAACGAAGATTTATTTATAAATTTATTCTGAGAACAGCGGATCTTGGAATCTCGTGTCATCTCAGTGCACAGTCTTAGTATTTTCCTAATTAATTTATTAAAAATAAATCATAGGAAAATATTATTTGTTACACCTTTCCACCCAGGTAGAATATTTGAAAAAAATAGACAACATCCAATTCCCAGTGTAGTAACAGGCATCACTATAGACCCAAACTATAGAAGTGTAATCATGTGAGATGTGTGTATTTACACACACTTATCAAGAATGTTGAGTAGTATAAAAGGAAGATAAACCCTTAGACTAAAAGTACATAGGTTATAATCATTTTCAATAGCAACTCCAATAAGGTTACTCACAACCAAGACCTATGTAGTCTCAAAAGGCATTCAACCAAAACTGGAGCAATAGCAACAAGCGAGTTAAAATTTTCAATGAAAACAAAATACCACTTGGTTATTCATCACAATAAAAAGAATCTACACTAGTTCAATAGTTACTACTACCTAGATCACAACAATACCCATCCCAACATCCATACCAACAATATCTGCTATAACGATAATATCACCAGATAATACAACAAAGATATCAACCCCCAGACCAATCCCAATCATCTAATATTATGAATTAACACTCCACATTCATCCAAAATATAGATAAAAGGATTAAAAATGAATACAAAGCTATGTAAAATCAATGATTTTTCCTCTATAAACTTGAACATTGAGTGGGATAGATTTCCTAGATATTGTTAAACCGGTTACCTAGAAAGATGCCTAGTAATATGGAATCACACACTCGAGAGGAAGCCAAATCAATTACTTTAAGATGTGTATGAGATATAGAATAAGTAAAAATGAAAGAGGTTGATAAAAAAGTGGTTCAAGAACATAATGAATTAGAATAAGGTGATATAGAAGATGAGTAAGGAAAGGAAATAAAAGTTAGCTCTGAAACTAAAATTCCAAGAAAATTGATTAAAGTAAAAGATAAAGAAAAACAATTAACCAGTGTCACAAATCCAGTTGATGAATCCCAAAAAGAAACATAATATCTAATATCAATAACTTATAATCCCTATATTATATTCCTATAGAGGATGAGACAATGGAAGGTGGAAGCTCTTTACAAGCAATTACTGGATATATTTAAAGAGCTCCACATCAATGTCTATTTTATCAATGTTATTTCTCAGATTTAGGCCTATGAAAAATTTCTACAAGATTAATTTCCAAACAAAAGAAAGATGTAAGATCTAGGAGTCATATATCTTAGTGAATAATTCTCTTCTATAGTTCAATGATTGATTCCAAAAAAATTGAGAGAGCCTAGTAATTTCTCCACTATATGCACCATCGGGTCCTATACCTTTAGAAAGGATATTTGTGACTTAGGTTCAAGTTTAAATGATATTCCCATGATCTTATTTTAAAATTTAGGTCTAGATAATCCAAATCCAACAAGAGTATCCTTACAACTCACTAATATATCAATGAAATATCCTGGAGGAATTTTAGGGGTGGTTCTTGTCAAGGTTAGGAAATTTATTTTCCCAACTGATCTATTGATCCTAGACATGGAAGAGGAAGGATATTTTCCAATTTATAAAGGGTAAGCCTTAATTTACACTGGAAAAACACTTATTAGTTTTAATAAAGGATTAATCATATTTTTATTTGGCAATGAAAATGTGGGTTTTGACCTTGTCAAAGAAACAAAATAAGGAACTAATTTAGTAGATTTCCATGATATTTTCACTATTTAGGAAGATGATACAGAAGAATTCACATTGTAGAAGTTTAATAGAGAAGAGGAAGAAATAATGATGTTTCATACTGATGAGATGGTGTCTGACTAAGAAAAAAATTCCATGATAAAGAATATAATAGTAACAACCAAGAAAATTTTAATTGGGTGGAACCACTAATGAGGGACTCTTGACCAAATTTCACACCCTCATTAATTAATCCACCCACTTTAGAGCTAAATCCCATTCCTAGTACCCACTTATATTCTTTTTTTGGAAACAAAGTAACATTATAAGTAATTACAAATTCTATTCTAACTTTCGAATAATAAGAACAACTTTTAAATGTTTTAAGGTGAAGGAATCATGACATCACTAAAGAATAGAAGATATAAAAGGAATTATCCATAAGTTATGTAATTATAAGTTTTTTCTAGAAGAAAGCATAAAAACAATACATAAACCCCAGTGGATACTTACCTCACCTATTAAGGATGTATTCAAGAAATAAGTGTTGAAACTACTCAATACATTAATCAACTTTTCAATTTCAAACAACAAATGGGTGAGTCCACTTAAGGTGGTACCCAAGAAATGAGGGTTGACATTAGAACCAAATAAATAAATTAGTTAGTACCCACAAGAATAATTACAGTTTGGTGAGTATGTGTTGATTATATAAAAATTAATACAACCACCTAGAATGATCATTTTCCATTACCTTTCAAGGATCACATGTTATAGAGGTTTTCCAACCATGAATTCTACTATTTACTCAATGGTTATTCTGGGTACAATGAAATACTAATGGACCTAGATGGTTAATACAAATAAACCTTCACAAGTTTATATGGAAAATTCTTCTATCTACACATTTAATTTGGGATGTGTAAATCATCGGTAATATTTAAATAGTTTATGATGTATATCTTTCATGACATGGTGAATAAATTTTTAGTAATATTAATAGATGATTTCTTAGCATATGGGAGGTATTTAGAGGTGTGCCTAAGAAACTTCGACTTAGTTTTGAAGTAGTGTGATGTCAAGTGGCTTGTACTTTATTAGGAGAAGTTCCATTTTATTTTGTAATGTGGAATCATTCTTGGAAACCAAATTTCAAATAAAGGTATAAATTCAATCTTGAGAGAATCATGGACATCAAGGTGCTCCATGAACCAACTATTTTCAATGGGATCTGAATATTTCTTGTACACGCAAGGTTTTACCACTGATTTTTTAAAGATTTGTCAAAAAATTATCAAATACTCATATACCTCTGAGAAATGGACATGATATTTCATTTTGATGAATACTACTAAGAATATTTTGATGCACTAAAAGGTAAATCGGTTAATTCCCAAATTATTATAGCCCTATATTGATATAGATACTTCGAGCTCATGTGCTATTTTAGTGATTTTATGGTTGGATATATTTTAGGAAATAGATCGACCATATCTTATGAACTATTTATTATGTAATTTTAACACTCAATAAATCCCATATTAATTACATATCCATGGAAAAATAGTTTCTCATGGTTTTTTTATTTTGGAAATTTCCAATTTTATATGGTTCTCTATAAAGTCATTGTGTTCACCAATCATGTTGCAATATTTTTTAAAAAAAAATGGATGATAAGACATGAATCATTAAGTGGATCCAACTAGTGAAATTTTTTGATATCCTATTCAAGGATAACAAAGGATCGAAAAACATCATGGCTGATCATTTTTCAGGACTACAACTACCAAATGTATGGGGTGAATTGTATATTCTCAATGAATTCCCAAATGAGACGCTATTTTATGTGGACTTACAAGATAATCCACAATTCACTAACATAGTGAATTATTTACACATCGGGACCCTGTACCATAATTTCCCTACCATAAAAAGAGGAAGTTCATGCTTGATACTACATAGTATTTCTAGGATGATCTAATAATTTTTAAATAATGCAGAGATGGCTTGATTTGGATGTGTGTTCTTGAATATGAAATTCAATATGTCTGAGAATTATTCCATTATTCACCCACTAGAGGACATCATGGACCCAATCAGTTAATGGATAATATATTGTAAAAAGGAATCTTTTGGACCACCATCCATAGGGATTCTAAAGGATTTATCTAAATTTTTGATCTATGTAAACAAGTTGGCAATATAAACAAACAGAATGAGATTCTATAAAACTCAATTTTGGAAGTATAAGTGTTTGACATGTGCGGAATTGATTTGATGGGACCATTTCCAAATTTATTCAAAAATACATACATTATGGAATGTTTAAACTATGTATCAAAATTATTAGAAGTGGACTCTACCACATTTAACAATTCCAAAGTTGTTATATAATTTTAAAAAAAATATTTTTTCCGGTTTAGAATTCCATGATTACTCATAAGTGATCATGGAGCTATCTTCAATAACCAAATAATGAAAATGTTTTTTGATAATAATGGATTTTTATATAATACAAGAATTCCTTAGCACCCAAAAACTAGTGGGTAATTGAATTATTTTACCAGGAAATTAAAAAAAATCAAAAATGGAGTCAGTTAAAGAAGAAAATATTAGATCCAAAAGTTGGATAATGCTCTATGGGTGTACCGTATAACATTAAAAACACCTATTAGTATTACCCATTTTGGTTTTGTTTATGTAAATAAATTTCATTTACTAGTTGAGATAAAGCAACATTTATTCTAGGCTATTAATAAAGTCAACATGGATACCCAATGTGTGGGAGAAAAACACTTGTTCAAAATTGATGAATTGGAAGATCTGAGAATGGATACCTATGAAAATTCTAATATTTACAAGGAAAAGGAAAAACATTAGAATGAACAACGTGTTACTCATATAAAATTTTCATTGGGAGATAAGTTAATTATTTTTAACTCTCGTTTTTTAATTTTTCCTAGAAAATTAAATTCACATTGGTCAAACCCCTTTATAGTCACAAACATTTCCCCATATAGAGATATCAAAATTCAAAGAGGAATTGAAACCTCCTTTAAAGTAAATAGACAATGGATAAATTACTACATGGAACCTTTCAAAGAGGGGTGTATAAACTCCTTGAGATTCACTTTACACCCCAAAGAAATGTCTAGTTCTTGACTATAAAGGATGCGCTAACTGGGAGGAAACTTGAGATTATTTATTTATGTTATACTATGTGCTTGTAGTATTAGGACTTTGTAAAAGAAAACCCAAGACTACTACTTATCCTAGGAGGGAAATATGATGGATAATCCCAATTCATAGCGAGAAATATTGGTTCATAACATGAATTTCTTGTGGAATATAATTATTTCAACCTAATAATTCATGATTTGAATTCACCGTTCACATCATGAATGGTTTGGTTCCCTTAAAAATTGAGCTCTAAACCCTTTTCATGATGCCCTTTTTCTCTCCCTTGTGGATCTTCTCTCCTTTATCTCCCTCTCCTTCAGTCAAGTCCATCTATCCCACTTCATCTGGTTCCCCCTACATCTCACCTCATCCCAGGTCCTCCTCCTCCCATGTCCACTGCGTCTTTACTCTTCCAACCCTAGTTTAGCTATCTCTCCCTATATTTCCATAGAATGTACCAATAAAACCATTGATTTACCAACTCTCTAACATCTATTCAATAACCCTAAAAAACCCTAAACCAGTAATCTAAGAAATTTAAGGCTTGGGAATCCACTTCTCCACCTCCAACCAACCCCACCGCCCATCCATCCACCTATGCTTGAGCCACTCACTCACCGAATAAATCCCAAGGGGAAGCTTAGTAGCCACATATTTATCCCTATATATAGTTTTAAGACCTCGATCATTAGTTCTGGATTTAATTCTTATAATAAAATCCCATTAAGAGTAATAATACAATTGATTTTGGGGTTCTTTATACAATACATGTTGATGAAGAATTTATTGAGGCCATAAAATTGGTGAATCTGACTCACATAATCGAGGTTAGGAATAAGACCTACTGGGAGATCTTACTTGAATTTATGACCATGTTTGAGCTAAACATGGTCCATGTCTCTTTCATATTGGGTGGAAAAGAATTTTATTTTACACTGAAGGACTTTGGAGTTGGACTTGGGATTTACTCCACTAAATTCATCACCTATGTTTCATATACCACATTATTTTTGGATCCCAATAAGGGTGAAACCCTAAAAAATAGATGGAAATTTCCCATGATAAGAATATTTTTCATGATCTTTGAACAACCAAGAGTGCCCAGATGAGTGGTGCATCTTTAAAAATTATTCACCTTATCCTTTCCCTTACTTAAATGTCATGCATATATTCATATGGGTTAATTATCTAGTTTTAGGTGATTCTCTTAGCCGTAACCATGGGTTCCCCAACAATCAACATGGCTAACCAGTTTGTGCTTTATTATGAGGAGAAGTCCAAGAAAACTCATGGAATACTCATGGGTGGAAATTTCATCACCCTTTCGAAAAATCATCTTGAAATGTTTAACTCAACTTTTCCACTCTCGTCCTTGGGGCCACTACAATTCATTGATTTGATTATTTTGTATTAGATGGTGTTTATTAGGCTTGTTGATCATTATTATGAGTGGTTTTATGAATACACTAAGTTCACTAATGATTAGTATTCCCAAGATACCTTGATGTCCCATGGTATACCTTTTCCTACTATTGATTCCATTGCTTATGTATCATCCCGGTTAGTATCACCTCATTTCACCCCTATAGAGTGATTATGATATTGTGTGGTAGCATTTAATTATTTACTAGAGAACCATAAACCCATATTATATAACTTGGACCCCCCCTTCATTGAGCCTCTGGAGCTTCCATTTACTTATCCACCACCTTCCTTGACACCTCTTCATGTTGCCAAATCCACTACCCTCTATTATCCTTCTACATCCATGTAGTATTCCAGATCTATGACTTCCCCCACCATAATTTATCTTGAAACCCACTTAGTTGAGATTGCTATAGAGATCATAGACCCCACTACTCAATTTGATTTAATATATGATCACATTCACCGGGGAAATGATTATATCACAGATACTCAACCTAAGGTTCCACTCATTAACCAAAATACTAGATCTTTGTCCACAGTATATATTCATGATTATTCCACCACTCTCTCTATTTACAAAACCCTACCCACATATCAAATATTTCATGAGTTTTCCATCTATCCAACCATCATGGTGTCACCAAATACTACCTTGGATACAACAAATTATGTCTTAAGCACCATTGCTGACATCAATACAACTAGGTAGTTGTATCATCCCAACTATAGAGAGGATATCACCACCACCAATATCAGGGGTGATGCTTTTTTATCTTAGTTTTCCCTCATTTATACCCCCAAGTCTATATCTTATCTGGGGAATTTTTGTTTGTCATTATTTTGGGACCCCTTTGGTTTATCTTTTTTATTCTAATGAAAAAGTACTTGGATTTTATATTCTATTAAAATACCTACTTCTTACTCACGCTTTGATAGTATAGTTTCCATCAATGCATGGGTCTGATCAATCAGTATTGATAGATTCTTCCCCTCCTAATATGAAATTTTTTACTTGTAAAATTTACCACCAATTAGAAAATAAAAAGGGGATCCCTTGGAAGATATGATAAAGGGTTGGTAGGATTCTATGAGTTCTTCATCTTAGTGGTTGTGGAAAGGTCAAACCTTTGGTGGAGATCTTTAGAGTTGGAGGATATTGATTCTAGTATAGATAAGAGAACAAGAACTTATAATCCAATGTAACAAATTCATTTATCTGTTTCCTCTCATCTAGTTGATAATACAAAACTCTACACTTGATGGGAATAAATCCATAATTAATCATTTCTTATCATTCCTAATTATTATTTTTCTTTCTTTCCCCCCATTCTTGTCTCTTTAAGTTCTTTTTCTCCTTTTGGAAGGTCATTTTACTTATTGTTTCTCTTAATGGAATAATATTAATTTTTCCCCCATTATATCCCTATATTATTTTTATATTATTTATTGTTTATATATTTTGTTCTCATTATTTTCCAAGAACAAGTTTTTTTCTTTATGTATGTTTTAGGTTCTAGGTATTTAGCATGGTCTACTATTTTCTTCTAAACACACACTTTTATTAAGGGAGTTTTCTTTACCCTAATTTTTTTTAATTTTCTATTTTTTTAGTTGTGCCTCTATCAACTTGATTTCAACTAGTGGGGACACTATTTGATATTTTTTTATCTTTGAGCTCTTAGGATTACACTTAGATTTCTAAACATTATCATTTTAATTGGAGATATTTTTCACTAAACATTTGTTTTAATCTAAAAATTTTATTATGGACATACAAATAAAAGTGAAAGTTTTCAGATGGAACTTTTTTGGAAATTAATTTATTATTCTTTTTAGGGAGACCAGAATGATTTTTGAGTTGAATTTTTTATCTTTGATTATAAATATTTGACATTATTATTGGTTAACTTATTACTTTGTGACTATTTCATGGGTGATTTTCCTTTTTATTCCCATACCCTCGGGGTCTATAGACCTATTATGTCCCATTCTTTTTAGCATATTTATTGAGAGATACTTGGGACATATAAACCTACTAGAACTTTAATTGGTATCTTATCAAAGTGATGACTATACAAATTCACTTTTAAAATGATTGAGGCATTTCAATTGATAAGTTATTTATCCTGAGAATCACATGTACATTGATCATACTTATCCCATATAAACCTTGAGTAACCTTGTTAGTATTGAGTCATGTTAAAAGATAATTTTATCCCTTCCTACCCTACTCTGTATTTTTTCATGAAATTAAATTAACTAAGTGTGGGGGTGAAATAATTTGTTTTTGAAAGGGATAATTTCAACTAAGGAGATGTGAGAAGGTGTTTCATTGGATTTGTGTACATGGATCATGATTACTATTATTTTAATTTATTTTTCTCCCTTTTAAAAAAATTGTTTTGTGCCTTAGGAGGTTCAAAAATCATCATTTCTTGGCCAATGATCTTGATCATTCTGATTTGTGTGATGGACATGAGTCTTGTTCCAAAAACAACTTTCAAAAGAGAGAGATAGAGAGAGATAGAGAGAAAATAAAACAATAGGGGGTCACTAATTATTATTAATTTTTATATTCATAATCCACTTTGAGTTTTGGTAGTGGATATTGATGTTCATTTTGGGAGTATATTTTCATTACACATTACTTTTGATTATAATTAATTATTCTTGAGAGTTTAAAATCTTATTTTTACCTTGATTTGACTATAAATCATTACCTAACTACCCTTCAGCCTCATAGACATTTGATACAGACTGTTAAACCCAAATTATTAATTGTGGTTTTATTTATTTATGAAGATGACATTTTAGAAATAATGAAAGCATATGGATAGGATCATGTATTCGAGGTAAGAGAATAACTCCATTATAAAATTTTACCTTGAGTGAGGAGAAGAAAAATTCATGTTGAGGTAGATAAAAAAATAGGAATGGTTAGTTATGGAAATTTTGATAGGTAATTATTGAAAGTAGGATGGATTATAATGAAAAACATAACAATAAATCATGACTAGTGGCCCGGTAAGGATGAGTCTTTGATTCTTGATTCATTTCAGCTAATACTTGGTTTTATTTTCATGTTTTTCTCTGATCTTCTATTATTGAGATTTATGGGTCCTTTAAAATCATCTTTGAGATTATTTTTTCTTGAGGACATGTAGTTATTTAATTATGGGGGGTGGGATTTAATATTTCTTAATTGAATATACATTTTGAACCTAATTTTAATGACTTTCATATTTTTTTTATCATAAAATGCCTTGATTTTTTTTTGAGATTTATATATTTTTTGGAAGATAAAGAGTTTTAAGGATCTTCTAATGAAATTATGAAATTGTAGATGGTTCATGTCATGAATTCATAATCTATCTCATGAAAAGTGGAAACGGAAGTAGATAGAACTTCTTGGGAATCATTCAAGCCTTGAGGTACATTTCAAATCATGAACCTCCAATGTAAAACATGATTCATGATGTGAACTGGAATTAAAACTATGAAGGTTTCCATCAAATTCAACCAATAAATCCATTGAATCCCTAATGATTTCTCTCCTACTTTTCAACCCATGAATCAAGGAATATATGGACCCTCTAAGACTGTAATTTTGTATTTACACCATAAATTACAGTTCACATTGTGAAATTTCTTGAAAAAATCTATTTAGAAGGATCTTAATACCATTCATTTCTTGAATGGAGTTGGTATATTTATATTATTATTTGCAAACAAATATGGGATAGGGTATTATTTTACCCAGTTTCATTTTTTCTTATTTCCTATTATTTATTCAAATGTTTTAACTTTTCTACTTACCTTCATGCCTCTGGATTGGTTTTATTTCAATTAAAATTTTCATTGATGTATGTTTCTCTTCATTTCAAGTAAGTTGTTCTAATATACCTTACCTTAAATTAAAATTATTCTTACCATTAATTCTTACATTGATTTATTTTCTTAATGCATGATGGAATCCCTTTCCACTATGCACGATTAGATTTCTAGGGGTAAGGAATCGAGGCTAAGAGGATGTGGAGCTAATAAATCATTAATCTAAACATTGGAATTATAATTGGTTAGGAATTAGTTTTAAAATAAATAAAATCACAACCATATATATAAACTTGATATAGGGAATTTCATAGGAGGATCCCCAATCTATTAGAGATATTTAAGTTATGAAAATATAGATTTAATTTGTCTTTTTATTTAAGAGTTGTGATCAATGCACCTAGACTAATTCCTATACCAAGGAATAGTTAAATATTTAGATAAAATCAATTAATTTGAACTAAAAAATTGATAATATTAGGGAAAATTTGTGTCTAGTACCTTTGGATCAACCAATGATTATATGAATGGAATCTTATAAAAAATTACCCTGAAATTAATTATGAATCCCCAATTAGTCAATTTTAGTTTAGTTAAATCACTTTGTTTATTCTACTTTACTCAAATAATTATAAAGAATCAACTCAGGTATCTAATTCTGAAGTCTCACCACTCATTTTTTCTCCCTATGGGATAGACCCTATGATTCCTTTATTCTATGAATATGAATTGTAGTGATAGAATATACAAAGTATAAATTTTTAAATTGGTCACCAACATGGACAATTAATGACACCGCATGGGCATTTCAAGCACAGTGTTGTGAGAGAGATCATGATTACACCAAGAGGGGCGACAACAGTAGGTTCAACGGTGATGGGTGTAGCAACAATGGGAGTTGAAGCAGTGGGTGTGGTAGTGGTGGGAGTGGAAATGGAAAGAGGTGAAGTGACGATGAGACATGGTAGGGTGATGATGGTAATAGAATCAGGGGAAGATATTTGTGAGAGTGGGTGTGGAAGACAATGGGAGTGTATATCAGGATTTTCAAAAAAAATACAAGGAATTTTTTGTCTAATTTTTTTCCCTCTCAATCAGTTCTCTTTGAATGGTTTTTGGGAGGAATCATATTTACCTCATTTAAAAGAATCAATACATCCATTCCAATGTACCAAATCATCACTTTTTAAATTTTTATTTCACTTTACATTTCCCTTCCTCTTTTTTTAGTATACCAAACAAGTCCTATGTGTGGTTGTAGGTTTGAATCTCTCCTCATGCATAGAAGATACATAAAATTCCCATGAATGGGAGTTTTCTACATATATGTGTCTAACTCATTACAATTTAAATTAGGTTAAAACTAAATAAATATTTAAGTTGAAACATTTTATGTAAAGCCCCATCCCAAAACACCTATCTAATACAGAGTTCCACATGGCCTCAAATGAAACACCCCATATGCTAGATGTAAAGACCCTGATCCCAATTTCCCAGATCCGATGCCTTATTTTATTGCATTGGTATAATAAACAAGGAAGTTTCATCCCTAAGGACCCAATAGTTTAGTAGTTTTGGGAAAATAGATATATACATATGTTTTAAATTACAACTTGAAATGAAAAACAATATATAAACTCCAATGAAAACATCCATAACTCCTAGATTATCCCAGCAAGTAATTCATAATATACATCTTCCTATCCTGGGGAAAAATAAAATATAATAATGGGGTGATATTAGATACTCAGTAAGGTTAATTAATATAACAAAAGATAATATAAACAATAATTCATGGTGAATGAATGTAAACAGATGTTGTTAGAACATAAACTTGAGCATAATATGGCAAGAGTAAAATCTGAATAAACAATTCCATAAAAATAGTCACAGGAAAATGAAGCCTAACCATGGATATTATACTAGTCAATTTTTTCACATGGATAATCAATTACTAATATCATAATTTGGGAATGCATAATATAAGACATCTAAAACATACTGTTGAGGCCTTGACCAAGACATATAAAAATAAATGCTTAAGGACTCAGTCAAAACCATATCTGAAAATAGGAAAGGCCTTGGCCAAGTACATATCTGTTTTGTCTCATGAGACTTACCGATGCATCAAGGGGATATAGCAGGACCCACCTATTACATAATAAGTCTAATTAATCTTTCATATTAATGGGGATAAACATAAAAAAAATATACATATGAAATGTAAATAAACTTCCTTGATCTGTAAACATAGTCACTAACCATTCTGAGTAGTATGATAAATGGTATCAAGAAAGCATATCCATAGTCAAACTGATCCTAGAACATTTAATAAAATATGATAGATGATAATCATGATATATAAATATCAATAAATCATAACATTCAACAGAGGTGTTAAAATAGATGAAAATACTTAAATGAAATTATTGGAGAATTCTTGATAGAAATACCCCATTTATTTTGCAAAGAATAGTTCTTTTAAAAAATCATTTGAATTTTTCATAATTATTTATATAAAACCAGAAATGAAAAAATATAGTATCTAATTAAAAAAATAGTGATTTTTGAAAAATAATTGTGTCTTAAAACAGATTATGTATGGTACTTAAAAATAGGTAAGAAATCGAGAAGTTCCCTTTAATCGATCTTGCATATCAAGAAAAATTGAGAACGGATCCTTGTAAAACATTTATTTCCCCATCAAATAAAGATGAAATGATATGGATATATTATTTTGGAACATATAAACAAAATTTTGAATAATTACATGAAAATAATGAAGAATTATATTATTTTATATAGGGAGAAATCATAACCTGAATGAAAATGATGGTTTGGGAAGAAACCCTTACCTTATGTCCAAATGCGTTCTACGCTTGACTTTAATGTACTTGATAATAAAATTAAATAAATTGATTAATTAATTAAAAAAAATTTATACATGTATTTGATTCATTATAGTTTTATTAAGTTAATTTATGGCCTTATTGATTAGTTAGAGAGTTTAATTTCATCGTTCAAGAGCATTCATTTTCTTGGTTTTCCTAATTGGTTCACTTGTTTATAATTAATGAAGTTCATGTAAAATGGGTATAATTATCTAGAATTGGAATTATATTCTATTAATGAAAATAAATAATTTTAATTGGTTTTATATATTGTTTTGTTCCCATATATAAGTATGAATCATTAGATAACATGTTAATGATAATCGTTTAGATTAATTTTAGTAATTTTATATCACAAAGAACATATTTTGTTTTATCATTTAGTATTATGTAAATATGTTACTTTCAAAACCTCAAAAGGGTTTTAATATAAATTTAATAATATGTTTAATCCATTAAAATGGTTTTATGAATATCCTTTAATACGTTTAAGGAAAATGAAAACTTTTCATCCTTGAAGGTGATAAAACAACACATCATGGATGATGTTTTCATTTTTCAAAAAAAAGGGAGAGTAGAAGGGGATTGATGATGAATTATTACATTAGAATAATAAAATTCCATTATATTTAAGTTACTTGAGTTATCCTGTTATTTTAATTAGGGGAGGTGAGGAGATAATAAGAAAATAAAAGAACTTGAAAATAAATCAAAATAAAAAGAAAGAGGTTTTTACCCCTTGATTTTCTCCTCCTTGAGAACCTCCTTATGGAAAAGGTTTTGGTATTTTGATGACACTAAGAGATCTTGGTCAGAAATTAGAAAAGTCTCAAATCTTTTATGGTGTGAGGAGAAGGGGTGGTGAGGGGTGGTATTTATAGTGGAGGAGAGGGGTGTTTTTTTGAATATTTTATTCATTTGTTTGTTATTTCGGATCAATACTATGAATAGTTTGAGAATTATCACGAAATATATTTAAATAATTAATTTTAATTAGAGTTTATGGTTTTTACATTAGCGAATAATCAAGTAACAGTGTATTTAAATTATAATGTATTTATACCGTAAATTACTATATTTTACTATTCACCAAAAATTCAAGTATTTTAGAACAATCCCAATAAATTAAACATAACCATTTTTCAATGTTCAGAATTAAAAAATGGACTCTGTTTTATGGGAATAATTTTGTAAATATGATAAATGTAATTTTTAATTAAAATCCTCATTTATTCAAAAAATACCAATTTAAATACTATAACTGATTTTATGATCCTCTAATGGCCCGAAGGCCTTCATTTTTTTATTGATTTTGATAATCCACCTTTAAACGGGTGAGGTGGAACCCTTATAAGGCCCGTAGGTGTAAGTATTACATGAATCATAGGACATAGAGGAATTCACTTTCCGTAGGCTTCAAACATTACATAAAACCCAGACTAACTACTTGGAATTGCTCCTCCCCAACATCTTCATCGTGAAATCAGTTCTCCACCTTTGCATGGTTGTTTGGCTAAGCTTTCCCGTGCATGCACAGGCTTATCCCAATGGTAGGTTCCATACACCCTCATTCTTACAATCTGTTTAGCTTCTGCACTGGTGAAAGCTCCTTACTCATCCTCTTTCTGACGCTTGTTCCTTGTAGGTTGTTTGGTTTGCATCTGCACTAAAGGTGGCCCGAAGGCCTTGAGGTGGCCCGAAGGCCTGAAAGAACTCGAGGAACAAATTGGTGGCCCAAATCCCCAAACAGAGGAATATTCTAGGCTGCTATAGTGCCAAACAGTGCCTACTATAGTTCCCGATACAGTGCCTGCTACAGTTCCTGCTACAGTACTGCACAGTTTCTGCTACAGTACTGGACAGTTCCTGCTACAGTACTGCACAATCCCTCCTACAGTACTGCACAGTCCCTGCTACAGTACTGCTACATTACCCAGAAATTATCCTCCGCCTACTACAATGCCAAACAGTGCCTGCTACAGTGCCAAACAGTACCTGCTATAGTTCCCACTATAGTTCCCGCTACAGTACCTGCTACAGTACTACATAGTCCCTGCTACAGTACTCCTACACTTTCAAAAATTAACTAAGGTATCATAAAATTATCCTATAATCATAAGAAAAAAAACTAAAATATGAATCTATTTTATGAAAATTAAATTCCTTTTAAATCATTATATTTATTATAAAATTTAAAATAAACATTTATGTTTATAAAAAATATCAACATTTAATTAATAATTTCTAAAATATTTATTTACTTGTACTATGATATAATTATATCATATTACCATTTATAAGATTCCTAAGTTTTATTTATAATTTCATAAGTTAGGTTATTTTTATAATGTCCACATTACTTTTCCTAACAGTCACATTATTATCCCTACGGTCACATTACTATTCATCAAAAATGAAACTTTTCGGAAAAATAAAAAAAATTAACCAAAGTAAATTTTGATATTACACTTTAAAAATAATGTTTATTAAGTAAAATATAATTTATAAAATTATCAAAATTTATTTTTAAAACAAGTTTTCCATTAAAATATAGTAAAACAATGTTTAGAAAAATATAGCCTTTTATGTGTACAATTGGATTTATTCTTATATTATGTCTCTAAATTTTTTTTGGACGAAAGTAAATATATTTTATGAGATATATAATATATAAATTTCATTATTATCTTTCACTAATTAGTGATTAAATTAATTTATTAATATAAAATGTCATTTTGGGTATAAAAATGGTTTTTATAAAAATACAACCTTTGTATTCAATTGTTTTTCATTTCTAATTAATTTGTAACCAATGAATTAATTTTGTAAACATTTATATTCAATATTTTCATAATTTAATTAATCTAATTCATTTCCACCCTTCCAAAAATCTAGGATATAACTATATTAATTAAATAATAATATTTAAATAATTTGTTATACCAATAGTATAGTGACTCAGGTTTTGGCCCTATCAGACTTTGTAATATTCCCATGAATATTTCTAGAGCTAGGCGCGAAGACGACGTGCGATTCCGAGGCCCGGTGTGCCCGGAATAAATTTTATAAAAATATTAAGTATTTTTATAATATGAACGAGGTGAGAATGAGTTATCTCTTAAACGGTAGCTCATAACAGAAATATAAGGGTACGGTTGCGTCCGGAGCATTCCATTTACCCTAGGCAGGGTGTAAACTTTGCGGGCACGGCCCTGCTGTGGAAAAAGCACCAGGGGGTATTTTCGTAAATAAATTGAAAAGTTTATTTATGAGCATCAACTCGAATAAATTTTGAACGGAGTCTTGGATCATAAATCTGAGCCCGCCGTTGTATTCAGAATGGCACATTTACCCTAGGGGTGACCTAATTTCCTCCGCACGGGGAGGTCTGGTCAGGGGTGTTAAATTAAATGAATTAATTTAAAATAAAAAAAGAGAGAAAAACCCCTCACCCCTAACCTCCCTCCTCCCGCATTCCAGAATGATGAAACCCCTCCCCCTACCTCTGTTCTTTTCCAAATTGAGCCACAAACGTCTGTTTTTCATGTCGATCATCAGCAGATCGAGCTTCAAGGCGTCGTAGACGTCGTTCTGCACCCGAAGCTTCGGCGATCCGCCAACAGGTAGGCGTTTTGAGTTTTAAAATCTCAGATCCTGATTTTTTTGGTTTTTCTCCATTTAGATCCTGAAAGTGAGTAGATCTGATCTCGGGGGGTGTGCAGACGCCTTCAGAAGCGCATTTGGACCCCCGGGGTACCCCCGGCGGACCTCGGAAGGTCCGCTGGCACAGCGGCGGGCCGCAAGAGTTAACCGGGACCGCCGCACCACGGCAGTCTGGCGTTCAATCACCGGTGACACCCGTGGCGGGTAGGGGATCGGCCATGCATGGTGCGCCACGGCGGTGGCTTTCGGGTCAGCCGGTGCGGGCCGGCCGGACTGGCCGGTTCAGGCCGGTCCAGCCCTCTTCTTGTACACGGGGGTTTTAAAACCCCCATAATTTGCTCCCTGGAGGTCAGAATCGCATTCTGTCTATGGAGATGTGACCATGGTGATTAGGTGAACCCTTTAAGGTGGTTTTGGGAGTTTAAAGTTCTGGGATCATGGCCCGAGAGCTTGAAACGTCGAATAAAATAATAATATTTTATTATTATTCGACTTCGGGCCGTTGTATCTTCTACTCGGAGCGTCTGATTGACATGCCGTCAGTGGAATTGAGAGCCTGATGGTATGGTGGAATTTTATATATGGTTATCAAGTGTTGAATCCAAGAATATAGTGTGGGCCCAATGAGGCCCAGTTTTGGTGTTTACGGAAAAATGCAATGTTTCCACCGGGTTTCTGTTTTGGACAATCGAGTAGTCGATTCTGTGTGTTTTTCCGAGGGGATCGCAGTGGTGTGATATTCTTGATGAGTTAAAAGATCATGGTGTGGTACCCACATGGGCTAGTTATGGTGATTAGTACTTTTTTCACCGGTTGTCTGTTTCAGGCGAGTGAATAGCCCATCCTGCGTGTTTTCCCACGTGGATCACATTGGTGGCCTCGGTATCGGACTGGGAGGTGCGCAATGTGGCGTTGTTGTGGGTCACTCGGGTTAGCGAAATTTGGACCAGTAGTGGTTGAGGGTACTCCCTTGGTTCGTTCCTATGAGGGTACGTGTGGCATCATAACCGAGGTATGGGTTTGTGATCCCCTCGATAGGATGTTTTATTTATTAGAGTTGTGGCATCCCTCTGGTGGGCCCAGAGTGGGATCCTCTAGCATCGTTTCCCTGAATCAGGTTTTTGGTATCATTGTGACCGCATCTCCATGGGCGGCAATCCCATATCTAGCAAGATAACCTCGTAGGGTTTGTGTCATCATCGAGAATATGATCCCCTACGCAGTGGGCCATGCTTAGTAGGGTTATGGAATCATCGGGTATACAATCCCCTACTCGGCATGTGGTTTTTAGTAGGGTTGTGGCATCGTTGAGTATATGATCCCCTACTCAGCACGCGGTTTCGGTAGGGTTGCGGCATCGTCAGTTAGATCCCCTACAACACAAGATATAGTAGACAGGGTTTCGGTATCGTCATGATCTTCATGACATGGGCGACGATCCTCTATCTGAGAGGTGTTTTTGTGGAACGCCAGATCGGGTTGTGGTATTCCACAGCGGATCCTGGGAGTGATCTCCTATTTTTCAAATCTTCAAATATCTGTGTGGGTTTTTCTATCCCCTAGTGGACCCTAGGAGTGATCCCCTATTTGAGGAGTTTGTTGTTCTTGCTGTTTCATCGTGGTTTTCTTAGTGACGATATCCGACGAGCGTGATCTCTCGGGTGGGCATCTGAGATGTCTGTGTGGGACCCGATGGAGTGTATCTCTTGGGCAGGTGTCATCTGGGATGATAGTGATTGTGGAGTGTGTTCTCATGGTTTTTAACCATTTCTAGTGATGAGGTCGGTACCTCATGTGGATTGGTGCGAAAAATGAGTATATCTGGATGTTCAAGGTATATGTACGGGCGTATATCTATGCGGATGTTCATGGTATATGTATGGGCATATACCTGAGAGGATGTTAATGATATATGTATGGGCGTATACCTGTGCTGATGTTCAAGGTGTATGTATGGGCATACACCTGAATCAAGCTGTCTAGTTGCGTTTAGCTGAGGATGGTCTCGAGATGGAGTTTCTCTCTCATTTGGGTTCCCTCTGGCTGGGTTGAGCCGACTGTTGCCTTTCAGTTTCTCTCTTTTGTTTTGGGTATTTGGGGTTCCTACTGAGTATTTTTTATTCTCACCCCTGCATAGGATTTTCCCGCACATGATTGTATCTTGTGCAGACCACAAGCCTATCGAAGAAGTCCCAGGGGGACCCGGAGCAGGCAGAGCTTAGTGAGCGAGACTGATCGGGGTGTTTACCGGAGCTGTGCCGAGGAGCTTACCAGCGGGTGCATTTGGCAGCGTTTCCCTCCTTCTGAGAAGGTTGGACGCTTTTGTAGTTTTCTTTTGGCAGGCCCTGTTTTGCCCTTTTGTACTTTTGTTGTACTCTAGTTGTGGGTTAGATGTATGCATTCATTTCTTTCCAATTTTTTTATATATCTATGCACTGTTGCATGGAGGTGTATGTGGGTGCGTGTGTACATGAACCTTAGTCTAATTCCTCCAATGTGTGTGATAGCCTACTCGGCACTAGTCGCCATCCTCTGGCCTATTGTAGGTGGGCTTGGGGAGTCACGGCTCGAGCCCTATTGGGTCGGTTGTGACAGAGTGGTATCAGAGGAGGTTCCACCTTTGGGATCTCAGAGTGTAGCTGGTCTAGATGTGAGTTTGGTTTGGGTTACATAGTGGAAGTGTTAGGAAGTTTCAAGTTCAGCTTTCAGGCCAGGGACTCCAGTGTTGGTGTGGTGGCCGACGTATCCATTTACCCGGACTCTGACAACCTACTTTTCGACTCGGGATGTTCGTACACTAGTCATAGGGGAAAAATAATGGTACATGCCTCATATAAGACTGGGTTTTGGGTTTCCCTTATTCTTCTTGAGTCATCTCCCCAGATATACTCTTTGACTATGGTGTGTCTTGATTGTATTTCAAGATGCCTCCACGATGACAACCAGCGAGGGTTCCACAGCGGGATTGTGGTGACGATCTGCCCCGTGTAGAGGTTGTAGACCAGGGTGTAGGTTCTGAGGTGGGACCTTCAAGTGGTCCGCCCATGGAGCCACCACCTATTGAGCAGGTGGTTGTGCCGGTAGTGCAGGATGAGGTTGCATGCAGGCTGATTGAACTACACGAGTTCCAGAGGCAGCGACCTCTAAGGTTCCAGGGTGATCCAGACCCTCAGGCAGCTGGTGACTAGCTTGAGGCTGTCACCCAAGTTTTTCACCTGGTGAGCACACCACCTGATCAGATGGTGGTCCTAGCGGCAAGCCTTCTACATGGTCTGGTCGGGCGATGGTGGAGCCTAGTGACGCAGTCCCATGATGAGTAGATGCTCACGTGAGTGGATTTTGAGCATCTCTTCAGGGAAGAGTTCTATCCGGTGACGCTGAGGTCAGTGTGGATTCAGACGCTTCTACAGCTTCGGCAGGAGGGAATGACTGTATCGGAGTACTTTGCATGTTTTACAGACCTGTTGCGCTACTCCCTGGATATGGGTAGAGAACCATTCATTAGGGCTCAGACCTTTGAGCAGGGCCTACATAGAGACATCTAGGAAGGTGTGGTTTTTTTGTGTCTTCCCACCTATGTTGGAGTGCTCGAGCGAGCCTTGGTGGTGGAGAGATTTCTGGCTAAGCAGATTTAGCCCGTCAGTGTTGGGCATGTGGCAGATGGGATGTCGGAAGCTGGTAGCCAGTGGCAGACGCAGGGGTCTTGGCATGGCCAATGTTTTAGGAAGTGACACCAGGATGGAGGATCTGAGGCTCAGGGCCCACATGCAAGTTTTGGTCAGCCACACGAGAGGCGGTGTTACACTTGCAACGGTCGGGGACATCTCACTAGATATTGTCCGACCCATCGTGCTTCTGAGAGGGATTCGGTTGACAGACCACCTTGGCAGAGGCAGTGTCTTGAGTATGGCGGTCCGCAGGGCGGCGGACGAGGCGACGAAGCGGGTGCAGCAGTGGGAGGTGGTAGGCAGTATCCGGTGCCACCACCACCATCCCCAGGTGGTCCACACCGAGATCAGGGAGCTGGAGGGTGAGGGAGAGGATAGCTGCATGCCCTAGAGGCTGTTGACCTAGAGGCTCCACGGATGGATAGAGGTACGCCTTGTGTCCTTTCTAGTTTCTGCAGTAGTTTGATAGACACTGCTTAGCGGTACTCTTCCCTTTTAATTGCTTGCTCGAGTTTTATTCAGGGCATTGGTAAGACCTTGTGTGGGTATTGTTTGGCATGATTTGAATGCGTGAGGAAGCGGGATCCTTTCCCCACCGAGATGTGTTTTTTTGTGATGCGATTAAAACCATGCGAGCGAGTCAGTGCTGCCCAAAGCGGATAGTGTTGAGGTGTGGTTGATGAGTTTCTCTAACTTATGCATTCCGTCAGGGGTGTGTGTTGGAGAGCTTACTGGAGTGGGAGATCCATTTGAGAGTCCAGTTTCTTTCCATGTGCTTTTGGCTTTTTGGGGGGTGAAAATATCTAAGGTGGGGAGGATGTAGCGACTCGGGTTTTGGCCCTGTCAGACTTTGGAATATTCCTACAAATATTTCCAAAGCTACGTGAGAAGACGACATGCGATTCCAAGGCCCGGTGTGCCTGGGATAAATTTTATAAAAATATTAAGTATTTTTAAACTATGTGTGAGGAGAGAATGAGTTATCTCCTAAATGGTAGCTTAGAATGGGAATATGATGGTACAGTTGCGTCCGGAGCGTGCCGTTTACCCTAGGCGGGGTGTAAACTTTGCGGACGTGGCCCTACTGTGGAAAAAGCCACCAGGGGAATTTTCGTAAATAAATTGAAAAGTTTATTTATGAGTTTCGGATCGAATAACTTCTGAGAAGAGTCTCAGATCAAAAATCTGATCCCACTGTTGCGTTCAGAATAACATATTTACCCTTGGGGCGACCTAATTTCCTCCGCGCCGGGAGGTCTGGTCGAGGGTGTTAAATTAAATGAATTAATTTAAATTAAAAAAAAGACAGAAAAACCCCTCACCCCTAACCTTTCACCTTCCTCCTCCCTCACGCTGGAATGACAAAACCCCTCCCCCTACCTCCATTCTTCTCCAAATCGAGCAGCAAATGTCCATTTTTTGCACCGATCATTAGCAGATCGAGCTTCAATGCGTCTCAGGCGTCGTTCTGCATCTGAAGCTTCGACGATCCGCCAACAGGTAGGCATTTTGAGTTTTAAAATCCCGGATTTTGATTTGTTTGGTTTTTATCCATTTTGAGCCTGAAGGTGAGTAGATTCGGTCTCGGGGGGCGCGCAGATGCCTTCAGAAGCGCATTTGGACCCCTGGGGTGCCTTCGGAGGACCTCAGAAGGTCCGCCGGCGGGTAGCGGGAGTTAACCGGGACCTCCACACCACCGAAGTCTAGATTTGAATCACCATAGAACCCCATGGGGGGGGGGGGGGTTCGGATGTACGTGCGGTCCGCCGGCCAGAGCGGCCGGCGGTGGTGGTTGGGTCTACCGATGCGGGCCGGCCGAGGCCCTCTTCTTGTACACAGGGGTTTTAAAACCCACGTAATTTGCTCCCTGGAAGTCAGAATCACGTGCCGTCTATGGTGACGTGACCCAGGAGATAATGAGAACCCTTTTAGGTAGTTTTGGGAGTTTAAAGTTTTGGGATCGTGGCCCAGGAACTTGAAACGTAGAATAAAATAATAATATTTTACTATTATTCGACTTCAGGTCGTTGTATCTTTTACCCAAAGCGTCCGATTTGATGTGCCGTCAGTGGAGTGGAGACCCTGATGGTATGATAGACTTTTCTAGATAGTTTTAGAGTGTTGGGGCTGATAATAAGGTGTGGGACCCACGAGGCCGGGTTTTGGCATTTATGGAAAAACGCAACGTCTCTGCCGGGTGTCTTTTTTGGACGATCGAGTAGTTGATTCCATGTGTTTTTTCGAGGGATTGTGGTGTGGGATCCACATGGGCTAGTTATGGCGAATAGTGCATTTTTTCACCGGTTTTCTGTTTCGGGCGAGTGAATAGCCTCTCCTGTGTGTTTTTCCATGTAAATCGCATTGGTGGCCTCGATATCGGCCTAGGAGGTGTGCAGTGTGGCGTTGTTGCAGGTCACTCAGGTTAGTGATGTTTGGATTAGTAGTGGTTTAGGGTACTCCCTTGGTTCATTCCTATGAGGGTACGTGTGGCATCATAACTGAGGTATGGGTTTGTGATACCCTCAATTGTATGTTTTATATGTTAGAGTTGTGGCATCCCTCTGGTGGGCCCAGAGCGGGATCCTCTAGCATCGTTTCCCTGAATGGGGTTTTTGGTATCACTGTGACCGCATATCCATGGGCGGAGATCCCCTATCTAGTAGGATAACCCCATAAGGTTTGTGGCATCATCGAGAATATGACCCCCTACGCAGTGGGTTGTTCTTAGTAGGGTTGTGGCATCGTCGGGTATACAATCCCCTACTAAGCATGTGGTTTTTAGTAGGGTTGCAGCATCATTGGGTATATGATCCCCTACTCAGCGCTCGGTTTAGGTAGGGTTGCAACATTGTCAGTTAGATCCCCTATAACGCGAGATATACCAGATAGGGTTTCAGTATCATCATGACCGTCGTGACACGGGCGACGATCCTCTATCTGAGAGATGTGTTTTTGTGGAATGCCAGATCGGGTTGTGGTATTCCCCAGAGGATCCTGGGAGTGATCCCCTATCTGTGAGATCTTCGAATACCGATGTGGGTTTTGGTATCCCCTAGCAGACCCTAGGAGTGATCCCCTATCTGTGGAGTTTGTTGTTCTTGCTGCTTCAGCGTGGTTTTCTCAGTGATGATATCCGATGAGCGTGATCTCTCAGGTGGGCGTCTGAGATGTTTGTGTGGGACCTGATGGAGTGTATCTATCGGACGGGTGTCATTTGGGATGATAGTGATCATGGAGTGTGTTCTATTGGTTTTGAACTGTTGCTAGTGATCAGGCTGGTACCTCATGTGGCTTGGTGAAAAAAACGAGTATATCTGGATATTCAAGGTATATGTACAGGTGTATATCTGTGCGTATGTTCATGGTATATGTATGGGCATATACCTGATTGGACGTTCATGATATATGAATGGTCATATACCTGTGATGATGTTCAAGGTGCTTTTATGGGAATACACCTGAATCAAGTTGTCTAGTTGCGTTTAGCCGAGGATGGTCTTGAGATGGAGTTTCTCTCTTGTTTGGGTTCCCTGTGGCTGGGTTGAGCCGACTGTTTACTTTCAGTTTCTATCTTTTGTTTTGGGTATTTGTGGTGCCTAATGAGTATTTTTTATACTCACCCCTGCATGGGATTTTCCTACACATAATTGTGTCTTGTGCATACCACAGGCCTATCGACGAAGTCCCAGGGGAACCCGGAGCAGACAGAGCTTAGCGAGCGAGACTGACTGGGGTGTTTACCGGAGCTGTGCTGAGGAGCATACCAGTGGGTGAATTTGGAAGTGTTTCCCTCCTTCTGAGTAGGTTGGACACTTTTTTAGTTTTCTTTTGGTGGGCCCTATTTTTCCCTTTTCTACTTTTGTTGTACATTGGTTGTGGGTTAGATGTATGCATGCATTTATTTCCAGTTTTTTTATATATCTCTGCACTATTGCATGGAGGTGTATGTGGGTGCGTGTTTATAAGTACCTTAGGCTAATGCCTCCCATGTGTGTTATAGCCTACTCGGCGCTAGTCGCCAATCCCTGGCCTATTGGAGGCGGGCTTGGGGAGTCACGGCTCGAGCCCTATTGGGTCGGGTCGTGACAGATAAGCTATTAAAGAAGTTAAATTTAAAAAGAGGCATACTATAAAATCTTGGGGTGTTACATTCTCCCCTCCTTAAATAAATTGTATCCTCGTAATTTTAAATGGTACTTAAAAATCATAGATTGATATTTGAAAATTCCTTTTTGGGAAACTTACATCATAAATAGGGTTAATAGAACATCCTCTTAATAAGAGGGAAAGGGAAATTAGAATGTCATCACAAAATTTGGATTTTGAAAAAGATAAAATTAGTGGGAAGTGAAAACATGGGTATGGAAGAGAAATATAGCCATCATGTTATGATGGTGAATTATGGAGGATATTTTCATTAGAAAGTTAACCATCACAAAACCATAAATCTAGTTATTAGTTAAAAGACCATTGATCTCTTATTAAGAAAATTTAATGGATAATGTTTTTGTTTCAAAAATACTTTTCCTATAGTTATGGGATTTCTTTACTATCTAGACAAGAACTTGTGAAATTAAAATTTCTTAATTAGTTTCCATGTCATAGGAATAATCTCATCCTATAGTTGTGATTCGATGTATTTTCAATTTATTCCTTATATGTGGAAATGAATGTTCAATATGAATTCTTTATGACTAAATAATTCTAATCAACTTCTATAGATAAAAAAATCCAAAAAATTATAATTATTTATTCCTCCTATCTTTATACATTAACCAAAACTAAAAATTTTAAGATAATATAATATAATTCTGAAAAAATAATAAACCTTTATATGATGAAAACAACTTTAGTATCCAAAATTTAATAATAATACCCAAAGTTCAACACAGTACATTTAGTAAATAATCATCCTTCCTAAAAATATTTTAGACTGTGATTGAAAGCCAAAAATAAGGATTTGATCACATATTTTTCCAAATAACATCAATAATTCTTAATGTCTCATACCAAAAATCTAATTTCCTAAATCAGTTAATCTCCAAGATATTATAATCATTTACATAAATAACTTGAATCAACATATGTTCACAATAAAATCATATTTGAATCCAAGTGAAAATCCAAACTTTATTCCTCATAAAATTATGTTTACCTTAATCTTATAGGATTCAAAAAATAGGGAACATCTTCTGAAATAACATTAATCAATTAATCACCAAATCACTTTCCAATACCATGGTTATCTATTTGATAAAACAAACATCTCTAAAATGAAAATAACATATACACATTAAGATATTTTAACTATAGAAAATATTCATGCTAACCAAGAATTCACATTTTCTAGTGGTAGGAGTTTCGCCCATGTCTCCCTTCGGTTGTGGGTTCAATCCCTATGGCCTTACCAAACATGATGGGTTGTCACTAGTCCTATAGGTTGTCCTTTTTCTAAAACCATATTAATATAAATTCCAAAAATAAATATGATAGAACTCCTTGAAATAAGGTCAATCACTAAATATCCTTTTAATTAAGGTTTTCAATATAACCCCAATACATAAATACTTCATTCATCTATTTCCACATAGGTTATTCCTTGGTCTAGATTTTATCTTACAGAAGAAGGCATTGACTTAGTTAATAACTAGGTTTCCCATATTTAAGGAAATGAAGTACAAATGGATTCTTATGATGATTTTTATTTTCTTCCAACTTACTCTTCATTTTTCCTTGTAAAATCTTTGCTTTATATCCTTCTTTCCCACATATAAAGTATTTATCTATTCCTTTGAAAAACTTTCATGGGTGTCTCCTTCTACATTTATTTCATTATGGAAATCAAGTCTTCTTTTGTCCATGATATCCACCACTGGATCTCTCTTAAAAACTATATTCTTCTCTTCTTTGGTATGTTTGGGAGTTGGTTATGGTATATGTTGTTAATTATATTTTAGGAAAACTAATTAGGTATGAGCATGATATATTTCACTCCTATCAACATCCTATTTGGTTTCTCATTTCCACCTCCTCATCAATTATGTTCAATATTAACATGAATACCTCAAGTTCCTTCCATTAACTAAAACATTAAATCATAGTGTGAGTAACAATAGTCATAGTGAAAAAAACATATAATCATTTATAGAATATCATGACACCTTATTTTTAATCTAAAACACATTAGGTTTAACCTAGGTTAAATATTCAAATCCTTCATAATGTATTGTAAAGAAAATATGAATTATCCTAAGAATATCCCCTAGGAGTGTCAAACTAGGTGCCTGGTAAGGCATGTTGTCATGTACCAGGTTACCCAGAGTTAGGCTCGGGACACCTTGTCAGAGTTGTTACCCCTAGGTACATCTATTCCAGAACCACATCCACTTGTTGTATCTAGATAGGGATGTATTTCTAGGGAGAACCAAATAATCTATAACTTACCAAAATTCTAGGATGATCTTTTATGATTATCCTTAATATCTATCTTAGTGTTATGTTTCCTAAAATATGATTTCTAAATCTAGTTTCCAAGGTTTCTACTAAACTTCCTTTGATACCAACTGTAAGGACCCCGACCCTAGTTTCTTAGAGTCGATGACTTACTTTATTACATTGGTATAATAAACAAGTAATTCACATCCCGAAGGACCAAATAGTTTAGTAGTTTTGGAAAACTGGATACATATATAATTTTTACATTACAGCTTAAAATGAAAAAAACATATAAACTCCATTGGAAACATCCATAACTCCTAGATTATCCCTACAAGTCATTCATAATATACATCTTCGCATCCTGGGAAAAATAAAATATAAGATAAGGGGTGAGATTAGATGATCAGTATGGGTAAGTAATATAGTGAAATCTAATAAAAATAATAAGGCAGGGTGAATCAATGAAAACACAAGTCATTATAACATAAAATTAAGCATAATATGGAAGGAGTAAAAGCTAAATAAACAATTCCATAAAAATAATCACATGAGAATAAAGGTTAACCATGGATATTATACTAGTAAAATATTAACATGGATAATAAATTAATAATATCATAATGAGGGAATGAATAATGTCATACATCTGAAATATACCATTGAGGCCTCATCCAAGACATATACAAATAAATGGTTAAGGCCTCGGCCAAAACCATAACTAATAATGGGAAAGGCCTCAGCCAAGTCCATATCTATTTTATCTCATGAGACCAACCAACGCATCGAGGGGCTATAGTGGGACCCACCAATCACTTAATAAGTCTAATTCATTCCTAATATGAATGGGGATAAACATAAAAAACATATACATATGAAATGTAAATAACTTTCCCCAATCTATAAACATAGTCACTAACCATTCTGAGTAGTATGGTGAATGGTATCAAGACAGCACATCCACAATCAAACTGATCATAAACCATTTAATAAAATATGGTAGATTATAATAATAAGATATAAATATAAATAAATCATAAAATTTAGTAGAGGTGTTGAAATATATAAAAATACTCTAATAAAATTATCGAGGAATACTTAAGAGAAATTCCCCTTTTACTTTATAAAGAAGAGTCCTTTTAGAAAAATCATTTGTATTTGTCGTAATTGTTTGTATAAAACTATAAATGAAAAAATATAGTTTTTCATGAAAAAATTAGTTATTTTAGAAAAATAATTATGTCTTAATACATATTATGGATGGTACTTGAAAATGGGTAAGAAGTCAAGACATTCCCTTTAATCGGTCTTGTATATCGAGCTAAATTGAGAGGGGATCCTTGTAAAACATATATTTTTCTATAAAATAAAAATCAACTGATATGGATACATTATTTTGGAACATATAAACAGAATTTAGAATAATTATATGAAAATAATGAAGAATTAAATTGGTGTATAGAGGGATAAAGAATAACCTGAATGAAAATGATGGTTCAGGAACAAACCCTTACCTTATGTCTGAATGTGATTTGCACTTGACCTTAATGTCATGGATAATCAAATTAAATACATTAATTAATTAATTAAGAAACTTTTATGCATGTATTTTATTAATTATAGTTTTATTAAGTTCATTTATGGCCTTATTGATGATTTATAGAATTTAATTTCATTGTTCGGAAGCATTCATTTTCTTGGTTTTCATGATCGGTTCTCTTGTTTATAAGTAATAAAGTTCATGTAAAATGATTATAATTATCCAAAATTGGAATTATATATTATTAATGAAAATATAAAAGTTTAATTGGTTTTATATATTTTTTTTACTATATATTAGGATGAATCATTAGATAAAATGTTAATGATAATCGTTTAGATTAATTTTAGCGATTTTAGATCACAATGAACTCGTTGTGTTTTTTCATTTATTATTATGTAAAAATGTTACTTATAGAATATAAAAAGGGGTTTAATATGAATTTAATAATATTTTTCACCCATTAAAATGGTTTTATGAACATCCTTAAATATGGTTAAGGAAATGAAAACTTTTTTTCCTTGAAGGTGATAAAACAACACCTCACAGACGACGTTTCCATTTTTAGAATAAAAGAGAGAGGAGAAGAGGATTACTGATGGATTATTCCATTAGAATAATAAAATTCTAGTATATGTAATTTATTTTATTTATAATTATATTTGGATGAGGTTATATAAGGATAGAATAAGAAAATAAAATAACTTGAAAAGAAATTAAAAGAAAAAGAAAGAGGTTTTTACCGATTGATTTTCTCCTCCATTAGAACCTCCTTAGGGAAAAGGTTTTGGTATTTCGATGAGACCAAAAGATTCTATATGTGAGGGAGGGGCTTGGAAAGAGTATTGGGTAGAAATTAGATAATTCTAAAATCCTTTAAGGTGTGAGGAGAAGAGGGTGAGGGGTGGTATTTATAGTGGAGGATATGGTGTTTTTTGAATATGTTATTCATTTGTTTATTATTTTGGATCAAGACTATGAATAGTTTGATAATTATAATTAAATATATTAAAATAATGAATTATATTTCTATATTATGTTTCTTACATCATTTATAACTCAATTAATAGTTTATTTAACTTAGAATGTATTTATACCGTAAATTACTGTATTTTACTATTCAGTAAAAATTCAAGTATTTTAGAAAAATCCCAAAAAATTACCATAACCATTTTTTGATGTTTAGAATTAAAAAATGGAATCAATTTTTTGAGAATAATTTTATAAATATGAGAAATGTAATGTTTAATTAAAATCATCATTTATTCAAAAAATACCAATTTTAATATTATAATCGATTTTATGACACTTTCAAAAATTAACTAAGGTCTCATAAAATTATCCTATAATAATAAGACAAAAAAATATTAAAATATGAATCTATTTTATAAAAATAATTTTTATTTTAAATCATTATGTTGATTATAAAATTTAAAATAATCATTTATGTTTATTAAAAATATCAACACTTAATTAATAATTTCTAAAACATTTATTTACTTGTAATATGATATAATTATATAATATTAAAATTTATAAGATGCCTAAATTTTATTTATACTTTCATAGTTTTTTTTTATTTTTACAATCTCCACATTACTGTTCCTAACAGACACATTATTATTCCTACAGTCACATTACTATTCATCAAAAATGAAACTTTTCAAAAAAATCCCAAAAATTTAACCAAAGTAAAATTTGATATTATGATTTCAAAAATAATATTTATTTAGTCAAATATAATTTATAAAAGTGTAAAAATTTATATTTAAAACAATTTATCCATTAAAATATGGTAAAATCGTGTTTAGAAAAATATAGCCTTTTATGTAAAAAAATTGAATTTATTCTTAACTTATGCCTCGAAAAATGTTTTGGACGAATGTAAAAAAATTTGATTTAATATATAATATATAAATTTCATTATTATATTTCACTAATTATTTATTAATTTAATTTATTAATATAAATTGTCATCGTGGCCATAAAAATGATTTTTATAAAAATACATCCTTTGTGTTCAATTGGTTTTCATTTCTAATTAATTGGTAACTAATGATTTAATTTTTTAAACATGTGTATTATAAATTTTCATAATTTAATTAATCTCATTCATTCCCAACATCTAGGATATAACAATTTTAATTAAATAATAATATTTAAGTCATTTGTTAAGCTGGTAAGCTATTGAAGAAGTTAAATTTAAAAAGAGGCATACTGTAAAATCTTAGGGTGTTACACTAGAGGCTTCCGACTAATGATGATAAACTAATCCATAAAATAGGGGTATGACTCCCTCAAAAAATCATATATTAAGAGTGTACAATATCAAATAAACACAATTTTGTGATAAATTTCATTTGGAAACATGCAACCATTGATGTGACCTTAAAAACACATGCTTCGCCACATCATTTTAACTAATTTTTAATGGTTTAATTGGTTATTTATAGTACTTTTTACTATATATTTACACTTTTGTATTTTTATAAATACATTTATCAATTTAATCAATTTTCTAATTAATCGTGTATTTTAAGCTTTAAAGTAATTAATTTATTTCTTACTTAAATTTTATAGTCTAATGATTTTTTATTTATCTTGGTAGTTTCTGTCTGCAAATTTTAATAATCTAACATTAGTTAATTAATTAATTCTACTTTTTCACTTAGATAATGAAGTTTTAATTTAGCATTTCATGTATTAAATATTAATTAATTTAATTTAATAGTATCTAAATATTTGATGTCATTTAACAATTCATCATTTATTAATTTAGTTTTATAATTCTTCTAATCTTGTTTAATTTTATCAACTTAATTAATTTTCATAAATTGATTAATAAAATAATAGTTATCTGATCTCTTTAATTAATTTAATTTGAAGCAGTAGTCTATTATAAATAATTAAACTTTGTTTTATAATTGTTTTAATTTTATAAATTAGTTGTTTCTGAATTAAATTTTTAGTATAGTTCCAATTTTAGTTAAGTCTAAATGGTTTTACTATTTTATTATAGTTTGTGACTTAGTTAAATTTTCAATTGTTTTAATTAAGTTTTAGTTTTATTATTATATTGTTAATATTTAATTTAATTTTTAATTTATTTACTCTGTTTATTTTTCAAGTTAATGGTTTCACCCCTATCACGGTGCCATCGTGCACTGTGACCATCTCACGGTGACACCATTTTACTCCTTACACCGTGTTCCCTTTACGGTGTCTCTCTTCTTGCCACAGTTCCATTTCACAGTGGCACCGCAACCTCACACACTGTAACTCCACATTTTTACTGTCTCGTCATATCATCATGCACCAGTTTCATCACTATCCCACCGTGGCTCTCCTCACTGTCTCACTGTATCTCTTGTACCACCGTGACTTTCCTCACACCGCAAGCACCAACCACAGTTTCCTCTTGCACCATTTCCCTCTTCCCTTTAACTATTTCACGCTCCTCTTCGTTTTCACTGTAACTCACTCCTCTGCCTCAACAGAATTATTCCTAGGAAAAATTGAAAACCCATTTTACCTCTTTATTTCATTCACAATCTCAACTATTCTTCTTCTTACCCCAACATTTCATTTCCAGATCAACAATATTCAGATCTTTCTATGCTGTGAATGAGTTCTGAAGCCGCTGTTAACTTTCTTTTTTTAATCTAATCCTCTGAAAACCCATGGCCGAGGGTTTTGTACTATTGTATATAGAGGCCTTGCCATTATCCATTGAAGTACTGTAGCATTGGAGATGGGATGTTGCACCTCTTGTTCAAGAGTCGCGCCGCTGTTGGAGGATGAGTCGATGCCAGTGGAGCCGCGAGCCATTGTCAACCTATCCGCAGTGAGACTTCTGCAGGATGAAAACAAGAAGCGATGAAACCTCCATTACGCAACGCTGTGCTGATGAGAGGAGGACATTTACCGTTGTTGTTGAAGGATGTTGATCATTGCTGCTATGAATAACCACAGATCTGGACCGATGGATTCGAGGAGGAAGCGCTGAAGCCGAGGTCGCTGGGTGGATCAAGCAACGATGGTGATGGAGGAAGATGGACCAGCATGTGGACTTCCTTCATCGAGAAGGAATCTAAGAAATCATTCTCCCCTGTAGGGTGACTCTGGAACCTCTACTGGAGCTGTAGAAGCATAGGAGCAGCAACAGTTCATGATATCATAGGGAGTTTACTTCCCCTATTTTATTAATTCTTCTCTTTTGTAATAGAGTGAACTTATTATACGTGTTGATAGGGATAATTTCTAGCTAATCATTAGTTCAGGGATCAATTGAAGTTTTAATGTTTACCTTTTAATTATCATTTCACTTAATCATTTGAATGTACTCAGTATTGATCGGCGAGATCAATGCTGAGTTCATCTAATTGCTTGTATCACTAGAACATAATTTCAAAACTTCACAGTTAGTTGGTGAGATTGATTGTGGAAAAAGTTTTTAAAAAATAAAAATAAAAAGACTTCAAGACTTACGGTGAGTTTCTCTTGTTGTTAATTTTCAAAATAGTTCAGGGTTTATTAATTTTGGTGTGGCGAACTTTTAAATTGGTTGAATAGTGTGAATTAAATCCTGGAGAGGGAGGTGAGTCATACTCTTTTCTGTGGTACTCTGAAACAACATTTAAGTGAATTGAAACACCTTCAAAACTAGTAGAATGAAGATTACTCCCCAAGCATTTTAATAGATTGTTCATTTTTTTAGTGTTCTAAACCTCTGTTATTCTTTGTTTTACAATAGTCTCTAGTTTCAATATAGTTATTAAACCTGTTTTCAATGTTCTATCACTCTATTTCTTATTAGAAAAATATAAAAATGTATATAAAAACTAAAAAGAAGAAAAATCACTCCATTGCTGACAATAGTGGAGCTTATCAAGTTTTTAAGAAGATTAGTGGCCAAATTATCCTTCCCTGTGGGTTCGACCCTGCTTTCCACATATACTATAGTTAGTAGGAATATAAATATTAAACTTTGACCAGATTCAACGATTGTCTAGGTCAGGTTTTTTGCACCGTTTCTGAGGAAGGCACGATCCATTACTTTTATAAAAATTAAAAAAAACATATAAAAAAATAACAAAAAATTTGAAAATTTTAAATCTGTAAAAAAAACCTACTCTATTTACTACTGAATTGCTACTGTTGTGCTATTTTGAACTGTTTTTACACTTTGAATGAGAACAAGAGAATTCATTGTTACATTAGAGCCTACAAAATTTGAATTAGACCAACATTTAACTACTCCTAAAAACATTGTAATGGAGAATCAGGATAATAGAGTTAATCAAAACATGAATGTGCCTCAACCCGTAGTTCCAGCCCATCAGTTACCTAGACTTAGGGAGTTTCAAATTCCAATTATATCAAGTAACCCATCTTGCATTAGGCTGACCCCTAGGTCTAGGAACTATGAAATTAAGTAGTCTCAACTTTCTCAACTTCTTTCATTTAATGGTCCTCCAAGAGAGGATTCACTTGAGTTCATTAGAGTGTTCTATAGTTCTGTACAACAATTACCTCTGAGAGAGCTTTGTGAGGAGGAGTTTAGATTGAGGACGTTTCCATTTTGTCTGAAGGGGAAGGATAGGACTTGGTTTCAGAATTTAGATGAAGAAATTTTTGAGACCTTGGAAGAGGTGTTTACTGCCTTTATATCAAAATTCTATCCTAGGAACACCACCTCTAAGATTAGGCACAAAATTATTGGGTTTCTTCCGGATGAGGGAGAGTTATTTCGCGAAGCATGGGATAGGTTTAGAAGTCTCCTTATACAAAGTCCCAATCACCAGTTTTCTCCCCATCTACTCATGGAGACTTTCTATAATGCTCTCACCCCTTACAACCAAAATTTAGTTGATCAATTCTGTAGGGGTGACTTTTTTGACTCTACTACTGATGAGATGAAACTTGTGTATGACAAGCTTGCTCAAAAATCTCATCACAAGTGCTCTAGGAAGAGGTTCATCTATAGAGGTGAAGACAATCCTTAGGATGCTATTGTTAGTGATAGGGTCTTAAGGGAGCAATGTAATCATAGTGGGATGTTCGGTCACACTCATACATGTTGTCCTAATTTTGATCTCTCTATCCAGTTTAATGAGAGTTCCAAATTTTTGGATTTTAGAGCTAGGAACCAAGGGAAAAATGATCAATACTCCAATCAGTACACTCCTAGTTATCAAAATCACACAAACTTGTCCTAGAAAGAACAAGGTGTCATAAAGCATACCACTGCCCCTAACTACCAATCACACCCTAAAATTTATAACTAAAACCAATATGGGGCTGAATATTCTAATTCTCAAGGGGAGATAAAGGGACAATTACAACAAGTTTTGGGAGAGATATGTTCATTTAGGAAGGAAACAAATGGTAAGATTCACAACTTATAACATCAAATAATTCAAATAGCTAAGGATCAAGGTGACAAGGAAAAGAGAAAGATTCCAAACACTTAAATTCTTAATCCAAGAGAGAATATCATGGCTGTAACCACTAGATCGGGCCTTCAAACTCAAGAACAAGTTAAGAAACACTCTGAGAAAACTAAAACTGATGAAAAAACTGAACCAGAAAAGAGAAGTCTTCTTGAAACAGAATCTAGGAATCTGGACAGCTTTGTTCGACCTGAATAGAATATTGAATTTACACCTAAAAAAGTTCAAGAACCAAGGAAAATGAAGTGGGAATTAATTAAATAAGAAAAGAAAAACAATGTAATTTAGGAGGAGGATAATCAACCTGTTCTTAAAAATTATGCCCCTCCCATTCCCTTCCCTAATAGAGTGAAGAAGAATAATGAACTTGATTATTTGAGGTTTCTTAAAATGATTCAAAACTTTAGTATCAACATTCCATTTTTAGAAGCCTTAGATAAAATCCCTTCATATGTTTCTTTTACCAAAAGGTTTCTAAAAAACAAAAACGATTGGAAGAAATTGGATAAAGTTAATCTCAATGAGGAATTTAGTGCCATCTTGTTGAAGAAGTTGCATCCAAAATTGAAGGATCTTGATAGCTTTATTATTCAATGCAAAATTAGTGCAAGTGAGAAACTTAATTTTTTGTGTGACTTAGGGGAAAGCATCAATCTTATTCCTTACTCCCTGTTTAGAAGTTTGGGTCTTAGGGACTTGCAACCAACTTCTATTTGTCTTCAACTTGCTGACAGGTCACTCACACACCCTTCAGGGAGGGTGGATGATCTATTAGTGAGTGTTGGAAAACTGACACTACCCACAGATTTCGTTATCTTAGATATAGAGTGTGATGAAAAATTCCCAATCATCTTAGAGAGTCCTTTCCTTGCTACAAACGGTGCTGTCATAGATGTGTCCAAGGGGAAACTCACTCTCCAAGCCATTGATGATGTGGAGGAGTTTTTAGTGTTGGAAAAGCATCAACATGTGGTTGGTTGTGATTTGATAGATGTTTCTGAGAATAAAAGTTTTAAAATTGAGTTCCGAGCTGAGTATGGTTTTTTCCTCTTGAGGTCACAGAGATTTTGATTCCCCAGCTATTGAAACTTTTCTTCAAGATTCTATTCCCGTCCCACTCTTTCCTCTAGATGAGAAAAATCTTTCCCTAGAACCCATTCTTGAGAGTGACTCAAATTCTTTTCCTGAACTATCTCAACCCATTTTTGAAAGTTTTCCTTATGAATTCGACTGTCTAAGGGTTTTTGAAGTTGGAGAAAGTTCTGGTCTGAGTCCTGATGAAAAACTAAATTGTGCATGTTATGAGAAAGTGTATTTTTTGAGAACTTTATTTCTTGAAAAGTTTGATGTTGTTTGTGATGACTTCCAACAAGAACATGAAATATTAATATAATTTGAGTCATCTTTGGACATTGGGTACCACCAGTTAAAACCTGAGTATGATTCCTTCTACTGAGAGTTTTTTGAGTTGTCTTTTGTGCAAGTTGTGCTGGGAATATTCAGTAAAAAAACTGAAGAGTTTGTTGATTGTTTTTCTTCTGATTCTGGGATGAAGTTGACCCTTAAGTGTGGGGGAAGCCATTTCATTATTACTGGTCAAATTGGTGATTTTATTAAGAATCTATTGAACATTTTTAGAGCTGAGGAAGTGGACTTTAGGGCCCAAAATGGGATAGACAGTATATTAGCAACTGTTTCATTGAAGTTATTTTTGAGAATATTATTTGGAACTGTATATGAGAGTGTATTGGTTGATCCTATTTTTGAATCTTTAGATAATAGTAAATTTCACATTATTAATAATTCATTTCCATTAAATGGTCATGGATAGAAATATCTAGGGAAATTGAGTCCGGTTAGGGACTTTAAACCAAGAGATGCATGTGAGTAAACCCATGGTTTTTGTTGTGTTAATAAATAAAAAGAATTTATTAAATAAAGTCTAACTGGATACTTTAAACTCAGTGCTTCATGTGAGTCAACCCATGTTCTTTCTTTTGTTTTTACTTGTATTTTTATTCTTGTTTTACTTTGAATAAAGTCCTGTTGTGTTGTTTCCTGTATACACTATCTCTACTGGTTTTTTGTCTGTGGTTTTCATGCTCTGTGTTCTTAGGATGCTGCTGATTGTGTCAATAAAGGAGTGGAATTTCCATGATCATTCTTGGACAAGATCTTAGTCAGGGAAGTGCTTCAACTTTCTGCATTTATTTCTGCTCCTGTTTTTTCTAAAATAAATTCTATTCACTAAAAAATTCTGTTTGTTTTAATAAATTCTGCTACATATTTTCTGAAAATCTGCTGCATATCTTGTATATACTAAAAAAACTTTTGTTACATGTCATGGTGTGAATAAAAAATTCTGCATGTACTTCACTGGTGAAAAATGAATTTTATCGTTATTAAAACCATTCACTGCATGAAATTAAGTGTGGGGGGTACATGGTACTGGTATTTTAAATATGATTAATGTTGGGGTGTTTAGCATGAACTTTTTCTGCTTTATTGAATATCTAACTTAATAAATTCTTCTAAACTTACTTACACCCAATTAATTGCGCACCCACAAATTACATGATATTTCTTGAGCTGAATTGGAAAAAATATTCACTAGAATAAATGATAATGCATGTACTTTCCAATGAACCTGCTATTAATTTATTCCTTGTGGAAAACAATATACTTTGAACTTCATTGATACCCTTTATACCTGTCATTAATCTACTCTATTGAAAATCTGTTTTGAACCGTAATTGATTAATTGTTCTTCTTCCATTTGGAAGTCAACTTTGGGGACAAAGTTGGGTTTTAAGTGTGGGGGAGGGGTTCAATTCTTGATTGTGCTAAACTGTGCCTAATTGAAAGCCCATCAATTCCCACATCAATTTCAATCTTTTTGTTGAAAAAATGGGTAAATTTTTTCAAATTTTTTTCATAATTTTAGGCATTACATTGTACTCAAATGAGTCTTGCCTAAGGACAGTGCTTTGATGATAGTTGAGAGTTTCTTTGAATATGAAATTAGTGATAATGGATGATTTTTGAGTGGGCTATCTTAGTGATTTGATGGAAATATGGTTTAGGAACTATTTTTGAGAGTGACATGGGTGGTATGTTAATGGAATTATGATCATAACTCTTGGAATTTCAAATTTGATTTTGATCATAGGTGACCCTTTTTTCTTTAATTTATTAAATTAATCATTTTAATGAGCCAATGGAAATGATTTTTAGATAAATATTTTGAAACTAGAGTAGTTTGGGCATCTAGGATCCCATGGTGAGTCTCTAAGACCCTAGATGCTGGGTGTGTTTCTGTTTACTATAAGCCCTCTGTACACTTTAAATAAGTGCATTTTCACAGTGCTTAACACATGATACATGGCTTGGGAAAAATAAAATATAGTGTTTAGGGTCAAAAATGGGTTCATTAAGGTGACATGAATGATGAACACCAAATGAATAAGGGTACAACTAGTTTATATGGGAATCATTTAGGTTGTATCATTAAGGTAATTCACAAAAAAATTATTTATTTTAAGAACCTAGGTGAAAAAGTCAAAGTATAAAGTTCCTACAGTTAGGTTCTTAATTCCACATAAATTTTACCCCTTTTCACTCTTGGACTTTGGACTTGAGCCTGGATTGAAGTTAGTCACTAAGCAGTATCACATATGAGGCATAACACTTTAATTTCTTGTTGATTATTTTCTATCTTGACAACCAGTGAGTATTTTATCTAGGCAAGGTTCATATGAGAAATTTAGTTTCTAAAAGCCTATTGACATGTTTTTGAAGTCCTCTATTTAAAGTTCTGGACATGTGACATTTTGATCTGAATTATAAACATACTTCTGTTTTCAAGTTTAATAAAACATGGGATTGTTTGAGGACAAACAATGCTTAAGTGTGGGGTAATTTGATGTGGCCATAAAAACACATGCTTCATCACATCATTTTAACTAATTTTTAATGGTTTAATTGGTTATTTCTAGTACTTTTTACTATATATTTACACTTTTTTATTTTTATAAATAAATTTATCAATTTAATCAATTTTTGTAATTAATCGTGTATTTTAAGCTTTAAATTAATTAATTTATTTCTTACTTAAATTTTATAGTTTAATGATTTTTTATTTATCTTGGTAGTTTCTGTCTGTAAATTTTAATAATCTAACATTAGTTAATTAATTAATTCTACTTTTGCACTTAAATAATGAAGTTTTAATTTATCATTTCATGTATTAAATATTAATTAATTTAATTTAATATAATCGAAATATTTGATGTCATTTAACAATTCATTATTTATTAATTTAGTTTTATAATTGTTCTAATCTTGTTTAATTTTATCAACTTAATTAATTTTCATAAAATGATTAATAAAATAATTGTTATCTGATTTCTTTAATTAATTTAATTTGAAGTAGTAGTCTATTATAAATAATTAAACTTTTTTTATATTTATTTTAATTTAATAAATTAATTGTTTTTTAATTCAATTTTTAGTATAGTTCCAATTTTAGTTAAGTCTAAATGGTTTTACTATTTTATTATAGTTTGTGACTTAGTTAACTTTTCAATTGTTTTAATTAAGTTTTAGTTTTTTTATTATATTGTTAATATTTAATTTAAGTTTTAATTTACTTACTCTATTTATTTTGTAGGTTAACGGTTTCACCCCTATCATGGTTCCATCATGCACCATGACCATCTCACGATGACACCATTTTACTCCTTACACCGTATTCCATTTACGGTGTCTCCCTTCTGGCCACCGTTCCATTTCACGGTGGCACAACAACCTCACACACCGTAACTCCACATTTTGACCGTCTCACTGTATCATCACGCACCAGTTTCATCACTGTCCCACCATGACTCTCCTCACTGTCTCACCGTATCTCTTGTGCCACCGTGACTTTCCTCACACCGCAAGCACCAACCACTATTTCCTCTTGCACCATTTCCCTCTTCCCTTCAACTATTTTACGCACCTCTTCATTTTCACTACAACTCACTCCTCTGACTCAACATAATTATTCATAGGATAAATTGCAAACCCATTTTACCTCTTTTTGTCATTCACAATCTCAATGATTCTCCTCCTTACCCCAACATTTCTTCACCAGATCAATAAGATTCAGATCTTCCATGCTGCAGATGAGTTTCAAAGCCACTGTTTACTTTCTTTTTTTGAAATCTAATCCTCTGAAAACCCATGGTCGAGGGTTTAGTACTATTGTATGCAGAGGCCTTTCCATCATCTGTTGAAGTACTGTAGCACTGGAGATGGGATGCTGCACCTCATGTTCAAGATTCGCGCCACTGTTGGAGGATGAGTCGAAGCCAATGGAGCCGCGAGCCGTTGTCAACCTGTCCATAGTGAGACTTCTATGGGATGAAAACCAGAAGCGATGAAACCTCCATTGCGCAGCGCTGTGCTGATGAGATGAGGACATGTACTGCTATTGTTGAAGGATGTTGATCGTCGCTGCTATGGAGAACCACAGATCTGGACCACTGCATTTGAGGAGGAAGCGCTGAAGCTGAGGTCGCTGGGTGGATCAAGCGACGATGGTGAGGGAGGAAGATGGACCAGCATGTGGACTTCCTTCGTTGAGAAGGAATCTGAGAAACTGTTCCCCCTGTAGCACCAAAATGGGGGGAGAAGATAAAAAAATATTTTTAATAAAAAAACATAAAATAATACATTAACAAAAACATAATTTAAAATAATAATAATAATTATTATAACTTAACTTAAACACTTAATAATTATAGTTATGAATAAATAAAAAAAATAAAAAATAAAATAACTAATTTATAAAACAGAATTAATAATTTAATTAAATTTAATAAAACATTAACTAATCTAAACTAATAAATTATAATTTCTTAATTAAATATAAATTAATTATAATTTAATGTGGCATACTGAATAATTATTATTTTTAGAATTAAATACTTAATAATTTATTATGAACTTAAATAAGCTAATCTAATTAACTAAAAATAGTAAATGATTTAATTTTCTTAATTAACTAATTTTATAATTAACAAGTAATAACTTTAAATCAATAACATAATTAATAATTACATTATTAAATCTTTTACGACTTTCAATAAACTAATATCTTTAATTGTGAATAATTATTTATTCATTGTTTTGTGTGAGTTTATTGTGTAGGTTCATTCAAGGGACGAAAACACGTCCATATTCATCTAACTAACTCACCAAGAGTTAGTTACAAGGGAAATACTGGTGCGATGTGCCTGTCGCAAAAGAACGCACATGTGCGGTACACAACTGAGGGACTTCTGAAGTCGGTTGAATTGGTCGGTGACAAGCAGCAAATGATGCAAGATATAAAAATAGTGTAGCAGCAGAATTTTAGGAGTCTCTCATTCACTCGAAAAAACACACCACTGGAGAGTAAAGTCGAGGACGCTCATGAATTCGAACGAATACAACACATCCAGAGAGCTAGTGCCAAGGATCATAGAGAGTCCGAAGTGCGACTTTTGAACCTTTATTGGAACTAGAGAAGTATAGGGGTAGCAAAAATTCATGATAGCAGAGGGATTTTACTTCCCCTTTTTCTTAATTCTTCTCTTTCGTAATATAATGAACATAGTATACATGTTGATAGGGATAATGTCTAGCTAAGTCATTAGTTCGGGGATCAATTGAAGTTTTACTGTTTACCTTTTAATTCTCATTTCACTTAATCATTTGAATGTACTCAGTATTGATCGGAAAGATCAATGCTGAGTTCATATAATTGCTTATATCACTAGAACATAATTTCAAAACTTCACAGTCAGTTGGGGAGATTGATTGTGGAAACACTTTTCTTTAAAAAAAAATTCAAAAGACTTCAAGACTTACGGTGAGTTTTTCTTGTTATTAATTTTCAAAATAGTTAACTATTGATTAATTTTGGAGTGGTGAACTTTTAAATTGGTTGACTAGTGTGACTTAACTCCTGGAGAGGGAGGTGATTCATACTATTTTCAGTGGTACTCTGCAACAACATTTAAGTGAACTGAAACACCTTTAAAACCAGTAGAATAAAGATTACTCCCCAATCATTTTAATAGATTGTTCATTTTATTAGTGTTCTAAACCTCTGTTATTCTTTTTTTTACAACAGTATATAGTTTCAATATAGTTTTTAAACCTTTTTTCAATATTCTATCACTATATTTCTTATTAGAAAAATATAAAAAAAATATAAAAAGTGAAAAGAAGAAAAATCACTCCATTGCCGACAACAGTGGAGCTTATCAAGTTTTTTAGAAGATTAGTGGCCAAATTAGTCTTCCCTGTGTGTTCGACCCTACTTGCCACATATACTGTACTTAGTAGGAATATAAATATTAAACTTTTACCAGCTTCAACGATGGTCTAGGTCAACCATATAGACCCACAGTCATGCAATACACACCAATTGATCTCCTACTAAGATGATCACATATACAAGATAAATTAAAGAAAAAAAATATTCACACTAGCCCTACTAAAATCATTGGTCCTCATCCCTATCTCCAAACCCACTGATCCACCTTATCTTGATCAAATACATTTCTTATGATCAACCAGAAAAAAAACAAATGGTATGAACACACACCAAAGTTCTTATATAGAGTGTCAACATATAAATTAGTAGGGTGTTTTCAAGAACAACTAATATACATAATCATATATGTGTGTGTGAAATATGAAAAGAAATATAATATATAAACATGATCATTGAGTCATCATGTGTTAACCAGGATACTACCATAGCCAAAGAAGTACACACATGTTAGGGAACTGCGTAATAACCAGGCTACCATAGTGCCCAACCATACCTACTTTGTCACTATGCCATAATCCAACCATCATCTGATCTCATGTCATTATACCTAATGTCCAGCCCATACCCCAAGACTTAGGGTGGGGAGTCATCCACACCTCAACTCACTACCTAAAGGAATGGGGTATGATCATGTGCCCATATCCCAACCCACTACCTTATCACTCAAGGTAGGGTCCATCACCCATGTCTCGCATCACATCACAACCCAACCCCTCATAAGTGGTCCCTATCATGACCTAATCATCTTAGGGAAAGTTCCAGCACCACAATCCAAAACTATTCAAGGAAAGGTCCTATTTCATTCACATGGGGACTTTGTCTCACCCACGATAGTCTAGTCATCAATCTCACTCATGAAAAGTCCAGGCCTTGGGATCATCTCCCCCATCGTTTCCATCACTAATCACAAGAAGAAGCACACATGGGTAGTACAAGCATGGTACACAGCCTGTTATATGGATAAATATCTAATTCAAAGGTGTTAATCACTTGACACTTATCCCCTCACCTCGATACATGTATCATCTCATCCATAAGGTGATCCACAAAGTCCCCTAGATCTACCATGGTCATTTCTCATCAAGACCATCCTAAACCAATCACTCATCAGTGAAAACACTAATTTAAGGCTCCTCCTAGACCAGACTTCAAGGTGTGGTCTAACCTCAATAAAACCCTCATCACTCCTAGTTTTACTACATAGGAACCATATTAATCTATCACGTTATACCTGACCCTGTTGTAAAAAGGTGGGGTCAAATTCCTATCCAAAACCCAATTGATAGCCCAAATCTAAGTCGCAAACAACTCCCATAACCCTCACCTCGGTCTCATCACACATATCCTAAGAGTGTACCTCTACATGTCATTTAGAAGAAACCCCTATCTGTAACATACACTATGTCCCAAAGGAATTACCCTACTCATCTCACACCAAGACTCTCCTGTGGCCTTAGGAGGGAGATCCTAATCTCCCATGATATGTACAATTATCTCTCTCATCATCACTTAGACCCAATTTCTTCATATCTACCCACTAGCCCTAGGATCTCAACCTTGGATAAATCTCATTTCCATTCATACCCTAAGACCTACCCAAGGCCTCACATCAAACTGACCAATACTTTCTCTCCTTTGATACATAGTCATTGGGTGATCCCAAATTACCTAAGGTGCCAAAGAGCACTTTGCCTCATCCCAGGAGACTCAATGAAACCCTTTCATCTCACCTAAGGATTTTACTATTCCTTATCCCCATTCCTAAACCCATGAATTATGCAAGAAATACATGATCAAGCATAAATAGGCATGTGAAATTATATTATAGAGTCCACCTACCTCGATACTGGAGTTAACCCCTCACTAAGCTCCTCTAAGACTTATCCTTTATTTGGGGTACCTATATAATGAAAATATACATAAATAATTAATTATTATCATTTATAATTAATTATTAAAATTAATATCAATATTTACAATCACTTAAAAATTCATCGAGCAACCCCATCACACCGAAACAATGACCAACTACCCATGAAAGGTACATAATAAATTCTCAACACCACCCTGAGAAAAATCCATAACATGTGACATAAATTCAAAAGTATATTTAATTTAATTTAGTCTAAAACCAGGTAAAAATACATATAGTGGAATACCTTCATCGAAACAGTGTGTGGTGATGTGCAGACAGCATCTTGGGATGTCCTCTAGCTAGGTCACATGAAAGCTCGATCATACCAGATGATTTCCAATATGCTTTGATAGAAATCATCATGAAACTATAGTCAACACCAAATGAAAATCAGCATCCATAAAAGATGAATAATATCGGAGTAGGAAAAGAAACCCTACCTCATATCTGTCATAGAATTGCATAAAAATTCACCCCACTTTATGGGGGTTTGAAGGGGGAAAGAGGGAGATCGATTGGTTAAATGGACCTCCCAAGATCCATTTAACCTTAAAATTAAAGAAGGGAATGAAATATAAATCATCGGTCTACCCCTCAAAAAAATTGATTAGGACACCATTCACAATGTGAACCAAGGGGTTCATGCCCTAAATGCCCTTCAGGAAAGTGAAATCCCCCTCATCTAGACCCCATTCATGGCATGAACTATGGTTTTGCCCATGAAATCCTTAAGGAAGAGGATTTCACCCCTCATCCTGACCCATTCATGGCATGAAGCCCACCGCCACCACCCCCTCCTCACAAAATCCATTCATGATGTGAACACCTTGTCACACCATAACTGGCCTGTTACTATAGTTTTCCTACAGCCTGGCCACCCATCCCATCTCTAATTCTCTATTGAAAACCCATACTACCAACCAAGTCTCATTATACATATAAAAGAAAACTCTTGAGATTTCCCAACACTAAAAATTGATATCTGAATCTTAATTCCTAAAACAACCCCTTCTTCATATTAAAAATTCAAGCTTCCTCCAAAATAGAATGACTAAAAAATTCATGAGGCATTAAAAACTCCCCACTATAATTCTTCTCACCCATAGAAGTTTTGGTAGTCCTTAAACCACATATCCCAAATAACCTTGATCATAAATTCACCAAGAACTCAGTATATTCTAGTTCCAAATTCCAAACCCTTTTCTACTACATAAATCTAAACCTAGAAGCAAAGTATTTATCAAAAGTTGATCCACTCACTCAATACCAACTCCAACACCAAGACAACACTCATCGTACCCATATCTCCTAAGGTGTTATAACATCTTTACATGATTCATCAGGAGGATAATAGTTCTCCCTAATATAAGACTCTGCTCCAAAAGTCCAATTCCATGATATGGGGCTCACTATCATAAGAATATCCCACTAAAAGTGAACTTCTAGTAGTCCACTAACCCTATAACCACATTACAAACAATTATCTCTACGTGATTTTCACCTTACCACATCTAAACTCGCACAAAACACCATTCAACCCTCCTCTGGCTGAATTCTCTCGAAAATTCTCGGTTGCACCTATTGATTTGTCCTACACAACCTGATGACAATGAATTATCCTATAGAGGTTCTATAAAATCATTTAATTCCCTACAAAAAATTCCAATCCCAACCCCTAGTGTAATTCTATGGTTTGATCACCAACCACCTAATTCTACTGTCATGCTCCCACCCCGAGCACCGACGCACCACCACTCTGACTCACCCACAAATTACTCTAGAATTGCCTAAATCACAGCACCAACACATCAATTTCATTTGATTCTGCATCTAAAATTTTAATTTGGTATTATTATAGGAACCTTATACAAAATTGGATCTTCCAACACACCGGCACTCGATGTCACCATGACTATCCACCGACCAGTCTCACCACCTCTATAACTATTTCTATAAGAAGTTCATTCCTCTACAATTGATACAATGATCCCCAACTAAATAAATTAATGTCCCAGTCTCGATTTCTTGGGTTCCTTCTATTAATGAATGTAATGACTAGATGTGACTGACCCGGTCATCCGTGAGTGCCATCATGTAACACCCAACACTGTTCATTCCCAAATTATTAATAACTTCATCCTCTGTGCCACTAAAATTAATCTAAAATGAGGGTCACACCCTCTTATATTCAATGGTGTTCTCTCCACCATATAGATTCACTTACACCACTCCTAGAGCACTGACCCCAATGAGTCCCATTCACATGACTCCCTAGCAACACCCCTATCAAGGATCAAAATCCAGATCCACCATACCTATGAGTATCTCATCACCGCACTACCACCATAACACCACCCAAGTTCATCCACAATGAGAAAAACTTTCAACAGAACCACACAGAACATTTTTACCAATCTACAACACAACTAGATACCATGTGTACCCAACACATACCTTCCTTCACACACTAAGACTTTTACTAAAAATTCACACCAATGCTCACTTTCCTATTCATGAAGAATGATCCATCAAGAACTCTATCATAGGGTATCATCCTCTACCTACCTTGCTCTCACATGAACTTAGTGTTTGTACACTTCTATATAACCTAGTCACACAACCAGACTCACATACCTCTGATTTATGCCTTATTTAACCTAAGCTCACAAATTTAACCCATTGACTATGACCCACACATATATCAGTCACATACAATAGCCTAAGGCATCTCACTCATTCCAAGGTTAACTGCATGATCACCTCCCACATGGGAGTTACTCCTGAAACCATGAGTATATACCCACACTCCCACCATAGTACACAAAATCACATCTTGAGAACCATATGGATAGGAACCCAACTGATCATGCCCTATCATCCTTCCTCAATACTCAAAATGCTTCAAGTGCTTCACATCCCAAGGCCCAAGGCATTTACATGTCTTTTCTCAACCAAATGGTTCAGTTAAATAAAATTACACCAAGAAGGTACATAGGAAAACACCATATAGGTTTCTTTTACATGTCAAATAACAAAAATCACATCTTTAAGGAAATCCTTGACCATACTAGGATCTACTCTTAGGCATACCATTCCCTCATCGAGTTATTACAAGGGAATCAATTCATTCACCAACCTATGATGTGTATCTATAAATCCCTTGATAAATGTAGTATATTCCCATCCCCGTAAAATGTATCATAATAATATCTACATGGAATGTTATTAAAAGTTAATACATAATAGGTCAACTAAGTAGAATTCCACCAACAAATTATATGGGAAAACACTAGATAAGTTATTGTTGACACTATAAATAAATGAAACCCTCATCAAAAAACAGTCAAAGATAAGAACATATATGCCATGTGAATACTACGTGCCAACCATGAAACATTCACAACGTCTCTTAACACTACAATTTGAGATCAACAACCATAATAAATTATAAGCCTAAAAAATTCAGGTGCATCACATGAGGTTAAATCATGAAAATGTGACATCAAATATCAAGAAAAAAAATCCTATACCCATGGTAACCTGGATTTCCTATCAGAAAATGTGTTTTTCATGCACCAGTCTGATTTCCATCTCAAGTTTCAACACATTCCTATTCTACCTATCTACTATATCCCCAAATAATAAAATAAAATAAGATCTGATACCACTTTTTAACAACCCTTCCAAGAACACCCATCTAATTTGGAGTGTCACATAGCCTCAAGTACACCTCCTCATACACTAGAGGCTACCATATAGAGGAGATGGCCTAATCCATACAATGGGAAGACTATTCCCTCAAATAAAAGTCATAAAAAGGTGAAAAAATAACCAAACAAACCATATCATATAACAATAGTGTGCAATAAAAGATAAATAAAAGAACAAAATATGATCATTGGACCTAATGTCATCCCTAGACCTCATCCCAATATCCAAACCCACCAAACTACCTCAACCTGATCCACTGCATGTCTTGTGATCAACCTAAAAGTATACATAAGATCTTCATGAACACTATAGAGCTCATACAGGGTGTGAGCATATACCATAGTAGAGTATCACCAAAAAACCCCTAATATATATCATCATATGTGTGCGTGCATGAGGAAAATAAATACAATAAATATACATTCTTGATAGGTTTTTGTTTACTAATGAGGGTGCCATGACACCCAATGAGGTACACATTCCCATCAGGACACCTTGTGTTAACCAAGATGCCATGGTGTCTATCCATACTAACTTTGGAATCATGAAGAAATTGATTTTTTTCCTCGTCTCGTGCTATATTACCCAATCACAAGTGTAGAACCTATTTAAAATGAATTTTTTTATAACATTAATTTCTCAAAACTGACATTATAAATAGTCTTTGATGTTAGTTAATAAATAATCGATGTAAATGATAAGATTTTAAAGTATTTTATATAATATATTTATTACCTGATGTAAAAAATAGTAAAAAAATATATATTTTACATTGGTAAATAGATAACAGGCATTGAAAATCTTTAAAAAATAAGATGTTGAGAAGGGCCTCTTATTTCATTTCACTCACTTGATCTCACTTGAGTTTTTCTCCCAAAGGAATACATATCCCGTGATTTGATGATCTTCCCTACCATCCCGTCATCTCCTACCACCAATGTCATCTTCTTCCACCAACGTTGGCCTCATTATATTATTCTTGGAATATCTTCGACTATATTTTTTTCTTAACAGTTACATCTGAGGTTATTTTTTTTTCATTGTTTTTATTATTTTCTTTATTTTTATTTTTTCCATTTTGTATGGATAAATTTTTTGTTTAGTAGTGTTTTTATTATGGCTCATTGTATTCATTTTATTCTTTGATATTCTTATAACTATTTATTTTAATCAATTTATTCTTTAGTTCTAACCCTAATTGACCTTTTTTCTAGTGGTTTTCACATTTGGTATGTGTTGATTTGATCTACTTTTATTTTTATTTTATTATAGTAATTTTAGTTGTAATATTTTGATTTAGTTTAAAATTTTAGGCTTGAATTTGTTTTTTAATGTTTAATTCAAATAATTGGTATGTTTTTAGAATCATATTACTTTCATCACTACCTATTTATTATAAATTTTTCCTGTTCTTATTATGACTTATACTTTATACATCATACATGATACCTTTATTTGGTTTTAAATATATGAAAACTATTTATAAAATAATATATGCTCGTTTATTGTATTTTACATGGTTTAGTTTAAAAAAAACATTTTATTGCTGAATGTTTTTTATTCACTAAAATAAATATTTTTTAATAAGAAATATATATTTTATAAGCGTTATAAATTTGTGTGAAGTTTATTAGTTTTTATTAATTTTAATAAATAATTTTTGGTTGTTTTTTTTATGTTCTAACTTATCGTTGTTTTGTATTCAATTATTTATTTTATATTGAGTGTTTTTTAGTTCTAAATATTTAATTGAATTATTAGATTTTATGTCTGAAAAATAAAAAAAATTAAAATATTTTGTATTTTATTTTGTAAATAAAAAAAATATACTTTATATTTTTTTTACATTTTTTAAAAAAAGTTTAAAAAAAAAATTAAATAAATATTTTACATTTTTTTAAATAAAAAAATATGTTTAATATTATGTAAACAAATTCAATAAAACGTTTTGATAAATAAAATATTTTATTTAACTTTTTTATTTTAAATAAAATAGTTTGGTTTTAATAATATTTTATTATATAATAAACAATGAAAAGTAAACAATTTTTATTCTTTTGTTTGTATTATTATTTATAAAAGTAAATTTAAATTTAAGTTACAAAATACAGTAACTTATATTCAGTATCTGAAATTTTTTATAGGTGATAATGAATCATAATTGGATTATTATACAATGAACAAGTTATAAAAATGAGGAAGAGGTTTATGATTTTTTGGAATTTTCCAAATGAAATGTTTCAAACAACAACCTCTTTTTCTATACATGTTTTAAATTTTTAAATATAATAAAGCTATAAAGAAGTGATATCAAAGAACATTTAATTTGAAATGTTTTTAATTTGAGTTACAATCCTTGGATTTGACCTAATAAAATTGGTCACAAATCAAGTTTTAATGATGATAGAGATTTTCAAAATGAAAATTTTGGACAAATAGAAAAAATGATTCATGATATTTGAAGTGGGGGAAATTGAGAAAACACCATTCATTGAGCACTTATATAATGATGATAAAAACCATTATATCTAGGCTGTACAAAATTTATAGTTTTATCAATAGTTTTATGATTGGTGAACTTCAATGCTATGAATGTATAGAGTGATAGGAGTTTTATATATTTGATATAGATGTTAAAAGGAATACTTCCATAAGATAATGATCTTCCAAACTCAAATTATAATATGGGAAAAATGTTATTCTTGATGGGATTGAGGTATAATAAAATACATGTTTTCCCTAATGACTGGGTGTAATATTAGAATGAATACGATTGTCTTTCATAGTGTCCAAAAATGTGGGACATCATGGTATAAATTGAAAGATAAATCAAAAGTTGATTTATCTATTATGCTAAGTACCAAGACTCATACTAAACTAATTTGGTATCTTCCAATAATTCCTCATCAGAAATGTTAATTTAAAAATTCAAATGATGAAAAAAAGTTAATATGGCATGAAGATGAGTGAATATTTTATAGAAAATTACATCATCAAGTTGATTGTCCACATCAGAAGAAAATTGATCAACAATTTCCTAATTTTGGAGTTAAATACAGAAATATCATACTTGGGTTGTGTATAAATGGAATGAATCTGTATCAGGTCCTAAGTAGAAAACATAGTTTATGGCCAATTTGGTTTTCAATTTACAACTTATATTCTGAATTTTATATAAAGCTAAAATACATCATGTTGATTTTAATTATTTATAGACCAAAGTTGCTTGGAAAATATATTGATGTTTACTTGTCACCATTAATTGATTATTTGAAAAACTTATGAGAGGAATTCATCAAAGATTATGATTCTTGTAAAAATGAATATTTTCAGTTAAACACAATTATTATATTTACTATAAATTAATTCTTATCATATGAAAAAAAATTGGATACAGTGTTAAGGGGCATAAAGATTCTCTAATTTGTGAAAATGAGACTTCATTTTTTCAACTACAGCATGGGAGGAAAATAGTGTATATGTTTCATCATAGGTTTATACCTATAAATTTGATATTGTACCAAATACTTTTTCAACTGATCAATATATTCTTAGTGTAAAATATTTATGTTATATTTGGAAATAAATAAAGATTTGGTCATGATAGAAATATATAGAAGAAAGGACTGGTATTTTTTAAGATTCTATATTGGAGATATCATTAGATTAAACATAAAATTGATGTGATTCATATTGATAAGAATATATATAATAGTTTAATTGAAATCTTTTTAGATATTAAAGGAAATATTAAGTATGGTTTTAATTAAATATTGGATTTATAGCTAATGGGATTATGTTTGGAGTTAGCTCCCACTCCTAAAGAAAATTGAATATACTTGCCTCTGACTTTTCATAAATTATATAGGGGGGAGAAAATCCATTTTTTAGTGATTCCATGGTATCAAAGTGTCATAGGGTTATTTAAAAAATATAAAAAAATATTTCACTAAAATATTTGAATTTAAGAGGCATGAAATCTCTTGATTGTCATGTTATGATGCAAACACTCTTTCGAGTTGATTTGTATGGAATACTGCCCATCTATGTCAAAGTGACTATCAAGAAGGTGTGTTATTTTTTAAATTCAATTTTTAAAAAAGTTATGGATTTAAATTCATTGATTTTTTTTGAGAATTATGTTATTTATATACTTTTCAACTAAAAATGAAATTCCCAACATATTTTTTTTAATATGATGGTTCATTTAATTGTTCATTTAGAGTGAGAAATAAATATATGTGGTCCCATATATCTATATTGGATATATCATTTTGAAAGGTATATGAAGATATTGAAGGGGTATATTAAAAATATATATATATATAATAGAAGCCTTTATTTTTTAGAAGTATATTTCTAAGGAAGTTGTTGAGTTATGTATAGACTACTTTTATATAGTGGAGTATGTCAGTTTTCCTATATCTCATCATGAATGATTCAATTTTTGGGGAAAGGGGATATGTGGATTGAAAATAAAATTGTTTAAAGGTGAGAAAATAAAGCATGAATATTTATATATCTTTAATAACATGGATGATATTCAACCATATATTATATCACATATTAATGTGTTAAAATAGCATTATCCAATGAAGAAAGATATGTGGGTATTAAATGATCATAACAAAATATTTTGTCCATGGTTTAAATAGATAGGGTATGGTAGATTAGATGTGTCAAAAAAATTAAAATAGTTAGCAGGTGGCTCAAGTTTTGATATGATAACATGGTCTAGGTATAACATTAATGGTTATACATTTTATACCAAATATCAAAACAATATAACTACAGTTTAGAATAGAAATGTATTGGTGTTCACTGAAGCAACAAAATTTTCAAGTGAAAAAAGACAAAAACTCAATATCTATATCAATTGAATATTATAGAGTTATTAAAGAAACATTGTAGATTGATTATATTATATTTTTGAGTACTTGTGTTAAACTATAAATGGGTTTTTAGTAACAATAGTTATAAATATGATGAATTTGGTATGAAACTAGTAAATCTAAATAGGTTCGAATACACAGATGACACATTTATCATGGAAACACATGTTAAACAAATTTTCAATGTTCTTGATCCATAAAATTTACAGTGTTCGATTTTTTGAAATGAAAAAATGATATATTTGTGAGGACAAATTTGACGATGATGATGTAATATGTGAGATCCCTAATTCTATGGAAGGATTATTATAGTATATTGATCACCTCATTGTAGAAATGGTTTGTTCCATATAAAATAATCATAAGGAAGGAATATGAGAAAGAAATCCTTGAGTTATCTCCTAATATTATAGGTAACTTACATTTATTTCTTATTTAACTACTCAAATTTTGTAAAATGTTATATATTCTATTTTTATTTTTATCTTTTTACTTAAGTCGCATATTTTTAAAAATATGATTAATTTTTTTCTTAGTTTTTTTCATTTTATGTGTACAATTTTTCAATTATTCGATTTTATATGTAACTTTTATATTTTTATAAATTTTTACTAGAGATTTTCTCTATTCGATATATATCATTTCATGTTTCATAAAAGTTGTCACTTTTTTTTCATTGTTGTTAGCTACTTTATTGAATATGATAAAGTGTTTTTTTATTTTATTTTTTGTTTTTTCTATATAATTTTCTAATTGTTACTCAAATTTAAATTTAATAGTTGAATTTTTATTAATATTTTACTTAAGATTTTTTGTCTTCTGCTTCAATGATTTTATGTCTCATTAATATTGTCGAGATTTTTTTAGAACTTTAGTTAACTACATTAATGAATATGAATAAAAAATTATATTAGTTTAGTTTTGGTTGGATCATTTTTCAATTTATATTTAATTTTGTATGTAACTATTGGTTTTTCATATTCTTATACTGATTTGTTATTAATTTTATTTATATGATATTGTCGGATCAAATAGCTAGTTCACCTCGATCTTCAATGGAGACCCTACAAATACTTTTGATAAGGATCCTCCTTATCCTTATTCATAGGTGTCTTCTACTTACAAGGAGATGAAAAAGGATTCTAGGGTTGGTAAACATAGTATCACATGTTTACCATGATTATATCTTTCTTATATCCAGGATAAGAGGATATCTATTGAGTTTTATGATAATGGCAATCCCAAGGGTCTGAATTCAAAAAAATTTAGAAGTTTTTTAGAAATTAAAGCTTGAGATAATGTAAGAATTTTTCTTTCTAATTAGATAATTGTTTATAAGATGACACTAGTTTAGTTGAGGGGGTAAATTTTGGTAAGATCATTTGTTATTATTTTACTTATCAGGAAATTTTTTCTAATATATGTTATTTTTTCTTTATCATTAGATAAAATATGATATACCTGACACTAAATAAGTCAGGAATAAATTTTTTGCATTTGCCTCTAGGAAATAGAGGTATTTTATTAACCCTCACTTCATATTTATTTTTTTGTGCAAGAAAAAATGAAAATCTATGTTACATATATATCCTTTTTTATATTAAGATACATAGAATAAATTTATTGAAGTAGATAGAAGAAAAAAATCAAGTGAAAATTCACCTTTTTAAGGTTCTTTTTAAATAATCTCTAAAATGATCATCTTAATGATTTTTTTATCCTTAACTAATAGGAACTAAGGAGATATCATCATGAGATATAATACAAAAACATATATCATCACACTTTATCTTTTGGATTTTAATGGCCCGGACCTTCTGGCCCATTACTTTATAGAAATTATAGTGGTGGAGGTGTTTGAGGAGGTCCTAGGGAGTTGGAGAGTGGATAACATGTTGTAGTTGGAAAATATAGCTACGGGGAGTCTTGTGGTGTGGATCTATAAGCAACACCATAAGGGATAGCATCTACAGTGTGGAAGTTTCCATTACATCATAGGAATCCCAAAGGAGTTGTTTAGGTGGTTTTACCATTTTGGGGGGTAGTAGCATCATGGATCCTTGGCTGTGGCATAATGCCTTCTCGATAGTTGAGGGTGATGATTTGGAGTACCTTGCTATGGTGTAGCATCTTCCTAGTTGTTGGGGGTCGATGGTGTAGTGTTCTATACTACACTATGTTCTCCCCCAAATTTTATAGGATCTACAACGTATAAATAGTTGTATATCTCGAATGTCTGTTTAACTATTCTAGTTACAGCATGGTCCTCCCCACTGCACCATGGTCCTCTCCTTCTATGGTGTGGTAAAGGTTAGTTATTTCGTGGTCTTATATTTACCAGACCACCTATAAACTCTTAAAGACCTTCGAACCCAATCAATTTTCCAATATTTATCTAGTTTCTTAGGTGACCCTAGTGCATTCCAAGGAGGCCTTTCAATCCCCTATCAATGGATTTTGACCCCAACCTTGTAAGATCGATCTGTGGTGGTTTAGGTGAGTTACCCCTTCCTTTTCCTAGTTTTCCCCATATTTTCTTGTCTATACAGGTTGCTTCCAAGGAAAAACTATTGGTTATGATGTTTTTTTCATAAGTAAATGGTATGTTTTTTGTGTTCTAGGTTGGTAAGAGTGTTGTCCTTTATTATGGAGCTTGGTGGTGGGCACATGAGCCTCAGTCCAGTTAGCGAGGACTCCTTAAGTGAAACCAAGAGACCCAGGATCAAATCCAGGCAGAGTCTAATTTATGGTACTATAGCAGTACTGTAGAAGTACTATAACAGGATCTGTGCAGAACTGTAGCAGTTATTGTAATGGGAACTATAGCAGGCACTGTTTGGCACTATAGAATCTAGGAATATTCCTTCATTTGGGCCTTCGGGCCACCGATTTGGTCCCTGAGTCCTTTAAGGCCTTCGGTTCACCAATGACTTCTGGTTAGTAAGGCCTTCGGGCCACCTCAAGGCCTTTGGGCCACCTTAAGTGCAGATGCAAACCAGACAACCTACAATGAACAAGCTTCAGAAGGAGAAGGGGGAGTAAGGAGATTTCACCATAGTAGAAGCTAAACGGATTGCAAGAATTAGAGGGTATGGCACCTACCATCGAGACAAGCTTGTGCATGCACGAGAAAGCCTATCCAAATAGCCATGTGAAGGTGGAAAGCTGATTTCACGATGAAGATGTTGGGGAGGATCAGTTTCAAGTAGTTAGTCCAGGTTGTATGTAATGTTTGAAGCCTACGGGCAATGAATTATTCTAAGGCCTATGGTCCATGTAATACTTATGCCTACGGGCCTTGTAAGGGTCCCACCTCACCCCTTGAAAGGTGGATTATAAAAAATCAATAAAAAATTAAGGCCTTTGGGCCATTGGAGGAGCTTGGTGGTGGCATTCATCTTGATGAAAAATTGCGAAGTAGATCAGAAATGTCTATTTGGGGTAGGGGATCCTTGTTTTCTCAATTAGTTTCATCATGTAGGAGGAGTTATGATCTTTTTTTATCTTTGGGAAGATAGTATATATGGATTTATAAATATAATGAATTGTTAATCTAAAAATTGAAAGGGTAAGGGGAATGAAATCAAATGTTTTACAACTTTGATATTATTGATATTTTGATTGTGCGGGCTTGAAACCTTGTTGAGAATCATGGTCGTTGGGGGATTTTCTTTAATTGTAATTATTGTGATTATGAAAACCTTGTTCTATGCTATTCGTTATCACTTTAAATGGTAATTGTGTAACCAATTATATTCAGTTAATAAAATGGTTTCCCCTGGAATCTATGTCTTGTGTGAGAATTCCATTAAAATAAATAAGTGGAATGTGATGAAAGCCCCTTGAAAAATATGAAAAATATTATGTGAATTTGCGATGTTTGGTTGTGTTGTTGGTATGGTATGTGGGGTGGATGTGATGAGATGTGGTTGGTATGTGGTGAGTGTGAGGAGATTCTTTTGGTAGGTGGTGTGATGAGAAGAGGTGGTAATGTGAAATGGTGGTGATTTGGGGCTTGTTGGCATGATAAATGAAGATGGTTTGTTGTGTTATGATGTGTTTTTCTAGTTCCTTAGGTAGTAATGGAAGTAAATGTAAATGATGAATTAAAATAGCATTAGTTTAAATGGATAATGAATGTTTCATTAAAATGTTACATATGGATAAATTTTATTTTTGTTAAATGCGAATTCAATGGGATTAATGAATGAGATTTATTGATAATGGGAAATATGGATATTGTATTGACTTGTAATGAAAAGTGGAATGTGTCATGTGTCTTGTAACATCCCTTGATCTGGATCTCTCTCATGTGGCCAAAACAGGTTTGTTATGAGACCTCAAGCATGCCTCCCCATACACTAGAAGTTGATGACTAGTAGCGGGGGTGTGATATGTATATTGTGGAGACTATACCCCATGGTATAGAGTAAAATTTATCTAAATAGTCTATAATAAAAAATATCAAAGTAATAGAAAAAAATAAATTGAAAATAATAACTCATAACACAGATAAATAAAAGGAGCAAAAAAATAATCCAATAACAAAAAACCATGTAATGATAGGTTGATATGTATCTAAATATCAAACTGAAAGAAATTACAATAAAATAATCTGCTAACATAATAAATCAAAAGACCTGGTCTTGAACCCCGCATCGAACCCATCTCCAAACTTCATCCCATCCAATAATTAAACAAATTTTCTACAAGGTCCCTTTCCCTTGTCAAAACCTACATCCATGTAATCTACTCGGGTACCAAATTAACGCCCGTATAGGCTGTGAGTAAAACTCAGTAAGTCAACACCATCATGTCTAATTATAAATAGTCTGATAATAAGTGTATGCAATAAAGTGATAAACGAGTATATTAATTAATAAATTAATATAATGAATCAATCAACCTGCTTTGGAACCATTCTGGAATGTCTCTATGAATGTAGCACAATCGTTCCAACCAATAACCACATATCCATGGAAAAAATCACATAAATCTAGGCCAAGTCTATTGTATAATCATTTCAACATAGGACTTGGAAGAGCCTTCTCAATATAAGAATTAAGTCACGGGACTGAGCAAAGTGTTCTCAATATAAGCATTACAAAATAGGACTGGGCAGGGCCTACTCAATATAAGCATTATAGCATGGGATTTGGAAAATCTTACTCAATATAAGCATTACAACATAGGACTAATCAAATCCTGCTCAATATAAGCATTAAAGCATGGTACAAGGAAAATACCACTCAATATAATCATTATAGTATGTAATACAACTGATAACATCAAGGATATCACAATATCACTTCACAGGCCTCAATGATTAATTATGAAAATTATCATTTGTCTTTCAATTACACTCTCATTTATATATAAAATGGTCAATAGTAATATCAAAAATCAATAATCCATTACCCATGGATTCAATATCAAGCAATCACCTAAGGTCTCATGTCATGATAAACATGCTTTAATACATTAGCGAATTTATATTTATCAAGTGTTTGCTCACCCAATGGGTAACCAGAATCCATGTCACATAAAAAATTTACCCTAAAGAGATACAACCAATAATTCATTCCATGATTTATAATTTATCAAGGAATAAATAAATTATAGTGGACACCATGTCAGTACAATCACAATATTGTATATACTTTGTAATCAACAAACCACAGGGTTAGGTTTAGACCCCCTACCATTAACCGAGTGATTTAGCCACACCAAAAATGGGTAACACCAATAGAAATGGAGGATAGGGAGATCAAAAAAGGAAACCTAAATCAAATGGAAACAAGATAAAAACGATTCCACATGAAAGATAAACATAAAAAAGTTTCTCCAATGGAAGAATGAGGAAAAGGGAAGAAGTTCATATTAAGGTGACCTACCAAGGATAAAACACCAAACCGTGATGTCTATAGGTGATGAGATCACCTCATATTCTCCATGATTCACCTAATGATGGAAAGGAGGGGTTGTACAAAATAAAGGAATGAGAAACAGGAATATGAAGCTGATTAAAACCACTTCTCATGATACTTACACAGTGTGTAATCCATTTACACGTCATGTATTTATTTTTAAAGGGATAATCTGAAAAACTTATTACCTCAGGTTAATATTTAAACAATACTTGAATTTTACATGACACGAATAGTGTACATTATGTGTAACCACTTCACGTCCTACACTGGTTCATGACAAGTGTCTAGCGGAAGTTACACATCATGTAACATGTACACAGAATATAAATTATCTACAGACAGTTTTCAACCCAAATTCTACATAAGGACCTGAACCACCTCCAAGGACTTCCAAAGCATGGAAACCCTCATAATCCTATTTAAAACCTTTATAACCAGTATCCATTAATTCAAAAAAAATTAACCTATAACTTTAGTTCATTTTCCCCAATAAAGTCTCTTTATTTTAGAACAAGACTCAGCCACCAAGGTGCAACAAAAACTCAAAGAGGGACACGCCTGGAAAAAGATAGGATCTTACAACACCCCCACCATATAATAGCTCATCCATGAGATTATCCTAGAATTACTATGAAGTCATGGAGAATAAGTCTATCCATTGTACTCACACATAATAATACCTCTCCAAAGTCTCGTCTTGAACACTCTCATGCTACCACTTCACTAAAACCAGAGGTATAGTCCTACCTAGTGATACTTCTCACTACAATCCACAATCCCTATTAGATGCTCCTCAAATGACCCATCAACACAAGGTTTAACATTCTTGATGTCATATATACCACATGAGAAGGGTCGGGATAATATCTATGAAGCTGAGACATGTGAAACGCATCATGTATGGAACTATAGCACTATAGAAGGTCTAATTCATATTCCATCAGACCGACCCTTTCCACTGTCTCAAAGGGCCTGATAGACCTAGGCGTTGGCTTCCCCAATTTCCTAATAAGGTGTTTCCCCAACCTAGGTGACGCCTGAAGGAAAACATGATAACCAACCATGAACTCTAGAGGTCATCTATGATGGTCAGCATAAGATTTATGCATATTTTTTGTAGTCACCAAATGCCTCTTGATCAACTGAACCTAATCTAATATCTCCTACACGAGACTAGGCCCAACAAGCACTGACTCACCTACCTTTAACCAATAAATAGGTGAGAAAAATGGTCTTCCATACAAATCCTAAAAAGGTTACATTTTTATTGATGCCTAGAAGCTATTATTATATAAAAAATCCACGAGTTCTATATGTCTCTCCCATAAACCACCAAAAATCTAAAACATAGGATCATGACATATCCTCTAGAATCTAAATAGCCTACTTAGTTTAAACACCAGTCTAAGGATGATAGGTTTTTCTTAAAAGAACATATGATCCCATATCCTTATGAAGACCCTTCCATAATTGTGATGTGAAACAAGGATCACTTTTTGAAAGGATACTCCTCAAAACACCATGAAACCAAACTATCTCACACATGTAGAGACTACCCAGATCATCAAATTTGAAGGTTACCCTGACTGGTAAAAATTGGTCTACCTTCGTCAGTTGATCCATGATCACCCATAATACATAATTCTTATAGGGTTTCTTGGGTAATCATGTTACAAATTCTATAGTTACATCATCCCATTTCCACTCAGGAATGGGAAAAGGCTACAAAATCTCAACTGGCCTCTGATGCTCAGCTTTCACCCGTTGTAATGTAAAACATCTCGCCACAAAACATGATACCTCCTTCCTCATTACTGACCACCAGTACTGTCTATAGAAATCACGATACATCTTTTTCAAATCAGGATGTACCATCCATCTAGTTTCATGAAATTATCTCATCATCTCCTCATGCAAACCCATAGGAACCCATACTCAACCATGAAAAAAAAGAGAATTTTCCCTTCCAAGAAATCAACCTAATGGTTTCTTCCCACCATATAAGTTGTCTCTTAGAAATAAGCCTTTCAGATCAAATAAAATATTTTTATTGATATGGTCAAAAATCATGGGTATGACAGATGTCAAAGTCAGAGTTACAAATCCCTACAACTTTGGAAAATCTAGATGCATGTCTGCAAAGAGTTACATCATCTTTCACTCATCGCAAGACTCCCACACTACCTCCATCTGCATCTTTTGGCTCAAATAATAGGAAAAAATTGTGACCTTTCTCAGTTTATAATGGAAATCAAAGTCTAAATACTATAGATACTCGATCCACCTACTATGTCGAAGGTTCAAGTCATACTGATAAAAGATGTATTGAAGCCTATTGAGGTCTGTGTACAACATAAACCTCTCATCCATAATATAATTTATCCATAATCTTAGGGAATGAAACACTTTCAATAACTCTATATCATGAGTAGGATAATTCCCCTCATGTGGTCTCAGTTGTCAAGATCTATAAGAAACCACTAGATCCTCCTACAACAGAATTGTTCTAAGTTTAACTTCAGATGTGTCACAGTACATGGTATATGCTTTACTAGAAATATGTAAAATGAGGATAGGTTATAAGGTCAACATACCTTTCAACTCTTGAAAATATTTCTTTCAAGCATACTACCAAACAAACTTCACTATCTTCTTGGTCATCCCTGACATCGGTGCTAGCAAACAGAAAAATTCCTAGATAAAGCACTGATAATAAGAAAATAAACCTAGAAAACTTTGAATCTCGAAAACATTATTGGGTAACTCCCACGATACCATGGCTGTAAATTTTTATGGGTTTATTGACACTCTTTTCTCTAAGATGAAATACCAAATAAGTGAACTTTATCAATCCATAAACTAGATTTTGTTAGCTTGGAGTAAAGTCGATGCTTGATTAATGTACTTGATATAATGTTAAGATGTTTGGAATGATCATACACTGACTAGGAGTACACTAAGATTTCATTGAAAAAAATCACCACAAATTGGTTTAGAAAATGATGAAATATCTTATTCATTAAATCCATGAGCATCTCTGATACATTGGTTAAACCAAATGGCATCATTGCAAACTCATACAAGCCACACCTTCTCTAAAAAGTAGTCTAAGGTATGTTTGAAGGTATCAACCTCGACTAGTGGTGACCCAATCTTAAATAGATCTTTTATAATATCTTATAACCTCTCCTATAATTAAAGAGATCATTGATTCATGTAATATGATACTAGTTCTTGACCATCGTCTAGTTTAATATCTGTTAATTCGCACATAAGTGCAAGGTACCAATAGATGTATTTGTGAAAAGAACTGGAGAACCCCATGGAGATATACTAGGATGTATGAAACCTTTATCTTCCAAATATTCCAACTAAACTTTCAAATGCTGAAGCTCTTTTGGTTCTATTATATACGGTGCGATAGAAACTAGCTCTACTCTCGGCACCAACTCGAATGTGAACTCGATCACCCGCTTGGTTGGTAAGCCATAAAACTCATCTGGAAAAATACCTGAAAATAGTCCACCATTGGAGGAAAATAATCGTATTGTGTTTGACCATCATCCAGAATAAGACCAACTATTTAAGATATGAGATAGTCTAATCTGCACTAAATTGGTCCTACATGACCAACCTAAAAATTCCACTCATCCTGGTGAGAATAGCTTCCTCCTTATGGAGATAGGAAGGTAACTATACTCCGATAATAGTAAATATGATACTACTATAGAACTAACCAATCCATACCAAGAATCAAATCAAAACCTATCATTTCAAGTACAAATAGTTTCCATAATAAATGGTAACCACCAATCTCTAGAGAACATACCTTGAAACACTTGATATTATCTTACTACACTCCCAATGGTATATCAATGGTCAAAACACCATCTAATATTTCCACATTAAAGATCAAACCATTCATAAAAATATTAGATAAAAAGGAATGTGATGCTCATGTATCAAACAAAACACGAGTAAGGGTAGATGATACAAGAATCGTACCTTGATGATAGATCATCATGCATCCACAATAACCAGACTAGTCTTCATAACATGTAGCTAACCATCCCCTTTTCCTTAGGCTCCAGCCTAAATCCTACGAGTTATTCCCTTTGCCCAGTAAATTCATTGCTATTATAGGGTACCATGTCCCCTTCCTTGACCATAACATCCTATGGAACTCCAGCTACTTGTCTGATAAGGAGTATCTGAGTCCTTCCCAGACTCTGGTGTCTGTCCTGATCCCCTACCACTACTCTGATGTTGTATTCCCCTAAAAACCTCTCTAGGTGGACCATCCTACCATAAACACAACACTCCAAAATGAGGTATGGAAACTAAGGTTGCTTGTGGCTCAACTTTCCACACTAAAATCACTGCAATGAAAAATGGTTATGATATGGATTCCCATTACCCTGAATGCTCTGTCCACTATTTTCTTGGTGAAAACTATCATCACAGCACTTCTTTATACTAGAGGAAGATCTCCTAGTTCGTCTTGCTAAAATAGTATAGCCACTTCTTGGGGCCTCTCTCAGATTCCCTTCTATGATGAGTGTCTAATTCATTAAATCTAAAAAAATACTCAAATGAAAAATGTTCACCTTTGATTTGATCTCATAGAAATGTTCATCCTCAGATACCCTTTCCCTGGAGATATCATCAGCAACTAAAGATGATGCAAAGTGTTGTAGGTAAGTAAAATGTTCAGTGTAGTCCATCACTGACATACTCTCCATGTCAAATGTATGAACTCGTGGTCCTTATCATTCCTCAAAGTCTCTAGATATAAGTGGATCAATAACTTCACCTAAAATTCCTTCCAATGTAACTCCTCATGCTACCCATATTACTCTAGAATATCCCACCAATACTCGGTAGGTCCATGGAGCATATATGCCGCAATCTTCTACCTTCTATCTATGGGTGTCTCAATATTATTCAAGATCGTCTGGACAGACTCAATCCAAAACTCGGTTTCCTGGGATCCGCCTCCCCAGTGAACATAGATGGATACTGTTGTTGGAACTCTTTGGTCAACTTAGACATCAAATGCATGGTATGAACAGTCTCTCATTCCATAGATCACATGAACCTCAAGAAACTATCATGAAGCTAGAAATCCATATTATCCTCATTAGCAACAGGAAGCTCCAACTCAACTATGATATGAGTATGATGATTTCCACTCTCCTGACGCTCAACTCAAAGATGAGGAGGAGGCATTTCTATAAAATACAAACACACTTCTTAGAACACTGGATATAAAAAACAAGGTCAATATCAATTGGTGAAAACAATATATAACCACTACCACTGGTCTCTCTCAAAACATGGATTACAAGTTTTTTACCATGATATATCAGTTCATTTCATTTCATTTATTATATATAATAGGTATATCATACCACTATTCATACGGGAAAGTATATATCACATGAAATAAATTTATACCTATCATAAACAATGCATGTCAATATATATCCTTATGTTACCACCATGATGCATGCATACTCACCTCATGCCATACTGGGTCATGAGTATAAATAAGAATCTCAAGAAACAATAACATTACATAATATGTGAATCAACCAAGGTGAAATAACATTAATTATAATAATCAAAAAACATAAAAAACAATCCCATACCTGGGCACTCTAATTTTCTCATGTATATGGGTTGGATACTCTCATACACAAGATCATTACCAAGTCTTGACAAATCTTAGTCTCCTTTCTACCTTTCCCAAATAGTAAAGAAACAAAAAAGAAAATATGATGCTTTGATACAACTTTGTAGAATCTTCTGATCTGGATCTCTCTCACATGGCCAAAATGGGTTGGTTACGAGAACTCAAGTGCGCCTCCCCATATTCTAGAGGCTGTCGACTAGTAAAATGGGTGTGATATGTATAGTGTGGAGACTAAACCCCCTGGTATAAAGTGAAATACATGGGAATAATACATAATAAAAAATAACTGAGTGATATAAACATAGTAGGAACAATTAGTCATACCACTGAGGAATAAAAGGAGGAACCAAATAATACAATAATAAGAAACCATGTAATGGCAGGCCGATATGTATCTAAATTTCAAACTAAAATCAATACAAATAAAATAATTAACTAACATAATAACTCAAAAGACCCAATACCAAACCCCATGTCTGACCAATCTCTAAACTCCATTGCATCTAGCAAGTAAACAAATAAACTACAAGGTCCCATTCCCTTGTCCAAACCTACATCCACATAATCTTCTTGGGTACCAAATGGAAACCCAGATAGGGTGTGAATAAAACTCAGTAGGTCAACACCACCTTGTCTAAATATAAATAGTTTGATAATAATTATATGCAATAAAGTGATAAAAAAGTATATTAATTAATCAATTAATATAATGCATCAATCAACCTGCTTTGGCACCATGCCAGAATGTCTCTGGTCATGTAGCACAATCATGCCAACCAACAACCATATATCCATGGAAAAAATCAGACAAATCTAGGCTAATCCTGTTCTATAAATATTTCAGCATAGGAATGTGCAGAGCCCACTCAATATAATCATTAAATCATGGAATTGAAAAAATCATTCTCAATATAATCATTATAAAAAAGCATTGGGTAGATACCGGTGAATATAAGCATTACAACATGGGACTGGGAAAACCCGCTCAATATAATCATTACAACATGAGACTGGGAAAATCCCACTCAATATAAGAATTACAGCATGGGAATGGTCAAATCCCTCTCAATATAAGTAATATAGAAGTTAAAACAACAAGTTAAAATAGCAAGGATATCAGAATATCACTTCATTAGCATTAATGGTTAATTATGAAAATTGCAATCTTTCCTTCAATTAAACTTTCATTTATATCTCAAATGATCAATAGTAATATCAAAAATCAATAAGACATTTCCTAGGGATTCTATATTAAGAAATTACCTAAGGTCTCATGTCATGGTAAACACACTTTAAGCCATTATAAAATTCATATTTATCAAGGGTTCACTCACTGAAAGGGTATCTATAATACAGGTCGCATCAGCAATTGACCCCAAAGATATACAACCAATATTTCATTCCATGATTTATCATTTCTTAAGGAATAAATAAATTAGAGTTTATTTCATGTTGGAATAATCACAATATTTCATATAATTTTCAATCAACAAACCATAGGGTTAGGTTTAGACCCCCTACCTTTAACAGGGTGATTTATCCACACCAACAATGGGTAAAGCCAATGGAAACGGCGGAGAGGGAGATCAATAAAGGAAAACCAGATCAAACAGAAACAAGATCAACATGATTCCACAGTGAAGATCAAAAGAAAACATTGCTTCAATAGAAGAACAACAAAAAGGGAAGAATACCAAATCTAGGTGACCTACGAGATATCAAATTCCAAACCACAACATATAGAGGTGATGAAATCACCTCATATTATCTAGGAGAATCCTAGGGCTTGAGATAAGGGGCTACACAAAACGGTGGAATGATAAATATTCATATGGTATATCTTAAATCCATTGCTCATGATACTTACACATCGTGTAATCCATTTACATGTCATGTATTTTTTAAGGGATACACTAGAAAACTTCTCTCTTTGGGTTAATATTTAACCATGTTTGAATTTTACATGACGTGAATGGTGTATATGATGTGTAACTACTTCACACCCTGTACTAGTTCATGACATGTGTCTAGAAGCATTTACACATTGTGTAACATGTACACAATGTGTAAATGCTTTGTAGATAGTTTTCAGACCAAATTCTACATAAGGACCTGAACCACCTCCAAGTCCTTCCAAAGCATGGAAACCCCTCATAAGACCATTTAACATGTTTATACCCCGACTCCATTAATTCAAGAAAAACTTACATCCCTGGAATTTGGTTCATTTTCCCCAAAAAGGATCATTATCTCCAAATATGACTTAGCCACCAAGGTTCAACAAAAACTCTAAGAGGGATGCACCTGGAAAAAATATAGGATCTTACCTACTTTGGGGTTTTTGTGTGGTGTTGTGAATTTAGAGGTGGTAGCAAAAGTGGTGAATGTAGTGAGGTTTAATGGTTATGTTATGAGATGTTTGGTGCTCATGTCATGAACCCATAAGTTGATCTTGTGTGTGGATTTATATATAAATATATATAAATTATATGTTAATTTTGTTTTCTATACACACCCCACCCATTTTGAGTGCCCCATATCGGCAACCAAATTTTTTGGGGGTGTTTTTACTAATATCCCAATGGTGATAATGGGGTTGGTTACCCGCTCTTCCAATCTCTCTCTTCCAAGAGAGTTATATATGCATGGGATGTGATGTACAGGAGTCAAAAGTGAAATATTGGTGGTTGTTTAATGAGATGATGGTGTGGATTATGGTGGGGTTTGTGTATGGTAGGAGGAGGTCATGATGTTGATTTCCTTTATGTTCATGATACCCTACTATTCTAGTTATGGTTGTGATGTAATTTGATGGATCATGTGTCATAGCTTAAGATATAATATGATGTATAGAAGTAATAAGATCACCAGGACGTATGATGTTGGGGTTTGAGAGTTTCAACCCAATGGGAAAGAGGTGTGAGGCACCCTTATTGATATTCTTATTATTATATTATTATACTTTGATTAATTATTTTGTGAGCGTGACTTAGTGAGTATGAGATCAGATAAATGACCTATTTAGGTTTTGTTGGTTCTTTTATTTTATCACCAGTGCATTAGTATGCTTCTTTCATATGTGCACAAGAGACTTGGGAGTTCCTATTGAGTATACTTATATGCTCACCCCACGTATATAAACTAATATTATTTTTCCATGAGGACTACATAGACCATGATGGACATTACTATCTCAAACCCTTTCCTATGTTATTTCTTTAGATTCTCTTTTGGGTATTTATTTAGAGAATTTTATTTGTATCTATTTTACTTATACATGCATTGTAGGCTGGTTTTTGTTTCATTTTTATATTATTTCATGTATTTTTTTATAGATGATTTATCCTATATCTTGATACTAATATTATATAGGGTAATTCCCCCCATTTTGGATATTTGTATACCCTCAGTTCTAGTCACAAACTCGGGTCCTACTAGAGGTGGGACTCGGGGGTCATTATATATCTTCCTTCATTGTCAGCCCAAGACAGGTACCTTTTGAGAGAGGGGGTCATGACAGGGTGGTATCAAAGGGAGGTTGAGAGATGGGATGGTGTTTGGAGTTAGGTTCTATGAGGATTTCATTTGTGGGAAAGGTAACAACATTGGTTAGGGAATACTATCTAGGATATGGGATTTTATCCCCCCCTATGATCCAATGCAAGGAATCTGATCCTACAGAATGACCAAGTGAGGTGACACCGCTTGTAGGGTAGAGACCTAGGATAGGTACATACATCATGATTAACTTGTGTTATTTTTTGAAATGGGTAGTTTTGGGAAGGTTTAAATGAATTAAATAAATATTAATAAAATTTCATACTATCTGGATTAGGAAATATTTGTTTCCCTTTCAGTTATGGATCCTGGTCATCGTCTGTATGTGGTTCAGGTAGTGGAGGTTCGATAGGATGATCTAGTTGATCTTAGGAGGGTTGATCCTATTGATAAAGATTATCAGTTATGGAAAAAATTGCATGATTTTTAGAGGTAGGCTTTGAGAAAGTATGAGGGCAGTGTTTTTGATCTAGAGACAAGTTTTGGTTGGAGGATATTGAGATCAATTTTAGTTTTAACTGTGACCCAGTAGAGTATTAGGTCCCTTTGGTAGTTAGTTAGATGTAGGTAGATGTGTGTCAGTGGTATATTCTATATCTTGGTGAGCAGGAGGAGGTAGATATTTTGTGGGTTGACTTTCAAAAGAAGTTTTGAGCAGAGTTCCTTTCTTTAACCATGAAGGCATTGAAGAGGAAATATCTTATCTCTCTTTATTATGGGAGTATTTTTGTGTGGGAGTTAGAAATCAGGTTCATGGACCTTGTATGTTTTGGACTAGATATTTTTTCTGATGAGTATTCTTGAGCATAGTGTCTTAAGGAGGCACTTCATCCTTCGATCTAGTATTTAGTTACTCCCTTTATATTTCCAACATATTTGGAGGTTCAGAAAAAGGATGATGTGATCAAGAATATATACTCATGAGCAGGTTTACCATGAGATGGTATCCATCAAGGTTCCCTAGGTAACATAGTTTTTAGTGGTGGGTCTCAGGTTCCAGGACCTTCGAGGTTTCGACCAGTACGGAGTCATCCTCAGTAGTTTCCTTTCCAGTCATCTAGGGAAAGTGTATTTTATTACCTTGTCGGGGGCCTTTTTCTAGTGTGCCTCACTTATGGGGTTGATGGTCATCATTAGGAATAGTTACTAGTGGTTTTTTGATATCATTTTGGTGGGGGTGGATAGGTTTAGTGTCATCCCCAGCTATAGCTTCTAGTTAGATCATTTCAGCAGCAAGGACAGTGAAATTTTGGTTTATCGAGAGGAGTTGGAGCGAGTAGAGGCCATCCTCAAGATGATCCTAATTTTTAGGTACCTCAACCCAGTGTGGTCATAGAGGTGACCATTAGAAAAGAGGAAGAGGGGATGGGTGTGGACAGTTGCATGTAGTGGAGGCGACAACACCAGAGGGGCCAGATATCATTAAAGATACAAGTATCTTATCTTACACACTTATTTGTGCATTGTTTGATTCAAGACCTTTGCAATCCTTTTTTCACCCTTTTTATTCTATGCTTTAGGAATATACATAGAGAGGTTTCTATCACCCTTAATGTTCACTATGCCAGTTGAATTCCAGACCATCTTGTTTGATGTGTGTCGTGGATGTAAACTGATGATGTGTCCACATCAGTCATGAGGGGATCTTTTCTTTCTATATATGCATTCATACAACATCATTATTGGCATCGACTGGTTGTATTTTGTGCATTCTGTTATCGACTACTTCTGAATTAGATTCATGTTCTCGGATATAGACGGACAATGTGTAGTTTTCATTAGAGAGCAGAGTTGTTAAGTGGGTAGTAGACATATAGATCCCCTTATTTCTTTGATGGTTTTTTTGTTTATATAATCATTAGATGTTGGGATAGTAGAGGTTCCCATGGTTTTTGGGGAGTTTCTAGATATCTTTTATAAGGTTGTTGTTGTGAAACCCCCTCGACGTGAGGTTGATTTCGGGATAGACTTACATCCCGATGCTTTTCCAATTTTAATGTCTCCTTATCATAATACACTATATGATTTGTAGGAGTAGAGTATTCAAATAGATTATATAATGTAGAAAGTTTTTACCCAGTATAGTGTGTCACTATGGGGTGCTTCAGTGTTATTTTACAAGGAGTATGGTAGTCTGAGGTTGTTTATAGACTACCATAGGTTAAATCATTTAACAATCAAGAATTATTACCCACTTCTAAGGATAAATAATCTTTTTGATTAGTTTATAGGGGTAAGTTGGTTTTCTAATATTGATCGGTGGGTTGGGTATCACTTGTTGAGGGTGAAGGAGAGTGATATCCCAAAGGATGAATTAAGATGTAGGCCTGAGAACATTGATTTTGTGGTCATGTTGTTCAATTTCATGAACACACTAGTTGTGTTCATAGGGCTCATGAACTCCTTGTTCTATGTACCCCTAGAGTAGTTTTTAGTCATGTTTATCAATGACATATTGATCTAATTAAAGTCATAGGAGGATCATGTCGATCATATCAGAGATATATTACGGGTTCTTCAACATCATCATCTCTATGGAAAGTTTTCCAAGTGTAATATCTAGACATTATAGGTTAACTTCCTTAGTAATGTGATGTCTCAGTAGGGTGGGGTCGTGGAACCATTGAAGGTTGAAGTAGTTGTTTCTTGGGAAGCTCCCAAGAATGTGACAATGATTTGTTACTTCCATGTCCTTACGGTTTATTACCTGAGGTTTTTATCTTAATTATCATGGATTGTAACCCCATTGATAGAATTTATCAATAATTACTATACTTTTTTTATTGGTAAGTTTCATGCAGTGTTTGACTACCTGAAGGGGATATTGATCAGTGCTTCAGTTTTCAAAGGAAGGGGTGATGTTTGAGGTTTTTTCTGAAACTGCCTCTCTAGGATTGGAATGTGTCTTGATGTAGGAGAATGAAGTGATCTCTTATGGGTCTAGGAATTTACTTCAACATGAGTGAAACTATTCCATCCATGATCTGGAGCTGGAAGTGGTTGTGTTTGCACTGAAGTTGTGGTGAAACCGCCTCATTGGGGAGTGCTTTGTAGTCTATACAAATCACAAGAAATTAAGCTATATCTTTCCTCAATGCAATCTGAATCTACAGTAATGTAGGTAGATGTAGTTTCTCTAGGATTATTATTTTGAGATCTCCTATACCTTAGGAAAAGGGAATTTTTTTGGTCAGTGCTTTGAGCTGTAAGTTGTAGAAGGATGAATTCCAAGAGTATGGGGATGCTGGGAAAGCGATAGAGGATTTGGTTGCCCTACAATGATGCAAGGTTGGTTGATAGTGGAAGTTGTTTATTTCAGATGATAGTGTAGTTTTATCATATGAGGAAGGTGGAGGAGTCTTGGTGGGGAGACTCGGAGTCAGAGTTGATGTGTGATCATATTGTCAATAGTGATACACTGAAGGGATGGTCTGAGGATGGTTAGAACTGAATGATTTTTATGGGGAGGTTGTTTATTCCAATGGTTATGTGTGATGGATTCCTTCATCAGTTTCATAGATCACATTTAACAATTCACCTAGGAGTATCCAAGATGTACCGTGGTTTGAGGATGCGGTATTGGTGTCCTGGGATAAAACGGGTGATGGTAGAGTTTGTGTCTCAGTGTTTGGTCTTCCAGAAGGTAAAGGAAGAACATCATATTCCTAGAGGTTTTTTGTAGTTTTAGATGTTCCCAAGTGGAAATGGGATGAAATATTGATGGACTTCTTCATAGGGTTATCCAGAGATTAGGGACTTTGTGATACTTTCTAGGTAATCATGGATCAGTTGATGAAGTTAGCTAACTTCCTAGTGATCGGGGAATTGGTTCCATAGATGTTTTAGACATGAGGTGTGTGGATGAGGTGGTAATATTTCATGGTGTACTATGATCCATTGTCTTGGATAAAGATGATTATTTTACCTTAGGATGCTATATGGAATTGTAGTATGCTTTGGGCACTCGGTTGCACCTCATATCTACTTTCCACCCTCAGAAGGATAAGCAAACATGGTGGACTATCAAGACACTAGAGGATATATTGTGGGCATGCATATTATACTTCAGTGGATCTTGGGAAAAGAACTTACCTTTGGTTGAGTTTTTGTATAACCATAGTTATCACTAATCTATTAGCATGGCCCCATTTGATTCATTATACGGGTGGTCATGTCATTATTCATTGTGATAGGCTGAGGTTAGAGATTCATCAGTTTTAATTCCTAATGTGGTGCAAAACACAATAGAGAAGGTTTAGGTTGTTCATGTGAGGATGAAGGCAGCACAAAACCAATATAAGGCTTATGAAAATTATATGAGGTTACCCTTAGAGTTTGATGTTAGAGAACATGTGTTCTTGAGAGTCTCCCCTCGATGTGGGCATCAGAGGTTTTTCATGGGGAGTAATCAATCACCCCAGTTTGGTGGACCTTTTAAGGTGTTGGGTGCATTGGCGAGGTGAATTATCGGTTATAACTCCCTATATGATTGGACCGGATTCACGATGACTTCTGCGTATCTCAATTCCATTGATATCTTTATAATGAATCTCATGTCATTGTCTGGTGAGATATGTATATTGAAGACGATGTGACGTTCAAGGAGCCTCTCATAGAGATCTAGGATCATAGGAAGAAGGTGTTGTGAGGATGGACCATTTATTTGGTTTGTGTGTTGTAGAGGCATGGTGGCATGGAGGAGAGTTCTTGGGAGTGAGAGAAGCAAATGTATTCTCAATACCTAAAGTTTTTTTGAGCTTTAACTTATTTTTATTTTCCTTGTTGATGTGATGTTTAGATATGAGTGTTTTATGATATATTTTGTTTCCATAATGATGTGATGTGTGATTAAAGCTTCAAGAATATGAAGAATGGAAATTTTATCCCTAATCAAGACACGTTATATGTTGATGTGATTAAAATCATGCAGGTGAGTTAGTGTCTCCCAAATTGGATAATATCTTAACATGGGAGATGGGATTCCTTGATTTGTGTGCATGGGTCCATGTTGTGTGATGGTTATGGTGCTTGTTAGCTTGGACCGTGTAGAAGTTGAGATAGTGGTGAGGATGGTTATGTAAAAAGGGGTGGTGGCTAGCAATTGATATAGAGTGGCATGGTAATGTAGTAGCATGGGATGTTTAGTGAATGTTTTTGGTTGGGTTTGGTATGTTTTCTTGATGGAGTTGTTTTAGTTGTAATTATATCCTATATAGGTATCTCTTTGGATGGTTATTCATACCTCTTTTCCCTTTTTCCTTCCAAGTTGGTTTTGATTCTCAAGGATGGGAATATTTTGAGAGGTGTATGATGTAACAGACCAGACCTTCCACCTTGTCTTCAGAAATTATAGTGGTGGAGGTGTCTAGGGAAGGTCCTAAGGAGTTGGAGAATAGAGGGGAGGTTCTAGTTGGAAAATCCGATTAGGAGGATTCATGCGGCATGGAGCCATAGGAAGCACCGTAAGGGCTATTAGTTGTGGCATGGAGGTGTCTACTGTACAATAGGAATCCTAGAGGAGGTTTTCTAGTAGTTCATCCATTTTGGGGGGGTAGTTGGTCCATGGATCCTTTACTACAATATATCCCCTTCTTAGCAGTTGAGGGCTATGATGTGGAGTACCCAGCTACGGTGCAACCTCTTCCTGGTTATTGGGGGTCTGCGATATAGTTGTCTGGGATATTCCGGGGTATCTCCATTGTTTTATAGAATCTAGGGTATATAAATAGACACATATCTTGGAGTTCAATTTAACCATCCTAGGTGCAACATGTTCCCCCCCACTACACTATATTCCCCTCCCTCTATGGTGTGTTGGAGGGTGGTTGCATCATGGTTGTGAATTTTCTAGACCACCTATAAATTCTTAAATGACATTGAACCCTATCAATTTTCAAATATTTATATTGTTTAATGTGTGACCCAAGTGTTTCCTAAGGATTTATTTCATCACCCTATCATTTAATTTCAACCATGTCCTTAGACCATCGATTTGTGGTGGTTTAGGTGTGTTCATCCCTTACTTTTCCCAGTTATCCTTTGTTTTATTATCTAGGGAGGTTGTTTCCAAGGGAAAACTATTGGTTTTCATTTTATTTTATTTTATTGATAAGTTAATGGTGTGGTTGTGTATTTTAGTCTAGTAAGATAGTTCTCCTTCATTGTGGTGCTCAGTAGTGTCCTTCCTCTTGTTCCAGCCTTGCACAGTAGATCGAAAATATCCATTTGAGGTAGGGGATCCTTCATTTTTCATTTAGTTGCATCAGGTGTGAGTATTTATGCTCATATTTACCTTTGAAAAGATAGTACATCCATATTTATGAAGATAATGAATTGGTAATCTGAAAACTGAAAGGGTAAGGAGAATTAAATCGTATGTTTTATAACTTTGATATTATTGATATTTTGATTTTATAGGTTTGACATATTGCTAGAAATCATGACCATTGGTGGAGTTTTTTTTCACTTTGATTGTTATTATTATAAAAAAAATTCTATATATTGTTATTTATCACCATAAATGGGAATTGGATAACCACTTATTTTTGGTTAATAAATTTTTTTCCCTAGAATCTTGACTTATGTGAGAATTCCCTTGAAATAAAGAAGTAGATTGTGATGAAAGGCCCTTGATAAATATAAAAAATGTTATGTGAATGTGTGATGTGTGGTTATAATTTGGGAATGGTATATGGGGATTATGTGATGAAATGTGGTTTTTATATGGAATATGTGATGAGATGTGGTTGGTACATGGCAGTTATGATAAGAAGTGGTGGTGATGTGAAATGGTGGCGATGTGGGGCTTATTTTCATGGAAAAGGGAGATGTTTGTTATGTTGTGATTTGTTGTGCTAGTATCTTGGGTAGTAATGGAATTAAATGTAAATAATGAATTGAAATGGAATGCCTTGAAATGACTAATGAATGTTGAATTAAAATGGGATGTGTGGCTAAATGTGGTTGTTATTAAAAGTGAATTTAAAGGTATTAATGAATGATATTGGTTGGAAATGGGAAATATGGGAATTGGATTGATTTTTAATGAAAAGTGGAATGTGACATGTGGTCTATGGATTCTTGTGTGTTGTTGTATATTTAGAGGTGGCATAAAAATTGGTAGATGTAGTAAGGTTTAATGGTGATGTTGTGAGATGGTTGGTGCCCATGTTGTGATCCCATTGGTTGTGCTTATGTGTGGCTTTATATATATATAAAATATATATTCATTATGATTTATATACACACCCCACACACGTTTATCACTCCATTCCAATAACCAAATGTTTTGATGGTGTTTTTTCCAATTTTTTGGTGGTGAGGATGGATGGATGGTTACGTGCTCTACCACACTCTCTCTCTTCAAAGCAAGTTAGATATGCACAGGCTATGATGGCCATAAATCAAAAGTTAAATAGTGATGTTGTTTAATGAGATGATGATATGTATTATGGTGGAAGTCATGTATGGTATGAGGAGGGAATGAGGTTGATTTTTTCAGGTTTAAGATACCCTACTATTTTGGTAATATATGTGATATGATGTGATGACTCAGGTGTCTTCAAGTGAGATGTGATCTAATGTGATAGATCAGGTCTCTTCGGGAAAGATGTGATGTGATATGATGGATCATATTTCCTCTGGTGAGATTTCATGTGATGCGATGGCCCAGGTGTCTTCAGATGAGACGTGATGTGATGTAAAAAAGAGATGAGAGCATTAGGATGTACGATGTTGCAGTGTGAGATCGAAAACTCAATGGGAAATTGGTGTGGGGTACCCTTATCAATATGATTATTATTATATAATTATACTTGGATGTATTATTTGGTGAATGTGTCTTGGTAAGGATGGGTGACAAACACAAATTTCATGCATAATTTTAATCAATTTTCAATGAATTATTAATAAATTTTAATGAAACAACCCATGGAATGTAATGATTTATGGAAGTTTGGGAAATTTTAAGGAAAGAATGAAAATACATTTAAGTGGGTATTTTTAATGGCTAAAAACATTTTGAGAAGTTTTTAATGGAATTTGTTATGATTTGGAATTTATTTTCACATTTTTTGTGAAATATTCAACTTGATTATATTTTTTAGGTACCAAAAAATAGTTAAGGCTCAAGCTAGCCCTCATCCAAGTGGCAACCCACCATATAGCCAGCCCACAATGGATGGCTGACCAGACCACCACCCAAGAGATCCTGCAAGATCCAGTAGCACATGGGAACTAATCCTTTACAAAGGTGGACCATGGGTGATCAATCCCACGGGGAGTAGAGTTAAGATGAAGCCTACATGGGCCACATGTATGTGCGACAAACATCTCGTGTGAGTTTTGTGTTATGTGGGATCCCACCCTGATATAAGAGATTTTCTCGGTGATCCTGCACCTTGGTTAATATACCATCATGAAGCTGCACAACATTTTGATGTGAGATATGATTTTAGTGGTTACTATTCATCCCACTTAAAAATCGAGTGTTATTCTTGGAAATTTCCTATAGCTTGAATCTACCGCTCACCGCTGCATTCATCCTCACCGGAAGCCACTAATTCATTGGGAGATTGCTATATCTGACCACTACTTGAGCTCCACCATGATCCAAACTCCACTTTCAAATCCATGGGACTCCATTGATCATCTTCTGGACCTCGGACGACCCCTGTGAAGATTTTTTTGAAGCCCCCTCCAGCCACTTTGATGGCTAGAGGAAGAGGAGGCCGCCACTGCCAATAAACTACTCAAGAATCATGACAATCATTTCTTCCATGCTCTATTTCCATGCATCAAGACCATGCACTTCATGCATGGCATGATCTAAGCACACCGCTTCTCCACTTTCCATTAAAAATGGGAAATGCCCAATATCCTCGGGTGAGATTTGAAGACCTTGTGGGTCTCTCAACTTTAAAAAAAGATATAATTTTTAATATATTTTTTAGGATCTCCCTTGATCATAGGAGGAGGCCTAGGATGTACTCCATTTCCTATAAAAGGATATTCTTTCCACTTGAGATGAGAACTTTCACACCACACAACCGGTGTGTTGTCAAAACTAGCATCGTTGTTGGGGAGCTAATTAATGGTTTTTTTCTTTTTATATTTTCATACATTAGATAGATTTCATTGTTTTATAAATAAAAAAGAACCATAAAAAACTAATTTTCCATGATGTATTCAAATGATTATTTTTTCAACTCATGGAACAATTACTCATAGGTGCAAGAACAAGAAACAAACTATACTAAGGAGGTCCTCCAACGAAGGGTTGATTCTCTTGTGATAATGGTCAAGAATGAAGCAAAGAGACATAGATATATTAATCCCACCTCAATATTTGATGGGCATGGTTGATGAACTCTAAAATGACTTGAAAAGATATGAGGCTAAGAAGGAATTGCCACTGGTTTTCCCTAATTTCACTAAATACATCCAAGAAGTTGACGCCAAACTCAAGGAATTTAAATAGCCCAAACATTTGAGGAACCAGATCCATGAATATCATGAAGATATTGAGATTTAATATGAAGACTTGTGTGTTGATAGGAATATGGGAAAAGATTTAGACTAATTTTGGAGTAACTGGACAAAAGATGAAATGAAGCAGGATCTTCCAATATATAATATTGAAGAATAATCACCTGACTACTTATTGTTGACCATGGAAGATGAATAAACTACCCATGTGGTGGAATTTGAAGAAATTATAGAGGATCCTGACTACCTACTTCTATCCATTGAGACTCAACTTCAAGAGGCACTCACCACTGAGGTAGTGATTGAACCAGAAACAACTCAAGGAGATGATCTTATTTTAAATTCATTCATTTATGATCTTATTCAATTTGATTTGATCATAACTCCTTATTATTTTGAATTTTCATATTTGGCCAATTATTTTCATTCCTTATAAAAATATAAAGAAAATTGACCTTCACCTATTGATGAACACATGGAGCTCCCTGATTTCAATAAACATTCATTTAAGGAAGCCCATGAAGAATTCCAAGTAGCTGATCATGAGTAAATAAAGATAGAGTATTCTCACATAGAATGGGATAATTTTGATTTACATTCTTCATGTTTAAATTCTATAAAATTAAAAATACATTCAAACCCTTCTTTAGAAATTTCAATTCATGCAGCTCATGTTGAGCCATCTCTGGAAAAAGTGAGGGTTGCACAAGTAGCAACCAAGATAGATGATGTTCCATACTTAATACTACCCCCTCCAAGCAATACATGCCTAATTTTTAATGGTATGAATCTATTATAATCTATAAATGGATAATTCCTCACCACCAACAAAGAAGCACAAGCTGGGAAAAGCCACATGTGGTGGTTCAAATCCAAGAAGATCCACCCACCATCAGATTGTGGGTAACAGCTAGTACTACCCTCTAGAGGTATTAAAAATTTAGATCCCACTTGGGGGATCATACCAAGACTTGTCCTTTTACATTATTTCTAGTAACTTAGATTTCAATTCCATTTTTAGAATTATCCCATCATTTATCCCACTCCCTCGTATCTTTTTTATCTTAAATAAAATGATATTTTTACTTAATTGAGTAATTTTATTTTCTAGAACCATAATGGCATAAGGAAACCCCAAATAACTAAGGAGGGAAAAGGAATAAGCTTCATGTTAAAGGGAGTTCACTTTAAATTTTATCTTTTAAACTCTATACATTCTTTCCAACAAATTATTTTGAGCTTTAATTATGAATTGAATGTTCATGCTTGAATTAATTATTTACTTGACTTATCTAGGAGACATGAGTTTCTTAGGAATCATGTGATTATGTGTTTTATATTTCAATTTTAATGATATTGAATGAGTAAAATGGATAATTGGATGACCAAAGTGAAATAAGGACATTAAAATGAGGACTTGTGATTTGAGGGAATTAATTAATTCTTGTAAATGAAATTTTATGATCATTTTCCTGATATAAATTTATGAAATTCATGTAAATTTATTTTTATTATTAGTAATTTCTTGATTGATTGTACCAAATCAATTATCTCATTCTCGAAAGGATTTATAGACCAAGTACTTCCTATTTTATTCTTGATCATATTTCTTCAGTGATCTTGGGACATGTCACTTGATAGAACTTGAATTTGAACTTCTCAAAGTTATGACTATACAAAAATACATTTCAAATGATTGATGCATATTTTTAAAAGTTTTTATCCTTATAATATCACCTTTACATCAATCTTTATTTATCATATAGAGACCATGAATTCCCTTGTTAGGAATGATCTATTCTTCAAGCCAATTTTATCAATTCCTACCCTCCTTTTAGTATTTGAATGATATTTTAAAGTTGAAGTGTGGGGGGGAATGGATCCATGGTTTAAGGGATGATTTATATTGTAAGTAAAACGTTTGGGGGTTCTATTTTTTGGTTTTAATAAAGGTTTTGGATTTATAAATTTTACTCTTTATTGTTTTTTCCCTCTTGAAAAAAAGAGAAAATGACAAAAGAAATGAAAAAAGAAAGGATTGTGACTTGGGAAAACCAAAAATCACCATTAATAGACCAATGATTTTTATCATATGTTGTTAGGTGGTGGATTTGAGGTTTATTATAAGCATAACTTTTAAAAAATTAAAAAATTAAAAAATTAAAAATTACTTTGGAAAAGAAAGTACAAAATTAGAGAAAAAATCCAGAGGCTGCACAAATCATTCATTATGCTTTATTTTGATCATGACTTTAGTTTGTGTTTTGAGGAAAGTATTAGTTTGTAATTTTATGGTCATAATGTCATTACACTTTTATTTTTGATATACTGTATTGTACTTAAGTGATAAAACTCCTCCTTGAGCCTTAATTTTTAAAACATCAAATCCTACCAAGCTTAAGTCTCAGAGTCATTAGAATCTTAATTGAAATCAATCATGATTTCATATGTATTTTTTATTTTAAAAGTGTAAAAAACATTTACTTTACAATCCTATATATAAGGATCATGTTCTCATTATATGATCATATCTCTACTTGATTTGTTTCATGAGTGATGAGAGAAAGGATTCAAGTGAGGTAAATCATGATTTGGCATGTTTAATAATAATGAATTGAGAAACTTGAATGAATTATAATAAGAGTTTCTATAAATTAAATAAGGTAAAAAAGTAAAATGCATGATTTGATTGTTTCTTTGAAAATTGATTGGTTAAATTGATATTTTATGTGTAATTTTGAAAATTTTATTTGACATTGAAAATTGTTTGATTTTATTACTTTGAAATTTGAAAAATGGTTACATTAGTGACCTCTGATATTTAATGTTGAGATCTTATGCTTGAATATAAACATTTTTTAAGTGTGGGGGTATTTTATAGACACAAATTTCATGCATATTTTTAATCAATTTTCAATGAATTTTTAATAAATTTTAATGAATAAACCCATGGAATGTAATCGGTCAGAATAACCGAAGGCCTTCATTTTTTATTATTTTTGGATAATAAAACTTTTAAGGGGTGAGTTGGAACTCTTAAAAAGCCCTAAGGCTTATAGAAAATACCATTAATGGAATTTAATTATTTATGGAAATTTGAAAAATTTGAAGGAAAGAATGAAAATACATTTAAGTGGGTGTTTTAAATGGTTAAAAACATTTTGAGAAGTTTTGAATGGAATTTTTTATGATTTAAAATTTAAATTTACATTATGGTGAAATTTTCAACTTGTTTATATTTTTTAGGTACCAAAAATTAACTAAGGCTCAAACTAGCCCTCAACCAAGTGGCATCCGGCCATATAGCCAGCCCACAAGGGTCGGCCATCCAGACCACCACCCGAGAGAGGCCTGGAGAAGAAAACACTAGAAACTGCTGGAGACTCTGTTTTAACTACTTTCTTTTCTTTATGATTTCATGATGCCTTCTACCTCATCTACCCCCACTGTATCCTTTGTAGTAGAGGGTTATAACCTTTCTGTGATTGGGTGAAGGGGATGTGACCCTTTGTATTGCTATAGTCTTAGTTCTATAAAATTATTCTGTATTTTTTTATTAAAAGGTTTTTTATTTATAAATTCTGAATTTTAATGGGATGTGATTGTGTTTTGTTTCAAATATGAACATTCTAAAATTTCCTTGATTAAAGAATTTTTTCTCCCTCTTCTTGGTATTTCACCATGTTGATTGGGTGATTCAGTGTCAGGGAGATAAGTGCTTAGTGATTAATAAACAATTAGGGAAGACATAGTGAGCTAATCTGAGCACTTAGGGTACTCAATTTCTAATTTTTAATTTCCTAGGTGATCCATGGGAGTTACACTATGACGTTTAAAATTAGAAAGATAATATTCCAACCAAGGAAATTGGGAGGATTATTCTCACTATCAATCAATTTTTAATCAAAGGTGTAAAAGGATAAATGATTGTTAATCCATTTATTACACTAATTAATCAAAATAAAAGACTCAATTCCAAAAGGACTATGATAACATTACAAGTAGGAATCAAACCCTAAAACCCAGTCAATTTTCTCAAAATTTATCTTCACAAACCAAAGTCCCTTTATGCCTAGTTATTAAAATTCTTGTTCTTTAATTTATTTTTTCATTTGTGACATCTTGATTTTAAACACCACTGTTGGGAGGAGAATTAGGTCATACCTACTACGACACCATTAGGGGAAAACATTTATCTTTTTTCATGTCCCATGACTATGTGGTGTCAATGGGATTGGTTAGTTGACTTATTTAGGTGTTGTTGATTCTTTTGTTTTATCATTGGTGCATTAGTATATTTCTTTCACATATGAACAAGAGACTTAGAAGCTCCTATAGAGTATACTTGTATGCCACCTCATGTATATAAACTGATTTTAAGGTTTCTAGGAGGACTATGTGGACTGTGATGGAAATTAATAGCCCAAACCCTTGGGGTGTTTTTGTGTAGTTGTCTTAGCTTTTCTTTTGGGTATTTATTTGGATACATTTATCTATCTCTTTTTTACTAATACATGAATTATGGGATGATTTTGGTTTCCTCTTTATATTATTTCATGGATTTACTTACGTATGATTTATCCTATCTCTTGATCCTATTATTATAGATGGTAACACGTCCCATTTGTGATATTTTTATACCATTGGTGTTAGTCGCTAACATGGGGCCTACTGGAGGTTGGACTCAGGGGTAATTATTTTTCTTCCTTCACTGATAGCCTAGGATGGGTACCTTTGAAGGGAGGGGTGATGACATAGAGGGTATCCATTACTGGAAGAGAAAATGATGGCTATTATATTTTAAAAAAATGAGAGACGATTCTTCAAGATCAGTAACGATTGACCCCCCCTCACCCCACACCTAAACGTGAAAATTGGAAGAGGGATCAGATGGGAGAATGGAGGGTTGCGGTTGAGAGGATTTTAAGTAGTTATTTAAGTTATTTGTGTTATTTTTAAACTCTTTATATGCCATGAAATCCTCCCTCTAAATACATTACAATGAGGGGAGAGAGATAATGACCCCCGGGTCCAACCTCTAGTAGGCCCTGGGTTGGCAACTAGCACCAAGGGTATAAAAATATCATGATATGAGAGGCATTACCCTATATAATAATATGGGATTAGGAGATAAGATGAATCATCCAAAAAACTCCAAGTCGTAATTTTAAAAAACCAAAACCATCCCACAATGCATGTATAAATAGAACTGATACAATAAAAGTCTCCAAATTAAATACCCAAAAGTAAAGCTAAAGAAGTGATACAGCAGCTATCCAAAGGTTCGATATAGAAATGTCTAGCAAGGTCCACATAATCCTCATAGAAACCTAAAAATAGTTTTATATATGTAGGGTGAGCATATAAGTATACTAAGTAGAAAAACCAAAATATCTCATGCACATGTGAAAGAAGCATACTAATGCACCTTTGAGAAAATATCAAAACCAAACAACACCTATTAAGATATACTAATCATTCCAACCTCGTCAAGGCATGCTCACCAAATAATGTAAACCAAGTAATTATTTCTTAAATTTAGGGAGTTTTAATGACATAAAAAACGACTCATAGAAGATTAAAAAGGAAAAACAAAAGAAGAATAAGAACACGAAATACAAAGATTTATGTGGTTCGGGAATTGATCCCTACGTTCATGAAGAGGTAGAAATTTCACTATAGTCGAGAGCACAAATTACAGAGAGTTTCAGGGTTCTCAATCAAACACAAAACCTGAGCCCATAATGGGATAATAAGGAGGATGAAGCACTATTACACCTTCCTCATAGAAAGTCTATTCTGCAATAGTAAAATGTGGATGGAATTCCTCATCGCTACAGTGTCACAGTCACCCAAGTTCAAGGTGCTACAGTGGTTGGAAATCGGAACTTTGTGGATCTATAGTAGTCAGGCCAAAGGTATGCACTGCTATAGTTCCCTGTCAGTGTTGGTCATAAAGTTATACTACAGTGGTATTAGTTTCTATAGTGGTCGGTGGATGGAATTCCATGGAGTTTCGGCCTGGTGCGTTGTATGGGCCAGAAGTATTCGGCCCGATCATCATCCAAAATGGATTGGGCTACACCAATCCAATAATAATATAATATAATAGGAATCACATCAATAAGGGTAAACCACACCACTTTCCCACTGGTATGCCACTCTTACACCCAACGTCGTACATCTTGGTGCTCCAATCACATCCTTATACCACATCGCCCCACAAGCACAATCAGAAAACACTATGACCAAAGACACCTAGGTTCACCGCCCCATAAGAATGACCACATCACACCTTACCTGAAGACACCTGGGCTACCACCCCACAAGCATGGCCATGTCTCACCTTAAAACACCTGAGGCATCACACCTTTCCCACAAACACCTAGGTTATTACAATCAGAATCTAATGCCCTAACATACCTTCGTCCATCATAGCATGTGTGATACCTACCTCACCTGGAAGAGAGAGTGGGAAAAAGTAGGTACACGTCCATCCTTCCTCCTCATCGGATGTTAGTAAAAACACCCCTTGTGTGCCTATACGAGTGTCAACACATAGTGTTCGACGTGGGTGGGGTGAGTATAGAAATCGAAAGAATATAAAAGTATATATATATATATATATAATATCAAAAACTCAATACCAACCTATGGGTTCACAAAAAAATAAACCAACTCACAACACTGTCACTTTTTCTGCCACCTCTAAATGCATAACACCACACAAGCCGATACCCCATTACACGTTTCTAGCCAATTCCATTTAATCATTCAATTATTTTCATTATTTCACATCAACCACATTTAATCACACAACCCATCGTTTAATTATTCATTAACCAGTTTCATCCCATTAGCCAAACCAACCCATTTCATTTCAAAAAAAATCAAACAATTATTTATTTATTCCCTCACTACTCGAGCATCTAGAACAAAAAAACCACCACCTCGCCACCCCAAAATCGTAGTCAAATAATCCACCTTATCACCCCAAAAGAACAGACAAACAAACCACCTCACCGCCCCAAAAGTACAGCCAAACAAACCAACTTGCCACCCCAAAAGCACAGAACACAAACCATCATCTCCACATGCCCCAACCACACATCGTTGGCCCACAAGAACGACCACATGTCACAACACATCATGATCATTTTACAGATTTAGAAAATGTATTTTATCACATTCCACTTTATTTTAGGGGCGTTATCACACAATTCATTATCATGGGGAACCCATTTTATTAGTCGAATATAAGTGGCTAGCCAATTTACATTTTAGGATGATATAACAACAATCACAACCAAAGAATAAATCTCAACGCATATATCTAGTGCAAACAAATCCCCCAACGGCCACAATTTTTAGTGCGGTATCAAGCTCGTACAATTCACTATATCACGAAAACAATAAATATGTAAAAGCATGTGAGTCAAACACCTTTTTTTACCATTCAATTTCAATTTAACTAATTATTTATCTTTAATTAAGCCAGTAAAACCATAACCCACAGGTAAAAAAAATAAAACTCATCCCACATGATACATAATAAAAATAAATGAGGGATTCCCTACCTCAAACAATCTTTTCTGACTCACTGTGCACTATAGGGCAAAGAAGAACACCCACAAACCACAACCGCGCCACGATAAAACACATATCAACCTACACCATAGCCAAAGACCACAAAAAAACAACCCAAAACACACCCCAAACCATAACAACGTCACCACAACAAATCCTCAAAAGCATAACAGAAGAAAACCAACCAAGAAAAAGGAAGGTCTTACCAAATATTTCAAATGAACAGCCACTGGGACCAATGGATCAAAGAGAGAGGAAGAGGGCTTGAAGAACTCCTAGAGGTGCCTAGGATTCACCCAAAATGATACGAAGAAGAATCCACAACTGAATAAATAAAAATTCAACTAGAAAGAACTTTTAAAACTATATTGTATCAGGGATTTACATGATGTGTAATCCCCTTTCATGTCGTGTAATCCTCAGGGTTTGGTTTCACTGAAAAATACTTCACCTTTTTATTATTTAACCCTGAAAATATACATGTTATGGACCGGACTCACACAATCCATGAACCACCATTACACGTTGTGTAGTAAACTTGCATGGTTTGTATTCCTTGCAGTAGTTCTGTTGCACCTCCAGCTTCCACTGAAAACTTGGGAACCTCCCCTGAACACCTCTAACAACCTAACATAGAAAAGTAACAGACCAGGAGGGCATGCACTGTTACACCAAATACCTCTCAAACGATTCTATACCTCTAGAATCCAAAACCAATCCCAAAATAAAAGGGTTCTGATCAACCACCCTATGAGATACCTCTCAAGGGTCTCTGTATACCTCAAATGCTAACACCATCCAAACACACCAACCCAAACAACCACAAAACACATTACACAACCATAAGTTGCCTCCTCTCACACAACCATACTACCAAAAAACCACTGAAAAACCACATCAAGATCCACGCAGCTCAAACCAACAACCACTACAACCAACGAATCACATCGTCACGAATTGGGGAATTTTTTATTCCATATAAACATATTATCTGCTTTGGGTGGCACTGACACACCCACATAGGTTTAATCACATAGAAATTAATGTATATTGATTGGGAATTTGGTCCTACCCTTTTCAAATGTCAGTACATCATAACCCAATGAAAATATATCATCTCATAAAACAAAAGGATCCAAACATCACATCACAAATAAAAATAGAGAAAATAAAAACTCAAAACAAATCTGGGTACTTGGTACGCATCTGCATCTCTTTCTCTGAAGCACTCTCCTCCAGTCCATAATGCCTCCACAACACACGAACCAAATAATTGGTCTGTCCATGCAGTGCTTTCTCTTGGTGATCTTGGATCTCTACTAGTTGTTCCAAAAATGTCACTTCATCCTTGATATCCAACACGCCCCATTCAATGATATGGGAGTCATCGTGATGTTGCCAATGAATATGAGAGGCATGGAAGATGTCTTGGATCTTCTCCAACTGTAGTGGTAATTCCAACTGATACACCACCTCACCAACTCACCCCAACACCTCAAAGGTCCCAAAAAAACCTATGGGAAAGCTTACTCTCTACTCCAAACCTCTGCTAGCAATGTCAAGGGGAAACCTTCAAGAAAACGTAGTGCCCATCCTCAAAATCCAAATGCGTCATTATGCAATCGGCATAAGACTTATACCGATCATGCACTGATTTCATCCTCTTACTAAAAAGTTGAACTTTCTCTATCATGCTCTGCACCACATCGAGACCAAGAACAGCTGTCTCCCCAATCTCAATCCCGCACAATGGAGAACGACACAGTCTCCCATACAAAGCCTCAAATGGTGTCATGCCAATGGAAGAGTGATGGATATTATTATATGAAAACTCTACTAAATGAAGGTGTCATACCCAAGATCATCCAAATTCCAAGACACATGCCTGAAAAATATCCTCCAATTTCTGGATGGTCTGCTATGTTTGCCCATCTTTCTGAGGGTGAAAAGCATTGTTGAGGCATAACTAAGTGAAAAAATCATGTTGCAATACCCTCCAGACTCATGAGGTAAAACATTCATCTTGATCTAAGACAATGGACCTTGCAACTCCATGCAACCGCACCACTTCATCCACATACCTCTTAGCCAAAGCATCTACTATGTTTGACTCCTTTATCACTAAGAAGTGGGTCAATTTCATCAATTGACGTACGAACACCCAGATAGCATCACAAAACCCTGAGTTTTGATTAATACTGTGATGAAATCCATCGATATGTCATCCCATTTCCACTTAATAATATCCAAGGGCTGCAACAAACCACCATCAACACAATGCTCAACCTTTACTTGTTGGAAAACCAAGGACTTTTCCATAAGCTCTTCCACAACCTATTTCTTCCCAGGCCACCAAAATTACATCTTCAAGCCATGGTACATATTGGAAACTCCTAGTTGTATAGAAAAAATGTGAGTTTTGAAACTCACGAAGTACTCCATCATGTATTAATATCAGAATAAAAAACCTCCCATGAAACAACATCTGGTTCAAACCATCCCTCTGGAGCATCACCATGGTCAAAACGATCATGAATCACCTCTTCCTCTGAGTCTCCCCACTAAGACTCCTCCACTAGTTATATCAGATATGACTGTACCATTATCTAAAATAAACAACCTTTACCACCATTCACTCTTGCATCTAAGTGAAAGTCTACCAACTCCTCCATTGTTCTCTAAGCATCCCCAGACTCCCGAACAACACAATTCCATGACTTTCTACACTACTGGAAATTTAGGCTATAGCTACAGTTTGAAACCGTGGCTATAAGCCCAAAAACTGTGGCTATAGGTTATAGCCACGGTTCAATGAACTGTGGCTGGTATTGGCGTGGATATTGGCCAACTGCTATAGCCACGGTTTAAATCCGTGGCTAAAGCCTATAGCCACGGTTCAAACCATGGCTAAAGCCCTATAGCGACAGTTTAAAACCGTGGGTATAGGATTTTCCCATGATTTTAAACCGTGGCAGAAGGTAAACCACAAACAAGCCTTATAGCCATGGTTAGAAACTATGGATATAGTTCAAAGTTCAATAAAAAAACACAGCAAGCCTACATGCCTGCCAGTCCCCCCTGCCCCCCTGCCAGTCCCCCCTACCCCCTGCTAGTCCCCCTGCCCCCTGCTAGTCCCCCATTCCAGTCCCCCTGCCACTTGCCAGCCCCCCTGCCCCCTTCCAGTCCCCCCACCCCTGATAGTCCCCCCTGCCAGTCCCCCCTGCCCCCTGCTAGTCCCCCTGCCCCCTGATAGTCCCCCCTGCCAGTCCCCCCCTACACCCTGCTAGGCTCCCTTCGAGTCCCCTGCTAGTCCCCCTGCCACCCCCTGCCAGTCCCCCCTACCCCTGCTAGTCCCCCTGCCCCCTTCTAGTCCCACTACCTGGACACCCCCTGCTGTACATATGTTAGAGTTTTTCAAAGTAGAAACACATCATAATCCTGTCAGAGTACTGGAAGGTTTTCTTAGGTGGGCCAAATAGACTATGGATGAGTAGCACTTGGTTTTTGGAATGGTGAATAAAGGTTATAGTTAGGATGCCATTATAGCTGGTCTATATATGCTGAAACTGTTTGGTTTTACACAGGATGTTGGTGGATGAAAGGAAATAAAGGTTCAAGAATCACTACACCAGAAGGAGCTCCTACATGTTCTAGATAATACTATTATGGAGGGAGAGAAGGATATTGCAGTTATATCCAACAACCGTCTTAAAGATGAAATGAGACGATATGATGTTTGGAATGAAGAGTGAAAACCAATGTTTCCCATGGTTATAGGTGTTGGAGTTATCACTACTCTGGAAACCCCCCAGACAGACCCTGGACACCCCCCGGACAGATCCCCCTGGATAGCCCAGACCTCCACTCCCCTGGACAGCCACCCCCACCCTCCTGGACAGACCCTAGAACCCCCCCAGAACCTGGACACCCCGCAGACCCCTGGACAGACCCCCTCCCACCCTCCTGGACAGACCCTGAACCCCCCCAAAACCTGGACACCCCCAGACCCTGGACTGATCTCCCTGGACCCAGAACCTGGACACCCCACCCCTTGCACCCCCTTCCAGTTACCCCCCTCCCCCTGCTAATTCCCCCCCCTTCCAGTCCTGCCCCCCCCCCACCCCCCCAAACCTGGACACCCCCTAGACCCCCTGGAAATACCCAGGATAGACCCCCCAGAACCTGGAAACCCCACCCCCCCAGAACCTGGGCACCCCACCCCTTGCACCCCCTTGCCCGTTACCCCCCTCCCCTACCAGTCACCTCCCCCTGCTAGTTTCCCCCCTCCCCATGCTAGTTCCCCCCGCCAGTCCTGCCCCCCCCCCCCCCCCAAAAAAAAACCTAAACACCCCCAGAACCCCTGGACAAACCCCCCAAGATAGACCCTGGACAGACCCCCCCAGACCCTAGAACCCCCCCCCCCCATAACCTAGACACCCCCCAGACCCTGGACAGATCCCTTGGTTTCTTCTCCAAGGGCTTACCTCCCCTCCCAGTTTCTGTTAACAGGTGCCTTGTGGAATTTGTCCTGAAGGTTCCTCAGATTATGTTGGAGTCTGGTACTCAGTTCTTTCTAGGAGCACTTGTTTCTTGCTATCGTGATGAGAAGTTTCCCAAGGTGGATGCAGTTCAGGAGGTCGGCCCCCTTTCTATGGTTCTTTCAACAGATTCTAGGAAGATTTCCATCGTATAGAGAACTCAGTTTCCCATATTTATTTTCCTCCTCTAGCGCATGGCATGATAAGTAGTAGGGTACCTTATATTGAATCAAATTTATCAAGTGATTAGTATTCTACAATGCCTGATACAATGGATTTGTCTCCCCTACTGGTGGTGAGTGGGAAATCTCCAAATCATGCATCGAGTCTTCCTTATTCTCCTTTCGTACAATTAGATACTGGCTTAGGTGTGTGTATGAAGTCGGCCCTGAGAAATAGGCGGGTTAGGGAGTGTTCTGCCTCCATCGTGACAGGGACCGTGTTTCCTGAGGCCAAAGCTGGGAAAGTTTTGTTTCCATGATTCCTATATTCGTTTGGAACTCCCGAGGTGTTGGAGAAAGAGTGAAAATCGACTTCATAGCCTCAGATGTTAAGAATAACAAGATCAAGGTTTCTACGATTCTTGAGCACAAGCAAAATTCTGCTAAAATTAATGAGTTTACCATAGGGTAAAGTTGCATGCATCTATGCATGCAGACCCAGTTAACAAGTTAATATCAATATTCTGGCATTGGGATGCTATGGTAGAGTTTCTCCAAGAAGGGGGCTAACATATGACAATGAGAGTTCCATGTGGAGGGGACACTATACTTGTGTAATTTATTTATGGCAGTTGTGATGCCCTGAGAAGGGAGGTGTTATGGAGATAACTGAATGAGTTCAACCCAGGGGATTAGCCTTGGGTGTTAGGAAATTTCAATATAATAATGGATCCTAAGGAGAATAAAGGGAGAAGTGAATTCCCAAGTATGGCTAGTGGGTCCTTTACGCAGTTTTTTTTTTCTGGTAAAGGGCGAATTGATTTGGGATACTCAGGTGACCCTTACACATGGTGTAACTACAGAAGGGGTGGTAACTGTTTTTGGAGTAGGCTCGACCATTGTATTGCCAATGTACAAGATATTTCTATGTTCTCAAATACAAAGTTGGATCACTTGACTCGAAGCATCTCCAATCACTCTCCACTTTTCCACACTTTGAGCAAGAGGGAGGCCTCGCAAGAAAACTTCACGTTCACGAACTTGTGGTCACGCTTTTTAGAATATCTTCAGTTGGTGGGGAAAAGTTGGGAAGAACCAATTCAGGGTATTGCCAACTCTAACACGTTCAATGTTCTAAAAATAATTGTTAACACTCACCATCCCATGTTATTTGCTACTGCTGAACCAAAAAATGCTTATTCTCCTAAATACTCTCACTTGTGTCAACAAAATTATATCTTTACTGGCGCAATCTCAAATACCTACAATGCTGAATATCTATGGATTTTTTTGCACTCTTACAAAATGTTAACACCTTTAATGCCTCTGATCAAATCTTTACATGCAATTTTAATACTGATGGAATACACCTCTTCTGCTCTTTTGTCTATGAAAAAAATAGATACCAAGAAAGGATAACTCTTTGGAATGACCTTTCTTACCTAAGCACTAATATTAATGACCCATGGTTTATTCTTGGAGGAGAATAAAAGAATGGGAAGAAAAAAGTACAATAGAGTGGTCGCTTCCAAATTAGATAGAGCCTTCATGAATGTACATGCTTTAGAAAGAGGTTAAGAGTGCCCTTTTTTCTCTAAATATTGAGAATGTGTCTGGTCTTGATGGGTTCACAAATTAATTCTTTATGTTCTACTAGGACATAGTTCATGATGAGCTCTTTAACGCTATGAGGGAGTTCTTTAACCATGCCTCAATGCCCTATGGAATCAACTCCATTTTTATTGCCCTGATCCCAAAGAAGGAAAATGTAGTGGATGTAAAGAATTTTAGACCTATTTCTATTGGGAATACCTTTCCAAAAATCATTAGCAAAATTATTGCAGGTGGGGCTGTTTTGTAGGTGGCAGAGGGCTGGAACTGGTGTCTAGGGCTGTTTTTCAGGTGGCAGAGGGCTGGCATGAGTGTTTTGCAGGAGGCTGGGGGGTGGTGGCTGGTGTGGTGGCTGGTGCGGGCTGGATTGCAGGTGGTTGGGGGCTGGTGCGGGCTCGAATGTAGGTGGAAGGGGGATGGAGCATGGCCAAATCACGACGTGACCACGGCGTGACCGCGGCGTGACCGCGTCGTGACCGCGGCGTGACCGCAGCGTGACCGCGACGTGACCGCAGCATGACCGTAGCGTGACCGCGACATGACCGCAGCATGACCACATCGTGTTGACTGGGTCCAGCAACATCTGTGGGCTAGCATCTTCCAGCCAGGAGCAAAGCGAGCGAGAGGAGGCGGGGAAACATTCTGATCATCTCCCCACCGGCAGAAATTGTGATTAGTCAGTCTCAACATTGATCCACAAGACTCATGGAATACTATCACTGCGAACCGACGCAGGGTGTCGTCATGGAGTAGGGGAAAATCATGGCGTGACCGCGGCGTGACTGCGGCGTGACCGCCGTGTGACCGCCGCGTGACCGCCGCGTGACCGCCGCGTGACCGCCGCGTGACCGCCGCGTGACCGCCGCGTGACCGCCGCGTGACCTCCGCGTGACCGCCGCGTGACCGCCGCGTGACAGCGGCCTTTTGGCCCGGTCCAGCGACATCCGCGGGGCAGCATCTTCCAGCTAGGGAAGGAGTAAAGAAGTGATTTCAAAATTGATGCATGTCGAACCCCATGAAAAAAGACGTAGAAGAAGAAGGTAAATGTGTATCATTTGATCGAGGATTTTTTAACTTTCAGTTTCCCTCAACAGATCTAAAAGGACGATCCTAGAGCATTGGATCGCTCAACCTAAGGCCCGGTACCTTGCGGGTTTATGACTGGAAGCTACAATTTAGTTCTAATGAAAAGAAACCTGTTCATAGATCTAGTTTAAGATTCATAGACTTAATTGGGTACTATGGACCTAGGAAATCTTATATGATATCGCATTCGTGATTTTCATTCCAATCAGGATGAACTATTCCACTAAAAATGTAATTTTTGGTCATTATGCGTGTGTATTGGTAGAAGTGGATTTAAGTTATACACTAAAAATGTGGGACCAACTAAACAATTGAGGTTCAGGCTCAACATCAAGCAGTTGAAAATTCAGGGCATGTCCCTGTTTTAGCCCTAGAGGATCATTTCCTGCTAATGATAGGTCTATTATTGCTCAAAAGACATATTCTATGTGTTTGATTGCTAGAGGCTTCTATTATCCTATTCTTGGATCATCCCCCCATTATAGAGATTCTTATATTTCTATTTCTCCTAACAAGTTTCAAGTGAAGCGTTCCTGGGCTGATATGGAAGAGAAATCTCATGCTGCCACCCTGCCCCCTCCCCCCTGCACTGCAGACCTCCCCACTCCCCCTCCCCCCCTGCCCCCCTCCACCCTGCCCCCTGCCCCCTCCACCCTGCCCCCTGCCCCCCTCCACCCACACCTTGCCCCCTTCCCCCTACCCCCTGCCCCCCTTCCCCCTACTCTAACTTCCTGATTCAGTTTGAATCTATGAAAAATAAGAGAATCTTGGTTGTGGTATTTTAGAATTAAGTCCTAGAGTTCTCAGATAATAATTAAATTATTAATAGTTTGATAAATGAATGAGTTTGGACACCCACCCTGCACCCCCCGGATAGCCCCCCCCCCCCCCCCCCCCCCCCCCGTGCACCCCCGGACAGCCCTCCCGGACAGCCACCTGAGATCCCCCCGTGCCCCCCCGGACAGCCCCCCCGTGCCCCCCGGACAGCCCCCACGTGCACCCCCGGACAGACCCCATGCAGCCCCCCTTCCCCCCTGCACAGAACCCCGGACAGCCCCCCGTGCCCCCCGGACAACCCCCCGTGCCCCCCCCGGATAGACCCCATGCACCCTCAGACAGCCCCCCGTGCACCCCCGGACAGCCCCCCATGCACCCCCGGACAGCCCTGCAAGAGCCACCGGACAGCCCTGCGAGAGCCACCAGACATAACCCTGGTGGGCATGAACATCTACCTGATCTGTGAAGATTCAAAAAATAGAGGGCATGGACATCTACCTGATCTGTGAAGATTAAAATTTAGATGAACATGATTCATGGGAGATAAAAAACTACCTGCACAGAAATTCGAAGGTCAGCATCCGCCAACTGATCGTGCAACTCACGCGCAGTTCTCCTTTGTTCTTCATATTGTGTCATTGCTTATGAAGCAGACATATCAACCATCTAAAAATTTAAATTAACATCATCATAGAACTTCAATCATGGCTAATGACATTTGAAGTAATCTTACTTTTAGTTTTTCATTTGCAGCAGCTTTTATTCCATGTACGTGGCCTTATTTTGTTTTATTTTGGCATGGACATTTTTATATACATGTATATTGTTGGTGAACATGGTAAACATGAATTATTATCAAACTAACTAGGTCCTAGTTAGTTGGTTTGAATTGGATCATATTCATGATATATATATATACACAAGGTGCATAGAACAAGGATTTATTATTGGTATTGATGGATGCGTGACTTTTTTTAGTGCATTGGCATTTGGGTATCGATTAGATATGGGTTTTATTTGAGGTGTGTGGTACGGTGAATTATTTAGGGAATCTAATGGGATGAGTGACTTATGGATTCTGAGGTGGAACATTTAATTTGGACCATCTGTTGCAATAGAATATTTTTGGGAGTCCCCTGGACAAAAGCTCCCCCCTCCCCCCCTGCTGGACAGCAACCCCCTGCTGGACATCAGCCCCCCCTGCTGGACAGTAGCCCCTCCATACACATTAAATGTCTTTTAGAGAAATCAACACATTAAAGGGGAAATGTCTCTCATACACTTTAATGAGAAAGGTCAAAAATATCAAAAACATTGGAAACAATTTAGAAACACAAACCTGGATATTTGGTTATGCTTCCAACAACAATATGATTCGATCTTCAAGAGGTGGGTGGAGTGCTGTCCTATTTTTTTCCTACCCAGAAAACAGAAAGAAAATGTCATTAAATACTAAAACAACTAAAGGAAGGAAAATAAATTAAAAGGGACAAACAGATGCATAGTGAAAATGTAATATCACAAATGACATTAATCACAACCAAAAAACTTCCCAACAAATAAAAAATAATTACAAATATAGATTCAATTTCTAATTTGGATTCTCAAAATCTAAATATAGAAAGGGCCATCAGCATCCCTTGTCTGGGAAATAATCCTCATGTCCCACCTTCAGAAATAATGATTTCTGACCCCAAAAAATTTGAATGTGAATGAAGGGAAGAGTTATTCAATCAAGATGAAGGACTTTAATATGAAAACATAGCAGAAAAATGGGAGAAAATATAGCATCAGTTCATATGCAGCACCCATGTTAAGAAATAGACTTCAAAAAAATCAGAATATTGAAGTATTTAAAAAAAATGAAAACCCAAATATTCAAGCTCTTCTCTTTTTTCCCAATAAAACTCATGAGTATGTACCTAACTTGGGAAATATGAATCCCATGTTACACCATATGGGGTTAAAAAGGCATAGAGATCCATAAATGTTCCACTATGGGCCTTGCTAACCTTCTCAAGAGATAAAATTGAGTTTTAAGTCATTAAAAGTTAAAACATATATACAGTTAAAACATATATACATTATCTTCCCACATAATTGGGAAGATATATAATTTTCATAGCCACCAATAACTGGTTTAATGTAATGAAAGTGAATAGAAACACATAATAGTCAAGAGAGGATTAGGTAAATCATGTTTCTATAATTGTGATTTCAAGTCAGCAAGACTGGAAAATGGAGCATAAGTAAATAGTGAAAATAGATTCGAACACATATACAAAAGGAATACAGTATAAAACGCACACAGTCTAATTGGACCTCTTTCATATTCCATGGATGGGTAATGTTTGGAATTGAAAAAATAGATAATCAAACAGAAAGTAATACATTTCCTTCCACAATATGAATCATCAAATAGAGATGAACAACAACTACTTATGATAGTTTTGGATTTTCTAGTTTGTAATGAATGGGTTAGAGGGGTTAGTTTTATAATCCCTCCAAGAGAATACTTTCAAAAAGGAAAAATAAGGAATTATACTAACCAAGAATATGAAAAGATACAAATAAAGATTCTAAAACAAAATGAAGTATTATTTCAATATAATGCATAACTAATATAACTAATGCAACATCAGTAATTAGTAAACGAACCACCACATATATTATATCCAAATTTAAAAATAATGACTTTAGAGGGTAGTTATTTCCTTTTTAAATCTAACACAATGGATTCAATCATTTTTCTCTACTAGGAAATTACACCATGACCATGATTCTATAGCCATGGTCAGCACATATATGTCCATAAGTAAGAATATAGTCCTTAACTAACATAGATTGTGGTAGTATTCCTCACCATGTTAGTATACAACTATAGTGTATATGGAATATGGATATAGGTCTATTTGGGAAGGACATATGACTATGTTCCATGCTAGACAATGGAAGTATGTATGCGTGGTAACTATGGGAAATGAAAGGGAAGAGTATGGGAAAGGGATATAGTTACGGTACATGTAAATCATGGTAGTTGATTAGTATATAATAATGGTCCACATGTACCATTATCTTAGGTGACCTAGATATGACCATGAGTTTAATGGTATGTGGAAAAAATGTGGGCCCCTATTGATCAAGTGAAAACACCCCCCACCCCCACATAAATTAAGTCAAATGAAGCCTGCCAACTCCTTGTTATCATGATTACCTCCACTCAATCAATTTTGAGGACCTTGAATGTTTACTATACCATGATTTTTTCCATTCAATTGTGCATTATGATATTCTTTACATGTTTTAAAACATCGATCTGATCATCCCTCAATAATTTATCCTTGTATTTGAAAAACCATAATAACTTTTTCATAAAAGTGACTTCAAAGAAAGATATTATACATCATCTCTACCATATTTCATCATATAATACTTTATTTAATTTTATTTTATCAAATTAATTTCAAATTTTAAAATGTTTTTTCTACACCCACTTTCTCATATCGTTTCATGGATTTCTCTTCAATTGCATTCTCATTGAAATAGTTTTCTAGAGTGGTTTTAATATAGTTTGTAATCTACATTTTCACTCTTTTGAGTTTGAATTATTAATTTCCTAGCCAAACATATATCAAAAAAATTCTTGTGATCATAGGATTCTACAATATTGTTTCAGAATATATTAATTCAACCTTCACTTCTTACTTGAAACTACCTTTAAAAATAATTTAAAATTTTCTTTCTTAATTTGAACCCAAAGATGCCTAGTTTTTAAACCCTCTGCCTAATAGAATTCCAATTTAAAAAACATGTAACTGAAGTCATTATAAATTTCATAACCACTTCCAATCAATTACCCCATTCAACATAGACACTTTGAAATGAAAAAAAACTGATACAAACATAACCCATCTTTGAAACATTCAATTTGATTCATGTGATGAATAATTAAGGATAAAAAATATAGGGGATTACCTATGGTGTTGAGGGTTGTGGGGGAGAACCGTCGGGAATGGAGGAGGATGGGAGGTAGCTCAGAGTAGCTTCGCTGGAGGAGGGGAGGGTCATGGCAAGGAGGGGTCAAGGGTTTTGAGGGTTGCTGGTGAAAAGGTATCAGGGAGGGTGATGGGGGTGTCGACCTCGGCGTCGGAAGAGAGGCGTCAGGGAGGAGGCATCGGGGAGGAGGGTCGCGGTGATGAGGGTCGCGGCGAGGAGGCCTCGGGGAGGAGGGCTGTGGCGATGAGGAGGGCGCGACGAGGATGCATCGGGAAGGAGGGTCGCGGTGATGAGGAGGGTGCGGCGAGGAAGAGGTCGCAGCGAGGAGGAGGGCGCGGCGAGGAGGAGATCGTGGGGGAGGAGGAATTGTGAGGGCAGGAGTTGCTGATCGGGAGAACGGAGGAGGAGCCTGATGGATTTTGTGGGAAAAAAGGGCAAGGCAAATTTTAGGCATGGTTTTTTAATTAAACCGTGGCTATAAATTGGCTATAGCCACAGACCTATAAAACCGTGGCTATAGGTCTGTGGATATAGCCTAAATTTCTAGTAGTGCTACTCAAATCTTCTGCCACAACATTCCCATTTCCTAGCATGTAGGAGATCTCAAAATCATAATCCTGAAGAAACTTCATCCACCACTATTTCCACAAGTTCAAATCATGATGGGAAAATATATACCTCAAAATCTTGTGATCTGTAAAGACCACAAAGCACTCCCCAATTAGGTAATGTTGTCATAACTTTAGCGCAAACACAAACACTACTAGATCCAAATCATGGGTGGCATAGTTAAGATCATGGGGGAATAACTTCTTAGACCCATAATAGATCACCACTCACTGCTACATCAGCACGCATCCCAAGACTAGACGAGAAGCACCACAAAACACCTCAAACATCACCTCTTCCTCTGTCAATCAGAGCACTGGAGAACTAACCAACTTCCTCTTTAGGTAACCGAACGCTACCTGGAACTGATCACTCCCCACAAAAAATTTGTATTTCCTGGTCAAAGTTATAAATAGGGCTACAAATCAAGATAAATCGGGTACAAACCTCTGATGATAGCTTATAAGACTATGAAAATATGAACCTATGCTAGGTTATTGGGTTCTTCCTAAGAAATGATTGCTTCAACCTTCAACAAGAATGTTTCCATGCCCTTATGAGACACCACGTGCCCAAGGAAATGCACCTCTCGTGTCTAGAAATTACACTTGGACAACTTTCCATAGAATTGGTGGCGTCAAAGAACACACAAGATAGTTCTGAGATACTTGGAATGCTCCTCCTATGACTTCAAAAAGATTAAAATATCATCGATGAAAACAATGACAAACTGATCTAGGAACTCACAAAACAAGGATTTTATAATCCCCATGAACATGGCTGGCGCGTTTGTAACACCGAATGGCATGACTACAAACTTGAAGTGCACATACCTGCATCTGAAGGTATTCTTTATGATATCACTCTCCTTCACCCTCAACTAGTGATATCCCGATTGTAGATCGATCTTAGAAACCCAAATAACCCCTTTTATCTAGTCAAAAAGATATTCTATCCTTGGAAGAGTGTAAAGGTTTTTAAATTTCACCTGATTCAACCTTAGGTAGTCTATACACAACTTTATACTATCATCCACCTTCTTGGAGAACAACACTGGAGCACCCCACAGTGATGCACTGGGCCAGATAAAACCTTTCTACATCAGATCATATATATAAATCCTAACCTCCCATAACTTCGAAGGTGGCATTATATAAGGAGACATTGAAATCGGAGAAGTATCAGGCTACAAGTGTATCTCGAACTCAACATCACGTCGAGGGAGTAGTGTCACAACCTCCTCAGGAAAAAAAATCTAGGAACTCCCTAATGACCCTGGGAACCTCTACCATCTCAGCGTCCACTGATTCCACTGAAAACTCAGTCAACTAGGAAAGAAGGGTCTAAACATGCTGACTTTCCACCTAACAACCCCGCTCGCCAATGAAAACCACACATTGTCTATCCACATCCAAAAACATGACTCTCCTATGAAATAAGTCGAAAACATCATGTAAAAAATAAAACTAGTCGCTGTCGAGGATAACATCATATAGTTTCATCTATAATAATAAAATATACCAATGGGATTGATACGAATCCATCATCAGTCTATATCCCTGGAACACATCAAACAATCTAGTATAACCTCCAACTGGAATAGTCAACACTAAGAGAATGGGAAGTATCTCTACGTTTAGTCCCAAAGCATGGGATAGAGTGGGTTTAACAAAGGAGTGTGAATCTTCTGAATCAAACAAGGCACAAACAATGATACTAAGAAAATTGATCATACCTCTGATGATCTTTGGCCCCTCTGGAACTGTTGCCTCCACTGCGTGTAACTGACCATGCTCAGATCCTCTACCTCTCTACTGATGACCACCTCTACGACCACGCTCGAGTCATAGTCCTTGAATGTGAGAAACATCCTATGATTTTCCTATACCTGCTTCATCTCCCCTTGGTGGAGAAAAAACCTGATGCCCCTACTGTTGAAACGATCTCACTAGAAACTACTATTGAGGCTGGTGCTGAACCTATCCACCTCCACAAAACTGAGCTCGAGGAACCACTGGACATTGGTTCTGGAGATATCCATGAAACCCACAACAAAAAAACACTAGCACAAAGCTCCTGGGAAAATAATGAAATCCACTTTCCCCAGAAGACCGGAAATGAAGATGATGAGTTCGAATCCTTGTCAGTCGAAACCTTGAAGGTCCTCATGCCTGATACCTACCACTAACAACTCTTCTTCTCAAGGAACCCTACTTGTTTCCCTCCCATGGAAAACCTCCTCATGAGTGCATATACCCAATCACCTTCACCTTATTCTGATCCTCTAGATAAGTCTCCAATGTAAAAGGAGTAACTACATACTAGATAGAAGGATGGAGTGCCTCTTTAGGAAGTGTCTCATGAGACTCCTCGTCTGGAAAAAGATCTTGGGAAAATGCAAAAGGTTATTCAAATTGATTCTCATCTCTCGCACTGACATTCTCCCCTACCGAAGAGAAAGAATCTCTTGCCTCTTTACTACCTTCATGGTCAATGAAAGAAAATCTTCTCAGAACACCCTCTGGAAGTTGAACCACAAAACATATGCCTCCTTCCACTCTCCTAGAAGTAACATCCACCACTGACATGCATCTCCCCACATCTGACTAACTATCAAGTTGACCCAGTACTCTATCGGGGATCAAATCAAACTAAAAGCAATCTTGAGATACTCCAGCCAGCTCTCTATCTCCACATTTGATACACTTCCATCATACTTCCCTAAAACCTATTGCTGTAAAGAACGAAATGTCCTCTACCACTGATCATCCTCCTCAATTGGATCGACCCTACGACAATCAACCGGACTAGAAAATTGAACTTCAACTACCTGATCCACACACGAATGATGAATAGGATCCATAACTGAAAGGAAAACAAATAACTTCCTAAGCCTAGTAGTGTGGAATTTTTATTAAGATTCATTTTAACTTATTTAATTCATTTTTTTATACATTTCAATCTTCCCAAAACAACCCAATTAAAACAAGAACACAATCCATAATGATGAATGTACCTATACTAGTTCTCTAACCTATAAACAGGTCCACCCTGGTTGGTCATTCAATAAGCCCAGAGTCCGTGCACTGGATCACAGGGGGCCCTAAAATCTCATGTCCTAGCCGGTCTCCATGGACTATGTCATGCACCAAGGTCAACTGACATTGTTGTCATTCCACCTCATGAAATCCCCATTATTCCTAACTCCAAACTCCATCATATCTATCAATAACTCCTCTGATACCACTTGGTCATTCCCCCCTCCCTCCAAAGATACCGCAATTAAGGGAGAGAAATAATGGCCCCCGAGTCCCGCCTCTAGTAGGATCAGGGTTGGAAACTAGCACTGAGGGTATAAAAATATTTTGATATGGGAGGCATTACCCTCTATAATAATATGGGATTGGGAGATAAGAAGGATCATCCAAAAACAACTCCAAGAAATAATGTAACAAGAAACCAAAATCATCCCACAATGCATGTATAAATAGAACTGATACAATAAAAGTCTCCAAAGCAAATACCCGAAAGTAAAGCTAAAACAGCGATACAGCAGCAATCCAAAGGTCCGATCTAGAAATGTCCATCATGGTTCACGTAATCCTCTTAAAAACTTGAAAATAGTTTTATATATATAATGTGATAATACAAGTATACTCAATAGGAAAACCAAAGTCTCACGTGCACATGTGAAAGAAGCATACTAATGCACTTGTGAGAAAACAGCAGAACCAAACAACACCTATCAAGGTGTACTGACCATATCAACCTCACCAAATAATGATCACCAAATAACAAAAACCAATTAATATAATATAATTGGAATCGCATCGATAAGGGTATCCCTCACCACTTTCCCACTGGTATGTAGCTTTCACACCCAACATCGCACGTCTTGGCACTCTCATCTCTTCTGTATAACACACTGCCCCACAAGCATGGTCATAGCACACCATGCCCAAAGACACTTGGGCTCACTACCCCACAAGAACATCCACATCACACCTCACTCGAAGACACCTAGGATACCACCCCACAAGCATGATCACATCTCACCCGAAAACACCTGGGTCATCACACCTCACCCGCAAACACATGGGCTATCACAACCACCATATAATTCACTAACAGACCTATGTCCATCACATCTTATGCAATTCCAACCTCACCTGGAAGAGAGAGCAGGAAAGTGCAAGTACCCATCCATTTTTCCTCCTCACTGAATGTTAGGAAAAACACCCCCATGTGTCTATGCAGATATCGGTATATAGTGATTGATGTGGGTGGGGTGTGTATAGTAATCGAAATAATATACAAGTATATATATAATATCAAACACTCAAGACCAACCTATGGGTTCACAAATAAACCAACCAACTCACAAAACCGTCACTTTTGCTGCCATCTCTAAATGAATAACACCACACAACAAGCCGCAACCTCATTCCACATTTCCCACCAATTCCATTTAACCATTCCATTATTTTCATTATTTATCATCAATAAAATTTAATCACAGAAACCATCATTTAATTATTCATTAATCATTTTCATCCCATTATCCAAACCAACCCATGTCATTTCAAACATTTTCAAACAATAATTTATTTGTTTATTTCATCACTACTCGAGCATCTAACACAAAGAAACCACCACCTCTCCACCCCAAAATCACAGATAAACAAACCATCTCACCACCCCAAAATCATGGCCAAACAAACTACATAACCACCCCAAAAGCACAGCACACGAACCATCAACCCCACATGCCCCAACCACACATCGTCATCCCACAAGCACGACCACATGTCACAATGCATCAAGATCATTTTATAGATTTAAAAAGGGGATTTTATTATATTCTACATTATTTTATAGATTTTATCACACAAGTCATTATCTTAGAGAAATAGTTTTATTATCCAAATATAAGTGGTTAGCCGATTTCCATTTTTGGGTGATATCACAATAATCAAAACCAAAGTAGTAATCTCAACACATATATCTAGCACAAATAAATCCCTCAATGGCCACAATTTTTAGTCGGGCACCAGGCCCGTACAATTCACAATATCACAATAAAAATAAAGCTATAAAAAATGTGATTCAAACCCTTTTTTACCCTTAAATTTAAATTTAACCAATTTTTATCTTTAATTAAGTCAGCACAACCATAACCCATAGGTAAACAAAAGAAAACTCCTCCTGCATGTTACACAATAAAGATAAATGAGGGATTCCCTACCCCAAAGAAGATTTTCTGACTCGTTGTGCACTACAAGGTGAAGAAGAATGCCTGAAAACCATATCTACACCACCATAAAACATGGATAAACCTACACCACAATCAAAGACCATTAAAAAACAACCCAAAACCCACCCCAAACCATAACAACATTTACACAGTGAATCCCCAGGAGAATAATGAAAGAAAACTTACCGATAAGAAGTAAGGTCTTACCATGGTTACAAACAAACAACCACTAGGACCAATGGATCAAAGAGGGGGAAAGAGGGCTTGAATAACTCCTCAGGGAACCCAGGGTTCAACAAAAACGGGAGGAAGAAGAAGAAATATCCAAATGAATGAAAATTTTGCTGAATTTTTTTAAAAAAATGCACTGCATAGGGGGTTTACATGACGTGCAATCCCCTTTCATGTCGTGTAATCCTCAGGGCTTGGTTTCACTGAAAAACATGTCACCTTTTTATTATTTAAACCTAAAAATCTATATGGTGTGAACTGGCCTCACACAAGCCATGAACCACAATTTTACATCATCTAGTACACTTACACAACATGCATTTCCTACAGCAGTTGTACTGCACCTCCCGATTCCACCAAAAACTCCTAGAACCTCCCCAAAACACCTCCAACAACCAAAACTTGAAAGGTAATGGGCCAGGAGGGCACAAGCCATTACATTATATTTTGTAATTTAATAATAAATTTTTCAAATATTCTATACATGAAGACCTTAAGGGGAGTGTATCACACATATGACCTTCATACATGAGGGTAGGAAAGATATTTTAGCTACTTCATTAGAAAATATCAAACACCCTGATCACATATGAGGATATGAGATAGGTGTATCAATTAAAAAATTATTTTTTAATTCTAGAAATTCATCAAGGGATGATGTATATGAATGAAAAATAGATTCTTTAGAATCTAAATTTTAGCATATGGGTGATACGATGAAGAAGAGAATTAAAGCTTTAGTGCTGTCGGTATTTTCTAACATGTAGAGACAACTTCAGGCTATATATCTCACTCCACCTCTGGATGTATATCTCAATCCACCTCTGCCTGCATATACCACTCCTCTACATTGGTTTTCATATCCCACTCCTTCATCTCTTCTTGTATATCTCACTCCTACACCTCTTCTTTCAAAGCTTCCCATATACTATGAGTTATATGTTAAGGATCCCCAATACCATATTATAGAATATGGGATGATATATTTTATTAGGGATAACCTAAATAATCAATAGATAGATATGGATAACCTGAGGGTAACGATACATGATATTATATATGCATAACCTAGAATATAATTCCCTATAGATGAGGTTTTTATAGTTAGGCAAAGTGTTGGTCATTTTTCACTATGGTCATCTTGACTTGTCCAATAACTTACCATTGAGGTATATATATTATAACCTTTATTTCATATTGATGCTAAATTTGTTTTAATATTTAATATATATATATATATATAGGAATACATTAAAGGTAAATAATTTTTTTATAGAAAGAAAAAAAATGTTGACCCCCCTTCGACTTTGGATACTACTATTTCTCAAGGGATTTACAATTTATTAACATATGAATATATGTTGTTGGATGTTTGTGAGCTTGCAATGGATGATGACATTTTTTAGTGTTATATGATTATGATGATTTGTAAGAGAGATATCATGGATCTTGTAACTTTAGAAATGTTGGGCCTCACAGTGATTCAAATATTTTCCATGTAAGTTGATTATCATATTTATTACAATTATATCAATTTGAATGATATAACTTAATACTTATACTTTTATATTAGGTATATTCATACAATTTTTTTTAGTATGTTACGACATCACTATATGGATTTTTAGACCCATAATTTATTTATCCATAAACAAAGGTAATGAAGGATGAAGAAAGGACAATATATATTTCTGAAAGATTTCAGAGCACTGTAATTAACTGTTAGATATTTCTCTATCTTGATAGTTATGAAAAATATATTTCATAAAGTGTTGATTCTCTTAATTTAATAACCACTGATGTTATATTTTTATATATTAATGGCCATTGGATGTTGCGTGTTTTTTTCCCAAAAGAAAAGATAGATTTCTAGTTATGTTCCATAAACGGTAATGTGCAAGAAAACTTTAAAGAAGTATTAGAGAAGTGAGTTTGATTATTTGAATAATTATATATTATAGAAAATTTTAATTTTATTTCATATGTATCATTTTAAAATATTGAATGAGATTACAAGAGTGAAAATAGTAAAGAGGATAACAAAGATCAAATATAAGTGTGTAAAGGTAACTTAATTTATAATTACTAAAATTTATCAAATACATGAAATGTTATTTTCAATTGAGAACTTCTTTTCAAATAGGATTATCCTAGTCAATATGGAGTAATAGAATTTGGATATTATGTTATGAGATTTATGTTTGAAATGATTTCAACTGGGATAGTAACATAATTTCATAATGTTATATTTTAGTATAACCATTATTTTTATTGATCTTATCATTATATTGAAAATACATGTTCAATACTTTATTTTTAATTTATAGATTTTTTGATGAATCTCTCCCTAATACTAGAATGGATTTATATCATTTACGAGGAGCATGGTTGGATTATTTTACAAGTTTGATTCGGATTTGGTTTATCTCTATTTGTAATATAGATTTTCAAGTTTAAATTTCAAATTGTAAACTTATTATAATTTAAACAAAGTTATATTGTGAATATTTTTTATGAAATTGTATTGGAGATATTGTTTCTACTCTTGTTTCTACTATTTTTTGATAGATTACAGGTTAGGTAAACTGTATTTCAAAAAAATTTAAAAATAATAATTTTTTACATCAGTTATTTTCTAACTGATGTAAAATCATGTTTTTTAGGGAAGTTATAAAATAACCAATGTAAAATTCAATTTTTTATGTTGGTTATTTTAAATAATCGATGTAAAAACATGATTTTACATTGGTTTTTTATAATTGGCATAAAAAATCCATCCAATTATATATTTTTTAGGGTTTTATTATAATTTAAAAAATAACCAATGTTGAACATGGTTTTTTACATCAGTTAAGATAATCAGTGTAAAAAACATATTTACAATGTCTCTTATTGAATTATGTAAAAAATTAAAAAAAACTAGCATAGAAAACCTTTTTAACACTAGTGGATATCCAGCCTGTACCCAAAGACTCAAGGTAGGGCGTCATCCAAACCTCGACCAATTTCTTAGAAGAATAGGGCATAATCATATGACCACATCCTGGACCACTACCTTTTCACTCAATCCATGTTCTATCGCTCACGTCTCACATCAAATCATGACCCAACCCCTCTTAGCTTGTCCACTATCATGACCCAATCCTCTCAGGGCAAGGTCCAACGCCATGACTCAACCCCTTTCATGCACATGAGGACTCTATCTCACCCATGGAAGTCCAACCATCCATCTCACTCATGGAAAATCTAGGCCACAAGATATGCCCCCCACTGGGTTTGTCACCTATCAAAAGAACAAGCACACACATGTAATACAATCAAGGAATTCGGCTAGTTATGTGGCTTAGTAGTTGATCCTAGAGTGTTAGTTGCTTGAGACCAAGCCCCTCACCTAAATGCATGTTTCACCTCACCCGTTGAGGCATCCACTGGGTCCCCCAGACCCATCATGATCTATGATCATAGATACCATCCTACACTTGTTACCCATTAGTGGCAACACTACCTGAAGGCTCCTCTCAACCCAGACCTCAAGGTTCTGTCCAACCTGCCAAAAACACTCATCATACTTGATCCCTATACATAGAGACCATCTGATCCATCATGTTATACCTGACCTTAGCCTCAACAGGTGGGGTCCAATTTCTATCCAAAAACCCTTTATCATCTTAATTCCAAGTTCTGAATAACTCCCATGACCCTCATCTAGGACTCATAACACTCCTCCTAACAGATATCTCTTAGCCCACCACCTAGAAGAAACCCATCTTCTTCACATAGACTAATTACTAAAGGAATTTCCCCACTCATCTCACATTAAGACTCTCTTACGACCTCATGAGGGAGTTCCTAGTCGCACACAAGATGTACAACCATCTATCTTGTTGTCACTCAGCCCAAGCCCTCCATGTCTATTATGTCTCACCCTAATCAGTGTCTACTAAGTGGTGCCCAAACTAGGGAAGTTGAAATGTGACCTCAAGCATATATCCCCGTACACCAGAGGTTATCTACTAGCAACAGGGGCCTAGATTGTTACCATGGGGAGACTATACCCCCATATCAGAGTGCACAATAATAATAAAATAAACAAAACATCATCCATAAAAATAAACATCAGAGTACGCAGAAGAAAATAATAAAAGCCATCAATAATAAATTAAATGCAGCAGGTAAACAATCATACACACTCAGTGGATACCCACCAGTGTGACCACATATAAAATAAAAGAATGAAAATAGGAGGCTCTTATATATCTCAAAGTCATAACTTAAACCCAATCTTTAAGACCATTCTAGATATTTGACTCAATCATGAAACTTTATCCCTCTTCCAAACTTGAACTTGCAACCAGTGAGGTCTTCTCAGGTACCCATGTTTCATGGCTTCCTGAGAAGGGTGTGAGTACAAATCAGTGGGCACTTCCAACGCAGTCTTGTACATAACCAGTAAATACAGTGTATATGTGCATGTGACATGCTCGAGAAATAAATGAACAGGGAAAAATCATAAATAAATACCCATTATCGATCCTTAGGTCCTGCATAAAACCCAGGATCGAACCAAACTTGATTTCGCCAATGTTGGGGTATCTCTAAGCATGTTATACAACCATGCCAACCAATATCAAACCTATGGACAATTCCTAAGAGCAATTATTAGGTAATAAAATATTATCAGGCATCATCACTGATCCCTAAGAGGTAATCCTAGGCAATTAGATGGGATCATATGTTATCTATGATCCCTAGAATGTAATCATAGGTGATCAATAGGCATCAGGCACCATCACCAAACTCCAAGAGGTAATCCTAAGAATTACATTATCATCAGGAATCATCGCATATCTCTATGAGATAAGCCAAATAAATCAAGTATCATTAGGTGTCATTACTGGTCCTGAGGAGGTAATCCTAGGGATCCAGTACTATAAGTCATCATCAATGAACCTTGTGAGGCAATCTTGAGCATTCCATAGTCATCAAGAATCATCATCAAACCACATGAGGTAATCCTGAGCATTACATAGTCATCAGGCGATATCACTGAACCCCGGTAGGTAATCCTGATCATTCCATAGTAATTAGGCATCATCATAGAACCCTATGATGTGATCTTAAGAGTTCTACAGTCATCAGGTTTCATCGTCAAACCCCAAAAGGTAATCCTAAATGTTCCATAATCATTAGGATTCATCTCCAAAATCCAGAAGGTAATAATGATCTTTCCATAGTCATCATGCATCATTTCCTAACCCCATGATGTAATCCTAAGTGATCCAATAGAATCATAAATTATCGTCAAACCCCAGGCAATATATTAGGAATTATGTAATAGCAGGCTCATAGGATGGATCCAAGGAGCTAGTCCAAGGCATCCCATGTATCTTGATACATCTCGGTGGGTAGTGTGTCCCACCTGAAACATCCCACATCATTGTCACTGCAGCCTCCTCTGGATCACATCGTCAATCAGGGTTCTAAGGTGACACTCACGATCATCACTACCCATTTCTGTGTACACCCCCCCTAGGGTCAATATATCACTGAGGTACCCATCGGGGTCCCCTAGGTCACATCATAGCACGATCACTGCACATGGGAACCTCTTCCTCAATCTTATCTCTCATGTCAACACCCATTGTTTAGGGGTAAAACGTCCTAAAATCCCAACATGACCATCATAAGGCCTCACTAGCCTCATAAGTCAAGCCTCGCTGCCATTACTATCAAGAGATGGTGAAAGGTGCATCTTTATCCCCATGTCATCTCGAGGTTGGTCCACTCACCCAACCTATTCATTCATCTCCCCAGGGTCTACCCACCTAGGAAAACACAATCTTAGTGGGGAGGAATGCTCACCCTATGGTCATCTCACTAGCCTAAAGGCTTTAAGGAATCTCAAGTCCTCTAAGGTCTGTTAGGTCTATGTTCTCTCATCCCATCATATCCCTCTACTCAGATCTCAACAAGGAACCTATACTAAGGTTAATGATGCTTAAATATTCCAATTACACCCCTAAAGTGGTCCATGTGTCTTGAATCCCTTAATCAAGATCAAGGCCTCAACCATCGACAGTCAAGGTGATGGTATTGGGGCACGTAGTGGAAGCCGGTGGGCCGAGGATTTAAAATTTTTCATCACTAGAGCAATGAAAATTCATTATCTCCTCTAATCTGATCCTCAGTAGAGGTTTGAGGATCTTGCATGAATTTAAAAAGTATAAAAATAAATAAAAAATTACCTCGTTCATTTCGGCGATGCATTCGACTGTAGCTAGTCACCGATGATCGTTGCTCAAAGGATTCGAAACCGAACCCCTCTAGATCATCCACACACACTCCAAGAATCCTCAAGATCATCATTCATTGAATTTCAAGTTCTATCGCGGAGCTCTGATGAATCCTTTGGTATCATGACAATCACCTCAATATCATCCCTTCGATACGTCGAAGGCGTTCTGGGATAAATTACTCAGAGAGAAACTTTCTCTCTCAATGATACGGGGGGAGATAGAATTTTTCATTTTGTTGGCATGAATAATCATTAGAATAAGCTTCTCCACATTCTTATATAGTGGGAGGCTCAAATACCCAGAAAGGGTTCCCCAACCCTCAAAAATAAAATATCCACTAAATAAGAAGTAAATGACACATTATGACGAACTAATTGTGACATTAACATCATTTATATTTTATCACTACCTTGTAATATATAATAAATATATTATGTGGTAAACTCAAGTCATTAACCCGACTCTTAATTCTCGTTAATATTAAACAAACCTTGAATGTTAAAATATTATTCGTTTGTATAATATTTTTTCATGTATTCACTTAATACCTCGTGAATTATTTTAATAAATAAATTTAACCCAATTATTCTATACTCAAATAATAATGATTTTATTTATCTGTTGGTGATCGATTACTTGGAAAACTCTCAGACCTCATGGTAGGGTCCATCAAGTCCAATATTCAAATTCACCAGAATATGTAAGATTCTTGAATACGCTATTATGTGTGATCCTCTAGGCTCTTATCTCGATAGCAATGAATAGTATTCAAAGACCATGATCGGAGTCTACCAACCCATCAAGACCCTTAAAGAGATAAAGAATAGTCATAAAAACGAAATTCATCCTATGAACACAAGTTATGTAATATAATCTCTTTATCTTTAGATATCACATAAAGTAGGATGCACACTTGTGTTATCTTCCTTTCTAGTTGTATTGTTTATTGATCTAACTGGACTGAATTACCTTCAACTGTCTTGGACAAGGATTTATGAAGGTACTAACATCCTAACCAACAAGGCCTTAGATATTACTTCCTCAACTCGAAAGTGACAAATTCTATCTTGATATTTCAAACAATTTCATACCACCAATGACACATCCAACACAAGATACCTCACGACAACTTCATTTTTATGGTTTTTTTCTTGCATCAAATTATGCAATCAAAAGGAAAACTTTGATAATGATCTTGATTTAGGAGACCAATACACATGTCTATATATATGAACAACCAATGACACCTGAAACATGTGGTGTTCCTATTGACGGATTTATCCTTGTGATCTCACCTATTAGAGATCACCAAGTGTGAACTTCATGAAAAGAAGTCTCAATGATTATAAGCCTCCAAAACCTAATAGTAAGACAACAACTGTGTATAGTCAGTATGATGTATCTAAACCATAGGACATATTTTTAAGATCGATGTCATGGTATCTTGAGGTTCTCATTATAGCTTAGGAACTGTTATAACCATCTGATACGATAATAATCTATGGACATTACCATTTAAATAGTGGATGCGGAAATGTCAACATTAACTTGGTAAGAGTACATCATGTATAACTTGCTATATACATGTATTGGTAATCAAAAAGTACTGATAAATTTGGGTCTAGGAAACCTACTTTTAGAACACTCCCACTTTCACTAGATCCAATTTGATAATTGTCCTTGTTAGCTCTTACATGATAAGATCACGTTTCTGCTAAGTTATAGAGTTAGTCACTAGGTCTTCCATGTTTCCACTACGTGGATATTCTGCTATCTACAACCTCACCTCCTTGAGTAAGACTCCTCAAAAGATGTAAAACCTTAGTATATATCCTTTTTTTCATTGTATAAACTTTACATCTTGTCTAGTACCAGCAATAAAATTATCATAATTTATATTATGGTAAACCTTTACTTACAAGGTGAAATTCCAAGAACTGGAAAAAATCATTGTGTAATATATACTACTTCTTTAGCTTCCTTAGAAGTTGCAACATACTTAATATTTGTGGTTATGGCTACCACTGGCTTGTATGAGATTATCTCGCTCATTACCTTAGCCTAACTGCGATATAAGATCGTATTGATCTAATGGAAGACTAGTTTGTGTCCCATTATAAAACTAGTATCCCTTCCTCTCCACATACTAAGTACATACCTTTTGTACTTTCTCAAGTACAATTGGATAGTTCTGACTTATTCTCATGCAGATCTCCTAGATGTAATTGATATTTTTCTACCATAAAGTATGTGTTGGAAATATCAATATATAGTACACAACATGGAATATGTGATTGATCTAATGTAGAAGCATATAGAATTCCACTCATTATATTAATATCCTCTTATATCTCATACATGTATACTTGGAGAGATTTATGCCATGTGACATTGGTAATAATTATCTCTCAAATTTTTCTAACTTGTATTTTCAATACCTTTTCAGTATATGTAGTATTGACTTGGTCTAAGCAACCTTTAGATCTTCCTCAGTAGATATTGTTCCCTAGATCTTAAGTTGTTACTTTAATTCAATCTCAAGAGAGATACTTTCATTCTGGTCTTAACTAACAATAATACCAATAGTTTTTTTCATATGTTATCAAATATATTTTACATGGAGACATTGGTGCTCCCACTAACCTCTTGTAGACACATGGCGATGATTCATTCCAAATGAATATTCTATTATATTATTTCTTACTTAAATACTAAATTGTATTTCAGTAACTTGAACCCCTTATTGGAATTCTATGGTGTCATCATCCAATTCTGATTGTGTCATATAGATACCTTCTACGATTAGTGGTCTTGACATCCAAATCTTAGTAAAATAATCATAGAAATTAGATATGAGAAGTAAAATTATATTAAATTTGGACAAAATGACTTAGTATTACCAATAAAGACTTATTGGTATGATGATTGTACCATCCATGTATAGTCTCACATGAATACCCACCATAGTATTCAAAATAATAAGCCCACTTTACTTTGATACATGGAATCCATTATTGAATTTTAATTGATTTTATCAATCTTAGTTAATTTTCATATACTTCTTACTTGTAGGAATTATTATTCTTAATTAATAATGTATCACCAGCCACAGTAAATGTAAAACCACCACTATGGTTTCATACTTCCTACACAGTATGTGTCTCTGGAACATTCATTTCCACATGCTCTTGTGGAACTTGTTCCTATGACAACTATTTTTTAATCTTCGGTATTGATTAAATCCAAGTCAATCATGCTCCTACTATCTCAAATAGATATGTGCACCATTATATAGAAATATAGTCTATTACTTTTACTATCATTTTTCTATCTTAGGAATTTCTATAATATCCTAAGAAATTTTTAGGATAATTACATTTGATACACATTGTGTTTTTTCTTGATTAAAGATTGTTTATATTCTCAACAATCTCTTTACAACTAAACACATGTTCTTATGAAAATGGATTTATATCATACTAAAACTCATATGATATCCATTTTTCATTATAGTTGGAATATGGTTATGGGATAATGTTGTTATTTTCAAAGCATGTCTCGAAAAATGGAAGTATCTGCAATGCATGAGTTTTAACATTGATGCTCATTTTACATACATCGTGACTCTGATGTGTCTAAGAAATGTGTGTTTAGGAATTGTTCCACACTACATTTTATTGATTAGTGTTAACATTTAAGACTCATCATTGATCCTCCTTATTAGCATCATAGATCTGATATGGATAAGGTAATGTGAATTTAGGAATAACTCTACACTACATTATAATGATCGATGATGAATATGGTTATGGGATAATGTTGTTATTTTCAAAGCATGTCTTGAAAAATGGAAGTATCTGCAATGCATGAGTTTTAACATTGATACTCATTTTACTTACATCATGACTCTGATGTGTTTAGAAATTGTTCCACACTACATTTTATTGATCAATGTTAACATGTAAGACTCATCATTGATCCTCCTTATTATCATCATATATTTAATATGGATAAGGTAATTTTCATTTAGAAATAACTCTATGCTACGTTATATTGATCGATGAATGCTTGGTCAATATATTCTTTGGCACAGAGTCCTGAAGTAACGCATATCTTTTAACCATGCATATATCATACTTCACTTTCACATTCCTTAATAAACACTTAAAGGAATCTAATTATGTATATTTACAACTAGCTTACCCCTAGAATAGTTCTTGATCTCCAACTGAACAAATTCTGAAAGATTTGTGACTTACCTTTATTTCTAAAGGTTTCTTTCTCTAAAACTAAATGCATAAGTGTGTCAATGATACCTAAGGTTGTTAAATCCAAATATTCTAAAACCATAATGGGTATATCCTTGAAAACTATTTAGTTTTTCTTGAAAAAGTATTATCTTTACACAACTGAGTATATAAGTTTTACATTTTATATTCATAATGTATTTTCAATGATTCAAGAATTATTAAACTATTGGTTGAGTATTAAACACTACAAACAACATTCATTCCAAAACTGGAATAATGTCTCTTTTTGTCCAAAGGAAACGTGAGATAAATGTTTTGGTAATATTTATAAAAAGTTCAACTATAATCAATAAACATAGAAATTAGAAGTTATGTACTTCTCACCACTGACTTAGGAACCACCCTTTCTCAGTCGCTTGGAGAACACACCATACTTATTTTAATGTTTCTATACCTACTTAGTTATTGTATTTAAAATACGCATATGTGATTGGAATATTGTATTTAATACCCAAAAATTATGACAGAAACATCACATATAATAGATGAATATTCCTAATGAAGAATTGAATACTTGCTTCTTTAATTCAGTTCATTGCACTTAAACTTCCATAGATTTATTTCATGATATGCAAAGTAAACAACCTCTTGTCCGATAACTAACCTTTTTTTCTTTGAAGTAAATTATGAAGGTTCCTTTGATTTTATACTTGTCATTATCCTTTTTGCCTTGTCTTTCAACTTATTCACCATAAGAACTAAGACTTTCTTTATGTTCTTATTTATCTTAGCGAACCTTACCTAAAAGGCAATGAAGTGACTTCTCCATGTTGTTTGTTTTGTAATCTTAAACAAAATTGGAGTATATGGGTGATAAATATATAAGAATGGTATGTAATGAAAGATTATGATCCATCTTTCATATTTACACATCACCAATGTAATCATCACCTACTCATATCTCACTTCACTTTATCCTCATAATCTTTTTGGAGATGAGGAAACATGTGAAACCATCCATATCCCGATATTGTATCAACAAATCACATAGGAAAATCATGATATCATTATGATATAACCATCATATATGTTATACATGAGTCTCCTGTAATAATTTTTCTCACCCTCACTTCCTGAGGTGGCTTAACAAGTATTGGGGAATCCAGCACCTTGAATTTTCTATGTCATAGTATGTTGTGCAAGTGTATGTGCTACTCTTTGGAAATTAATGCTGGCGATGACATTGAATTTGTCTGATATAAATCAAAGTGTGTTTGTGGAATTACAAGAAATTTTATACAAAAATAAAATCTAGAAAATTGGTACTTTTATCTTGATTACAAAATATACATTATCAATTATTTAAATCATTAAATATATCACACTATTTTATCGAACTCTTGCAACCCTATGTACTAGAATTAGCATACTGTGTAGCTTGAGTATTCTAGTGGAAATAATCCTTGAAACCTATACTCATATTCTACAAACTATGTCTATGCTACTACTTGAAGAGTTTAAGGTAGGTGTTTGATTGGACGGCCATATTAACTCGTGGGTCTTTGATCTGTTGAGTGAAGTCTCAGGTTATAAAATCAAAAATTTGATTTAATCAATTATTTCCTCTAAATATGAAACAAGAGAGCTATGGCTACTCCTTTGCAATCATCGTTAGTTAAGACAACACATCGCTCTCATAAGAACTCCCCAGTAGAATGAGGCGCCCTCAACTATGGTTGATGATCACCTCAAACATCTGGTTGTGTTAAAATTCAAATGATGGAAGGTGTTTTTGACTTAATATTTCTTTGATGGGTTTTAATATTTTTTCAATGAATATAATCCATTTTTATTAATGTGTTCATACCATGTTATCGTGCTCAAAACTAAAAATTAATAGAAAAACATTTATCATGTCTTTATGCATTTTTTCTATTTTTTATGTGTTTCCCATAGACAAACAAATGCATAAAATAATAAAAAATTTATAAAGGAAATAAAATTACTCAACTAGCCTTGAGCATCGAATATAGATTGATCCATTTAAACTCAATGGATCAACCGTGGCCTAGGGGTATCATACCTGAGTCAAGTCTTGACTCATGATGCAGCTTGCCCCTCATATGGTGTGTCCAATTCTCGTATGGATTTCACCTCGACTTGGCGTGGTCCGCGACTTACAACATCATCATCAATAGTACATCAATACTCGTATGCAGGCATGGGAGTCTTAGGAAGTGCAACATATATACAAAAAATAATGGATGTGCAAACTCTTATACATATTGAATAAAAAATAATGATGTGAAAACCATTAATAAAAATAATTAATTATTACAAGCATTGCACACAATTGTAATAAATAATTAATTAAAACCATACATGCACGGTCGATGCTCAAGACTAGTCTACGGGTAAATTAAAATGGAAATAAAAATTAAATGTAATAAATTTAGGTACAAGGGAATTTAATAAATTAAATTAATTAATTAAATTCAAGTAATTTAATTTCATTTGGCCCCCTGATTAATTTAATTTTTATCCCATAATTAAATTAATATAATAATTTAATTCTATATCAAAACTAAATTAAGTTTTTAAAAATAATAAAATTATTATTCTTTTTAATCCAAAAATAAAATAAATGAATTTTTTATTATATTAAAAATTATTTAGGCCCAGAAACCCCACTTAGACCTATCGCAGGTCAGTTCAAACCCACACATGCTCATTTCGGGCTGGGCAGACCCTCTGCAGAGCTGTTCTAGGGAAAGTTGACCCTCCCTGACCTGTTACAGGTTAGAAAGACCCACCTAGGACCATACCAGGTAGGAAAAACCTAGTTAGGGTTCAATTGGGGTAGAGAATCAGACACTAGGGGGTTACCCAGGAGATCTGAATGTACCGAGTTTACCAGAGGGGACTGCATGAGGTAATGGAGGCCATGTGGGAGGTAGTCAGATGAGGAAACACTAGTGGATTCTGATCCAGGGGGGGTCGCGGTGCGGCTCAGAGACCAAAGAAGAGACAGTTTGATGGAGTTGGATGGTGTCAGGGTGTGGGCGGCACCAACGGGATCTAGTGAAGGTGGCAACTTGGTGTGTAAGTGAAGATGAGCTCATTCTGACCGGTAACTGGTGGTCTTGGGTAGGACCAAGGAGCATCCCCATAAGAGGATTCAGAGCAGGTGCACTCACCAAAGCAGATTTAAATGGATTGTAAAAATGAGAGGGTATGGATATGCCATTGGTACCAGCCTGTGCTTGCATGGAAATCCTAGCCAGACGGTCATGCAAAGGTGGAGAGCTACTATCAAGATGCAGATGTTGGGGAGGGGTAATTCTTTGTAGATAGTCTGGTTGAATTCCCTACGACCTTCAGGTCATGTAATCTCCTAAGCCTATGGGCCATGTAATCGCTGAGCCTATGGGCCTTGTAAGGGTTCCCCCTGATCCCTTGAAAGGGGGGTTATCAAAAATCAATAAAAATGAAGGCCTTTGGGACATTCAGGCAAGGACAGCTGAGGAGGGAAACCGACGGTGAATACCTAATGCAGGTGACAACCAAGGAGAGACGGACACACGAGATTCAACCGAGTCAGCGAAAGTAGTTGCGAGTGGATCAATCTAATGGGAGGGAGATGGTGTAGGCGGTGGTGGCTGGAAAAAGAAAGGGGAGGGTGTTCCGACGATGTCGGTTGTGGCAGAATATCAGGAGGGAGGAGGCGATTTGGTTTGAATGACAAGTAGTCGACCCTCTTATATCTAAAGTAAAAAAGTTTTTTTATCATAACTCTTTGGCTTCTGTTCAAAGCCATCCTAAATGGTTTTCCTTTTTTATCTAAACCGTAGGTTGCTACCCAACTTATTCAATTTTTTGTTTTTTTACCACTTAGAAATCAAAAGGCTAGCATAATTAGCCCCTTTGGAAAATCAAAAACATATATTTTTTAATGAATGCAATCATCAGTGGAATCCATCCCACCACCGGAAACATTGTTTTGGCCAAAAACCTTGGCTAGAAAAGTTAAGTGTTACCAAATATCATCAGAACAAAAATATGAAATAGCAGTGTTTTTCTGATCATAATGATAATTTTTAGATGGTCATTAATTGTTCATCCAAAATCAGATCTATTCAAGATTGAATCTATTGAGACTGAATTAAATTCATTTACTTAATTTAAACCAAATTATTTTTTTCTTTGGCTCAGAAATTTCGCACAATCACTATGATACTAATTGATGGTACTGGGGGGCGCAGCTAAAGCTAGTAGGCCAAGGATTTATAAAATTTCATCACCAGAGCAGTTGAAATTTGTCATCTTCGACGATTTGAGCCCTAGTAGATGTTTGGAAATCTCACGTGAATTTAATAAGCACAAAAATAAATAAATGAGTATCTCGTTTGATTTGGTGGTGCATTCGACTACAGTTAGTCACCGACGATGATTGCTTGTATCATATGAATTCAAACCCCTCTAGATCATCCACACATGCTCCAAGAATCCAAATGATTGTCGTTTTTCAAATTTTAGGTGATAGTGTGGAGCTCTAATGAATCATTCAACATCACGACAATCACCTCAATCTTATCCCTTCGATATGTCAAAGGTGTTCTTGGATCGATCGCTCAGATAGAGATTTTCTCTCTCTAGGGTGTGGGAGGAGAGAAAACCTCTCATTCCATTGACATGAATTATCATTGGAATGATATTTTACTCCTTATATAGTGAGAAGCTCAAATACCAAAAAAGGGTTCCCCAGCCCCCGGAAATAAAACACCCACTAAATAAGTAGTAAATGGCACATTATGACAAACTAACTATGTCATTAATGTCATTAATATTTTATCACCTCCTTGTAATATATAATAAATATATTACGTGATAATCTTGAGTCATTAACTCAACTCATAACTTCCGCTAATATTAAACGAAGCTTGAATGTTAAAATAATATTCGTTCATATAATATTCTTTCATGTATTCACTTAATACCTCATGAATACTTTTAATAAATAAATTCAATTCAATTATTTTATACTCGAATAATAATGAATTTATTTATTTTTTGGTGATCGATTACTTGGAAAAATTTGGGCCCACCAAGTCCAATATTCTTATTTACTGAAATAGGGGAGATTCTTAAATACAATATTGTGTGTGACCCTCTAGGATATTATCTCAATAGTAGTAAATAGTAATCACATACCCAGAGTGGAGCCTAGAAACCCATCAAGTCCCATAAAGAGATATGGAATAGTCATAGCAACGACAATCATCCTACAGACACACACTATGTGATGTAATCTCTTTTTCTTTAGATATCTCATAAAGTAGGATGCAGACTTATATCATAATCCTTTATAGCTTTATCATTTGTTGATTTAACTGGATGGACTTACCTTCAACTACCTTGGCCAAGGATTTATGATGGTACTATCATCATGATCAACTAGGCCCGAGATATTACTTCCTCAACTCGAAAGCGACAAATTCTATCTTGATCATTCAACCAATGTCATACCACCAATGACACACCCAACACAAGCAATATTGTCATGACTTCATTGTTATTAGTTTTTTCTTTCATAAAAGTATGTGATCAAATGACACACATTGATAATGATCTCAATTCAAGAGACTAATACACATGTCTGTAAATAGAAACAACCAATGACACCTGAAACATGTGGTGTTCTTATTGGTGGGTTTGTCCTTATGGTATCACCTATTAGAGATCACCAAGTGTGAACTTCGTGAGAGAAAGTCTCAATGCTTATGAGCCCCTAGTACCTGATAGTCAGATATCAAATGTGTCTAATCAGTATGATGTATCTAGACCATAAGAAATATGTTTAATATTAATGTCACAGTATCTAATGGTTCTCATTATAGCTTAGGAACTGTTATAACCTTGTGGTAAAACAATAATCTATGGACATTACCATTTAAATAATGAATGTAGAAATATCAACACTATTATGGTAAGAGTACATCATGTATAACTCATTGTATACATGGTGTGGTAATAAAAAAATACTCATAATGTTGGGTCTAGGGCACCCATTTTACAACACGAGGCAATCAAGCTAGTGCAAAAGGGTCCAACGTGACCATTGGAACTTTGTTTAGTTTATCCAAGAATTTCATTTTAAATAAACAATTTACTTAAATTAAAATGCTCAATATCCCTTGGTGGGGAGATTTCACATCACATTCCAAGCATAAATATATTAATAATTGAAAATACCATCAGGCATGCACAAAGGACCACCCACCATAAATACAGAGTTATCCCCTCTTGATCACCACCCAACAACTCTACTCAAACTCTTCCAACTCCAATAGCCACCATCCAAATCACATGAGGCCATAAGTCGTGCCAAAATTTCTAATTTAATTAATTATATTCATTTATAATTTATTAAAAAAATTATATTTAATTAAACAATTTAATTCACTTAGGTATAAACGCCTAATTACGCATCGATGCTCCCATCGCAGCGAAACCACAACCAACCGCACGCGGGAGGCCCATAATGTGATCATGATTACATTTCGGGAAAAATACCTAACACATGGTAATGATTCAATAGTCAATTTTATTTAATTTTTGCAAAAACTATTGAAATTTTTATAGGGCAACATACTTCCAACAAAACAGCATGTGACTATGCACAAACATTGTCTCGAGTCCTCCACTATGAAGCTGAGTAAAAACCCCATCAAGAATAGAAGATTCCACCATGCTCAGGTGGAATCGGCACCGAAATCCTAACTGGAGAAAATGAAAATCATCGAAAGCATGAGGAAAGGAAGAATGGAGGAATGAGAGGAAGAATCTAACCTCAAATCATCGAATAACAACACCAAAACACTCCAAAACGAAGGGGGTCAATGGAGGGAGATGGGGGGATTCCCCTTAGCTCAGGCATGCATGAGAAGGAAGAAAGAGGGGGCTCGAGCCCCTAAATAATTGTAGGGAAAAAATGGGGTTTTTCCCCAAAATTTAAAAATGTGGATGGAAAATGGATTGCATTATACCATAGCCCGCTCCCTTCTCATTTTTTTCCATCGCAACACCTCCCAACTGAAACAGAAATTGAATAGGGACCATGGAATATATGGTCCTCATTTCCCTACATTCCATACCAACACCACAACTGACCAAACACCCACTGCTCGGGCGCTATGGCGTGGTGGGGTACCTAACTGCGTTGTTGTGACACATCAAATTGATTATGATTTTAAGGTTGATTTGAAGTATAGGGAAGAACCTAGATCATCTCTCAAAGAGTTTTGATAGGTTTAGATTATGCATTTAAAAAAAAGTACTAAAAAGGGGGTGATTTTGAAAACAATTTTAAGAAAACAACTTAATTTAAAGAGCTTAATAGTTGATAGATAAAGGTGATGATTTAAGAATTGTGAGAGAAGGAGATAATTTCATTTTAACTACACATCTTGGATAGTTCATTGTTCTGAAAATTTCACATTGTTTTGTTTAATTATTTGGTTGAGGATTGTCAAGATCTTGATTCCCCTTTTACCCCTTAAAACGATGCACAAAGAAGCAACCCTTGACACAACAATCGGGTTGTTAAGGTTTGGTCCTCAATCATAGAACAAGGGATACCAAATCATACTAAAATCTCATATATGTGTGAGAGAGAAATGATTCTTTTTTTCAATCGGAACAACCTAAGATTCCCACTTGAAATCTCAACTCAATCGGTGTTGAAATAAAAAGTGTTTCACATAATTATATCAATAGAAATGAAATCAGAGGAGAAGCATGTAAAAATAAGAAATAAGTGAAATATTTAGCATAAAAATTACACAAAACCATTAGAATAAAAAGTGCTCTAACTCCCTCCCAAGTTTGTGTAGCTCCCTAAAAATGATCGCCCACCGTTTAGCTCGACATCGGGAGGAGGAGGAAGCTCGGGTGGAACTTCACCATCATCCTTGATCCCCCTATGAGGATAGGGGCCTCCAGAACTTATTGGATGATTAGATAACTCCTTTGGGTCTCCAAAATACCAGAGATTTTCCTCATATTCGAACTTGAAAATGAGAAGCCCAACTTCCATTTTATAGGCAATGTGGAAGGTGGTTTTGGGCACACAGATTTTGTAAAACCACTTGTCTCATGGTTTTAATCCACTAGAAAGTCGAATATCGATTTGTAAAAAACTAGAAACATGTTTCCCCACCTCTTTAATATCTCCACAGAATGTTTTGAACCATTTGGGAAACTAGATCCTGAGATATGGACAGATAACAACACACCACTTTTGAATTCGTGCAGATTTGGTGTGCTGGATAGATCAGGTTGTTTGGGCCACCAGATGGCCAGATGAGGCTTGTATTCCTTCATATGAAATGTAGACCAATGAATTTTTGACTATCCCACAAAATGGAAGCCCATTTGGATGGACGGTTAAGTAGAATTATGCGTTTTAGTAAATTGTTGTGCTTGGATCCTGCGCAGCTTGGCCCATTTTTCTTGGACTTCATCATGGACCCTCCAAATCACCTCCATCTTCAATGAAATTATTAAAACAAGTAACATTTCCATTTTTAATAGTGATAAACACAAAATAATGGAATCAAACATGAAGTGATTTTTTTTTTATTTTATAATTTTCAATACAAAACTGGTTTAACACAGTGGTGTATGGGTGAAAATGAAACAGTGAATCGCGGTGCGATCACACCCCCACACCTAAACATTTTCATTCCTGGGAAAAGTCATATTTCCAAAAATTATGCATGTAGATATTTCCAACTTTATAAAGATTTAACATTAAATGAAAATTTAATTCCTGATAGAAATGTGATCAAATAAAAAATCACATCGAGGAGTTTTTCTCAGTGATCATGGAAAAATACATCTTATAAATTGTATCCAAATAAAATTCTAAGAGATAAATGATACCAATCAAAAAATAATTCAAAAGTAAATCATGTCCCTAATTCTCTACGTGTGTGTGTGTGACAACCATTTCATGCTATTCTTTCCACTTTCTATCAAGTAAATATAAGTTATTTTAATAATTATCAACTTGCAAGATCATTTCCACCGAAATTGCCTCATATCCTTTGAAATAAAATTTCAAGACCCAATCACTTAAGCATTACCAAAAGTCAAACCATAAGCTCCCGACCTAGATATCCCCATATGTTGTACATTTCATCACTCCCCTCATTTATTATTTTTTTCAAAAGTTGCACTTGGAACAAATCTCACACTCTTCTCCCAACCCTTTTTTGATATCCTCATGACACTAATTGTAATAGTCATAACAAGATAAAAATTAAAGGAAGGGTGGTTTTTGACCTGCCCAATATACAACCTTTTTTTTGTTTTTTTTTGAGGGCATACAATAGTCGGATAACAGGTACACACGCATAGGTCAATCTGGTACAGTAATGAAATAGATCAAATAAAGAATGAACATATGGAAAAATAATTTTGAAAAGTATAGAAAAATCAACCTAACTTATATTTACCTTCCATTATGTAAGAAATTTTCACACAATATGGTTGGGTGCAAAAATGTGTGGAGAGATTAAGTGAAACAATTTTCCCTTAAACTATTCACAAAAAGGGTATCATTCTTCTTAAAGGTTTCGTAATGATACAACTATTTATATCATCTAAAAAGAACTAAATTTCAAAATAAAATCACACCACAGTATATAATTCTTACTGAAAAGCACATTTCATCAGAATTTTTTTTAATGTTAAAACAACATGAAATATAGAAATTCCACATACATTTTCAATAACTTAAATGATTAAAGGGGCATCATTTTACATGATAAATTGGGCATAAAAAAAGTAATATTCTGGCACAAAAGTGAGGGGGGAAGGGGGAAATTAATAATACAATTCAGAAATCTAAAAAGAGAAAAAGAAAAAAAAGATGATGAACATTCCTAACTAACCTAGGAATATACCCATCCTCCACACCTAAAGTGTGCAGTGTCCTCACTATAATAAAAGAGAATGTGGTAAGGAAGGATAAAACTAGGTGAGTTTCATTCATATATTTCTTCTTGAACATGGAGTTCCTCCATCGGGGACTCCGGAATGGATTCATGGAAGTGCTTTAGCCGCTTCCCATTAACAGTAAAGGTTTTCTTGGTTTCTTCATTTTGGACCTGGAAAACACCAAATGGATAGAAATTGGTAATAGTGTATAGTACAAACCAGCAGGAACAAAGCTTACCTTGATGCAACATTAGCCTTTCATTGTAGAGGAGTACCTTATGCCCAATGTGGAACTGACGATGAAGGATGAGACAGTCGTGGGAAGCCTCAGTTCGCTCCTTATAAATCCTGGAGTTCTCATATGCATCTCTTCGCATTTACTCTATCTCCTGAATCTAAAACTTCCTTTGAGAACTTGCACTAGAAAGATTATAATTGCATTATTTGATGGCCCAGTAGCCCTGGTTCTCAATCTCAACAGGAAGGTGACAACTCTTTCCAAACACTATCTGATATGGTGACATGCCAATGAGAGTTTTAAAAGTAGTACGATAAGCCCATAAGGAATAATCGAGTCTAAGACTCCAATATTTTTTATTAGGTTGAACCGTTTTTCAAGAATCTGTTTTACCTCCCTATTTAACACTTCGGCTTGACCATTGGTTTGTGGGTGATAAGCAGTAGACACTCGATGACCGACCCCATACCGATGCAAAAGTGATTGCATTGTTCAATTGCAGAAATGAGAACCATGGTCACTGATGATGAACCTAGGTAAGCCAAACCTACAAAAGATTTGGGTTCTTAAAAATTCTACAGCTGCCTTAGAATCATCAGTCCTTATAGCTTGTGCCTCTACCCATTTTAACACGTAATTAACTTCCAGAAGAATATACAAGTTTCCAAAGGAATTGGGAAATGGCCTCATAAAGTCAATACCCCAAACATCAAAAAATTCCTGAAAGAGAATTGGTTTTTGTGTAATTTCATTTCTTTTAGAGACATTACTCATTCTTTGAAAATGAGGACAAGATTTAAAAAAACATGGGCATACTGAAAAAGTGTTGGCCAAAAGAGACCAGAATCAAGGACTTTGAGAACAGTCTATTGGGGACCAAAGTGGTCCTCACAAGCAAGAGTGTGGTATAATCTAAGGATAGACTGAAACTCACTATCGGGAACACAATGCCTAAGGACTTGATCACTACATATGCGTTAAAGGTAGGGGTCATCCCAAATGTACCTGGTATACTCATGTTTTAGACGACTGGCATGGTTTTTATTGAAATCAATAGGAATGCAAGATGCTACCAAATAATTTACAATTTCAGCATACCAAAGAATAAAATATTGCACTCGGTACAATTGATTATCGAGAAACATATAATTTATAAGAATATAGGGGGACAATTCAATGTCTGAGGATGGGTGAATCCTACTGATATGGTCAGCCACCACATTCTCTATGCCTTTTTTATCTCTAATTTCTAAATTGAATTCCTGAAGGAGGAGCATCCAGTGAATGAGACGTGGTTTGGCTTCTAGTTTCTTAAGGAGATACTAGAGGGATTCATGGTCTAAGAACACAATGACTTTGGACCCTAAAAGATACAAGCTAAATTTATCCAAGGCAAACACAATGTAAAGAAATTATTTTCAGTTGTGGTGTAGTTTGTTTCAGCAAGGTCCAGTGTACGTGAGGCATAGGCAATGACATGTGGAGCTCGATCGACCCTTTGTGATACGACTGCCCCAACTGCATAGTTAGAGGCATCATACATGAGCTCAAATGGTAAATATCACTGAGGTGGTTGGATTATTATAGGTGATGTGAGACTCCATTTTAACTTATTAAAATCTTCCTCACATTCATTATCAAAAACAAATTCTTTTTATTTTTGGAGAAATCAGGAGAGGGGGAGTGCAATTTTACTAAAGTCACGAATGAAATGACGGTAAAATCCAACATGAACTAGTAAAGACCGCACATCCCAAACAATTTTAGGGAATGGTAAAGAATAAATTACATCTGCTTTTGATTCATCTACTTGGATACCATCCCCAGAAATGACATGTCCCAAAAATATACCTTATCGCATCATAAAATGGAATTTCTTGTAATTTAATACAAGATTCATTTCAATACAGCGACTTAGGACTAAACCAAGACCATTCAAACATTCATCAAAAGAGAAGACATAAACAGTGAAATCATCTATGAATACTTCCATGAAATTCTCCAGGTAATCTGAAAAAATACTAACCATGCATCGCTGGAAAGTACCCAGAGCATTGCACAGACCAAATAGCATCCTCCTATATCCAAATGTTCCAAAGGGGTGAGTGAAGGTCATCTTTTCCCAATCCTTAGCGCCAGTATGGATTTGAAAATATCCAGAATACCCATCAAGAAAACAGTAATGGGATTCCCTGCTAGCCTCTAAAGCATTTGGTCAATGAATGGAAATGGGAAATGGCCCTTCCTAGTGTGTTGGTTTAGTCGGAGATAGTCTATATAGACACGTCAAATATTTTGTACACAACTTGGAACCAATTTATTATTTTCATTTTTTATTACTGCAAGACTAGGTTTTTTAGGAACTAATTGAACAGGACTGACACATTGGCTGTCAGAGATGGGGTAAATGATTCCAACAGCCAATAATTCTGTTACCTCATTTTTAAAAACATCTAAGAGGTTTGGGTTCAGTCGACGTTGTGACTGCCTCACTGGTTTAGCCTCATCATTTAACAAAATATGATGTGTACAAATTGATGGGTTAATGCCAGGAATGTTTGTATGTCTATCACAATGCTTGTTTATACTCCCTCAAAAGTTCAAGCAGTCGCATTTCATGCTCAGGAGGTAGTGAACTAGAAATGATGAAAGGAATATTATTTCTATTCCCAAGATATGAATATTTTAAATCTTGAGGTAGTTGTTTTAGTTCTAATTCTGGTGGATTTTGGATTGATGGTAGTGTGTGTGAAAGTGAGAGGTCACTAATCTTATCTAACTGCTCAATGGTATCATCCTCATATGAGGAATGGGCATTTATCATTGATGGCCAGTGGATCTTCAGTGTTCAAGAAATCATCAATTTATAAACATGCATGAAATTTTTCTAGAATCTACAACAATCAATGCATGATTAATTACCTAACATTTCAATCAATGGTGAAAACTTAGAAAGGGGATCAAGGGAAAGAAAATATGTTTTTTCAGGGGAAAAGAGTACATCAATTGAATTAACAGAGTGAGGGGAATGTTCTTCTAAGGGGTGATTCATGGCATCAAAGATGTTGAAGTGGACAATGTCACCACCAAACTCCATAGATAATGTACCATTGTGGACATAAATTATGGTTTTTGAGGTTTTCAAGAAGGGACTCCCCAATATAATTGGGGAATGTCCATTCATCCCATCATCTTCCATTTTAAGCACATAAAAATTAGCATGAAAAATTAAAATTTTCACCCTCACAAGAACATCCTCTAACACACCAAAGGGGTGTGCGGTACTTTGGTAAGCCAGTTGAACAATAATTCCAGTGGACTTCAGTTCCCCGACCTACAATGTAGAGTAAATGGGGTGAGGAATCACATTTATAGAAGCACCTAAATCAAGCATAGAATTGGATAATTAATACTCCCTTATGGTTCATGGAATCAATAATGTCCTAGGATCGTTGCACTTGGTGGGAAGTGATGGCTCTATTAATGCTGATATGTTCCTCCCCAAGCTCACATTTTTATCTCCACGAATTCACCTTCGGTGTGTACACATCTCCTTTAAAAACATGGAATATTGTGGAATTTTCTTCATGGAATCAATCAAGGGGATGTTAACCTGCACTTTTTGGAAAGTTTACAATATTTCCTTATCAAGTTCAGTTTCCTTTTATTTTCTTGGTTGGTTTTCCATTTAGGGGAATGGAAGAGGAATGGTTGGTCTAGTTGAATCGTCAACAGACACTCTTTCCTTTGGAAGGGATTCTCTTAGGACATAGTTTTTCAACATTTGGATTAATTTCAATAGTTGTGATGGTGTTTTCCCAAGGAGGGAATGACTTTATTGGAGGGGTCATTTGGCTTTTAAGTTTTGTTCCACTCTGAAGGGTGATGGCATTAACATTTCCCATATCCCTAGGGTTAAGTACTGATTGAGAAGGTAGTTTACCTGACTCATGGCTTTGGATTTCCCCCACCGAGTTGGAAGGTTGGCCTAATTGGGTTTTTAGGTCTTGCATGGAAACATGGGTGGTTTGTTGGAATTGGAGATTATTGGAATCCATTTGTTTCATCATGTCATCTAGGCTAGGATCAGTTTTTGGAGGGGTTTGTTGGAAAGGTATTTGTTATGGTTGAGGATTTCTGGGTGGTGGTGGATGACTACTTTGTCCCGGTTGGTTCCATTGTTGTTGAGGTTGGTTTGAATACCCTTTTTCCTATAGGCTTTGTTTTCTTTCCACCCAGGGTTGGATGGATAGTAAGGTTCTTTCCTAAAGAGTTGGTTATAGGGGTGGCCTGGAAATATTGTCTCATAACTCTCAGAAGTTTCTCTCAAATGAGAACATTAGTCAGAGTAGTGGGTATAAGAAGACCATATACCACAATGCATGGGAGGAGGAGATTGGGATTTTCCTCGGGAAAGAGTGGGTTGTCGAAGAAGGGTACTTACCTCTTCAAACATTGTGTCCACCTTCTCAAATTCTGTACTTTGCACCACATGGACACCTCGAATGGGTACACTAGACCATGAACTGAATTGTTGAGTGTTTTTAACCATGTTCTCAATTAGAGTTCTTATAGAAATTGGGGTCTTATCAACTAGCGCACCACCTGGAGCAACATCAATCATTTTTCTGTCAATAGGAATTAAACCTTCATAAAAATATTGAATTAAAAGTTGATCACTTATTTGGTGGAGTGGGAAACTTGAACATAACCTTTCAAAGTTTTCCCAATATTCATGTAATGTTTCCACTTGTGACTACCTTATACCACAAATTTATTTCCTTATAGTTGTAATTCGATAGGTTGGGAAATATTTTTCAAGAAAAAGACATCCATGTCCACCCAACCTCTAATTGGTGAATTAACATAGTAAATCCAATCTTTTGCAGTATCTTCTAATGAGAAAGGGAATTCCCTTAGCTTTACTTGTTCTTCATCCACATTAGTAGGTTTTAAAATAGAACACACAGTATGAAATTCTTTTAAGTGCTTATGTGGATCTTCTCCCGCGAGTCTAGAAAATCATGGTAATAAATGAATTAAACTGGATTTCAGTTCAAAAATGGGTGTCTCACCTTGCATTTGAATATATGTGGGTTGTATATCAACATCAGGTGAGGTTATTTCTTTTACTTTTCGGTTTTTTTCATCCATATTATGCAATTTTATTTCAGTTTTGATATTAGTTCCAAAAGAAGAAGAGGAATGATCAAGAAGAGTGTCAATGTTTTGTGTGTCCTCCTTCGAAGGGTTCTCTTGTGTGTCTCGGTATCGCTGAGGTAGGATCCTCTCTGGTTCAAGTTCAAAATGTGGTAAGTATCCTAGAGTTTAACGCGTCATGCACAAAGCCTAAAAAATAAATAAATCAAAATACAAAAAGATAGGTAATGGTATAAGATAAAAAAATACTAACAAAATTTACAAAAATCTTATCAAAAACACTCACTAAAAACCAAAGCGCTCCCCGACAACGGTGAAAAAATTTGACTGCGTTGTCATGACACGTAAAATTTATTATGATATTAAGGTAGATTTGAAGTATAGGGAAGACCCTAGGTCGTCTCTCAAGGAGCACTGATAGGTTTAGAGTATACATTTTTAATAAAAAGTACTAAAAGGGGGGTGATTTTGAAAACAATTTTAAGAAAATAACTTTATTTAAATAGCTTAATAGTTGATAGATAAAGGTGTAGATTTAAGAAATATGAGAGAAAGAGATCATTTTAAGTTCAATTAACAACTTGGATAGTTTATTGTTCTGAAAATTTCACATGGTTTTATTTAATTATTTGGTTGAGGGTTATCAAGATCATGATTCCCCTTTTACCCCTTAAAACGATGCACAAAGAAGAAACCATTGACACAACAATCGTGTTGTCAATGTTTGGTCCCCAATCATAAAACAAGGGATAAAAAATCATACTAAAATCTCATATATGTGTGAGAGAGAAAAGATGTATGTGTTTTCCAATTGGAACCCAATATTCCCACTTGAAATCTCAACCCAATCGGTGTTAAAATAAAAAGTGTTTCACTTAATTATATCAATAGAAATGAAATCAGAGGAGAAGCGTGTCAAGATAAGAAATAAGTGAAATATCTAGCACACAAATTACACAAAACCAGTATAAGAACATGTGATTTAACTCTCTCCCAAGTGTGTGTATCTCCCTCAAAATGATCGTCCACCGTTTAGCTCGACATTGGGAGGAGGAAGCTCAGGTGGAACTTCACCTTCATCCTTGATCCCCCTTTGAGGATAGGGCCCTCTAGAAATTCTTGGATGAAGATAGTAATCCTTTGGTTCTCCAAAATATTAGAGATTTTCCTAATGAGGCTTTGGTTACTTCATATTAAATTTTTCCCAATGAATTTTGGACCAGAAAAAAAAATTAAGCCCATTTGGATTCATGGTTAAGTAACAGTATGCATTTTAGTAAACTGGTGTGCTTGGATCCTGTGCAGCTTGGCCCATTTTTCTTGGAATTCATCATGGGCCTTCCAAATCACCTCCACCTTCAATGAAATTATTAAAACAAGTAACATTTCCCTTTTAAACAGTGATAAACACAAAATAATGGAATCAAACATGATGTGAAATTTGTTATTATTTTATTATTTTCAATACAGAACTAGTTTGAAACAGTGGTGTAAGGGTGAAAATGAAACAGTGAATCGCGGTGCGATCAGTACCCAAGCATAATGCCCAATAGGGTTCCACCACGGCTATTTCGCCCCACTAGTTTTACATGAGTTCTTCCCCCAAGCACCATATCCTGGAACTAGGCATTTTTTCCTCCACCATGATAATCCCTACATCGTAGTGCTCCCCGTTTTAGATAAAGACATGTCTCGGGCACCACAAGCTCACCTAAAATTAACTTGACATCCACTCAAGCACCTAAATAACCCTTCAGACCTCATTCTACACCCAAAACACCCCCTCAAGATGTCCAAACACTCAAAACTTCATTCCGAACATCGGTTCTCAAAAAAGAACTCCTCGTCAAACTCAATAATTCAAATTCCTACTAAATTTCATAACTCATTCAAACATGGGGTATTACAATCTCCCAACCATAACACTTCTTGTCCTCAAGAAGCCTTTGTATCCTTCCACCATAATTCTCAACCTATTTCAGTTTTTAACTCATAAATGACTCATCGTATGCTACCCTAGAACATTGAATGAGTTTTCTCTACGCAACTCCAAACATGAGGCGTGTTGTTTACCAAAACTCAAGCCACTACTTATCACCATCACCAAAACAATGAGACAGGTCTTACCTATTCCCATTTATCTTGAGATATCATGGTCTCATCAATGAACTAATATGACTTATAATTCTCCCACCATAAGTCCCGGTTCATCATGGTCCGATTTTAAGCCATAGTGCTCCTCACCATCGTAATTGCCTACTGAAACACAATTCCAATGGTACAACTATTGCGAAAACTTCGGGAGCAATGAAATGAAAAAATGGTTTACAAAAGAGTAAATGGGAAAAGATAGAAGAAGGAGAAGAAGATATTGGACACAAATATTTAAGTGGTTTGGGAAATGTTATCTATGTCCATAGAGAGGCAGAAATATCACTATGAAATTCGGGAGCACAATTACAAGGAGATCTCTCAGAGTTTCTAACAACACAGAAATCCTAGCCTGAAATGGGATAATAAGGAGGATGAAACACTATTCCACCAACCGTATAGAAATTTTATTATGTTATAGTTTAAGGTGAATATAAGTCTGCATCACAATAGTTTCACGACCACACAAGTTTAAAGTGCTAACGGCTGGAAGTCCGCATCACTACAGTATTGTTGACTCCAAAGTCTGGCCTGCTATAGTGCTATGTCGGTGTCGGTCAGTCAGCTCTGCTAGAGTGTTCAAAGTTGCTACAGTTTCCCAAAATTTGGGTCTGGGTCCTTTGGCCCCCAGAGCAGGGGTGTGTTGTCCCCTACAACCCCCAACGAGCTCACCATGGAGTTTCGATCAGGTGCATAGTATGGGCCGAAAGCATTCGGACCAACATCATCCAAATAGGATCAGACTATTCCAATCCAAAAATAATGACCCGCTTGGTGCGGTTTTCATCTCACTACATCTATAATTAAGAAAAAACCTTGGTTAGTCCTCCTCAGACCGACCGTTCTCAAAAATGCTCTATCGTACTCACTGACACACTATCTCATTACCCAATTATGATGTCTTAGATCCTGAAGGCATTCTATGCTCATCCAAATAACCACATTGAATTTCATAATCGACAAACCAAACCCACCCCCATGCTCTCACCTCAAGCACTGGCACACCACCAATCTGACTCATCCTCAAGTCACATAAAACTTCCCTAAGCTCAGTGCCAATGCATATACTCCAACCAAAACTACATCTAAATCTCAAATATGGTATTCAATAGAGAATCATATAAAATCAGATTCATCTACTCACTAACATCCTAGTGCCATATTGACCATCCTATAACCAGTTTCATCACCCAACACCCTACCAATATGGCGTCATACCTCCATAGCCCACGCTCCACCCATTATTGTGTGTAATAACTGGATGTAGTCATCCTTCTCATACCCAAGCACCAGTATGATACATCGATCATTACCCACTCTTGGATCACAGGAACGTTATCCTTGGCATCCGTCGAATTTTAATCTGAAACGAGGGTCACACACTCTAACAACCAATGGTGCACTCCCCACCATATGTCATACCTTATACCTATCTTACAGGACAACCTCAAGGGGTTTCATAATCACACATGTGTCGCTTTTCCCAATCCATTCTCATCTCATCCTATAAAACATCTGTTTAGAATCAACACTCGTATCAAGCGTTCCACAACACCCGGTCCATTCCAATGTCTCCTATACCATTGAGGGACATTTCCCATTTTATCAAAACCCCTAAAAACCCAACCTACAAAAATTCCATTGAACCCATCAATCCTTGGCTCTCACACGATTGTTCACCGATCTATAATTCAATAGCACCGCATATAACTAGAACGTGACACCTCAATCTCATCTGAACTCAGTGGGGGTATTCTCCCGCACCACCTTATCACATCAACTGACTCATGATACCATGATTTGTACATCATTAAAACTAGGCTCACACACATAAACACCAACCATGCTATACTTTCAAGTCAATTGCATCCATCCAAAAGCACCCTTGGTGCGCCTCTTCAAAAATCAAGCATCTAGTTATGCCTAGGTCTATCACACAACTTCCTGACAACCAGATTCATTTCAAAATCACAAGAATCCATCCATGATATATCACTATTCCACTCAAAAACACGTCCAAAATATGGAAGGATGGACATCCTATTGATCTTTCCCATGAAATCAAACCTTGATACAAAAAGAACTCTAGGTGATTCTTATCATTAACGGACAAGGCATCTCCTTTCCCATACCATATACATAGTCACACCTCATGTGCATAGTCTCATAACCTAAAGCATCTACCCATGCTTCACATCTCTAAGGTAATCACAAGCCCAGGATAACCCTTGTCTCGGGTTACCCTCACATATCTTAGCTCATTTCATCCATAATACCTAGATCACCAATATCCTAAGCCTTATTCAAAATACTAGGTTCGCTCGCCTAACCCATAGGTTATATCTCATGTAAATCATAACTCATGTGAAACATTCCTACTCCTATCTAAAATATCACCTAAAAACTAACATGCCAAAACACCCACTCTAGGGTCTCACATATACACCACACATCACATGCCAAGTCATCATCCTATTAGGTCTCTTTTCCTCACTAGACATCTACATACGAGATCACCCCCTTGAGAATCATGATCTCAAGTTGATCCTCATCAAGCCTCCACATACGAGAGTCACCCCCTTGAGGACCACAATCGTATCATTCATCATATAACGGATTTCCCCACCACGATATGTGCCAATCATCCTATAGTCATAGGGTTCAGTTAAGTATAATTTCACTACCAATATATATATAGAAATGTCATATAGGTTATTACTATCAGTTTAAATAACTGAGCCCACTTTCTTTTAAAAAACAGTACAATAATCACTCACTAGGGGTCCACCTCTAAGTCATATAATTATTGTATTGACCTACTAACAATCTCTATACATATCATACACCAAGGTACTGTATAAATGTCATCAACAAACATCTCATCATAGTTCCACATGTCCTTTCATCAGAATAAAAATATAAAATGGTTCATCTGAGTGGAATTTCATTCCAAGTTATGTAGGAAAATGTTGTATAAGTTGCTACTGACACTTTAAACAATTGAACCCTCTATTGTTAATGATAAAAACACACAAGCACATGTATGTTATGTGAATCCTATGTGTTGAATATGATTCATGATCATTGGACTCTTTCCAATGGTCCAAGAGCCAAAAATTCAATAATTAACCTCTTTCCAATGTGGTAAGAGCTAAAAAACCAATAAATCATAAAATCCCAAAAAAACCATGTGTGTCATGCTAGGTGAAATCATCCAACCTTAAAATCTGAAACCAAAAATAGAAATCTCAAATCCCTGGTAACCTAGAATTCCCATTGAAAAGGGTGTTCGCGACATACCTCTTCGATATCCATCACATGCTCTAACACGTTCTTATATCACTAATCTACCATCTCCCCAAATAGTATGAAAAACAACTCTAATACACTTTGTGATTCGGTCACAATAAAAGTCATGATACCACTTTGTAACATCCTTCCTCAGTCAACAGGCCCTAAGCGGTGCCCAGACTGGAGGAGTCTTCATATGACCTCAGGTGCACCTCCCTGTACACTAGAGTCTACTGACTAGCAGCGAGGGTCCAAGGTGTTTTCATGGGAAGAATATACCCCGATGTTAAGGTTCATAATAACAGGGAAATAAACCAAACATTATCTATAAAAATAAACACCAGGGTACACAAAATCAAATAAACATAACCATCAATAATAAATGAAATGCAGCATGCAAGCAGACATAAAGACTCGCCAGCCACCCACTTGGTTGACCACATATAAAATAAAAGAATCGAAATTGGAGGCTCTACTAAATATCTGAGTTGTACCTCAAATCTGGTCTTTATGACCATACGATATATTTGGTTAGATCATAAAACTATGGGCCTCTTCCTAACCTGAACTTATAACTAGTGAAGTATACTCAAGAGCCCAAGTGTCATGGCCACCCAATCAGGGTGTGAGTACAACTCGGTAGGGAACCACTAATGTTGTCTTGTACATAACTAGTAAATGCAATGTATATGTGCATGTGACGTGCTTAAGAAATAAATGAATAATGCAGAAGCATAAATAAATATCAATTGTTGATCGAAGGGTCCTGTGTAACACCTGATATTGACCCAAACTTGCATTGGCCAATGTCGGGTGCCTATGAGCATATCATACAACCATTCCAACCAATATCAGTCCCATGGTCGATTCCAATGAGCAATTTTTGGGAAATCCAATAGTATCATGCGTCATTTTCAATCTCTAGGGGAAATTCTAGGTGATCCAATACCATCAGGCATCATCATTGATCCCTAATAAGTAATCATGGGTGATAAATAATAATTAGGTATCATCATTGAACCCTAGGAGGAAATCCTGGGCATTCCATAGTCATTAGGCGTTATCATCGATCTCGGAGAGGTAATCCTGGTCAATTCAATATCATCAGGCACTATCATCGATCCCTATAAGGTAATCCTAGGTGATCTAATAGTATCAAGAATCGTTTCTGAACCGCAAGAGGTAATCTTGAGCATTCCATAGTCATCAAACATCATCGTTGAACCCCATGAGGTAATCCTAAGCATTTCATAGTCATCAAGTGTTATCGTTGAGCCCCGTGAGGTAATCCTAAGCAGTATATAGTCATCAAGTGTCATCGTCAAACCTTGAGAGGTAATCCTGATCATTCTACAGTCATCGAGCATCATCACTGAGCAATCCAATAGAATCAATGATCATCACCAAACCCCAAGTGATATCCTAGGAATTCTGTAGTAGCAAGATAATAGTTCAGATCCAATGAGCTAGTACAAGGCATCCCATGTATCTCAATACATTTTGGTGGGCAATACATCCCACTAAAAACATCACACATCATTTTCACTATAGTCTCCTCTGACTCACATCGTCGATCCAGCTTCTAAGGTGACACTTATGATCATCACTGCTCATTTCCATGTACACCATCTCTAGTATTTATATCTTATTGGGACACCCATCAGGATCCCCTAGGTCACATAATAGCACAATCACCCTATATGGGCACCTCATCCTCAAACTCATCTCCCTGGTTAATACTCGTCACTCAGGGGTAATACATCCCCAAATCCCAACATGATAATCATATGATCTCACTGGCCTCATAAGGCAAGCCTCATTGGCATTTCTCTCAAGAGATATTGAAAGGCCCATCTCTATCATCAAGTCATCATGAGTTCGGTCCACTCACTCAACCTATCTATCCATCTCCACAGGGTTTACCCACCTAGTAAATCACAATCTCAGTGGGGGAGGAACACTCACCCATGGTCATCTCAGTAGCTCGAAGGCATTAAGGCATCTCAAGTTCATTAAGGCCTACTAAGGTCATTCCTTCCTATCTCATCATATTCCTCAACTCAGAGGTTAATAAGTCATCTATATTAAGGGTCACGATGATTATATAATCCAATTAAACCCCCCAAGGGGTCCATGTGTCTCAAGGCACCCGTAATCAAGATCAAGGCTTCGACCATAAATAGCTGAGGAAATCAAGCTAATGCACAAGGGTCTCATGTGACCCTTGGAACTTTGTTCAGTTTATCCGGGAATTTCATTTTAAATAAGAAACTTAATTTAATAAAAAATGTCATTCACCCTCAGTGGAGAGACAACACATCACATTCCAAGCTTAAATAAATAAATAAAAATATCATCGAGCACGTACAAAGGACCACCTACCTCAAATACAGAGTTATCCCCTCTTGATCATCACCTGGAAGCTTTTCCCAAGATCTTCCAAGTCCAATGACCATCATCCAAATCATTGGAGGCCCTAATTAATTCCAGAAGATCCAATTTAATTAATTGTAATTGTTTATAATTAATTAAACAATTTATAATTAATTAACCAATTTAATTCACTTAGTCATAAATTCCTAATTACTCACCACGCGCTCTCGTCACACCAAAACCGCAACCAACTACACATGGGAGGTCCACATCGCACTCCCAACACCATTTCGAGAAAAGTCCCTAACATGTGACAATGATTCAGTAGTCAATTTTATTAAATTTAGGAAAAATCGTAGAAAATTTGGACAATGTACCTCTAATAAAACGGTGTCTAATGGTGTGCATACATCATCTTGGGTCCTCCTCTACACAAGCTAAGAAAAATCCCAATCAAGAATAACTGATTCCACCATCCACCGGTGGAATCGACACTAAAACCCTAACCAAAGAAAATGAAAATCAATGGATGCATGAGGAAAGTAAGAATGAAGGAGAGGAATAATCTGACCGTGAATCGATGAAGAACAACACCAAAATACCCCAACTTGATGGGGGTCAAAGGAGGAAGAGGGGGAGAGGCCCCTTGGCTCAGGCATGCATGAGAAGGAAGAAAGTGGCACCTGAGCCCCTAAATATTCACATGGGAGAAATGGGGTTTTCCTAAAAAAGTAAAACACAAAAGGAAAAACGGCTTACACCATGTCATATTCACCTCTCTACTCGATGTTTTCCACCACGACACCTCTCAAACGAAACGGTCAACGAATGGGAACCACAACATAGTTGGTCCTTGTTTCCCTACACTCTAGGCCACCACCACAGCTGACTAAACACCCACTTGGGTGCTATTGCGTGGTGGGGTGCTCAGGCACCACGCACAATAGGGTTCCCCCATGGGCATTTTCACCCTTCCCATTTCGTACTTGTGCTTCCCCCAAGCACCAAACCCTGGACCTAAGCATTTTTTCCTCCACCACGGTGAGCCCTGTGCCATAGTGCACCCCATTTCTGATAAGGACAAGCCTCAAGTGCCACACACTCACCCAAACTTGCCCCGATGTCCACTCGAGCACCCAAATTACCCTTCAAACCTCTTTTTACACCCAAAACATCACCTCAAGATGTTTAAACACACGAAACCACAATCTGAACATCAGTTGTCAAAATGAACTCATTGCCAAACTCAAAAATTCAAATTCATCCTGAATTTCAAAACTCATTCGGACATAGGGTATTACAATGCCCACCCACTGGCCATTGGATCTAAACTTAAGCTAAACCACATTGTCATTCGTACCCCGAGACCTCCACAAGGTCTCACTTCAAACTAACCAACACCTTTTCCCCTTGGCGACATAGTCGTCGGGCGATCCCAAATTACCTGAGGTGCTAAAGAGCACTCTGTCTCATCCCACAAGGCTCAATGTCACCCTATCATCTCACCCAAGGATTCTACTAATCTGTATCCGTGTTCCTGAACCCATGCAGTATGTAGACATTGCACACTCAAGCATAAACATACATATGAAATTGCATCATATGGACTATCTATCTCAATATCGGAGTTAACCCCTCACCAAAATCTGGTAAGCCTCATCCATGCCCTTAGGTACCTATCTCACGCCAAGGGATATAAATAATTAATTATAAACATTTATAATTAATTATTCCAATTAATATAAAAATTCACAATCACCTAAAAATCCACTGAGCAACCTTATTGCACCGAAATGGAAACCAACTACCCACATGAGGTTCATAGGATATTCCTGACACCACCCCAGGAAAAATCCCTAACACGTAACATAAATTCATTAGCCAATTTAATTTAATATAGGATAAAACCCTGAAAAATCCATATGGTGGTGTACCTTCACCGAATGGTGTGCAACGATGCGTAGACAACGTCTCGGGATGTCCTCTTTCTAGGATACACGAAAGCCCCATCATATCAGAGGATTTCCTCCATACTCCGATGGTAATGGCCGCCAAACTATAGTCGAAACTGAATGGAAAGCAGTGACCACTCAAGATGAAGAAGAACATAGGAAGGAACAGACACACTACCTCTATTGTCTGTGATCAAAACACACAAGCACACGTATATTATGTCAATCCTATGTGTTGAATATGATGCATGAACATTGGCCTCTTGCTAATGGGGTAAGAGCTAAAAATCCAATAAATCATAAAATCCAAAAAATCCACGTGTGTCACGCTAGGTGAAATCATCCAACCTTAAAATCTGAAACCAAGAATAGAAATATCATATCCATGGTAACCTAGAATTCCCACTAAAAAGGGTGTTCGCGACGTACCCATCTGATATCCATCACATGACCTAATACATTCTTAAATCACACATCTACCATCTACCTGAATAGTATGACAAACAACTCGAATACACTTTGTGATCCAGTCATAATAAAAGTCTTGATACCACTTTGTAACGTCCTTCCTTGGTTAGTGACCACTAAGCGGTGCCTAGGCTGGGGGAGTCTTCATATGCCCTTAGGCTCACCTTCCGGTACACTAGAGTTTGTCGACTAGCGGCGGGGGTCCAAGGTGTTGTCATGGGAAGACTATAACCCCATGTTAGGGTGCATGATAATAAGGAAATAAACGAAACAAAATCTATAAAAATAAACATTAGAGTATGAAAAATAAAATAAACATAACCATCAATAATAAATGAAATGCAGCAGGCAAGTAGACATACAGACTCACCAACCACCCACTGGGTCAACCACATATAAAATAAAAGAATAAAAATTGTAGGATCTACTAAATCTTCAAGTTGTGCCTCAAATACAATCTTTATGACCATTCGAGATATTTGGATAGATCACAAAATGATGGACCTATACCTAACCTGAACCTATAACTAGTGAGGTCTACTCAAGAACTCAAGTGTCATGGCCACCCGAGCAGGGTGTGAGTACAACCCAGTAGGGAAACACCAACGTTATCTTGTATATAACCAATAAATGCAGTTTATATGTGCATGTGACATGCTTAAGAGATAAATGAATAACGCGGAAGCATAAATAAATACCCACTATTGATCCTCGGGACCTGTGTAACACCATAGATCGACCCAAACTTGTTTCGGCCAATGTCGGGTGTCTCTAAGCATATCATAGAACCATGGAAACCAATATCAGTCCCATGGTCAATTCCTATGAGCAATTCTTGGGAAATACATTAGTATCAGGCATCATTTTCGATCCCTAGGGGGTAATTCTAGGTGATCCAATACCATCGGGCATCATCATCAATCTCTAGAAAGTAATCATGGGTGATTAATAATCATCAGGCAACATCGTCGAACCCTAGGAGGCAATCCTGAGCATTCCATAGTCATTAGGCATCATCGTCGATCCTAAGGAGGTAATCCAAGGATATTCAATATCATCAGTCACCATCATCAATCCCTGGGAGGTAATCCTAGGTGATCTAATAGTATTATGTGTCGTTACTGAACCCCAAGAGGTAATCTTGAGAATTCTATAGTCATCAAGCATCATCGTCGAACCCCATGAGGTAATCCTGAGCATTCCATAGTCATAAAGTGTTATCATTAAGCCCCATGAGGTAATCTTGAGCATTCCATAATCATCAAGTGTCATCATCGAACCCCGGGAGGTAATCCTGAGCATTATACAGTCATCAGGAATCATCACCGAACCCCAAGAGGTAATCCCGAACAATCCAATAGCATCAAGAATCAGCATCGAACCCCAAGTGATATCCTAATAATTTTTTAGTAGCAAGCTCATAGGTCAGATCCAATGATCCAGTACAAGGCATCTCATCTATCTCAATACATTTTGGTGGGCAGTACATCCCACTCAAAACATCTCATGTCATTTCAACTATAGCCTCCTCATGCTCACATCATTGATCCGGGTTCTAAGGTCACAATTGTGATCATCACTTCCCATTTCCATGTACACCCTCTCTAGAGTTAATATCTCACCAGAGCACCCATTGGGATCCCCTAGGTCACATCATAGCACAATCACCCCACGTGGGTGCCTCATCCTCAAACTCATCTCCCTGGTCAGGGGTAATACGTCCCTAAATCCCAACATGATCATCATATGACCTCACTGGCATTGCTCTCAATAGATGGTGAAAGGCCCATCTCAATCCCCAAGTCATCCTGAGGTCGGTCCACTCACTCAACCTATCCATCCTTCTCCATAGGGTTTACCCACCTAGGAAATTACAATCTCATTTGGGGAGGAACACTCACCCACGGTCACCTCACTAGCATGAAGGCATTAAGGCATCTCAGAATCATTAAGGCCTTTTAAGTCCATTCCTTCTTGTCTCATCATATTCCTCAACTCAGAGGTCCATAAGGAATCTATAATAAGGGTCACAATGCTTACATAATCCAATTAAACCTCTTAAGGGGTCAATGTGTCTCAAGGCACCTGTAATCAAGATCAAGGCCCCATCGGTAGCCGAGGAAATGAAACTATTACACAAGGGTTTGACGTGACCCTTAGAACTTTGTTTAGTTTATCCAAACATTTCATTTTAAATAAACAATTTACTTAAATTAAATAAGTCAATCTCCCTCAGTGGTGAGACCACACATCACATTCCAAACATAAATAAATAAATGCAAATATCATCGAGCATGTACAAAGGACCACCTAGCTCAAATATAGGTTATCCCCTCTTGATCACCACCTGAAAGATTTTCCCAAGCTTTTCCAAGTCCAACGACCATCATCCAAATCACCTGAGGCCCTAATTAATGCCAAAACATCCAATTTAATTAATTATAATCATTTATAATTAATTAAACAATTTATAATTAATTAGCTAATTTAATTCACTTAGACATAAACACCTAATTACTCACTAGGCACTCTCGTCACACTGAAACCACAACCAACTGCATGTGGGAGGTCCACAACGCACTCCCAACACCATTATGGGAAAAATACCTAACATGTGACAATGATTCAATAGTCAATTTTATTTAATCTAGGAAAAAACCCTAGAAAATTTTGTAGGGAAATGTACTTCCAACAAAACTATGTATGACAGCATGTGAAGAAATCAACTTGGGTCCTCTTCTATATAAGTCGAGCAAAAGCCCCATAAAAAATAGTTGATTCCACCATCCATCGGTGGAATCCGCACCAAAACCCTAATCAGAGAAAACAAAAAGCAATGGAAGCATGAGGGAAGGAAGAACGAAGGAAAGAGAGGAAGAATCAAACATTTAATCAACAAAGAACAGCACCAAAAACACCCCAACTCGATGGGGGTCAAAGGAGGAATAGGGGGAGAGGCCCCTTGGCTCGGGCATGCATGAGAAAGAAGAAAGTGGCACCCGAGCCCCTAAATATTCACAAGGGAGAAATGGGGTTTTCCCAAAAAAAATGCAGAGGGAAAAATGGCTTACACTGCGTCATAGTCACCTCCCTACTCGTTGTTTTCCACCGCGACACCTCTCAACTGAATCGGTCAATGAATGGGGACCACATCATAGTCGGTCCCTGTTTCCCTGCACTCCAGGTCGCTGCCATAGTTGACCAAACACCCACTTGGACGCTATGGCATGGTGGGGTGCTTAGGCACCACTCCTAACAGGGTTCCACCATGGGAATTTTCACCCCACCCATTTCGCATAGGTTCTTCCCCCAAGCACCACACCCTGGACCTAAGCATATTTCCCTCCACCACGGCGAGCTCTGCGCCATAGTGCTCCCCATTTCTGATAAGGACAAGCCCTGGGCGCCACGCGCTCACCCAAACTTGCCTCGATGTCCACTTGAGCACTTGAATCACCCTTCAGGCCTCATTTAATACCCAAAACACCCCCTCAAGATATTCAAACACACGAAACCTCAATTCAAACATTGGTTCTCAAAACGAACTCATCACCAAACTCAAAAATTCAAATTCATCCTGAATTTCAAAATGCGTTCGGACCTAGGGTATTACAATTCCCACCCACTAGCCCTAAGATCTCAACCTAAGCTAATCCACATTGTCATTCGTACCTTGAGACCTACCCAAGGCCTCACTTCAAACTAAACAATACCTTTTCCCCTTGGCAACATAGTCGTCGGGAAATCCCAAATTACCCAAGGTGCTAAAGAGCACTCAGTCTCATCCCACGAGGCTCAATGTCACCTTTTCATCTCACCCAAGGATTCTACTAATCTTTATCCCTGTTCTTGAACCCATGCAGTATGCAGGAATTGCACACTCAAGCATAAACATTCATATGAAATTGTATCATATGGACTATCTATCTCAATACCGGAGTTAACCCCTCACCAAGCTCCAACAAGCCTCATCCAGGCTCTCGAGTACCTATCTCACACCAAGCAACTGAAATAATTAATTTTAAATATTTATAATTAATTATTCCAATTAATATAAATATGAATAATCGCCTAAAACCCCACTGAGTGACCCTGACGCCACCCTGGGCAAAAACCCTAACACGTAACATAAATTCATTATCCAATTTAATTTAATATAGGCTAAAACCATAAAAAAATCTATATCATGGCATACCTTCATCTAAATGGTGTGAAACTATGTGCAGACAATATCTCAGGATGTCCTCTTGCTAGGCTACACGAAAGCCCCATCATATCAGATGATTTCCAACATACTACGGTGCAAATCCCCACCAAACTGTAGTCAAAACTGAGTGGAAATCAGTGACCGCCGAAGATCAAGAACATAAGAAGGAACATACACCACCTCAGATCCACTGCAAGATCACACCAAAACCAACCCCTCCTTAAGGGGGCCTAAGGCAGAGTGGCTGGCTGAATGGCCCTCCTTGGGCATCACCCCCCCCCCCCCCAAAAAAAATATTGAAGAGGGGGAGACCCATCAATTTTTTGTTTGCGCCTGGTAAAATCCACTTTGGACATTATATATTATGAAGGGTAGGCTCAGGATGTATTCCTCTAATGCATTGGTATATGAAGGGTAGGCTCGGTATGTATTCCTCTAATGCATTGGTATATGGTTTATTCTCAAGAAAATTGATGATTAGAATTAATTGATTTTAAATTATTTCATACAGGTGAAACGTAACTAGTTATCTCCACATCAAAAGATGATATCAATTTTATGATTAAATATGATCATTTTCCTACATTTTTCTTGGTTTTTAGTATATAGGATTGCTTAAGGAACTTTGTTTTGGTAATGATACTTATACCTTCTGTTTTATCAAAGGTCTTAATTAGCAATTGTGTAGGAAACTAAAAAAATCAAAGCAAGGAGGGAACCTCCAACTCAAATCATGAGATTAATGTAGCAAGCCTAGTTTCTGAGAATAATGTTGATGAATATGGGTTTTTTCTAAAAAATAATGTTTTCATTGCTAATATAGTGCAGGGGCAGGTTTCCCAGTAGTAGGACAGTGAACAATGCTAGTAGGAAGGGACTCACTTCCATACTGTGGCATAGAAAACTAAGGATAGGCCCTATGAATAGGTTGGGCTTGATATTATCCCCTATGGGTCTTTAAAATAACAAGAGAAGATAGAGCTAGTCCCTCTCCAAGGAGGGGTGACCAAAAATACCCATCCATAGTCTCATGGAACTATGTAAGAAAGAGGGAATCAAGTCATTCTGCTAATTTGGTTACTTATGTTGATAATGTAGGTTCCCAAATTATTTAGGAACATAATAAGTAGTGGAGTATAAACAAAATTGGGGGAAATTGGAAAGACATATAGAATTAAGAATCACCAATGAAAGACTCATATCAAGATGCTATTAAAAATGGGGAAGCACATGATGTTGAAGGCTTCTCATCATCACCTTTAAAGAAGATAATTCCATTAATAGACTACTCACACTTGAAGCCTACTATGGGAAATAGATATATCTAAATAGGGAGAAGGGATCAAGGTAATTATTTTAGTCCATTAGAGAATGAATATGACTGGTATTATGATGATTATAATCCTCTTGGTTTTTATTAATGATGTTATGAAACTTATTGATCTTGAATGAGGGAAGATTGTCTTGTCTAACCCCATTCATGCCCTTCCACCTTGTCTTTATTTTTGTATTTAATAAATAGGCATTACCTCACCTTTTTCTAAAAAACACAAGAGATAAATATAATACTTCCAGGTTTCTCTACGGTTTTTATATGTTTAAAATTAGTTTTAATGAAAGTATTTTTATTTCAAGAATTATATATATGATACTTTAAATTGAATGGTTTTTTTCGAGAAAAATTATTTTCATCAGTTTTCATGTTTTCCTAATAAACCACCATAGTTTTTATATGATTTTTATGGATTTTAATTTTTTTTCATGAATTTTTTACATTCACATGTGATGATGAATTATTTTATAATAAAAAAATTACTATGAAAATGGTAAGAATTTTTATGGGTTTTCCTATTTTCTACTAGACTAACTGCATTCTTTAATTTTTATATCACTTATTGATATAATTGTTCTCATAAAACATTTTCAAATATTTTTTCATAGTATTTAAGGTTGTGTAGGAACTATATCAATGTAATTTTTTCCACTATGGTGACTCATCTTAAAATAATGAAAAATGTCTTCAATGAAATAGGGGTGTAAATTTAAAAAACTTTTTTTGTAAAAAGAATGTATATTATTTGGAAGTTTTCAATTTATTATGGTTTTATAATCCCCTTCCACTAGTACCCCTCTTGGGTTCGGAGTAATGATAAAGAGTTACCCCAAAGTCCCACCTTCAGTAGTCCATAAGATAGAGACTAGTACCGAGGGTGATGAACACCCATATGGGAGGCATTACCCTTAATATAAAAAATGAATTGAGAGAGAAGATAATAATCTACTAAAAAATACTGTAACATAATATTAATTAAAAATAACCATCCCACATGTTCATTTCATGTAATAAAAATAATGTCTCCAAAAAAATACAAAAAGAAAATAAAGGTAATGACCCTGTAGTAGCTTCGATCTCCAAGCATGTAATTCCTAGCTCAGTCTATGTAACCATCTTGGAAACTAGAAAATTATTTTATTTAAATGTAGATTTAGAATAAAAAGTATACTCATTTGGATAATACTGAATCTATCCTATGAAAATGATAAAATTTTATACTAATGAATCGGTGAAAAAAAACCAAAAAGCATTTAGATAGGTTATTTATTTTTCCCAACCAAAACATAGAGAATCCATTAAATAATGAATGCATGTAAAAATTTAATATCAAGAAAAAATTGGTAAAGGAACCATGTACTGAGTTACCTACTGAGTTTCCACTCTTATTCCCCAATGTCAAAAATCATGTGTTCCCATTCCTTTCATGACTTATCATCACCACATATCTATCTATATCTGATGTGAGTCAAGTTACAACAGTTCCTACCCTATCCTCTCGTATTGCCCAACATCCTATGATGGAATCAATGTCTCCATGCACATATCTCGTGTCATTGTTTCATCATTACATAACCATTCAAGAAACCAAAACTAGGGTAATAAGGTATTAGGAATGAAAAGGTCATCAACCTCATTCCCAAATCCTTCTACACATGACCACCACTACATATTTCATCCATTCATCAATAAGAATTAATAAAAACTGTGTCATCATCAAGGGCTAAGATCTACTAAAAACTGCACAATTTTCTAATACAACTGCTAAAGGAAGAGGAAGGAAAAGGTGGGAATTATCCATTTATTCCTCACTATATGGATATTGGGAAAAACACCACCAAGAACATCTAGGTTTTAGTATATGGTACATGACACTGATGGGATGAGTATAAGATTAACAGGAAAAGAAAAGAACACACACACATATATATATATTAGAAAGAACACAAGCCCATAATAATGGTTTCACATAAATACATTATTACCTTCATATTAACATAAACACCATACTTATAGTCTCATATTCTACCACCAAATATATAAAAACCATCTATAGAATAACCACACATATCCCACAATTCCATTTCATTTAATTATAGTTTTATACACCTTTCTAGATTATTACATTAATAACTATTAAATTAGATCATTTATCATTATATTTTATAAACAACCACAAAATCCAACACCAATATTTAAATTCTAATTAAGTTTAATATCATCATGATTATTCAATTCATTAATTCATTACCACATAATAATTACTAATTGATATTGTTGAATTCTAATATTCACAGCTTTATTTCACTACATCCAAGATATTATAACACAGAATCACACAGAAACCAAATATATTCCACCCCACTTCCACTACCCAAAACACATCCCACATTTGAACATGTCACCCCCAACATCATACAATCCCAAAAAATTCCACACAACCATAAGTCCAACAATAAATATATTAAAATATTGCCATAATAGATTTATAGACCAACTATTCTTCCATAATTCATTTATAGGGGAACTTTATATTAAATAATCCTATTGTACATGGGTATTTTCATACATTTCACTTCCTCAAATTTATCAAACTACAATAGATATCATAAAAGGAATGGAAATATCAAAAATTGCTTGAATTATGAGTAGGAAGGATCTCGGTGGAAGAATAAAACTCTCATGGATCAAGAAATATGTTTTGGTTCCATTGAACACAAAGAAAAAAATATAATACTAGATCAAAAAAATAACATAATTTTAAGATACAAGGTAAAGATCCTAGGATAACCCCAAAGTTTAATTCTGTAAACTTTCCCTTTTAATTTTTATTTAGTTTAGAATAATTTAAAACAATTAAAAAGAACATTTTTAAACCCATTGGGATTAAAGAATTCAGTTTCTTGATTTAATCCCCCAAAATTAGTGTTAAAAGTATTTTATTACTGTTTAAATACCTCATTTTATGTCCAAATAATTTCTTAGGTCGATTTGGAAAAATGTTGGTATAAAAAAACTAGAAATTTTTAAAAATGTTGGATTGAAAATGAAGGAATTTACCATAAGTAGGTTTCTACCATGATAAATAATTGTCCATGAAAATATAATATCAACTATAATAAAAAAATGATCCACCGTGAAAAGGAATTGATTGACCCTAAGAAAAAACTGATGGACCATGAAAAAAAATATCGATTGTGTGAAGAAATGGATCGAATGTGAGAGCAATGTGATAGACCATGTGAATAAAATATCAACTACAAGAAAAAATACCATCTTTTTAAAGGAATTGATTGATCATGAGAAAAAACTAATTGATCTTGAAGACAAACTATTGACTGTAACAATAAACTACAGACTATATGAAGAAACGGACCGACCATAAGAATATACTCATCAACTATGTGAACAAACTATCGAATGTGAGAAACAACTATTGACAATGTGAAGGAATAGATCGACCATGAGAATAAAATTATCAAATTTGAAAAAATACTATGGACTGGGAGAAAAAACTATTGAATGTATAAAGGAATGGATTAACCATGAGAAAAAACATGGAATGTTTAGGTGGTTAAGACCCCAAGGGCCCGTATGACACCTTCGGGCCTTGGGAAATCATAATGAAAAGGTTATTAAAAACTAGGGTAATTATATTAGATACCTCCCAAAAAAATTTCATCCTTTAGAATCAAAATAGAACCCATAAAAATGGAAAATGGGGTTTGAAGAATCACCCATAATATACCTCTCAAGGATCTCACTTTAACAATAACACAAACACACATGGGAGAAATAAAACACATAGCTAGTAGACATCAACCAAGGGGGATAGTTTATGTTATATTAATCATAAGTTTATACAAACCAACTCTATTAAATGGATACAAGAAAAGATTAAATAAAGTTTAGGGTATTAAGATGACATTTGTGACTCCCACCCCAAAGTACTCTCCTCCACTCCATCATGCCAACATAACACACAAACAAAGAGGATAAATATCTCATGAAGAACATTATCTCGATAATCTTGGATCTCAATTGGTCACTTCATAAAGGTCAAATAGACCTCAATGTCCAACTATCCTTAAATAATGATATGTGAGTCATTGTAAATATAAAGGGAGATCTAAATGATTATCCACCATTCCTATATGATCTAATATCTATAAAGTCTTAAAAATATTTGCATAAAACTTACTCCCTTGTCCATACTATTACTACCCCTAATGAGAGGAAATATTCAATATCACATGGTATATAACCTAAAACTCTAGAGACATCCACCTATGATATGAATAAGCCTTTTTTGGTCTTTTTATTCCTTCATCCTCTCTCAAAACATAGGGATATTATCTATTAAACTCTAAACCACATCAAGACAATGAAATGTAGACTCACTGAACTCTTTCTATCACAATAGAGAATGAAATTGTCTCTGATAAAATTCCTTGATCATATACATACCAATGGATGAGTTATAAATATTTTCATTTTTAAACTCAACCAATGGTCTATGGTTCACCCATTATCTACCAAATTACAAGGCATGTGCCTAAAAAATATCCTCTAGAATATGGATATTCATTTAGTCCTCCCATCTAACTGGGAATGGAAAGTAGTGTCCATGAATAACTAAGGTCCAAAATCATACTACAAACATCTCTAGACATGTGAGGTAAAACAAGTGTCCTGCTCAGATACAATGGCCCTCAATAACTCATGGATTATCAAAGCCTCATCCATGTGTTGCCTTTCTAGAACATCTACATCACATGACTCTCTAATCACTAAAAAATGGGTCAACATCATAAATTGGACCTTGATTACAAAGATGGTATCACAACCTCCCTATGATTGGGGTAACCCAGTGATGAAATCTATAGGTATTTCCACTCACTTACACTTGAAGAAATCCAAGGGTTACAAAAAAACCTCTATAAACATAGTTCTCTAATTTAACTTATTGAAAATATATACACCATTCCATGATCTCTATGAATGACCCCTTCATCCTAGGACACCAATACAGCCTCATAAAGACATGATACATCTTGAATACACCTGGATATACCTCTAAGCGTGAGGTTTGAAACATAGGGATAACCCACTCATACATGAAAAATAGAAGAACTAAACATTCCTGAAACAACATCTAATTCTGACCATTATCAGTACACCTCTCTAGAGCATCATCATGACCGACACATTATCGTATCACTTCCACCTCTGAGTATTCCACTAATACTCCTCCACCTATCACATCATGGATTATTACACTATCATATAATAGATAAAACCACTTCCACTAACTTCCTCTACATTAATATGATTTAATTGAATCCTTCCATAACTTTCCTAGAATCCTCACAAACCTGAAAAAAATCTCCCTGTGAGTTCCATCTCAACAAATCAGTAACCATATTCCCCTTTCATGGGGTGTATGAGATCTCAAAAATCATATTCTTAGAGAAACTCTATCAACCTATGCTAACACAGGTTTAATTCCCGCTATGATAAGACATGCCTAAGATTCTTATGGTCTTTGATTACCACAAATCACTCACATATGAGGTAATGTAACCATTACTTTAAATAAAACGCTACTAATACCAACTTCAGGTCATGAGTGGAATATTTACACTTTTGGGGATGAAACAACCTTGAAACATAGGATATTACTTCACTTTAAGTCATTTAGAATCATCCAAGGCCCATATGGGAATCATCAAAAAATTCCTTGAACATCACCTCGTCCTCTGGAAACCAAAGAAAAAGGGAATTGAATAAACTCTATTTCAGGTAATTGAAAGCTACCTTACATTTATTATTCCAAATGAAGACCTAATCATTTTCAATTATGTCAATAGGGATGAATTCTTGGAGAAATTAAACACAAACCTCCATTAATATCCTCAAAGACCAAGGAAACATCAATCCTCTACCATGTTGTTAGGTAATTCACAAGATATATCTACCTCAATCATTCATTATTCCACATCCACACCCTTTTGAGACATCACATGCCTATGGAAATGTACCTCTCTTGCCCAAAACATGAACTTGTAAAACATTCAATATAGTTGATGGTGTGAAATTAATTTTCCAACAACTCTAAGATGTTCAAAGTGCCCCAAATCATCCATTTAGTATAGAAGGGTTTTTTCAATGTACATGTATATGAACTGATCTAAAAACTCATGTAATATTGAGTTCATGATCCCCATGAACACATATGGTTCATTTGTGACACCAAATGTCCTAACCAAAAACTCTAAGTATACATATTTCCATGAGAAGGTATTCTTAAAGATATTATCCTTATTCACCCTCATTTAGTGATACCTTGATTATAGATTGATATTCAAAACCAATCTTATATATGCCCATTGGGCCTATGGGATATGTAATGGGTCTCCCTCTACCCAGTTAAAGAGGACTTTTATTTTCTTTAATAATAAAAATGAGTCTTCGGCCCCAACCTTAAAAAAACAATAAGGATCCCTTGAAATTAAATTTTTACCCAATTGTAGCTCTATCACAAACTTGATTTCATATTGATTGGGTAGTTTCATATCCTTATATAGGAAAAAATTAAGAAAATACTCAACAACTATGGGATTCTTTTTTTCCTAAGTCTCCATAGAAAACTATACCAATTTAGATAGTAGAGTCTCTAAATGCCTACCACCCATATGATATCCCTTCTCACGAAAAAAACACAACACGCTAACCCTTCACATAAAAAATCTGACACACCTCAGGAAATAGTCAATAACCACATTTAAAGAATATAACTAGTCCATGTCAAGGATGAAATTATGTGGTTCCATCTATACTAAGAAGAAAATACCCATCGATAGATTCATCCACATCATCATCATACATCATCAGCACACATCAAACAAGTAATATTGATCTATAATTTAAGGGTATAACACCCACAACACTAGAATCCTATCCACATATAGTCATAATTTGATAATCAAAGTTGAAAAAATAAAGTAATTTTTAAATCTAAAATCAAATAAATAATAAACTGAAGTTTTGGAAAATTTGATTATACCTCAAACATACTCTAGTCCCTATACAATTAGTACCTCTATACATGCACATGCCCACATTCATCCCCTATGCCTCACTAATAATTACCTACATATACATGCTCTAGATTATGTCCCTAAAGATGAGGACCACCATGATAATGGCATCTACTAGCTCTATCTCCTATCAACTGGTATACAAATGGTGGAAATCTCTGATTCTTCTATGTATGGAGAGGGGTCTTACCACCCAAACCAATATTACCTCAATTAATGTTTCTAAATTGAGCCTAATGGTGGCCATAACCTTCATAGGAATAGTACATGAATGAAATACCTAGGTATAATCTCAATAACCATAGACCCAACAAAAACATGGAGTATACTATTGTGGTCGACTACCTATTGTTTAAAACATCAACTTCCCTGATATTTTTAATCATCTACCTAGTGTTCTGTTCTTTGAGAGTCTGGGATATCATCTCTATTGAGGCACTTATATTTTAAAGTTCATCCTATCAATCATTTTTATCTCTTTATACATCTACATATACATAGAAATCATGAATAGGGTGAATGCATATCTGATACTTGGATATAGTACCTCATCAAGAAATAGTTCATGAGAAAAACACAAGATATCCTATAATATGATGTGTGTCTCTCTCATAATTAGAATCCCCTACTAAAGTAATATTTTCTCTTTCCTTTTTGGTTCCTTCATCATCAATGATAAGAACTCTAGAAAAAACTCGTTATGGAATTCAACATAAGAAATTTCCTCCACCTTCCGATCTCTAGGGTACAATGTCCACCACTTCCCATAGTTGACAAATTTCTAATTGAACATAAAACTTTGTTCAGGTCTATATCATGTAAAGTATATCTTTATTTCCTCTATCCAGTTCTTTATCTCTAGATCAGAAACATTTCCCTTGTACTTTTCTAGACACTGACACTAGATTCCATGCAACAACCACTGCCACATCTCAACCTCCTCTATCAACTATATCCTATAATGATCAACTTGTTCTTCCTATCAGACCTCATCCTATAGAACTATATGAAGATGATAACCAAGATCCATTTTTGTAAAAACATAATAGAAATTATCCAAATCATGGTAGTATGGAATTAATTTTGGTTGATTATTTAATTTCATTTAACTCCTCAATACACCTCATTCAAACACAAATTAAATCCAACATGCTGCATAAAACAATTCCATATCTCAACCCTATGACCAAAATTATCTCACATGGTATGTCTAGTAAAAATAAGGTCTTTTCATCAGATCACATGGGGACATAAATTTTTATTTCATAGACAGTCTCTTTATACATCTCAAACTATGTAAAACTAATGTTGTTACCCTAAAATTACCATGAAATCCACGCCAATTTATAACTCCAAATTCAATTCTATCTCTCAAACAAACCTTCAATACCACTCTATAACAACTCCCACCCCCCTCCATTGGTACCCTTATTAGGTCATGATTGAAGAGAAGTAGTGACCTCATAGTTTCACCTCAAGTAGGTCTTCGGTTGGAGACTATCAATGAGGGTGAAAAACACTAAAATGAGAGGCATTACCCTGAATATATTGAAGGGTTGAGAGGGAAGATAAAAAAAGTGAAAAATAGTTCACATAATATTAAATAAACTATATTATCCTAAATTTATATGTAAATTAATTCAAATAAAGTATCCAAATTAAATACCAAAACAAAAATGAGGTAAAAATCCCATAGAATCTTAAATCTTTAAGCTAATAATACCATGCTTGGTCCTATTAACCCTCATAAAGACGTAAAAAATATTTATTTAAAAATATAGTGAGCATAACAAGTATAATCAGTAGGATCATACCCACGTCCTCTCATAAAAATGTGAAAGGATCATACCAATGCACTAGTGAACAAGCAGAAGATTTAACAACCTCCTAGATGGATCATCTGTCCATTATAAACTCACAATGGGCCACTCATAAAAAAATAAAGAATGAACTAAGGAAATATCAAGAAAACATTGATAAAGGCACCCACATCCACTTTGCGGATTATTTTCTATTCTCACACCCTAGTGCCAAATGTTATATACTCTTATCCCTTTTATGTCATCGAATCACCGCATATCAAGCTATCTCTAATGTGGGTTAGTTCACAGCCAAACCTACCCCAAAATCCCATAGGCCCCAAAATCTTGTGATGGCATCAATTTCTCCCCAAAAATTTCTCATGCTACCAATTTATCATCATGTAACCATACACAACACAACAACTAGGGTGGTATGGTATCCTAGACATGAAGAATTTCAACCTCATTCCCTCCTCCTACCATTCATGATCCCTAAAATATATCACATCCTCTCGTCAATAAGAATCACCACAAAATTTTCTATAATCAAGGGATAAGACCCAACACCCACTCCCACATTTCCTAATGTTACTACTGAAGGAAGAGAATTTAAGATGAGGTAATAAACCCTTCATTTCTCACCATATGGATTTTGGGACCCCCCCCCCAATCTAGGATTCAGTACATGGAACTCAACACAGGTGGTGTTGGAATATAAGTAATAACAAATTAAATCATATATATAAAGACACACTAGATATCACATAAACCTGTCATAAAGGCTTCATATCAATACTCCATCACTTTTTCCTCAACATCAACATCATACTTACATTTACACACACTTCCATATAATTTATAAAACCCATCCATGTAACAAAAAAACACATCCCATAGTTTCATTTCATTCAATTACATGATCATCCGCCTTTCTAGATTATTACTTTAAAAGACATTAAATTTTTCCATCTTTCATCATATTTTTTTGGCCAACAATTGAATCCAACACCAACCTTTAAATTCCTTTTACATTCATCCTCACAGTGATTATTCAATTTATTTCTACACAAGAATTACCAACCCACATTATTGAAGTCCACCATTAACATTTTTATTCTACTACTACCCAGATACTATAATAAAATATCACACATAAAAAAACATTTCTACCACCAAACTTCCATTACCTGCAAAACATCCTGCATCTAAAATAATCACCCCCAATAATGTACCAACCCTATAAAGTCCATAAAATTGCAAGGGAAACAAAAATATATATGAGCAGCACACCACAACAGATTTCAAGAACATATAATTTACAACAATTCATATTTTGAGGTATTTGGTATTAAATTATCTTGTTTTCATGGGTATTTTTACACATTACTAGATTTACACAAATGACCAATTATTATCCAAATATACATATTAAAACTTTTTTGGGAGGTGGGTTTAAAAAAAATCAAGAAAATGTTATCAATCTACAATAGTTGTTAATACATCACTTATAACATTCTCACCACAATAATTTATATCTTTCAATAGAAAATATATTATAAAGAATAAGGATATAGATAAACACATGTGATTACACCCCTTCCCTCTAAAATAAACTTAATATGACTCGTTATCTCTATTTTTTAATTAATAACACCCACCCACTAGAAGAAAAAAAGTATTCTAGTTGAACATATATAAAATAATAGAGGATAAGGATCCCCCACATTGAAAATAAATCCCAAAACACACTACATCAAAACCGGGGGAAAGAGGATGGTGTCACTACCTCAAACACAACACACTTTTATTGAAAGTAGAGAGGGAACTAAGATTCCAAAAAAATATAAGATTCATGAGTAGGAAGGCTATATGGTAAAGAAGACCCACTAAAGGTATAATATTGATTATTCAGTTCATCCAAACTCAGAGGAACAAAATTCAAGAATTGGATAAAGAAAATCCTGCACTTTTAAGTTGCCAGATATAGGTCCTATAAAAAGTCTGAAGATTAATTTGTTCATATTTTCTTTTTACTTTTCAGTAAATTTTGTTTTATTTAAAAAACATGGAATAACCTTTTTTAAAACCATGAGGTTTGAAGAACAAAATTTAATGACTTAATCCTAAAAAAATAGATTTTAAAATCATTTATTTAATGTTTACATTCAACATTTTACATTAAAAATATTTTTCACATCATTTTGGAAAATATGAGTATAAAAATATATAAATTTATGAAAAATATTAGATTGAATATGAAGTGATCAACCAATAAGGGATTGGCCATGGTTAGGATTCAACCATCATATGGAATCTACCATGAGAAAAAATTGATAGATAATGTGAAAAAAATATCAACTATGAGAATTAAATGATTGAGTGTCTGAAGGAATGGATCAACCATGATAAAAAATCACTTTCCATTAAAAAAACTATTAACCATGAAAATGAATAGATCAACTATGAGAAAAAACAAATTGAATGTTCAAAGAAACTATCACTCATGAGAACAAACTATTGATAATGTGAAGGAATAGAGTGACCATGAGAAAAAACAGATTGATCATGCATACAAAGTATCAACTATGAGAACAAACTATCAACTTTGAAAATTAATGGATCCATGAGAAAAAACTGATAAACAATTTGATAAAACTCTCAACCATTTTAAGGAATAGATTAACCATGAGAAAAAAATAATCAATCGTGTGAACAAACTATTAATATTGAGAACAAATTATTAGTTGTAAGGAGGAATAGATCAACTATAAGAAAATAATTGTAAATTTCATGGTGTATAATGCCCCAAACAAGTCATTGACACCTTTAATACTTAGGGAATTATAAGAGAATGTTTTTTATAAATAGGGTGCATTACACATGTTTTTTTAATTATCAAACAAATAAACCTAAAATATCAATGGAATGTAAAAATTTTAAATCTATTATATTAAACACATAATTATGGTTTTTTAGTTATTAGGTTTTATAAAAATCCTGGTTAGACACCATAGAAATTGAAATAAAGGAATAAGATGCACTATAATCAAAGAACATGTTGGAAAATGTAGAGGTAAATAATATTGCACCTCTCATCATAAAAAAACCCTCTAGAGATCCATTGTAACATTATAAACTAAAAATAAATATCCAAAACTAGGACCAGAAACATGACCCTACCCCATAGGCTCTATGTTTTTCTTACACTAAATCTTCCACTGATCATTCCCCTGTGATCCCCTACAACCACCTCATCTTGGTCTCCCATATGATGTAAGTCTCACACTCTTCTATGCATTACTATCTCAATCATGTTATGGTTGATTTTAATTTGAAACATAACATCCACTCCCTTCATAACCCCACTAATAAAACCCTTGAAGATATACCATATTGACACATGAATGACACTCCATGGGGTTATAAGGACAAAAAAATATATATAATATTTTATTTTAAAAGTGAAAGTATACAATCAACGCTTTGAATATGGATGAAGAATATGAAAATATAATTCTCTAACCCTATAAACTTCTTCCATATCTTTTTGAATCATAAAATTTTGTCAAAAATGAAATTATTCATCTACAAAATGATACTTTAGTGGGCCTATTTCAATACTTTGAGGACATTCCCGATCCCCATGGGATAGAAAATAGTGTCTCGGCACCAGGGATACACAATTTGGAATTTTTTCCTCTAATAAATAATACTAAACAAGTAGTTAAATTATAAAAATAATTCAACATGATAAAACCATAAATTGGACACCCATGAAAAATAAAATAAATGATTTAAAACATATCATAAAACATAAAAGGAATAAATAAAATGAAAAACCAATTCACTTTTAATATATAATATATATATATATATAATAATAATAAATTATCTTAAAATACAAGAAGGTTGAAGAGGGTGACACGTACACGGCACAAAATAAACAAAAATTGTCCCGAAATATAAAATCAATGATCTACTCATGAACCATGGTCACCATCTGAAAGAATCACTCTCTTCATGAGTAACTAGAGAGAAGGTTTCCATAAATAAAAGTTCCCTAATAACCTAAATCTAAATCTAAAAAATTCACTCAGTTTATAGACACCAAGTGGTACAAGTAATTTATTATAAAAAATAACAATTGGTTTCCACCAAAAAAAAGTCCATGAATTTTATTTAATTAAAAAATCCACAAACAATAGTTGAAGATACAATACTTGAAAGAATGATTTTTATGATCATTGAAAAACAATAAATGTGAATGGTTCAAATATTTTTCAAAAAGTATGGATAGTACTTTAAACCATGCATAAATCCTTTTGATAGAAAACCCATTGAAAACCCCAATTAATTTAAATACCAAACTTAAACCTGAATACCTTACAATAATTACATTCCAAAACCAATTTTAAATATTATAAGAAATGGTATTATAATTAATAAAATAATAAAATAAATGAGTGAAAAATTAAAAATCAGAAATATAGGAAAATTAAAAGCTAAAAAAGTTAAATATATAATATCCACAAACTAAAAATATTAATTATTTATAAACCAAACTAGATCAATGAATATAATTAAACTACATTATAATATTAAATAATGATACATTGTACAAATTATGGTAAATAGTGAATTAAAATATAATAGGATAATAATTAAAATATAGATGTATGAACAAATAATTAAGTTGTATATAATCATGGTAAAGTAGTAAATATAATAAAAATAAAATAATGATCAATATATAACAGTAAGTAAGAACTGAGTGAAGTAAATGTAATCATGGGAGACTGTTGTAATCCTAGTGTGATGATCCTATATGTAATCAATTAGAACCATATTTCATGATATCTATAATGTTTATAATATATAACCTCCCTATATTTCTATAACCTAGCCTCCCTGGGTGGTCACCCCATAGTTAGAACATATCATGTACCATAGGATCTTAGTTAGTATGTGAACATGACTAGCATAATAATAATATCATAATCACCTACCTAAATACCTAGGGTTCACATAAATTTTGATACTACTAGTGGGGAAAGAATTTCACACATCAATCACATATAAATCACAAGTCACATATTAAATCATCAAAATATCACACCCTATCCCAAATCCATTCAAACTTTTTATAAAATCAACCTTTTAAATTCAATTAATCATGAAATTGTAATCACATATAATTACTAATATCCCAAAGGAAATATAAAATATTATTTCATGGGTCTTAAACTAATATGGTATCTTGTTATATAAAAAACCTTTTATAAAAGGTTCCAACATCCCTTGGTTTTAATCTAGTACTAAAATACATTTAAATTTCTTTTTGAAAGCATTTTAAAACCAAGTAACATTTATAAAACTCATTTACAATAAAGAGAAAATAAAAATACTCAAACATAACCAAAATTAAATATATTTATGAAAAATATATAATTAAAATAAATAGTAAAAATCCTGAAAATATTTCACATGTAGGGATCATAAGAACAATCTATAGAACTCAACAAGGACTATTAATGGAGATATTTCCAACCAAAAATTCTCTTAGCTCATAAAATATCCCTTGAAAAATAATATGAGGTACAAAAGTTAAATAAAATAATTAATCTTTTGATAAGATCCTATTATAAATCTTAATAAGTATATAATATGTGTAATATTTTTTTTATAAAAATAGAAGAGTAGGAATCAATATAAACCCCATTTTTTAGGCCATGAAATGAAATCATAGATTCTAAAAAAAGATTTTTAAATTCAATTATTTTTATAAAACAATAATAATTTTAAGGGAGTTTAGTTTAAAACCCTTAATCATCCCATGGTATTTTGGAAAAATAAAATCACATGGAAACACCTACCTCAATAAACCATGGATGAAATTAAATATTTAAATATATAAAGAAGAGGACTAAAGGAGAGATCTCCACACACTATAAAACATGACCAAAATTTATTGAAAACCCAAATTCTAGGATTCAGAAAATATGGAAACTTGTAAATAAGGGAAGAAGGAAATAAAATGGGATAATATAATATAAATTAAATAGAATAAAAATTAAGGTCTCCCTTGAGAAACCAAGGTTTGGAGAATCTTGAAGCATAGAAAGAGGATAGAGATAAATGGTTAGAGATCCTCTCAAGCAGGGATGAATGAATGAGTAAGGGTAATACCCAAAATTCATTTTCATTTGATTGGGATAAGATTGAAATTTTATAAAATTGATGTCTAGTGAAAATTGCATGGTTTGGATACACAGTTAACCCAATCAAGATCCAATTGTGAAACCCACATTGGACACACTTGGGAGATGAAACAAAGTTTTCATAACTATGTTCCAACTATTCATAAGAAACCCATATGTAGGGGAAATCACTTTGTTTCACTCGGTATCTATATGGTTTACCCAACCATTTTCTAACTATATGAGGGGCACTAGTTACTTATGAACAATTAGATGGTTTGGATACACGGTTTACTAAACAGTGCGCCAATTGTAAAACTTTGAAAACCCATAAAAATAAAAAAAATCAAAAAATTAATTATGTAAAATATAATAAATAATTATAAATAAAAACACAATAAAGGGATATCATGGTGTGACATATTTTATTTTTTTACCACTTATAGAATTAACTAAACCCAATGTTTCCCACTTTTCTTACTCATGGACCTTATTATCCATTAGAGAATTGTTAATCACCTCAGTAGAGTTAGGTAAGAAAAATATAAAAACCTTTTAATGGATATCTAGACCTATCCCATACTGAAAGTAATAGCCCTTATAAATTTCATTTCCTCCCAAGGTAGTAATAAACTAATGAATCTATGTAAACCCTGAATTATAATTGAGAGAAAACATACATCTTTACTTGATCTTCACAAAATATTCAATTATTTTATACTCTATGTTTGAGGATACAAGTATCCAATAAAAAGGTCTTGAAATGACTCTGATGTAAACCCCATCGGTCCTCTTTATTCTAGTACATCACACTAGTGCCATGTTGGTTCCTCAAGAATGAAAATATCCAAATTAACCTTATTATATTTAAGATCATTGATTAATTCAAATATATAAACCATGTCATCTGGCTACTATTTAGATCCCTAATTCCTAAAACCTCTAAATATAAGAGGATATTGTGCTTAAAAATCATGAACCACATCTAAGACTGGATCCATTTTTTGGGGTGGCAATATAAAAACCCCTAAATAACCTTGAAAAGGCACTCAATAATATTTTTTCACTAGGGTTATCTAGTAAAACCTCCAATGGTACATTATATCATTCCACCTCTATATTCCCCTCATTAGAGATCTCCTTCTCAACCTTATTTTTACACAGTTCATTGACCCACCTCTTTGGTTTCAAAATTGTTTAAAATAATCAATTCATCCCTTAGAAACCAGAACAAAAAAACTCTTCAAGAATTTTTTTCATGAGTCAATTTTCTTGAAAACCTATAAATTAATTAGTCACACCAATTAATTTCATAAACACAAGAACACACACACAAATAATCCATACACCCATAAGCTAAGAATAATGCATGAAATCCTATATCCAATAAGTTGGTCTCCCACTATTGTTGTGTTGTCCAATAACCTACACATAGATTCCATACCAGCTCCCAACTCCAAGTCTCCACACTACCATAACCTAAAAATTATGACTATTAAGAAAGACACACTCTAATAACATGTTTTAATGTCTATCCCTTGTGTGAACACACAACCGAGGAGAAATTCTAGATGACCTCCAGTGAACTCCCTGATCACCAAAGGAAGGAAACTAGCATTGAAGATTTTAGATACCATTTTGGGAGATATTTTTCATCTAATTTTCTATCACTTCAAATGAACAAATAATAAAAATTCATTATTAATAAATATATAAGGATAATAGGATCAATTGTATAATTCTTAAATAATACCTTAATATTCCAATAAATATCAACCATTAAAACATGAGTTAAAGGAAAGTTAGTACGTTCCAAAAAATAATAAATAAAAATCAGAAATTTAATATGAGAAAGGCTATAAATCCCACTCCACAAGACTCTGATATCTCATGAACAATGCTCAAAAGTTTCACCAAACACAAAATATTATCTATAGAGGGTTGTTAATTATACTTGAAGTTTAATTCATGTAATCTGTACGAATAAGAGGTGTGTGTTGTGAAAGTGGGTGCCTTAGTCCCAACTGGTGTAGTACTTTAAAATTACCATATCATGTATATATAGAGTTATGTATGATTCTTTCTTAAAATAATAGTGTTTTTACTTCTACATACATTATTGACATGGTGATTTCATAGGATTACATGATGTATTAAAGGGTTATAGTTTTTACCAGCTATAATGAGAACCTCGAGATACCCCGAGATTAATTTTATAAATATAAACTATAGTATTGAAACATCATACTAATATAACATACATGATGTCTAACTATCAGGTGTTAAGGGGTCATATGTAATGAGACTTATTCTCTTGATGTTTTTACTTGATTGTATTGAGTAGAGTAGATCAGGAGGATTGACCTGATAGTAGGAACACAATATTTATTGGTTATCATTTGATATTACTATTGATGAGAATATGTATTAGCATAATTATATGATATCACTATAGGTTTTTATCATTTGATCTCGTACTTTTTTGAATGATGAAAAATTGGACATTTATGTTTTTGGTGAGTTAGGTTTTGTTAGGTGTATCATTACTGGTATAGAATTGGTTTAATGATCAATAATGATTTTGATACTTATGAGTAAAGGATGAGATATTTCTGTCCTAGTTGACTAGGATAATAGTTCATTTCTTAAATCCAAGGCCATGTAAGAACAATGTATGTCCATCCAATATGGTTACGTTAAAAAAAATAAGAATATAAGGATTATGACACAAATCATGCATCCTTATTTATGAGAAATCATGACACTAAGAAATTGAATTACACAAATTATGTTTTTGTAGGTTGTTGTTTATATGGATACACCTTATCTCCTTTGGGGTCTTGATGTGTTTCTTGACTTTATTCATGGTCTATGAGGAACACTCACTGCTATAATGATAAGGTAATATAGAGTCACTCATAAAGAATATATAGAAGCTCAGCCAATTCTAGTGACTTTGAGTTTAGGATGCAGTAGTCTCCATGGTGGGGGGCCACGTTATATTCATGTTTGAATAATTCTGAGTAAGTAATAAAATCAGTATTATTTGAGTTTAGAATAATAAGTTTTGAATATATTATCTTTTTGTATTTACAATTTATTTAGGGAATAAAATAAAAATATTTTAGGAATTAGTATTCAGTATTTAAGGTTTATTAAATATTTATCGGAGAGACGAGTTTTGTAAATGATTCAAATTTTATCACATAAAATCCAATTTATGTTATAAGTAAGTGATAAAATATTTATGGCATTAGTGACAAGTTCACTAGTCCATAAGTGTGACCGAGGAGTATTTAGATAGTTAAACTTGTTAATTGTATAATGTAAATTTTTTAATATGTTTAACATGATTATATAAATAAAATTACACCCAAATTCATAGATACTATTCCTCTAATTATTTTTAGAGCTCTTATGTATTTTATCTAGATTACAAGAGTGATAAAGGGGTGTTCAGAGCACCGGATCTAATTTATTTGTCTTAGATTTAAGTAATGGTTTTTCTAAAATCAAGAGGACATCATAAATACCTTAATCTCTCTATGATAGAACCCAAATACAGATGAAAGTTGATCCATAATTAGTTATAATTGTGTTTTGTATATCTAGAGGCTTTCAACATTGAATTCAAGCAGCACTAACCTACATTGACCAGAACACATTTTGAATTTAATTTGAATGAGGTATTATTTCAATTTTGTTTTCAAGCTTATTTATTTCACATGAGATCTTATGATTGAGTATGATGTGGTAAATTTATAAATAAAGTTTTACTAAATCAATATGTTGTAAATATTTTAATTTTACTTGCTTACAAAACATTTTTGTGAACTTGGTATTAACAAATGGTATCCAAGAGATCATGTTATCATTTATGTCAAAATTAAAATTATATTTTCATGAATTAAGGTAAAAAGTGACATTATGATCCAAAATCATTAACCACATAATGATATGAGGTTGTATGGCTGAGTTATGGCCATCCAAAGAACAAAGAACATGATTTTTAGAAATAAAAAACAATATATATATATATATATTAGAGGGGGTGATAATGAAACCGTAGAGTGCATCTAGAGAGTAGACACTGGTGTGTTTCACTAGTGATCTGGATAGATGAAAACTAGTCAAGGGAGACACTTTCACATCAAAACAAAATATAGAGAGAGATAAAAATAAGAAGATTCATGGTTGCAAAATATAGCCATACATCATATTTATTCCACCAAAAAATTTCATGAGAAGGTGGTTCATTTCATAAAAAAATAGTTTATCTTTTTTTAGCAGTGGTTCCAGTTAGCTCTATGTGTCATCCCCACATGACCATATAGGGTTCACTAATTTTTTTGACATGGCTACCCAGTCAGGATGACCTGACCAAGGTGGGGTGAGGTTATCCCGTACCTAGAATTCCTTGCTAAACCAATCCCAAATCCCATATGAGGGTGTTTTCATGTCCCGCGGTACTCTAAAATTAAATAAAAAATCATGACCTATTTAAAAAAAATTTGGAACTTAATAAAATTATTTTTTGAAGTGTGAGGAAATTAAATTGTCAATCAAAATTATTTTGTTTATTATAATTCAAAATTAATTGCCTCAAGTAGAATTATATTAAAATTAAATATTATTATGTGATTTCAAAACATTTTTACTAATCATGAAAAAGTCCATGATTGTATTAGTGGTATTTATTTATTTATTTTATTATGAAATTTTTTGTAATAATTAATTAATAAATGGTGTGGTTCTTCATCCATACACCCCATATATCTCCCACATTCTAGAGACCCCCTCACAAGTGTGTGATTATTTTTGTATAATGATGAGTATTAAAGGATATATTATTCATTATGATACTTAGTGAGGCACGATATAGTACATAGATGCATTGGACAGGGGAGGGTTGCAACTTGAGTTAGACGTGACTCAATAAATTACCTCTAGGTTCTCAATTGATCCAGTTTTTCACTTGATGGATCAACCATTAGAAAATATCATGATCATGTAATTTATTTATCATATTCATGGTTTATTGTTTTTGAGTTTATGTAGTTTATATGAAATCACGTATAATAATAATTAAATATTTCATTGATAAAAATAAACATTTGTGGTAAATGTTGTTTATTTATGTATGGTTATATTGTGAATGTGATCACAAAGTATTAAACATAGTAAATATAAAAGTATTTCATTCACCAAGAATAAATAAAGAACACTTAAAGTAAATATTACATCAAATTTCTTATATCACTTATGTTTGAATAAAATCAATGTATATGGTGTTCATCAGTATTAGTTAAGGGTGTGTTATGCTATTGAAGATCTTTAAAATGAGTGGTGGGTTGAATTAACTAAAATTGGAATTCATGAAATAGAAATACTGGTTTGGTTTAATTTTTTAGGTAGTATTTGAGATAATCCATGTTATGCATTCATAGGATATGGGACTCCATAAAACAAATCAAGGAACCACGACTCAATATAGTTGTCCAAATAGAATACTACCTTGAAACTATTAAAGGAGTGGTTTATACATAACTTGGACTATGAGGAGAGGTTTTGAAGAACCCTTTACACTATAATACTTAAGAAACTAGGTAGTTTAAATCTAGTTGTTTAAGTCTATAATTCTTTTAATTAAATAAAGAGATATATTTAAATAATAATAAATCAATAATAAATATTATTATCGGTAGTTAGGAAGAAAAGTTCCAATATACCAATTCTATTTTCAATAAAAATATAAATTAATACCACAAAAATCTTGTGATAAATATTGGATAATGAGAACATCCTATCTGGCATAATCTTTAATGATTGACATAAGAACATGCACACAGTGCTACAAGATGAAAATGAAAATTTATCTGCTAAATTCCAAACTGCTTATTGAGCCACCTTAGGATGAAAATGAGGGTGAAATGGATGATTACATGAGACTAAAAGATGTTTATACCATGATTTCTCAACTAAAAGAATTATTCATATAGAAATTGAATCAAGAAATTAATGGGTCATGATTACACAAAATACCTGTAAATTTAAAGATAAAATTCAAGTTAATCCTCATGTGCTCAAGTTGATAGAGTATACTGGTCGAATCATAATCTTTTAATATTTATCATTATTACATACTTAGCACTTGGTAACTCAAGTATCATTAATAGTTATTACAAAATAGTATGGAGGAACTACTTTGATATCTTTTGGTAAGGTTCTCCAAGAAGATAAGAACTTAAAGAAAAATAATTCTATAGTTATTATAGTGAACAAGAAGAATGACTAGGAGAAAGGATTGATGGAAAGTGGGATGCTAAAGTAACCCTTCAAACATCCTTCTAAGAAACCAAATATTTATAGGGATAGAATTGAATAAGAGTCTATTTTCTTTTCATGTAGAAAAAAATCATTGGAAGAGAAGTTTCATTGAGTTGAAGAATAAGAAGAATTTAGAATATCCAACTTCTTAAATATTCATCATTAATTGTAATATTTTTATTTTACTTATTAAGTATTAGTTATAATATGTGACTTAAATTTAACTATCATAATATAGGAACCAAGGATATTAAAAAAAAATTATATATAGTAAGGTTAATTCTCCTAGTATATAATAAATGGTATTTCTTATGTCAGCAGTGATAAGAACATGGATTCCCTTTCTTCAAGTTGATTGATTCTAGTTGAAATTTTATTTTATATTGAGTATTACCAAAAAAATTATACCATGTGTCGATTAGATACAATGAAACATTATTTAATTTTGAAATGAATTTAATTTTTGTTGAATCATACTAATCTACTAGTTTATAAATACTTGATTCATTGACAATAAATGATGATTATAAAATATAATATTCAAAAATAGTTATTGAGGGAAAAATATTTTTATATAAAAAACTATTATAAATAAAGGTGGGCCATAAAGATTCAATAGATAGATCAACTTGACTGTTTGAAATCTTTAAATAAATTTTAGGAATTCTTAGTGAAGTACTTAATAAACTTATCAAAAGATATTAGATCCTTCATCTAGGTTTGTTATAGTATATCATAATTAATCATTAATCAATCATTAAAATGTAGAGTCGAGTAATTATTAAACTCAAATTTCCTTATACACATCAAATCCATGATTTTAGTAAAATTATGATCGATGATGATTTGTATAATATTTTCAAAGTATTTTATTATATATCAAAATATTATTTATAAAATATAGGCATTAACCTGTTACTGTATACCATATATAATGAAAAATTGATATTGTAACACCCAAAAGTTTTTTATTGAATATTTTTATTAAATAATATTTATTATTATGTAGCTTGATTTTCATGCAATTGTGAGATTAAACAAACCATGAGACACCCTTATTATAAAATTAACACTATATATGAGTCGTTAGTTTAGCGGGAATAATTATAACTAACTTATGAAAATGCATTGTGAATCCATTGGCTATCAATTATTTATGAAAAAATATAAATTAATTAGATATTTTTATTTTTGAGTGAATTACATTTGTTGATGAAATTAATGAAAAATAAATGTTTTATATAATAAATAAAATATTTTTCATATTCATCCAATTTATATTTTAGTCATTGGCTATGCAAAAAAATCCTATTTGATGTATAAAAACGAATTTTTTTTTAAAAAAAAGTATTATTTTACAACATTGAATGAAGAACCCTTTTAAATTAATATTTTTACACATTAAAAAAATTTATATGACCAAATAAACATGTTATTTTTAAGAGAGATATTACAATTTTACTTTGGATGAATCTATGATATTTTTCTGATAATTTTCATGTTATGATGAACAGTAAAATATGCTAAATTTTAATTGAAAATAACTTTTTTCATTGAAATAATATATATGGTTAAATTATATTATTTAATGGTTTCAAAGTATAAATAAAATATATTTTTACCATTTAATATAATATGAGTAATTGGAATTCATTTTACATTAAATTTAGATATAAAAACATTTCAATCTTTTGCAATTTTTTAACTTTTAAAACTCGTTTTTTCATTTGAACAACGGGAAAATTTTTAAATTAATTACTGAAACTTATGTGTTTTTAATTTTTAAAAATGGATTCCATATTTTTAATTATTAGTTCAAAATTATGAAAATAAATTTATTTTATTTTTGGGCTATATGAATTGTAACTTCGATAATTATTTTTAATACCATGGTTGAAGGTAAATTGGTTAATTAAAGGTAAAAATAATATTATAAAATTTCCTTAACACCAGTAAAAATCCTATTGTACGAATAAATTAGACCTTTATCATATATTTTTATAAATGGAATAACTTAATGGCCACTTACCTATGAATGTGACCAGAATATAATAAAAACTAATGGATGTGAAAAAATGCCACAATCTCATTTTATACAAGTATATTAATTTTAATATATAGATAAATATGATTTAATTTCTAAAATAGATAGTATCTAGAAATATATAATAATTAAATACATAATATAAATTTATTTATAATTTTATTGATTAAATAATTACCATTAATGATGACACAATAGTGATGTAAAAATTATTTTATTAATAGAAATATCAAATAAATGGTTTTAAAAATATTAAAATAAATATAATATGAACTAATTAATGTTCTCCACGAATTTTATAGGTGAATATGACATTTTATGAGTGTATTGAATATTTTTTCATGAAATTTATCTTCTCTGTAGATTTTTTTAATTCAAATAAAGGAATAGTGTCAAAATTAAAACTCTTTGTATTTTATGAAAATAACTTTTTATTAAGTTATTAAAAATCATAAAAACATTTAAAAATTATAAATTAATAATTATAAGATCTATAATGTCATAAAATATCAATTTACGGTCAATTAACACCATATAAGTAAATATTTATAACCATTAAATATTTATAATTTTATTAACACAATTAAAATTAAAAAGAATAGCTAAGTATAAATTAAAAAGATATAGTTTAAATTGACAAAATAAATTGTACAATTTTTTTTGGAAGATTATATTACAACCCTATATCATCTCATATATAGAATTGGGATATTTTGGAGGTATTTTCGGTGGGTTTTGATTTGATTATAAATTATTATTTATCGAGTTTCCAAAAGTTCCCATCACCTTAATTATAATGGGGAACATCCTCCCTCACCTCTTAACATAATTTTAATCCTTCAATCTTGGAAATACCCTTCCCTTTTTCCTTCTAAAAATCACTATTTTTATTCTATAGGTTCTTTTCATCTTCAACAATAAACTCTAGTGCTCTAAGAAGATATTTAGAGGAAGCACTTCAAGGAAGAGGTAATCTCTTCTACCGATTCTTTCAAACTTCTTTCTTATTATACTTCATCAGAATTATTTTTTCCATTATAAAGTATTAATATAATTATAAATAATATACTTATATGTTATTATAAATATGAAACAACCATATTTTACCTTCTATCCATCCTACGGAAAATGAAATCACCGCACGTGCGTACGTACGGCTTACCGTCTCCACGCCATGGTGTAATTCGTTTTTCACCACCACCTTACTTGGATAGTTATAATAATGGAAATAATAACAATATATGATTATTATATAATTATACTATTTATTAAGTATCATACACTATCCACTTTAATAGAATTCAATAATTTTGGGAATGATATCATCGCTCGTGTGTACGTACGACCTACTGTCTCCACGATGAGATAGGATTCATTCTACATGATCTTCATTAAACCATGATTATATACATGAATTGGATAAATAAATATGATATATATTATACAAATACCATTATTTTAATGATATAACTATAACTTAAAAAAATTAATAATAACTTATTCGACAAAACATGAATAAGAACATAAAGCCATTAATACCTAAATAAAGAGTAACAATGAAATGTTATTAACAAACAGATAAATATATGATCATAAATGTTCTCATAAAATAGATTATGATTCTTTAATAAATTATTAAAATAATTTAAATCATATACAGGTGGTTTGGATACATATGAAGCATATCATACCTAAGGTAAGGGATGATTTTGTAATCTCATTATTATTTGAGATTGTTTATTCATCAGTATTTACTGGGGTATATTTATCATCCAAGTCCATGTTTCATAATTATTTATTCTATAATAATATTTTTATTCTTCTAAATTTTTTTAAATTCAAGTTTACCCATTGCTGAATTTTTACTAAATGGTATGAATGGAATCTTTTGTCTCTTTCAGTACAAGTTACTTTTTGACTTTTCTAGAAAGAGTATGAGAACAATGTTTTTATAACTTATTTTGAATGAAAAGATTTTTACGTCTTCATAATAAATTATTAACATGAATATTCCTCTACAATATATCATTTTTATTTTCAACTAAATTCTTTCTTTTAAAATTCCATGGCATTTTTGGAATAGAATACATTTTTGAAAAAGAAAGGATATTTCCCTTAGGAATTAAGCTCAAGTGTTTTATCAAAATTATTTTCCATCTTAGATGAAATAGGTTAATTTTTATATCCCTATTATTATTTTTGTTTTATTTAGTTTATGATGAAATTATTTTTATGAAATCCATTTATTTTATATAGATTATGTTTTGATGGAATGATGTTTAAGAAACCCACTTTTTTTGATCCTTATGTTTTGTTATGGTAAATTTTTTTTGTTTTGTGTCACATGTAAGAATGATTTAATTATGATATGGGTGGGACCTATATATATCCAATTCATTGGTTATATAATTATATCTCATGAGATAGACATGTATGGAATGGAAAGTAAATCTGGTTCATTAATACAGGGCTGAAATGAGGAGTGAACTCGGTTCATTAATAGGCTTTGTCTGCTATGATATGAAATCATTTTCTATGATTCTATGTATATGAAACGAAATTATATGTATTATGTTATTACTATTGGGAATGAATTTCACTTTTATGATTTATCCCATGACATGATATTATGATCTTTTATATGGAGGATAATATTTTCAAATGATATGTTTTAATGATTATGGTATGATTGATGTTTCTCTTGATTACCCTTAATAATAATTTGATCTCACCCTATCATATGTTTCTTTTCCCCAAGTCTTGGAGAAGTTTATTAATTAAGATATGTCAAAAATAATTCTAGTTCTAAAGAAATAAGCAGGATATAATGTTGATGTTTTATGAACTAGTCATTTATGTTTCCCAGTTTCTAAAGACACTAAACCCATATGGTCCTAGAGTGGTTTTCATTATGTTATGTAATAAATATTCTTCAATTTGAAGTAATATCTATATGTAAAGTATAGTTCGTTATAGTTGGTATGAGATCAAAGGTATAGTTAACCATTGGAAACTATGATGAGAGAACCTTAGTAAGAACCCTAAGGATATGTCTATGTATAGGTTACAATCCTATAATATTCTTTTAGAGATGTTCATGAATAATATAGGTTAAAAAAAGTGTCTTGAATTGAAATTTTATTCTGGAATTATGTGTTTTTTTCATCATGATTAGTGTTTCTCACACTATGATTATTTGTTTTATTTAATGGCTAGAACCTGAAGGAATTAAATTAATTCTGAATGTGACGGGAAATGAAATAATTGTACCCTACTAAGAAACCAAATGTTATCGAAGATGGAATGAAAAATATTATTTCCATGCTCACACAACTCTCTCAAGATATGAATCATATCAAATGTCCAAAAAAGTAAAGGAGAGAGCAACATTTTGTTGAATCCTTTATGAGGAAGTGTCCACATTCATTTATCGGGTCTTCTGATACATTACTAGATGAACAATGGGTCAATACCAATAAAAATATATTTTTAGTTCTACAATTTTTTTAACATTATAAAGTAATCTTAGAAGTATATCATTTTGAATGTGAAGCTGATCAATGGTGGAATCTTTTAAAGAATATGAGGAAAAGATATGAAATTGAGTCCATGGAATGGGATGAGTTCATGAACTTATTTTTCAATAAGTGATTTCCTAGTATTCATCTAAAAAAGATGGAGAAGGAGTTCCTTGAACTTAGGAAAAGGATGATGAATCTGTTGGTACCTATGAAGTAAATTTTACAAGACTTGAAAGGTAATCTTCTGTAATTATTATCCAACCTGAGAGAAAAAATTGATTGATTATTTAGTGGATTAAAACCAAGTCTCTAAAGGGAATTATATAGAAGATACTTCAATATCTATGAGGAAAATTTTCAATTTGTTCTCAAGGTTGATATAGATATTGGAGTAACCCATCAGTAATATGGGTTTTCTAATAAGATAGAAATCGAATTCAAAAAAATTCAAAAGACAACATTTAAAATAATATGAGTTTTCCCTTATTCTCAATGTTTATAAAGAAACATAGAGGTAATTGTCTTAAAGGGACTAGTAAATGTTTTATGTGTGGAAAATAAGGTCATATGGCAGTTGAATGCCGAATTGATGGGAAAAAGATGTCTAATGAGGCGGAAAAAAAAATGCTACATATAATGTACCTCCTACACATCAATGCCACATATGCATGGAAATGGGGAATTATAACAATAAATTCTCTAATCCAAGGGTTATTGATGATTATCCAAGTGAACAAAATATTAAGGCCATAGACAATGGAAAATAATATGCAATCACTATCTGCTAAGTGGAGTACGATAATGAAGTGGTGAAAGGTACACTTTCCATCATCTATAAAGTAAAAAATGTTTTATTTGACTCTATATCCACCCAATCTTCTATTTTAGAATAATTTTCTTACGGTATCTCTATATTACCTCAAAAATTAGATGTTGAGTAAACTGTGACAACTCCTAATGGCCCAACACTCACATCAAAAGTTTATAATTATTCTCTTATTGAAGTTTGTGGGAAAGTAATTCCTGTAAATCTTGTGATCCTTATTATAGTGGAATAAGATGTGATTATTGGCATGGATTTTATATCTCTATATGGATCTCATATCAATTTCTAAGGAATGGAAGTCACATATCATATTCTAGATCAATCTTTGATCACTTATTGATGCAAGGATGAATATAACCTTCCTATAGAAATTTATTTCGTATTATGGGTCTTGACTCCTATAAATAAAGGTTATTTATCTCAAATGGTTTGGAAAAACTCACTATTAAGAATAATCCCATTTCATAGGAGTTTGATGATGTCTTTCCAAAGGAATTTTCTGGTCATCCACTAAATCGTGAAGTTGAGTTTTCAATATAAGTCATATCGGGTGACATGCCTATTTCAAATACACCTTATAGAAAGGCACCAATTGAGATACAGGAAATAAAGAAGTAACTCTAAGGGAATCATCATAGGGGATTCATACACCCTAGTGAAACACCTTAGGGAGAAACTATTCTATTTGTTAAGAAGAAATATGGATCAATGAGACCCAATATTGATTATCAAGAACTTAACAAGATCACTATCAAGAACAAATATCCTCTTCCCCACATTGATGACTTGTTTTAACAAATATACAAAGCTCAATACTTTTCCAATATTTATCTTCATTCCGGATATCATAAATTAAGGGTCAAAAAGGACGATATACTGAAGACGACACTCTGTAAAAGGTATGGAAACTATGAATTTATAGTGATGCCTTTTGGTCTTATGAATTCCCCATCTATATTCTTGGATCTAAGGAATATAGTATTAAAATACTATCGTGATCAGTTTTTGGTAGTCTATAAAGATAATATTCTTGTCTGTTCAAATAATAAGTAAGAACATGAAGATCACTTAAGAATTGTACTGAAGGCCATGATAAAAGATAAAATTTATTCCAAATTTACCAAGTGTGAATTTTGGCTTCAAAAAATATTCCTCTTCTAGGTCACATAATCTCAAAAGAGGGGATATCTGTGGATCTAGAAAAAACAAAGGTTATTGATAGATGGTCGAGACCAACAATAGTAACTTATATTTAAAGTTTTCTTGGTTTGGCTGGATATTATCCACATTTTTTGAAATATTTTTCATGATTATAAAATAAACTCACTAAGTTGACTTGGAATGGAGTTAAGTTCGTTTGGATATAGGAATATGAAGTTAATTTCAGAGAACTAAAAATAATGTTAGCCAGTGCACCTATACTCACACTGCCTTCTAGTGGAGAATGGCTTGTGATCTATAGTGATGCATCCAAGAAGGGGATGGAATCTGTTCTTATGAAAAATGATACAGTGATAGCTTATGCCTCACTGCAGTTAAAAAATCATGATAAAAATTACATAACTCATGATTTGGAGTTAGTTGTGGTAATATTTGCATTAAATATATAGAGGCATTATATTTATGGTGAAAGGTGTGATACTTATACTAATCATAAAACTTTAAATAATATATTCACACAAAAGGAGCAGAATATGAACCAAAGAAGATGGTTGAAGTTTATTAAAGATTATGACTGCTCAATACATTACCACCCTAGTAAAGTTGACAAGGTGAGAGATGATTTGAGTTGAAAAGACCATGCGAGCTTATCCAGGATGAGCATCACAAAAAATCCCATATTTATGGATTTTCAAAGGATGGATCTAGAAATTTTAATGGAAGGGGAGAAATATTATATTTCTCAAATGAATGTTCAACCATCTATGCAAGTGAATATTTTGTAGGCACAAAAGGAAAATTTAGAGTTACAAAAGAAGGTGGGAAATATTCATGAATTCAACCTCAATTTTCAAGGAATAGTAAGGTTCAGAAACTACATTTTTGTTCCTCCTATACATGCATTAAAGAAGTATTTGTTGGACGAGGCTTATAGTTCTTCATTATCTATTTATTCTGGAAGCCCAAATATGTACAGGGACATGAAAGATTATTTCTGGTGGGATGGAATGAAAATAGATGTTGCCGAATATGTCTCCCTATTCCTGTTTTATAAGAAAGTTATGGGTAAGATACAAAATTCTCATGGGATGTCATAACCATTACCCATACTAGAATAAAAATGGGAAAACATCACTATGGAATTTGTTGTTTGGCATCCCAAAACATATAAGGGCCATAATTCTATCTGGGTTATAGTTGATAGCCTTGCAAATTCATCACACATCATTGCTATTAGAGGGGATTTCTCTCTTGATCAGCTTTCCTAGATATTTGTAAAGGATGTGGTAAGATTGCATGGAGTACAAATTTCCATTATATATGTTTGGGATTTTAGGATTACCTTGAAGTTATTGTGAAGTCTTTAGCATTCTCTAGATACAGAGTTAAGTTTCAGAAATTTTTATCATCCTCAGATAAATAGTCATTCTGAGAGGACAATTCAAAATATAGAAGACTTATTGAGAGATTGCTCTATGGATTTCAAAAGTGGTTGGTATCAACACCTACCTTGGGTGGATTTTTTTTACAATAATAACTTTCACTCCAGTATTCAGATAGATCCTAATGAAGCCCTCTATGGAAAGAATTTATAAACTCTAACTTTCTGGGATGAAGTTGGGGAAAGAAAGATATTAGGACCTAATCTTGATGATGAAATGGTAAAAAAGGCCAGATCTATTCAACAACACATAAGAGCATCTCAGAGTCAACAAAAACATGATGTAGACAACCAAACAAAAGACCAAGATTTGGAAGTGGGTGATAAGGTGTTTCTACAAATATCTACATGGAAGAGTGTAATGAGATTTGGAAAGAAGGGAAAGCTGAGCCCTAGGTATATTAGTTCTTTTGAAGTTCTCGATCGTGTTTGGAATGTATCTTACTGATTGTTTCTTTCACCAAATCTCTATCAAGTTCATAATGTGTTCCATGTATCTCTCCTGAGAAAGTAAACAACTGATAAATTACATGTACTAAGATCATAATTTGTATCAGTGGAGAAATAACTTTCTTATAAAGAACAACTGATATAGAGATTCTAGATCGTAGTGAAAAGGCTTTATAAAACAAGACCACTCTCATGGTTAATGTTTTATGGAGGAACCACCAATCTTAAGAAGATACATCGGAACATGAGGATATAATGAGGGAGATTTATCCACATATTCTTGTTTTTAAGTGACAAATTTTGAGTGTAAAATTCAGTTTAAGGGGGTAGAATGTAACACCTAGGTGTTTTTTTTATGAAATATTTTCATTGAATAATTTTTATTCTTTAGTATCTTGCTTTGAACGCAATTGTGAGTTTAAATGAACCGCGATACTCCTTTATTATAAAATAATCATTATAGCCTAGCTATTAGGTTAGAGGGAATAATTATAACTAACTTATAAAATGCATTGTGAATCAATTGGCTATCAATTATTTATGAATAATATGAATCAATTAGATATTTGTATTTTTGAGTGAATTTATCTTGGTGATGGAATTAATGAGGTATATATGTGTTATATACCTAATAAAATATTTTTAATATTAACCCAATTAATATTTTAGTCATATTCTAGGATTAAAACCCTATTTGTTGTATAAAAACCTAGTTTTTTAAAAAAGTTTAATTTTACACCATTTAACGGAGTACCCCTTTTAAATTAATATTTTCACACAATAATAATTTTTATATGAAAAAATAAAAATTTTATTTTGATTTGGGATATAAATATTTAATTTTGATGAATTTATGATATTTTTTTATAACTTTCATGTTTTGATGAATAGTAAAAATACGCTAAATTTTAATTGAAAATAAAATTTTTCATTAAAATAATTTATATGGTTAAATTATATTATTTAATGGTTTAAAAGTATAAATAAAATATATTTTTAACATTAAATATAATTTAGGTCATTGGAATTTATTTTACAATAAATTCATATGTAAAACATTTCAATCTTTTGCAATATTTTAACTTTTAAAATCCATTTTCTCATTTCAACAACAGGATTAATTGTAAATTAATTACTGCAACTTCTGTGTTCTGAATTATGAAAAATGGATTCCATATTTGGAATCTTTAGGTCGAAATTATTTAAAAAGCTTTATTTTATTATTGGTCAACATGAATTGTAACTTTGGTAATTATTTGTATTACTATGGTTGAAGGTAAATCAGGTAATTAAAGGTACAAATAATATTAAAAAATTACCTTAAAACCTATAAAAATTCTATTAGATGACTAAATTAGAACTTTATAATCTATTTTTATAAATGGAATCACTTAATGGACAGTCACCTATGAATATGACATGAATATAATGAAAACTAATGAATGTGACAAAATGTCACAATCTCATTTTATATAAGTATATTAATTTTAATATATTGATAACTAGGATATAATATCGACTATATATATTCTCTAGAAATATTAATGAATTACAAATAATATAGAAGTTTATTTATAATTTTAATAGATTAAATATTTTCCATTAATGATGACAAAATAGTGATGTAAAAATTATTTTATTAATAGAAATATCATATAAATGGTGTTAAAAATATTAAAAGAAATATAAGATGAACTAATTAATGTTCTACAATAATTTTATAAGTTACTATGACATTTTATAAGTGTATGTAATTTTTTTTTGAAATGTATCTTCTGTGTGGATTTTTTTTAAATCAAATAAATGAATAGTGTCAAAATTGACACTCTTGATATTTTATGAAAATAAAATTTTATTAAATTATTTAAAATTAATAAAAATATTTAAAAATTACAAAGTGATAATTATAAGATCTAAAATTTCATAAAATATCAATTTATGTTCAATTAACACAATATAAGCAAATATTTATTACCATTACATATTGAGAATGTTATTACCACAATTAAAATAAAATATAATAACTAAGTGTCAATTAAAAATATTTGGTTTAAATTTACATAATATCATGTCCAAAATTTATTTTTTTATGATATTAAAACCCTATAACAACTCATATTTTAAATTGGGACATTTTTTGCGGCTTTTTGGGTAGGTTTTGATTTTATTATAAATTCTTATTTATGGAGTTTCCAAAAGCACCCCACACCTCAATTATAAAAGGAGACATCCTCCATCACATATTCACTTCATTTGGGGCCTAAATATTAGCCATAACATGAAATTTTTCCTTATAAAAATTTCTATATTCATTCTAGAGGTTCTAGTCATCTTCAATAACCAACTTTGTTGCTCTAAGAAAAGATTTAGAGGAAGCACGTCAAGGATGAGGTAATCTGTTCTACAGATTCTTTCAAACTTATTTCTTCTTATAATTACTCTTAATTAGTTGCTTCATTATAAAGTAATAACATATGTATCACTAATATACTGAAATTTTATTATAAATATGAAACAACCATATTTCACCTTATATTCATCCTACGAAAAACTAAATCATTGTTTGTGCGTGCATACCGCTTATTATCTTCATGACGTGATGTAATTTGTTTTTCACCACCACCATACTTAGATTCGTATACTGATGGAAATAAGAAATATATATGATTATTATAACATGATACTAATTCTTAATTATCATACACCATCCACTCCAATACCATTCAATAATTTTTGGAATGATATCATCGCTCGTGCGTGCGTATGGACAACCATCTCCACGATGTGATGCGATTCTTTCTATGTGATCTTCATTAAGACGTGATTTTATACATGAATTGAATTAATAAATATGATATATATTATATTAATACCAATATTTAAATTATATAACAATAACTTAAAACATGGAATAAGAACTTATTCGACAAAACATGTATAAGAACATAAAACAGTTAATACCCAAATAATGAGTAACAATTAAATTTTACTACCAAAAAGATGAAAATATGTTCATATATGTTATCATAAAAATGATTATGATTCTGTAATAAATCATTAAAATTATTTAAATCATTATACATAAGGTTCTAATATATACAAATCATATCATACCTTAGGTAAGGGATAATTTTTCAATCTTATTATTATTCGAGATTGTTTATTCGTCTGTATTTACTGGGGTATATTTATCTTCCATGTCCATGTTTTAAAATTATTTATTATATAACAATATTTCTAATCTTTTTAATTTTTTTAAATTAAATTATAAACAATGGTTAATTTTTATTAAATGTTATGAATGGAGTCTTTTTTCGTTTTCGGTATGAGGTACGTTTTGACTTTTTTGACAAGAGTATGAGAATAATGTTTCTTAAATTATACGGCATGAAAGGATTTTTACATATTCATAATGAATTATTTACATGAATAATCCACTACAATATTTCAAGTTTATTTTCAAGTAAATTCTTTTCTTTTAAAATTGCATGGAATTTTGAGAATATAATATATATTTGAAGAAGAAAAGATATTTTCCTCACAAATTAAGCTCAAGTGTTTTATCAAAATTATTTTCCATCTAAGATGACATGGGATTATGGTTATATCCCTATTATTAATTTTATTTTAATTACTTTATCATGTAATTATTTTTATTAAATCTATTTATCTTATATGGATTAAGTTGTGATGGAATGATGTTTAAGAAACCCACTTTTTTTGTTTTATGGGTTTTGCTACGGTGAATGGTTTATATTTTGTGGAATATGTTAGAATTATTTCATTATGAGATGGGTGTGACCAAAATATCCCTACAATTAATTGGGTAAATAATTATATCTCATAAGATAGAAATGACTGGAATAGAAAGTAAATCTGGTTTATTAATACAGGGTTGGAACAAGGAATGAACTCGGTTCAATAATGGACTTTTTTCTATGATATGAAACGATTTTCTATGCTTATGTGTGTATGCCACAAAATTTAATGTCTTATGTTATGACTACTGGGATTACACTACACTTTTATGATGTATCCCATGACATGATATTATGATCTTTTATATGTAGAATAATATTTTTAAATGTTATGTTCTTATGATTATAATATGATTGATATTCCCCTTGTTTACCCTTACTAATCATTTGAGTTCACCCTTTCATATGTTTATTTTCCCTAGGTCATGAAGAAGGTTATTAAGTAAGATATGTTAAAAATTATTCTAGTTATAAAGAAATAAGTGGGAGACAATGTGGATGTTTTATGAACCAGTTATTTTTGTTTCCCAGTTTCTAAAGACACTAAACCTATACGGTCCTGGCGTCATTTTTGTTATGTTGTGTAATAAATATTATTCAATGTTGAAGTAAAATTTTTATGTAAAGTATGGTCCGTTATATATATTATATGACTTATATTATGAAATAAATTTATTATGTCATAATTCATGTGTTTATATGAAATGTGTTTGTCAATGCTATGTCAAAGAAACAAAATTCATCTGGAAACTAAAAATTTTATCTCATGTAATTATTCTAAAGGTTTTTGGGGATATTACATAAATCGATATGATAAAAAATTGATCATAAAGTGAAATAATATTTCTATAAGAGGGTGTAAATATCTATTTGATAATACGGGATAAATATTTACATAGATAAATTAAATTCTAAAGATGTAAAAATACTTAAAATAGTAATAAGTTTCAAAAGTGATCATGGAAAATGAATGTTTTAGAGACATAGGTTATGTTGTAATATAGAATCCACAATGACTATTTTATATTCACCTAGTTACATGATATATTATTTGATAATAATAATTAATCCTAAATTGATTAGTGAGTCAAAATAGTTATGATAATCAATTTCCTACAAATTTAAATATGTATTCAATGTACCAAAATCTTGATTTGTATTTTGGTAGTTCCTTAAATTGATGTAAATCCATTTTTGGGTATTCAAGAGAAACTGTACATGGGTGTTACAAGTATATTTACAATGACACTCAATTAGTTATACCAATTAATCATTCTTAAAACCATTATAATTATAGATTTCATAGAATCTTTATATGATCATTATAAGAGAAATTTGATTTCAAGACTACCTTCCTTAGAGTAAACCATATGTAAGATATCTATACAACTCAAACAAAAATGGTTGGTTATACATTATAATTCCAATAAGTAATTCATGTTGTAGATATCCATTTATGGATAAATAAACACCTCATGATGATATAATGCTATTTGGGAATGAAATTATACCAAGTGTCTAGAAAATACTAGTAGCAACATTATAGTTTTCCTATAAAAATTTGTTTGATAACATTTGTAAGATAGCTAATTATTCTTATATTTGGTTAAGAATATATTTAAAGTGACTCTCCAAATATTGAATTAAAGTGGTGCCCCAAGTTCAAGGTAATAATATCTAGTGAGTTATATTTAATGGGTTTCCTAAACCAAATCAAAGTATATATATTAATAAGTCATTACAAATACAAGTTAGAATAATTTGAGAGAGAATTTGTTCAAGGTCACAGGGAATAAATATCTCTAAAAAGACATGTATATGACATAGGATGAGATTAAAATGGTGATTCAAACTCCACATGCTTCGGGAATGGATATATCACTAGTGATATGATATATACATGATATGTATTTCTGAAGCATATATTATGGTTGGAAAATATCAGAAAAATTCAAGATAACTACATAGGAACCAGTAAAGTCTCTCAGTACATGGGAAGGTACATGGGATATATATCTTGTACTTGGATATAAAGTAATTATAGTTATAAAGGTGATAAAAACTTTTATTTCTATATATCAATTGAAATAGTATTTTTATTTGACTAAGGAAATAATTAGGGGAATCTCATTGAATCGAGTGATACTGATATCAAAAAATAAAAAGTGTATACAACTTATGATGTAGCCAAATATTCAGTATAAAAATTACAATAATTTATTCAATTTATTAGTAAGATACTTTGAAATTAATGTTTTATCATAATAAAAATTGTGAAAAGTATTTTACAATGGTATTTTACAATATTTCAAGGTTATAACAACTGAAAAATAGATATACTCAAGGATATCATCTCTTGATGGATTTTTTTCTCAATGAGGTGACATCAATGATATAAGGGTGGTCCTGTAAAGAAACATATAAATCCTAGTAATTGAATCCAAAACTCAAAAAAATCATGACTTCATCATGTGAGATCTAACATGGATAGGGTTAGAAAGTTAGATCTAATTCAAGTGGGAGTGTGGTAAAAGTGGGTTCCTTAGACCCAACATGAGTAGTAATTTTTTATTAAAATATCATATACAAAAAAATTTATGCATGATTTTATCTTGTCATAATAGTTTTATTGCTTATATATATACTATTTACCTATTAATGTCCTTGGATTTCATGTCATATCAAAAGGTTATCAGGGTTCCCATATATAATGAGTACCATGAGAAATAATTATAGTAATATGAAACATATGTTAAATGATTTAGATATACCATACTGACAACACATAAATGTTTTCTAACTATTAGTTACTATGGGATCATAAGAAATGGTATATTTTATTAGGATGTTCACACTTGGAGATATTTATTTGAGGAGATCATGATGACTAGCCTGATAGTAGGAATATCAAATGTATTTAGTGTCACTGGATATTATTATCCATAATAATATGTATTGGTCTCAGAAAGTGATATTATTAATAGTATTTATCATTTGATCTCATAATTTTATACAAGAAAAAAAAAACAAAACATTTATGTTTTTTTCAATATAACTTGTGTTAGGTCTGTCATTGTTGGAATGGAATTGGTTGAATGATCAAGATGATATTTGTTACTTCCAAGTAGAGGAAGAGATGTCTTGGACCCATTTTACTAAGACAGTAGTGCCTTTATTAAATACATGAACATGGTAAAAGTTGTTTATTCAATCCATCATGGTCACATAATGAATAAATAATGAATTTAAGGATTTTGAAAAAAAATTATGATTCATTCTTTATGAGAGAACATGATTCAAAGTGACTATATTTCACATAGCATGCTCAAATGAGGTTTTCATTTCTATAAATAAATCCTAACTTAATATGGGACTTAATGTGTTTCTAAATTATACACTAGTTTTTTGAGTGACACCAACTACTATCAATATAATGGGTTTGAGGGTCACATATAAAGAATATTCAGAAGTTTTCCCAAATCAAATAAATTATATTTTAGGAGGTGGTAGGACCTATTGTGGGGGTATAGTTATGTAAAGGTTTTAATGATCATAATTAAATAAATAAATTCAATATTATTTTAGTTTTGAATAATAATTTTTGAGTTTATTAACTATTTTTATTCACCAATAATTAAGTGAATAAAAAAAATAATTTATGAATGAACATTCATAAATAATGGTTAATTAAAAAAATTGGGAGATATGAGTTGATTTAATGACTCATATTTTATCAAATTATTTGATTTTGTTGTTACAAGTAAGTGATAAAATATGTATGATGTGGGTGACATGTTATCTAGGTCACAAGTTCAATTTGGGGCATATTTAGAAGTTTAAACTTATTAAAGTATTAGTGTGAATTTTTTAATATGGTTAATAGAATAATATATTATAAAATATAACCAAATTCAAAAAAACTATTCCTCACATGATTTTTAGAGATAAACTTTACTCTCCCCATATTTAAATAGTGTTAAAGGAGATATCAAAGCACCTAATACATTTTTTTCTTCCTATATCAAATTAACAATGCTCTCAAAATCAAAAGGACATCATAAGTAACTTATCCTCTCTAACTAGCACCTAAAGACCAAATAATGATTCTGTAATAATATTTTGAAGAACAAGTGGATGATATATATAGATCTGTCTTTGGTTTATTTAATCAGAAATGATGAATAACCAGTGTAACGTATTTTTGATTAAAATAAAACAATGTATCATTTATATTTTTTTATACTTATTTATTTCAAACAAGATCCTTGGGTTTATTACTAGGTGATGCCTCATTAGAAATGATAATATGACATAAATAGGATAGAAAATTGTTGCATTTTCCCCTACTTCCATGGTTTTATTAGGCACCTTTTACCAATATTGTGTACTTATAGTAAGTGGGAATATAATCCTCAATAGATACAAATACAACCCCTTCCGTCTCAAGGAGTAAGTAAGTGAATATATATATATCTGTGTGTGTGTGTAATGAAAAAAATTATTTAATTATTATCAATTTAGAAATGTGATAAATGAGTAGATGTAACTATATTTCCAAAATAGTCTTACCTGCTTCATTTGATTCTAGTACTTGAGGATCAAAAATCATACTCATAGCTCATTATGAAATACTAGCCTCAGCTAAGGTTGATCGTACACATTTCATAATCACATATGACCCTTTAAGGAAATATCATTTTGTATCATGTATATCAAACCCCTCAAGGTTATCCATATTATATCAATCCATATCATATATTTAACCCCTCAATATAAACCATTAAATATCATGGAATTAAACATATCATCCCACCATAGACTGTATATAACTGACCATTATCATGGATAAAACATAACACACATTGGCTAGTGATAACAGTTTTCCGCATCACTTTAATCAAAACCCACTATATCGATTTCAACCCATAACAACTAAAATTTCCAATATATTCACCATGAATTTCTTATGAAATCATAATGAATGTAAAATTCCATTTCCAACATAAATGTTCATAATTTCTATAAGAAAACCCAAATTAAGAACCTCGAATAAGGTTAGAATATCTCACATTTCATACTATGGATTACTACCTAACCTTTATCGGGTTAATTATATCTTTTAACTATTTATTGTTCCATTTTTAACCTAATCATTCCATTATTCAACTTACCAAACACACACATTAACCACAAAATCATGGGATTAATCCCCAAATAATCCTAGTTACCTTATTACCATTATTTACTCTATATTCAAACATATATATATTTCCATTAAATTAGTAACTTCAATAATTACACACACTATATAGTTTCAAATCATTTCAGATCATATAAAAAAATAAAAAACCCACATTTCATGAAATCATTAGGTAGTGTTTAGAATTAAAAATTACATTAGTCATAGAATCTTTTTGTTTGATTCCATGCCTAACCATCCAAAACCAACACATTATTATCCACTAAATTTCCTTATTTTAATTTTTCATTTCCCTTACTAATAAAACATTTAAAACATGTATAATCTCAAATTATAGTATCAAACCAAAATTTTGAGTCCATAATTACTTATCAATAATTTATAATGGATTCACCTCTCAACAACTAATTCATTTTCCATGAAACAGAATATAAAAATGAAATTCAATCATTAAGGCATCCACATTTCCCATATAAACACATTCCAAAATCCATGATAAATCTGAAATTCACAAACCATAATAAATGCATTCAATCCTCACATAGCATGGCCCTCTAGAAACTCAAAGAATCCAATAATTTTAGATTCTAATGAACTAGATTCAAGATAAAATAGAATTAAAGACACATAGTGATCAAGACCTCGTAATCTTTACATAAAAAGGTTAAAATTGTGAATTACCTATGAAAATAAATGAAATACACCAATCAGATCTAAAATATGAGAACAAATGAAATTATAATCAAATCATGAAGATAGAAACTGAAGAGATGTAATTAGGTCTCTAAATGTCCATAAAATTGTATCCAACTGATCCAAAAATTATTTTTATATCAATTTAATAATAAATTCCCATAACTATAAAAATATGTAATTGGACCTACTAAAAAATTTACCCAAAGAAAACTGAGAACCTATCCAGGACCCACCAGACACCTAGTGGCTCACTAGCCACCCACTGTTGGTTCACTATCTACCTGGTTCCATGTTAAATTCTTATTCACCTTTATTCTTCCTAAAAGGTACTTCATTCCCCATCACCTAATACCAATTGGAACTAAAAGTCTAATTCTAGCATGTTCCACTCTCAATTCATCATTTCTTCACCAATTTTGACCTCTGAATCCCCAAAAACTTTCCCTAAAATAGACCCAATGTAACACTAAATACTCAACATTTACTAGTATACATGCCTTAATAATGGGGGTGTTAGGTTCGGTGTTAGAAATATTTTATGGGTTAAGTTTTAGAACATATATAATTTCATTCAACTAGGATGTCAGGTCAGCATATGGACACTAGATAGTGAGATCACTCGAAGGTGAAACTAGAAGAGTCAGATTGAGGGATGTGTTTAGAAGACAAATCACAATGGAATTTTGAGTGTAGATATACTATGGAATATTTTTTTTCATGTACTCTAGATTCGATTAACTTTTAGTTGAATTGTTGATGTATATGAAAAAGGTATCTTCCCAATGTAGCAATTGTTTTAGATCTTGGTTAAGGTTATACATAAGTCATGATGATAAGGAACAAATAAAAATATATTTAATCTTTTCTTATAGTTTTTTGATAAAGAAAATGTTTTGGAACAATCATTAGTATTCATTAGAATAATATATGAACTATTCACCATGTTATAATGGTCAATGAAATCAATGTTATAGGGAAATTAATGTTTCACAACCCAAAATAAGTTTTTCCATGAATTTCAGATAGTGGTGTTAACTAGTTGATTAGCTAGACACACTATATAATTTGGATTGGTCAATGGGTAAACTGAGAATATTATGATGACAAAAAAAGAACTAACAGCATTTAGCACAAGGATTATTTTCCCTTAAAAGAAGAATATATATTTTCATCTATGTTTTAGGGACTTAAATGATAAATGTCAAAGTCTAAGAGGTTCATTTATAAAACATAAAATATAAAATCCATTGGTGAGACTTATCTTATAGTCTGAGTAGTATTTTCAAAAGTTAATTATCCTTGTTACTCAAATGTACTTTTTTTGAGAGAATGGATGATATGTTTTCATACTACCATGGATGTAGGAAACAATTTATGAACCTTATAATCCTTACGTGACCTATGTTTTTTGTTTATGTTTGCATGTATATATATTTTTTGAGATTTTTTTATAGTGTGTTGATATGAAATAATATTTAGAGGTGACTAAAACCAGAGGTGAGTAACTAATTGATGTAACAGACATGGTTATTTGGTATTTTTTTGGATATAAAATCCATGGGTTTGGTTTGATTATAGTAAGTATCAAATGAGGGTTTATGTTCCTCTATACTGGAGAAATGAAAAATGGAACTTCCAATTATTATGATTTCCACCTTTACAACAATAAGTGATATCAAATATCAGTTTCATGGCTTAGTTGAAGAGCACAGTAGTATTTTTTTAAGTAGTTTATCAAGGATTTGAAAGTATGTTATTGGAGTAACAATAGTTTTACTCAAGTTATTAAGGGATATTAAATGTTCTCATTATCACAATGAGTATTGTGTAGTGTTCCATTATTGGTGACTTTCATTACATGGTTTCAAAACTATTAATTAATATTGATCAAGTGGTATATATGATTACTAAAAGATAGTGTTTGTACAATAGGGTTTCTAGGAATATCTAAATTCTAAAATATTGATAGTTTTCATGTGGAATGTTTCATTCATTGGGTTGGAATTCAAAACAAATTGGAAGGATATTGGAAATTCTATAAAATGTTAATGATCCCTTATATTTTTTCAAATTTTGTGGAATATCACATTTTTTGGAAGATATTATTATATAGGTTAAGATACATTTTAGTGATATCATGGTGGAATTTCAAATCACAGAGGATTCTTAGTCAGCTACTCCTGGAGGGTTTGTAGATATATTATATGGAGAAGTCAGTTAGAAGATAGGATAGTCAACTAGAAAACCACAACTATAAACACAATAATTATTCTGAAGTTTGTAACCAATAAAAAATATTCATGTTACTATAAGGATGTTTTAGTGTTGAGGTCATCTTAATTTAGTTCAATTATAATAAAATTAATAGGATCAGAGGGTCTCCTATCAATATAAAAAATATCCAAAGGTTTCATAAACATGAAATTTGGAGGGGGATGATGAAAATTTTACAAATTATTTACCAAATACCATATTGAGTTGTATAAAATGACTATGGGGTTACATCAATCAACTTTTCTAATGGTGGAATAGTTTTTTTTTTCTAGAAGCCTCACAAGTATTAGAAAATTTACTGTTCTATCCAAAAGATGAACATAATTTGGTTTGGTGTAGCACAATGTTAATTAATTAGAAGATTGTGACCTAGAAAGTTAGAGTAATTATTAAATGGTTTGGTATTTCATCTTGGGGGATTCATGGTTATGGTATGTGTCAATATATTTCATTATCTATAAGAAAAAATCTAAGAGTGTTAGTATCTCACTGATCAGATGATAGAGAGATATAGTCAAAGTCCTAGTTTTCATGAGTACGTGGGAGTGGGAGAAAAGGGAGGATGATAATAATGAGTTTTATAAGTAATTTCTAAAACTTAGTGGCATTGAGTAAAATCCTTGATGGTGGAAGCTAGTGTTAAAGATCTAAAATAAGTCAAGCATTGGAATCGGAACAATCACATGCTCTTGTAGTTTCTCTTAAAAAAATAAATTATACATAAAAATACCTTCATCTATGAATCTAAAATAACCATGATACAAGTGGACTAAAATTTGTTTCAAAAGATGATAAATGAGGTGATGTGGGAGTTTTAGAAAACTTCTAACTGATTTTTCTTAATTTGAATATGATTGAACTTTAACGCTGAAGGAAGGGTGTCGGGGAGAATATATTAATTTTTTAGAATCATGTGCTAGATCTAGTGAAATATTATTAGGTTTGGATGGAATATATGATAGGGTATTTTATTTTCTTTTGGGGGAGGTATCTTCTAGAGTTACGCCAGAAATATAGAAGAAGGAAAGTATTTCTTTCCCATTTGGAAGATCTATGAATGATTTCAACTTTCACTATACTAAATTCATATGAAGGAAGTCCCAAATTCATGGTTTGAATTTATTTTCAAGGGATTCTAAATATTTGGTAACAATCATCATTATATCACTAAAATAATTAAATGGATAATATAATATAGTTGGGATCAAAAAAAAATTAGAACTCATCTAGGATATAGTGGGAGAAAATGGTTGTTCATGTCTTGGTTGTAATGAATAAAGTTTCAGTGGGAATTCATCATAAAAATGAAATTAGACTTTATATATTTTTAGGATAAAATTTTGTTTCAAATATGTCACTAGATTTTGATAGACCTAAAATATATATAATTATGTATTCTTGGAGATTATAGTTTTAAAAATAGATAACTGAAATAGTATGTACATATAACTGATGCACAGTGTAGTGTATTAATATAAATTAAAAAAATTATAGGATGAATTATTGTTTTATATTTTCTGTTGAGATATTCCAAATAAGGATTAATATAAGTTTCATGGATTCATTGGAATGGTAGATCATATTTTTAGATATCTGAGGATGAATTCATTTAGTGGGAGACTGGATGATCGAAAGTGTAATTGAGTATAACCATGTGGTTGCTAATGAAGGAGGATGAATTGAAGTTTACTAGTGAGATTTTGGTATGAAAATGAGAATGGTATTCAAGTGTTATATCTTTAGAATTAACCTATGAAATCAATTCAAAACTAGAATATTGTTAGGTTTAGTGCGAGAACTATTTTCTAGGTTATGTGTTGGAATCTCCAAAACTTTAATCATCATAAGTTTCACTTAAGAATCCATATAGAGATAGTAAATTGTCACCATGAGATGTTCATAATCATGTAATGGAAATAACTTCACCAAATTTAGATATGTTAGTTGAAGTTATGTTTGATGAGTCCTAGGTACGTCAAATCAATAAAAATATATTGCATAGTAATATCATTGAAAATCGATTAAAATTGAAGTATACTACAAAAATGAGTTTAGCAGATGTGGTGTAATATAATAATATGTATCGAAATTCCCAGAAGGATTTTATAAATAATATATTCAAGATTTGGTAAGGTTTTGGAGGAATCATTGATTTAGAATAATGGGTATCTTCCAGATGCATCACATATGCTAGAGGTTAGTGAAGATTATGTGGAATTCATGATAATGAGGCATTAAGGATGATACATTGAAACTTTCCTCATGGGTTTGAGGTAAAGGAAATGTTAATGAAGAATCATTAGTGTTCAAAAAAAATAAAGAATACAATATTCACTAGGTGTTGGTGGTCAAAGTTACAAATGCATTATAGAAATAGAGGTTTTACAACCCAAATGGAAGTTCATCCATGAATGTCGGATGGATATTATAATTGGATGACTGCATGAACCCAATATATAAGAGGTATTTTATCATGGGTGAAAAGATAATTGTATGAAGACTAAAAGGGAAATGATGTGTCTGTACAAAATTAGATGGTGTCTCTTTAAGGATAAAACATGGGTGAAACCATGTTCTGAGGATGGAATACCAATGGTTAGAGGCCAAGAGGAAGAGTGTTAAAAAATATAGTAATAAGAGATTTGGGGATAATTTTTTCAATTGTTTGAGTAGGATTATCATAATCTAATTTTCCTTGAATCATAGATGTGTTTTATTTCTGTTGGAAAAGAAGATATTTCATCATTATCCTATGGGTTAGGACACAATTTAAAACCAAGTAATCCATATGTTTTGGTGTTTTGTGTTTATGTTTACATGTGTGTGTTTTTTGTGTAATTGGGTGCATTTTCATCTATAGAATGGATTATTTTTAGATGACTGGAACTAAATGTGAACTAAAACTCAATGTGATTTTTGGGTTCTTGGACTTCTCAGTTTCAGAAATCAATTTCATGGGGTATTTTCTATTAGATGAAGAATTTTTAGATGGTTGATGTTTGGTTATGATATATAACCTCAAGATGGGACATTATATTGTCAAAATATATACCCTATCTAGAAAAAGGATCATTAAACTCTTTATTTACACCTTCTCTATCATAATATCACAAAATAATTTAGACATTAGTTTATAAAAATTATTTGGTATCATAGCCTAAAGTTTCAATATTTTGTTTAATTTTTTTTATTTAACTCTTTAAATATGGATAAATATTTAAATAATAGTGGAATTCTATTTTTCATCAAACAAATATTTTAAATTTGGAAAAGTGGAATGATTCAATATCATATATATATATATATGGTAATTTATTATTTTATGCTTATTAGTTATGGATTTAATGTCTATAATAAAACATGAACATCTATTTCAAAAAAAGATAATAAGGAATTAGTGGTTTATGTTAGGGATTAAAATTACTTATTTGATACCTTTATAGTTATAATTTAAATTAATTTTATAGGTTTTAAAACCTCAAAGGAATTATAGATTAATATATTAGATATCTAAGATATTTAATCCATGGTAAAATAGGATTAACATTAGGTTTTAAGAAATCTATATAAGGATTTGGAGATGTTATGTATTGAATTAGTATATAAAATTTTATAGATTTATTTAAGTGGTTAAAATGATGATATAACTTGGAGAAGTGATTGAGGATATAACTATTATCAAAATAATTTTTAGGATTTTTTCATCCCACTTTAATATTATGGTTTTATTTAATGATAAATAAATTGCACAAATGCTTCTTTAGAAGATTTAAAAAGTACATCGGTTGTATATTAAATAAGGATGATGAAAAAACATAAAAATATTTACATAAAACCTATGGATGTTTACTTTTAATTTATGGATAAAATCATTGTATAATAATAACTTGAAGAATATAAAGATGAACTAATGGTTTTTATTTTTAGTAATATGAAGAGAGGTTAATGTATGTTCGAAATAAAGTATCCATTATCTTTTCTTCATTGATACAATGTGGGAAACTATGTTGAAAAGTGTACAATAGGGTATTTGGAGTTTCATGTTGTGTAACATTCTTAAAAATAAATCATTCAATAAGGAAAATAGTGGAATGTTAAATAATTTTTCAAGGATTTTCCAATTAGAAACTTACATTCAATGTAAGTTCATAGTGAACCATGAGATTATGAATCTAGTGAGTTGGAATAATAAATATATAATAAATAAGAGTCTATTATGAATGTTATAATAAAAAAAATCAAGATAATTTTAATAGTAAAAAATGTAAATGGAATTATTAATCAATAGGTAAGACTATAGTTTTCATTAAAGGAAATTTAAAATCAAGTGAATGAATGAAAAATAATCATAAATTTATTAGAGAGTTCATGAAATTTATATTAAATAAGGAGGACTAGATGAGGATGATATATAAAGAAATAGAATATTTTTTTATGTTTAATTTCTTTTAATAATGGTGTACTTAATGTTGCAGATTTAAGAGAAAGGAAAGATAATAAAGGATCCTACAAAAATAGATTAAGAAAAAGGGAAAAGAATTGATATATTGTAATATGTATACATAGATAAAAATATAAAGAGTAATTCAAGGTTAAGACATAGACTAATATAAAAAATTAAAAAAAATCATGTGTCTAATGAAAATTAAAAATTTAAACTAAATTCAGCAATCAAAAATTTGAATGACTATTATAAATCATACCTAACATACAGAAGGAAAAAAGTGGTAAGATTGAATATTAATATTTTTCAGGGATAAAAAATTTTAGAATAAATATATAAATTAAACTTGTAAAATAATGTATAATAAAAGATTATTATAAGTCACCTCCATAAAGAAATAACATTGTCTATTTAAAGATATTTTTATGGTGTTATTATGGATATTATAGAAGTATATGTCAAAGTAAGATTACTTCAAAATTATGTTTTATCAATGAAACTTATATGTAAATATAATTACTTGTTTACTGGTTATTTATTTTCTAAATATATTGTTAAAAAAAATTATTTCATTGTTAAAAAATTAAAAGACACTATGATTTCATATATAAAACATCACATCAGAGAAATTACATGAGGAACAAACAAAAAAATCAAGTGAAGTTGAAGAAACTTAATATGTTTGATAAAAAATATTATTGTGAATTTAAAACTATATCTAGTGTCTTTACATAGATTAATAAAAATAAAAAATAAAGATAATATAATATGAATAGAAGAGAGAGAATGAGGTAAAAAATTTGGTTTAAATGGTAATAAAATTATTCAACAATGAAAGAAACTATATTCATGTCTCTGTTTATTCCTCACACATGACTGGATATATCAACTTGATAAATAATTTGAAGCTCATAGTGTATTAAATGGTTGTGTTGTTAATAATAAAGTATTTAAAACCATGTATTGTGGAACATATAGAATTTAATTCAAATATATGGAAAAATTAAAGTGTACGTTTATAAAAGGAAATGATCTTGATCCTATTACATTGATTCAACTATTTTATTCAAAAACTATTTTCAATTTCTCAAAAATGTGATTTGTGGTCAAATAAATTGATAGGTTTGTTTTCATAAGAGAATACATAACCCATATAAATTTCTATCAAATAAATATAAATTATGGAATCTATTATTTTATTAAGTAACATAAAAATATCTCATCAAACAAAATTTTAGGAAATCTAAACCAAGGGACTATGGAAAAATTGGTGGGAATTAAGGAAAAATTAGATGTTAAAGATATAAAAAGATATAATAATTATTTATGAAAGGAATGAAAAAAGGGATGACAACTAGGAAACACACAATTGAAAAGGAATGAATTTCGCAATATTAATTGATTTGGTATAAAAAGATATGTGTAGACCATGAATCAAATTGAAACTAAAGGTCATATCAATTATTTATTGTTTGTGGGTGATTTAAATATAGTGGAATGTATCATGCCAATATATCATAGAAATAGTATTTGGTTGTGTTAAAAATTATAGAATAATAGTTGGAAATTAAATAGAAAATAAATTTTAATGTTTTAGATCAGATAACGGTGTCAATGTTTTCAATCATGTAGTGGAAAAATAGTTGAATAATTATGAAAATTTTCAACTATTTATAGTTGTGTGAACACCCTAATAAAATTGAGTAGTTTAGAGAAGTAATGTAGTAATAAATAACATAGCTAGGGATATGTTAATCTCAATTGTAATTATAAACTATTATTATAAAGATAAATTGTAGACAGTTATATATATTTATAGTATAACACAACTCTATCCCATAGAGGAGGTAAATACATATGAAATTTTTTCAAGAAGAATATAATATTAAAAACTTAAAAATGTTTATAAGAAAATTTCATATAGTAAAAAATTATGGAGTCCAAGAAAAATATGAAAACTGAAGAAATGATGGTGTTTTTCTTTACATTCATTAAAAATCAAAAGTTATATTTTTATGATGAAATAAATAAAATTACATTATTGTATTCATTCATTTCAGATGAAATCCAAAAAAAAAGATTCAAACAAGAAAATAATAATGAATATATAGTGATTATATTTGTGAATCTCCATGAAGATACTCCAAGTGACTATAAAGATTTGATTACTACATCAGATGCTGATGATAATTGTTTGGAATCTCAAAAAAATTAATTTTAGAAGAATGTGTGGAAGTAATCAAATTTATAAAGACAATATTATAGGTGATAATACTTCCTCTATTCAACCCAGGATAATGAAAAACATTCTAGGTTGAACACTTCTCTTACAATTAGTACGTGAGAGTTTGACTGAAGCTTGAAAGAGTATAATTTGTGTCAAGGATATTCATGAAAAGCATGATCATGTTGATAATAATCAAACCTATTACGTGGTGGGAGCTAATATATCCTTTTTTTAATTTTATTTCAATTATCCCCCTTATAGATTTTTTTAATTTGGGATTAAATTCCTAAATGTATTAAATATGGATTATTAATTATTTTATTCATTTTTAGTTTACTAAAATCCATGAATTAATATTTTGAAATATGGAATATCATTTTTAAAGGCTCTTTAATCTGATTTTCTTCATTTTCATTCATTTTGATTTTAATGTGAAATTAGGTGTTCAAATGGTTTAAATATTGAATTTTATTTCTTTCAAAAAAAATTTACTTTTTTTAAATCTATTTATTGAATTGATATTTTTTGGGAATTTAATTTTTAAGGACTTTAGTTATGGTTTTAATATTTTCAATAATTTTGAATCTGTTATTGAATAATCCTACACTAAATTCGATTTACCATTTTATAGATTTAAGTTATAAAAAATAAAAAAGGAATGATATTTCACAATGATCATAATCATCCTATCTTTATTCATGCATTCAATCCATTTACAATGCCTATAGTGATTGTGCATAAAAATTTGGCAATTCCCATTATAACTATAGGAGGAGATTTAGATTGACCATAAGAAGGGAAGTGGAACTTCTGTGAGGACCCCTCTCCTGGTCAATCAACTAACCATGCCTCTATGATCTACTATAAATGGAATATTAATATACCATGGCCAACACTCTCCTCTTATGGTCAACTACAACTACCAATCGCATAAGGACCTCCCAATCCCCCAAAAAATCGAATACACCGCCTTCACCACCGACCACAAGCGTAGTGACTTCAAATCGAATGACTACAAATTCAATGCGTTACTACATTAAGACCTCATAAAATATATGAGAAACCATGGTAATAAGATTGAATGTATGAACAATATTCCTTCCAATAATCATTTTTCCCTCTCATTCCAAGAATATTGAATAGAACCTCTTTTATATCCCATACATGGTAATAACATAATTCACATTATCTTTCCCAATATTCCCGCATAAAATTCAAAATAAGTTCACCAAGGGATATGTTAATGTTAATCTTTGAATAAACTAATGAATTTTACAAAAATCAAATATAAATTATGTTAATTAAATAAACTGATCATCAATAATCAAATCCTAACCTAAACTAGAATATATTTCCATCATTTCAAATCTTAAAAACCAAATCCAAAGTAATTTTAATGAATCCATATGAATATTATCCTGATATTTAAAACATTTTTCCATCGTAGTTATGTTATCTAAGAATGATCAAACTGGAGGTGTTCCATGATGTCCCTTAATGTAACAACTGTAAAGTTGAAGAACACCATACACATAGTTTTTAACATAATGACTCAAAGAAATATCTATATCGAACCTTCCTAGACAATTAAAGATATATATAAAATTCCCACTAATGAAACACCAACTCGATCTCTCCAATCTATCTCAAGTGTTAAAATTTGTTCCTAACAACCATGCTTGCTCCCCAATTCATCTCTGCCCACACTCAAGAATCAAGACTTCTGTGAATTTCAAAACACTTGACTACAACATCACCCCTGGAATAATATCTTTTCTTATAAGTCTTCACTTCACTACCTAGCATATTGTAAACCTCACCCAGGCTAATATCCTTTTCTAATCTAAGTACAAACAACCAAATCCTCTCCATGTTGAAATTGTTCCAAGTAGCATGGTCACTTCTCACATGATCCCATAAATCACCACAAAATTCATGAAAAATATTCATTCCATCTTAAGTATGTTTTTGGAATCATCAAGTCCCAATCCACAAATCTAATTGGACCTTGATACATTCATATACCCTACATGATAGCTATTGAATATTTCCAATGTAGCACCAATTTAATCTCGATTCGAATAAATGACCAAACCACATGATACTTCTAATATTATAATCCACCATGATCACAAGTATACATAAATTTTAGGCCCAAGTGTAGTGACATACCGTTACACTTCAATCCAGTTCTATCCATGTTCTAAGATCTGCCATTCTAGATCAATGTCTAAGGAAGAACCAGCCTCATATTTCTTATATTCCATGCTCAATCTCACCATATCATGTTTAGTCCCAAGCCTACTTTCATTTAATACTAATTGTTGGAACAGACCCAACATATTAAATACCCAGATTAACAAGACCAATTTTAAATTCAATCAACTCATGATCAATCCCTTGTATTTATCAATCATCAGATTTATGCATATGCAAAGAATCCCCTATGAAAAGATGATTTTCACTAGAGTCATTAAGAATTAAAGTATGTTTCCTTCTATTATTCTCAAATATATATGGAGCCCAATAATGATAAGAATTTTTGAGCTAGGAATATTCAAGATAAGCCCGCCTAAGAGGATTCATACCCTCTCTATTTACTCATGTATATAATCAATAGAGAGGAAGTTGGGAATGGAATTTAAGGAATGTTTTAGAAAGACTTTAATTATTAGAGATAGAAAATATATCTGTGTTTCTCACATATATAAAACATTAAATCATGTAAATAACCTGTAATCATTATGCTATAAATAAGGAACTACTAATTGATGAGAAGGGTTTTATTCCATGATTAATTGATTTATATCTAATATGTTGTGGTTTACTTGCGTTCTTTAAATTTATTCTACTATAGTGACTACTATAATATAACACTAGACCCTTAGTGGTAAGGATAAAGAAATTCTTCTTCACCCATGTTAATGAATTCTATGTTAATTAATCATTCTATTTTTGTCACCTCTAAAAAAGATTTTCAAGGTTGTAATATATATTAAATGTACACTATTTTATACATTCTTAATTCCCCATTTTCATTTTCATTTTTCACTCATAGACCATCCGATAAGTCATAATTTCCTATGATAGTAAGTAGTGAGATAAAATAGGGTTGATGGAAAATATATTATCATTAACATAAACTAGGTTAAAGGTTGTAGTGATCATTATATTCCCCTACTTGAACTTAAATCACTAGTTGGGGTGATGAATTAAGGATTTACATGATTAAAAGACTAAAAGAATAGTAAATTTCTAATTATTATTTAACAAGTAAAGTGAGGGGATGATCCATGGTAAAATATTATTATAAATATTGATTTCAACCTCAGTAGTGTCACAACCACACAACTAACCTGTTAGATAATAGAAAAAACACACCCAAAATATTATCCTCTCTAGATACACTCTGAGTCCCCTACTATTTCATTTAATTTAGGTTAATAAATTCTTTTTTTGAGGGGCCATTGAAATTTATATCATCAATCAAGAACAGATTCTAGGGAGTCGAGTGTTTAGTTTTAAATTTTTATAAAATTAATTAAACGTGTTATTGGGTCTAGTTTATCATACCCTGATGGTTTTTATCTATAGGTTGAATGGATTATTCTTGTAATAATTTGGAATTTTAAAATCAATTAATAACTTGAAAGAGAGTTTTTCACAAATCCATTGGCAGATTATCCCTTATCAATTTCTTTTTCCACTATAGATACTATAGGAAGTGAAATCATTTAATAAAAATTACCTCAATTAAGAAAAAGCTTGTGAGAACATTATACACACAATTTTAAAAATGATAACTCGATCCATTAACCAAATAATCATCATGATTGTGAGATTAGAGTTGGAATGATTTTTTATTACCTAAATTTCATGGTTTTTCAAGAGAATAACCAACCACACTATTGAGAGCATTTAAAAAGTCTTTAATAACATCAAACCTATAAGAGTTACTTAGAATCAAATTCGCTTGATTGACTTCTGTTTATCTCTTAAAAGACTAGCCACATAGTGGATCTATAACCTCCATCATGGAGAAGTTTCAACTATGGATAATCTATAAAAGTTGTTCCTCGAAAATTAATTCTTTTACTTGAGGAGTACTGATAAGATGAATTCGTTTAAAAATTTTGGAAATATTTATTTATAGTTTAATCATTATTTATTCAATGATACAATGAGTTCTTATGTGTTTTAAATGTAAATAGGAACTCTATACTGAAATTATTACTTGCTATAAAATATAAAAATTGGACATTACACATCATGAATCTAAAGTACATGATGTGCATTCCTTTAGTAGAGAACTTGTGTTAGCTGAAATCTAGCTCATGAATCTGAAGTAAATTGTGTGAACCACATAAATGACATGAATATAGATTAAAATCATGATGGAATCTAATTTAAAACCCAATGATATACATGACATGATCTCATTTCATGACATTCAAATTTGGAATTATAAATCCTACAAAAGATATAAACCTTGAAATTTGAAAATCCAAGATCTTAAGAGAACATTGTAGATCTAAATTACATGGCATGAAATCCACTTACACACCATCAAATCCTTAACTCAAAATTCGCCTAAAACATGTTTATGATGTGAATTAGTTACACATCGTGAACTCCTATGGATCTATAAATATGATAGCACCCTGATATTAACAAAAAAAATTCTAAACGTGATGGTCGAACCCCCTATTTTCTTCTCAATTTATTTCCCATTTTCTTTCTAGTTTGTTTCTATTAATTTCTTTTATTGTTTTATTTATTTGTTTGTTGCATTTTTTTATTACAATACTCAATGTTTTCATATTGTTCTACAATACTTGAATCCAATTCTACTTTCCATTCAACTTCATCCATTGTTGTTTTCATTATTTTTTCATCACTCATGTTAGTATATAATTGAGTTTTCATTATTTCAATTATGGATTTCTTTGTTATGAATCATTTATTTATTATTCATAGTATTCCATATATTTCCCTTATTTCAATTAATATCATCATGCATGGATAATTTTATTAGGATTAGGTTCTAAGAGTAAGGGTGTCTTTGAACCTAAAGAATATGTAAATAAAAACTTTCTAACCATGTAGCAAGTAATTCGGTTAAAAAATAAATACAATTATTTTTTACTATCTTGACTATGGGATATTTAATCGAATGACCCTGGCCTAATTGTAGTTGAGAAATCTTGGACCAATAGCCTATGAAACATTATGTCAAGAATCTAATCTTACTGCACCTAGTTTTTTATCTATCTCTAGAAAAAAGAATTGTTACGGATTAAGTAGATCCAATTGGTTGGTCCATGATAAATTAGTGACCTTTTCACCACTTTTCAGCCTAATCCATAGGTCAATCCCAAGTAATATTTAGGATTACCCTTTTCCGAAACCCAAAAATTGACCATTATCCCCTATTATTCATCTATATTAAAATCCAAGATATATAGTTTTTAGTAAACCCCAACTAAAGAGATATCATGAGGAATCTATCAAAAATGTTCTTACCACTAGGTTGTATGCCTACTAGTAATCCATGTGGGTTCGACTCCACACTACAATTGTACTATGCCTTATTATCTGAGTGTAGTTTGTGAAATATTAATTGTAATATAGTAAACACCCATGCATAATGAACAATGTTGTGTGGGAAGATAAAATTTTGGAACTTTTTCTAGGGATAGATGTGCTTGGCACAGTAACCTATGGTGAGAAACTTGGATTATCTCCCCCCCCTTCTTTTCCCCTTTTCTTTTTATGATTTTTTCACATGGACTATAACCTACGTCTTCTTTTCTTTGGCTTAGTGCTTGCACCTGAGTCCCCTGACTCATTCTCGGAGCCTGGATGCTCAAGATCCACTTACTTTTGATCCCAAGATAGATTTATATTTATCTTCATGTTGATTATTTACTATGGTTGAATGCAACATTTTTTCACTACCACACCCAAAAAAACCACTAATATAAACCACTTGAACATCAGGGTGAGAGACCAGTGCTATATGAGTGCACCGTCAAGGACTACATCTTGTCAACCATCAGTGGTGACATGCCCAGTATTGTGTGCCCACCTATTCAGGTACACTAATTCAAAATAAAACCTGGAATCATACATATTATCCATAACATGGGGTAATTTACTAGACTTCAAAGAAAATATCCCTATAAACACAGTTCTAATTTTTCGAAGCCTATAACACATTTTGCAACCAAAGCATATTATTTGATTCCATATCGCTAAGTGTCTTCCCATTATCCTTACATGACTAAGCCAAGGAATGGATTAATATTAAATCTCATGAGCCTATAATGACATGGGAATATTTTGAAAAGAAATTTATAAATAAATATTTCCCACAAATCTGAACATAGAAACTCCGAAATAAAATTAAAAATTTGAACCAGAAAGACTTTGAATCAGCACGAAAAGCCTGCGAATAATTTAAGGAATTATCTTTTTAGTGCCCACATCATGGAATTGATGTGTGGTTTCAATTAAAAAAATACCTAGTACTATAACCAACTACATGCATAGTTTTGGACATCACTGCTGATGTTGGGATCATGCTCAAGACACCAAAAGTTGGCAGAGCATTATTAGATGAGATATCACACAATGTTAGTCTATGGTGGATTGATAGAGGACCGTCATGATGTATAATACATCAGGAAAATTAAAATATCCACCTTCTAACTCATGTTAAAAACCATACCAAGATGTTGGACCCATTTTAGCTACCTATTACACCACTACCCCCTCTTATCCATGTTATAGATATATAAGAACGTGAGATGTGTGAAGGAACTCACCCATATTTGGAATGTAAAGAAGGAATGAAAGATCCATGAATAAAATATTTTAATTATATGAATTAAAATCAATAAAATAAACATTTTTAGATTCTACAATAATACCACATCAATACTAACAGAAAAGGTTGACTCAGTAGCCGCATAATCCAAAACAAGGTTATTGTCATCATAGGGGTAGAAAGGTGACATCACATGATCGGGGACCACCTGGGTACCCCCCAAAGAATCCTTCTCCTAAACCAAAACAAAACAAAATACCTTAATAACCTTTCCCCATTTATCACAGCATCAATTTCACAAATCTCTACTAAGACCACCACAAAAAGCCCCACCTCTATAGTCTAATCGTGAAAATATTGTCAACAATATTTTCAAAAGGTGGATCATAGGATGACTAACTAAGAAAATAAAATGAAAAATCCAAGGGAATCCCTTTGAAACCTTAAGCACCAAGTGCACCAAATCTCAATGACCCTATCAAACCAATTACCAAGTACATTTCTTGTTAACACCAAGACACACCCAAGAGAGGAAGAAAATGTTATAGTCCTTAGGAGTAGAAAAGTGGTGTAATTTTAGTAAACTTGTATAGGGGAGGAGAATAAGATTGAAGAGCCTGAAAAACCTACCACACTAGTTAATAAAGAGGTGATGATAGCACACATAAATATGGTTAAGAAAAAAATGAAGAAGTCAAACCAACTAAAAAATATCTAGGTAAAGGGAAGTCTAAAAAATAAGATGATTATGTAGAACCATCACCTTATAGTTCCCTCTACCCATTACATATAGGAAAATACAAGGAAAAATAGATGTACAATATAAAAAGTTTCTATAGTTGTTTATGAAATTACACATCTACATCCCTTTTTTAGATGAAATTCCCCAAATGCCTAATTATTCCAAATTTCTGAAATAATTTATTTTCAAAAAAATAAAATGTAAGACTTTGGAGTCAACTACCTAAATAATGAATTCTTCTTAGTTGTTTAATGAAAGCTTCCACCCAAAATGTGAGACCCTAGAAGTTTCTCTATTCCCTGAACTATAGGTACATTCAATTTCAAAAGAGCCTTTTGCAATCTTGGAGAAACTGTCAATATAATTCCAATAAGTGAATTTTAAAAGTTAGGGATTACCGAATAGAAACTAACCTAACTTAAATTTGATGATTTCTCTATCGAGTACCCCAGAAGAATTATCAAGGAAGTCTTAGTAAAGGTTAGTAAATGAATCTTTCCCACTGATTTACTTTTCCTAGATATGGAGGAATAAGAAGATGTCCCCATAGTTATAGGGAGACCATTTTTTACAAAGGGAAGTAATTTATTGATGTAAATTAAAGAAGGATGATATTCATAATAGATGAATAATAAGTAGTTTTCAAATTTGTAAAATTATCTAAACAAAGTAGAGATTCGCTAATTTTCAAGGAATCATTATTACAGATGAGAAAGATGATTAAATGAAAAGTAAAGATGGAATCTTGATGTTGTCTCCAAATGAAAATGAATATGGTAATCATAAATACATTAATTAAACTGCACCTCTAATAAGTGATGTTGTCCCACCGTTTGTACCCTATGTCATCAAGAACCATTTCATGAGGGGTGTGTCCTTACTTTAAAATCATCAGATTGGATGGATTCATAGATCTTGAAAATAAATGAAGCAATGAATAAGATGAAACCAAGTATTGATTAAAAAAATTAGATTATATATTTTAGAAGACAAATAAAGATGTACTACGTTTTAAAGGATTTATGATCATTCACTAATAAAATTTTCATGTTGTGTAAAAAAATTAAATGATGTGAAATTGTATGGCTCAAAAAAACTTGATATTTAAACATATTTTATTAAATACATGACATGAAATCCTTGATGTTACTTTTAAAATATGTGAGTTAGGGTTTATAGATGGAACCCCCTGCTCCCACATAACCCCTCCCCTCCCTCACGACCAATCTCTATCCTTCCTTTATCCCCATTTAATCCTACCAATTGATCCTCTAGAACAATCCTCAATTGCCCCAACTCATTCATCTCTTCTAGAAATGGATCTCACTAAAATTATAAAGTGTAAAAACCAATAGGATAACAATCTTCCATCTATTATGCATTCGACCCTTACATTGTTTTATTTTCCCGTAGATTTGATACCCTCACCTTCCACATCGATTACAGTTACCCCATCCACCTCCATCCAGTCTAAGGCCTCGTCTAACCTATCCTAGGGTGTAGCCCCACACCTGAACCTACACCCATGCCTTTATTTCTCTACACATTAGCATCAGCAAAGATTGGTCCACATAAAGGTCAATCTGATGAGTTCCAACAAGACCCTATACGTAGTAGTTCTCAGGCATATCCACAAGCATGATGAGGTTCTTGATATTTATTGTTAGATACACCACAACAGAATTACTAAAGTATGTGAGAAGACACACAGGGATATATTCTTGGATTTCCTATCCACATTAGAGCATTGCATGGCACAAGTAACCTTTCATCTTGGTGGTCATCCTTGGGAGCTCACTCTTAGAGATTTGACTGTCAATCTTGGTACCTACACAATTGATATCATCACTTCCCCCACATACACTACCATGTGACTAGAGCTGAGAAAGGGTTTTTCATGAGGAATTTTACAATGATTAAATAGTATCCATAGAGAGTTCATGATCTACGTACAGTGACGTACACCAACCTACAGGGTGCTACCTTATGGATTTCACACCATTCTCTAGATCATGCCTAGTTGGCCAGAGGAGATGATCACTGAAGCATCAAACATATTTAAGTTCTTATCCAAGCCTCATCCCTGTGTGTCCTATCCATCATCATATCCCACCAGTTCACAGTATATTATGAGACTCAGATGTATCATTATTACAATAATCTTATGGGAGAGATATTTATTACCCACCTCACTCGTCGTATTTGTGTCTTCAATGTCACTCTACCTATTTCATCTATTTGGAATATGGATTCACTTGAAATCCTCATGGTCCATATGATAGGGATCTTGAGGAATATTGATGGGAGCTACCAGGGGCCCCTATGTATATTTATGATCCTACTAAGGCTCCAACTCAACATGTCCATCTCATTACCCCACATATGAGTCTCCTAACCCTGATGACCTTACCTCATTCCTTGCTTCCACCTCTACCCCACCTTCCTCCAATACTCTAGCTGCACCATCCCCTACCACCACTGTACCACCACCCCTTCCACATTTTCACATACCCCACAATTCTCATCAGACATATGGTTTATTCTCTAGTGCCTCATCGAGAACTATAGATAGATTTTTTCACCTTGGCATCCATTTTACCAAGCCATCTCAGTTGACCACCACTATCCCACCACCATCCCATACTTCTAACCACCCTCCACCTACTACTGCAGACCCCTACTTCATCCTTTATTACCTCCCTTCTTCCAATAAAAATCAATCATTTTTCCATCACTACATCACCCACTATATAAATTAATGCACTATCTCCCACCTCTATCACTAACAAATATAGAGTGAAACAACTTCAGGAACCCACTATTAAGGAGGGGGTCACCGATGCAAATAGTGTAACATTATCTATATTGGTCAGTTATGCCCATTTACCCACACCTATTATACAATATTTCTAAGTGTCTACTTGTTTACCATTGTATCCCATGTTCCTTAATGCACGAGTTCTATATCTATGGATGGAGCACATTTTTTATTACACAGATTACTTATTTTCATTTTTTCTTATGCTTCACTTTATCCATGTTTAGATCTTTTGCATCATCCATGATCATTGTTGAGTCTTTCAAGATACCCTATGACCTTATGTATGGAATGTATCAGTATTTGAATTACATGAAGAGATATCCTAAAGAAGCTCCATTTGTAATTCCATACTCTGTAGAACCCTCCTCAACGATTTGCATGAAATTTACTACTTCAACATGGGCACATTGGGTGATCCATTTCTGAGTTGGTTAACACCACCAAGCACCCACATGATCTCAAAAATACTTCCACTGGTTTCTACCAGAGGAAGAAAGCATCTGATCGGATGAAAGAAACTGACTAATATTTTTCCCATGCATCTGGTTAATAATGTAATTTTTAGTGATTTGGGGGAGGCAACCCATATTTTTTATTTTAATATTTTCATTCAGTTTCTTGGTATTTTTTTTTCTTTTCTAGAATTTTGAATTCATAGTTCACACCAAAAATTATTGTATCTAATTCATGTATTTATCTAAGTTTTTTTTCTGATACTACTTATTATGTTCACTTTCACATTTTTCAACTTACATATTGATTAACCCCTGTTTTCTAACCATTTATCTAGTGTAGGTGTTTTTTACTATAAAATTTATCATGTGGCCAATTTCTAATCCACACCCAATAATTTCCCCCATGGAATGATTTTCATTACAAATCCCTCTTGATTCCCTATTCTAAATTCTAAATTTCCATTTCAATTCTTTTTATGCTTCTCTTGATAACACTCTCATGTATCTTTCCAAAACAGTTTGTACACTATTTCATTTTAAGTGTGTAGAAGTCTTTATTGATCTATATTGTCTGTACACTTGTATTTTTTCCTATTTTCATTAGTAAAGGAGAAATTTTTCATTGAAATCATGATTTAACTTGAAATCTCATTTCACCAATTTAATTAAAAAACAAATACTTGTTCAAAATTGTTTAAATCATTTTTTATTACTATTTATAATTTTAACATGATTTTTCAGTTGATTGATTTAATTTTAATTCTAGATTCTTGAAATTGATTTTGATTGACTTATTACTGGATATGATTCCCTTAGTGATTGATAGTTATTTTATATACTCTCATTCATAAGAGGATTTCTAGACCAAAATTGTCATATTATTTTCTAAGTATTTATCTTGATAGATATTGGTGGTATGTAAACCTATCAGAAGATGAATTGAGATATTACAAGGTTGGGATTGAAAAAAAAATACATTGTTAAAATGATTGAGGAAATCTTTTTTTATATAGTTATCTTGAGACCCACCTATACATATATCATTATTTTCCCTAAGTATCCATGAATGTCCTTACTAGGATGGAACCATATTAAGCCTATTATCCCTTCTACCCTACTATTAGTGTTAGGCATGATTTTTATTTTAACAAGTGTGGGAGATTTTTCATCTTTTCCATACATGGGATATTGATACCGAGGAGAAATATGGTGGTATTTTCACCAGATTGAAATAACATGGTTCATGATTAGCTTCATCATTTATTATGCATACCTTGTTCCCTTGAAAATGGAAATATAAAAAATGTGTTCTGTGTTTGGAAGGTTAAAATTTACCATTACCAGGCCAATGAAGCTTGTGATGGATCATATGTGGTTAGGTGGTGGATGTGAGATATGGCCTAGATAAGACTTTTAAAAAATAAATAAAATGAAAAAAATTAAAGGATTATGGAAAATTATTTATACTTTCTTTACATATTCATGGACCCACTTTGAGTTGTTTGGAGCATAGAGATGTCATTTATATTTTTTAGTAGTTACTTTATTTCACTGTTTATGATTATCATGCATTATTCTATAGTGATTAACCTTATTTTTTTTCATTATTTCTATCATCTTTCCACCTACCCTCATCCTTAGAGTCATATAAACCTTATTTATTAATCCCTTGGGATTAATTTTGCATTTTTATTTATGAATTGGTGATGTTATAACTTTAGAACCAAAGAAATCCTATGGCCAGATGTATTCCAGGTCTGAGTATAACTCTAGTTTTATTTTACCTTGAGAGATGAGAGAATATTAATTGTGAGTTAAATTGGAAAATGGTTATAGCTTCAAAGGAATAGTTATGAAATTATAATGATAGGAATAATTAATTTGAATTAAAAACATAACTATGAGGCATGACTGATTTTATCTACAATATTGATTTCGGATGACTTGATTTTTCAGCTATAACTTAATTTTATTTTTTATTTGTGATACATGATTCCTATTTAAAAAATGTTTAATTTTGAATCCCTGTTGAGATTATTTTTTCTTGAGGAAAACAAATTGTTCAAGTTTATAGGAATTTGGAAATAAAAATTTTTATACTTATTTTGGATATATTTATTTAAGTTTCAATCATACTTTATTCAATAATACACTAGGTTTTTATGTGTGTTGATAGTAAATAGGAACTTAAGGCACAAATGAGGACTTACAAGAAAATAAAAAAAATGGACATTATATGTGGTGAATCTAAAGTATAAAATGTGTATTCCTTGAGTAGAGCACTGGTATGAGCTGAATTCCAGCTCATGAATCCAAAGTTAGAGGTGTGAACCACATACATGACATGAATCCATATTAAACATTTTGGAAGACTGGAATTTCAAACCTGATGAGACACATGGTTTGAACTCATTATAGAACTTTAAAATATTCGATTATAAATCCCACCAAACATACAAGTCATGAAATCTAGATATCCAAGATCTTTAAATCACATTTCATATTTGAAGTATACCATGTGAAAGAAACTTACTTGACCTAAAATACTTGATATAGAAGTTACATAAATCATGTTCATGATATAAATTAGTTAAAAATCATTAACTGCTTGGGCTATATAAATATGAGAGCACCCATGCATAGAAAAGAAGTTCAGAACCTAATTATCGAACACCTCTTTTATTCTTCATTTCTTTCTCATTTTCTTTCTAATTTTTTTATACTACTTTATTTTTTTATTCATTCCATTATTATAGCTTATTGAATCCAAGACTCGTTCATTTTGCATTGATTTCCAACACTTGAATCCAATTTTTTTCATTCAACTTCATCCACTATTGTGCTCTTCATTTTTTATTCATTCAAGTTAGTGTTTACTTGATTTTTTATTATTTCAATTTTGGATTTATTTATTTTGAATAATTTATTTATTATGTCTAGCATTCAATCTATTTACCTTCTTTCATTTAATATTATCATGTGTATATAATCCACCTAGTGTTAGGGGTCAAGAATAAGGATGGTTTTGAACATAAAGAATATATAAATCAAAACATGGTAACCCTATGGCTAGTAATTAGGTTAAAATAAATTTTCTATCAAATTATTTTACTATACCCTACCCATGGAAGATTTAATTTAAGTACCCTAGCCTAATTGGATTTTACCAATCTATGACTAATAGCCTTGGATAAATTCTTCCTAGAAGATAAACTTATTTCACCTATGTTGTTAGCTATCTCTGGACCAATGAATAATTATAGCTTAGATTGATCCAATTTTTTTGATGAGAATCAACAGGTAACCTTTATAGCCTAATCGATAGGTTTATCCCATGTTATATTTAGGATTACCCTTATCCTAAACCCCAAAATTGACCCTTATCCCTTCTTATTCATCTAAGTTAAATCCCATGATATGTTGGTTTTATTAAACCCAAACCAAAGAGATATTGTGAGAAAACCTTCCCAAAGGTTCTTACTGGTAGGTTGTATGCCTTCCAGTTGTCTGTGTGGTTTCGACCTAGCACTTCCACTATGTTATGCCTTAGTATCCGAGTGTAGTTTGGGAAATATAAATTAAAATATGATAAAATTATATATGTAATCAAAAATTCCATGTGGTTTGGTCAAGTAACATTCTTCGTAATGATATAAATAGAGATAAAAAAGCTATTCGAGAAACCCACTTTGACTTCTGGGAGTGTTTCAAGTGGATGAAAACCTTATTCCTACACCATCAATTAAAATTACATCATGTCTTGGTATTATTTCCTTAAGGGTTAATGGAGAATTATTGGAACCAACTATATTCTTCCTATGGAGTATAATTAATAGAAAAGTATCCATGTGAAGTCATAGAACTGATTGAGACAACCTATAAAAATTCCCAACAATTTAGTACAATGAAATCCATAAGAGGAGTGTATGTGGTAAAAAGATCTAACGTAGCTTTACTTGAAATTAATAACAAAGAAATAACCTCCATTTTTAGATAATTAGCAATGAATATTATATAGGAAATAAAAACTTCTACACCCCCTTAGGTATGCTAACTTCATCACTTATTGGAGCACTGCACTGATGGCTACACACAAATGCAACAGAGTTATTATTCCATGTAACAAAGACCATACCAGAAGCAACTAAAAATCAATATAGGATTCATAGAATAGTATAATACTAAATTTAGGGTTGGGAAACATCAATAGTAATTATCACCCTTCCAATATAACTTTCAATCATATTTCCAACCACCACCCTTCCAAAGAGGAAATCTCAAGCTTCTACAAGTTACCAACAAGGAAAGAATCAAGAAATTTACATTAAGTACTTTCTAAAACCCCTTATAGAGTTACACACCACTTAATAAACTACTCTTAGAACTCATGGATCAGCACTGATAGAGTTTCATGGATTGTACAGCCAGATCATAACGGTCAACAATGACTTGAAAATTTAATGTTTAGGTCAACTTTCTACTCATTCAATTCACATACCCAATGAAAATGTTAGTTCAATTTCATTAATAAGTGGAAAATATTTAAATAATCGTGAATAATCACTTCTACCCCCTAATATGAATCTAGAAGTGAATAGCCCAGTGAACCCAAATAATATTTCCTAAAGAAGGAACCAGTATAAGAAGCAAAGGTGGAAATACCCCCAATAAATCAATACAAGGGAAAGGCCAAGATGTAAGACTTAAATTTATCCCAAACTCCATTACCGATAATAATTAAACCATACAAGATAAATAGTAAAGAGAAATATAATAATAAATCCAAGAAATGTTAAAGAGTATAGAGAAACATTCCATTGCTCAAAGACATATGAAAAACCCATGGTATATAAAATTTATCAAAGACATGTCCATTAGGAAGAGAATATTTAAAGGGAATTAAATGGTAAATATAAGAAGAAATGTGTATTCATTTCTTACCCCACAAATTTGTAGGAAATTTTAAGATCAAGGTGTATTTATTATCCTATGAAACATAAGAGAAATCACCTTTTGAAATGCACTTTGTGATTTGTGATAATCAATTAATGTAATTAATTATTCAATTTATTCTTCATTATAGATAGGTGATCTCAAACCCACCCAAGTGGTTATATGAATTAATAACCAAACAACTACTAATATTTTTAGAGTTTTAAAAGATGATATGTTAATCATATGAGGACATTTATTCCCTATTGACTTATACATTCCAAATATAGAGGAAGAGAGATGTAATTTTCATTCCCCTATCGTTATAGTTAGTGGATTATTTAAGACTATGAAAAAAAATAATTAATATTAATATAACAACCCAAAATTCTATAAATAAAAATTTTCTTGTTCTAATTATGTCATATAATATAAACCACATAAAATCACTTTGATAACACAATAAAAACTTTATAAATGAAGAATTAATGAAATGAGTGGTATTTTTAAAAGTAAATAAGACTTTATCAAATGGAATAGTAACTTGAACTTTGGAATAGTAATGCATCCATTGGGGATAGTAAATTGTCGAATAGAATAGTAACCTCATCTGTAAAATTATAAATAAAATTTAGACATCTTAAAAATGATAATATTATATAATTATATCATATTATAAGTAATTAATTTTTTTAATATTATTAATTAGGTGTTGGTATTTTTATAAAACATAAATTTGTGTTTATAATTTTATAATTAATATAAATATTTGAAATAAAATTTATTTTTCTGAAATAAATTCATAAATTAACATTTTTTTTATGATTGTATGATAATTTTATGAGACATTAATTAATTTTTCGAAGTGTTATATAATTAGTTATAATTTTAAAATTAGTATTTTAAAAGTTAATGATGATTTTAATTAAAAATTAAATTTATCATATTTAGAAAGTAATATTCACTAAAATGGAGTTCATTTTCAAATTATACATGTTGAAAAAAAATTAGGATTATTTTTTGGAATTTTTCTCAAATACATGAATTTTGTGAATAGTGAAATATGATAATTTGTGTTATATATACATTATAAGTTAAATACACTATTAATTGAGTCATAAATGATGTAGGAACCATAATATTAGACTCTCATTAATTATTTTAAAATATTTAGTTATAATTCTCAAACTATTCATAGTCATCACCCAAAATAATTTACTAATGATTAAAATAATGAGAAAACACCCCTCTCCTTCCATATAAATACCACCCCTCACCACCTCTTCTCCTCACACTTTACATGCTTTGATACTTGTCAAAATTATGTCCAATCCTCTTCATAATCCCCTCTACCACATCCAGGAGCCTTTTTTATCATTAAAAGACCAAACCCTTTTCCCTAAGGAGGTTCTCTAGGAGGATAAATGTAAGAGTTAAAACCCTCTTTATTTTTATTTTGTTTTCTTTTCAATTTGTTTTCTTTTCTTATCCTCTCCTCACCTCCACCTATCCAGGAGAAATAATGACTCTATTATCTTTTATATAATGGAATTTTATTTATGTTAATGTAATAATTTATCTTCTAATATCTTCCCTTTTCATATTATTCGAAAAATGAAAATATCACCACTGGTGTTTCGATTAACCGCCACCATGGACGATGCATCTTCATTTATCACTACCACATTCAATCCTAGTAATAAAACCATAAATATTGTTAAATTATATTTTATTATACATATTATAATTTATATAATATTATATAAGAAATATATAAACATTATATTAAATGAAATTAAATGAGTTCATGATGGTCGTAAAATCTCCCAAATAAATTAAATCAATTTTATTAACATGTTATCTAATGAATTATCCTCATATATGGAAAAAATATATAATAAAAATTAAACATAAAAACTTTCACTAAGAATATATAATTTCAATTCTATAAAATTATCCTCATTTTACACAATCTTCCATGCATATATACAAATGACCTAATCATGAAAACCAAGAAAAAAAAACTCTCGCACGATGAAATTAAACTCTAAAACTCATTGAAAATACCATAAATGAACTTAATAAAACTAAAATGAATCAAATTAATGTATATAAGTTTCTTAATTTTTTAATTATTTAATTTAATTTTGTTATCTTGGATATTTAAGTGGAGAAAACATTCATACATAAGGTAAGGGGATTCTCAAACCCTACTCTCTTTATTTGGGTTTCCCTAATTTCACTCCATCTAAAGTATGGATGTCCCTTTAATTTACATTAAATATCATTTATTTTTTCATCCATTTTATTTTATCGGATATATATTCTTCCAATTAGGTTTTATGATAAATACAATGATATTTTGAAAAGAAATATTATTTCCAGAAATACATCTTCTACTTCTCATGAGATTTTTTATTCATCACACAAGATTGATAATTATTATAACAATTATGTTATGAACTATTTATTTTGTGAACCCCAAAGTTTATTCATGAATTTATTCCTTGTTAAATGAACCCCATTCCTTTCCAAGGGTTATTTTATATCAAATAATGATATATGTTCTATGTGAAATGCATGATAATGTAAATGTTATGATGTGATGGGTGCACACAAAATTATATAGTGCATAAAAATGTTATGATGTGATGGGTGTGCCAAAAATTATACATCATTCCAATCCATTTGGTAATGTGATGTATCTCATGATACAATTTTAAATATGTGTGAACATGATGTTATATTTGTTTGAAACTATGTGTGATATTTTCCCACTAAGACATGATGTATTATTTTTATGCATTACCAGATTCCATGATTTTATCTAATGTTTCCTATCATGATTATGATGATTATATCATTCTTATGTTATGATGATGATGATTATGCTCACCCATGATTTATTGATTCATGTTCTTATCTATCCTCTTATTGGGATTTTAGATAACCCCATTCTTTGATGTATATCCTCAGGTAATTACTTGTAATAAAGAGAACACAAAGGCCACTAGAAGGAATTAAATATTTTTTATGTTTTATTATATAAATGTTTTGTTTAGTCCTAATTTTTCCAAGACGTTAAACCTTTGGATCCTAGTTTTATAAAACTATTATAGTGATTATCATTAAAATTATGTAATAGTCATGTAAGAAATAGTTGGGTCGATATATTTAGTATCAAAGAATGGTTTAGTTAATTTGGTAATTAAGATTACATAACCGTATTAAAACCCTTATTATGAGTCTAAGTATAAATAAGTGCCCAAGAATGTTTATTTTATAAAAATTCTAAACATAGGGATCCCACAAGATATGGATTTATAGATGATTTCACAAAGGAATAAATTTCTTCTTTATAAAATGTTGAATTATGTTTTTTAATAAAATTTTTTATTATATAAAATAGTGGGAACCAGGAGAAATCTGGATAACAATCCATTTGAGGGACAATGTAGTGATTGCTCGAATGACATCCCCAATGCTTTGTGTCACGAACCAAATCTGGTCGCCATCAAAACATGCACCCAAAATGGTATATGACAAGGCCCAAAGGGTGTTTCGGATCCCCATGGGTAGGAATACGTTCCTAGGTATCATAAAATGAAATTTGGGAATTATTTACTTGATATTATAAACAATAAAAAAACAAACAACTCCTATATAACAAATCTAGATTTTTCAAAACACATCATCTTTTACAAAAAATAAAAATTGAATTACATAATTTAAAAAGAAATTCTCAAAGACCATAACAAATGAATAAACCCAAAAATGGATATCCCAAGAACCTCCTAATGTTAAGAGGCAACACCCTCAATCTATCTCCACAACACTGTATCAAAAATGACCGCTAAAAACTTGAACCATCGGAACAAAAAATTTGTACCAAAACCTGCGAGAAAAATAACCAAGTATACTTACACCAAAAGGTTAAAGTAGGGTTTGAGACAAAGCCTAATAGGATTCCACCACTAAAGGATAACATGTGATGAAAATTCAAAGATGAAAATCTTTCATGTTTTTATAAACATGAGATGCTAATAATAATTTTAAAGAGATGCAACTTTAAATAAAAACCATTTTCAAGTTGGCTAATTTAAAGAATAAACACTTCTAAAAAGAGTGAAAAAAATTACTGAATTTTCCATCCAAACATACCATATATTGATGGTAAGCATAAATTATCTAATGATCATAAGAAACTGGAAATAACCCCTAGGCACTAGCTCACTGTGGGTCCCAAGTACCTCATATCTTGGTGAAAGTAATCATACAAATATCCATTCTCATGTACACGATCCACTAGTAGAGATCATACCCATAACCTAGTGGTCCCCTAACATCATCATAATAATCATAATCATCATAATTATAGTTTATTTAGTGTTTTCATTATCAAACATACTATTTAAAACTGAGGCCAAACCCCACAGGATCACTAGCATACTAGTACGCGTCCACCCACCTAGATACCTGGGTGTTCCCAATTGTGCTAAAAAAATTTCCCAAAGCCATGAAATATAATTTTTACATTAGAATACCACTTCAGAGTCACACACACAGCAAACATCTGACATTTATATCACAAAAGTCACAAAATCCCCTTTTTCAATCAAATTCATTTTGAAACCATACACACACCAAAATAGCCCACAACACTTTTTGATTATCTTTCACACTTGAAAAAATCCTTTAAAAATTTTATAAAACCTTTATAATATATTTAAAATCACATAACATCCCACACACTTGTCACATAATACTCCTTTCACAAAAAAATCATTTTTCACATCATAATCACACAAAACATCCCACAAACGTGTTGCGCACCTTTATTGTAATTTAATGAAACCCTTCAGAAATTTATAAAACAATCTAAAATTTTTGATGACTTAAATCATATATTTACCTTTAAAAATCTCATATTAGGTGAACACACTCACCAAAACAGTACATATACATCCTTTACCCACTTTTCTAAACTTAATAAATTATTTAAAATTTTCATTAATGAATCTCAAGGGGAATAACCATGTTTTTCGCATAAAACATATTTCAAAACCCTCTTTTAAGGCCAAAATCACACCCAAGAATTACCAAACCAGAATTGGAATCCCCTTTAAACAACTAACAAATTACTTTCATATTTTATAAAAATACCACAAAATATATCGCAAGAGTTACATTTGAAAAATACACAACTTCAAGAAAAAAAATATAACTTTAATAATACACGCTTAACTAATGCTACCAAAAATGGTTTTCAAACCACACAAAACATATTAGGAACATGATAACTTAGTAAATAAAGAAATATAACTCATCAATAATTTCTTACACATAGAATCACCAAACTTTTATGTCAAAACCCCCCCAATATGTTGTGAGAAAGGTCAACCGCACCACTGCCGCACCATAAGGGGGTGAAAATCCACCTAAAACCTCAATATTAGACTGATAATCTAAAAGGAAAACCCTAGGTATAAACCCTAACTTTTGGAAATTTTATAATCTCAAGAAAAGTGGAATAAACCCAAAGAAAATGGGTGGAACATGAGAGAAAAAACACTTATTTGAGAGATCTTGAATCAAATGCCCCAAATACACTAGTAGATGAATTTAAAAACAACCAAAAATGAATGTGAGGTTATAATAAGTCTTATTAGGTCATGTGAGAACTAAAATAGAGGGAAGAGTGTAAAAATTAAAGGAGTTATGAAAGAAACAATTTACCTCTTCAAATATAAACAATTCGAGACATCCAGAAATGTTTTTCCCTAATTCCCAATGAATATGAGCTCCAAAGAGTGGTAAGAGAGAATGGGGAGTTCCTTGGGTAAGTAGGCTCGGGAGAGAGTTGGAATCACCAAAAAACATAAAAATAGAATGATATATTAAAGAACTAAAAAACAATTAAAGGAGGAAATGGGATTTTAGGCTAGCCCAACACCTTAATAAGAAACCCAAATCCATCATTATTATGGATTCCTATGGGGTCCAAATTGATATGGTGGGTTTAAGATACCAATATATGCCAATTGGGAAGTGTAATGGGTGTAAAATGTTCAAAAATGAAAGAGTTATAAAAGAACCAAAATTTATTTTTAAATCTGGAAATGGGATCACGGTTTGGCCCAAATTTTGAAAACCCACCTTTTCCACCAAAATGTGTAGGAAACCCCCAAAATAAAGAAATAATGGAAATTAAATGAAAAATAAATTTAAAAGAAGTCATGGATGTGATACTTTGGGAGGTCGATTTCAACTATCCCCGGTAGAGAAAATAAAGGATTCTCGATGAAATGATGTGGAAATTTAGAAGAGAGTAAAAGCTTTCAAAAAATAGAAGTCCATAGAGTTTAAAAAGTATGAGGAAGGAATTATAAGAGTTGGTTCATGACTATGTGTACTATTTAATCAATATATAAAGAAGTATCTTCTAAATGATTCACGTAGCTCAACCTTCTTTATTCTCCTAGGGAGAACAAAGATGTATTGAGATCTCAAGATAACTATTTTTTGGACAATATGAAGAAGTAGATTACTGAATATACCTCAAAGTGCATGGTATGTCAACAGGAAAAGGCTTAAAGAAAAAAAATAAGGGGATGATGTAACAATTACCCATATCAACATGGAAATGGGAAAACATCATGATGGACATTATCATTGGACTTCCAAAGACATCCAGAGAAAACAATGTTATATGATTTGTTATGGATAAGATTAAAAAGATATCTAACTTTATTATAATTTGAGAGGAATTATCATTAGATCTAATTGAACTAATATACATCATATAGGTTGTAAGGTTGCATGGAGTAACATTATTGATTTTATCTGTCCGAGGTCTGAGATTCACTTCCATGTTTTGGAAAAGTCTCCAACATGCTCTAAGCACTGATCTAAACCTCAGTACAACTTTCCATCCTCAAAAAGCTGGCCAATCATAGTGGACTATTTGACCACTGGAAGATATGTTGAGATCATGTTCTATATACTTCTAAGGAATATGGTGAAAAACAACTTTCTATGGTTGAGTTATCTTAACAGTTTCCACTCGAGAATCCAAATAGATCCATAGGATTCCCTTTTGGGAAAAATATGTAAAACACTGTATGTTAGGATAAATTCGGTCAACATAAGATGGTAGGTCTTTAAATGGTTGAATAAATGGTGAAAAATTTAAAAACCATTCAATATCGCATAAAGACATCCCAAATTCGATAGAAGATCTATGAATACAATCATAAATGGGACATACATTTTAAGGATGGAAACATAGTATTCCCCCTCATATCCTCATAGAAGAGGAACATGATATTTGGGAAGAAAGGAAAGCTTAGACTTAGGTACATCGACCCCTTCAAGATCCTTAATCATGTTAGAGCTCCGTCCTATTGACTAGCACCTTCACTTACCATGTTTCATGTACATGATGTATTCCATGTATCCCTCTTAAAGAATTACATACCATATCCCTCACATGTACATAATCAAGAGGTGGTACAGTTGGAAAATGATCTCTCTTATGAGGAGCAGCAAGTTAAGATCTTGGACTATATAGAAAAAGTTGTACACAACATGACTACTCACCTGGTCAAATTACTCTGGTGGAACCATAATTACAAAGAGGCAGCATGGGAACTAGACCAAGCGATGAATGATAAGTACCCTTAATTGTTTTCAATATAGAATGTAAAATGAAATTTTGGGGGTGAAATTTCATAATGGAGGAAGAATGTAATGAACCAAAATTTTATCAATAGAAATTCCATTCTTATAATTATTTCATATAGTATAAACCACATAATCCAACTTTGAGAACACAATTAAAATTTTATAAATGGAGAATGAATAAAAGAAGATATATTTCTCGAAGTTAAGGAACCTTTACCAATGGAATAGTAAGTTTTCCTTGGTAAAAATAATGTGACTCTTAGGAATAGTAAATAAACTAATAGAATTTAATCTCACCTATGAAACTATAAATAAAATTAATGCATCTTATAAATTATAATATTCTATAATTATATCATAGTATAAGTAATTAAATGTTTTAAACTTATTAATTAAGTGTTGGTATTATTATAAAACATAGATGATTATTTATAATTTTTATATTAATAAAATTATTTAAAGAAAAAAAAAATTAGTAAAATATATTTTTAAATTTAATTTTTTTTCTTATTATTATAAAATAATTTTATGAGACATTGATTAATTTTTAAAAGTGTTATAAAATTAGCTATAATTTTAAAAAATTTATTTTCCAAGTAAATGATAATTTTAATTAAAAATTAAATTTATCATATTTAGAAAATTATTTCCATAAAATGGAGTTTATTTTTTAATTATACATATTAAAAAATGGTTATTGTGAATTTTTTTATTTTTTCTAAAATACTTAAATTTTTGGTGAATAGTAAAATACTGTAATTTACAGTATATATACATTATAATGTAAATACACTATTACTTGATTAATTTCAAATTTAAAAACCATAATCTAGAACTATCCTTTAATATTTTAATATATTCAGTGATAATCCTCATACTATTCATAGTCTTGAGACAATGTAATAAACTAATGAATAAAATAATCAGAAAACACCCCTCTCCTCCCCCTATAAATACCACCCCTCACCACCTCTTCTCCTCACACCTAAAAATATTTGAGACTTGTAAAAATTATACCCAATAATATTCATAAGAAACTCCCCCATGTCTATAAGCCCTTTTTGTCATCAAAAGGACAACCCCTTTTCCCTTAAGGAGGTTCTCAAGGAGGATAAATTCAAGAGGTGAACCCCTCTTTCATTTTTTTTTATTTTCTTTTCAATTTATTTTATTTTCTTATCCTCTATTAACCTCCACCTATACCAGAGGCATGATATCTACATTATATTTTATATAATATAAATTTTTTATGTTAATGGAATAATTTATCTTTTAATCTCTTTAATTTCCCTTTTATTCTAAAAATGAAAATATCAATTGTGGTATGTTTATTTATGGCCACCATGGACGATGCATTTTCATTTTTCATTTCCACCATGATGGTCAGTAATAAAACCACAAATATGGTTAAATAAGATTTTATTTTACATATTATAATTATATAATGTTCATTAATTGGTATATAAACATGATATTAAAAAAAATGGTATGATTTCATGATGGTCGTAAAATCCTCCAAATAAATTAAATCATTTTAATTAATTAGTTTTATATTGATTCATCTTTATATATAGAATAAAAATAATATATAATACTAATTAAACTTATTAATTTAACTAATAATATATATTTTCAATTTTGGATAATTATCCCCATTTTACAGGACCTTCCATGCATGTATACAAGTGAACTAATCATGAAAAAAAGGAAAACAAACACTCCTGAACAATGAAATTAAACTCTATAACTCCTAAAAAATCTGATAAATAAACATAATAAAACTATAATAAATAAAAAACCAGAAGAAAATTTTCTATAATTATTAATTAATGAATTTAATTTGATTATTTGGGATATTAAATTGAATAAATAATTCATACATAAGGTAAAGGGATTCTCAAACCCAACACTCTTTATTTGGGTTTTTTCTCTCTCACACCATTTTCAGTATGGATGAACCATTAATGTTACTTAAAATATCATTTATTTTCCTTCCCTTATATTTTCTTGGATATACATGTTTCTAATCTGGTTTTGTGACAAATGTAAAGATTTTTCCAAAAGAACTCTTCTTTCTAAAAATATAACTTTTACTTCTCATGAGATTTTCTCTTCCTCACTCAAGATTGATGTTTCTTTACAATGTATTTTACTTCCTCATTCATTTGGGAACACAAATTATTATTAATGAATGTATTATTTTTAAATTTAAACTCATTACTTTCCATATGTTATTTTATGTCAAAGATTGATATGTGTTCTATGTGGAATGCATGATAATGTAAATGTTATAATGTGACAGGTGCTCCTATAATTATATAGAACATAACAATGTTATGATGTGATGGGTGCACCTAGAATTATATATCACTCTATTTTATTTTGTAATGTGATTTATCTCATGATATAATGTGAAATATGTGTTAACATGATGCTATATTTTTTCACAACTATGTGTGTTATTTGGCCACTAAGACATGATGTTTCATTTTTATGCATTATTAGATTCCATGATTTTATCTAATTCTTCTTCACATGATTATGATGATGATATGATTCTTATTATATGATTATTATTATTCTTATTATCACCCATTTTATATTTATTCATGTTCTTATCTGACCTCATACAGGGATTTTATCTCACCACTTTCATTGATGTATATCCTCAGGTGATTACTTATACTATGGATAAAATAAGGCCACTAATAATCAAGAGAATAAGGAATTAAATAATTTTTATGTTTTATTATATAACTATTATTTTTTGTCTTAATTTTCTCAATACACTAACCCATTAGATCTAGTTTTTGTAACACTATTATATTTTTTATCTTTAAATATATGTAATAGTCTTATAAGAAAAATTCAGGTCACTAAAATTAATAAACTCTTTCAATGAATTTTTTAGAGAATATAGTGAATTTTAATAATATTTATTTAATTAAATACCCCCATATTGAGAAAAATATTTTTACATTGAACTATTTTGAGTTTCCGTGTTGTTCTAAAGAATGAATTGAAATGTTTGATGACCTAATTTGATTAGGAGAAACTCTAGAAACACCTTTTTTCTATTGATTTATTTTAAAATAAACTCAATATATAATCTTTTTTATATATTTAATAGTTTTGATAAGTTTCTGAGATATATTTTGATAATTTATACAAAAAATCCACTAAAAATAATAATTTATTAGTTTTAGCATGGATAGCACTAATATTGAAATATCATTAGAAAACCCCTATGAACAAGAATTGAAATTACTTTCATAAAAATTAAAATATTCATATTTAAACAAAACTAAGAAACTAAAACTAACAAATTCAAATAATCTATATAACAATAAATAAAACCAATATAAAAATTAAAAAAAATAGGTAAATATGCTTGATACTATTATACCTTCCAAGGATTATTCATGACACCTATATGCATAGTATTTTTCTAGAATGTGAGTCTAAACCTTTGATATGGAACCAAAGTAGGCTCAACCCAACCTTATTATAAGTTTTAAAAAAGAAGTAGAAATAATTTTAGGATCCAAAATCCTATACCCTATCTCGTACTCCTAATTTGTGAGTCCCATTAAAATTTTCCCAAAGAAAATTGGATACACGATTGTAAAAAATTATAACAATGAGTTATTACCATTAATAATTAATAATAACTAGAGGGTGTTAATTTATTAAGAAAAACTTAACCATGTGATAAGAAAATATCACTTCCCCCAATCCCTTTTATACCAAAAGTTATGGAATCTATCTGGGATGAGTCACTACTATTTCCTTGATGGTTTCTCTATGTATTTTTAGGTTTCAATAGCTCTGTAAGACTCAAAAAACCCACACTCACATGATCATTCAATGTGTTTTCTTACAAAATGATCCCATTTGGTCTTTTAAAAAACTCATTTACCTTTCAACATTACACGGTAATAATTTTTTCATAGTTTATTGAGAAAAGTTTGGAGTTATTCATGGATGATTTTACGATTTATGAATTATGTTTTGAAAATTATCCTAAAAGTATTGAAAAAAATTAAAGAAAATTCATTGAGAAAAAAACTAGTTTTTAAATTTGAAAAAAAAAACCATTCTATGATAGAAAATGGAAATGTGTTAGGTCACATAATTTCTAAATATGGGATTCAAATATACAAGATTGTAAATGATTTGATATCTACCATGGCTTACCCCACCACTATGAAACAAATCTAGACATTTTTAGTTCATAATGGACACTATAAAAGATTTATTATAGACTTTATCATTATTAATTTGACCCTAAATACCTTATTAAGAAGGAAATTTAATTTTTATTTGATTATTCATGTAAGATATATTCTAAAAAGGTATAATATTTCTCGATCAAATCCTCCATAATCTTACCACCTAATTGGAATGAAACCTTTGAGATATTTCGTGATGCCTTCAACAAAGTTGTAAGAGTGATGTTGTCCTAGAATGTTTGTGGGACTCCAAAAGTGATAGATAGAACTTTATAGATCCTTTATACATCTAAAATAAATTACAAATCAATAGATAAATATTTTTTTCAGTTATTTTTTCTTGGGAAAAAACTTTTATTTATTTTTAGTAAGTGAAATAAATTTCTATTCTGGTCATGCAACACTTGGGTATTGAAACAAGTATGCTAAAGTAAATATTAATATAGTGAGGTGGATGTTTCAGTAATAAGTGTTTGACATGGAAATAAATAATAAAAAAGACTATGAAAATATGATTATAGACCACATGACTATATTAACCCACACTATCGAGGTAGAATAACCTATTGAAACAACCCTAGATGACCCTTACCTAGTAAACAATTATACAATTTCCCCCAAGTGTCATATTATGGTATTCTAATGAATTATCTAATCACATAAAAGGTTTACTTTATTTAATAAGAATCAAAATCATAAATCAAAATCTAAGTCAAAATATTTTTTGTGGAGGGATCCTTACTTATAGAATATTTTTAATGACCATGTATTTGGGAGATTCATCCCTTAGGAAAAGGTTATGTATTTTATTACATATTGTCATATAATTTTAGGTGTAGGCCATTTTGGAACATAAAAAAAAGAACGAGAGGTTTTAGAAGCTATTTTTTCTAACCTTAAATTGATAATGACTTGCATAAATATTGTAAAGCATGCCCAAACATTCACCTTATTGTTCAGGTTTCCAAATAACATGTAATGACTTAATGGACTTTAATTTTTTGTAATGTATTTAATGTATGTATATTAGATTTCATGGTTCTATTTACTACCTCATTTTTTTAATCTTATATCTTATTAGTAGTAAATTGTGTTTCTAAATAGATTTATGTAAAATCAATAATAACTTTTGATTATAAGGTTTTCATTCAATTTATTAAATTAAAAAAATCATGGATTTTGATTACCTCTAAAAAAATAATGAAAAAGGAACACACCTCTAAAATAAGAGCATTTAATCCAAGATCAATAAAGATATAGTTCATCAAAAATATAAAATATATACTAACCAAAAATAAATATTAAATTAGAGGTTTCTAAAATAGATAAATTAGATTATGGACAAGACATTATAACCCACTAAAAAATACTAGAGTAACAAGCTAGATAATGCAATATAAGCATATAGAACTGCTTAAAAACCCCTTTAGGAGTGTTTCTTTATATAATTGCCTCTGGAAAATGCTATCACATTCATGTTGAGCAAAAAAATAAGTCTTAATAGGTCATGAAGAAGGTAAACCTTGAATTTTTAATGGTTCGTTGGAAGATTAAGATTCAAATGATAGAGCTAGGAGAACTACAAATGGAATATTATGATAATTCACACTATATAAGGATAAGAAAAAATGTTTCCCTAAAAATATTATTTAGAAAATAATCATAGAAGTGAGAGAAAAAGTGTCATTGTATTCATAAAAAATTGATCTCATACCTAGTAAAAATCGTTCTAAGGGGATTAGGCCATACATAGTGACTAAAACGTTCATATTTGGTGAATTTGAGATAAAAGGATATGTTTCAAAGAACACCCTTAAAGGTAAATGTTCAAAAGGTGAAGAATTACTGTAAAGATATTCGGAAATATATAATATAGTATTCAAAACTCCTCCCTACTACCATTTAAAAATGGACTACAATGTTCTTTATTTCCTTCATATTGATATAGATACTCACATTTACTCTTTAGAACTAAATTTACTTTTTGAATGCATTTTTACATTAACAATAATTTTTTCTTATGATAAGTTCAGGGAAGTGGTAGAAGTATATTAGAATGAAAACAATTTTTACACTTTTCCTTAATTATTTTTAGGGATATTTGATATTAAGTAAAATAAATCAAAGAGATTCATAATCTATTTTTAGGGATTTTTATATAGCTTATACTTGTTTTTGTAACTAAATTTTTGTTGTGTCTCTATATAAATAAACTATAGTGGAATGTTATTCCGCCTAAGAAAAATTTCATTCTGGAGTGGATGGAATTAATTTATTCTAAAATTATGAGATTTAAAATATTACTTAGTGAGTATTCCAAATATTATCATGGAAATTTTCTTTATAACTATTTCAATGAGTTTGAGTGAAAATTTATTTGTGGAATTGAAATTATAATATGATGTCATTGAAATTTGGAACTTAATTCAATGTAACTTGGCCATTGGGAAAAAGAAAATCTTAAGGAACCAACTCAAAAAAATTTATATGAGTCCATTTAATCTAAATTAAAATAGGAAAATGGGATCCCATAATGAATATTTGAGACATTAGGTACTGGGTGTGTGATTAAATTCCATTTGAATATATTCAATAAGTTTTGTTCATAGTTCTTTTCATAATGATTTCCACATACATGGTGGTTAAAAAAATAAGTTCCTAATTTTAAAAATTTAATTCAATCATGTGAGAGTAATATTGAACCTATATGAAGAAGGGGGAAATTAAATTAAAAAAAATTTATTTGATTTTTATTAATGAAGTGAAAATTGGAACCCTAGTTTAATGAGAAAATGGGAAAGGGATAAATGGAATTTAGAGTTGGTAAAATTATAATTCTACTTAAATGTATATATTTTATCAGTATAACTAGAATTTGTTATTAAATTTAAGTGATAAAGTGAATTAAATTCAAATAGGAGGTAAGAAATTTAAATGATTGATGAATCATTGATTTTATTCTTCTTTAGAATTTGTACTTATCTGTATATTTAAATATATCTTATAATAAGAATAATTCTTTATATTGATTAATAATGTAACAGTTTGTGTATGGGGGTGTGTTTAGAGCTAATATTTTATAATTTTTTATTACATTTCAATGAAATTAACCCCCTTGTATTGATAAAACCTAGGTAATTTGACCATTTTTTCAGTCTTTGAGAATTTTGAAATACATTGTTAGATGCTTCTAATATGGATTTATAATTATTTTATTTAATTTAAATTAATTGAAATCCATGAATTGATATTTGGAAATATGGAATCTAATTTTTCAAAGACACCTTATTCAAATTTTCATTATTTTATTTATTTTTATTTTTATATCAAATTAAATTTTCAAATGGATTAAAACTTGAATTTAATTTTTTTTCAAATATTTTAAAATTTATTGAAATTATTTTATTGATTATTTTTTTTTGGAATTTCATTTTCAAGCATCTTAATTTTGGTTTTTATTTTTTTAGTTAATTTTAATTTAAATATTCAATAAAATTACACTAAATTCATTTTTCAAATTTATATGTTAAAGATAGAAAAAGAAAAAAAGAAAATCATTATAATAAAATCACAAAATACCATGACCCCATTAATGTGGTTGATCCACTTTTTATTCCTAGAGTGATCATGTGTAAAAAGTTGTAAAATGACCCAGCTTTTACACATTGAAATCCAAGAGACCATGGGAGGAGATTTAGACTAGCCATAAGAAGGGATGTGGACCTACTACAATGACCCCTCTCATAGTCAATCAACTAAATGAACCTCCCTAGTCAACCAAAAAGTTAATATCAATCTATATTGGCTAGGACACTTCTATCATAGTTTAATTTACCTACTTACCATATAGATACCTCTCAATATACCCTTCCTTTATAGGATGACCACACATACTTGACAATCCACCATATTCCCCCAGCAGATTGACCACGTCCTCTCCAAATCAGTGATTGAAAAGGTGATGAACTAATTCATAAAGTCCATTTCAAATGTTTAATAAACCATAGTAATTGGATCAAAAGTATGAGCCAATTTCCATCCAGACATCATCTGGACCACTTGATCCAAGAAAATTCAATTGTATCTATGGAATATCCCATCCGTAGAAATCAACTAGTTCACACAATCATATATCTACTAACCTGATTAAGGTATGAATACATTCAATGATGGATATGATCATATTGATTTATGGATGCTCAGATGAAGTTAACATGAGCCAAGTATAACCTGAGTCGACTCAACACACTAATTTTCTGTCATTAAATCCATACTAAAGATGGATGAGAGTTGTAGAATCATCCATTATTAAATCCTGAATATGAAGAACACATGTTTATTCATTATGAATATTAGTTTGATATTTAAGTCATTTTTTTCTTCTATTTTTTCCATATTAAGGATCAAACCAGTGTTGGGCCTCAATATCTCCCAATTCACCAACTACAAGGTTAAAAAAACACGTACATAAGAAACTCCCTCAAACATACCTAATTTCCACTGGAGCCACAGATAAGAAGAGAATTTCACCTCTAAATATTCTAAAATATTTATATATATTTATTATGGGAAGAAGTTTTTAGTTTTTATCATACAATATAATCCTTCCTAAGAAGATCTATGCCCTCTAGCTTTACATGTGAAGGTAATTAAAGGAGATTAAGTTATGAGGGAAATTAAAAGATTTATTTTGGAAATATTGGAATCATTGTAGATAGAAAGTATAATTGTGATACTCCCATGGATGAAACATTGATGTATATGAAGAACTATTGATAATTCTTCAGTAAATAGGGAACTATTCATTGAGGTGAGGGAGATACTTCTATTATTTCTCAATTGAAGGATGATATACTACTATTTTCTTAATTTCTATCATTTAATTTTACTATAATGAATCATATTATGCCTCACTAAACCCTTTATAGTCAATAATATGAGATTACCCTTCACACCATGTTAATGAATTTGATGATCAATTAATTAATATCTATTTTTCATCTCACATGTAGTATTTTATTATTGTAATTTGTAGGATATTTCCTCTATTTTATCCATTTTTTAGTATTCTTATCTCATTTTTAGTTTACAAACATAGGCTAACTAATGAGTCTTCATTACCTTTGAGGGTGAGTAATGAGATGAACTAGGGGTGATGGGAAAAATATGATAATTGGGCTAGGATATGGAATAGGTTGTAGTGATCATTACATTCCACTTTCAAAACTAGAATCATTGTATATTGGTGATTAAGTGAGGTTTCACTATATTAAAGAGAGAATAGGAGTGTAAAATTGGAATACGATTTAACAAGTAAAGTGAGGGGATGATATGAGTTAGACCACTTGTAACGCCCCGACCCCAGCTACCTAGAGTCGGTGTATTACTTCGTAACATTGGCATGATCACAAAAGATCAAGTCTCGAAAGACTGATTAGTTTAGTAGCCTTGGAAACACTAGATACATTCATAAATGTTACATTACATCACAAAGTGAAAAACTAATAACAAAGTCTTCATAGTCTACACTCATATCCTCTTTTGACTATCCCTGCAGGTCATTCATAAAATACTTCTTCACATCCTGGAAAATATTAAAACATTGAAAGGGGTGAGCTCAGATGCTCAGTAAGGATAACAATATTGCGGAACCTTTCATAAATAAACATAAACATTTAAGGCAATGTATAACTAAAACAAAAGCCTTTTAAACTTGAACATCAACATAATATGGCAAAAGTAAAATGAGATAATGCCATTTACTTCTTCACATTGATATTCTACTGGTCGAATAATCACATCCAATATCAATAACCACTTTCATAATGATGGAATGCATAATGCCAGACATTCTGAAACATTTTTTCAAGGCCTCAACCAAGACGTCTAAAATGATTAAGGCCTTGGCCAAAACCATAAATCAAATTGGGAAAGGGCCTCGGCCAATTCCACTTCTAGTTGTCTCATGAGACCTACCGATGAATCGAGGAGCTATAGCGGGCTCCACCCGTCACTTATTAAGTCCAATGCATTCCTCATATGAATAGGTTTAAACATATCATAAACCATAACATAATCGTATCACATAAAACATGGATAAAGGAAACATAAAATTTCCACATTTCAATCACAAGATATCAATACAACACATTGATATAATAAAAATGCTTTCAAAACCATTTTCAATACCAGAATAAAAGAAAGTTAAAACTTTGTATTTATTTTTCATTAAAAAAACGTGATGGCTTGTAGAGGAAGTCGAAACTCAAATAATGGTCACGGCGGCGGAGAAGTCGTTGTCGCCGCATATTTATGGAAAGAAAAACATTCCCTTTTTGTCATTTAGTAAAACACTTCATTATAAAAAAGATTCCTTTTGAATAATGTAAAAGTCAAAGGGGTTTATACACCGTATAAAAGAAAATTGTGTATAAAACCAAATATGCCTCAATGAAAGGAGATTGAGACGAAGTCCTTAAAAAGATCATTTTTCAAATAAAATAGATCTATTATTTTTATTCACTATAGGTACACATAAAGAACGTAAAAATACAAAATAGGACATAATAATATCATGACATAATTTTAAAGTAGGAGATTAACCCAAAGAATGGAAGTTGGGTTAAGAAGTTCCCTTACCTTGCATCTTGTCCTGACTCGACCGTTCTTTAACCTCCTGAATAATAAACTAGAGTTAATTTCTATTTACTTAAGAACATTTTTCATGTTCATTATTATTTTTATATCACTTATTACCATGTTATGAACATTATGTAATTATTTAAGTTAATAACGGTCGTTTTGTCGATCTTTGGTACTTGAGTCAAAAATAAACTTCTTATAATTACAAGTTGTTCATGTGGTGAAATATCCATTATATCCAGAATTATATTCATGATGTACATATCATATATATCATATATATACATTATATACATTCATTTATAATATTACGTAACATTTAGAGGTAAGAAATGAAATGCACCGTTCATGGAGACGGTAAGTCGTACGTACGCATGAACGCTACTTTCATTTCTATTTCGTATTTAATGGAATGAAATAATAATGATATAAATGTATAATATAATTCCAGTATAATATAGTGTATAATACCATTTACTCCATCCTTTATATATCCCACATATGGCATTAACGATTCAAATCACTTTGAGGGGGCGGTAGTCCGCACTTCCTAAAATGAAATTATCGCGTTTACCCATAATGGAAATCATAAAGTATGTCATAAATGAGAAATACAGAAGCATAAGTAAAACATAAACATATTATAAATCATATATAAATATAGTGACATCTTAATGGCCACCTTTAAAGGTGTTATATGAGTGTTGAACAATCATCGTTTCGTGAGGCAGAAATTCACCATCCACAGAAACAGTATGTTCTTTAACCATTAGATGTAGGTGTGTGTAAGTGTAGCTCGAATAATTCTTATAAGAAAATCCTAGTATATTGAGGATACTGGTGTGGTTACAAAAGAAATTAATAAAAAGAGTTTAAGGGGTTGGAGAAGCTAAATAAAACAAAACAACATTAGAGAAGACATTACCTAAAAATCGGGTAACTCTTTTTGATTTGAGCCAAAGGCTTCCTTGGGAAGAATTCTGCCCAAAGTGAGGCTTCTAGGAGTAAGGTAGGGAAGTTGGGAGGGTATTTGGGTAGAGGTTGGCCGAGCCAAATGGCTTGAAAGTGTGAATGAGGTGGTAGAGTTGGGGGCCTTTTATAAGAGGAGAGGAGGGGCACTCTTGGAAAGTAAGGGAATTTTACATTATTATACAATTATTTTCGGATTCTAAAGGTCCCACACTTATATAATTAGTGGATACGGTGATAAGAGTTCGAAATATACCCATCCAATAGTCTTTGGACAAGTGTAAGCATTGGATTGTACATTATCTTTTCATTTTATTAAAATCTTTAAATAATGAGGTCATCGCTGCATCATAATGATTTCATAAATAATTTAATTTATTTAATGTCTAAAAATTATAAAAAAATACTATGATGTAGTAAATCCTTTTAGCTTTCAAATTACTATTTATAGTCAAAAATATGACTTGTATAACCCCATGTAAAAATTGTTTTAGTAAAACATTTCATGTTTGTGTCATTTTTTACTTTAACATTAAATAAAAGGTATTTATGTCATTTTCCAACTAAAGTGGCTCCATGGGGTCCCCAAGTTGACCCATGGATTGTATTGTTCAGCCATAGAACATCCAATGAGGGTAGGACATGTGTCAAGCTAATCTCATATTATTAAAACATTATTTTTACCTTAAACTACACTAATTACCTCTAATCGCGATTAAGAACTTAAAAGTTACTATTCACCAAAAAATTATTTTAATCTCATTGAACCACATTTTACTTCTTAATGACAACCATGTATGTCGGATTTTTGAAAATCAAATCACAGAAGTGGTAATATTTCATTTAAATGAAAAATCAGTTTTTTAACTACCACTTAGTGGTTTCACTATTCATCAAAAATTGAAGTTTTTCAGAACAATGCCAAAATTTCACCCTATGCTATAATTGATATTCCGAATTAAAAAATGATGTCTATTTTACAAAATTCCAAAAATATAAGTTTCATTAATTAATTTTATAATTAACTCCCGCTGTCACAACAAATAGCGTGTTTTTAAGAAACAATTTATATCAAAAGATTGGCAATTGTTTATGTCCAATTTCAATGTTAAATTAATTCTAATGACCACCATTGGATAAAATGGTAAAAATATATTCTAATTATACTTTAAAACCACTAAATAGTATAATTTATCACTATAAATTATTTTGATTAAAAAAGTTGTTTTTAAGTATTTTTCACTATTCATAAAAAATTAGAAGTTCTCAGAAAAATACCAAAAATTCAACATAGGCTAATTTTGATATTCCGAATACAAAAATGAATTCCATTTTGAAATATAAATTTTCTATAATTTCAAAAAGTGGTTATTACTATTCATAACAGCTACTTTGATTAGTCGCGGTGTTTTAGAACTCGAACTTGTGTACAATGCAAGCCATTGCATTATTGAAAGAGAGGCGTATCATGGAAGCTCGGGGTGTTACATTCTCCCCTCCTTCAATAAATTGCGTCCTCGCAATTTGATATTTTTCTTTGAAAATAAAAGGTTGAAAATATAAAATACCTTTGTGGAAAACCCACATCGGAAATAAGGTTAATAAAATTTAGCCTTAATAAGAGGGAAATGGAAATAAGAAAGTCACCACCAAATTATGATCTCGATAAGGAGAACATTGGTGGCAATTAGAGACATATAATTGGAGGAAAAACGTAAATATTTGTAGGGAGTGATTGAGGTCATCAATCACAATCAACTGTCAAATTGAGGGCCTCAAATCCTTCAATCTATGTTGATTTAAAATATCATCAGTTCAACAAGACATAAGGTATTAGGATAACACATTTTTTTTTGTTTTAATATCCCTTTACTAAAGTTTAAGAATTAATTTATTCATTGAATAAGAGATAGGTATATATATATATTTATGCTTGACAATTAGAGTTTCAACCTTCAACTCATCTTTCACTCAAAAAGATATAGAACTCAAAAATATTATACTTATCCTAATTGTATAAGGTTCCAAATATTAACACATACCATTTAGATTAGTAAAATTATTTTGTAATAACCAGGGACTTCCTGTAGGCTAGTGGTAGGAAATAAAGGCCTGTCGCACTATGGTTGTGGGTTCGATTCCTACAGCTTTGTCCGACGCGACGGGTTATGCCCCACCCTGCAGGTTGTCCTTTTCCTAAAACTATAGTATTATAATATTCCAAAATTAATCTTCAGAAATTATTTAACCTTAAAAAATACTATCCATGGTTCAACTTAATCCATTCCAACCTTAATAGTTATCCAAAATACCTCCGTCCAGACTTTCCCTAAAAGGTCTCTAAATTCCAAAATCAATCGTAACATCAGATTCCCCAAACAAAGAAAATTTTCTCTTATTGTCACACGCTAAAAATATGATTACCTTAATCATATTAAAACCTTAATGAAAACAACATGTACTGCAGTACAATCCTTATATATATCACATTATTCTTATAACCATAATCTAGTTCTTGAGTCCAAAAACAAAAATACAATAATTATTCAACTTCAACTGTAGTAACAACATAAGCTTGGCCTTGATCCCTTGGCCTTTTCTGAGGTAAGTTTCCCTGACGCTTAGGATATTCATTTGCATAATGACCCATTTCTCTACAATTGTAGCATTCAACTTTGATAGCCTCTTTCTTTCTCTTGCAATCACGAGCCTGGTGACCTTTTTCTCCACATTTATAACAAACCCACATTCCTTTTAGGCAAGTACCAGGGTGATTCTTCCCACAATTATCACATAATGGAAAATCCTTCTTTCCCTTTTTCCCTTTATCTGTCTCTTGTTCCACAGTTCTCTTCTTCTCTTGCTTTACTTTGTTGTTATAAGACTTAGAGAATTCCTTTTCTGTCTTGATAGCACATGAGACAATATCTTCGTATGAGGAGAAGGATTGTGAGACTAATGCTCGACGGAGAAATGATTTTAACTCATCAAAGAAACGATCAATCTTACTCCTTGGGTTACGTATATAATCTTCAGCATGCCTCGCTAACCTTGTAAAGTTGGCCTCATACTTTGTGACATTCTCATCCTCCTTTTGTCTCAGACTCAAAAAATTGTATTTCCATATCTGCTCGATGGTCACGAGGATAGTATTTTTCTAGGAAAAGCTCTTTGAACTCCCTCCATTCCATATTCGATACGTCATCATCTTCCTTTGTGTTTTGAATCCACGACCACCACTGATCGGCATCTCCAGTGAGGCGGTAAACTACCATGATAACCTTCTCCCTTTCACTACTCCCCAAGGCGTGGAATATTTTCTCTAAGGAATTTATCCATTGCTCAGCTACTAATGGATTTATACCCCCATTAAATGTTGGCGGTTGTTGCCTCATGAAGCGGTCTAACATTGATCCTCCACATTGCAGATCATGGTGCTCCATACGAGTAAGGTTATTATTCATAACCTGAGTGAGTTGTCCCAATATGGTAATAAGTTGATCAGCACCAGTTGTATCTCCAGCTCCACAATAATTATCTTGAGCAGGAGGGCAATCCCTGCATGGAGTGTGTGCATTGATACGGTTTTCATTCCTTCCACTAGGCGCCATTTCTAAACAATGGCATAAACTATATTATTTTATGAATCAAAATACATAATTCCATACTTGTAAGATGCTTAACATAAATTGAACTATTTATGGATATAATCCATAAAAATGTTTTCTTTGAGGAAGTATATACTCATAACCCTTCATAGTGGTTTGTAAAGAAAATGAGAATTATCCTAAGCATATCCCCCGAGAGTGTCGTAACAAAGAGTGCAGCAAGGCCCGTTGTCGTGCACCAGTTCCCATTCGAGTCTAGCTCAAAGCGGTGCTTTCGGGTTTTACCCCTAGGTACATCTGTACCAGAGCCGCCTTAACCTGCTTATATCCAGACAGGGATGTATTTCTCGGAAAACTCACAAAATCTCTATAATACCAAAATTCTAGGAAGTTCTTCTATACTAATCCTTAAAGTCTATCTTCGGGCTATGTGCTCTAATCAGAGTTTATCTAAATCTAGCTTCCAAGGGTAGTACTAAACTGCCTCTGATACCAATTGTAACGCCCCGACCCCAGCTACCCAGAGTCGGTGCATTACTTCGTAACATTGGCATGATCACAAAAGATCAAGTCTCAAAAGACCGATTAGTTTAGTAGCCTTGGAAACACTAGATACATTCATAAATATTACATTACATCACAAAGTGAAAAACTAACAACAAAGTCTTCATAGTCCACACTCATATCCTCTTTTGACTATCCCTGTAGGTCATTCATAAAATACTTCTTCACATCCTGGAAAATATTAAAACATTGAAAGGGGTGTGCTCAGATGCTCAATAAGGATAACAATATTGCGGAAGCTTTCATAAATAAACATAAACATTTAAGGCAATGTATAACTAAAACAAAATCCTTTTAAACTTGAACATCAACATAATATGGCAAAAGTAAAATGAGATAATGCCATTTACTTCTTCACATGGATATTCTACTGATCGAATAATCACATGCAATATCAATAACCACTTTCATAATGATGGAATGCATAATGCCAGACATTCTGAAACATTTTGTCAAGGCCTCGGTCAAGACGTCTAAAATGATTAAGGCCTTGGCCAAAACCATAAATCAAATTGGGAAAGGGCCTCGGCCAATTCCATGTATAGTTGTCTCATGAGACCTACCGATGCATCGAGGAGATATAGCGGGCTCCACCCATCACTTATTAAGTCCAATGCATTCCTCATATGAATAGGTTTAAACATATCATAAACCATAACATAATCGTATCACATAAAACATGGATAAAGGAAACATAACATTTCCACATTTCAATCACAAGATATCAATACAACACATTGATATAATAAAAATGCTTTCAAAACCATTTTCAATACCAGAATAAAAGAAAGTTAAAACTTTGTATTTATTTTTCATTAAAAAAACGTGATGGCTTGTAGAGGAAGCCGAAACTCAAATAATGGTCACGGCGGCGGAGAAGTCGTTGTTGCCACATATGTACGGAAAGAAAAACATTCCTTTTTTGTCGTTTAGTAAAACACTTCATTATAAAAAAGATTCCTTTTGAATAACGTAAAAGTCAAAGGGGTTTATACACCGTATAAAAGAAAATTGTGTATAAAACCAAATATGCCTCAATGAAAGGAGATTGAGACGAAGTCCTTAAAAAGATAATTTTTAAAATAAAATAGATCTATTATGTGTATTCACTATAGGTACACATAAAGAACATAAAAATACAAAATAGGACATAATAATATCATGACATAATTTGAAATTAGGAGATTAACCCAAAGAATGGAAGTTGGGTTAAGAAGTTCCCTTACCTTGCGTCTTGTCCTGACTCGACCGTTCTTTAACCTCCTGAATAATAAACTAGAGTTAATTTCTATTTACTTAAGAACCTTTTTCATGTTCATTATTCCTTTTATATCACTTATTACCATGTTATGAACATTATGTAATTATTTAAGTTAATAACAGTCGTTTTGTCGATCTTTGGTACTTGAGTCAAAAATAAACTTCTTATAATTACAAGTTGTTCATGTGGTGAAATATCCATTATATCCAGAATTATATTCATGATGTAGATATCATATATATCATATATATACAGTATATACATTCATTTATAATATTACTTAACATTTAGAGGTAAGAAATGAAATGCACCGTTCATGGAGACGGTAAGTCGTACGTACGCATGAACGCTACTTTCATTTCTATTTCGTATTTAATGGAATGAAATCATAATGATATAAATGTATAATATACTTCCATTATAATATAGTTTATAATACCATTTACTCCATCCTTTATACATCCCACATATGGCTTTAACGATTCAAATCACTTTGAGGGGGCGGTAGTCCGCACTTCCTTAAATGAAATTATCGCGTTTACCCATAATGGAAATCATAAAGTATGCCATAAATGAGAAATAAAGAAGAATAAGTAAAACATAAACATATTATATATCATATATAAATATAGTGACATATTAATGGACACCTTTTAAGGTGTTATATGAGTGTTGAACAATCATCGTTTCGTGAGGCAGAAATTCGCCATCCACAGAAACAGTATGTTCTTTAACCATTAGATGTAGGTGTGTGTAAGTTTAGCTCTAATACTTCTTATAAGAACATCCTAGTATATTGAGGATACTGGTTTTGTTACAAAATAAATGAATAAAAATAGTTTAAGGGGTTGGAGAAGCTAAATAAAACAAAACAACATTAGAGAAGACATTACCTAAAAATTGGGTAACTCTTTTTGATTTGAGCCAAAGGCTTCCTTGGGAAGAATTATGCCCAAAGTGAGGCTTCTAGGAGTAAGTGAGGGAAGTTGGGAGGGTATTTGGGCAGAGTTTTTCCAAGCCAAATGGCTTGAAAGTGTGAATGAGGTGGTAGAGGTGGGGGCCTTTTATAAGAGGAGAGGAGGGGCACTCTTGGAAAGTAAGGGAATTTTACATTATTATACAATGCTTTTAGGATTCTAAAGGTCCCACACTTATATAATTTGTGTCTAAGGTGATAAGGGTTCTAAATCTACCCATCCAATAGTCTTTGGACAAGTGTAATCCTTGGATTGTACATTATCTTTTCATTTTATTAAAATCGTTAAATAATGAGGTCATCGCTGCATCATAATGATGTCATAAATAATTTAATTTATTTAATGTCTAAAAATTATAAAAAAACTACTATGATGTAGGAAATCCTTTTAGCTTTAAAATTATTATTTATATTCAAAAATATGACTTGTATAACCCCATGTAAAAATTGTTTTAGTAAAACATTTCATGTTTGTGTCATTTTTTACTTTAACATTAAATAAAAGGTATTTATGTCATTTTCCAACTAAAGTGGCTCCATGGGGTCCCCAAGTTGACCCATGGATTGTCTTGGTCGGACATGGAACATCCAATGAGGGTAGGACATGTTTCAAGCTCATCTCATATTATTAAAACATTATTTTTACCTTAAACTACACTAATTACCTCTAATCGCGATTAAGAACTTAAAAGTTACTATTCACCAAAAAATTATTTTAATCTCATTGAACCACATTTTACTTCTTAATGACAACCATGTATGTCGTATTTTTGAAAATCAAATCACAGAAGTGGTAATATTTCATTTAAATGAAAAATAAGTTTTTTAACTACCACTTAGTGGTTTCACTATTCATCAAAAATTGAAGTTTTTCAGAACAATGCCAAAATTTCACCCTAAGCTATAATTGATATTCCGAATTCAAAAATGATGTGTATTTTACAAAATTCCAAAAATATAAGTTGCATTAATTAATTTTATAATTAATTCCCGCTGTCACAACAAATAGCGTGTTTTTAAGAAACAATTTATATCAAAAGATTGGCAATTGTTTATGTCCAATTTCAATGTTAAATTAATTCTAATGACCACCATTGGATAAAATGGTAAAAATATATTCTAATTATACTCTAAAACCACTAAATAGTATAATTTATCACTATAAATTATTTTTATTAAAAAAGTTGTTTTTAAGTATTTTTCACTATTCATAAAAAATTTGAAGTTCTCAGAAAAATACCAAAAATTCAACATAGGCTAATTTCGATATTCCGAATACAAAAATGAATTCCATTTTGAAATATAAATTTTCTATAATTTTAAAAGGTGGTTATTACTATTCATAACGGCTACTTTGATTAGTCGCGGTGTTTTAGAACTCGAACTTGCGTACAATGCAAGCTATTGCGTTATTGAAAGAGAGGCGTATCATGGAAGCTCGGGGTGTTACACCACTATTCTTGATATTTTTTTAAATATAAATTAATCTATAATCATACAGAAAACAATTAAATAAGATAAAAATACACACAAAACACTATCCTATTTAGATACATCCTGAGTCCACTACTATTGTATTTAATTAGGGTTGAAATTTTTGTTTGGAAAGTGCACTATGACACACCTCTCATCAACAAGTAGTTCCAAGTCCTAAAGACAATAATGTTATTAAAACTAAATAGGTATACATAAATAATAAAAATTAAGAAGGTAAATTGTTTTAAAAATTTATAAAGATAATGTACAAAAATAATGCATAGATTGATGGAATTCATGTGTATAATAATTTTTCTCTATTATAAATTTTATTATCAATAGTATTATTTCTTTCAATTATTTTCTAGATAGTTTTAAATTATTTTAAATATATGATAATTTAACCTTCAATAATAGTTTTTTATAGAATAATTTCTGTATTATTTATCCAAAAAGGTTCCAAATTGATGATAATGATGATAATGAAAATATAAAATTTAAATAAGGAACTCTATATATTTAAACATATAAATAAATATTAGTATTCAAATTTTTATTCATTTTTTAAATTGGTAACATTTACAATAGGTTGAGTCGGCCATAATTTTAATATGAGAAGAAACTATGCAACACAAATGGTGGAGTTTCTTTAAGTTTATGATATTATATTTGAAGTTTTATTATAATTAGACTATGAATAATCAATTAAAATAATGGAAATTAATTTTTTATGTCTTTGATTGGTGAATTAGCATTATTTTTGGGTTTTTTGGTAGTATAAAATAGGAATGGTACATTTATATATCTATATAGTTACGGTAAATTGATTTTAAAATTATTTAATATAGAATAAATAAGATAGTTAGTACCCCAAAATCCACTAATACTATGACTATAAAATATTAATATGGGAAGTAAATTAATATATATAAATTCATGAACACTGTTAGAAAATTTTTATATCTCATAATCTCAAATCAATATATTGTGTTTATAATTTTTTCTTAAAAAATCGCATGATATTAAGGATTTTCATTTGATTAATTTGATGTGGTTTTTTTGTTATAGAAATATACTTATTTATATTTTTTTTATAATGCAAGTAAATAATAAAATTTAATGAAATTTATATAAACTTAAAGGCTTTTGTTTAGTTAATGCCACAATCAAATTCTTTAGGGTAAATTAATTTATAAGGTAAATTTTTCTCCTTGTTAAGTAATAAATACAAAACCATTTAACTGAGTATATATACGGTTGTGAACATAGTCTCCACACATAATTAAACTCAATTTTATAGATGTAACAATAACTTATAGAGTTGACAAAGAAGGTGGAGCTCTACATTTCATTATTGTGTGTTAAAAAACATTTTAATTTGAGTAATAATCCCATAATACATTATAGAAATAAGAATATATAAGTTTAATATCTTTTTATTATGAACAATGTATATGATGATTTTTGTAAATTTGGATTATATCTCAATATAAAATAAAATGGTATATATACTCACCAGATCATTACCAAAGAATGTAGTTGAGAAGCATGGGTCTAATCATGGTATACATAGACTATATAATGGTATAAATGTATGATATTCACTCTAATTTCCCCTTTTATTCATTTTAATTATTTAACTATGTGTTTACGGAGTTTTATATACAAGGGGAGTTATTTAAGGAAATTTTAGAAGACTCTATGAAATTTTAAAAAATAGATTTCTTGGGAACATTGAATATTTTTTATTATTTTAAACACATATCATGGATAGCATGTTTTTATAATTAAATTATTAAATTTATTTTTAATGAAAAAAATATTTTAATTTTTGAATAATTGTATAGAATTTATACTGGATATAGGGGATTTTTTTATATAATTTTTATATGAGGATATTTTTAAGAATTTATGATTGAGGGAGAAATTTTGAAAACCTCAAATAAAATAACTATAGGAAATTTAAATTTTTATATCTAAAAAACTAAAGGGGTAAATTTTTAAAAGCAAAGATGTTCTAAAATAAGTATTTGTTTCCAATAGTAATGGTTATATTTGATGATAATGTTATTAAATAATTTTTTAGTTTTAGGAATAATTTTTTATGCATTAAAGACTAAAATATTATTTCAAAATTTTATAGAAGCATGATATTTATTTTATGAATAATTAGTGTAAATTTTTAAGGATAAAATAATCGTTTTTTATATAATTATTTTTTTAGATGATTTATAGTTTTGTAGGACTAAAATTATGTTTTAGAATCCTAATTCATTAATTTTTATATTTATATTTGAAAAGACGAGAAGAATTTTTTTTACTATTTTATGTGTTTATTAGAAAAATTATGAATTATTTCTAATAAAAATGAAGGTTTGTTTGGTAGAGAAGTGAAAATTATGTTATGTTTGGTATAGATGAATGAAATGGAAAATCTATATTTATTTATGAAATGTGGTAAAAAAATATTTTTTTATTGTGTTAATTAGAATATGATACACTGCATAAATTAATATTCATATATTATATTTTTTGGGAATAAGTGTAGGTATCAGGTATGTAAGAGTTATACTAGTTAACCACTAGCTATATAATTCATTAAGTATAATTTATAAAACAATTGTTGTGTGAGATTTATTTTTGTGACTAATCACTATTTCCAATATATTAGAGTTTCATTTATGCACTGCTTTATCGATTGAGAATAGAAAACCATAAATGGAAGATATTGGTCAATATTGACTATTATTTCTAAAATTTGGATTGATTGTCTAAAGAAGATGGATCTACTATTAGAAATGTTTTCAAAGATATATAAATATTAAAATTCATGGAGACTAATCATTAGTAAATTTTCTATTAATAAGAATAATTCTATTTTATAGAAATGATATATATTAACATAGACATGAGACTTAGTTTACCCACTGGTTTGTTTTATATATGGATTATTAAAAAAAATTAAGAAAAAACAATTAATTATGTGGGAATGTTTTGTTATAACATATTAATATATTGGAAATTTTCAAATTTATTTTTAGTTGAAAATAATAAATTCATTATACATGTTCAAGACAAGTTTATTTTTTAGATAAATATTCACCCTTATATAGGTATTTCTATTAAATAATTAGTTTTCAAGATTTTTCAAAATATATATTGAAAATATATCAATTTAATGAATAATTATTTTTATATGAATTTAAATAATAAAATCAAAGAAAAAGTGTCATTGATTGGGGACCCAAGGAGGGTCAAGTGTGACATAGCCATAAAAAATAAAATTATCTAGAGGTTTTTAAAATAAGTAAAAAATATATCCAAGAAAATGAATCTATGTTGATTTAAGGATACTTTAACTTAGTAAAATTCAATGAAATTTATTTTTGATATTTTATATGAAAAAATGTGGATCTATATATAGAGAAGATGGACAACTTAAAGTGGTTAGTGATTGTGTGGTCATTTATAAGGGAAAAGGAATAAGGATATTAGTGCATAATGGAATGAATTATTTTCAAACTTGAAGAACATGTATATAATTACATTGTTGGATGAGATTACTATTTTCAATTCACATCTATTTGAAAAGTATGTATAAGTGTTTATCATTTCATTTATTCTATTTATTCTTTAAGTTAGTTAAGAATTTTTAGTGATCCAACTTATATTTTAAATCATTCCTTTGGGTTTTTTTACATTTAAAAACGTTCTCTTGATTTATAGTTATTTTTTGGTTGGATTATTGAACTCACAAAACACCTTGGAATTTCATATATATTATCATTGAACTGAGTAAATATTGCATCATTAATTTTGGGTTGATCAGTTTCTCAAACTTTATGAAAATATCTTATCAATTTATTCATAATAATCAGGGTAACATAACATATATAATATTATAAATTAATAAATAGGTTAAAAGGTTTGAAATAATCATTTTCATGATTCACCACCCCCTCTCAAGATATCATATAAGATTTGGTACTTTTTTCATTCCAATAAGAAAATATTTCCATAACTATTTCTATTATTTTTAGTTAAATATTTTTATTTTTTTGTATCCTTCTCTAATACATTTGATAATTGGGTGATTGAATACCTCATTGGATTTTTATGCCAACTATTGTGGTAAAGTGGGGTTAATTTTATAAGGATCTCTATTCACTCTTGTCTTTATAGACCATTATTTTCATTTTTCCTTGAATAATTTTTTGGGTGTACATCCAGGGAGTATGAACAAAATTCATAACTTCATTAGAAATGGTCTTACATGTAATTTTTTATATTTTATTTATGAATTTTTCTTATTGGTTTTTTATTTTTTATTCTTGGACTAGGTAATAATCAATATAAATTATGTTTTCAAAAATTATATTCTTTAAAACTAAATTCATGTTCATTTTCTAATTATATCCATTTTTTTAGATTCCATAATTTCTTTCTACACCAAACATCATTGATCACTTACATACATGGATAAGGATAAATGAATGATTTTATTTTTGATCTATAAGTTAAAATCATTGTACGAGTATGATCACAATATAAAGAGTAAAAAAATATATAATGAAGCTCAAAATAATATAGAAATTTAAAGATAAAATTCATAAAATAATGATGAATTCATATTGAAAATATTGAATGAGAGTTTTTCTACTCATCCATAAGTGTGTTTATCTCTAATTTCATATTGTGTATCTTCTAAAATTTCTCCCTCATTATCTAATCTACCTCCCCTTTATTGTTTAATTTTCAATTCCTTTTATAGTCATCAAGGTCTCTGGTGATTCTTCAAAATCCAATTCCTTAACTTCATGAATATTATTTATAAAATCTCATTACTTTTTTATCATTAGATAGTACATTATATTATCGAATAAATATTTCATTACCTTGTGGGACCTCTATCATGCCACTGTAACACCAGAATTTATACATTAGATCCCTTGTTTTATTTTATCTTTAGGTTTCTTATTATATTGGAATCTTCCATTTTGATAAATTTTATGAGTGGGTCCAGTACCAATAAGGTTTTTGGTACCTTATATATATATATATATATATATATATATATATATATATATTTGAGAAAGTTATAGGTTTTGAAGCTTTTAATAAAGAATACTTTTGAGTCCCTTTGTATTATAATATTTTTAACCATTTATTTAGGAACTATGAATCTATAATTTTTTCAATATAATCATACAATGATTTTATGAAAATTAAATTAAAAAATTTTGGGAGGAATTGAGAGGTAAATATTCCCCCACTCTATTATTTTTTTAGTTTTCCTCAATATTAACTGATTTTTTCACTAATACGGATGAAATATAATCAACTTTATTTAATATATCTTTTTATATATTCATGATGATAAGTGATGTGTCTCCTATTCTTTTATTAATTGAGAACTTGGGTTTTTTGGGTTTTTTGAATATATTCAAGAGTTTTTTGAGAAATGTTTGATGTAAAAAAATTGTGGAAAATATGATCCTCTATTTTACCTTAATATGATAATACATAATTGTGTATCCACAAGGAGTTTATACTATTATATATTACCAAAATATGATCCATTAAGTTTAAATATTAAATAAAAATAAAATAATAGATAATATAGATTTATGGTAAAATTTTTAATGAAAATTTTCATGAAAATTTTATAAGATTTTCATAAAACATTATGATAAAATTTTTCAAGAAGATTCAAAATATAAACACCACTCATTAATCCATAACATAAATTTCAGTCAAAATTTCATTTCATATAGAAACATGTATGAATGTTTTTTGTTTTATTTTTGATAATATAAATTATGTTACCAATCTTAGTGATATTTCTAGGAGGTAAACCCTTTTGGTACAAATCATTAGGAGAAACTTTTTATTTATGATGGATTTCTATCTAATTATAAATTGGTAAAACATTATAAATTTTTTTGGTGGTATAAGAAATTATTCTTGTGATTATTTTATAAATTTAATATTTTAAAAAATTTAATCTTGATAAATGAGGATAAATTCATAATATTTTTTAGTTTTTTCAATTTCAATACAAGGATAATTTCATTCTCTAGGAAAAAATTTATTTCAATTTGAGTTGGTTAGAGATCTAACTAATCTTGTTCTATTAGAATATGATAATAGATATTATATTTTGCAAAAAAAATGAATAGGGTTTTCTAATAATTGGGGTAGATGGGTTTTAAAACCATTATCTTATTTGAGACTTAGATCTAGTCATAACTTTTTCATAAGGTCTCCACATGGTTGAAAGAGGTTAGAAAGATTTTTAGATTATCTTAAATTATTATTTTTATTATTATGTGATCCCATCATTCCATTATTTTTAATGGTTTATTTTTTCATGCGAGTATTTTTTAGAAAATTATATTTTCAGATTCATGTAATAATAATATTTTCTTTTATTTAATGGGATCTAGGGTTGGAAATTAGATTCATTTTATTGGTTTTTTATTTTGATTTAGTTAATGTGAATAGAACTATTATAGTTTCCCTATAAAAACTCTTGAGTTCGAAAATCAGTAATTGAATTTTGTTATCCTTTTATATATACTCTATTATATTTTTAAAAAAATAACATATTGATCCTCTTTAAAATAAAAATAATTAAAGCAAGGATTTAGATATATTCTTTTCATAATAACATTGACCTATTTGTTATCTACTCTAGAAAGAAAATACTAATTTAAATGGTCACATTAAAAAAATTATGAAAATAACTAATGACAAAATTTATTTTTTAAATATATAATATATAAAAAAATTATTATTCATTACCCTAAATGTAAATTGTATTATTTTATATTTTATATTAATTATTTAATATAAGATACCAATATAACAATTTTATGGAAATTATTTCAAGTATCTATAAAATGTATAGATATTTTAAATTTATACATGATATTTATTTATCATTTATTTTAACTTTATTAATTTTATCATTTTGTCTAGGGGTCCATTATGGAATATTTTTCATTAAACAATTATTTAATGGTATACATAGAATACTCAATTTTATATATAATTAATTATCGTAACATAAACTCCTGAGAAATTTTTATAATCAAGTTTTTTATTTTATTTTATAAAGGAACATGTATAAAAACTTTATAGACCTACTAATTAATTTTTATTTTATTTCATTAGGGAAATTATATAAAGAGTTTATAAATATACTTATTATCATTATCATTCATACCAGAATTTTGGGTACAAAAAATATTATTTTATTTTGGAGAAAATTTATTTCAGTTGGCGATGAAGAAAATACATTATGATTAAAAATTAAAAATTTCTAAACTATCACTTGATGCATATTTAATAAAAAAGGACATCGTCTATATTTTCTAAAGAGAATAATATAAAATATATGAAAATATCATTTAAGATTTTATAGAAATTGGATAATGAAATTTTTAATCCAAAAGGCATAAAATCCCATTCATATTGGTAAAATGGAACTAAAAATATTATTTTAAATCAATATTATTAAATAGTATATATTCTTTAACATAATTATTTCATGTAAATTTTGAAAAAAAATATCTAACTAATACCCTCTAAAAGATCTTTTTTATTATCCATTCAATATCAAATCTACTTAATAGCATGTTTTAAATTTTTATAATATATAGCTAATCTTGTAACCCTCTATCTAATTTATAATTCTTGTGGAAATAAAAAGTTACACAAATTCATGGTAACATGATTATTATTATTAATCATTTTTTATCAAATCCAAAATTTCCATTTTATATAATTACATCATTTCATGTTTCATCTTTTTTAGATTGGATTTTATTAGAATTTTTTTGTTTAACATTCATCAATAAATGTTAAATTATGTTATTTGTATTCCAATAATACATTAAGAAAATTTAAAAAGATTCTTATTTAAGTGATCGCCTAAATGTATTTATTTTTACATTATTTGATTACTTTATAATTATTCCACTATTTTTTTATAATTTTTATTTATATAAATATGATATAAAAATAATTTTTAAAATTTTAATATATCTTAGTAATTGAATTATATCGGTATTTTTAATACATGATTAAAAATAAAAAATTTAATCTTTTATCCCAAAAAACAAAAGAAATTAAAGATATAGTGTTTTTGGTAAATAATTCCAAATTTAAAAGATATGGAATTGTAGAAATTATATGTACATTAAATTTTTACTAAAATAGGGAAGAGTTATACCAAAATAATTTTTTACATTGATTTTCTATATTTTTAACATCAGTTATTGAGGAAACATCTTTTAATGTGATGTTATAAATATATTTTTTAATGTCAGTAATTAAAAATTACCTTAAAATGTATTTATTTATGATTTTTCACAGTATTTTTTTTAAAAAATAAATTTTGAATATCCTTATTCACATTGGTTTTTTAAAAATAAACAAAAAAATAAGTTTTTTAAAAAATATTATTTGATTTCTCACAACATTACACATAGTTTTTTTTAAGAATCGATAAGAAAAAAAATTGTTACTCATGATAAAATAGATATTTTACAATTATAGAGTTAAAAAAAATAAGGATCATTCAATCATATAATGATACTTATAAAAAAATATTTATTTCAATGTTGATTAATCAATCTAAAGAAAATATATGATCAATAAAAAGTAAAATAGCATAGAAAAAAGATGAAATCTTGAAAAAAAAACATAAATATTTGGCGTAATTTTAAAGTCTTATAAATTATTTATTGATATAATTTTATTAAAAGAAAAGACCTCTTGAGAAAACCAATGCTGTGTCTTATAATGAATTTTCCATTTTGAAGGAATATTTTTTGTTTTAACATTATCTAATAAAGTATTATTCGTTATAAAAAAATAATCATTAACTAGTATATCAATTGAAAAAAATAATCATAGGAAAAATAAATCATGAAAAAGTAATTATAAACACCATGATGAGATCATTGAAATTAGAATTATTGGAATGATGATGAATATTGAAAGAGTTGGATTCATGGAACGATGATGATCAAAAGTCTTGATCATGTATTAAATACATTTGGAGTGTGAAAACAAATAAATGAAACTGAAAAATCAAACATGATATCATAAATTTTAGGTGGCAATTGGAAATTTAGAAGGTGCACTGTGAAAACATAATTTTTCAATGGTGGGATATTAAATTTTAACATTCATGTTAGTTTTAACATTAATGGTGTAAAATTTTATTTTTAACCTTGATTAATTTAAAAATTACTTTGAAATTGTATTTTTCAAGCCTATTTTATGATAATAGATTTGAAAAACTAAATTATCACATCATTTATCATAAAAACAATGCAAAAAACCAAAAAAAATCTTAATGTTGATTATTTAAATAATTGATGTTAAAAAAACTTTTAAAATATATTATTTAAAACTCAATGTTAAAACTATGATGTAAAAGCTATTTACTATACTAGTGGAACAATCTAAAATAGATTAATATTTTAATCTCACATATCAAATATAATATAAAAAATAGAACATAATAATTAATTTATTTGTCAAAAAAATAATATAAAATCAATATTATTACACTCTTAAATTATGAGAAAATTTAAATTAAATTCATGAAGGAATTTCTCTAGTCAAATACTATGAAAAAACTAAAAACTATACAGATTTCTAGTGTAACTAAATATGAAATAAAATAAAAACATAGAAATGTTATGGTTTTAAAAATACATTTACTTTAAATCATCCTTTATTTTAGTAAAAAATTAAATATATCTATCATTTTGGTATTTTATATCTTTTAAAACTATGATTTTTTTCTAATGAATCTTTGGTTTTACATTTTATGATATTGGAATAAAAGGTCACATACTAGTATATTAATCCTCCCTTATGAATAGAAAAATCGATCTAATCTAAGAAATTAAATAAAAATTATGGCCTATTGAGAAAATAATTTCATAATTGATTTATAGAAGAATAATTAAAATATAGTTAAAGAGGTGAATGGTTAAAAAGTGGTTGAATAAGATAAAAATAAAATAATTTTATGCAATTACTTACATAGAATGGTTTTTCTAATCATCATAATGCATTCTGGGATAGAAAACAACATGGGGTAACCTTTAATTATGCAATTAGTTTTTCAAAAGAACAAAAAAATACCAACAAAATCCTATCTAAGAAAAATAAACCAAGAAATATTTGAATAATATAAAAAATAAAATCATTATTTGATAAAAAATAAATTGATAAGAAAATTACAATAACCAATAATATGTGCTAATTTTTATTTCTAAGGTAATTTTGAATTATAATGAGAGATAATATTATTTCATATAAATTTAAAAATATTCAATCATGCACTTTATTTGATCTGATATCAAATAAATAAGAGGAAAGATATTTTATAGAGGCCTGGTATGTCTAAAATATTCTCAAAATCTGAAATATAATATAGATTTTGGAAAATATGTATTATCGAGGTATATCAGTATAAAACAACATTTGAAATTTATTATATAAATATAAATGTAATTTAATGCCTCTTAGATTAATAATTATCTATCTAAATCCCATAAAATCATCGAGGCACTAGACTTGAGGGCTCATGTCAGTGGAAGGGATTCAAGGCATATGCATATTTCCAGCAGTTCCCAAGTGATAGTGGATCTAAAGTTGATAACCCGTTCTCCCGCATACAAAATCATGTTTGAATTTGGAATATGTATTGTGGAATTGTGTTGTTTTATTTTTTGATCTTTTTTAATTTGGTTTCATTATTTTTTAACTTGTAAGGTTCAAAATAAATCCAAAAAATGTTATTTACAAAATTTAAAAAAAAAATTGGAAGGTATTGATGGTATCAAAATTTAGTAAATTGTCTTTAAACAACAATTTTTAAATTTAATTATTTTTTTATAAAATTAGTAAATATAATGGAATTTCATTATAACCAAGTAGGATTAATTTATTCTAGACTAAAATATAATTTTTAGGACTCAACATTCAAAATGGAATAATAATTCCAACAAGAAGGTCTATACAGTTTTTAAATAAGTTCCTTGATAAAATTAAAAAACTAAATTATAATGATTCTTATGGAGTTTAAATTAATTTAATTAATTATATAAAAAATAAAATTATGCTTAAATAATGTATGGAAAGATACCAAAGATTACCATGTTGTGGAATCACAGAGACACTATGGTCATTAAGTAAGTTAAGATAAATGTAAAATAATAGCCATTTTAATTTAAACAAATCCATTTACTATAAAAATCATTGAAACTACTTCTTGGAAAATTAGTTATGTGGTAATTTTGTATCAAATAATTAAGGAAAAATAAATCAATTGGAATATTTTATATTTTGAGTGTGTAATTATAATAAGAATAAATATGCATTAATTAAAAATGATTTTTTATCAATATTTCTTATTTTATAAAGTCTCGACATGAACTTTTAAAATTAACAATTTTTATAAGATTTAATAAAAAAGATACCAATGTTGTTTTTTTAAAATATATTATATACCTTTATTAAATACAAAATATTTTTTATAAGAGTAAATAATTTTATCTTTATTTTACTTTAACAAAGAATATATTAAAGGGGACTCAAATGGAATTCTTAATTTTATAACATGTGAATTTTAATAGCTAAATAATAACAACTCTATTCACATAAAATACCTATCACTATATAATAATCCTATATAATTTACCTATCTATCTAAAATTTCTTAATTAAATAATAATCTTCTTATTCTTGGAATCCTAACATTTCCTTCTCTTTCACTTCCCTCTAAATAATAGAAACCATCAAAACAATTATAGTATGAAATGATCAAAGATGAATAAGAATTATTTAACATAATACAAAAATCATTCAGCCCTTGTTTTATTTAGCAGAGATATTACTCACATGTTATGATTGTATCTTATCCTCCAAAAATAAAAAATTTTCAAAATCAATCCAACCTCAATATTCTAAAACCAATATAAAATCATTTTATGAATGGAATTATTTTTTCCTATTGAAAATGAATTATTACATCTACAACCGAACCAAATAATAAGAATTTGATATATTAGAGGGTTTAATTATCCTTTATCTTATATTCTCAAGAATTAACAATATTAAGAATTTATCCTTTTTAATATAAATTTAATCTCCTTAAAATATTAATTCTAAAAACATAATCATAGGGATAATCTATTGTAGTAACATTATTATTTATAAAGAGTTAACAATTTAGGATTATAGAAAAAATCACAAGGAATTTCTCTTCGTCATCCAAAGAAAAGGGGTTTACTAATTTAGAATAAAAATATGTTTGGTATCAGTCTTTATTTTATCCAAATAAAAACAATCACCATTCATACTTGTTTATATTTAATAATAAATTTCAAAAAAATTATATTATGGTTTAACTATTGGTGGTTCTATATTGGACCTTCAAAACAATTGTTACCCCTAGGTATTACAAAAAATATTATAATTTCTTTAATAAAATTCTCATTCAAAAAGTTATCATTATTTACAATAATATCTTCTCTAATTTTATTTATTTTATAAAGTTTCACAGATCATTTATTTCTCCATATAAAATTTATCAATAACTTCTTATATATAATAAATTCCCCTCCCACAATTGAATAATCTAAATCATCATAAATAGATAACACATCGCTTATTACCTCAATTAAAGAAAAATAAAATCATAAATATAGTTAAAACAATAACTCTTGGAAATTTTATCAAATCTAGAATAAAATGAAAAAGAAGACAATGTCATATCATCCAGGTATATGATAGAAACAATAAATATTAAGTATGAATTAAAAAATAAAATATGGGAAAATATGAGCCTCCAAATTCCTCTAAACCATTTTTTATTATCCAAAATTTCATTGAATGATGTCACTAAATAAAATTATACATTCAAAGTTACTAAATAAATATTTCAAAAATCATATGAAAAGGGTCATGAAAATCATTCTCTATTAAATGATTAAACCCATTTTCTATATAACCAAATGAATAATAAAAACAAGGTCCCAACATGGCTTATTTATATTTATCCCACTTATCAAATTCAATAAACCTTAATATTTTCACCTAAAAACTTTCCTAAATAAAAATTGAATAGGTGGTCCCTCTTATAAGAGGGTAGGTTTTACCTCAACATGATAAATCTCCCAAAAAGTAAAATAATATCCCCTTAAAATAATCATCAATGATCAAAAGGAATCCATGGTCACTGTTATCTCAGTATGATATAAGTACCTACAAGGAAAAAATAAAATTACCTTAATTAAAGATGAATGTTTTCAAATATCAAAGGAATCTTATTTTTTCAAAAATATTCATGAAGTTAAGGCATTGGATACTCAAAAATCATTATATTCTCCATTACTTCTAAAATAAGTTTCAATTAAATGAGATTAATGGGAGGTAAATTAGTTCTGAATAGATTTATCATCGATTTATTCTTTCATAGTATCCTCTTGCTTATAGATTATTCTCATTACATTATTTCCATACATCTATCTTTCTCAATAGTTTTCACTTGTAATTATTTTATCAATCACATTAAAAAACTTAAATTTCTTTATTTTTTAGTTTAATTAATTTTTATTTTAATTTTGTTCCCAACAACTAATAATAGTCCCAAATTTTTATAAATATAGGTTGAATAAAAATACTAAAAGTGAGGCAAACTAGTGTCTAATAGTTTTTAAATCGGCTGAATCTCTTTTCTCTATCCCAAAAAAAATCATTCTCATCTCCTCCTTTATATATTTCAATCATCTATAATCTCCAATAAACATTGTATCAAAGGTGTATTTCCACTTAAATTTCCAAAGTTAGTAAAGTTTAATCACATTATATTTTAATATTTTAATCATATTATTTTCTTAATCATGAATGTTTTCAAATCATTGTCACCTCAAGTATAGATTCTATTTGATATAGACTATTATTTCATAACTAATATACATGATCCTTCCCATATGAAAAATTTAAATTCTTCTTTTCAAGCACCACTATTTCATAATTATTATCTATTTTCATACCTATATGATATGTTTAGATTCTATTTTTTACAAACTACTTTTATGGTATCAGTGTCGAAGGGTGTGATATCGAGTAATTAATAATATTTTATTGAGGTTTCTAATTGATTTAAATATTCTTAGGTGGCCACTATCTATTTATTTTTCCAAGATATGGATTTTAGGCATATGTGAAATTAAGGTTGGTTTACTAATCCATAAAAAAGACTTCCCTTATTGATCATTGATTCTTTAATCATAATTTCAAAATCATCAAGAATATTTTATATAATTATAAATTCTAAAAAACATTAAAACCCTCCACAAAACTCAAAGTTATTAAAATATTTGTGGGTTTATAAATTCCTCACTGATTTTAAAGTAATGAATTTAGTAAAACCATAGGATCTCTTGATTTTTCCTAATTTAGTCCATAAATAAATGTTATACAAAATGATACGGTTATATATATAGTTATTAAGAAAATATTTTTATGATATGAATAATAATTTGAAAATAAACATGTAATCAGTTTGATAAATCTAAGATATGAAAAATTAAAAATTCATACAATAAATTTTTATAAATTTAATGATTCAAATATAATTATTTTTTTGGTATGAATAATTAAAAAATATGCATAAAAAGGGAAATATTAATATAACTTGAAACTTCTAAAGAATATAGGTCACTAAAAATAATCAATTTGATCATTTCACGCCCCATTGAAAAAAATAGATTAAAAATCAGGCACACCCAAATAATTGCTTCACCATATAAAATTTAGATACATGATTAGTACATAGAAAATGATCTTAAAAATATAATGGGACAAGATAGTTATTTAAAAATTAATTTAATAATGATTATAGAATGACTTAATGATCTTGTAACCATTACTCAAAAGGAATTAGTATTTATTTATAAAATTAAATATCTATTTAAAAAATTTGTATAAAATACCACTAAAATCATCGAAAAAAATCTTAGGTATTGATGTGATTTTAAAAAATAAATTAATAATTATCTCATATAAAGGTCATGATATCATTGAATATAGATACCCCACTCTATAGAAAAATATAAATATATTAGTTAGACTTAATTATTATAGAAAAATAATATCTATTATTAAGAAAACATTGTATCTATTAATAGACAAGAAATTCATACGGGAAAAATTTACTAAAAACACAAAAATTAATCTTCTGGGGATCAATAGGTTTTTAAACTAGAGATATACTTAAAAAAATTAATCCTATGGCTATATTACCAAACATACAAATTTATGAAAAAAATCAGTTCAAATAACTATCTTACTAAGATAAAACTATGTTTGAATAAATATTTCTAGAAAACTAGGATATGAAATCATAAACACACTTCATGAAATAATCATATTTAACACTTCATATAAAACTAAATAAAATATTTTAATCCATGTTAGATCCTAGTATTTAATTTCTTTACTCATGGGTCAATTAAAATGATAGTTTTTCAATTAAAATGTATTTATTTCTATCACCTCTACCTTCATATTTTACTTAGAGTTTACAAGAAGATCAAAATTCAAGGTAGGAACTCTAAATTATTCCTTTCTGTTAACATGTATCATTCAATATTTGAGTATGGGATTACAAGTAAAGGCACATACATCACCTTATCATGAAGTACACTGGTCATTGGGTTCCTTGGTTTTAGTAATTTCATGTTTGGGACTATTTGTCCACTTTAAGATAAAAAACTCCCTAGACCCTTCCTATATCAGCTTCTAAAATTGGTTGAAATTTTATTGTTGGTTCCTATAATTGAATAGATAATTTATTTTGATATTTTTCACATACCTAAGAACCAATTCTTTTCATCACTAATATGGTGACCATTGGTTTGGGTTGGATGGAATATTACTTTTTTGGGGTTTCTCCCTTTTTTGATTTGATAAATCCTAGATTATAATCCTCCATTTTTTAAATTATTCTCATTTGACTGAAAAAATGTCATAATATTAACTTTATTTATAATTTGAAATATTCTGTGTTAGATTTTTTTCTCTTTAATTATTAGATAAGACAAAGCACATTTATTATATGTCACATAGTGTATCTGGTTCTCTTCATGCTAAGAAACTTATTCTCATCACATAAGGATTACTAGGATCATAAACTAGGACATATCATGCTTGTCGGGTGAGGTAGAGGATCTGATACATCAAAAGGGGTCTCAAGTTTAAAGTTTTGTGGTGATGTGATCATAAGTTTAAAGTCTTATAGTGAAGTAATCATAGGTTTAAAGTATTATAGGGATATAATCATAGGTTTAAATTATTGGGGGGATGTTTCCCATAGATACACATCATGTATTGGCCCAAATATAGGTTAAAATTTCATGATGAATCCAAGGTATAGTGGGGGCCTCAATATTGGGTTAAAAGGGGGTAGAAGTTCTTCTATGGGTAACGATCACAATTTTGGGTTGTCTCCTCGAATGGGGAATATGAATAGATTTTTAGTGATGTTAGGGTTCAACATCGTGGAGGAATCCTACATAAACTATTAGGGGAGAGGGATAAAAATCCATGTACATTGAACACATATTTTAAGTTCATTTCACAGGATCAGTCCAAGCGGTTTAACATCATGTGGTGAGGATTATTGTATCATGGAATTAGTGATGGAAAAGGGTGGTATGGTGCATACGCATTGGAGATAACCAAAATTTGTGGTATCATCTCATACAAATTACATTAAGCATCCTATATTCATCACATAAGGTAAGTATATAATGTAACATCATGTGTTAATTATGTTATTGTACAGTATAATGTCATACAATTATGATTTTAGTTCCATGCAGTTTAAACTCTTACAACTCAGACTTCATTAGGACTTATTCCCAAGAATCTAATTCTCAATTAGGGTATAAGTAGAGGAGAATATGGGAATCCCATAAGCCCTCATTAAAGGGGAAAGAAACCATTTTACTATGATGATTCCATATTTGGGGCATACGTGTCAACTATGAATATGTTTTTGGATAGAAAAAGGTGTGTACACTTCCTATTTCAATTATCAAACAGAAGTCCAAAGGATAGAGTGCCTAAGGAGATGAAGCCAATGAGGCTTCACAAATCATACTAGAACCAATGAGTTTGGGCATGATGATTGTAGATACTCAATGTGCAGGTTGGGTTCACATAAATGGACCTTATTTGAATAGTTGTTCAGAATATGGGAACTCAACATGTGTGAAACTATAAATTATAGAAGGAGGCATTTAGTTAGGAACCCGAATTTTTTTCACATAATTTTACACTTTCACACACCCTTGAAGTCACGTGTGCCATGGGCTCTAATACAAGGATATGGTAAGGATTCATGGGGAATAGTTTCATGTAACTTTTAGTGTTACTTATAACATTTAGGGTTGTGTGATGCTTAGGGTCACACTAAGGAAACTCATCATGTGTGAACCTGACTACCCATCAAGTGAAATTGTGTCATGACATCTCTAACTCAATTTGAAGTGATTTTGGGAATATTTTAGTATTTTCAAAAAAATTATCTACCTATATAAATTCATGGGTGGTTTTTGTTGAGTGATTTATTGAAAATAAGTGTTGTGAAAATGAGATCTTCATGCTTCAACTTCCATAGGTCCATCCGAAAATATGGTGGTGATGTTCCATTTATAGGTAAATTTTCCCTACAAGCATTTGTTCAATAGGCTTTGACCATGTCACCCAATATGTTTCCAAACCGCCCAAATATGGGTTTTTTTACTCTTATGTATTTGGAAATAGAGGTCGACTGTGTAAGGAAATTATTTAACATCACTTTTCTCATGAAAGTCACTTGTGCGATAGAATTGGGGTTTTCTGAAGGTATGAAAATTTTTCAGTAGCCTTTTCCATTTTTTATAGATTTTCTTGTATCTATAAAACCTGATAAGGTTAATATCATCTTTCTAACACAATTTATTTTTACACAAAAATTGGGAGTTGCATGAAAATTCTCAAAATTATGCACAGTCATCCCATTTTCCCTAGAATTGTCCCCTGTGCCATTTTTTGCCTTCAATTTGTGAAAAATATACATTATGAATCTTGAGATTCATTTTTTTCTCCAAAAAATTCTCGGTCGCCTCATAATTTGAGATGACGGGGAATTAGAGGGTTGGATTTCAAAGAAAACACAAAACATTGGGAAAATTTCCACCTTGTCAAAAAATATTGGGTATGAGTCACACAAATCAGTTGGAGAAGTACTCAACCCTAGGGGTACCATGCCTATAAATAGAGTGATGGGGTCCCATGTATGGTCATGATAATTTTTCATGTGACAATCCTTTTATCGTGTGTGGAACTCAAACTACTTATGGAAACTCTTGAGCCTTAGTGTCATGAAGTTCACATGACCACTCTTACGTGACATCCTTTATGAAAACTATCTATCATTCCACTACTTAAACTAGATTAATTTTACACAACATAGAGGTACTTGCACAACAAAATCTCCATTTGCATGATAGAAAACAACTTATAGGATATTGCCTTTAAAATCACATGAAAATGGTCTACCAAGTTTCTAATATTGTTGTTGGTGCTTCTAGGAGAGGATAAATGGTTAGGAACCCTAAAATACCTCAAGTTAGAAGGGTTGTTTTAAAAATTGAGGAAATTTTGAACTACTGATAGAGCAATGGATATGATATGTGATAAAAAACAAGTTTCCCTCAATAATTTTGGACTTCTTGATGATGTGGTCATTCCATCTATTGAAACCAACACGCTGAGGTTTTTCTTCTCTTCAAATAATGTACTTCATCATTAGAAAATTGTTTTTTGGGAAACTCACTCAGGGAGCATGATACCTATTTTTCTATAACCTTAAAGTCAGGATGAGGATAGTCATCATGGAGAATCTGGAAGATAACGATTTACCCACCCACTATATAAGCATCGTCCAAACTAGTATTTCAACTATCCATATAGAGTGGTTTGAATACTTGGATTTATGGTCTGAGGGTAACTTTATTGATGAGTGTGCATGGGTGTACTAGGTACCCTACATGTGTGAGGAGTACAAGATTTATTCACACCATATCGAGTAATAAGAGGTAGTGTGGACATCCCAATCCCATGTATATCACCAACCAGATCTATTTACAAAGCTCCTCGGCCAATGGTCCATGGAAAAAACACCTTCCACCATCACCATAGGGAGTTAGTGAACATTATATTTTAATTTCACAACATCATAGAGATCCCTCTAATTGGTTTTTGGTATGATGAATTCCTCCTATTACCCAGCTCTTTGGGGCATAGACTACATGCTAGTTATGGTGAAGATCCTATTGGATTAGTTGACATAGGTCTTAAAGCATCCCCCACCCATATATAGGGACATCCTATGCAATATTTGGTTGATCATATTTTTGAACATGATGATGAAGAATATATTAAGGTAGATAACGAAATTCCCTAGATTCAAATAATTTAGGGGTAGTATTGGTTGACATTGGATGAAGGAAAATACCAGAAATGGGGTTATAGTTTGGTCTACTTATAACTAGAATTATAAAATGTGGAAATCATATCCACTTTTTTAGTATGTGGATAATTCTGGTGAAGGATGAATCTATGGAATTGAGGCTAGGGATATTAGTTATGGAAGGAATCCTGGAATCTAGGAACCAAGTCAACCTAAAAATCCTAGTATTGGCCAGTCTGTACAGCTAGTCAGGTCATGTTGCATGGGGTGACATGCCTAAATTAATTTTTGATCTATTATATTTTAAACATGGATGGATCCTGACACACTTCATGGGGTATAAATTTCCAAATGCTATTACCTCTCCAAAATTTGGTCTTCGGTCATCTCTCGAAAATATCATCAAGGTATGACCAGTTCCCCTCAGTGAAGTCAGTGTGACATGAAACATTAACAACATTGGTAATTTTAACTTCTACCCCTTCCCAAACCCATATGGAGTAATGGTCAATAATATATAGGGGATTTTAGAGTAGACTTATTACTTGTAGGGTTTCCAATGTGGGGTTTTGGTCACACGGATTGAAGGTAACACCAGTTTTGATACATACACCCTCATCTTGATTTTCCTTATTGTTTGAGTGTATTCAGTATCCAATGAAGTGGGTGTATATAGGTGTCTACTTAGAAAGACACCCCTATATACAATTTCAAATGTGGTGGATGCATATTTATTAGGGATTTGTTGAGAATATCGTGTTTTGGCCCAAAAAATAAAACACTAACCTCACCCAAAATTATGAAAACAAATGGGTTTCAGTATACTCATGATGGTTTTGTGGGAAAAAGTGAGGAAGCTTTACCCACATATAATCCCTATGAGAATTAACGTGAAATATAGGATATTGTGGGTTACTGTCACCTTATGAGGGAAATGTCTTCTCATGAGAGGGTAAAAAACATTTCAATTTTATGTTGTGTAATATGGGTGATAACCATGTATTTTAACTTCTTTATGTGAGGAAATTGGACACATAGTTTAGCATCATATGGAGAAAATAATACATTATACAGTTTAATATCGTATGACTAGGACATGTGTTGTATAGTTTAACATCATTTGATAAGGAAATATTTCATATAGTTTAAAATTGTGTAAAAAGTATATGTTTTATACAATTTAATGTCATGTGACAAGGACATGTTAACTGATGTGAACAAAATCCACCATGTCAATGTATATGGGTTCACAATAGGGGAGGTATTGGCTCTCACTTTTTATAGAACCACTCGTTTTAGCAAGCAGAGTCCAGTTTTTCCTAGGACATAGTGGAATGTACCATAGTATTTTTACTCCATTCATTCCCTTACATTCACCCAAGTCATAAGGGTGACTTGGTTGGTGAAATCTATAATTTTTATCAGTTTTTCATTTGTAGGTTTTCAAACTAATGTGCATCTGTGCCTCTTTAATTGGGTAGTTCATGGTCTTAGAAGTTAGAAAAAAAGGGTTTCTAGAAGTTTAATGTCATGGTTTTTATACCATAAAGTATGATATGGTGTATTTGGGAAGAATAGATCATACCCCTTATGAATGGAAGAGACTATAGAGGTCTTAATATTCTCATTGATGAATTAGATCTCTGATAAAAATAGGTGAATATGTTTTATAGTTCAATGCATGGGACATTTCAAATAGTTTATGGTCATGATGCTTGGACCAAAAAAGGTATTTGCTTCTATTTTAAGGTCACGGAGCTTGGAATTTTTTGAGAATATTTAGTGGATGAGAAAGTATTACACACTCAACATAAAAATTTGTAAAAAATGACCCAATAGCATACAAGTTCACACATATTTTAAGGTCATAATTCATAAACTGTGTCCATCTAAGTGTCACACCACATTTTTGTGTTGGGAGGCACCATGTTTTAAATTATAACAAGTAATGAAATAAAAATTCCTAATATATAGAGAAGTTTTTGTTCGGGACCAATATAAGAGTTCCAAGCATCACTAAATGTCCTGCTATATAGGGAATCAATCCACACATAGTGTTTGGTGGTGGTACGGTAGAATATTAGCACCAAAATGGGTAATTCCTCTAAAATTAGGATGAAATTAAGGGGAAATTAGTTTAGGAATCACCAAATGTGACATGAAAAAATTGTGGGTTAAAGTAAAATGGGGTCATGTGAACACTTTTTAAGGTCATGGTGTTTCGATCATGAGGATAATAGTTTACGGTTGTAGAGCTTGGAATAAAAGAAGGTGTTCTGAAGAGGTTCTTGTGGCATGGGGAAGTGTACAAGCCCAAAGTGAAAGGAGGTCCAAAAAGTAACCATGTCAAACAAATATATAAAAGACAAGCTGCACATAGTTTTGGGTCATGATGCTTGCACCAAATGATTGCTAACAATTTAAGTCCATAGAGCTCAGACCAAGGACCAACATTAAATGAGGGACAAAAAGGTATCATTATATAAGAACATATTCCAAACATGTCACAAATAATTTAAGTTCATGATGCTTATATGGTATAGGATATTGGTGTATCTTATCCATGAATTCGAGGATACCAAAATTCCAATGCCCATGTGAGCCATGATTGGTGTGGGAAATGAGGAATGGTTAGGATCCTCCATTTTCACATGAGAGTTAGCAATAACGGTGATTAGAAGACATTTTAAGAGATACCCAATGACAATTACTTTCATAATAAATGTGTGTGAATTCATATAAGGATAACACCAAGGTTGATAAAATCCCACCAAAATAAAGGGTGGTGAAGAGGAAGTAAATTGTGAATTCTATGAATTAAATAAAAAAATTATGGGGTGATCAATGGATAATAAATTACTATTGGATATATTCAAAATGATGGTTCCACAACCAAATCAGTCGTGGATGGGGTGTGAACATGCAGGGTCGACCATTAACCTTGTTTAAAATATAGGGACTTTCATATATCACTAGATATCTTTTGAGGTGAGTGTCAAGGGTGGTAGATGCGCTAGTTTGGGTAGGAACCATTATAATTAAGGGATCCCACTCTAATTGGGGGAGATAATGATTCATATTAAGTAGGTTTCTAAGTGTGGATATGAATTGAGAAAGTTTATAAGTACAATCCAACACTCTAGGTTCTTTACCACCACATATTTGGGCACATCAAAGGGGTGTATAAGTGATTGAGATTCAAACCCATTCTTGAGGATGTAGGCCCTAAAGTAATTCAGTACCTGGGCTAAACCTAGGATAGATCTTAGTGTCACTATATATCCCCTAAAATAAGTAATAAAGCCTCATTTAGTTCTACAATGCACTGTGGTGAGATAGTGACACTGAAGGAGAAGGTATTATTAAGTTAGGGTCAAAGTATCATCCATTTTTACATTATTGTATTGGTTTCATTCTATTCAATAACATACGGTAAGTATGTTTGAAACATAATTTTATATTATATGTTAAATATGGGGTGTCATATCTTTAATTTCTTATTTCATGGAAATTATCTAGTATTTTAGCATTATGCGGCCTGGACGAGTAGGGTCATGACATTTATGGTCTTGTGACTAAAACCAGTATTGAGGGTGAGATGGCTTTTCTAGTTAATAATAATAAACCTAACATGAATAAACTCTTTAGAGGTCGAAGTTAGAAAATATGGTCTCACCCAGTTGTAGAATTGTGGATGGTCTCTAAATAAAAGGTTTAGGCATCATTATGTATCCCATGAAATAGAAATCAAGTCATATGTAGTTTTGGAATGATACATTATAGAATACAAACATCAAAAATAGGGTAAATATCCTCTTGGGTGGGGATGAAAAGTTGAATATTTAGTTTAAAACATTGTATAGGTTGATTATTGCTACAAAAATTATGGCCATGTATGTAGGACCATGCATACTTTATTTTAATATCTTGGGATTAGTATTTCATCGTGCAGTTTTAACATCATATGACAAGGATATTGGTTTTTATAGTTTAAGGTTGTGTAGCTTTGACCAAAGGGCGTGTGTTTTTAGGAATATTATGTGGTATGAAGGAGTAGTAACTCGATGTGAATAGAGTTCCAAGGAGGTATCACGGTAAACAATAAAATCTCTGACATAAGTTACACATAATTAAGGTCATAATTCTTGGACCAAAAAGAATTTATTCTAGTTTAAGATCATGGAGCTTAGACCCATGATGTCTTAAAGATTTGTATCATGTAACCAGGATGTTATTACATAGTTTAACATTATACAACCTAGATGAGTGGTTACTAAAATTTTAGTTATTACATCCTTGAAAAAAGGTTTTCATACGGTTTCATTCCATGATGCTTGAACTAAGGAAGAGTCTCCCAATGATGTTTTTAAGCACAAAAGAGAAAAAATAACATGAAAAGAGTGAAAATGAAGACTCACACCACATGGAACATTTCTAAGAAAATATTCACATCATTTAATGTTATAGTTCTTATAAAAAATGCTAAATTATACTTTCTAATTTTTTTGTGTCTTAACTATGCTAGGGAATACCCTATCATAACTCCTAATTCCATGTAACCAATGATCGTAATGATAAATAAGAATTAGTGATGATTCACCTATGTCATATGTGAGTACATGATAGGGGAAAAAGAATCTGAATTGGGAAGATCCCAATAGTTCTGATTTTCTTGATCAATGTGTATGAATGCACTATGGAATTACATTAAGGGTATTAAGACTCCACTAGAACAAGGGGAGGTGGAAAGGAAGTAAATCATGATTTTTGTTATATGGACCATAAGATTAGGATGACTGATGTGTGATAAATGACTATTGGTTGTGTTCAAAACATAGGTTCCCCAACCACATCAGTTAAATATGGGTTGAGAAAATATAGGTTCAACTATTGATCATGTTTGAAACACATAAACTCTCATTTATTGTTGTAGATCCTTCAAGGTGTGTTCCTAGGACTAGAGGTGAGCCAGTTTGTCTATGCACCATTATTGTTAGGGGAGATCATTGGTATTAGGAGGATGGTGGGTATCCAAATTGGGGAATATGTGATGTGTGAGGTTGAAGATGGTGTTATGTTTAAGGGATAGTTAAAAAAACTTTGGTATCTATCCTGTCATGTGATAGAACTCACTACGTGGGTGTGTCAACAAAAAATAATTAAACAATTTTCTAGGGGGAATAGCCCTAAAATAGGTCTCTAGTTGGGCTGAGTCTGGGATATGAGATTGAGGTATCCCTGTGTGTCCCAAAAGAAATGGGAATCAATTCATATGCATTTATAGAACATAGTGAGTTATGATTCCAACACTGAAAGGGGAACCCTCTTGAGTGAGGTATCAAGGTATTATGCAATTTCAGGTCACGTGATGGGGATGTGGGTCATTCTGTTTAATTTCTTGAAGCAAGGATGTTAGAAATATATTTTAACATCATATGATAAGGATAGGGTGTCATACAGTTTATCATCATTTGATAAGGATGAAATCTTGTAGTTTTACATCATGTGTATAGGAAAATTTTATTTAGTTTTACATTGTTTTACTAGGATCAAGATTGAATGGTCATGCAATGTACTGCTTCAGGAACCTAGAATTGGTGAGAGGTGTGATGCACAACCCATCTGTGGTGATCAAGGAGTATGAACCATTGGAGTAGACATTATAAATGATTTAAGGTCCTTCCCATTTGGTATCTACCTTTAGTGGATTCTTCCCAGGTGTCATTGGCGTCCTTTGAGCCACTACAAAATCTTCTTATAGGAAGGAGTGGATGTGAACCTTTTTTTGGAATGCCCATACCACACAATTTTGATCATTTTTTTGGTTGTGTAGCACTTTGATCCTATTTTCTTTTAGGTCTTCTAATTCAGCCAAGTGGACTTCATATCTCTTTTTCTATTTCTATTTATCATAAAGGTTCATCTAAATTGATGGTAGCTAAAAATATATAGGTATAAATACATATTTCTCATAAACCATGGATTATGGAGTAACCTTTATGGAATTTTAAGTTTTCTTTGGATAGGCCCATAGGACATTTGTTATCTTATGAGGTCAAATATTATTATTTTCACTCGCTATTTTCTTCAGAATATTAGAGAGTGTTTTATTGAAAACTATGATCTTTCCATTAAAATTTTCATGATAGTGAGGGTGTGATTAGATTGGATGTTATACTTGAAATACAACTTCTCCATATAAGTTTCTAGAAAGTTGATTCCATTATTAGTGAGATTGGTGTTAGTAATCTCAATCCTATAAATGATGTGGGACCTCACGATCTTGATCATAGATTGGGTCTTGACTTTTTGAGGGGGGTGCCTTCCACCTAATTTGAGAATAATTCAGTGGAAGTCAAAATTAATTTTTACTATCAAGCTATTATTGGTGGTTAGGGAGTTACAACGTCATTCCCCTATATATAAAAGGTCTAAGAGTAATTGGTGACATGGATAATCTCTAGTGGTTTATGCATGAAGTTGGAATAGATTTTTAATTCATTGAACTTCTTGGTGACATCAATGAAATCATGAACTATAGTGGGCAAGAAGTTCCCCAATCTTCAGATCTGGTGGGAGCTATTCAATCCTACTTGATGGGCCCCAACTGACCCAATGTGGATCTCTTGTATAATCTATGGAACCTCCTACCCTTGTATTTAATAGAGGATGATTCCTTCAAAACCTTTCAGGTAGAGGGTATTATATAAGTTATATCCATCCCAGAGGGTAAATATCACACATACCAATGGATATTCCACTTTAAATTCCACTTTAAACATAGTATAGAAAGAGATTCTGGTGTTGGAGATACTGAATAAAGGGAGTCATCCAAATGGGTGATTCTACAACTATCAAAACATTTGACATCCCTACTGTAGAGGTTCCAACATCCATCTGGTTCACATGTTCGTCCTATTTGTTATAATTTATGGAGTAAATGAATCTCCAATATTCCAAATTAAAGACCAAATCATCTTTTTTGACCTTTTAAGGGGATGTAGTCAGGCCCGTCAAGTAAATATTTTAGTTATTCTATGATCATGTAACATGAGTCAACTTTGACGGGAAAGATAATTGGTTCATCAACTCATGAGTTTTATCCTGAAATGGGATGAGTTATTTTATCCTAAAAATGTAATAATTGATGATGTGCTTGATGAGTAGCATGGAATATCCATTTACATGAATCTAGGAGACTTTAATCCTAATCAACCACTTGAGACCAATGATAAGATCTCAATACTCTACCACATTATCAGTATATCCTTGTTATAATATGAATTATTATAGAAGTAAACCTTGTATTATAGTGATAAAGACATCCCCAAGGCCCATCCTATTGATTTTGGGGTTGTTGATCCTTCTCCCAATCAGGCTTCAGGTGGCACCATCAAAGTGATTCTACTAACATGGTGCAACCTAATCAACAGAGATAATAGCATCATCCAGGATGTTGAAATCCAGAGTATTTCTTCAAGTGTCATATGTGTAGAAAATAAATTGTCCAGTGCTTAGCCCTTGATAGCATTCTGCTGAATGAACCTGATATTGAACAGCCATAAAATTATTATCCAATATTCCAATTATCCAAATATCATGGTGATTTAGAACGTACTTCAGTTGATTGATATGGGATATCAGTTAAATCTTTTGATGATATAGGTACTGTCACAATTTTAAAACCATGGAAACCAAATCAAGGAATCTATTCTCAATGAGAGAATACCAAGTCTCTATATTGAGTAGCATGTTGTTGCGATAGTATAGTATATTCTCCATTATCTCATTATTATTTTGATCTTGGAGGGAACTTAGAGACTATTCTATGTAATTCATGTAAAGAACCAGAGGCTTTCCTAAAACAACTGTCATCTAAATATAAGGAATTAGTAGATACTTCTTGATGCCCTCGAATGTGATCTAACATTATTTACCCCACTGATAAGAGGTTCCTTTATTTATGACCCTTGAAAATAGATTACACTTTCCTGTTAGATTTTCGATGAATCCTCAGATGTAGGAATAGTGTCCCTAGAGGCCCCATAACTCCAAATGTTTATTTGAAGGAGATATTTGTAATTAGCCTTAATCTTCACTAGATTGATTTTGATGCCTCTACACCTAATAATGAATCTGAAGAATTTCAAAGAGGTGACCCCAAATGCACACATAAATGGATTCATCTTCAAGTGATGGGAGTGAGTAAATTGAAAAATTTATTAAGATCCTTGAGATTTCTTATTTTTTGAATGATTTCACCCCCAATTCACCAATATAGTATTCCACTAATTTTCTAAGGAGTGAATTGAAGATTTGGTGAATGGAATACTGATAGGTGGTCCTGATGTCCATCAAATCAAACAATGTCACTTGGTAACAAAAGGTTCCCAGATGTTCTCTAAAATAAGTATCTTTATCTTCATTAGGGTCCATCCATATTTGATTAACACATAAGTACCCATCCATGAAGGAAAGGTCCTGAAATATTACAGTTGTTTCTACTAGAATCTATGTCATTGGAAGTGGGAAATTATCCTTTTAGAAGTGTTAGTTGAGTTACCATAAGTTAATACAGACCCTCAAATATCTGTTCTTATTTTTGAATAGGACAATGTTGGCTAGCCACATATGTTACTAGACTTCCGTGGTGAAGTTTTCTTAAATGATCTTGTCAACATTGACCCCAACTACAACAGCATGGGAGGGGAGCATCTTCATATGATCTTGTTTGGAACCATGGTGGGCCATTGAGAGGACAATGTGGTGAAAAAAATATAGAAGTTGAGCTCTAGAATTTCCTTATAGTCCCAGGTGAACACATCATGATGCTAATTTATAAAAGTACACATATCATTGCTTCTCATCTAGGTACCAGACTGCATTAATCAGTATTGTCCTTAGATATTTCTCAGTGATGAGGTTCATTTAAGTCAATTAATCGATAGTGGTGGAGACACCATCCTAAAATGAAGTAGGGAATCATCCAAATTATATTCATCATTAGAAACATGAGGATCAAAGTAATGAAAAGACACCCCTGGAGATGGATACCATAGATTGGAATAACCATCTACTTAAATAGCATTGGGATCCTCAATGAGGGATTCTTTTTCTCTAGAGACCAGGGATAAAAAAATTATTATTAGCCAATATTATGTGGTTTTTAATGGAAATATACACCTTTAAATTCAAAATAGTGATGAATTTTCAACCTTCTTTGAGCCAACCCTACTCTATATAAGTTATGGTGCTATAATGGGTTAGTAACTAGGGGTAGGATCTCTTAGTACATAATTGAAGTAGGGATTGTCAGCTTTAATTTTTACCATCCTATATAAGAATAAAATATAATCTATAATCATTAATTCTTCTTGGGAACTATGAAATTTCATACAATATCCAAGGTTTTTGGCTTAAGCTAGTGGATTAGAAGGGAAAAAGAAATCTTTAAAATCTACCCAAGGATCTACTGAGGTGTTTTTAAAATCATTGGGGGGTATTGATAATCCTAACCCCATAGGTCTATATCCACTTCCTCTCCCTTTTTTAAAACCCAACATCTAGGTAGTGGGTGTTATAAGAGTTTAATTGAGTTTCATCACCATCGAGTACCCAATTATACCATTGAGGGAGTATTTAAGGCACTTGTGTTATAAAGAGGGGGATACCACAAGCAAATGAAGCTAAGTCCATTATAATAAGTAATTTAAGGAAGTATCCTATGATAAAAACATGAATTTGATGTATTCTATAAATTCAATTAATTACTTCCCAATTAGAATATTTCCATATATATTATACACAATTTTTTCATTCCCCTAAATTTCCAGTTTGGTGGGGGTCATATCTGCTTCTATGAGCCCTAGAATGTAGAGAAAATCGGTTGGTATAAGATTGATCCTAGATCTATTATGCACCATGGAAATGTATTTTTATATGGAATTTTACTAGAATATGAAATAAAATGGGAATATGTTCCCATGAATAGTAGCATTATTATCTTATTCAGAGAAAGAGATGATTGCATGGCATTCATCCTGCTTGGCTTCCTATACAAGATAGGATTCAGTGGTAGCTACCTTGGTATCAAACTAGAGAGGGATCTTCAAGTCCATGATTATAACCACATACAGATACTTTGATAGGAGGAGTTTATAAAGGATTGATATATTATTTGGTATACTGGCAAGGTGCTTCGTCACTTCATACTTTTGGGAAAGGGGTATATTTGTACCCATTAAAGGTTTCTCATTAATGGGAAGCATGGTGGAAATTGTTTTTTGAGGAACAAGGTCCTATATAGTTATTTTTTTGTTCCTTTTTTTATTATATGAATTATTCCAAGCACTATACTATTGAGATCAGGCTCTAGTCAACCATAGATTAGTGCTAATATATTGTGGCTGAGCCACATGATCAACCAATATACTCGGTTGTGGTGGTGTACCCAATGAAATGACCTATGAGGTTTATGCCTACTGAACCCTTGATAGGATTCATGTCTAGTTTTAGTGGAATGAACTATCCTCTCTCTAGTACTAGCTCATTAATATTTCTTTCTAGTATGGTACATTCCCTTCCTTCGATGATGTCAGCTAGAGGTTCATGATGATGCTTCCTTGTATTCCTCATCAAAGGGAACCACACAAAAATCCACTAGCCTGAAAATATTGATAGAGGAATACTCCTATTCTTCATCAATTAAATATTATATGATACGATAGATTGTGTAGGATTATCTCAATTTTGAGGGCATGAAGTCACAAAGAGTGAAAGCTGGTTTTTTCACTGGTGATAAACTCTAATTTCCCTAACATCGTTGGCACATATTATGCTGAGAATTAGAAGGTAGTGATGTTGATGAGGTAAATAGAGAGGACCTAATAGATATAAGAGGTATCAATCAACTCAATCGGTCATAGATGATTTCTGGGGACTGAGTAACCATATGAAAAGCCATCCACTCATTATAATTCCATGTGCCTTGGTCAGGAACCTGCTTCCATTCATCGGAGTCTACAAGAGGTGCCTTGGCCAGGATCTTCCTGAACCTTTAGCTGACATCATCTAAGGAAGGGAAAGTGAAATACTAGAAAGAAATATGTATGAGATAGTACTACATAGAGGATAGTTCATGCTGCTAAAACTAGACATTAAGCCTCTCTTAGAGATCAGTAGGCATAGACCTCATAGGTCATTTCATTGGGTACACCCCCACAACCAAGTATATTGGTTGATTTTGTGGCTTGACCATTATATATTAAAACTAATGCATGGTTTACTAGATCCTAATCTCAGTAGTCTAGTGCGTTTAATAAGTCATCTAATCAAAAAAGGAACACAAAAATAACGATATAGACCCTTGTTCCTCAAAAAACAATTTCTACTATGCTTCCTATTAAAGAGGCATACTCATATTCTTCACCAATGAAATATTATATGATATGATAGATTATGTAGGATTATATCAATTTAGAGGGTAAAAAGTCACAAAGAGTGAAATCTGGTTTTGTCACTGGTGATAAACTTTGTTTTCCCTAACATCATTGGAACATATTATTTTGAGAATTAGAAGGTTGTGATGTTGATGAGGTAAATAGAGAGGACTTAGTAGACGTAGGAGGTTTCAATCAAATCAATCAGGCATAGATGATTTATTGTGCCTGAGTGGCCATATTACAAGCCATCCACTAATTATAATTCTATGTTCCTTGGCCAGTAACCATCTTCCATTCATCAAAGTCTTTGTATTCACCATCAGGGGTAGAAAAGAAATATTTAACCTACATCGGGACATCATACAACATGACCAATCCATAGTATACCTAGTTTTGGATATATTCCTTAAAAATCATTCTTTTATGTTGTGTCCACGAACCATGTGGTACCAGAAATAGATATCATGATTTATCAACCTCACCTCTTGTAGTATCTTAGATTCTAGTAACTTTAGGATGTTCTTTTCAAGCACACAGATAAAATACCTAGGTATATACTCGTTTGTGAAGGTTTATACCTTTTTATTCTATTCATTTAAGGTAATCCTATGTATCTATCCTTGATGGGGGGATTGTCAAGATTTCTCATGAAGAGGTTGGACCTTCCAAGGCTTGTCCTATGAATATACCTAAAGGAAGATGGGTTGTGGGGCCTAAGCCTATACAATGTTGGATATTTATTCTATCATAGGAAAGCACACATGAGATAGAAGATTTAATGGGTGCAACCACTTCTTATTCCACTAAAAGGATTCTTCTAGATTCTAAGATCTCTCGGTGAATTCCCAAAATCTTTTGGGATATCTTGAGAAGATGAGCATAGAAACAATATCATCTCAGAAATTCTCCAAGCACATACTGAATTGTCATTCCTAATAAAACTACTCTTATAAAGAGTATGTTATCCCCATCCATTAGGAAATAAAATTAGAGAATCTCTTTATGACACTCTTATTTCATTTGAAGTGGTAAATAGTGCTTGTTTTTCACAGGGTGGAGAAAAAAACATAGTGAAACTACTTAAAAGATATTCCTAATCCAAAATAGATCTCTAGGATAACTAGTTATATAGAAAAAAGTGGGTCCCTCCAGAGTTTGGATGAAATTCTAAACCCTGTAAGATTCCATTTTCTCTAGAGTTCCCATCATCAAACTACATTATGGTGAAAAGTTAGTCAGATGCTACAGCAGATCACCCATCCCATTAAATTGGTTGAAGATATGATTACCAAACTCTAGGGTTGAAAAATAATGATCCACTCATTCCATATATAGATTACCCTTAGGAGGTACTGAATATTTTTTCATCTCTAAAGCCACAAGGTAAGTGGTGATAGCAGCTATCACATCATCAGAGTGAGGGTTAGTAGTCACTAGTGCTTTTACCGGCATAATGGATCAAGAGTTGAGGAAATCAAGTTCCAATGGTGGGAAATTTTGATTCTCAATCAGGGTAGGTGGGTTATATATTTTTTGTTTTTAAGATCCTACATCCTCTACCTTAATTGGGTGTGTGGGACTACGTTCCTCCAACATGGGAATCTAGACAAGAAGGACTAGATGTTTAGTTAGAGGAGGGGAAGGTCCCCTTAGGAATTCTATCTCTCTAGGAACTACTCAGTGATAATTTTGGTGTTAATCCGCTTTTTTCCCTCAATATCTTAGAGAAAAAAAATTAGTGTAGCATTCATTTTAGCTTTTTTCCTTGCCTCAAATGATCCAAAAGTCTCATCAATTCTCTTCCACTTGTCAATATGTCGATGAAAAGGTAGTATCAACTCAATAGAGGGACTCTAGATGCCCATTTTTTATCTCCCCTGACATGTTTTGTTCACCTATCAAAATATTTTCCTATTATTTCATCTCCCATTAAGGGGAATTCTCTATATAATTATTCATTTCATCATAAAAATTTATATGATCATATAGGGGATTGATCATGATGACATTTATGGTGGTGGTGGTTGCATATTAACTTTCATCATCATCATGAACATGATTTGAACGATGTTGTTGTCTCTGTGAAGAGGACTAAATTAAAGAGAAATATACTTCCCCAATCCCCAAAAATTAATATTATTTTACCCCTCTTGCAATAACTATTGAATCATAATTAGCATTCAAACGTAGGTGCGCTGTAATCTTTAGAGGCAACCATATGAGTCGGGGCACTAAGCCACTGGTAGTGTTGAAAAATCAACCTTCTAGAACTACTGGTGGAATGGATAGAGATGTTTAGAGATTCCTTTATAAGATATCTAGTGATCTTAGAGGTGGTTGAATATCACCCAAACATTTTTTTGGAGGCACACTACATGGTGCAAAGAAATGAACTCTAGGATGGTGATGTGTAGGGTGGAAGGTAGCCAAAAAATGACTGGTATCTCATATATGGATAGAACCTCCAATAATAATTCCTCATGTTCATTTTTTGTAAGGTAAATAATGTTCTTGATCACCCCATGATATGATAGATGATGGTCCGGAAGTTGTACATGGTAATGATGCAAACCTAGTCTATTATTTCTTTTCTAGAAGAGAGGTGTCACATGGGTCAGTATTCCTTAGAATAATAGAGTGTATTCCAAAGGTTGGGAAAATTTTATATTCATATCCATATAGGAAATGGTATCTATGGAATCATATTGATTAAGAATTTTTTCATGTCCCTATGTCCAAGTATATTTCACACCTTCATCTAAAAGTGCCAATCTAGACTCTAACATCTCCCCTGCCTCTAAGGTGTTGGTAGAGGTGAAGAGGAGTGAAGATAATGGAGGTAGGGATGGTTTCATGGATATTAACTGGAAGGAATCCAAGACATCCTATATATAAAGGTACTTATAAAGGGATCTAGAAACCTTATGGATCTCGACCTCATGGATGGTCAGTTTTAACTAATGGGATCCTTCCCCTAGCTATGATGGTTGGTGTGGTGGAATCTATATTAAGTCTCTCATCACATCAAAACCCAATAGTCCAATGGTGATGTGTCAATTTCCTCGTTCCTATCTCTAATGACATGATATTTCCCTAAGTACAAGCCCCTTGAGGGTCATAAGGATTTGTTCCATGTATTATATGGTTGACACCATGAGTAGATCCCCCATAATGTTTGTCTATTCCTCAAACCCATCATGGATCTTCAGGGAAAGATAATTTTTTTCATGGGTAGTAACTCAATGGTGGATGATGATATTGCAGGGATAACCACCATGGTGGAATTATTTTACATATGATAGACTATGATTATTTTGGGTGGTTCCCTTGATGAGGAGACCTAACCTTCCTCATATGTGGTGGGTGTATTGATCCAAATTATGAAAAGAAATTACCTAAATAAATGGTCTTGAGGAAATGAGGCGGTGCACTGATGGTGGAAGGGGCCACTTGAGCTATTGGAGAGCCCTCCTGTCTAGCAGGGCTAGTAGCCTACCCCTGATGTCTGCACTGGGTAGTTTAGACTCAGACAAGTTGATTAGGGATAGGATCAGCCAACTCATCACCCCATAGCACCTCTCAAAATTATAGGCATGGACGATTGTGATCTCTCTTAGTATACTTCTAGATAATAGTCACATTAGGCATGAACTGGGTGACCCCAGCCTCCTCAATATAGTAGAGTAAGTTGTTCAATGGTTTTGAGGATATATTAACAAAATAATTTTCTATTTCAATATGGGGGAGATTTTTCCAATATTTTTCAATTGGGGGTGATAGTGTTGGGATGGTTTTGTGGATTCCAGGTCTTATTGGGCCATGTACCTAGTCTAGATGACCCCTTTTTGTTCATAGTGATGAATATGGTCATTAATCACCCTTCACTAGATGAGTTTTGAAGGAGTGATGCGGTAAGGGTTCCTAGTATCCATGGAAGTATTGTTAATCATGGTATGTGGGTATTTTTTTAGGGTTTTCACATATTTGTCCCTGTAACCACATTCTTGTTTGCGCTGGGTCATCAAGCATTACTCATATCTTTTTTTCTTACAGGATATATGAGGTCAGCCACCCATACATGTCTTATGAAGTTGATTCCCAACATGGAAAATTTTATTCATCTTCTATTAGGTGGAGTAGGAATTCATGTCGAAAATTCTTATAATTATAGATGCCCATCGCTTATCGTTTACCCCCAGTTGTAGTAGAAGACATTTATTCACATTGGGGTCACAATTTTTTTTACACTTCTCTCAAAGCATGAATAATGGGAATATTATATAAATCCATATATTTATATATGATATATATATGTGTGATATATATATATATATATTGGAAATATCATATTGCCTGAAAATTGTGAATTTCATTCCCATGCATTTTATGATTGTGGCATAATTGATAAACTATTATCAAATATTATTCTCCCATATTAGCTATTGTTTATTATATAGTTTTAAGTGATGAAATGTTTGGGAGTTGTATTTATGTATTTTATACATGAACTAGATGTAGCATAATTTACTCATGTGTTTATAGTGCATAGGTAAATGATACATCCTAAGGGTTATCCTTGTGGATTTATATATCACTTCCATTAGATGGTAGTGTGTGGATGTGCTTGCTTGAGGCTTTTCCAGAACATTTTATAACTGGTTTCCCTAGTCATTCATCCACCTTTACATATTGGGGTACTAGAATACTATGGATAGAAGATAGATCATGATTGAATGTCAAGTGATTCTGTGTAGCCCATAGATACATTGTGAAGGTGGGATGTTTATGTTTTATAATAATGTGATCTTTATAAAATGCATATAAAGATGAGTATCAATGGCTGATGAGGCTTCTTTAGTTTATAGTATACCATATTTATAGTATTCTTAATTTCTATTATTTACCATGAGTTTTATATTTCATTCATGGAGATCCTCAAACAATAGTTTTTTATTGCTTCCAATACTTCTGATAAATCTTATTATAATTCTTTAAAACCCTTTAGTGGTATCAAAGTTATCTATGTTTAAGATTTGTGAGACTTGTGATGAAATAAAGAAGATAATCAAAAAATATATCATTTCCATGTATATATAAATTCAATTGAATGAAAAGAGTTTACATATACATTGTTGGGATATGTGAAGGTAACCAAGCCCTTAACCTTGTGAAATTGAGAAGTGAAAGGGTAACCAAAGACTTACCCTTATATAGATCAGTCTACTAAAGTATCACCTAAGTTTAACCCTATGAAAAATTCTATTACATATGGGTAATAATGTTTTTAAAAGGTCTAGATAAGGGTAAGTTACCTACTAACTTCTCTACATAACGGTAAATAAGTTTTTCTCAAATCCATGTAAAGGTAATCATCCACTTACCCTTATAAAAAACAGAGCAACGTAAATGACGTAACCTTACATAGAAGGTATGCATAAGGGTAGCTGCTTTTTTAACTTTATGCAAATTGATTTTTTGAAGGTATTACCCTTACTCAGTGATACCTGGAGGCCTTGTAAGGGTAAATTGAACTTTAACTGTAACATCCTCAGTAAATAAAGAATATGAAATTTTTAATATTTATTAATATTTTTCAATTAAATTTTAATGTTACTTTAAAGGGTATTCTATGTTCAATGGTGTACCTAATACGCAACAATGGGTTTCATTGAAAACTTATGTTGCACACAACGTTGAGTTATACCGAAAAATAATAAAATAATATTATTAATTTAAATGGTAGTCAACATCTAACTGTTGTATTGGTGGGAATAATTAGAACTAACTAAAATATGATTATATATGTTTTTTAAAAGTTTTTACATTTATCCAATAAATTTTATAGGTTTAAAATATGAATCAATCCAATTTTAAGCATAAATACTACAATATTCTTTAAAATTTTGATTTACCGCTTTTTAATAGGGAACCCTTTTTAAATCTAGTTTTTGTCACTTTTATATGTTCTATTTGAAAAAATAAAATTATTATTTAGAATTGGAGCATAAAAATTTAATTTGAGTAACTTTTTTGGTATTTTTTGGATAAAGTTCATTATTTAATGAATAGTGAAAATACTGTATTTTAATTCAAAAATGTCTTTTAATCTAATTTACTTATATGGTTAGATAATATTTTTAATTTGTTTTAACGTGTAATTAGATTAAATTTTTACCATTTAATCCAATTTTTTTCATTGGAAGTAATTTCAATTTGAAATTATACATAAACAAGTGGCAATCTTTTGATAGTTATTATTTCTTAAAAACATGCTTTTTGTTATAACAACGGGAATTAATTTTAGATTAATTTCTACCACTTATGTGTTTTGAATTTGGAAAATGGATTCCATATTTGGAATCAGGTGGTACAAATTATCTAAAAAGGTAAATTTTATTTTTAGACATTATGAATATTTACTTCAGTAAATATTTTATTTATCATGGTTAAAGGGTAAATCTAGTAAATAAGGGTAAAAAATAATATTACAATAATAATAAATTACCCTAACACATGTCCTAATCCTATTGGTTGATACATTTCCGACCATGGGCATCCTTGGGTTGATTTTGGGACCCCATGGAGCCACTTGGGATGGATAATGACACTTTATATTAATTGATTTAAAGTAAAGACATAAATGGCATAAACCTATATCTTTTTGTAAATCAATTTTTAAATGGGGTTATATAAGTTATCTCTTAGACAATAAATATTCATTATAAATCTGAAAATATTTCCTACATCATGCTAATTTTTTTATAATTTTTAAAAATCAAATAAATAAAATTATTTATGACATAATAATGATGCAATGTTTACCTCATTAATGAATGATTTAAATATATAAGATTATAAAAATTAAAAAAAATCCAAAAACTATACAATTATTATTGGATGATTTTATTTCTAATAGGAGTCATATTATCTTAGACTTTAATAAGTTTTGGATCTTTAGAAACCGAAAATAATTATATAATAAAATAATATTTTCAAACTTTCTTAAAGAGCCCCTCCTCCCCCTTATAAAATGACACCACTTATAACCCATTACTTATACTTATCAAGCCACTTGGCTTGTCCAACATCTCCCAAATTAATATCCCTACATCCCTATATTACTCCTAAAATACTTCCCCTAGGCATAAGAAAATTCAAGTAAATCTTTTGGTTCAAACCAAAGGGAGTTACCGGATTTAACGGTAACGTCTTCTCTTAAGTTATTTTCTTTTATTTTACTTCTCCAACCCCATAAACTCTATTTATTAATTTCTTTTATAGAAAAACCAGTATCCTCAATATACTATGTTGTTTTTATGATAAGTATTATAACTGTAGTTTCACACACCTCCCTCTAATGGATATGAACATACTATTTCTGTGGATGGTGAACTACTACCTCACAAAACGATGATTGTTAGAATATCTCCAACCACCTCTCATGGTGGCCATTATGATGGAACTTTATTTATGTGATATGTATTATATTTATATTTTATATTTACTTCTGTATTTTTCATTTTTATCATACCATTATGGTTTCCATAATGAGTAAATACAATAATTTCATTTGAGGAAGTGCAGACTACCACCCCCTCAAAGTGATATGAATAATTCATGCCATATGTGGGACATATAAAGGATGGAGTTAATGAAATTATATATGATATTATACTAGAATTATAATATACCTAGGTATCATTAATTTTTCAATCCATTAAAATATGAAATATAAATGAAAGTAGCGTTCATTCGTACGTACGACTTACTGTCTCCATGAATGATGCATTTCATTCCTTATCTCCAAATGTTATGTATTATTATAAATACATATATATACTGGATATATATGATATATATGTTATTTAAATCATTAATATGATTCTTGATATAATATAATTTTGACCACATGGACAATTTGTAATTATAACAAGTTCATTTTTTACTCAAGTTCGGAACGTCGACAAAATGTCTGATATAAAATCAAATAATTAACCAATTGTTATAGAAAGATAATAAGTGATATAAAAGGAATAATAAAACTTGAAAAAGGTTCTTAATCCAGTATAAATTAACTTAATTTTATTATTCAGCAATAACAAATAATATACAAGACAAGTCAGACTTGAGGTAAGGGGTTTTCATCTCACTTTTTATTCCCATGAGATTCATGCAATATTTGCCACTATTTCCTTTTGTGTGGTGTATATACCGCCCATGATTGTATTCATTGTGTAATATACTTTAATTTATGGGTATTTAAATCATCATTCTATGATCCTTTTTTCATGGGGTGTATGTTTCGTAAGTTACCAAATCGGTAAGGGAATTTTTAATTTCAATTGCCACTCATTGGGGTTTACACATACTTCATTGATTATTTTACTCCAAGATTATATATGTAATCACTATTTATTTATTTTTATTATAATTTACACTCCATATTTGTGTGGATATACCTTTTATACACATAATCACTCCATTTATATTTTCTCAAGTCATTGATAGGAACTTGATAAGGTTAATCTTAACTCAATTTCCATTCATTGAGTTAAACATCCAAGTAATTGGTTTTGTTTTAAAAATAACATGTGTGAATGTCCTCTGATTGATTTACACTGAATATAAAATCATATTGAGTGTATTTATATTTGTCACACATAATTATGTAATTGATTTATTCTTAATCAAAGGATACCGTCTTTATAAGGGATTTCATCTCAATTTACATTCCATTGAGACTTATTTGTGTTATGCACCAATTCACTTTTATATGGTGTATATACTTCCATTTGAAATATTATATCATGAATATCCTTATTCTCATGAAATTATAAGTTTTGTTTTATTTTATTCTTTAATTATGTTTTGTCAAGTGTTTCTCAAGTTTTATGATACTATTTAACTAAAACATCATTTTAAAATCTTTAAAGATTTATTCTTATAAATATTTCTCATTAATGTTCATGTTTTCAAATTGGTTTTAAGGATTTATTTATATGGACAATAATGTTTTAAAATTTTGATATCTTTAAAATTTTCAAAGTGGTATTGGACACTTTGATTCAAAAATATCTTTATTAAATTTTTTAAATGGTTTTGAAAATGGTTTTGATAAAGCATTGATTATGTCAATATCTTGAAATGATATATAGTGATTGCAATGTGGAAATGTTATCCTTCCTTCATGATTGTTTTGTGTGTTATGATTTATAATGGTACTTGGAAATTTTATGGGTGGTTACATGATAAACCAAAAGATTGTTTGTGTCATGATAAACCAGGATGGGTGTTTACATTATAACCGCCAATGCATTGGGTATGGAAATCGGCCGTATGGATATTCCATTTAGTGATGTGTGTGGAAGTCGGTCGTATGGGTATTACATTTAGTGATATGAGTGGAAGTCGGCTGTATGGTTATTCCATCTAAGTATGTTTATGTCCCAAGTTACCTTTATATGTTATATGTTCTTTCTATGGGTTTTATAGTAATCTTTTCATTGTAAAAGGGTAAGCAGTTATCTCTTATTCAGTGAAGAGTATTTACTACTTCATAAAGTTGAAAAGTATTACTTATGATAAAGTATTCACGGTTTACTTTTTGTTTTGAAAAACTAATAGTTTTCATTTTTTGTGTATCCCTTACTGAGATTTTTTTCTCATCCTATGTTTTTGAAATGTTTTTCACAGGAAATAAAGTGGAATAGGGTCAATGATGGGGTCAAGGAAAAGTAATGTTTTCTAAAACATGGAACTAGACATGCTTCTTTTTAAGATTTTTTATTTTATGAAAAAAATGGATACTGAGTAGTAGTGTCTACATGTAATATTCAAGTTTATATGTAATAGTTATGGCCTAATTCTCTAAAACTATAAACCTAAAAAGATCCTCAATGTGAATTATTAACTTAATTCCAGATTATGTAATGTTTAAGGCTCGGGACTTATAGTTGGTATCAAAGGTCGATTTAGAAAACTTTAGGGATTATGAGTTTTCGTTAAACACATGGTTAGTCCCTATATCTATTATTTTAGTTAAATCCTTGTTTTATAACTTTTTTAGATTAAGGAGATCCTATTACAAATGGAAGGAGGATGATCTCAAACAATATTCTTATCTCTTCCTGATGAAATGATTGCAATAATTATTGCAATGTCATGTTCAGTTGATTGTGAAACATTTTTGAGCATACAACTCACTTGCAAGCACTTTTTTGAGATATCAAACACCTCCACTATACCTTGATATCATCGTGGACTATGGGTTGTATTTAATCAAATCTTATTTTCTCAATATTCTCATGTTTTCAAAAAAGGTAAATATTATCAAGGCATTTTCAAATATTTTACCTTATCACAAGATTTTGAAGCATATTATGATTTTTAAAAAGGTGATGAAGAAGGAGACCCTTGAACAGGCTATTTATATTTACTTTTACAATATAGACTCTCATCACATACATATGTTATTTTAAAAGGACCATTGATTGAAAGTTTCAACTCAAACTCGGCCCGACTGTTTTATAAAAATCATGTTTTGTCAGATGTTTTGAAATTATATGTCTTACAAGATTATTTTCCGAAACTATTTTTCTGCGAACACCCATATGACCCAATTTGTACAAGGTGTATTTGGATGAAGGAATCAAATTATTTTTAAGGATCTCTAAATCACTGTTGTAATACATGGACCTTCTACCTATGTGAACTAGATGATGATGAAACTATATGGAAACTATAACACCCCGAGATTTTATGAGAATTATTCTTTTTAATTTATTTGATGTCTTTTTTTGTACGCTTCACTAAGATTTTCTTGCACTATACGCAACACCATATTATCCTGTAGTATACGCAACACTATTCTTGGCTTGTGATGCACAAAATTTCAAGTTCTTTTGAATACAATTAATTTTACACAACACTAAGTATAGATTTTGATCAATTTATAATTGAACTATATTTTGAGTATGTTATATGCAACACCAAATGAATCTTTCCCTACAAGAAACCCTGACTTGGCTTGCATTACACGCAAGAGTGACCTTCCTCAATAGTGTGTGTTGTACGCAATACCGAGTTTCACTAAACAACGATATATTGTTATAATATTATTATGAACTAGATTTTATGAATATTATTAACTGCGTTTTGAATTTTATAAAATTATAGTTCATCTTACACATTTTTTGGAATGAGGTATGAGAACAAAATCAATTTTTTGAATAAAAGAAGTATTTTTAAAAAAATGCAGTTTTATCGACTTTTGATGGCGCACCCACATTAAATCTAGTTTTTGACACATTTATAAGTTCAATTTGAAGAAATAAAATTATTTATTTAAATAAGGATATAAAAATTTACTTTGGATAATTTTTTAATATTTTTCTGTTAACTTTCATATTTTGATGAATAGTAAAAATACGCTAAATTTTAATTAAAAACAACTTTTTTGATTGAGATAATTTATATGGTTAAATTATAATATTGAATGGTTTTAAAGTATAAATAGAATATATTTTTACCATTTAATATAATGAAAGTCATTATCATTAATTTTACATTGAATTCATGGGTAAAAACATTTCAATCTTTGACAATGTTTTAACTTTTAAAACCTGTTTTCTTGAAAACGGGAATAATTTTAAATTAATTACTGCAAATTCTGTGTTTTAAATTTTGAAAAATGGACTCCATATTTGGATTCAATGGGTCCAAATTATGTTAATAGGTTACTTTTATTTTTTTCATGTTATGAATAGTAACTACGGTAATTTTAATTTACTACAGCTAAAGGTAAATTAGGTAATTAAGGGTAAAAATAAGATTATAAAATTACCCTAAGACCTCCCAAAATTATATTTAATGAATATAATTCTACCAATATCATTTAAGTGTCGTAATAGATTCATTTCATGGACTATTGACCATGAAAATGATATAATTATTATTAAAACCAAAGAAAGTGACAACATGTCACTCTCTTATATCTTATAAGTGTAATAATTTTAATTTAGTAATAAACCTCATAAAAATTAGAATATAAATAGTCTCTAGAAATATAATAAAATTATATACATCACGAGAATTTATTTATAATTTTTAAGGATTAAATAATTATCATTAATGATGACACAATAGTGATGTATACATTATTTTATTGATTGAAATATGAAACATTAAAATAAATATTATATGAACTAATTAATGTTCTCCAAAAAAATTAGATGAATATGACATGTTAGTAGTCTATTAAATATTTTGGTTCTAATATATCCTCTGTGTGGATTTTATTTAATTTCAAATAAATGAATAGTGTCAAAATTGACACTATTGTTATTTTATAAAAATAAAATATTATAAAATTGTTTAAAAATCACAAAAATATTTATAAATTATAAATTGAAATTTATATGGTCTATAATTTTATAAATTATCCAATTATGGAAAATTCACAACACATAATTAATTATTTATAACAATTTAAAATTTAGAATATTATTACCACAAAAAAATAGATTAAATAAGGATAAATCAAGTTGAAAAGGTTTAAAATAAATTACCAAAATGTCTAAATCTTATTGTTTGATGATATTACAACCCTATATAATCTAAGATTAAGATTTGAGTAATTTTTGGAGGTTTTTAAGTGGGGTTTGAGTTTATTATAAATTAATATTTTAGAAGTTTCTAAAAGTGCCCCTCTCCTCTCTCATAAAAGGGAACCTCCTCCCTCTCCTCCTCACACCATTTCAAGCCTTAAAGCTCGGCCAACCCCAGCCAATTTCTCTTCTACACTTCCATAGAAACATACTAGAGGTCATGTTCTCCTTCAAAGACCAACTTTAGTGCCCTAAGAGGAGGTTTAGATGAGGCGCGTCGAAGAAGAGGTAATATACTTTACCGATTCTTTCAATTTCATTTCTTCTTCTACCTCCTCTTATTTTGTTTTTTAATAATAAAGTAAGAAAATAATTATCACTCATATAATGATATGTTATTTTAAATATAAACCAACCCTATTTCACCTTCTATCCATCCTATGGAAAATGAAATAATCACGCGTGCATACGTACGAAATATCGTCTCCACACCGTGGTGTAATCTGTTTTTCCACCACCACCTTACTTGGATGGGTATAATGGTGTAAAGAATAACTATATATGGTTATTATAACATGATACCAATTCTTAGATATTATATCATCCACTCTAATTCCATTCAATAATTATGGGAATGATATCATCGCTCGTGTGTACGTACGGATTACCGTCTCCACGATGCAATGAGATTCATTCTCCAAGTTAACCATTCAAGAATTATTATAAAGTATATATATTAAATTCTCATGAAATATATGGCATATTAATGATACTGTATTTATTTATATGTTATTTACTTACTTTAATTCAATTTAATAAGGAAATGAAAACAGTGTTCATGCGTACGTACGGCCTACCGTCTCCATGAACAGTGTATTTCATTCCATTTATCGATCTATTATATATATGTATATTCTGAATATATTTTACATATAAATAATTTTTTACATTCTGGAAGTAAGTAATCATGATCTAAGTAATCATATGAATAATTACAAGTCAAAACACGGACGATAAATGAAACGATTTTAACCAAAACGCTGCTTTAACATGGAATTGACAAATGAACGGGTAATATAAAGTCTTAAGTGAATCATATATGATATCATAAATATTATTAAGGTTCTATTAAAAGTTAATAATATTTTTAAACCCTATATATAGGATTCTCAGTCACATACATAAAAAATTGGACATTAGCTAAGGGATAATTTTGTAAATCTCATTTTTATCAGAAATTGCTTATACGTAAGTATTTACTGGGGTTATATTTTTCATCCATGTCCATAAAAAGGTTTTTTATAAAGTGTTTAATATTATTCCATGTATGTTTAAAGTCATTTTTACCCCTCTTTGACTTTTACATTGTGTTATGGAAGGAATATTTCTTTTGTTTACCATACAAGGAACTTTTTGACTTTTCCAACAAAAGTACGAGGAGAATGTTTTTTTATCTTATACGGCATGAATGGATTTTTATGGTTTTATAACGCCTAATTTTAATGAATATTAATCTACAATATTTCATGATTATTTTCAACAAAATCCTTTTCTTTTAAAATTTAATGGCATTTTGTAAAAAGAAAATGATTTTGAAGAAGAAAGGATATTTTCCTCAAAATTCATTTCAAGAGTTTTGTCAAAACTATTTTCCATATAAGATGATATTATTTAGTATGATTATGTTTCAAGTATAATGTCTCTATTATTTACATGGTTTTATTCTTCTTATGATGAAATGATATCAATTTGTTTTATATGGATTATGTTATGATGGGATGATGTTTATGAAACCCATTTTATTCTTTGGGTTATGATGAATGATTTATGTTTATTTTATGGCACAAGTAAGAATGATTTAATTATGAGATGGGTTGGATATATATCTCCCTCCAATTTATTGGGTAAAGATTTATATCTCATGAGATAGACATGGTTGGAATGGAAAGTGAATCTGGTTCAGTAATACAGGGCTGGAACGATAAGTAAACCCGGTTCAGTAACGGACTTTGTCCACTATGACGGTCTTTGCAACAATGCATTGGCTACTATGGAAATCATAACATGTGCTTAATTTTTTTCCACAATTACATGTTTTATTCACATGATATTTTATCATAATTAATGTTCCTTTATGATCTATGCCTTATGTACTACCAAGATTTATGTCATTTCTTATGTTCATGTTTTTACGTTCAAATGTTTATGGATTGTTTTTATGTTCTCTATGTTTACCCTTACTGAGCATTTTAGATCACCCTTTTTATGTTTTCTTTTCCCTAGGATATAAATAAAGGTTTTAGATAAGAAAAAAAGGGGAATATATTTATGGGAGATGTTTAAGATCTTTCACCATGATAAGAAGATTATGTTCTGAGTTTCCAAAGACACTAAACTAATACGATCATTGGGCATCTGTTTTTGTAATGTATTAAGTATTCTGAAAAAGTAATGTAATGTATATGTACTTCAAGTATGGGTCTCTACAGAAACCATGATCAAGGTATTATGTTCATTCTTTTGGGAGTATTTTTATTTTATCATATAGAGGTGAAAAAAAATGACAATATATAAGATGTTGAGGAATTAATGTATTGGAATGAAAATAAAAGGTATAAGAAAACCTTTGATGATAAAACATGTTAGGGTTAATTTTAAATTTTATAAAAAGTACTACCTGTATGATGGGTGACAACCCATTGCATCTGTAAAGGTCGTAAGAATCGAACCCACAACCAAATGGTGACAAGGGCTCATTGCCTGCTACTAGCCTACATGAAGTCCTTGGTTAGAATTACTTATTCTTTTTAGTTAAATGATTTTATGGATCATGAATAAGTTAATTTTGGGAACTTATGTTTTTTCAAATGGATATCCTAAATATATGAAAATGATTTTTTGATTAAGTGATAAAGGTTATTTTACAATATGTTCTCTATTTTGGGGAAAAACTATATGCCTATGGAAAAGAGAGTTTATTGGGATTTCAATTGAGGAGTAATGGTGGAATCTAATTTTGGAAGAATCTATGTTTTTATTGTGGACTTATAATCATTTAGGGTTATTTAAGGAAATTATTAACCTATCATAGATAATATGTGATTATGTTAATTACTTTTCAGTATGAGACTTTAAGAGTAGTTGATATTATTTGGTGATAAATTTTAAGATTTAATGTGGAAGACTGTGTGATTAAATCCTTCTAAGTTTTGGGTTTCAATCTTAGTCTGAATTATATTGAAATATTTTAAGGAAAATTGTATATTGAATGGTCTTTGTTGAAATTTGAGTATTATTTGTTCAATTTTGGAGATTAAGAGTGGTATTTCTTTTTATAAATGATTATCCTTTTGGGTATTATCAGATCTTGTACTAACCTTTTTTATTTTGGTTGATGTCTAAATACGGGGGAAATATATAGTTCATCTTTTGTAGATTATGTGATACTCTAGAAGTTGATTCTAGTACTTTAGGTGTGTCCAAGTCATTTGGAATACTTTTTGTTTGTAGAATACATGAGTTTGTGGTGGAATCTAGTAATGGATGATAGTCTACATGACAAGTAAGTATGTTTCCTTATAATTTTAGTTAATCTCATAAATAAATTCCTCAACTTTAGGAAAATTAACTTAAAACAAAAACTTTGTCCGTTAACTTTTCCTACTGGGGAATCAAACACCATTTAACCCATCACAAGTTTGTGATTTTCTGGTGGTTAACTTTCTCTTAATCACATTTTCTATCACTCTCTATCAGAACTTGACACTTATTTTCTCCTCCATATCCATGTTTTCATGGAATCCTAATATGGGTTATCTCGGGTGACCTTTGTATATATCTTTCTTTCTTTTAAAGTGATAGTTTTATTTACTCTTTTTCCAATGTTGTACTTTCAATTAAGTTTCCAATCCCAATTTTAAAATTGTGAGGATGTAATTTCCAAAAGGGGTGAAGGATGTAACATCCTAGGTAAATAAAGAATTTGAAATTTTTCATATTTATTAATATTTTCAAATTAAATATTAATTTTAATTTAAAGGGGATTCTATGTTCGATGGCATACCGGATACGCAACAATGGGTTTCTTTGAAAACTTATGTTTCACACAATGTTGAGTTATACCGAAAAATATTATAATAATATTATTAATTTAAATCGTAGTTAACACCTAGCCATTGTATTGGTGGGAATAAATAGAACTAAGTAAAATATGATTATATATGTTTGTTAAATGATTTTACATTTATTCAATAAATTTTAGAGGCTTAAAATGTGAATGAATCCAATTTTAAGCATAAATACTCTAATATTCTTTAAAAGGTTGATTTATTGATTTTTAAAGGAAAGCCGTTTTTAAATCTAGTTTTTTGTAACTTTTATGTGTTCTATTTGAAAAAATAATATTCTTCTTTAGAATAGGATCATAAAAATTTACTTTGGGTAAATTTTTTGTATTTTTCTGGTACAGTTCATTTTTTAATGAATAATGAAAAATAATATATTTTAAATCAAAACTAACTTTTAATCTAATTTATTTATATCATTAGATTATCTTTTTTAATGGTTTTAAAGTTTTATTAGATTATTTTTCTCCCATGTAATATAATTTTGTTCATTGGAAGTAATTTCACTTTAAAATTGTACATAAACAAGTGTCAATCTTTTGATAGTTATTATTTCTTAAAAACATGTTTTTTGGTTTGACAACGGCAATTAATTTTAAATTAATTTATATCACTTCTATGTTTTGAATTTGGAAAAATGAATTCAATATTTCGAATCTGTAGGTTAAAAATTATTTAAATAGGGAACTTTTATTTTTATACATTATGAATATTTACTGTAGTAAATATTTTATTTACCATGGTTAAAGGGTAAATCTGATAAATAAGGGTAAAAAATTATATTATAATAATACTAAATTACCCTAAAACATGTCCTAATCCTACTGGTTGATACATTTCTGACCCTGTTCATCCTTGGGTAGATTTTTGGACCCCATGGAGCCATTTGGGAGTGATAATGACACTTTATATTAATTGATTTAAAGTAAAGACAAAAATGTCATAAACATATATCTTTTAGTAAATCAATTTTTACATGGGGTTATATAAGTTATCTCTTAAACTATAAATATTAATTATAAAGATAAACAGATTTCCTACATCATGGTATTTTTTTTATAATATTTAGATATCAAATAAATAAAATTATTTATGACTCAATAATGATGCAGTGTTTACTTCATTAATGAATGATTTAAATAAATAACATTATAAATATTAAAACAATATCCAACACCTATCAAATTATTATTAAATGATTTTATTTAGAATAATTTTCATCTTATCATCTAATTTAATGAGTTTTGGACCTTTAGAAACCAAAAATAATTATATAATAAAATAATATTTTCAAACTTTTCTAATGAGCCCCTCCTCCCCCTTATAAAAGGATACCACTTCTAACCCATTACTCACACTTATCAAACCCATTGGATCATAAAAATTCTACCCAATTAAGCTCCATACATCCCTATCTTCCTTTTATAAGCCTTCTTCTATGCAGAAGGCAATTCAAGTAAACCTTTTGGTTCAAACCAAAGGGAGTTACCCAATTTAAAGGTAACATCTTCTCTTAAGTTATTTTATTTTATTTTACTTCTACAACCCCATAAACTACCTTTATTAATTTCTTTTATAGTAAAATTATTGTCCTAAATATACTATGTTTTTTTATGAGAATTATTTTAACTACACTTCCACACACCTCTATCTAATGGATACGAATATACTATTTTTGTGGACGGTGAACTACTACCCCACGATATGATGATTGTTCAAATATCTCCAACTACCTCTCATGGTGGATATTATTATTGAAATTTATTTATATGTGATATATATTATATTTAAATTGTCTCTTTACTTCTGTATTTTTCATTTATTTCATACCTTTATGGTTTCCATAATTGTTAAATACGATAATTTCATTTTTGGAAGTGCGGACTTCTGCCCCCTCAAAGTGATATGACTCGTTCATGACATATGTGGGATGCATAAAGGATGGTGTTAATGAAATTATATATGATATTATATTTTAATTATAATATACCTATGTATTATTAATTTTTCAACCCATTAAAATACAAAATAGAAATGAAAGTAGCGTTCATGCGTACGTATGGCTTACTGTCACCATGAACGGTGCATTTCATTCCTTATCTATAAATGTTAAATACCATTATAAATACATATATATATTATATATATATATAATATATATGAAATTTAAATCATGAATATGATTCTAGAGATAATAGGATTTTGACCACATAGACAATTTGTAATTATAACAAGTTCATTTTTTATTGAAGTTCCGAACATCGACAAAATGTCTGATATGAACTCAAATAATTAAATAATTTTTATATAAAGATAATAAGTGATATAAAAGAAATAAAAAAACATTAAAAATATTATTATTCAATTAGAAATTAACTTAAGTTCATTATTTAGGAATAAAAAGGAACATACAAGACAAGTCGGACTTATAGTAAGGGGTTTTCATCTCACTTTTTATTCTCGTGTGATTCATGCTATATTTGCCACTATTTTCTTTTGTGTGGTGTATGTACTGCCCATGATTGTATTAATTGTTTAATATACTTTAATTTATGGGTATTTAAATCTTCATTGTATGATCCTTCTTTCATGGGGTGTATGTTTCGTAAGTTACCAAATCGGTAAGGGAATTTCTAATTTCAATTTCCACTCATTGGGTTTTACACATACTTCATTGATTATTTTACTACAAGATTATATGTGGGATAACTATTTATTTATTTATGTTGTAATTTCCACTACTCTTTGTATGGATATACTTTTGAAACACATAATCACTCCATTTATAATTTCTCAAGTCATTGATATGAACTTGATAAGGGTAATCTTAACTCAATTTCCATTCATTGAGTTAAGGTTATTGGTTTTGTTTTTAAAATAACATGTGTGAAGTTCCTATGATTTATTTACACTGAATATACAATCATATTGAGTGTACTTATATTTTTCACACATAATTATGTAATTTATTTATCCTTAATCTAAGGATGTCGTCTTTATAAGGGATTTCGTCTCAATTTATATTTCATTGAGACTTATTTGTGTTATGCATCAATTCACTTTTATATGGTGTATATACTACACTTTGAAATATTATATCATGAATATCCTTATTCTCATGAAATAATAAGTTTTGTTTTATTTTTTTCTTTAATTATGTTTATTCAAGTTTTTCTAAAGTGTTACAAGACTATTTAACTGAAACAACATTTTAAAAGCTTTAAAGATTTATTCTTATAAATATTCCTCATTAATGTCCATGTTTTCAAATTGGTTTTAAGGATTTATTTATATGGACATTAATGTTTTAAAATGTTAATACCTTTAATATTTTCAAAGTGGTATGGGACTCTTTGATTCCAAAATATATTTATAAAATGTTTTAAATGGTTTTGAAAATGGTTTTGATAAATCATTGATTACGTCAATATCTTGAAAAGATATATTGTGATTGTAATGTGGAAATGTTATCTTTCCTTCATGATTGTTTTATGTGTTATGATTTATAATGGTACTTGGAAATTTTACTGGTGGTTATGTGATAAACCAAATGACAGGTGGTGCTGTGATAAACCAGGATGGGTGGTTACGTTATAACCTCCAATGCATTGGGTATGGAAGTTGGTCATATGGCTATTCCATTTAGTGATATGTGTGTAATTCAGATTTATGGCTATTCTATTTTGTGATATGTGTGTAAGTCAACCATATGGTTATTCCATCTAAGTATGTTTATGTCCCAAGTTGCCTTTATATGTTATGTGTGCTTTATATGGGTTTTATGGTAATATTTTGGTTACAAAAGGGTAAGTAGTGATATTTTATTCAGTGAAGAGTATTTACTAATTCATAAAGGTCAAATATTGCTTATGATAAAGTATTCATGGTTTACTTTTTGTTTTAAAAAACTAACTATTTTCCTTCTTTTTGTATCCCTTACTGAGCTTTTTTTCTCATCCCAAGTTTTTGAAATGTTTTCAGAGGACATGAAGTGGAATAGGGTCAAGGATGGGATCAAGGAAAAGACATGCTTTTTATAACATGAAACTAGACATGTTTTTTAAGAGTTTTTGTTTTATGAAAAAAAAAATGGATACTGAGTAGTAGTGTCTACATGTAATATTTAAGTTAATATGTAATAGTTATGTCCTAATTCTCTAAAACTGTAAACCTGAAAAGATCCTCAATGTGAATTATTAACTTAATTAAAGATTATGTAAAGTTTAAGGATGGGGCCTTATAGTACCCTTATGTGAAGAGTTCATGTAAGGGTAATATAATTTATACCCATCCATAGCATGAGGGACAAAGGAATCTACCCTTACGTATACCATCTATATAAGGGTATAAGTAATATTATCTTTGTACAGCGGTACGACACAAGGGTCATAGAGTTATGCCCTTATACAATGGATCGAGAACCGGTTTACCCATACGTAGAATTTCTACGTAAGTGTAAATGGAGGATACCCTTATATAAGAATTTGTTACTAGGTAAGGGTAACCAAAATAATGTTAAATTTTGTTTTTAACATATTAAATCATTTTAATGACTTATAAAAATCTTATAAATCATTATAAAATATTTTTTCAAATATTTTAATTTATAAAAGGTTTATAAATTAATTATTTATAAATTATTTATAAATTTTTAAATTTTTATTAGAAAATTTACTTTGAAATATTAATTGCTAAAATTAAAATACCTTTTCCAAAAATTATATTGCATAACTTATGATCTAGAAAAAAAGTGTTTTTTTATAAATCATAAGTTATAATTTATAATGGGTTATAAATTATGAAATAAGGCCACAATATAAAATGTTTATTTAAATTATGAAATGTTCCTAATTAATTTATTTTAACTGTTCAAATTAAAAGGGATTTATTTGGATATTTTTTAATTCACATAAAAAAGTTTTTATATGTATGAAATGATTAATGTTTAAAAAATGAACCAATATATGATTTTTGATTCTGTAAAATTTTAACATAAAATAAATTAGATTATAAATAATTTATAATTCATATAATATCATATATTTAAACATGATATTCCATATATTCATAAATATAAAAAGATTTCATACTTGAATGAATATAAAATGTTAGTTTTCCTATTTATTAAATGTCAAAAATGTTAACTCTAAAATTATAAAAGGGTTTATAATTATATTTTATTTATGAATTGTTCATAAATGTTTATCTCATGTATAAATATTTAAATTTTTATTCATTTAAATTTTATTCCTTGTTATATTCATGTTTAGTACATTTTTAAGAAATGTGAATACTATATAGAATTTAGTTTAATTGTTAAACTTTATATAGGATAAATACTTACTTTACATGTTATAATTGACCCCATTATGAATTTATTTTTTCATATACCTTGACCTCAGTTTTTAATTTAAATTATCAACATGGATTTAGTTATTGTATATAGTTTGTACATATTAGGTTTTAAATTTATAATGAATTTGTTTCACTCATGGGTAATGTATCCTCAGGAAGAGAGACATGGGGTCGGACTACCTACATACTTGGCGGCTTATGACTTATCTGGGCTGGTGAATGGGATTGGCCATCTATTTATCTGGGTTTACTCATGTGAATAAATATGTGACTTTACATAAAGTGTTCAAGTACCTTATACATATGATGTATTCCAATATGTATGAATATACTTTACTTATAATTTGTGATGATTAAAAAAAATTCTGGTAAGTGTAAGGAGTTACACAATAATATGGTTTGAACATATTGATTAGATAAAGAGAATAGGATTCCAAACTAAATTTCCTAAAGAATGTATATAAGAAAGTGAATGACATGATATAAGATGGTGAGATTAAATACCCTTCAAATACTACATGTGATATTCCTTCTAAATTTCACTTATCAAGACCTCAATCATTAAATTGAGTTGGTTATACCTTTGTAAAGTGCCCCTAAATTATCTTTTATAAGGAAATAATGTAATGGGTGACATTGAATTATAATTAGGTAGGTTTTTCCTTCATAGGGTGCCCATAGGGTTTCCTTTATTAATCTATTTTTGAAATTTTATTGAAGGTAAACTTATCTAGAAAACCCTTAAGAAGGATACCAAAGGAATGAAGCTAAGTTTATACATATGATTTATTTGATAAAGGTTTATCCACTCAACTATCTAAGAATCATATATGATATGATTGCGATGATGCTCTACCCAAATTATTAATTAATGAAAGGAATTCCCAATAAGACTCATTTCTTAATAAAATATAGATCTTTTCCTACTAATAGATATGATTTACTAAAGGGGACATCATTTTAGAGGGATAAAATTTAATAATACCTTATTAAATGGATAATAATACATGATACTCATCTGATAAAAGATTATTTTATAGAGAATATCATCATCATATTCAAGCTAAACATTGTTTTTTAACTGGTTCATGTTTGATCACTCTTTATTAATCATAAAAAAGAGAAATAATCTTTTGAAAACTAAGAAAAAGAGGAAAATCATTACATGCACAAAGGAAATAATTATTTAGACAAGCATGACCCGAAGTACTTAAGAACTTTTCTTAAATCACTAATCATACATATAAAATTTTATTGGGATTCCAATCTTATGATCTACTTACATTGAGTTTTTACTTTTCAATTATTGGGTAAATCAATGATTTTATACTTGTAAACTCAATACGATTATTTATATAAAGATATTAAATATGATTGAATATGTTGATGACTCATTGAGACTAAAGGTATCCTTAAAATAATATTTTTAATAGAGATAAATTATATTATTATGATATATGTATGAAATAAACTATATTATTTACAAAAAAAATTAAATAAATAGATGTTCATAAGATGAATAGAATTTATGCTTGAATATTTTCAGGTAATTGGGAAAAGGATTTGTTGCATTGATAATTTGGATGCTCCAAGCTTGGATAAACTTTCCATAATATGGGTATTATATCATTATTCTCTTGGGAATATAATGAAAAAAAATTGTTGTTTAAATGAAATTAGATGTGTGTTTTTGATATACATGCTTTATGGTTTGTGTGATTCTATAACATCATTTAAGGGGATACTAAAATGGTTTTTTTAGTCAAGAAATTCATACTATTTTCATTTATGGAAATGTTCTTAAAAATTGAATGAATTAAATAAAAGTTTACCTAATATTCTCAAAAGTTTTGAGAATAGGTGATATGGACATATGATGTTTGGATTCCAATACTATATTGATTGTAAAAGTTGTTAAAGGTTTATACTAGTAGATAAAAAGTTGGTTTAAAAGTTTAAAAATGTTTCCTCAAGAATCTAATCAAGTTTATTAAAACCAAGGGTTTATAAAAAGAAAGATTAATAATTTAATATGATTATATTATCTAAAATATACCTAGAGATGTTTATGAAACTCCATGGAATTTCTATGTCAAGATTTAATGTTATATAAATTATTTTTTTTAAGGGTATGTGATAGTGAATGTATACTTTACAAAAAACTGTAAATATATAGGATTTAAAAATCAAGGGAACAATTTTATCATCTTGTATTTTATATTCATGAAAGAAAGAGTTATAGCAATTGAACTTAAAAGGAATTTTCAAGATCATATGAATCTAAGTAACATATATGTATCTTTATCTCATTTCTCATATCTGATAAGAGAAGTTTTCTTCCTACAAGGATTTGTTGTGGACGAGTATGATATGATTAATTGTATACCATCATTTATGATTCATTAATTTTTATAAATTATTTTAAGAACAAGATATGAATTAAAGTTATTATGGAGGATGAATTTATTTATCCAATAATTTGTTAAAATAACTGAGAATGTGTTCCTATCACCCATCAATGGTATATTATAATAAAGTTTCATTTTTTTAAAATGTTCCAAACACATAGAATACCATATATGATATGAAAATTATTGTTTGTTTGTTAAATATTCCAATTAAAATGAAATAAATGTTATTTCCTAACATAAAAGGGTTTGTGTATCATTTATATATGTTATGAAAATAATATATTTTTTAATAGTCTATTGGGAGTATGTTTTCACTTATAATTAATAAAGGATAAAATCAACATTAAGTTAAAGTTTTTTCTACTTAATATCCTAAAATATTTGGAATGTGTGATGGTAAATAGAAAAATGTAAAGTGTTGCATATAGATAGAATTTAGAATGTGGATATCAATATTATTTATATTTAAGATAAGGTGATGTTCATTCAATATCTTAAAAGAGTTTAGGATATTTGAAAATAATGAATAATGTAAAGAGTTATATTTAGTTATTTTAAAAAGTCAATGACACTATTTTTTGAAGGATTATACCAGCAAAAAATAAAATTGAATTAAAATTGATATTATAAAAGAGTTTAGGGTATGTCGGTAATTTAAAATTTAAATAGTTATGTTAATTAACATAGTAAAAAGGTTTTCACTTTACCTTAAAAGATTTTAGGAGTATTAGTTAACAATAATGTAAGTAGTTATAGTGTTTCAAGGAAAATTTTGATGGAATAGGATTCCAAGGATGATGATGATGAACTTTAAAAGAGTTCTAAGTAGATAGTAGAAGTTGACATCATAAATTTTGATGTTATGAAGTTAAGAAGTTTTGATATTTTCAAATATTTTAATAATTAGGAATATGATTCTTAATTCTCACAATTATTCAAATTTTCTTACTTCATAAATGTTTCTCAATTAAGAGTTTAGTGGAAGAGTTTTATTAAATGGTCATATAGATATGTGAGGTGGTCATATAAACATGTGACATGGATTACATATGATGTGATGTGTTAGAAAAATGAATAAATTGTAGCAAAAATATGGAATATATTCTAGTATATCATATATGATATGATAAAATGATGTTTATGTTAGTTTTTTTAATTATTCTTAAAATAGTTTAAGAACATTAAAATGCTTCATAATTGAAATGAAATATCTATTTTATCATTCACTCATGTTGGTTACATAAATGTATATATAGATATACATTTTCTAAAGTGAAATGATAATTAAACTATAAAATTAGGACATTGATTTATCCCTAATAAGTGTTCATCATGTAGTATTATAGATTATCAAAAGATATTAAGGTTGGCATGATTATGATTCTTATAAATAGATATAGAATATTATAATGATGCTAAAAAAAGAATAGAATATTATTTGGGTGTTTTGGATGACCAACTAAGTATACCATATTGAGTGTCATATATTGATTTCTTTGGTATGCTAGGGGTGCATAGATCCTATTTGAGTCCCTACTAGATGAGTTTTGTGAGATACTTATTATAATAAACTTCATACTTTGATACCCTAATTGAAAAATTCAATATATAATCTTATCTAATCCAGGAGTGGTTGGGAATTTTGGCAATCAAATCATCAATTGGATCTTAAACAAGATGGGATTTTTCCTATCATATGATGAGTATGACATCTATTCCCTCAATTAAGGTAGAACATGGGAGTGAATGGACACATCTATATGTTGTATGTCTATATGGAAGAGGGATGTGTGCTTTAATTATCCAGAAGGATGAATGACATGTGGGGTGTTCATTTATTAGTTTATTCTATACTCTAAGAATAGAGATCTGAGGATTTTTATATATGAGATTGGAATATTCCATGTCCTAAGACACTTAATGTTTTGTACAGATGAAAAATATGAGAATGAATGTTTTCATATGACGTGGAATGTTGGATACATGAATACAGATGCATGTGTTTGATGGATATCATTCCATATCCTTTTACAGACTAATCATCTTTGATTATTTTCTAGAGGCCTATCTTTTCTTACATATATGAATCCAGATATTAATATTTTTTTCAATTTGGTAAAGGCTCGTAGGGTTACACTTTGTGTTTGATTAAATGGGGATTGATTTTGAATTAGAGAGCTACTATAAAAGTGTTTTAGAGTTAATCCAAAAGTGTTTTGGATGGGTATTCACAAGGCTTTAAATATGATTTAATACCAGATGAAGTTAATGATGTATTTAAAAAAGTATTTTAGAGGATATCCAGAAAGTTTTTTTGGATATAGTTTTATAATTTATTGTATATGATACAATATAAGGTGAAATTCCCCAAAGTATCCTAGGATTTAGTGATAATAGGATATTGATTGGAATATTCCCTAATCCTTATATGTATGTATGGTATATATATATATATAACAAATATCATATTACATGAAAATTTATATTTTTATGACCATGAATTTTATTATTATGGAACAAATGATAAACTATTATCATTTATTATTCCCTCATATTTTTTATCATTTATTAAATCGTTTTATGAGATGAAATTTTTGGGACTTTCATTTATGTGTTTGATTAATGAACTAGTTATAGAATCATTTACTCAAGTGTTTATAATGTGTGAGTAAACTCAATTGTACAAGGTTTATCTATGTAGCTTTATATATCGCTGTTATTAGATGGAGGTGTTAGGATGTACCTGTGTTAGGGTTGTCCAAAACTCCCTGAAAACCATTTAAAACATCATTCTTCCACTTTTTCATATTTTATAACTAGAATACCATGGAGAGAAGATAAATCTCACTCAAACATTGTGTGATTTTGTATATCCCATGGGTATACCACAGAGCTGTGATGATTATGTTTTACACACATGTACTCTTTATCAATGACATATAAAGATGATGATCAATGGTTGTTTCATCTTATTCAGTGTTAGGTGTGCTATAATTATAGTGTTCTTTATTTCTGAAATTTATTGCTGATTTCATATTTCTTTTATAAAGATCCACATATAAGGGTTTTTTATTTCTTTCACTCCTAATAAATGTTATTAGAATCCTCTAAAACCCTTCAGTGCATTGGGTGAAGTTTTTCTCCAATGGAGTGGTCCACATCCTTGGGATTTTCAAGGCCTTACCAGTGTGGTCACCCCAAATTCATGATTTATAAGGGAGGGAGGCTTCTAACATCGTGGATGATGATGTGGATCCTTGGTTAGAATTGGATGATGGGATGTCAGCTCCTCCTTCCATGGATTCCTCTTTGGAGTTCACTGCCCAGTACGAGTCTCTATTATAGATTTGAGATATGTTTATGAGTCTCATTCCCAATACTATATTGAATTAAACACCAATTAATTATGCTTCCTGCTATCATGGAATTCTATCTACTTGTGATCAATGTTGATAATGATATTGGGAATATCTAGAAATATATGAACGTTGGATATGTTGGTAATTTTTAAAATCATCTTCTTTAGGAGTCAACAGAATCTTATGGTTGAGGAATATTAGTTTTAAAAAACAAGGCATCTCGTTTCTGTTACAGGGAAACATATTTTAGGGAAATAATTCATCCAACACTCATTACCTTATATATCCTATACTTTTCAAATCAGGTGACTCATGTTTATTATGTGTCACATGGGGCATCCAACCCTCATCATTCTTGGAAACTTATTCTCATCACATAAGTCTTCCTAGGATCATTGCCTATGTCATCTCATAATAATCATATGAGGTTGATATTTTGATGCATCGAGAGGGTCATGGATTTAAATTATTATGTGGACATGATCACAAGTTTAATATAGTAAGGGTATTTAATAATAGGTTTGATGTATTGTGGGATGTAATAGAAGGTTTAAAGTATTATAGGGATTCTTCTGATATACTCTCTCCACATACTAAGATGGATATAGGTTAGAGTCTCATGATGACATTGAGATCTTTTAGTGGCCTCAAGTTTGGGTTAAAAGGCGGTATGTGTGATCCTAGGGGGAGTGATCTCACATTGGGGTTGTCGCCTCTCATGGGAAAGACAAATGGATTTGTGGTGATGTTGGGATTGAACCTCAAGTAGGTGTATACCCTATTAGAATATAGGAATCTAAATCCTTGTAGTTTGATTGCACAATTTAAGTCACATGATAGGACTGTCCTATTTAGTGTAATTTCATGCATTAAGGATGCTTCTATCATGAAAGGAGCAACAACAAGGGATTGTTTGGGGCATACATGTAGGATCTACCTGGAATATGGGGTATCATCTCAAGACTATTACATGGGGAATTTTTTGTTCATAAAATGGGGTATAGATATAGTTTAATTTCATGTTCTTAACACATTTTCATGTTGTTAAACATTATGTAATTTGGATGCTAAGTCTATAATGTTTAAAGTCTTATAGCTTGTATATCATTGGTTCTTACTCTTAGGGAAGACTATTCTCAATTATGGTAGGAGGATATGAGGATGAGGGATCCCACATTCCCTTATCGAAGGGGGAAAAACTAGTTTCACTTGATGATTACAACATTAGGGCTTATGTGTCCACTGTGTAAGTGCTTTTTGAAAGAAAAATGCATGGACACTACCCATTTCAAACAAAAAGGAGTTACAAGGTTAGGGATCCTATACTTAGGATTCAAAGGAAATGAGGCTGCTCAGCCTATGATCTAGGAAAAGGGTTTTGGAATGTGGGTGATGATTTTGGTCATGTGGGTATGGTTCACACAAATGGACTCAGTTTGAATGGGTACGGGTCACTTGGGCACTCAACTTTCTCACAAAGTTGTCTGGAATAAGGAGGTATTGGGTTAGGTACTTGAAGGTTGTGTTGAAAAAATATTGAGTTTCACAACCAATAGAATTTTCATGATCCATGGGTACTATCCCAAGGACAGGGAAAGGATTCATTGGGTATAGTTCTGTACAACTTTTGGAGTTGTTTGAAGGAAACTCAACTTGTGTGAACCTGACTATATATCAATAGAATTTATGTGGGGAATTATATAATACAATATTAAGTGATTTGGATCTATGTTAGAGATCTCACATAATTTATCTACCTATATGAATATATGGGAAATTTTATTTTCATGAGTTATTAAAAGGAAGGGTTTTGAAAATGAGATCTTAACACTTCATCTTCCAGAGGTTCAACCAAAAAATTGTGAGTGATGTTCCATTTATAATAAATTTGGATTTCTAGAAGTTAGTTCACACCACTTCGACCATATCGTCAAACTTACAACTATCACACACAACTACGGTTTTTTGTAACTCTTATTCCATTTACACTATAATTTAGTTGCGTGAGGTAGAAATTTAACATTTCCTTTATCATGAAAGTCACATGGACACAAAAATTAGGGTTTACCATAAGTTTGAAAAGTTGAATGAGACCTTATGTCATTGTTTTTGAGGTATTTTATAGCATCCATGAAACTAAAGGTAGTTTAAGTCAAATTTATCATGCTAGTTATTTTCACATAAAAATTGGGACTTGAGTGTAAATTCTCAAAGTTGTGCACACTTGTTTACTTTGTTTCAAAATGGTCTCTTAGGCCAATTTTTTCCTTTTATTTGGGAAAAACATGTCTTATAAATAAGACGATTTATTTTTAGTTAAAAATAGAAATTATGAATTAAAATGTGTGAATGTATGTTAAGATAATTATTGTCATTCCAAAATGGAATAAAGTAAAATACATGCTTGACTTTGTTTCCTTGAAAAGTGAGGAGCTGAAAAAATTTCCTTATATAACGCTTGAAAATTTTTACTTGTTGATAATTGTTTACATTTACTAATATTGATGATTAATTAATAGTATGATGGAATTCCATTGTGATGATTTTGAAATTATATGCTGAAGGAAAAGCATGAGTTTATGTGTGGTGGGATTTGATAGCCATATTTCATGCATATATTTTTTATTCTTTAAATTCACTACTTTTATTGGATAATTAGTAGTTTTTATTGATTTATATTAATTCATATTATTTTGGGTGTTAAATGACATTTTTTGAAACTTTAAATAAAAATAAAAACATATATATGAAGTTGAAGAATGATGGATAGAGAAATATCTATTTTGAATTTGAAAAAAAATGCAGAATTTGTTAAGAAAAATATTGATAGCCCAGCATAAGAAATAAAATAGATCAAAACTTCCATAAAAGGTGATCAATTTATCTCAACATAAACTCACAGGTTTGAGTAAAGAAGATGAATAGAATAAATAATGACTATCATGAGGTGGAGCTGGGAAAGAGTTCTAGTGAGGGGCAGTATAGGAAAGGGGTGGAGTACAGAGTAGTACCACCATGAGGAAATGGTGAGTAGTAAAGTATTGAGGTTCACATATGAGTTCATTAATGACAAAAAATATGAAGTGGTATATAGTATTGTGGTGTTAATATTCACTTACTCATATTACATAACCAGTATCATTTCTCTCTTGCACTAGGATTTCTATGTGAAAGCTTCGTGTCATGTCTATTGGGCCATGTACCAAGTCTGGATGACCCCTTTATGTTTGTAGCAAGGAATAAGGTCATTAATCACCCTCAGCTGGATGATTTATGAAGAAGATATGTGGTAAGGGTTCCCAGTATCCATGGAATTATTGTACATCACGGTAAGAGTGTAGTTGCATAGGGTTGTCACAACATTGGTCCCCAGACCCCCATTCTTGTTTATGATGGGTCATCAAGCATTACCTGCATCTTATTTCCTGTAGGATGTATGAGGTCATCCACCAATACATGTCTTATGAAGGTGATTCCCAACATGTAAAATTTTATCCATATTCTCTTGGGTGGTTGAGGGATTCATGTCTACAATGCTCAGAATTAGAGATTCCCATCGCTTATCATTTACCCCCAGTTGTTGTAGAAGAACTTTATTCACATTGGGATCACCATTTTTTTACACTTCTCTTAGAGCATGCATGGTGGGAATATTCCATAAAGAGATATATGTATATATGATATATATATATGTGTGTGTGTTAAATATCATACTTCATGAAAATTTTGAATTTCATTCCATGCATTTTATGATTGTGGCTTAAATGATAAATTGTTATCATTTATTATTCTCCCATATTAGATATCATTTATCATATCATTTTAAGAGATGAATTTTTTGGGATTTCTATTTATGTATTTTATAGATGAACTAGATGTAGCATCATTTACTCATGTGTTTATAATGCATATGTAAATGATGCCACCTAAGGGTTATCACTATGGATTTATATATCAATGCCATTAGATGATAGTGTGTGGATATGCTTGCTTGAGGCTAGGCCAAAACTCCATAGAACCTGATTCTCTATTAATTCATCCAAATTTACATATTGGGGTACTATCATACTGTGGAGAGAATATATATCATGATCGAATGTCAAGTGATCTAGTGTAGCCCATAGATACATTGTGGAGGTGGGATTCTTATGTTTTCTAATCATGTGATCTTTATCAAATGCATATGAATATGAGTATCAATGGTTGATGAGGCTTCTTCAGTTTATAGTGTACCATATTTATAATGTTCTTCATTTAAATTATTTACCATGGGTTTCATATTTCATTCATGGGATCCTAGAATAATGGTTTTTGGTTACATCCAATACTTATGATAAATCTTATTATAATTCTTTAATACCCCTTAGTGGTTTCAAAGTTTTCTATGTTTAAGATCTATGAAATATGTGATGAAATAAATAATAGAATCAAAAAATAGAGTTCTTTCATGATTATAGAAATTCAATTTCATACAAAGATTTTACCTATACATTGTTGGGATATGTGAAGGTAACCAATCACTTAACCTTGTGCAACTAAGAATTGAAAGGGTAACCAAAGACTTACCCATATATAGATCAATATTCTAAAGGATTACCTATGTTTACCCTTATGAAAAAATAAATTATATATGGGTAATGCTGATTTTAAAAGGGCTACATAAGGGTAAGATCTATACTACCTTCTCTACATAATGGTAAATGATTTTTTCTCAAAGCCATGTAAAGGTAATGAAAGTTCCCAGTCAGAGTAATATATCCCTAAGAAGAGGGAGGGGGTGAATCATTGATACTCTTTTTATTTTATGTTTCATTTCAATTGAAACAAACTTCGCCTCCTATTAGATATTTAAATTCCCTACTGAAAAAACTCAACACACATCCAAAGGAACATAAATATTTACAAGGTTCACTTTTCCATAATAATAGGTACGTCCTAGGTATGGTTTGTAAATGATCCAATACCATAGAATCCACTAATAAAACAATCCTTGGATTTGAAAAAGTAGGATATATCATTGTACTCATGTAGCACTATGAAACAATCCCACTAGTTCATGTGCACCCTCTTATCACAATAGAGTAATACAATTGTTTTGTAACAACCCATGTTACCTATACTTATTTTAAATTCAAAAAATGTATTCGAATTGTACTAAAATTCATCAATTCCTTACCCAGAAGAAAGGTAAGAACTACCTGGAATTTTTTATAAAACACTGAGTCTGATTCCTCCAATAAATTTTCTTTCAAAACAAATCTTAGATTCAGATTCTTTCAATACAGAGCTCCCAATCAAATTCTTTCAATACAAAGGTCCCTGTCTATTTTTTTCAATACAAAACTCTCATTACGATTCTTTCAAAACCAAGAACCTAGACTAGTTTTTTCAATACAAAGCTCCCATTACGATTATTTCAAAACCAAGAACCCAGTCTAATTTTTTCATTACAAATATCCCATATGATTCTTTCAAAACAAATCTACCTGTTTGATTTTTTTCAATATGAAGCTCCCAATCTTATTTTTAGATAGAAAATAATAGATTTGAATCAGCATCACATCAATTACCAAATACAATTATCACACCGAATAAAATATGAATGAATCGGCACCACCCAAAACAATTTTCAATCCAAATAGAATTCGTCTCTTCTCCTCTCTAGAAACTCAGAGCTTCTCTCTCTTCTGCAAGTCACACAAGTACAATGTAATTCGCACCTTTTATAGGTGACCCAAAACATGTTTAGGTGAGAATCCCAAAACACTTTCCCACTCACTAAAATTCACCCAAATATGAATTTCTCTTGAAATCTCAGATCAATTATGACATCATCAACACTTCTCGATTATTCTTTAATCTTCTACAATATTCATCTCTTCTTTTCCAGACACCCATTTCAAATTTCAATACAATTACAATTGATGAGTAATACATGGGTCTAAAACAGATTCTCTCATACTGATTTCTTCGAAACAATGCTTGATACCAAACCAATTAATTATGTTTGAAGAAATTCACTTCTCCACTTGAGATACAATCACTCTTTTGAAATGAAAGGCTCCCCTTTTGACAATTCATTCATCAGTCTCATTATCTTTTATTTTCTCTTTACCCACATGAGAAAACACACTTCATTCATCAATATGTGCTTGTATCATGACTACCTTCATGACTTTGAAATCATTCAGCATCGACTTTAGAATCATCTAAATTAAATTATATTGTATTGTAACATTCCATTCATTCCTCCTTTTTTCTTTTCATCTCAACCCAAGCATGGTATTTTCTGAATACAAATGGTTTGGATAGTATTATCCTGAATACAATCATTCTAGATATGATTAAAGGTTACGATTGATAGGTACGATCATTTTGGTTATGATCATTCTAGATACAATCATGCTGATTATGATCATTCTGGATATGATCATTCTGGGTATGATCATGTTGGATATGATCATTCTGATTATGATCATTCAAGATATGATCATTCTAGTTACGATCATGCAGGATACAATCATTCTAATTATGCTCGTTCTAGATATGATCATTCTGGTTACGGTCATGCTTGATATGATCATTCTAATTACAATTGTTCTGGTTATGATCATTCTGGATATGATCATCTTGGTTACAATTGCTGGACATGATCAAATACAATATAAATACAATGATCTTCCCTGATACGATACAATACAATATGATAAGGATGATCTTCCTAGATATTATACAAAACAATCTGAATATGATTCATTCTCAATAGACACCATCTCATTTTTTTTCTTCTACCCAAATAAGATTGTTTTGAAAAAAAAATTGGTGTATCATCTTCAATTAGCATCACCTTTCCCATCAGCATCACCTATTCAATCGACATTACCTATTCTATCAGAGTCACTTTTTACTTCCACTCGGTATCTAAATTTTTTGAAAGAAAAATCGATACCATATAGATATGATTGTTTTGAAAGACAATCAATAAAATCTGGATATAATTGTTTTGAAAACCAATAAGCACAAATTCTTTCTTTTCTGATTGTTTTGAAAAAAAAATCAGAATACAATTCTTTTTTGATTGACAGTATCTCTTTCACTCCATATTTCTTCTATCAAGCTTGCATCAAAAGTTCTCCCATCAACTCATGATTTATATGATATACAAACCAAAAAAACATCATCACAATTAAAATTGATCTGATTCTTTTCAAAACAAACCCAAAATAATTGTTTCTATAAAACAAAGTGAATTGATTTCCTTTCTTCAAAGCATACCTTGACAACAAAAGTCAACACTTGAAACCTTAATCAAATGGATCATCAGCTTGGTCCCAACAGGTAATCATCAACTTACCCTTATAAAAAACAAATCAACATAAATTACATGCCCTTACATAGAAGGTATGCATAAGGGTAGCCACTTTTTTACCTTTATGTAAGTAGATTGTGTCAAGGTATTACCCTTACTCATTGATATCTGGAGGCCTTATAAGGGTCAATTGAAAATTACCCTTATGTGAAGAGTTTATGTAAGGGTAATATGATTTATACCTATGCATAGCATAAGGAAAATATGAATCTACCCTTACATAGACCAACTATATAAGGGTAGAAGGAAGATTAAATTTCTACAGCGGTATGGTACAAGGGACATAAATTTATGCCTTTATGTAGTGGATCCAGAACTAGTTTAACCTTAAATATAATTTCTACGTAAGTGTAAATGAAGGATAACCTTATGTATAAATTTTTTACTAGCTAAGGTTAACCAAAATAATGTTAATATTTGTTTTAAACATATTAAAACACTTTAATGGCTTATAAAAATTTTATAAATCATTATAAAATGTATTTTGGGATATTTTAATTTATAAAAGGTTTATAAATTAATTAATTAAAAATTATTTATAATTATTTAAATTTTTATGAGATATTTTATTCAGAAATATTAATTTTTAATATTAAAATACCTTTTCAAAATATTATATTGCATAACTTATGACTAGAAATAAAAGTTTTATTTTAATCATAAGTTATAATTTATAATGGGTTATAAATTATGAAACAAGTCCATAATATAAAATGTTTATTTAAATTATGAAATTTTCATAATTAACTAATTTTAATTTTTCATATTAAAGGATCTTTATTTGGATATTTTTTAATCCACATCAAAAAAGTGTTTTTATGTTTGATATGATCAATGTTTAAAAAATGAACAAGTATATGATTTTTGATTATGTAAAATTTTAACATAATAGAAATTAGATTATAAATAGTTTATAATTCATATAATATCATATATTTAGAAATCGAATTTCATATATTGATAAATATGAAATAGTTCATACTGGAATGAAAATAAAATGTTTATTTTAATATTTATATAATGTCTATAATGTTAACACTAAAATTATAAAAGGGTTTATAATTATATTTTATTTAGGAATTGTACATAAATGTTTATCACATGTTTAAATATTTTGAATTTTTTATTTATTAAAATTTTATTCCCTACTCTATTCATGTTTAGTAAATTTTTTAATAAATTTTAATACTATATAGACTTTAGTTTAATTATTAAACTATATATAGGATAAATCCTTACATTACATGCTATAATTGACTCCATGATGAATTTATTTTTTCATCTACCTTGACCTCAGTTTGTAAATGAAGTTATGAACATGGATTTAATTATTGAATATAGTTTGTACATATTAGGTTTTATAGTTAAAATGAATTTTTTTTCACTCGTGGGTAAAGTATCCTTGGGCAGAGAGACATGGGGTCGGACTACCTACATACTTGGTGGCTTATGCCTTATCTAGGATGGTGAATGGAATTTTCCGTCTATTTCTCAGGGTTTAATCATGTGGATAACTCTGTGACTTTACATGAAGTGTTCAAGTACCTTATACATATGATGTATTTTAATATGTATGAATATACTTTACTTATAATTTCGGATGGTTAAAAGAAACTTTTCGGAAGTGTAAATAGTTACACATCAATATGGTTTAAACATATTGATTAGATAGAGAGAATAGGATTCCAAACTAAATTTCGAAAATAGTGTATATATGAAAGGACATTACATGAGATAAGATGGTGAGATTAAATACCCTTCAAATAATAAGTGTGATATTCCTTCTAAAATAACACTTATCAATACCTCATTCATTCAATCGGGTTGGTTATGCCTTTGAAAAGTGCCCCTATATTATCATGTGTAAGGAAATAATGTAATGGGTGACATTGAATTATACTTCAGTGGGTTATACCTTCATATGTTTCCCATATTTTTTTTGTTAATCTATTTTTTTAATTTTATTTAAGGTACACTTATCTCATAAATACTTAAGAAGGATGCCAATATAATGAATTTGAGTTTATCCGTATGATTTATTGGATAAATGGTTATCCAATCAACTATCCAAGAATCATATATGATATGATTGGTATGATGCTCTAAAAAAATTATTAAGTGATGAGAGGAATTACCAATAAGACTCATTACATAATTAAATATAGATATTGTCCTACTAATAGATATGATTTACTAAAGCGGATATCATTTTAGTGGGATAAAATTTAATAATTCATTGGTAAATGGTTAATAATACATGATACTCATCCTATAAAAGATTCTTTCATAGATAATATCATCATCATCCTCAATCTAAACATTCTTTTTTTACTAGTTGAGGTTCGATCCCTCTTTATTAATCATAAAAAAGAAAAATACTATTTTGAAAACTATGAAAAAGAGGAAACCATTTACATGAACAAAGGAAATAATTCTTTAGACAAGAATGAACTGAAGGAATTAAGATACTTTCTTAAATCACTAATCATTCTTATAAAATTTTATTATGATACCATACTTAAGATCTACTTACATTAAGTTTCTCTTTTTCAAGTATTAGGCACATCAATGATTTTAGACTTTTAAACTCAATATGATTATATATATATAAATATATTCAATATTATTGAATATGTTTATGACTCATTTAGACTAAATGTATCCTTAAAATAATATTTTTAATAGACATAAATTCTTTTATTATGATATATTTATGATATACACTATATTATTTACAATTTTTTTAAATAAATAGAAGTTCATAAGACGAAAAGAATTTATGCCTGAGTTTTTTTACTGTAAGTGGGGAAAAGATTTTCTGCATTGATAACCTGGATACTCTAATCATGGATAAAGTTATCATAAGATGTGTATTATATACTTATTCTCTTGGGAAGATAATGAAAACAATTGTTGTTTGAATGAAATGAGATGTGTGTTTTTGATATACATGCTTTTTCGTTTGTGTGATTATATAACATTATTTTAGGGGGTGATAAAATGGTTTTTTTAGTTAAGAAATTTATACTATTTTCATTCATGGAAATGTTCTGAAAAGTGAATGAATTCAATAAAATTTTACCTGATATTATCAAAAGTGCTGAGAATTGATGATTTGGACATATGATGTTTGGATTCCAGTACTATATAGATAATACAAGTGGCCAAAAGTTTATACTAGTAGAAAAGTTGGTTCAAAAATTCAAAACTGTTACTTCAAGAATCCAATCAAGTTTATTAAAACCTAGGGTTTCTAAAAAGGAATAGTATTAATTCAATATGATTAGATTATCTAAGATATACCTAGAGATGTTTATGAAACTCCATTTAATTTCTATGATAAGTTTGAATGTTATAGAAATTAATTATTTTATTATGAAGGGTTTGTGATTCTAAATGTATATTTTTCAAAAATCTTTAAATATATAGGATTTAAAAGTCAAGGGAACAATTTTATCATCTTGTATTTTATATTCATGAGACAAAGAGTTATAGCAATTGAACTTAAAATGGAATTTTCAAGATTATATGAATCTAAGTAATATATATATATATATATATCATTTCTCATATATTATAAGAGAAGGTTTTTGCTAACAAATAGTTATTGAGAAAAAGTATGAGATGATTAATAGAACACACATCATTTATGATTCATTAATTTTTTTAAATTTTTTTATAAAAAGATATGAATTAATGTGATTATGGATGATGAATTCATTTATCCAATCATTTGTTAAAATATATGGGAATGTGTTCTTGTCACCCATCGGTGGTATATTTTAATGAAATTTAATTTTTAAATAAAAATGTTCCAAACACATAGAATACCATATATGATATCAAAACTATTGTTTATTTGTTAAATATTTAAATTAAAATGGAACAAATGTTATTTCCTAACATAAAAGGGTTTGTGTATCATAGATATATATTATGAAAATAATATATTTTCTAATATTCTAGTGGGAGTTTGTTTTGACTTATAACAAATATAGGATAACATCAATATTATGTTAATGTTTTTTCTACTTAATATCCTGAAATGTTTGGAATATGTGATGGTAAATAGAAAAATGTAAAGTGTTACATATATTTATAATCTATAAAGTGGATATAACTATTATTTATATTTAAGATAATGTGTTTTTAATTCAATATATTAAAATATTTTAGTATATGTGAAAATAAAGAATAATGAAAAGAGTTATATTTAGTTATTGTAAAAAGTGAAAAGACCCTATTTTGTGAAGTATTATACCAGTAAAAATTAAAAGTGAATTATAATTGATATTATAAAATAGTTTAGGGTATGTCATTAAAGTGAAATGTAAAGATTTATGTTAATTACCATATTAAATAGGTTTCCACTTTACCTTAAAAGATTTTAGAAGGATCAGTTAACAATAATGTAAGTAGTTATAGTGTTTCAAGGAAAATTTTGTTTGAATATAATTCCAAGGATGATTATGATGAACTTTGAAAGAGTTATAAGTATAAAATAGTTGTTGACATCATAACTTTTGATGTTATGAAGTTAATAAGTTTGGATATTTTTAAATATTTTAATAATTAGGAATGTGATTCTTAATTCTCTAAATTATTCAAACTATCTTACTTCATAAATATTCACTTAAGATTTTAGTGGATGTGTTTTATCAAATGGTCATATAGAGATGTGATGTGGTCACATAGACATGTGACATGGATTACATATAATGGGAAGTGTTAACAAAACCCTGAAATGATTGCAAACATATGGAAGATCTTGTATCATATCATATATGATATGATAAACCGATGTTTATGTTAGTTTTGTTAAGTATTATTAAAATAATTTAAGAACATTAAAATGAATCATAATTGAAATAAAACATCCACTTTATCATTCATTCATGTTGGTTACATAAATTTATATATAGATATACATTTCTTGAAGTGAAATTAAAATTGACCTCTCAAATTATGACTTTGATTTATCCCTAATAAATGTTCATCATGGAGTATTATAGGTTATGAAAAGATGTTTTTGGTCAGAATTATTATGATTCTTATATATAGATATAGAGTATTATCATGATGCTCAAAACAAAGAATAGAATATTCATTGTGTGTTTTGTATTACCTACTAGGTATACCATATTGAGTGTCATGTATTTATGTCTTTGGTATACTGAGGGTGCATAGATTCTATTTGAGTCCCTACTACATAAGGTTTTTGAGATACCTGGTATGAGAACCTTCATACTTTGATACCCTAATTGCACAATTCATAAAATTATCTTAGCTAATCAATGGGTGGTTGGGTATTTTGGAAATCAAATCATCAATTAGAGCTTAACAAATATGGTATTTGTCCTCTCATATTATGAGTATGACATATAGGACTTCAATTAATGTAGACCATGGGAGTGAATATCCACATTTAGAAGTTGTATGTCTATATAGATAAGGGATGTGTGATTTAATTATCCAGAAGGTTGAATGACATGTGGTGTATTCATTGATTAGTTCATTCTATACTCTAAGAATAGAGAACTGAGGAGTTGGAAATATGGGATTGGAATATTCCATGTCCTAAGCCACTCAATGTTTGAGACAAAGATAAAATATGAGAATGAATGTTGTCATATGAAATGGAATGTTGGATACATTAGTATAGATACATGTAGTTGATAGAGATCATGACATATCCCTTTATAGACTAATCATATTTGTTGATTTTCTAGAGGCCACTCTTTTCTTACATATATGAATCCAAATATTTATATTTTTCAATGGTTTAAAGGCTTGTGGGGTTAAACTTTGTGGTTGACTAAATAGGGATTCAGTTTGACTTAGAGAGTTACTATAAAAGTGTTTTAGAGTTAATACAAACATGTTTTGGATGGGTATTCACAATGATTTAAATATTATGTAAGACAAGATTAAGTTAATGATGAATTTACAAAATTATTTTGGAAGATATCGAATAGAAGTTTTGGATATGGTTTCACAATTTATTATATATTATACAATATAAGGTGAAATTCCACAAAGTCTCTTAGGATTTATTGAAAATGTGATATTGTTGGGAATATTCCTTAAATACTTTTATGTATATATGATATATATGTATATATAATAAATAAGATATTTCATGAAAATTTTTATTTTTATGACCATGAATTTTATTATTATGGAACAAATGATAAAATATTATCATTTATTATTATCCTATAATTTTTATCATTTATTAAATTGTTTTATGAGATGATATTTTTGGGATTGTCATTTATGTATTTAATACATGAATTGTTCATATCATCATTTACTCAAGTGTTTATAATGAATTAATAAATGAAATAGTACAAGGTTTGTCCATGTGGCTTTATATATCACTTCTATTAAATAGAATTGTTAGTATGTGTGTGATTGAGGGTTGTAAAAAACTCCCTAAAACCCATTTAACACTTAATTCTTACAACTTTTCATATTAGGGAACTAGAATAACATAGAGAGAAGATAGATCTCACTCAAACATTGAGTGATTTCATACATCCAATGGGTGTACCATGGAGCTGTGATTCTTATGTTTTACACTCATGTAATCTTTATCAATAAAATATATAGATGAAGATAAATGGTTGTTTAATCTTATTCAGTGTTAGGTATGCTATAATTATAGTGTTCTTTATTTATATTATTTACTACTAGTTTCATATTTATTTCATATATACCCTTAGATAAGGGTTTTTTATTTATTTCACTCCTTCCAATAAATGTTATTAGAATTTGATAAAACCATTCAGTGCATCAGATAAAATTTTACTCCTATAGATTTTTTCACTTACTTGGGTTGTTCAAGGCCCCAATAATGTTGTCACCCCACATTCATTCTTTCCAAGGGAGGGTGGCCTCTACCACCATAGTTGATTATGTGGATCCTTCATTAGAATAGGATGATGGGATGTTAGCTCCTCCTTCCATGGATTCCTCTTTAGAGTTCACTGCCAGGTACAGGTCTCTCTCATAGATTTGAGACATGTTTGTGAGTCTCATTCCCAACGCTATATTGAGTTGGAAACCAATTAATTATTCTTCCTTCTATCATGGAAGTACAGCTACCTGTGATCAAAGTTGATAATGATATTGGGAATATCTAGAAATCTATGAATGTTGGATATGTTGGGAATATTTAAAATCATATTCATTTGGTGTCAATTGAATCTAATGGATTAATAATATTAGGTTTAAAACACAAGGGATCCCATTTCTGTTATATGGAAACATATGTTATCCAAGACTCTTTACCTTAGGTATCCTATAATTTTAAAATCCGGTGACTCATATTTATTATGTGGCACATAGGGCATCCAACCATTATCATTTTGGGAAACTTATTCTCATCACATAATTCTTTATAGGCTCATCACCTAGGTTATCTCATCATAATCATGTGAGGTGGATGTTTTGATGCATCAGGAGGGGTCACAGGTTTAAATTCTTATGGGGACATGATCACAAGTTTAATTTCTTATGGATATGTAATTTTAGGTTTAATGTATTGTGGGGATGTAATAAAAGGTTTAAATTATTATAGGGATTATTCCCATATAATCTCTCTACATACTAAGATGAATATATTTTATAATCTCATGATGATATAGAGTTCTTTTGGGGTCCTCAAGTTTGGGTTAAAAGGGGGTATGTGTGATCTTGGGGGGGTGATCACACATTGGGGTTGTCACCTTCAATGGGAAAGACAGATGGATTTTAGGTTTATTGGGATTGAACCTCAGGGAGGTGTATACCCTATTAGATGATAGGGATCAAAACCCTTGTAGTTTAACCACACAATTTAAGTCACATGATAAGACTAGCCTATATAGTTTTATGTTGTGCATTAAGGATGCTTCCTTCATGAAAGGAGCTGCAGTAAAGGATTGTGTGGGGGAATAATCTTAGAATATAGGGTCTCGTCTCAAGACTATTACATGAGGAATCTTATGTTCATAAAATGGGGTAAGGATATAGTTTAATTTCATGTTCTTAACACATTTTCATGCCATTAAACAACATGAAATTTGGATATTAAACCTATAAAGTTTAAATTGTTATAGCTTGGATGTCATTGGTTCTTATTTTATGGAAGACCATTCTCAATTATGGTAGGAGGAGAGGAAGATGAGGGGATCCCACATTAACTTATCTAAGGGGGGAAAAGGATTTTCACTTGATGATTCCAATATTAGGGATTATGCATCCACTATGTAAGTTCTTTTGGATAGAAAAATGCATGGACACTACCCATTTAAAACAAAAAGAAGGATTCCCATGGTTAGATAGCGTATACTTAGGATTTAAAGGCAATGAGTTTTCTCAACCTATGATCTGGGAAAAGGGTTTTGGAATGTGGGTGATGATACCAGCCATGTGGGTATGGTTCACACAAATGGACCAGGTTTGAATGGGTATAGGGAACATGGGGACTAAAATTGCTCACGACATTGTTTGGAAGAAGTAGGTATTGGGTTTGCGACCTGAAGGTTGTGTTGAAGAAATATGGAGTTCTGCATACTTTAGACATTTCGTGATCCATGGGTACTAGCACAAGGACAGGGCAATGATTCATGGGGTATAGTTTTGTACAGATTTTGGAGTTGTGTGAAGGAAACTCAAATTGTGTGAACCTAACTAGATATCAATGGAATTTATATGAAGAATTCTATAATATAAGATGAAGTTATTTAGTTCCTATGTGAGGGATATCACAAAATTTATCTACCTATATGAATCCATGGGAAATTGGAGTTTCATGACTTCATAAAAGGAAAGGTTTTGAAAATGAGATCTAAACACTTAATCTTCTAGAGGTCCATCCAAAAAGTGGCGGGTCATGTTCTATTTATAGAAAAAAAATTATAGTAGTTATATCACACAACTTCAATAATATCATGAAACTTACAACTATCACACACAACTATGGTTTTTTTAACTCTAATTATATTTAAACTATAATTTAGTCTTTTAAGGTAGCAATTTGACATTTCCTTTCTCATTAAATTCACATGCACTCAAAAATTAGGGTTTCCCATAAGTTTGAAAACTTTCATTAGACCTTATACCTTTTTTAGGTATTTTCTAGAATCCATGCAACTTGAGGTTGTTTACGTTAACTTATCATGCAAGTTATTTTAACACAAAAATTGGTAGTGGAGTGTAAATGCTCAAAGTTGCACACACTTGTTTCCTTTGTTTCAAAATGGTATCTTGGGCCAATGTTTTCCTTTTATAGGGAAAAAACATGTGTTATAAATATGGAGATATATTTTTAGTGAAAAAATAGAAACGATGTATTAAAATATGTGAATTTAAGTTAAGATAATCCTTTTCATTTCAAAAGGGAATAAAGTAAAATACATGCTTGACTTTATTTCCTTGAAAGGTGAGGATCTGGAAAAAATTCCTTATATAACACTTGAAAAATTTTCCTTGTTGATAATTTCTTATATTTATTAATACTGATGATTAAATACTGGTAGGATGGAATTACATTGTGATTATTTTGAAATTATATGCTAAAGGACAAGCATGAGTTCAAGTGTGGTGGGATTTGAGAGCCATAATCCATGCATTTTTTTCTTTAAATTCACTACTTTTATTGGATAATTAGGAGTTTTTTATTGATTTATATTACTTCATATTATTTTGGGTGGTAAATAACTTTTATAGAAACTTTGGATGAATATAAAAACATATATATGAAGTTGAATAATGATGTATAGAGAAATATTACTTTTGAATTTGAAAAAAATGAAGAATTTGCTAAAAAAATATAGCTACCCTGGAATAAGAAACACAATAGATCGGAACATCCATCGAAGGTGATCAATTGATCTTAACATCAATTCACATGTTTTTGTAAAGGAGAGGAAGTGAAGAAATAATGAATGGAATGGGGGTGGATTTAAGAAAGAGTTCCAGTGCGGGGTTTCATAGGCAAGGGGTGGGGTATAGAGTAGTACCACGGTGAGGAAATGTTTAGTTGTAAAGTATTGAGGTTCACATATGAGTTCATGAATGACTAAAAATATGATTTGGGATATAGTATTGTGGTTATAATATGAACTTACTAATATTAAATCATCATTATCATTTGTCTCATGCACTAGGATTTCTATGTGAAAGCTTCGTGTCTTGTCTATCACTATATACCCCACCTGCATAAAGCCTAAACTATTAAAGAATATTCAGAGAGATTGAATAATATTTGTTCATGTTTGAAAATTCCAATCAGGAATTTGTGATTCTCATTATTCCCCTAGGTATCATAGAAATTCCATGAGAGATCACTAAAATCTCAAGCATACCACTATGAAACTACCCCCATTATTGCTTCCATCATGAAGGGGAAGCCATTGTGCATGGAAAAATGATAGTCATGAAGTTCATGTCACACCTATCTATGTTGTTTCATGAATCATGGTCACTTTTTGAAGCCTAAGACACATTGAGAGTGGTGAGGTGAATTAGGTTATAAAATGTTTCTTTTTTTTTTCTTAGGATCTTGTCCCCACATTCATAGGAACTCATTATACATGTTAAATTTGTTCACACATCCACTATAATCATAAATGATGAAATTAAAATAGGGGAAAATAATTTTACATGATTCGTCACCAAGGATTAATCCAAGGAGCATACACTAATGATATATTGGTTGTATGATAATCCATCATGCTTCACTAAATTTTTTTAAATAAAATATTCAATCACGGCCACTCCATGCTAATAAAACTTCATTTACAATGAATTTAGGGATATCATACTACCTCCTTTGTATTTACTCCATCAACTCCTCCTTTACTCACTATTTTTTTATGCCTTCCTTAATTTAATAACTTGAAGGTTTCCTAAAAACATAAATGTTTGTTGATTTATAATTTCATCATTATTTTTTTAATTTTATGGTCTAAATAGTTCCAAAATTCATGCTTATATAGTTCTCTAATGACCTTAGATTTTCCCATGTCACCTTCACCTGAGTCCGTTGCTTCACCCTGGTCTCTGGATTTTTTTATGTATTCTTCCCCCAAGTCCCTAAATTTTCCTAGCTATGACATCACCTAGGTACATTTTCCTTACTTTTTCTACCCATGTCCATTCACATATCATTGATTCACTCAGGTTAAATCACTCAAGTAAACTTTTTGTTGCTCATTTCACCAAGGTGAGTTCTCCCAAGTCGACTCACCCTACTACCTTCTCTCTACCCTATTCATGAAACTATATTTTCTCAATTCCTCTACTCTACCTTGTTTGTACTTCTATATTTGAACTAATTTTTTTCTAAAATCATTAACTTGGGTCAAGCTTACTAAAGTTAGACTTTATTAATGGGATACCCTCCTAATTCTTCTCTCAATTTTCATTAACCCAAAATGAGGTGATTAGCCTAGAATTTATAGGCCAACCCCTTATGTTTTTTTAGTTCTAAGATCAAGATTTCACAGTGTTTCATTCACCCAACTCCACTAGAATGGAACCCCATTTTGTTATAAGGTTCCTAGACTAGTGCATGGAATACACCCAAACAAGAACATAACATCACTAGAAAATAAAAATAGTGTGAAATTGATCATACAGACATTTAAACCCCTTATTTTCTATAGAATAAACTTAAAACGTTCCTTTTATTTTCACACCCAAAAAATTGGAAAACACTGGAAAATTTTACCACTATAAACCATGTACCTTGAACATCAAACACTTTCATAAAACTAAAAATGGATGGAAAACAAACACAATAACAATATTAATAAAATATCACCTTGTCTCCCACATTATCCTTTGTTGGGTCTATTAGCAATCCCAAATGAAATTCAATTCAGCACAAACTTCTTACTTATCCTAAATTTTAGGGAAATAACTTATCCATCACTCTAAGTTTATGTGGGAAATTTCGGATGTAGAAAACAAGATATCAAGAGATAATTTCATGCCTTAGTCTAATCATCATTCTATAACTCCTCTTGTCTTCTATGGAATGTTCAAAATTCAAACCTCCATTCCCTATGGATCATATCTCCCCTATATATCAACCCAAATACTCTTATAAATGTGATAATCTATCTCTGACACCACTTATTGAAAACTTGAATTTTAATAATTCTTCATTTAATTTTATATTCATTTCTCCCGATTTGACAATAAACCCTAAGTGACCTTCTAAACATGAAACACACAAATAAAATGTTATCCAATAATAGAGGGGGAGTTATCCATACCTCTTCAAGATGAGAGGGTGGATGAAAAATGAGGTTTAACTATTGTTTTTAAAATATCAAGGTGGTAAATGGTTTATTATTGATGTTTTCCACCTACTCATTTATTCCAACATGCTTCAATTGGATCATTCCTTGTTCAGAAATTTCCTTGATAAAGTTATATTATATTCTGATATGTTTGGTATGATATTTTTTAATAGGATTATTTATGATTTCAATGGAACTATATTTACCAAATGGATGACTATTGGTTAATTTATGTCTTCACCAATATCCTATAATTGATACTTAATCCATAAAAGATGAGTTTATTCCTTCGTAATTAATATGAATTCTACTTCTATTATTGTTAGAAATATAATTTCCTATTTTTTACTCATCCATCCCACACATTTACTTCTAATTAAGAATGCACCACTAATTATTGACTTATGGTCCAAAGTATCTATGACAACCCTACTCTTTTATTATACATTAATTAATGCTTTATTACATAAGATTACACATAATACATCGCCAAAGATCAAGAAGTATATTATATTTTGGAATTAGGTATATTACATAACAACTTAAAACATGTCATACACCAACATTATTGGAAAATTTCTTGGCATGATCATATTATTCAATCATACTTAAAACTGCATGGGATAACATAGGGACATACATAAGAAAGGGGTGATATATAAAGCCCAGTAATGGAATAAACAAGGAATAACATGAAGAAAGTAATAAATGTTAGGAAATAGGAATATCTATGAGGTATAAAAGGGTTATAATCATAAATATAAACAATGTGACAAGACATATCATGATAACAATAAAGGAAATATGTGAAATGTGGAAACCACTTAAAATACTACATCATAAAAATAGGTCAAGGATACTTGAAAAGACATCATGATGGAAGAATTTCTAGGATGTATTAGGTTTATTCCCTAGTCCCTTGAATGGAATATCATTAGAATAAAACATTATCCAATGAATTTAAGTGCTATATAATTTCAGGCACACCCATTACTTTCATTTCATTCTCAGGCTTAAGTGTGCCATATAGATCATAAAACATGAAATATTTTTTCATCAACTTTTATTCCATGGTCAATCATTGTGGAATAAATACATTTAATTCACCAATAAAATAATTATAAGTTCATAACATTGAACAAAATTGATAGTAAATGGGTATGTGTATTCACTACATTATTGTTTGGCATGGAAAATCATAGTGAATTTTTGGAAGCATAACAAGGGAATATAAATGTTCATGGAAGAGATTAATGAGGTAGAAAGGGGTCTATAATCATTTATATAGAAAATGGAGAGTAAGGGGATATGGAAGAAAATATCCCATCATTATTAATTAGATAAAAAAAGATATAATATAATGAAGTAACTTGAATAAAGAGGAGGGGATCTCCTACTAAATTTCAGCATGGTAATAGGTGTAGATAAAGGTACATGGGAGAGATAAATTACAAAGAAAGGGATTTATCATAATTTATAAATTAAATATATAGTATGTGGAATATGGAAGAAAAAATTCTAACATGAAAATTTTATATTTTAAGAGTCATAAGAAAAAAATAGGTGTTGGAATAAAAAGGAGAGTGGGAGATCCCTTACCTTGAGAGGGTGATTCCAATTGCTTGCAAGGGGATTCTTAAGAGCTTAGGTCACCTTTGGGAGGAATATATAGAGGGGAGGTTTGAGTAATGATGTGATACAAGGTTTTTTGTTTAATATAAATGGAATATTGTGTGTGTTTATATACAAAATGAGTGGGGATTTTTTTTATTATTTATAAAACTTAGGTTTTGGACTCTATATAATAAAATAACCAAAACCAAAAATATTTCTATGTTTATTCCCATAGTTTCTATAAAATAGAGTTGGTTTTAATTACTTTATTATTACAGGTTCTAAAAATACTAAAATAATGCCCCTACTGATGTGGAAGTGTGCCATGTTTATAAATAAATGTTTTCAAAACCTTAAAATATATTATAGTTTTCAAGGGATTCATAAAGGCTTTATAAAATTAATTAAATATAATTATTTTCCATTATTTTAAATAGAAAACATATATTTTGTCATAGATAACCTTATAGTATTTATTACATCATTTTTGGGTCATTATGAAGTCATAATACACATCATATATTTATACCGTATTTAATTTTTACACAAAAAAATTGATTGTCTTGAAAAAAATTAAAAATTCACCATTGAATAATTTCAAAATTATGATTCAAAAAATAATATTAATTTTACCCAAATAAATTTTTAAATATTTGAATTTTTACTTTTAAAAAAATAATCAACATTTAATAAGAAATTCTAGGTTTTTTACTATAACATTTTTCAAACCCTTATAAATATTACACATGAATTCAGAAAAATTATATGATAATTTATATTTAATATAAATTATTTAATAATAATATTTTAATAAAATATTATATATTTCAAAAATCCATTAATTCTTTAATACCTTAATTGAATTTGAATATTACCCAAAAATATAATTTGGGTTTTATTGTATCAAAATCCAAAATAATTTATAAAGTAATAATAATAAAATGAAAATATATTCATTATTATATAAAATATTTATATTCATATTATTAGGGTCTTGATACATGTTCCTTTAATACACCAACAATCTCCCTAAGAGTAAGGTTCACAACAGTGAGACTTTCATGGGATGGTTCAGCATACATGGTTCGTGTTGTGATCTTGATGAGAATTAACTTCTCCCATAAATGATTTTTTCTCATGTTTAAGTTGTTTGATATCAGCTTGGGATTGGTAAAGAGAATATCCCAGTGATGATATCTTTCTCTGAAGCTCTAATAAATGGACTTCATAGGGTACGACCCTACTTGTTGATTCTATCACTTCCTTTTTTTGTGTCAATTGGATTTTTTAAAAACCTAAATTTAGACTAACAATATGATCATTGTTCAACAGATATATTATCAATGATAATTATTTTTAATTCTCTTTTAGATCAGATAATATATAATGAAACCAAATAATTTCATGTTTTTTTATATCCAAAATATATAATAATTCATATAATTAAATCACAAGGGGATTTTTATTTATAAAAGTTCATGTTGTTACAATATGCCTTCCTTCAGAAATTTTTCCCTAAAAAATTTCATTTCAAACAATAAAATAGAAAAGGTTAATTCTATTTCATCACTTGTTCATGTTCCCACATCAGTTCATCAAACTTTTGGTTTCTCCACAACAAATTAACTAGGTGAATTTTCATATTCAGTAGGTTTTTTTTCTATGATCTATTATATTCACCAAATGCTTCTCATTTGAGAGACCATTATCAAATTGTACCTCCTTTGGATTGATTAAATGTTAGGGTTATGGTATGTACTTCCTTAAGAGTGATATGTGGAACACATCATGTACTTGATATAGGTGATGTGGGAGTGCTAGTCGATAGGCCACCACTCTTACGTGATCAAGGATCTCAAAGGGACCGATGTATCTTGGAATAGGCTTTCCATTCTTCCCAATTATTATGAATTCTTACATAGAGATATGCATAGGAATGCCTTTTTTATAACCTCAAACTCTTGGTCTCATTGATGATTTTCAGAATATATATTTCATCAACTCTTAGTAGTTTTGATGTTCTGTTAAATGGTATTTACCTTTTCCAATATTTCTATGACCATTTTAGGACCTAGAAGGTTATGTTCCCAACTTCATCATAGCATGCAGGTGTTCTTCACCTCTTCCCATAAAGGGATTGATAGGGATCCATTAGGATTATTGAGTGGAAACTATTATTTTATAAGAACTCAACCAGAGGAAGATGTTGATCTCATCCTCCTTTGAACTCAATTGATCATGTTCTCAATATGTCCTTGAGTGTCTGTTGGAATCCTCATTTATTAATCATGTTTTAATGATCACAAATCTTATTCAACCAAGTTTACTCCTGTAAATTATATCAAATCATGTGTATTAATGTTTAAAGTAGTCTCATTCTTTTAGAAGATCCATTAAATATCTTAATTGCTCTATATTTAGTTTACTTACTTTATACTATCTTTGATCAACTCTCATAATACCTTCTTTGACAAATGATTAAGTCTAATCCATTCTATTATCATCATTGCTTAAGTTTAAACATAGTAACTTTGAAAAGTATGAGACACCGTGATTCTGCCACTGGTTATTTATTTCTAGCACCGTGAAGCAAACACCGTGAACAAGACATCGTGACCAGGAGACACCATGAAGCAGACACCATGAACAAGACATCATGACCACGAGACACAGTGAAGCTGACACCATGGCCATGAGACACTGTGAAGCAGACACCGTGAACAAGACACCATGACCGCAAAACACCGTGACCGTGAGACACTGTGACCACAAGACACTGTGATCAATCTAGAAACCATGTGAAGGGGGTACCATTTCCATGACTTACTGTGACACCGTTTCTTAAACTATTTTGTAGTCATTTAATTTAATCTCTAACGGTCATATTTGAAGATTTTAATCCACTAACATAATTAATGTTTCTTTGTAGACATATCATCTGACAGTACGAGGTACAAGGTGCAGTATCCATGCAACCTGTCAGCTTCAGCACATGCACTCCAAGATAAAAGTGAAGTATGGCCAAGAATCAAATAGTGCGATACAAAAAAAATCAAGGCCATGAGCACCATAACGAAGAACACACTTAGAGTAAGTTTCAAAAGAAAAAGGCCTACTGCATGCAACTCGACACTGATAAAGAACACATGAAGCTTATTTAAATCTTAGAGAACATCTTCACTCTGTTGAACCTCACGAAGAACACAAGCTGAATCTCAGCACTCTATTTTACTAACGAGGACTCGAGATCTACATCTGCTTCATCTCAAGAAGTCCATAGCAACAAAGACTAACACTCAGAGCATTTCTAAAACCCATCTCCATATTTCTACTTTGTTGTGTATCTTTTTATTAACTTTTGAGTTGTGTGTGATTCTGTATAATAACAAACTCTGTCTCATGCATCAAACTTAAGGATACAAGATATCCTTACTCAAAAATCTATTTACTCTTGTGTATACCCATAGATAAGTGTGGAAGAGTTCCCTATGTGTCATAGTTATTTTGTACCCATGAAAACTGTGGAAGAGGTCCCTGTGTGACCTGGACAGTTTGTGTACTATTGTTAACCCCGATCCATGGTGTGGATAAAAGTTTATTATATAAACTTCTTTGTGGTAGGTGATCACCAAGTGAAGTGTATTAGGTCTCAACTTTAGACTGGACCACTTGTTTCATATATGTTGTGCTACTTAAATTAGTCTTCTCTGTTTTATTGCTTTACTATATAATTCAGAAATCACTAATTTTTCTTTGATAGTTAGTCTTGGAAAGAAGTTATAACTTGCTTGTCTTAGTAGAATAACTTCAAATTAAATATTAATAACACAAAATAAGATTACTGAGAATTAATCAATCCTCTAAGAAGTTACTTAAACAGTCAAACTCTTATAATAATATAACCTTGATTAACTGGGATGTATTTATTCTTTGGGGAAACATTTTAGAAAAACTTTTTACAAAAAAATTATTGTTACTCAATTCACCCCTCATCTATTGAGTAATCTACTCCGACCAACATTTGGTATCAGAGATTGTTTATTAGGACTCTATGTAATCTTATTCAACTGTGATTTAATTTGAACCTTAAAGATCTGTACATTTCTGTTAATTCTAAATTTCTGGCTCTTTTAAATTAATACTTTATTATGGATAATATATTGAAAGGTGATGCAACCAAAAAACCACCATTCTTTAATGGAACCAATTATGATCAATGGAAAATTAAAATGAAAATGCATTTAGAGACTATGAGTTTTAAAATTTGTTCATCTATTATAGATGAATACAAAATTCATGCTACTGATATAATCACATGGGATGAACCTACCAAAACTACCTACAATAACAACTGTAAAGCTATGAATGTTTTATAATGCTCATTAGGAGATGAGGAATTAAACAAAATTTCTTCTTGTAAAACTGCCCATGAAATTTGGGATACCTTGTCTGTCTCACATGAAGGATGTAAGAACCCAAACCTTCTTTTCAGGTATGTTTTTCCTTTTTCTGGAATTTTTGAGAAAAGAGGAGTTTCTGGAAATTTTTGAAGTACACATCGTGTACTTTCTGAGCACACACTGTATACTTCATTGCTGCTCGAGGTTGTGTGTTGGCCGTGTCATGGCCACACACACGTCCATGTAGGGGTGACATGGAGGCCACCTAAATTGGAGTACGGAAAATCCTAGTACACGCCATGTACTCTAAAAGTACACACCATGTACTTTCTTTTTTTCATTAAATGGACCGGGGTCGCATCTTAACCCCAAAACCATCTTCTTCTCCAGCTTCTTCGACCGAGAGTGTTCCGTATGGCCACGAATCTTCGAATAACTCCTAAGCCTCTGTCCATTCTCTAAATCGACCGTCGTCAATTGCATTGGAACTACAGAAGTAAGCTCTCTCTTCTTATAGAGCATTGTTTTCTAATTATTCTTCTTTTCCATGTTATCATGGGTTGAATGTTTTATGTGTTTTTTGTAGATCTATAATGTTCTAATGAGATTCAAGCCACGTGGTTCAAGTATATTGATCTCCTAACCCTGAGGTAGGTGGTTTGTGCCTTTATGTAGAAAGTATTTGAGTATTTGTGCGAATTCCACCAATACCCTTGAACAGGGTATTGTGTGTTTCCTGTTTTTCCCTTGTTGTTTTCCTACTTGATTATATACTTGAGTAGAGGTTATTGTTTGTGAATAGGGTAATTTACTTTGCTTTGGATGCTTTTCCCATTCATGTTTGCCTGTTTATGACTGTTTGGTCTAGTATTTCTAGTTTCATTCCTAGTTTTAGGATGGTATGATTATTCTTCCATGCTGAGATGTTGTAGATGCTAGCCAAGTAGTTCTTGAGGATACTTTGGCTGTTATGAGATGCAATACTTGTTGATTTTACACAGGGCTGTGAGAACCTAGTGTAGTTGACCATAGGGAGAATGGACATAAGGGCTTCTCCAGAGTGACTTTAATTTATGATGTGAGACCACAGGGGGAATTGGCGTTCAGTGCTTTTTTAGAGAGTCTGTAGTTCCTCAATTCAGGCCATAGGGTGAATGAGACATTGAGTGCTTTCCCAGAGCACCTTTAGTACGATACAAGAATATAGGGGGGATTGACGGTGAGTGATTCCCCAAAGATTCTATCTTTATTTAGCTGAACCAGAGGGGTGAGACTGTGTGTGCCTCTTAGAGGGTTTCTAGTGCTTGTAGGTTGAACCATAGGGGTTAGGTTGTGATAACTACCCAGAGGGTTACCTGTTTGTTTTACTTGCTTATGTGGCTGCTTATATTTTTCTAAATTATATTCAAGGAACTATGGTTGTTTGCTGCTGAGTACCTTCCTGTTTGCTGTTTTTGTACTTTTACCTACTATATATTCACTGACTATTAGGCACAGATCTTCAGGTGGTTTTCTACTAGTATTTTTATCTCACACCATGTTTCGGTCATGCTTTTGGGCCTAAACATATTATATTGTTGCAGGTATAGATAAGGGCAAGCGCCCTTCTACTTCAGGTTCTTGATTGCACTGGAACTGCAGAGCAGGGGACCAAGCTGAGGATTGCGATGTTGAGGAATTTCTCATCTGTTGTTTTTATTTTTTATATTGGTTTAGTATTGTATTCATCATTGTGACTTGTTTGGCTATTTTCCTAGACATATATGTATCATTCATCATTTACATATATTTCTGCTCCAGTTGTTTATTTATCAGTCTTCCACTATTATTGTTGTTGTATATTTACTGCTTTCGCTATTTCTTTTTTTTATCTTCCACTATGTACTCTGCCAATGAGGGAATAGTTTCCCCACTATCACACCCAAGGCCCTCGCTTCTAGTCAACATCCTCTAGCGTTTGGGGAAATGCGCTTGAGGTCATGTGACCAACCGGGTTTGGGGCGCCTCTGGGTGGCTTCTGGAAACGGGATGTTACAAAGTGGTATCAGAGGGCTTATTTTCTCTTGGTTTACTATTTGGAGCCTTTATCCAGGGATAGAATGGAATAGGTACTTGGTAATAAGTTGTGCCTGGGAGTAGCTGACCCATGTACAAGGAAAAGTCATACTACCTCGTTTATTGCAATTTTACTAGTTTTCAATTTTTACAGTTGATTTGATTTCACCGTTTGGTGATCCACATGCTTTGTTCTATTACCGTTGTTATTATTGCAGTTCTATTTCTATCACAACTTGGTGATATGAGGGTATTCCATCTCATGAATCATATAGGCACTTGTTATAAATCACATGCCTTGTATTCTTTACATGCCATCTAGGATGCATTAGCAATTGAATATTGTTGTGATAGATGTTGTGTAGAATATACATGTTGTTGTGATAGATGCTTGATAAAAATATCTTCTTCTTTTTAGATCTTTGTTTGAGTAAGGTTTTACCTGAATGAACACCAAATTTTGTTTCTTGAGATGTTAAAGGCCATCATGAATCAGAATTTGGTGGATTGTTGACCTGTTTACTTGTTTGTAACCTGTATAAGATGCCAAGCCTTGATTCGCGGGAAGTATGGGCCCTCATAGATCGGAATTTGGAACCTTAACACTGGTTTTCTATGTTTTTTGGGCTCCGGAGAAATTTTTGAGGCTACTATCTAGAAAAACCTAGAATAAACGGCATGTACTTTATGGTTACATGTCATGTAGTCTATATCCGTGTCACTGACTGTGCGATCAGGGACATGGGGTTGTGAAAAATCTTATATGAACACGCCATATACTAGTCTATCATGCCGTGTAGTATGAAATAGGTACCCTGTCCGTGTCACGAACAACACGGGTCATGTTACCTTTTCACACATACGCCGTGTCGGAATCTTACACACCTTGTAGTCTGATCTAGGTACCCAGCCGTGTCACAAATAACATGGGTCGGTGTTACCCTTTCTCGTACATGTCGTGTCCATCTGGAACATGCTGTGTAGTGTCAGTCGTGTGTCAGGCCGTGTCGCTAACAACACAGACCAGGTGAAGCTTGTTGTGTACACACCGTGTCTACCTTGAACATGCTGTGTAGTTTTGTCTTAGAGGAGTCGTGTGGCTTAACCGTGTAGAAGGACTCAAGAAGGGGAACAAGATTCAGGTACACGCCATGTGTTGGGATAACACACCATGTGTTTGGGGTGTTACACGACCAATTTTGGAACAAGTATATTCCCATTTAAATGACTAAAGGGAACACACCGTGTAGTCTTTATACATGTTGTATAGTCATGTTTTGTAAAACTTTAATGCTTTATTTCCCCTATTACCTTCTTATGCTCCTAGTTTTCAGTCCCTGGTAATGTTGATCTAAAGTGTGATTTTGACCTTGCAGAGTCATGGCACCGAGACGTCCTCCGGTTGCATGCCAGTTGCCAAGCGGTGATCAGACACCGGATATGGTTGATCAGGGACTTCCCACAGATCCTCTTGTTGTGCCGGCCTCGGCACCAGTGGTGATACTGGTTACAGGTGCTGATGTACAGTTCAGGGAAGGTTTTCTAAGGATGATACAGATCTTCCAGGGAGAACCACCTCCTTCCTAGACTATGGTAGACTTGATGTGGGTTTTCTAGCAGCACCATCCTCCCACCTTTTCAGGAGAAGGAGGACCTCAGGCTGTAGAGTCATGGTTAGAATCCATGATGACAATATTCAAGCATCTAGAGACGCCTCCAGAAAGGCTGGTCAAGCTCACTACCTACATGATATGAGACTCCGCCAAGAGGTGGTGGGATGTAATCTCACAGGCGGTTCATCAGAAGGTTATGGTGTGGGAGGAGTTTTAGTGTGTCTTTTACGACTACTTCTATCCGGAGACCCTGAGGGCCGACCGATCCCGGTAGTTCATGAGCCTAGAGCAGGGTAATTTTCTGTCATGGAGTATTCCTATCGTTTCACTGAGCTTCAGTGTTTAACACCCGTCCAGAGCATAGATGGGTTGTTCTTGGCAAGGAAGTTTGAGGATGGCCTCATACAGGAGATCCGCTCACAGGTGAATATCTTCAGGATGACTTCCATTGCTTCCATTGTCAACCAGGCACTGATTACAGAGTGCAATCTGAGAGATTCTGTAGTTGAGAGCCAGGGCGGTTCCGCATCCAGGGTTAGTGCTTCACCAGCTAATAGCAGGAAGCGCTGTAGGGAGTCTACGCGCAGTGATCCGAGGCAGCGAGATGCATCTTCAGGTAGCCAGGTGGTATGCTACCAGTGTGGAAGGGCTGGACATACGAGACCGCAGTGCCAGAGAGACCCAGTGGAGTGCTGATCTTGTGGCAAGATGAGTCACCTTTAGCAATTCTGTTACGTTTTATCACTAGCAGATGGTGATAGGGGTTCATCCATGACTCCTCGTTCAAGAGCAGTGCCACCAGTTTCTCACCAATCTAGGAACTCGAGTTCTTCCAGCCGTTCAGGCCGAGGAAGAGGTTGTGGCCGGGGTGGTCATTCACCGATCTATCAGCAAAAATAGGAAGGATCAGCTCAGAGTAGTCAGGTAGGGCCACAGGGTCGTGGTGGAGGTCAGGATTTTGCAGTGGAGCAGACCCAGCCGGAGCAGGATCCCAGACCCTCTACAATTCAAGGTACAATATTAGTAGCCTCAGTTTTATCTTCTTCTCTTTTTGATACAGGGGATTCCCATAGCTTTATCTTTGTTGCGGTTGTGTAGATTCTTGGTCTCTGCATCTTTTCCTCTACCTATACTTTGACTCTAGACACACCGTTGAGGACTAGAATGGTTAGTGCACGTCAGTGCATAGAGTGCCCTCTAGAGGTTGCGGGGTGTCACTTCTTATGTGACCTCTATGTCCTAGAGATGACAGGATATGATGTCATCCTCGGGATGGATTGGTTAGTTCCCTTCTAGGGAGTCGTCGACTGTTATCATCATAGGGTGAGATTTATATCACCAGAGGGTGAATCTTTTATTCATAGAGGCGAGTGGGATGTCCAGGCGAGTGGAGCAGGACCCGAGCATCATGGGCTAGGAGGAGTTACATCCCAGATTTCCGGTCTATATCTGGATAACCAAGGGACTTTACAGTTAGACTTTTCTCCAGTGGTGGATCATTTCAGGGATGTCTTTCCAGAGGACTTTTTAGGTTTTCCTCCAGATCATGAGGTAGACTTCTCAATTGAGTTCGTGTTAGGAGCGGCACCGGTTTCCATTCCTCCTTATAGGATGGCGACACCTAAGCTACAAGAGCTCAAGAAACAGTTGGAGGAGTTACAGGCGAAGGGTTTCATCTGACCCAGTACTTCTCCTTGGGGTTTTCCTGTCCTGTTTGCGAACAAGGCAGATGGCACCCTTATGCTTTGTGTGGATTATCGGAAGTTGAATCAGTTAATGATTAAGAACTGATATCCCTTGCCTAGGATTTATGACCTCTTTTATCAGCTTCTGGGAGACCGGGTGTTCTTGAAGATCGACTTGAGGTCTGGTTATCATCAGTTGCACGTTAGACCATCAGATTTACCTCTTACAGCCTTGAGGATCAGGTATGGTCTATATGAGTATACACTTATGTCGTTCCGTCTCACGAACGCGCCAGTAGTTTTCATGGAACTAATGAACAGAGTGTTCCATCCATATTTGGATTCATTCGTAGTGGTCTTCGTAGATGATATCTTAGTGTACTCTCACACTTGACACGACCATGCCGCCCATCTTGAGATCATTTTGAGTAAACTCAGGGAGCATCAGTTATATGCTAAGCTCTCAAAATGAAACTTTTGGATGGACCAAATTCGCTTCGTGGGTCATGTTATCTTAGAGATAGAAGTATCAGTAGACCTAGAGAAAGTGAGATTTCTAGTTTCCTGGGAGCATCCAAAGAACATCTTTGAGGTGCGGAGTTTTCTAGGGTTGGTTGGATACTACAGGCTCTTCATACAGAACTTTTCACGCTTAGAATCACCACTGATAGGTCTAGCCAAGAAGGGTGCGAAGTTTTTATGGTCAGATTCTTGTGAGTCAGCCTTTTAGGAGTTGAAAGAGAGGTTGACTTCATCACTGATACTAGTCTTTCCAGATCCGGGCAAGAGATATACTATTTACTGTGATGCTTCAGGTATCAGGCTGGGAGTTGTGCTTATGCAGGGAGATGGAGTCGTTGCGTATGGGTCTCGGCAGTTGAGTCCACAAGAGAAGAACTACCTGACGCACGATCTGGAGTTGGTAGCTGTTGTTCATGCCTTACGTTGTTGGAGACATTATCTTCTGGGAGATCATTTTGTGGTTTTCACTGACCAAAAAAGTCTCAAGTACATCTTCACTCAGTGTGATCTGAATCTAAGATAGCACAGGTGGATTGAGTATCTTCAGTCCTTTGACTTTGAGCTTGCCTATACGCTAGGAAAGGGCAAAACAATGGTTGATGAGTTGAGTATAAGGACTCAGATACAGGCAGTTAAGGAGGCCAGCTGTGAGTGGAAGCTTATGGATTTATTCTATGAGATGAATTTGGAGGTGAACGACAGATAGGCGCAGACTTTTCTATCTTATGTAGTTGTTACATCTACACTTTTTGATCAGGTACGGATGAGGCAGCTATCAGACTCAGAAGGCCTAGTCCTACGGGAGAGTGTTTCAGGAGAGGACCCTCTTCCTGGATGGGCAGTGGGTGAGGATGAGATCTTGTGTTTCTAGGGATGTGTATGGGTGCCATCAAACATATGCGAGGAGCTGATGTGGGACTTTCATTCCTCAGTTTGGGCAGTTCATCCTGGCATCACCAAGATGTATCATGATCTACACCACCAGTATTGGTGGCTAGGTATGAAGAGATATGTTGCTGGTTTTTTCATGAGGTGTTCCACTTGTCAGCAGGAGAAGGCGGAACATCAGCGACCAGCAGGTCTTTTATAGCAGTTACCCATTCCCAAGTGTAAGTGGAATGACGTCGTGATGAACTTCGTGACCGGTTTGCCGAGATCGCCTTGAGGGAATGACGCGGTATGGGTTTTCATTGATAGACTAATGAAGGTTGCTCACTTCTTGCTGATCAAGGAGACATTTAGTGTTGATGAGCTGGGATGGTTGTACATATGAGTGATTGTACGTCTGCATGGATTTCTGCACTCCATAGTTTCATACAGGGATGCGCCTTTTACTTCTTGGTTCTATCAGGGATTTGAGAAGGCTTTGGATACACAGGTACTTTTGAGTACAGCATACCATCCCCAGACAGATGGCCAGTCTGAGCGTACGATTCAAGTTCTTGACGATATGCTCCGAGATTTCATTCTAGAATTTGGAGGTTCTTGGGAGAAGCATATACCTCTTATGGAGTTCTCCTACAACAACAGTTTCCAGGTGACTATTCAGATGGCACCTTACGAGGATCTATATGGTAGGCCATGCCAATCACCTTTATGCTAGCTAGAGGTGGGAGAGGAAACTTTGATGGGACCTCGTCTTTTTCAGGAGACCTCAGAGCAGATAGAGTTGATTCGGAAGAGGATGGCTACAGCGCAGTATCAACAGAAGTCTTATGTTGATCAGTAGAGACGACCTATGGATTTCGAGGTCAAGGATCTGGTTTTCCTGCATGTTGCACTGAGGTTGGGACACAAGAGGATTCGGAGACAGGGTAAGCTTTAACCACGGTATGTCAGGCCGTTTGAGGTGTTGGAGAGAGTTGTACCGGTTTCCTATCGGTTGCAGTTACCTCAGAGGTATTGGGATATGCAAGACATATTTCACGTTTCTTAGCTTCGATGTTACTTTTCAGACCCATCTCATGTCCTCCAACCTGATGAGGTTGAGCTCGAAGCGGATGCATCGTTTGGGGAGCATCCTATCCGGATTGTTGATCGCAGTACGAAGGTTCTCCATGGATGGTATGTTCCTCTGGTATGGGTGTTATGGCGGCATGGGTGAGTACAGGACGAGACTTGGGAGAGGGAGGCTGATGTACGATCACAGTGGCCGGAGCTGTTCAGGGTTTCTTCTTCTACGTCATGCTAGAGAAATTTAGGGAAAATTTTCTTTAAGGGGGGATGTTTGTAAGAACCCATACCTTCTTTTCAGGTATTTTTTTCCCTTTTCTGGAGTTTTTGAGAAAAGAGGAGTTTCTCAAAAAAAAATTAAGTACACGCCATGTACTTTCTGAGTACACGTCGTGTACTTCATTGTCACTTGAGGCTGTGTGCTGGCTGTGTCATGGCCACACACACGGCCATGTAGGGGTGACATGGAGGCCGCCTAAAGTGGAGTATGGAAAAGCCTAGTACACGTTGTGTACTCTAAAAGTACATGTCGTGTACTTTCTTTTTTTCATTAAACGAACTGGGGTTGCATCTTAACCCCAAAACTATCTTCTTCTCCAGTTTCTTTGACCAAGAGCATTCCGTACTTCCACGGATCTTCGACGAACCCCCGAGCCTCCATCTGTTCTCCGAATCAACCGCCATCGATTGTGTTGGAACCGTAGTGGTAAGCTCTCTCTTCTTCTATAGCATCATTTTCTAATTCCTCCTCTTTTCCAAGTTATTGTGGGTCGAAGTTTTTATGCATTTTTGTAGATCTACAATGTTATAAGAATATTCAAGACTCTTGGTTCAAGTATATTGATCTCCTAACCCTGAGGTAGGTGGTTTGTGCCTTTCTGTAGAAAGTATTTGAGTATTTGTACGAATTCCACCAATACCCTTGAACGGGGTATTGTGTGTTTCTTGTTTTTCCTTTATTGTTTTCCTACTTACCTATATGCTTGAGTAGAGGTTATTGTTTATGAATAGGGTAATTTACTGTTCTTTGGATTTTTTACCCATGCATGTTTGCTTATTTATGACCATTTGGTCTAGTATTTCCAGTTATATGCATAGTTGTAGGATGGTATGACTGTTCTTCCATGCTGAGATGTTGTAGATGCTAGCCAAGTAGTTATTGAGGATACTTTGGTCGTTACACAATGCGATACTTGTTGATTTTAAATAGGGCTATGAGAACCTAGTGTAGTAGACGATAGGGAGAATGGATGCAAGGGAATCTCCAGAGTGTCTTTAATTTACGATGCGAGACCACAGGGGGAATTGACATTGAGTGCTTCCTCAGAGAGTTTGTAGTTCCTCGACACGGGCCACAAGGGTAATGAGATATTGAGTGCTTCCCCAGAGCGTCTTTTGTACGATACGAGACTATAGGGGGAATTGATGGTGAGTGCTTCCCTAGAGAGTCTATCTTTCTTTAGCTGAACCAGAGGGGTGAGATTGTGTGTGCCTCCCAGAGGGTTTCTAGTGCTTGTAGGTTGAACCATATGGGTTAGGTTTTGAGAACTACCCAGAGGGTTACCTATTTGTTTTACTTGCTTGTGTGGATGCTTATCTATTTGTAAATTATATGCTAGGAACTGTGGTTTTTTGCTGCTGAGTACCTTCCTGTTTACTATTTTTGTACTTTTACCTGCCATATATTCACTAACTGTTAGGCACAGATCTTCGGGTGGTTTCCTATTAGTATTTTTATCTCACACCCTATTTGGTTCATGCTTTTGGGCCCAAACAGATTATATTGTTGCAGGTATAGATAAGGGAAAGTTCCCTTCTACTTCCGGTTCTTGATTGCACTGGAGCTGGAGAGTAGGGGACCAAGTCGAGGCTTGTGATGCTGAGGAATTTATCATATGTTGTTTTTCTTTTGTACTTTTTTTTAGTACTATATTCAGCACTGTGACTTGTTTGGATGTTTTCCTAGACATATATGTATCGTGCATCATTTACATATATTTCTGCTCTAGTTGTTTATTTATCAGTCTTCTGCTATTATTGTTGTTGTATATTTACTTCTTCTGCTATTTCTTTTATTTATCTTCCACTTTGTACTCTGCCAATGAAGGCATAGTTTCCCGACTATCACACCCAAGTCTCTCACTGCTATTTGGCATCCTATGGCATTTAGGGAAATGCACTTGAGGCCATGTGACCAACCGGGTACGGGGAACCTCTGGGTGGCTTCTGGAACCGGGACGTTACAAAATAACATCTAGTGTAAAAGAAATGAAACTTAATACTTATACTATAAAATATGATAATTTTAAAATGAAACCTGATGAGCCTATTTCTGACATGTATCTTAGGTTCAATGAGATTTTCAACACAATGATTTCTCTTGGAAGAGAAGTCACTACCAAGGAACAGATCATGAGAATCCTTAGATGTCTACCTGACAGATGGAGGGGAACCTCTGTCTCTATTAGAGAATCGTGCGACATCAGCAAACTACTTGTAAAAGAACTCATTGGGAAATTGATGATGTATGAGGAAGAGATGAAAGTAAATAAAGAAGAGGATGAACCAAATAAAAAATCTGTTGCATTCAAGACCACCACCTCTAAGCACAAAGACAAAGGAAAACTGGAAGCTTTTATAGAAAGCTCCACCAGTGAACAATCATCATATGAAAGTGATGAGGAGATGGATCAACTAGATAGAAGATTCAAACAATTTTACAAAAACAAGAACTTTTTCAGAAATCCTAACTTCAAGGGAAGATATGACCAAAAAGTAAACTGAAGGAAGGACTGGGAAAAAGGTGACAAGACTGATGAAATTGTCTGCTATGAATATAAGCGCAAAGGACATATAAAGGATGACTGTCCAAATCTAAAGTACAAAAAGAAATATGAGGACAAGGACAGGAGGTACAAAAAGGCAATGAAATCAACCTGTAGTGCTTATGAGGATAGTTCAAGTGACTCAGAGACATCACATGATGAACATGCTAACAAATCCAATATATGTTTTATGACGAACACATCTGAGGTAACATTGGACTCTTCTGTACATAACTCATATTATTCTAAAGATGAAAGTGACTCTGAAAATATGACTAATGAAGAAATGTTTGAATATTGTAACACACTTGAGGAAACATGCAATGATATAAAAGACAAATATAAATCATTAAAGAAACATCATGCTCTTACCGTAACTATTAAATCTGACCTCACAAATGAAAAGGAGAAAAATTCTCAACTGCTCAAAGAAAAAAATGAATTAAAAATGTATAATGAGAAATTAAAAGTGACTTAGAAAAGTTTACTAATGGGAAAAATACTCTTACTCAAATGCTAGGAAAACAAATTGCCCCTAAATAAGACACTGGAATTGGTTATCAACCTGGTAAAAGAAACCTTGGTAGAACAAACTTTGTTTCAAAATTTAGGACATACAGTTTTACTCCCAGTTATGGACTCAGATCAACTAATTCAATCCATGATACATATTCTGCTATTTCAAGTTTTCATGGAACAAATACATTTTATTTTCCAAATACTTTACACAATGCTTATAGGAAACCTATGAGGCAAATATGGGTTCCTAAAGCACTTATTACTAATATTACTGGACCAAAACAAGTATGGGTACCAAAATCTGTTTTTGCTTAATCTTTTTGAAGGAATGTTGCTTAAAGAACTCCTGAAAAAGTCTATGGTACATGGACAGTGGATATTCAAGGAAAATAACAGAAGACTACTCATGCTTCAAGAACCTGATAAAAGTATATGGAGGACATGTCACATTTGGTGACAATGCCAAGGGAAAGATTATTGGCCTCGGCCAAATCGGTAACTCTAACTCATTTTTAAATTTCTAAATTATTGTTTGTTGATGGTTTAAAATACAATATGCTTAGTATCACACAATTATGTGATGATGGATTTCATGTTAGATTTAAAAATAATGCTTGTAATGTCTTTAATTCTAAAGATGAATTAGTATTTTCTGCATTAAGAAATGAAAATGTTTATTCTATTAATTTAGATTCTTTAGCTTCACAAAATGCTTTATGCTTAAGTGTATTCCATAAATAATCCTGGCTCTGGCATAGGAGACTAGGACACTATAATGTTCACTCCCTTAGAAAACTAACTAGAAAAATCCTTGTTAAAGACTTACCCAAACTTGATTTTCCAAATGAAAAAGTGTGTAATCCTTATCAAAAGGGAAAACAACACAAATTTTCCTTCAAACCAACGAAAGAAGTGTCAACTTCTCAAACTCTCGAACTGGTTCATATAGATTTGTTTGGACCATCTAGAGATTCTAGTTTAAATGGTAAGTACTTTGTTTATGTTCTTATAGATGACTTTTCTATATATAATTATACCTTCTTTATGGCTCACAAAAGTGAAGCATGCTCTTATTTTACTATGTATTCCAAGTCTGTAGAAAATCATAGTGGACTTAGAATTAAATAATTAAGAATTTATCATGGTCATGAGTTTGAAAATAAAGAGTTTGAATCCTTCTGCTCACTAAATGGTTATAGTCACCATTTCTCTACCCCTAGAACACCTCAGCAGAATGGAGTTGTAGAGAGAAGAAATAGAACCCTGCAAGAGATTTCTAGAAAAATTATTAGTGAATAAGACCTACCTATTTATTTTTGGGCTGAATCTGTTAATACAGCGTGCTACATAATCAATAGAGTGTTGATTAGACCAATTATTAAGAGGAATCCTTACGAATTATAGAACAATAGAAAACCCAAGGTTAGCTACTTGAAAGTTTTTGGTTGCAAAGTCTATATTCTTAATACCAAAGACAATCTTGACAAATTTGCATCCAAAAATGATGAAGTTATATTTTTAGGATATTCCGTGTCTACTAAATCCTATAGAGTGTTTAATAAAATAACTAAATGTGTGGAAGAATCTGTTCATGTCAAATTTGATGAAACAGATCCACATGAGCCTAAAACCATCCTAGAGAATCCAGAGGATGATGTATCAAATCTGAACATCAATTCAAAATCCTCAAATTCTTCTGTGGAAGAATCTGTGAAACCTTCCACCTCTAGAAATTCCTTAGAATCAAGTCACAATTAACCTGAATCTGTTGATGAACTTGAAATCACTAGTCCCTCTTTTCCGAGAACTATTAGAACCCTTAAGAACAATCCTTTAGATGCTGTTGTTGGAGACATAGACAAAGGAACTCAAACTAGAGATTCTCTTAGAAATTAGGTTGAACATCAAGTCTTCTTGTCACAAATTGAACCTAAAAACATTAATGATGCTATCAATGATGAATTTTGGGTGATGGTTATGCAAGAATAACTTAATCAGTTTTAAAGGAACAAAGTTTGGAAACTTGTTGAAAGACCCAAGGACACATTCACCATAGGCACTAAATGGGTGTTTAGAAATAAGGTAGATGAATCTGGTAACATAGTTAGAAAAAAGGCTAGATTAGTCGCACAAGGCTATAGTCAAGAAGAAGGAATTGACAATGAGGAGACCTTTGCACCAGTAACTAGACTTGAAGCCATTAGAATCCTACTTACATATGCTACACATCTGAATTTCAAACTATATCAAATGGATGTTAAGAGTGAATTCTTAAATGGGTATATAGCTGAGGATGTTTTTGTTGAACAACCCCTAGATTTTAAAACCCTCATTTTCCAAATCATATTTTTAAACTATCAAAAGATTTATATGTTTTAAAGGAATCTATAAGAGCTCGGTATGATAGATTGAGTACTTTTCCTATTTCCAAAGGTTTTACAAAAGGAATAGCTGATCCTACCATTTTTATAAAATGAATTTCTAATGATGTTTTATTTTTTCAAATCTATATAGATGACATTATTTTTGGATCTTCAGATAATTATTTATGTGTTGATTTTTCTAAAATGATGCAAAATGAATTTGAAATGAGTTTAATGGGTGAACTAAAATTCTCTCTTGGATTTCAAATCTTTCAAAATAATGATATAATTGTTTTAACCCAACTTAAATATACTAGAGATCCTCTAAAACATTTTGGATTGGATAGCACTAAAAGTAGTGACACTCCCAAGAGTACCACTTGTAAGTTGGATCTTGATGAAGATGGAAAATCTTTTGATCAAACCACTTATAGAGGAATGATTGGAAGTTTACTCTACTTAACTACTAGTCATCCTGACATTATGTTTAGTGTGTGTATGTGTGTTAATTTTCAAGAAAACCCTAAGAAATCTCATTTAAATGTTGTAAAGAGAATTTTTAAATACCTCAAGAATACACCCAATCTAGGACTGTTTTATCCTAAAGGGAAATCATTTGGATTAGTTAGTTATTCTGATGCTGACTTCGGTGGCTGTAAGTTATATAGAAAAAGCACCTCTGGAACATGTCACCTTTTAGGCATGTCACTAGTATCATGGTGTAGTAAGAAACAAAATTTTGTTGCATTATCTACTGTAGAAACTAAATACATAGCTACTGGCAGTTTTTGTGCACAAATTTTGTGGATGAAACACACATTACTAGATTATGGATATCAATTCATATATGTACCTATAAATTGTAACAACACAAGTTCTATTAACATCTCAAAAAATCTTGTTTCACATTCTAGGACAAAGCACATTGATGTAAGGCATCACTTTTTGAGAGATCATTATCAAAAAGGTAATATCACTTTGGAATTCATTGGTACTGAATATCAACTTACTGATATATTCACCAAACCATTAAATTCTGAGAGAATAGACTACATCATACATGAACTAGGAATGATAAATCTAAAATAGATACCTTACTTATTACTATTTCAGGTCTTACTGTTCAATATCTTACTATTTCATGATTACAGTTTCTAAGCTAGTGTTTCATATTACTGTCTCACCGTAATACTCAGTTACTGTCTCTCATGTTTACTGTCTCACCGTAAAGTTCATGTTTACAGTCACACAGTTAGTATTCTGTGATTACTATCTAACATTTACTGTCTCACCATAACACACACTAATAGGTTCGTTCACTATCTCACCATAACATGCATTTACTCTCTCACCGTAACATGTGTTTACTCTCTCACCGTAATGACCAGACACGGTCTCACTGTAAAAATTCTTTATAATTGTTTTTGTAAAAACCCGTATCGCGGTAATTATTCTTTTCCCTCCCTTATTTTCCTGCATTTTTATTTCTGTGAAATTTGGTATTCCTAAATGATAAAATAAATAAAGTATCACTCGATTATTTACTCAGGGTTTCTTCTACTTACTCATTTCAAAACCTTCTTCATCCCTACAACCCTTCTCTCTCTCAAACCTTCAGTGAATGCCAAGAATGGAACATCTGTCATTGTCGACACCTGAGAAGCATAGCTCGAAGAAGAAGAAGATTTCACCTAAGCTAACACCTAAAAGACCATTAAATCTGAATCTGGTAAACCGCGTTGTCGTACCTAAGAAAGATATTTTCCCTAAATGGCTTCTGTCTAGTAGGTCTCTATTAATGAAAGTGTTAGAATAGAAAGTCTGGTTATAATGGTTCTCGAAGGAAGATAGACCTATCTACCCTAAGTTAGTGGATCATTTTTACCAGTACGTACAGTTTTCTTTTGATTCTGGTGATAATAATGTTGTAATAAGCTGGGTCAATGGCTAGAGATTCTCATTCTTTTCAAGGTTATGGGTTTCATGCCTTAGGATACCTCACAAAGGCATCTATGAGGATTATCAGAGATGACCTCCACCTTCAACTGAATTATTTGATTTAGAATATGCTTTGAAAACCTTAATAGTAAATGGCACCCAGAGGAGAGTCATTGCTGCTAAACTCGATGGAGAATCAAGGCTTCTGTTCAAGTTTATACATAATTTGTTTAGTCCCATAAAAGGTGATTTTTCTGTTTTAAAATATCAAGATGTGTTTCTAATCCACCTTATAAAAAATGGGAATAAGATCAACCTGTGAAAGTATATCATACACCATATGTGTGAGATGATCAAATTCACATCCAATTCAACTTCTCTATTTTACTCTTTGTTAATCTCAGCCATGCTTCTTTCCAAAGGTATGGTTGGACCTAATGAGGAAGTGATTAAGGATTTTGAATTTTGCCTTTCAAAAGTAATCATCAAGAGGGTGAAAATAAACTAGAATCCTTGGAAAAAGGAAAGGGTGGAAGACAATGATAGAATTTATGAGAAATTCAATCCGGTGGATTATCCCTCAAGACCAAGAAATATTTCTGATCCCGGTTTGGAACTAGATGAGATTGTTGAGTATCCTGAAGAAGAGGAAGAAGAGGTTGAAGTGCCACCTAAGGAAGCTATTGAGGAATACAAGACTACTGTTCCTCGTGAAGTTCTTGAAGAAGAAGTCCATACTCCTAAAGAAGCTATTAATCTGGAAACTCAACCCGAGGCTAAAATAGAATCAGTTGTCAAAGAATCTGAAAAGCATGCCATGGAATAGCCTATAGTGGAAGAGCCACCCGTTTTGCAAGAGGTCAATCTTGAGGAACTCCCAGTGGAACATTCTATTCTTGAAATCATCCCTTCTGCTGAATAACGGATGGAGGTATCTTTTTAGCTGGATAGACAGGAAATGAGTGAGGAACTTAGAGCTCAGTCTATGGAATTAGACCGAGATCCTAAGCCTCTCAGTCCTGATAAGGTGGCACCTGTTGAGGGGGAGAAAACCCCAAATCATGAGTCTATTGAAGCTTCACATCCAACTAAGTCAAGTCCTGTAGACACTCAGTATAAGTTCCTCAGTTTCTGTGATGTGGATGAATCTCAGCAGGTTACAGCAACAGGACATGATCTTTCCTCTATATTCCAGTTGAAATAGTCTCCAATATCTCACCTGAGAAGGAACCTGATCCTGTACCAGTCCCTACTCCTGAACCTTTATTTGAACAACCATATTTTGTGAGTAAGGATGATCTGAAGGAATTTGGTGCTACCATCTTGTCTGGAGTAGAGAAAATCATGAATACCCAACCTCTTCCTATGACCAATTTAAGTGAGCGAGATTCCTCACTATTATTGGAGAAAAATATTTGGAAAATACAACCTAAGATGCTTCATGAGATTCAATAAGTAAGAGTTCAAAATAATCTGCTTAGTAATGAAGTTAATACCCTAATAAGTATGGTTGAAGACATGCAGAGAGAGTTGCCTTCGAGATCTGAGCATGTTTCTCCTCCTATAGAACCTATTTCTCCTCAAATCCCATAGGTTGTTGTGTCTCAGATTCAACATCATCTAGCTTTGTTAGATGAAAATATCGTTGAATGGAACAAACAAATTGTGAAGGAAATGAGAGAGCTTTTTGCCAATCTTAATAAACTCACTGATGAGTATACAGGGTGTATTTAAAAGGTGTTGAATCAACTCAAATCTCTGACCACAGCTGTCAATACCTCTAAAGCATATGGTCAATCCTATAAACCCTCCTTGGACAGTGATCTGCTCAGAACTACAGTCAAAGAAGATCTTCAGAATGTACTCAATGGTTTTAATACGGATTCACTATCTGACGTTGTCAAGAATGGTGATAGAGTTCTTGACCTAGTCCAAATACACTCAAAAATTGTTAATGATGCTCAGTAAGAGATTGCCAAGAAAGTGGATTTCTACTTCAACAGAATATTCTCCAAGACCGATATGACAAATCATTTCAAGTATCTTGTATAAAATCTTTGGATTCCTCCTATGACTCAAGATTTCAAGACCCAAGTCCAAATTCTCACCAAGTTTACTCGATTGTTGGAGAATTTTATGAAGAACAAGGATTATTTTTAGAAATCCATGCAGTATGGTGGAGAGATCATTATAGATTTCATCAAACTCCTAAGGTCCTATCTTCATGTCCAGAGTACAACCATTGTTGCTCTTGTGGTTGCACCTCTAAGACCTGGGCTTCCTACCTTCACTTCTTCCCTAGCCTCCACCACTATGTCTGTTGGCCAAGCACTAAGTCAGATCAGGCCTATGATTCTCAATCAACAACTTCCTAGATATTCTACTGCTCCTACTTTGTCTCCATCAGTCTTTGAAGGCCTTCCTTTACCCTCTTTATCAACCACCTCACTACCTTCTTCTACCTTGACCTCTACCCCTATGGCTTCCTATTCTGCCACTGCAACTAAAGGCAAAGAGAAGTTCATACCATGAATAAGAATAGTGATTACTCTTTTTTATAGGGATGCTATTGCTTTTTTATTTCTCTTTTGTTTTGTACTGAACCTTATTTGCTATTAATGGAATGTACATTTTTGAATTCTCTTATTCCATCTTTTTTATAATCCCAAAAGGGGGAGAAATTTCTATATTTTATCCATCTATCTCTATAGTTCTATATGTTATCCATATATCTCTATAGTTGAATTCAATATACACTTTAACTTTACATGATTTGTGATCATCAAAAAGGGGGAGATTTTTGGACTCCTCATGTATTAATCATGTTTTAATGATCACAAATCCTATTCAACCTAGTTAACTCTTGTAAATTAAATCAAATCATGTTTATTAATGTTTAAAGTGGTCTCATGCTTTAAGAAGATCCATTCAAGATTTTAATTGCTCTAAATTCAGTTTACTTATTTTATACTATCTTTGATCTACTCTCATAATACCTTCTTTTACAAATGCATAAGTATAATCCATTCTATTATCGTCAATGCTTAAGTTTGAGACACCGTGAGTCTGCCACTGGTTATATCTTTCTAGCACCGTGAAGCAGACACCGTGAACAAGACACTGTGACAACGAGACACCGTGAAGCAGAAACCATGAATAAGACATCGTGACCACGAGACACCATGAAGTTGACACCGTGAACAAGACACTGTGACCACGAGACACCATGAAGCAGACACTGTGAACAAGACACCGTGACCACGAGACACCATGAAGCAGACACCGTGAACAAGACACTGTGACCGTGAATCACCGTGACCGTGAGACACCATGACCACAAGAAATCGTGATCAATATGGACACCATGTGAAGGAGACACTATTTCCATTTCCATGAATTACTGTGACACTGTTTCTTAAAATATTTTGTCATCTTTCAATTTAATCTCTAACGGTCATATTTGAAGATTTTAATACACTGACATAATTAATATTTCTTTGTAGACATATCATCTGACAGTTTGAGGTGCGAGGTGCGGTATCCATGAAACATGTCGACTCCAGCACATGTACTACAAGATAAAATCAAAGTATGGACAAGAATCAAATATCATGATATAAAACAAAAAGCAAGGTCATGAGAACCATAAAGAATAACACGCTTAGAGAAAGTTTCAAAAGAAAAAGGCCTATTACATCAAAATTGACACTGATGAAGAACACACTAAGAATATTTGAAGCTTAGAGAACATCTTCACTCTGTTGAACCTCACGAAGAACACAAGCTGAATCACGACACTCTGTTTTACTAACAAGGACTCAAGATCTGCATCTGCTTCATCTCAAGAAGTCCATAGCAACAAACACTAACACTCAGAGAATTTCTAAAACCCATATCTATATTTCTGATCTGTTGTGTATCTGTTTATTAACTTTTGAGCAGTGTGTGTTTCTGTATAATAACAGTTGGTAAAAAATCCCTCAAGGCATCATTGAAGCATTTTTGAGGTAATTGTGTTTGTTGACAAAGTGGACATCTGAGTGGTGATTTTTGACAAAACAAAACAATGACATACAAATTTGTTGACAAAGAGGATTTCATGATGGAATGTCGAGTTCAAGATCTGAGGTCAATGATCCATGTTTGATTCAAGAACTTCGACAAAAGGAATGGATGATCTGTAGGCGGTACAAAAGAACAGATGCAAGGTGGCGCCGTATTCCAGTGTTTGCCAAATTTTTGGGCCTGAAAATAGACAAATGAAGAAAAGTGTTTTTTGGAAAAGGGACTTACACGCTGAGGACTTGGAGTATAGGAAACTTGTGCACCATATGTTTTTCAAGATCAGAAGATCAAAATATGGAAAAGGAAATAGGTTCGCGCAAGTTTGGGAGTTGGTCGTGCAAGTGTATAGAAGGACCGAAGACTTGTGCGCCAAGACTGGGTCGCGCAGGTGACTTGCGCGCCATCGCGCAGGGTGCTCAATTTTCCTATAAATACTATACCACCCCTCTTAATTCTCAACCGGAGTTCAACAATTTGAGAAATCAGAGTTCCCGTCGCGCAGGTGTGGTGGTCGCACAAGTGGTGTGTGGTCGCGCAGGGGGGACTTGCGCGCCAGGGTGATAGTTGCGCGCCAGTGTTTGAAGTTGCGCGCTAGTGTGGAGTTGCATGCCAATATTGGATTGGGCGTAAAAGGAAGTGTGTTGCGCAAGTTTGGAGTTGAAGAAGGTTGTGTCGCGCAAGTGTTTTAGGTAGACGTGCGCGCTAGTTGTGACTTGCGCACCGATACTTGCGCGCCGAGATAGACTTGCACACCAAGTAAGGTTTGGTTCCAGCAGTGATTTTCGGGCTGTGTGGAAGCTGGAAGTTTGGATGGTACCTTCGGTGAAAAGAGAGATTCATCTACGGGTGAAAATTGGGCTTCAACAGAGCAGCTACTTACAGAGGAAGATTCATTCCTTCATGCAAATGAAGAGACCTAAAGGTCTATAAACTGTGAGTGGATCCTTTCCAGAGCAGTGAGCAAAGGAAGAGGAAGAAGGTGATCCTCTCCACTGGTAGTGAGCCAGAGAGAGATAAATAGGGAGTGACCCTTGGGAAAGCAGTGCGCTGACCCTAAATATTGTAAAGGCAGTGAGCCTGGGCATAGAAGTGATCTAGCCCAAACTTTGTATCCACATCTAGTGAAGAATAGTGGAATTTGGTATGACCGGCAACTTGTCGGCGTATGCTCCTTGGACGTAGCCCAGTGAGGGTGAACCAAGTAAAAATATTTGTGTCTGCCTATTTGCTTCCCTACATTGCATTCAAAGCATCATCATTAGATAAAGAAGTAAAGAAGTGATCATAGTTTACACAAAAGAGAAAATAAAGTAACCCTTGTAATAAAGAGGTCAAGATCCAGTGGGGTAGGGAGAACTTTGAAAAAGAATATCCATACCCTAATTCACCCCCCCCCCCCCCCTCTCAGGGTATATAGGCCCCTATTGGCCCTAACAATTGGTATCAGAGGGATGGTTTCTTTTATTGGATTTGTTTGCTTCGACTTGGTGTAGTCGATCTGTGTGGTTGAAGATACAGTTTTCTCTTATCTCAGTCTGCCATGGGAAAGGGAAAAGCATCAAAGAAGAATCAGAAGTTAGGTAATTTCCCTCAGTGTGGAAGTGTTTTTGGAAAAAGTGTGATTCAACTAAAAGAATCAAACAGCTTACTGAAGGAAGTTCTGGATGAATTTGATATGGAAAAGATTGATTCACTCAATCATGATATTGGAATGAGTGAAGTACATGAGCATCAGAGTGATACTGAAACAGAAGAAGAAATTGAAGGAAGAATATATATGCGAGCTTAGTTAGAGGCTGCTCTTGAGGAGATAGATGTTTGGAGAGCTAAAACAAAAAAATCTAACAAAGTTGTTCACGATGCCAAACTCTATATATAGCAGCAGGAAGAAGAGAAGTCTGAGTTGATGGAAGAAATTGAGAAACTCAAGTTATCAACACGAGAGAACTTAGAATCAATTAGTGAGTATAAGCTTAAGATTGAAGAACAGAAAAGGGAGATCGATGGCTTGAATAGAATAGTGAAAGATCAAGTCAAGTGTATTGGAGAACCTGATATTTTAAGTGACGTCAGAAACACTAATGAAATTAAATCTAAAGATATTCGCGTCCAAGCACTGGAAACTGAGATCAACAAGCTAAGAAGTTTGAATCAAAGGCTTATTGACGTAGCTACTGATCTGAGGGAGAAAAATGATTCTCAAGATGAAGAATTGCGAAAGAGATCTGCAAAGGTAGAAAAATCAATAGCTGATGTCAAGGGGAAGAATCTAAACACAGACAAGATTCAAAACATGAAATCTAAAAATGATGATCTTGTGACATAGCTTTCTGAACTAGTTCAGAAGAATCAAAGGCTACAAAAAGAGAATGCATGTTGCTCAGATTCTGTTGCTCAAGAAAAATTGAAGGTAAAAAGGAAAAGTGAAGTGGTGGAAAAGCTTACACGAGAATTGGAAGTTGAAATGAGTAGAGGAAAGTCTCTCAAGAGAGAACTTGATGCTCAACTTGAATCAAGTGAATTAAAGATTCAGAAGTTGAAAGAAGAGCTAGAATCAGTGAAGAAGGAAATAGAGAAATCCAATGCTAAAGGAAAGCCCAAAATGAAGGATGCCTTACACTTGCTATTTGATTATCCTTCGACAGGTGATGACGAAATGAAAAGAAAATTTGCTATTTCTGAAAAGAGGCAGGAACAAATTTTCTCAGCTCAAAGACCATACAGTCTGGGAACAAATGGTATCGGATTTGATGAATCCCCTCCCGTGCAAGATAGAAAGAGAGTTATGAACAGTTCCAGATGTGAAATAAATCCTATAGGTGCTGGAGATAGGCCTAAGAGGACGGTTACAAAAATTAGCGATGACATGTGCTATTTCTGCGGGATTCACGGACACACATCAAGCTTCTGTTTAGAGGCTCATAAATACATATCAGGCTGTGAAAATAGAAACTTTTCTGAATCTGAGAATAAGAAGAAGTGTCCTGAGAAATCAGAGAGTAGAGTCTCTCAAAGGAAAGAATTCATAAAATGTTATTACTGTGGAAGAATGGGACACCTCATGAATATGTGTCAGGAAGCTCAGAATCTCAATGTCAGAGGAAGAACTCTAGATACATCAACATCTCGACATATAAATGATGAAATGAGGTATGTCTTTGATGGAAGATGTTTCATATGTTCTGATCGTGGGCATTTTTCCAAACAGTGCAGCAAGAAGAAAGTAGGGAAGGAAAAGGAACCCAGGAAGGGAATTTCGACTCCAGTGATGAATAATGAAAAATTATACACTGGAAGACAAAGTGGTAAGGTGAAGAATAGGCTTAGAGTCTCAGGGGAATCACATGGAGCTGAACGAAAGGTGTATCAGTCACCTCCTCTGTCATACTCACAACCGCTCTCAAGGAGATAATGTGAACAAACCTGGAAGATTAAGGGGATATCTACTTCAGCTGTGATAAAGAAGAATGAACGTTAAATGGAGGACTCTCCACCAGGGAAAAAGAGTGTGGTGACTTAGACATCTGATAAAAGAAAGATGAACAAAGAATGTAATGAAAAATTATCATGTCGTGTTCCATAATGAAAAGTGGAGGAAGGTGCAAGATCCTTGAAATGGTGGAAGAAGCAAGGGAAGATGGAAAGAAATTATATTCCTGATCAGAGTAGGAATTAAGGGAAATGGCATATTGGTAGTACATCAAAGACAAAAGTGTGTACAAGTGGGTTTAAACCTTATATTGTGAAAAATGTCAGGCCTGCAGAATCTTCATATCAGAAAAATACTCAGCATGTGAGTAATGAATGCTTAGTAATATGGCCAGAGAAATTGAAGTTGGCAAGGTAGTTAGAAGAAGCAAAGAAAGAGTGTGACACTCTACAAGAAAGAATCAAAGGGTTGACCCATCAGGATCAACCACCATCCTCATCTTGAGGATTCCAGAAGAGCCCCTCTCCCTATGAATATAAATGCAATTAACTGATTTTTCATGTGTTTCAAGCTTTAGGGAGATACAATCCAAGGGGAAGTTGCATATAAAGATGCAAAGTGGAGAAGTGATGTGCTCCAGATTTTTAATTGGCTCAAATCAGGTACAACAATTGAAGAAGAAAGGGAGCAACAGAGCACAATAGGAAGTGATTGTGTTATTAACTTTATATCTTGTTTCCTACACCGAGTTTCAACTCAGTAGGCTTAGAGATTTTGTTAATGGCTCAACTATGAGTGGAATATGAGAACAAATGATGCAGGAGGAAAAGACTAGCTATGGGTCTAAACTGTTGGGCCTAACAACTGGAAGAGTTTCATAACACAGGGGGAGCATTCTATATCCAAATCAGATGAAAGAGCCATCAATGAAATAATTAGATGACTCAGCTCATGTGTTGTCTATGGAGGGAAGACATATTGCAGGAGAAGCAGAAATAATTAAGAATTTCATGCTTATCTATTTTGCTCTAACAATATGGTATCAGGTGAATATTTTCAGGATACTAAGATGCTGCGAGAGAGTATCAACAATGGTTCAACAAGAAGTTCAGAAAAGTAGAAGAAGGAAATGGCGTCATTAAAAAATGACATAGTGAAAAGTTTTCTGTTGAAAGTGAGGAAGTGGTATGAGACTCAGGGAGAGAAGAAGTGACTGAAGTTGATTCAGAAGAAGATACTGATGGTGAGTACAAGGAAGTAAAATCCTTATCTGCACAAAAGCCAAAGAGTCGAGCTGAAATTGACAGGCAGAATATCATCAGTGATCAGTGAGCTCCAGTTCAGGAAAAAATAATGGATTTAATACACCAGATATCCTTCCTATCTCAGGTAGATCCGAAATTCTTAGCTGATGCAGTTGAAGATGAAAACTGGGTTTAGGCTATGAATGAAGAGCTTGACCAAATTGAGAAGAACCAAACATGTGATATTGTTTCGAGGCCAACAGATAAGAACGTCATCGTGACTAAATGGGTCTTTTATAACAAGATGAAAGAAGATGGCACAGTGATTCGAAACAAAGCACAAATGGTGTGCAAAGGATACTCCGAGATAGAGGGAATCGAAGTTGAAAAGACAGTTTCACTGGTTTCAAGGATGGAGACAATCGGATTATTCCTAGCCATTGTAGTGCAAAGCAAGTTCAACGTATTCCAGATGTTCATCAAATCAGCACTCTTGAATGGGATTCTAGAGGAAGAAGTGCATATCGAGCAGCCAGATGTTTTTCTCATTCATGAAGATGAGAATAAAGTTTGTCGGCTGAAGAGGGCATTGCATGGGATGATACAAGCACCAAGAGCATGGTACACAAGGCTATATCAGTATTTGAATAAGCTTGGTTTTCAGTGTGATGTGTTTGATTACAATATCTATTTCAACAACAATAGTAATCAAAGGATGATAAGGCTGGTCTATGAAGAAGACATAATATGTGGAGGATTAGATGAAGCACAATGCATACAACTTTCTGAATTCATTAAACATGAGTTCAAAATGTCTATGATTGGTGAGTTGATGTTTTTCCTTGGTCTACAGGTGACACAGGGAAGGAATGGAACATTCATTTCTCAATATGAATATGTTAAGGAGGTTTTGGAAAGATTTTTAATGGAAAATTTAGAGGAGATGAATACTCTTGCAGTTACCCGGATGAAGTTGTCTAAAGATGAGGATGGCAAGGCAGTTAATATCACATAATACAGGCTGATTATTGGAAGTTTTCTATTCTTGACTGCAATAAGGCTGGACATTGTATTCACCACATGCCAAGCAGCAAGATATCAGAGTAATCCCAAGGAAAGCCAAATGCTTTCAGTGAAAAGAATACTTCGGTATATCCAGGGCACAATGGATTTTGGCTTGACACATACTGACAAATCTCAGACAGAGTTATTGGGATATACTGATGCAGACTGGGCCGGTTCAGTAGATGATAGAAAGTCAACATCAGGTGGTGCATTCTATCTTGGTGGATTATGTATTTCTTGTCTAAGAAAGAAGCAATATTACATTTAGTTGAGTACCCCAGAAGCTGAGTATATTGCAGCCACTCAAGCATGCACACAGTTATTATGGATGAAGCAGCAGCTTGAAGATATGGGATTTTAAGTGAAGTCTCCGATCGGAATCCAGTGTGATAACTCAAGTGCTATAAATCTCAGAAAAAATCACGTCCATCACTCAAGGACAAATTACATTGAGATAAAGTATAATTTTATCAAGGAGAAGGTTGAATAGGGAATCGTAAAGTTGGAGTATGTGCCTACAGAGCTACAGGTTGCAGACATTCTGACAAAGGCCTTACCCAAGGAAGCTTTTGAGAGGCATCGACTGGCTCTGGCAGTTCAGTCGATTCCCCGCACTTGAAATAGTGTGGATGTGGAACCCTCCCCCTCTCCCTGAGGTATGATGTGTTTTTCCCTAATGTGATGATTTGTTCTCTACTCTGTTACAGACTACAAAGGAGTGACCTTTGGGTTCGTTGACAAAGGGGGATAAAATAGTGATTGTTCAAGGGGGAGACATTGTGGCAATTTGATACATCATGGTTGATATGGGGAGAAGCTGACAAGTGAAGCAGCCAGATAGGGGGAGTTGAAGCTAGTTGAATGTGCTTAGCCAGAGCTTAGCTTGGAAAACACAGGAAATAGGGCTAAAGAGGTGTTGATGTTGTAAATAGAAAGGGGGAGCATATTAAATCTGATGATGCTAGAAGTGATCGATCAAAGAATAGATATCACGACAGCTGCGGATCGTGATAAAAACAGAAGAGTAGTGTTGGAATGTGGTAAAAATATTTCCAACCCAAATTGTTCTTCCAACAAGTCCTTCAACAATTGGTATAAGTTTAGTACAAATTGGTATCAGTTTGGTATCAATAGTGGATGTCATAGATGAAGTGATCCATTGATGAACTTTTCATTTACTCTTGTTTCTCACGTCGAGCATTGCTCATGTGGGCATAGAGTATGTGTTGAGTAAATCCTTGATCGCTATCAGAATCGCAAAAGGTAAATGGTGGCTGAAAAATCAACGATGTATCTTTTTATGGAAGAGTTGTCAACAAACTCAAAGGGGGAGATTGTAGGGAAAAAATCCCTCAAGGCATCATTGAAGCATTTTTTAGGTAATTTTGTTTGTTGACAAAGTGGACATCTGAGTGGTGATTGTTGACAAAGCAAAATAATGACATAAAAATTTGTTGACAAAGAGGATTTCATGATGGAATGTCGAGTTCAAGAGCTGAGGTCAACGATCCATGTTTTGTAACGACCCGAAATTTTGAATAAATATTGTTTCCTAATTTTATGTGTTATTTTATTTTTATACTCAACAAAAATGTTTCATTTAATAACATGAGTATAATTAAAATGAGACCGTTGGGTTTTGACTGTTATATGACCATTGGTCAATATGACCACTGGAAACTAAACGTTTTGATTGCTGTCTCTAAATACAATTAATCTTGGTTAATAATTATAGAAAGAAGATTCTATGGCCTCACCCAGTAGTCTTGGACCGATTGAAGCCCATCTAACAGAACTTGGGAAGGAGGTAGCACCGCTGGGCTTTGCTCTGGACCAAACCCAATCCGAACTTCATCGTGTGAAGCTAGAACAGAATCACCTTCACGAGAAGTTCAAACTAATAGAAATTACTACTCGTGCGATGTTGGTCGAGCCTCCCTCAGATTCTCTCACCTTAGCACACCTTACACTTAGGTCCTATGCTGGTGTGATAAGGGGCTATGTAAGGAGACCGTAACTGCCTTGTGTAATCCTTTGTTTTAAATAAAAAATGGGATTTCTTCCTATGATGATGTTTATGACTTTTCAAATGTCCGGATAAATATAGTATGCATATTTTTGGTGAATTTTAGAGAAAGGATATTTTTTAAAAATGTTTATGTAAACCTTAAATAATTAAAAATATGTAATGATTTTCAAAAAATGGTCTTCTACAATTATGTTCAGTAGGAAATTTCGAGTCTAATAAGATCAACTTGATTTTTGATGAATAGTAAATTATGAATAGTGATTTTATGATTAGGATTAGTAATGTGTCCAAATGGATTGGTAATCTCACTTAAAGAACGTATTAATATAATCTAGGCACCTTGATTAAGTAATGTGATTCAATAAAATGGTTAAATAACGGTTTCATAAATTATTATTCAAGTATTAGTTTTTTTTGGGTGAATAGTGTTTCTTTAATTAAAAATTAAATTAAAAATATTTATAAAAATATTTTTATAAAATGTATTTCATTTTTGAACTCATAGCATCGATATTATGTTAAGGTAATTTTTGGGGATTTTTCTGAAAAAATGAATTTTCGGTGAATAGTGTATTTATTTAAAAATAAAATTTTAAAATATTTAGAAAATTATTTTTATAAAATGGAGTTAATTTTTGAAATTAGAGCATTGATATTTGGTTAATGTGAAATTTTTGGGATTTTTCTAAGAAAGTTGAATTTTCAGTGAATAGTAAAAATACAGTTTTAGGGTTTCGGTATGTTTAATGACATCATAACTGTGTCATGATGATGTCATGAGATATTTTAAGGGATGGTCGACTAAAGAGGACGAATTATTGTGTGGGGGTACCCATGTGGCCTAACTCTATGGGAAGTACCATGGGAGGGATCATGCTTTTGAGAAAACCACTTTTGAGGTGTCCCTTGGCCATTAATGCCTTGTCCCCTCACTTTCCCTATAAATACCAAGAAATCCTCTCATCCTTTCGACTCCCTACTCTCCCCCAACGAATTTCTAGTCTCATTAACTCCCAAGGAGTCCTCCCAAGGTGCCCCCAATCCCTCAAGGTCCCAACCATTGAGTTTTAAGAGTTACGTTTTAAGGTAAGGGATCTGACCCCTCTCTTTCTTTTCAAGTGATCTCTTTTATGTTAATTATTTTATGTTCCATGTTCTTATGTTGTAGGATGTTATTTTATATTCATTATACTATCTTTTTTATGTTCATATGATGAGAGACCCCCTCTTACTCTCATCGTTTCATTTTATGAAAGTTTAAGTGGCGTCGTTAGGCTGCCGAAATTTTTGTAACAGATTCTTTCACCCTTCTCATTTTCAAGTTCTATTTTCTTATCAAGTCTTTAAAGTTCCTTTTTATTATGTTGGAGTATTATATATATATATATCATACTGATCTTTTATGATCATATGATGAGAGACCCCATTTGATCTCTTCAATTCAGTATTTTGATGTTTTAAGTGGCGTCGTTAGGCTGCCGAATTTTTAAGTTGTTCTTTCACCCTTCTCATTTTCACGTTCTATTTTCTTATAAAGTCTTTCAAGTTCCTTTTTATTATGTTGGGGTATGATCTCTATATCTATCATACTGATCTTTTATGATCATATCATGAGATACCCCATTTTATCTCTTCAATTTCGTATTTTGATGTTTTAAGTGGCGACGTTAGGCTGTCGAATTTTTAAGTGGTTCTTTCACCCTTCTCATTTTCAAGTTCTATTTTCTTGTCAAGTCTTTCAAGTTCCTTTTTATAATGTTGGGGTATGATATCTATATCTATAATACTGATCTTTTATGATCATATGATGAGAGACCCAATTTGATCTCTTCAATTCAGTATTTTGATGTTTTAAGTGGCGTCGTTAGGCTGCCGAATTTTAAGTGGTTCTTTCCGCTTTCTCATTTTTCAAAGTTCTAATTCTATGTCAAGTATTGCAAGTTCCTTTTTATTATGTTGGGGTATGATCTCTATAACTATCATACTGATATTTTATGTTAATATTATGAGAGACCCTATTTGATCTCATCAATTCATTTTTGGTTGAATTTTATGTGACGTTGTTAGGCTGCTGAAATTTAAGTGGTTCTTTCCCCTTTCTCCTTTTTCAAAGTTCTAATTCCATGTCAAGTCTTGCAAGTTTATTTTTATTATGTTGTGGTATGATATCTATAACTATCATACTGATCTTTTATGTTCATATGATGAGAGACCCTATTTTATCTCATCAATTCATTTTTTGTTGAAGTTTATGTGACGCCGTTAGGCTGCCGAATTTTCATAAGAGAAATCTTATTTTTGTCTTCCTTTCATGTTCTTCATTTCATATGGTATGTCTTTAAAATTTCATTACCATGTTCTTAAATCCTTTATATTCTGTTCCCCTACTATTTTATGGGTCATTTATGAATGTTTGACCCATGTCCCCTCTCTTTTCAATGTTTTCTAAAACCCCGAAACATAGCCGTTATGCTGCAGAATTTTCGTCTCAAAATGCCTCTCTCTTTTCTCAAAATTATTTTATGTTATAAAGTGAACACTCAAGGCTCTTATTTCTATAGGGGTATTCACATATATATCAAAATATTCTATTTTAAATTCTGGGATTTACATACATGAAACCCTCTCTCCCCTTCCGTGGGTTTAAAGTGACGTAAAGATCATGTCTTTAAAGCAGTTTTTAAAACGTTATGATTATGAAATGAAACCCATTTATTTAATGCTATATGGGTTATTTATGAAATTTATTATGATTATATATGTGGATCACATTATAATAAAGTAAAATTTAAGGGTGCTCCCTGATAGTGCTCCAATGCATTGGGTAATGATGTAACCACTAGAGATTACAATTTTCACGATATCTTGGTGAATAACCTTGGTAATTTTCAAATGACACCTTGGGGATGGACCTTGGTGATATGTTCATGATTCTCTATGTTAAATGATGTAGCCACATCTTAAAGTTATGAAAAATGTTATTTTTATTATGATATGCCACATGATTTCTTTCTCATGCCTTAAAGTTCTTTTTCCTTACATAGTTGATGTATCTCAAGTTCACATGTTAAATGTTTCCCTTGTTTCCCTTACTGGGCCTTCTGCTCACCCTTTCATTTGATGTATGTCCCCAGGTTATGATATGCAATAATTAACCTAGGATGAACATGATGAGAAGCCTTTCAAGTGTTTAAGAGGAATTTTTTATGTTTTCATGTTTTATGTTCCTGGTTTCCAAGACACTAAACCTTAAAGATCCTCGGTTTTGTAAAATGTAATGAAAGTTTATGTGATAAAAAGGCGGGATGCTATAGTTGGTATCAAAGGATGGTTTAGTTATTTTTGGAAATTAGGATATTAAAACTTTAGGAAGAAGCCTATATAAATTTTTATATATAGGAAATCTTCCTGGTATTTTGGTGAGTATTGAGTAAGGGGTTGCCAAGAAAATACATCTCTGTCTGGATACGAGCAGGTAGAGGTGGATCTGGCACAGATGTACATAGGGGTAAAACCCGAAAACACCACTTTGATCTATACTCGAATGGGAACTGGTACACGACAACGGGCCTTGCTGCACTCTTGGTTACGACACTCCCGGGGGATATGCTTTGGTAAATTCATAAGCTTAGTATGAACCATTATTAAAAGAACAAGGATAAAATAAAATAACGATTCACATAAGGATATATGATCATGGATAACCTAGTTTGAATCCTAGGGGATCACAAGTTAGGGTATACTTTTCTTCTACAAGTTATCCTTATATGATTTAAGTTCCTTTTCATGATTATTGGCTAAGTATTTAAGCCCCTAATTATACTTTCTCTTCTTAGTTAATGGTGGGAAATGGAAGAACATGTCCCAACAACCAATGTGATAGAAAATGTGATGATTTCCATATTAATATGACAGAGATGATTAGGGGATTAAAAGATGATAATTATTTTGGAAGATGTTCACTATTTTGGGAACCCTATTTGATCGAGGTAAATATATTACTACGGTATTTTCTTTGAGGAGTAAAGGTTGAATTATATTTTGAAGAATCAACTAATTTAAGGTGAACTTATGGTATTATAGGTTACTTATGGAAATGATTGACCTATCTTGGGAAAATATGTTTAGGTTATTTACTTTGGTTATAAGATGTTAGGAGTGGTTGATGTTGTTTGGAGATGAACGATAAAGTTTATCTTGGAAGACTATGTTATCAAGTCCTTCTTGTATTTGGGTTTCAATCTTAGTTTGGGTTATTTTGAAGAATCTTAAGGACCGTTATTTATGGAATGGTCTATGATGAACTTTGGGTAGTACCATGGAACTTTAAATATTTAAAAGTAGTTTCCATTCCTATGGGATTATTTCTTTTTTGAAGAGTTGTTTTACCTTACCCTTTCTGTTTTTGGGATAATGTTTAAAGATATAAGAAATAGATAGTCAATATTTTGTGGATTATGTGATTCTCTAGAAGATGATTCTTGTGTTTTGATGAGACCAAGTAGTTTTAAATGCTCATCGTTTGGAGAAAAGATTAGTTTTGGTAGAAAATTATTAAAGGATGAAACTCTACATGAAGGTATGTATATTTTCTTATATTTTTGTTCTATGGAGTAAATGAATTCCTCAAAATTATGAAAAGAAACGTAAAACAAAAACGTTTTTGGTTTACATTTTCTACTAGGTAATCAAAGACCGTTTACACACATCATAAGTTTGGGATTTTCTTATGGTTAACTTTCTCCTAATCATGTTCTCTATCACTCTCCCTCAGAACTTGACCCTTTGTTTTCTCCTCTATGTCCATGTATTCCTACATGGAATCCTAGTGTGGGTTAACTCAGGTGACCTTTTTACTTCCCTTTTTTTCTTTTAAAATAATAGTTTTACTGACTCCTTTTCCGATGTGGGACATTCAATGAAATTTCAAAACCCAATTTTAAAAATTACGAGAACGCAATTTCTTAAGGGGGGAAGATTGTAACGACCCGAAATTTTGAATAAATCTTGTTTCCTAATTTTATGTGTTATTTTATTTTTATACTCAACAAAAATGTTTCATTTAATAACATGAGTATAATTAAAATGAGACCGTTGGGTTTTGACTGTTATATGACCATTGGTCAATATGACCGCTGGAAACTAAACGTTTTGATTATTGTCTCTAAATACAATTAATCTTGGTTAATAATTATAGAAAGAAGATTAGATGGCCTCACCCAGTAGTCTTGGACTGATCGAAGCCCATCTAACAGAACATAGGAAGGAGGTAGCACCACTGGGCTTTTCTCTGGACCAAACCCAAGCCGAACTTCTTCGTGTGAAGCTAGAATGGAATCGCCTTCACGAGAAGTTCAAACTGATAGAAATTACTACTCGTGCGATGCTGGTCAAGACTCCCTTGGATTCTCTCACCTTATCACACCTTACACTTAGGTCCTATGCTGGTGTGATAAGGGGCTATGTAAGGATACCGTAACTGCCTTGTGTAATCCTTTGTTTTAAATAAAAATTGGGATTTCTTCCTATGATGATTTTTATGACTTTTCAAATGTCCGGATAAATATAGTATGCATATTTTTGGTGAATTTTAGAGAAAGTATATTTTTTAAAAATGTTTATGTAAACCTTAAATAATTAAAAATGTGTAATGATTTTCAAAAAATGGTCTTCTACAATTATTTTCAGTAAGAAATTTCGAGTATAATAAGATCAACTTGATTTTTGATGAATAGTAAATTATGAATAGTGATTTTATGATTAGGATTAGTAATGTGTCCAAATGGATTAGTAATCTCACTTAAAGAAAGTATTAATATAATCTAGGCACCTTGATTAAGTAATGTGATTCAATAAAATGGTTAAATAACGGTTTCATAAATTATTATTCAAGTATTAGTTTTTTTTGGGTGAATAGTGTTTTTTTTAATTAAAAATTAAATTAAAAATAATTAGAAAATTATTTTTATAAAATGGATTTCATTTTTGAACTCAGAGCATCGATATTATGTTAAGGTAATTTTTTGGTATTTTTCTGAAAAAATGAATTTTCAGTGAATAGTGTATTTATTTAAAAATAAAATTTAAAATATTTAGAAAATTATTTCTATAAAATGGATTTCATTTTTGAAATCAGATCATTGATATTTGGTTAATGTGAAATTTTGGTATTTTTCTGAGAAAGTTGAATTTTCAGTGAATAGTAAAAATACGGTTTTAGGGTTTCGGTATGTTTAATGACATCATAACTGTGTCATGATGATTTCATGAGATATTTTAAGGGATGGTCGACTAAAGAGGATGAATTAATGTGTGGGGGTCAAAATGTGGCCTAACTCTATGGGAAGTACCATGGGAGGGCCCATGCTTTTGAGAAAACCACTTTTGAGGTGTCCCTTGCCCATTAATGCCTTGTCCCCTCACTTTCCCTATAAATACCAAGCAATCCTATCATCATTTCGACTCCCTACTCTCCCCCAACGAATTTATGGTCTCATTACCTCCCAAGTAGTCCTCCCAAGTTTCCCCCAAGCCCTCAAGGTCCCAACCTTTGAGTTTTAAGAGTTACGTTTTAAGGTAAGGGATTCGACCCCTCTCTTTCTTTTCAAGTGATCTCTTTTATGTCAATTCTTTTATGCTCCATGTTCTTATGTTGTAGGATGTCATTTTATATTCATTATACTTTCATTTTTATGTTCATATGATGAGATACCCCCTCTTACTCTCATCGTTTCATTTTATGAAAGTTTAAATGGCGCCGTTAGGCTGCTGAAATTTTTGTAACAGATTCTTTCACCCTTCTCATTTTCAAGTTCTATTTTCTTATCAAGTCTTTCAAGTTCCTTTTTATTATGTTGGGGTATGATCTCTATATCTATCATACTAATATTTTATGATCATATGATGAGAGACCCCATTTTATCTCTTCAATTCAGTATTTTGATGTTTTAAGTGGCGCTGTTAGGCTGCCGAATTTTTAAGTGGTTCTTTCACCCTTCTCATTTTCAAGTTCTATTTTCTTATCAAGTCTTTCAAGTTCCTTTTTATTATGTTGGGGTATGATCTATATATCTATCATACTGATATTTTATGATCATATGATGAGAGACCCCATTTGATCTCTTCAATTCAGTATTTTGAAGTGTTAAGTGGCGCCGTTAGGCTGCCGAATTTTTAAGTGGTTCTTTCACCCTTCTCATTTTCAAGTTCTATTTTCTTGTCAAGTCTTTCAAGTTCCTTTTTATAATTTTGGGGTATGATCTCTATATCTATAATACTGATCTTTTATGATAATATGATGAGATACCCCATTTTATCTCTTCAATTCAGTATTTTGATTTTTTAAGTGGCGTCGTTAGGCTGCCGAATTTTAAGTGGTTCTTTCTCCTTTCTCCTTTTTCAAAGTTCTAATTCTATGTCAAGTATTGAAAGTTCCTTTTTATTATGTTGGGGTATTATCTCTATAACTATAATACTGATATTTTATGTTCATATGATTAGATACCCTATTTGATCTCATCAATTCATTTTTGGTTGAAGTTTATGTGACGCCGTTAGGCTCCCGAATTTTAAGTGGTTCTTTCCCCTTTCTCCTTTTTCAAAGTTCTAATTCCATGTCAAGTCTTGAAAGTTCCTTTTTATTATGTTGGGGTATGATCTCTATAACTATAATACTGATATTTTATGTTCATATGATGAGAGGCCCTATTTGATCTCATCAATTCATTTTTGGTTGAAGTTTATGTGACGCCGTTAGGCTGCCGAATTTTCATAAGAGAAATCTTATTTTTGTCTTCCTTTAATGTTCTTCATTTCATATGGTATGTCTTTCAAATTTCATTACCATGTTCTTAAATACTTTATATTCTGTTCCCCTACTGTTTTATGAGTCATTTATGAATGTTTGACCCATGTCCCCTCTCTTTTCAATGTTTTCTAAAACCCCGAAACATAGCCGTTATGCTGCAGAATTTTCGTCTCAAAATGCCTCTCTCTTTTCTAAAAATTATTTTATGTTATAAATTTAATACTCAAGGCTCTTATTTATACAGGGGTATTCACATATATATCAAAATATTCTATTTTAAATTCTGGGATTTACATACATGAAACCCGCTCTCCCCTTCCGTGGGTTTAAAGTGACGTAAAGATCATGTCTTTAAAGCAGTTTTTAAAACGTTATGATTATGAAATGAAACCCATTTATTTAATGCTATATGGTTTATTTATGAAATTTTTGATGATGATATATGTGGCTCACATGATAATAAAGGAAAATTTAAGGGTTCGCCCTGATAGCGCTCCAATGCATTGGGTAATGATGTAACCACTAGAGATTACAATTTTCACGATATCTTGGTGAATAACCTTGGTAATTTTCAAATGACACCTTGGGGATGGACCTTGGTGATATGTTCATGATTATCTATGTTAAATGATGTAGCCACATCTTAATGTTATGAAAAATGTTATTTTTATTATGATATTCCACATGATTTCTTTCTCATTCCTTAAAGTTATTTTTCATGACATAGTTAATGTATCTCAAGTTCACATGTTAAATGTTTCCCTTGTTTCCCTTACTGGGCCTTCTGCTCACCCTTTCATTTGATGTATGTCCCCAGGTTATGAGATGTAGTAATTAACCTAGGATGAACATGAGAAGAAGCCTTTTAAGTGTTTAAGAAGAATGTTTTATGTTTTCATGTTTTATGTTCCTGGTTTCCAAGACACTAAACCTTAAAGATCCTCGGTTTTGTAAAATGTAATGAAATTTTATGTGATAAAAATGTGGGATTCTATATGTTTGATTCAAGAACATCAACAAAAGTAATGGATGATTTGGAGGCGGTACAAAATAACAGATGCAAGGTGGCACCGTATTCTAGTGTTTGCTAAATTTTTGGGCCTGAAAATCGACAAATGAAGAAAAGTGTTTTTTGGAAAAGGGACTTGCGCGCCGAGGACTTGGAGTATAGGAAAATTTTGTGCCATATGTTTTTCAAGATCAGAAGATCAAAATATGGCAAAGGAAACAGGTTCGCACAAGTTTGAGAGTTGGTCGTGCAAGTGTCTAGAAGGACCGAAGACTTGCGCGCTAAGACTGGGTCGCGCAGGTGACTTGCGCGTTGTCGCGCAGGGTGGTCAATTTTCCTATAAATACTGGACCACCCCTCTTCATTCTCAACCGGAGTTCAACACTTTGAGAAATCAGAGCTCCCATCGCGTAGGTGTGTTGGTCGCGCAAGTGGTGTGTGGTCGCGCAGGTGGGACTTGCGCGCCAGGGTGATAGTTGCGCGCCAGTGTTTGGAGCTGCGCGCTAGTGTGGAGTTGCACGCCAATATTGGATTGGGTGTAAAAGGAAGTGTGTCGCGCAAGTTTGGAGTTGAATAAGGTTGTGTTGCGCAAGTGTTTGAGGTATACGTGCGCGCCAGTTGTGACTTGCGTGCCGATACTTGCGCGCTGAGATAGACTTGCGCGCCAAGTAAGGTTTGGTTCCAGTAGTGATTTTCGGGCTGCATGGAAGTTGGAAGTTTTCCCGGTACCTTCGGTGCAAAGAGAGATTCGTCTACGGGTGAAAATTGGGCTTCAACAGAGCATCTACTTATAGAGGAATATGCATTCCTTCATGCAAATCAAGAGACCTACAGGTCTATAAACTGTGAGTGGATCCTTTCCAGAGCAGCGAGCAAAGGAAGAGGAAGAAGGTGATCCTCTCCACCGGCAGTGAGCCAGAGAGAGAAACAGGGAGTGACCCTTGGGAAAGCAGTGCGCTGACCCTAAATATTGTAAAGGCAGTGATCTTGGGCATAGAAGTAATCTAGCCCAAACTTTGTATCCACATCTAGTGAAGAATAGTGTAATTTGGTACGACCGGAAACTTGTCGGTGTATGCTCCTTGGACGTAGCCCAGTGAGGGTGAACCAAGTAAAAATCTTTGTGTCTGCCTATTTGCTTCCCTACATTACATTCAAAGCATCATCATTAGATAAATAAGTAAAGAAGTGATCATAGTTTACACACAAGAGCAAACAAAGTGACCCTTGTAATAAAGAGGTCAAGATCCAGTGGGGTAGGGAGAACTTTGAAAAAGAATATCCATACCCTGATTCACCCCCCCCCCCCCCCCCCTCTCAGGGTATATAGGCCCCTATTGTCCCTAACAATAACGCACTCTGTCTCCTGCATCAAACTGAAGGATACAATATATCCTTACTCAAACATCTATTTACTCTTGTTTATACCCATGGATAAGTGTGGAAGAGGTCCCTATGTGGCATGGTTATTTTATACCCATGAAAACTGTGGAAGAGGTCCATGTGTGACCTGGATAGTCTGTGTACTATTGTTAACCCCAATCCAGGGTGTGGATCAAAGTTTATTATATAAAATTCTTGGTGGAATTTGATCACCAAGTGGGGTGGATTAGGTCTCAGCTTGAGACTGAACCACTTGTTTTATATCCGTTGTGATTCTTAAATTAGTCTTCTCTATTTTATTTATTTACTATATAATTCAGAAATCATTAATTCTACTTTGATAGTTAGCCTTATAAAGAAGTTATAACTGGCTTGTCTTAGTATAATAACTTCAAAAGTAATCTTAATAACACAAATTAAGATTACTGAGAATTAATCAATCTTATAAGAAGTTACTTCAACAGTGAAACTCTTATAACAATATAACCTTAATTAACTAGGTTGTATTTAATCTTTAGGGAAACCTTTTAGAAATACTTTTTACATAAATTTTTATAGTTACTCAATTCATCCCTCCCCTCTTGAGTAATCTACTCTGACCAACAGTATCTAAATAGTTTACTAAGATTGGCTATTAGTTTGGGGTTAAAAATTCATTCTTAATTTCAACTCAATATTTAGACCATGTTGGAGACTCTTCCAAAACATAGAGGTAAATCATGGGTCTCAATCAGATAAAATCGATAGTGTTGTTCCACAAAACCTCACCACTTATCTAATGTATATCCTTACAAGTTGATTGAGTGAGAAGTCCTCTCAAATTTTAATAAAGTTATAAGTATTAGTAATATGATCCACTACAACCCATATAGCATTATTTCCTCTTGATGTCTTTAAAAAACTAGTGAAAAATTCCATGGTGATTTTATCCCATTTTCATGTAGGTATGGGTAAAGGTTTCATCATCCCCTTATATTTTTCCTTTCCTACTTCACTTGCTGACATACAAGGCATCTTGATGTATATTCTATGATATCCTTCTTTATATTTTTTCACTAATAGTCCTCTAGGATGTATCGATACATCTTTGTTCTTTATGAATGGATGGAGAAAGTTTAAATATGTGCATCATCCAATATCTCCTTCTTTAACTCGAGATTTGATGGTACATAAAGTCTTGACCCAAATCACCCAACTCATTCTTCATTAACATTAAACTCTAAGGATTTTCTTTTTCTTATAGATTCTACTTTCTTCTGAATTCTGGAATCATCTCTTTGAGAATCATTTATCTTCTCCAAAATATATAGTTGAGAGATCAGTTATGAAAGGATTTATTATGTTCCTTCCTTTATTATTCCCATGTCCATCCTTTTCAAATCTAATAATATCAAATACTTTTAAATTATCATAAATGATGAAATTGTTGGAATATTTATAGTTAGACCATCTTACACTTTATTTTATTTCTCATGATGGTAATGGATTGATGATTCATAGGCCTTGATCATCTCTAACCATCTTCATTGGTGCATATTCTTCTCTTTATATGTGAATATATAATTGAGGATTTTGTGATTTGTATATATTTAGAACTTAAATTCAAAGAGATAATGCATCCAGATTTTCAATTTAAAGATCATTGCAACTAACTCAAAATCATTCATCAGGTAGTTTTGTTCATGAATTTTCAATTTCCTTGAATAATAATCTATCACTATGTCATTTTTCATCAACACATAGCCCAACACCTTATTCAAATCATCGGTGAATACCATGAAAATTTATCTGGTCATGGGTATTGTGAGTACCAATTCATTGATAAGACTATTTTTCAACTCCTTAAATATCTCTTCATATTCATCATTCCAAATAAACTTCACTCCCTTTTAAATTATCTTGGTTATAGGGTTTAAAATTTGTGAGAAATTTCTCAAAAATCGATGATTTTACCCATATAATCCAAGGAAACTATAGATATATGTCACATATGTTAGCCTCATCCATCCTATAATTTTATTTTTCATTGAATGGTCCATAGATATCCCATTTTTGGTGATAATATTCACCAAGAATGAGACTTACATCAACCAAAACTCACATTTGTTGTTCATTTCATAAAGCTTCTCCTTTCATAATGTTTTTATCACAATGCTCATATGCTCATCATGATCCTCATTTATTTTTGGAATATAATAGAATATAATCTATAAAGACTACCATAAATTTGTTAAGGTATTCTCTAAAGACTCTATTCATCAACTCCATGAAGATTTTTGGAGCATTAATGAGTTTAAATGGAATTACTATGAACTCATAGTTCCCATAACTTTATGGAAATAGTTCTTGGGGATATCCTCCTTCTTCACCCTTACTTGATAATATTCTGACTGAAAATACACCTTGAGAAGTATTAGGCTCCACATATCTGATTAAATAAGTCGTCAATCAGTGTAATAGGATACTTGTTCATTATTTTGATCTTGTTGAGCTCACGATAATCAATGGAAAGGCATATTGACCCATCCTTCTTCTTGATGAAGATGACCGGTGCACCCCAAGGTAAAGCACTTGGTTGTATGAACCCTTTATCTATACTCTCTTGTAGTTATTTATTCAACTCCTGAAATTCCACAATATCCATTCTATATAGAGTCTTAGATAAGGGAAACACCCTAGGTATAATCTTGATTTAAAATTCAACCTTTGGGCTAGGAGGAAGACCATGAAATTATTCAAAAAAGACATCAGTGTATTCCATAAAAATGGGAATCCATTCAAGCATGATCCTTTCCTTAGACTCAATCATTTAACACTGATATGATTGCTCATAGGGTAATAATATCCATGGTTAAGATTTTCATGCTAAAGAAGATTCATTCTCCTCCTTGAAGTTGTATTGAATTAGGGGATGATTCATGATACAGAGATTGGTTTCTTTCTCACATGAATTTTTGTAGGATCTATATAAGGAAGCCAATCCATGCTTGTAATTGCATCAAATTCCACTAAAGGGAGTACCACAAGGTTTTTTAGAAATATTATCCAATAAATTTTTATAGGGGAGGAGTTATATACGTGGTATGAAATAAATTCCCTAATTTTCGTTTTAATTGATAGATCTACTTCCATTCACTGTGGTGGTGTTTTAATAGTTCTATTAAACATGTGTGATATGAAGGAATGTGTAGAACCAGAATCAAAAATTATGTTCACTATTCATGAATAAATAACTAGCATACCAATCACCACTTCATTTTCACGATCCACCTCTATGGTTGTGATGTAAAACTATATCCCTTGATGCCTTGGAGGTTGTTGGTTATCTCTTAAAACCCTTTGCTTAGTGCATTCTTTTGTAAAGGGTCTTGGTTTCTTATAGTTGAAATAATGAGAAATGAAATGAGTGTTGAATAGAGAATTACTTCCCTCCATTGCATTAGAGGGACTCTCCCATTAGAAATCACTAGCTTGGTTTCCTTTCTTCTTGAACCTAAATAATTTCCTCACCCCCCCCCAAGAAATTTTTATGGTGCTTATTTTCTCACTTTTGACAAGTGGAATGTTGATATTTCTTAGCACTACTAGATTTATCCATCAGGACACTACAATTAAACTCAAATTTCTTCTTCTTATCCCTATGATACCCTTGTGATTCTATGATATCCTTTCGACATTGATGGAACATTGGAAAATTTCATCATAGATATCAAAGTATCATATCACCAGGGATTTTCGAAGACTAAGTTTTAGCCCACCAAAGAAGCAGTCAACCTTGAATCAAGGGGTAATGACAAAGATGAAGGAATATCATGCAAGCCTTGTGATTTTTTCATCATATTCTATGAAATATTCATCATCCATTTCTTGAAGGAAAGAAAATCCCTTTTCATTTTAATTCAAGGAGTGAGAGGAAAATATTTATTGGAAACATATTCCATAATTTCTTCCACCCCATCACTTTGATCTCTTCCTCAAGCTTCATATTCTTGATTAATTCCCACCACTGGTTTTATTCTCCCTCTATATGATAAATATGCATTAGAACCTTCTCTTGCTCAAAAAATTGAAGGATGTAGAAGATCTTCTCAATGGAGTTGATCCCTTGTTCTGTGATTAATGGGTCGAATGATCCATTTAAATTCAGAGGCTTTTGTCGCATAAATGTCTCGATTTTTTCTTGTTATTTATTAGGGGGATGTGGGTGCTCTTATTTATCTAGGTTTTGATTTAGATATTGAGTAAATTTATCTAGTATCATCTCAAAGTTCTCTATACCTACTCCTATTGGGTTGGGAATCTCATTTGGACAGTCATCACATTGCCCTTCACATTGGTTATTTACCATATTCCTCCTATTTCCAGTCATTATCTAGAATAAAAGAAAAAATTATGGATGAGTATTTTTAAACTATTAAATAAATAAATATTAACACAATGAAATTAAATTTATAAGTTATAAATGAAATTTATTTCTTAACCTATGAATTTCTAGGATTCAATCTATGTTATTCATGATTTATTTCCTATCATATACTCTTACGGTTATTTTTTCATAAGTAATGGTTGGTAATGAGCTTCTGAATTTACCAAAGAATATCCCCTTGGAGTTTCAATCTATGTGTGTTTTAAGGCCCTTCATCATGAACCAGTTCCTAGTCAATTCTAGCTCAACAAAAAAAAAAATTGGTTTTTTGACCTATATACATTTGTGATAGAGCCACATCCACTTGTAGTATCTAGATAGAGATGTATTTTCTTATGAAACCACTTAATATATAGTTTATGAAAATTTAGGGATGTTTTATTATACATATTTTTATCCCTAAGTCTTTTTTCTAGAGTTTTCTAATCCTAATCCTAAAAATAACTAAACTCTTCCTTTGATACCAATTATGATAATCCTACTCTTTTATTATATATTAATTCATGATTTATTAAATAATTTTACACATAATATATCCTATAAGATCTATAAGTCTAGTATCTTTGGGAATTTGGTACATTAAATAATAACATAAAACATGTGATATAACAACATTATTAGAAATTTCCTTGACATGATCATATTATTCCATCATACTTAAAATTGCATGGGATAAGTTGGGGACATATATAAGAAAGGGGTGAGCTATAAATCCCATTAAGGGAATAAACATGGACCAACATGAATAAAGTAATAAATTTTAGTAAATATGCATATCAATGAGACATAAAATGTTGAGAATCATAAATATGAACAATGTGACATTATATAGCATGATAACATAAACAAAACATGGTAAATGTCACAACAACTTAAAAAAATACATCATAAACATAGTTCAAGGCTAAGTTCTAAGACATAAAGATCGACAAAGTCCCGTGATGGATTATTTTCACTTCGTAATCCCTTGAATGATCTATCATGAGACTAAAACATTACCCAATGCATTGGAGTGCTATATAATTTTGGGCACACCCATCACTTTCATTTCATTCTCATGCTCAAGCATGCCACATAGATCATAAAACATGGAATCATTTATCATCACATTTTATTCCATGATTAGGGATTCTGGAATACATAAATGTAATCCCCTAATAAAATAATTATATGTTTATAAATCTTAAAACCCTTTATATTAAATGGGATTGGGTATTCACTACACAATTGTTTGGCATGGAAAATTATAGTGAAATTTTGGCAGCATAACGTGGGTGTATAAATGTTCATGGAAGGGATTAATGAGAGTAAAATGGGTCTATCATAATTAATAAATAAAATGGATAATAATGGGGATATTTAAGAACATAATCCATCATTATTAATTAGATATAAAAGATATAAGATAATGAAAAACTCGAATAAAGAGGAGAAGGAGAGGATCCCTTACTAAATTTTAGCATGGTAATGGGTGTACATAATGGTTCATGGGAGGGATAAATGAAACCAAAAGGGTTTTATAATCATTTATAGATCAAATAGAAATTAATTTTAATATGTAATAATATATCCCAAAAAGAAAAAATGGATATTAAGAGGAAAAACATAAAAGAGGTGCTTGAATAAAAGGAGAGTGGGAGATCCCTTACCTTGAGAGGGTGATTCCAAATGCTTGGGATGAGATTCTTGAGAGTTGGGGGAACCTTGGAAGGACTCTATAGAGGGGAGGGAAGAGTAAGGGCTTGATAAAAGCTTTTTGTGTGAAGAAAAATGGGATTTTTGGTGGGTTTATATACGAAATGAGTGGGAAATTTGTTATTATTTCTCAAACATAGGTTTTAGACTCTATATAATAAAATTAAAAAAACCACAAATATTACCTTGGTTTTTTCCCATGGTTTCTAAAAAATTGAGGTAGTTTTTATTATTTATATATTTAAGGTCTAAAATTACTAAAATAATACCCATGATGATGTGGATGTGAGTTAATAAAATTAAAAAAATAAACATAATATTACATTTTTTTAAATGAAAAACATATATTTGATCTTGGATACCCTTTATAGTATTTATTACATCATTTTGTTTCATTATGATGTCATAATACATACCATATATTTATACCTTATTTAATTTTTACCTAAAAATTTGATTGTCTCATAAAATTATGAAAAATTCGCTATTGGCTAAGTTCTAAGTTCTGATTCCAAAAATAATATTTATTTTATCCAAAAAAATATAAATATGTGAATTTTCACTTTTAAATAAAATAATCGACATTTAATTAGAAATTTTGGGTTTTTTGACAATAACTGTTTTTCAAACCTTATAAAAATTACATTTGACTTCACAAAAACAGTATGGTCATTTATATTTAATAAAAATTATTTAATAATAATATTTAAATAAAATATTATCTATTTATAAAATCTATTAATCCATTAATTACTTAATTTAATTTGAATATTACACAAAAATACAATTTTTGTTTTTATTATCTCAAAATCAAAAATCATTTATAAAGTAACAATAAAAAATGAATACATATTCATTATTCTATAAAATACATAAATTAATATTATTTTGGTATTGATACATAAACATTTAATACACCATAAAAATATTTAAGTGTAAGGTGCATGATGGCGAGAATTTCATGGGGGGATTTGGCGTATGTGGTTTGGGTCGTGATCATGATGAGCTTGAACTTCTCCCATAAACAGTTTCACTCGTACTTAATTTGTTGGATCTCAGATTGGTCTTGGTCAAGAGAAAATATTAGTGATTCTATATCCCTCATAAGAACTGATAAATGGGCTTTGTAGGGTATGATCATACTAGTTGATGGCGTCACTTCCTTTGTCTATGTTAATTGGATTTGTTAAAATATTATATTTATACTAATCATAGGATCACTATTCAATGACTATATTATCAATGGTAATGATGATTAATAATCTTTTAAATCCAATAGGATATAATGAAACTAAATAAGTTCATGTGTTTTCTATATCCATAATATATACTATTTCATTTAATTATATCACAAGGGGAATTTTATTTATAAAATTTGTGGTCGTTACACTATCTTCATCCCAATCTACATAAAAATAACTCAGATAAATCAAGATCCTTTCCAGTATCAAATATAAATCCATAATTGAGAGTAACTTGGATGTACCTCAATATATGTTTAACCACTATGAGATTCTCCTCCTTGGGATTACTTTTGAAATGAGTCACTAAACATGTTGTAAACACAATATATGGATGATTATCCATCAAGTATAGTGATATCATCCTATTTTATATGTTAGGATCCACAATTTTTCCATCCTCATGCACCCCAAGCTTGGTTACAAATAAAATAAAGGTTGATAATTGTTTGTAATCATGTATTTTAATTTCTTTAGTAACTCTCTCACATATTTATTTTGAGAGAAAAATGTATACCACATTCTCTAAACCACTTGTAGAACCAAAAAATAAGTGATTTCACCTATCATTAACCTTTTTAAATCTAATCTCCTTAGCATAGAAAGTTATTCTATAGAATTATGTTTTCTTCCACAGAATATGATATCATCCATGTACAAAATCAAAAGGAATTTTTATTCATTAAATTTTTTCACATGCAGATTATGGTTGACACCACCCCTTTTGAACTCAAAATTCTTCATATATGATTATAACTATGTTTAATACTATTTTGGTTCTTTTTTTATACTGTAAAAGGACTTATCAACCATTAAACCTTGGTTTCATCATTTCCAATCAGTAAACGAACTATTAGTTCAATATACACCTCCTTTTGAATTACACCATTCAAGAACATTATTTTTACATCTATCTGATATATCTAAAAACCTATTTTGATTTTCATCTCTAAGAAGAGATGAATAGAATTAAGTAGAGAATCTAGTGTAAATTATTCTTTAACGCACCTTAAATTTTTACATAACCTTTTCACAATAAATATTTTTTATTTTTGAATCACATTTTCAATTTCATCAAACTTATTCTTAAAGATCCACTTTGTCACAATCACATTGTAATGTGTAAGCATCTTCATAAGTTTCCAAGACTTTTTTATCAATTTGACCTTATTCTTCATTCATGGATCTGACACATGATCCATCCTTCATTTATTATTCAAAATATGATGGTTTTACCATAGATAATAGATCACCATGCTCAAAATTCTTCATTATTATTATATATGAATGATCAATTTTATCTTCAATTATGTTGGATGGATCAACTTTTATTCTCTTATTTCTCTTTTTAATTACAAGATAAATTTACTTGGAAATCATCTCCCCTTATGATTTAGCCTTATAATCTTCATTATTTGGGTATCTTTGTGTAACCATAAGAGTGGTTTCAAGGCATAGGGTCTCGGCGAGGTGGCGGGTCCATGGCAGCGGCGTCTCCGGGCAGGCGGATTCTCTTCAGCTACATCTCACTCGGTGACTTCTTTCTCTCTAAGGTATTTGGGTGACATCATCTCTTAGTAGCAGTTATGGCTTCTCTTGACTCAGATTCGGTCTTGTGGAGTCTCGGACTGGCTCTCAACGACGGCGTCTCGGTTTACGTCTTTCAGCGGTGGTGATGTCTTGATTTTCATCTGTCTGCGGCTTTGGTTTTTCAGCCTGATTTTCAGCTATCAGCATCAGCGTCTTAGTTTGGATTTCAGTAGTGGTGTCTCATATCCCGACTTTCAATGGAGGTGGTGTCTTGGTTTATGTATTTCATCGGTGGCATGGGTGGTTCTCCTGATCAGCTTCTTGTCTTTGTGGTGGCAGTTTGTTTCATCTCTAAATTTTTATCTATTTTTATTCCTTAAAGTTGGTCATTCTATCTTTTCGGATCTAGTATTTGTTTTTCCAGATCTAGTTCTGGGATTTTTCTACTGCAAGGGTTTTGGTTCTATGATGAAACATTGATGTCTTGGTGTTCCTCCTTTGATCGAGCAATCAACGGCGGTGTTTCATTCAGGTTTCAGATTCGATGAGTTCACGTACTACTTTTGGTTAAGGAAGTTTGACTTTTTGCAATTGACTGTATTGTTTTTTTATCCTTTTGATTCAATTCATTAAGTTCGCATCTATTGGAATGTGCGTGAAGTTGGTTTCCTACAGTTGATGGGAATTTGGGGCATATCATTGCATACATTTCATTCTGCCTCTGTTTTCTTAGTCTTTGCTCTGGTTCCAAGATTCCTCTGTTCTCTCTAAGTCAGAATAGCATAGTGGTCTTCTTGGTTCTTTGGGATGTGAGTTTGAGTGGCCAGTTCAGGGAAATCGACAGTGGTGATTAGTTCATTTTCTTTTTTGTGACATTGATTTTGGATTTTGGTTTCTAATCTATGGCATTTTTTGAATTCTGAAATGGGCGGGATTTGTGACACTTTTTGTATTTGGTTTTATTCTGAATTTTGATGGTGGATGCAACCAGCACTCTACAAGGAGCAGCGCCAGATGAGGTTTCAGAGCAGGAAACTTCAATCTATGCATGACCATTTGGATTTAGATGAATGAGAGGGTATGGCTTTGCCATCGGTAGTAGGCACGTGCAACCCTGCACGAGACAACTTGCTAAGTGGTCATGTGAGGTGGAGGCTTAACATAATGTGGTATTTGTTGGGGAGGGACAATTCCTTATAGTCTTGATCTATATATTTTCATTTATCTAGTCTTTTTCCTTAAAAGTTCTTTTGAATAAAAATTTAATTTTCAGTCAGTCGGGAGTGGTTTCAACTTCATCCTCTTCTTCAAATAATTCATCCTAGTTTTCACTTTGAGTAATCATTCCATATTTTTCTTCAATGAAATTGATATCATTACTCTAAAATATTTTTTTCAACCTTTATTTTAAAAAATTTTATTCATAAATCTTTTTTGGGTAGCTTAAATATAATCCTTAATCTACAAAATCACCATAATTATCCTAATTTCTTTTGTTTTAAAGATAACTTCTACTTTTGAAAACATGAAAATATTTTAGTTATGGATTCTATAGAACCCCTATTTTTAGGTAATTGACCTTTTATTTATATATTATAAGTATATATATTTTTTGGTTTATGTTTTGGGATGTTTATATGAGTTTTGGAATGCTTTAGAGTCTTTTCTAGTGGTGCACGGTTTGAGAGCGGTTAGTAAAAACTGTACACCCCATCCAAAAAACTAGGTGCTAGTGGTGGGGGGATAGTATCTATGTATAGTTGGTCCACATTTTGGACAAACCATGAAGATTTCCAAGAGAAACCCTGCATGTCTGGAAAAATTTTAAAATAATGGTTAAAACATGGTTTTTCTAACCATGTGAGCCAAATGTTCGAGGGGTTTTATTAAGGAAGTATAATTGAATGATTGGTGCATGGTTTGAAAAACCTCATGGCTTAACCATGCAGTGTATAGTTGTAAATATGGAATTTTTGTATCTAGCTGAGATTAAGTTCTGGGACCCCTTTTATTTGTCCAATCATTCATAATCTCTTTCTCTTTTTTCTCCCTTGGCTTGGGAGGTGTTCCCCTTCAATTTGGGAGTATCTTTTAGGTGATTTATAGCATTTTGGTGATCTATATTTCTATGTAAGTATCTATTCTTGGTCATTATTCTTAGATATCTTCTCCTACACTCTATTGAAACCTTATATGTAATCCATTGTGGATAGATTCATGTTATTTGATTGATTCTTGATAATATATTGATGATTCTTCGTGGGACGTAGGGAATGAGTGGTGGTTCCTGATCAGATCTAGATAATCACTGTGTTATTCATTTTCGGAACCCGTTGTGAGGCATGTGGATTCTATATTGACTCAACTTGATTATAACATGAATTATTATCTTGAAATGAATGTTTTTCTTGAAATTATTATGAAATATTCATGCGATTCTTGATGGAAACCTCTTTAGTGATGGTTTTGAGAAATTGTTGAAATTAGATGTTTTTATGGAAAATCTTCTTTGATGGTAATTTTATAATTGTGATTTTAATATTATTTGTTTGGTTTAATACATAGAAAATGGTTATTGAAATGTTTTAAAGAAATAAAGGTTTCATTTGAATTATATTGGAATGGATTTTGTCATGCATGGTTGGTGTGGGTTCATCTATATTAGATGTGACCCTATGGAATGGGTGTGTGCTGTTGGGGAACCTGGTATTGGTTATCTTGTGATGACTTAGTATATTAATGAGAGACTACTCATGAGTATGTAACTTTCACCCCGGTCATTCATGTGTGGATGTGTGGATGTTTGGAATACTGAAATGGGTATGCCAAATGGAACTGATAATGTTTTTAAGGCTTGTTTTTATTGATTTCTAGGTAAATTATTCTATTTTTATGTAAACTATTTTAATTGTTTAAATTGTTTTCTATAAAATTGTGATAACTAGTTTTTTTCCTGGTGGAATGAGTAGGGAAGTCATTGGGGAAATCTAACTGATTTTATCCTCACCCCCTTCTTGGGAACTACTGTGTGTTTTCATATGTCATCTATCAAGATAAAAGTAAATTCAATGCATCTCAGTTTTTGTGATGATTCTTGATACCATGGGAATGGATTTTTGAGTTAGATCTTGAACTAGGTTGGGAGTTTCTAGTTGTATTTCTCTTGATTCTTTGGGTTTCATTGTTTTTTGATTCCTATGGTAATGTCAATTGGTTTCTACTTGTACTCTAATATGGTTGTAGTATTAGTTATTATTTGGGTTTTATTTTTATTTTTTTCTCATGAATCATATTAAGGTTTTTTGATAATATTGTTGTGGTTTAGATGTTTAAATTTCAAAGGGAAAATCAACCCCCAAATGATCTTAAGGACCTTGGAATTTATTTCCAATTTTGTGTGTCTTGGGGATGTCACCTATGGCTAGTAATATCCACCGCCGCTTCCCAACCCAATGGGTGAGGGTCAAGATGTTGCATATGGTATTAGTTTTTTCGATCCTTGGGTATCAGTTGTATTCAGTCCTAGAGTTGTAAATGGTATCACTCTTGATATATTTTTCTATTTCTTAGGATAGTGGTAAGGAGATAGGAATGTTAGAACTGTATATATAGATCATAAAATTTATAAGATAACCTCTTTATGTTGAACTTCAAGTTGCCAAGTATTTTGGGTACATGATTGTTTTTAGACACATCTAAGTTAGTTATCACCACATCATCTTGGGTTTAACTAATGAGAGTTTCATGACATGAATTGATAGTATGACTTCACACTATGACTATATTATTCATTATTGAGTTAATTATTTATATAAATTGAAATGAGTAACTATTTTTTAAAAGCATTGAAAATTTCTTAAAAACATGATATTTTGAAAATGATTGATGGTGGTATTTTGAAAATGGTTAAAATGGTTTATTATGGATAAAAATGATAATGGAACTTGTTAAAATAATAATTTGAAATATTTAAGCCTTAATTTTCTAGAGAGTGGGACTAAATAAATTTTTTTTGTTATAGTGAATAGAACTGGGTGGGCATTGTAAGGACTAACTAGAAAAAGCTACACAGAATGTGGTTTCACCTGAGATCTAGGTGAACCAAAAGTTGGTCTAAATTATTTTATAGGATTTTCATAGAATGAATATAGGGAAAAAAAGGATTAACCAATACAAGTGCATCATTCTGTTTAATTTTAGAGGGAAAACCCACCCATATTTTGGGGTGATCCAGAGTTAAAAAAATCCCGATTGAGGATGAATATGATGAATCAAATCTTTGATTTCCTTGAAACATCAGTTGAGCTGAAAATGAAGTTAGAAACATATATGCTTGATTTTCTAACATTATAGTGGTGATATTTATCATTTTAAGCTAACTTGGGCCAAGGAATAACATGGGAGTATTTTGATAAAAAATTCCACAAACAATTATATCCTCACACATTCAGAATTTCTATAAGAATGGAATTTTTTATTTTGAAATAGGAGATTCTCTTGGTAACATATTATGTGGATAAATTTATGAACTTAGTCTACTTTTAACTATAATTCGTTGTATGTTCATCATTAGAGGCACACATTTTTTGGGGGGTTGAAACCAAGAATTTCCTCAAAGATTTATTTCCTCTGTATTTCTAGATTATATAGAAGTTCTCAATAGAGTGACAGTGGAAGAAAGAGATATCTCAAGTAACACAGTTAGAAAAAGCATGTTTATTTCTATGAGAATAGGTGGTAACTCCATTTTATGAAAAATTAGAGGAGGAAAACCTATTCCCAAGGGGGTGGGGTATCTCAGTATCAAACTATAGGATCGGCCAACTTTACTCCTTGACTAAAAAGTATGGTCAGATGTTTTCAGTGTGGTTCATTGGATCAAATCAGGTGAGATTATATAGAACCACATAATGTATGTTATAATTACAACCAAATGGCAAATATTTAGTACTATCGTCACATTTATCCATGGTCACGTGATAAAAACACATCTCATGATTCTTAGATGGCATATGATTTGATATGAAAGCATAACAGAATAGCTATCATCAGGAGAACTGAGTGATCCAAGGGGATTATAGGAATACCATGACTCCTCAACTAGTACAATCTCAACATGGTAAAAATGATAAATGTGTTTCAAGTAACAAACTATATAGAGTTAAGAAAGCTATAATGGATAATAAATTTGGACCATTGATGGTTAGTGGTATGATTCTTTTGAATGATACCCTTATGCAATCATTTTTTTTGATACAGTAATGTTGTCACACTTAGACTTCACACTGTGGAATGTTTTTTATTTTTATTTTATTTTTTATTTTATTTTTTATTTTATCTCATAATTTTATCTACCTTAAAAATTGTTTTGTTGAGATGTGTGTCGGTCCTAACTTGAGTTTTGCACTTTTTCTGATAAATGATCAATTTGGTTTGGTAGTGTCTGGCGCACAGGCAGGGCACAATTAAAGCCATATGGCTTTTCCAAATCAATGTGTTTTCTACCTAGTGTGCAGTTCATTAGTTAACCAAATTATCAAGTAAGCGATCCCAAAATAAAATGAGGAAAAATATTAAAATAACTTAAGAGTTGTCTTAATAATAATAATAATGGGATTATTACTATTGTTATTATTAGAATTTAAGTTAATATTTTACTTAGGTTGGTATTATTAAATTATTTTCATAATTATAAAATTATAAAAAATATCATTATAATTATTTTTTTAAGCGTTTAAGACTTTTTTTCAGTTTTTTTTTTCATTTCCTTTTATTTTTCTATTTTTTTCTCCCTCACTATCTCTTCCCCCCCCCCCCTCTGTCTATTGCATGCTAGCCCCCTCTCCCCTAAGCCTAAATCTAGAACTCTCCTTCCATTGGCCTCTTATCCATCACCTCTCTTCTAGTGAAACCAACTGGAAACCTCGACCGACAACCCATGCCACACTTTCCCTCGCACCGAACTGCACTTCCTCATCCACCTCACACCAAACCACATCTCCCCCACTTCCTCATACCACTTCTATCAACACTTCCCTTCCTTATAACTAGATTTTCCAGTGCAAAGAAACCCCGTCATCCCTCCCCCTACATCTGTTGGATTCCCTCACCTTAGTCATAGGTGTGATTCTTTCAGAATGGTTAATTTCCTCCATTAGTAAATTTTTGGGTTAAGTTTCATAGTGAGTTTGGTTCATTTTTGACACAACTGTTTTGATATCTTGTTTTTAGGGTCATTTTGTGTCGTTGGCGGTGCGATTATCGTGCGGTGGGAGTTTTGCGCCAAATACGTGAAGGTGTTGCTACACCGAGGTAGGTGGTTCTGTATATAACTATTAATTGACGAATTTTGTTTCATGTTTAATCAAGTTATCATATTTAATAGTTTGTTTTCATGGTGTGAATACTATTTTATTTGAGATTTAGTGTGAAATTGTTTTGTTAGTAGCATGGTTATCTTTTATTGGTGTGTTTTTATATGAAAAATCATGTAAAACTATTTTTTAGAATTTGATAAACTGTGCAGGTTGTGTTTTGCTATAGCAAAAATGCACATTGAGTCATAAGAGAATTTTTTAATGAATTTTTTGGTATTTGAGTCATGTAAAAAATTCTGAAAACTGTTTCATAAATATATTTTTTTGTTGGTTTGCATAATCATAAATATGGTCTTTTTATAACTGTGCAGTTGGGTTATTTAATTGTGTGACTGATACAGATGGGGTTTTCAAAGGTTTTTAGTGTGTGTAATTTTTCATAATAGAATTTGTGTGTACATGTGTGTTATTGGGTACAGTCGGTGTCCTGTTTATTTTTTTTATTTGAACATAACATGTGACATGAACTTTGAACCTCTTGAGCACAAATGGGAATCTTGGGTACTAGGTGGGAGGACTATGACTAGAGCACTAGTGACATGGAAGTGGCATCGTCCCAGTTTCACTTGGTTGGATTGATGACCACAACATTAACTAAACTTTTGGATGATTATTGGAGATCACTAGGTTTTGGGCATGTTCCCTACTAGTGTATTGTGCATGAGAACACATTTTTTTTGTGGTTCCTACATCACTTTTCACTAAGACGCGATGTTCTAGGGTCCCACTTCTCGCTAGTATATTTCGAACCTTTCCCATGTTTTGTACTCCTTCTTCACTTTTCACTCATCGTCAACACACAGTGTGACTTTGGGGTTACCATAAAATCAAGTGTGTGTGTGTTTGTGTGTGTGTTTTAATTTAAGTTATTTTATTTAAAGTCGTTAGCCTTAAAAATGTTTCACTAAAATTGTTTAAATGTTTATCTCTTTTTGTCTATTAAACCTGTAACTTTTTTTGCCATTTAATTTTTTATATGTGGAATCTTTCCTCAAAGGGATCCTATTGAGAGTTAGCTCACACCCTACCTACACCCTTGGGTTTAAGTAGATTTGGTTATGTCTGATACAGGTAAAGGTAAGGCTTTTGGGAGTGGTGGTTCAGGTTGTTAGATGACATCTTGGTGCGGCGTTGTGGAGAAGGCTTGATGGTGGTGTCCTCTTGCTAGGTGGTAGTATCTATGTCATTTTTTCATCACCCTAACTAGTGGTAGTTGCTGTTTGGGTTTCTATCTTACATATGTAACACACTTTATGGTTTGGTTAAATTCTTGTTGGGTTTCAACTTATATATTGGGTTTGGTTTATATTTTATAGTTTATTTTATAATTATTTATTTGATTAAATCATTCTTATGTTTTATTTTTGATACCTGGGAACTTATTCCAACTCATGGGGATCGGGAATGCCCTTCAGGACTTGCCGCAGACTGATTCAGGTGTTGATTGGATGGCGACCCGATTTGGTTCGTGAAAAAATGGTATCATAGAGAGGTTATAATATTTGGGTTATTTTGTTTGGAATTAGTCTAGTTAGACAGGAGCTAGGACTGTCAGGGATCAGAGATCTAGTTTTGAGTAGGGTTCCTGGCCATCACACCTCATGATCGATCCCGAGTCTTCATGGGATTTTGGGATGCTTGTTTGACTTCTCCTCTAGGTGGGACGTGCAGGCTGCAGACTGTGCATGGACATCAGGTGGGGGAGAAGTGGTTTGGTCAGGAAGTTGTGTATGCATGTTTGGTTTATTTATAATTATTTTCCTTACAAAAATTTTATTTTTCTTTAGACATGATGTATTAAAGATGTTCCTTTTGTGACTGTTGCTTATTTCAACAGCATGCCTCCCCTAATAGCTCACTCTCACCCATAGTAGGAAGCTGGAGAGAGTTCTCTCTTACCACTTGATCATATGTTGGTAAAAGATGTAGTCTGGTCTGTTTAGGCTTAAGGATAAGGAGTGACTCCTACTCCTTCCCCTTCTCTAGTGAGAGGAGAGGAATCTATTCCAAAAAAGGACAAAGCCCAGGAATTTCTCAGGAATATAAACCCTTCATTTTGAGGTAGCACAGAGCCTTAGAAAGCGGAAGAATGACTTGAGAATATTGAGTGCATGTTTAAATTCCTGGAAACTTCTAAAAATTTCAGAGTGAAATATGATTTTTTACTGGTAGAAGGTCTGAGTCGAAGGTTGTGGGACTCATGGGTCCAAGCTGGGAAGCATGAGCAGATGAGCTAGAAGGAATTCAAGGTGGTTTTTAATGACCAATACTACCCTAAAGTCTTGTTGTATTCTAGATCCTGGGAATTCATGGATCTTGTTCAGGGGGACCAGTCGGTGATGGAGTATGCCAACCGCCTCACCGAGCTAGTCTGGTATGCACCTGAAATATTCTCTTACAAACAGATGAAGTCTTAGAGGATTGAAAAGGGTTTTCAAACATATATCTACTCTCAGGTATTACTATTCAAGATGAAGACATATACTGAGGTGGTTGACCTAACTTTTATGGTGGAGATTGACCGCAAGGGAAGGTCTAGTTCCTTTAGGGTTATGTCAGTGTTTGGTAGTGGTAGTTCATCTGAGAAGAAGAGGAAGTGTGATGAGCATGGGAAGAAGAGTGGTGGCAGCTCAAGACATCTTCCTAGGTAGACATAATCTAGGGCTTCTATTGTAGGTTATGTGGTGTTCCATCAGTGTGAGAAGGCAGGACACATTCGTACAACATGTCCCTCCCCTATCATACCTTATTATCGGTGTGGAGTTATGGTACATGTTCAACGGTTTTGCAGGGTGGCATGCCCTTACCCAAGTGGGACTAGATTAATGGCTTCTAGGGAGTATCAGTTCAGTCGGAGCTGACCAAGATGAAAAGATCTTGGTTTGGTGGTCATGGAAGATGTACTAGATTGTCTTCTGGGTAGATCCAGATCAGGGCAGAGCCACGGGTGATCAGTCATTCTCAAGTAGGGATCAGGCATCTATATACTATGGATCTGGCACCAGCGGGATATGATGTAGGAACTTTGACTGTTCTAGGTACCATTATGATTGTATCTTCTATAGATACAGTTTTATTTGATATTGGTGCTTCAGTTTCCTTTATATCCACCCGTCTTGTGAATTTGATGAACCTACCAACAGAACTGTAAGATTTTTCAATGTATTTGGTAACACCACTGAGAAAGAAGAAAGAGAAAGGCCTTAGGTGTCCATCATGTGCGCTTTCTATGTCAGGAGTTGAGATAGAGTGGGATTTCTTGGTCTTGAATATGTACTTGTTTGATGTGATCCTCAACATAGACCGGTTGGTGCACTTCTGAGTATATATTAATTGTTATCGGTGACGAGTTAGTTTTATGGAACCTGATGAGAGTCCTCAGGTATTTCTTGGGGAATTGGATCCTCATTCGGTTCATGTGGGACCTCCACTACCAGAGTTGGGAAATCTTGATTATTAGTTATCATTTCTCGTGTTATAGGACGATGGTGGCTCTCCTTAGGGTGGATTACCTCCTATAGTGGATGAGTTTCCAGAGGTATTTCTAGATGATTTCTTAGGGTTACCCCTATATATGGATGTGTATTTCTCGATTTATTTGACACTGAGAACACAGCCTATATCTATTCCCTCATATCGCATGCCCCCCCACAAATTTTAGGTAATTAAAGATACAACTGGATGATTTGGAATCCAAAGGGTTCATTTGCTTGAGCATCTCTCCTTGGGCCACCCGATTTTTATTCACGAAGAAGGTTGATGGATCTCTACGGTTATGCATCGATTACCAGAATTTGAATAAGGAAAACATTAAAAATAAATACCATTTTCCCTATATTTTTGACTTATTCAACCAGCTGAATGGGGAAAAGTAGTTCTCCAAAATAGAATTGAGTTCGAGTTACCACCATCTTAAGGTGAGAGAAGTGGACATGCTGAATATGGATTTTTGAAGTAGGTATGGTCACTTTGAGTATTTTTTCATTCCATTCAGATTAAAAAATTCTTTAGAGGTTTTTATGGAACTCATGAATAGGGTGTTCCACCAGTATCTCGACTCTATTGTCGTGGTGTTTTTAGACAACATCCTAGTTTACTCTAGATCTGAGTAAGATCATGAGAATCATTTTTGGATCATGTTGGGAACTTTGGTGGATCATATCCTTTATTCTAATATTTTGAAGTGCATATTCTAGATCAGGTAGGTGGTGTTTTTAGATCATGTCTTTTCAAAAAAATGGGTTTCAATGGATCCCAAAAAGATCAGTACAGTTATATCATGGGAACAACATAGGAATATTTTCAAGATTAGGAGATTTCTAGGCCTGGAATATTATATAGGTGTTTGTTTTTGGGATTTCTCGTGGATTTTTTCCTCTATGGCCACACTCACCCAGAAAGGGGTGAAGTTTGAATGGATCCCACAGTTCATATCATCCTTTGAGGGGCTGAAGCAGTGGTTGAATACCGCACCTGTGTTGATCTTTCTAAAGTTCGATAAGGTCTATATGGTTTATTTTGATGCTTTAGGTATGGGCCTTGGGTGTTTACTCATGTAGGATTACCATGCAGTGGCTTAAAATTCTCACCAACTCCGACCACATGAAAAGAATTTCCCAACTCATGATTTGGAGTTGGTAGCGGTGATGCACACCCTGAAAACTTGAATTCACTACCTATTTGAGGAGAAATTTTTTGTCTATTCTAACCATAAGAGCCTAGCTTACATTTTCTCACATAAGGATCTTAATATGTGGTAGCAATGTGGGATCAAGTATCTGCAGGGTTTTAACTTTGACATCATTAATACCCCGGGTAAGGGTAATGTGGTGGATGACACCTTGAGTAGGAAAGTACCACTGCCGGCTTTGAGGAAGTCCAGTGATGAGTGGACTTTTATGGGTCTCTTTTCCTAGATGCATTTGGTTACCAAGGAGTACAGTGGAGGTATATTCTTGTCTATTATCTAGTTGACTCCTGCTCTTTTGGAATTGATTCAGTAGAAGCATCCCAGTGATGAGTTATGTCAGCAGTCTATGTAGTTTATTCATGGTGGGGAGACTTCTTTTGAGTGGTCTTTGTCTCCTAATGGGATCTTGTGATTCAATGGCCATGCAGTAGTTCCATTATCTCTGTCGAAGGTGGTGATGTAAGATACCCACCAGTATCAGTGGTTTGTCTATCCTGGTACTACCAAGATGTATTATGATGTTCATCACTAGGTTTGGTGGCCATGTATGAGATGATACATAGATGACTTCATAATATGATGTTATACTTGTCATCAGGTGAAACCAAATCATCAGAGACCATCTAGTTTGCTTCATCTATTACCCATTCCTACCTGGAAGTGGGTTGAGGTCACCAGGGACTTCATGGTTATCTTACCTCATACACCTCGAGGAAGGAATGATATTTGGGTAGTGATTGACCGTCTAACCAAATCATCTCATTTTATTCTGATCATAGATATAACTATGGTGGATGAGATGGGCTGATTGTATATTTAGGAGGTGTTCAAACTTTATAGTGTGTCACCATTAATTGTTTCGGACAGATATCCCCAATTTACCTCTAAGTTTTGGGAATGTCTACAAAGGTCTTTGGGAAAATATGTCAAAATGAGCATGGAATACCATCCCCAAATGAATGGCCATACATAGTAAGAAAATTTGATTCTAAAGGTCATGATTCGCGTATGTGTATTGGATTTTGGGGCATCATGGGATAGCCATTTGGGATAGGTTGAATTCTCTTATAATAATAGTTATCAATCCTCTATTCGAATGGAACCCTTTGAGGTGATCTATGCTCAACCATGATGGTCTCCCTTATATTGGGTTGAGGTAGGCAGGACCTCACTTTTGGGATCAAGCCTTCTTTAGGAGATGTCTAAGAATGTCAAGTTTATTAGGTAGTAGTTATTGACAACTCAGAGTCACCACAAGTCTTATGCAGATCAAAGGCGTCAGGATCTTGAGTTTTCTATGGGTGAGCGGGTGTTCTTAAAGGTGGCCCCTTTCTTGGGTCACTTCCATTTTGGAAAGCAGGGAAAGATGGTTCCAAGGTATGTTGGGCCTTTTGAGATTACTGAGCGAATTGGGAAGTTGTAATACATGTTATCTTTACCTTCTCAATTGACATCGATTCACAACATATTTTATGTCTTCCAATTGAAAAATTATAATTCTTACCTATCATATGTACTGAACTGGGAAGAGTTGGAGATAGATCCTGATTTATTAGTGTTTGAGTGGCCAGTGCGGATAGTGTATTCCAAAGAGAAAGTGCTTCATGGACATTATATTACATTGGTTTATATTCTTTGGCAGCATGGGAATGATGAGAATGAGACTTGGGAGTAGAATTCATGGGTTGATCAGGAGTACCCATTTTTATTCTCTGATCAGGCTTCGAGTTGACTATCCAAGGGAGTAAAGTTTTCATGGTGGAGAAAATTGTCACACATAGACTTCGCACTGTGGTATGATTTGAATTTTTTTATTTTATTTTCTCTCATAATTTTATCTACCTTAAAAAAATCCTAAGATGCGGGCTGGGCCCAACTTTAGTTTTGCGCTTTAGGTGATAAATGAGCATTTTGGCTTGGTAGTGTCTGGCGCATGATCAGGGCACCAGTGAAGTTGTATGGATTCACTAGATCAACATATGTCCTTCCCGGTGTGTGGTTTGGTATTTAATTAAATGAGTGAGTAAGCGAGCTCAAAATAAAATGAGATAAAAATATTAAAATAACTTAATAGTTTTTTTAATAATAATAATAATAATAATAATGGAATTATTACTATTATAATTATTATTATCATTAAAATTTAAGTTAATATTTTAATTAGTTTGATGTTATTAAAGTATTTTCATAATTATAAAATTATTAACATTATCATTATAATTATTTTTAAGTGGTAATGTATTTTTTTAGGTTTTTTTCTTTTTTTCTTTTTTTTTTCTTTTTTTAATTTACTTTTCTTTTTTTTCTTTTTTCTCTCTCCCTCACTATATCTTCCTCCCCCCTATCTGTCACGTGGAATCCCCCTCTCCCCTTTCCCTAAGCACTGAACTCTCCTCCACTTGGCCTCCTATCCAGTGCCTCCCTTCCGGCAACACTGAACGATGACCCTGACCGGTGACCTGTGTTGCCCTACTGCCTCACACCAAACCATGCCACCCAGTCTGCCTTGCATCAAACCATGTCACCTTAATTTCCTTACACCACTTGTAACCATTCTTCCCTCACTTCTGACTAGTTTTTTGGCATAACTCAACCCCAAGAGCCCTCCCCCTTGCTCTGTTGAATTCCAGAACCTTCACTACAAGTGCAATTATTTCTAAATAGTTAATTTATTCTATTAGTATATTTGTGGGTAGTGTTTCATAGGGATTTTAGTTTTCTTATGCAATTGTTTCGATATCTTGTTTTTAAGGTCATTTTGTGTCATTTGTGGTGTGATTACCATGCAGCAGGAGTTTCATGCCAAATTTTCAAAGTTTTTCCTACATCGAGGTAGGTGTTTCCACATATAATTATTAATTGATGAATTGATTTGTGTGTTTAATCATTTTAGCATGTTTATTAGTTGGTTTCTATGGTTTAATTACTATTTTGTTTCAGATTTAGTGTGCAATTATTTTTTTAGTGGCATGGTTATCCTAAAATGGTGTGTTTTTCTGTGAAAAACCATATTAAGCTATTTGTTAGTATTTGATAAACTGTGCAATTTGTGTTTTTGTGTGGCACAAATGAACGTTGGGTAATAAGAGATTTTTTAGTGAATTTTTTGGATTTGAGTCATGCATCACAATATAAAAAATTGTTTGATAAATATTTTTTTTGGTGGTTTTCATAATAGTAAAGATGGTCTTTTTTTAACTGGGTAGTTGGGTTATTAAATTGTGTGAGTTATTTAGATGGGGTTTTTGAAGGTTTTTAGTGTGTGTAATTTTTTCAAAATGGAATTTGTGTGTGTAGGTGTGGTATTGGGTATATTTGGTGTCTTGTTTTTTTATTTTAACATAACATATGAGATAAACTTTGAACCCATTGATCACAAATGGGAAGCCTAGGTACTAGGTGGGGAGACTAGGACTAGTGCTCTAGTAACACAAAAGTGCAATCGTCTTGATTTAACTAAGATGTATTGATGACTACAAAATTAACTAAACTTTTCGATGGTGATTAGAGACCACTAGGTTATGGGTGTGTTCCCTACTAGTGTCTCGTGCATGAGAATGCATTTTGTTGTGGTTCTTACACCACGTTTCACTGAGATGTGATGTTCTAGGATCCCACTTCTCACTAGTATCATTCGGGACTCTCCCATGTTTTGTGATCCTTCTTCACTTTTTTCTCACCGTCAGCACCCAGTGTGACTTTGGGGTTACCATAAAATCAAGTGTGTGTTTTTTAATTTATGTTGTTTTGTTTAAAGTCATTAGCCTTAAAACTATTTCATTAAAATTATTCAAATATTTATCTATTTTCATCTATTAACCCAGCAATTTTTTTCATTTAATGTTTTATATGTGGAATCTTTTCTCGGTGTCATCCTATTGGGTGTTAGATCACACCCTACTTACACCCTTGGGTGTACATGGATTTAATTATGTCTAATGAAGGTAAAGGTAAGGATTTTGGGAGTGGTGGTTCAGGTTGTTAGCTGACTTCTTGGCATAACATTGTGGATATGGATTGAGGGTGGTTTCCTCTATCCCGGTGGCATTTTTTGAGTTGGTTTTTGGTCATCCTACCTAGTAGTAGTTTTTTTGGGTTTTTAGCTCACATATGTAACACACTTTCTAGTTTGGTTAAAGGATTGTTTGGTTTCAACTTCTACTTTTTGTTTGGTTAATTTTTCTGGTTTTTTTATAATTATTTATTCATGTAAATCATTCTCAAGTTTTATTTTTGATACCTGGGAACTTGTTCCAGCCTGTGGGGATCGAGAACACCCTTTGGTCCTTGTCGCGGACTGTGATGAGCATCGGTTGTATGGAGACCCAATTTGGTTCATGAAAAATATCCCATACGTTTATTAATTCTAATTTCATTAATCTAATGGGTTTACATGTTGATTTGATTCCTTATGTTTTGAAACTCCCAACACCTTTAGGGAAACAAGAGTGTTGTGCCTTGAATTGTGAAGCTTGTTTTATTATAATAAATGGGACTGAGTTAGTATGGGATTTAACTATGATAGAGATAGATTTATATGAATTGATTCTAGTAATGGATTTATTGATGAACTTTGAAGACCATGTCAATGTTTATACATGATGGGTTTATACATGATGGGTGAGTTTTAAATTTTCTTATTATGTTATACATATCTTTAAATGATATTGGATAGTGGATGAAAGTAGATAAGGACACTTGGTATGAGTAGTTGAAATAATATCTTACTAGTTAACAACAGTTGTTTGGGAATAAATAGATGAGATCATGAATATATATTTTTCAACCATAGTGGACCAGTTCCTTAATGTTTTCCCTAAAAATTTCTCAATTTTTCCACCCAAAAGATAAGTGTATTTTTCAACTATTGTGATTTATGGGTATAAGAGGTGTGTTTCCTTGTCCATGTCATTTATAAAAAAGTAATTTCCATAGTTCCTAAAAATATATAAGATATTATATCTTGTAAAACACTAGAGAATGTCTTTGAGATATGTAGTTTCCTTATCTTAGTTGGATACTATATAATCTTTGTATGTGAATTTTCACGTTTGGGATCTCTAATGATAGTTTTGACGAGGAAAGGTGTTTCTTTCGAATGGAATAATGAATGTTAGAAATCCTTCCAAGAACTTAAGTTTAGACCTACATCATCACTTTTCCTCACTTTTCCAGGGTATAGAAAATAATTTATAGTCTATTTTGATGCCTCAGGATCTTTATTGGGATGTTTTCTCATGTAGGAATATTTTATTATTTCTTATAGTTCATGATAGTTATGTTTTCATGAGAAGGACTACCCAAAACATAATTGAGAATTAGATATTATGTTCTCTACTTTGAAGAAAGTGAATCATCATATCTTTTGTGATAAATTTATGGATTTATGGATTATAATAGTTTTAAATACATTTTATCACAAATATATTTGAATTTAAGAAATAAAAAAGGGAAGGAGTATCTGAAAATGTTTGACTTAAAATTGATGTATACATTGGGTAAATGAAATTTGGTGTTAGATGAATTAACTAGAAATTCATATAATTAGTTGGATAAAGAATCCTCAACACACTAGTAGCTAATGTTGGTTATAGAATAAATGCACCTAGATTATATCAACTAGGGTGATGTTGTAATTTTATTTCAGTTTCATTTGTTTCTGACTTGGTTTAGAATCAGAAAGAGGCTCAGATATCAGATCCTGAATGTGTTACCATGAGGTCAAAACTCAATGGTGGGGGCACCATTAATGGATGGATGTTGGATGGGATTTTAGTTTTTATATTTAGAGATCCTATAATGGTACCTTTGGTTTTCTATAAACAAATTACTAATTCTCACCACCATTCGAAATGGGTTGTTCATCCAAGAATTTGAAAGATGTATAGAAGGATGAAAGAATATTTTTAGTGGGTTGGAATTAAAAGGGAAGTGGAAGAGTGTGTTTCAAGATTCCTCACCTGTTAGTAGTTCAAGGCAGAACACCAATGACCAGTAGTCATGTTATAGTATTTACTAATTCCCATGTGGAAGTGGGAGAAGATATCCATGGATTTTGTGACATGTTCGCCAAGAATAGTTAGGAAACCTGATTCCATATGGGTAATTTTGGATCGAATCACAAAGTAGAATCATTTTATCCCTATTTTAAAATACCATATGGTGGATTACTTGTCCAAAATCTATATCGTACAAGTTGTAAAGCTACATGGATTTCCAATCTCAATTGTATCTAACCGAGAGCCCAGGTTTATGTCTTGTTTTGGGAAATTATTACAACAAGCCCTTGGGACTTAGTTGAGCATGAGCACAGTGTATCATCCTCAAACAGATAGAAAATCTAAAAGGATGATTTAAATGTTGGAGGGTATTATTATGGCTTGTATAGTTTATTTTAGTGGCACATGGGAGGAGTACATACTGTCAGTAGAGTTCTCATGCAAAAAAAATTAGCAAGCCTCACTGAATATGGATCCTTTTGAAGCATTGTATGGTTTCCCTTGTCATTTTATACTTTTTTGGGTTGAAATAGGAGAAACATAACAGGTTGGACCCATCCTTATCCAAGGAGAAACAAAAAATATTTATTTGATTAGAAAGAGGATGGATATGACTCAAAGTCGTCCAAAATCATATGTGGATCATCTTTAATGATAATTTTCATTTTAAGTGAGTGATCATATGTTCTTTATAATCTCTCCAAGGCTTGTGAAATGTCATTTTTGTAAGCTATTCATGTTTTCTCCTTAGTACCTAGGTTCTTTTGAGATACTTGAACAAGTTTTTGAGGTGTCATATCGGTTTTGTTTTCCACCAAGGTTTAGTTCAGGGCATAAGGTGTTTCATTTGTCTTGGTTAAATAAGTATCAACATAAACTTGTCCATGTGATTTGATGGTATCATGTTGACCTAGAGACAAATTCTTGTTGATTTATGCACCAATATGAATTATGGATTGTCAAGAGAAAGTCTTGTGTGGGAAAAGAATCGGTTTATTGTGGGTTTTATGGAAACATGGTCAGATTCAGGAAGAAACATGGGAGCATGATAATGAAATGTTTGATAAGTGGCCAAAACCCTTCCATTATAACTATGGTTTTCTACATTTCATGGATTTAAAGACTAGTGGTGAGGATAATTTATCACCCTCAGTTTTAAGTACTTGACCCTTTATTTATTTATTTTAAGTATATATATTGATCAGGTTACGTTTCAAAAGATCCATAGGATTTTTTGAATTCTTTGGAAGCTTTTATGAAGGTTTATGATTTGATAACAGTTAATAAAAATCATAAACCCCATCCAATAAACTATTTTTCTTTTGGTATGAGGTATAGTATCCTCACACGGTTGGCACACAGTTTGTCAAAATCGTATGAATGTCCATGGGAAACCATGCATGTATTGATATAGGGGAAAATCATGTTTGGTGCACAATTTTTCTAACCATATAATCCAACTGTGTGATGGTTTATCTTAAGGTACTATCCCCACATATTTTTTTCTTGGTCTTCCAAACCGTGCACCCAAACCATACGACGTGTAGTTATCGATCTGAAATTTCTGGATCTAACTCGGATTAAGTCCCAGGTGTAACACCCCCAAGTTTTTCTGAATGATTCTTTTGAATAAATAAAATTTATTTGATATATTGTGTTATATGAAATGACAATTTAATCTTATGCTACACACAATACTTTGTTACCCTGCATTACACACGACATTTAGTTTTAACAAAACCTTGATATATTATTAATATCATTATTTAAAAGTGGCCATTTTAACCGTATTGTAAACTTAGAAATATGAATAGTAATTACTACTTTTAAAATAATTAATATAATCATTTTATATTAAGGAATCATATTTATAAAAAATAATTAATTTTTGGTAGAGTCTTTATATGTTTTGAAAATACTATTTTCTCAAAAAATGATTTATTTTTATTTTTTTGAACATTAATAAAATTAATTTTCCATAAATTTATAAAATTAACTTGATAAAGTAAAATTTATTTTTAAAATAATCATATAAAAACTATATTACATTTATTTTTTTGTATTTTTCTGAAAAAATTTCGTTTATGATGAATAGTGAAAAATATTGAATTTTAATTGAAACCCACCTTTTCATTTGATTTATTTGTAAAGTTGAATTATATATTTAATTTATTTTAAAGTAAAATTAGATCAATTATACATAAATTAATCCAATTTAGGTTATTGGAATCAATTTCATATTTAATTTTGATATATAAATTGTATATACATTTGAACATTTACTCTTTAAAGCATGTTTTCTCATCACTTATTTAGGATTAACCTTAAATTAAATTTTCCCACTTATAAAAATTGTATTTGAAAAAATGGATTCCATGTTTTTAATCAGAATATTTTATATTATATAATAATATAAACTTACTTTTTTACCAAAATGAATAGTAAAATGTTAAAAATTATTTACCATAATTAAGGTAAAAATGGGTTTATTAGGGGGTTAAACTAAAAAGATAAGAGTTAAAAATAACCCAAAAACATTTCCAACACAAATTTTAAATACATACTTAAACATTAACCCTTATATTATCAATATATTATATTTTTGAACCTTTTTTCAAAATAAAAGTGTTGGCACACCTTTTTTTCAACAAATTACAAGTGTGTCACTCACCTCACTTATAACAGTCTCTGCCTCTCCTCTCTTCCTTACACCATAAAAACCTTTTGTTTTAGAAAATATATACCTAAATAACTTCCCAAATTCACTCCTATCATCCTATAATCCTTATCTAGTACAAAAAATAAAACTTAATAAGGATTTTGGTGCAAACCTAAGGAGGATACCTAAAGAAGAGGTAACGTTCATCAACGAGCATTTTTGTTTTATTTATTCCAACACCTACTTAAATTATTATTATACCATTATTATATAATAAACATACTATATTCCGTATAATTAGATTTTGTTATGTTAATTTCAGTACCTAAAATCATCTCTACTTCCATCAAATGGGTTACGAAATCATCATTCGTGTGTATGGTGAACTACCGTCTCACGAACCAATGTCATCCATTTTTATATTACCAACTATAAAAGATGTAAATAATGATGGATTTAATATTTATATATGATATTTATGATATTATAATAATTATTAAATTATTATATCACACATACCTTCAAACTATAAATATTTTGGGAATACGATAACATCGCTCGTATGTACGGAAGATTACCGCCTTGTGAAGTGATGTGATTTGTTCACGAATTAAATAGAAGGTAATAAGGATGGTTTTAATGAAAATATGTGATATATATGAAATAAAAATTATTCTCTAATGATAATTAACATTTTCATTTATTTAATTTAATCCAAATAGAAAATGGAAACAGTGTTCATGCATACGTACGGCCTACCATCTCTATGAATGGTGTATTTCTTTTTTATCACTAAATTTTATCGATTACTAAAAATAAATATATAAATAATATTTAGGATATTTATATCATGTCTAAAATTATGGGTATTATAAAATCATGATCAAATTAATAGGACCAAAAATAAAAATCAAAACATATATGAAAAACAAAGCAGTTATTACCTGAAACGTGATTTTAATAAAGAATTGTTAATAAATGGGTAATAAATGATTGTAAGTAAATAATATATGGTATGATATATTTAATTATGGATATTTAATATATTTATAGTAAACTTAAATTTATTATACCGTAGGATCGAATGCGTACTAAGGAATTTTACACTTAAGGTAAGGGATTTTCATCTCACTTTTCTTTTCTAGGAGACAAATTTCATATTCACCACATGTTTAATTTATGTGTTTTATATACTGAAAATTAAATAAAGTTATGATTATATTACTTAAAATTATTTTTATTTACATATCCATTTTATAATCTCTCTTTCAGGGGGTTTATAGTTCAAAATCTACCAAATCGGTAAGGGATTGTGGGCCTCTCTTTTATTTCTATAAAACATATGAAAATTCACCACTCATTTATTTTATTTGGTATATATAATGACCCTTTTGAAATTTTTTATCATAAATACCATTATTTTAATGAAATTTTATTGTTTCATTTGATGTTATTATTTATTAGAGAATATGATTAAAAATATTACTAAATCAGTATGGTATTTTTGTCTCGATTTCCCTTCATTGAAACTTATCTCATATTATGCACCTTTATTATGTTATGAGTTTTATAGACATACCCTTTTATATATAGTATATTGAATTTATTTATTCTAATTATATTCTAAGTTTCATTTAATTTTTTCATTTCATGGGGATTATGATTTTGAGTTACCAAACTAGTAATAGTTTTATGTCACAACCTCATTGTTTATTGGCATCGTTTATGATTAAGTCTCCAATATTGAAATATTATAATCTAAATATCAAGAGTTCCCATGAGTTTTTATATCCTATGCTTATTTCAGTAGAATATTTACTTTACCTTCATTTTTTATTCTTCATGTACTCAAGAGTTCAAATTAATTATTTTGAGAAAAAACATCTTTATTTCTCTCTTAGGTTGAAAAATCTTTTTATTCCAAAAACATGTTTTTTAAAAATGTTTTCAAATATTTTTTTCACATTATTAAATTAATTTATTAAATAAATTTTTACCCATGTTTTACTTCTTAAAAAAATTTAAAGGAATATTTATGTACTTTTCCAAAATAAGACCCATTTTGATTTTACCAAAAATGTGAAAAGAATCATTGTTTTTAAAATGCATGGAATGAATATTATTTATATCTATCATTAACAATCAAAAATTTCAATTTTACCTTATAATTTTTCAAGTTTATTTTCAGAGAAAATGATTTTCAAAAAAATATCATTTAAAAAGTGTTTGTTTAAGACATAATAATATTCTCCTCAAGAAAAGTTTTAAGTGATTTTTAAAACTTCATTTATAAGTTTCAATGTTTATTTTCATTGAAAGGGATTTAAAAAACGTTTTATTCTTTAAATAAATTTATTTTAAAATAAAATTTATTTTCCTAAAGAAATGTTCTAAGTGATCTTTCAAAATCATTCTCTATCTAAGATAACATCCTTTGATGTAACTTATGCTTTACTGGGGATATGAACTGAGTATATCATTCATATTATTTCTAGGAATGGTTTATAATGAAAAGATGTTTATGAAATCAATTGATCTTCCATGGGTTATACCATCATAAAATTATTATGAAACCTATTTATTTTTTCATTAGTTATAATATGATGAAGTGATTAAATTATTATGAAACCTATCTCTTTATAACATATTATGATAAGATGAAATGTTTATGAAGACCATTTCATTTCATTGGTTATGATATGATTAATGTTTTATGAACTTGTGGCACATATATGTATGATTTTCATTATTATACAGGTAGGACCTATATCTCTCTCCAATGAATTGGGTAAAGATGGATAACTCATGAGTAAATATTTTATTCATGAAGCTAATTAAATATTCACAATGATATAAATTAACATGATTACATGTTCACAACGTTATGTGTGAACCTGATTACACGTTCACAATTCCATTTGTGAGCCTCATTTCATGTTCACATTGTTATACATGAACTTGATTACATGTTTAAAATGTTATGACTGGACTTGGATTTCATGTGAATAAGGTTTTTCATGGATATTGTTTCATGTAAAAAACTTTATATGAGGGATTTATTTCAAATACTTAACTTAACGATTAAACCTATTTTTTATCAATGTTCTAAGATGATGTGTATGCCACAAATCTATGTCTGATGTCAATGTTATGTACTCATGGCTCATGTTCTTAGATTTCCTTATGATTCCTATCTTATAAACTACCAATATTTATTCCATGACTCAAGGTTTTGATCTTTGATATGTATTTTATGTTTTTCATATGTTATTATCTCATTTTCATACCCTTATACTTACATTATGTTTGCATAATTCCCTTGTTTACCCATACTAAGAATTTAAGTTCACCCTTTCTTATGATTACTTTCCCCAAGTTATAAATAAATGTTTTAAGTAGGGTATGATTGTGAAGAGTATTAAAGGGGAATATATTTATGAGATATTTTAAAGATCCTTCACAAAATTAGAAGATTTTGTGCCTAGTCTCCAAAGACACTAAAATATTACGATCCTTAGGCATGTGTTTGTGTAATGTATTGAATATTAATCTAAAAATGTGTAATATCTATGAATGATAATCATGGGTAATTATAGTTTGTATAAGAGAAAAGTTTTAGTTGACCTTTGAAAACTAGGATGAGAAAACATTATTGATATCCCAAGGGATATTTCTAAGGGTGTTTATAGGGATATCTCTAAGGATAAGTCTAAGGATTATTCAAACTTTAGGAAAATATACTTTAATATTGGTAAAGGGTAGATCAAGTTCTTTTCAAGAAATTACATCTCTTCCCGGATAATAAAAGTGGATGTGGATCTTGATCAGAGGTACCTAGGGGTAATAACTCTGAAAAAGGTGAATTGAGAAGGGATTGATCATCACCTAGTGCACGATAATGAGCCTTGATTCACACCTGGTTTGACACTTCTAGGGGATATGATTTTACAATTAAAAAAGCCTTTACGAACCATCATGAAGAATTTAAATAAATGTTGACTATGAATGGCCTTAGATAAACCAAATGTTTCATAGATTAAAAATACGATGTCATTATTTAGATACCATATATGTTTTTTATAATGATAACATGTTTCAACGCTATTATTATTGTTTATTACACTATGATTTTTGGTTTTATTCAATAGATGGAACATGAAGGAACCATGTTAATACCGAATGTAATTAATAATTCAATGATTATACTCCTAAGAATCCAAATGTTATGGGAGATAAAATAAAAACCTTGATTCTATTCTCACACCAAATTCTCAAGATATGACTCATGTTGAACATCCAAATTAGAAAAGTAGTGAACAGTGTTATATTGAGTCCTTCATGAGGCAATGCCCAACTTATTTCAGTGGTTCCACTGATCCTCTATGTTTTTGAGAAATGGATCCGTACCATTGAAAAGTAATTTTCCATTATCCAGTGTCCAAACCATGAGAAATTCATTTTGGATATATACTTTTCTAAAGGTGAGATAGATAAATGGTGGAATATTACTAATAATATGAGGCAATGAAAATAAATTGACATTATGAAGTAGTAAAAATATAAAATATTATCTTTTTTAATGAGTACAGTACTCGTATTATTCATAAAAATTGAGAAGGAATTCCTAAAGATTAAGAAGAGAGATGATGAATCTGTTGGTACCTGTGAATAAAATTTTACAAGTCTTTCAAGGTACTCTTTGGATATTATAATTCAGCCTGAAAGTAAGGTTGGCATATTCTTCAGTGGCTTGAAACCAAATATCTAAAGGGATTTATATATATGGGAATTTGGATGCTATAAAAAAACATTCCATGTGAACAAAAAGTTGAAATAGAATCTGGAAACCCTCTTGTTTATAGTGATAAGAAAAGGAATATGGGGTTATATAGAAAATCTAGTGATATGTCACATGGAGGTTAGAATATATTTCAAACTCAAACTTTCCAAAACTATGGTAAGGATCACTTATGTGAGAGCCTGAAAGGAACAAGAAGGTTCTTCAAGTGTGGAAATCTTGGACATCAAGAAAAATAGTGTAGAAGTGATGTGAAGAGGTTATTTATTGAAATTAATGGATATAGAGCTCAACCAAATGCACTAACCACACTCTGGTGTTTCAACTGTAAGGAGTTTGGGAATTATGAGAATCAATGCCCTAGTCTGAGGGATGATGGTTGAAGTGAATTATAAAAATTATGGCACACATATCCTCCACTCCCTAGTTAGGAATTTCATGTTTAATTTTGTATGAATAATAGCTATGAAAATTTTATTTTTAAACCGTTTAATTAATTTCATGTGATTTTGAGCATTGACTGTCTCCCTCTAAATGGATTATAGGATAATGAAACCACATTTGATATTCTATCGGTACAAGGTTGAACCCAAGATTCCAATGAAAATGTTTTTGTATAAGATAAGAGATTGTTTATGGGACAAAGGGTGACTTATCTTTTGGAAGAATATATATTTCCATGTAATATTAACTTATGATATATGGATACGATCATGGTTTTATGAGTATAAGGTTGATCATAAGTTCAAATTAATAAACACCCCCTTTTTTGGTTTTTATGTGATGGGAGTTTATCAAGGTTAAAGATATTTTAAGATACATTTGCGGAAAAAAACACTTTGGGTTTGTATATGGTTTAGTGAAAATTTTATTTGAGGAGGGATTGATTTACATTTTTTGGACATATGATTAAATGTACTGGTAACATTTAGGGTTTATTTCATTACTGATGTTGAGGTAATTATGGGTTGTTTTCAATTGACTTACAATGTCATCACACTTCATCACTCCCATATAATACATCTCTCTTGATTATATTTACAGAAACTAAATTACAGAATTTTTAAGGACATATAGAGTACCAAATTCAAATATATTTGATCAGGATTCATGGTTTACCTAGAAGTTCTGGTGAATTCTTCAGCAATATCTTGATACAATGTTGTGTTTCACAATTTAATATCATCCTCATATAGATGGTCAGTATGATAGAATAATTCAAAATCTAAATGATATTATATGATATTTTTATATGGATTTCAAAGTTGGTTGGGATATACACCTTCCTCAATATTATTTTTCGTTAAATAATAGATTTCCCTCAAACATTCAGATGGCTCCTTATGGATCCCTTTATGGAAATATATGTAGAACTCTAAAATATTGGAATGAAGTTTTAGAAAAGAAAACTATTCAGACCTGATCTAGCTGATGAAATTGAAGAGAAGACTAGAGACATCCAGAAATATTTAAGGACTAAAAAATTTTTATAGAAATATTATACTGAAACTCAATGATGTTATCTATAATTTGAAGTTAGTGAGAAGGTATTTCTATGAATTTATCAATGGAAGAAATAATGGAAAACTGATCCCTAGGTATGTCAGTCCCATGAAAATATTTGGTCATATCAGGAAATTATATTATCTTTTGGTTCTTCCACAGAACTATTATTGAGTTCATTAAGTGTTCCATGTATCTAATTATATACCTAACCCTTTACATGTATTTAACTTGGACGTAGTACCACTAGGGAAAAATATTTATTAAGAGGGAAAATTGGTGGAGATTATAGATCATATAGAGAATGTTTTATAAAAAAGTCTACTCACCCGGTCAAAGTTTTATGTAAGAACCCCCAATTTGAGGAAGCTACGTGGGAACCTTAGGATATTATGGGGAAAATTATCCTCATTTGTTTGTATCGAAGTGAGAAATTAATTTTAAGGGGTATAGAATGTAACACCATGAGTTTTTATGAATTAATATTTTCAAATAAATTAAATTTCATTGATATATTTCATTAAATGAAACACCAACTTACACTTCTAATATACACAATACTATGTTATTTTTCATTACAAATGACACTATGTTTTAAAAAAACACATTATATTATTAATATAGTTATTTAAACATAAATGTTATAATTTAGATATTAAACTAAGAAATATGAATAGTAATAAATAATTTTAAAATATTAGTTATAAATCTTTCATATAAACTAATCATATTGATAAAAAATTACTTAACTTTCGGTTAATTATTAAAATGTTCTGGAAATATTTTTTTTTTAATTTTTTTTTCTTATTGTGAACATTAAAAAAATTAATCTTTCACACTTTTAGAAAATTAATTTGATAAGATAAACTTAAATTTTTAAATAAACAATTCAAGTTTTTCTTAGTTTTAATTTTTTAGATTTTTCTGAAAATATTCATTGTTTGATGAATAGTGAAGAATAATGAATTTTAATTGAAAATTGACATTTCATTTAATTTATTTATCAAATTATATTATATTTTAAATTTTTTTTAAGTAAAATTAGTTTAATTATAAATAAAGTAATATAAATTAGGTCTTTTAAATCAATTTTATGTCTAATTTTTTATAATAACATTGTAAACATTTGAACAGTTTCTCTTTAAAAACCTAATTTCTCTTCGCATCTGCGAGATTAATTTTAAATAAAATATTTTCACTTATGTGAATGGAATTTTTCAAAATGGATTAAATATTTTGAATTAGAATAATTTATGTTATCTAATAATTTCAACTTAATTTTTAACCAAAATTAATAGTAAAAATAATAAACATTATTTACCTTGGTTAAGGTAAAAATGGGTTTACATTAGGTTAAACTAAAAATATAAGGGTTAATAATAACCCAAAACTATTAAAAATATAATTTTATTACATTATTTTGACCTTAAACCTTATTAGATCTATAATGGTCTATTTTTAGAACCTTTTTTCATGATAAAAACATGGGTACACACTTTTCTTTCAAAAAATTAAAAATGTATCACTCACCTCACTTATAAAAGGACACCCTCTATCCTCTCTTCCACAAACCTTCAAGAAATTTTGTTTCATAAAATACCTTCCCAAATAACTTTCAAAACATCCCTCCTCTCATCATAGAAGCTTTATTTTGAACAAAAATCCATCCTAGGAAGGATTTTTTTGCAATCCGAAAGAGGATACCCAAAGAAGATGTAATGTTCATCAACAAGCATTTTTTGTTTTATTTATTCTTCCACCAACATAAATTATTAAAATAACATTATGATATAATAACTTAATTATATTAAATATAATTATATTTTTTTATATTATGGTCATGACCTACAATCGTATCCACTTCCATCAAATGGGTTACAAAATCATTGTTTGTGAGTATGACGGATTACCGCCTTGCAAATCGATGTCATACATTTTTCCATTACCACATCTCAAGGATTGAAATAATGATGTATTTATTATTTATATATTATATTTATGATATTATTATAATTTTGGAATTATTATATCACACATACCTTCATAATCTCTATATTATGGGAATATGATAACGTCGCTCATGTGTACGATGGACTACCGCCTCACAAAGTGATATAATTCATTCACACTTTAAATGGAAGGTAATAAAGATGGTTTTAATTAAATAAATGTGATATATAAGATATAAAAAATATAATGATGTGATAATATATCATTTTCCATTATTTATTTAAATCTAAAAAGAAAATGGAAACAATATCCATGTATACGTATGACCTACCATCTCCATGAATGGTGTATTTCATGTTATATCAATAAATTTTATAGATTAATATAATTAAATATATGATTAATATATATGATATTTATATCATGGTTAAAAAAATTATATTATAGATCCATGATCAAATTAAGATGACTGAAAATAAAAAGTCAAAACATATATGAAAAACAAAGCGGTTGTCACATGAAACGTGATTTTAACACAAAATTGTTAATAAATGGGTAAAAAATTGTCATAAGTAAAAACAATTGTTTTTATATATATAATTATGGTTATATAATATATTTATAATAAAATTATTTTTATTATACATGATGTTTTCATATGTATGAAGGAATTTTATACTTAAGGTAAGGGATTTTCTTCTCACTTTAATTTTCTGTGAGACAAATTCCATATTCACCACATGTTTTTTTATGTGGTGTATATAATGACCATGAATTTATTTTATTATAATTATAATTAATATTTTTATTATTTTTATTTAAATATATATTTTATGGTCTCTCTTTCATGGGGTTTATAGTTCAAAATTTACCAAATCCGTAAGGGATTTTCAGTATCTCTTTTATTTTTGAGAAGCATACACAAATTCACCACTCATTTATTTTGTGTGGTTATATACTACCCCTTTGACATGTTATATCAAGGATCCCATTATTTAAATTATATTTAAATTTTTATTTCATGTTATTCTTTATTGGTGATTATGATTCAAAATATTACTAAATCAGTAAGGTATTTTTTTCTCAATTTTACGTCTTTGAGACTTATGTCATGTTATGAACTTATCTTATTTTATGTGGTGTATATACAAACACTTTGACATGTAATATAATGAATTTATTTATTCTCATTCTATTTTAAGTTTCATTTAATTTTATACTTTCATTAGGATTACAATTTAGAGTTTCCAAAGTGGTAAGGTTTTTATGTTACAATCTCAATGTTTATATTGTTTATGAATAAGTATCCAATGTTGAAATATTATGATCTACATCTCAAGAATTATCATTAATTTTTATCCTCTATTTATATCTTGATAGTACATTTTTTCCAATCAATTTCAACTCTTTATGTACTCAAGAGTTCAAAATAGTTTTTTCGTGAAAAATCATCTTTATTTCTCTCTTCAGTCGAAAACCCTTTTTTCTTCCAAAACTATGTTTTCAAAAAAAATCACATTATAAAAATGATTTATTTAAGAAAGTTTTACACATTATTGACTATTTACAAAAAAAATTGAAATGAATATTTATGTCATTTTCCATAACAATGCTCGTTTGCTTTTACCGATAATATAAAAAGAATATTTTTTTAACATGCATTTCATGAACAGTATTTTTCTCTATCAGGAACACTCAAACATTTCAAGTTTCCCTTATAATTTTTCAATTTTATTTTCAAAGAAAATAATTTTCAAAAAAAAATTATCTTTTAAAAAAAATTAAGTCGTAAGGATATTTTCCTTGAGAAATGTTTTAAATGATTTTCAAAACTTCCTTTATAAGTGTCAAATATTATTTTCAATAAAAATTATTTTAAAAAAAATATGTTATAAATAAAGATATTTTCAAATAAAAATTATTTTCATCATGAAATGTTCCAAGTGATCTTTCAAAATCATTCTCCATCTAAGATGACATCTATTTATGTAACTTATGATTTGTTGGGAATATGAACCAAGGATACCATTCTTATTAATTCTATGAATGGTTTATCATGATAAGATATTTATGAAACACATTTATATTCCATAGTTTATACCATCATAAAATTATTAATAAACCTACCTCTTTTTCCACGAGTTATGTTATGATTAAGTGATGAAATGATTATGAATCCTACCTCTTTTCTACATGTTATGATATGATTAAATTTTTATGTAAGCCATTTCATTTCATGAATTATGATATGATAAATATTTTATAATATTGTGTAACACATATGTATGATTTTTAATATGAGATAGTTGGGATCTATATATCCCTCTAATGCATTGGGTAAATATGGAAAACCCAAGAGTAAATATGTTATGTATTAAACTGATTACATGTTCACAATGATATGTGTGAACCTAATTACACATTCAAAATGTTATGCATTAACATGATTACACATCCTCAATTTCATTAATGAAACTGATTACATGTTCACATTGTTAGGAATGAAGCTGATTACATGTTAACAATGTTATTCATGGACTTAGATTTCATGTCCATAAGGTCATGCATGGATCTGGTCTCATGTCCATAAGTTTATGTGAGGGCCTGATTTCATTTCCTTAACTTAATGAGTGGTACTATTTTTATTTATTCATGTTTACAATGTTCTAAGTTGATGTGTATGCCAAAAATCTATGTCTGGTTCCAATGTTATGTTCTTATGGCTCAAGTTGTTTTATTTCATTATGATTCGTGTCTTATAAACTTCCCATATTTATTCCATTACTCAAGATTTTGATCTTTGATATGTAGGGTATGGTTTTCATATTTTATTATCTTGTTATCATACCCTTATACTCATGTTATGTTTATGTACTTCCCTTATTTACCCTTATTGAGAATCTGATCTCATAGTTTCTTATGTTTTCTTTCCCCATATTATGAAGAATGTTTTTATGTTGGGTATAAATTTGAAGAGTACAATAGGGGAATGTAATGGCACGGACCTCTTCGATCCATTACTTTGTGAAAATGTGGTGTTAGAGGTGTTCCGGGAGGTCAAGGTAACATATCCCCAACGCTTTTCCAAAATATTCCTTTTCGAATAACCATTTCAACGGTAGACAGTTGTGAACTGTAACGTCGCGTTACGTTTTTAGGTACTTTTGATGTTTCTAACTACCTTTTTTTGGAGTAGTGACTTGGGGGTGCATTTGGGCGAATCTTTAAGGAAAACTAAAGGGCAATAGCTTTCGCACGGGTTACGAACGGTTTATCTAAACCGTGTGGCCATACCATGCGTAGTTAATACTAGAGGTAGTGGCTAACATATGGTTAGCACATGGTTTGTCTAACCATATGGCCTAACCGTGTGAGGAGTGTTTGATGAGGTAGTAGAAACCGCACAATTAGCACATGGTTTGTCTAATCGTGAGAGCAAACCATGCGGGCACTTAAACTAGATCCTAAAATTGTGGATCTCAACTGTTTTGCCTCTAAATTTCTCTTTTAAGCTCCTAAGTAGCCATAACTTGGTATTACCCTCCCTTGAAGATAGGAGAACCTCTCCCAAGCATTTTTAAGGTGATCTAAATGATTCTATTAGATAATCGAAGCCGGTTTCTTGAGGTATGTGATCGTTCTTCTTCATTCTTCTTTGTTCTTGATCAGTTTCTTAGATCCACTTAGATCTACCTCTCCTCTTCTCTCGGTTTCTTAGATCTACACCCGTTATGGGTAGATATAAGTGTGCGGATAAAGAATTTTTTATCAATTGTATGATATTGCCTCTTATTTTTCTAAATAGTGTGATATCTATGCTTGCTTTGCTTAGCTGTTGTTCTTGATGGAAATCGTTAAAGAACGTAAACTGGGATTAATTGATAATTGTTTGGCTAAAGATAAAGAGGCATAAAAACAAATCTGGTTCTTGTTTTAATTTTATGTCAATCAAATTGGCGCAATAAGCATGTTTAATCATTTGTGATAGCTTACTGGTTAGGTTTCCCGATGTTGGAACCAATGGATTATAAATCTGTTAATTCAAGAGGGATTAAAGAATTTGATTGTTTGATAATTCCTTGAAGGGTTCTGAGTTACCCTCTTGTTTGTTAAAGGGTCATAGCCCAATTGATGTGATGGTTTTTTTTCCTGCTGGTTGTGTTGAGGCGTGACCTTGGAGGGGTGTTGTGACATGTGGGGGCATAGAGGCCTTTTGGTTGTGGCAGAAGATGATTCCTAGAGTGGCGATATGTATCGGTTATGCATGTGGGTGTCGGGGAGGACACTAGGGATGATGGAATGGGATGAATGTGATTGTTGGATGCTTGCTATTTCTTTGGTTGTTTATCTGCTTTACTTTTCCCCACTACTCAAGGAAACTGGTCTTGCTTACCCTTCTTCCGAAAGAGGTGAAGACACGCAGGGTATGCCACGTTCTTTCCGTGTTTATCTTCTCAAGGGAGAATGGGTCTACTCCCTTGCTATAGGAGACAAAGACTCGACAGGTAGTACATCTACTCACTGTGTTGATCCCTTTGTGTTAGTAGAATAGAATGCTTTTCTAGAATGCCTGGGTATATGGTAAAGTGTTTCTATAATGAATGTTTTGTTAAATGGTGTTAACTCTTGGGGTTAGAGTTGTTGTAACTTAATGATGTGGTTGAAAATTTTTGAAGGAATAGTGGATTTTGGGTGTGATGCTAATGAAATTTAATGTGGAATTGTTCATGGTTAATTAATGTTTAAAGAATTAATTAACATATAATGGAATTGATAAAAATGGAATGAAGTAATCTAATAAGGCTCTTAAATGGTTGTGTTCTTATAGGATACCTAGTCTTAGAAGTGGCATCCTGGAGTCTGAGAGACGTTAATTTCAGTTGTTTCTAAGACTAGGTTATGCCCATAGTGTGGTTGTGAGTTATAGTATATTCTGTACTTTTTTTGTTTCTATATGCTACTCCACTCTGACAGTAAGGGAAACTGACACCCTAGGGATTCTGAGCTGTGGGGGTGTTTTTCCCAACATTCTGATGGGAGGATGGATTGCTGACTACCCCCTTTGTCCCCGCTCTCTTCTCTTGGTAGTTACTTGTGCTGTTTGGCACATTGGTTAGTTTTCCCCATATATGTGTGTAGAGGGCTGTAATGGATTGTGGTTATTCACACACATATATTTTGGATATAGTATCTTATGGACTACTATAGGTGTAACGTGTATAGGTTGTGATGGCTTGAGGATCCTTACTTGGTGTATGGGTTGTAATGGCTTGAGGTATAATACCCGATGTATGATACACTTTATGCGAGCTTTGGTGGCTCCTAGAAACTAACTGGTTACTTTTGGTTGTGAGGATGGTGTATTGTTTCGCCCAGGTGTCTGCGGGAAAGCCTTTATGTTTCAAGATGTGAACATTGTGGTGCTTCACCCAGGTGTCTGCAGGCAAGCCTTTTTGGAGGGAGATGCTTAGGACGTGCGATGTTGGGGGAAAGAGGCAAACTAGTGGGGAAGTAGTAGTGGGGTACCCTTGATATTCTTTAATATATGTTATATTCTTTTATGCGTTACTTGGTGAGAGTAGCCATGGTGAGGTTGGGAATTTAGTATACCTGCTTAGGTAACGATTTAGTTTCACTTGTTGCTCACTATGCTTTAGCATGCTCTCTTTACTTTTGCACGAGAGGATTTAGGGAGGATCCTATTGAGTATATTTTTATACTCACCCTATGTATATATAAACTGTTTTTCAGGTCACTTGGAGCAGGTTGGAGATCAGGATGGTGTTTACTAGCTTGTGGTTGCAGGAGATATTCGGGCTTGTGGTTGCTACTATTTTATTTTTATTTTGGGTACTTGTTGTTTTTCCCTTCTAGTTGTAGTACTTCTGCATGACATTTCATTTGTACACTTGGGTTTTCTTTTTATATTCCGGTTCTGAGTTGGATTTGGTTGGTGTCTATCTTATCTCTCTCTTTTGCATGTGTTCTCTTAGAGGTTAATGCCTCCCATTTGTGTGTTATTATACCCTCGGTGCTAGTCGCCAAACCAGGGCCTACTAGAGGCGGGACTCGGGGGGTTATTATCTCCCTTCTCACATTTTCGGCCAAGGAGGGGTACACCTTGTGGGGAGGGGGTCATGAGAGATTGGTATCAGAGGTCTGGTTGAGGGATACGATGGAGTTTGGAGCTAGGAACAGGTGAGGTTGCATGGGTTGGTAGGGAAACAGTGTCATTCATATTTAGTAAGTGAGGTAAACACTAGAGACTGGATGAGACATAGGCGTTTAGGTCCCCCTATGATCTGATGTATGGACCTTTAAGTTTATAATGGATACTAAACAAGGTGATACTAGTTGCAGGGTAGATACCTAGGAAAGGATCATGCATCATTCTTCTTTATGCCTGTGTCTGAATGGGTAGACCTTGGGATAGGTTAACCTAAAATGAATAAAAGAAAAAAAATTAATTAATTAATGTTAAGTCTTCCATATTCCAGGTTTAGGAACTCTAACAGTTGTTATTTTACAGGTATGGCTCCAGGTCGATGTCCTCGTCAGGTTTAAGAAGAAAATGTTCAGCAGGTTGTTCCAGCAGATCGTCGTAGGGTAGAGGTTGATGACGACGACACATGGAGGAAGAAACTCTGAGAGTTTCAGTGCTAGATTCTATAGAAGTAAGAGGGATACATTTAATATACAGTCAGGGAAGACTGGTTAGAGGAGGTTGAGATCGGCTTCAGTTCGATCCGTTCTTAGAAGGATCACTGGGTGTCCTTAGATGTGACGATGCTTCATGGAGCAGCAAGGCAGTGGTGTTTCTTGTACCTCGGAGATCATGAGGAGTCATCGATCTCATGGGAGGAGTTCCGAGACAGGTTTAGAGTCGAGTTTCTTTCTTCGACTATGAAGGTGTCCAGTCCCTAGGAGCTTCTTACCCTTCGACAGGGGAGCTCCAATTTTCAAGAGTTTGGAATCCGTTTCAGGAACCTTTTACGATATGCTTCGGACCTGTTACCAGATGAGGAGTCCAAGGAGAGGCATTTCGAGGAGGCTTTACATCCATATATCCAACTCCAGGTCACCCCGTTTATGCTGAAGACATATCTTGAGGTGCTGGAAAGGGTAGAGGTTTTCGGGAGGAATTTTTCCAGGACCGGATCATCGCGAGAGGGGGGTCATCATGATCCCTCACGAAGAAAAGTTGTGGTTCGGGGTTCCCGGTTTTCAGGGAAGAAGAGTTTCTGTTCAGCTGGGGGTAAGTCCCAGCCCGTCACATCTCGTTTCTCCAGAGGCAGCAACCCCCAGTCCTATGCCAAGGGATTAGGTGCTTGTTTTTATTGTGGTGGTCATGTCCATCAGCAGCGGGAGTGCCCGACCTTTCAAAGCGTTCATCGTGCACCAGGTGTTACGCTTCAGTTTCCTCCATTAAGGCAGTTCCAGTCGAGGAAACATCAGTAGCAAGTTTCACCAGCTTTAGATCAGCATAGGGTAGATGGGGTAGGTAGAGGACAGCCCCATGACATTCCCCGTCCTTAGAGAGCAGAGCGCGGCCATGGTGGTGGTCGTCATCAGGGTCAGAGAGGCTGTGTAGGAGGTCATGGTCAGCTTTATGCTCTAGCGTTTCTAGCCCCAGGCGAGCCAGATGTCGTTCGAGGTACCCTTTTCTTGTTTTCTACCTTGGTGTATTCTTTGTTTGATTCAATAGAAACACACTCCTTCATATCACCTACCCTTGTCCATGCTTTGGGACTTGAGGTAGAGAGGCTTCCAGTTCCCTTGGCGTTGACTACGCCAGTTGGAGGTCGAGCTGACTTGTTTGAAGTTTTTAGAGACTGTGAGCTAGTGTTAGGGCAACACCGCTCTTGGGGAGATTTCCAATGTTTACGAATACAACCATATGATGTCATCCTCAACATGGATTGGTTGTATTCAGTGCAGTATATCATTGATTTCTTTAAGAAGAAGGTCATTTTACTTAGTGAGGATGGAGATCAAGTGGTGTTTGTTGATGAGCAAGATCCTCAGATGGTTCATAGGAACATTCTGTCCTTGTCGTCCATTATGGATGAGATGATTCTGAGTTCTTCAGAGTTTCAGCAGTTGGCATTTCCTAGGGTCGTATAGGAGTACCCTGATGTCTTTCCAGAAGAGGTTGTAGCATTACCCCCCCCCCCAATGAGAGATCGAGTTTGGGATCGAACTACAGGCAGGTGTGTCTCATATCTCTATATCTCCATATAGTATGTCACCTTATGAGTTACGAGAACTCGTATACATCTTGATGGTCTGTTACAGTGTGGTTTTGTTCGGCCAAGTGTGTCACCATGGGGTGTACTAGTTTTGTTCATGAAGAAGTCTGACGGCAGTTTGTGGTTGTGTGTCGATTATCGTCGCTTAAAAAAGGTGACAATAAAGAATCACTATCCTCTTCCATGAATCGATGATTTATTCGATCAACTAAAGGGTGCAAGTTGGTTCTCAAAGATCAACTTGTGGTCAGGATATCATCAGATGCATGTGAAGGATGAGGATATTCTGAAGACTACTTTCCGTTGTCGTCATGGGCATTATGAGTTCATTGTAATGTCATTTGGCATGACGAATGCTCCAGCTGTATTCATGGGATTGATGAATGTTGTGTTCCATGAGTTCTTAGACAAGTTCGTGGTAGTTTTTGTTGACGACATCCTTGTGTACTCCACGTCTGAAGAAAAGCATGCAGAGCATCTACAAGCCATTGTGGGAGTCCTTCATCAACATCAGCTATTTGGGAAGTTGTATATGTGTGAGTTTTGGGCTTGAGAAGTCTATTTCTTAAGGCATGTTGTGTCCCAACAGGGAGTATTTGTGGATCTATAAAAGATTAAAGTAGTTGTGTCTTGGGAAACCCCCAAGACATTGTCAGAGGTGTGAAGTTTCCTTGGTCTCACAGGCTACTATGGGAGGTTCGTAGACAATTTCTCATGAGTTGCGACTCCGCTGAAAACTTTGACTAGGAAGGATCAGGCATTCATATGGACTGATCAGTGTCAAGAAGCTTTTGAGTATCTAAAGTAGAAGTTAGTAAGTGCTCTGATCCTTTTTCTTCCAGCTGAGGGAGTTCAGTTTGTTGTTTTCTATGATGCTTCACATCTGGGGTTAGGTTGTGTTCTCATGTAGTAGAGGTCAGTTGTTTCTTATGGTTCTTGGAAATTACGTCCCCATGAACGCAACTATGCCACCCATGATCTTGAGTTGTCATCCATGGTGTTTTTTCTGAAGTTGTGGAGACATTATCTCATTGGTGAGAGCTTTTTGGTTTTCACCAATCATAAGAGTTTGAGGTATGTTTTCTCCCAGTGTGACTTGAACTTACGACATCGTCGGTGGATGGAGTTCTTACAGGAATACGACTTTGAAATATCATATACACCTAGAAAAGAGAATGTTGTAGCTGATGCGCTGAGCCGAAAGTCACGTAGTAATGTTGTGCATGAATCTGGTGATTCCTAGAGAGTAATAGAAGAACCTTTAGCATTACATATTGATATGGGAGAAGTTGGGGGTAGAGGTTGTCTTTTTCAGATGACGGTATAGTCATACCTGATGAAGAAGGTGGAAGAGTCACAGTTGGGAGATCTAGAGGTGGAGGTTTGGAGAGACCAAGTTTTTTGTAGTGAGGCCCCTGATGGTTGGTCGGAGGATTAACAACACTGGGTGTTGTATCACATAAGGATTTTCATTCCTTTGATGATGCACGAGATGGTTCTTAGAGAGTTCCATAGTTTTCCTTTAGCAGTACATCCTGGCGTGACAAAGATGTACCGATCCTTGAGGAGTTAGTTTTGGTGGCCTGGGCTAAATCGTGCAGTTGCGGAGTTTGTGTCTCGATGTTTAGTCTACCAAAAGGTGAAGGTCAAACCCTGTGTTCCTGGTGGTATTCTCCAGGCATTAGAGATTCCTCAGTGGAAGTGGGAGGACATCTCAATGGACTTTGTTACTAGTTTACCTTGAGCTCCAGGAGGACATGATGCTATTTGGGTGGTAGTGGATTGTTTAACAAAATAGACCCACTTTATAGCAATCAAGGAGTCAAAATCAGTAGAAGTTTTGTCGAGGCAGTATCTAGAGGAAGTGGTGAGACTTCATGGAGTCCCTAGGATGATCATTTCTGATCGAGATCCTCGTTTTACCTCCAGGGTGTGGAGAGGTCTCCAACATGCTTTCGGTTCTCAACTATGCCTTAGCACTACTTTTCATCCTCAAACGGATGGTCAGACAGAGCGAACCATCCAGACTCTTGAAGACATGTTATGATCTTGTGTTCTTGATTTCTGAGGTTCATGGATGAGACACTTACCCTTTGTGGAGTTCGCTTACAATAATAGTTTTCACTCCACCGTCAGTATGGCGTCGTTTAAATCCTTGTATGGTCATCCTTGCCGTTCACCGTTGTGATAGACTGGGGTCGGGGAGTCAGGAATTCTCGAACCGGAACTAGTGAAAAACATAACAAAGATGGTTCATGTGATTCATGAGAGGATGAAGACAGCGCAAGATCGTCAGAAATCATATTCCATTCAAAGGAGACCCTTAGAGTTTAATGTTGGGGATCACGTGTTTCTGAAGGTGACTCCCCGTCGTGGGCAGTGAAGGTTTGGTCGTGGAAGTAAGCTTTATCCCTGGTTTGTTGGGCCTTTCGAGGTGTTAGCTCATGTTGGAGATGTGGCATATCGAGTAGAACTTCCCCCACAGATGAGTAGTATACATGATGTTTTCCATGTATCACAGATCCTTCATTATCTTCATGAAAACTCTCACATCATCGATTGGGGAGAGATTTATGTTGATGATGATACAACCTTTGAGGAGCGACCTATGAAGATCCAAGACCGCAAGGATAAGGTGTTTTGCGGGCGTTCTATTCCTTTAGTTCGTTACTTGTGGTGACACGGTGTCTTGGAGGAGATTACCTGGGAACATGAGTCATAGATACGTGCTCAGTACCTAGATTTTTTTGATGTTTAACTCTTTTCATGTGTCTATGTAGCTTTTGTAGTTATGAAACTTTCATGTCTATGAGATGGATCCCTTTGTTGTTTTGGTGGCTTTCTCTCTTTTGATATGTATCTTGATGGGTGGTTGTTCAGACCCTATTTTGTTTTCACTTTAGGTGGGTTTTGGATTCTCTAGGATGAGAATATTTTGATAGGTATCTGATGTAATGGAACATACCTCTCCGGTCCATTACTTTGTGAAAATGTGGTGTTATAGGTGTTTTGGGAGGTCAAGGTAACTTATCCCCAACACTTTTCCAAAATCTTCCTTTTCGATGGACCGTTTCAACGGTAGATAGTTCTGAACTGTAACGTCACGTTATGTTTTTAGGAAATTTTGATGTTTCTAACTACCCTTGTTTTGGAGTAGTGACTTGGGGGTGCGTTTGGGTGAATCTTTAAGGAAAACTAAAGGGAAGTATCTTTCGCACAGGCTGCGCACGGTTTATCTAAATCGTGTGTCCATACCATGCATAATTAATACTAGAGTATGTGGCTAACGCATGGTTAGCGCATGGTTTGTCTAACCGTGTAGCCTAACCATGCAAGGAGTGTTTGACAAGGCAGTAGTGACCACACGGTCAGTGCACGGTTTGTCTAACCGTGTGAGCAAACCATGCGGGCACTTAAACTAGATCCTAAAATTGTGGATCCCAACCATTTTACCTCTAAATTGATCATTTAAGATCCTAAGAATCCATAACTTGGTATTACCCTCCCTTTAAGATAGGAGAACCTCTCTCAATCATTTTGGAGGCGATCTGAAGGCTTATCTTGGTGAATCGAAGCCGGTTTCTTGAGGTATGTGATTTTTCTTCTTCATTCTTCTTCGTTCTTGATCGGTTTCTTAGATCCACTTGGATCTACTTCTCCTCTTCTCTCGGTTTCTTATATATACGCCCGTTATGGGTAGATCTAAGTGTGTAGATGCCAAATATAATGATATTTGTTCTTCATCTTTCTAGGAGAAGAGATCTAAGGCGGGTTCTTAGAGAATCAACCTGAATTTCTTCTGCGTTCTTCGTTGTTGTGGTTTTCATCAAAAACCTTTGAGGTATGGGATTCATTGATTCTCTTTCTTTTACATGAAACTGTATTGTTAGTATTTTTATTTCACTGGATGAAAATGTAATTGACATAATAAATATTTTTGAACCGAATAAATAATTTTTTATCGATCATATTATATTGCCCCTTGTTTTTCTAGATAGTGTGATATCTATGCTTGCGTTTCTTAGTTGTTTTTCTTGATGGAAATCGGTAAATAACGTAAACCGGGATTAATTGATAATTGTTTGGCTAAAGATAAAGAGGTATGAAAATGAATCTGGTTCTTGTTGTAATTTGATGTCAATAAAATTGGCGTAGTAAGCATGTTTTATCATTTGTGATAGCTTACTGGTTAGGTTTCCCGATGTTGGAACCAATGGATTATAAATCTGTTAATTCAAGAGGGATTAAATAATTTGATTGTTTGATAATTCCTTGAAGGGTTATGAGTTACCCTCTTGTTTGTTAAAGGGCCATAGCCCAATTGATGTGATGGTTGTTTTTCCTGCTGCTTGTGTTGAGACGTGACCCTGGAGGGGTGTTGTGACATGTGGGGGCATAGAGGCCTTTTGGTTGTGGCAGTGGATGATGCCTAGAGTGGCGAGATTCATCGGTTTATGCATGTGGGTGTTGGGGAGGACACCAGGGATGATGGAATGGGATGGATGTGATTGTTGGATGCTTGTTGTTTCTTTGGTTCTTTATCTGCTTTAATTTTCCCCACTGCTCAAGGTAGCTGGTCTTGCTTACCCTTCTTCTGAAAGAGGCGAAGACACGCGGGGTATTTCATGTGCTTTATGTGTTTAGCTTCTCAAGGGGGAATGGTTCTACGCTCTTGCTATAGGCGGAAAAGACTCGACGGGTAGTACATCTACTCACCATGTTGATCCATTTGTGTTAGTAGCATAGAATTATTTTCCAGAATTCCTGGGTATATGGGAAAGTGTTTCTATAATGAATGTTTGATTAAATGGTGTTAACTCTTGGGGTTGGAGTTGTCAGAACTTAATGATGAGGTTGAAAACTTTTGAAGGGACAGTGGATTTTGGGTGTGATGCTAATGAAATTTAATGTGGAATTGTTCATGGTTAATTAATGTTTAAAGAATTAATTAAAGTATAGTGGAACTGATAAAAAGGGAATGAAGTAATCTAATAAGGCTCTTAAAATGGTTGTGTGCTTATAGGATACCTAGTCTTAGAAGTAGCAGCCCGTAATCTGAGAGACGTTAGTTGTAGTTGTGTCTAAGACTAGGTTATGCCCATAATGTGGTTGTGAGTTACAGTATATTCTGTACTTTTTTTGTTTCTATATGCTACTCCACCCTATCAGTAAGGGAAACTGATACCTCGAGGATTCTGAGCCCTGGGAGGGTGTTTTCCCCAACATTATGGTGGGAGGATGGATGGCTGACTACCCCCTTTGGCCCCACTCTCTTCTTTTGGTAGTTACTTGTGTTGTTTGGCACATTGGTTAATTTTCCCCATATATGTGTGTAGAGGGCTATAATGGATTGTGGTTATTCACATGCATATATTTTGGATATAGTATCCTATGGACTACTATAGGTGTAACGTGTATAGGCTGTGATGGATTGAGGATCCTTACTCGGTGTATGGGTTGTAATGGCTTGAGGTATAATACCCGATGTATGATACATGTTATGCAAGATTTGGTGGCTCCCGTAAACTACCTGGTTACTTTTGGTTGTGAGGATGGTGTAGTGATTCGCCCAGGTTTCTGCGGGCAAGACTTTGTGTTGCACAAGGTGCACATTGTGGTGCTTCACCCAGGTGTCTGCGGGCAAGCCTTTGGGAGAGAGATGCTTAGGACGGGTGACGTTGGGGAAAACGACAAACCAGTGGGGAAGTAGTAGTGGGGTACCCTTGATATTCTTTACTATATTCTATATTCTTGTATGTGTTACTTGGTGAGAGTAGCCATGGTGATGTTGGGAACTTAGTATACCTGCTTAGGTAATGAGTTAGTTTCACTTGTTGCTCACTGTTCTTTAGCATGCTCTCTTTACTTTTGCATGAGAGGATTTGGGGAGGATCCTACTGTGTATACTGTTATACTCACCCTATGTATATATAAACTATTTTTCAGGTCACTTGGAGCAGGTTGGAGATCAGGCTGGTGTTTACTATCTTGTGGTTGTAGGAGCTGTTCGGGCTTGTGGTTGCAGCTGTTTTATTTTTCTTTTGGGTACTTTCTGTTTTTTCCTTCTAGTTGTAGTAATTCTGCATGACATTTTATTTTTGCACTTGGGTTTTCTTTTATATTCCAATTCTGAGTTGGAGTTGGTTGGTGTCTATATTATCTCTCTCTTCCGCATGTGTTCTCTTAGAGGGTAATGCCTCCCATTTGTGTGTTACTATACCCTCGGTGCTAGTCGCCAACCCAGGACCTACTGGAGGTGGGACTTGGGGGTCATTATCTCCCTTATCACATTGTTAGCCCAAGATGGGTACACCTTATGGGGAGAGGGTCATGACAGGGAAGATCTTTATGGGATATGTTGAAGATATTTTAATAAATTAAAATATTGCATACCTAGTCTCCAAAGACACTAAAATATTATGGTCCTTAGTCATGAGTTTGTGTAATGTATTGAATATTCATCTAAAAATATGTAATATCTACGTATTATAATCCTGGGTTGTTATAGTTTGTATTAGAGGAAATTTTTATTTAACCTTTAGAAACTAGTATGAGAGAACATTAGTGATATACCTAGAGGTATTTCTAAGGATATGCCTAGGGATGTTTCTAAGGATAATTCTAAGGATGAATCAATGTTTTGGAAAATTTCCTTGAATTTTGGTAAAGGATATAGCAATTGTTTTGCAAGAAATTGCATCCCTATCTAGATACTAAAAGTGGAAGTGGAACCAGAACAGAGGTACCTAGGGGAAATAACTCCGAAAATGATGCATTAATCTCAGCTCGATCATTTACAAGTGCACAACAATGAGCCTTTCTGCACACCTAGTTTGACACTCCTAGGGGTATTCTCTTAAAATTAAAAATAACTTTATGAACTATCATGATGGATTTAAATATATGATGACTATGAATGACCTAGGATAAACCTAAGGTTTCATAGATTAAAAAGATGATGTTATTATTTTGACACTATACAATTGATTTATCATAATTATATGGTTCCATTCTAGGATTATTGGTTTATATGCTATTATTTTTTGTTTTAGTCAATGGCTATAACCTGAAGGAACTATGTTAATACTAAATGAAACAGATAATGCAATTACTTTCCTCTTGAGAAACTGAATGTTAGGGGAGATGAAATAAAAAACCTTGTTTTTATAATCACACATCTTTCTCAAGATGTGACTCATGTTGAACATCTAAATGAGCAAGGGATTGAACAACATTCTATCGAGTCCTTTATGAGGAAATTTCGACCTTCTTTAAGTGGTTACACTAATCTTCTAGTTATTGAGAAATGGATTAGTACCACTAAAATTTTATTTTCCATTATACAATGTTCAGAGCATGAGAATGTTATTTTGGATGTCTACCATGTGGAAGGTGAGGTAGATCAATCATGGAATCTTACTAAGAATATGGGGCAATAAGAATAAATTGACTCTATGAAGTGGGATGAGATTAAAATATTATTTTTCTCTAAGTACATTCCTTATATTTTTCATAAAAAAATTGAGAAGTAATTCCTCAATAATTAGCAGAAGGAGGGTGAATCTATTGGTACCTATAGTGAAAATTTTACAAGACTTGAAAGGTACTCTTGGGATATTATAATTCAGGATGAAAGTAAGGTTGAACAATTCATCAATGTATTAAAACTAAATATATAAAGGAAGTTATCCATAAGTAAATTGGGATGTAATGAATAAATAATCCAGTCTTCATTAAAACTAGAAATGGAAGCTGGAAACCCTCTTGGTTTAGGATATGATTAAAGAAATATGGGGTTCTATGGAAAATCCAGAGATATGTCATATGAAGGGAAGAAAATGTTTCAAACTTTTACTTTCCAAAATTGTGAGAAGGATCACTTAGGAGACATCTTGAAAGGAACAAGAATGTGTTTCAAGTGTGGGAAGAATGTACATCAAGAAAAAGAATATAGAGTGATGTGAAGAGTCCATTCAATGAAATGAAAAGAGAGAGAACTCAATTAAATTCCCCAACCACACTCTAGTGTTTCAAGTGCAAGGAGTTTGGTCATTATGTGAATCAATTCCCCAATCTGAGGGATAATGTGAATGACAATCCACAACAACCTATAAAGACAGGAAAAAAGGGAAACCTTATGCAATCACTATGGTTGAAGTCAATCATGATAATTAGGGAACACTTATCCTCCACTATCTAGTTTGGAATTTTGTGTTTGATTTTGTATGAATAATCCCTATGAAAATTTTATTTTTTATCCTTTAGAAAAAATTCATGTTATTTTGAGAATTTATTATCTTCATCTACAAGTATTATGGAATAATGAAATCACATTTGATACTCTATCAATATATGGTTGAACCCAAGATTCAAATGGAAATATTTTTGTATAAGATAAGATCTTACTTATGGGAAGGGAGAGTTATCTTTTAGAAGCATATATATCTCTAGGTAATATTAACTTATGGGTTATAGATTCCATCATGGGTTTATGAGTTTATGGCTGATCATAAGTTCAAATTCATTGACACCCCTTTTATGGTTTTACGTGATGAGAGTTTATCAAGGTTAAAGATAATTTAAGAGAAATTTTAAACAATACAACACCTTATATTTTTATATGTTTAGTGAAAAAATTATTTAATGAGGGATGACTTTACACTTTTTTGAAATATTATTAAAGGTACTAGTAACATTTATGTTTTATTTTATTATTTATGTTTAGGTAATTATGGTTTGTAGGTGATCACCTTACAAATTCATCACACTTCATCACTACCAAAGAAGAATTCTCCCTTGATCAGATTTCCAGAATATAGATTAAGGAAATTTTAAGGATACATACAAAATTCAATTATATTTGATGAGGGTACAAGGATTACCATGAAGTTATGGTGAAGTCTTTAGTAAGATCTTGATACAAATTTGAGTTTCAATATTGAATATCATCCTTAAACAGATGGTCAATATAATAGAACAATTAAAACCCTAAAGGGTATGCTAAGATCTTGTTATATGGATTTAAAAGGTGTTTGGGATCAAAATATTCACCAATATTAGTATTATTGTAATAATAGCTTTCACTGTAGCATTCAGATGGCTCTTTAAAAATTCCTTTATAGAAATATGTGTAGAACTAAAAAATACTGGAATGAAGTTTTAGAACTATATCCATTGGGACTTGAGCTAGATAATGAAATTGAAGAAAATGTTATATTTATTCAGAAACATATAAGGACTACACAAATTTGATACAAATGTTATACTTAAAATCTTCAACAAGATCTAGAATTTGAAGTTAGTGAGAATGTCTTTCTATGAATTTCTCCATGGAAGAAATAAGGGAAAACTAATACCTAGGTATATCGGTACCCTTAAAATATTTGATTATATTGGGATATCAGCTTATCATTTTATGCTTCCAAAAAACCTCTCTTGGGTTCGTGATATGTTCTATGTAACTCTTATAAGGATATGCATACCTAAACCTTTACATGTATTGAACTTTGAGGTTATACCACTTGAGAAAAATATTTCACATAGGTAACAATCAGTGGAGATCATGGATTAGACAGAGAAAATTATATAAAATAATACAACTCATCTCGTCAAAGTTTTTTGGTGAAACCACCAGTTTGATGAAGCTATATGTGTTGGAACCGGGCATGCAGCAGAAGCCCCAAATAGGTGGGTTTTAAAAAAAATCCACCAACTATCAACATGAACTGGTCGATGTCAGTGAAGAGCAGCCTAATTAAATCTGAGGATCTCGCATGAAGGGTTTTAAGCACAAAAATAAATTGAAAAAATACCTGGTTTAATTCTAAAGTTTCACATGATGTATGCTCATCATTGGAGATCACTGTAATGACCCAATGTTTTTAATGGAAAATTACTTCTTATAAATATGCCATAAAATAACATAATAATGAACCACTAAGTGATAAGTTACCTTTAAATATAAGTCTGTCACTTCTGTGTTTGGAATTTTGAAAATCTGACATACACGGTTGTCTTCAAGATGTTTTTTGGAGTCCGATAAGAAAAAATTAATTTTTTATGAATAGTAACCTACCCTAATGAATAGTAACATACCCTTATGAATAGTGATATACCCTAATGAATAGTAACCTCGCCTATGGTGGTATAAAAATAATATTCAAGTTGTAAGTACAATATACCTATATTTTAGAATAAGTTAAGGAGTGTTTTTAAACTGGTTTTTGATAATAAATTATGATTTTAATTAAATATTAAAATAATCATATTTAGAAAATTATTTTTGAAAAATTTAATTCATTTTTTGATTCTACATATCAAAAAATTGGTAGGATTAATTTTTGATATTTTTATGAAATACTTGAATTTTTTATGAATAGTAAAATACGGTAATTTACCGTATATGTACATTATAAACAAAATAAACTATTCCTAGAATCATGGATGATGTCACAACCCATGGTTCGAGTTCACATGACCCATTTACTATTCTTGTTCATGGAATACTTACTATTCTTTTTCTTGTGAAGAAATAACAAATTAAGGATTATAATATCATGAAATCCCTCCTCTCCTCCACTATAAAAACCCCCCTTCACTCCCTCTTCTCTCCACTCCTCTCAAGCTCCAAAAGTTCTCTAAATTCTGCCCAAATATCTTCCCAACGTCCTCCCCCACGTCCAAAAGCTCTCAGACTCTTCAAAATACCAAAACCTCTCCCCTTAAGAGGTTCTTAAAGGAGGAAGTCTCAAGAGGTAAATTCCTCTTCCCAAATTTCATCTTTTCTTTTAAGTTCTTTTCTTTTTATTTCTTTCCTCACCTCCCTTCACCATAATATTATGATAAATCCAGTAACATACATGTACTATAATTTCTTCATACTAGTGGTATATTTCATTATCTTCTTTCCTTTTCCCACCCTTTTATTTGAAAGAACTGAAAGCACCTTTTGAGATGTGCTAATTTAGCACATTCAAGGACAACGGTTTATCAATTTCTATTATTATCTTTAATTATGGTCATGAAACCATTTGTGTTATGGTTGAACCAGATTATTATATATGTAATATATTCTATTTTTTATTCTGTAATCCTTTGGTACAAATGGAATTAAGTTATAAATCAAAACACATTCTTTGTAATCAAACCCCCCGAATAACAAAAAACATTATCACTAAGGTTATATATGTAATAATTCAACATCACTCTAAGTAAACTAATTAAAATTAAAACCATGTAATATACTAGATATTAACTAAAGAATGTAACTTCAATTCTGTACAACCACTTTCATCTTGCATATAATCCAAACTTGGATATAAGTGAACCGATCTTTTAAAGCCAAGTAAACAAACGAGCCCGAACAATGAAATTGAACCTTGTAACTAATCAAAAAGGCTTTGAATGAACTAAAAAGGGTTATAATAAATAAATTTATTATAGAAGAGGTTTTGTACTTATTAATTAAGCCTAATTTTTTTATTCAGGTCGTTTATAACAAGTGGAGAACACCAACTAATTTAAGGTAAGGGATTCACCCCTTTTTACTCTTAATCAAGATTGTTCTCTATGCTATGCCTTTTTGTGTAATACCAAGTGATGAGATACATTTATAAACCTTATCCATACTTCCCTAATGTTTTATAAGTGATTATAAACCCCTTATCTCTCTCATAAATCCCTCATAGTTACACCCGATACCATGCCAATAAACCATGATAGATTCTACCCGAACTTCCTTTATTCCTTCGGGTTGCTCTATCTTTCTTTTTACCAAAATGTTGTTGTCTTTTATTTTATGTAGAACTTAAAAATTCTGTTTATATGCTCCAAAATCATGTTCCGAGATCCATCTCTCACTCACTTTCGGGGATATACATGCTTTTAAGTGAATCTCTCTTCGATACTTCCCAATAAGCACACTCGTTTTAGAGGAACTTCCCGAACTTTTACCCAATTTCAACTGCACTCTATCTTATATTTTAAGACACCATTATCTTTTTAAATTCTATATTTTTATTATGAAAACCTTCTTCGTTAAATTCTGGTTTTATATAAAATAATTTCTTCTTTACTATTTTAAAAACTCTATAGTATTTTCCTTAAAACCGCACAAAAATGTTTTAATGCTAATGTTTCTAAAATACATTTCTCATATATTGTCACTTATGTTTGACACCAATTACCATGTTATATGACTATTTTACCCTATGAACTTCCATTTATTTTCTAATTATTTCCTTACATGGACACTTTTATGATACTCCCTTTGGTTATGATGGATGTCATGATTGTGGTACCCAATTCTTTCCATGGGTGCCCTTATATTTATGTATGGTTGATTATGTATGATTATATATGTGGTAATAATATTTATGTGGAAATAATATTCATGAAAATATTGATATGGGTGTGCCCAGATATCTCTCTAATGCATTGAGTAAGGTCAAGTCTCATTAGATGAAATGTGAAGCGGGATTGGCGGTTATCCTTGACCCGTACTAAAATGGGAAACAGGATTGGCGGTTAGCCTTGACCCGTACTAAAGATAAGATTTATGTTTCTACCACATTTATATGATTCCATGTTTATATGATCCCATGCTTATATTAAATGATTTCATAAGTTTCATGCTTTGGATATCATTATGTCATGCCTCTTAATTCATGTGCTTGAGGTGTATCCTTATGTTCATTCCCTTACTGGGCATTTTTAGCTCATCCCTTTGTTCATATGTTCTCCAGGGTACCCTATGCTGATGTAAGGGCTCAAAGGAAGTTAGGAGCTCATTATGGAGATTAAATAAACAAGTTTTTTTTAGCCCTATGTTTTATGTTAAATGTAACTAGTCTCCCAAGACACTAGACTTAATGATCCTTATCTTGTACTCTGATGATTAATTATGCTTGAAATAATGAAATGTTATATGTAAAAGTCTTGGGTCGCTATAGTTGGTATCAGAGGATAGTATAATTATTTTTGGAGATTAGGAATAGAGCACCTTAGTGAGAACTTTAAGGATGAGACCAAGTATAAGAAAAATGTCCTAAATTTTTGTGAGTATAGAGTAAGTGGTTTATCAAGCAAATACATCCCTATCTAGATATGAGCAGGTAGAGGCGGCTCTGGCACAAATGTATCTAGGGGTAAAACCTGAAAACAACGCTTTGAGCTAGACTCGAATGGGAACTGGTGCATGATAACGGGACTTGTTGTACTCTTGGTTACGACACTCCTGGGAGATATTCTTTGGTAGATTCACAAGCTTAGTACAAACCATTATTAAGGGACAAAAAGAAGCCCATGAGAATATAAGTTAAGAAATAGATCGAGGATAACCTAGATATAAACTTAAGGAATCACAAGTCAGGATATACTTTTTCTTTATAAGTTCATACTTTTATGTTCAAAGTTTCTTTTTATTCTCAATAGCTGAGTATTCAAGACCTCTAATTATACGTTATTTTTCTTAGTTAATGGCGGGAAATAGAATAACACGTTCCAACAACCAATGTAATAGGCAATGTAATGATTTCCCTAATGACATACCTAATGTGACGGAAATGGGTGCTCAAAACTTCATGGTAGTACTTGCTCAGTTGGCTCGAGTTATGAATAATAACTTTAATCAGGTGGAACGTCCACCTCCTCCAAGGAAAGAACAAGTTTTCGTAGAATCCTTCATGCGGAAAATGCCTCCCATGTTTATTGGGTCTTCTGATCCCCTCCTCATAGAACAATGGATTAACTCCATTGAAAATATTTTCTCTGTCCTCCAGTGCTCAGAAGAAGAGAAAGTTGTACTGGCAGTCTATCGTTTTGATAGGGAAGCTGATCAGTGGTGGACACTGATCAACAATACGAAGTCCCAAGAGGAAATTTATTCCATAGAATGGGTGGAATTCAAGAGGATGTTTTTCAACAAATATTTTCTTCAAACCCTCCGTTTCAAGATGGAAAGAGAGTTACATGGACTCAAGCAGAAGGAAGATAAGTCCATCAGGGCTTATGAAGCGAACTTTACAAGGCTTGCAAGGTACGCCTCTGGCTTTGTCATGAACACCGAAAGCAAGGTGGATCACTTCTTTATCAGACTAAAGTCGAGTCTATAAAAATTGTTGGCAATTCGAGACTTCGACGGCTATGAAGAGATTGTCCGTTGTGCCCTCAAGGTTGAAATGGAGATGGGAGACTCTCAATGGTCTCATGGTCCTAGTGACAAGAAGCGGAAAATGGAGAACAACATGGGTGGTTCATCAAAAAAATACCATGATGGAAAGAAGCCTCACTTTCCCCTTTGTAAGAATTATGGGAAGAAGCATCTTGGTGACTGTCTCAAGGGAACCAAGAATTGCTTCAAATGCGGGAAGTTTGGTCATCTGGCCAAGAACTGTCGAAGGGATATGAAAAATCCTGCTAATGTTGAAGAAGAAAGGAAGGTTCAGATCAACAATCAGCCTACAGTGTTATAACTGTAAGGATCTTGGGCATTATGCAAAAAATTGCCCTAAGCCGAGGTTTTTCGGAGGCAATCAGCAATAACCTCCAAGGCAACAAGGAAGGTCTTATGCTATCACTACTGCTTAGGTGGAGCTGGAAAATGATGTGGTGATAGGTATGCTAGTTATTCATTCAATAATAGTGAATTTACTATTTGATTATGGTTCTACACATTCTTTCATATCATGCAAGTTTAGTAGAACTATTCAAACACCACCTCAAAATTTGGAGGAAAAGTTATCTGTGAGAACAGCGAATGGGGAAATCATTGCATCCATGGTTTATAACTCCTCCCCGGTTAACGTTTGTGGACTGAACCTCCCAGTAAATATTTTCATACTTCCATTGGTGGAGTTTTACAATATCTTAGGCATGTATTGGCTATCTTTATACAAAGACAATATCAACTGCCGGGAAAGGGAGATCACTCTTCACATCCTGAAGCATCCGCTGATTCTTTTCAAGTGCAAGGAGTAAGATGAGTATCATTTAGAATCTTCGTCTCAAGTTTGGATATTTCTTACTTATGATCATGCATATCTAGCTCAAATGATTGAGACAAAGGAGAGAATCATGCTTGAAGACATGCCCATCGTGAGGGATTACACTGATGTATTCCTTGAAGAGTTGCTTGGTCTTCCCCCTTACTGAGAGGTTGAGTTCTCAATTGAACTTATCCATGGATATCTTTCAATCTCAAAGACACCTTACAGAATGGCCACTGTAGAGCTAGAGGGGATGAATAAGCAGTTACAGGAGAATATGGAGAAGGGTTTTATATGTCCGAGTGCTTTACCATGGGGTGCTCCAGTCCTCTTCGTCCAGAAGAAGGATGGATCAATGTGCCTCTACATTGATTATCATGAGCTCAATAAAATCACTATAAAGAACAAGTATCCCCTTCCACGGATAGATGACTTGTTCGATCAGCTTTGTGGGGCCAATTATTTCTCTAAGGTGGACCTTCGGTCGGGATATCACCAACTAAAGGTGAGGAAGGAAGATATTCCCAAGACTGCCTTTCAAACGAGGTATGGAAACTATGAGTTCATAGTGATGACCTTAGGACTCACTAATTCTCTAGCAATTTTCATGGATTTAATGAATAGAGTCTTAAGAGATTACCTCGACAAATTTGTGGTGGTCTTTATTGATGATATTCTAATATACTCGAAGAGCAAGGAGGAACATGAGGAGCATTTGGAAATTGTGTTAAATACATTGTGAAGGGAGAAGTTGTATGAAAAGTATAGTAAATGTGAGTTCTGGATGGAGGAAGTATCATTCTTGGGGCATGTTATCACCAGGAAAGGGATATTTTTGGACCCTTCTAAGACGAAGGCAATTGAAGAGTGGCTGAGGCCAACTTCTGTAACGGAAATCTGCAGCTTTTTAGGTCTAGCTGGGTATTATCGACGATTCGTGAAGAACTTTTCATGATTGTCAAACCCAATGACCAAACTGACATGGAAGGGAGTAAATTTCTTCTGGACACAGGAATGTGAAGACTGTTTCAAGGAGTTGAAAAAGAGGCTTATCACTGCACCGGTACTCACACTCCCTTCAAGTGGAGAACTCTTTTTGGTGTATAGTGATGCTTCTAAGAAAGGATTAGGTTGTGTGATAATTAAAAATGATAAAGTGATAGCCTATGCCTCAAGACAGCTGAAAATCCATGAGAAAAACTATCCCACGCATGATTTGGAGTTGGCAGCTGTGATCTTTGCGTTGAAAATCTGGCGGCATTATCTCTATGGAGAAAAATGTGAGATATATACTGACCACAAGAGTCTCAAATATATATTCACATAGAAAGAGCTTAATATGTGCCATTGAAGATGGATAGAGATCATCAAGGATTATGACTGCTCAATCCACTACCATCCCGGTAAGGCAAACAAGGTGGCGGATGCTCTAAGTAGAAAGGATCTTGCATCTTTATCAATGATGAGAATTGAAAAGGATCTGATATTCTTAGATTTGAAAAGGATGGACACGGGAATCATTAAGGGAGGAACATCATCAATCCTTTCTCAAATGATTGCTCAACCATCCCTCATAAAGAAAATAAAGGTTTCTCAAAGAAAGGATGTGGAAATTCAGAAAAGGGTGGAAGCTGTTAAAAATGGGAAATCCTCCGATTTCAAAATTTATGAGGAAGGAATTGTAAGATTTGGGACACGATTATGTGTACCATCTGATCCAGAGATAAATGAGCTATTGAATGATGCACATAGCTTGACCTTCTCTATCCATCCTGGGAGTACCAAAATGTACAGTGATCTCCGAGAACACTTCTGGTGGGATAACATGAAGAAGAAGATTGTGGAATATATATCAAGGTGCTTGGTATGTCAGTAAGTTAAATCTGGGCAAAAAAAGTCCAAAGGTATGATGCAGCCATTGCCTATACCCATGTGGAAATGGAAAAATGCTACTATGGAATTTTTCATGGGTCTCTCGAAGACGTCGAAGGGAAATAATGTGATATGGGTTGTGGTTGACTGACTCACCAAGACATTCCCATTTCATCGCTATTCAGGAAGATCTCTCACTTGAACAACTTGTAAAGATATATGTGAAGGAAGTGGTGAGACTGCACGATGTTCCACTCTCAATTGTCTCTGACCACGATCCAAGGTTTACATCTAAATTCTAGAGGATTATTTAACATGCTTTGGGTACTGAATTGAGTTTCAACACTTCCTATCACCCCCAAACTGATGGCCAATCTAAAAGGACTATTTAGATGCTTGAAGATATGCTAAGAGCCCGCTCTCTATAATTTAAAGGTGGTTGGGATCAGCATCTCCCATTGGTTGAGTTCTCATACAATAATAGCTTCCACTCGAGTATTCAGATTGCTCCATATGAAGCTCTATATGGAAAGCGATGTAGAACTACAACCTGTTGGGATGAAGTTGGAGAAAGAAATATACTTGGACCCGGTCTTGTTAAAGAGATTACAGAGAAGGTTCAAGTCATCCAGAAACACATCAAAGCTACTCAAAGTCGGAAAAAGAGCTATGCTGACAACCGTCGAAGGGACTTGGAGTTCGACGGTGGATATGAAGTCTTCCTTTGAATATCTCTATAGAAGAGAGTTGTGATTCGGGAAGAAAGGGAAGCTAATCCCAAGGTATATTGGCCCCTTTGAGATCCTTGACCGCATAGGAGTTGTGGCCTATCGGCTTGAAATCCCACCAAATATGGCTTGAGTTCATTATGTTTTCCACGTATCACTCTTGAGGAAGTACATACCTGATCCCTCACATGTACTAAACTCAGAGGTGGTGCAGCTGGAAGATGATCTCTCCTATGAGGAGCACCCAGTAAAGATTCTGGATCGGATAGATAAGGTTATGTGCAACAAGACAACCCATCTTGTCAAAGTGTTTTGGAGGAACCATAAGTTTGAGGAAGCAACATGGGAACTAGAGGAAGCAATGAAAGAAAAGTACCCACATCTGTTTTTGGCCTAGAATGTAAAATGAAATTTTGAGGGCGAAATTTCTTAAGGGGGGAAGAATGTAACAACCCAATGTTTTTAATGGAAATTTCCTTCTTATAAATATGACATAAAATCACATAATAATGAACCACTAAGTGATAAGTGGCCTTTAAAAATAGGTTTGTCACTTCTGTGTTTGGAATTTTGAAAATCTAACATACACGGTTGTGTTTAAGATGTTTTTTGGAGTCCGATAATAAAAACTTAATTTTTGATGAATAGTGACATACCCTAATGAATAGTAACACACCCTTATGAATAGTGATATACCCTAATGAATAGTACCATCACCTATGGTGGCATAAAAATAATATTCAAGTTGGAAGTACAATATACCTATATTTTAGAATAAGTTAATGAGTGTTTTTAAACTGGTTTTTGATAATAAATTATGATTTTAATTAAATATTAAAATAATCATATTTAGAAAATTATTTTTAAAAAACTAACTTCATTTTTGGATTCTACACATCGAAAAATGGTTAGGATGAATTTTTGATATTTCTCTGAAATACTTGAATTTTTTATGAATAGTAAAATATGGTAATTTACCGTATATATACATTATAAGGTAAATAAACTATTCCTAGAATCATGATGATGTCACCACCCATGGTTCTAATTCACATGACCCATTTACTATTCTTGGTCATGGAATACTTACTATTCTTTTTCTTGTGAAGAAATAATAAATTAAGAATTATAATATCATGAAATCTATCCTCTCCTCCACTATAAAAACCCCCCTTCAATCCCTCTTCTCTCTACTCCTCTCAAGCTCCAAGCCTTCTATAAATTATACAAAAATCTCTCCCCAAGGTCCTCCCCCACGTCCAAAATCTCTCAGCCTCTTCAAAATACTAAAACCTCTCCCCTTAAGAGGTTCTCAAAGGAGGAAGTCTCAAGAGGTAAATTCCTCTTCCCAAATTTCTTCTTTTCTTTTAAGTTCTTTTCTTTTTATTTCTTTCCTCACCTCCCTTCACCATAATAGTATGATAAATCCAATAACATACATGTACTATAATGTCTTCATGCTAGTGTTGTATTTCATTATCTTCTTTCCTTTCCTCACCCTTTTATTTGAAAGAAATGAAAGCACCATTTGAGATGTGCTAATTTAGCACATTCAAGGACAACGGTTTATCAATTTCTATTATTATCCTTAATTATGGTCATGAAACCATTTGTGTTATGGTTGAACCAGATTATTATATATGTAATATATCCTATTTTTTCTGTAATCCTTTGGTACAAATGGAATTAAGTTATAAATCAAAACACATTCTTTGTAATCAAACCCACCGAATAACAAAAACAGTTATCATTAAGGTTATATATATAATAATTCAACATCACTCTAAATAACCTAATTAAAATTAAAACCATGTAATATACTGGATATGAACTAAAGAATGTAACTTTAATTCTGTACAACCACTTTTATCTTGCATATAATCCAAACTTGGATATAAGTGAACCGATCTTTTAAAGCCAAGTAAACAAACAACCCCGAACAATGAAATTGAAACTTGTAACTAATAAAAAAGGATTTGAATGAACTAAAAAGGGTTATAATAAATAAATTGATTATATAAGAGGTTATGGAATTATTAATTAAGCCTAATTTTTTTATTAAGGTCGTTTAAAACAAGTGGAAAACACCAACTAATTTAAGGTAAGGGATTCTCCCCTTTTTACTCTTAATCAAGATTGTTCTCTATGCTATGACTTTTTGTGTAATACCAAGTGATGGGATACATTTATAAACCTTCCCCATACTTCCCTAATGTTTTATAAGTGATTAGAAACCCCTTATCTCTCTCATCAATCCCTTGTATTTACACCTAATACCATGTCAATAAACCATGATGGATTATACCCGAACTTCCTTTATTCCTTTGGGTTGCTCTATCTTTCTTTTTACCAAAATGTTGTTGTCTTTTATTTTATGTAGAACTTCAACATTATGTTTATATGATCCAAACTCGTTTTTCAAGATCCATATCTCACTCACTTTTGGGGATATACAAGCTTTTAAGTGAATCTCTCTTCAATACTTTCCAATAAGCACACTCGTTTTAAAGGAACTTCCCGAACTTTTACCCAATTTCAAGTGCACTCTATCTTCTATTTTAAGACACCATTATCTTTTTAAATTCTATTTTTTTTATTATGAAAACCTTCTTGGTTCAATTCTGGTTTTATATAAAAGAATGTCTTCTTTACTATTTTAAAATCTCTATAGTATTTTCCTTAAAACCGCACAAAAATGTTTTAATGCTAATGTTTCTAAAATACATTTATCATATGTTTTCACTTATGTTTGACACCACTAACCATGTTATATGCCTGTTTTACCCAATTAAAGTCCATTTATTTTCTAATTCTTTCCTCACATGGACACTTTCATGATACGCCCTTTGGTTATGATGGATGTCATGATTGTGGTACCCAATTCTTTCCATGGGTGCCCTTATGTTTATCTATGGTTGATTATGTATGATTGTATATGTGGTAAGAATATTTATGTGGAAAGAATATTCATGAAAATTTTGAGATGGGTACGCCCAGATAGCACTCCAATGCATTGGGTAAGGTCAAGTCTCATGAGATGCGATGTGAAACGGGATTGGCGGTTAGCCTTGACCCATACTAAAATGAGAAATGAGATTGGTGGTTAGCCTTGACCTGTACTAAAGATATGATTTATGTTTCTGCCACATTTATATTATTCCATGTTTATATGATCCCATGATTATATTAAATTATTTCTTAAGTTTCATTCTTTGGATATCATTATGTCATGCCTCTTAATTCATGTGCTCGAGGTGTATCCTTATGTTCATTCCCTTACTGGGCATTTTTAGCTCATCCCTTTGTTCATGTGTTCCCCAAGGTACCCTATGCATATGTAAGGGATCAAAGGAAGTTAGAAGCTTATTATGGATATTAAATAAAAAAGTTTTTTTAGCTCTATGTTTATGTTATATGTACCTAGTCTCCCAAGACACTAGACTTAACGATCCATGGCTTGTACTCTGATGATTAATTATGCTTGAAATAATGAAATGTTATATGTAAAAGGCTTAGGTCGCTAAAATCACTGCTCAAGGAATCTGAAGTCAAATTCTTCTAGATCGTCCACACATGCATCAAGGAATCTGCGAGAGCACCATTCGTCGTAATCTGAGTGCTAGAACGGAATTGCGACGACACCTTCGATGCTCCAACGATCATTGCACCACTTCGCTAGCGATGCCTGAGAGAGTGCTTGATCCATGCATCTTAGATCCAGAGCATCTCTCTCTAGATTATGGGATAGAGGATAGAAGAGAGAAGCTCCATGAATAGTACTTGGGAAAATCCCCTTCTCTTCTATTTATAGTGGTTAATTAAAATACCCGGTATCGCCTTGCCGGCCCCGAATACTTAACGCACTATCAATGACATTTTATGACTACTAAAATGTGTCATAAATATTATTATCATTTACTTGTAATATATTAAGATAAATGATGAAATAATAATTGAGTCATTAACTCGACTCGTCACTCCCATAAATATTAATTGAACCTTGAATAATTTAATATTCGCCAGTTAATATTTTCCATGTATTTACTAAAACTCATAAATACATTTAATAAATAAATTCAATACTCATTATTCTAAACTTGAATAATATGAATTTATTTATTTCATTGGTGATTGTTTAACTTTGGACAAATCTCAGACACCTATGGTGGGGTCCACCATGTCCAAAACTCCTATTCAACTGAATAGGGAAGATTCTTGAATACGCTATTGTGTGTGACCTTCTAGGCCATTATCTTGACCATAGTGAATAATATTCATAGACCAAGAGAAATATATATAAACCCATCATGGCCCCTAAAGAAATAAGGATTGTCAAAGTAGCGACAACCAACCTACAAATATGCACTGTATAATATAATCTCTTTTCCAGTAATATCTCATAAAGTAGGACGCACTCACGTGTCATTGAACTTTTCTTGCTTTATAGTTTGTTTATCTAACTAGATGGATTTACCCTTGATTTTCATAGTAATGGTCTTATAAAGGTACTGCCATCCATATCAACTTGGCCTGAGATATATTACTTCCATAACCCAAAAGTGACAAATCCTTTCTTGACCATTCAACCAATGTCATGCACCAATGACGCACCCAACACAAAATACCTCGCCACGACTTCATCACCATGGTTTTAGTCTTGTATCAAAGTATGCAATAAAATGACATAAATTGTTAATGATCTCAAGTCAGGATACCATTACACATGATTGTAGATAGGAACATCCAATGAAACCCAAAACATGTGGAGTTCTTATTGGCGGGTCAGTCCTCATGATCTCACTTCTAGAGATCACCAAGTGTGAACTTCATGAGAATAATTCTCAATGCTTATAATCCCCCAACACCTGATAGTCAAACATCTACTATGTCCAATCAGTAAAATGTATCTAGACTATTGAACATATATTTAATATTAATTTCATAGTATCTTGAGGTTCTCATTATAGCCTAGGAACTGCTATAACCTTTCGATACGACAATTAATCTTTGGAAATTACCATTTAAATAGTGGACGTAGAAAATCCTACACTATAATGGTAAGATGAAATCCTATATAGCTAACTATATACATGATATGGTAATCAAAAGCACTGAATAGTTGGGTCTAGGGAACCCACTATTTCAACACTCCCACTTGCACTAGAGCCAACTTGATAACCAAACTTGTTAGCTACTCACATGATGACTATCATGTTTTTGCTGAGTTATGGCTTTAGCTACTGGGTCTGTCACGGTTCTACCTCGTGGTAATTCTACTATTGTAACCTCATCTCTTAGAGTAAAACTTATCAATAGATAGTATCCCGAGTATATCCCTTTTGTCCACTATCATAACATGACATCTTGGCTAGTAATAATATCATAATCTACATTATGATAATACTTTTCTCACCAGGTGTGATTCCATGAACTGGAACAAATCGTTGCATTTATCTTCTTCTTAGCTACACTAGAAGCTACAACATGCTTGGTCTTTGTAGGTATGGCTACCACTAGTTTTTATGAGCTTGTCTCACTCATCATCTTTAGTCTAACTGCAATAGTAGATCACATCGATCTATGGAAGACTAGTTTGTATCCCCAAAAACTAGTATCCTTCTTCTCCATTTACGAGGTACATATCTTTTGTACTTTCTGAAGTACAATTAGATAGTTATGACTGCACCCCTTATAGTGCTCCTAGATATAACTGATATTTTCCTATCATAAAATATACCTTGGCAATATCAGTTTTTTGTACATATTGTGGCATGTGTGATTGATTCATCGCTCCGACGTATAGATTTAACTCATCACGTTTATCTCTTCCCATGTCTTGAACATTTCAACCTAAAGAGATTATTCCCTATGACATAACAATTCATCCCTTGAATTGTTCCAACTTGTATTTTTTAATACAATGTCACGATATGTATGATTGATTAAGACCAAGAAATATATAGATCTACTTTATTATATCTTGTTCCCTAGAACTTAGGTTGCTACTTTAAGTCAATCACTAGAGAATAAACTTCATTTTGGTCTTAACTAACTATAAGACCAATGTGTGTATTTCATATGTTTCTGAACATATTTCTTATTGGAAAACCTTAGCGCTCCCACTAACCTATAGTAGACACATGGAAAATATTTGTTTCAAATGTATATTCTATGATCATGTTGGTTACTTTAATCCTAAACTAGATTTTAGTAACTTGTAACCTTTATTAGTATTTTATGACATGACCATCCCTTTGTGGTTACATTTTATAGACACCATTCACGATTGGTGGTCATGACATCCAATGATAAATAATTTGATTGTAGATATTATCTATGATAAGTAAAATTCTAACAGACTTAGGAATAACGACTTGGTGAAACCAATCAACCCTTATTGGTACTACACTTTTACTATCCATGTATCAATTCACTTGAATACCCACCACAATATTCAAAATAATAAGCCTTTTTTCACTTTGATACATGGAATACATTAATTGAATTTTAGTTGGTCTTATCAATTTTAGCTAATTTTCATACACTGATTACTTGTAGGAAATATTATTCACTTTGAATAATAGATCACCGACTGAGGTGAATATAAAAACCATCATCATGGTTTTATCCTTCCTATGCAGTATCTGTTTCTGGAACATACTCTATTCCACAAGCTCTTGTGTAACTAGTTCATATACCAACTATTTATGCATCTTGAGAATTGAAAAAACACTAGTCAGTATAACTCCCACTATCTCTAACAGAGATGTGCACCCTTATATAGAAGTGTAGTCTATTAATTGAATACCAACTTTTCTATCTTAGGGATTTATGTAATATCCTAATAAATCGTTAGGTTAAGTACCTTAGATGAAAAATGTGTTTATCTTGATGCAAGTTTGTTTGTATCCGAACAAACTATTTGCATACAAACACATTTCCTTATGACATAATGGATTTACATCAAACTATGAATCCCATGATATCTATTTTTCACTATAGTTGGCATATGGTTGTGGGATGTTGCCATTATTTTCAAATAATTTCATAAAATATAATGGATTTTTCTACTAGTTTCCACATTAATATTACTTACATCAATGATTTTATGTATAACATATGCATTTAGGAATTGCTCCATGCTACATGTTTATTGATCAATGTTGATATGTAAGACTTTATCATCAATCCCCCTCATTAACATCAATGTCTAGATGTCGATAAGGTAATGTGCATTTAATAATTACTCCACACTACATTATCATGATTGATGAATGCTTGATCGAGATATTCTTCGGTATCCCAACCCATAGCAACTCATATCTCCTGACCATGAAAATACTTCACTTTATTATTCCTTAATTACTTAAAGGAATAATATAAAGCATATATACCTCTAGATTATACTTGGGATAGTTCATGCTTATTTGTTGAAATATTTCCAAAAGCCTTGTGACATACCTTTATTTATAAAGGCTACTTTTTCCAAAATAAAGATTTTGATAATAAAAAAAGTATTTAGTTGTGCCGAGCCTAAATACCATACTTTGTATATTCATGATGTCCACTTTTAGTATTACTTGAAAAAGAATTATATTATCACAACTAGGTATAAGTCTTACATTTATATTCATCACTAATTTCCTATGATTCATGTATAAATGAACTAGTGATTGAGTTTACCAAATCAACATTCATTCCAGAACCTAAAATAATGTCTCCTTACATCCAAAGACACATAAGATTAATTTTTTCAATTATACTCAATAATATTTCAACATGAATCTTTTATTTGGAAATTAATAAGTCGTGTACTTCTCACCACTGGCCTAGGTATCACCCTTTCACATCCACATAGAGAATACACCTAACTTCTAGTAATGTTTCTATACTTACTTGGTTATTGTATTTAAATACACATATGTAAAAAGCATATAGTATTAAATACCCAAGTAGTAAAAGGATACATTACAATTGATAAATATTTTTTAAGAAGAAGCGTGTAACTTGCTTCTCTAATTCATTTTATTGCTTTTAAGCTTCCATTGTTTTATTTTATAATATGAAATGAAAATATCCTTTGTTAATACCTCATTAATTGAAGGACATTGAAAATGTGTCATTGTCATCAAATTCCTTTGAACTTTCCACATTTTCTTTCAATTTATTCACCATAATAATTAAAGATAAAATTGTCTTTGAATTGTTATTCACTTAATGAATCTTACCTAGATAGGTAATGGAGCATTTACTCAATAATTTCTCATTTTATAACTTGAAATGAGACTTGAGTAATGTGATGAAAATGATATGAGAAAGGGTTCTATTTAAAGATCATGATCGATATTTCAATTTACACATGTCGGTGTAACATCGCCTTATTTATATCATTGCTTTGATTTCTCCTTACAAACATCCCAGAGATGAGACTTCATGTTTATATCATCCATGTCCTAGTGCAGCGACTGCAACTAACACTGGACGTTGATGAAAGTAAAATGATATAACTATCATATGCTTTGTACATTAGTCTCCTGTAATCAATTTCACCCTCACTTCTTGAGGTAGTTTAACAATGTTAGGGATACTGGTACCTTGAGTTTCCTATGTCATAGTACTATGTGCACGTGCCTGTACTATTCATGGATACTCATGTCAGTGAGGATATTCACTTTTTTCAATATAATATCACAGTTTTTAAATTTGTGGTATATCTTAAAATTCTCTAAAAAAATGAATTTTAGCCGATGAACGCTTTTTATCTGGATTATCGGTTTAGACAATTTTGATTAATTACATAAATCATTTAATGTCTCCCACTATTTTATCGGATTCTAAGAACCCTCTATACTACAATTGAAATACTCTGTTGCATGAGTATTCTAGTGGCAAGGATCTCAGAACCACCCCTCATAGTCTACAAGTTATGGCTACGCCACTACTTGGAGGGTTCTAGGTAGGTTTTTGGCTTGCCAAATGCTTTAACTTCTGGTTCCTTGAACAATTGAGTGAAGTCCCAGATTCTAAAATCAAAATGTGATTAACTCAATGCTTTCCTCTAAAATTATAGCAAGCTATATATGGATATTTATTTTCTGAAATTTTAGTTAAGTCAAACCATCATTCTTATAAGGAATCCCCAGTAGTAAGAGATACCCTCAGTTATGGCATGACCGACACCTCAAATAGCCAGTTTTGTCCAAATTTAAATGAAGGAAGGCGGTTATGACATAATATATTTTTGAGGGTTTTATTATTTTTAATGTGACAAAATAAATCATTTTTCTATTTTTATGAGAATGTACTAGGTGATCGCACTCATAGATGACCATGCATGAAATAGAAAAATCATCACGTCACATGTTCATTTTATCTTACATGCTTGTTTATTATTATTCTATGTGATCATGTTCTAACTAAAAATTCACAAAATAATAAACCATGTAGAAATAAAATGAAAAACCTGATCAGGACCTGGTACTATTGGTTGATCCTTTGAGTGAATAACAGACCAACTGAAACCCTAGGGGGTAAGTACCATTTAGTCCTATGGCATGCAACTTGAATAGAAACTTCTGCTCATCCAATGCTTCCAACTCCTGTCTGGTGCCTCCCCGTTACTTGGCGTGAAGTGCATCATTTGTCATCTTGTCATTATACAACATTACTCGCATGCAGGCAAGGGGGTCTCAAGAATAAAATGTACAACTTTGAGAAGGGGCGCGTAGGCCCTTATACATATAATGACACTTGAGACAACACACATAGAAACTTTTATTTAATTAAACTAATTATTACAATACCATGCAATAATTAAATAAAAAAATTAAATAAATGCACCAAACAAACATTGGTCGGTCTCCAGTTCATGATCAGCATACGCATTAAACTCACGTATATTAATTAAATGAAGAATAAAAATTAAACTTGCATTAAATAAATTCTGAGGGCATTTAATCAAATTAAAAAACTTCACTCTTGTTTTTAATTCAATTTTAACATCGTTCGGTCTCGATTAATTAATTTAATTTTAAAAACTAAAAATTAAATTAATTAATTAATTTAATTATTCTCCCAATTAAATTAATTACACAGCAATTGTTATTAAATAAAAAATTAATATTTAATTAATTTAATTATCAACCATAATTAAATTAATTATCTTAATAAATTTTTGATTAATTAAATTATATGTCGGTCCTGAAAACCGAGCAGGGTCTATTCGGGTCGGGGCTAACCTGCACATGACCAGTCTGTGCCTTGCAGACCCCGTGTAGGGGCGTTCTGGGATGGTCAGGTCCACCTAAGCCCATTTTAGGCCGGGAAGACCCACTAGTTCCTGTTTTGGGATGGATCTAGTCAAACCCATGCATATGGGTAACCTCACAGTGGTGCGCGCTGCCTTATAGGTTCTGGCAGGGTTGTCGGTTGCGGCGGAGAGGGAGCAGCCCAGGTGTGTTGCGGAAGTAGTGTGGTGGGGAGGAGGGGGCACTCTGGGGCCGCTGTGCACTGATCCTGGTTCAGGAAGAAGGTTAATCAACTATCACTCGAACTTCGGGAGGGTGGTTGGGCCACTCTTCCGTGGGAAGACCAGAGGCGGCCTAATACGCAGGGCGCTGCTTCTATGGGAAGGGAGGTCAGGTGTTGGGATTCCACGATTGAGCGTGTCTTCTTGATGGAGACATACTGATAGGGGGAAACATCTTGCTGAGTGTAGTGGGGGAGCATGCTAGAGAGCCTGGTGCAGTAGGGAGCCGCACAGCGACTCCACAGGGAAGACATCGGCGGAGCCCAAAGGGCCTGGGTGCGGCGCGGGATACCTATCGGCCTCGACATGGTGTGTCTTGCCTCCATAGGGAAGGAGGAGATGGTCAGGTGTGGGTTGTGCTGGTGGCTCCATCCTGGGTGTGTTGCCGAGTGATGGGGAGAAGGAAGAGGAGGGCTAGTCGGGACGGGGCATTCCAGGTGGTTCGACAGCCTGGTCCGGCATGCTGTTTATGAAGGGGAACATCAGGGAGGCCGGGCTACATGGGTATGGGACTGGCCGGACTAGTGTGGGCCACTCAGGAGAAGGTCACGGTGTTTGAGGAAGAAAAACTGGAAAGGTGCCGGGTGGCTTACTGCAGCTCAGCGGAAGGCAGGAGGCGGCCTGGTGGTCGGATGCAGCACGATGGGTCTCCGTAGGAGGGAGATGAACCTGGAAGACCTCTTTTTTTAAATTTTTTTCTCGGTGGACCTGCAATAGCGGGTCCTCCCCACTAGCCCCTTTTTAAAATTTTTTATAACCAGTAAAGGAAGGTCCAGCCACCCCATTCTTCAAAAAAAATTCACGACCTGCACATGCAGGTCGTCGCCTCCTTTTATTATTATTATTTTTTAAAATTTAGACTTTATTTTGCAAGTATTTATTCTCTCCCCTTTTTTTAAACAAAGACTTACCCCTTTCAAATTTCTAAAGCCTATTTAGGCTTTAGAAATTAATAATAATATTATAATATTATTATAATAAAAATTATAATAATCAAATTAATATTTAGATAAAACCATTATTATTATTATTATATAATTATTATAATAATTATTATTATTTGAATCACCAAAAAATACTATTCTAGTGACCCGCAATTTTTTAATCTGAAATTATAACTTCAGATGTCCACAGACTGGACATCCGACATCCGATTCAGATTCTATTTGTGGCGTTGGGACCGTATCGATGCCATGTTTAAGTTTTAATGAAAAATAAATTTTTCTTGGAAAAAAATTGACACACGCTCCCTCTGATACCACTTGTTGGAACTAGGCATTCAGCAGAAGCCCCAAACAGGTGGGTTTTAAAAAAAATCCACCGACGATCAACATGAACTTGTCGATGTCAGTGAAGAGCATCCCAATTAAATTTGAGGATCTCGCATAAAGGGTTTTAAGCACAAAAATAAACTATAAAAATACCTGGTTTAATGATGAAGTGGTGCACGACGCCTGCTCGTCGTTGGTGATCACTGCTTGAAGAATTCGAATTTGAATTCCTCTAGATCATCCACACATGCTTCAAGGAATCTACGGGAGCATCATTCGTCATAATCCGGGTGCTAGCACAGAATTGCGATGACACCTTCGATGCTCCAATGATCACCGCACCGCTTCGCTAGCGATGCCTAAGAGAGTGCCTGATCCATGCCTCTTGGATCTAGAGCATCTCTCTCTAGATTATGGGATAAAGGAGAAGAGAGAGAATATCCATGAATAGTACTTGTCAAAAGCCTCTCTTCTTCTATTTATAGTGGTTAATTAAAATACCTGGTATTTCCTTGCCAACCCCGAATACTTAACGTACTATCAATGACATTTTATGACTACTAAAATTTGTCATAAATATTATTATCATTTACTTGTAATATATTAAAGTAAATTATGCGATAATAATTGAGTCATTAACTCGACTCGTTGCTCCCATAAATATTAATTAAACCTTGAATAATTTAATATTCGTCAATAAATATTTTTCAAGTATTTACTAAAACTCTTAAAAAACTTTAACAAATAAATTCAATACTCATTATTTTAAACTCAAATAATATGAATTTATTTATTTCATTAGTGATATTTTAACTTTGGACAAATCTTGGACCCCTATGGTGGGGCCCACCATGTCCAAAACTCATATTCAACTGAATAGGACAGATTCTTGAATACGCTATTGTGTGTGACCCTCTAGGCCCTTATCTCGACAACAGTGAATAATATTCATAGACCAAGAGTGGGATCTAGCAATCCATCATGGCCCCTGAAGAAATAAGGATTGTCAAAGCAGCGATAACCAACCTATGAACATGCACTATGTAATATAATCTCTTTGTCAGTAATATCTCATAAATCAGGATGTGGTCATGTGTCATCGACCTTTTCTTTCTTTATAGTTTTTTTATCTAACTGGATGGATTTACCCTTGACTGCCATGACCATGGTATTATAAAGGTACTACCATCAATATCAACATGGACTGAGATATATTACTTACATAACCCAAAAGCGAAAAATCATTTCTTGACCATTCAACCAATGTCATGCCACCAATGACACACCCAACACAAACTACCTTACCACGACTTCATCACCATGGTTTTCATCTTGTATCAAAGTACGCAATCAAATGACATATATTTTTAATGTTCTCATGTCAGAATACCATTACACATGATCATAGATAGTGTGAGTAAGAGAGGATAGTGGGTGGCCATTTAAAAACCCCAATTTTATATACATATTTAGACCTTAAATCCTCTAGTATATATAAAATTTAATTTTTTAAACTTTTTTCATGATAAAAATGTGGTCACACCTTTTTCTTTCAAAAATTTACAAGTGTTCCACTCTCCTCATTTATAAAAGGCCACCCACTATACTCTCTTACTCACACCACAAAACCATTTAGGTTCATATAATACCTTCCAAACATCCCTAATCTCATCATAGAATCATTATTTTGGAGAAAAATCCATCCTAGGAAGTATTTTGTGAAAATCTAAGGAGTATACCCAAAGAAGAGGTAACGTTCATCAATGAGAGTTTTTGTTTTATTTCTTCCTCCACCGCTATCAATTATTATTCTACCATGATGAAATAATAAAATTACTATATTAAATACAATTATATTTTTTATTTTATTTTCACTACCTACAACCATCTCTAATTCCATAAAATGGGTTATAAAATAAAAGATTCTAAGTACGGTGGACTACCGTCTCACGAACCGATGTCATACGTCTTTTCATTACCATTTTATCAAGGTTGGATATGATGATGTATTTATTATTTATATATGATATTTATGATATTACTATACTTCTAGAATTATTATATCACACATACCTTTATACTCTCCATATTTTGGGAATAGGATAATGTTGCTCATGTGTACGGCAGACTACCGCCTCTCGAAGTGATGTGATTCATTCATGATTTACATGAAAGGTAATAAGAATGGTTTTGGTGAAAATATGTGATATATATGAAATAAAAAATATTATTTTATGATAATATATCATTTAAAATTATTTATTTAAATCTAACTAGAAAATGGAAACAATGTTCGTGTGTATGTATGACTTACTGTCTCGATAAATAGTGTATTTTATTTTCTGTCAATAAATTTTATAGATTACTCCAAAAACATTATAATTAATATATATCATATTTATATAATGGTTAATATTTTTTATATTATATATCCATGATCAAAATTAGATGACTATAAAATAACAAATCAAAACATATATGAAAAAAAGATATTATTACCCAAAACATGATTTTCACAAAGAATTGTTAATATATGTGTAATAATTGGTAATATGTAAAAAATATATGGTATAATATATATAATTATGGTTCATTAATATATTTATAATAAACTTATATTTATTATACATGATTTTTTTACATGTATGAATAAATTTGAGACTTAAGGTAAGGGAATTTCATCTCACTTGTATTTTCTGTGAGACAAATGTATTATTTACCACATGTTTATTTTATAAGGTGTATATAAAACCCCTTAGTGTATTTTAGGATTATTATAAATAAAATTATTTTTATTTACATATCCATTTTATTTTATCTCTTTCATGGGGTTTACAATTCTAAAGTTACCAAATCGGTATAGGATTTCTAGTCAATCTTTTATTTTTGGAAGACCAATGAATATCCACAACCCATTTCTTTGTGTGGTGTATGTACTACCCCTCTGAAATTTTATTTTATGAATCCTATTTTTTCATTATATTTAATGTTTAATTTTATGTTATTATTTATTATGGATTATGATTCAAAATATTACTAAATTGATCAGGGATTTTTGTCTCAAATTTCCTTCTTTGAGACTTATGTCATGTCATGAATCTATTTTCTTTTATGATGTGTTTATATAGCCCATTTGACATGTAATATAGTGAATTTATTTATTCTCATGATATTTTAAGTTTAATTTAATGTTATCCTTTCATGGGGATTACAATTAATAGTTACCAAAGTGGTAAGAGTTTCATGTTACAATCTCATTGTTTATAGGGTTGTTTATGATTAAGTCACCAATATTTACATCTTATGATATAACTATCAGAAAATTTCATTAATTTTATTATAATTAAGTTATTTTTTTAGAATAAATGGTTTCCCTTCATTTTTCACTCTTTATATACTCAAGAGTTCAAAATAATATTTTTGAGAAAAATCATCTTTATTTCTCTCTTTGGTCAAAGACCCTTTTTCTTCTAAAACCATATTTTATAAAAAAATCAATTTTTTTTAAATTTATTCAAATGTTTTACTAAAGAAATTCTCCCATGTATGAATTTTTATGAAATATTTTTAATGTAATCATAATGTTGTTTTCCAAAACAATTCCTGGTTGAATTTTACCAAAAATGTGAAAATACTCATTATTTATAACATGCATGGCATGAAAAATATTTCTATCTATTATTACCACTCAAATATATAAGTCTTACATTAAAATTTATAAACTTTATTTTAAATAAAAAGTATTTTCAAAAAAATTATGTTTTAAAAAGTGTTTCTTTTAATCCAAAAGGATATTTTCTTCAAGAAATAATTTAAATGATTTTTAAAAATTCCTCTATAAGTTTCAATGTTTTTTTCAAAGAAAATAATTTTACAAATGTTTTATGTTTTAAATAAAGAAATTATAAAAGAAAATTTATTTTCCTTAATAAATGTTCCAAGTGGTCTTTCAAAGTCATTCTTTATTTAAGATGAAATCCTTTGATGTAATTAATTCTTTACTGGGGATATGAACTAACGATTCCATTATTATTCTTTCTCTAAATGGTTTGTTATAACAATATGTTTATGAAAATTGTTTCTCTTTCATAGGTTATACCATGATAAAATACTTATAAATCTCTCTTAATTTTTAAGGGGTTATAATATGATGAAATAATTAAATAATTATGAAACCTATCTATTTTCTACATGTTATGATATTATGAAATGTTTATGAAACCCATTTCATTTAATGATTTATGATATGAATAATGTTTTAAGATCTTTTAGAATACATATGAATGATTTTTATTATGATATTTGTGGAACCTATATATCCCTCTAATTTATTGGGTAAAGAGAGATAACTCATGTGTAAATATGTTATACATGAACCTGATTACATATTCACAATGTTATGCATGAACTTTATTACACATTCAAAATGTTATGTGTGAACCTTATTATATGTTCACAATGTCATACATGAACCTAATTGCATGTTCAAAATGTTATTTGTGGAATTTTATTTCATTTACATAAGTTTATGGATAGATCTGGTTGCATGTACTTAAGTTTATTCAAGTTCCTAATTTTATGTCCTTAACTTAATAGGTGAACCTATTTCTATTTATACATGTTTATAATGTTATAATTTGATGTGTATGCCAAAAATATATTTTTGATTCCAATTTTATGTTATCAAGTCTCATTTTCTTTGATTTCCTTATGATTTATATCTTCTAAACTTGCAATCATTATAAAATGACTCTATTTTTATCTTAGATATGTGGGGTATAGTTTTCATATAATATTCTCTCGTTATCATACCTGTATTCTCACTTTATTTTTATATACTTTCTTACTTTACCCTTACTTAGAATCTTAGATCACCCTTTCTTATGTTTCCTTTATATATATTATGAAGAAACTTTTTAATTAGGGATTGATTTTTGAATAGTACTAAAGGAGAATATCATTATGGGAGATGTTGGAAATATTTCACCAAATTGGAATATTGTGTACCTAGTCTCCAAAGACACTAAACTATTACATCACTAGGGAATATGCTTGTATAATGTATTAAATATTAATCTAAAAATATGTAATATCTATGAATGAAAATCTTGGGTCACTATACTGAGACCCCTTTTATTCTCCAAATTTTCATAATCCTAAACTCCTTTTGCTCCTAATGCTTGAGCGACATTCCCATTCAATCTAAGAGAAATTTTTAGATGATTCAAATCCTTTTGGGGATCTATATTCATATGTTAGTCTCCATTCTTAGCCTTTCTTCTTAGATATATTTTCCTCATCTCTATCAGAACCTTATATCTAATCTTCTAGGGATATATCCAAGTTCTTTTAGGGATTCTTAATGAGATCTTAATGAATCCTTATTGGATCTATATTGAAACTTAGGATTCTCATACATATATAGAACATATTTTTAGATTAATATTAAATACATTACATATTCAAACTCCTTGGAACAATAATAGTTTAGTGTCTTTGGAAACTTGGAATACAATCTTCTTAATTCATGAAGGATATTCAATGTCACTCATAAAAATATTCCTCTTTAGCACTCTTCACAAACATACCTTAATTAAAATCTTTCTTCATAACCTAGGGAAAAGAAAACATAAGAAACGGTGAGATAATATGATTAGTAAGGCTAAACAAGGGAGATATTTAAGCATAAAATGATAATAAGGTTATGAGAACATGAGCATAACATTTGAAAACCATGCCCTGCATATCAGAGATCAAAATCTTCAGTCATGGAATCAATATTCGTAGTTCATAAGACACGAATAATAATGGAATTAAATAATATGATCCATGAGAGTCTAAAATTGGAATAATACATAGATTTGTGTCATGCACATTAGCTTATAACATTGTGAAGTTGTGTAAATAGAAACAAGTTTAGTCATTAAGCTAAGTACATGAAATTAGGCCCTCGTATAAACTTATGTACATTCAACCAAGTCCATGCATAACATTATGGACATGAAATACATGTCCATACATAATGCTATGAACATGTAATCAGGTTTATGAATAATATTGTGAACATGTAATCAAGTTCATTAATAATATTGGGAATATATAATCAGGTTCATGCATAACATTGTGAACATGTAATGAGCTTCACACATATCATTGTGAACTTGTAATCAAGTTTATGCATAATAAGTTTACTCATTATTTATCCATATTTACACAATTCATTGGATATAGATATAGTTACCCCCCATATAATAATTAAAACCATATTTATGTGTTCCAAAAGGTCATAAAATATTCATCCTATTAGAAACCATGAAATGAAATGAATTTCATAAACATTTCATCATATCATAACCTATGGAAAAGAGACATGTTTCATAATAATTTCATCATTTCCTTATAGAATAACCCATGGGAAAAATAAGAGGATTTAATATGAATTTTATCAGGGTATAACCTATGGATGAGAAATGGGTTTCATAAACATCATTCCATCATAAACATAAACAATTCAGAGAAAGTATATGAATGGTATCCTTGGTTAATTCTATAGAAAAGCATAAGTTACATAAAAGGATGTCATCTTATATGGAGACTAATTTTGAAAGATGAACCACATGGAACATTTCTTGAAAAATATAAATTTTCATTTTAAATCACTTTTTAAAGCCTCTTAAAATACTTTTGAAATTTTTTTCTTTGAAAATAACCTTGAGAAATTATAATGGAATCATTAAAATCATTTAAGATGTTTCTTGAGGAAAATATCCTTTCTTCTTTGAAAATAAATTTTTAAAATATAAAACATTTTTAAAATCCTTTTATTGAAAATAACCTTGAAACATTATAAATTAATATTTAAAGAAAATAATTTTCATGACGACGGGAGGTTTTTTCATACCGTACACATTAAAACAAAAACTCCTTTCACATTTCTGATAAAATCCAAACAGTCGTTATTTTGGAAAATTACATGGACATTCCTTTTAAAAAAATTAAAATCTAAAAAATTGATAACAAATTTATTTAATAAATAATTATAATAATTTTAATAACATTTTTTATATCATTTTTAGAACACGTGGTTTTGGAAGAAAATGGGTTTTCGACTGAAGAGAGAAATAAATTCATATTTTCATGAAAACATTTTCTCAATTATTTTAAGTAACAAAGAGTATAAAATGGTAATATTACTTGATAATACAATGACTAAAAATAGGATAATAAAATTAATGAGTTTATTTATAGATGTATCATAATATTTTATCATCATAAACATAATCATAAATATTACCGATAAATGATGAGATTGTAACATAAGATCATTACCAATTTGGTAAATTTAAATCATAAGACCCATGAAGGAATGACATAAATGAAACATAAAATATAATTATTATAAATAAATTCATGATATTAAATTTAAAATTGGTTTATATACACCTCGTAAAGGAATATAGGTTCATAACATAAAATATGTCTCAAAGAAGAAAAATTGAGATAAAAATCACTTACTAATTTGGTAGATTCTGAACCATACACCAGATGAAAGAGATATCATAAAATGGATATGTAAATAACAATAAATTTAATTATAATAATAATAAAATAAATTCATGGGTATTATATTAACCACATAAAATAAATATGTGGTGAATATGGAATTTGTCTTGCAGAAAGTAAAAGTGAGACTGAAATCCATTACCTTAAGTCTTGATGTCCATCGTACATGTTCAAGAATACTTTATAATAAATATAATTTTATTATAAATAAATTAAATAACAATATTTATATATATAATAACATATATTATTCTCTTATGTCCTTTTATTACCCATTTATTAACAATTCCATGTTAAAGTTACATTTCGGTTAATAACTGCTTTGTTTTATTATATGTATTTATTTTTTCTTTTTTACCCTCTTACTTTTAACATGATTTAATCATATCTTGAATTTTAACCATGATATAAATATAATATATATTCAGTATATATGTATTTATATTAATCCATGAATTTTAGTGATAGAAAATGAAATACAGAGTTCATAGAGGTAGTATGTCATAAGTGTGCATGAATGTTGATTACATTTTCTTGTTGGATTGAAAGAAATAAATTTAAATAATATTATAATTAAAAAATAATTTTTATTTCATATATATATATATATATCATATATTTTCATTAAAATCATCCTTAATACCTTCTATGTAAATCATGAATGAATCACATCGCTTCATGAGGTGGTAGTTCAATGTACACACGAGCGATGTTATCGTATTCCCAAAAAATAGATATCATGAAGTTATGTGTGATATAGTAATTATAGAAGAATAATAATAACATAAATATCATATATAGATAATAAATTCATAATTATTTCCAACCGTGAGAGGTGGTAATGGAAAATCGGTTGACATCGGTTCGCAAGGCGGTAGTCCAACGTACATGTGAATAATGATTTTGTAACCCTTTTGATGGAAGTGGAGATGGTTGAAGGTCATAAAATTAAAAAACAATAATATAAATATATTAAATATACTTATTTTATTATATCTTAATTCTATAAAAATATTTCATGGAGTTGGAGTAATAAATAAACAAAAATGATTGTTGTTGAATGTTACCTCTTCTTTAGGTATCCTCCTTAGGATTGCACCAAAATCTTTCCTTGGTTGGATATATGTAAGAACTACATATCTTAGTATTATATTAGGTAATTTAGGTAATGATTTTGGTGGGGATTTACTAAACCAAATTTTTTTTAATGTGTGAATATGAGAGGAAAAGGCTGACCATTTATAAGTGAGGTGAGTGCCACACTTGTAATTTTTTGAAAGAATGAATTCCACAAACATTTTTTCAATTGAAAAAGATCAAATAATTGAATATTCTATATCATAGTTGGGATAAAGTCTAAATATTTCTATCCAATTGATTTTTTGAAATTTTTTGGAACATTTTTTACCCTTGTCTTCTTATTTCAACCATTGATAAACCCATTTTTACTTTAACCGCGGTAAATAATTTTTACTGTTTTTACTATTAATTTTAGTAAAAAATTAATTTAAAATAATTATATAATATAAATTATAATAATTAAAAATATAGAATAAATTTTTATATATTAAATTCACATAATTGGAAATTTTTAATTTTAAATTATTCCCACAGATGCGACGAGAAAGAAATATTTTAAAGAAAAATGTTCAAAAGTTTTAGATGTTTTAATATCAAAATTAAATATGAAATTTATTCAAATGACATAAATTGGATTAATATATGTATAATTGAAATAATTTTACTTTAAAACCAATTTAAAATATAATTTAACTTAATAAATAAATTAAAATAAAAGGCAGTTTTCAATTAAAATTTAGTGTTTTCACTATTTATCAAAAAATTAAACATTTCATAAAAATAAAAAACAAATCAACCTAAGAAAATTTTGAGATTTTTATTTCAAAATTAAAGTTTATTTATCAAGTTAATTTTATAAAATTGTGAAAAAATAATTTTATTTTTGTTCACAAAAGGAAATAAATAGAATAGTTTTTGGGAAAATAGTATTCTCAAAACACATAACGACTTTATTGAAAAATTAAGTACTTTTTATAAATATGTATTATTTATATAAAACCATTATAAATAATATTTAAAATTTAGTTATTCCTACTTATGATTCAAATTTAATTTCTAGGTAATAATAATATTAATTGTTTTCCATGGTTTGTTAAAACTCATTTTTGCGTGTAACACAAGCTAAAAATGGAAGAAAAAAATCAATTTTGAATGTAAAACACGATAAATTTTATATTTCTTGTAATGAAAAAAAATATTAAATATTAAATTTATTTTAAAAAATATATTTCATAAAATCTTGGGGAGTTATAATCTTGGAAATGAAAGATGGTTCGTGGTCAGATCTTGAGAATCACTGTGTCATTCTTTGTTTTTACCAACCATTGTGAGGTAGGTGACTTCTCTCTCAATTCAACTTGGTTAGAACTTTAATTCTTAGTGTGAACTGAATAATTTTCTAGAAATTATTTTGAAACCCTCATGTGATTCTAAGTGGAAACTTCTTTAGTGACGGTTTTGAGAAATTTTGGAAATTAGATTGTTTTTTAGAAAATCCTCTTTGATAATAATTTTAAAATTTAAATTTTAAAATTATAGATTTTATTTTATTCCTGTAAAAAATTAAATGTTTTAATTAAAAAATATTTAAATTGAAATTTCTTGGCATGTATTTTTGAATACATGGTTTGTGTGGTTAATTTGCATTAGACGAGACCCTATGGAAGGGTCATGTACCATTAGGGAACTTGGTATTGGTTACCTTGTGAAAACTTGGTAGATCAATGAAAGACTTATCGTGATCATGGAATTGTCACTTGGGAATGAATGTATGTATGTGTATATGTGTGGATGTGTGGATGTGTGTATGTGTGGAATCATGGAATGGGTATTCCAAATGTAACTAAGAAAGGTTTTAAGGATTTATTTTATTACTTTCCATGGAAAATTGTTTTGGTTTTGATATAAACTATTTTAACTATTTAAATTTTTTCTATAAAATTTTGTTAACTATATCTTCTCCAAGTGACATGAGTTGGGAAGTTATGGAGGAAATCCTAATGAGTTTAGACCCCCCCCCCCCCCCCGCATAGGTACAATTGTGTGTTTGCAGATTTCATCTATCGAGACATAGTTAAAGGAAAGGTATATCAGTTATTTTTTTGTTCTTATTGATACCGTGGGTATGTATTATCAAGTTGGAGCTTAAAGTAAGTTGGGAGTTTCTGGTTGGATGTCTTTATAGTCATTGGGTTTCATTTTCTTTTTATTCCTTTGATTATGTCACTTGGATTCTTTTATTACACTGATATAGTTGTTGTATTGGTCATGTTTTTAGGCTTATTTTTGTACTCATGCATCATATAGTGGTTTTTTGATTATATTCATTTAGTTTGGATGCTTATCTTTAAAAGGGAAAATCATCCCCCCAAAAGATCATAAGGCCCTTTATATTTATTTTTGGCCTTTTAAGTCTTGAGGATGTCTCCTAAGGCCAGTAACACCCACCACCTCTTACCAATAAAATTGGTGAGGGATGGGATGTTACATATTCCTTCCATGCCACATTTCATAAAATGTTATTTCTCCATGAAACTCGAAACTACTTAGTTTTGAGTGTACACTTCAACTTGTACAACTTATTTCCAATATTGGTGAGAGACTATGCTTTCAATAAGAACTAGTTTTCCATATTATTAACTTACCAATTTCATATCTATAAAAATCAATTATATTGTGTAATTATTATATATTATTCCACATGTTTAATACCATTCTTATCAAGGTATTTTTAAAATTAAATGGATGTGTATTCTAATATATTATCAAAACACAATATCGTGTTAGTGTGTTTGGTACTATTATTTATTCTTATCTTATACCTATTCATGTATTCCATCATATCTATCATAATATATATGAACATAACACAATCCATCAAACTATAATCATCAATAAAAAAATAAAATACCATTCCTTATAGGTTTATAATATATTCATTGGGCTACAAATATTAGTATACACTAATTCTATAAGATCATAAGAAGTTTTCATCTTATAATAGTATATATTTTAGACCAAATTTCTTCACTTGAAAGCATCACATTTCCTTTAAAAGCATCACTTAAGATTAATTATATTCACTATAGATTTTATTTTGAATAATTTCTCCATTATATATTAGTGAATGTGTCCAAGTATTTGAAACCACAATTCATTCTTCGTCCCAATGGTTAGGACATTCATTTTCTTTACCATCCACCTGATATAGAATACCATTAATCATTTATCCTCTCATGAGAGAGTTTCCAACTCATCCCATGATAACACATACCTTATAATTAAATGTAACTTCAATTTAAGAGTCACAAAGTTGAATCACACACAAGATCTTGTTCCACAATCCATCCATGTAGATAACTTATGTTTTCTTTCATTTATCTCTGTCTAATAGATTATTACCACTACATTTAAATTTAAAGGAACCATTGTTACAAAAACACATTGTTCCATCAACTCTTCCCTTCACATTCTTCATTTCGTGCTTTTAGTCATTTTGGATGAAAACCCACTATCAAGAATCTATGTTTGATGTTCATCATTACTTTAATTGAAATTTCTACTATATTGGCCCTAAAAATATTCTTCATTTCTTTCCATAGTATACCTAGTTGAGTAGAGGTACAAGATATAATCTCCAAATTCTCCAAATAATGAAATGTAAGATTATACTCTTCTTTTTAATCCAATAGTGATTATCTATTTTTCAGAGGTATTTTTTGGGTTATAATTTATTAATTTGTTGCTAAGATCTATTATTAATGTTTCCACTTCCTCTTTGACTGTAGTCAATGTCTTTATGCCTAAAGTTATAACAATAAAAAAAATATCCAAAGAAATTATTTATTATATTTGATTAAGAATATGGATTATTTCTCCCTTTTTTACTTCTAGGAGCATCTATAATCAGATAGATTATTGAATCTTCAAATTATGACATGGTGTGGAACACTTCATAAGAGGAAAAAGTACCCCTCCTTCATTCTTTGATATATCCTTATCCTTCTTATATAACCTCAATAATTGAAATTTCTTAGAGGATTGTGAATTTATTTTATACCTTTAGTTTCCTTTATTTAAAACTATTATTTTTCATACTTCTAGTGACTTAAGTTTGATACCAGAAAGATCAATTTTATACTTTACCTTATTCAAATTAATCATCATTTCTACTTTTTATGCCTTAGGATCATATAAAATTCCACTTTTACTCTAAAATTTATATATTTTTTTATTAAAAATGTTATTGAAACCTTTATAACCTTACTTGACCCTTTCTATCACTTCTCTATCTATAAACCTATAGAAGTGTAGCTTCATTTGTGAATCACTTGATTTCATTTCTAATTCATGTTTCTTTATCAAAAAAAATATTCTTAAAGGGACTCAAAATTATTATCTCTATCCTATGGGTTTTCATTAAGGTCATCAATCACCATATTATTCTATTTTGTCCTAAAATTGAAAATAAAAACATCTTTTAAAATCACCTGATTAGACTACTAATTATCTAACACTTATTGTATCCATTAAATCTCTACATCAATATGTTCAATGTATTAATAACATTATTTTAATATTCCATTAATCTTTCTATTTTTCTTTCTTTTTATATTGAGGTATTTGATAGCTCCCTCAAGTTATTCCTTGAGATTAACTTCACCTTGGTGTTGATTTCATTCATCTATTATAGTTTCTTACATTTTAATTATATATAATATAACATCTTCAACATCAGATGTAAAAAAAATACACTTCCTCCATGTAGTCTTTTTCATAAACTTCCTCTTTTCTTATAAATCTCTTCCTATGTAATTTTTTTCCTAAAGAGTTTCCCGGTTTGAAGTCTCCTTTGAGAGGTAACCACCTATAAGGCTTCCGTGTGATATTTACTTTAATTTATTCATAATAATATTTTATATAACACCATGACACACTTTTGAAAACCTTTCTACATAAAAATCATCCCATAGTCATCTTTCCTTCAAACCTCACTTCTTTTATCTTGAATTTTCGAGCCACCAAAGATTGAAATCCATCATCTACATCTTTATCTTCATTTCCACCATTAGTGATATTAATATTTTCCATGGAATTGAATTTTATTTCCTTAATTTCACAAATTTATGTGTCTTAAAAATTAAATTAAATTTCATAAGACACCAAACTACTTATCATATCATCCAAAGTTAGCTTGGTCAAATCCATTTCTTCAAGAGATGAAACTTTTGGACAGTGAAAATGTAGAAACCATCATAAGATCTCTAAAATTATATTGATATCCTTTATTACTTCAATAAGTACTCAAATTTATCTAAAAACCTCGATGATTTATATAAAAAAACTATAAATATTTTCATCAGGGATCATTTTCATATCATCTAACTTATTATGTAGAACTTAAATCTTTTCTCCCTTCTCCTTACTTTTATATTCATAAATGTTGTCCAATTTGTCATAGATGGCCTTATAAAAATCACATATCATCATTTCCATATAAATATAATCTGTTAAATCTATGGATTGGTATTTGTGATCCTTTTCATTAGCATTGAGTAGATTCATGTTTACTTAACTAATGGGTAGTTCTAATAAATCACTAACATGTATCTCATGTATTGTAGTAGAGAAAATTTTTAATCCCAAAGATCATAGTTGAGATATCATCCTATTCTTACAAACCTAAAATCTTATTCTATAAAACAAATAAACCCCTTTATAATTCACTATACTTTACATGCTAATATTCAAATAACATATCCAATGCCTATAACATTGCTCTGATAATACTTATAAAAACCTAAGACACATTGATAGGATAGGGTTGAATCAGAGTGACAACTTTTTTTTGATTAATAAGATCATTTCCCCACATTTTTGGGGAATCATTAAACCCATTGGATTCTTTCATACATCCACCAAAATCACAAATGAGGAAATTAAAATAGGATATGACCATTTTACTTGGTTCACCACTAAAAGATAATCCAAAGATCATACACCGATTATGTGTTATTTGTACCATAATTTATAATGATTCACTATAATTGGTGGATTAAAATTTTATATCATTATAAATTTATTCCATGAACACTTTCTTTATAATTGCTTCAAGGATAGTGAACTACATCCCCCAGATCGCCTATGATGACTCCTCCTTTTCTCACTAATTTGGATGAATCCTTCCTCACTTAATGAATTGAAAGTCACCACTAAATATGAATAAATTTTAATTTATAATTTCATTATATGGTCTAATTTTTATGCTCTAAATAATTAATCAATTATACCTCATATTTCCCACCCTATTCCATGGATTTTCTCAGGTCACCATCGACCAAGTCCTTGTCTTCACCCATTTCACCTTTTCCTAATTCTCTAGATTCACCTAAGTGATGAAGCTCATAATTTTACATATATAATTTTTCAAGTAAGTATTTGAATCCCATAACTTTTATATTTTAAGTTTAATTGTTACAATTTAATTTTTTTATTAATAATTTGATCTCAATTGTGAAAATGGACTAATTTTGGAATTTAAATATTTTTATATCAGGTGGGTATTTCAGCCATAACTTATTTTAGACTAATATTAATTGAAAAACTACTTTTTTATGATAAAATTTTTTATGGAATGATTTTCTTTCAACTTGACCCAATTTCGAATAAAACATTATGAATCCCAAATAAAGCTTGCAATTAAGGACTTCGAATCTTTTCCCAATTTTAATGAATTTTAAAGATACAAAAATATCTCATACATGGGTAGAAAAAAAGATATTATATTTAACATGAAGATCAAAATGAGTCCAAGAAATATTTTATTTGACTGTAGGACCCAAATATTTATCCTCCATAATGGCCATAATTGTATGGGAATTCATGAATTTTATGTTTGAGTAGTCTACAGGCCATAAAATAATTTCAAAGTAAATATGTCCAAACCTCTATTACAAAATTAAAAAAAAAGCCCTAATTTTTTTATTTATATAGGAAATACATAAATTAAAATAATATATAATAAAAAAAATTCCAATGTTTCAATTTACTATTCCCACTATGTAGAAACATTCAAAGGACTGAATTAGAGAGAAAATTGTCCAATACCCTCACTATAAAAATATATCTCCATCTCCATTTCAAAGGATTAGATATTTTTCTTGGAAATTTTTAGGAAAATTAGAGTTTATGATAATTTAATATTTTTTTAATGTTTTATATATTTTATCCCATCTTCCACTCTTCTCTTTCATTTTTCCTTTTGTGTTTGTTCATCGTTTTCTTCTCAACTCCGTAAAATCAATAACTAACTTCAATGCTTATTTTAGGGGGGAGTGGTGATTCTTGAGTTCATTCACTATAATATTTCTTATTATTATATTATAAATAATTAAATAGTTTTGAAATTAGTTTTTTCATAGGGTTCATCCCACTTTCACTACTATTGTATTCTTCTTCCCATTCATTTTTATTCCTCTCATTCATCTTCATTATACTACATATGGGGTAGAGTATCGTTGTGGTGATGATGTGAATGGGTATTGTCTCACATTTTAAGGGTTGGTGTGGGATAATAATAATTCAATGGGAATTTTTTGAGTGATAGAATTTATCTCAATTTTTAGTGGAATATTTCAAATTAATTTTTAAAGAACAATTATGGAATCATTATGATATCCTAAGAACAACAACACTTCTTCACTAACTTCATTATATTTAATTTTATTCAACGTATATTTCATAAATTTCTATATATATTAATATCATTTATTTTATAAAGTAGACACTATATTATTATATCATCAGTAGTATATTTTAGTTTTAAATAGTAATAATAAAAAACCAATGTGTGTAAGTGGACTTCTTGAGAGATCGACCCTCAGTGTACACTATATTTTATGCTAAGGTAATAAGATATTATTAGTAAGGGATTTGTGAAAAATACCTCACATAAATTTGTAACCTCTTCCCACCAAATTTTTTCCATTTTATACATGTGTATCTAGGGTAATGACATATTTACTTTGAAAATATTTTCTATCTAAGAGACTATTTGAATTCCAATGTTTCTAATTCCCATACATTTATATGCATTATAGAGGTTAAATATCAGGGATCCAGGGTTAAATAAAATGTTCCTTGGGATATTTTTTATCTTCAGGTGAAATAGAAGCTCATTTTAGTTTCCCATGTGTGATAGATAGGCCCATATTTAAATTTCATTCAATATCGGCATAGAGTCCAAGGCCCAACTTGTGACCTTTATTTAGGATTCATAATGTTGGATTCAGTTTTGGGTCTAGTTTAATGAAATTTCGAAAATAAATTTTTTAAGCCTAAAAATTTAATTTTAAAATTTTAATTTGTGTTGAAAGATTTATAGCCTATATATTAATCTGATATAAAAATATTTAAATTACAAAATTAGTCTATTCTCATAATTAAGCCCAAATTATTAATAAAAACTAAAATTGGGATAGTTACCCTTAAAATATGAAATTTTTGAGATTAAAAAATTTAATTACATAATTATATATATGAAATTATTAGCATCATTGATACCCCACAAATAAACATTATACTCCTAGCAAATCATCAAATATTTGAATCAAAATCCACATAAAAATCAGAAGTGAGAAAATTTACAAGATATTTTCCAAAATGGAATTTAATTAGGTATCATCTATGAAAAATAATATTTCATTTTCATCTCTCACATTTAAATTAATTTAATATCAAAAATAAGTTCATATCCCAATCACACCTACCTCACATAGAAATTCATTTCATTATTCACTCAATAGAAATGAAATATGGAGTTATGATCGAACCTATAAAGTGAATATGTCACCATATTTTTATGAAAAATCTCATATCTCCACACCATGAGGCATAAAAATATTTTTAATCATAATCAATTTTTCAAATGTAAATTTTGTGGCTATGTTTTAGTGGGGAAAACATTTAAAAATTTATGATTGAAAAGAGGTGGTTGAAATATTAAATAAACATTCATAAATATTTATGTGAAACATGGTAATGATACCTCACTCAATTCCCTTTTAATTTAAAACATAAACCCCCCCTGTGAAATGAGACATGATTCAAAAATTTAATACAATGAAATATTTCATCATAATTCCCCCTTTTCCATTTTTCTTGTTTTTTGTTTTTCTTATTTTGTTCTTATTATTTTTATTTTCAAGGAGGATGATGTGAAAATAAAATAGGATAATGGAATGATAATAATTCCCTCAAAAAAATTAGAGTGAAATGAATCATAAAACCATTCACAATGAATAATTAAATCTCATCAACATTTTTTCAATTATTATTTTTTTCATTTTTTCATTGTTTTTTTATTTTTTTTAAGAATAGGATGATATAAAATAAGAAAAATAAATGATATTTAATCATTAAAATTCTAAAATTACCAAAATTAGAACACAAACCTCATATGAGGACCCATTCCTCTTACACATATTATTACATGATTCTTAAACATAAATATCCATTAATACAGCACAAAGATCATAAAGGCCTAGTACCTTTCGAAAATTAGGTTCATAATACATCAAAAGGAACTTAAAACATAGAATAATTATTTTATTATTTATAGTGAGATCATAAAATCCATTTAATCTCCTAAAAATTCATAGGATAACCTAGGAACGCATAAAGAAAGGGGTGAGCTAAAAATCCCAATAAAGGAATAAACATGATAAGGAAGCATAACATGTGAGTCAAAGGTATAACATGATATCATAAAAGAGAAGGTACATGAGTAATAAATAACAAAAATATGATCATATCATAATAACATAGAAACATGGGAAATTTGTAAAAAATATATAACATGACATAACCATTATTGAAGGCTAACTTCCAAGACAATATCACATGGTGGACAAAGTCCCATAATGGATTAGGTTTACTCCCAAATCCTGTACATGATGCCTTTTGAGACTAAATATTTACCCATTACATTATGTAAATATCTAGTTTCTCCCATCATAGCCTTGGAAATCATTCATAAGGTATACCATAATAATTACCCATGTAAATAAAATGGGTTTCATAATCTTGCTTCATATCATAATCAAATGAAATTTCATAATGAATGCATATGAGAAATTTTAATAAGGTATGTATTACCCCATAAAATTTATGGTAATAATATAGGTATATATTTTTGAGTCATATATACATAATTTATAATAATTCCATAACATTAAATAAATATATAAAGTGATTTAGAGAGATAAAGTACATAACCCAAAGAAAAGGTTGGTTTAGAGAAATCCCTTACCTCAAGCTCAATTTTTCATATGAATTCATTATATTTATAAATAATAAAATAATGTTAATTACATGATTTATTAAAACCATTTTTCAAGTTTTTTATTCCATTTATTTTAATTCTTTCCATGTCATAATCAATTACTTAACCAATTAATTTTATGTCAGATGTTTTAATGATAAACTGATCATATACCCAAAATCACTTTGGTAAGTTTACTAAGGTAGAAGATATTATTAATTAATTATAAATATAATGGTAAAAATGAAATAATTATCATTTTTATAAAAAAATTATTCTTTCTAAACTAACCAGGAAATAGGTTTATGAAAAATGAACTATGTTGCAATCATAGATACAGTGGGTCATACGTCCGCATGAGTAACATTTCCATTTTTCAAAGATAATGATAGAAGTAATATAAGTTTTATTTCATATTTAAAGTATGATAATTATATCATAAATATAATATTATTTCATTAAATTCCCTTAATCATACCATTCATGTTATGCGGTAATAAAAATGAATCACATCGCTTCGTGAGGCGGTAGTCTGTCGTACACACGAATGATGTTATCATTTATTCACAGAATGATAAGGTAAGAAAATATATGATATATTTCATTTAAAAAAAATTAATATATTTTTAATATCAAATATAAACTCAAATTCATCCTTATTAACTTCCATGTAAAAATTAAATGAAAATCAAATCACATCACTTCGTCAAGCGGTAATCCATTGTACACACGAGCGACGTTATCATATTCTCTAAAAAATGGAAAGTAAGAAGGGATATATGATATTATAATTAAAGAATTATAATTTTATTTTCAATATCATATATAATAAGTATATAATTCATTATATCCATCCATGATAAGTGATAATGGAAAAAAATTATATCAGTTCGTGAGGCGATAGTCTGTCGCACACACGATCAATGGTTCAGTTTTCTATTTGTGGGAGGAGGATATGAATTTAGGTAATTAAATTAGCATAAAAACATAAAAGTGTATTTAAAAAAATTATTTTGTCATATCATCTAGTTTTAATAATATTTTAAGGATACGTTAGACTAAATAAAATAAAACACTCAGTTAAGGATGTTACCTCTTCTTTAAACAACTTCTTTTGGTTTCAACAAAAATCCTTTATAGGTTGGATTTATTAAGAAATAAAAGTATTATAGTATTAGGGGAGTGAATTATTAATTTTATTTGGTAATTACTTGGATGAACCAATTTTTTTTGGAAGTGTGAAAATATAAGAGAGGGGTTACCTTTTATAAGTGGGGGAGAGGACACACTTGGAATTTTCTAAGAGAAAGAATTATACCCATGTTTTTATCCTTAAAAAAGGCTCAAAAATGGAAGATTTTCAAATATCACAAGATATAGGGTCTAAATATGACCTTTAAATAGGAATTATATAATTTTTGTGTTATTTTTCAAAATTAACCTTTTAGTTTAACCACTAGGTAAACCCGTTTTTACCTTAACCATGGTAAATAATTTTTTACTGTTTTCACTATTAATTATTATAAAAATTAAGATGAAATTAATAGATATTATAAATTATTATGATTTAAAATATTTAATCCATTCCTAAAAAATAAACTCACATAAGTGTAAGATTTTATTTTAAAATTAAACCCACACATGTCGAAAAAAACGGTTTTCCAAAAGAAAAACTTTAAAATTTGAAAATGTTTTAATTTTAAAATTTTATATAAAATTAATTAAAATGACCTAATTTGTATTAAATAATATATAATTAAACTAGTTTTAATTTTAAAAACTCATTAAAATAAAATTTTTCTTCTAAATTCTTTTAACAAAAAAGGTGGTGTTTTAATAAAAATGGTATTTTTCATTTTTTGTCAAAAAATGAAACTTTTCAAAAAAATCCCAGAAACTTTCCCCAACATAATTTTGATATGATTATTTAAAAAATGAAGATAATTTTTAAAATAAATTTTTAAAATTTTTTAAAAATTAATTTAAAACTCTGTGAGCTAAGCCTGACTAATCTTCCTTTCAGAAAAAATATAGTTTTTCAGATAATATTCCTTTCTCTTTAAAATGGATATTATTTTATTTATAATAAATATATAACCATTAAATTAATTTTATAAATTTTTAAAACATAATTTTCATGATTTATTTATTCTTAATATCACCCTCCAATTTAACAGCTAGGTTATAATGGCTGTATTTAAATAATAATATTTTAATAGAGTATCGTGTTTCCTTTAAACCTAGTGTTATGTGCATCGCAAGATATCAAAGAGGTTTAATTTATTTAAAATAAAATATATTGTAAATTTTTATGGTGTTACATTATTATCCTCCTAAATAATTTATCCCTCAAAATTTTTTATTACACGCTAAGGTAAAAATAGGTGATGGTACTTCTAATTTATCACCTCTTTTGGTTCCCAAGTTTCTTCCTCAAACTTGTGGTTTCTCCACAAAACATTGACTAGGTGAGTTGTCTTATTTATTTTAAATTTTTATCTATAATCCAAGATCTTCATTGGATTCTCCTTGTATGAATATTCTTCCTCCAACAGTACCACCTCTGGATTCATTACATGTGAGAGGTCTGGTATGTAATTTTTCAAGAGGGGTACATGGAACACATCATGTACTTGATATGGATTAGGTGGTAGTGATAGTTTTTGGTATAATAATATTATGAGAAAAAGAATATCAAAGGGATCAATATATCTAAGACTAATTTTTCCCTTCTTCCCAAACCTTGTGAAATTCTTCCATGGTGAAATGTGAAGAAACACCTTATCTCCAGCCGCAAATCCCAATTCTTTCCAATGATTATCTACAAAGCTCATCCATCAAATTTTCATATATTTCATGGGACACTGAATGGATTGGACCTTCTTTATAATCTCTTGTGAAATATCAAGTCCCATTAGCTTAAACTCTCTAACTTTATACCATCATTTCGAAGCCTGACACTACTTTCCATAGAGAGGCTCATGAGGTTCTATTTGAATGCCAGAATAGAAACTATTACTATATGATAACTCTACTAGGGGAAGGTTTTGATCCCAATATCCTTGTAAATACATTGAACAATACCTCAAAATATCATATAGAGTTTGGATGGTGCTCTAATAATGACCATCCATTTGAGGGTGATGAGAAATGATGAAATAAAGTTCTATATCCAACACTTGATAAAGGTTTGGTCTCACCCAAATTTACCAAAGTTTTTAAGGTTAAGCGGTCACTTGTAGTTTAGCTAGGGTTATCAAATCCTTAGATACCTAAGAAGGAACCTACAAACACGTACATTCTATGGATTGTTCTTATCTATGAAGTGGCTAACATGGGTTGATTTTAGATGGGTTTAAATGAACACTAACCAGTCTATGTGAATTGAATTTATGATAAAGGGTTGATCTTAGGTTATTACTCAGGGTGGATTGGATGAATTCCTTTTTTAAAAAAATTCAATTTCATTTAATCAAGAAGGATTCATTCAATGAATTCAAACTAACCTCATCACTTAATAGTTAAAAACCTTCAAAAATAAATTATAATCACCTATACACTTTTAGGATCATTTTAATGAGAACTCCAAGATAAAAGATCTTATTATCACACAAAAGTGGGGCGAATAAATTCAATAAGGAAGAGGAAGATAGAAAATTATTGAATAAAAAACTCAAATAAATGAAATTAATAAACATTTAGAGAGTGGTAAATAACATCCAGACCAACCCCTTTCTACTCCCTTAGATCAACCCATAAAATATTTATCCCTCCATTGATGATGTGTTCTCAATGGAAGCGAGAAGTAGATTCATAAAGGAGGAATTAAAGAAGTAAAAACAACAAAATAACAATCACTCCACTGTTGTGGGAAGAATTTCACAAGTTTTGGTGTGAATAAGTTAAAAAATTGAGGCAATGGTATAAATGTGATATAAAGAAGAAAATAATAAGAGTATAAGAAGAACTTTTATTAAAAACTATGGTGATTCAAACAACTTAAATGAGAAAGAATAATGTTACAAAGACAATTTGACATAATAACATTGCAATGAAAAAAAAGCTCCAATATGCTTATCTCCTCCACCAAAACTGCCTTAAATAGGAATTTCAAGAGGCATGGGTAGATCCCCCAACATTACATGTCTTCCCACTTGAGTATGGTAGACCTAGTGTGGTGGAAATCTTGTGGAATTAAACTTTTCCACCCTTGACACTAAATGGAATCCATCTTTCATCCACAAAACAGAGGCGCCTAAATTAGGTTCTAGATCGTAGAATTTGGGTGATATATAGAAGAAAAAATTGGCTATGAGGATGTCCCCTGATAGTCTGTAAAATTTTAGACTAAAATGATATTTAATATTAAAGATATGTGTAAAATGGTGGGATATTTTTTTGGACGTAGAACCTGGATCGTAATTTTATCTCCAACTTGGGCCACATGGAACTCCATTTAACACTCATAATCTTCTCTTGTAACTATTATATAAAATTTTTCCCATGATTTATTATATATTTAGATAAATTTTCAGAATTTTTGGGCTTTGATCTTGGCCACTACATTCTCTTTACTGGGCTTTTGTCCACCTTAATTTTCCAAGAATTTTGTTGGTTCAAGGCCAACTTTGGTGGTCTTCCAATGTGAATATTCAAGTGCCCCAAAATCATGAATTGTTCCCTATATCATGGGAGACCTAAAAATAAAATATGAAAATAAAATCAAGTCCATTTTTTGTTTTATGAGGTGTTAAATAATGTACCATGAAATAGTGCATTTTAACAAATAATTTCAATGATAATGTGAAATAATGTTCAAATTGTAAAATTCACTAAAAATTATGCTTATGAATAATGAATCACATGAATATTACAATTTAAAAAATTAATATTATCCTCTTTCAGTGGCTAATCAAACCCCCCCCCCCCAACTTGAATTTTTCTATTCTTGAGAAAAATATATCTCAAAAATATGAAATTCGAATTCCTTTTTTCAAAAACATTTTAATATGAATTTCTCAACCAAAGAAATCATACCAAACAATTATTAAACCCATAAAAATAAATTAAAACAAGCTAGGTATAGAGTCATATCCCAATCTCAAGTTAATTCATTTGTTCAAATTTATTGCCGCATTTCATCTATTTTCAATTAAGCATGATGAAGTGTTGTGCATCACAATATACATGGGGTTCATCTTTATTCAAGGGAGAAAAGGTGGAAACACTAGGTGGAATCAAATTTTAATATTAAGATGAGTATTCAATTATAATTATTATAATTTGTTTTTTCTTTCAATTTTTCCATTGTAATTGAAATTGAACTCAATCGAGTCAGCCCATTTAGCAAGACTTTGTCGATGACTCCGTGGCTCAAAGAACTTAGGGAACCAAGTGAATCTCACATACTCGGGCATCATCTCGAGTTTAATCAATCAAAAACAAATTAAAATTAGCAAAAAAAGAGATAAAATTCCCAAATTTGGGCCAGAAAATTATGGATTCGTGATCCCCAAGTGCGTAAATCCACACATTAGGTCATTTCATTGCTCTACGCAAAAATTTATTATTATTATTTTCTTTTTCTTTTTGATTTTTTTGAAAACTCATGTTAAAATTAAAGTGATCCCCAAACCTATTCCATTTATTATGGGAACCCATTAAATCAAACTAATACCCCACTATCAAAAGGACAGGTATTGTGTTTTTTAATTTAATGAATGAAAACATAAATTGTGAAAAAATCACATCGCACAACTACACTTTTCAAAATATATGCTCATGAACTTAAACATGAATTAAAATCAGAATCAAGGCATGAAAAAATATTTTATATTTAGTTTAAAATTTTACAATGTGTATTATCATGTTCAAGGTTAAATAATTTTTTCCTTCCACGCATTTTTTTATGCACGGAAAAGCAATTTTTTTTATTTCATCTCCCCCCCAATATAAAATAACATTAATTATCCCCTGTGTTTAAAGAAAAAAAATGTATAAGGGGTATAGATAGAGGATATGAGTTCTAAATTAAATTTAAAATAATAAACATGGAACAAATTTACAAGGTTTTTGATATTGAAGTTCTCAAAGCTCTAGATTACTCCTTTGATTTCCATGTCACTCAGAGAAGCCTCATCAATGATGATAGTTTGTGTTTGGACACCTGTGATTTGTCTAAAAATTCATGAATCTCAACATCCCCTAAATCTTACACACCAACAAAATTTCAACACAATGTCAACCCCTTGATGTTACCTTAAAAAATATAACACAAAAACACACAAAATAAAATCAACACCGAAGTTGGGTTTCCTCCCAAAAAACACTTAGTTTAATGTCGTTAGCTCGACAAGACCCCCCCCCCCCCCACACCAACTTACCCAATACTAAATTTCAACATATTAAGGATTATATTTTTTACCACATAAATTAGATCATGATTGGTTCTTTATTGTGTTTGGTGGGAAGGTTTGGAAATTGATTCAAGAAAAATAATTTTTTTCCCAGTTAATAAGTCAATCCCATGAAAATCAAAAAGGGTCCAACAAATTGATTTTTTAAACTTTCTTAAGACATCATGGAGAATTTTCTTATCATTATCATTGAGAGAGGATAAAATGATGAAAATAAATTTTTATTATCCCCTATAAAGGAAGACTTGAGAGAGGATTTATGGACCTTGAATTTGAGCTTGGGTTGGCTAACAGATTCAAACACAGGCTGGGACATTGAATCAAATTCAATTTCATTTTCAAAATTTCTCAATATAATTGATTCATTTTGATCAGAAGATTCAACCACAAAATTTGACATATTAGTTTTAGGAATGGGTATGGACTCAAATTTTGTGATTTCACCCAATATTTCAATTATTGGTGTTTCTAAAAAATCCTCAATGAATCAATATTTAAGAACCTCAATCCATGATGTAAAATTATCCTCTTGTTAATACATGAAATAAATTTCCTATTGATTTAAACACCCATAAAAAATTCCTTCATGTTCTTCAGGCCTCTCATATTAAAAGGATGTATCTTTATCATTTTCATGAGAAGTTTTTGTGTAACAAGATTCTTCTATCAATGATGGGGAATATACAACTTGAGTGTGAATGGGTTCCATAACCATTTCAATGATTTGTAGTTACACTCTCAAGGATGAAACCTCAAAAGTAATTATCTTACTTTGTTGACACAATTTCTCAAGTAATGTTAGTGGGTTAGTCTGGACAATGAGATGATCCAAATGGTCTATTACAGGAGGATAAATAACTTGTTGGAATTGCATAGGAGGATGTTCATATTGGCTTTGTTGGGAATGTAACTCATTATATGTTGGAATGTTTTGTGCAGAATATGAGTTCAAACATTATGAATAAATCTATTGTTGATTGTCCGACCAACAGAAACTAGGATGTTCATTGTACATCACAATTGGTGGGGGGTATTCAATGTAGGGAGAGGTTCCCCATGTTTGTATTTGCTAAAAAGGGGTCTCCATAGGAGTGAAATCTGGAATGAGAATATAGATTTGGGGTGAGAAAAGGATTTAGTGTCTAAGATAACTTACTTAAGTCCCCATAAATGACCCCAAAATTTGATCTCACCCAAATTTACCCAAGTTTTTAGGGTTAATTGAACACTTGTAGTTTAGCTTGGGTTGTCAAATCCTTAAATACCTAAAATAAACCTACAGAAACGTACATTTTATGAATTGTTCTTAGCTATGAAGAGTCCAACTTTTATTGATTTTATATGGGTTTAAATGAACACTAATAGGTCTATGTGAATTCAATTTATGATAAAGATTTTATCCTAGGTTATTTCTCAGGGTGGATTAGATGAATTCATTTTTTAACAATTTCAATTTCATTAACTCGATAAGGATTCATTCAATGAATTCAAACTAACCTCGTAAATTACTGGTTAAAAACCTTCACAAATATATGATAATAATCTATACACTTATAGGATCATTTTCATGAGCACTCCAAGGTAAATGATCTTATTAGCACATAAAAGTGGGGAGAATAAATTCAATAAGGAAGAGGAAGAGAGAAAATCATTGAATAAAAAACTCAAATAAAAGAAATTAATAAACATTTAAAAAGTAAGAAATAACACCCAATCCATCCCATTTATACTCCATTGGATCAACCCATAAAATTTGTATCCCTCCATTGGGGGTGTGTTCTCAATGGAAGTAGGAAGCAGACTCATAAGAGCAGAATTGAAGAAGTAAAAACAACAAAATAACGATCACTCCACCTTTGTGTGAAGAAGTTCATAGGTTTTGGTGTGAATAAGTTAACACCTTAAGGTAATGATACCAATTTGATATGAATAAGAACATAATAAGAGTAGAAGAATAATTTTTATTAAAAATTAAGTTTATTCGAATAACTTACATGAGAAAGAAGAACATTACAAATACAGATCGACCCAATAAAATTAAAATGAAAAAAAACCTCAATATGTTTATCTCCTATACCACCACTGCCTTAAATAGGAATTTAAATAGGCATGGGTCGATCCCCCAATAGTCCATTTCTTCCCACTTGAGTATGGTAGGCCTAGGGTGGTGGAAATTTTGTGGAATTTGGACTTTTCCACCCTTAACCTGAAATGGCATCCATCTTAGATCCAAAAAACCAAGGCGCCTAAATGAGGTTATAGATGGTAGAATTTGGGTGGGATATAGAAGAAAAAAATGGATATTAGGATGTCCCATGATATCCTGTAAACTATCATAGTAAAATGATATTTGTTATTTTAGATATATGTAAAATGGTGGGATGTTTTTATGGGATGCAGAATCTTCCCCAGAATTTTATCTTTATCTTGGGCCACATGGAACTCCCTTTAAAACATAGAATTATCTCTTGTAACTATTGGATTAAATTTTTCCCATGATTTATTATATCTTAAGTTCAATTTTCAAAATTATTGTTCTTGGATATTTGTCGACATAGTCTCTTTATTAGGATGTCATCCAGTTTACTTTGCCCAGAATGTTGTTGGTCAAGGCCAACTTTGGTGGTCTTCCGATTTGAATCTTCAAGTGCTCCAAAAGAATGAATTGTTCCATATATCATGGAAGACTAGAAAATAAAATCTAAAAATAAAATCAAGGTGATTTTTTTATGAGTTGTTCAAGAATGTACCATGTAATAGTGAATTTTAACAAAGAATTGCAATGATAATGTGAAATAATGTTCAAATTGTAAAGTGAACTAAAAATGATGTTTATGAATAATGAATCACATGAATATTATAATATAAGCAACGAATATTATCCTATTTCAATGTATAATCAACATTTTTCCGGAACCTTAAGGTAAACCTTGGATATCAATCAAATACAATAAAGATTGGTACTCCCTGAAATCTTACCACTTTACTTATTTATATCTTAATGAGCAGTTAAACATAGAAATATTTATTTATTAGAATGAAATATGCTGACTTTGTAGAGTGATCGACTACCACCCATATGGAATTATTACCATTAGGTGTTTAGGGGATTTCTACGACCAAATCCATGGTTATGTTTTCTCATTTCCATATTATTATGGGAAACGGTTTCATCATACCTGTAGACTTCTATCATACAGCCATGACTTGTCGGCATACTAATCATCAAGATAACAATTCTACAATATCCTACTTCATTTTATCCTACCATAATTTTTTCTTCAAATCTCTATTCAGATCCAGTTTTGATGGGACACATATATGGGTTTCAAACCATATAACTTAATCTTCAGCAAAGTTGAACTCTAGAATATTCACTACCTTTATCTATAGCACTTCATCATATTGTTGGGCCTCCTTGATCCTATCAAGAATGGTAATTTTATCAAGGTAGGTTTAATATCCTTTAACTATTACTATATCCATCCTTTTAAAATCAAAGAATATATGGTCCTTCTAAGTTCTTATTATTGATAAAATTGTAAAATCATTTATACTTAGATCATCTTCCACTTTGATTTATTTCCCAGGATGGTAATGGTATGAGAATTCAAAGTCTTTGATCATCTCTAACCATATTCACTAGAACATGTCAATCTCTATCTGTGTGAATATATATTTGAGGTTCTTATGGTCCGTATATATTTCACACTTCCCCCTATAGAGATAATTTCACTAGATATTTAATGTAAATATTACTATATCCTACTCCATTTCATGATTGGGATATTTCTACTCATGAAATTTCATCTACCTCTAGGCATAATCTATCACTTTATTATTCTTCATTAGTAAAAATACCAAACCCTTCTTCTAAACATAATTATAAACCAAAAAAAAAGTTACCCACTTGAGGGTGGTGTAAGTACTAGTGTAGTGATAATCTTCTTCTTCAGCTCCTTAAATATATCTTAGCATTAACTTCTCTTGAAAACCCTTAATCAATTCTGTGTTATCTTGGTAAGTGGGTTTGATAATCATGTAAAAAAATCAAAAATTGTCAGTAATACCCAAAAAGTCCAAGGAAACTATGGGTCTTTGTTATAGATACGGGTCTAGGCTAGAACTTGATTTCATTTTTCCTAAAAGGGACTGTAGATATCCCTTTAATGGTGATAATATACCCTAATAATGATAATTCCTTCATCCAGAGCTCAAATTTATGGTGTTTTTCAAATATATTCTCTTTTATCAAAGCACTTAGAATGGTATATAAGTGCTCCTAATGCTTCTTCTTAATTTTAGAGCATGTCAGAATACCATCTATAAATATTACCACAATTTTATTGAGGTAACCCATAAACATTCTATTTATTATATCCATAAATATTGTTGGATCATTAGTGAGTCTGAAAGGCATCACTATAAACTTATAATGTTCATAACTTGTTTGAAAATTATTTTTAGGAATATATTACATATTTACACTTAATTAGTGATATCCTAAGTGAAGTTACACCTTTGAGAAATATTGAGCTCTACATAGTTGATCGAACAAATAATATATCTAGAGAAGGGGATACTTGTTCTTCATCGTGATTTTATTGTGTTCAATATAATTAATACATAGGCACATTGACCCATATTTCTTTTGATGAAGATGATTTGTTTTCCCCATGGTTAATCACTCATACATATAAAATGATTTTCTAGATTCCATTATAACTACTGCTTCAGTTATTCCAAATTAATGATGGACATTCTATAAGGATTCTTGGATATCGGTAGAGATCCAGGTATAAGTTTGATTGAGAACTCAGCCTATCGATTAGGAGGGAGGCCATGAAACTATTTAGGGAATACATCAATATAATCCCTCATAATGGGAATGTCTTCATGCATGTTTCTCTCCTTTTCCTCAATCATTTTGGAAAGATATGTTTTCTCATAAGGCAATAATATATATGTTGAACAGAATATTCCATGAGAGATCCATCCTCCTCATTACACTTGTATAGAATCAGGGGATGACTTGGGATGTGAAGAGTAATATCCATATCTCAAGAGATGATATTGGATTTATATAAGGATATAAAATACATTTCCAAAATAGTATCAAAATCCACTAAAGAAAGTAAGATGAGATTTTCTAGAAGATTATGTCCACAAAAATTGACTGGGGAGGAGTTATGTACTTGGGATGCAACCATCGCTTCATGTGTTCTTCTCATAGATAGCTCAACCCCCATATTTTGAGGTAGTTTTTGAATAGTTCTACTAAATTTGTGCAATAATAAGGATGTATAGAACCAAAATCAAAATGTGCATTCACATTTCTTTAATGAATAACTATTATAGGTATCACCACATCATTGGAAGCATCCAACTTAGCCTTAGTGATAGCATGTTCCCTTATTGTTGTCTTGGATGTCACTATTAATGATTTACTCTGATAACCCTTTATTTAGGGTATTTTCTTACATAATACCCATGTTAATTATAGTTAAAACATTGTATGGATGGCCTAGTGTTGATCTAAACCTTATTTTATTCCCCCTCATTAGTGGTATTCATCATTACCCTATGGCACTAATTGGCCCGATTTGCCTCTTTTACACACTTGAATCATCTTTTTGTTCCCCTTAGGTAGTTTCCAAGATGCTTCTTCCTACACTTTTGACAAGTGGGATGTTGGGTTTTCTTTCCTCTATGGGATTTAACTGTTTATTTTCTTAAAGGAAACTCCATTTTATTTTATTTTTCTCCATCACCACGAGACCACTAAGAGTCCTAGATCTTTATCTCAACTTTTTGGTCAGAATAGACAATCTATTCAGAACTATTAAATTCACAAATCGCCAAATATTTTCATAGGCTTAGATTTAAACCATTAAATAAATTGTCCACCTTACTTTCTATGATGATAAAAACTTTTTAGTTTTAACGCGCTTGCATTGTGAAGTTGTCCTTAAATGACATGGTAGTATATTATTCCTTTTTCTTCAGACTAAGGAACTCCCACTCCATTTTAATATGGAGAGTTGAGGGAAAATATTTATTGCAAAATATTTTCTTGAAGTTTTTCCATTACAAAGAGTCAATATCCTTTTTGGACTTTGTGTTCTTGATTGTTGTCCACCACTAATCATCTTCTCCCTCAATTAGACAAACAGTCAGCACAAATTTATCTTTATCTATGCATTAAAGGAGAGATAATGCCTTCTCAATGAGTTTAGTCCACTATTCACTAATGAGGGGATAATAAGTTCTGCTAAAGTTAGGGGTAATTTGTTGCATAAAATACTTTACTTCAACTTGACCCTTCTTAATAGTAGTAGGGAGTTCCACATGATTTGTGTTATTATTAAAAACTTGAGCTATTTAATCCAGTACTTCTACAAAGTTCTTAGATCGTACTCCCATAAGGTTAGGAATATCTTTAGGGTAATCATCACATTTCTTGTCATGTTGTTTTTTGGCATGGTTTCTTTTATTTACTATAATTAACTAAAAGAAATAGAAACATAGTATGAGTATACTTTAACACACTAAAGGTAAACTTATAAAATTAAAATGAATAACTCATGAATGATAAGTATTCCCTAACTTATTGGCCTCAAGGTTTCAGTATACATTATCCATGGTAATGTTTCCTATTAGGTTTTCTAACCTAAAAATTAATTCATGACCTTCATAATGGTTTGAAAATAGTTTTTGAATTTCTAAATCATATCCACTGACAGTGTCAAACCAAGTGTGCAATAAGACCCATTTTCATACACTAGGTGACGATTGTGTCTAACTCAATATTCCATTTTCAGGATTATTAACCCTAGGTACCTCTGTTTTAGATCCATATCCACTTTTAGTATCCTTACCGTGATGTATTTTCTAGAAAACCACTCACTATATACTTCACCAAGATTACAAGGTATTTTACTATACTTGGAATTATCCTTAGATCTATCCTTGTACTTGTACCTAGGGTTTTAACTAATGTTTTCTCATCCTAGTTCTAAACATTAACTAAAAATTTTATCTGATACCAACTATGAGGAACCATGCCTTTTATATATATTATTACATGATTCTTAAACTTAAGTATCCATTAATACAATATAAGGATCATAAAGGCCTAGTGTCTTTGGAAAACTAGGTTCATTATATATTAAAAGGAACTTAAAACATAGAATACTTATTTTATTATCCATAATGATCTCCTAAAGTCCATTTGAGCTCCTAAAACTGTATGGGATAACATAGGGAATGCATAAAGAAAGGGGTGATCCATAAATCCCAGTAAGGGAATAAACATAATAGGTAAGAACAACATGTGATTAAAAGGTATAGCATGATATCATAGAAGAAAAGTTATATTGATATATAGGAATAATAGCATATATAATGGTATCATAATATCATGGAAATATAGGAAATGTTGTAAAAATATATAACATGATATAAACATGATTCAAGGCTAACTTCCTAGACAATATCACATGGTGGAAAAAGTCTCGTAATGGATAAGGTTTACTCCCTAATCCCATGTATGACACCTCATGAGACTAATGATTTAACAAATTAATTATAGAGATATCTAGTATAACCCATCATAACATGTTCATGATATATTTTTTCCATATAAATTAAATCGATCGTAAGTTATAACCTAAGAATTACCCATGGAAAGAAAATGGGTTGCATAATCTTACTTCATATTGTAATCAAAGTAAATTTCATTATGAAGGCATTTGAGAAATGTTCATAAGTAATTTATTACCACAAAAAATGAATGGTAATAATATATTTATATATTTCAGATACATATATACAAAATTTATAAGCATTACATAACATTAAAGAGAGATAAGGTTCATAATCTGAAGGAAAGGGTGGTTTATAATCCCTTACATCAAGCTTAATTGGTCGTGTACATTATTTATCATCATGAATAATTAAATTATTTTAATTATTTATTTTCTTAATAACCTTTTTAAATTTTATTATTCCTTTTTATTTTTATTTTTACCATATTATATTCAATTACTTAATCGGTTAATTTCACATCAGACGTTTTAATGATAAACTGCTCATATATAGAAAATCACTTTGGTAAGTTTACTAGGGTTAAATATATTGTTAATTAATCATATACATAATGTTAAACATGAAATAATTATCATTTTTATACAAAAAATATACTTTTTAAACCAACCATGAAATATGGTTATGAAAAATGAAATATGTTACAATCATGGAGATGGTAGGTCGTATGTACGCATGAGTAATGTTTCCATTTATCAAAGATCTTGATGGAATGAATTTAAGTGATATTTTATCTTTAAAAGATGATAATTGTAGAAAAATATAATTTTTTTCTTTAAATACCCTTATAAATACCATTCATGTGATGTGGTAATAAAAATAAATCAAATCGCTTCGTGAGGCAGTAGTCTACTGTACACACAAACAAAAGTATTATTTATTCCATGAATTATAAGGTAAAAAATTATGTGATATATTTATTTTATAGAATGTTTAATATTTCATAAATATCATTTATAAACCTTAAATTAATCCTTATTACCTTCCATTTAAAGAGTAAGTGAAAAATGAATCACATCACTTCGTGATGTGGTAGTCCACTGTATGCATGAGCGACGTTATCATATTCTCTATGGAATGGAAAATAAGAAGGTATATATGATATTATAATTCAAAAATTATAATTATATCCTGAATATAATATATAAAATTTAGATACTTCATTATATCCATACATCAGAATTGGTGATGGAAAAAGAATTACCTCGGTTCGCGAGGTGCTAGTCCATCGTACAGATGATCAACAATTTTATTTCCCACTTGAGGTAGGAGGATATAGTTATAGTTCATTACCTTAAAATAAAAACATATCATTATATGTAAGGTACTGAGGTTAATATATTAGTAAGATTCAATATTATTTTAATAATTTATAAGAATAAATAAAATAAAACACCTAGTTAAGGACATTACCTCTTCTTCAGACAACTTCTTTTGGTTTAAACCAAAATCCTTCCTGGGTTGGATTTAGGAAAAAAAGGATTATAGAATTAAGGGAGGGAATTATAAAATTTATTTTGGTATTTAATTAATGAAATAATGGGTTTTGAATGTTTTTAAGTGAGATGAGAGGGGAATCCTTTTATAAGTGGGGAAGAAGATAGACTTGGAATTTTTGAAAAAAAAAATACACCCACATTTTTCTCATGCCAAAAGACTTAAAATATAAATTTTTAAAACCATATAATTTATAGGTAATAAATATAATCATTAAATGGTAATTATACAATTTTTGGATCATTTTTAACCCTTATATTTTTTTAACCTCCGATAGACCTATTTTTACCTTAACTGCGGTAAATAGTTTTTTACTATTTTCACTATTCATTATGGTCAAAAATTAATTTGACCTTATTATATAATATAAATTATTATGATTCCAAATATTAAATCCATTTTTATAAATTTTAAAAAAAAAATGGTGTATCTAAATTTAATATCATATCCCCAAACGTTTCGGAAAAATTGTTTTCCAAAAGAAAAACTTTCAAAAGTTGAAAATTTTTATATATAAAAATTCAATATGAAATTTATTCCAATGACCTAATTTTGATTAATTAATATTTAATTGAAATAATTTTACTTTTAAAACATCATTAAAATAAAATGGTTCTTGTGAATTATTTAAACAAAAAACCATTTTCTAATAAAAATTATTATTTTCACTGTTCATCAAAAAATGAAACTTTTCAAAAAATATAAAAAATTAAACCTAAGATAATTTTGATATTATTATTTAAAAAATTAACTTAATTTTTTGAAATAATATTTTTTAAAATTAATTTAAAATTTTATGCACAAAGCATGACTAATTTGTCTTTGAGAAAAAATATAGTTTTTCATAAAACATTTCATTCTCTTTCAAATGTTTCTTTTTTTTGATAAATAGATAAAAATTGAATTTATTTTATAAATTTTTAAAAAATAAATTTCATAATTTAGTTATCTATATTCATACCTACCAATTTAACAGCTAAGATATAATGGTTATGTTTAAATAATAATATTTTAAAAGAGTATCACATTTTATTTAAACCTAGTTTTGTATGCATCATAAGCTATCGAAGAGATTTAATTTATTTAAAAATATATATCATAAATTCTTAGAGTTTTAAATCTCACACTCCCAACAATGAGATGAATCCCAAAGAACACACATGAAAATCTCTTCCCACACACTCAAAATTGAAATATTCATAAAAAAATATTGAGAGTAAAGGTAGGTAAGGAATTATCATATTATAATGTGGCTTAAAAAATATAGAAATCCATGTATTATAATGGCTAAAAAGGGTAAATTTAAATGTGGGACTCAAGTTAAAAAATGTATTTCCAAAAAAATGTCTTAATCACATCAAAAATGTTTTATAAACTCAAAATATTTGAAAGGGAATAATCACAGGTTTTGGTTTTCACACTGTAAACACCCAAAATAATCATACATTTATATTACATATGAAAAGATGAATATTCATTACATAACATAACTATACACTCTAGAAATTGTTCATGTCTAGTGACTTTGGAAAAATGGATACATAAACAACTGATTCATAAGTGAACTACATCATATCCTTGTAAGTTCTTCATAAATAGCACCATTCTTAGACATATAATATATAATAACTTTCTTCATAACTTAGGTAAATGAAATATAAGAAAGTGTGATATCAGATTCTCAATAAGGGTAAATAAGGGAGATATCAATACAACATAATTATAAGGTTATGAGAACATGAGAATAACATTTGGAAACCATACCTGCATATCACATATCATAAACTTGAGTCATAGAATAGGGTTTGGTAGTAAATAATACATGAATCATAAAGTAATAAAATTAAATAATCCATGGAAGCATAACATTGGCATAAGATGTTGAATTATGGCATACACATAAATATGTCAAATCATTTCCTTGGTATTCAAGGCTCTTTGTCAAGACTATTGTAGTGGATTGGGTATACTCTCCAAACCAATGTAGTAGTCAAGGTTCTCCCCCAATACTATCATAGTGGATTTTTTTCACCCCCCCCCCCCCCCAAATCATAGTATTTATGGTTAACTCCCATGACTATCACAGAAAACAAAGTCCCATTTTGAACTGGGTTCACTCCCCATTCCAGTCCTATTTTTCTCATGAGATATCAATATTTACCCAATGAATTAGAGGGATATATAGGTCCCAACCATCACATAATACATAAATATTTGTGAAAAAATATCATAAAATATTCATCGTATAAAAACCTAAGAAAATAGATGGTTTTAATAAACATTTCATTATAACAAAACCCATGGAAAATAAACAGGTTCGATAAACATTTCATTATTCAATCATAACATAACCCACATAAAAAGAATGGGTTTCTTAAGAATATTATCATCATAAATACAAACCATCATGAGGAAGTAATAGATATGGTATCCTTGGATCATATCCCAATTAAATATTAAGTAACATCAAAGGATGTCGTCATATATGGACAATGATTTTGAAATATCACTTGGAACATTTCTTGAGGAAAATATTATTTTCACTTTGAAATCACTTATTTAAAATATAAATACTTCCCAATTTTTAAGGAAAACGTTTTTTATTAAAATAACTAAGGTAATTGTTAAATCATTGAGCAGTCATGATGATGGGAAATATTTTTAATTTTATACACATTGAAATGAAGGTTCCTTTCACATTTTCATTAAAAGAAAAAAGTCCTTGTTTGGAAAATGATTAAAATATTACTTTTAAAAAAAATTATAAAAAATAAAACATGGGTAAAAATTTATTTAAACAATAATTATATAATAGAAAAAACTTTCTTTAAATTTTTTTTATAAAACATGGACATGGAAGAAAAATGATTTTTTACCGAAGAGAGAAATAAAGTTAGATTTCCTTAAAAAGATTATTTTGATATATTGAGTCATAAAGACAAGAAAATCAATAGAAAAAATATTATTTCTAGAAATAACCATATGAGAATAAAATTAATTATAATCTTCAGAGATATATCATAATAATTTATCATCGAAAACTTAATCATAAACAATCTCGATAAACAATGAGATTGTAACATAAAACCTTTACCACATTGGTTTCTTTTGTATTGTAATACCCATGGAATAAATAAAATTAGAAGGATATTTATGTCCCAAATTTTTTTGTTAATAATCATAAAATTAATTTATGGTCAGTATATACAACACACAAAAGAAATAAGTGGTGTCTAAGGAATGTGTCCCATGAAAATAAATGTGAGATAGAAATCCCTTACCTCAAGTATTGACTTTCTTAAAACATGTTCAAAAATATTGTATAATAAATAAAAATTTATTATAAATATATTAAAGAACCATAATAATATATATCATACCATATATTATTTACTTATGACCATTTATTACTCTTTTATTAATAATTACTTTTTAAAATCATGTTTTGGGTAATAACTGCTTCATTTTTCATAAAAGTTTTGGTTTAGAATTTTCAGTCCTTTTAATTTTATCATGGTTCCATAATATCTATAATTTTAACCATGATATACATATAATATATATTACATATATATTATTTTATATTTATCCATTAAAGTTAGAGATAGAAAATGAATTACACTATTCATGGAGACGGTAGACCGCACGTACGCACGAACGTTGTTTCCATTTTCTCAAAGGATGAATAGATAGATAGGTAAATATTAATTAAAATTTCCTAAATAATTTTTTTATCTTATATATAATATATATTCATTTAATCTATCCTTATTACCATCCATGTCAAAATAAAATGAAAAATGTATCACATCGCTCTGTGGTACGCATGAGCGATGTTATCATTTTCCAAAAGATTCAAAGGTTAGAAGATATATGTGATATTATAATTCCATAAGTATAAATATGTCATAGATATCATATATAAACACTAATTCCATAATTATATTTATTTGTGATATTTGGTGATGGAAAACAAATTACATCAGTTCGTGAGTCAGTAGTCCGTCGTACACACGATCGAGAGTTTCATTTCTCATTTGATAAAAAAAGGAGATGGATGAAGGTTATTCCATTAAAATAATAAAATATTAGTATATGGGAGATAATAATTTTCTTATATTATCATATTTTAAGAATATTTTAATGTGGTGTAATAAGAAACCAAATAAATATGCTCAGTTGAGAACGATGCATCTTCCTCATATAACCTCATTATGTTAGCACTAAAATCCTTAATAGAAAGATTTAATAATAAAACTATGGCCTCTAGAATATGTTTAGTGAATTAATTAATGTATTTGGGTACATCTTGGATGAACTAAATGGTTTTATAAGTTTAAATAGGAGAGTATATGGCTTTTCTTTTTAAGATTGGGAGAGGACACACTTAGATTTGTTTTAAAATAAAAAGGTGTGACCATGTTTTGAGCATTCCAAAAGCCCTAAAAATAGATAATTATTAAACCTTAGATTATATAAGGTATTAATATTTCCATAAAATTCTATTCTGAAATGTTTTTAGGTCATCTTACCCATTATATTTTTATTTTAACCCCATGTAAACTTGTTTAAACCTTAACCGTAGTAATTATTTTTTACAATTTTTAATATTCATTCTAAACAAAAATTAAGTTGGAATTATTATATAATATTAATTATGCTGATTCTAAATATGAAATATATTTTTACAAATTCTATTCACATAATTGGAAAATTTTAATTTAAAATTAAACACGAAGACATGATGAAAAAGTTGTTTTCCAAAGAGAATAATTTTATAAGTATAGAAATATTTAATATCAAAATTTAGATTTAATTTAATTATAATGGCATAAATTTTTTTAATAATAAAATATATGAACTAAATTTTCTTTGAAAACATTTTTAAACAGTATTTATCTTCTAAAATTCTTAAAATGAAAGGACATATTTTGATAAAAATAATTATTATCATTATTCCTTGAAAATTTTATCTTTAAAAAAATTATCATAAATTCACCCTAAGATAAGTTTTACTTACTGGTTAAAAAATTAAGTTACTTTTTTCAAATAAATTTTCTAATAGTTTCAAAATTTTATTTTATTATTTTTTCAAAATAAATAAATAAAAAAATGTATTGTTAAAGCATATAAAGACATTACTAAAGATTAAGTACTTATTTATAAATTTATTTTCATTATCTAAAACCTTAATATATAATTTTCAAAATGTGTTTATTCCTATTAAAATCTCTAAATTTAATGGGTAGGTTATAACATTCATGTTTAAATATTAATATTAATAGTATAATATGTGTTCCTTAAAACTCAATGTTATGTGCATTGCAGTCTACTAAAGAAATTAAATTTATTATAAAAAACATATTTCATAAAATCATAGGGTGTTATATTCTACCCCACCCCCCACCCCCACATAAAATGAATTTCACCCTATAAATTCCATCACTCTAATAAAAAAGTAAGGATAATTCTACCTCATTATATCCTCAAGTTCCCACATATCTTCCTCAAGTTCGTGGTTTCACCATAAAACATTGGCTTGGTGAGTAGTCTTGTTTCATATAACTTTATCACTATGATAAAAAAAATCCCTATAGGTAATTATTTATAGAAAATATTGTAATCAAAATATATGACCTCTGTGTTCAGTACATGTGAAGGATCTGGTATGTACTTACTTAGGAGAGATACATAGAACACATCGTGGACTTGATATAAGTTTTTTGAAAGTTCCATGTGATAAGAAATCATCCCTAGTAGATTAGGAATATAAAAGGGTAAAATATAAATAGGGAATAACTTTCCTTTATTTTTAAATCTCATAACCTTATTCCATGGATAAATTATTAGAAACATCATCTCACTAACTTCAAACTCCAAATCATTCTGAAAATTTTCTACATACTTTTATGTCAACTCTAAGCTACATTGATGTGCTATTGAATGGCTATGAATTTATATACCATTTCCTCAGCTATCTCATGTCTCAATTCCTTTAATTCTCCAACTTCATCCTAGAATATTTTATTTCTACACTTCTTTTGATATAGTGATTCATAAGGAACTGTATGAATGCTTGAATGAAAGATATTTTTGGATGAAAACTCAACTAGAGGATGGTGTTGATCTCAAGAAATCCATAGAAAAAGATATCAACATATCCTATAGGGTTTTAATTAATCTCTAAAACTAAACATCTATCTAAGGATAAAACACAATGTTGAAACTCAATATTTTATCAAGGGATTTCTAAAGTCTTTGCCAAAACTTCAAGGTAAATCTCAGATCCCAATCAGATATAACAGAATGTGGTACTCCATGAAACTTTAACACCTATTTAATGTATAACCTAGAAATAGGATCTAGAGAGAACTCTTTTATAATATTTATAAAGTGTGTTGAATTTTTAAGTTGTTCATCTACAACCCATATATAATTGTTCCCTTTATACTTTTTGGGGTATCCAATGAAAAAATACATGGTGATGTTTTCCCATTTTCATTTTGGTATGTGTAATGGTTGTAACATCCCCTTAGAATTTTTATCTCATCCTTAACTTGATGAAATACTAAGCATCCAGATAAAAACTATATAATATCTCAATTTATGTAGTCCCACCAGAATAATGTTTCAAATCTCAATATATCTTTGTACCTCTAGGATAAATAGAGAATGAAGAACTTTGAGCTTTCGATAATTGAACCTTCTTCAAATATGGTATGGATGGAACACATGCATGATTATTGAACCTTATCATTCCATAATAATCATTTTTATACTTAGGAACATTTCTCTCCTTCTTTTGTAACTCTATATCTTCCTTTTACACCTCTTTAATCTTTACTTGCATAAATGGTTGGAAACTTATTTTAGAAAGATAATATTTCCCCAATTCCTTCAATATTTTTAGATACATCCTGTTCAAATCCATAAATATTGAATATTTTTTTTATTTTCATCATTGATATGATAGAATTATCCTTTAAACTCAATGAATTTTCCACCTTGTTCACTTTCCCAATGTGGTAATATATTGAGCATTCATAATCTTTAATTGGATCCAACTATCTTCTACAGTGCATGTTCATCTCTTTCTATTTGAATATATACTTTAAAATATTATGATTATTATATATATCACACATTTATCTATAAAGATAAATATTCCATATATTTAATGAAATAATTATGACAGCTAGCATTAAGTCACTAGTTGGGTAATTTTATTCATGAGCCTTCAATTGTTGTGAGGAATAAGCTATCATCATATCATTATGCATGATAATTAATCCAAATACCTACCTCAATGCATCTATATATATTACAAACCCTTATCCACTATAGGTTAATGTAAGAATAAAATTACTAACTAACCTTCTCTTTAGTTCCTCAAAATCTTCCTCACATTCATCAGTCTATAGGAACATGGATTCCTTTAGAGTTCACTTGGTGAGTGGATTAAATAATCACGAGAAATTATCCACAAACCAATGATAATATCCAACCAAACAAATAAAATATTAGATCATAGTCATAGTGGTTGGTTTGGGCCAACATCCAATAGCCTTTGTATTTGATGGATCCACCAATATATACTCTCTTGAGATTATATAACCTAAAAATGAAACATTTTGTAGGCAAAATTTACACTTTGTAAATTTTACATACAATTTCTCTTTCTTTAAAGTCTCTAGTACAATTATCAATTGATCCTCATACTCTTCCTTACTCCTTGAATAGACAATAATATCCTTTATAAAATCTAACATGAACTGATCAATGTAATATTTAAAGACTCTAATCATTAAATCCATGAAGATAAGAGGGCTTTAGTAAGAACAAATGGCATCACTATATATTAATAGTGTCTTTACCTTGTGTAGAATGTAGTCCTTGGTTTATCCTCCCTCTTAACCCTAAATTTATGATATCTAAATTGAAGTTCAATCTCATAAAATTATTTATCTCCATGAAATTGATTAAACAAGTCATTAATATGGGGTAGGGGATACTTTTTCTTGATTTTGATCTTTTTCAGCTCCTGATAATTAATTTAGGGTCACATCGATCTATCTTTCTTATTAACAAAAAGGACAGGTGAACCCCATGGTGTTAAACTAGGATGAATAAATCCCTTGTCAAGAATATATAATGGTTGATTCTTTAATTCTTGAAACTCAATTGAGGCCATTATATAGGGAGTATTTGAAATAGGTGTGGCTCCATGTATTTTTTCTATTGAGAACTCAACTTCATGATTTGGTGGAAAACTAGGAAAATCTTCTGAAAATAAATCAAAAAAATCCAAAACAATAGTAATATCATCGATGTTGAGTTTCTCCCCAACCATATAAGATAAACAACCCTTTTAATGGGAATCAAGACCCATAAAATGGATGTGATCTCCATCAGAATTTCATATCTATCATCACACTAATAGATGATCATAGGTTGTATTGGAATAAAAAATGTGACTTCCCTTCCTTGTAAATTAATGTGGGTTTTATGTAGATAAAGACAATCCACACCTAGGATAACATCAAATTCAACCAGAGTAAGAATAACGAGGTTTTTTGGAATCACATTCCCACACACTTCAACCAGAGAATAATCATACACTTGAGATGTGATCATCATACCATTAGGTGCTTTCACTGAAAATTCAACATCTAATCATTGGGGTGGAATTTTAAAACCCTTATAAAATTCATAAGATATAAACTATTGGGTTGATCTAGAATTAAATAAGACATTAGTAGTTCTATAGTAGATGGTAAGTTACCTTTCACTACATCTTTATCACAACCATCATCAAAAGTAGTGATCGTATGAGATTTACCTTTGTCTCATAGTTTAAGATATTTCTAATATCAATCATCATCATTAACCTTTGAATTTAGGCATTGGTTATCATAATACCAATACTCCTTTCATTTAAAACACTAGTGTGTGGGTGGTGAATTATGTGAAGCATTATCTATATTTTCATCATTAGCTAACTGTTTCCCGTCACTTCAGAAAGACCTTCATTTACAAACATAAAACATTTACCAGTCCCCTTAAGATTATTTCATTCATGTTTCCTTCTACAATTTGATCCTGAATTAAATATCATGTTCTTTTCTCTATGGTTTTTAGAGTTTCCTTTTAATTACATATTAATTTTCTTTTCAATACCATAAGATTGGAGGGTGACTTCAATATTCATTTCCACATTGACAGCACATCAAACTATTTCATCATATCTACTGAAGTCCCTTATGGATAATACTCTTTGAAGACGTGGTTTTAATCCACTCAATAAATGATCAACTCTAATTTCAAGTTGAATTATAATACTAGAAGCGGACTCACAAGTCTTGTAAAATTTCCCTTATAGGTACCAAAAGATTCATCATCCTTCTACATTAACTCAAGTAATTCCTTATAAATTTTAAGTGAAGAAAATGCAGAAATTTCTTATTGAAAAATAAATTATTAAACTCATCACATTCAATGGATTCAATTTTATCTTTTTGAATCATATTCTTGATAAGATTAAAGAATTGATCTGATTCACCCTCCAAATAATAGATATCCAAACTAACTTTTTCATGCTATAAACACTGGAAAATAGAAAATAACATTTCGATGGTACTAATCCATTACTCGTCAACTATTGGATAAGTGGAACCACTAAAATAAGGTGTATATTTCCTTACAAACGAATTAATATAATGATGTTCCCTTGTTTTCTCGTTTGGAAGTTCAGCATGATTCATTTCTTGAGAAAGTTATGTGAGAATAGAAATTAGATTTTTTATTCTAGATCCAATAAAGTTTGGTCACTCAGGATTAAAATCATTGCATTTTCTGTTTCATTTAGTATTAACATGATTTCTTTGGGTTATATCCATTTAATATAACCAAAAATCATAGTGTGAACTACAATAATCATGGTGGGAAACCACATAATAATGGAAAATCACTTATATGAAGTTTTAATCATTACACCTTCTTTCTGATCTATAAAACCTTATTCTTTTACAATGGTTCATAAAGAGTTTTTGAACTTCCAAATCATATCCCCAAGAGTTTCAAACTAGGTATGTTGTAAGGTCTATTTTCATGCACCATGTGATGATCAATCCTAACTTAATGCATCTTTTTCAAAGTTATTAAACCTATGTATAACTATTTGAGATCCATATCAACTTATAGTATCTAGACATGGATGAAATTTCTTGGAAACCACTAGCTCCATCCTTCACCAAAATTCTAGGATATTTTCCTATAATTAGACTTATCCTTATTGTTCTCACTAAAGTTATCTCATCCCAATTTATAAAGGTTAATTAAACCTTTCTCTAATACAAATTGTAAAGGCCCAACCTACTCATACATAGATATCACATCTTAATAAATTAATCTTCATTACATAACATAATGATCTGTGCCAGAAATCATTTATGTATAATGCCTTTGGAAACATGGATACATAAAGAAATGGTTCATAAGTGAACTATATCATCTACCACAATGTTCTCCATAAATAAAACCCTTATTATACAAATCATACATAATAAATTTCTTTATAACTTGGGGAATGGAAACATAATAAATAAAGATCTTAGGTGCTCGGGAAGGGTAAATAAGGTAGATGTCAATATAACATGAGCATAATGGTATGACAACATTAGAATAACATTTTGAAACCATACCCTAGATATTGTAGATCATAAAATTAAGTCACAGAATAGATCTTGGTAGTTCATATGACATAAATTATGAAGTAATCAAAGAACATAATCCATGGAATCACAACATTGGAATAAGACATAGAATTGTGGCATACAAATAAGTATAGAAAAACATTTCCTCCATATTCAAGGATCATTTCTAAGACAATCATAGTGGATTGGGTTTACTCCCCAAACCATCATAGTAGTCAAGGTTCACTAAATAGACTATCATAGTTTATTGGGTTTTCTCTACAAACCATCTTTGTATTCATGGTTGAATCCTATTACTATTATAGTGGATAAAGTTCCTTATTAAACAGGGTTCACTTCCCATTTCATTCATGTTTATCTCATGAGATATCAATATTTACCCATTTCATTGAAGGGATATATTGGTATAAACTATCACAAAATCCATCCATTTGGGTTCCACAATATCATAAAATAATCATCATATTAGAACCTAAGAAAATATATGGGTCTCGTAAACATTTCATCATAGCATAACCTGTTGAAATGAAACGATTTTAATAAATATTTCTTCATTTCATCATAACACAACATGTAGAAAAATAATGGGTTTCATAAAAATATTTTAATCATAATAATAGACCATATAGATAAAGAATAATGATGGTTTCATTTTATCATATCCCAATAAATCTTAAGTGACATCAAAGGGTGTTATCTTATATGGAAACTGATTTTGAAATATCATTTGGAACATTTATTGAGGAAAATATCATTTTCACATTGAAATAACTTATTTAAAATCTAAAAACATCCCAAGTATTAAATAAAACATTTAATTTGAAAATAAACTTGAAGATAGTAGGAAATAACATTCATGTCGTATATGTTAAAATGAAGATTCCTTTCACATTTTCGATAAAATCCAAAAGGGAGTTATTTCAAAAATGATAAGAAGATTCATTTTTAAAAAAAATTCAAAAATTCAAAAAATGGTAAAAATGTGTTTAAAAAATCATTGGATAATGGCAAAAACTTTCTTTAAAATATTTTAAGAAAACATAGACATGGAAGAAAAGATTTTTTTACCAAAGAGACAAATAAAGTTAGTTATCCTTAAAAAATGTTTTTATCTATTGAGTTTGTAAAGAGAAGAAAATGGAAGGAAAGAATATAAGTTCCCTAAATAACCTTAGGATAATAAAATTCATGAGTTTCTTGATAGATATATCATGATATTTCATTATCAAAAACTTAATCATAAACAATCCTAATAGCCAGAATCTTTTTTACATTTTCAACTGACACTTTTAAAGGTTAAGTGTGAACCCAAAAAACATCAACCAAATAAAAACATTAAAAGGAATGTCAAACTAGATAGAGACTACAGGAAATACCCCTACCCAGTGACTACATCATTATATCATGGGTTGTATATACACCATAAAAAATAAACAAGTGGTGTATAATGCATGTGTCCCATAGAAATAAAAGTGTGACGAAAATCTATTACGACAAGTTTTGACTTTCTTCAAACACATTTTAACCTCATGTATAATAAATATGGGTTTATTATAAATATATTAAATAACCATAATCATATATATTATATCATATTTGATTTACTTATATCCTTTTATTACCCATTTATTAATGATTTCTTTTTAAAATCATGTTTCGGGTAATAACTTCTTCATTTTTCATGCATGTTTTGGTTTTGTATTTTCGTTCCTTTTAGTTTCATCATGGTTCCATCATATCAAAAATATTAACCATGATATAAATATCATGTTTATTCGTTATTTTTTTTATATTAATTCATTAAATTTAGAGATAGAAAATGAATTACACAGTTCATGGAGAAGGCAGGTCGTACATACTAATGAATGTTGTTTCCATTTTTTCTATGGACGGAATGATATAATGGTAAATATTAATTCAAATTTAAAAAATAATTTTTATATAAAATCTATAATATATATTCATTTAATATATCCTTGTTATCATCCATGTAAAAATAAAATTAAAAATGTATCACATCGCTTCGTGGAGGCAGTACTGCACATGTACGCATGAACGATGTTATCCTTTTCTAATAGATTGAAAGGTAAGAAGTTAGTTGTGATATTATAATTATAGGAGTATAAATATTTCATAAATATCATATATAAACATTATATCTATCATTATATCATTTTTTGAGAGGTTCGGAATGAGAATGAATTAAATCGGTTTGTGAGGCAGTAGTCCGCTATACACATGATCGATGATTTCATTTACCATTTGATTGAAGAAGAGATAGAAATAGGTTATTCCATTAACATAATAAAATATTATTATATGGTATATATTTATGTTATTATATAATCATATTTGAATAATATTTTAATGAGTTGGAAGAAGAAATAAGAAAAAACCCTTAGTTAAGAACAATACTTCTTCTTTGGACAACCTCTTTAGGATAGCACTAAAAGCCTTCTTAGGAGGGTTCCCTAAAAAATAAATCCTATAGGATGTGGTGATAGATTTAAGGAATTTATTTTTTCATGTATTTTCCAAAAAAAAGTTTTTTGTATGTGTGAAGAGGATAGGATAGGGGTTCCCTTTTATAAGTGGGGGAGAGGACACACTTATAATTTTTAAAAAGAAAAAGGTGTACCCACATTTTAAACATTAAAAAAAAAAGATCCAAAATGGATCATTATAAAACCTTAGATGATATAAGTTCTAAATATATCCAAAAAATGATATTTTGATAAGTTTTTAGGTCATTTTATACATTTTTTTTAATTTAACCCCCATAAAACTCGTTTTAACCTTAGTCACGACAATTAATTTTATTCTTTTCACTATTCATTTTGACAAAAAATTAAGTTGAACTTATTATATAATATTAATTATTTTGATTCAAAATATGTAATCTATTCTTCCAAATTCCATTCTTATAAGTGTAAAATTTTAATTTAAAATTAAACCCATAGTTGTGATGAAAAAATGGTTTTCATAGAGAAAATTCTCATAAGTATATAAAGTTTTAATATCAAAAGTAAAAATTAATTTGATTAAAATGAACTAAATTGGTTCAATAATAACATATTTGAACTAATTTTACATTTTAAAAGTTTTAAAACAAGATGTTACTTTTTAAATTATTTAAATGAAAAGTCATTTCTTAATAAAAATCAGGTTTTTTCATTGTTCACCAAAAAAAATTACCTTTACAAAAAAAAATTGACAATGCTTATTCGTCATTTCAATGAATGTAAGTTGGTGGAGGGAGGATTACGGGAGCTCGATCGAGAGATTTCGTTGTTGATTTTCAATCTTGCAGTAGAGATTATTCTCAAATCTTGATCTACTTTTGATTATGGCTGCATTTGATACAGAATGGGAGTTCTCCTTCAAAAGGGGCTCGCGATCTTCCTCGAGTATTCCCGAAGGCACAAGAAAGGCAGGGGCTTCATTTGCGCAAGCCCTGAGTGGCCCTCAAGAACCACTAAAGGCGGATGTTTCCAAAGCTTTGACAATAAACAAGCTTGATGATGGTAATTACTCGGTGGTTGCGGATCTAGAGGCTATTCAGCAGCATTTAGATATGTGCAGATTCTCGCTTCTTGGTCGGGTAATTTTCTCAAAGGGTAAAGAACCCTGGTCCTATTTTGATTTAAAGAGTCATATTTTTGTTTATTGGGGATTCAATAACTGGAAGCTTGTCCCGATAGGAAATGGTTTTTTTTCATCTTGTCTTCCAAAGTATTTATGATTTATGTTTGGTTTAAAATATGGGTAACCATCAGCTTAATCAAGGGATCTTTGGTTTATCTGAATGGGATCGCAATTTTAACCCTCTTACCCAAAAACAAATGAACTCCTAGGTTTGGGTTAGGATGCATGAATTAAGCTGGATTTATTGGCATCCAAAGGTCCTGAATGACCTTGCTTCTTGTATTGGCACCCCGATCAAAATGGACCAGCGTACTATCGATGGGGAACTAGGGTTCTTAGCTAGGATCTTGGTATATATTAATTTAGCTTCCAGCCGTCCCAATTTCATCAATCTATTTGTAAATAATAATAATATTGAGGTTAAGATTGAATATGAAAGGGTTCCTCCTTTCTAATAATAATAATATTGAGGTTAAGATTGAATATGAAAGGGTTCCTCCTTTCTGTGAAGTTTTCAAGATAGTAGGGAATTCGGTTGAGGTCTGTAGAGTGATTCAAAGAAAGGTTAGAGAAATTACTCAACCCAAGGACTCGAAGGAAGTGCCTAAAAAGGGTAAAAGAATTCTTTTGAAAAAAGGGGTACCTCAAATGATTCAGATCTAGCTGAATTCAAGCTGCCCGACCCCCCCCCCCCCCTTCCTATGATACAATTATCTAAATCCTGGGTAGAAATTGTTGATGAAGAGGACTCTCATCACAACATTTTAGCTGGTTCTAAAGGAGCTTCTAGTAATGATGATGCCTTGGATGATCTCTCTTTTGCAGTGTAATTTTCTTCTGGGATCAGTGAGCTGGTCATTAAAATGTAGGGGGAGGAGGATGAATGGTATATTATTAACTCTATTTCAGAGGATGTTAGGGATATTGTTCATTCGGTTCAGTTTGAGTCTGAAATTTCGGATGGGGATTCTATTTTATGAGGTTCATGACTCTAATACCCAAGCTATCAATCGGGTCAATCATAATCCTTGTATTGATCACAAGGTTTTCTACCTATTATATTCCTATAAAGTAGGATCACCCACACTTGGGGGTCCTATGATTTTGGATAAAAAGGATGATCACTCTAGAGTAACCCCCCCCCCCCCTCGCTGGGTAAAGAAGCTTGCTTCCCCAAAGTCAAAGGTATTGACATCAGCACTTTGATTTCTGATAGTGCTCCTAAAAAAAAGGCTGGTAGACCCCCAAAATAAAGTTCTAAGGAAGTAAGATACAATAAGGGGGGTTTAATCTCAAAAATAAATCCAAATGAGGGTTCTTTTCTAGAATTTTCTAGGATTGGCTAACAGTGAAATAGCTAGATCCCTTAGGCTGCATATTTCTAAGCAAAACCGATTCTGATTGGGTTGGATGAACCTAAAAGGGATTTTTCTTCTAATATTGCCAATCTTGATGGTTTAGGCTTTCATTTACTAGTTTCAAATCTCATCTCTTCTAATTATAAGAAACTTTGGGTTTTGGTTCATTCTTCGTTGGTTAATCTGGTTATGATTGCATCTGGTGATCAACATGTCTCTTGATCATTCTCCTATATGGGCATTCATCATTCCTGTTCTATTATTTATGCATGTAATAGGTATCAAGATCATAGAAGGAATTCAGTAGTCCTTGTTCTTAACACTTGGGACTCTATTTCTTTCTCTACTTTATCAAGACTTAATTCTGATCATCACCCAATTTTTCTTGACCTTGTGGTAAAAGGTTTTAAATCTTCACTACCTTTCAGATTCAATAATGTCTGGGTTTCTCAACCATATTTTGGTAAGATTTTTCGGGAGGTTTGGACCTCGTTTAACAACAAAGATGATGCTCTAGCTTGTATTCTCAAGTTAAAATTTCTAAAAAGAGGGCTTAGATCTTGAAGTAAGGAACATTTTAGTTCTTTGGATTCTGATATTTTCTCTCTTGAAGCTTCTCTTAAAAGCATTCAGGACCACAGTACTGGATATTATTTTTCAGATAGCTTAGAGAATGAAATGGTGGTTTTTTTTAAGCTGAATAATCTTATAAATATCAAGGACTCTTTTCAAAGGAATTCCTTTAAATCCAAATGGCTCAAGGATGGGGACAGAAAGACAAAAAAATTCAATTCTCTTCAACAAGTGAGAAGAATTTCTAAGCCTTTGCCTCTTCTCAAAAATGGTGATCATATTTTGAATAACAGGCAGGACCTTTTGGCCCATGTGGTGTCCTATTACAAGAATCTTTTTAATGGATCTTTGGCTGTGCATGAACTGATGGATAGTATTATTACCTCTATTGTCAGTCAGAATGTTAACCTTGAGCTCACTACTCTTCCCTTGAATTTGGAAATTAAAGATGCAGTTTTTCATCTAAATTGTGATAGTTCTCCTAGTCCTGATGGCTTTTGTAATTTTTCTTTCAATCATATTGGGAGATAATTCAGGTGGATGTTTTTTGTCTTATTCTTCACTTTTTTAAGGGTGGTTCTCTTCCTCAAGGTCTGAACTCTTAGTTTCTTGCTTTGATTCCAAAAGTTGAGAATGCCAATGAAATTCACCTCTTCAGACTGGTTTCCTTAGTCAATACCACTTAAAAGATTATCAGCAAGGTGATGGCAAATAGATTTACCTCTATATCAAATAAGATGGTGTCCTCCAGTCAATTTGGTTTTATTAAAGGACTATCCAAGATTGTCTTGTCACTGCTTCTGAATGTGTCAATATTCTCAAAATGTCCTGTAGAGGTGGTAATATTGCTCTCAATATTGATATCATTAAGTCCTTCGATACATTGGATTGGTCTTTCATTTGTAATATCCTTTCCTAATTTGGGATTGATGCAGTTTTTATTAGTTGGATTAAGATAATTCTGAGTTCTGCCCGAGTCTCATTTCTCATTAATGGCTCTCCTAAAGGTTATTTTTGTTTTTCTAGAGGGGTGATACAAGGGGATCCTCTTTCACCTATACTTTTTGTTAAAGTTGAGGATTATCTGGGTAGACTTTTTTCTATCATGGTTGGGAATGGAAAATTTAAAATGGTTGTTGGTGGAAGAGGTTTATATGATCCCTCCCACCTTCTTTATGTGAATGACATTATTATTTTCACTAAAGGGGATAAGGATAATATCAGAAACATCAAGAGAGATTTATTGCACTATGAAGTTGTTTCAGGTCAGGTTGTTAGCTAGAATAAGTCCTTTGTGTATTTTGGTGGGGGGATTTATGCTTCTAAAAAGCTAGATATTATTGGCAATCTAGGAATCAGAGAAGGAAGTTTTTCTTTTATTTATCTTGGTGTTCTATTGTTTTGGGTTAGGCCTAAGGCTTTCTATTTTGCAGGTATTCTCAGTCAGATTAAAAAAACTTGCATCTTGGAAGGGTAAGGCTCTTTCCATGGCTGGTTGTGTTTGTTTGGTTAAGTCTGTTATCATTTCGAAGTTTTTCTATTCTTTCGTGGTTTATGAATAGCATGTTTCTCTTGTTAAAAACATTTGTACCTCTATCAAAAAAATTATATGGAGTGGTAGCATTCTTGAGAGGAAGCTGGCTGTAGTGGCTTGGAAAACCTTTTGTATGCCTTATGATTCTGGAGGTCTTGGTATTAAAAATATTAGGTTATTTAATTAGTCTTTGCAAGCACATTTTATATGGAGATTAGTGAATAATAAATCTGTTTATCTTGGATTTCTTACGGCCAGAATCGTTCCCAGGCTTATCAATAGGAACTTTTCTTATATGGATTCCTCAATTTGGCCTGATTTTAAATCTATTTTCTCGGTTATTGATTTTCATTCAAGATGGCATGTTTTTGAAAGAGTCTTCATTGAATTTATGGAAGATCAATTGGACTGGAACTTTTCTAATTGATTTTATTCCTGATAGTGATTCTAACCTGGACCTCACTGCTTCTATTGTGGATCAAATGTCTAATCTGGGGTCCCTTCCTGCTGCTGTTCTTGAGGCAGTAAATAGGTATTTTTTCTTACTCAGGCCGGATTGTTGGATCTGGGAACCTTCTTCTAATGGGGTCCTTTGCTCCAAGAATTTTTATTCTCATATTGTTGGCTTTGTTTCCAATAGACAATGGATGAGTAGACTTAAATTCAAGTTCATTTGCCCTTCTCGGTAGATTTTGGTATGGTGTGTGGCTCATGGTAAGATTCCAACTAATCTTTTTTTGCAAGGCTGTGGTATTTCCTTGTATTCATATTGTCCCATTTACTATCAGCACAGAGAAGACATTGACTATTTTTTCTTGAGTTGTGCCACGGCGGCCTTCATGTGGCATGATATTTTTGAAATTTTTGAGGCTCCTCTGCCTGGTATTTCTTCTATCTCAGAATTTATTAAAAGATGGTCAACTTTATTGATTTTTTCGTAGCTTCTTAATATTTTCCAAGCTGCTTCCATGGAGCTGATTTATATTATCTGGTACTCTCGTAACAAATGGTTGCATGATCAGGTTCGTTTTTTCCCTCAAACTATGATGGCACATCTTTTATTGGTTATTAGAGAGGCTTGTATTCGTCAGAAGGGTTATTATTTTAACTTGATTCATGATCTTTCTATTTTAAGGTGGCTAAGTGTAAAAGGTAATTTTAATCCAACCCGTGGTACTTTTGAAGTTTTCTGGAAGCCTCTTTTTGCAGGTTGGGTTAAAGTCAACATGGATGGCCCTTCACGAGGGAATCCTAATACTTCTGTCTATGGAGATATTTTCAGAAATCATTGTGGGGATGTTTTGGGATGTCTCTATGGAACTTGTGGTGTTTCCCCCTCCCTTTATGCTGAATTTATGAGTAGTATTGTGGCTATTGAGCAATTCTCTACTCTTGGTTGGAATAAGCTATGGCTGGAGTGCGATTCTTCCATAATGGTTTAAGAAATCCATGTTTTTCCAAAGAAGATTTTATGGTCGCTGACACCTTGTTGGGCTGCCTGTTTGGATTACCTTTCTTCTATTGATTTTTTCATCACCCATGTTTAGATGGAGTCCAATTCGCTGGTGGATGGTATAGCCAAAATGGGTGCTGATGGTGGGAATCTAGCTTGGTCATCTCAAATTCCTGATGTCCTCTTGCCTCTGCTTCAAAGAGACTTGTCGAGATCTCCTATTTTTAGATTATTGTAATTGGATCTTTATTTTTATAATTCAACTCTTGTTCTTCTGTGATGGTTATGCAAGTGTACTGAATGCATGGAGACCCTTTTGTGTATAAAGGAATAGGTTTACATCTGCTCTCCACTGCTGCGCCTAGACATGCATGGGGATGGTCCTGCATCTTGAAATCTTGTCATGCTGTATCGATGGCATGACTCGATGTGATGCATTGAAAGCTTGAGTGGTGCATTGTCTGTTCATTTCTATTCCTGGATAAGCATGGGGCTGCTTCGATTTGTTTCTATAAAGGCTATAAAGGCACTGATGTTCCTGATGGGGCTACAGTTATGTGAGGTGCCATAAGGCCTATTTTCAGCATTGAGAGGTTTCTGTTTACTTTTGTCTGCAATTTGGTGGTATAAAATTTTCACATTGGACCTTTTGATTTTTTTTCTTGTATTGTTTACTTTCCTTTAATAAATTTTAGGTCTGGGTCCTATATTTTAAAAAAAAAAATATAGTATACCATGGTTTCTTTATAACATGATGTTGTATGAAACGTAAGATATAAAAGAAAATAAATTTAGTTGAAAAATATTTCATTAAATATTGAGGTGTTATAAATAAAAATACAAGTTTATCTTAAGAAAATTTTGTAATTACATAGAATATTTAGAAAGGATTTAGAATACTTCACATAACAGGAAAAATAATATTAGTTATCATTTCGTGGAAAAAGATCTCAAAAATTATCCAAACTTGTAAAAATACTTGGAAATCGGAATATAAAAAAATCCACAAAAATACTCATTTAAAATACATTTTACTCAAAATCAAGAAAGCTCTCTCAAAATTAATTTAGGTTAAGAAAATGAAAATGAATATTCATTAAATCTCAATGTTCCTAAAAAATAAAAATAAAAATAAAAACACATTAAACTCCTAAATAGGTTGACATTCCCCCCACACATAGGATCTGACTACCATTAATTTAAGATCAATAAAAAATATAGTTATAATAATACAAGAGAATGAATGATACAACCTAAATTCATCTTACAATGGTAGCCTTGGATTATGATCTTACCTACTACCACTTAGACTCAGAAATAAAGAAGAAAACTGAAAATAAGAAAAATATTGGAGAAGAGAAAGGGAATAAAGGTTGAATAGAACATGGTGTAACCCTCAAAGTGGGTGCTATGTTTTTATGATCCCTAGTCAGGTAGTTTCTGAACTTCATCCCTAGTCCAAAGGAAGATATGGTGTCTTAGAAACCACCGCATGTTATTTCTCTCAATATCCATAAGTGGATGTAATGAGTGGAAACCCCCATAAAAAAAAATTCTCAGCCAAAAAATGATATTAAAGAGATTATTTGAGGTGTAAAGATGAAGGGAAAAATATAGGAGTGCTCCCTATCAAATATCATGGTTCCCTACTCCAAGTGATATGAAAGTTGATGTATATGAGGTAGTATCATCACCAAATTATCCTCAATATTTTCTTCTTAATATTCATAAAATTACAAGTCCATAATCTCCTTAATGGTTTCAACTTCATCCTCATAATCATCACTCCTTAGGTAAATAATTGCTACTAATTTATTAAAAGAAAAATTAGGGTACTTAATTGAATTTTATAATAGTGTAAAATAAAAAACAATAGAATCTGGTGTTAGGTCCACTCCTTTCAACAGATCAACTTCAAGTGTTGGATCTTCTTGTAAAGAATCTAGGAGGGTTTTATATTTTTTGGGTAAAGAATGGTTTTTCATTTTAATTTCCACCTTGATGATGCATTCATAAAAACATGGAAAGACAATATTTTTTTTGTTACTTGGCCTCCTCTTGATGAAACTCTGAAAATTAGTGCTAGAATATTTAATCTCCCTGACCAAAGATTATAAAATTGGTTTCTCAAGGTATTCCTTTAGGTCCTATACAATCTCCTTGAATGAATATATATTAAATATAAAAACACTATGTACTTTTATTTCTAAAATTCCAACTATTGCACTCAAATAAGTGGATAGTTCATAGTTAATGAATCCCATTTTTTAATTTTTTAATTTTTTTTGGATTTTTTTATGAAAAAATATTTTGTTCAAGAACTTAGCCTCCCTAGAAATGGCACCAAATTAGTGATAGGGATTTTTCATGGATATCCCAAAAATAAATTATTATTTACCTAAGTATTTAATATAGTTCCCACCTAGGGTATATATCTCGAGGTGTCCGCTCGCATACACTGATTTTTTATTATTACTATTTATAAAATAACTAATATACTAATAATGATAGATTAATATATTGTGGGGATTTAAAAATTAATGTGATATATAAATATATAAATGAAAATGAAAACAAAAAAATATAAGTAAGTGAAAACAAAAATATGTTAGTGAATAAGAAAGAAATTTTTGTTCCCATGAGTTCACGATTAAGCTATCATTGTTCTTTAAAATATTAAGTCTCAATATTTTGATCAATGTTGAGATAAATACCATCGCTCAAAACCCTCCCATTTATTTTTTTATTATCACACACTAAACCTCCACACGTGGGAGAATATCTATCACAACATCACCATAATTCTACACTGACCCTCTATATGAAACATTACGATAATGATATGGGGTAATAAATGTGATTTGGAAGAACACAATAGTAGATAAAGCAAGGTGATCGAATCACCAAAACTAGTTTATATGCTAATTAAATTCTCAAAATACAATAAATAGAAAACATTTAATCACATTGAACTCAAAACATTACCTCTCCCCCCTCGAACAACAACAAGGGTTAGTTCTCTATTTTAATGGAGATTAGAAGGAGCATGGTGGGGTAAAACAAAATTGAAAAATAAAAATATAATGGGAAGAGAGTAATAAAACCAAACTAATATATGTTAAACTTCTAAATTCAAGTTACAAAAGAAGAATTGCACCATTATCCCATTAAATTGGAAACTATTTGACCTGGAAGTGGAGGTGCATATTTATAGGCATGAGCAAGGCTTATTTTTGATCCAAAAACATTCCTCTGAAATATTTCAATTTTTAGGCCAAATAAATGAAAAAATATGGAAAATTTGTAAACAATAATTTTTCTCCCCTACTTTATCCTTATTCCCCCACAAAAAATTGAGATGATTTGAAATGAATCAACAAAAGGTATGAAATATTTAATCTAGAAATATTTTATAGCCAATTAACTATTTGAATTCCAAATTTTCAATATCCCATACATTTGTGTCCAATATGGAGTTTGAATATCAGGGTTACTTGGTTTAGAAAATGTTCCTTGAACTTTTTTTGATCCTCATGTGAAATATCAGCTCATTTTGGCTGCCCATATGTGAGATATTTCCCATATTCAAAATTTGTTCAATTAGGGCATATATTTGACGGCCCAATTTGTGACCTTTATTTGGTCTTCATAATGTTTGTTTTATATTTGCATCCAATTTGATTAAATTAATCCAATAAAGTTTTAAAGCCTGAAAAAAATTAATTTTTTAATTTGGATTACTTTAGAATATGTTGTGGCCAAAATACCAATCTGATATAAAAATATTTAAATTCCCAAATTAGGCCATTTTCATAATTAAGATCAAATTATTAATAAAACCTACAATTGTGTCCATTTCCCTTAAAATATGAAATTATTGGGACTAAAATATCTTATTATAGAATTATATATTTGAAATTATGAGCTTCATTAGTAATATGTTCACAAGTCCATAGATTCACCCTGATATGACATTGTTTATGTCCATTTTCCCTAATTTGTTTACCCAGGTCCCTTCACATAGCTTGGATACATGCAAGTCAAATTGATCTTGTGAAATTCATGAAAATACCATTTAACAAGTGTGTTAACCCAATTAGGTCCACCCTACTACTTTCACTCATCCCTATTAGTGAAACTAACTTTACACAAGTCTTTTCTCATCCTTATTCACTCTTTTATCATTGCACTACTCTTTCACCCAGATGCTTCACTCAAGTCTAGTTCACTCAAGTGAGACTTGTGTAATGGTAGAGTCTCGTAATACTTCTCCCAATTTTCATTAACCTAAATGAGGGTATTAGCCTAGTATATATAAAAAGAAATTTCATATTCGCTCATCCATAATCTTAGAATTTCATAACAACTCATTCACCCAACTCCATTAGCATGACGACCCCTTATTTCATACAGTACCTAGACCAGTACATGGAGGACACCCAAAAAAATCACAGTATCACTAGATCATAATAATAGCACATGATACTAACTTTTAATTACTTGGACAAACATTAAAAAATATTCTTTCATTTGGAATCAACTTTGAACATTCCTTCGATTTTCACATTGAAAAATTTGGGAAATACTGAAAAATATTTCCATTTTAAATCATATCCCTTGATCCTCTAACACCTTTATAAACCAAGAAATGGATTGAAAACACAAGAAAAACAAAAAAATATATTTTATTGGTTCCTATAGTCAGTATCTTTGTATGTTTGAAAAGATAATTTTTTATGGTTCCTCAATACAGTTTTTAAGGTTAATGGACTTTACTAAATTTTCATAGGAAATGAATTTTTATTATAATGGATTTTGTTTATAGATCAATGGAATGTGATGATTTAAGGTAGTGTTTATGTAGTTTTCTTTGTTTCATGCTGGTTATAGATCATATAGTTTGAATTTATGGACCTGAAGTATGTAATTTAGGATAAAGATCCATTCATTCCACAAACTACCCTTACACCATGATAGGTTTGGTCAACAGAAAATTCAAAATAAGATCATTCAAGATATTTAGATGAAATTAAGGAGGAATATGTTCCTTCTTGACCATGAGACTTATGGGTTAATTATAAGGGTTGTTTTTAAGGGTTATGGTTAGACACACGGGATAAAATAATTAGTATAAATATAGTTTTTTTGCACATTACTGGAGATCGAATCAGGAACTAGATGATAGTCTATTACTTTGAGTTTTTCTTCGTGTCAGTATTGTTATCTCTAAAGGTTCTATCTTCTTTTTTTCTTCACTTACTCATAACTAGCATGAGGGATTGAATTTATATATGCCAACAATGACTTGAGGGTGAATTATAACTTGTGACTTGTTAGTTTATGGTTAATTTAAGTTGTCTATTTTCATTTGATTTACTTCTAAATCTATTCCATGTTCTTTAATATAGGACCATTTTATGTGTTGAGTAAGGTTGTACTATTTTAATGTGATTACTAGGACTTATGAATTATTTATAAACATTGAGTGGGTTGGGTTCTATGTTTAAATATAGTTTTGGGTTACTTTCCCAATAACTAGATATTTTTGGGTTACTTTACCACTAACTAGATGAAGTAATTTATCATAAAAAATGGTAGTTGATGGAAGAGAATGATCACCCAAACTAAGGGGGTTGCATAGAGCTAATTCAGTCGACAAAAATATAGCAAGACTAATTCATTTGTCTTTATATTCACTAGTGCTTGAAACTAGATAATTTATGTTCGTTATGTTGTTTTTCTTTTCTTTATCACTCTTCCAAAATCAAAATAAACTAGAAGTAGTATTTATTTCATCATAGAGTATATATATTAAATGTTAAATGGAATCTAATCCTATCCTTGTCTTTATGGTTTTGACAGTAGGGCTTGAATTCTTGTACTATTTTTAGTAGTTTTTTGTTTCTTATTTTGTGCTTGAAAATTTATAAATTGGTCCAACCCAAGGAGGAATTAATGATTCTCTACGGGTGATAAATCCACATAATATTTACAAGCGTATAAAAGGATAAAATATAGAATATTTATATATAAATATAAAAATCTATCAAATAAAATATTAAGTCCTATAATTCATTCTATTTTTTTTATAAAAGATGAACCCATAGTTATGGTTTTGGTTAGACCATAGTCGAGGAATATTTTTAATTATTGGTAAGTCTTAACAAAGACAATGGAATGACTTAAAAAATTATTGAGTGTAATATAAATAGTTTATTCTATAACATTTAGAGGAAAGTGGTGAGAAAATAGAAGTCAGGGATTTCAAAATTGGGGAGTACGCTCAACGAATCAAGTAACTGTGAGTTAATGTGGTTAGAAAAAATTCCTACCTAAATAATTTTAAGTACCTTTAATGGACAAAGTTTAACACCCCTAGTTTTTGTGAAATATTTTTTTTCGAATTAATTTAGTCTTTGATATTTTTCATTTCATGAAATACTAAATATAGATTTTGTTATATGAAAGAACCAATTTATTCGTGATTTATATGATATATCATGTTAATATTTCGTTATATTATACCCCAAGATAATTTTTCACTACACACAATACCGAATTGACTTACGTTAGAAGCAACACTGAGTTTCTATGAAACAATATTTTTTTACAATTAATTAAAAGATATTGTTGTAGCATAGTTGTTAAATATAAAAATATGAATATTAATAACCAATTTTGAAATATTATTTATAATTTTTTTATATAAATAAAACATAAGTATGTTAAAACATATAATTTTTTTAAAGTCTTTATATGTTTTGAAATACTATTTTCTCAAAAGAACTAATTTTTATATCCATATGTGAACAATAATAAAATTTATTTTAGATGATTTTATAAATTTAATTTGGTAAAATGAAAATCATTTTTAAACTTATAATGTCAAAATTATATTAGGGTGAATTTTTTGGATTTTTTAAGAAACTTTATTTTTTGGTGAATAATTAAAAATACTGAATTTTAATTTAAAACTGATTTTCATATAATCTATTTATATAGTTAAATTATTTTTTAAGTTGGTATTAAAGTAAAAATATATCAATTATACATATATTAATCCAATTTAGTTCATTAGAATCATTTTTATGTTGAATTTAGATATAAAATCATAATGAACTTTTGAACATTCTAACTCTAAAAACATGGTTTCTCACTATGTCTATGAGACTAGAATTAAACTTTTTTTTTTCCAATTTTGTGAATTTAATTTCCAAAAATGAAAATTCACAGTTTTTTAAGTAAAATATTTATATTCTAAAAAGATCAAATTAATTTTTGACCAAAAATATTAGTGAAAGTGATTAAGGTAAAATTAAGCTTAATAAGAGACTAAACCTTAAACTTAAGGGTCCAAATGACCTATCAATTTTTTCAAAACCAATTTTATAGATATATTTAGTTTATACACATTAAATTATTGATTTAGGTTTTTTTATGAATTTTTAGGTAAAAATGTGGGTACACCGAACTTGCTTCCAGAAATACTAAGTGTGACCCCGTATAAAAGGCCACCACCTCTCTACCTTCTTCACACCTCTAAAACCACTTAAGTGATGCCAAGATCTAACAAAATACCTTCCAAAAATTCCTAAATTTATCCTTTAATACTCCCTTTGGTAATAAATCCAACCAAGGAAACCCTTTGGGGAAAACCAAAAGGATTTACCCAAAGAAGAAGTAACATCTTTCTTCAAGCTCCTTTCCTTTATTTTCTTTCTCCACTAACTCAATTATTCTTATTCCATGAAAAAATAATAGCCTCATTTCCCTAAATATATTGATATTTTTTATGTTTAGGGTTTTACCTATACTTACACACACTTCCATCAAATGGGTAATGAACTTATCATTCCTGTGTACAATGAACTACCGCCTCACGAAACGATGTTGTTTGTTTTTCCTTTAACACCTATCATGATTAGTAATTATGATGGAAACCCTATTTTTATATGATATATATGATTTATATGATGTATTAATACTTATTTAATTATTATATAATTCATACCTTCATTATTTCCATTTTTTAAATGCGATGATTTCGTTTGGGAAGTGTGGATTACCACCTCCTCAAAGCGATGCGATTCATTCAGACACTACATGGAATGTATTATGGATGGATTTATTTAACTTATAAGATATATTAAATAATAATTCTACTTTAATGATACTATATATATACATATATTTCATTTAATTTATTTCTTTCAATATTATAAAGAAAAATGGAAACAACATTCACGCGTGCGTACGACCTACCGTCTCCAAGAACGGTGTATTCCATTTCATATTTATATATTCAATATATTATTATAAATAAATATATAATGAATATAAATGATATTTATATCATCATTTACATTCTTAAAATCATGGTATAACTATGAGGATAAAAAATATAGCAAATTAAGACACATGCAAAAAACAAAGTTGATATTACCCGAAGCACACCCTTAACATAGAATTGTTAATGAGTAGGTAATATAAAGTAATAATAAAACCATATATTGTATTATATATAATAATATGGTTCTTTAAAATATTTATAATAAAATTATATTTATTATAGAGGATGTTTTTATTAGTACGAAGAGAGTCAAGATATAAGGTAAGGGGATTTCTAGTCTCGCTTTTATTTATGTGAGATTTATATCATATTCACCACTCATTTATTTTGTGTGGTGTATATAATTATCATGAATATATTCTATTATTATTATATTTAAATTTTTTATAATTTAAATATCAATTTTAATATCTCCATTTCAAGGGGTTTATGTTTCAAAACAAACAAAATCGCTAATGTAATTTTGTCTCAATTTTCCTTATTCGACACACATTCCATTTTAGGCACCTATATTTTTCCATACAGTTTATATAATGCCTTTTAAATGTTATATAATGAATATAATTATTTTCATGATATTCTAATATTCATTTACTGTTATTCTTTTCATTGTATTATGATTTAAAGTTACCAAATTGGTAACGGTTTATAGCTAAAATATCACCATTTATCAAGATTGCTTATGATTATTCCCCTATTGATAAAATATTATGATACATATCTCAAAAAATCTCATGATTTTACTTAAACTATTTTTATTAATGTTATATCCAAGTAATTGTACCATTTTTTCACTATTTGGTACATAAGATGATCAGGAAAGTGTTTTTAAGAAATTCTGACTTTACCTCTCTCTTCGGTCAGAAATATGTGTTCCTTAAAAAACATGTTTTTTAAAAAAGTTTCCAAAAATATTATAATATTATCCTGTTATCATTAAACTAAATTATTACCCATGTTTTACCTTTTAAAATAAAAATGTTTTTAAAAAATAATATTCATTTCATTTTCCAGTTGAGGTACCTTTCGAAACTTTTTACAGTGAAAAAGGAATGTTCGGAATGTACGGATTTACCCACTGTCATGACCTTTAATCCATTGAATCTTATTTTACAAGATTAAAAAATTATTTTTTAAGGAAAATGTTCTCCTAATATTCTGAAAATTCATTTTTAAGTGGTCTACATTGAAAAATTTTATCAAAAAAATTATGTCTAAAAAGCATTTTAAAATATTTTCAAAACATCCTATATAAGTTTTCAAAATATTGTTTCCAAACAAAAGGATTTCAATAATTTCAATAATTCTTTCTATTTTTTCTAATTATTTTCAAATAAAAATGTTTCAAAAATTATTTCAATCTTTTTCTCTATATTTTTAAAGTGTTTTCAAAGAAAAAAATTTCAAAACGTTTTCAATCCTTCTTTTTAAGTTTTTAGGTTTATTTTCAAAGAAATGGGTTTTCAAAATGTTTTAAGTTTGGAAAAGAATTATTCAAAAAAGAAAGGATATTTTTCTCAAGAAATTTTTTAAAAAAGACATTAAAAAATTATTTTTCATCTAATATGACATTCGCTTATGTTACTCATGAATTTATGGTAAATAATCTAAGGAATACAATCCATATTCTTTATTGAATGGTTTATGTATTAATAACATGATATTTATGACACAAGTTTCTCTCACATGGGTTATATGCTTTTGAAACCCTCTTATTTTCATGAGTTCTTCTTTGATGAAATGATTATAGAACCTATCTATTTTCTATAGGTTATGTTGTGATTAATTTTTTTTATACTCATTTCATTTAATGGGTTATGATGTGAGGTTTATGAAACCCATCTATTTTTATGGGTCATGATATGATGAAAGTTTTATTATCGTGTGGAATATGTATGAATGGTTTTATTATTTGATGGGTGGGACCTATATCTCCTTCCAATTAATTAGGAAAATATTTATATCACATGACATAATAATGTGATTCAAGTCAACAGGCTTAATCCACTATGTAAAGATGGGGAAACCCAGTCCACTATGGGAAGATGAGGAAACATGATCTATTATAAGGAAAGGACTACAACTAGTGATAATGGTGTGTCTCACCTAGTAGGTGTAGTTACCATGGAGATAGAAGATGGGGAAACATGATCCACTATGGGAAGATATGAAAACTTGATTTATTATGGGGAGAAGGGGAAACCCAATCCATTAAGAGAAAAGGATTGTGACTAGGGATGGTGGTGTATCTCTCATAGTAGTTTTAGTTCCCATGAAGTGACCAGATAAGTTCTAGAAATGCTTCTTGACTTATATGGAATAATATTATATATTTATATGTATTCCACAATTCCATGTTTTACTCCTCTGTTATGCTTTCATGGATTATTCTCTTGATTTCATTTGATTCATGCCTTATGAAATGCTAATATTTATTCCATGATTCATGTTTATGATATGCATGATATGATCTTATAATATTATGATCATGTTCTCATACCTTATGCTCATGTTTATGCAAACATATCTCCCATGTTTACCCCTACTAAGTACCTGAGATCATCCCTTTTTACGTTTCCTTCCATAGATTATGAAGATATATTTTAGGTATGATATGTTTGAGAGGGGTTCTAGTCTTGTAGAATCTACTGGGAGATAATTTAGCTCACTCATGTACCAGTGTTTACATTTCTATGTTTCTAAAGGCACTAAACTAACTCAATATTTGGGCATCTATTTTTTTAATGTATTATGTATTCTTCAAAAATGATGTAATGTCTATGTATGTTAAGACTGGGTTGTTATAATTATTATCAAAGTAAAGATTTAATAAAACTTTGGAAACTAGGATGAGAGAACTTTAGTGATATTCCTAGGTATATTTCTAAGGATATGTCTTGGGATGTCAATAAGGATAAGTTTAAGGGTGAGTTAAAGTTTAGTAAAATGTCCTCAAATTTTGGTAAATAATAGAGTGAGTGATTTCTTAGAAATATATCCATGTTTGGATACAACAAGTGGGCTTGGTTCTGGAACAGATGTACCTAGGAGTAACAAATTTTACAAGGTCTGTTAGGCCTGACTTGAGTGTAACCTAGTACATGACAATAGGCCTTACTACACACCCTATTTGATACTCCCAAGAGATATACTTTGGGAATTCACAAACTCTTCATGAACCTTCATGAAGGGTTTAAAAATATGCTGGCTATGAATAACCTAGGATAAACATAAGTGGTCATAGATTAAGGAATGTTTCATAATTTATACATCCTATAAGTGTTTTTTCGTGATTATGTGGTTCCCCACTATTATAATTGTTTCTCAATCAATTCTTACTAGTTTTATTCACCATTGAGAACTAGGAGGAACTAGATTAACATTGAATATGATGAACAATTTGCTGATGAGAAGAAAAATGGGATGGTCACTGGAGTAAAGGATGTTTTGATCATGTCTAGTCAGTTTTCACAGAACATGATTAACAACGTGTACCTTAACCAAATATTAGGCTCACCAAGGAAGAGAAGGAATGAGTTTTCTGATATTTAGGGTAATGGAAACCAGGAAGGAAAGAATATGCAGTTCCCTTTGTGTCAATAATGTAGAAAGAATCACCTAAGTGAATGTCTTAGAGGAATAATAATATTTTTTCACTAAGGAAAAGAAGGACATGAAGTAAATAACTAAAAAGGAAATATGAAGGGTTCAATTAATGAAATGGATAGGAATATTAGCCTCCCTAATACATCATCAAATTTTAAATACTTTACATGTGTAATGAATGGTCATTATTAAAATCGATGTCCCAAGTGAAAATATCCTGAAGAGAATCAATAATGTGGTACGGGTAATGGTTATATAGTTGATGACGATGAGACTCCAGATGAAATATGAAAGGAAATAGGTATTAAGTAATAGGATAAGGTATCCTTATTATGGATTATGTATTAAGTAGAATAATATAAGTTTTTATGAATTTATATTAAATAATTATATTACATGAATTGATAAATATACAAGGACTTTCCATTTTATGTTTTTTGTGAAGGATTTACAAGACTATGTTAAATGTTTATGATGAATTGGAGAAGTGATTTAATGACATGGTGATATTTTTAAGGGAAGATAACCCTTAATATGTTCTTTATGTTAAGATAATGTTGTCTGGATAGAGATATTTTAGATATGAATAAGTAATTTGTGTAGTACTGATTACCTTGGAACTAATTAAGTACTTGTTGTCAAGTGGTTTATGCTATCATTGATTAAGTTTATAACATTTTTTGATTTAAGGAATATATCCAAATATATTTTTAATAAGTAGGAATGATTTTTTAAGAGGATTTAAGGTAATTCAGGTTATTACCATGTTTCAAAAGAATATATGATGAGGGTATTCACATGTTTGGAATGTGACAACCAATATCTACTTTATGATATATGGTGGAATAATGTTTAGCTAATTTAATGGCCTTATTTCTAAAGTTTTGGATTTTTATATTGTATAAGGGTTATAAGTTAACCATTTATGGAATGTTTAAGTTAAAATCCATATTAAGTTTGTGATATTAAAGTATTATCTCACCACATGAGGATTCATGTGTTTTGGATAACCTGCTCTAACAACTTTATGTTGATGGTAACTGAATAGAGATGAGATGACTTATCACTGATCTCATGATTTGTAAGTTCTTTAGGAATGAAAAACTCACATTACTTTTTTGGAGAAGGTGGTGAAGTGGAAATTGGTTAATATACAACAAAGTGTGAGATTATGCTTATGAGAGGGAATAAAATCAAGTAAGTATAACTTCTCATGAAAATTTATCAACTCCAGGGAAAGAATCTTGAAACTAAAAAGGTTATCCAAGTACCTTCTTTTTTGATGAATCAACTGGTCCCTTAGATAATTGAATATTTATGGAATTGTGATTGTTAAATTTCTCCTAACCCTGTTCACTATCAGTCTCATCCAGAACTTGATAGTAATATTTCTCTTCCATACCCATGATTTCACATTCCATATATGTTCTTCTATGTGGAAACCCAACTATGAGTTACTATGGGTAACCATTATGGTTCAAACTTTCCTTTTTTAAAGAAAATTTTAGTTCTCATTTTTACAATGTGGGTTTCTATTAAAGGAACTTAAAAGTATTAAACCATTTATAAACCAGATTAATTTTTAGGGAAAAAATCTTTTTAAGGGATGTATAATGTAACACCCTGAGTTTTTGGGAAATATTTTTTTTTTCAAATTAATTTAATCTTTTTGATATATTTCATTTAACACAAAAAAGAATATAAATTGTGTTATATGAAAGAAAAAAGTTATTCTTGATTTTTATGCTACACCATGTTAATCTTTTATTACATGATACACTAAAATAATTTTGTGCTACATGAAACACTCACTTGTTTTGCGTTACACACAACACTGAGTTTCTATGAAACAATATTTTTTTATAATTAATTAAATGAGACAGTTATAACATAGCCATTAAAAATAATAATATTAATATTAGTAACCAATTTTTAAATATTATTTATAATTATTTTATATAAATAAAACATAATTATGATAAAACATATAATTTTTGGTAAAGTCTTTATATGTTTAGAAATACTATTTTTTTCAAAAGAACTGGTTTTTATGTGCTTATGTGAACAATAATAAATTTAATTTTAGATGATTTTAGAAATTTAATTTTATAAAATAAACATAATTTTTGAATTCATAATTTCAAAATTAACTTATGGTGAACTTTTTTATTTTTCTGAGAAACTTCATTTTTGGGTAAATAGTGAAAAATATTGAATATTAATTCAAAACGGTTTCTCTTCTTATTTATTTATATAGTGAAATTAAATTTTAAGTTGGTTTTAAAGTCAAAGTAGATAAAATTATGAATCAATTAATCCAATTTAGTCCATTGGAATCATTTTTATATTGAATTTAGATATAAAATCTTAATGAACTTTTGAACATTCTCACTTTAAAAACCTGTTTTCTCACCACATCTATGAGGTTAGTATTAAACTTAATTTCCCAATCTAAAGAATTGAATTTTGAAAATTGGATATACATGGTTTTAATAAGTATAATATTTATATTCTAATAATATCAATATAATTTCTGACCAAAAATATTAGTGAAAATGATTAAAATTAATTACAGTGGTTAAAGTAAAATTAATCTTAACAAGGGACTTAACTTTAACTTAAGGGAAAAAATGACCAAGAAACTTGTAAAACACCCATTTTTTAGACATATTTCGGCCATAAAACTTATATTATTGAGTTAGGTTGTTTTTTAATTACTTTTTTTAGGTAAAAATGTGTGTCCACCTAACTTGTTTTCTAAAATGCCAAGTGTGTCCCCTCTCTCCCCTATAAACAGCCACCACATATCCCCATTCTTCATACCTCTCAAACCACTTAATTTCATCCAATATATTATTAATTAACTTTAAAAAATCCCTCCATTACTCCTTTAATCCTCCCTTTGGGTATAAATCCAACCAAGGAATCCCTTTGGTGCAAACCAAAAAGAGTTACCCAAAGAAGAGGTAACATCCTTCCTCAAGCTTCTTTCCTTTATTTTCTTTCTTCACTACCCCAATTATTCTTAATACATGAATACATAATAGCCTCAGTATACAAAATATACTTATATGTTTTTATTATTAGGATTATAACTAAATTTATACATAGTTCCATCTGATGGGTAACTAACTTACCTTTGTTGTGTACGCCGAACTACAGCCTCACGAAACGATGTTGTTCATTTTTCATTTACCACCTCTCATGGTTGGGAATTATGATGTTAACTATATTTTTATATGATATATATGATATATATGATTTATTTATTATTATATAATTATTATATAACATATACCTTCCTTCCTTACATTTTTTTAAATATAATAATTTTGTTTGGGAAAGTGTGGACTACCACCTCCTCAAAGCGATGTGATTTATTCACGCACTACATGGAATGTATTAAGGATGGGTTTAGTGAAATTATATGATATATATAAAATAATAATTATAATTTAATGATACTATATATATATACATATATATTTCATTTACTTTCTTTCTTTCAATATTATAAAGAAAAACAGAAACAACGTTTATGTGTACAATCGGACTACCGTCTCCGTGAATGGTGTAATCAATTTCATATTTTTATATTCTATATATTATTATAAATACATATATACTGAATATACATTATATTTATATCATTTTTTTCATTATTTAAATCATTATATAATAATTAGGATAAAAAATAAAACAAATTAAGACACATGTGAAAAACAAAGTGGATATTACCTGAGGCAAAACCTTAACATGAAATTCTTAATGAGTTGGTAATATAAAGTCATAATAAAACCATATATGTTATTAGATATAAGAATATATATATTTAAAATATTTATAATAAACTTATGTTTATTATACATGAGGTTTGTATGAGTACAAAGAGAGTCAATACATAAGGTAAGGGGATTTCTAGTCTCACTTTTATTTCTATGAGATTTATATATTATTCACCACTAATTTATTTTATATAGTGTATATAATTAACATGAATATATTATATGATTATTATTATTAAATTTATGGGTATTTAAATATCCATTTTAATATCTATCTTTCATGTAGTTAATGTTTCAAAATTTACCTAATAGGTAAAGTAATTTTGTCTCAATTTGCCTTCTTTGAGAAATGTGCCCTCTTATGAACCTATATTTTTACATGAGGTGTATATACTACCTTTGACATGTTATATCACTAATATAATTATTTTCACGATATTTTAATCTTTATTTATTTTTATTATTTCCATCGTATTATTATTCAAAGTTACCAAATTGGTAATGGTTTATAGCTACAATCTCACCATTTATCAAGATTATTTATAATTACGCTTCCATTAATGATATATTTTGATCCATATCTAAATAAATATCATGATTTTTCTTAAACTATATTTATTCATGTAATATCCAAGTAATGGTACCATTTTTCACTCTTTCATGCATAATATTATCAAGAAAGTGTTTTTAAGAAAGTTTGACTTTACCTCTCTCTTTGGTCAGAAATTTGTGTCCCTTTAAAATCATGTTTTCTAAACAAAGTTTCCCAAAATATTCTAATATTATAATATGATAATTAAGAGAAATTTTTAACCATGTTTTTATTTTTTTTAATCAAAATGGTTTTTAAAAATTAATTTTATTTTCATTTTCCAATTGAAGCACTTTTCTAAACATTTTACAGTGAAAAAGGAATGTTCAGTATGTACGGATTTACCATCCGTCATGAACATCATTCCCTTGAATATTATTTTACAAGATTAAAAAGTTATTTTTAAGTAAAATTCTTTCCTAAAATTTTGAAAATTCATTATTTTAAAGTGTTTTTCAATGAAAAAGTTTTTCAAAAACGTTTTATGTTTGAAAAGTGTTTTAAACGATTTCAATTTTTTTTTCAAATGAAATGATTTAAATGATTTCAAGACTTCATTCTATGTTTTAAAATTATTTTCAAAGAAAAATGTTTTCAAAATAATTTCAAGCCTTATTTCTATGGTTTTAATTTTTTTTCAAATAAATGGTTTTCAAAATGTTGTCAAGACTTCTTTATATGTTTTCAAGTTTATTTTGAAATAAAAGGGTTTTCAAAATGTTTTATGTTTGGACAAACATTTTTTAAATAAGAAAGGATATTTTCCTTAAGAAATGTTTTTTAAATGTTATTTCAAAATTATTTTACATCTAAGATAACATTTTTGGATGATACTCATGCCTTTATGGGAAATTATCCAAGGAATACCATTCAAATTATTTCTTTAATGGTTTATGTATTAATAGCATGATGTTTATGAAATTTATTTCTCGCCCACATGTCACATGCTTTTGAAACCCCCTTATTTTAATGGGTTATTATTTGATTAAATGATTATGGAACCTATCTATTTTCTATATTTTATGGTGTGATGAAATGTTTATGATACCCATTTCATTTCATGGGTTATGATATGAGGTTTATGAATCCCATCTATTTTTATGGGTCATGATATGATAAAAGTTTTATTATCTTCTAGAAAATGTTTGAATGGTTTTATTTTGTGATAGGTGGGACCTATACCACCCTCTAATGCATTGAGTAAAGATTTATATCTCATGAGATAATGATGGGATTTATTTCATCGGGATTAATCAACTATGGGAATATGGGGAAACCTGCTCTATTATGGGAAGATGGGGAAACCCAGTCCCTAACAAGGAAAAGACTCTGACTGGGGATGGTGGTGTGTCCCATTTAGTAGGTTTAGTTTCCATTAATATGGAATATGGGGAAACCTGATCCACTATAGGAAGATGGGGAAACCCGATCCACTATGAGAATATGGGGAAACCTGATCCCTTGTAAGGAAAGGATTGCGAGTGGGGATAGTGGTGTTTTTTGCCTATTAGGTGTAGTCCCCATTAAGTGTCCTGATAAGTTCTAGAAATGCGTCTTGACTTATATGGACTGATATTGAATATTTATTTGTATCAAACAATTCTATGTCTTACTTATATGTTATGATTTCATGTCTTATGCTCTTTATTTCATTATGATTCATGCCTTATGAACTTCTAACCCTTATTTCATGATTTATGTTTATGATATACATGGTGTGATCTTCTAATGTTATGATCACATTATCATACCCTTATTCTCATGTTTATGATTACATATCCCCCTTATTTACCCTTAATGAGCATCTAATCCCGCCCCTTTTTATGTTTCCTTCCCCATGTTATGAAGATATATTTTAGGTATGATATGTCTAAGAGGGTTTCTAGACTTAAAGAATCTAGTGGGAGAAAATGTAGCTTACTCATGTACTGGCGTTTACATTTCCATTTTCCAAAGGCACTAAACTAACCCAGTATTTGGGCATCTGCTTTTGTAATGCATTAATTATTCTTTAAAAATGATGTAATATTTATGTACATTAAGACTGGGTTTTTATACAAATTATAGGTTATAATGATGTAAATATATATTATTTCAACTATAATTTCCACATGACCATATGTTCTGAATCCAATGGTGAGGGCTATTGAGATTTGATAAAATAATGGCAAACTAATAAAATAAAATTTATTATGGAACATTTTAGCAATCAAGATAAAGTAAAAAAACATAATTTTATTTTATTACAGAAAGTGGAAATTAATATAGCATTAGAATTATACTAATTATTGATATTAGAGAAAGATAATTTCCCCAACAGTATGAATTTGCAATAGTGGTACAAGCACATGCACATCATTTTATTCCAAGTGAAAAAATTATATGTGTTAGAGTCCCATGTTTTAAAGAAAGATCTATTCAAGGAGGTCATTAAAGAGGAAAATTTTATCTTTTGGAAACATATAGAGGTTTAATTGGATATCTTGTGCCTCATGTCATCATCCATGTATAGTGGTATCTAAAAGATTCATGAAAAAATAAATGTGTTCATGACATTGTCATATATCCATGATCTCTATCTAGAGAAAGATACACATGATAGGTATGAGTTCTTTGAGGTATTTTCAATATGAAATCTTGGAGAAAGATAACCCAAAAAACCTTATATAGTTAAGATGATTATCTATACTGATGATTTGTACATCTCTGGTTTTAAGTTACCCAATGAGTTATTTATTAACCATATGCTTTCCTAAAAACTTGAGAGATTTTTTTTTGAAATATAATATAAAAAATATTAGGAAGTAACTCTTAAAACTCTGTACTCTAGTCCACCATGTGGATAAGGATAATATGATAAAAAACCTAAAGTATTTATGATAAATAAGAGGAACGGAAAGGTAAATTTCCTTAAGACTAAAACTGAGTCTAAGTATTTTTCACACCACCTAACCAAGAGAAGGAATATCCATAGGTGAGCTAAGGAACAAGATGTATAATTTCATGCATGTGGAAATAAGATCCACTGGAAAAAGAATTTTACCTTAGCAAAGATGTACAAGGAATCTTTTAGGTGTTTTCATTATCAAATGTAACCTTCCCATTTCTTTTATTTTGGTATTATATACAATGTGTGGTGTGTATATTTGTATATAAATATAATAACCAATTATATTCTAGAATTTTGGAAGAGGTGAGGTCGAACTACAAGCTGATAATAGATTAATACTGGATATACTAGATATTGAAGATTTCCACCATACTTTTCCAACAGGAATGATTCAATTTTTGAAGAATTGTTACTATGTTCCTAGTTTTACCAAGAACATTATATTCATATCTATCTTAGACATGTATAGATTTATATTCATCTTTTGGAATAAAATATTATACTTTTATAAATATATAATTTGTATAGTATGGATCATATTAATAATGGCCTTTATATAATAGAATATGAAAACAAAGTGTTGGAAATAGATAATGAATCAAGTTCACATTAATCATCTCAAACCCATTTTTGGAATCACTATCTTGGTCATGTAAATGAAAATTTATTGAAAAATATATATCAAGAAGGGTATTTATATTATTTTGAAATAAAACCACTTGATTTGTGTCATACTTTCTTTAAAGAAAAAATTACAAAACCTCCGTTTAGAGGAAAGGGTGAAGGGGTCATATAGATTCTTCAATTAGTTCACATAGAAATGTGTAAAGATTTTACGATTAAGTATATGGATAAATAAACTTAATTAATTACTTTTACCGATGATTTTAGTATATATGGATATGTCTACTTAATGAGGTATAACTATGATTCCTTAGAGAAACTAAAGGAATACAATAATAAAGTAGAGAATCATCTTGTTAAGAAGATAAAGAAATTTTGTTTAGACTATGGTATGGAATATATTAAATAAGTGTTCATCGAATATCTAAGGGATTTTTGGATTCTATATCAACTCACTCCCCCATATACACCATAATGGAATGGTGTTAGTGAAATTAGGAACCACACTCTATTGGACATTGTGTGGTCAATGATGAGTCATGTGGATATTCAATTATCCTTTTCAGGATATGCATTATAAACAATAGTATATTCTCTATATCACATGACAATAAAAGAAAAAAAATAGTATTCTATATGATATTTTTGATGATAATAATCCTGTTTTGTCTCATATATGAGTTTGGGAATGTGAAACATTTTTTAAAGATATCTCTATCAAAAAACTTTCACCATGAGGAACTAAGTTTGTATTTATAGGATATCCTAAGAAAAATAAAGAATATTATCTATTAAACCCCTAAAAAAGGATTGTTATTGAAAGGAATCTCACATTTCTTGATAGGAATCACAAATTTGAAATAGATAATTGTAGAAAGATCAACCTTGATAAAGTTGATGTTTAAGATATGAAAGAGTTGGAATATAAATAAATTCCACAAGGCCCCATGCAAGTGGTTTTTCTAGAGACACAAGTATAATATAAGAGAACCATTGATATTAAAGAACTAGAGATATATGGTTTTCTAGTCACCAAGTATGGTGACTCATTATTAGTTTAAAATGACTAACCTTTTCCCAATGAGGTGGTAGTATGTAGCTCATAAGTTACAATATACAAAAAAAGATATGAATTTTGAGATGGATCCCATATTCAAAAAAACATCAAGGTTTTGGTAGATCCTACATTAGATACATATCATATTGGGTATAAATGGGTATTTAAGAAGAAACTAGACATTAAAGGTAAAGTTGATACTTATAAAGCATGCCTAGTTGTTAAAGGGTGTGAGTAATGTGAAGGAATAGACTATGATGAAACCTTTTCACCTGTCACTATGTTGGAATCTATAAGAATTATTATTTTCATAGATTTCATTACCATTATTATGAAATTTTGAAAATGGATTCAAAAATATATTTTTTTAATGGGAACCTTATAGAAGATGTTTATATGACACTTCCAGAAGGGTTTGTGACACCAAAAGATGTCAATAAGGTTTTCAAGATACAGTGATCCATTTATGGATCGAAGTAAGCATCTAGATCATGGACCATTTTCTTTGATAAATCCATAAGAATTTTTTTTACATAAATAATTAATATGATCCCCATGTCTACAAGTGGTTTATTGGAAGTGTATTTTTTCCCTGGTAATATATGTTGATGATATATTATTGACAGGAAATAATATACCGGACTTATAGTCAACTATGATATGGTTAAACAACTAATCTCTGTGAAAGACTTAGGTGAAGTGGCCTAGATTATAGATATCATGATCATTTATTATAAATTCAAGACACTTCTTGTACTAAGTTACAGTACACATATTGACAAAGTAATAAATAGATTTAGTAAGGAAAAATCCAATAGAGGATTGTTACTAGTGTCACATGGAATAAATCTCTCCAAGAAAATGTATCCTTAGATATAAGAGGGGAGATAGAGAGTGAGAAAGAGTGTTATTATAATCCCACATTCTTATGTGATAGGTTCCATCATTTATTCCATGATATGTACTTGGATTTATATTTCCTACACATTGATAATGGTAGATAGATATCAAGAAAACCCATAAGACTAGCATTGGACTATTGTGAAGACTATCCTAAAGTATTTGAGGTATAGAATATGTTCATGGTATATGGAGGATATATGGATCTAGTCATCAGGAGATATATAGATTCTAGTTTTTAGTTGTAATAATCTATACCCTACCCAGGTATATCTCACTTATAATTTTTAGTTAGGCTATCTAAATTCTGTAACTGAGCATCGTTCTAAGCTTAAAAGGGCGCCTCATAGGTGCTCAAGGGTCTTGGAGGGGTGGATTGCTGAAGGATAGTTGTAAAAATAAAAAAAGGCACTATTTAAATGTCACCAGATAGATATTGATTGGGGAAACATATCAGTAAGGCTACAAAAATGCCTCGGTTAGATGATGGGGTTGCAACGTCTAACGGATGGTTCCCTTTGGGGAATTTAAGTGGCGGAATCCAAATAATTTCATCCTCTAACCTATTTTATGTTTTATAAACATCCATTTAAACCCTAATCTTTTTATGATGAAATTAAAGGATCATATAGGTATTTATTATATTCTCTAGCATAGTCTTTCAATCCTTCAATCTATTATTCAATCTAGAGGCCCCTTTTCATGATTATTTCCTGAAATTGATGGATTCCTCTTGATTTCTTACTATTTTTACTTCTTATTGCCTTGAATGGATGTTTCTAATATTTTCATTAGTTATTTTTTTGTTGTGCATGGTTCAAAAACTTGATTAGTTTGATTTACCTCATCTTCACTTGAGGTGGGTGGTCTTTTCATATCTCCTAGAGCCTTACTTCATCTTCTAGTGTATTCATGTTATGTGAAGAAATCAGTGTATTTTTTCATGACCAAATTTATATTTATACCCTAATTATATCCCTAGATTGCTTACATGGACTGTATGAGAGTCCCTCTAGATCCAGTGGTGGTGTAAACCTAGACCTCAGGCCTCTCGAGGGGTATGTAGATTATTAGAGTATTATTGTGAACCCCAGTTTGGAACTTCTAAAGAACACGATGAACCATAATGTTAATTTTTTTACATGTTGATTAATATTAAAAGGGTAAATTAACATATTATTTAACAATGATCTAAATTGGTTAATGATTCACTTGTTAATATGAAGTTTTTATATGTGATACATGGTTACATAATTCTTAAGGGATAGATTCATAGTTTTTTTATTCCTGAGGGTGATATGCATGGTTACTTGATTCTTGAGGGTTATGTGAATGATTTCTTGATGCCTAAGAAAAATATATAGGGTTAATTTCTTATTGAGGGAGAGATGCATGGTTTCTTGGTGCCTGAGGGTGAGGTTCATGATTACGTTATTTCGCAGGGTTAGATTCTTGGTTTCTTGTTGCCTGAGGGCATGGTGCATTGTTATGTGATGCCTGAGGGTGAGATTCTTGGTTCCATTATGCCTAAGGGTGAGATTCATGGTTATGAGTGATGATTAATGGAAATATTGGGGGAAGTACAAGGCACTTATTCCCAATTATTTTCATAGGGGTGTAAGGAAAGAGACATATGACAATGGCTGGAGTAAGTATGGTTGAGATGGGAAATCCCCTTGGAACCCAAGGTTGAAACTCTTAGTTTATATATTTTTTCTTTTCAAAATTTCTTTTTTTACTCTAATTTTCATCATATTCCATATATCTACATGCAATATTAATCATACCAGACAGGCTTTAGACATATTGGGGTGGACTACTGATTTGAACTCATACTCTACATGGATCACCATTGGGTACCTATGAAAAATTCATATATTCATTTAAGGATAGGGTAAAGGGATGGATGGTTGATGGTTGATATGGGTTACTAGGGAAGGAGAAGGGGATTCCATATTGGGATTTACCTTGGGACCAGTTAGTGTCATTGAATGAGTTTAATTTTGGCCTTTAATTTGGGTGTTGGGAATAGCACGTTACAAATTTAAAATGAAAATAAAAGTATTACTATATTTTCTTATTTGGTATTTTTTGGTTATAATCTAATGTTGATATAGTTTATTTTTCTATATATGTTTTTTTTATGATATGATACTTTGTAATAGAGGGAATAGTCTCCCCAAAATACTTATTAAACCCTCACTGATAGTCGACAACATCCTGTGTATGGGGAGGAATGCCTGAACTGGGTTAGGGATATTACAAATTGATATTAGAAAGATATTTTTTCTTTACTTTACTATTTGGGTAAGGTATACATGAGAATAAGAGGTGTCAAATCTTGGTAATGAGCTCATTCCGGGGAGTAGCTAACCCACATGTAGAGAAGAACTCAAGTTACCCGGTATGGGGATTGCTATTCAGGCATGTTCATTGTTATTATTGGTTTGATTTCACCTTAAGTGAAGTATATGTTGTTTAAGATCTATTTTTGTAAAAAAAAATTGAGGTCTAATATGGAATGATAAGGGGATATGCATGCATCATGATAATCTTGTATAAGAGCATGTCATTTTCACTATCATGTTAGGAACTCATTCACATGAATATGAAAATCTTTATGTTTAATTTATTTATATTTAAATCATTACCAGTGATACCTAGTTAATAAATATATTTTTTATATTTTTATACATGATTCTTTATTTATTTTATGTTTTTATTATCCTATGGCCTGAGGTGTGTGTTACCGTTTGATATGGATGCCCCCACATCATGTTCTAGTAGAGATATAAGAGGGTGTTGATGACTACACACCACACATAGTGCGGAAAAATCCTCTAGCGGATTGGAGGAACATTATAGATGATCATTTATAAGATAATTTCTTATGGTTGATGTGGTCCATGGAGAGGGATGTTCCATGATGGCACTTGAACATGTCAAACCTCATAAGAGAGTTCCAAATTTAGCATATCCTAATATTCATAGGGGAGGGTATCCCCTAGGTATTATAATTTTATATTGAGTCTATCCAAATGATCTTCAATCATCTGGAGACCCCCATAGAGAGGAGGGTGAATCTTATGGTGTACATATTGTAGGGACCACCCAAGAACTATTGGGAAATCTTGGTTCATGCCAATTAGTATGGGGATGATTTATGAGAATCTAAAAATGAGGTTCTTAGACTATTTTTACTTAGAGACTTTTCAGGAGGAGAGATCTTAGGGTTACATGCACTTGAATAAAGGGAACATGAAAGTGATTGATTATGCCAGTCACTTCACGGACCTACATTATTTCACTATGACATTGGATGAAGATTAGAAAGTTAGGGAAAATCTATTTTAGAAGGTATTGGATATAATATAAACACTCAGGTGAATGTATTTTGGCCAACCAAATTCTTAAACATCATGAATCAAACTCTAATTTCTAAAGGGAATATAAGGGAGACCCTGAGTGGTAGAAAAATAGATTCAGATGGGTGGTTTGGAAACACTTCCTTTGGCAGAAGAAAAAATCATTTTGATCAATACCATTAAGACAATAGTGGGTAGAGCAGTCAGGGTAGTGGTTAATTCTTTCCAATTTGTGACCTAGTGCACTGTTTATATTGTGGAGATCCCAATCATAATAGAAATTAGTTACCACAAACATAGGTAGAGTTTCCTAAATGTAGAATGATGGGGAACCTAAAGAGGTTCTTTAGGAACACTCAATAGGTATTTAATTATGAGGGAAAAAGATAAAATCTAGATTCAATAAAGTAGTCCACTATTTAGTAGTATATGAGTAGCTTGAGATACATTGGACATATAGTATGAGGAAAAGGATAGGGTAACCCAAAGAAGGGATGGTGGTACTTCAAGGGGGCATACTATAAGGAGATTATGTAGTATCTTGGGGTATATTCATGGGTCAAATTCATGTGGTCTAATATGAATCTACTAGTTTGGATATGAGACCTTCCACTATTTGAGATATTATTTTAGTAGCATATACCCTCTCATGTGCTCTATTTGATATAAGGGCATTGAATTATTTCATATCTACTCAATTTTTTATGGATTGGGTTTGTCCATGATGTATTTTTCTAGAGTTATGTCTATCAACACACCATTGGGGGTGTGGTTAGAGGGTATTTGATTCTGTAAGGAGGGTTCACTTGAGATTGGTGTCAACCATTTCTTTTGGGATCTGTTTATGCTTGAGATAGTATGATTCAACCTAATATTAGGGATATACTGGATGGTTCAATATCATTATTATATCGATTAATACAACAAGTATGTGTCCTTATCATCATCTGAGGGTATATGTTATATCCAATATGGTGAATTGGATATCCCATCAAGTCAAGAAGTTTTAGAATATCTTAGACTAGATGGGATTACAGATTAGGTATCTAGCCTTATGTTAGATGATAGAGGAGCATAGTAGGGATTATTCCCTCCAGTAATAGACCAATATCAGGATTTCTATCCTAGAATTTTTTTTGTCTTGTCACTAGAATTGTAGATCAAGTTTACTATCGATTTGGCCCTAGCATCTCATCATGTTTCAATTCTTCCATATAGGATGGAACTAATAGATCTTAGAGAGTGGAAAGACCAATTAGAGGATCAAGAGAGATGGGGACTTATCTATCCTATTAAATAACCTTGGGGATCTTCTATACTCTTCTCCAAGTAAGCATAAAGGATTGTGTGTCTATGGATTGATAACCGAAAGCAGAACCAGATGATATTCAAGAACAGGTATCCTCTTCCACACATCAATGATCTCTTTGATCACCATAGAGGTGTTCATGTATTCTTAAAAATTTCTTTGAGATCAGGGTACAATTAGTGATGGTGAGGTTTTATGACATACCTCATATTATCATCCAAAGTAGATATGGTAGGTATGAATTTTTAGTGATTCTATTCTGATTAATGAATGCGTTGATAGTGTTCATGGAATTGATCAACTGCATTTTCCACCGATACTTAGAATAGTTCATGGTTTTTTTAGTGAATATATCTTGAAATACCTTAATACCAAATAGGATCATGAGAAACATCTAGATATTGTCTTGGGTACACAAAGAGAGAACCTACTTTATGTTAAACTCTCAAAGTGTTACTTATGGATATATTAGGTACACTTTTTTGGCCATATTATATCAGAGGTGGGAATGTCTATTGGTTTAGAGAAGGTGACTACAGTGGATTATTGGGAGTTTCCTAAGAAAATTTTCAATATTTGGATATTTCTTCGTCTATCTAGATATTAACAAAGATTTAGTTATGATTTCTCTCAAATTGCAGCATTGATGGCTAGTCAGACCAAGTACAATGTTAATGGATCAATGGTTGTGAGAAAGGTTTCTAGGAGATAAAGAGTATGATAAAATCAACACCAATCATAACCTTACCAAAACTAGGAAAATATTATACATTTTACTATGATACCTCTAGAATTGGGCCGGAGTAGTTTTTATGTATGATGGATTTTTGGTCACCTACATATCCAGGTAGTTGAGACTACATGAAAAGAATTGTCCCACCCATGATTTAGAGTTGGATTCTTTTAATTTTACTCTAAGATATTGATAGAATTACTTAATGGTATAGAGGTTAATGGTGTATACATATCATCAGAGTAATAAGTACACCTTCTTACAAATGGGTTTGAACCTTCAATAGAGGATGTGGGTGGAGTACATGTAGTATTTTGAATTCAAGTTGGCATACATGCCTGAAAATGTCAATATCATTGTCAATACCTTAACCATAAGAGTGAAAACTCACGTAGTGTGGAGTCCAATGATGAATGGTGCTTGATGGAACTCTTTTTTAAAATGCATTTCAATGTCTAGAAGCACCATGGAAGAGTTTCTCTAACCTCCACCTCAATTTTTTTTGAACAATATTAATAGGAGGTGGATAGAAGATATTTTTTTTCCACTTAGTGAGAAAGTAAATGGTGGGGAGCCACTGTTTGGTTAGACAATTGATGAATATATACTTATTCAAACTTATGGGTGTGTCCTGGTTTTTGCTGATATACATGAATATCTTATGAGTGAATTTTATACTTTTAGGTGGGAGGTGCATCCAAGTTTGAAAAAGATGTATCAAGATCCCAATATGCAGTATTGGTGGGCCGGTATGAAGATGGAGATAGTAGGATTTGTGACCTAATTCCTCACCTATTAGTTGGTGAAGGTGAAACATCATAATCCTATAGTTTTATTATATACTTTACCCATTTATTAGTGGAAATGGTATGATTTTTCCATATACTTAATTACGGGTTTACCCAAGACACCCTAGAAGAATGGTGCAATATGGGTGATCATGGACTGACTGACAAAATTAACCCATTTTTTCTTTATGGGGGAATTTTTCAATTTATGACCAAGGTTTACTTTATGTGTAGAAGATAGTGTAGATACATGGTGTTCTATAGAGTATAGTATTGTATTGAGATCTCTATTTTCATCATGCTTCTGGAAGGGGTTATAGATTATGTTGGGTTCTTAGGTATTCCTGAGTATATCCTACCACACTCGACTGGTAGGAAATCCAAGTGGAAAATTCAAATCCTAGAATACATATTGACATACTATGTATTGGAATTTTATGTTAAATGAGAGAAAAATCTATAACTTGTGGAGTTCTCTTACAAAAATAGTTACCATCCATTGATCCAGATAGCTCCTTTTGATGCCTTACATGGTTGGTCGTGTCGTTTTCCCATGTTTTGATTAGAGGTAGGAAGATTAGATATCATTGGACTGAGTCTTGTGAAAGATATGTATTAAAACGTTTAGTCGATCTTTAAGTGGTTTATTACCACTTAGAGAAGTCATAAATATTATGCACATCTCAAGTTGTGACCTCGAGAATTTGAGGTGGGTGATTAGGTCTTCCTGTGAGTTTCAATGTGTCTAGGATAACATCATATCCAAATGAAGGGAAAGTTAGTACCCAGGTATGTTAGTCTATTTGAGATAATAGAGAGGATTATACTAGTGACCTACCTACTGGATCTTCTATAGTGTTATAGTGTGATGAATGATGTGTTTCATGTGTCGTAGCTTCAGATATATCACCCTGATCCTTCTCATGTTATAGATATTGATGATGTTAATCTTAACACTAATGCACCCTTTGAGAAGCATATAATATATACCATAGACCATAGTGAGATTATTCTATAAGGAAAGACTATTCACTTAGTGTGAGTACAGTGGCAGCATGGGTGTTATTGGGAGTAGATGTGGGAGATTGAATCAGATATTCGGGTTAAGTTTCCATATTTTTTCAATGATACCTCTCGGTGATGCATGGGAGCATAGATCAAGGATGAGATGTTATAAGATGGGGAGGTTGTAAGACCCCATCCCTTATCCAGGTACTTATTGCTTTTAATTTTCAGTAGGGATGTCTAAATTCTCTAAATGATCATTATAAAAAGTAGCATAGGAACCACTAAAGTTCCATACATTATCCTATGGATGGGGAAGTATCCTATTAAGTTTATACGAACACCCCTTCTCCTCGGTGCTTTAACAACGACCAGTCGTTGGGTTCGCAATAGTTAGACGATGTTTCCCTTCAAGAAATTTAAGTGGGAGAAGCCCTTTAATTTCATCTGATGTCCTATTTTATGTTTCATAACCCTCAATTTTAACCCTAATTCAATTTTTGATGAACTTTAAGGGTTATTTAGTGCTTCTTGGATTCTACAACATTATCATTTGATCATTCGATCTGTTGTTTGATCCAGGGGTACTATTTTAGTCTTCTAATGTATTTATGATATGAAAAGGAATTGATGTTCTATTTTCTTGAACTATTTTATCTTAAGACCCACCTTAGAGCCCTAGATTTCTTCCCTATACTCTCTACCGATCCTTATGGATCTGGTAGTGATGTGAACATGGACTACGGGCCTCTGGTGAGGTGTGTAGATTATTGGAGTATGATTTTCAACCACGGTTTAGTGACTCTATAGAACTTGATCAAAAAACATGTTACCTGTTTAACCATAATGATTAAGATTAAAAAGGGAAAATGAACATGATATTTATCAATGATCTAAACTAATTAATGATTTACTTTTTAATATTAATTTTTATATGAGATGAATGGTTACGTGATGCATGAGAGAGAGATGAATTATTTCTTGATGACTGAAGGCAAGATGCAAGGTTACTTGATTCCTAAGGGTGATACACATGGTTTATTGATGCCTAAGAGTGAGATTCATTTTTACTTTATTCAGGGTGATACATGTGGTTTCATGGTTCCAGAGGGTGAGTTTCATGATAATGTGATGTCCAAGGGTGGTATTCTTGGATTCTTGATGCCTAAGGTTGAGATGAATGGTTACATGATTCTTAAGGGTTATATTCTTGGTTTCTTGGTTCATAAGGGTGAGATACATGGTTACATGTGATTATTGAGTGAAATATTAGGGGTAGGACATGGTGGTTCCTCCTAGTTATTTTTATAATGGTGAAGGGATAGAGATATCCAACACTGGATAGAGTAGGTATGGTTGACCTAAGTGATCCCCATAAAACCTAAGGTTGACACTCACAGTTTATGTATTTTTTCCTATAAAGGTTATTTTGATATTGTAATTACCTTTGGCTTCCACATATTTTCATGCACTATTACTCAGACTGGACATGCTTTAGACACCATTGGTAGTATCCAACTGAGTTATACTTAAACCCAATGTGGGCCACCATTGGATACCTGTGTAGAAATCATGGATGTAGGTCAAGAAAAGGTCAAGGGGTTGATGATAAATGGTTGATCTAGGTTTTAATGGTAGGGGAATGGGATTCGGGATTGGGTTTCACCTTGGTACCAATTTATAACATCCCAAAACCTACACCCCTAGATCCGGTGCTAAAAACATAATATTTACATTTCTATATTTGATACCGATAAACGTTACCCACTTTTAGTCATCCAAAACATAAAACATAAAATATAAATATTGTATCAATTACATAACCAATGACCTTTTAGGTTTAGAGTTTAATAAAATTTGAAAAAAAGTCTTATAAAACAACACCCATGCCTTTAAGTGATCATTTTTTCCACTATACCCAACTTCTATTATTCCACACTTACTCTTCAACATATTCCATAATATCTTTTACACATTTATCTTTTTGATCCATAATTTATTTAAATTTATTCTTTATAGCCTAGGGAAATGGAAAACATGAGAAGGGTGAGCTCAAAGGCTTAGTAAGGGTAAATTCAAGGATTGACAATTGAATTTCATCAATAAACCTAAGATGTTCATAAAGGTATGATGATATAATCAAAGTTAATGAGAATAAAATAATAAAATTCATTCTCATAAAATCTAGATCAAAAATAATGATACATGGTATAAATATTTAACATAATACAAGATCCATATAAGTTAACAATCATGATCCATGTGAAAGTAGTCCTTGAGTAAAGGATATATTAGATTTCATAGAAAGCATAAATAAAACTTACTTGTATCTTGGAACATAACTATAATATCACTCTAAAAATTACTCTTATAAATGTAATAACATACCTAGTAAATTACAATTATATCTTAGGATAAACCTATAAGCGGTTAACTTTATCTCTTTATCCAAAGCATTAGTGGGCTGTAACAAACCATCACATCCTTAGATTATAAAGTAACCACCCAAACTCAGTTTATAATAGAACCACCCATCAATCATCCATAAATATGTCCATATACCATAGAATGAGAAAAAAAATTATAATCTGGAAATTTTTAAAATAAAAATAACCATTGTTATTTTATAGATTGATTTAACCGTGGAAAAGAAAAAGGTTCCATGAAAATATCTTTGAAACAGTCATAATACATTTAGAGAAAGAATAAGGATGGTATAATTATAACATTTCCCCAGGTGGTATAAGTTAAAACAATGATTTTTTATTAATATAAATATCATTAAAAGATCATAAAAAATATTCTTGAGTAAAATACCTTTTCCACTTTGAGAGTCACTTTTCAAAACTAAATTTTTTTAGAATATTAGGAAAAATATTCTCTTAAAATTAACACTGGAAACATTCAAAAGAATATCCAATGAAAAAATATTCATGATTTCACAAAAATATAGTTAAGTCTTATATGTTAAAATAAAATATTCTTTTCACACTTTAGTAAATAAAGTAAAAATATTTCATATGAGCAATGTTAAAAATATTCATTTTTATAACCATTCTAAATAAATTCAAAGACACTTGAAAATGGACATAAAAATTATTAAATTTAAAATAATAATATTATTGAAAACATTTTAAAAACCATGGATGTGGAAGAGAAATATTCATGATCTAAAATAAGATACAAGATTAGTATCACTTACAAATAACTTTCTTGATGTTTCTTTAATCAATAAGGGGGGAATAGAAAATTAAACATTTAAACCACATTCATAACTAGAGGTAAATAAAAGATATATGGTTAAATAAAATAATAGCATATGATCGCTCCCAAAAGAACTTTGAATATATAAAATCTCAAAATAAGATGACATTATATCATAAAAATACTTACCATTTTGGTATCTTTTGAATCTTAATCCATTGAAAGAAATGAATTCAAATGAAACATTAAATAAGATTAATATAAGGATAATTAATATAATTATATCCATGATATAACATTTCATGGTGTAGTATATACACCTCATAAAATAATATAAGTTCATAAGATGAACATATGTCCCAAAGAAAGAAAATTTTAGATGAATAACCATTACAAAGATCATATCATTAAATTGAGAATTAATGAATAGACCGATTATGTGTGACAAATTTAAATAAAAAAAACATAAATCAAAAAAGGTTATTTCACCCACAATAACAGAATAATGTAATCAATTAATAATTGATACAACCTAATGAAAGGAAATTGATTGAGAAACACCTTACATAGAGTCCCGAATCACAACGTATGTTCTTTAACTCTTGTATAATAAAATTATATTAATTATTTACTTATTTAAGAACATTTTATAGGTTTATTAAATTATAATTAAACCATTTAATTCATTTATTTAAATAAAATATTTAATTACTTAACTAGTTAAACCCACATCATGTGTTTTGAGCATGTTCAGTTCATAGATGCAAAAAGAATTTTTTATATTTTTTATCATAAAAGTGGTAATTGTAAAATCATATAAAAATAATAATAAAGGAATAATTTTCATTTTTATTAATTAAATAAAATTTTACAACCATCCATGAAATGTGTACATGAAAACAAATTGCATCACTTCATGGTGGGGGTAATCCACATATACACACGAATGATGTTATCATTTTACAATGTAAGAAATGTTTTGAAAATAGATGATATATTATATTTTTAGAATTATAATCCATTAATTAGTATCATATATATAAATTGAATCTATCATTATAAAAACCCATTTGTGGTAATGATGGAAAACGAAGCACATCACTTCGTAGAGGTGGCATTCCACATGTACACATGAACAATGTTTTCATTCTCTATTTGATGGAAAAGGAGATGAAAATGAGTTTTAAAACTATCATGATAACATTTCATTATATAGGAGATAATTATTTTATTATATCAACATGGTTTAAGAAGATTTGAATAAGATAGAAGAAAAATTAAAATGAAAACACAAAATTAAGAGTTTTACCTCTTCTTTAGGAAACCACCATTGAATTACACATTAAGCCTTTAAGGTTGGTATTTTGATGAGACTAAAGTCTATAGGTTGTAGATATTAATGTTGGGAAGGTATTTAGTTAGGTATTGGATGAGATATAGTGCCTAAAATATATGATTAAGAGAAGAGAGGAGGTTTCCTTTTATAAGTTAGGGGAGGGGCACTCATGTAATCTTTCAAAACATTAAAACATCATAATGTCACATTCATGGAAAAGTAGTTCCAAATATGCTTAATTTCAAAGTAAATATGATATAGTGTTTAAATTTACTCAAACAAATATGATATTTATAAGTTTTTAGGTCATTTTAATCCTTATCTCTTTATTCTAACCCACCATTTACCCTTTTTACCCTTACCCATGGTAAAATATTTTTTAATCATTAAGGGTTATAAATTTACTTATAAAGTTAAACTGGATCATAAATGATCCATTAATGAAACTTTAGACTATTTAAAATTCCAATTTTACTATTGTAATATATTCATGATTTTTAAATAATTTATTAAAATATTACTTAATATAATATATCATTATAGTCACTTTCGAGACTATTCAAATAGTTTGACTTTAATCGCATTATGATAGAAATGGAATTATAATATAAACTTATAAATCCATCATAGTATGTTATATTTATCTAAAAATTATTGTTACATGATAAATCACCATAAAAATATTACCTTTATAGTTTCTAAAATCATTTACTTTATTTTTCTACTACTTTCAAAAGCATCGCATTAGAGTTGTAAAAGAATTTAAGGTAATTATATCATCACTAAAACTTAAAAAAAACATGATAAAAAAATCATTCATATTTAAAATAAATATCTATAACTGAACATAAGTTGTCTTTATCCCTATCACAAAATATTATAGATATTTAAAGCAAGAGAGTGACATTTGTAACTTTATCCTTTACTTAAAATAATATAAATGTTAAAATTAAATTAAAGTGGAAAGAAATTTCCAATTTTTTTAATATTTAATGAATATAGATTGAAAAAAATTATAAAATAAAAAAATTCTAGTGTTAAAGAGTTTTGAAGGCCTTATCCCATATTTTTAACCTTGTTTTACCCATTTTACCCTTACTGAGGTGACAAATATTTACTATAGTTACTATTCATAATAAGCAAAAATAGAAGAAAAATATTTAACAAATTTGAACCTACTAATTTAAAATATGGAATATATATTTCAATATTAAATTACTATAAGTGGCAGAAATCAATTTTAATATAAATGTGTAAAATGTAGAAAAAATAATTTTTAGACAAATGTGTTTTAGGCTTAAAAATGAACTTACACCATAATCAAGTATAACACTGATTCATATTTATTCAATTAAATTATATATAATTAAGGGATAATAAAGTGGCGGTAGGGTACTATAGCAGCAGCGGTACTGTTTAGTACTATAGCAGGCAGGGTACTTTAGCAGTACTATTCAAAGAATGGTCCTTAGGCCAAAAATTTGGGACTACGGGCCATGTAATGGGCTAAATTCCCACCGGGTCTTCATGCTATGTAATGGGTCTCCCTATACCCAGTTAAAATAGGTATTTGATTTTCTTTAATAATAAAATGAGGCTTCGGACCCAGCCTTTTAAAAAAGGGATAATAATATTTCTTTAAGCTCAAATTAGACTTTAAAATTAATTTATTTAATGAAAATAAATGATAGTTTTGCAAAAAATAGTATTTTTCGCTATTCACTAAAAAATTAGTCTTTTAAGAAATATCACAGAATATCTGTAAGAACCCAGTTTTCAATTAGATATGGATCATTTTATGTTTGGTATAATTCTTTATTTTGGACCTAATATGGATGAATAATTAGTTTATAAAGGTTTTGGGAGTTCTTAGGGCTTTTTCGGAGCTCGTAAACCCATATAGTAGGAGAAATAGGTTGGATACATGGTTAGAGGAAACTGTGTGGGGCAGGCCACACAGTATCTCCTAACCGTGCAGTGCGGGATAGTGGGGTGAAGTAGGGTTCTTGGTTTTCTTTAACCATGCACCCAGGGCCACACACCTATTCAAAAAACTACAAACATGTTGTATAGGTATTTTGATTGGTTGACACATGGTTTCCCTAACCATGTGGCCTGACCATGAAAAATTCCCCTCTATATAGTAGAAGGTTCATGGTTAATGCATATTTTGGAAAAATGTGTGGTAAAACCATGAGATGCCTATTTTGGTTTATTTTACAAAAAATCCCTTAAATTATGTGTTTTAAACCAACCCCTCTTCCTATTTTTATTCCAGAGGATAGCCACCTCTACTCTCCCATTTCTATCCCTATTCAAGACTGTGCTAGGAATGGATCTCATTCATCCATCTCGAGTCTGATTAAAGCACTGTTCATCTTGTTGGATCTACTTCAGTAAGATATTAATTCCTTTTTTGTCATTTATTATTCTTCTTTTTATCAATGATGCTATTTAGATGCAGTTTCATATAACCTAAGGGTGTTAATCTATTCTTTATATCACTTCTAATCCATTCCAAAATAGAGGCTGATATTAGATGAGGATATTCATATGAGTATGAGGTAGGTGTTCTATAACTCATCCCTTGAGATTTTTCATTTTATAAATTGACGTGTGTGCATGCTGATTTCATCAGAATCTTCCTATTTAATTCATGTGTCATTATTATAGTCATTTGAACTATATTATAAGACTCCTATTAAATATTTTATCTATTCTTGGTGGTTATGTCCACAAAACCAATCTCCCCAAGTAGGGTGTTTCCTATATTTATTATTTTATTAGACTTTCATGTGAGTCAGTGCCACCATCTTGGTGTGAATTGTCTTGACCATGATAATGGTAAGCCCTTCCATAATCAAATGACCATTTAATTGGTTTCTGAATATTCCTTGAATATGTTAGTGTCACTTGACCCTTATAAGTGAAGTTTTCTAATTAATTAATAAATGGTTAAATGGTTAAATTGGATGGTATACTATGTATATGACTTGGCCTAACTGAATGTAATTGAATGGCTTGGTTTCATATACGTAGAACCAATTTACATGTCCAATAGAAGGTATCATAGTGAACCATATTAAATTACTATGAAATATATTGATTAATTAATGGTTTCATGTCATTGATATTCCTTTTCACTTGTATGAAAGGCATGGAATGAACCTCTTGACCTATAAAACGACATGACTATTATATTGCCTAATTTGTTAAATAAATTAATTATAAGGTTCCTAATTGTATACAGACCTTGACATTATTATAGGAGTGGTATGAATTGAAGTATATTTTTTATTCCCAATGGAATTCCTTGAGCACTCATGGATGCCATTCTGATTCAAGGATGTTAGTTTCCATTAGTGAGACCCACCTTGGAACCCGATCATCATCTATTAGTGGATTCATAGTATGAAACTATTGGATCCTTGCTTCATTATTATTATTATAGGATTCCTTGTATACATTCCTTGGATCCATTATGATGTCTACATACATGAGGTTTTTTGGCTACACCCTTGGACCCAATCACCGCTTATCCTGTTTTACCTTTGATGAATTCCTTAGACTCGATTAGAATCATTATTGTGGAATTCCTTGGGTGATGAACCTTGAATTAAACTCTTACCCTTATATCCAGGCTTAAATTTATTATTTGAGTAGGCTCGACCCTTGAAGTAATGGTTTCCTTGGTTATTACCTTGGAACCTCTTCATTATTATTATCATCATGGATGTCTTGTTATATATAGGATCATTTATTATTATTAATATGCCAAGACTTCATCACTAGTTATACCTCACATGACTTACATATATAACTAGAGCATAATTAATAAATGAAATGGTTATATGTTTAGACATCATCTGAGGTTAAAGCAAGAACTTGGGTGTTTACGTTATTGTACTGCTTTACTTTTATATATGAATTCTTGCACAATGTTTCAGTTTATATTACATGGAATAAATGTTATAGATGTCATTGGTGGTGGACTACTAAGATTTATCTCACACCCTATCTGGGCCTCCATTGGAAACTGATAAGATTACATGTATGCAGGTGTTGAAAAAGGGAAGAATACTACTTTGGACACTTGACTTCTTTCTTTCATTAGGATGGATCTTGGTAGAAAATAACCAAGCCAGGACTCAGGATGATGGATAATTTTTGGTTTATTTTTACTGATTTTTTATATCATGTATTTCTTACTTCTTTTTATCCTTTTTTCTAGCTTATTAGATACATGACATGTCATCATCATATTTTGTATGTTATATATAGTTGTTCTATTATTTATTCATGGCTTCTTTTTATGTTCCATCTGTTATTCTATATTGCTTCTGCTATTTACCTTCTATTCCATTTATCTATTATTATACACTTTGGTAATGAGGAAATAGTCTCCCCATGGACACACCCTATGCCCTTCCTACTAGTTGGTAGCCTCTAGAATTTAGGGAGATATGCTTGAGTCCATGTAGCCAACCAGGCTCAGGGTACCTCTAAGTAAAATTTGGGTTCGAGACATCCCAAAGTGCTATCAAAGGGTTTATTTTCTTACTTACTATTTAGAGACAATGGACAGAAGATTATAAATTCTTGGAACTTGGTTATGATCCATGCTTGGTCATATTTAACCCATGTTCGAGGTAAATACCAAGTTTCCTAAATTATGATTTTTGTTCTATTTTTCCTATTACAGTTGATATCATTTCACCTTTGGGTGATGCATGTGATGTGTTATAGTTATTATTATTATTCTAATTGAGTATTTCATTTCATTCTTGGCCTAATTATATGAGGTAAAGGAGCATTGTTACATGTATAATTATAAGAACCTATAATTCAGATTCCATGCATATTCCATACCATATAGGTTCATTTTATTGCTTCAATTTCTTGATATACATGTGATTACTGAGTGACCCATGTTTACATATATTACTTATTATACTCTTTAGATGTGATTGAGTGATTTTATTTTTCAATTCATGAGGTGTATGGTCCCTCATGGCTTGGAATGAGTAGTTTACTGAGTCAAGCCATTGTATATACCCTGTTACATTATGAGACCAAATGTAGACTTGGTTAATTAGAATTTAAATGGGTGTCGATTTCATTGATAAGGTGTATGGGCCCTGATAGACTGAGAATAGAGGTGTATTTTAAATGAACTTTGATATATGAAAATAAGAAAATACAAACTGTAAAAGTCAAACTGGACATATGAAATGAAATGGTGCAAATAAATGATGATGCAAGGTATAGTAGACCCTTCATCTATTGGAACCCCTATAATTTATACCTGATCACTTACCAATTTATGGCCTTCAAAGTGGGTAGTTGGGGTAGTATACCATGGTTAGTGATCCCATTCCTTTATTTTAGATTTTGTTATTTCTATCTATCCTCTTAAAACTTATTCTAAGGTGTGTTCTTGTTATTTGAAGACCAATGTCATCATGATGCACTTATTTCATGTGCCAAGAGGGTGTAGATGACCATGCTCCAGACATGGTGGGCCCTGATCCTCTAGTCTTACCACCAAGAGTTACACTTAAGAAACCACATGTTATACCTGATCTGGTCACTGATGCTTAGCTTTGTGAGAGGTTCCTATTTACGATTCACTATTTGAAAGATGCTTCATTACCTATAACTACAATGGATGATCTTACCCATGAGTTTCAGTAGCAGTATCCTCTTATCTTTTTAGGGGATGGTAGTCCATAGGATACTGATTCATGGATGGAGGCCATCATATCTATTTTTGAGCATCTAAATACACCTCAAGAGTAGAGGGTCAAGATTGCTACATACATGTTTCATGATTCGAACAAGCGCTGGTAGGATGTGATTACCCAATCTAGTCACCATCAGTGCATGTTATGGGCTGATTTTCAGATATTTTTATATGATTACACCTTTCCTCATATGCTGAGAGCAGACTGATCTAGAGAGTTCATGCATCTAGTGTAGGGTGTTATGTCATTTATCGAGTATTCAGCATGTTTCACTAATTTGTAATACTTTTCACCACTTCTAGCTGGTGATGAGATTTTGTGTGCTATATGCTTCGAGGATGGGATCCAATATACTATTCATACTTAGTTCAACATATTTTTCCTACCTAAATTTTATGAAATATTCAATCGTTCTCTTATCACTAAGCACAACCTGAGGTAAGGTGATGGTACAGGTCATAGAGAATTAGTGTTGTGGAAGATCAGTAGTTTTCATGGTAGTCGGAAACATTTCCTTGAGGTTTAATGTTAGGGTAGTGGCATCCATAGTACATGTACTAGTATCTTTATGGTGTACCATCAGCGTAGACAATAGGGGCATATAAATCCTTAGTATGATATAAATCCTTTGGTGCATCGAGCTTGTGGTTGTATGGGGGAATTTAATAGATTCTGTCAGACCTTTACATCTATGTTTAATAGAAAAGGATCTTCACCAACTCCACCTTTAAGGGAAGGTTATTTTATTCCAAATTAGGTGGGTATTTGGAGTAGAAATGGTAGGACTACCCAAGGATGAGGTCATGGGAATAGTAGTCAGACTTCAGATTATCAGTAGTAACAACATATCAGTTATACTTAGGGTAGTCTAGCTATAGCATAGGGTTTAGATCAGGTTAGTTTCATGCATTAAAGCTGATACCCTGGGAACATAGTGAAGGACCATCTATAGTATGAGGTATTATTCTAGTAGCCTCCACTTTAGTATCTTCTTTATTTGATACAGGTGATTCACACTCCTTCATCTATTTATCTATATTGTAAAGTCTTGGGAATGAAATACAGTATTATTATGGTGTAATGACCCTAGATAAATTGTTTGAAGTATGGTCATAGGGAATACACGAATACAGGGATAGTCTCCTTGAGGTAGGCAGTTACCCTTTCCTATGGGATCTCTTTGTTCTCGAAATGGCCATATTTTATGCCATTCTTAGGGTGGATTAGTTGGTTTTGTATCACACCTTTATAGACTTATATCACTGTAGGTTATTGTTTACATCATCATTGGGAATAATTTATCTACATAAGGGTGACTGGGATGTCTGGGATAGAAGAGATAGGCCTAAGCATCATGGGATAGGTAAAGTGATTGCCCGGATTTCTAGTCTTTTTGTGGAGGATAAAGGTTTACATCAGGATGAATTTCCTTTAGCAGTAGATCATTTTAGAGACGTCTTTACTGAATTTTTGTCTATGTTACCTCCTAATAGATAGGTATATTTATTATTGAGCTCATTTTAGGAGAATCTCTAGTGTCCATTCTTTCATAAAATATGGAACCCACTAAGATCTAGGAGATCAAGAGATAGTCAGAGGACTTAGAGGCCAAAGATTTCATACATCCCATCACTTTTTCATGGGATTTTCCTATGCTCTTCGCCATGAATATGGATGGTACCCTTTGTTTATGCATGTATTATAGAAGTTTGATCCAACTTACAGCCAAGAAATGATATCCACTTCCTTGAATAGATGATCTATTTGACTAGCTTTGAAGAGATAGGGTGTTCTCTAAGATTGACCTGAGATCAGGCTATCATTATGTGTAAGTCAGGTCATCATACATATCTCATATATCTTTTCATAATATGTATAGTCTGTATGAGTATCTTGTTATATTGTTCGATCTTATGAATGTGATCTTTCTTTTCATGGATTTGATGAATAGTTTGTTCCACCCCTATCTAGATTCTTTTTTCATAGTCATTGTGGATGACATGTTGGTGTATTCTCACACTCATAGAAACAATTATAATCACCTTTATATCATTATAAGTACATTGAGAAAGCACCATATTTATGCCAAACTTGCTATGTCCCACTTCTAGATTGTAAAATTTCACTTCTTAGGTTATATTATCTCAGGATTAGGAGTCTCTATTGACTTAGAGAAGGTGAGTGTTGTAGTTTCCTAGGTGTAGTGAAAGAACATATTTGATATATAGAGTTTCTTGGGGCTATCTAGATATTACAGTTGTTTCATATAGGACTTCTCACACCTTTTTTTACCTCTTACCAACTTTACAAAGAATGATTTTGTGTTTATATGGTTAAAATAGTGCAAGAAATCCTTTGATAAGATGAAAGGGAGGCTTTCCTCAGTACCTATTCTGATTGTGCCAGTGCCTGGTAGAGGTTATATAGTGTTTTGTGATGCATCAATCATTGGACTAGGAGAAATTCTGATGTAGAAGGATATATTTTTTGTGTACGGATCTCATTAGTTGAGAAATCTTGAGAGAAACTATCTGATTCATGACCAAGAGCTATTAGTTATTGTCTACACCTTATGTTTTTTATACATTATCTGATGGGTGAGAACTTTTTGGTGTATACGGACCACAAGATCCTCAAATATATCTATACACAATGTGACTTGAACCTAAAATAGTGGATATGGGTTTACTATCTTCATTGCTTCAATTTTTATCTTGCCTATATACTTGGAAAAGGCAATATGGTAGTGGATGCACTAATTCAGAAAACTCAGGCATGGGCCATACAGGAATACAATGATGAATGAAAATTAATAGCCCCATTCATTGAGATATATTTAGATTTTCATGATAGTCACGAGTAATCTTATATCCCTACCTTGATAGTTAACTCTTCCCTACTTGATAAGGTGAAGGGTAGGAAACTTTCATATCTAGAAGGCTTGGTTCTATGTGAGAGTATTTCAGGAGATGACCTGCCTCAAGATTTGTCTATAGGAAGAGACAAAATCCTATATATTCATGGATGTTTCTGGTTTTCTATAGATGTGAGATACAAACTGATGTGTGAGTCCCATGCTCCTTAGTGGGAAATTCAACTAGGAATCTCCAAAATTTATCGAGATATGTGATGCCGGTATTAGAGAAATGGGATGAAATGTTAGATAGAAAGCTTTATCACTGGGTCTTCCACCTATTAGTAGGTGAATGTGGAGCATTAGACACCTATAAAATTATTACAACCACTTATAGTACCGGAATGGAAATGGGAAGATATTTCCATGTACTTTGTAGTCGTCTTATCGAGGTCACCTAGAGGTAGTGATGTTGTATGTGTAGTTATTAACCAACTAAAGAAAGTATCCCACTTCCTTCCTATCCAATAGGATTTCTTTATTTATGAGTTGGGAAGATTTTAGGTTTGTGAGATCATCTGACAACACAAGGTCCCTCGTACTATTGTTTCAGATAGGGACACTCTCTTTATGTCATGGTTCTAGCTGGGGTTGCAAAAGGATATGGGTATATAAGTGATTTTGAGTATATGATGTCATCCTCAGATTGATGGATAGTCGGAATGGGTGATATAGGTTCTAAAGGACATTCTATGGGGCATGTTTCCTTGATTTTGGCAGTTCTTGGTAGAAGAAAATCTCTCTCATTAAGTTCACCTACAATAATAACTTCCACCCGACAATTCAGATGGCTCCTTTTGAGGCCTTGTATGATAGGCCATGTCGTTCACCCATGTGATGGATAGAGGAAGGATAGTCATCCCAACTAGGTCCTCATCTCATGTAATAGATTTTGGAGTAGTTTTAGGTAATCAAGATATGTATTTCTACTACTCAATATAGATATAAATCTTATGTCGATCATTGTTGATGACCTATGATGTTGAGGGATAGAGATCATGTTTTTCTACAGGTATCACTTGGGCTAAGGCATAGATGGATACATAGGCAAGGGAAGATTTTTCCTCATTATGTAGTGTCATTTTACATCATGGAGATATCCATACTGGTATTTTATCGATTACTACTACCTCAAAGGTATTGTTCCATGCATGATGTCTTCCACGTTTTACATCTTTTCTAGAATCAAGACAATCCATATCATACTTTTGAACCCGAGGAAGTTGATCTAGACATTGATACATGATTATCCAATAAAAAAATATATTTTAATTACATTTTAATGGTATTAAATGTTCATTTTTGATCTTATGGTCCTGAGTTAGTGCATTTTCATTATGAACATCCATTCTCATCATTTGTGCACTTCATGCCTAATGTACACCAATTTAGGCCCAATGAGTCATTTGATTCTAAGGAATGTAATTATCAATATTTTAATTTTATATTTTGGGAACTATATATAAACTTAAATTTGAACATTTTTCATTTAGTGATCAATGGATGATTCATAAACGATGATGGAGATATTTTGGATATTAATGGAAGCAATTCTAGAGAAGGTAGATTGGAAACTAGACCACTTATGAGACTGTGGGGCCCAACATACAGGCCCAATGAATCCCAAATTTTGTGAGATAATATAAGAAATGTTTATAAACAAATCAATATTCAGGAGATAATGCTAATTCATCCTTTATGGTGGTCATTAAGGTGTCCCAAGTTAGAGATAAAATTATGGGCCAGATTCTGCGGCCCAGAAAAACATCCCACTAATTTGATCCTATATCGGATTAAACAACTCCAAATGGGCCCAAATTTTACAGGAGGTTAGAATACATCCGAGGCTCCATTTTATTTTTATATGGCCCACTCTGATTCGGCCATATAGAAGGTCTTCCAAGCGCGTCTCTTCGGTGGATGAAAGCTGGCTGCCACCTCGAGTCAAATGTGGAAAAGTCCAAATTCCACATAATTTCCACCACCTTTGGCCTACCAAAATTAATTTAGATGCTTTGTACTGTTAGAGGCTAGACCCAAGGGCTCAAAAATTTCTATTTAAGGCAGTGGTGTTGGAGGATTTAAGAATCTTTGGGGCTTGTTTTCATCTTAATGTTATGCTGCCAATTTCTCTTTGTAATGTTCTTCCTTCACATGTAAGTTGTTTTAATTCATCCTTGTTTCTTAATAAAAGTTCTTCTTCTCTTATTATTTTGTTCTTATACTTATCACTTTGATACAGTTGGTTCAAGGTGTGAACTTATTTATACCAAACCTTGTGATATTATCACATAACGGTGGAGTGATTGTTATTTTATTGCGTTTTTTTACTTCTCCATTTCCTCCCTCATGAGTCTACTTTCCGCTTCCATTGAAACCATAGAATCAATGGAGGGATAAACCACTTATGGGTTGATCCAAGGGAGTATCAAGGGGCTATATTGGATGTTATTTATCATATCATTAATGTATAATCACTTCTTTAATTGAGATTTTTATTTGATGATTTTTAAACTCTATCGTCCTTGTTGAATTTAAGGCCACAGACTTCAAGTGCTAATACGAACCTTTACCTTGAAGTGCTCAAAACTTTTATCCTTCAAGTGTATAGGTGATTAGTATTAAAGGGTGTAGGAATTAAACCATTAAGTGATGATGTTGTTTTATCTCCTTAAATGAACCCTTCTCAAATATAAGAAATTGAAATCATTGAAAAGGAAATACGTCCAATCCACCCCGAGCAATAACCTAGGATCAACTCATTCTTTTAAATTGAATTCACTCAAGTCTCTTAGAGTTCCTTTAAACCCATATAAAATCAACCCAAGTTGTCCACTTCATATCCAAAAACAGTACATAGAATGCACATGTCTATAGGTTAATTCTTAGGTCTCTGTGGATTCGACAACCCAAGCTAAACTACAAGGACCGTCCTACCTTCTTCTCTTGAGTAAATTTGAGCGAGAATCAAATTTTGGCGCCGTTTCTGGGGACCCAATTAAGTCATCTAAACACCCATTCTATTCTCCCCCATTTCTTCTTTTCTCATCCAAATTCTCTTATCTTGTCCCTTTCTCGTTTTTTTTCTTTTGGCGCATGTCCGCCTACACCCGTGATCAATCAAACCGTCTAGTTAGGGTGGATAGTCCTGGGGTTGGGGAGTCAAGTACACCAAGGGAGCTAATTCCATTAGATAATAATCTTCATAATACTCTAGAGTCCAAAATTGATCCAATTTCAATGGAAGTTCTTCAAGGAAACCAACTCATAAACCCGGGTGGAAACCAAAATGGAAACCCAAATGAGGCAGCCCCAAACTTGGGGAATGCGGTCGATCAAACCATGAATGACTACCTCACACCTTCTTGGACCAATTACCCCTCATGAATTAGACACAATTCCCTAGGAGATTCCAACTACATATTTAAACCTCATGTCCTAAACCATCTTCCCACATTCCATGGAATGGAGTCCGAGATGTCCTACCTTCACATTAAGGAGTTCAATGACATTGTAGAAACCATGTGTCCCCCACATCAACTAGAATCAGCTAAGATGAGGCTATTTCCTTTTTCTTTAAAGGATCGAGCTAAAAATTGGCTAAAAAATTTGAGACCATCATCCATAAACTCTTGGGACCAACTACAAAGAGAATTCTACAAAAAATACTTTCCCCACCACAAAACAATTGCACTTAAAAAGAGTATCCAAAACTTTTTTGAAAAAGAGGGAGAGTCATTCTATGAAACATGGGAGAGGTTCAAAGACACTCTAAAAATGGTTCCACACCATGGTTTTTATATTCCTGAACAAGTGAGAATTTTATATGAAGGGTTGGGTCTGGGGAATAAACAATTCATCGACATGATGTGTAGTAGAATCTTTAAAAACAAAGCCCCAAATGATGCTTATGAGTATTTAGAAAGCCTTTCTGAACAAAACCAAACATGGGGAACTTCACCTTATTTTGAAAATCCACAAAGAACTACTGGAATTCATACACTTAGATAAGAGGAAATCCTTAGGGCTAAACTCGCAGCACTCTCTAGGAAGGTTCAAGAGATAGACCTTAGGAAAGTACATGAAATCCACACCGTTGACCCTATTTGCACAATTTGTGACAAACATGACCATAATAAAGACAACTTCCCAACCATTCCATCCATCAAGGATGTTCTTTTAGGAGGACCCCCAACAGAAGTAAATGCCTTGAACTTTCAAAAGCCTCAATACCAAAACAACTTCAACCCAAGGTATAACGACCACCCAGGATTTCGCTGGAAAGATAACCAACAACCTAGCCAACCACAGGGAAAAAATACTTACCCCCACCAGTTCCAAACCCATAACGAGTTCCAAACCCAACCCATCCAATACCAACAACCACCGGTCCATTTTCAACAAACCATCCCACCTCCAAAACACCCCCCTGGGATAAACCAATCTTCTCAAGCACCAACCCAAACTGTTCCACAAAGCCTACTAGAACAACTGTGCAAACAAATGGAGAGGATGAACTCAGAAGTCTCTTCCCTAAAACAAGAACTTCAAACCATCAAAACTGGAAAGGCACCCATGCCTACTCAGGCGGTTCCATCCTCAACTTCAAGGGGAGATTCAAGTTTCACTCAAACAACTCATGAACAACTAAAGGTTGTGACTGTTTTAAGAAGTGGGAAATCAATTGAAGAACCTGAAAAACTAATTCAGAACCCACCTGAAGATTCAAACTTGGATGAAAATTCAAATGAACCAAAAGATCAAACTGAGGAAACTGATAACAATGTGAAAGAAACAACTCTTCAACAAACAACCCCACAACCTGCACCATTTCCTCAACGCATGAGGGGGAAACCCAAGCCTGAACTGAGTGAAACATTGAGGGAAACATTCTCACAAGTCAAGTTGAACATTCCTATTCTCGATGCAAACCAAACCATACCTTCCTACTCAAAGTACCTTAAGGAATTGTGCACTTTTAAAAGAAAATTTTCACATAAAAACCAAGTCCTTTTGGCTGCTAATGTGAGTACCACCATTCAAGGGACCATTCCTCCTAAGTTGAAAGACCCAGGTTTCCCTTACATCAATGTTGAACTAGGAGAAAGCAAAGTTGTCAAGGCCTTGTGTGACCTAGGTGCTAGTGTCAATCTCATCCCATATGCTGTGTACTACCAGTTAGGCCTAGAAGAGCTCCAACCCACATCTGTCACACTTCAGCTTGCTGATCGTAATATTAGGGTTCCAAAGGGAATTTTAAAGGACGTTCTGGTAAAGGTTGAAAACTTCATCTACCCTGCTGACTTTATTGTCCTTGACAACCATCCAAAATTAGGAAATAAGGAACAAACCCCAATCATCCTTGGCCATCCTTTTCTTGTAAAAATCAACTCTGTTATCCGAGTCCGAAATGGGAACATGACCATCACCTTTGGGAACATGATCCTAGACTTGAACATCTATAATGAAAGCTCACAAATAGGGGATGATGAAGACATTCATGAAGTAAACATGATAGGAAGCATTGATAATGAATCTATAGAACATCAAGGAATATTTTCTGAATGTTTAAGTCAGGATGAGATTGATTTCCTTTGTTTACATAAAGGAAGTTTATCTCCTTGGCTTGAATCAATTTCAAATTGCTCTTATGATTAATTCTTAGGTCCAACAATCAGTGAAACCTTTCAAGAATCCACTTTCATGGAGATCAACCCAAATTCCTTCCCTAAATCTGATCAAGCCAATCTAGTAGCTAAAACTTCTACATGTGGGGAATCAATCCTATCTAAAACTCTAAAAAAAGAAATTTAACTTGATTCAATGTCCCAATCTTTTGCTGAAATTTTGAACCAACCTGATCTTGAATTGAAGGAACTTCCCACTACACTCAAGTATGATTTCCTAGGGGACAATCAAACACATCCTATTGTCATTTATTCTTCTCTTGAAGCCAATCATGAGAGGATGCTTCTAGATGTCCTTAGGAAACATAAGAAAGCCATTGCTTGGACCCTGTCTGATATTACTGGGATTAGTCAACTTATCAGGACTCATAGGATTGTTCTGGAATCTGATTCAAAGCCATGTCGTCAACCTCAACGGAGACTCAATCCTAATATCATGGAGGTAGTAAGGAAAGAACTTCTGAAATTGTTAAAATCTGGTATCATATATCCCATAGCTGAGAGTGAGTGGGTGAGCCCAATCCAAGTGGTTCCAAAAAAGGCTGGAATCACAGTGATAACCAATGAGGATGGAAAGATTCTTCCAACAAGGGTGAGTAGTGGATGGAGGGTCTGCATTGACTATAGGAAGCTAAACTCATTCACCAAGAAGAACCATTTCCCCTTACCATTCATTGACCAAGTGCTTGAGAGAGTGGCAGGTCATGCCTTCTACTGTTTCTTAGATGGGTACTCGGGGTAAAATAAAATTGAGGTCTCCCTAGAGGATCAAGGGAAGACTACATTCACATGTCCATTCGGAACCTTTGCTTTCAAACACGTGCCCCTCAGGTTATGCAATGCCCCTGGAACCTTCCAGCGGTGCATGATGGGAATCTTCTCAGACATGGTAGGGGATTTTCTAGAGGTCTTCATGGATGACTTCTCTGTGTTTGGGGATACATTTGAGGGATGTCTGCAGAATGTGGAGAGAGTCTTGTCAAGATGTGAAGAAAAGAATCTAGTCCTAAACTGGGAAAAATTCCATTTCATGGTTAAAGAGGGACTTGTTCTAGGCCATCTGGTCTCGAGTAGGGGGATTGAAGTTGATAAAGCAAAGGTTGACATCATTTTTCACCTTCCATCACCCAAAACTGTCAAGGAAGTGAGGTCTTTCTTAGGACATGCTGGTTTCTATAGAAGATTCATCAAGGAATTTAGTTCAATATCTCGTCCCCTTTGTGCTCTCTTAGTAAAGGATGCTCCATTTGTTTGGATATAAAGCTGTGAGGGTTCATTCTCAACCCTCAAATCCTCTCTCACCTCTCCTCCCATTATGAAATGTCCAAATTGGAACCTTCCTTTTGAACTTATGTGTGATGCCAGTGACTTTTCTGTTGAAGCTGTGTTAGGAAAACGCTGTGATAAAACTCCTTATGTCATTGCTTATGCAAGAAAATCCTTAAATGATTCCCAAATAAACTACACCACTACTGAAAAGGAGTTACTTGCTATTGTGTTTTCTTTAGAGAAGTTTAGGTCCTACCTCTTAGGATCCCCCATCACTGTGTTCACTGACCATTCTGCACTAAAATACCTCTTCCAAAAACAAGATGCCAAGGCTAGACTGATTAGGTGGGTCCTTATCTTACAAGAATTTGACCTCACAATCAAGGATAAAAAGGGTGTTGAAAATGTTGTAGCTGATCACCTATCTAGGATGGAATTAAAAGACAACTCAAATCACCTTTCTATGTCTGATTCATTTCCTGATGAACACCTATACTCTGTGAGTGACTGCCCTTGGTATGCCGACATAGCCAATTTCTTAGTTACAGGAGTCATTACAAAATTCTTAGGGACTCAAGCTCGAAGGAAATTCCTTTCTGATGTTAGAAACCATGTGTTTGATGATCCATACCTCTATAAGTTTTGCCCTGACAAAGTCATTAGGAGGTGTGTTCCAGAATCTGAACAAGAGTCCATCCTTAAATTCTGTCATAGTGAGGCATGTGGAGGTCACTTTTCCTCTAAGAAAACATCTGCTAAGATTCTTCAATGTGGTCTCTTTTGGCCCACCCTCTCAAGGGACTCCTACACATTTTGTCAAAGTTGTCCTAGGTGTCAACAAGTAGGGTCCATCAAAAAAAGGAATCAAATTCCACTCACTCCCATCTTAGTGGTTGAAATATTTGAATGTTGGGGAATTGATTTCATGGGTCCCTTCCCAAACTCTCGGGGATACCTCTATATACTCTTAGCTATTGATTATGTCTCAAAATGGGTTGAGTCCATTCCCACTAAGTCCAATGATCATCAAGTTGTGATTCGATTTCTGAAAGAGAACACATTTTCTTGATTTGGAATTCCTAGGGTTATAATCAGTGATCGAGGAACCCATTTCTGCAACTGACCATTCTCTTCACTCATGTCTAAGTATGGTATTTCTCATAAAGTGTCCACTGCATACCATCCTCAAACCAATGGTCAAACTGAGTTAGTGAATAGGGAGATTAAGAAAATTCTTGAAAAAACTGTCAACCCCTCTAGGAAAGATTGGTCTGAGAAACTCTTAGATGCTCTTTGGGCCTATAGAACCACATATAAAACCATTTTAGGAATGTCCCCATATAGGTTGGTTTATGGTAAAGCATGCCATTTTCCAGTGGAGATTGAACATAAGTCCTTTTGTGCAATCAAGAAAATGGATTATGATCTCTCATTGGCCGGAACAAAAAGGAAATTAGATCTCAATGAACTGGAGGAACTAAGGATGGAGGCTTATGAAAATTCAAGGATCAATAAAGCTATATTTCAAGCCTACCAATCTAGGAATATCAAGGTCAAACATTTTGAACCAGGAAAACTTGTGCTATTGTATAGTTCAAAACTTCATTTACACCTGGGAAAGTTAAGGTCTAGATGGCCAGGACCTTTCATAGTGCATTATGTGTACCCCCATGGGGCAGTAGAGATTCAAGATCCCACAAGTGGTTACATTTTCAAGGTCAATGGTCAAAGGTTAAAACCATTCATTGAATCATTCAATAAACAGGTAATAGAGGTTGAGTTAACTAAGCCAACCTATGAAACAAGAAAAAATTAATAGATTTAGGGTCCATGTCGGGATAATGACGTTAAAAAAAGCGCTGAATGGGAGGCAACCCATGGTTTTCAAGTTTCCAATAATTTCGTTGTTTTAATCAACTTTCTATTTTAAATAGGGTTAATGAGACATTTTGATATTTCAAAAAAAACTGTTGACCTGTTCTTCTATAATGAGTATAGATGGGTACGAAAGGGGAGCACCATATTCATCTGTGTCACGTGGTGTGATCCTTGAGTAATACCTTACCCAGAAATTTAAAAAGAAGACAATGTATCATCAGTTTGGTTTTTTTATGTGTTTGTAGGTTAAAAAATTAAAAAACAAAAATAAATAAATAAAAATATAATAATAAAAAAATTCCACATCGTAGGTCATGGGGAAAACCTCGTCACAATCGGTGAAGCCGCGGGGATTCAAACCCAGGACCGAAGGGAGACAGGGGCGCACACTTACCACTGACCTACGGCTTCTTGTGCTTCCTTATTATATAATTTTTATATATATACTTATATTTTAATTCCTTTATTATATAAATATATATATATATATTGTTTTTGTTTTTTTCTTTTGTTTGTTTTGTTTTTCTTTTTTTTCCACTAGGGAACTTTACAAGCGACATGGATATCAAAGGACTAAATTCGAGCGACAAGAACTTCAAACTTCAACCACTAGGTGACTTCATTCCATGATCCTCATATTTCAATTTCCTTATTGAACTCCCCTTTTTATTCCTCTACCCCATTCTAAATTTTATTTTTACGAAACTAGGGATAGTTTCATTCTAAGTTGGGGGTGTGGAAACAAAATGTTTGTTTAAAAAAAAACAATGATAAAAAAGAAGAAGTAAAATTCCTTTATCATTCATATAATAACATATTTGATCACATTAAAACTACATAGCAAATAACTTTTATTTCCTTGAATCTTAATTTAATTCATTATTAAGTTTAAAAGCATTGATTTTGGAAGTTTAGTTTTCCAATGAAAATTTTCATCATTTTTATTTTCATCCGTTAAATCAAAATGCCACAATGCACGTCCTCTAGACTGTGGGGTACTAATTTGAATTTTTGGGGTCCCATAATAAATAGCATAGGCTAGTTTGATTTTTATGAATAATATGAGTATTAAAAAAAATTAAAAAAAATTAAAAAAAAAATTAAAAAAAAATTAATTAAAAAAATTAAAAAAAAATTGCATGTAGAGCAATGGATTGATAAAATGCGAGGATTTTGGCACTTGGGGATCGTGACTCCAGAGTTGTCTAGCCCTGAGTTTTTCAATCTATCTCTATTTATGGTAATATGACTTTGTTTTTTATTAAGTTAACTCGAGACGATGCCCGAGTATGTGGGCTTCACTTGGTGCCCTAAGGCCTTTGAGTCTGGGAGTCATCAGAAAAGTCTTGCTACATGGTTTAATTTGATTAACTTCAATCTCAATTAATATGGTAATATTGAAAAAAAAATCCAAAAAAAAAGGAATGAAGAATACTCATATTAGGATTAAATGTGATTCCACCAAGTGCTTCCATGATTTTCCCCTTGAATGAAAATTAACCCCCATATCTATTGTGATTCACAACACATCATTACACCTAATTGAGTTGGATGAAGTATGATGATGGATTTGATCAAAGGAATGGGATTGGGATTTGGATCTGCTTTTAAATTCATCTTGTTTTAAATTTTCTTGATACATTATAAAGATATATTTGTGTGCAGTTTACATTGTGAGAACTGTTTGTTATAATGTGTTTGAAGAAAGGAATTCAAATAAAATCATTGAATTATTTTCTCGGGACTAGAAAATCTCAAGTTGGGGGGTGTGATTATCCAATAAAAACATATATTTTAATTACATTTTAATGGTATTAAATGTTCATTTTTGATCTTATGAGCCTGAGTTAGTGCATTTTCATTATGAACATCCATTCTCATCATTTGTGCACTTCATGCCTAATGTACACCAATTTAGGCCCAATGAGTCATCATGATTATAAGGAATGTAATTATCAATATTTTAATTTGATATTTTGGGAACTATATATACACTTAAATGTGAACATTTTTCATTCAGGTATCAATGGATGATTCATAAACGATGATGGAGATATTTGAAGATTAATGGAAGCAATTCTAGAGAAGGCAGATTGGACACCAGCCCACTTATGAGACTGTGGGGCCCAACATACAGGCCCAATGAATCCCAAATTTTGTGAGATGATAGAAGAAATGTTTATGAACAAATCAATATTCATGAGATAATGCTAATTCGGACTTTATGGTGGTCATTAAGGTGGCCCAAGTTAGAGATAAAATTCTGGGCCAGATTCTATGGCCCAGAAAAACAACCCACTAATTTGATCCTATATCGGAATAAACAACTCCAAATGGGCCCAAATTTTACAGGAGGTTATAAGAAATCCGAGGATACATTTTATTCTTCTATGGACCACTCTGATTCGTCCATCTAGAAGGTCTTCCTAGCGCGTCTCTTCGATGGATGAAAACTGGCTGCCACCTCGGGTCAAATGTGGAAAAGTCCAAATCCCACAAGCTTTCCACCACCTTTGGCCTACCAAAATTAATTGAGATGCTTTTTACTATTGGAGTATCGACCCAAGGGCTCAAAAATGCCTATTTAAGGCAGTGGTGTTGGAGGATTTAAGAATCTTTGGATCTTGTTTTCATCTTAATGTTATGCTGCCAATTTCTCTTTGTAATGTTCTTCCTTCACATGTAAGTTGTTTTAATTCATCCTTGTTTCTTAATAAAAGTTATTCTTATCTTATTATTATGTTATTCCCCTTATCACTTTGATACCGTTGGTTCAAGGTGTGAACTTATTCATACCAAACCTTGTGATATTATCACACAACAGTGGAGTGATTGTTATTTTATTGCGTTTTTTTACTTCTCCATTTCCTCCCTCATGAGTCTACTTTCCGCTTCCATTGAAACCATAGAATCAATGGAGGGCTAACCCACTTATGGGTTGATCCAAGGGAGTATAAAGGGGCTGTATTGGATGTTATTTATCACCTCATTAATGTATAATCACTTCTTTAATTGAGATTTTTATTTGATGATTTTTAAACTCCATCGTCCTTGTTGAATTTAAGGCCACACACTTCAAGTGCTAATATGAACCTTTACCTTGAAGTGCTCAAAACTTTGATCCTTCAAGTGTATAGGTGATTATTATAAATGGTGTAGGAATTAAACCAGTAAGTGATGATGTTGTTTTATCTCCTTAAATAAACCCTTCTCAAATATAAGAAATTGAAATCATTGAAAAGGAAATACGTCCAATCCACCCCGAGCAATAACCTAGGATCAACTCATTCTTTTAAATTGAATTCACTTAAGTCTCCTAGATTTCCTTTAAACCAATCTAAAATCAACCCAAGTTGGCCACTTCATAGCCAAAAATAGTCCATAGAATTTACGTGTCTATAGGTTACTTCTTAGGTCTCTTTGGATTCGACAACCCAAGCTAAACTACAAGGACCGTCCTACCTTCTTCTATTGGGTAAATTTGAGCGAGAATCAATACATCATTTGAGAAGTATCATATATGCATCTCAGACTAGAGAAATAAGGCTCTATGAGGCCATTCTTTCCCTTTAATACAATTACTATGGTATCACAATCATGTATAGGGATATACTTGGGAGTGGGTGGCCAATGTATATGCCCAGTGTCCAAAGTTTTTCACAGATAGTGTTTCACTGCCCTTGGAGGGTGAGCTTAGGGAAAAGTTCCTTTAAGGGTGGAATACTGTAAGAAATCAGTGTTTAAATCAGGTTTAGCTCCTTTTATGTTTGGTATAATTATTTATCTTTCACCAAATATTGATACATAATTATGTTATAAAGGTGTCAAGGGTTCTCAGGGAATGTCCGGAGCTTGGAACCCCTAAAAGTAGAAGAAATATGATATTCGCACAGTTAGTATAATTTGAGAAGGGTAGGATACACGGTGTCTCCTAACTTTGTGATGTAGGATAGTGGGGTGAATTAGGGTGCACAGTTTTTAATAACTGTAAGCTAGGGGCCGCACGCTCATGTAAAAAAACTACAGACATGTTGTAGAGCTGTTTTAAATAGTTTGTGCATGGTTTCCCTCATCATGCAGCCTAACCATGTGAAATCCCCCCTCCTTGTAACATATGGTGCATGATTGGCGCATGGTTTGGGAAACCAGTGGCCAAACCATGAAATGACTATTTTTGGGTGATTTTACAAAAAAATACCTTAAGTGACATGTTTTAAACCAAAACCTCATTCTATTTTAATTATAGAAGATAGCCACCTCTATTCTCCCATTTTTATCCCTCTTCATGCCTAATTTAAGAATTGATCTCGTTCATCTATCCGGAGTCCAATCAAAACATTTTTTGTCTTTCTAGATCTACACTGATAAAATCATAATTCCTTTTTAGATATTCATCATTATTATTTATATCAATGAAGATATTTATATGTAGCCCCATATGCCCAATTTTCAAGGTATTGATCCATTATTTGGATCTATTACAATCTAGGACAAATTAGAGGCTGATACTAGATGAGTAGAGTTTTATGAGTATGCAGTAGGTGGTCTGTAACTCATCCCTCAAGATTCTTTATTTTATAAATTGTCATGTGTGCATGTTGATTTCATCAGGTCCTTCCTATTTAATTCATGTTTCTTGATTGTAGTCACTAGAACTATATTCTAATGATATTATTAAATATGTTATCTATTGTTAGTGGTTACGTCCAAAATTTCGACCACCCCAAGTAGGGTGTTTCCTATATTTATGCTTTTAGTAGCCCGTTATGTGTGTCAGCACCACCATTTGGGTGTACCTTAGCCCGAACCTGCTAATGGTAAGACCTTCCATAATAAAATGACTATTTAATTGGTTTCTAACTATCCCTTGAATATGTTAGTGTCACTTGACCCTTCTAAGGTAAGTGTTCTAATTAATTAATGAATTTTTAAATGGTTAAATTTGAAAGTATGTTATGTATATGACTTAGCCTAATTGAATGAAATTTAATGGCTTGGTTTCACATCCATAACACCCATTTAAATGTCTATTCAAAGGTAGTATAGTGAACCATATTAAATGACAATGAAATATATGAATTAATTAATGGTTTTATGTCCTTGAGATTCCTTGTCACTTATATGAAAGGCATGGAATGAACCTATTGACCTATTGAACTAAATGGATATTATATTGACTAATTTATTAAATGAATTAATTATAAGGGTCCTAATTGTATATGAACCATGAAATTATTATAAGAGTTTTTATTCTCAAGTTATCTTTTGGATTCCTAAGAGAATTCCTTGAGCACTCATGGAATCCATTTTGATTCAAGGATACTAGTTTCCAAGGGTAAGACCCACCTTGGAACCTGATCCTTGTATATTAGTGGATACCTGGTATGAAACCATAGTATCCCTCCTTCATTATTATTATAGGATAACTTGGATACACTCCTTGGATCCAGTGTGACATCTACATCTATGAGGTTCCTTGGATACACCTTTGGGCTCAATGATTTCTTATCCTATTTTACCTTAAATGACTTCCTTGGAATCAGTTAGAATAATTATTATGGAATTCCTTTAGTGATGCCCCTTGGATTAAAATATTACCCTTATATCCATACTGTAGTTTATTATCAGGGTTGTATTGATCATTGAGTTCAATGTTTCCTTGGTTATTACCTTGGAACCTCTTCATTATTATTATCATCATGGATGCCTTGTTATATCTTAGATCCTTTATTATTATTATTATTATTATTATTATTATTATTATTATTATTATGTCAGGATTTTAGGGATAGTTATGTCTCACTCGACTTACATATATAAATTGGAACACGATTAAAAAATGAAATGGTTATATATTCAAACACTAGATGAGGCTAAAGTAAGTACTAGGGTATTTACATTACTATACCGCTTTACTTTTATATATAAATTCTTCCCCATTGTTTCAGTTTATATTACATGGACTGGATGTTATAGATTTTGTTGGTGGTATCTTACTATAACTTATCTCACACTATATCTAGGACACGATTGACACCCAAGAAGATTACATGTATGAAAGTGTTGTCAAAGGGAAGTGTATCGCTTTAGATACATGATTGCTTTCTTACATTATTATGGAGCTTGGTAGAAGATAACTGGGTCAGGGCTCAAGATGCTGGAAAGTTTTTAATTTATTTTTGATACTTTTGTATAGAATGTATTTCCTACTACTTTGTATCCATGTTTTTCATCTTATTAGATACATTACATATCATCGTCAACTTTTGTATGTTATATACAGTTGTTTTGTTATTTATTCCTATTAGCTTTTGATGTACCATATATTATTCTATATTTCTTACACTATTTACCTTATATTCCATTTATCTTTTTTGCTATACTCTGGTAATGAGGGAATAGTCTCCCCATGGACACACCTAAGGCCCTCGCTACTAGATGACAACCTCTAGAATTTAGGGAGATGTGTTTGAGGTCATGTGGCCAACCAGGCTCGGGGCACCTCTGAATGGAATCCAAGTTTAGGATGTCATAATATCATCATAGGATAATTTTTATATGATGATTTAAAATATTATATGATTTTTATTAAATAATATTTATGAAAGTATTAGAAATTAAGTATTATATTAACTCGAGAAAATCAGTAAAAACCCTTTTTGAAGATTTTTTTTTAAATAATAAAATCAATTTACCAAATATTGAGTTCTTATTTTCAAGTCATTAATCAATAAATTTTTATTGAGTAGGAAAAATTTATATATTATTTATAATTAAGTTACTCATATTTATATCAACCACTTCAAATACTATGTGATATAAATCATATTTAAATAATAATATTCCTTGGTTCATTTAATCTCAGTGTTTCATGTCTTATAAGTTATTAAATATAGTGTTGTTTTAAAAACTCATGTTGTTATAGTCTCCCCACTTTAATAAATTGTTTCCTCACAATTTAATCTTTATCTTGGTAATTAAGTGTTTAGAATTTTAAAATACCTATTTTGAAAACCCAAATAGTAAAAAGGGTTAATAAAATATCCTTTTGATAAGTGGTAAAGGGAAATATAAAGATCATCTAGAATAACACATAACTAGGTTTTCAAACAGAATAATATTACTGGGAAGTGAAAATATGTACTTTGAGGGAAAATTGATGTCTAAATAATGATAGTGAGTGAAAGATAACATTGATCATAAGAAATTGAATGATTGAGAGAAGTTTAATGGCCAAAAAACTATAAACCAATGAGGTGTGGAAAAAACCATAAATTCAACAGAAATGAATGTAATTGGATAACATTTTGTTTCAGGATCATTTTTATAGAGTTTAGTAATTATGTTATCATCTCGACTATGAACATAAGGAAATATAATTACTTGGTTTTCTTCAAATACATAAACCCAATTTCATCCTTTGGTTTCATGTTTCACTCAGTTTCCATATCTATGTCATCTTTTACTCCAAATTATGAGTATGAATATTTAATGCATGAAGCACTTTAATTAGATTCTTATTGACCATGATGTATATAAAAGGATGAAAATATATTATTCTTGTCTTTAAAAACACAAAAATGGTTACCATGTTATAATATAATACCCAAAATGAATAAATTATCATATGAATAAATAATTCATTAATCTTAAAATTTTCCATAATAACACCAAAGGTTCAACTTAGATTACTTCGTAAATAAATAACCCCATATACCAATTAACCTAAATAACCTCAATAATAAATAATGTTTTATCCTCAAAGGTTTTCTCATACCATTCACCTTTCATCCCAAAAAAAATGTAATAGAATTATCCTAAAATAATCCTTCATGTTAAACCTAAGGGTTACATATACCTCAACCTAATAAAACATCTCCCAAAATATCATTAATCGCCATAGAATTTCATCACTTAAAATCTCAAAAGTGGTGTCTGTAAGGACCTGACCCCAGTTGCCCAGAGTCGGTGCCTTATTTGATTACATTGGCATACAATCAAGGAATAATCATCTCTAAGGACAAAGTAATTTAGTATTATTGGAAACAAGATTCATACATGAGTTAAACATTACAACTTGAAAATTAATACAACATAGAAACTCCTTAGGCAACATCCATAACTCCTAGGTTATTTCAATATGTCATTCATAATAAACTTATTAATGTCCTGAGAAAATGTAACATAATAAAGGGTTGATATCAAATTCTAATTAAGGGTAAGCAATATAGAGGAAGATAAAAAAACATTAGACATGGTGAATAATTGAAAACACATGCCTCTAAAAATAAACTTGAACATAATTTGGAAGAAAAATGAGCTGAGTAAATATTTCCATAACATAACATAATCATGGGTATTATACTATTTGAATAAACACATGAACCATCAATACTATTTTCATAATGAGGGAATGAATAATGTGGGACAACATAACCATACCATCAAGGCCTCATTCCAAGACCATAAGTAATCATTTTGTCAAGGCCTTGTGCCATGACTGTAGTTTGTCTCATGAGACCTACCGATGCACTGAGGGGCTATAGAGGGCCCCACCCAACACTTAATATGTCCAATGAATTATTCATATGAATGGGGATAAACATAAACAACATATACATTCATATTGAAATTAATATATGAAATCCAAATAACTTTCCCCGAACATTAAGAATAAACACTAACCATTTGGAGTAAATTGGGGAATGGATTTAAAGTAGCACATCAACATAAAAAGTAATAATAACCATTAAATTAAATATGGTAGATGATAACATGGAATAATAATCACAATAATACATAATAATAAACAAGATTGTTGAAATAGATGAAGATTATCTTATAAAATCTTTGAGTAAATCTTGAGATAAATACTCTTTTACTTGGAAAAGAAGAGTTATTTTGGAAAAATATTTGTATAAAACCAGAAGTTAAGTAAGATATTATTTTCATAATAAAATTATTAATTTTATAAAGATAATGGTTTCCAAAAACATATTATATAGTTCCCTTGAAAATATCTAAGAATTAGATAAATTACCTTGGATCAGGCTTGTATTTCAGAAACAATTTCGAAAGTTCCTTTTAAAATGTGTAACCATCCATAAAATAAGGAAATATTCTGGTTGTTAAACATATATATAACCCAAAAAAATAATTTTTAGGAGTAAATAATAATAAAAAATAGTTTCATTGAGGTAATAGACAATAAAAGTAACCCAAATGAAAATGGAAGTTTGGGTGAAAACCCCTTACCTTAAATCCGAACGTGTTCCGCTCTTGAAATTAAGCTCCTAGAATATGAAATTATACTTATTAATAACCTATTTAAGATACTATTAGAAATGTATTTAGTTTATCATAATTCTATTTAGTTAATTTATGCCCTTATTGATAAGTTATTATATTGAATTTCGTCATTCTGCAGTGTTTGTTTTCTTTATTTTCATAAACTGTTCACTTGTTCTTAATTAATGGAGTTCATGTGGAATGGATGTAAATCTCAAAAATTGAATTATAATATAATTTATTATCATTAATAGGTGTTAGTGGTCATTTATATAACTTGGTTACACAGAATGAGGATGAATTATTATATATAACTTTAATGATAACTGTTTCGGTTAATTTGTGGGTTTTGATTACAACGAAATCACTTTTGTTTATAACTTAATACCATTTGTACAAAGGGATTAAATAACCCTAAATAGGGTATATTAAATATATAATAATCTAGTTCGACCATAAAAATAATGGTTTCATGAACATAATTGAGAAAGATAATAGAAATCGAAATCCCATCGTCCTTGAATGTAGTAAATTGACACATCTCAGATGGTGTTCTTGCTACTAGTATAAAGAAGGTAAAAGGAATAGATGATGATAAATTATTACACTATTATAAATTTTTTTTAGTAAATGTAAGTTCCTGGAGTAATCACAAAATTTGGATAAGGAGATTTAATAATATAAAAATAAAACAAATGAACTTGAAAGGAAAGACAAAGAATTAAAAAAAGAGGAATTTACCTCTTGAACCAAACTTCCTTGAGTGCCTTCTTAATGGAGAGTTTTTGGTCTTTTTATGAGACCAAGTCCTTCTAGAAGTGGGAGAGGAGGTTGGGAGGATATTTGGACAGAATTTGGAGAAGACACAAGGCTTGATAGGAGTGAAGAGAAGGGGGAGTGAGAGGGGGTTTTATAGTGGAGGAGAGAAGAGTTTTCATAATTTTTTAATAATTAGTTTATTAATCTCCCTAAAGACTAGAAATAGTGATGATTCCATAACCAAGAATAGTAATAAATTCATGTGAGTTCGAACCAAGTGGGCTTACATCTCCTGTGATTTCATGAATAGTTTATTTAACTGATAATCTGTATATACAGTATTTTACCGTATTTCACTATTCATAAAAAATTTGAGTTTTTCAGATAAATACCAAAAATTCACCCTAACCATTTTTCGATGTTTATAATCTAAAAATGAAGTCCATTTTTCTAAAATAATTTTATAAATATGATTATTTTGATATTTAATTAAAATCATAATTTATTCTAAAAACAACAGTTTTAAAACATTTATTTACTTATTCCAAAGCTTAGGTATATCGTACTTCCACCTGAATATTATTTATATACTATCATAGGTAAGGTTACTATTCATTATGGTATATCACTATTCATAAGGGTATGTTACTATTCAAAATGTCCGGTTACTACTCACCAAAAACTAATTTTTTCTTATCGGACTCCACATAACTTACTAATCGCAACCATGTATGTTAGATTTTCAAAATTCACATCACAGAAGAGATAAAATTATGTTTAAAGGTCACATAGCACTTAGTAGTTCATTATGAAATATTTATAAGAAAGTAATTTCCATTAAAAAATATTGGGTCGTTATAGTGTTTGTGCCTTTTAACTTAAGATCATACTTAAACTTATAAACCCATGATGACATCTATAAATATTAAGTTAACATCACATGAAAATATCTTAATCTATATTGTTTTCTAAACCCTTCTTTGATGACAACTATAACATCCCCAAACCATACTCCCAGATTCGATCCTAGAAACATAATATTTTCATTTCTGGATTTTATAATGATAAACGTGATACAATTTTAGCCATCCAAAATATAAAACATCAAAAAAATATTATATCACTTATATACTTGAGGACCTTTCAGGTTTAGAGTTTTTATGAATTAATAAAATCTCTTACATAACAACACTCATGTCTTCAAGTGATCATTTTTTCCACCATACCCAGATTCTCTTATTCCATATCAATTCCTAAACATCTCCCATAATATCCTTAAATAATTTATCCTTTATAGACATAATTTATATAACTTTATTATTTTTAACCTAGGGAAATGGAAAACATAAAAAGGGTGAGATCAAACACTAATTAAGGGTAAACATAAGCATTAAAATTTGAATATCATCAGTGAGCATAAGATGAGCATAAGGGTATGATTCTGTAATCAAAGTGCATGATAATAACCAAAGATAATTCATTCCTATAAAACCTCAATCATAAATTATGATAAATTGCATAAATATTTAAAATAAGACAAGATTCATATAAGTCAACAATCAAGAACCATGTGAAAACCATCATTGAGAAAATGATTAATTAGAACTTATAGAAAGCCTAAATAAAATGTGTTGGTATCTTGGAAAATCATTATAATATCACTCTTACGATCACTCATAAAAATTTAATAACATACCTGATATATTCCAACGATATCCTAGAAGAAACCTATAATTGATTAACTCTAACTCTTTACTAATTGCATTAGAGGGCTATAATAAATCCACTCCATCTCTTTCCATGACAATCTCTTTAAAACAATCGTAATTCGTCCTAAGAAATAATAAGTATGGTACCATTATAACATATACCCAGTGAATTATAAGTAGAATCAAGTATTATTGTGTTTAATGAATATTAATATCATTAAAACATAATTAAAAATATTCTTAAGGAAAAGACACTTTCTACTTTGAAAATCACTTCTAAAAAAATTACATAATATTAGGAAAAACATTTTCTTTGAAAGAAAAACATGGAAACTTTCAAAGGGATCTTAAATGTAAAAATAGTCATGATATCATAAAATTTTGGTTAAGATGTATATGTTAAAATAATACATTCCTTCCACACTTTGGTAAAGAAAGTCAAAATGTGTCATACGAACAACATTAAAAGTGTTACTTTTTATAAAAATTGTAAATAAGGTTAAAGACACTTGAAAATGACCTTAATAAATCATTTAAATTTAAATAATAAATTTTTTAAAAACATTTTATGAAACATAGATATGGAAGAGAGATATTCCCAATCCAAAAGAATATACAAGATTGGTATAACTTACAAATAATTTTATGGATGTTTCCTTACTTATTAAGGGATGAAATGGAAATTAAACATGTAAAACACATTAATAAATAGAGGAGAATGAAATATATTTGGATTAATAAAATAATATCATGTGATCCCTCCCAAAGTGACATTGAACATAGAAATTCTTGAAATAATTTGAGATTGTATCATAAAAATCCTTACTATTTTGGTAACTTTTGAATATTAAACTCATTAAATAAATGAATTCAAGTGAAAATTTAAATAAAATTAATATAAGAATAATAAATATAATAATATATATTATATACTAGGTTATGGGTAAGTATATTCACCTCATAAAATAAGATATTTTCATAAGATAAACATATATCCCAAAGTAAAATTTGACACAAATTACCATTACAAAGATCACATCATTAAATTTGGAATTAATAAATGGAGTGATTATGTGTAACAAATTTAAACCCACAATTTTACACATAATAATTCCATAATATAATCAATGAATAAGTGATATAACCCAATGAAAGGAAATTGAGTTAAGAAACCTCATGCCTTGAGTCTCAACTCACTATGTATTTTATTTAACTCCTTTATAATAAACTTATATTAATTATTTACTTGTTTAATGAAATTTTATAGGTTCATTAACTAATCATTAAAGTATTTAATTCATTTATTTTAATGACATATTTAATTACTTAATCAGTTAAGTCTACAAAGTGTGTTTTGTGGATGTTCAATCCATAATTACAAAATGACTTCAGTATGTTGATCATGATCAAAGAGTTAATTATTACATCATATTATTATTAATAATAATAATTCAATTATCATTTATATTCATTAAATAAAATTTTATTTTCATCTATGATAGACATACATGAGGAATAAATCATATCGCTTTGTGGAGGTGGTTATCCACATGTACGCATGAATGCCGCTATCATTTTCCAATAAATGAAAAGTTAATAAAATAGATGATATATTATATTTATATAATGATAATATTTTAATTATTATCATATATATACATTAAATCTATCATTATAAACATCCATCTGAGGTGATTATGGAAACAAAACACATCACTTTGTAGAGGTGGTAGTTCACACGTACAGATTAATGATATTTTTATTCTCCATTTGATGGAAAAGGATATAAAAAGGGGTTGTGAAATAGTCATAATATCATTTAATTATATATTATATACTGATTTAATTATATCATCATGGTTTAAGAATATTTGAAAGAGGTAGAAGAAGAAGTAAAATGAAAATACAAAATTAAGAGTTATACCTCTTCTTTAGAAAACCACATTTGGATTACACCATAATCTTTATAGGATGGTATTTTGATGAGAAAAGGTCATGTAGGTAATGTAAAGGTCGGTTGGTAAGGTATTTGGGTTGGTGTTTTATGATATATAGTGCATTAAAGGCGTGAGGAAGATTTGAGATGAGGTTTCCTTTTATAAATGAGGGGAGTGGAACTCTTTTAATTTTTCAAAACTTTAAAATATTATAAAGTCACATTTAGGGCCAAGCGGTTAAAATTTGGATAAATGTAAAATTAAATATGAAATATGATCTAAATTAACTCATACAATATGATCTAGATAGGTTCTTAGATCACTTTAACCCTTATATCTTTAGTGTAACCCCAGGTTAATACTTTTTATCCTTAACTATGGTAACACATTTTTTAATAGTTAAATGTTATAAATTTAAATATATGGTAAAAATCAGTTCATAAATGATCCATTAATTACATGTTAGGCCATTTAAAACTCCACTTATAATCTTTTAGGATTTTTTTTCTTTTTAAATCATCTATTAAAATATTATTTAACAAAATATACCGTTATAGTCATTTTTATGAAAATTCATATTGTTTAAATTTAATAAAATCAAGATGGCAATGTAATTTGAATATAAAATTTTAATATAAACATAATTTTTTATATTTATATAAAAAATTATGAGACATTATAAATCACCCAAAAAATATTACTTTTATAGTTTTAAAAATCATTTACTTGGTTTTTCTACTGCTTGCACAAGTACTGTTTTGGCATTGCGTAAGCCTTTAAGGTGATTATTTTATTACTAAAAATTAAAAATAAATTACAATGATAAAAAAATAAATCATATTTAAAAAAAATAAATAACTAAACACAATTTTTTCTCATCCTCTAATAGATTATTATATATATTACAAGCAAGAGAATGACATTTTTTACTTTATCCTTTATTTAAAATAATATAAACGTTATAATTAAAGGAAAGTGGCAAAAAATTGATATAATTTAGAATATTTCATGACCATTTATGAAAAAAAAACCTATCAAAAATAAATAAATATAGGTGTTAAGGATATTTTTAGGCTTTATCCCATAGTTTTAACCTTATTTTACCTGTTTTACCCTTATCGAGGTGACAAATATTTACCATGGTTACTATTCATAATCACTAAAAATAAAAGGGATATATTTACCAAATTTGAGCCTCCTAATTCCAAATATGGATTAAATATTTAAATATTAAATTTCAAGAAGTGTAATGATTAAATTTTAATATAAATTCATAAAACGTAATAAAAATAGTTTTTAAAGAAATGCATTTTAGGCATAAAAATGAACTTATACTATAATCAAGTATAATGGTAATTCACATTTAATTAATTAGATTATATATAATTAAATGATAATTCTATTAATTTATGATCAAATAGAACTTTTAAATTACTTAATTTAATGAAAATAAATGATAGTTTAATAAAATTAGTATTTTTCATTGTTCATTACAAAATCATTCTTTTAAAAAAATCCCAAAATATAATCATAAGATAATTTTGATATGATGGTTTCAAAAATGATATCATTTTTATTAAAAAAAATCTATAATTTTCATAAATTAATTATAATATTCACTTATAAAAATTAATAAAAACCATTTTTTAAGAAAATATATTTTTGAAGAACAAAATAACCTTACTAAAAATTGAGTTCTTATTTCCAAATAATTAATCAATAAATTTGTATTTAGTAGGAAAATTTTATATATTTTTCATAATTTAGTTATTCATATTCATAACTTCCATTCAACATCTAGGTTATATCAGCCATATTTAAATAATAATATTTTGTTGTTTGTTTAAGCTCAGTGTTGTGTGTTTTATATGCTATAAAATGTATTTTTATTTTAAAATTTAGGGGTATTAAATCCACCCCCCACACACTTTAATAAATCACATCCTCATAATTTTATGATTCTTTTGATGGGATTCGACATTCTGGTGGGATGTTTGAAGAGTAACAATGATAGTGGTGGAAGATCGAAGTTGGAGATGATGTTCGGTGTTGGTGGCGAACGTCAGAGAACTGGCTGATGATGAAGAATAAATGATGATGATGTCAGAGATTATGGAACGATATTATGGTAGTTTCAGTGGCAAAAGGATAGGTTAGTGTTGCGATGATTGTGGTGATGTCTCAGGTGATGGATTTCTTTGATGGTGACGATGATGGATGGTGGTAGGCAGTGATGGGGCGTGTGAAGAAGGTTTTCTCATGTCCCAATATTGGTGGTGATTTCCTTTTAAAGTTTTAAATTTGAAATTTGAACAATTTTATTGGCCGTGGTTGTTTGGTTTTTACAGTGGGCGGGATATAACATACCTTCCTGGATTTGTATCTGGTTGGATTTTTGTTGGGCTCACACTTATCCTTTAAAAGTGTCATTTGAAAATAAAAAAATATGGTTTGTGGTATAATACCATAAACCAAGGAGGTGTGTAAAAGACCATAAATTCATAAAAAATGAAGGTATAGATAAATTTTTTATTTCAACATTCTTTTCCTAGAGTTGAGGAATTACTTTTCTATTTAGACTAAGAACATAAGAAAATATAATTACTTTATTTTCTTCAAATCCATAAATATGATTTCATCCTTTAGTTGTGTGTTTCAATTAATTACCATCTTTATCTCATATTTTACTCCAAATTATGATTATGAATATTTAATTTCTAAATAACTTTAATCAACTATTGATTAACCACGAGGTATATAAATGGATGAAAGTATATTATTTCTGTCTTTACTAAAACAAAAATGGTGAGTACATGATAAAATAATACCCAAAATTAATGAACCTTCATATGAAGAAATAATTCATTAACCTCCAAATTTTCTATAATAACACCAAGTTTTCTACTTAGATCATTCCTTAAATAAATAAATCTATTTCCTAATTAACCTAAATGAACTCATCAATAAATAATTTTTTTACCAAAACGTTTGTCTCATACCATTCATCTTACATCTCCAAATATGTAATATCATTCTCTTGAATAAATCCTTCATGTTAAACATAAGGGTAACATATACCTCAGCCTAATAAAATTTCTCCCAAAAATATCATTAATCACCTTAAAATCCCCTCACTTAAAACCTAAAAATTGGTGTTTATTCCTTTGAACTTAATATCACACTTAAACTGATAAAACCATGATTATATCCATAACTATTAAGTTAACCTCACATTAAAACATCTTAATCAACAAAGTTATCCAAACCCTTCTATGATACCAACTAAAATTTCCCCAAACTCGAACTCTTGGACCCAATGATAAAAACATAATCTTTACATTTATGGATTTGATATCGATAAACACTGACCAAATTTATCCATCCAAAACATACAACATAAAATAAAAATTTTAGATCACTTACATACCCAAAGAACTTTCATGTTTACAGTTTTAGAGAATTAGGAAAAAATCTTACAAAAAACACCCACGTCTTCAAGTGATAATTTTTTACACTATACCTAGCTTCTCTTATTACACATTAATTCTTCAACATCTACCATAATATCCATAACACATGTAACCTTTATAAATATAAAACATAATAAGGGTGGGATAAAATACTCAATAAGTGTAAAAGTAAGCATTGGCAATTGAATTTCATCAGTGAGTATAATATGGTCATAAGGGTATGATGGAATAATCAATGTGTATGAGAATAACATAAGATAATTAAAACCCATAAAACCTAGATCATAAATCACGAGACATGGCCTAAATCTTTAACATAAAATAAGATTCATACAAGTCAACAATCATGAGCCATGTGAAAACAATCCTTGAGAAAAGGATCCTCTAGAATTAATAGAAATAATAAAGAAAACATGTTGGTATCTTGAAGCATCATTTTCATATCACTCTTACAATAACTCCTATAAATAGAATAACCTACCTAGTAAATTCTAAAAATATTTTTGGAGAAACCTATAGTAATTTAAGCTCATCTCTTTAACCAATGCATTGGAGATATATAATGGAACCACTAATCTTTGGTTTATAATTTAACCACCTATATTTGTTTTATAATAGAACCACCCATCAATACTCCATACATATTTTTAATTACCATATAATGATAAAAAACTTATAAAATTTATCTTTTTAACCTATAAATAACCATTGTTCATTCATATCTTTATTTACCTATGGAAAAGAAATGGGTTCCATGAAAATATATTTTAAATAATAATAATTCATCCATAGAAATAATAAGAATTGGATCATGACAATATATCCTTTATGGAGTATAAGTAACATCAAGGATTGTTGTCATTGATGAATAGAAACTAAAAAATTCTATAATATTAGGAAAAAAATTCTTCAAAATTGACCTTGGAAACTTTCAAAGGAATATTCAATGAAAAAATATTCATGATGGCACAAAAATGTGATTATGTCATATATGTTAAAATAAAACATTCCTTTCACACTTTGGTAATGAAAGTAAAAATGTGGTGTACAAAAATTCTTAAAAATATTCCTTTTGTATCCATTGTAAATAAATTAAAAGACACTTGAAAATGTCCTTAATAAATCATTTAATTGTAAATAATAAAATTCTTGATTTTTTTAAACATGGATATGGAAGAAAAATATTCCTGATCAAAAAGAATATACAAGATCGATATCACTTCTAGATAACATTTTTTATGTTTCTTTAATCATTAAGGGGGGAAATAGATATTAAACATGTAAACTAAATTCATAACAAAATTATAATAAAATACATATGGATCAATAAAATAAGATCATATTATCCCATAAAAGGAACTTTAAACATATAAAGTCCCAAAATAAGATGATATTTGATGATAAAATTCTTTTTATTTTGGTAACTTTTGAATATTAATCCCATGAAAGATATTAATTCAAATGAAACATGAAATACCATGAATAAAAGAATAATTAATACAAGTATATCCCTAATATAACATTTTATAGGGCATTATATACACCTCATAAAATAATATGGGTGTATGACATAAATATATATCCCAAAGAATGAAAATTTTAGATGAATAACCATTAAAAGATTATATTATTAAATTGAGAATTAATAAATGGATATATTATGTGTAACATATATAAATCCATAAAAATAGTGAAAATAAAACATAAATCAAGAAAAGTTCATTTTACCCATAATATTTTCACAATATAATCAATCAATAAGTGATGTAATCCAATGAAAGAAAATTGAATAAATAAACCTCTTACCTCAAGTCCCAACTCACTACGTACATTATTTAACTCGTGTATAATAAACTTATATTAATTGATTATTTTTTTAATAAATATTTACAGGTTTATTACCATATCATTAGGCTATTTAATTCATTTATTTAAATGAAATATTTAATTACTTAATCAGTTAAGTCCATGTCATATCTTTTGAGGATGTTCTGTTCATAGTTGTAAAATGAATTCAGTATGTTGAATATGATAAAAGTGGTAGTTGTTAAATAATCTACAGGATAATAATAATGAAATAATAATTATTTCTTATTCCATAAATACAATTTTATACACATCCATGAAATATATTCATGAAAAATGAATCACATCGCTTCATGGAGGTGGTGATCCACTCGTACGCGCGAACAATTTTATCATTTTCAAATAGATGAAAAGTTAAGAAAATAGATGATATAATATATTTAAATAATTAGAATAAGTTCTTGAGTATCATATGTATACATTAAATACATCATTATAAATAACCATGACATTTTTATTAAAAACAAAACGCATCGCTTCATGGAGGTGGTAGCCCACACGTATGATTGAACTATGTTTCCATTATCCACTTTGAGGGAAAGGAGATGAAAATGGGTTGTAACATAGTCATAATAATATTTTAGTATATAGTATATAATAATTTTTTTTATATAATCATTGTTTAATAATATTTTAGTGAGGTAGAAAAATAAGTAAAATGAAAATGCACAATTAAGAGTTATACTTCTTCTTTAGAAAACCACAATTGGATTACACCTTAAGACTTATAGGCTGGTATTTTAATAATTAGATAGCCTATAAGTCATATAGATGAAGTTTGGTAAGGTATGTTTTTAGATATTGGATAATATATAGTTCCCAAATGGTGTGACATAGAGAGGAGATTTGGTTCCCTTTTATAAGTGAGGGGAGGGGCACACATGTAATTTTTCAAAACTTTAAAATATTATAAAGTTGCATTCATGGATAAGATGTTCCAAATTGGATTAATTTAGAATTAAATATGATATATGATCTAAATAAACTCATATAATAGTATCTATATGATTTATTGGGTAATTTTTACCCCTATCTCTTTTCTTTAACCCCCTTGTTAACCCTTTTTATCTATAACTACAGTAACACGTTTTTCAATCATTAAGGGTTATACATTTAATTATAAGATAAGAAATGGTTCATAAATTTTAAATGAATTAAATTTTTAATATTTACTATTAAACTTTTACTATTTTAATATTTTTATGTTTTTTAAATTATTTATTAAAATATTATTTAACATAATATGCCATTATAGCCATTTTCTGAACTATTCACATAGTTTGACTTTAAGGACATAAAAATATTAATATAATTTTAATTTAAGATTTTAACACATATAAAATATGTTATATTTATATATAAAAAATCTTGGGATAGTATAACTCACCCTTAAAATATTTCTTTTAGAGTTTTTAAAATCATTTACTTGATTTTTCTACTGCGTGCAAAAGCACTATGTCAGCACTGCTTAAGAATTTAAGGTAATTATTTCATCACTAAAATTTACAAATAAATTACCATTATAAAAAAATATTTATTAATATTTAAAATAACCATTTAAATCCAAACATTAGTTATTTTTATCCTGGTCAAAAAAAAAAATAGAGATTAAAAGTAAGAGAGTAACATTTTTACTCTATCTTATACTTAAAATAATATAAATGTTTTAATTAAAGGAAAGTAGTAAAAAATTGACACAATTTATAATAGTGGATTAAAATGTATTAAAAAACTTATTAAATAAATAAATCTAAGTTTTAATTATAATTTTAGGTTTTATCCCATAGTTTTAACCATATTTTATCCATTTTACCCTTACAGAGGTAAAAAATATTTACTAAAATTACTATTCATAATAACTAACATAAAAGAGACCTGATTACCAAATTTTAACCTACTGATTCTAAATATGGAATCCAATTTTCTAGATTCAATTTCTATAAGTTTTATAAATTAATTTTAATATAAATGCGTAAAACACAATGAAACACATAATTTAGATAAATATGTTTTTAGGCCTAAAAATGAGTTTATACCATAATCAATTAAAATTTTTATTAATATTTATTTAATTATATTATATAAATTTAAAAGAGTCTTATGTTGATTTTATATCAAATACTACATTTAAATAACTTTATTTGATGAAAATAAATGATAGTCTTATAAAAAAATGATATTTTTCACCACTAACAAAAAAATCAATATTTTCCAAAAAAATCCAAAAATATCATCCTAAGATAATTTTGATGTGATGATTTAAAAAATTATATCCTTTTATAAAATAATATTTCAAAAATGGTATAAATTCATTAAAATATTTTCTCATAGAAATCAATAAAAACCATTTTTAAAGAAAATATATTCTTAAATAATAAAATAACTTTACTAAAAATTGAGTTATTATTTTATAATAATTAGTTAATGAACTTGGATTGAGTAGGAAAAATTTATATATATTTCATAATTTGGTTACTCATATTCATACCCATCAATTCAATGGATAGTTTATAACAGTCATATTTAAATAATAATATTTTTGGTTTGTTTATGCTCGGTATTGTGTGTCATCTACGCTATTGAATATAGTGTTCTTTTAAAATATTGGTGTATTACATGGTTGGTGTCATTTAATAAGTTTAATTTTGGGTTTCAACTTGGGTTTTGGAAACATCATATTATAATTTCATAATGACATTACATGGATGACTATATAGTGGGAGAACTATATTTGGTTGTTCAGTATTTGTCTAGTTATCCGCTACTTTTGATATAGTAAATTTTTTTTATCACGGTGGTTTTTTAATATATAAAAAATGGTATGATCTTCCTACTATACTTACTATACACTTGCTTCTAGTCAACATTCTCTGGTATATGAGGAGGCATGCATGAGGTCATGTGGCAACCCATATCCATCACGTGAGGGAGAACTTGGTTGGGGATGTTCCACGAGATATATCATAATGATCTGAAATTATAGTTGAGATATGCCTTATGTCTTAATAGGAGAGTTATTACCTAGAAAATCTCAAATAAACCTTTTTTTATTCTACAATAAAGTGTGAATATATTGTGGATTATGATGCAGCTAAAAATGTAGTGTGGACACACAACTTCATCGAGGATCTTGGTTTTTTTAGTAGTAAATATAGTATCACATTGTATTATGATAATTCTATAGTGGTGGACCAAACCAAGGAGACAAGGTCACATCAATAGATGAAGTATATACTGTTAATGTATCACCTCTTGAGGGATTTTTTCAAAGTGGTGATATTATAGTAATTATAGTTTCCATGGAGAAAAATATGAAGGACCTATTGATTAAAGTAATATCTCATCAAAATCATGAATATCCTAAGAGATCTTGCAAACTAAAGTTTGTTATTTGTTGGCTCCATTTCAAGTGGGAGTATCTTAGAGTTATTTCACTAAAAACAACTAATTTTTACTTTTTAATACATGTATATTCAAATTCATGAACAATAATAAATTCCTTATAATGTGATGAGTGTTATTCTACATACCATTCATTTGATAATGTTCCTAGATTATTTTTTAGTCAAAGTTCTTATGAGTTCCCCTCTATGATGAGAATCTTTAAGTGTTATTACAACATTCTTAAATATAAGTTTTATGGAAAGATAGAGTTTCTCTAATAGGACATAGATGATATTGGTTATCAAGTGTAGGGGGGGTCATAGGTCATTGAGACTACTTCTCATGAAATTATCACTTGGAAATATCCAAGAGGGGAGATTACGAGAACAGATTTTCCAGTAGTAATTCCACATGTTATATATTTCATGGGATATTTCTTTTTAAAGACATGTGTATTGGAAGGTATACTTGATATTATAATTAATTTATATCATGAGTTGTATACATTGGTATATTGAAATAATTATGATGGAATATGCCCCTGGTAAGGTATGATATATTGGGTTCATCAAAAATTATATAACATTAATGAATACAGCAAGAAATGATTTTCCATTCAATTTTTATGAAAAAAGATATCTCAGAACCCTTCATTGGAATGGAATTATCTGATTATGTCCATGGCCATTTCTTTTTGTCAACACGTTCATTTTAGGAAAGAAATAAAGAAATAAATATGATTTACATAGGTGGATAACACAAGTGATGCAACCTGTTTAATGAGATATCGAGTTCAATTTATTATATTACATGGTTATAAAAACCCATACTTTACATACATTGATATTAATTCAAAGTTAAAGAATATTCATTACAAAATATTACAAAATCCATGACATGACCATATAGGTATAGTTTCTTTTGAAACTTGGAAACATAAATAACTGGTTCATATGTCATCTTCATTGTCTCCCACTTATTTCATCATAACTAGACCCCTTTTGGACATATCTTACTTAATACCATTCTTCATGACTTGGGAAAAAACATATGAAAGGGTGAGATAATATGCTCAGTAAGGGTAAAAATGGATATATTAATCATATAATAATCATAATGCATAAGAACATAACATTTGAAAATCTTATCCTGCATATGAAAGATCGTGATATCATTCCCTGAGACAAATCATAAAATTTCATAAGAATCAATGAACATAATCCTAAAATTAATAACATAAGACATGAAGTTTTTTGGTATAATCCTAAGAATTTAAAATCATTTCATATTAGTCAAGTCTCGTTTCCAAAACTATCATAGCAGACAAAGTCCATTACTAAACTGAGTTCACTCCCCATCCTAGCCCCATATTACTGAACCGAGATCATTTCCCATTCTAGTAATGTATATCTCATGAGATATAAATCTTTACCAAATTCATTGGAAGTAGATATAGGTCCCACTAATATCATAATGAAATCATTCTTATGTTTTCCACAAAAACATAAATCATTCATCATATCATAACCAAAGGAATAAAATGGGTTTCTTAAACATCATTCCATCATAACATAATCCATGTAAAACAAATAGATTTAATAAATAGAATTACAAAAAAAACATAATAAAAACATAATAATAATATGGAAAATATACTTGAAACATAACCATATTAAATAATTCCATCTTAGATGGAAAATAATTTTGATTGAACACTTGAAATTAATTCTTGATGAAAATATCCTTTCTTCTTCAAAAATGTTTTCTTTTATTAAAACACCGCACAATTTTAAAAGAAAATAATTTATTTGATTTTTTTTTGAAATATTGTAAAGGAATATTCATGGACATAAAGCATTATGAAAGTGTAAAAATCCATTCATGACGTATAAGTTAAAATAAAAGAATCTTCTCATAATTTTGTCAGAAAGTTAAAAAGTACCTCATATCGAAAACGACAAAGGATTCCATTCATACCATTTCCTAAAAATCACCAATGGGTAAAATTGGATTTATAAAATATTAGAATAATATGAATAATATTTTACAAGACATATGTACAAAACATAGACATGGATGATAAATATACCCTAGTAAATACTTATGTATAAATAATCTCGAATAAAAATGAGATTGCGAAATTATCCCTTACCTTAGATCTAATATCCTTTGTATGTATCTGAAACTCCTGTATAACGATTTAAATAAAATAATTGACTTATTATATAATCATATTAATTTTTATTAAATCAAATATTATCATATTATGATCCGTTTTTCAACACCATTTCATTATTACTTATTATTCGGGTATTAACTAATTCATTTGCCTATGCATGTTTTGTATAAAAAGTTCTGGTTCTACTTAATAGGTCATAGTTATATCATTAAAAAATTATATTAACATAATATATACCATATTTATTCATTATTTACATTTATATAATCATTATTTAAGTAATATAATGTAGAATGAATCACATCGCATCGTGGATATGGTAGGTCGTACGTACGCATGAGCGATGATATCATTCCCATATTTTTTGAATGATGTTAAATTGGATGGTGTATAATATTTCAGAACTAATATAATGTTATAATAATAATATATAGTTATTATTTCCATCATTATACCCATCCAAGTAAGGTGTTGGTGAAAAAAAGATTACACCACGACATGGAGACGGTAAGTCATACGTACGCACGTGTAGTGATTTCATTTTCTATAGGATGGATAGAAGGTGGAATAATAATAACATCTTAGTATATAATTGATACTTAAATTATTACTTTATAATGAAACAACTCATGAATAATAATTAGAAGAAGAAATAAGTTTGAAAGAATTGGTAGAGGAGATTACCTCTTATTCAACGTACTTCCTCTAAATATTCTCTTCGAGCACTAGATTTGGTATATAAAGAAGACCAAAACCTCTATTATGTAACTAGGTAAGTTGAGAAGGAAATATTGTAGGTTATTTACGAGATTGAAGGCTCAAATTTAATTGAAGAGGTGAGGGAGGAGGTTCCCTTTTATAGTTGATGTGAGGGGCATTTTTGGGATCTCCAAAAATATTAATTTAGTATAAAATCAAAACCCATTAAAAAACCTATAAAATGTCCCAATTTAAAATATGAGATGATATAGTGTTATAATACCATAAAACAATAGATTTTAGACAAATTTTTATGTCAATTTAAACCATATCATTTTAATTAACACTTAATTAATCTATTTAATTTTTAACTAGGGTAACAAATATTTCAATATTAAAAGGGTGAAATATTTAATTATTTGATGTCACTTAGACCATAAATAAATACCTTAGAATATTTTTTAAAATATAGTAATTATTATATATTTTTAAAAAATGTTTTATGATTTTTAAATAATTTAATAAAACATTATTTTGATAAACAATCAGTAGTGTCAATTTAGACACTATTTAATTAATTGTTTTTTAAAAATATTAAGATAACAAGTTAACTTCAAAAAAACTATTTAATTATATTTATAATAGGTAAAGGTAATCTATAAAATTTATTATACACATTAATTAGCCAAAATTATATTTATGATAACATTTTTAATAACATTTATTTGTTATCACGATTAATAAAATAATTACTACATTAATTTTGAGTAATTATTTAATATACTTATTTTTTGAATAAAAATTAAAAATAAAATAATAAAATGAATATAAATATATTATATTGAAGAAGAATATTTTTAGTTGAATTTATCTTCTGTAAAATTCAACATTTAAAATGTTATACTTATTAAATTATGAATGTGACAACGTTAACATCACTTTAAATAAAATAATATAAGTGTCACTATCACTTATATAAGGATCCAAATGGTCCCTACCTCTACAAATGGATGGTTACGGTCGATATATACTTGACCAATAATATTTTTTCAAGTTTTTGGATATTTTTATGGTTATTATAATTTTAATAAAAACAATTTTATTGATCTCTCATAAATTAATTAATTTTTACATCATCAAAGTATATGTTTAAGGTAATTATTTATTTCCAAAAAATTACAAATAAATTATCATGATAAATAAAAATATCTTAGATTTAAAATGAGTATTTATAATAGAATTTATCTTCTATATAACCTTATATAAAAAATGATAGAGTTATTAAAATTTGAGTAAGACATATTTAATTTTTCTTTAAAAAAAATAAATTAAATGTCCTAATCTCATCCAAGTGGCTTTCAATGGGCACCATTTCAACAAAAATATGATTTAATTCAAAAAACACTCATAAAATGATACTAAGAAAAGTTTTAGTGTAACTTTATAATAGTATTCTTACCCTTAATTACCTAATTTACCCTTTTACCGTATTAATAAAAATTACCAAAGTTACTATTTATAAAGACCAAAAATAAAATAAATATATTTAAATAATTTGAAGATACTGATTACAAATATGGAATAAATTTTTCAAAATAAAAAATAGATAATTCATATTAATTAATTTAAATATAATCCCGCTATCAGAAAGAGAGAACATATTTTTAAAAGTTAAAACATTGCAAAAGATTAAAATGTTTTTACATCTGAATTAAATTTAAAATTAATAATAATGATATAAATTATATTTAATGATAAAAATATATTATATTTATACTTTAAAACCTTTCAATGTTATAATTTAACCATATACATTATTTCGATGAAAAATTTTATTTTAAATTAAAATTTAGTATATTTTTACTATTCATCAAAACTTGAAAATCTCATAAAAATATTAAAATTCATCCAAAGTAAATTTTTATATCCCACTTACAATGAGAAAGTTTTTTTTTCATATAAAAATTATTAATTTATCAAAATCATAATTTAAAAAGGGTTCACTATTAAAAAGTGGTAAAATTGCCCTTTTAAAAAAATATGGGTTTTTATAAGTCAAATAGGGTTTATTCATACCCTATGACAAAAATATCTATTGTATGAATATAAGAAATATTTTTTTAATTATATAACATATATATTTCATTAATTCCATTTAATATAGTAATTCATTCAATTTATTAATACAAAAAATACAAATATATAATTGATTTATATTTTTCATAAATAATTGATAGCGAATGACTTCACTATAAATTTTCACAATTTAGTTATATTTATTCCTGCTAACCTAATTTCTATGTTAAAATGTTCATTTTATACTAAGTCTATCTCATGTTTTGTTTAAATTCATGATTGTGTGCAATGCAAGCTATTAAAGAATTAAATTTATTTAGAGAAAATATTTCATAAAAACATACAAGTGTTACATTCTACCCCCCTTAAACTAAACTTATCCCCAAAAATTCATCACTTGGATAAAAAAAGATAAGGATATCTCTCCCTTATCAAATCCTCAATTTCCCACATAGCTTCCTCAAATTGGTGGTTACTCTGCAAAACTTTAACCAAGAGATTGGTCTTATTTCACAGAACTTTTTTACTACGATCTAGAATCTCTATAGGTTGTTCTTCATAAGAAATATATTGCTCCAACAATAAAACTTTTTAGTTTAGTACATGTGAAGGATTAGGTATGTACTTTATTAGGAGAGATACATGGAACACATCATGAACTTGAGATAGATTTGTTGGAAGTGGTAATCAGTAAGCAACCTTCCTAACACGATATATAATTTTAAAAGAACCAATATACCTAGGGCTCAGCTTGACCTTCTTTCCAAATATCATTACTCTATTCCAGGGATATATTCATAGAAACACCTTATCACCCACTTCAAACTCTAGGTATTTTCTTCAGTTGTTAGTATAACTTTCTTGTCGACTCTAAGATACTCTTATGTTTTTTTGAATAGATCTGATCTTTTCTACCAATTCATCAATAAGATTAGGTCCTAATAGCTTTCTTTCCCCAACTTCATCCTAGAAAGTTAGAGTTTTATGCTTATTTCCATAGATGACTTCATAAATAGCCATCTAAATACTGAAGTGAAATCTATTTTTGTAAGAAAATTCCACCAAAGGTATGTGTTGATCCCAAAAACCTTTTAAATATATTGAGAAAGCTCTCAACATGTATTCTGGAGTTTTAATAGTCCCATCAGACTGACCGTCTATCTGGGGATGATAAGCAATGTTGAAACTTAACTTTGTATCTAGAGCCTGTTGAAGACCTCACCAGAACTTCGAGTTAAACCACGGATCTCGATCAGATATAATGGAAAGTCGTACACCATGAAATCTTACCACTTACTTTACATATATCATGGAAAGCTGATCAAGAGACAAATCCTCTCTAATAGTAAGGAATTATGCCGAATTTTCTATAAACCATATTGCATTATGGACTTTAGATATTTTCGGAATTCCGATGACAAAGTCCATAGTGATGTTTTCCCATTTCCATTCTAGTATGGGTAATGGTTGTAACATCTCCTTAGACTTCTGTCCCTCTTCCTTAACTTGCTGAAAACCAAGCACTGAGAGACATATTCAACAACATCTCTTTTCATTCCATCCCACTAGAAATACTATTTCAGGTCCCTGTACATATTTTTTATTCTAGGGTGAATAGATAATGATGAACCACGATCCTCATCCAATAGATCCTTCTTTAATTCTAGTATGAGAGGAATACAAACCTGATTCCCAAACCTTATTATTCCATCAAAATCAAGTTTGAATTCAAGAACATTTCTCAACTTATTTTGTAGTTCTACATATTCCTTTTATTCCTCCTTAATCATCACTTGTATATATGTTTGAACATTCACTTGATAAAGATAATATTTCTCCCCTTACTTTAAAATTTCAAGATACATCCTTTTCCAATCCATAAATATTGGATATTTTTTTATCATAATCATGGATATGCTAGCATGGTCCTTTCGACTCAAAGCATGTGCCACATTGTTCACTTTCCTAGGGTAGTAATGTATTGAGTAGTCATAATCTTTAATCAACTCTAACCATATTATTTGTTACATATTCAACTCATTTTTTGTGAAAATATACTTTAAACTTTTATGATCAGTATAAATATCACACCTTTCACCATAAAGATAATGCCTCAATATCTTTAATGCAAAGATTACAACAGCTAACTCCAAATCCAAAGTTGGGTAATTTTTCTCATGGATTTTCAATTGTCGTGAGGCATAAGCTATCACCATATAATTTTTTATGATAACACATACCAACCCCTTTTTGGATGAATCATTGTAGATCACTGACCTTTCTCCACTATAAGGTAGTGTGAGCATAGGTTCACTAGCCCCTCTTTTAAGCTCTTTGAAATTATCTTCACATTCCTACGTCCACATGAACTTAACTCTTTTTTGAGTCAACATGGTGAGAGGATTAGATAATGGTGAAAAATATTTCACAAAACATCGATAATATCCAAACAAACCAAGAAAACTTCATATCTTAGTTACCATTATTGGTCTCGTCCAACTTTCAATAACTTCTGTTTTTTCTGGATCCACATATATCTCCTCTTTTGAGATTATGTGACCCAAAAATGAAACTTTCTAAAGCCAAAATTCACACTTAGTAAATTTTTCATAAATCTTATCATTTCTCAGGTTCTTCAATACAATTCTCAAGTGATCTTCATGTTCTTCATTTCTATTCAAATAAACTAGAATATCGTCTATAAAGCGTACCAAAAACTGATCAAGACAGTATCTAAAGACTCTATTCATTAGATCCCTAAATATAGAGGGGGAGTTAGTAATACCAAAAGGAATCACTATAAATTAATAGAGTTTATACCTTGTACGGAATACCATCTTTAGTATATCCTCCTTCTTAACCCTTAATTGATGATATCCTGAATGAAGATCAATCTTGGAAATTATTGATCTCTGTGTAGTTGGTCGAATAAGTCATCAATGCGGTGAATAGGATATTAGTTCTTGATAGTGATATTGTTAAGTTCTCTATAATCAATGAAGATTCTCATTGATCCATCTTTCTTCTTAACAAACAGAACAGGTGCACCCCAAGGCAAAGCACTAGGGCGTATGAATCCCCAATCAAGATACACTTGGAGTTGCTTCTTCAATTCTTGAAACTCAATTATGGATATTCTATAAGGTGTCTTTGAAATAGGAATAGTACCCGGTATGAGTTCTATTGAAAACTCAACTTCATGATTTGGTGGAATACCTGGTAATTATTCTAGAAAGACATCATCAAACTCTCATACAGTAGGTGTATTCTTAATTGTGGGTTTCTCCCCAACCATTTCAGATAGATAACCTTCATTTATAGAGATCAAGACCTATAATATGGATTAAATTTCTACTAGAATATTATATTCATCCTTGCATTGATAGATGATCATAGATTGATCTAGAATATGAAATTGACTTCCGTTCCATGGAAATTGACATGAAACCTATATAGAGAAATCCAATCCATGCCAATAATCACATAAAATTCCACTATAGGAAAGATCACAAGATTTTCAGGAAGCACTTTCCCGAAAACTTCAATCAGAGAAGAATTATAAACTTTTTATGCGACTATTGTTCCATTAAGAGTTATCATAGATAACCCAACTGTAACACCCCGAGCTTTCACGATACACTTCTCTTTCAATAATGCAATAGCTTGCATTGTACGCAAGTTAGAGATTCTAACACACTACGACCAATCAAAGTAGCAGTTATGAATAGAAATACCCACTTTTTGAAATTATATAAATTTTATATTTCAAAATGGACTTCATTTTTGTATTCGGAATATCGAAATTATCCTAAGTTGAATTTTTTGTAATTTTCTAAGAACTTCCATTTTTTTATGAATAGTAAAAAATACTTAAAAACAAATTTTTTAATCAAAATAAATTATGGGGATAAATTATACGATAGAGTGGTTTTAAAGTGTAATTAGAATATATTTTTACCATTTTATCCAATGGGGGTCATTATAATTAATTTCACTTTGAAATTGGACATAAACAATTGTCAATCTTTTGATATATATTGTTTCTTAAAAACACGCTATTTGTTGTGACAGCGGAAATTAATTATAAAATTAATTAATGCAAATTATATGTTTGGAATTTTGTAAAATAGATATCATTTATGAATTCGGAATATCAATTATATATTAGGGTGAATTTTTGATATTTTTCTAAAAAACTGCAATTTTTGATGAATAGTGAAACCACTAAGTGGTAGTTTAAAAACTAATTTTTCATGTAAATGAAACATTACCACTTCTGTGATTTGATTTTAAAAAATCCGACATACATGGTTGTAATTAAGAAGTAAAATGTGGTTCAATGGGATTAAAATAATTTTTTTGGTGAATAGTAACTTTTAAGTTTAATTAATCACGATTAAAGGTAATTAGTGAAATTTAAGATAAAAGTGATATTATAAAAATATGAAATTACTTTTACACTTGTCCTACACTTATTGGATGAGTCATGGACGACCAATACAATCCATGGGTCAACTTGGGGACCCCATGGAGCCACTTGGGTAAGAAAATGACATTAATAACTTTTTATTTAAATTAAAAATAAAATTGTCACAAACATGTGTTGTTTTAATAAACAAATTATTACATAGGGTTATATAAGTTAACTATTTTACTATAAATATTAATTGGAAATATAAAAAGATTTCCTACATCATGGTAATTTTTTTATAATTTTTAGACATTAAATAAATTAAAATTTTATGACACAGTGATGATGCAGCAATTACCTCATTAATTAACGATTTGAATAAAATGAAATGATAATGTAAAATCTATGACTTAAAATTGTCAAAAACCTATTGTATGAGTATATTTAGAACCCTTATTACCCTATCCTTGAAATATATAATTGCGGGACCTTTGGAATTCGAAAAGCACTTCATAATAATGTAACATTTCAATCTTTCCAAGAGTGCTCCTCCTCTCCTCTTATAAAAGGCCCCCACCTCTACCACCTTATTCACACCTTCAAGCCATTTGGATCGGCCAAACTCTACCCAAATACTCTCCCAACTTCCCTCTCTTACTCCTAGAAGCCTCACTTTGGGCATAAGTCTTCCCAAGGAAGCCTTTGGCTCAAATCAAAAAGAGTTACCCGATTTAAAGGTAATGTCTTCACTTGTGTTCTTTTGTTTTATTTTGCTTCTCCAACCCCATAAACTCTTTTTATTTATTTTTTTTGTAACAAAACCAGTATCTTCAATATAATAGTATGTTTTTATGAGAAGTATTTTATTTACACTTACACACACCTTCGTCTAATGGTTAAAGAACATATTGTTTCTGTGGTTGGTGAATTTCTGCCTCACGAAATTATGATTGTTCGTTATTATTTTAACACCTCTCATGGTGGCCATTATGATGACAATATTTTTATATATGATATATATTATGTTTTTGTTTTCCTTATGATTCTGTATTTTTCATTTATGGCATACCTTTATGATTTCCATTATGGGTAAACGTGATAATTTCATTTTTGGAAGTGCGGACTACCGCCCCCTCAAAGTGATTTGAATCGTTAATTCCATATGTGGGATGTATAAAGGATGGTGTAAATGATATTATATATGATATTATAATGTAATTATAATATAACTTTATATAATTATGATTTCATTCCATTAAATACGAAATATAAATGAAAGTAGCGTCCATGCGCACGTACGGCTTACCATCTCCATGAACGGTGCATTTCATTTCTTACCTCTAAATGTTATGTAATATTATAAATGCATGTATATACTGGATATATATGATATATATGATATCTACATCATGAATATATTTCTGGATATAATGGATATTTCTCCACATGAATAACTTGTAATTATAAGAAGTTTATTTTTGACTCAAGTACCAAAGATCGAAAAAACGACCGTTATTAACTTAAATAATTACATAATGTTCATAACATGATAATAAGTGATTTAAAAGGAATAAAGAACTTGAAGAAGGTTCCTAAGCAAGTATAAATTAACTCTAGTTTATTATTCAGGATGTTAAAGAACGTTCGAGTCAAGTCGGACACGAGGTAAGGGAACTTCTTTACCCAATTTCCATTCTTTGGGTTAATCTCCTACTTTAAAATTATGTCATGATATTATAATGTCCTATATAGTATATATACTTTATTTATGTTTAAATATAGTGAGTACACATAATAGATCTATTTTATTTAGAAAATGATCTTTGTAAGGGAACTTCTTAACCCAATTTCCATTCTTTGGGTTAATCTCCTACTTTCAAATTATGTCATGATATTATTATGTCCTATCTGGTATTTATACTTTCTTTATGTGTAAATATAGTGAATACACTTAATAGATCTATTTTATTTAAAAAATGATCTTTGTAAGGGACTTTATCTCAATCTCCTTTCATTGAGGCATATTTTGTTTTATACACAACTTTCTTTTATACGGTGTATAAACCCCTATGACTTTTATGTTTTTTTCAAAAGGAATATTTTTATACGAAGTGTTTTACTAAACTACAAAATGGAATGTTTTTTTGTCATACGTATGCGGTGACAACGACTTCTCCTCCGCCGTGACCATTATTTGAGTTTCAGCTTCCTCTACAAGCCGTAACTTTTTTTAAATGAAAAATAAATACAAAGTTTTAATTTTCCTTTATTTTGGTATTGAAAATGGTTTTGAAAGTGTTTTTATTATATCAATGTGTTGTATTGATATATTGTGATTGAAATGTGGAAATGTTATGTTTCCTTTATGCGTGTTTTATGTGATATGATTATGTTATGGTTTATGATATGTTTAAACCTATTCATATGAGGAATGCATTGGACTTAATAAGTGACGGGTGGAGCCCGTTATAGCTCCTTGATGCATCGGCAGGTCTCATGAGACAAACTAGTGTCTTGGCACGAGGCCTTGAAAAAATATTATTTGTAGTCTTGGCACGAGGCCTTGGCTACGTGGTTATGATAGTCTAGAATTATGCATTCCATCATTATGAAAGTGGTTATTGATATTTCATGTGATTATTAGACAAGTATAATATCCATGTGAATAAGTAAATGACATTATCTCGTTTTACTTTTTCCATATTATGTTGAAGTTCATGTTTAAAAGGCTTTTGTTTTAGTTATACATTGCCTTAAATGTTAATGTTTATTTATGAAAGATTCCGATATATTGTTATCCTTACTGAGCATTTGAGCTCACCCCTTTAAATGTTTTAATTTCTCCAGGATGTGAAGAAGTATATTATGAATGACCTGCAAGGATAGTATGAGGGGATATGAAGACAATATGTTGTTGTAGTTTTGTTTTTCTTTATGATGTAATGTAAGACTTATGAATGTATCTAGTTTTTCCAAGGCTACTAAACTAATCGGTCATTCGAGACTTGATCTTTTGTGATCTTGCCAATGTTACACAATAATGCACCGACTCTGGGTAACTAGGGTCGAGGCGTTACAGTTGGTATTAGAGGCAGTTTAGTATGAACCTTGGAAGCTAGATTTAGAAAAACTCTGAATAGAGCACATAGCCATAAGATAGACTTTGAGGATTAGTATAGAAGAACTTCATAGAATTTTGTTATTGTAGAGATTTTGTGAGTTTTACGAGAAATACATCCCTGTCTGGATACGAGCAAGTAGAGGCGGATCTGGCACAAATGTACCTAGGGGTAAAACATGAAAACACTGCTTTGAACTAGACTCGAACGAGAACTGGTGCACGACAACGGGCCTTACTGCACTCTTGGTTATGACACTCCCGAGGGATATGCTTAGGATAATTCTCATTTTCTTTACAAACCATTATGAAGGGTTTATGAGTATATACTTCCTCAAAGAAAACATTTATTTTTATGATTATGGATTATATCCATAAATCGTTCAATTTATATTAAGTGTTTTACAAGTATGGAATTATGTATTTTGATTCATAAAGTAATCTACTTTATGCCATTGTTTAGAAATAGTACCTAGTGGAAGGAATGGAAACCGTATAAATACACGCACTCCATTTAGGGATTTCCCTCCTACTTATGATAATTATAATGGAGCTGATGATACAACTGGTGCTGATCAGCTTATCACAATACTGGGACAACTCACTCAGGTTATGAATAATAACCTTACTCGTATGGAGCACCCTGATTTTCAATGTGGAGGATCAATGTTAGACCGCTTCATGAGGCAACAACCACCAACATTTAATGGGGGTACAAATCCATTAGTAGCTGAGTAATGGATAAAATCCTTAGAGAAAATATTCCACGCCTTGGGGAGTAGCGAAAGGAAGAAGGTTGTCATGGAAGTTTATCGCCTCACTGGAGATGCTGATCAATGGTGGCCATTGATTCAAAACACAAAGATGATGAAGTATAGAATATGGAATGGAGGGAGTTCAAAGAGATTTTATTAGAAAAATAATTTTCTCGTGACCATCGAGCAGATATGGAAATGCAATTTCTGAGTCTAAGACAAAATGAGGATGAGAATGTCACAAAGTATGAGGCCAACATTACAAGGTTAGCAAGGCATGCAATAGATTATATACGTAACCCAAGAAGTAAGAGTGATCATTTCTTTGATGGGTTAAAACCATTTCTCCATCGAGCATTAGTCTCACAAACCTTCTTGTCATACGAAGATATTGTCTCATGTGCTATCAAGATAGAAAAGGAATTCTCTACATCTTATGACAATAAAGTAAATCAAGAGAAGAAGAGAACGGTGGAATAAGAGATAGATAAACTTAAAAAGGAAAAGAAGGATTTTCCATTATGCGATAATTGTGAGAAGAATCACCCTGGTACTTGCGTAAAAGGAATTAGAGTTTGTTATAAATGTGGAGAAAAGGGTCACCAGGCTCGTGATTGCAAGGGAAAGAAAGAGGCTATCAATGTTGAATGCTACAATTGTAGGGAAATGGGGCATTATGAAAATAAATGTCCTAAGAATCAGGGAAACTTACCTCAGAAAAGGCCAAGGTATCAAGGACAATATTATGCTGTTACTACAGTTGAAGTGGAATAATTAATGCATTGGTGCTTTTAGACTCAAGGATTATATTCTGGTTATAAGAATAATGTGATATATATAAGGATTGTATTGAAGTACTTGTTGTTTTCATTAAGGTTTTAATATGATGAAGGTAATCATATTTTTAGTATGTGACAATAAGATAAACTTTACTTTATTTGGTGAATCTGATGTTACAATTGATTTTGGAATTTAGAGACCTTTTAGAGAAAGTCTGGACAGTGGTATTTTGGATAACTATAAAGGTTGGAATGGATTGAGTTGAACTTTGGATAGTATTATTTAAGGTTAAAACATTTCTAAAGATTATTTTTGGAATATTATAATACTATATTTTTAAGAAAAAGGACAACCTGCAGGTCGGGGGATAACTTGTCGCGTCGGACAAAGCTGCAGGAATTGAACCCACAACCATAGTGCGACAGGCCTTTATTACCTACCACTAGCCTACAGGAAGTCCCTGGTTATTACAAAATAGTTTTCCTAATCTAAATGGTATGTGGTAATATTTGGAACCTTATACAATTAGGATAAATAGAATATTTTTGAGTTCTGTTACCATTTGGAGTGAAAGATGGGTTTGTGGTAAAAATTTATTAAAGAATGAAAGTCTACATGACAAGTAAGTATATTTCCTTACGTTCTTAGTAAATCTCTTAAATAAATTCCTCAACTTTATGAAAGGTAACTTAAAACAAAATCATTGTCAGTTAACTTTTCCAACTGGGGATTCAATGACCGTTTAACCAATCACATGTTTGTGATTTTCTTGTGGTTAACTTTCTCCTAATCCTATTTTCTACAACTCTCCATCAGACATTGATGGTTTTTTTTCCTCCATATCCATATTTTCATAGAATCTTAGTATGGGCTTTCTCGGGTGACCTTTATACTTCTCTTTCTTTCTTTTAATGTTATATTTTTATTAACCCTATTTCCGATGTGGGTTTTTCACAAAGGTATTTTCTATTTTCAACCTTTTATTTTCAAAGAAAAATTTCAAATTGCGAGGATGCAATTTATTTAAGGAGGGGAGAATGTAACACCCTGAGCTTTCACGATACGCTTCTCTTTCAATAATTCAATAGCTTGCATTGTACGCAAGTTTGAGATTCTAACACACCGTGACCAATCAAAGTAGTAGTTATGAATAGTAATACCCACTTTTTGAAATTATATAAATTTTATATTTCAAAATGGAATTCGTTTTTGTATTCTAAATATCGAAATTATTCTAAGTTGAATTTTTTGTAATTTTCTGAGAACTTCCAATTTTTTATGAATAGTGAAAAATACTTAAAAACAACTTTTTTAATCAAAATAAATTATAGGGATAAATTATACTAAAGAGTGGTTTTAAAGTATAATTAGAATATATTTTTACCATTTTATCCAATGGTGGTCATTAGAATTAATTTTACTTTGAAATTGGACATAAACAATTGTCAATCTTTTGATATATATTGTTTCTTAAAAACACGCTATTTGTTGTGACAACGGGAACTAATTATAAAATTAATTAATGAAACTTATATGTTTGGAATTTTTTAAAATAGACATCATTTTTGAATTTGGAAAATCAATTATAGCTTAGGGTTAATTTTTGGTATTTTTCTGAAAAACTTCAATTTTTGATGAATAGTGAAACCACTAAGTGGTAGTTTAAAAACTAATTTTTCATGTAAATGAAACATTACCACTTCTGTGATTTGATTTTCAAAAATCCGACATACATGGTTGTCATTAGGAAGTAAAATTTGGTTCAATGGGATTAAAATAATTTTTTAGTGAAGAGTAACTTTTAAGTTTAATTAATCATGATTAAAGGTAATTAGTGAAATTTAAGGTAAAAATGATATTATAAAAATATGAAATTACTTTTAAAATTATCCTACACTTATTTTATGAGTCATTTCTGACCAAGACAATCCATAGGTCAACTTGGGGACCCCATGGAGGCACTTGGGTAAGAAAATGACATTAATAACTTTTTATTTAAAGTAAAAATAAAATTGTCACAAACATGTGTTGTTTTAATAAAACAATTATTACACAGGGTTATATAAGTTAACATTTTTACTATAAATATTCATTGGAAATATAAAAGGATTTCCTACATCATGGTAATTTTTTTATAATTTTTATACATTAAATAAATTAAAAATTTTATGACACAATGATGATGCAGCAATTACCTCATTAATTAACGATTTAAATAAAATGAAAAGATAATGTAAAATCTAAGACTTACAATTGTCAAAAACCTATTGGGTGAGTATATTTCTAACCCTTATCACCTTATACTTTAAATATATAATTTTGGGACCTTTGGAATCCGAAAATCACTTCATAATAATGTAACATTTCAATCTTTCCAAGAGTGGCTTCCTCTCCTCTTATAAAAGGCCCCCACCTCTACCACATTATTCACACCTTCAAGCCATTTAGATCGGCCAAACTCTACCTAAATACTCTCCTAACTTCCCTCTCTTACTCCTAGAAGTCTCACTTTGGGCAGAAGTCTTCCCAAGTAAGCCTTTGGATCAAATAAAAAAGAGTTACCCGATTTAAAGGTAATGTCTTCACTTGTGTTCTTTTGTTTTATTTTGCTTCTCCAACCCCTTAAACTCTTTTTATTTATTTTTTTGTAACAACACCAATATCTTCAATATAATATTATGTTTTTATGAGAATTATTTGATTTACACTTACACACACCTTCGTCTAATGGTTAAAGAACATACTGTTTCTGTGGTTGGCGAATTTCTGCCTCACAAAATAATGATTGTTAGTTATTATTTTAACACCTCTCATGGTGGCCATTATGATGAAAATATTTTTATATATGATATATATTATGTTTTTTTTGTCTTATTATTCTGTATTTTTCATTTATGGCATACCTTTATGATTTCCATTATGGGTAAACGCGATAATTTCATTTTAGGAAGTGCGGACTACCGCCCCCTCAAAGTGATTTGAATCGTTAATTTCATATGTGGGATGTATAAAGGATGGTGTAAATGATATTATATATAATATTATACTGGAATTATAATATACCTTTATATCATTATGATTTCATTCCATTAAATATGAAATAGAAATGAAAGTAGCGTCCATGCGTACGTATGGCTTACCGTCTCCATTAACAGTGCATTTAATTTCTTACCTCTAAATGTTATGTAATATTATAAATGCATGTATATACTGGATATATATGATATATATGATATCTACATCATGAATATATTTCTGGATATAATGGATATTTCTCCACATGAACAACTTGTAATTATAAGAAGTTTATTTTTGACTCAAGTACCCTAGATCAAAAAAACGACCTTTATTAACTTAAATAATTACATAATTTTCATAACATGATAATAAGTGATATAAAAGGAATAATGAATTTTAAGAAGGTTCTTAAGCAAGTAGAAATTAACTCTAGTTTATTATTCAGGAGTTTAAAGAACATTCGAGTCAAGTCGGACACGAGGTAAGGGAACTTCTTAACCCAATTTCCATTCTTTAGGTTAATCTCCTACTTTAAAATTATGTCATGATATTATTATGTCCTATATAGTATATATACTTTCTTTATGTGTAAGTATAGTGAATACATATAATAGATCTATTTTATTTAGAAAATAATCTTTGTAAGGGAACTTCTTAACCCAATTTCCATTCTTTGGGTTAATCTCCTACTTTCAAATTATGTCATGATATTATTATGTCCTATCTGGTATTTATACTTTATTTATGTGTAAATATAGTGAATACACATAATAGATATATTTTATTTAAAAAATGATCTTTGTAAGGGAATTCGTCTCAATCTCCTTTCATTGAGGTATATTTTGTTTTATACACAACTTTCTTTTATACGGTTTATAAACCCCTTTGACTTTTATGTTTTTTTCAATAGGAATCTTTTTATATGAAGCGTTTTACTAAACGAAAAAATGGAATGTTTTTTTGTCGTACGTATGCGGTGACAACGAATTCTCCGCCTCCATGACCATTATTTGAGTTTCAGATTCCTCTATAAGCCATAACTTTTTTTAATGAAAAATAAATACAAAGTTTTAATTTTCCTTTATTTTGGTATTGAAAATGGTTTTGAAAGTGTTTTTATTATATCAATGTGTTGTATTGATATCTTGTGATTGAAATTTGGAAATGTTATGTTTCCTTTATGCATGTTTTATGTGATACGATTATGTTATGGTTTATGATATGTTTAAACCTATTCATATGAGGAATGCATTAGACTTAATAAGTGATGGGTGGAGCCCTCTATAGATCCTCGATGCATCAGCAGGTATCATGAGACAAACTAGTGTCTTAGCACGAGGCCTTGACAAAATATAATTTGTAGTCTTGGCACGATTCCTTGGCTATGTGGTTATGATTGTCTGGAATTATGCATTCCATCATTATGAAAGTGGTTATTGATACTGCATGTGATTATTCGACCGGTAGAATATCCATGTGAATAAGTAAATGGAATTATCTCGTTTTACTTTTTCCATATTATGTTGAAGTTCAAGTTTAAAAGGCTTTTGTTTTAGTTATACATTGCCTTAAATGTTAATGTTTATTTATGAAAGCTTCTGCTATATTATTATCCTTACTGAGCATCTGAGATCACCCCTTTCAATGTTTTTATTTTTCCAGGATGTGAAGAAGTATATTATGAATGACCTATAGGGATAGTATGAGGGGATATTAAGACAAGATGTTGTTTTAGTTTTTTTTTTCTTTATGATGTAATGTAAGACTTATGAATGTATCTAGTTTTTTCAAGGCTACTAAACTAATCGGTCTTTCGAGACTTGATATTTTGTGATCATGCCAATGTTAAGCAATAATGCACCGACTCTGGTTAACTGGGGTCGGGGCGTTACAGTTGGTATCAGAGGCAGTTTAGTACTAACCTTGGAAGCTAGATTTAGAAAAACTTTGATTAGAGCACATACCCATAAGATAGACTTTGAGGATTAGTATAGAATAACTTCCTAGAATTTTGTTGTTGTAGAGATTTTGTGAGTTTTCGGATAAATACATCCCTCTATAGATACAAGCAAGTAGAGGTGGCTCTGGCACAGATGTACCTAGGGGTAAAACCCAAAAACACCATTTTGAGCTAGACTCGAACGGGAACTGGTGCACGATAATGGGCCTTGCTGCACTCTTGGTTACGACACTCCCGGGGGATATGCTTAGGATAATTATAATTTTATTTAAAAACCATTATGAAGGGTTTATGAATATATACTTCCTCAAAGAAAACATTTCTTTTTATGATTATGGATTATGTCCATAAATCATTCAATTTATGTTAAGTGTTTTATAAGTATGGAATTATGTATTTTGATTCATAAACTAATCTAGTTTATGCCATTGTTTAGAAATGGTGCCTAGTAGAAGGAATGTAAACCGTATCAATACACGCACTCCATGTAGGGATTTCCCTCCTGCTTATGATAATTATAATGGAGCTGGTGATACAACTGGTGCTGATCAGCTTATCACCATACTGGGACAACTTACTCAGGTTATGAATAATAACCTTACTCGTATGGAGCACCCCGATCTGCAACGTGGAGGATCAATGTTAGACCTCTTCATGAGGCAACAACCGCCAACATTTAATGGGGTACAAATCCATTAGTAGCTGAGCAATGGATAAAATCCTTAGAGAAAATATTCCACGCCTTTGGGAGTAGCGAAAGGGAGAAGGTTGTCATGGCAGTTTACCGCCTCACTGGAGATGCTGATCAATGGTGGCCATTGATTAAAAACACAAAGGAAGATGATTAAGTATCGAATATGGAATGTAGGGATTTAAAAGAGATTTTATTAGAAAAATACTTTCCTCATGACCATCGAGCAGATATGGAAAGACAATTTCTGAGTCTAAGACAAAAGGAGGATGAGAATGTTGCAAAGTATGAGGCCAACTTTACAAGGTTATCAAGGCATGCAGCAGATTATATACGTAACCCAAGAAGTAATATTGATCATTTATTTGATGGGTTAAAACCATTTCTCCATCGATCATTAGTCTCCCAAACCTTCTCGTCGTACGGAGATATTGTCTCATGTGCTATCAAGACAGAAAAGGAATTCTGTAAATCTTATGACAATAAAGTAAATCAAGAGAAGAAGAGAACGGTGGAACAAGAGATAGATAAAATTAAAAAGGAAAAGAAGGATTTTCCATTATGCGATAATTGTGGGAAGAATCATCCCAGTACTTGCCTAAAAGGAATGGGAGTTTGTTATAAATGTGGAGAAAAGGGTCACCAGGCTCGTGATTGCAAGGGAAAGAAAGAGGCTATCAATGTTGAATGCTACAATTGTAGGGAAATGGGGAATTATGCAAATGAATGTCCTAAGTGTCAGGGAAACTTACCTCAAAAAAGGCCAAGGTATCAAGGACAATCTTGTGCTGTTACTACAGTTGAAGTGGAATAATTAATGCATTGGTGCTTTTGGACTCAAGGATTATATTCTGGTTATAAGAATAATGTGATATATATAAGGATTGTATTGCGGTACTTGTTGTTTTCATTAAGGTTTTAATATGATGAAGGTAATCATATTTTTAGTATGTGAAAATAAGATAAACTTTACTTTATTTGGGGAATGTGATGTTACAATTGATTTTGAAATTTAGAGACCTTTTAGAGAAAGTATGGACAGTGGTATTTTGGATAACTATAAAGGTTGTAATGGATTGAGTTGAACTTTGGATAGTATTGTTTAAGGTTAAAACATTTCTAAATATTATTTTTGGAATATTATAATACTATATTTTTAGGAAAAAGGACAACCTGCTGGTCGGGGGATAACTCGTCGCGTCAGACAAAGCTGCAGGAATCGAACCCACAACCATAGTGCGACGGGCCTTTATTACCTACCACTAGCCTACAGGAAGTCCCTAGTTATTACAAAATAGTTTTCCTAATCTAAATGGTATGTGGTAATATTTGGAACCTTATACAATTAGGATAAATAGAATATTTTTGAGTTCTGTTACCATTTGGAGTGAAAGAAGGGATTGTGGTAAAAATTTATTAAAGAATGAAAGTCTACATGGAAAGTAAGTATATTTCCTTACATTCTTAGTAAATCTCTTAAATAAATTCCTAAACTTTATAAAAGGTAACTTAAAACAAAAACGTTGTCGGTTAACTTTTCCAACTGGGGATTCAATGACCGTTTAACCAATCACATGTTTGTGATTTTCTTGTGGTTAACTTTCTCCTAATCCTGTTTTCTACAACTATCTATCATACCTTGATGGTTTTTTTCCTCCATATCCATATTTTCATAGAATCTTAGTATGGGCTATCTCGGGTGACCTTTGTACTTCTCTTTCTTTCTTTTAATGTTATATTTTTATTAACCCTATTTCTGATGTCGGTTTTCCACAAAGGTATTTTCTATTTTCAACCTTTTATTTTCAAAGAAAAATTTCAAATTGTGAGGACGAAATTTATTGAAGGAGGGGAGAATGTAACACCCCGAGCTTTCACGATACGCTTCTCTTTCAATAAAGCAATAACTTGCATTGTACGCAAGTTCGAGATTCTAACACACTGTGACCAAATAAAGTAGCAGTTATGAATAGTAATACCCACCTTTTGAAATTATATAAATTTTATATTTCAAAATGGACTTCATTTTTGCATTCAGAATATCGAAATTATCCTAAGTTGAATTTTTTGTAATTTTCTAAGAACTTCCAATTTTTTATGAATAGTGAAAAATACTTAAAAACAAATTTTTTAATCAAAATAAATTATAGGGATAAATTATACTATAGAGTGGTTTTAAAGTATAATTAGAATATATTTTTACCATTTTATCCAATGGTGGTCATTATAATTAATTTCACTTTGAAATTGGACATAAACAATTGTCAATCTTTTGATATATATTGTTTCTTAAAAACACGCTATTTGTTGTGACAGCGGGAATTAATTATAAAATTAATTACTGCAACTTATATGTTTGCAATTTTGTAAAATAGACATCATTTTTGAATTCGGAATATCAATTATAGCTTAGGGTGAATTTTTGGTTTTTTTCTGAAAAACTTCAATTTTTGATGAATAGTGAAACCACTAAGTGGTAGTTTAAAAACTAATTTTTCATGTAAATGAAACATTACCACTTCTGTGATTTGATTTTCAAAAATCCGACATACATGGTTGTCATTAGGAAGTAAAATGTGGTTCAATGGGATTAAAATAATTTTTTGGTGAACAGTAACTTTTAAGTTTAATTAATCACGATTAAAGGTAATTAGTGAAATTTAAGGTAAAAATGATATTATAAAAATATGAAATTACTTTTACACTTGTCCTACACTTATTTTATGAGTCATGGCTGACCAATAAAATTCATGGGTCAACTTAGGGACCCCATGGAGCCACTTGGGTAAGAAAATGACATTAATAACTTTTTATTTAAAGTAAAAATAAAATTGTCACAAACATGTGTTGTTTTAATAAAACAATTATTACATGGGGTAATATAAGTTAACTTTTTTACTATAAATATTCATTGGAAATATAAAAATATTTCCTACATCATGGTAATCTTTTTATAATTTTTATACATTAAATAAATTAAAATTTTTATGACACAATGATGATGCAGCAATTACCTCATTAATTAACGATTTAAATAAAATGAAAAGATAATGTAAAATATAAGACTTAAAATTGTCAAAAACCTATTGGATGAGTATATTTCGAACCCTTATCACCTTATCCTTGAAATATATAATTGTGGGACCTTTGGAATCTAAAAGGCACTTCATAATAATGTAACATTTCAATCTTTCCAAGAGTGCCCCTCCTTTCCTCTTATAAAAGGCCCCCACCTCTACCACCTTATTCACACCTTCAAGCCATTTGGATCGGCCAAAATATACCCAAATACTCTCCCAACTTCCCTCTCTTACTCCTAGAAGCATAAATTTGGGTAGAAGTCTTCCCAAGGAAGCCTTTGGCTCAAATACTGTTTCTGTGGTTGGTGAATTTCTGCCTCATGAAATGATGATTGTTCGTTATTATTTTAACACCTCTTATGGTGGCCATTATGATGAAACTATTTTTATATATGATATATATTATGTTTTTTTCTCCTTATTATTCTGTATTTTTCATTTATGGCATAACTTTATGATTTCCATTATGGGTAAACGCGATAATTTCATTTTAGGAAGTGCGGACTACCACCCCCTCAAAGTGATTTGAATCGTTAATGCCATATGTGGGATGTATAAAGGATGGTGTAAATGATATTATATATGATATTATACTGGAATTATAATATACCTTTATATCATTATGATTTAATTCCATTAAATACGAAATAGAAATGAAAGTAGCATCCATGCGTACGTACGGCTTACCGTCTCCATGAACGGTGCATTTCATTTCTTACCTCTAAATGTTATGTAATATTATAAATGCATGTATATACTGAATATATATGATATATATGATATATAAATCATGAATATATTTTTGGATATAATGGATATTTCTCCACATGAACAAATTGTAATTATAAGAAGTTTATTTTTGACTTAAGTACCAAAGATCGACAAAACGACCGTTATTAACTTAAATAATTACATAATGTTCATAACATGATAATAAGTGATATAAAAGGAATAATGAACTTGAAAAAGGTTCTTAATCAAGTAAAAAGTAACTCTAGTTTATTATTTAGGTGGTTAAAGAACGTTCGAGTCAAGTCGGACACGAGGTAAGGGAACTTCTTAACCCAATTTCCATTCTTTGGGTTAATCTCCTACTTTCAAATTATTTCATGATATTATTATGTCCTATCTAGTATATATACTTTATTTATGTGTAAATATAGTGAATACACATAATAGATATATTTTATTTAGAAAATGATCTTTGTAAGAGAACTTATTAACCCAATTTCCATTCTTTGGGTTAATCTCCTACTTTCAAATTATGTCATGATATTATTATGTCCTATCTGGTATTTATACTTTCTTTATGTGTAAATATAGTGAATACGCATAATAGGTCTATTTTATTTAAAAAATGATCTTTGTAAGGGACTTCGTCTCAATCTCCTTTCATTGAGGCATATTTTGTTTTATACACAACTTTCTTTTATATGGTGTATAAGCCCCTTTGACTTTTATGTTTTTTTCAAAAGGAATAGTTTTATACGAAGTGTTTTACTAAACGACAAAATGGAATGTTTTTTTGTCATACGTATGCGGCGACAACGACTTCTCCACCACCGTGACCATTATTTGAGTTTCGACTTCCTCTACAAGCCATAACTTTTTTTAAATGAAAAATAAATAAAAAGTTTTAATTTTCCTTTATTTTGGTATTGAAAATAGTTTTGAAAGTGTTTTTATTATATCAATGTGTTGTATTGATATCTCTTGATTGAAATGTAGAAATGTTATGTTTCCTTTATGCATGTTTTATGTGATATGATTATGTTATGGTTTATGATATGTTTAAACCTATTCATATGAGGAATGAATTGGACTTAATAAGTGACGGGTGGAGCCCGTTATAGCTCCTTGATGCATCAGCAGGTCTCATGAGACAAACTAGTGTCTTGGCACGAGGCCTTGACAAAATATTATTTGTAGTCTTGGCACGAGGCCTTGGCTACGTGGTTATTATAGTCTGGCATTATGCATTCCATCATTATGAAAGTGGTTATTGATATTTCATGTGTTTATTCGACCAGTAGAATATCCATGTGAATAAGTAAATGGCATTATCTCATTTTACTTTTGCCATATTATGTTGAAGTTCAAGTTTAAAAGGATTTTGTTTTAGTTATAAATTTCCTTAAATGTTAATGTTTATTTATGAAAGCTTCCACTATATTGTTATCCTTACTGAGCATCTGAGCTCACCCCTTTCAATGTTTTAATTTTTCCAGGATGTGAAGAAGTATATTATGAATGACCTGCAGGGATAGTATGAGGGGATATGAAGACAAGATGTTGTTGTAGTTTTGTTTTTCTTTATGATGTAATGTAAGACTTATGAATGTATCTAGTTTTTCCAAGGCTACTAAACTAATCGGTCTTTCAAGACTTGATCTTTTGTGATCATGCCAATGTTACGCAATAATGCACCGATTCTGGGTAACTAGGGTTGGGGAATTACACCAACATCTAATTTTTGAGGTAATATGGTGATACCCTAATAAAATTCTTTATAAATAAAAGATTAGTTAGATTCACAATGAAATAAAACATTTTCTACTTTAGAGTGGATGGGAAGTGTACCTTTCACCACAACATTATTGTACTCCAAATCACCGATAGTGATCGCATGTGACTTGTCTTTGTCTTTGGCCACAAGAGTTTACTGACATCGATCATCATCAATAACCCTTGAATTAGGGGATTTATTGGAATAATGTCCCATTTCCTTGAACTTGTAATGTTGAAGTGTAGGAGGTGCATTTTGTATAGCCTTTTCTTTATTTGTACCATTAGACATCTTTTTTCATTACATCAGTATTCAACTGCTCGATGACTTTCTTTTCCACACTTAAAACATTTACTAGTAACTTTAATAAAATTTCCTCCATGTTTATTTCAACACTTTGAGCATAATGGAAAACTCATCTTATTTTCAATGTGGTCTTTAGATTTTCCCTTGAATTCCATTTTTCTTTTCTTATCAAACCCATAGGACTAATGGGTTACTCCAATCTCCATCTCATCCTTAAGAGCACATAGAATTATTTATTCATAGCTATTGAAGTCCGTTATGGTTAATTCCCCTTGGAGACTTGGTTTTAATCCATTAAATAATCGATCAATTTTAATCTTAGGTTGGATTATAATTCTAGAAGCATTCCTTGAAATCCTTGTAAAATTTTCTTCATAGGTACCAACAGATTCATCATCCTTTTTCTTACGTTCAAGGAAATCCTTATCCATATTTTCTCAAAGAATATAAGGAAAGTAATTATTTAAAAATATGTTATTGAACTCATCCTATTCCTTGGATTCAATTTCAACTCTTAACATCATATTCTTGATAAGGTTCCACCATTTATCAAATTCACCTTCCAAATGATAGAATGATAAGATGACTTTATCATGTTCTGAATATTGAAGAAATGAAAATATCTTCTCTGTGGTATGGATCCATTGTTCAGACACTAATAGATCAGAAGACCCCTAAAAGAAGGTGTGCACTGCCTCATGAAGGACTCAACAGAATGTTGTTCCCTCATTTGCTCGTTTGTTTGTCTGACATGATTCATAGCTTTAGAAAGTTGTGTGAGCATAACTAAAAGATTTTTTATTCCATCTACCATAACATTTGGTTGTTCATGAGTACAATCATTTCATTTCCCATCACATTCAGCATTAACGTAATTCCTTTGGGTTCCATCTATTGACTAAAACTAAGAATTATAGTGTGAGAAACATTAATCATAATTGGAAAACCACATAATCAAGAAAAAAATTTCAATTTAGGAAGCTTTAGGTTTTATCCTAGGTTATTCATGATCATTTATAAAACACTAGGATTGTCACCTATACTTCAACATATCCTTTGGGTTATTACTAAGGTTTTTAATCTTAGTTTCCAAAGGTTGACTGTACATTTCCTCTAATACCAACTATAATAAATCATACTTTACATACATTTATATTACTTCAAAGTTGAAGAATATTAATTACAAAATATAACAAATCCACAATAGGACCATATATGTATAGTGTTTTTGGAAATTAGGAAACATATATAATTGGTTCATATGACATATTCATTATCTCCCACTTATTTTGTCATAACTAGACCCATTTTGACATATATTATTTAACACCATTCTTCATTACCTAGGGAAAAGAAACATATGAAAGGGTGAGCTCAGATTCTCAAGAAGGGTAAAAAAGGGAGATATCAATCATATCATAATCTTAAGACATAAGAACATAACATTTGAAAATATTATCCTAAATATGAAAGATCATGATATCATGCCATTGGATAAATCATGAAAGTTCATAAGAATAAATGAATACAATCCAAAAAGTCATAACATAAGATATGGAGTTTTTTGTAATACACATACGCATAGAAAATAATTTCATATTAGTCAAGGCTCATTTCCAAGACCATTATAGTAGAAAAAGTATATTACTGAACTGAGTTCACTCCTCGTTCTATCCCTATATTATGGAATCAAGATCATTTCTCATTCCATCCATGTCTATATCATGAGATATAAATATTTACCCAATGCATGGTAGGGAGATATAGGTCTCATCCATCTCATAATGAAATCATTCTTAGGTTTTCCACAAAAACATAAATCATTCGTCATAGTATAACCCAAGGAATAAAATAGGTTTCTTAAACATCATTCCGTCATAACATAATCCAAGTAAAACAAATTAATTTCATAAATATCATTCCATAAAATACATAATAAAACCATAAGAATATTAGGGATAGCATACTTTAAACATAACCCTATTAAATAATTCTATCTTAGATGGAAAATATTTTTTATTAAACACTTGAAATTAATTCTTGAGGAAGATATCATTTCTTCTTCAAAAACGTTTTCTTTTCTTAAAACACCATAAAATTTTAAAAGAAAGTAATTTCTTTGAAAATAAACTTAAAATATTGTAAAGGAAGATTCTTGTAGATAAAGCATTATGAAATTGTAAAAATCTGTTCATGATGCATAAGTTAAAAGAAAACATTATTCTCATACTTTTTTTCTTCTTCAGAAAGTCAAAAAGTACCTCGTATCGAAAATGACAAAGGATTCCTTTCATACCATTTTGTAAAAATTAAACAATGGGTAAAATTGGATTTAAAAAATGGTATAGAAATATGAAGAATATTTTTTAATACATATTTATAAAACAAGGACATGGATGATAAATATACCCCAGTAAATACTTACATATAAACAATCTCAGATAAAAATAATATTGTGAAATTATCCATTACCTTAGATCTGATATCCATTTTATCTATCTGAAACTCCTATATAATGATTTAAATAATTTAATTAACTTATTCTATAATTATATTCATTTTTATGATATCATATATGATCATATTTTTTTTTTGTCACTAGCATTTCATTATTACTTGTCATTTGGGTATTAACTACTTCATTTTCTTATGCATGTTTTGTAGAATAAGTTATGGTTCCCCTTCATAGGTCATATTTATATCATTAAAAAATGATATTAACATAATATATACCGTATTTATTCATTATTAAAATTTATATAATCATTCTTTAATGAATATTATGTATAATAAATCGCATCGTATTGTGGAGATGGTAGGTCATACGTACGCACGAGCGATAATATCAATCCCATATTTGCTGAATTGTAATGAATTGGATGGTGTATAATATTAAATAATTAAAATAATTTTATAATAATCATATATAGTTATTATTTTCATCATTATACCCGTCCAATTAAGGTGGTGGTGAAAAACATAATACACCACGCTGTGGAGATGGTAAGCCGTAGGTACACACGTATGGTGGTTTCATTTTTCATAGGATGGATAGAAGGTGTAATATGGTTATTTCATAATTATAATAAAATATCCATATATAAGTGATAATATATTTATTTCTTTATAATTAAACAACTCATGAATAGAAATTAGAAGAAGAAAGATGTTTGAAAGAATCAGTAGAGGAGATTACCTCTTCTTGAAAGTGATTCCTCTAAATCTCCTCTTATAGAACTAGATTTGGTCTTTGAAGAATTACACAACCTATATAATGTAACTAGTGAAGTTTAGAAGTGAAAATTTCAGGTTATGTATGATATTTAAGACTCAAAGTGATATTAATAGGCGAGGGAGGAGGTTCCCTTTTATAATTGAGGTGAGGGGCATTTTTTGGATCTCAAAAAATATTAATTTAATATAAAATAAAACCCCTTAAAAAACCTAGAAATGTACTAATTTAGAATATGGGATGATATATGGTTTTAATCTCATCAACCAATATATTTTATACAAGTTTTTCTGTCACTTTAAACCATATCATTTTAATTAACACTTAGTTATTCTATTTGATTTTTAATTAAGGTAACAAATATTTCAATATTAAAAGGGTGTGATATTTACTTATTTGATGTCAATTAGACCATAAATATATACCTTATAACATTTTAGACCACATAATAATTATTATATATTTTAAAAGAAAAAATCATGTTTTTAAATAATTTAATAAAAATTATTTTGATAAAAAATCAATAGTGTCAATTTTGACACTATTCAATTAATTGATTTTAAAAAATATTAATATAACAAGTTAACTTAGAAAAAACTATTTTATTATTTTTCTAAGAGGTAAATTTCATCTATAAAATTATTTATACATATTAATTATCCCAATTTGTATTTATTTTAACAATTTTAATAACAATTATTTGTTATCTCTATTAATAAAATAATTCCTAAATCAATTTTGTGTAATTATTTAATATAATTATTTATTGAATAAAATTTAAAAATAAAATAATAAGATAAATATAGATACACTATATTTCATAATAACATTTTTATTCAAATTTATCTTCTAAAAAATTTAATATTTAAAATTTTATACTTATTAAATTATGAATGTGACAACTTTAATATCACTTTAAATAAAATTATATAAGTGTAACAATCTCTTATATAAGGCTCAAAATGGTAACTAATTTGAACCTTGGATGGTTATGGTCGATATATACTCTAAAAATAATATTTTTTCAAGTTTTTGGGTATTTTAATGGTTATTATAATTTTAATAAAAATTGTTTTATTGATTTATCATTAATTAATTAATTTTTACATTATCAAAGTATAAGTCTTTAAGGTAATTGTTTATTTCCTAAAAATCATAAATAAATTATCATGATAAATAAAAACATTTTATATTTCAAATGATAATTTATAATAGAATGTATCTTCTGTATGACCTTATATAAAAACTAATATAGTTATTAAAATTTGAGTACATATTTAATTTTTCTTAAAATTAAATAAATTAAATGTCCTAATCTCATCCAAGAGGCTTCCAAAGGACATAATTTCAACCCAATTATGATTTAGGTTGAAACAAACTCATAAAATGATATTAATAAAAGTGTTATGGTAACTTTATAATATAATTCTTACTCTTAATTACCTGATTTACTCTTTTACCGTATTAATAAAAATTACCAAATTTATATTCCTAAAGACCAAAAATAAAATAAATATATTTAAATAATTTGGAGATACTGATTCCAAATATGGAATTCATTTTTAAAAATTAAAAACACAGAATTTTCAATAATTAATTTAAAATTAATCTCGTTGTCCAAAACAGAGAATGGGTTTTTAAAAGTTAAAATATTGTTAAAGATTGAAATGTTTTTACATCTAAATTAAATGTAAAATTAATGATAATTACATACATTATATTGAATGATAAAAATATATTCTATTTATAATTTAAAATTATTCAATATTATAATTTAATTATTTAAATTATTTGGATGAAAAAAGTTGTTTTCATTAAAATTTAGTGGATTTTTACTATTCATACAAACTTGAAAGTTATCAGAAAAATATTAAAATTAATCCAAAGTAAATTTTTATATACCTCTTCCAAAGAAAAATATTTTTTTTTCATATAAAAAATATTAATATGTAAAAATAATAATTTAAAATGGGTTCACCATTAAAAGGTGGTAAAATTTTCCTTTTAAAAAATATAGTTTTTTATACATCAAATAGGATTTATTCATACCAGATGACAAAAATATCTATTGGATGAATATAAAAAATATTTTATTGAGTATATAACATATATATTTAATTAATTTCATTTACTAATTGTAATGCTCTGTAAACATTCATATTAAAACTAGCATACGAAATTTTAATACTTTAACCATAAACCATGAATGGTATAAAAATAACACATCCATAGTCAAACATATCACAAAAATTTCAATACAATATGGAAGATTGTATCATAATAAATCAACTTCAAACAAGTGTAAATCCATCAAAGGATGTTAACATAGATGAAATCAAAACTATTTGAGAGAAATATCTCTTTATATTTTGAAATCATTTAAAATTAACAAAATTATAAAATAAAATATTTATTTTTAAAATATTCTTATAATATTGTAAGGGATTATTTGAAGGTGTTATAACAGTGGAAAATAGCCACAATCACCCTATAAGTTAAAAAATATTCTTTCCTTAATTTTTTCAAAATGGTCGTAAAGGACCTTATTTGGAAAACGACAGAAATATTCCTTTATAAACATTTTATAAAAAGTAAAACAAGGGTATAATTAACTTTAAACCATAGTCTAGGAAATAATAAAATTGTTTTGAAATACATTTTTAAGAAACACGAATGTGGATGATAGATAATTCCTAGTGGATACTCACATATAAACAAACTCAGATAATGGAGAGATTGTAGACTTAATTATCCCAATTTTTATTTATTTTAACATTTTTAATAACAATTATTTGTTATCTCTATTAATAAAATAATTCCTAAATCAATTTTGTGTAATTATTTAATATAATTATTTATTAAATAAAATTTAAAAATAAAATACTAAGATAAATATAGATACACTATATTTCAGAATAACATTTTTAGTCGAATTTATCTTCTAAAAAATTTAATATTTAAAATTTTATACTTATTAAATTATGAATGTGACAACTTTAATATCACTTTAAATAAAATTATATAAGTGTCACAATCTATTATATAAGGCTCAAAATGGTAACTAATTCAAACCTTGGATGGTTATGGTCGATATATACTCTAAAAATAATATTTTTTCAAGTTTTTGGGTATTTTGATGGTTATTATAATTTTAATAAAAATTATTTTATTGATTTATCATTAATTAATTAATTTTTACATTATCAAAGTATAAGTCTTTAAGGTAATTGTTTATTTCCTAAAAATTATAAATAAATTATCATGATAAATAAAAAAAATTTATATTTGAAATGAGCATTTATAATAGAATCTATCTTCTGTATAACCTTATATAAAAACTGATATAGTTATTAAAATTTGAGTACATATTTAATTTTTCTTAAAATTAAATAAATTAAATGTCCTAATCTCATCCAAGAGGCTTCCAAAGGACATAATTTCAACCCAATTATGATTAGGTTGAAACAAACTCATAAAATGATATTAATAAAAGTGTTATGGTAACTTTATAATAGAATTCTTACTTTTAATTACCTGATTTACTCTTTTACCGTATTAATAAAAATTACTGAAGTTATATTTATAAAGACTGAAAATAAAATAAATATATTTAAATAATTTGGAGATACTGATTCCAAATATAGAATTCATTTTTCAAAATTAAAAACACAGAATTTTCAATAATTAATTTAAACTTAATCTCGTTGTCAGAAACAGATAATGGGGTTTTAAAAGTTAAAATATTGTTAAAGATTGAAATGTTTTTACATCTAAATTAAATGTAAAATTAATGATAATGACATAAATTATATTGAATGATAAAAATATATTATATTTATACTTTAAAATTATTCAATATTATAATTTAATTATGTAAATTATTTGGATGAAAAAAGTTTTTTTTATTAAAATTTAGTGGATTTTTACTATTCATACAAACTTGAAAGTTATCAAAAAAATATTAAAATTAATCCAAAGTAAATTTTTATATACCTATTACAAAGAAAAAGATTTTTTTTTCATATAAAAAATATTAATATGTAAAAATAATAATTTAAAAAGGGTTCACCATTAAAAGGTGGTAAAATTTTCCTTTTAAAAAATATAGTTTTTTATACATCAAATAGGATTTATTCATACCAGATGAAAAAAATATCTATTGGATGAATATAAAAAATATTTTATTGAGTATATAACATATATATTTAATTAATTTCATTTATTAATTGTAATGCTCTATAAACATTCATATTAAAACTAGCATACAAAATTTTAATACTTTAACTATAAACCATGAATGGTATAAAAATAACACATCCATATTCAAACATATCACAAAAATTTCAATACAATATGGAAGATTGTATCATAATAAATCAACTTCAAACAAGTATAAATCCATCAAAGGATGTTAACATAGATTAAATCAAAACTATTTGAGAGAAATATCTCTTTATATTTTGAAATCATTTAAAATTCACAAAATTATAAAATAAAATATTTATTTTTAAAATATTATTATAATCTTGTAAGGGATTATTTGAAGGTGTTATAATGGTGGAAAATAGCCACACTCTCCCTATAAGTTAAAAACATTCTTTCCTTAATTTTTTCAAAAAGGTCATAAAGGACCTTATTTGGAAAACGACAGAAAGATTCCTTTATAAACATTTTATAAAAAGTAAAAAAAGGGTATAATTGACTTTAAACCATAGTCTAGGAAATAATAAAATTGTTTTGAAATACATTTTTAAGAAACATGGATGTGGATGATAGAGAGGTCCTAGTAGATACTCACATATAAACAACCTCAAATAATGGAGAGATTGTAGAATTAACCCTTACCATGTACTTTTCCTTGACAGAGGGTATGTTAACCTCCTATATAATAGTTAAATAATTTTTATTAAATTATACAAGAACCACATATATAAATATGATATCATATATGATCTTATAATATTTCTTTGTTAATAATATTTCTGTAGTATCATTGTTTCAGGTGTTAACTGATTCGTTTTCCTTTATATGTTTTGTTATGTAAGTCATATTTATTATGGATATGATGTATTTTATTCATATACATAATGATATTAAGTTCTTAAAAATTATTTTTATTTATAAAATGAAAATTATTCTTGAATTATTATGATGAGGGATGAATCTCATCGTGTTTGTGGAGACAGTAATCCGTATGTATGCACGAGCGACAATATCATTCTATTAATGGTGAAATAGTATATAATTGGATGGTATATCATATATAAATAATAATTAACATGTTATATTTATTATTTAAATCATTTATACTCATTATTGTACCCATCCAAATGATGAAGTGTTGAATAACAAACTACACCACAATGTGGAGACGGTAAGTCGTACGTACGCACGTATGGTGAATTTTTCATTAATAGGATGGATAGAATAATTAATATGGTTGTACCATATTTATTATAACATCACAGTATGTATAAGTTACTTGATTTATTATTTTTTTATGGAAACAACAAATAAAGAGGAAGTGGAAGAAGAAAAGAACTTTAAAAGAGGTAATGAAATTATTACCTCTTCTTCGGGTTCTTCCTTTTGATTTGATCAAAAGGACTCCTAAGGTTAGATTTCTGATCAAATTAAGGCCTCTAGGTTGAATTGATGGTAGTTGTTAGGATGCTTGAGTAGGGGTTGTCCAAGCCAAATAGCTTTGGAGCTGTGATTTTGAGAGAAGGGGAAGTACCCTTTTATAAGAGAGGTGAGGGTCACTTTAGGAAAAGATTGAAATATTAATTTATTATACAATAATATTCGGTTTATAATGGCTCCAAAAGGATTTAATTCTAGGATAAGGTTGGGATGGATCTAAAACCTCTCAAACAATAGGTTTTAGACAGGTTTAGGTCACCATATTAATCTTATGTTTTAGATTTAACTCTTAGCTAAATAGTTTAACTTTTACCATATATTCTTATATTATTATAATAAATGGTTAATAAACTTACTATAAAAACTCAAGTGAAACCTAAGTGGTTAATTATTGATATATATAACCTTATATAAGTCCTATATATGATATTTATATTTTTAGGAATTTTATATCATTTAATAATATAGTATTTGTTTTAAAAACTCATTTATGTCAATTTTGACACTATTTAGTATTTTGTTTTTGTGAAAGTCAAAAAAAACTTTATTACTTCAAAAAAAATACATTAAATCAACACTAACATGTCATATTGACCTAAAAAATTAGTTTAATGCATTAAAATTCTCAATTTACATTTATTTTGATATTTATAATATCAATTTTTTAAATCATTCATTAATAAGGTAATTACAACATCATCATTGTGTCATAAATAAATTTAAATATTTAATGTGTAAAAATTATAAATAAAATACCATTATATATTAAATATTTTTATATTTCTAATGAATATTTATAGTCAAATTTATCTTATGTATAACCCTATATTAAAAATCTTTTAGTTATTAAACTTTGAATTTAACACTTTTAACTCTTCTTTAAATAAAATAATAATAAATGTCCTAATCTAATCAAAGTGGCCCAAAAGGATCATATTTTATTCCTAAGGTTGATTTTGGTCGAAATACACTTATAAAATAGAATTAATACATGTTTTAGGGTAATTATAACATCATTTTTACCTTTAATTACCCTATTTACTTTTAATCGTGGTAAATAAAATTCAAAAGTTACTATTCACAAAAAAATTATTTTCATCTTGTTAAACCACATTTTAATTACTGATGTAAACTGTGTCTCTCAAATTTTTGAAATTAAATTCACAGAAGTGGTAAAATTACGTTTTATGAAAATTTGCAAATGTGCCTAGAAGGTGGGTAAAAGACGGCAAAAAGTTCAATAAAATTTTATACATCGAATTTTATTATAAAATGACACTAATGAATTACAATGAACTAATATAGGCATTAATTTATCAATTTTTACTTAAAATAAATTTAAATAAAATAAATAATTATCTAAATAAAAGTCAGTTTTAAACAATAGCGCAATATTTTTCACTATTCATCAAAAATTGAAAGTTTTCATAAAAATACCAAAAATTCACCCTAAGATAATTTTGATATTCCAAATCAAAAAATGAAGACCATTTTGAAAAATAAAATTTAAAAAATTTAAAAAATTGTGTATTACTATTCATAACTTCTTTTAAAATGGCTAGTTTGATTTGTCGTGGTGTGCTAGAACTCGAAGTTGCGTACAACACAAGCTATTGTATTATTCAAAGAGAAGCGTACCATGGAATATTGAGGTATTACTCTAATAGTAATTCACTAAATTTATTAATGCAAAAATAAAAATATATAATTGATTTATATTTTTCATAAATAATTGGTAGCGAATGACTTCACCATATATTCTCATATGTCAGTTATATTTATTCCTACTAACCTAACATCTAGGTTAAAATGGTAATTTTATACTAATGGAATTTCATGTTTCATTTAAACTCACGGTTTCATGAAATAAAATCTATTGAAGAATTAAAAATATTTTGAGGAAATATTTCATAAAAACATCTAGGTGTTACAACGGTGAGCATTCATAGGAGGTTATCATCATTAAGGAATTGATATATTTCCTTCTGGGTACCTTGATTTGTTTCTATATTTTGATCATCGAATTTGGTAAAGTTCACTTAATGCCTCTAAGAAAGAGGCTTATAGTGTCACATGCTAAGTGTATCCAGAGCCTCCATTAAATTCTATTTGAATTTAATATTATAATAAATATTGTTCTCAAGATTTGAGGAATAATAATTATTCGATATACGTTGTTCATATATATTGAATCACCACTTATTTTAAATAATATATATATGAGTTAAATATTTAAATAATATTTATTTTTTAATTAGTTAATATAATAATTTTTTGAAATAACAATACATTGATATTTATTTATTTAAAAATATGGTAATTATTTAAGGTTTAATAAATTTCAAGGAGGATTGATAGGACGATTTAAGTGAATAGAAGAAAATGATATATTTTGTTTAATATAACTTAAGTAAATATTAATTTATTTATTTAAGAAATTATATTTAAATATTCGCAAGTTTTTCACGTGTCAAGGTGGTAATAATAATAATATTATTATTTTATGTTAATTTTTATTTAAAATTAAGATATTGGTCAAGGTAATTTTTGAAATAAATAATTCTATAACCTAAATATAGAAACACGGTTATATTATTTTGATATATATATATATATAGTTGTGTAAAAAATGGATTCTTTAGAGAATTATCTCATTCCCTAGAGAGAACTTCTCAAGAATGCTTCTATGAACGAAGATCAATCATCCTCCTCCTCCCTCTCAAGACCAAGAGAACTATAAGAAATACTTTAAGACTATAAAGAGTTTTTATTACGATCAATGGATAATGAAGTGTGTGTTTTGATTAATTTTTGATAGAATCCAGAGATACAAAAAATGTTTTTTGAGGTTCATAGAGCATGTGTGATATTGATAGAGAGATTATACCCTTAAATCGTTCATCATAATGATGGTACAACAATAAAATTCAAGTTATTCAATAAATAATAATAATTAAAAGTGGATTTAATTATTATTAATGTGAATTAATTAAAAATTAAATGTGACAATATCATTTCTTGAATCTTTTGATGTTTTTTTTGAATTCTAAGGATTTATCCAAAGAAATCAATGAGAAACTATTGTTGGGTATGTGCCCAACTACTTTCGTTCCACCTCAAAACCTTTAGAAAACATCTATATTATAAATGGATAATGAAATAATAAAGAAAGGTAAATGGATTTGTTTTTTCATTTTGTTATTTATTATAACTAAAAATGCAAAGGGGAAATTCAAAATAAAAAAAATATAAAGAAAAAAAATAATATTACACCATTGTCGTAATTATCCCTTTGAAAAATTTACATTGATGGTAGATTGGGGATGGAAGTTATGTTCATGGTGTGTTGTACCAGTTGGTAATGTTAGGTTATGGGTTGGTGGCATGATAGAAACAGGGGTGTAATATGGTACAGTTTCAAGAGACAAAGCATGAGTAATGTGAGAGTGGTGATGATGGAAGATTCAACGGTAATGGGTGTAGTAGTAGTGAAATTGGCAGTGGTGGGTATTGTAATAGTGGTAGTATCAATTAAAGGAGGTGTAGTGGTAGAAATACATGGTTGGGTTATGGTGGGAATGGAAGTAGGGGTGGGGGTGGGGGAGTGGGTGTGGAAAATGATGGGAAGGTCTATTAGGTTTTTAAATTTTTTACAGGGATTTTTTTCTCCTAAAAATTTTGTTTCCTTATTCACCAGTCCTCTTACACTATTTATTGGGAGGAACCTTCATTCCCTCCTTTAAAGTAACAAATAGTTCTTTTCCAGTGTACCAAACAAAAAAAATTCAACATTCTATTTCTCTTTCCCTTTCCTTGTCTCAGTTTCCAGTATACCACACAAGGCCTAAGTTTGGTTGTAGGTTTGAATATTAACTATTTCATATAAGCTATATAAAATAAACATGAATGATTGTTTTTCACATAGAAGGGTCTTACTCGATGCAATATAAATTAAGTCAGGCCAAGATAAATCTTTAAGTTAAAACATGTTAGCTTTAGTATAGAAATTGTTCCTACTACCAAAAAAAATCTTATTATTGTTATTATTGTTGTTGATGTTGTTGTTTTTTCTGTTGTTGTTGTAAATTTATAGTGGTAATAAGAAAAAATGATAATTTTAAAAAACATAATAATTGAATGTTTAAGAGAAAATTTTATGTTTTGATGTATTGAAATAATATTTTGAAAATTTTTCAAATACATGTGTGTAAATTTTTAATGATAATATATACCTAGATTAAATCTTGTATATTGAATCGTGTGTGAATTGGACAATAGTTAATATAACACCATTTATTTAGTTTAATTTATTTTAATATAATGTTATATATATCATCACATTTTTTAGTAAAAGGTTATAAATTGAAATTTTAGATTAGAATTGATTCATCGTGAATTTTATAATATATATCACACTATTTTTTTATGAATGACTCATATTACACTTACCAAAAATCAATGACTCATATATCACCTATTTATTAATGGTTATGATTATTTGATTCTATGGTTAACCCATTATGAATTATGATTAGCCTAATATGATCTAATTTAAGATTGTGATCAAATGATTTTATTCATTCATAGAAAAACTTAGACCATCTAATTGATCAAGGGTCAAAACCTACTGATCAACCCAAAAAATTAAAAATATTACATGATGTAAAAGTACAAAGTTCACTATCAAATAACTATCCATCCACAATTTTCATGAAAATTACAATTATCTTTATAATTATCTAAATAAGATAAAAAGTATTAATATATTTCAATTATTATATTCCAAAATCCAAGACTCATTAGTGTACCATATCACTTGGTATTTTTAGCATCCCCAAAGATAAACCCAAGTGTACTACATCCCTATATAGACCAACATGTTTTCCCATAGAATGAAAATACCTATTTCTATGAATATTACATGACTCGAAAATAAAACTTGAGAACTGTAGGTTAATAAATACCAAATCCCACTAAATGACTCAATGGACATTGGCTTTCCATGTATACTATTATTTAAATTTTTAATCTTTCAATATGTGATTACATTATCAAATTATAATAAAATGTGTATATAAAAAACATTTCAATAAACCACAAAAAATAGTAAATTTATTTTCATAAAAAAAGTAAGGGCTCTTAAAACAATATATATACACACACAACATAAATTCTAACATCTGACATAATGGAAATTGAAAGACAGACATGCAAGAATAATTTACAAATACGTTATAACATTTCATTCCATAAAACACAATATAATACATACATAATGGAAGATCAAGTACAAAAATCCTCGGTTAAAAACACACGCTTAAACTGGAAGAAATTCTTACAAACACCTCAACTAGCCCAACCCAAACTAGTTATCCAACCTGATCACAAATTAGGTCCATCAAATATGTCCCCCTTGAAAAGTATATTAGCTATCGATGGTTGAAACCATGTTATGTTGATCCTGGGAAGTTATTCACCAGGACAACCCACCAATATTTTGTACCTTACTTTTCCTTGACCTCCTAACAACAAACCCAATCCTTGCCACCATGAACAATATAAATGAAATAAACACCATCCTAATGGCTTAGTAAAAATAATTAATGTGCTCATATTCTTCACTAGCCCTAGTTAGGTCCCAAACTAAACATCCTTCACTTAGTTTTGGTAATTTAAGAAGCTTACGGGTATTTACACCATGCTTAGGAACCTAACCAATAGGAACCCGTTTGGAAGAACTTGGTAGAAATTCTATGTATCCCATGATATCCCACTTTTGTAGATCTAGTAAAATTGGGGAATAAACACATTCATCTCCAGCTTCATGAACTAGTCGATATAGTCAGGCTTAGTCATCTGCAGATCTGATGACTTCCCTCTCCAATGAGTTTTAACTAGATGAACCCAACCAACATGTTCTCATCATGATAAATGGAGTAGAGGATGCCCATAGGTGAATGGAAATAGTATATGTTAAGCTTATTCAAACATACCCAGTAACCCATGAATAGTTTGTGGGTGAACCACTCTAGTACGGAGGAATGGTCTTTCATGAGCTCATGGATTCTATGGATTATCACGAGAATAGACACTTCACATTCATTATCATGAACAAGTGAAGCTGCTATTCCCTTTAGAAAATCCATGGTTTCACATTTCTATGATTTTGGAATATTCTTCCTAGATTGTGTATCTTACTTATATATTTTTTTTCATAGAGGACTATTCATACTTAGAAGAGTTTCTTGAAGTGTATATGATGTTATTTTGATTCCAAGACATCAATAGGACTCACCTCTTCCCATAGTAATCTGCAGTATTTAAGGTATTTGTTAGGGATATGATTGATATAACATATTTTAAACTACTTATAGCACTAATCACTTTTGATAAGCAGTATGAAAATGTAGTGTTAAAAACCTTCATTATAGAGAAAATTTTCATGGGCTCCTTTTAATAACATTTACTAAAAAGTATTCATAACACTTATCACTAATGAAAATAATTTTTTTAAGAATCATTAACCCTAGTACCCTAGATTCGATGCCTACTAATAACAGTGGTATAACATACAAGGGATCATATCACCAAGGATCAATCATTTTAGACATCTTAGGCACAATATATATACATGATTCTCACATTACTTTTGAAATATAGAAATATAGTATGAAAAAATTTCTTACATCCTTGAATTTAATTTAAATATCTCTTATTCATTTCTTAGGGAAAGAAAAAAAGTGAACTAAAATTCTCATTAAGGGTTACATATAGTATAAGCTAAAGAAATTTTGAAATTTCATATGGTTCAAACCATGAATGTGTAACTGACATAATGACCTATAGAAACATAAGGTAAGAGAAATGACTAGAAATCATTCAATCTGTGAGACAAATTTCACACCGTGAGACACATTTCAAGCCATGAAACACCGGTGTAGAAGATTATTAATGATGTGAACCATAATTCATTCCATGAAGGTTCTAGTCAAAGTCAACCAGTCAATCCTTGGAAGCCCCAAAGATTTTAACCCTGATTTCAAAGCCTTGAATCAAGGAAGATCAAGACTCTTAAGGATTGTAATATTATATTTACACCATGAATTATAGTTCATTGCATAAATTTTCATGAAACACTATCTTCAAAAGGACCACAAGCCCACTCATGTCATAAATGGGGTTGGTCAATTTATATTTTTTTACACTGAAGTTGTGATTGGGGAGAGAATTATTTTACCTAGTTTTATTTTTTATGTTTTCCTACTATTTCCTCGAAGGTTTCAACTCTTCTGTATTCTTTCATGCCTACTAATTAGTTTTATTTCAATTACAGTTGTCATTGAAATGTGTTTCTCATCATTTTAAGCAATTTATTCCAATTTCCTTTACTTTCAATTCAATTTATTATTTTAATGCATTATTCCTTAAATTTTATTTCTTGAAACAAGTTATAATAAATTTTGATCATGAACAACTAATGTTCTTGGTGTAAGGAATCAAGAATAAGTTTATAGAGTGTTAATGAATCATTAATCTAAACATGGGAATTCTAATTGGTTGTAAATTAGGTTATAAATCAATCAAATAATATCCCTTTACATTAAATTGATCTAGGAAATTTCAAATAAGAATCCCTAATCTAGTCGAGAAAGTTAAGTTATGAAAAATAGCTTTAATCTTTCCCCTCTTTAAGAGTTTTTCTCAATTCACCTAAATTGATAATTATTCCAAAAACATGAAATAGTTCTTAATTTAGGTAGAATCAATTAATTTTACCCAAATAAATTTATGAACTTAGGAAAACTTTATGGCTAGTACCTTTGGATCAACCCATGATTATATTCATGGAATCTTATAAACAAATCCTATGAAATTAATTTTGAATCCCCATTTAGTCAATTACAGTTTAATTAAATTACTAAGTTTACTCTTATTATCCCAAATCATTATGAAGATTAGAATCTAGGTAGGAACTTATAATGTATCAACAATTCTATTATCCTCTCTATGGGATTCACCCTATTCTTACATTATTCTATGAATCTTTGTAGTAGTGTTAGATTGTGAAAAGAATGAATTTCTAAATTTTTCACCCCCATAGGAAATTAATAGCACTGCATGGGCGTATCAAATTTTTGTCATCGTTATCGAGGAGGCACAATGAATTTTATAATTTACCCTAGGAATACTTTTCTTTTCCCCTTACCATTTATTTTTTTTCTCTTTTCATGTGCGGGTGTAACAACCCAGGTACTTATAAAATAATTTTTTTTTCATTCTGGAATTAAATATTTGAATTTATTATAAATGTATAACGAAATAAGTTGTATTTATAGAAATTAAGGAATCTATACTAATAGAATAGTAACCCCACCTATGAAAGTATTAGTAAAATTTATCTATCTTATAAGTTAAAATATATTATATTTATGTTATGGAATAAGTAAATAAATATTTTGAAAATGAAAAATTAAGTGTTGGTTTTTTTGTGAAACATAAATGTGTATTTACAATTTTATAATTAATACAGAGAATTAAAGGAAAATTTATTTTTATAAAATTGATTCTTAAATTAATATGGTGCTCTATTATGATTATAATATTGTTTTATGAGACTTTAATTAGATTTTTCAAAGTGTCATAAAATCAATTATAATTTTAAAATCAGTATTTTTTATTAAATAATTATTTTAATTAAAAATTAAATTTATAATATTTAGAAAATTATTTTCATAAAATTGAGTTCATTTTTTAATTCTATATGTTAAAAAAATCGAGGGTGAATTTTTGGGTTTTTCTGAAATAGTTGAATTTTTGTGAATAGTAAAATATGGTAATTTATGGTATATATACATTATAAGTTAAATACACTATTACTTGAGTCATTTCTGATGTAATAACCATAATCTATAAATATCCTTAATTAGTTTTTTATATTTAGTGATAATTTTCAAAATATTCATAGTCTTGGGCTAAAATAATAATCTAATGAAAAAAATAATGAGAAGATACCCCTCTCCTCCACTATAAATATCACCCCTCACCACCTATTCTCTAAAAATCTCAAAGCCTTGTAGATTGTTTAATTTCTACCCAATTACCTTCCCAAGACTCTTCCCCGCTTCTAATACCTTCTGGTCTCACCAAAAGTTCAAAACCAGGGGCCTTAAGGAGGTTTTCAAGGAGAATAATTCAATAGGTAAAATCCTCTTTCATTTTATTTTATTTTATTTTAAATTTATTTTCTTTTCTTATTCTATCCTAAAATCACCTAATCCATGTGAAATTATAACTCTAGTATCTTAAATATATTTTAATTCTGTTTTTTAATGGAATATTCATCATCAAACCTTTTCTCTTATCTTATTCTAGAAAATGAAGGTATCATCCGTGACATGTCGATTCATCACCTTTGTGAATGTCGTATTTTCATTTTCCTTAACCGCATTCAAGGCTAGTAACAAAACCATTATTATGGTTAAAACATATTTTCATATGTATATTATAATTTTTTAATGTTATAGAACTAATTTATAGTCATAACATTAAATAATACAAAACTAGTTTGTGATGGTCGAAAAAACTCACCAAAAATGAAAGAAACTTTTATAATTAATGTTTTATCTAATAAATAATCCTCATATCAGAAAAAAATAATATATGGTATCATTTAAAATTATTTAAACTTATTATCACCATTTCATTCCAATTATGGAGTTTTTCTTCCATTCTAAAAGAAAATACATAATGAATTAACAGTGAAAACACTAAAATAAATGCACATGAAACAATGAAAATAACAATATATTATCAATAAATTGGTGGAAAGATGTTATAAAAAGATCATATAAGGTATTATAAATATGAATATAGTTCTTTATTCTATGAAGAATTGTGGGACCTATATCTCTATCCAATTCATCAGTTATGTTTATGTTGGAGGTTGACCGTATGGTTACTCCAAGTGCAACTACTATGGTTACACCATAAGGTAGCTGTGAGGGTTAAATCATAAGGTAACTATGAGGATTACATTATAAGGTAACCATGAGGGTTAAAAATAATATGGTATCTTTTAGGTTTACAATCTTAATCAACTAATTCTCTAACTTACCTTTATGGTTTTATTTATGTTTTCTATGTTATATGGAAATCTATTATTTTCAAAAAGTAAGTATATGATAATTTATGGGTGAGAAGTATGTATTTGTAAAAATTATTTCATATTTTTATAAGTAGTCATAGAATAATGGTTTATTTTCTTCTTTTTATGTCTGTTAATGAGAATTTTGTACTCATCCTATGTTTTAAAATGTTTTTCATAGGGATTAAGTATGGTAAGAGAAAAGAATAATCCAATCTGAATGTTGTGAATAATTTTCATATAAGAATTCAGGTTTTATTAAAAACTTTTTATTAATGAAAAAAATGGATACTATTTCAGTAGTACCATTTTTTATTCTTTTAGTTTTTTATATATGATTATACCTTGATTTTCTAAAACTATAAACCAAAAATATTTTTGGTAATGTATAAGTGTATTCTAGTTGAATTAACTAGATTATGTAATGTTTAAGGTTGGGTCCTTATATTTGGTATCATATAATGGTTTAGATAACTTTAGGGGTTTGGAATATATTGATAAAATACCATAAATTATTTTTACCTTATGGTTGTGTTGAAATGATATAGAATTTTGATATTACCGTGTTGATTCATCTAAGATATGTTTGTTCAGAATGGTTTTCCATAGAAGAAATAGGGAATATGAAGTAGGAAGGCACTGAGAGGATGATATCTTTCCGAATCCACAACCCATAATTGTGGGTATTGGAACTGAGCAGTTTGTGATAATAATTTATTAGTTGATACAAGATATAAATGGTGGTGGAATCTATGAAAGATAATATCTAGAGATACCACAAAGAAACATGGTGATAGTGGAACATGTTATGAGGCAAAACCCTCCTTCTTTCAGTGGATCTTCTGACCCAATGGTGGATAAATGGTGGATTAAAGGCCTTGAAAAGATATTTGATGTCATGGGGTGTTTATATAATAAAAAATTTAGTATTTATATTTATTTTTTTGAAGGTAAAGTCGGTTAGTGGTGTACAATGGTCAAAAATATCATAGATAGTGAGGAGATTGATACCTTGGAATGGGATGAATTTAAGAATCTATTCCTTAAAAAATATTTTCCTAAGGTGGTTTGACTTAGGATGGAAAATAAATTCCTTGAATTGAAATAAAAAGATAAATATTCAGTGGTCATGTATGAAGCAAACTTCACTCGATTGTAAATATATTCTCTAAATCATATTTGGTAACTTGATAGTAAAATAAATCATTTTTACTCAGGATTAAAGCCTATATATTGAAGGGAATTATCCTCTTGTGAATTCAAAAGTTATGAGAAACTTTTTCGATGTGCTGAGAGGGTAGAAATGGAGTTTTCTAGTGATTACATTTACTTTGATAATAAGTATAAGAAAAGGTCTAAATGTAAATCAATGGGTAAGAATCTACCAAATAAATATGCTGGTAAAAAAATCTAGTTTCCAATTTCTGAAAAGTATAGTAAAAAGAACCTTGTGGAATGCTTTAAAATATTCAATAATTGTTTTTTATGTGGTAAGTTTGGACATATATCCTAATATAGAAATGAAAAATAACTTGGTGATGGTATGTTTAATTCTAATAAGAAAACTATAAAGTGATATAAATGTAGTGAAATTGGGCCTTATAAAAATACATGCCCAAAGAAAGATTTGAATGATGTAAATCATCCAAATTATAAGAATAACGGTGTATGGAAATCCTTTATGTCTACATCAGCAGATGTTAGGTCATCCAATGAAGTGGTATCAATCACTTTTTTTGTTTACTCATATTTTTCTAATTTTTTGTTTGATATGGGGTTTACACATTCCTTTATTTATGAGAATTTTTCTAGTAAATTGGAAATTTAACCTCATGAAATGAAACTAGATATTATGGTTAAAACACTAGGGGGGATATTAAAGATTAGAAATTATAATAATATTATTGTTGTTTTATATGTAATGACATTACCTGCAAACCTTGTTGCTTTCCATTAGAAGAGTTTAATATTATTATGGGTATGTATTGACTTTCTATTTATCATGATAAGATTTATTATAGAGCTAAATAAGTTATTTTTCAAAAATATTTTTGGTTTTTATAAAAGAATAAACCCATACCATTCATAAAATATTAGTAAGATAAGAAATTTTTAAAATATGGAAATAAAATTTATCTTGCACACATTTTTTAAAATGAGGGAACTGTTAAAATTAATTATGTTCTGGTGGTAAATGAATATCTAGATGTTTTTTCTGATGAGTTTACCAATGTTATACTTGATGAATAATTTTAATTTACCATTGACTTAGTTCCTGATGATAAGATAATTTCAAAACCCCCTTATCGAATAGATCAAGTGAAACTTTGAGAATTAAAAAAGTAGTTGTAGTAGTTTCTTGATAAAGGTTTCATTCATCCTAGAACTTCACCCTGGGGTGATCCTATTTTTTTTATTAAAAATAAATATGGTTCTATGAGACTCTGAATTGATTATAGAGATTTGAATAACATTACTATTAATAATAAGTATCTGCTACCTCATATCAATGACTTGTTTGACCAAATATAGGGAGATCAATATTTTTTAAAAGATCAACTTGAGTTCTGAGTACCATCATCTAAATGTGATGGAGGATTACATTCTAAAAATAGTGTTTCGAAATAGATATGGGAATTATGATTTTGTTGTTAAACCCTTTAGCTTGAAAAATGATCCCATTGTATTTATGAATCTTATGAATAGAATATTATATGAATATTTGGATAAGTTTGTTATTATTTTTATTAATGATATTTTGTTGTTTTCAAAAAGTCATAAAGATCATGAAAAGCACCTAAGGATTGTCCTGTAAACTCTCAAAGAAAATAAGTTATATGGGAAATTTATAAAATGTGATTTTTGGTTGCAAGATATTTATTTTCTTGGGAACATTGTAAATAAGGATGGAATAATAGTTGATCCCACCAAAACAAAAGTGGTTTATGAAAGTCCAAAACTTAAAAATTTTGTTGAGATTTATAGTTTTCTTAGATTGGTAGGTTATCACCGATGGTTTGTTAAAAAAAATTCATGGTTATCTATCCTACTAACAAAGTTAACATGAAAATGGGTTAAATTTATTTGGATAGAATAATTTGATGTTGTTTTTTAGGAATTGAATAAGAGATTAGTGAATGCTCTAGTTTTGGCCCTGCCTTCCAAAAATAGTTATTTTGTCATCTACAGTGATTTTTCATTTAAGTTAATTGGTTGTGTTATGATGAAAAATTATTAATTAATTTCTTATGCTTCAAGATAAATAAAACCTCATGAATTAAATTATCCCACACATGATTTGGAATTATCATCTATGGTTTTCTATTTGAAAATCTAGAGGTATCATTTATATGGATCCAAATGTAAAATATATACTAACCATAAAAGTTTGAAGTATATATTCACTCATAAGAAATTGAAAATAAGATAGATAATATGACTTGAAATGATAAAGTATTATGATTTCATGATTAATTACCATCTCAGAAAATAAAATAAAGTGGTGGATTCCTTGAGTCAAAAACATTATGCATCATTAACCATGTTACATTTAGAACATGACCCCTTGGTTTATGATTTGATGAATTTTGGATTGGAAGTTTTTTGTGTGGGAATTTCCTATGTTTTGTTTTAGGTTTTAGTGTAGTTGTGTTTGTTAGATAGAATTAAGAAAGCATAGAAAGAAGATGGTGAGTTACAGAAAAAGGTAGAATTTGTAAAAAGGGGTAAGTTTACAAAATTTAATTTTGATAAAGATTATATTTATATATTTGGGAAGATATTATGTATTCCTTGTGATTCATATTTGAAGAAAGAGTTGTTAAGAAAAGCTCATAATTCTCTATTTTCAATTCATCCTGGCACCACTAAGATGTACAAAGAACTTCAGGAGTATTACTAGTGGGATGGAATAAAAAGGGATATTATTAATATTACAATGAAATGTTTGACTTATCAATAGGTTAAAGAAGAGAGAAAACTACCAAAGGGAATGCTTGAGCCTTTTCTAGTTCCAGATTGGAAATGGGAAAATATATCCATGCATTTCATGGTGGGCTACCAAATACTTCTTGAGGTAATAATGTGATTTGGGTTATTTTTTATCGACTGACTAAATATTAACATTTTATTTTTATTAGAGATATTGTGTCTTTGGATCAACTTTCTCAACTATACCTCAAATAGATAGTTAGTTTATATGGATTTCCTCTCTCTATTGTATCTGACCATGATCAATGGTTCACTTATAACTTTTAGAAAGGCCTTCATAAGTCATTAGGAACTGAATTAAATTTTAGAACACCCTTTCATCTCCAATCTGATGGACATACCAAGCGAGTAGTTCAAACCTTTGAAGACATGTTACATTCTTGTTCAATGGATTACCATGGAAGTTGGGATTAGTATATTTCTTTAATTGAGTTTTCTTATAATAAAAATTTTCATTCCAGTATACAGATGGAACCTTTGGAGAAATTATATAGAAAGCGGTGTCAAACTCAAGCATTTTGGGATGAATTTGAGGAATGGAATTTTATGGGACTTGAATTAATAGAGTAAGTGGATGAGAAATTGAATATTGTCTAGAAACACATGAGGAAATCTCAGAGAAGGCCGAAAAGTTATGAAGATAATAGGAGGAAAGAATTTTCTTTGGAGGTAGGTGAACATTTTTTCCTTAAAATCTCTCCTTATAAATTTTTATGAGTTTTGGAAAGAAAGGAAATCTAATTCCATGGTTCATTGGACCTTATGAAATCCTAGATAAAGTTGAACCAGTTTCATACTGAGTATCTTTGCCTTCAAGTTTATCTCAACTACACAATGTTTTTCATGTTTTGATATTAAGAAAGTATGTTCTAGATTCATCTCATGTTTTGAGTCCAAAATTAGTTCAACTGGAAGAGAAACTTTCTTATGAGGAAAATCCTTTTCAGATTCTTGACTATAGATATCAATTATTGTGGAATAAATTAATTCACCCGGTTAAGGTTTTTTGGAGAAACCACATGATTGAAGAAGAAACATGGGAATGTGAAAATGATATAAGGGAAAGGTATCCTCACTTTTTTAATAAGTAAATAAAAATTGTGAAAACATCATTTCCAGAAGGTAGGGAGAATGTAACAACCCAGGTACTTATAAAATAATTTTCTTTCATTCTGGAATTAAATAGTAAAATTCATTATAAATTTATAATGAAATAAGTGGTATTTATATAAATTAAGGATTCTAGAATAATAGAATAGTAACCTCACATATGAAATTATAAGTAAAATTTATGTACCTTATAAGTTAAAATATGATATATTTATGTCATCAAATAAGTAAATAAATGTTTTGAAAATGATAAATTAAGTGTTGGTATTTATGTGAAACATAAATGTTTATTTACAATTTTATAATTAATATAAAGAATTAAAATAGTATTTATATTCATAAAATATATTCTTAAATTAATATTTTTTTCTTATGATTATACGATAATTTTATGAGACTTTAATTAATTTTTCAAAGTGTCATAAAATCAGTTATAATTTTAAAATTGGTATTTTTTATTAAATAATTATTTTAATTAGAAAATTTATCATATTTATAAAATTATTTTCATAAAATGGATTTCATTTTTTAATTATACACATAGAAAAAAATTTTAGGGTAAATTTTTAGGTTTTTTTCAAAAATAGTTGAATTTTTTGTGAATAGTAAAATATGGTAATTTATGGTATATATACATTATAAGTTAAATACATTATTCCTTGAGTCATTGTTGATGTAATAACCATAATATAGAATTCTACTTTATTATTTTAATATATTTAGTGATAATTCTCAAACTATTCATATTCTTGAGCCCAAATAATAAACTAATGAATACAATAATGAGAAAACACCCCTACCCTCTAATATAAATACCACCCCTCACCACCTCTTCTCCACACACCTCAAAGACTTGTATCTTGTTTAATTTATTCCAAATTACCTTCCTAAGCATCTTAACTACTTCCAAGACCTATGGGTATCATGAAAAGGCCAAAACCAAGGGCCTTAAAGAGGTTCTCAAGAAAAAGAATTCAAGAGGTAAAATCTTCTTTCATTTTCTTTTCAATTTATTTTATTCTTCTTATTCTCTCCTAAAATACCCTCATCCAAGTGACATGATAACTCCAACATCTTAAATATAATATAATTTTATTATGTTAATGTAATATATATCATCAAATCTTCTCTCTTCTCCTCTTATTATAGAAAATGAAAGCATCATCTGTGACGTATCAATTCACTAACTTCATGGACATCATATTTTCTGTAACACCCCAAGGTTTTGAAAATAAATATAGAATTAAAGTTTATAATCTATCCTCTGCTATGTTTTGAATTTCAAGAAATGGTCATCTAGAGTTGTGTTCAGTAAGTCATTTGGAGTCTGATAGAACAAACTTGATTTTTAGTGAATAGTAACATACCCTTATGAATAGTAATATGACCTCATGAATAGTAAATAATAATATTATTTTATTTTCTTAAGGAAATAGGATAATGGGATCTTAATTAATTTTCCAATGTCACAAAAAACTAATTGCACTTCAAGATTGTTATTTTTCGAATTAACCATGACCTTATTTAAAAATTAAATTAATAATATTTAGAAAATTATTTTTGAAAAATGGATTTCACTTTTTAATTCTACACTTTGAAAAATGGTAGGGGTGAATTTTTTCGATTTTTCTAAAATACTTGAATTTTTCGTGAATAGTGAAAAATACAGTTTTGAGTATTCAGTAGTTTAATGACATTATAATGACATAATAATTAAAATAAAAGGCTGGTCGACTTTTGTATAGTAACTTATGACATGAGGTGTCCCAAGTGGCTTAAACCATGGGCAAATACCATGGGAAAGCCCATGGTTTTGAAAAAACCACTAATGAGGTGTCCCTTTGAAATTATTAAAAAATTACCTCTCTTTTTCTATAAATATCCACTCATCCATTAGTTTTCTTTCATTCCAGATCCCTAATCCTCTAAGATTTGGTGGTTTTATCTCTCTAAGAGTCCTCCCAAGGTTTCCTCAATCCCCCAAGGTTCCAACCTTCAATATCTAGGAGTTATTCTACATGGTAAGGGAATCCTTCATTCTCTTCTTTAAGTCGACACTTATTTTATGTTATCTATTTGAATTTCCATTATAATATGTTGGGGTTTGATTTTATGTATTCTTCTTACTGTACTTTTGATTTCAATATTATGAGGTACCCTTTTTATCTCATCATTTTATTTTATGAAATATTAAGCGATGCCGTTAGGCTGCCGAATTTTCATAAGAGATCTCTCACATTTTCTCTTATTTTCAAGATCATCTCTATTATTTTTCTCTCATCACCTCCTCTATCCAAATGACCATGATAATTCCATTAACACCTATATACTGGAATTATATCATGTGAATGGAAGAACCATCATAAATATTTTTACTCCCTCCCTTTTATTTTTTTAAACGAAATCAACATCCATGAGGTTCCAATTTATAGCCTTCGTGGACGACGAAGTTTCGTTCTTCAATTTCTTCTTCATTACTGGTAATGAAACCATATTTATGGTCGAACAAGACTATAATATATGTATTATAACCTAATCAATATTCAGGAACCAGAATATATACATATAAATAAGTTATATGACAAAACTAGTTCATAATAATCCAAATACAGCCAAATATTCAAATTGGTTGTCATCTAATGATTCATACTCATTCCATGTAAAAAAATGAAAGAAATAACCATTATCAATTCTTTATGTTCATAAATAATGTGTAATTTCAATTTTGGATATTTATAACCATTCCACATGAACTTCATTACTTAAAAACAAGTGAACCAAATATGAAAATAAAGGAAACGAACACTCCAGAACGACGAAATTCAATATAATGACTTAGCAATAAGGGTATAATGAACTAAAAAGAATTATGATAAACTAAATACATGTCTAATAGGTTTTTAAATAAGTTATTAATAAGTATAATTTCATATTCTAGGAGCTTAAGTTTGAGAGAAGAACACGTTTGGAGTTAAGGTAAGGGTTTTTCCACCCGAACTTCCATTTTCATTCGGGATACTTTCATTGTCTAATTACCTCAATGAAATTATTACGTATTGTTATGTACTCATTATATATTCTATGTGAGTATCATATATATGTTTACAAACCAGAACCCTTCCTTATTTTATGGATAGTTACATGTTTTAAAAGGAACTTTTAAAATTGTTTCCAAAATAAAAGCCCGATTCAATGGAATTTCTTCAATACATATCTATTTAAAAGGGCACTCTATAATATGTTTTTGGAAACCATTATATTTCTAAAAATAATAATTTTATTATGAAAATACTATCTTACCTCACTTCTGGTTTTATACAAATATTTTTCCAAAAGAACTCTTCTTTTCAAAATAAAAGAGTGTTTATCTCAAGAATTGCTTAATGATTTTATAAGAGTGTTTTCGTCTAATTCAACACTTTTGTTGATTCCATGGTATTATTGGGTTTAATAATTTATGAAGTCATATACCATATTTGATTCAATGGTTTATGACTAAATCTATTGTGGATGATCTATCCTAAAACCATTCACCATATTATTCTGAATGGTTAGTGTTTTATGTTTAATGATTGGGGAATGATAGTTACATTTCATATGATAGTTTCAATATGAATGTATATGTTGTTTATGTTTATCCCTTCTCATATTAGGAATGAATTGGACTTATTATGTGATGGGTGGGGCCCGCTATATCCCCTCGATGCATTGGTAGGTCTCATGAGAAAAATAGACGTGGAATTGGTCGAGGCCTTTCCCATTGTGATATGGATTTTGTCCGAGGTCTTAATTACTAGATGTCTTGGCCGAGGCCATGAAAGAATGATTCAGAAAGTCCGGAATATGCACTTCCCTCATTATGAGGCTAGTAATTGAAAGTTCATGTGTGTATTCGACTAGTATAATACCCTTGATTATGTTTTATTATGTTAATATTTACTCAGCTCATATTCTTACCATAATATGTTCGAGTTTATTATTAAAGGCGTGTGTTTTCAATAATTCACCATATCTAATGTTTATATTATCTTCTGATGTATTTCTTACTCTTACTGGGCATTTGATATCACCCCTTTCTTATGTTTTATTTTCTCAGGATATGAAGAATTAATTTATGAATGACATGCAAGCATAATCTAGGAGACATGATGTTGCTAGTGGAATAATTTAGTGTTGCTTTTCCTTTACATATGTAAATTAGAACTTATTTATGTAACTTGTTTCCAATAATACTAAACTACTCGGTCCTTCGGGATTCGTTTTCCTTGTATATATGCCAACTTAATCAAATAAGGCACCAGATTCGGGCAACTGGGGTCGGGTCCTTACAGTTGATATCAGAGGAAGTTTAGTAGAATACTTGGAAACTAGATTTAGAAAATGTAGAATTAAGGAAGAGTCCCTATTATAGTCTTTGAGGATATACATACAATAACATCCAGGTATTTTTTTGAGGAATAGATTATGTGGATATTTCAAGCAATACATCCTTGTATGGATACGAGAAGGTAGAGGCAGCTCTGACACAGATGTATCTAGGGGTAAAACCCGAAAACACCGCTTTGAGCTAGACTCGAGCTGGAACTAGTGCATGACAATGGGTCTTGCTGCACTCTTGATTACAACACTCCAGAGGGATATGCTTAGGATAATTCACATTTTCTTTACAAGCCATTATGAAGGATTGAAATGTAAAATATTCCTCAAAGAATCCATATTTGTGAATATGGGATTATCTGTGTGTAGGATCTCAATTTTTCTGAGTATTTTTAAGTTAAGGTTATACATTATGATTCATAACCTAATATAGTGTATGCCATTATCTAGATATGACGCCTAGTTGATGGAATGGAAATCGCATGAATGCACGTGTCCCCTATAGAGATTTTCCTCCGACGCAAGATAATGATGTTGGCTCTGGTGTTGTGATTGGTGCTAAGAAAATCATAACTATACTGGGAAAACTTACTAAGGTTATGAATAATAACCTTACCCGTATGGAACATGCGGATCCACCACGTGGAGGAGCCTTTCTAGATCACTTTATGCGACAACAACCTCCATAATTCAACGAGACTACAAACCTGTTTGTAGCAGAGTAGTGAATATTTTCCCTTGAGAATATATTTCTCGCTTTGGGATGTAGTGAAAGAGAGAAGGTTGTCATGGAAGTATATCATCTATCAGGAGATACGGATCAGTGGTGGTTATTAATCCTAAACAAAAAGGAGGAGGAAGATATAGAAGAGATGGAATGGAGGGATTTTAAGTAAATCTTCTTAGAAAAATATTTCCCTCGTGAGCAGTGAGCAGATATAGAGAGATAATTCTTGAATCTGAGGCAAAAGGAGGATGAAAATGTTTCCAAGTATGAATCCAACTTTACAAGGTTAGCAAGACATGTTGTGGACTATATACGAAATCCAAGGAGAAAAATTGATCGATTCTTTGATGGCATAATGCCATTCCTCCGGCGGGCACTGGTCTCCCAAAGTTTTTCATCATATGAGGATATAGTTTCGTGTGCCATCAAGACAGAAAAATAAATCTATAAGTCTTATGAATTTAAGGGAAAGTAAGAAAATAAGAGGGCTTCTGAAAACCCTGGGAAAGGAAATAAGGAAATGGGGAAGAAGGGAAGAGTCAAATTTCCACCATGTGACAATTGTGGAAGGAAACACCCTGGTGCATGCTTAAAAGGAAAAGGTGTATGTTACAAATGTGGTCAGAAAGGCCATATTGCTGGTGATTTCAAAGGGAATAAGGAATCCAGTGATGTACAATTCTATAGTTGTCGGGATATGGTACACTATGCTAATTATTTTCCAAAACTTTAAGGAAATATGCAACAAAAAAGGGAAAGGGATCAGGGACAAGCTTATGCAATCACAACTATAGAGGTTGAAGTTCCTAATGATGTGGTGGAAGGTAATTTAATTGTTTCCTAAAGTTTATCCAATGCTTTATTTTATTCTGGATCATCGTATTGTTTCATATCTTCCCAGTTTTCTAAGAAAATAAGATATTTCCAATTTGATTTAACATGGGAGTTGTCAGTCAAAACTCCCAAGGGAAGTATCATTGCTACAAAGTTCTATCAATCATTTCCCATTAAGGCACATAAATGTTCTTTATCTTCTGATCTTATTTTCATAACCATGATTTAATTTGATATAATACTCGGTATGGATTGGCTTTCGGACCATGATGCAAAATTTTATTGTAAGAATAAGGAGGTTACGATTTTTGACGATGATGATAAAGAAAACCTTATCTTTAGAGTAGAATCTACACCACCTGATTCTTATCTAGATCCACCCCCAGTAGCTCAACTAAATTAAATTATTGTGGAGGAAGAGAATGAAATAATTGTGGGAGAGGAAAGTAATGTTCAAATATAGGATATACCTATTGTGAGAGAATATGTTGATGTGTTTCCAGAAGATTTACCTGGACATCCTCCAGAATGATAAATTGAGTTTTCCATTGATTTAATTCCTGTTTTAAGGCCCATATAGAAGACCCCTTATAGAATGGCCACTGTGGAATTAGTGGAGCTAACGAAACAGATAGAGGATTTGAGTGAAAAAGGATTTATTCGACCTAGTGTTTCTCCATGGGGAGCCCTTTTCCTCTTTGTCAAAAAGAAAGATGGATCCATGAGGCTTTGCATTGATTACAGGGAAATCAATGCTATTACAATAAAGAAGAAGTATCCCCTACCTCACATTGATGATATATTTGACCAACTTCATGGAGCTCAATACTTTTCAAAGATTGACCTTTGATCTGGATATCATCAGTTGAGTGTAAAGAAGGAAGACATTCTGAAAATAGCATTTCAGACCAGGTACAAGCATTATGAGTTTACAGTAATGCCTTTTTGATTGACTAATGAACCCTCAGTCTTCATTGATATAATGAATAGAGTTTTCAATGAATATCTTGATGATTTTGTAATGGTATTTATTGATCATATCTCGGTATACTCCAAAAGCTACGAACATCATGAAAATCACTTGCGCATTATCCTGAAGACTCTTAGAATACATGAATTATATGGGAAGTTGAGCAAGTGTGAATTCTGTCTTCAGGAGATTTCTTTTCTTGGCCATATTATCTCTAAGGATGGAATCCTAGTTGATCCTACAAAGACAAAGGAAATTAAATATTAGATCACGCCAACAAACATAACTGAGGTACACAGTTTTATTGGCTTAACAGGTTATTATCGGTGTTTCGTGCAGAATTTTGCCCGGCTGGCTAACCCGCTAATGAAGCTCACATGTAAAGGGGTTAAATTTGTTTGTACAAAAGATTGTGAAGAATGTTTCAAAGAACTGAATAGAAGATTAGTCAATGCTCCTATATTGACTATACCATTAGGGAATGACGGGTTTGTTATTTATAGTGATGCTTCAAAGAAAGGACTTGGTTGTGTCCTTATCCATAATGATAGGGTTATTGCTTATGCATCACAACAGCTAAAAATTCATGAGCAAAACTATCCTACTCATGATCTTGAGTTAGCTGCTGTAATATTTTCTTTGAATATATGGAGACATTATCTCTACGGTGAAAAATGTAAGATTTATACTGATAACAAGAGTTTGAAGTATATTTTCTCTCAGAAATAACTCAACATAAGGCAAAGGAGATGACTTGAACTACTCAAGGATTATGATTGCACGATACACTACCACCCAAGGAACAAAAATAAGGTGTAATATGCTTTGAACAGAAAGGATCATGGAGCTTTGAACAAGATGAGAGTTGAAAGGGATCCTATTTTCATGGATCTAGTAAAGATAGATATGGGAATAACCATGGAAGGTGAAAACTCAATGCTTTTTCAAATGGTTGCCAAACCATCTTTACTAGAAAAGATTAAAAGTTATTAGGCTGATGATGTGGAGTTTCAAAAGAAGATTAAAGATATCAATGATGGGAGATTGAGTGACTTCATATATGAAGATGGAATTTTGAAATTTGGGAAGAGACTTTGTGTTCCCGATATACCTGATCTAAAAGGGGAATTTTTGGATGATGCTCATAGTTCCAATTTCTCTATACACCCTAGTAGCACTAATGTGTATAGAGATTTGAAGGAACATTTTTGGTGGGAAAACATGAAGAGGGATATTGCTGATTTTGTGTCAAGATGTATGGTTTGTCAACAAGTGAAAGCTGGAAGGCAACATCCTGGAGGAGTATTGCAACCTCTTCCCATACCTGAGTGGAAATGGGATAATATCATGATGGAATTTTTCATGGGGCTACCAAAGACTCCTAGAAGGAACAATGAAATATGGTTCATTGTTGATCATCTTACCAAGTCAGCACATTATCTTGCTATAAGAGAAGATGTACCACTTGAAAGTCTAGAAAGACTCTATATTAATGAAGTTGTGAGACTTCATGGAGTACCCCTATTGATTGTTTCTGATCGTGATCCACGTTTTACATCAAGATTTTGGAAAAGTCTTCAGAAGGCCCTAGATACTGATCTTCGTTTGAGCACTGCCTACCACCCACAAACTGATGGAAAATAAGAATAGACTATTCAAACATTAGAAGACATGTTGAGGTCTTGTTCACTTGATTTTCAAGGCATGCAGGATCATTATTTACCTCTCGTAGAATTTTCCTACAACAATAACTTCCATTCAAGTATTCTGATGGCACCCTATGAAGCATTATATGGGAGGAGATGTTGTACACCAAATTGCTAGGATGATGTTGGTGAATGAAAGTTCGTGGGCCCAGAACTTGTTGAAGAAACAATGGAGAAGGTGAAGATTATCCAGAACCATATCAAAATAGCTCAAAGTAGGCAAAAGAGTTATGCTGATAATTGAATGAAGGATTTGGAATTTCAAGAAGGTGATCACGTTTTCTTAAAGGTATCTCCATGGAAGGGTATTATAAGATTCGATAAGAAGGTAAAATTAAGTCCCAGGTACATCAGACCTTTTGAAATTATGGACTGAATTGGAGCCGTATCTTACTGTTTGGAAATGCCGCCAAGTCTCTCTGAGGTTCACAATGTGTTCAATGTGTCAATGTTAAGAAAGTACATTCCAGACCCAACACATGTACTCACTTATGAAGAAGTGGAACTTGAGCCTGATCTATCTTAAAGTGAAGAGCCTATAAAGATTCATGATACTAGAGAACAAGTATTGAGAAATTGGATGACTCGACTGGTAAAGGTTCTATGGAGGAACCATAAGATGGAGGACACAACATGGGAGCCCGAGGAGCTTATGTTAAAGACATACCCGAATCATTTTAGGTAATATTCTATGAATTTAGAGGATGAAATTTTTGTAAGGAGGGTAGAATGTAACACCCCAAGTTTTCGAAAATAAATATAGAATTCAAGTTTATAATATATCCTCTGCTATGTTTTGAATTTCAAGAAATGGTCATCTATAGTTGTGTTCAGTAAGTCATTTGGAGTATGATAGAATAAACTTGATTTTTGGTGAATAGTAACATACCCTTATGAATAGTAATATGAATAGTAATATGACCTCATGAATAGTAAATAATAATATTATTTTATTTTATTAAGGCAATAGGATAATGGGATCTTAATTAATTTTACAATGTCACATAAAACTAATTTTACTTCAAGATTGTTATTTTTCAAATTAACTGTGACCTTATTTAAAAATTAAATTAATAATATTTAGAAAATTATTTTTGAAAAATGGATTTTACTTTTGAATTCTACACATTGAAAAATTGTAGGGGTGAATTTTTTGGATTTTTCTAAAATACATGAATTTTTCGTGAATAGTGAAAAATACAGTTTTGAGTATTCAATAGTTTAATGACATCATAATGACATAATAATTAAAATAAAAGTCTGGTCGACTTTTTTATAGTAACTTATGACATGAGGTGTCCCAAGTGGCTTAAACCATGGGAAAATACCATGGGAAAGCCCATGGTTTGGCAAAAACCACTAATGAGGCGTCCCTTTGAAATTATTAAAAAATTACCTCTCTTTTTCTATAAATACCCACGCATCCATTCATTTTCTTTAATTCCAAATCCCTTATCCTCTAAGATTTGGTGGTTTTACCTCTCTAAGAGTCCTCCCAAGGTGTCCTTAATCCCCCAAGGTTCCAACCTTCAAGATCTAGGAGTTATTTTACCTCGTAAGGGAATCCTTCATTCTCTTCTTTAAGTCGACACTTCTTTTATGTTATCTCTTTGAATTTCCATTATAATATTTTGGGGTTTGATTTTATGTATTATTATTACTGTAATTTTTATTTAAATATGATGAGGTACCCTTTTTATCCCATCATTTCATTTTATGAAATATTAAGCGACACCGTTAGGCTGCTGAATTTTCATAAGGGATCTCTCACCTTTTCTCTTATTTTCAAGATCATCTCTATTATTTTTCTCTCCTCACCTCCTCTATCCAAATGACAATTATAACTACAGTAAAATATATATACTAGAATTATATCATGTGAATGGAATAACCATCATAAATATTTTTACTCCCTCCCTTTAATTTTTATAAATGAAATCAACGTCCATGAGGTTCTAATTTATAGCCTTCGTGGATGACGAAGTTTCATTCTTCAATTTATTCTTCATTACTGGTCATGAAACCATATTTATGGTTTAAAAAGACTATAATATATGTATTATAACCTAATAAATATTCAGTAACCATAATATGTACATATAAATAAGTTATATGACAAAACTAGTTCATAATAATCCAAATACAGCCAAATATTCGAAGTGGTTGTCATCTAATGATTCATCCTCATTACATGTAACCAAATGAAATAAATAACCATTATAAATTCTTTATGTTCATAAATATTGTTTAATTTTAATTCTGGATATTTATAACCATTCCACATGAACTTCATTACTTAAAAACAAGTGAACCGAATATGAAAATAAAGGAAACGAACACTCCAGAACGACGAAATTCAATATAATAACTTAGAAATAAGGGTATAGTTAACTAAACAGAATTATGATAAACTAAATATATGTATAATAGGTTTTTAAATAAGTTATTAATAAGTATAATTTCATATTCTAGGAGCTTAAGTTCGAGAGAAGAACACATTTGGAGTTAAGGTAAGGGTTTTTCCACCCGAACTTCCATTTTCATTCGGGATACTTTCATTGTCTAATTACCTCAATGAAATTTTTATGTATTGTTATGAAATCATTATATATTCTTTTTGAGTATCATATACATGTTTACAAACCAGAACCCTTCCTTATTTTATGGATATTAACACGTTTTAAAAGAAACTTTCAAAATTGTTTCCAAAATAGAAGCCTGATTTAAAGGAATTTCTCCAATACATATCTATTTACAAGGGCACTCTATAATCTGTTTTTGGAAACCATTATATTTCTAAAAATACTCATTTTATTATGAAAATACCATATTACCTCACTTCTGGTTTTATACAAAGATTTTTCCAAAAGAACTCTTCTTTTCAAAATAAAAGAGTGTTTATCTCAAGAATTGCTTAATGATTTTATAAGAGTGTTTTCGTCTAATTAAACAGTCTTGTTGATTCCATGGTATTATTGGGTTTAATAATTTATGAAGTCATCTACCATATTTTATTCAATGGTTTATGACTAACTCCATTGTGGATGATCTATCCTAAAACCATTCACCATATTATTCTGAATAGTTAGTGTTTTATGTTTAATGATTGGGGAATGGTAGTAACATTTCATATGGTAGTTTCAATATGAATGTATATGTTGTTTATGTTTATCCCTGCTCATATTATGAATTAATTAGACTTATTATGTGATGGGTGGGGCCCGCTATAGCCCCTTGATGCATCGGTAGGTCTCATGAGACAAATAGACATGGAATTGGCCGAGCCCTTTCCCAATGTGATATGGATTTTGGCCGAGGCCTTAATCACTAGATGTCTTGGCCGAGGCCATGAAAAAATGATTCAGAATATTCTACATATGCACTTCCCTCATTATGAAGCTATTAATTGAAAGTTCATGTGGGTATTCGACTAGTAGAACACCCTTTATTATGTTTTATTATGTTAATATTTACTCAGCTCATATTCCTGCCATAATATGTTCAAGTTTATTATTAAAGGCATGTGTTTTCAATAATTCACCATATCTAATGTTTATATTATCTTCTGCTGTATTTCTTACTCTTACTGGGCGTTTGAGCTCACCCATTTCTTATGTTTCATTTTCTCAGGATATGAAGAAGTAATTTATGAATTACATGCAAGCATAATCTAGGAGACATGATGTTGCTAGTGGAATAATTTAGTGTTGTTTTTCCTTTCCATATGTAAATTAGAACTTATGTATGTAACTTGTTTCCAATAATACTAAACTACTCGGTCCTTTGGGATTCGTTTTCCTTGTATATATGCCAACGTAATCAAATAAGGCACCGACTCCAAGCAACTGGGGTCGGGTCCTTACATTTTCATTTTCCTTTATTGCCTTCAAGGATGGAAAAAAATACATTATTATGGTTAAAAAATATTCTCATATGTATATTATAATTTTTTTAATGTTATGTAACTAATTTATAGACCAAACATTAAATAGTACAAAACTTATTTTTGATGGTTAGAAAAACCAACCAAAAATAAATCAAACTTTTATCATTAATGTTTTATCTAATTAATCATTCTTGTATTAGAAAAAAATGATATATGGCATTATTTAAAATTTTGGAAACATGTTAGCACAATTTCATTCCACCTCTAGAGTTTTTCTTCCATTTGATAAGAAAATCCATAATGAACCGACCATGGAAACCATGAAATCAATACACCAAAAAAATAAAAATAACTAAATATTATAAATAAATGGGTGGAAATATGTTATAAAAAGATCATATAAGGTAATATAAATATGAATATAGTTCTATAATATATTAATAACATTCTTTAAACCATTAAAAATGAGTTTTGAACACATTTTAAGTAATAATAACTCGAGGTAAGGTACTTTCATTTTAAAATCATCTTTAATGTCTCTTTTTACAAAATCGAACAGGAATGTTTTTATGATGAAATTATTCAGGTTTTATGATTATTTTATAGTTCTTGGGAATTTTTTAGGATTAATTTTGGTACCTATATCTCCCTCTAATTAATTGGGTATGTTTATGTTGGAGGTCGACCGTATGGTTACTCCAAGTGTAACTTCGATGGTTACACCATAAAGTAGTTGTAAGGGTTACACCATAAGTTAGTCACGATGGTTACACTGTAAGGTAGATATGAGGGTTACAAATCATATGGTAGTCATGAGGGTTACAATATTAAGTAATTATTTAACCAAGTTACCTTTATGGTTGTATTTTTGTTTTCTATGTTTTATGAAAATATCTTATTTTTAAAAAGTAATAATATGATACTTTATGGGTGAGAAATATGTATTTATGAAAATTATTTCATATGTCTATAAGTATTCATGGACTAATGGTTTATTTCCTTATTTTTATGTCCTTTATTATGATTTTTTTCTCATCCCAAGTTTTAAATTTTTTTCACAGGGTTTAAAGATGGGTAAGAGAAAAGAGGAAGCCCAATTGAATGTTATGAAGATTTTTCATGGAAGAATTTATGTTTTATTAAAAAATTATATTTTATAATAAAATTTGATACTGTTTTAGTAGCAATATTTTATATTATTGTGGTTTTTTATGTATGACTTATGTCCTACTTTTATAGAACTCTAAACTGAAAAGATATTTGAGAATGTATAAGTGTATTCTAGTTAAATTAACTAGATTATGTAATGTTTTAGGTCGGGTCCTTATAGTGATAATACAACTTCTGATATGTGGAAATGCTAGTGCATGATTTGGCCCCTACGACTCTTTATAGAAGCCTAGAATCCTAGACTATCAAGAATCACTCGATTTTGAACCTAAAATAAATAGTTACTTATCTAAGTGATGTTATTAATCTATGGAAAAACATAATAACCTCACTAATCACAATTCCACAATTATTATTTCATAAAAAAATATAATAGAGCATGAAGTTGTTACCAAATTGTACCATTATGGACTATGGCCAATCTTATATTAATGGTATTTCACCTAGAATCATTCCTCCTCTTATCTAGGGAAACATATTTGAGATTTATCCAAGTCTAAGTCAAATTATCCAAAATATATGCTGATTCAGTGGGCTTCAGAGTGAGAATCTACATAGGAACCTCTCTAATTTCTTAGAGCTCTACGACACCTTCAAACATGAAGGGGTGATTTCAAATGTAAACTGACTAAGGGTGTTTTCATTTTCTTTAGGGGAAAAATCTTTATAATGGTTGAATAATCATCCAGCTAGATCAATTACCACATGGTATGATCTTGCAAAGAAATTTCTTAAAAAATATTTCCCACAATCCAGGATGTGGAAAAAGAGAAGTGAAATCCAAATCTTTATGCAATTTGATGGAGAATCTGCTTGGGAAGCATGGTACATATTCAAAGAATGCTTAAGAAAATTCCCAAACCATGAAATCAATGTTTGGATACAAATTAAAATTTTTAAATATGGATTATAGTCTATTATAAGAGTCATGGTGGACACCTTGGCTAATAGAAGCGTAAAGATAAAGATGTCATATGTCGATCGATACCTTCTTAATTAAATATTACACAATGTCAGTCTCTAGCAGAGTGACCAAGGACATCCTAGGTATAGTGTAAATAATCCAACCCCAGTATCCCAGAGTAAGTGGTTACTTTTTTTTATAAAGGGTCCCTTGACCAAAAGTTCAAGTTATTTATTCATAGAAAATAAGTTACAAGACTCATAAATGAGGGATCTTTTTACAATCACTATTATAAAAAGGAATCAAGTCAATCGGGAGTGCATCTGACTAGGTGAGAGTCTTATCAATGTCCAAGTTGGAAAGCCCATCTGAAACCATGTTAGCCTCCCAAAAAATGTGTGTGATAATGAAGTTTAGACTCATAAGAGTATCCATGAAAGCCCTCCATTTAGCTGCCAACCTCCAGGAGATATGATATTCCCTATTTCTAAAGTCCTGTATAAGAGAAGAAGAGTCTCATTCCAACCAAATGTTATTCTATCCATTTATTTTAGCAAAATATATAAAATGTATAATTCTAATCATCACTGCATAAAGAGAAGAAGACATACCACAAGATCCATAGAAACATCCCATGACATTTTATTTATGGTCCTGAAAAACAGCACCACACCCTGAGGGACTAGGGTTACCTTTAGAGGCACCATCAGTGATAGCCTTAATCCATAGAGGGAATGGGAGGAACCAAAAGACCTCAATTATTCCCAAAAAGTCTTGAAGTTTCTAGGGACATCCAATTTTTTTAGGACACTAAAATCATCTATATTGTTATCATAAAATCCCATAAGATCTTTTCATGTTCCCTTTATAGCAGCAAAAATATTTTGTAGTGATGAATTCATATAGAAGCACATCTCCACATGAAAAACAATGTTTTGACTGAACCATATGAAATGCATACTATAAGAAATTGCAACATTAAAAAGGGAACTCACCCAGGCTGAGCACTGCAAGTATGCATAGTAGTGTATCAAGGCTTGCAAACAAAAAAAATTAGACCATGCAAACTAAAAACATAAAAAATTTCATTCCATATAGTCTAAGATGTTGCAAAGTTGAGGAATAAATTCTATTCATACTCTCTATGTTGATGAAAAAGAACACATCAGGAGCAAAGTTTAAGTACACACTTCTAAAAAACATCATCAGTAGGTAACCTGTTATAGGCAAGCCACAATATTAGCATTAAACGAGAGGGCCTAATCCATTCCTTATTTAAATAATAAATCCATTTGACGTTAGAATTTGATCCCTTGATGACATGATGATAATACAGATTACTATTAAGGACCCCATTTTGAGCCGGATCCCAAACTAGAAAATATGGATAATTAAAAAAAATTATTTGTCAACAAATCCCTAAAGCTTATCTTACAACAGCGGCTGAGGATCAATAAAAAATCCTTAATAGAGATCTGAGTATCTGTACTCAATGAAGGAGGCTAAAAATAATTTATAAGAATAGAACCAGTCCTATTATCAAACCAAAACTTTAAACTAGAGCTCTTATTCACAACCCATCAAGATCATATCATGATATTCTGAAAAGAGTCCCTAATTGCGGACTGAATAATTTATTATCCTTATAAAGCTAGATATATCGTTGAATTTTACATAACATTTGAAAACATAACACAATAGAGTGTTTTAATTTAGAAATATATTATTCCCTCTAGAATGTACCTACATATCAATCAAGAAAATTTCATGGAATCCTGGGGAAAATAAAGATAAGAAAGGGGAGAGATCAGATGCTTGGTAAGGGCATGCATACAATAGAAACTAAATAAAGAATGAATAATATGTCAAGAATAAATGATGATAAAATAATTTAATATAAATATTATCATGAAATATAAACTTATCAATGGATATCATAACTTATTAAATAATCACATGAAAATCAATAATTAATCTCATATTTAGGGAATTCATAATTCCAGACATCTAAAATGTACCTTTAAGGCCTTGTTCCAAGACATCTAAATAAATGGTTAAGGCCTCTCCCGAAACCCAATCTAGTTTGTCTAATGAGACCTACCAATGCATCAATGGGTTATAATTGGACATTTCCATTACTTACTATTCCCAATTCATTCCTCATATAAATAAACAATAAACTTAATTAATATGCCTTAGAAATCAATGATTTTTTGTACTAGAAGAACTAGCATACAAAATATCAATACTTTCCCCTATCAAATTGATCATAAAAAATACACAGAAATATGTTGAATTTTATCATTAGAGTACATCCTAAACATAATATTCAATAAATTATGTTTACATAGATGAAAACACTTTAAATATATTTCTATAATATTTCTTGAGAAAAATACCCATTCCACTTTGAAAATCATTTTTTTATTAAAATCTAAAAAAATTTAACATATTTAAAAAACCATTTTGTTTAAAAATAAACATTTAAACATATAAATTAATTTTAAAATCATTTATCAGTTATTATGGGGGTAAATTCAATTCATTCCTTATAAGTTAAAAATAATCATTTTACACTTTTTTAAAAATGTAAAAAAGTACCTCATTCAGAAAATGACATGAAGATTCCTTTAAAAAGAATAATATAAAAATATAAAACATAGATAAAGATTTATTTAATAAATAATTTTAGGATACCAAAAGTATTATTTAAAATATTTTGATAAAATATGAAAATGGAAGAAAAGACTCCCCTAACAGAGACAATCTCGAATAGTGATGAGATTGTGAAATAAACCCTTACCACTTTGGTAACTTTTGAATCGTAATCCCCATGAAATATATAAATTAAAATGAAACTTTAAATAACATGAATAAAAATATATTTATGATATAATAAATTAAAGTTTCAGTATATACACCACATAAAATAAATGAGTGATGAATATGGCATATGTCTCGCAGAAGTAAAAGTGAGACGAGAAACCCTTACCTCAAGTATGAATTCCTTTATATGTGTCTGAAACTCTTCGATAATAAAAATATATTTATTATAAAACTATTAAAACCTATATTAATATATATAATACCATATATTATTTAATTATAACCTTTTATCACCCATTTATTAATAATTCTTTATTAAAATCCCTATCATGGGTGATAACTGTTTAATTTTTCATGTATGTTTTAGTTCGGTGGTTTTGTTCCTCATATTTTAATCATGGTTATAACATATAAATAATGTTAATCATGATATAATTATCATGTATATTCATTATTTATATAGATATAGTATTCCATAAAATTTATAGACAGAAAAATGAATTACACCATTCATGGAGATGGTAAGTTGTACGTACGCATGAATGTTGTTTTCATTTTTCAATGAATAGAATGAAAGAAATTTAAATAATAATTATATTTTAAAAAATAATTATTATATCATATGCAATATATATATTCATAAAATCAATTCTTATTACCAACCAAGTGAAACATAAATGAAAAAAAATCACATCGCTTTGTGGATGTGGTAGTCCACACATATGCACGAGTGACGTTATTGTTTTCTAATGGATTGGAAGGTAAGAAGGTATTTATGATATTATAATTAAAAAAGAATATTTATTTTATAAATATAATATATTTTCAATATTTTCATATTTATAACCATCCAAGTGAAATGGTGATGAGAAAAAATTACACCACTATGTGGAGACGGTAAGCCATACGTACACACGAGCGATGTTTTTTCCTTTTTAGAGCATTGAAAAGAGATGGAATATGGTTGTATCATAATCATAAAAACATATCATTATATTTATAATACTAGATTTATTATTTTGTGGTTATTAAAACACATTAAGAGGAAGTATAATAAGAAATTAACTTGGAAGAGTCGATAATGACTATTACCTCTTCTTCGATGGAATTCCTTTAGATATCTTATTAAGGTACATAGGGTTGGTCTTTTGAAATGAAAAAAACCTCTATAATGTAGATAATTAAGTTTATAAGATATTTTTTCAAGGTTTTTTCAAGCTATATGGCACAATGTTGTGTACATAATTGAGGGAGGATGTGCCCATTATAATTGAGGTGAGGGGCACTTTTGGAATTTCTTAAAAGAATAAATTATAATAAAGTCATTATAAATAAAAATGAATAAAATTCCCAGGTATTTTAACATATGTTAGTTTATAGTTTAAATATCATGAACCAATAAAATTTGGATAGGTTTTTTTGGTGTTTTAAACAATATCTTTTGGTTTAACCCCTTAATTAACTTATTTTTACATTAACCGTGATAACATCTTTTTCACTCTTAAAAGTATATAATTTTAAATATAAGGTGATAAATGGATCATAAATGTACAAGGGATAATATTTTATACCATATAATATCCAACTTGTCCTATTTCAGGATTTTAATGATTTTTAAATAATTTAATAAGTTATCATTAAAGTCAATTTTAACATTGTTCATTTAATTTGACTTCAAATACATCAAGAACAAGTTGGATTTTTAATATAATATATTTACACATCAATAATATTTCATATTAATCTAAAAAATAAAAAATATAAATCACTAAAATTAGATCACTTCTAATATTTTAAATATCATATATTTTATTTTTCTATTAAATGAATAAATACCGTATTAACATTGCGCAAGAATTAAAAGTAATTATATAATAACTAAAAATTATAAATAAATTATCATCATGATTATAATTTTATTATTCACAAAATTTAAATTTATATTCATTAATAACTTAATTTTTCCCAATTTGGAATCATAATAGATATGTAAAACTAAGAGAGTGACATTTTGTAACTTTGTTTGATTTAAATATTATATTGGTCATTTTCATGGAAAACTATCCATTAAATATATCAATTTTAAGAATAAAGTGATGTGGTTTGAAATAATTTCATTTAATAAAAATTATGAGGAAAACATATGACTTTATCACTCGGTTTTAACCCAGATTAAGCGGATTTACCCTTTATTGAGGTGATAAATTTTACCACGATTACTATTCATATTGAGAAAAATAATAAAAAGGGATTATTTACCAAATTTTAACCTCCTGATTAAAAATATAGAATAAATTTTATTAAATTCAATACCTATAATTAGAATAATTTAATTTAAAATCAAAATGCAAAACGCTATGAAAAGCAATTTTTTAGAAAAAAAATGTTTTTATGTATAATATTGTTTTTATACCTAATTCAATAATAAAATTGATTCCAATGAAAGATATTGAATTATTAATAATATAATATAAATTATTTTAGTTTTAAATTATTTTAAAACAAAATGTAACTTTGTAAATTTTTGAAACAAAAATACAGTTTTCAACAAAAATCTATATTTTTTACTTTTCACTAAAAATCAATCTTTTCAAAAAAAATGTGACAATTTCACCCAAAGATAATTTTTATATGTTGATTTTAAAAATTTTATTATTTTTATAGAATAAAAATTTAATAATTTATAGAAAATAATTATAATATTTTCTCTCAAAATAAATAAAATTCATTTTTGAAGAAAACATATTTCTGAAGCATAAAATAACCTTACTAAAAATTGAGTATTTATTTAATAGGAATTAATCAATGAATTTTTATTAAATATTTAATTTATATATGTTTCATAATTCACTTAATACTATTCATACCTTCCAATTCAATAACTATGAGATAATTGTTACATTAAATAATAACATTTTAATAGTAAATTGTGGTTTGTTTAAACTCAGTGTTGTGTGTTGTGTATGCTATTAAACATAGTGTTATTTTAAAATATAATGGTGTCACATTATCCCTCACTTAAATAAATTATGTCCTCACAATTTTAACTTGTTCTTGATAATTAAGGGTTTTTCATTTGATAATTACTTTGTGGAAAACCCACATTATAAAAATAGCTAATTAAAGATAATTTTAGAAGAGGGAAAGGGAAATATGAAGGTGATCAGAAAACTAGTCTTACAAATAGAATAAAATTAGTGGGAAGTTAAAATATGGACATAGAAGAAAATGGTAATGTATAAATAATTATGTAGAGTGATAGATATCATTTATCAAAAGAAATTGAATGATCATGAGAAGGTTAATGACCATAAAATAATGAAGGTGATAGGATAAAAAATTTCATTAATATCCTTTTCTAAGAGTTGAGGAATTTATTGACCATATTGACTAAGAACATAAATAAATATACTTAATTAATAAGTATAATTCCATACTTTAATCAATTTCTATCACAATATCATATTTTTCTCAAAATGATGAGCATTCAAGATGAATTTTTTATGCTTGAAGCACTAAAATCAACTTCTAACAGATCACATAATACACAAAAGTATAAAAATATATTCCTCTTATCCTTGTAAATTAACCAAAATTGAAATGGTTAAAACAATTTAAAATAATAACCAAAATTTATAATCCTTCTTTTGAAGAAATAATTTATTATTCCTAAAAATTAAAAAATAAAACCAAAGGTTTAACATAGATTATTCCTTAAATAAATAACATTAAATCCAAAATAACCTCAATAAACTCAACTTGAAATAAGGTTTTAACCTGAAAGGTTATCTCATATCCTTCAGCATACATATCCAAAAGAATAATAGTATTCATACAAAATAATTGTTTACATTAAACATAAAATTTATATATACCTAAACCTAATAAAATATATCTCAAAATATCATTAATCGGCTCAAAATCATAAAAAAACAAAAAAAATTGATTCTATAAAATGTTTCCCAAAATTAACATAATACTTATCAGTCAGACCATTTAAGTAAAAACAATTTAATACTAACTTGATCATCATGTAGGCCACTGTTTGGCATTGTACCCTTATTTTCCTTTGGTTCTGGGTTCGATCCTTGTGGAATTATCAGATATGATAGGTTATTTCCTAGCATACGAGTTTTCCTTTTTATAAAAACATTTCTAATATAATCTAGAGGTCAATATTCTTACTTAATAACTTTTACTAATGACTTGAGTAAATATAGATATATCTACTTGATGAGGTATAAGTATGAGTCCTTTGGGAAATTCAAAGAATTTAAGAATTAAGTAGAGAATCAACTTGGAAAGAAGATAAAGAAGCTTCGATTGGATAAAGGTGGTGAATATCTTAACCAAGAGTTCATTGAATTTCTACAAGCTTTTTGGATTCTATCTCAAGTCCCTCCACCTTAAAGACCACAATGGAATAGTATTAGTGAAAGAAGGAATTGTACCTTATTATACATGGTAAGGTTGATGAGGAGTCATTTAGATATTCCATTATCCTTTTGGGGATATGCATTATAAACTATAGAATACACATTAAACTGAGTACCAACTAAAAAGGAAAATAGAATTCCCTTTGAGTTATGGAGTAGAAATAAAGATTTTTTTTGTCGCATCCATGTGTATGGGGTTACGAGGAATTTTTTAAGGCCTTATCAAGAAAAAACACTAGAACCCCGAGGCACAAAGTGTTTCTATATAGGATATCCCAAGGAAATAAAAGGATACTATCTATAAAACCCATTGGACAAAAAAGTGATTATCGCCAGACCAAACGTATTTCTTGAGAGGGAGCACATCCTCAGAAAGGATAGTGAGAGAAAGTTTTACTTTGATGAAGTTGATGCTCAAGATATACATTATTTGGTACAAGAATATATTCCATAGGTCCCCATGGAAGAATTAGTTTCTAAAACATAAGTACTATGTAAGAGAGAAAGATAGATAAGAGAATCAGAGAGATATGATTTTCTAGTCACTAAAGATGGTGACTCATTATTGGTTGAAAATGATTAACATATCTCATACAAAGAGGAAGTATATATCTCATAACCTGTAAGATAGAAAGAAGATATGAATTTAGAAATGGATTCCATGTATCAAAACCAATTTTGGGTTCTTGTCGATGCACCAGTTGATGTCACTAATGGAAAAATGTATTTCCACGTCAGTTTTTTTTACATTTTGACGTCGGTTTTTAACCGACGACTTTAAAGGCGACGTAAAAAATTGAAGTTTCAACATCGGTTATTATAAACCGACATCAAAACTCAGCCCCTGTGGGTCTTCGGCATTAGATTTCATATAAAACGACGCCGAAAGATAGGAATCCTCAGTATTCAGCATCTGTTTTTTTGAAAACTGACGTCAAAATTATGATTTTACATGTTTTTAACGTTAGTTTTTGATAAAACCCGACACAAAAAGTGTGTTTTCGAAACAAATTTATTTTTCATGTCGGTTTTGGTAAAAATCGATGTGAAAAGTGGGTTTTCAAAAAAAATTATTTTTCGCGTCGGTTTTGGTAAAAATAGATGCGAAAATTGCGTTTTCGAAAAAAAAAATTTAACATTGATTTTGGTAAAAACCAATGTTAAAAATTTTAAACTCTTAATATTAGAATATAGTAGCTTTCCCAAGCTTCAATTTGAATATTCATAGAGAAAAAACATACTTTAGGATCAAAAGTTATAATCGTCGTAAGTTGTACCTCTTTAAGATTTGATAGATACAAATCGCTTAAATGAAACCATGAGAAGAGAGAACAAAACAATATACACCAAATGACCAAAATAAATAATAAACTTAAATATTCAACCTAATTTTAATTATTTTATTGTTTTCTTATGAATCTATATCTTGTTTTTCATTATTTCAATTCTTTTTAGGGAAGAACTCACGAAATAATGAAAATGATGAACAATAAAGAATTTCGAACCTCAGATGATGAATATCATGTAGATGTTTTATATTTGTATCTAGATATGAATAATTCTTCATCATCATATTAAAAATTATCAAGAATTTTAACAACAAGGAAAAAAATAATAATGAAATTAAATGATAAGAATAAATACCATGTTCACATCGTCGATTGAAGAATTGTTGAAATTTTGATTGTAACGAAGATGTTGAAAATGTTGAAATAATTCAAATAAGGATGTATATATTTTAAATAAAAATATGTTATGGCATTGATGCATTAAAATTTAAGCGGGAATTTGAAAATAGAAATGCGCGTTGTGAAAAAATTGAAATACTGAACCCACAGATTTAAAATTTACTTTTAACATCGGGTAAATATATAACTGGTGTTAAATTTATTCTTATGTTGGAGTTTTAACGTTAGTTATTGAAAAACCTATGCCATAAAGTGAATTTTTATCATCGGTTATTTAACATACCGATGCCGAAAAGTGGCTTTTAACGTCGGTTCTTGAAAAAACTGACGTTAAAAATCTTGTCTTATAATGTTCAACTTCCAACATCTATAACTTTTGATCCGTAAGCCAGTTTTGGCTCCACGAACTGTCAAATTGAAGCCTGAGAAATTATCTACAACACTGGTTTACTATTTAACGTATGTTATTTGAAAAAATGACGCCAAAATGTTCCTTTTAACGTCGGTTATTGAAAAAAACCGACGTTAAAAATCTTGTCCTATAATTTTCATCTTCCGACGACCATAACTTTTTATCTGTAAGTCCAGTTTAGCTCCAAGACCTGTAAAATTGAAGCTAGAGAAATTATCTACAACATTGGTTTACTCATTAATGTCGGTTATGTGAAAACCCAATTCCAAAAGTTCATTTTAACGTCGGTTATTGAACAAAACCGATGTTAAAAATCTTGTCTTATAATGCTCAACTTTTGATGTCTATAACGTTTGATCCGTAAGTCCGTTTTAGCTCCACGACATGTAAAATTGAAGCTTAATAAATTATATACAACTTTGATTTAACATTTAATGTTGGTTATGTGAAAAACCGATGCCAAAAGTGCCTTTTAACGTTGGTTATTGAAAAAAACCGATGTTAAAAATCGTCTCTTATAATGTTCAGCTTCCGACATCCATAACTTTTGATCTGTAAGTCTGTTTTAGCTCCAAAACCTATAAAATTGAATCTTGATAAATTATATAAAACTTTGGTTTACTATTTGACATTTTTTATGTGAAAATTTGATGCCAAAAGTTCCTTTTAACGTCGGTTATTGAAAAAACCGATGTTAAATTTTTTTTCTTATAATGTTCAACTTCCGACGTCAATAACTTTTGATTCGTAAGTCTGTTTTAGCTCCACGACCTGTAAAATTTAAGATTTAGAAATTATATAAAATTTCAATTTACTATTTAATGTCGGTTATTTGAAAAACTAATGCCAAAAAGTGCCTTTTAACATTGGTTTTTTTCAATAACCGATGTTAAAAATCTTGTCTTATAATGTTCAACTTCGACGTCCATAACTTTTGATTCATAAGTCCGTTTTAGCTCCACGACCTATAAAATTGAAGCGTGAGAAATTATCTACAACTTGGATTTAATTTTTAACATCAGTTATTTGAAAAACCTATGCAAAAAAATTCCTTTTGTCATCGTTTTTGAAGAACCGACGTTAAAATACCCGACGTTAAAGATCATTTTTCCACTAGTGTATAAATCCTATTGGATGCAAATGGGTATTAAAGAGGAAACTAAACATGAAAGGTAAAGTAAATACCTATAAATCAAGGCTAGTGGAGAAAGGGTTTAAATATTATTAAGTAATTGACTATGATGAAACCTTTTCACCAGTTTCCCTATTTAAATCCATCAAAATTATACTTTATATAACAGCTTACCATCACAATGAGATTTGGAAGATGGATTTCAAAACTGCATTCCTTAATGGTAATGTGTAGGAAGATGTATATATGACATAACTAAAAGGTTTTGTGACTCTATGTGATGCCAAAATTATTTTCAAGTTGAAAGATCCATTATGGATTGAAGAAAGCATCTAGGTTATGGATCATTTGATTCAATGAATCCAAAAAAGAATCTAGTTTCACTAAGAACTAATGTGGGTTGTGTGTTTTTAAGAAGTTTAGTGGGAATACGGTCATTATCCTAGTAATATATTTTGATAACATATTACTTATTGAAAAATATATACCAATCTTATAATCTGTTAAGAAATGGTTAAACAAGTGTTTCTCTATAAAGGACTTAGGTGAAGTAGCCTATATTCTAGGGATCAATATCGTTCATCATGGATCCAAGAGGCTACTTGGACTAATTCAATGTACATATTTTGACCAGATACTAAATATATTTAGTATGGAACAATCTAATAGGGTATTATTTTCAGTGTCACATGGTTTACATCTTTATATGAAAACGTGTCCTCCGACACAACATGAGAAAGAGAGAATGAGTAAAACCCCATATGATTCGTTGATAGGATCAATCATGTATGTCATTTTATGTACTATACTTGATGTTTCCTATGCATTGAGCATGGTAGGAAGATATCAAGAAGATCTAGGAGTACAATATTGGTTTGTTGTTAAGTCTATCCTTAAGTATCTGAGAAGAACTAAGGATATGTTCCTGGTGTATGGAGGATACGAGGAGGTGGTAATCAGGAGTTATACTGATGCTAGTTTTCAAACAGATCAGAATGATCTGAAGTCACAATCAGGATGTGTTTTCTTTCTCAATAGTGGAGTTGTGAGATTGAAGTGTTCAAAGAATCTAGTTAACACTGATTCTATAGTAGATTCTGAGTATATAATGGCTTCTAATACAACCAAGGAAGCCGTTTGGATTTGGAACTTTGTCTAGAAGCTTGATGTGATACCTTTCATTAAATACCCTATCACATTGTATTGTGATAACACTACCTTGGTGTCTCTTATAAAATATACAAGGTCACACCAACGGAGAAAACATATAATCTGGAAGTATCACCTCTTGAGGTATTTTTTATCAAAGGGGTGAATTTATAGTAAACAGAGTACCCATGGATGGGAATGTGGTGGACCCCTTGACTGAATTCTTATCTTAGAAAAAGAATGAGTATTATGTTATATATAGCAGGCTAAAGTTTGTTAGCAGTTGGATCTAGTGCAAGTGGGATTTTTTTAGAGTTGGTGCCCTAGAACCAACTTATGTGTACTTTATGATAACTTTTATTCTTATTTTTTAATATTAATAAATTCATTATCACATCATGATTTTTCTTCTACGTAATATAGTATGTGATAATGTTCTAAGAGTATGTGTCTCCCTAAAAGGGCATAGCAGTTACCCTCTATGATGAGAACCTAAAAGTGCTGTAACATTATTCTTAAATATATGTTCTATAGTCAGATTACATCATTTTAGGGTTACAAATGATATAGGATATCAGGTGTGGAGACTCATAGGACTTTGAGGAATCTTCTCATGGTGTATTCCCTTAGTAATATCTAATTGGATATTTTAAGAACAGGGCCCACCAGTAGAAAATCCACATTGTTTCATTGAATGTTCTTATATATAAATGTGTGTATTGATCCTTAGACTTTATTATTATTATTATTAATGAGTATTATGAGTCACTTACTTTGATGTATTGATGAAAACCATGATGACAGATATTTGTGGTGTGGTGGGATATTTTGAGTACGTCACAAGTAATATTTCATTAATGAATAATGTGAGAAAGGATTTTTCCCTTATTTTATTTATTGAAAGTTAATATCTTAGTCCCTTTGATAGAAATGATATAGCCTACATAAATACATGGCCATGGTGTTTTATAGGCAAGTTCAATTTTTTTGGGAAGTCAGTGAAAGAGACATTGAGAATATAAGTTAATGGCACTAGCATGTAACCTTATTGATTAGAGATATCATGATAAAGGGACTATATTACATAGTAAGCATTCATATTAGGTATTGTGTCATTATGCCATTAAATTCTTTCTCTTTGGATTCCCTGGTGTTCTTCTAAATGATAACTGTATACTTTAGGTTGCTTCACCTAATTCTACTAAGAAAGAGTCCTAGGGGGTCACACACTAAGTGTATTTAGCATCTCAGTTAAATAATAATAATATTATTTATTATTTAACAAGTTGAATAAATATTATTCCTACACATGGTTTAATAATTATTCATGTTTTATTGATCTCATATATCCCATCTCCAGTTATTCAAGAGAATATAATGTTAATAGAATATTTCATAAATATTTATTTTTTATTTAGTGAATATAGTATTTATTTATTTATTGGAGAATAATGTAGTGATATTTATTTAATAAATAAATAGTCATTATATAGGTATCGATAAATATTGTGGAGGAATGGAGCAATGAGTATAATGGTCCAATTAGAAATATTAAATATTGAATATTATTTGATTAAAAAATATTTAATTTAATTCACAAGTTAAGAACATGTCAAGAAATATTATTATTATTATTTAACATGGGTCTTTATAGGGATTAAATAAATAATAAAGGGAATTTGTGAAATTATTTATTTCTAACCCTATTGATATATGAACCCAATTATATTATTTCCTCCAATATACAATTCATTTTTTTTTGGTTGTGCATAATGGATTTGGAGAATCCAGTCAAGCTCTAATGAGATCCCTTCTCCAAGAACACTCCCAAGAATGGAGAGCGGTCTTCCTCCACCTTACCACTCTCAAGTTAAGAGAGATCAAAGAGAATTATTTGAAAACTATTTTCATGGAGATCAGAGGAAAATGATGAAAGTGATAGGATCTATCGTGCTAGAACCCAGAGAGTCCTATGATGACATTCAGAGATTTTTGGAACATGTGTGGATCATCTCTAGAGGGAATAATCTCTTGATTCCAACAACACAATGATGGTACAATGCAGATCTATTTTCATATCCTTGAACAAAGAAATAATTCCAACAATTTAATTCTTTAATTAATTAAATTGATTTTAAATAATACATGATGATCCTCTCTTTGATTTCAACATTCTATCTCTTGTCTATATTCTTTGATTCAATTTTTTAGACCATGACATTTTATCATTATGTAAATCTTGAATAATCATTGATCATGAAAAAATAAAAGTTGGGAATGACCCATTTCACACTTCAACTGTGTCCAAAACCTTCAAGTGGTCTCAGAGTGGTCACATAATTATTTATAATTATATAAATATTGTTTATTGATTTATTCATTTTTTTATTTAGTTTTCAATTAAATTTTAATCATTATTTTAATCTAAATTTTGAGATCTGATTATTCCTTTTTCATTTATCATAGATCTAATCAACATAGTTAATTTTATGAAGGAAATAAAATTGAAAAACTCATCTGGAGGTGACAAGAATTCTGGATGAATAACATAGGAGTACACCATGTAACCAGAGTTACACACCATGTACTTTCATTCAATGCATCTGAATTTAATTCAAAAATTAATTCAAACCATGTGTATTGATGACATGTGGTGTATTTATTTTTTACGCCGCATATTGACCAAGCTAGGGTGGAGAATGGTCAACTAAAGAACACATCATATAGCCCACATACATGGTGTGTAGTCCCTTTGAGTCATAGACAATTCATGTATTACCATACATGGCCTACCTGACTGGTGACTGTGTAATAAGAAGACCACATGCTGTGTAGTTGATTATACACACTGTGTGCTCTAATTTTTTGAGGCGTGGTTTACACGCCAAGTCCCTAGTCATGTGCCCCTACTACATAGTGAGATATGTACATTCCATGTATCTTGGTAGTACATTTCTTGTACTTATACCAAATACTAGAGATTTAAAATTTATTTATTATGCTATGTAAACCTTATCAACATGTTCTTGTGTGTGGTCATTAAGTTGATAGGACATGCCAAGCGATAGGTTTTAATATATATTTGTGTGTGTGTGTGTTTGTGTGTGTTTAATTAATATATTTTCAATGTTCAGATATTCATATCATGTGTGATTTGTATTAAAGTTGTTTCTATATGTGCATTAAAGCATGACACGTTACTAAAAAATCATGTAATTTCTATAATCATTAAGCTGATACTACACATCATGAAATTACATGATAATTCATGTATGCTATATGTCACAAAGAATAAACTATATATGAGTATTATACATGTTGATAAAATTTGGATTGGTATTCTCCATTTTTCCTCTAAGGTACATTTATGTACATAACTTATTTTAAATAAATTTAATTAATTTTTTTCAAATTATGATGGATGATAATCCCATGGAAATTCAGATGAGACTTAATATAAAATAATTAATTAATGTGAGTGTGATTTATCTTAAATAAGAATTATTAATAATTTAATTATAGTTTTACTAAATGTGTAATTAATTATATGGATGTGGATGATCATGATCATATACCAAACCTTTTATGTAATTGGTTTCATTTAATTTATTATTAAATTAAATTTTTGCCTATGTTCCTTCTTTCCTCTTATTATGTAAGGGCCTATTTTACCATGGTTTCTTTTAGGTAAACTCGTTTCCCCTCACCTATATGTGAGTAAAAAGGGTATATAGTGGATGGAGATCCCAATATAGTGGAGGCGGTTCAATTATGGAGCTGAGGTGAAACCAATCCAAGATAGATACATAGGTGGAAAAGTGGAAAGTTGTAACATGAACCTTAATTGGTTCAAGATATTTTTTCCCTAGGTCAGCGGTTAGTTTATCAACTTCTAGATAAATTAACCATTAGTAAAATTTCATGATCATACCAATTTATTATTTTATTTCTATCAAGTTTCATGTTTATTTCATTATAGATTCTTTGTCTTGATCACATGAAACAATTAAATTAATGAGCATGCAAGATATAACTAAAATAAATTGTCTTGTGGGTAAATATTATCTAATACATGGTTAATCACTTAAGTAAATCCACTTAATATTAACAAGAATGTAACAAATATAATAATTGAAAATTTATTCATAAAGGATAAAATCCCTCAATTACATATATTAAGTCGGTATAGTCTTCCACTACTTTAGTTAAAATCAAACCATAGTTCAAAGTGCTTGACCAGCCAAAGTTGGGGTGCTTTCAATTATCAGGTAATTATAACTTGAATTTTTGGGTTAATTTAACTTAGTTCACATCAATGGTTGAATACCAAATAAGGACATGGGTTAATTGAGAGGAAAGGGTTAAGGAAATCCAATTTAACGATTTCAGAATTTGGGGAGTCCACTCGATAGATCAAGGAACTATGAGTTAAGGTAGTTGGAATTTAAAATGCCTACCTAAAACAATTCAAGTTTCGTGACTAACCAAAGTTAGGAAAATGAGAAGGGGAATATGGATCTTTTCCACTATAATATCTAAGAAATATGATATTCTAGATCCAATGGTAAGGGATATTTGGTTTTGATAAAATAGTGGGAGACTAATAAATTTAATATACATTTATTTTTCTAAATTTTATTAGTTAAAGAACTAAAATTAATCTTATCTTATTTTTAGAAAAATCATTAAAATGATATTAAACATATCCTTGTGATCCACACTTTAGAAGGATAACCTTCTCATTGGAACAAATTTCCAAGAGTGGAAAAGAAGCTTATGCATTATAATTTTCCCAGAAAGAAAATTTTATGTGTTGGAAGAACTTATTCTTGATGTGCCTGGTAATGAGGCAAGTGATAATAAGTTATCTCCCAATGAGAAACATCTAAATGATTCTAGAAATGTTTATTGTTTCATGATATCATCCATGACCAATGATATTTTGAAGAAACATGCGGACAAGGATGTGTATAGCATGATGTCTCACCTTCGAGATCTCTATCAAGAGAAGTCAAGAAAAGAGAGGTATGAGATCTAAAATGATTTTTTTACAACTAAGATTAGGGATTCTATACTAGATGGGACTCATGTAGTCAATATTATTAGCTACCTTGAATGCTTATACATCTTAGGGATTAAATTTTTATATGAGTTGTGTATAGAACTCATTCTTTCATCACTTCCCAAGACCTTCTCCAATTTTATTATTAATTACAATATTATCAATAATGAGAATATTATTTCAAAAATTATTACTTTGATTCTCCAAGTGGATAAAGAGATTAGTAATGATAAACTTTCAGTCCTTATGCTAAACAAGAAAAGTAAGAACAAGGAAATGGGGACCAAAATATATAATAAGTCTAAATCTCATGAGCACCATACTTCCAAGAAGAAGAAGATCTATAAAAAGGGAAAAAAAAGAAGGTGGGATGTTTTTCATGTGGAAAGTCAGGCCACTGGAAGAGTAACTAAACACAAAAGTAAAGGGAATATAAAGGTGTGTTCTTTATTGAGTGTAATCTTTCAATATCTACACATTGGTTATTAGATACAGCTTGGGGTGCTCACATCTATATCCAAATACAGTAACCAAGTAGATTATGAAATATTTCTATAGGAGAGGTGGATCTGTGAGCTTCCAATGGTGAGAGGCTAGATAAAATATCCATTGGTGATTACCACCTTTCATTTCCAATGGTAATGATTTTTGGTTTTAAAAGACTGTTTTTATGTACCTACGGTTACTAAGAGCATACTTTTTGTATCATGCCTTGATACATATGGGTTTGTTTTCAAGTTTGGAGAAAAAATCTATTTATTTTATAAAGACAACATATTTTATGGTATGTAACATTTAAATAATGGTCTTTATGTGTTAAATTAGGAAAACCAAGTGTTGTAAATTTATAACGAATCATGTTCACATGACTCGTATAACACCCAGCTATGGAATCATTATCTTGGTCATGTAAAGGAGAAGCATTTGACAAGCTCTATCAACATAGTTATTTAGACTCTTCTGAGCTAAAACCACTTAAAATATTTCATGCTTTTTTACAAGGAAAAATGACCAAACATTCATTTAGTGAATAGGGTAAAAGGGATATAGAGCTTCTAGGATTGGTACACACTAATGTGTGTGAACCATTTCTAGTAGAATCTATAGGTGGATATTCTTATTTAATAACTTTTACTAATGACGTGATTAGATATGGATATATCTATTTGATTAGGTATAAGTATTAGTCCTTTGAGAAATTCAAATAATTCAATAATTAAGTAGTGAGTCAACTTGAAAAAAAGATAAAGAAGATTCGATCAGATCGAGGTGGTGAATATATTAACCAATAGTTCATCAAATTTCTATAGGTGTTTAGGATTCTATATCAAATCACTCCACCTTACACACCACAGTGGAAAGGTGTTAGTGAAATGAGGAACTATACTTTTTTATACATGGTAAGGTCAATAATGAGCCATGCAGATCTTCCATTGTCCTTTTGGGGATATGCATTACAAAATGTGGAATGCACATTAAACTGAGTACCAATTAAAGTGAAAAATGGAATTACCTTGAAGTTATGGAGTAGGAAAAAAACTATTTTGTCACATACAAAAGTATGGGGTTGTGAGGGATTTTTTTAAGGCTTTATCAGGCAAAAAAATATCACCCCAAGGCAAAAATTGTATCTTTATAGGGTATCCTAAGAAAATAAAGAGATACTACCTATACAACCCCTCATACAAGAAAGTGATTGTCGCCAAAAAATCCATCTTTCTTAAGAGGGATCACATCCTCAAAAAGGACAGTGAGAGAAATATTGAATTTGATGAAGTTTATGATCAAGGAAAATAAGGGTTGATACAAGAATAGATTCCACAGGTCCCCATGGAAGAAGTAGTTTCTAAAAAAAAATACTACATAAAAGCGCAATAGAGATAAGGGAACTAGCGAGATATGGTTTTATAGTCACTGAATATGGTGACTCATTATTGGTTGAAAATGATGATCCTATATCCTACAAAGAGGTAGTAGAGAGTTCAAAATATTCAATATGGTAAGAATACATGAATTCCAAAATGGATTCCATGTATCATAACCAATTTTGGGTTCTGGTCAATGCACCAGCTAATGTAAATGTCGTTGGATGCAAATGGTTATTCAAGAGGAAACTAGACATGGAAGGTAAATTAAATACCTATAAAGTAAGGATAGTAGCTAAAAGGTTTAAATAGTTTTAATTAATAGGCTATGATGGAACCTTTTCACTGGTTTCCATGTTTAAATCCATCAGAATTCTACTTGCTATAGCAGCTTTCCATGAAAATGAGATTTAGCTGATGGATTTCAAAACTGAAAACCTTAATGGAAACCTTCAGGAAGATGAATATATGACAAAAATAGGAGTTTTTGTGAATCTAGGTGATTCCAAAAAGTTTTCAATTTATAGAGATCCATTATAGATTGAATCAAGCATCTAGGTCATAGAACATGTGATTCGATGAATCCATAAAAGAATTTGGTTTTATTAAGAACGAATGTGATCCATGTGTTTACAAGAGGTTTAGTGGTAATACGTTTGTTATCTTAGTAGTATATATTGATTAAATAATACTTATTGGAAATGATATACTAGTCTTACAGTCTGTTGAGGACTGGTTAAACATGTGTTTCTATATATAGGACTTAGGTGAAGCAGCCTATATTCTATGGATCAAGATCATTCGTGATATATCCAATAGGATTATTGGACTAAGTCAAAGTACATATGTTAACCAGATACTGGAGATATTTATTATGGAATAATCCAATAATATATTGGTTCTAGTGTCACATGGTATATATATTTCTAATAAATTGTGTCCTCAGACACAACATGAGAAAGAGATAATGAGTAAAATATCATATGCTTTAGTGATAGGATTAATCATGTATGTCATGTTATGTACTAGACTTTATGTTTCATATGAATTGAGCATGGTTGGAAGATATCAAGAAGATCCAGGAGAAAAGAATTGGTCTACTGTTAAGGTTATCCTTAAGTATCTGAAAAGAACTAAAGATATGTTCCTGGTGTATGGAGGAGACGATGACCTGGTCATTAGGGGTCATATTGATGCTAGTTTTTAGACAGATCATAATGATCTAAAGTTGTAATCAGGATATTTTTTTTGTCTCAATGAAGGATCTATGAGCTAGAAGTGTTCAAAGTATCCAGTTGTCACTAATTCTACAACGGAGTCTGAGTATATAATGGCTTTTGATGTAGCCAAGGAAGCCATTCATATTTTGAACTTTTTTCAGGAGCATGATGTGGTACCTAGAAGTAAAGACCCTATTACATTGTATTATGATAATAATACAATGGTGTCTCTTTCAAAAGATCCAAGGTCACACCAACGATAAAATAATATACTCCAAAAGTATCACCTCTTAAGGTATTTTTATCAAAGGGGTGAAGTTATAGTATTCAGAGTACCCCCAGAAGAGAATGTGGAGGACCCCTTGACTAAAGGACTATCTCAGTAGAATCATGAGTATCATGTGAGAGATAACAGACTGAAAGTTGTTAGCAGTTGGCTCTAGTAAAAGTGGGAGTCTGTTAGATTTGGTTCCCTAGAACCAACTTATTTGTACTTTATGATAACCCATATTTATATTTTTGAATATTAATAAACTCATTATCACATCATGATTGTTCTTATGCATAACATAGTATGTGATAATGTCCTAAGAGTAGCTGTCACACTGAAACATCATAGCAGTTCCACGCTATGATGAGAACCCATAAGTGCTATGCCACTATTTTTAAATATATGTTCTATAGTCTGATGATATCATTTTAGGGATACAAATGATATAGTCTATCAGGTGTGGAGACTCATAGGACTTTAAGGCACCTTATCATGGTGTACTCCCTTGGTAATATACATTATGATATTATGAGAATGAGAGTCACGAGTAGGAAATCCACATTTATACGTGTCATTGGATGTTCTTATCTACAGATGTCTGTATTGATCATTAGATATTAAGATTATTATTAATTAGTATTATGAGTTGAGTAATTTGTTGTTCTGATGAAAACTGTGATGACAGATGTTCACAGTCAAGTAGGATACGTTGGGTGCGTCATGAGTAATATTACATTAATGAATAATGTGAGAAATGATTTTTCTCTTCTTTTCTTTAATAGAAGATAATATCTTAGGCCTTTTTATAGAAATGATATAGCCTAAATGAATCCATGTCCATGGTTTTCTATATGCAAGTTCAATTTCCAAGAAGTTAAAAAAAGAGCCATTTAGCATATAGGTTGATGGAACAATCATGCAACCTGCTTGATTAGAGATATCATGATAAAGGAATTAAATTACATAGTAAGCGTCTGTATGAGGTATTATGTCATTGCGGTATTAAATTTTTTCTTTATGGGTTCCTTGACATGTTTCTAGATTCTAACCTTGGACTTTAGGTCGTTTCACCTAATGCCACTAAGAAATAAGCCTAGAGGGTCACACACTAAGTGAATCTATAATCTTAGTTAAATAATAATATTATTATTTATTATTTAAAAAGTTAAATAAATATTATTACCACATATGGTTTAATAATTATTCATATTTTCTTGATCGTATATAATCTGACACCATTTATTTGAGAAAATATAATTTCATCAGAATATTTAATAAATATTTATTTTCTATTTAGTAAATATATTATTTATTTATTTATTGGTGAATAATTAAGTGATAGTTATTTAATAAATAAATATTCATTATTTAAGGCCCGATAAATATTGTAGAGGAATGATGGACTGAGTTTAATGGTATAATGATAAATAATAAATATTGAATATTTTTTGATTAAATAATATTTAATTTAATTTTCAAGTTAAGAACATATCGAGAAATAATATTATTGTTATTATTATTTGATTTTGGGTTTTGTAGGGACTAAATAAGTAATAAATGGAACTTGTGAAATTATTAATTTCTAACCCTAGTGATATATAAATCCAATTATATTTTTTTCTCTAAGATCCAATTCATTTTTTTTGGGTTTTGCACAATGGATTTGGAGAATCCTCTCAAGCCCTAGAGATCTTGATCGCATAGCGATTCACTATTCAAATCCACCCGTACACCGTTGTTTTAAACTGGTTTTGTAATGAATATTAAAAATTTAATAATAAATTTCACTTTATGTTTGAACCAATTAATTAATGTTTATCACCGTTTAATAGGGAAATTTTACTTGTTTTAGTGTTTACATTGTAGGAGGAGGCAATTTGGAGAGCTCGTGATGGAATTCAAGCAAAATGGGCCAAACTGTGCGAGAGCCCAAGCATGCATGTGGACAATTATTTGTACTGTAGATAATATGTGCTTCTAATTGGGCTAAAAATGGGTGTATGAGTGAAAAAAATGTGGGATACATTTCTCTAGAAGATCGTGAAGCCCAATTCGTCCATTTGGAGGCCCAAAATAGGCCCACAATGTGAAGAAATTCTGGGCGGGCCATATTGGACCACCCTTCTGTATTTGGGCCGTAACTCGGGCCTAGATAATCCAATTGGGATGATTATACTTCTCTTAGACATCCAACTCGAAGACTCGACTCTCCACCGAATTTCAAGTCATTTTCACGTGATTTGGTTAGTCAAACAGTTGGATAAAGATGGAGTAAAAAATCTATCTTGAATAGCCACCTAGCCCTTTAGATACTTGACCACTTTATGTGGAAATATGGATGTAAATTGCCCATAAAATCACTTCTCCCCCTCATTATCTAGGTTTCACTATCAGGGTTGAAGGTAGGTCGGATTGAAGATCTCTATTTACCCATTTTGTTTATCTTCTACCTCATGTACTTCTAAACCTCTTAGTGATCAATTTGGGGAGTGTCCTTTGTTGTAATCCCAAGCTCCACACTTGTAATATTCATAAGGTAATTGATTTATAGGTTTGTTTTCAATTTTGCTTCATTTCTAAATTCTGAATTTGTGTTTATTCTTCTATGATCAAATACAAATCAAAGGAACAATAATTCATATGCTTCCATGCATAACCCGGATCTTGTGATGATTTGAGTGTGGTTGCCTCTTTTCTCACCCCTCCCTTTAATGAGTGTGAAAATGGATTATGTCAGTTGATAAAATCCAGGATCTTGAACCTATGAATATGAATGTTCTTTTATTATGGAATACTTTTATCATTGACACAAATCTGGTCATCTCATCACATTTTTTATGTGATTCCTTTATTGAGTTTTGTTTTTTACATCGATTCATGTTTGTTGATTTTGAGCGGTTTCCGATAATCAATATTGTTGATCGGTCAAATACTAGGTGGTAACCTAGTAAGAACTCATATACCATTACCTTTTTCAGTATTTATAAAATCAAGGAATCAATTATCCTTCCCTTTCCCTTAAGAGTGATGATGAATTGAGCATCAAGGGACACTTACCCAGGTTGATCACGATTTCTCCAACCAGTTTTTCTCAGTAGTAATATACTTTCAATTTCTATTCTTAAAGCAACAAAACCCAAGTTTTATAAAACCACATTCCCCTTTTAGTTTCTTAATCAGAACCTCATTTTTTAATTAATGATCTAAGGCTCTTTCGAGAGATGACTTAGGGTTGCTGTTATACTACATAAATTCTAGTTAAAAATAAACAACTAATTTGATGCACTCGACAGCGCGATAAAATTTTGGCATCGTTGATGGGGATCCAAGATCATTTTTTCATTTATTTACTTTTATTTATTTATTTTACTTCTTAATTAGTACTCCTTTAAATACCCCACCCCCATTTGATTGTTTTTTTTGTTTTTTTTTTCTATTTTTGATTGTTTTTGTGTGTTCTTATACTCTCTCTCTCTCTCTTTTTATTCTCAATATATCTCTATAATTTTGTATTATAACATTATATTATTCTTTAAACCTTCTTAATTTATTTTTTCCATACTCAATCATAAAAAAACAAATGTCACAACTTATTTGCATGACCCGGTCAAAAAAAGAAAGACTGCTTGAATTTGACCTGAAAATTGAAATGAATCTTCACACACAAATCAAGGAATGTAGAGAAGGTCAATCAAGTAACACTAAGGAAACCCTTTTTTAACCTCAAGTGTTCATAAACCAATCAAAAATTGAACCCAATAAAACCCAATAAAACATGGCTGTAGATAATCGAACCTTAAAAGAACTGACCATCCTGGATGTGGAGTACCAACCTGTGTACAACCAATATGCCGAGGAAGCAGACAACTTTGAGATGATATTAAGACTCATCAACATTCTTCCTAAATTCCATGGTATTCCTGGTGAGTACCCTCATAAACACCTTAAGGAGTTTCACATATTTTTCTCCACCATGAAACCCCAAAATGTATCTGAGGACTTAATTAAGTTTAAAGCCTTCCCTTTCTCCCTTGATGGTGTAACCAAAGATTGGATATAATATTTTCCTACCAAAATTAGGGGCTGTAATGAACTTAAAATACTCTTTTTTAGAGAATTTCTTCCCTTCCTCCTAAACTGCATCAATTAGGAAAAAAAATTGTGGCATTATGCAATCACAAGGAGCGACCCTTCATGAATACTGGGAGAGATTCAAATGAATATGCTCAAGCTGCCCCCACCACCAGATTAGTGAACCACTATTAATCCAATAATTCTATGAGGGACTTATCCCCATGGATTTTGTAATTATTGATGCATCCATTGATTGTGACTTGGTTGATAAAACTCCTTCTGTCACTCATGACTTAATAGCCAATATCGCTCAAAATGCACAACAATTTGGTACATGATCTATTGCAAAAACTCAAGGTGTTCATGAGTTAATTCATTCATCTCTAGAAAAAAAGGTAGATAACAATCTTGATGAGATTTATACCCTTCTAAGGAAATTATCTCAAGCACAAGGTAACTCACAATCTCCTCTTGTTCCATTACATTGTGGTATTTGTTCTGACAATACTCATTTTTCTAACCAGTACCCACAACTTCAAGATTCACTTGAGTCTTGTGTAGACGTGTTCCAAGGGTGTCCATTCCAACAAGAACCACCCTTAAAGAAATAAAAATTCAGGCCAAATCCAAATTCTAAGTGGCAAGCACAACCCCAGTACTGACAAGAAGGAAACTCAAGCAACCCCAAGTAGAATTGGTGTCAACAAGGACAAGGTATGAAACCTTATTATCCTTAAAATTCTCAAAATAATACTCTTACTCTCCTAAATGTGAACCAAGACTCGAGGACATGGTGAAGAAAATGGAATCCCAAAACCTCAAGTTCTAACAAAACACACAATCAGTTATTCAAGACCTATGAACTCAAGTGGGGTAATTAACAAACACCATCGGTGAGATTAAGATGCAAGGTTCTGGACAACTACCATCCCAACCCATTTTAAATCTGAATGAAAAAAGGTAATTTATGTGCATTTACACTTCTTATTGGTAAATAATTCTCTCATTCTACTGATTTTGCACAACAGGTATATCCTCCTCTTGAAAACTCCCTTTCTCAACCCTCAAAAATTTCAAGTAATGAAAAACAAGGAAAAAGGGTAATCGTGTTATCATTGATGATTCAAATGAACAATCCAATCCTCTTCCTTTCCCCCAAATACTCTCAAAATCTAAGAAGAATTTTGATAATGAGATTGATAAAGAAATAATGGATACATTTAAAAAGGTTCAATTTAACATTCCTCTATTGGATACAGTTAAGAAAATCCCTCGATATGCCAAATTTCTTAAAGAGATTTGCACCCATAGAAGGAGACTAAAGGGGAAATAGAGAGTCAACTTGGGAATAAATGTCTCATCCTTGATTCAACCAGAAATTCCAACCAAATTCAAGGATCCAAGAACATTCATGATACTATGTACCATAGGGGAGACCTTATTTTCTGATGCTATGCTAGATTTAGGTGCTTCCATTAATGTAATGCCTCACTCCGTGTACACTTCTCTGTAGGTTGGAGAGATTCAAACAATAGGCATTTTCATACAACTTTCCAACCAAAGTACTACGCATCCAACATGAGTGATTGAGGATGTCCTTTTATGAGTGAAGAATCTCATCTTCCCTGTTGATTTCTACATTCTTGAGATGGAAGATACCTGAACCCAAGGACATGCTCCTCTCATACTTGGGAGGCCATTCCTCAAAATAGAAAAAAAGATCATCAATGTTCACAATGGTACATTTCCCATGGATTTTGTAGGAGAAAAGGTAAGTTTTAACATCCTTGAGACTATGAAACACCCCATTGAAGATCACTCCACTCTTTTGTTCTATTCTATGGAATTGCTCTCACACGATGCACACACACATAATTCTCTCCTTAACCCATACTCTGATTCATTTTCCTCTTCTTCACCCTTGGATGATTTGAGTTTTGATTCATGTTTTCATTGTTGTGTGGGTTCTAAAAAGTGTAAATTTTGTGCCTTAATTGATGAGTGTGTTCATTATGAAGTACCCATTATCGTCGATGATTCTGAAAATCTCATTTCAATAGATTATTTATCTTTAGATAATAAACATGAGAAGATAAGCAGTTTAATGGACCTCACTCTCCCTAAATCCCCTCCCTCAATCCAAAAACCACGGGTGTTGGAACTTAAAAAACTTCCTTCTAATTTAAAATATGCATATCTTGAGGGTATTGACCAATTGCCCGTCATTATTTCCAATAACCTCTCTCCACAATAGGAATCGAAACTGCTCAACCTTTTGAGAGAGTTTAAAATGGAAATAGGATGGACATTGGATAATATTCCCAGGATTATCCCATCTATTTGTATACACCATATACTTTTGGATGATGAGGCTAAGCTCGTAAGATAATCTCAACGCCGGTTGAATCCCACTATCCTTGAAGTGGTAAAATTGGAAGTCAATAAATTACTTGATGCATGGATCATTTATCCTATATCTGATATTAAATGGGTTAGCCTAGTGCAAATTGTGCTTAAAAAAATAGGAGTAACAGTTGTGTCAAATTAAAGGAATGAATTGGTTTCAACACTTATGCAAAATAGTTGATGATATTGTATTGACTACCATCGACTGAATCAAGCCACACAGAAGGACCACTTTTCTATACCTTTCATTAACCAAATGTTATAAAGATTGGATGGTAAGTCCCATTATTTTTTCTTTGATGGCTATTCAGGTTATTTCCAAATCCACATATCCCCTGAGGATCAAGAAAATACAACATTTACTTGTCCATTTGGCACATTTTCATATAGAAGGATATCATTCAGTCTATGTAATGCTCCTTGTACTTTTCAATGATGTATGTTGAGTATTTTTTTCTGAGTACCTTGAGAGTTGTATGGAAGTATTTATGGATTATTTCACAGTATATGGTTCTTCTTTTGATGATTTTTTGTAAAAATTAGGTTCTGTCCTCCGTCGCTGTATTGAAAAAGATCTTGTTTTAAATTATGAGAAATGCCATTTTATGGTTGAGCAGGGGATAGTTCTTAGGCATGTCATTTAAAATAAGGGAGTTCAAGTTGATAAATCTAAAATTGAATTAATTTCAACCCTTCCATATCCAAATTTTTTTTGTGAGGTGCGATATTTCTTGGTTCATGCTAGTTTTTACCACTGATTAATTAAAGACTTTAGTAAGATTGCATTTCCATTGTCCCGATTATTGCAAAAAGATTCTGATTTTGTGTTTTATAAAAATTGTGAGGATGCATTCAATTCACTAAAAAGGAGTCTCACATCACCTCCCATCATCCAATCACAAAGGTGGGATCTCCCCTTCGAGATTATATGTGATGCCTTTAACTTTGTAGTTGGGTTAGTTTTATCACAAAGGGTTGAGAAGGCACCTCATGTCATTGCATATGCCTCACGTATCCTTGACCCTGCCCGGGTAAACTACACAACCACTGAAAAAGATCATTTTTCTATTGTGTTTGCCTTGGAAAAATTTCATTCATATCTTCTTGGGACAAAAGTGATCGTGTTTTCTGACCATACTTCCCTTTGATTACTCTTACGGAAACCTGAAGTTAAGCCCCGCCTCATACGGTGGATGCTCCTCCTACAAGAGTTTGACCTTGAGATTAGAGATAAGAGGGGAGTAGAAAATGTTGTAGTTGACCACATTAGTAGGATTTCTCCACCACTGGAACTCCATGCTAACTCATCCCTCCCCATTGGATAATTATTTCCTCGTGAGAACCTTTATGATGTTGTGGAACTTACCCCCTGGTATGCGGACATTTTGAATTTTCTAGCAACATCTTGGGTCCCCACTGATTTTAGCACCTCCCAATCCCAGAGACTTAAATATGATTCTCGGTGTTACTTTGTGATGACCCATATTTGTGGAGAATTTTTGGTGACCAAGTAGTTCATTGGTGTGTCCCTGACCATGAGTTCACCTCTGTTTTGACCTTCTGTCACACTTTGGCTTGTGGGGACACTTTGTCTCTCAACAAACAGCTCAAAAGGTCCATGACTCATGAATTTATTGGCCAAGATTTTATTGGTATTCCCATCTATTTTGCAAGTCATGTAGTCATTTTCAATTCACAGGGAATATCATTAAGAGGAATGAAATTCCCCAAAATCCCATGTTATTCTGTGAAATCTTTGATGCATGGGGCATTGACTTCATGGGGCCTTTTCCAAATTCATTTGGATTCATGTATATCTTGTTATCTATGGACTACGTGCCTAAATGGGTGGAAGAAAAGGCTACTAGGACCGATGACTCTTGATATGTTGTTTATTTTTGTGAGGTCCCAAGTTTTTAGTTGGTTCAGTTTTCCGAGATTCATCATTAGTGATCAGGGCTCCCATTTTTGCAATCACAACATGAAAATTTTGCTTCGTAAGTATGGGTTTGATCATAAAGTATCCACTTCATATCACCCCCAAACTAACAGAAAATAAGAAATCTCAAATCATGAAGTTAATATAATCTTGGAAAAAATGGTACAACCCAACAGGAAAGATTGGATTTTGCACTTGGATGATGCACTTTGGGCGTACCGTACAGCTTTTAAAACCCCAATCGAAATGTCACTATACAGAATTGTGTTTGGAAAGGCTTGTCACCTCCCAGTTGAGATAGAACATCATGCATATTGGGATGTTAAACAATGTAATATAAATCTTTCATATACAGGTGAGCAAAGGAAGCTACATATTCAAGAGTTGGAATAAATTCGGCGTGATTCATATGAGAACTCTCAAATATATAAAGAGAAGACAAAGGCTATCCATGATAACATGATTCATCAGTGGAAGTTCCATATTGGTGAGAAGGTCCTCATGTACAATTCCAGGCTAAAGCTCCACCCTATTAAGCTTTGTTCCCGATGGCTCAGTCCTTATATTGTTACTAATGCTTACCCTTTTGGTCAATATAGATTTTGCATGAGTAGAGTGGACGAAGTCTTACCATCAATGGGAAGAGACTTAAACACTTCTATGAGGAATTTACAAAAAATCTGGTGGAGTAAAACCACCTTCTAGAAGTAACATACCAGTGAAACACACCAGTTTTTATCTTTCATTCTCACATTCTCAATTATTACAGTGTAGAAACTGCACATTCTAGGTGTGGGGGTGGATACATTCCTGGGTTCATTAAGATTTTCATTTTCTTTCTTATTTATTCTCTTTTTCGCCTTCTTTATGGTATTTTCACTTTTCCCCATATTTTTAGGTTCATTAGGATTTATATTTTCTTTTTTCTTTCTTCTCTTTTTTGCCTTCTTTATGGTATTTTTACACCCCCTTATGGTCACTAAATCATGGAACTTACTAAAAATTCATGTTGAAATTTTTGATTCCATGTTGTTTTAACATTTGATGAAACTTTTCTATGTTATGGAATGAATATTTGTATAAATTTAACATCATGGCGTAATTTTTAGTGAATTTGTTTTCTTTCAATGATATAAATGGTTGTATCTATGTAAAACCTTTGAGATGATTGATGCCCCTTGTGTGAGTAGTTTTTGGGAAAACAGTTCCACTAATATCTCAACACTTTTTGCACCAAACCACTAAGTGTGAATATTTCTTACTTACTAGAAGGTAAATATAAGTTAGGTTAATATTTTTCAGCTTAAAATGATATTTACATACATTTGTTCCTGATCCAATCTGTTTTATTACTATATCGGATTGAAATGTGTGTGTGTAACTAATATTCGACTATTGCACACCCTCAAAAAAAATTGGGTTGTGTCTTGGGCAGAACAAAAACCACTCCTCCTCAACCTTTGATCTTGTTATAACTATTACAATTAGTGTTGTGAGGAGATCAAACGAGGGTTGAGAGATAAGTGTGAGATTTTTTCCAAATGAAACTTCTAAAAAAATGAGGGGAGTAATGAAATGTGAAACATATAGGGATATCTAATTTGGCAGCTTATGGTTTGACTTATGGGAATGCTTAAGTGAGTGGGTCTTCAAATATGATTTAAAAGGATGTAGGGTAGGTTCGATGGATAAAATCTTTTAAGATGAAACATGTTAAAATAACCTATATTTATTGGATAGAAAGTGGAAAGAATAGCATGGAATGGTTTTCACACACACACACACACACACACAGAGAGTTAGTGGAATGTTTTACTTTTGAATTCCTTTATCAATTTTTATCATGAATCTCTTTGAATCTCATTATGATATGATTTATGGGACATCTTTTTCCATTTTCACTAGAAAGAACTCATTGGTTTGGTTTGTTCATTGATCACATTAATTTAATGAATTTAAATTTCCTTAAATGTTAAAACTTTATGATGTTGTTAATATATACATGCATAATTTTTTAGATATGTGGCTTTTCCTAGGAGTTCAAATGTTTAGGTGTGGGGTGTGATCGCATAGCAATTCACTATTCAAATCCACCCTTACACTATTGTTTTAAACTGGTTTTGTAATAAATATTAAAAATATAATAATAAATTTCACTTTTTGTTTAAATCAATGAATTAATTTTTATCACTTTTTAATAGGAAAATTTTACTTTTTTTGGTGTTTACATTGTAGGAGAGGAAATTTGGAGATCTCGTGATGGAATTCAAGTAAAATGGGCCAAACTGCGCGAGAGCCCAAGCATGCATGTTGACAATTATTTGTACTTTAGATAATATGTGAATCAAATTGGGATAAAAATGGGTGTATGGGTGCAAAAGAATGCGGGATAAATTTCTATATAATATTATGAAGCCCAATTCGTCCATTTGGAAGCCCAAAATAGGACCATAATGTGAAGAAATTCTAGGCAGGCTAGATTGAACCACCCTTCTTGTATTTAGGCCATAACTCGGGACTCAAATATCAAATTGAGCTGATTATACCTCCCTTGGATTGCTAACTCTAATTCCTGACTCTCTACGGAATTTAAATTCATTTTCACATGTTTTGATCAGTCAACCATACAGATAAAGATGGAGTAAAAAATATTCCTTGAATAGTCACCTAGCCCTTTAGATACTTGAACACTGTATGTAAAAATATGGATGTAAATTGCCCATAAAATCACTCCTACCCTCATTATCAGGGTTTCACAATCAGGGGTGAAGGTAGGTTGAATTGGAGATCTCTCTTCACCCATTTTATTTCTCTTCCCCCACTTGTACTTCTAAACCTCTTGGTGATTAATTTGGGGAGTGTCCTTTGTTCTAATCCGAAGCTCCACAATTTTAATCTTCACAAGGTAATTTATTTCCAGGTTTTTTGTCAATTATTATTCATTTATACCTTATAAATTTTTGTTTATTCTATTATGATAAAATACAAATCAAAGTAACAAGAATCCACATGCTTTCATGCATAACACAGATCTTGTGATGATTTGAGTGTGGTTGCCTCTTTTATCACCCCTCCCTTTCATGAGTGTGCAAATGGATTAAGTCGGTTGATAAAATCCAGGAGATTGAACCTATGAATATTCATATTATTTTCTTGTGGAATACTTTTATCATTTACACAAATCTGGTCATCTCATAACATTGTTGATTTGATGCCTTGATTGAGTTCTGTTTTTACATTGATTCATGTTTGTTGATTTTGAGCAGTTGCTGATAATCAATATCATTGATCGATCAAATCCTAGGTGGTAACCTAGTAATAACTCACATACCATTACTGGTTTCAATATGTATAAAATCAAGGAATCAATGATCCTTACCTTTCCCTTGAGAGCGATGGAGAATTGAGCATCAAGGGACACTTACCCAAGTGGATAACGATTTCTCCAACTGGTTTCTCTCAGTAGTAATATACTTTCAATTTCTGTTCTTAAAGAAAAAAACACAAGTTTTATAAAACCCCATTCCCATTTTATTTTCTTAATCAGAACCTCATTTTGTAATTAATGATCTAAGGCTCCTTCAATAGATGACTTAGGGTTGTTGTTATACTGCAGAAATTCTATTTAAAAATAAACATCTAATTTGACGTGCTTGACAACGCAATTAGAGCTCGCTTCCCTAATGACACTCCCAAGAATAGAGAGAAATATTCCTCCACATTCCCACTCTCAATTCAAGAGAGATCAAGGATAATTATTTGTAAATTGTTTTTGAGGTGATCAAGGCAGATGGCGCAAGAAATATGATCTATCGTGCTAGCACCCAAATATTCCTACGGTGATATTTGGAGATTTATAAAACACATGTGGATCACCACTAAAGGGAATCTTATCTTGATTCCTACATTGTGATGATGGTACAACACTGATATGTTTTCAAATCCATCAATAGAGAAAGAATTTTGATAAGGTAATTCATTAATTAATTAAATTGATTATAAATAATATGTGATGATCCTTTCTCTAGTTTTGACATTATATCACTTATCTATATTATTTTATTCAATTTTGTAGATCACGACATTTATTGTTGTTTAAATCTTGAATGATCATTGATCATAACAAAAAAAGAAAAGTTAGGTATGACCCATCTCATACTTACATTGTGTCCAAAACCTTCAATTTAATCATCACTAATATTTAATATTCATTAAGAAAATTATAGAACACTATAATCACTGAAATTAGATCACTTTTAATATTTATAATATCATTTATTTTATTTTTCTATTAATTGAATAAATATTGTGTTAGCATTGCACAAGCATTTAAGGTAATAATATAATCACCAAAAATTAGAAATAAATTATCATCAAGAAGAAGATTTCATTATGCATAAAATTTACTTTTATATTTTTTCACAACTTTATTTTATCTTAATGTGGATACATGATAGATATTTAAAACTAAGAGAGTGACATTTTAGAACTTTCTTTGATTTAAATATTATATTGGTTATTTTCATAGAAAATTGTCCATTAAACATATTAATTTCAAACTAAAGGTGATATGGGTCTAATTAACTTAATCCAATAAGAATTAGGAGGACATATTATGACCTTATCACTTAGTTTTAACATCTATTAACTAGATTTACCCTTTACTAAGGTGATAAATTTTATCACGGTTGCTATTCATATTGACAAAAAATAAAAGGGGCCTATATACCAAATTTTAAACTCCTAATTCAAATATGTAATCCATTTTATTAAATTTAATACCTATAAGTTTCATAATTTAATTTAAAACCAAAACTTAAAATGTAATGAAAATCCATTTTTCTGGAAAAAAATGCCATTTATGTATAAAAATGTTTTTATACCAAATTAAATCGTAAAATTGATTCCAATGAACTAAATTGAATTATTAATAATATAATATAACTTATTTTAGTTCTAAATCGTTTAAAAAAAATTAAACTTTTTAAATTCCTGATACAAAAATACAAATTTCAATAAAAATCAGTATCCTTCACTATTTACTAAAAATCAGTCTTTTTAGAAAAATATTAAAATTTAACCCAAAGAAAATTTTGATATGCTAATTTCAAAAAAATTATTATTTTTATAAAATATAATTTATATAATTTATAAATATTAATTATAATATTTTTTCTCAGAATCAATAAAATTCATTTTTGAAGAAAACGTATTTCTGAAGCATAAAATAACCTTACTAAAAATTGAGTAATTAAGAATTAATAAATTAATTTTTATTGATTAGGTGATTTATATATATTTCCTAATTTATTTAATACAATTCATAACCACCAATTTAACAGTTGTAATATAATTGTTACATTAAATAATAGTATTTTAATTATATTTTGTGGTTCGTTTAGAATCGGTATTGCATGTTGTGTACGCTATATAAAATAGCATTCTTTTAAAATTTTAGGGTGTTACATATAGTATACACCAAATTTAAGGAACTAAATGCCATTTTTCATGACCCATCCCAGTGGGGCCCTTGTCGTGACCACCCCAATCCCGCCTCCGATAGGCTAGGGGCTGGCGACTAGCGCCGAGTATCCATATCTCACAAAAGGGAGGCCTTAGCCTAAGTATATGTACACAGACGCACGTCTCTTGTTCCAAAAAGAAAAAAAGGAAGGGAAAACAACAACCACCGTGCATAAAAATCACTATATATAAAAGTAATACAAGTAGAGTGAAACCAAAAAGTAAAGTGCAATACTGCAAACCAGGGCCAGAATGCAAGCCCAAAAAGAAGGACAACTAAAAAGACCGACCTACTTATGAGGGTAATGAAGTTTTAGTAGAAAATTTTCAGGAATGAATTGGTATGTTTGATCTCACAAGGCACCATATGGTATTGGCACTAGTCCTGATCCACCTAGAACTCTATCAAAGGATTGTTCGTCTACACAAGACATGACACGTGCAGGAAAAGCCTATCCAAGGGTGAGTAAAACAGTACTTAGTAGGAAACTCTGAACCCATAAAGGAAATATAGAAAGGAAAACATAGTCATTTCTATAGAGGTATATGTTGATACATATACCAAGGATATCTAGATATACTCATAAGAATCCACGGGGAAAGAAAGGGTAAGTCGCCACCAAAAGTCACTCATAAGACTCTGCCAACCAGGGCCCCGTCCAATGGGGAAACCCTGGTCTAGGTTCATGATATACAAATAGGGGATTCTAAAGAATACCGTGAACCCAATCTGTGTTACCCCTCACCATAGGGTATTCTCAAAGAATACAAAAAACCCTATGGTGCGGATCATAACGTAGGGGATTCCAAAGAATATCATGAAATCTATGATATGAACAACTAGATGGAGGATTAATGCATAACTAACTCCATACATGGTGATAGAGTATCACTTCCATCCCAAGGAGGATTTATAACTCTATTCAGGACTCGTCTCTCGAGGGGATTTTTATGCAATGTCGTACCGAACCCTCAAGGGAAGACCCAATGGGGAACTATTCACCTATACTAGTCTTTTATAACAACCCAAAAAGCCATATAAAAAGGTTCTCCTCATCAGGAGGGTCCCAATGATACAAACGGCTCGTTAATCAGACTTACGGTTTGAAAGATATGACATTTTTTTGTAAAAAGGGGTCAGTTGGGTTCGGGTCTAGTCCGACTGAGTCAGAACAACCCGACCCAATCCTAGGTCTTCTAAACCAACCTAGGTCCACTGACCCGATCTTTCAGGTCTGACTCGACCCAAGCTTCAGGTTTGACCTTGACCGCAGGGCCTGGCCCGGACCGGCTAGGTCTGCCCTTGTCCGCTGCGTCGACCCACCTGATCAACCCGACCTACTAGAGTGGGTCATTTTGATCCGCTCAGGATGCGACAGGTCTCCCTTATGGTCAAGATAGACCACGGCCCCCAGTTGTGTGACGTAGCTTAGAAGTCGTGTCTACCCGCACCGTCACCATTGTGCATCGCCTCTTTCACTGTCGCGGTCGTTGAGCCATGCCCCCCCATGCGCCGCCCGCAGCCTCCTGCCACGGGCCTCCTCCACCACCGTAGCCTCCTGCCGCGACATCTGTCCACCACCACTATGGTCCCAGACTAGACCATAGATTGTCATTGTTGAGATCTTAGGTTCTTTCCCAGTTTGTTGTCGGTGACGAATATCAGGAAAATCATAAGAATGGGAGAGGAAGAATTTCACATGAACACCCAAGGTGGACTGATCGAGCCTTGTTCATGTCGTCCTTGATCTTTCCATGTTATAATTTGAAAATAAGGAAAGGATGTGCAATTCTAACCATGGATAAATTTAAACATGAATAAAACTATACATAAATAAATCTAAACATGAATTGATTTCCAATTAAAAACCCACAACATAAATACCCAACCCAAATCTACGTACAATCCGTGAATCAATCCATTGCTGATTGATTTGTGTTTTTTGTTCATCGACCTGTTGTCAATCTTCCCATGAGCGATCACGATCCTCTCTTTCTCATTCATCGTTCACCAATGACTCCCCCCAAGTTTTCCTTTCCCCAGAGCTCTCAAAAATGATATCGGGGTTATGACTTCTAACCCTATACCCCTACATCTATGTTTAATAAAAAAAGAAACAAAATATTTGTTCTTCCAAAATAAATATTTTTATTGAAATATTTGTAATTATAGTTTTGTCTAAAATCTAACTTTTTCATCTGGCCCGCGCCAGATGATGTTAAACCCTTCCTATGGTAAATCCATTATTCCAGAAACAACGGTTCCCCTATATTTTTTATCTAGGCACCTGTTTTGGAGTTATAAAAATTCAAAGTTATTCGTTGATCATTTTTTAAGTGGGACTTTATTCAAAAATTTATTCTGGGCACACCAGGACTCAGAAACTCATACTGTCTCAGTGTGCAATCTCATTATTTTCCCAATTAATTTATTCAAAATAAATTGGAGGAAAATACGAGTTGTTAAATTCTCCCAACCTTTGGGATTTATGTACTGGAAAGCTAAACCAAGGGCTACTCAAACAAAAAGATAAGGGTACTAAGCATGCATCTGAGCCTCCCACTCCCATGTTCTCTTCTATAGGTTCTCATGCCACCATAGAACACATATTATAGTAATCAACCACCCATGAAGGGTCCTCTCCTGTAGATCTTCAATCTCCATCAGGAACTCCACAAACATCACCCCATCGTTAATGTCCATCTCACCCTAGTCGATAAAGTGCGATAGGTCATGCACATACCTCCTCAGCTAAGACATGTGGAAGAACTCATTCACTCAGTGCAACTATGGGGGTAGAGCTAGACAGTACACCACCTCACTAACTCTACTCAGAATCTGAAAGGGGTCGATGAACCTTGGAGATAACTTATTGCCCTGACCAAATATCCGCAAGCCCCATCGAGGTGATACTCAGAGGAAAACATGGTCTCCCTCATCTAAATCCAAGGTCCTCTATATTCTATCCACATAAGACTTATGTCGGTTCTGTGTAGTAGTCATCTACTTCTGGATTATCTACACCTTATCGTTAGTAGCCCACACTAACTCTAGGACCACAAGTGTTGACTCCCCTATATTATTCCAGCATAACGATGATCTGTAAGGTCTCCCATATAAGTCCTCAAACAGTTTCATACCAATGGTTGAATGGTATCTATTGTTGTATTCAAACTCTACTAGAGGTAGGTGGTCCTCCCAACTATGACCGAAGTCCAAGATGCAGGCACGTAGCATGTCCTCTAGCATCTGGATGGTCCTCTCTGTCTGACCATCCATCTAGGGATAAAAGGCTATTCTCATCTGTAACTACATCCCAAAATACACCTACAAACCCTTAGATAACTTAGAATTAAATTGAGAATCATAGTCTAAAATGATCATCGAAGTCACCCCGTTAAGTCGAACTATCTTCTGGACGTAGAGGTGTCCCAGGCTCTCTATAGAACTCTGCTCCTGGATAGGTAGGAAGTGGGAAGACTTGGTGAGTCATTCAATGATCACCCAGGTGGTATTGTTTCCCCTAGATGTACATGGAAACCCCATCATTAATTCCATTGATATTCCATCCCACTTCCACTCCAGCACATTGAGTGGCTGAGTAAATCCTGCTATAACCTAATGCTCTACTTTCACTTACTAACAAGTGAGGCATTGATAAATGAACTATGCCAGTGCTTTCTTCATCCCTAGACACCAACACTGGTATCACAGGTCCTGGTACATATTTTCCACTCCTGAATGTATAGTTAGGAGGGATGTGTGAAACTCCCTCAGGATATCCTCCTACAATTCCACCAACAAAACTGTGCACCCTTTGAAGGGAGTGATGTGCTCCCCACCTATTGAATATCCATCAGGGGCCATCCCTAAGGATAACTATGCACATTGACTCCCGCAATCGATGTCCCCAAGTTGTGCCTCCCTGACTCACTATAAGAGTAGAGGGGGGACAACCATTGACTGAAGGAAAACATCCCCATCATCATCAATAAAGGATATCTACATCATGACCAAATACTCTAACACCTCACTTAGAAACTGAAAGTTGTACCTCCTGTTGAGAATGTATGCCACCACATTCCCCTTATAAAGAGTATATAAAATATAGAAGTCGTAATCCTGGAGGAACTCTAGACACCGCCTCTAGCTCAAATTCAGGTCCCTCTAATAAAATATATACTTGAATCTCTTGTGCTCTGAGAATATAGTAAACCACTCCCCCATCAAGTAATGCCTCCACATCTTAAATGAGAAGACCACTACTACCATTTAAATATCACGGGTCATGTATTTCTATTCATGCTACCTCATCTGGTGTGAACTATAGGCAATCACTACTTTCCATTGCATCAAAACATATCCAATTCCAGTCCCTAATGTGTCTCAAAAGACCACATACCCAACACCCTCTTCTGGTATCCTCAATATGGGAGCACTTTTCAACCTCTATCTTAGCTCTTGAAAACACTGCTAAAACTTATTTGTCCACATGAAGGGTTTTCCCTTCCATTTTAAGGCTATCAAGGGTGATACCACCCTGGAAAAGTTGGGAATGAACCTTATATATTACCCAACAATACCCAGGAAACTTTTTACCTTGGTCACACTCTTGGGTGGATCCCAAGAAAGCACCACCTCAATCTTGGCCGGATCCACCATCACTCCAACCTCTGTAATGACATGTCCCAGAAAGTGGATCTTTTCGAATCTAGAACTAACACTTCGAGAGATTTCCATAAACTTGGTGCTCTTGGAGTGTATATAGGACCATACTAAGGTGTATTGTGTGTTCCTCCTCAGTTTTTGAGTACAGAAAAATGTCCTTAACAAAGACCACAATGAACCAATCAATGTATGGGTGAAAGATCCAATTCATGAGTCCAATGAACACTGTTGGGGCATTGGTTATGCCGAATATCACAACCAAGTACTCGTAGTGGCCATACCAACATATGAAGGATTTCTTCAGTGCATCCTCATCTCGTGCATGAAGTTGATGATAGCCTGATCTGAGGTCTATCTTTGAGAACCACCTCGCTCCTTTTAGCTGGTCGAAGAGGTCATAAATTCTTAGCAGTGGATATTTGTTCTTCATGGTCACCTAGTTTAAGATCCTGAAGTCCACACATAGCCTCAAACTCTAGTCTTCCTTCTTAGAAAACAAAACTGGGTCCACCCATGGTGAGATGTTGGGACTCTCAAATCCTTTTTTCTACAAGTCCTCCAGTTGTACCCTCAACTCACAAAGCACTTTAAAAGCCATTTGATATGTAGGTGTGGATATCGGTGTTTTCTCGGGGTATAGATAGATGCACAAGTCAACCTCCCTATGAGGAGGTAATCCTAGAACATACTCAGGCAATATGTCCTCATACTCATCCACCATTGTAGGAAACTAGGGACTTACCTTCTCCATCACACCGAGGGTGAGGCTAGCCAACTAGTGAGTGATTGGTTGTAACCTCCTCTGAGAAAGTCCCTCCTGCACTACATGTGTTTCCTTTTTTCTGGTAAAATTAAACTTGGTCCCATTCCTGCGGATACACCACACTCTATGCCTAAAATAGTCAATCTAAGCATGGACTGTGGATGACCAATCCATACCCAGAATGATGTATTAAGGCCTAGATGCCACTACTAGGAGATCTCAATCGAAGCTCTTGCCTCAAAGAGTAATATCACACTATCAAAAATAGTGTTTAATCATCAAATCCCTTCTTGTAGGAGTATCTAAACATAAGGATCGAGCCAATGGCTCCACTGGAATCTCTAAGCTCCGAACAAGGTTCATAGAAAGGAAGGAGTGACTGGCACCTGTGTTTATACGAACTATAGCTAGGGTAGAGAAGACATAGGTCATACCTTTAATCATATCTGGAGCTTCAGGTTCATAATCCTCCATCACCTGAAGCTAGACACTCTATTGTCCATCATCTCCCAGAGCCCATAGTGGACCATTTGGGGGTGGTGGTGGTAATACCTTGAACCTCCACCCAATGAACATAGATCTACCTATTCCCTTGACATGTCCTCTTTTGCCTCAAGGTCTACCATGTTCAAACTTCTATCACTACCTCGATGGTCCCTCAACTGTCCACTGCTCATCCGTACAGCATGTAGGGAAATCCCGAGCTAAGTGTCCCCGACCGTCGCATGTGAAACATAGAATGTCCTTCAACTATCCCGCTCTACCCTAGGATCCTTGCACCAATAATCTCGTATCCTAGGGATGTCTCTTGAAGGACCTATCCCACTTGGTCCCCTTCTTGTGCTATTGGTTCCCCACCACCCAAGACTCAGCTACTTAGTGCCTACTGGTAGCCCCAATTGTTGGTGTCTATTCCGCCAAAAATCTCTCCATGATAAGATCTCACTTTAGTACTCCATTCTAAGTAGGGATGATAAGTGACATCATAGACACCTGGATCTCCCAATGTTGTCCCTTATCAAAAGCCCAATACCTAAAGAATGGGTCTTTCACCATGTCTATAGAGTGGCAAGAAATCTCGGTGAATCTCAATGAGTACTCTATTACTATCATGCTACCCAGCTGTAGGTGCAGTAGCTCTTGTATATGCACAAAGTGTAATGTTTCTGGAATGAACTCCTCCCTAAAGAAACACCCAAAGTCTGTCCATGTGAGGGTCACCTCATCATGCATATAGATCACCAAGCTCCACCATTTTCCTACTGATCCTTGTAGAAGTCTCATGGATAAGTATTCCATATGATCGGGTGGTGTCCTCACTAAGAGAAAGACACGTGTAAACACCTCCATCCAATCCTCGACTATTTGTGTGTCTATCTCACCCCTAAACCTAGGAGGTCTCTACCTCTAGAACTCATGCAATGAACTGAACCTGCGTGCATACTCTACTAGTAGTTCCAGTAGTAACTGCTGCTCAATAGGTTATACTATAGTAGGAAGGCCACCTGAGGGTGCCATGTTTGGCATAGGCCCATGCACTGATGTCTCATCACTAAGCAAATCATCCTCATGATCACGCATCAGGATTCTAGTTGGTTGTCTGCATGGAGGAATCCTGAAACAGGTCAAGATAAACCATGTTCAAAAGAGTATATCTGAAGAGATGACTCAAGAAGGACATGGAAAACACAACTCATTCCTATATGATGCATGTATCATTCATTTCCCCACAACCAGTGTTTTTAGGCACCAAGTTTAAAAGCAGGTTCCCAGAGTCCTGGTGTATAGATACATCGACTATCATACCAACACTGGATTCCCTAGACTAAAATCCGAACTCAAAACACTTAACACTGTTCCCCAAACCAATCTTACCAACTCTAGGTCCCAAATTGGAACTGAACCCCCTTTGATACTACTCTTTCACAACCTGTCCCAGTGGGGCCTATGTCGTGACCACCCCAAACCCACCTATAATAATCTAGGAGCTGGCGACTAGCGCTGGGTTGTTATACCTCAGAAAAGGGAGTCCTTATGCTAAGTACTTGTACACACACACGTGTCTCCCAGCCCACAAAGAAAAAAGGAAGGGAAAAACTAAACATCATTATTGAAAACCACTAAACATAAAAGTAATACAACTAGAGTGAAACCAGACAGTAAAGTGCAATACTATAAACCGAGGCCAGAATACAACCCTAAAAATAAGGACAACCACAAAGACTGACCTACTAATGTGGGTACTGAACCTGTAGTAGAAAAATGTTGGGAATGCCTCGGTTCTTCTGATATCACAAGGAATTTTACAATCCTAGCCTCGGTCCTACTCCACCTAGAACTTTTTCAAAGTGTCAGGCCTCTGCATAAGACATGACATGTACAGGCAAAGACTGTGCATGGGTGAGTAAAACAATACTTATTATGACACCTCGAAACCACAAAGGAAATACACAATATAAATTACAATCAACTCTACATAGTTATACACCCATACATATACCAAGGATATCCAGATATACTCATAAGCAGCCGTGAGTAAAGAAATGGTAAGTCACCACCAAAAGTTAGTCATAAGACTCTGCCAACCAGGGACCCACCCAATGGGGAAACATTGGTCGAGGGTCATGATATACAAATAGGGGATTATGAAGAATACAGTGAACCCAATCTATGTTACCCCGAACTGTAGGGGATTCTTAGAGAATAACATGAACCCTAAGGTATATCTCATAACATAGGGGATTCTTAAGAATACCATAAACCCTACAATATGGACTACTGGATGGAGGATTAACTCCCTGTGCTTAGAGGTCATGTCAATACCCAAAGAACTCCTTCTGGGGTGATAGAGTATCACTCCCATCCTGATAAAACACTATTTTGTTGAATATTTTATTGATAATAAATGATATAATTTCCTCACATTGTGTTAAATATGTTTATTTATAAAATATTTGGGATTTGATCATTCATTTGAAAATTTGGTGAAAATTCCAGTTTTACCCTTTATAGTGCACTGTAGTATTTCGAAGATAAATATTTTTATATTTATTGTTTTAATTTTAAATTTTGTAACATTGTTCATAACTTAATTTTATACAACTTTTATTCAGGACACTAGAGCTAAAGAGTGCATTTGGTTGTTGAAAATGGGCCATGAAGTCAAAGTTGGGTTGGACTCTCCAGAATGGAGAAGCTTATGTATTTCGGCCATAACTCCTTCATATGGACTTGTATTAAGCCCAAATTTGGAGAGAAGATAGAGGACCCATATCCTCACATTTTATTCTTCTGGAATGCCGGACAATTCACGCGTTTTAGTGGTCAAATGGGCGTTTTAAATGTGGAATAAAATATTTGACCGAGATTCCCCATTCACACTTGAAACCACTTTGAACCTAGCCTCCCCGCCACTCTATAAATTGGTGTTTTTCTCATTTGGTGGGGTTGGGACGTGCTTTGGGAAGTTGAGGGAAGAGTAGAAGTTGATCCACTCTAATTCTCTAACCATTTCAATAAGGGTATCTCTTGAAGCAAGGATTCCTTCGACGAAGCCTTCTTCTTCTCCTTCACGTTGTAATGATTTTGTTTGTGTAATAAAATTCTTTGTTATTTTTTTATTTCTTCTCTTTTATTCTATTTTTTTTAAATTTCTTCTTCTATTAATATTCCTCTTTGTGCTGTAATTCTTGAGTAGAATCTTTATTGGGTTATACCCATTATAAACCTTTGCACATGCAAAACGCTTCTACGATGATTATGCCACCCATGGAAGAGTAGTTCTTTTTAGTAATCGATCGACCTCTATCCTTCTTCATTAATTTATTTTGAATCAATGAGCTACTGTAATTCAAATATTATGATCTATTAATTGAGTTTTTAATTTAAATGAAACTAATCAAGCAATTGAATAGTTAACACAAAACACACGAGGTCGGGAATTGTGAGAACTGTGAGAGCACAACCTTAACCGGTAATTCAAAACCACACGGGATCAATTTGTAGAGTTCAAATATAATCCAGAAACTCAATTAATCCTCATTTCCAGAGTGTTTATGTGCCTTAATTTACCACTGACCATAATCTAATCTTAGAACATCAATCAAAGCAGGGTGTTACGATTCCATGTTCCGAAGTTAGCCTAAGGTTAAATTCACTTCATCTTCGTGGTAAAGTTAATTCTCGTAGGGTTTGGGATTTAACAAATTAAGGGATCATAATTAAGTGAATATTAATTTAAATGATAATGATTAATAAATTATTGAAGAGTTAGAGTTAGATCGATTATGTCTTTTAAATATTGTCTAAAAAACATCTTTTTGTTGTGTCATTTTAATCGAACTTCATTTCAAAACTAAAAACAAAAAAATATAATCTTCTTCCAGCAAACTTATTCTAGATTCATAAACTATAACCAACCCCCATCCTTTCAAGTAGTGTTTTTATTATATTATATTTTATTTGTTTTAGAATACCTTTAATAAGTTGTTAAATTAACTTCCTCCTTTGAGAGACAACCTTGGTCAGCCACTCTGCTACACCTAAGAACCCCAAAATCACATTAATAATTTGAGGTCGCCCACGACAACGCTTTATAAAATTGGCATCGTTGCCGGGGAGGCAAGTAAATATTTCAACCAATTAGAGGTATTTATTTTATTTTAAATTTTATTCTCTTCCTCTCTTCTTTCTTCCTTCTTTACCCAATCTGATTTTTCTTCTTCTTCTTTTATTTTCTTCTACTTCTTTTTGGACCATCAACTCAAACTTTTCATTTTTATTTTACTATGTTCCGCTTTCTTTCTTTACATTTTTATTTGATTTATGACATGAACTAATCTCGAAGATCTCTTAGATCTTGACCTTGAGATTGAACGTAGCCTTAGGGCTCGAATCAGACATTCTCAATATATGGGAAGTTTCAATATTCAACCAGTTGGTGAATTCCACTCTTCTGGAAACATTGAAATTGGAAGCTATTCAAATTCAAACATAAAAGAAGAACCAATGGCTGGAAATAATAACAATGAGCTAAATAGAACCATTCGAGAATTGGCTGCACCAGATATTAACTATCAACCAAATTGTATTGCATACCCAAACCTCGAATCGGACTTTGAATTGAAATTTGGATTAATTCACCTTCTTCCAAAGTTTCATGGATTATCTGGTGAGGATCCCAACAAACACATTAAGTAATTTAATGTGGTTTTCTCAAATTTAAAACCAAGAAATGTTTCTGAAGATCAAATTAAATTAAGAGCGTTCACATTCTCACTTGATGGAGCTGCAAAAGATTGGATGTATTATTTGCAACCTGAAGATGTAACATGTTGGAATTATTTGAAACGTCTTTTCTTGCAAAGATTTTTTCCAGCATCAAGGATAACATCCATTATAAAGGAGATATCGGGGATCAAGAAAGCCCAAGGGGAGTCAATGAATGAGTACTGGGAGCGATTCAAGAAGTTGTGTGCAAGCTGCCCACATCACCAAATCAGTGAGCAATTACTCATCCAGTACTTCTATGAAGGACTCACACCTATGGAGAGAAGCATGGTGGATGCTGCAGCAGGTGGGGAATTGGTGGAAAAGACACCAGTAGCTGCACGTGAAATGATCGACAAGATGGCCCAAAACTCCCAACAATTTGGCGATAGAGGTACACCACATGTCAGGGGAGTACATCAGGTAAGTCCTTCTTCTCTTGAAAGTCATTTGATTGATACCAAGTTGGAAGAATTGACCACTATGGTGAGGCAGATTGCATTGGCTCAAAAGACATCCCAACCCCCTCCTTCAAGGCCTTATGGCATTTGCACTGAGACAAGCCACCCAACTGACTGTTGCCCACAACTACAAGAGACAGAGGATTGTGCAGCAGTATTCCCAGGGAGACCATTTCAGCAGAAACAACAACCATATCCCCAAAATAATTTTGATTCATTTGCTCCAACATACAACCAAGGGTGGAAAGATCAACCAGACATGAGGTATGGCTCTGGACAACAACAAAGGCCCCCTTTTCAACCAAACTTCCAGCAGCCTCCACCTTACCAATAGGGTTTCCAACAACCCCAAAGGATATTTGAAGCTCAAACATCAACAAGTCAGCAACAAGGGAATCCTCCACCAAAGTTAGATTCTAATACTGATGATCTTTTGAAGAAAATTGTTCTTAATCAACAGAATGAGATGAAGAGTCAAAGTTCGGAGCTGAGGGAGTTGAAGACTCAAATGATCCAGATTGCCACCGCACTCCATGAACTTGTGAGTAAGAATTCTGGAAATCTACCTTCCCAACCCACTCCAAATCCAAAGGGGAATGTCAGTGCCATCACATTGAGAAGTGTGAAGCAAATAAACGATACATTTCTACCTACCATTCCACCAGGATTCACCTCAACTCCGGAGCAGCCGCATTCCATACCGACTGATGAGCAATCCAAGGAGAAAGATAAAGGTAAGAAAAAGATTGATGATGTTCCTCCTAAACCCCTTCCTTTTCCAAACAGGGTTGTTCAAACCAAGAAGATGGCTGAAGAAGCAATACAAAAGGAGGTTTTGGATACATTCAAGCGTGTGGAGATCAACATTCCTCTACTTGAAGCCATTAAGCAAATCCCAAGGTATGCCAAATTCATAAAAGAACTCTACACCAATCGAAGAGGGCTCAAGGGAAATGAGAGGATCAATCTTGGAAGGAATGTGTCAGCACTCATTACACCAACTCTAGCAATGCCGACAAAGTGCAAGGATCCAGGGACATTCATCATCCCATGTACCATAGGGGAGTTTCACTTATCTGATGCTCTTTGTGATTTAGGAGCTTAAATAACTGTGATGCCTCACTCTGTATTCTCTTCTTTACAGGTTGGTGATTTGAAGCCGACGAGAGTAGTGGTGTAGTTGGCAAATAGAGATACAGCATATCCAGCGGGATTCCTTGAGGATGGACTTGTCTGGGTAAGAGACATGATCTTCCCAGCAGATTTCTACGTGCTTAACATGGAGGATGATCAGGTAAGTTCTCATGCCCCTATTATCTTAGGTAGGTCCTTCCTAAAAACTGCAAAAAATATCATAAATGTCAATGAGGGTACACTTTCCATGGAATTTGGAGATGAAGTTGTGATATTTAATGTTATGGATTCCATGAAGTACCCCTCAGAGGACCATTCTGCTTTTGTTATCTCCCATTTTGAACCACCAAGTAAAAACACCATGGAATTGGATTGTCATATGCTTAGGGAGATTATGAGTATTGGTTCTAGTTTTATGTCTAAGAGTACTTCTATACCCGTTTTTAAGGAACAAGACTCTCTAAGATTTGATTTTGAAATGGAATCATATTCTGATTTTGATCATGTGAACTCTGATTATGACATGGCTATTGAGTATGCTGATGGATTTGGTGCTTTATTCTCTGGTTGTGATGATTTTTATTCTGATACTGATGTTCATTGTGTAGATATATCTGTTGCATCAATTTCTCCATCCATACATCACCCCCTACATTGGAACTCAAGCCTTTTCCCCCAAATCTTAAATATGCATACTTGATGAGTGGTGATAGATTACCTATTATCATTTCTAACAATATCTCTTTTGAACATGAAGAAAAACTTTTGAATCTATTGAGAGATAACATTAGGGCAATTGGTTGGACATTGGAAAACATATCAGGTATTAGCCCCTCTATTTGCATGCATAGGATTCTCTTGGAGGATGGGGCTAAACCGGTGAGGCAACCACAAAGGAGACTCAATCCAACAATTTTGGAGGTTGTTAAAAAAGAAGTTTTAAAATTGCTTGAGGTAGGTATAATCTATCCTATTTCAGATTCTCAGTGGGTAAGTCCAATTCAGGTTGTGCCTAAGAAAACTGGTTTCACTATTTTAAAAAAATGAAAATGATGAGTTAGTTCCTGTGAGAGTTCAAAACAGTTGGCGAGTGTGTATTGATTATAGTAAACTGAATCAATACACTCGTAAGGACCATTTCCCACTTCCATTCATTGACCATATGCTTGAGAGACTTGCAGGTAGGACGCATTATTGCTTCTTGGATGGTTTCTCTGGCTATTTTTAGGTTCCCATTGCAGCAGAGGACCAGGAGAAGATGACATTCACCTTCCCATTCGGTACCTTTGCTTACAGAAGGATGCCATTTGGACTTTTCAATGCCCCAGGTACCTTCCAGAGATGCATGGTGAGTATTTTCTCAGATTTCATTGAGACCTGCATGGAGGTATTTATGGATGATTTTACAGTTTATGGATCTTCATTTGATGAATGTCTCTCTAGTTTGGGTGATGTGTTGCATCGTTGTATTGAGAAGAATCTGATCTTAAATTTTGAAAAATGTCATTTCATGGTCGAAAAGGGAATTGTCTTAGGTCATATAGTCTCACAACGTGACATTGAAGTTGATAAATCTAAGGTAGACATTATTTCATCCCTCCTATATCCTACATGTGTGTGTGAGGTTCGATCATTCCTTGGACATGCTGGATTTTATCGACGCTTCATCAGAGATTTTAGTAAGATTGATCTACCCTTATCTCGATTACTTCAAAAAGATATTGACTTAAATTTTGATGATTCATGCAGGGTATCATTTGATGAGCTAAAGAAGTGACTGACCACTCCACCGATCATACAGCCCCCGCAGTGGGACCTTCTTTTTGAGCTTATGTGTGACGCCTTCAACTTCGTGGTTGGAGCTGTCTTATCTTAGAGGGTGGAGGGACGTTCACATGTGATCATCTATGCATCGAGGACACTGGATTCAGCCCAATAAAACTACACTACCACGGAAAAGGAGTTTCTTGCAGTCATATTTTATTTAGATAAATTCCGTTCATATTTATTGGGCTCTAAAGTAGTTGTTTTTTATGACCATGCAGCTTTGAGGTACCTCCTAAAGAAGCCAGATGCAAAGCCCAGGCTGATTCGATGGATGCTTCTTCTTCAGGAATTTGATATTGAGATAAAGGACAAGAAGGGTTCAGAGAATTTGGTGGAAGACCACATGAGTAGGCTTACTCACACACTAGAGGATGACACCTTGGACCAGGTACCACTTCGAGACACTTTCCCCGATGAGCATCTTTATTCCATCTCAGGTATGCATCCTTGGTATGCAGATTTAGTTAACTACCTTGTTGCTTCTGAAATCCCTGAAAATTTAAAGAAACATCAAGTCCAAAAATTAAAGAGTGAGTCAAGATTTTATGTTTGGGATGATCCATACTTATGGCGCATGTGTAGTGACCAAGTCATTAGGAGGTGTGTTCCCGATCATGAGTTTGAGTCTGTTTTTCATTTCTGTCATACACTTGCTTGTGGTGGACACTTTGGACCCCAACGGATAGCTAGGAAAGTTTTGGACTCTGTATTATATTAGCCTAGTTTATTCCATGATGCCCATGTGTTTTGTAAGTCATGCTCTCATTTCCAACACACTGGGAACATTTCTAGGAGACATGAGATGCCCCAAAAACCCATACTATTTTGTGAGATTTTTGATGTATGGGGCATTGATTTTATGGGTCCTTTTCATAGTTTATTTGTATTTTTGTATAATTTTGTTGTTGTTGATTATGTGAGTAAATAGGTGGAGGACAAGGCCACCAGTATTGACGATTCTCATGTTGTAGTGGATTTTGTCAAGGCTCAAATTTTCTGTAGGTTTGGAGTACCAAAGGCCATCATCAGTGACCAAGGGACACACTTTTTCAATAGTAATTTTTCTTGCCTCCTTCAAAAGTATGGGGTGACACACAAAACATCAACACCATACCATCCCCAAAAAAATGGTCAGGCTGAGGTTTCAAATCGTGAGTTGAAATAAATTTTGGAGAAAATTGTGCAGCCAAATAGGAAGGATTGGAGCAAGCTCTTGGATGATGAATTGTGGGCTTATAGGACAGCTTACAAGACCTCCATTGGTATGTCCCCATTTCAGATTGTTTTTGGGAAAGCATGTCATCTCCCAGTGGAAGTCGAGCATCATGCATATTGGGCTGTAAAGAAATGCAACATGGATTTGGCCCAAGATAGAATTCAAAGGAAGTTTCAAATTCAAGAGCTTGAGGAGATTCGACTGTCATAATATGAGAACTCAAGGCTCTATAAGGAAAGATCAAAAGCAGCTCATGAAAAAATGATCCAACAAAGGTATTTTAATGTTGGAGAGAAAGTACTTCTCTACAGTTCACGACTGAAGATGATGTCTGGTAAGTTGCGTTCCAGATGGTTAGGTCCTTATATTATATCTAATGTTTTTCCTTATGGTGCAGTGGAGATCACACAAGAGGACACTGGAAGGAGCTTTATATTCAATGGGAAACATTTGAAGAGATACATTGAGGGAATTCCTACTGATGTAGTGGATTTTATCACACTGCATGACCCCATCATCACTTGATCATATCAGGATGTTCCTAACCCTTTCACTTTTATATTATTTGTCCTATTTAAAAATCCTACATTTCATGTGCATATATCATCTCATGGGTTCACATTGAGGACAATGCAAAATTTTAAGTGTGGGGGAGGGAACCTTTTAGTTTAGTAATTTCAATTGTTTTCCTGTTTAAAAAAACCAAAAAAAAATTGTGTGTTTTTCAAAAAAATTGTGTGTTTTTCAAATTTTGTGTGTTTATTTAACAATTTTCTGTGTATTTTGAAAATTTTAAGCTAATATGATTCTCATCACCATTTTTAAATTCATATCAATAAGTGAAACAATTTAACCCTTGAAACTAAGCTTAAATGAATGCTGAAATGACTTTGTTTCAAGTTCAAATATTTAGTAATTTCATGGAAAGTACACCGAATTTTGAATCTCATGCCACATCTCACTGTCTTTATATTTGAAATCACTTTCCTGTGAGGATTCTGAACTATTATTTTCATATTCTTTACATTTACCTCACTTCTTGAGAGAACCAAATTGTGCTGGATTTAACCAGAATTTGATTTATTCCTATCAAAACTTGAGGGTTTGAGGTACTTATGTTTAAATGATTGAGGTATTTGTTTGGTATTAAAGACCCTATTTCAAAGAATCCTTTTTTATAATGGCCTACCTTGAATATTAAATCCTTGTAGCCCTTAGAATCCATGCACAGCCTGTTAGGTTAGCCATATTACAAGCCAATTTTCCCTATCCAACCAACTCTTGAAGTGAAATTTCATAATATAGTTGAGCTTAAGTGTGGGGGAAGCTATGTTGTGTTGTGCTACCACATTCTGTGAAACTTTGGGTGGAAAATTAAATTCTGAAGAGATGTGTTTTCTGCTGAAGAAATTCATTATATTGAAAGTTGTGCCTTTTCTAGAGCTTCTAATTGAGGTGGAAAGTTGTGCCCATCTGGAGCTTTCAAGAAAATCATGTTTGAGAAGATTGAAATTTTTGATGCTCAAATGATGAATGGTGTAAACCTTTCATGACTTTTCATGATGATGGAGCTGAATTGATACTATGTGGATTGAGGAGAAGACCATATTTAAGTGAAAATTAGATTAATTCAATTTTTCTTCAAAAAGAGTCAAGCCCTATAGCATCCCAACTTTTTATAACATAAACTTTCATTACATTACACAAAACTGAGGATCTTTAAGGTTTAGTGTCTTGGAAACCAGGAACATAATACATGAAAACAACATAAAGCATTCTTCTTAAACACTTGAAAGGCTTATCCTTAAGTTCATCCTAGTTTCATTACTGCATCTCATAACCAGGGGACATACATCAAAGAAAGGGTGAGCAGAAGGCCCAGTAAGGAAAACAAGAGAAACATTTTACATGTGAACTTGAGATACTTCAATAAGGTCATGAAAAGAACTTTATGGCATGAGACAGAAATCATGAGATATATCATAATAAAAATAACATTTTTCATAACTTGAAGATGTGGCTACATCATTTAACATAGACAATCATGAACATATCACCAAGGTCCATCCCCAAGGTGTCATTTGAAAATTACCAAGGTTATTCACCAAGGTATCGTGAAAATTGTAATCTCTAGTGGTTACATCATTACCCAATGCATTGGAGAGCTATCAAAGTGCACCCTTAAATTTGCCTGCATTATCATGTGAGCCACATATATCATCATCAAACATTTCATAAATAACTCATATAGTATAAAATAAATGGGTTTCATTTCATAATCATAACATTTTAAAAACTGCTTTAAAGATATGATCTTTACATCATTTTAAACCCACGAAAGGGGAGAGAGGGTTTCATGTATGCAAATCCCAGAATTTAAAATAGAACATTTTGGTATATATGTGAATTCCCCTGTAGAAAGAAGAGCTTTGAGTATTCACTTTATAACATAAAAATAATTTTGAGAAAAGAGAGAGACATTTTGAGATGAAAATTCTGCAGCATAACGACTATGTTTCGGGGTTTTAGAAAACATTGAAAAGAGAGGGGACATGGGTAAAACATTCATAAATGACCCATAAAACAGTATAGGGACAGAATAATAAGGATACATGAACATGGTAATGAAATTTTAAGGACATACCCATTGAAATGAAAAACATGGAAGGAAGACAAAAATTAGATTTCTCTTATGAAAATTCGGCAGCCTAACGGCGTCACTTAAACTTCAACAAAAATGAATTGAAAAGATCAAATACGGTCCCTCATCATATTAAAATAAGAGTTCAGTATGATAGATATAGAGATCATACCCCAACATAATTAAAAATGAACTTGAAAGACTTGACATGAAAGTAGAACTTTGAAAAGAATGAGAAGGGTGAAAGAATCCCCTTAAAATTTCGGCAGCCTAACAGCGCCACATAAACATTCTTAAAACGAATTGATGAGAGAAATATGGGGTCTCTCATAATATTAATATGAAAATGGAATTAATATGAATATAGAAGAACATCCTCCAACATAAGAACATGGAGTATAAAAGAAATGACATAAAAGAGATTACTTGAAAAGAAGAGAGAGGTCGGATCCCTTACCTTAAAACGTAACTCTTAACACTCAAAGGTTTGGACCTTGAGGGCTTGGGGGCACCTTGGGAGGACTCCTTGGGAGGTAAGAAGACCAGAACTTTGTTGAGGATGGTTTTTTAGTCCAAAGGATGAGAGGAGGGATTGGTATTTATAGGGAAAGTGAGGGGACAAGGCATTAATGGCCAAGGGACACCTCACAAGTGCTTTACTCAAAACCATGTGCTCTCTCATGATATTTACCATGAAGTTAGGCCACATGGGGCCCCCAAAACAATAATTCATCACCTAAGGTCAGCCAACCCTAAAATATCTCATGACATCACCATGACACAGCTATGATGTCATTAAACATACCGAAACCCTAAAACTGCTTTTTTTACTATTCACTGAAAATTCATCTTTCTCAGAAAAATCCCAAAATTTCACCTTAACCAAATATAGACGCTATGATTACAAATATGAACTCCATTTTATAAAAATAATTTTCTAAATATTTTTAATTTAATTTTTAAATAAAACACTATTCACCGAAAATTCATTTTTTTAGAAAAAACCCCAAAAATTACCATAACATAATATTGGTGCTCTGAGTTCAAAAATAAAGTCCATTTTATAAAAATATTTTTCTAAATATTTTTAATTTAATTTTTAATTAAAAAACACTATTCACCCCAAAAAACTAATACTTGACTAATAATTTATGAAACCGTTGTTTACCCATTTTATTGAATCACATTACTTAATCTAGGTGTCTAAATTATATTAAAACTTTCTTTGAGTGAAATTACTAATCCATTTGGTCACATTACTAATCCAAAGAGTAAAATCACTATTCATAATTTACTATTCATCAAAAATTAAGTTGATTTTATTAGACTCCAAATTCCTTACTGAACACTTTTGCATAAGACCATTTTTTGAAAATCATTACACATCAATAATTATTTAGGGTTTACATAAATATTTTAAAATATCCTTTTTTCAAAATTCATCAATAAAATATATCCTAAAATTATCCGAACAATTGAAATTTCACAAACATCACTAAAGGAAGAAATCTCAATTTATTCATCCCAAAGGATCATACAAGGAAGCTAGGGTCTCGTCACATAGCCCCTTATAACACCGACATATGACCTACGTGTAACGTGTGCTATGGTGAGAGAATCTGAGGGAGGCTCAGATAACATTGCCCTAGTAGTAATCTCTACTAACTTGAACTTCTCCCATAGGTGTTTCCGTTCAAGCTTGACACATTGGATTTCGGCTTGGGCTTGGTCCAAAGCGAAGCCCAAAGATGCCACCTCCTTCCCAAGCTCTGATAAGTGGGCTTCATAAGGTTCGAGTCTACTAGATGAAGCCATCGACTCCTCTTTCTGCATTAACCAATAACATCTCTATTAAATCATTAATAGTAAGTTAATATACTACTCAAAAATATTGGGTCGTTACATTCTTCCCCCCTTAAGAAATTTCGTCCCCAAAATTTATACTTGAGGCCTAGTCGAAAAGGTGAGGGTACTTTTGCTTCATCGTTTCCTCAGGCTCCCAAGTCGCTTCTTCATATTTATAATTCCTCCAAAACACTTTCACAAGGTGGGTAGTCTTGTTTCGTAGAACCTTGTCTCTACGGTCTAAGATCTCCACTGGACGCTCCTCATAAGAGAGGTCATGTTCTAGTTGTACCACCTCTGGGTTCAGTACATGTGAAGGGTCAATTATGTACTTCCTCAAGAGAGATACATGGAATACATTGTGAACTTGATCTAGGTTCGGTGGAAGTGCTAGATAATAGGCCACTGCTCCTATGCGATCAAGGATTTCATAGGGGCCAATGTACCTAGGGCTGAGATTCCCTTTCTTCCCAAACCGCATGACTCTCTTCAATGGAGAAATTCGAAGGAAGACTTTGTCGCCAACACCAAACTCCAAGTCCCTTCGACGATTGTCAGCATAGCTCTTATGCCGACTCTGAGCATCCTTTATGTGTTGTTGGGTGGCATGGACCTGTTTTGTCATCTCTTGCACAAGATCAGGCCCAAGAAGCTTTCTCTCACCAGTTTCATCCCAAAAATTAGGAGTTATACATCACTTTCCATACAGAGCTTCATAGGGTGCCATCTGAATACTTGAATGGAAGCTGTTGTTATAGGAGAACTCCACTAATGGGAGGTGTTGATCCCATCCACCTTTAAATTCTATTGAGCATAATCTCAGCATGTCTTCAAGTGTCTGAATAGTACTTTCAGATTGTCCATCAGTTTGAGGATGATAGGCCGTACTAAAATTCAATTCAGTATCCAGAGCATGCTGAAGACTTCTCCAGAATTTTGATGTGAATCTTGGATCACGATCAGACACGATGGATAGTGGTACCCCATGCAGCCTTACCACTTCCTTTACGTATATCTTGGCAAGTTTATCCAGAGAGAAATCTTCCCGAATAGAGATAAAATGGGCGGTCTTGGTGAGACGGTCCACAATAACCCATATCGCATTGTTTCCTTTGGACGTTTTCAGGAGACCAGTTACAAAGTCCATAGTGATATTATCCCACTTCCATACTGGTATGGGTAGCGATTGAAATACCCCCTTAGGAAGTTGTCGTTCTACCTTTACTTGCTGACACACCGATCACCTTGTAGTTTAATCAGCAATCTCCCTCTTCATGTTATCCCACCAATAATGATCACGAAGGTCTCTATACATTTTTGTGCTTCCCGGATGTATAGAGAAAGTAGAGCTATGAGCTTCATCCATCAGTTCTTTCTTTATCTCCGGAATATATGGAACACATAGTCTTGTACGAAATTTCAATACACCTTCTTGATCAATATTGAAATCAGGGAACTTACCATCTTTTACAGCCTCCAACTTCTCCTGTAGCAAAGGATCTTCTTTTTGAGCCTTCTTGGTCTTCTCTAGTAATGAAGGTTGAGAAATCATTTGGGATAGGGTTGATGATGTCCCTTTCCTTATAATTCCCATGTCCAGTTTTACTAGATCTTTAATCAAGGGATCTCCTAGGATCCTCATTGTTGCCAGAACAACAGGGTCTTTCCTGCTTAACACATCTGCGACTTTGTTTGCTCTTCCAGGGTGATAATGAATTGAACAATCATAGTCTTTAATAAGCTTAAACCATCTCCTTTGTCTCATGTTCAATTCTTTCTGTGTGAAAATATACTTTAGACTTTGGTGGTCAGTGTATATATCACATTTCTCCCCATAAAGATAGTGCCTCCATATCTTTAGAGCAAAAACAACTTCCGCTAGCTCTATATCATGTGTAGGATAATTCTTCTCATTAATCTTCAACTGTCGAGATGCATAAGCAATTACCTTGTCATTTTGCATGAGGACGCACCCAAACCCTTTCAGAGATGCATCGCTAAAAATAACAAATCCTTCTCCGATAGAGGGTAGTGTTAACACAGGTGTAGTAACCAATCTCTTCTTCATCTCTTGGAAACTTTCCTTGCACTCCTTTGTCTAGATGAACTTAACCCCTTTTCGAGTCAACTTGGTTAGTGGATTAGAAAGCCGTGAAAAGTTTTTCACAAACCTCCTATAATATCCTTCTAAACCAAGGAAACTACGAATCTTAGTTACTGTTGTGGGTTGAGGCCACTCCTCCACAACCAATGTCTTTGCAGGGTCTACCGAGATTCCTTCATTGGTTACGATGTGCCCCAAGAAAGCCACTTTTTGTAACCAAAACTCACACTTACTGAACTTTCCAAAGAGCCTCTCCTTCCGCAGAGTTTTCAAAATAACCCTTAGATGATCTTCATGCTCCTCATGACTTTTTGAATATATCAAAATATCATCAATAAAAACTACCACAAAGTTATCAAGGTAGTCCTTAAAGACTCTATTCATCAAATCCATGAAAATAGCAGGAGCATTAGTCAAGCCGAAGGGCATAACAGTAAACTCATAATGCCCATATCTTGATCGGAAGGCAGTCTATGGAATATCTTCCTTCTTCACCCTCAGTTGATGATAACCAGATCGAAGGTCAATCTTAGAGAATAATTGAGCCCCACGAAGTTGGTCAAATAAATCATCAATTCTTGGAAGAGGGTATCTGTTCTTCACTGTGATCCCGTTCAGTTCTCTATAATCAATGCATAGCCGCATTGATCCATCCTTCTTCTTCACAAAGAGAACTGGTGCTCCCCAAGGAGACACACTCGGTCAGATAAACCCCTTCTCCAACAAGTCTTGGAGTTGTTTCTTTAAATCTTCTAGCTCCACATTTTCCATTATATACGGGGTATTTGATATCGGTTGTGATCCAGGTACGAGTTCAATGGAGAACTCTACCTCTCTTTCTGGGGGAGGTCCAGGTAACTCCTCAGGAAATACATCCATGTATTCCTGAACAATCGGAACATCTTCTATTTGTATGCTCCCTTTTCCTTCTTCATCATCACCGATTAACTCCATAAAGAAAGCTATAGGAGGTTCTTCTAGATAGGGATCAGTTCGGGATATCTCTCCTTGGAAGATAACTATAGGTTGTTCATTCAAGACTACTGAGATTTCCTTACTTATGCATTTGATCTTAGCATTATACTTTGAGAGCCAGTCCATCCCTAGTATAATGTCGAATTCCATCATGGGAATGACTACTAGATTTGCGATAAGATTGTTCTCACCAAAGTAAACACTAGAGTCTCTAAATACTATTGATGCAAGGATAATCCCACTTGGATTCTTGACTGACAACTCTACCTCTAGCAGTTCGGGGATTGATTCTATATTCCTTGAAAATTTGGAGGAAATAAAGGAATGCGTAGAACCAGAATCAAATAAAGTACTTGCTAGTTTTGAGAGGACAACAAGAGTACCTGCTACCATATTGTTCGGAACTTCAACTTTAGTTGTTGTGATAGCGAAAGCACGACCTTGCTCCCTTGGCCTATGCTGAGGTTGATGGTGATTCCCCTCCACCGCCCTCAGATTTGGACATTGATTAGCAAAGTGCCCAAGCTGTCCACACTTGAAGCATGTGACTTAGGGTAGGGCCAGAACTATCTTTCCTCTGTCGTTAGTGTTGGGAAGTTGAGGTTTCACATCACTACGACAATTCCGAGAAACATGGCCTTCTCTTCCACACCTGTAGCACTTACCACTTCCGATCAAGTAGTTCCCTGAATGCTTCTTCCCACATTTATTGCATGTGGCATGTTGCATATGCTTTCCACCTCTTCCCTGATCAAAATACTTCCCTAAACTGGGCTCCAACGATCTCTTCTTTTCATTTGATTTATGATACCACTGTGTCTCACCAAACTCTAGCTCGACTTTCATAGCACTTCGAACTATTTCTTCATAGCTATCATAGTCCCTGTTGGCTAGATTCTTCCACAGATGAGGTCTTAGTCCACCAAAGAATCTATCAACCTTCCCATTAGGGTCCATGACAAAGCTTGAGGTATAACAGGAAAGCCTTGTGAAGTTCATCTCGTAGGTTCCAACTGATTCATTCTCCTTCTGCTTTAGCTCGAGAAATTATTTCTCCATTATCATTCTCATTGAATGAGGGAAATACTTATTAAATAATATTCCCCGAAACTCTTCCCACTCCATAGCTTCCATCTCTCCTCATGGCTTCATGTTTTTGATCAGTGACCACCACTGATCAGCTTCTCCCTCTAGGCGGTAAACAGAAAGGGTGACTTTTTCTTGTTCTGAACAATGAAGTACAGAAAAGATCTTTTCAATGGAGCTTATCCATTGTTCCGTAACCAAAGGGTCAGTAGATCCACTGAATGTTGGTGTTCGTTGACGCATAAAGGACTCAACAGAATGTTGTTCCCTTTGTGGTGAGATCGTCCTCTCAGCTTGATTCAAGTTATTACTCATAACTTGAGTCAGTTAGTTCATCATTCGCATGAATGTTTTCATTCCGGCTTCCATCGGAGGGCCGTCAGCACATGGTGCATTGCAGTCACCATCTGCACGGTTCCTCCTATTGCCCGCCATTTTATAAAAGAGTAAAACTTTAATGAGAAACTTATTTCATTTATGAATCTTTTAACTAAGACTTCATTATTAGACAAATACACTTCTCTATAATTCCTTCATAATGATTCATAAAAATCTTGTGATTAACCAAACATATCCCCCGGGAGTGTCGTAACCAAGAGTGCAGCAAGGCCCGTTATCGTGCACCAGTTCTCGTTCGAGTCTAGCTCAAAGAAGAGTTTTTGGGTTTTACCCCTATGTACATCTATTCCAGAGCCGCCTCTACCTGCTCGTATCTAGACAGGGATGTATTTGTTTGATAAACCACTTACTCAATACTTACCAAAATACCAGGAAGTTTTCCTATATTTAAACTTTTATATAGGGTTCTTCCTAAAGTTTTTATATCCTAATTTCCATAAATAACTAAACCATCCTCTGATACCAACTATATCATCCCGTCTTTTTATAACATAAACTTTCATTACATTACACAAAACTGAGGATCTTTAAGGTTTAGTGTCTTGGAAACCAGGAACATAATACATGAAAACAACATAAAGCATTCTTCTTAAACACTTGAAAGGAATATCCTTAAGTTTATCCTAGGTTAATTACTGCATCTCATAACCTGGGGACATACATCCAAGAAAGGGTGAGCAGAAGGCCCAGTAAGGAAAACAAGAGAAACATTTTACATGTGAACTTGAGATACTTCAATAAGGTCATGAAAAGAACTTTATGGCATGAGACAGAAATCATGAGATATATCATAATAAAAATAACATTTTTCTTAACTTGAAGATGTGGCTATATCATTTAACATAGACAATCATGAACATATCACCAAGGTCCATCCCCAAGGTGTCATTTGAAAATTACCAAGGTTATTCACCAAGGTATCGTGAAAATTGTAATCTCTAGTGGTTACATCATTACCTAATGCATTGGAGTGATATCAGGGCGCAACCTTAAATTTTCCTTCATTATCATTTGAGCCACATATATCACCATCAAACATTTCATAAATAACCCATATAGCATAAAATAAATGGGTTTCATTTCATAATCATAACGTTTTAAAAACTGCTTTAAAGACATGATCTTTACGTCATTTTAAACCCACGGAAGGGGAGAGAGGGTTTCGTGTATGTAAATACTAGAATTTAAAATAGAACATTTTGGTATATATGTGAATGCCTCTGTAGAAAGAAGAGCTTTGAGTATTAAATTTATAACATAAAAATAATTTTGAGAAAAGAGAGAGACAGTTTGAGATGAAAATTCTGCAGCATAACGACTATGTTTCGGGGTTTTAGAAAACATTGAAAAGAGAGGGGACATGGGTCAAACATTCATAAATGACCCATAAAACAGTATAGGGATAGAATAATAAGGATATATGAACATGGTAATGAAATTTTAAGGACATACCATTTAAAATGAAAAACGTGGAAGGAAGACAAAAATTAGATTTCTCTTATGAAAATTTGGCAGCCTAACGGCGTCACTTAAACTTCAACAAAAATGATTTGAAAAGATCAAATAGGGTCCCTCATCATATGAACATAAGAGTTCAGTGTGATAGATATAGAGATCATACCCCAACATAATTAAAAAGTAACTTTAAAGACTTGACATGAAAGTAGAACTTTGAAAAGAATGAGAAGGGTGAAAGAATCCCCTTAAAATTTCGGCAGCCTAACGGCGCCACTTAAACATTCTTAAAACGAATTGATGAGAGCAAGATGGGGTCTCTCATCATATGAACATGAAAATGGAAGTAATTTGAATATATAAGAACATCCTCCAACATAAGAACATGGAGTATAAAAGAAATGACATAAAAGAGATTACTTGAAAAGAAGAGAGAGGTCGGATCCCTTACCTTAAAACGTAACTCTTAACACTCAAAGGTTTGGACCTTGAGGGCTTGGGGGCACCTTGGGAGGACTCCTTGGGAGGTAATGAGACCATAACTTCGTTGAGGATGGTTTTTGAGTCCAAAGGATGAGAGGAGGGCTTGGTATTTATAGGGAAAGTGAGGGGACAAGGCATTAATGGCCAAGGGACACCTCAGAAGTGCTTTACTCAAAACCATGTGCTCTCTCATGATATTTGGCCTGAAGTTAGGCCACATGGGGCCCCCAAAACAATAATTAATCACCTAAGATCGGCCAACCCTAAAATATCTCATGACATCACCATGACACAGCTATGATGTCATTAAACATACCGAAACCCGAAAACTGCTTTTTTTACTATTCACTGAAAATTCATCTTTCTCAGAAAAATCCCAAAATTTCACCTTAACCAAATATCGATGCTCTGATTACAAATATGAACTCCATTTTATAAAAATAATTTTCTAAATATTTTTAATTTAATTTGTAAATAAAACACTATTCACCGAAAATTCATTTTTTTAGAAAAAACCCCAAAAATTACCATAACATAATATCAGTGCTCTGAGTTCAAAAATAAAGTCCATTTTATAAAAATATTTTTATAAATATTTTTAATTTAATTTTTAATTAAAAAACACTATTCACCCCAAAAAACTAACACTTAACTAATAATTTATGAAACCGTTGTTTACCCATTTTATTGAATCACATTACATAATCTAGGTGTCTAAATTATATTAAAACTTTCTTTGAGTGAAATTACTAATCCATTTGGTCACATTACTAATCCTAAGCGTAAAATCACTATTCATAATTTACTATTCATCAAAAATTAAGTTGATTTTATTAGACTCCAAATTCCTTACTGAACACTTTTGCAAAAGACCATTTTTTGAAAATCATTACACATCATTAATTATTTAGGGTTTACATAAATATTTTAAAATATCCCTTTTTCAAAATTCTTCAATAAAATATATCCTAAAATTATCTGAACAATTGAAATTTCACAAACATCACTAAAGGAAGAAATCTCAATTTATTCATCCCAAAGGATCACACAAGGAAGCTAGGGTCTCGTCACATAGCCCCTTATAACACCGGCATATGACCTAAGTGTAAGGTGTGCTATGGTGAGAGAATCTAAGGGAGGCTCAAATAACATTGCCCTAGTAGTAATATCTACTAACTTGAACTTCTCCCATAGGCATTTCCGTTCAAGCTTGACTCACTGGAGTTCGGCTTGGGCTTGGTCCAAAGAGAAGCCCAAAGATGCCACCTCCTTCCCAATCTCTGATAAGTGGGCTTCATAAGGTTCGAGTCTACTAGATGAAGCCATCGACTCCTCTTTCTGCATTAACTAATAACATCTCTATTAAATCATTAAGAGTAAGTTAATATACTACTCAAAAATATTGGGTCATTACAAGCCCTCCTCATTCAGCCTCAGAATTTTTCACATCTAAATCCTACCAACCGAAAGCCACAGAACAACCCTGGAAAGTACTCATGATAAACATATGTCCTTGACTCACATCGGGTACCGATGTAGGAATCTATCAAGCCTATGGTGACCCTTGTATGAGTTTTGATGAGAAAGACATTGCAAAAAAATGAAATTTGTGTGATAAGAGAAAATTCAAGTGAGGTAAGTGTTTTGTGCATGGGAGGATAAATAAAGTGGAAATATATTGAATGATATAAATGAATAACTTGAAATAATTGTTTTTTATGAGGCATGATATCTTTTGTTTCTTGGTGTGTAATTGTTTGATCTCAAGGATATGTGTTTTAAAATTGGTTTTGATTCGATATTGATGTTTACTTGACATGAGGTTTTTCCCAGGAGTGCAAAAGGGTAAGTGTGGGGGAGTTGATAAAACACTATTTTGTTGAATATTTTATTGATAATAAATGATATAATTTCCTCACATTGTGTTAAATATGTTTATTTATAAAATATTTGGGATTTGATCATTCATTTGAAAATTTGGTGAAAATTCCAGTTTTACCCTTTATAGTGCACTGTAGTATTTCGAAGATATATATTTTTATATTTATTATTTGAATTTGTTATTTTTTTGAAAGTGTTAATAACTTAATTTTATACAACTTTTTTTCAGGACACTATAGCTAAAGAGTGCATTTGGTTGTTGAAAATGGTCCATGAAGTCAAAGTTGGGCTGGACTCGCCAGAATTGAGAAGCTTATGTATTTCGGCCATAACTCCTTCATATGGACTTGGATTAAGCCCAAATTTGGAGAGAAGATAGAGGACCCATATCCTCACATTTTATTCTTCTGGAAGGCCGGACAATTCACGCGTTTTAGTGGTCAAATGGTCGTTTAAAGGTGGAATAAAATATTTGACCGAGATTCCCCATTCACACTTGAAACCACTTTGAACCTAGCCTCCCCGCCACTCTATAAATTGGTGTTTTTCTCATTTTTTGGGGTTGGGACGTGATTTGGGAAGTTGAGGGCAGAGGAGAAGTGGATCCACTCCAATTATCCAACCATTTCAATAAGGTTAGCTCTTGAAACAAGGATCCCTTCGACGAAGCCTTCTTCTTCTCCTTCACGTTGTAATGATTTTGTTTGTGTAATAAACTTCTTTGTTATTCTTTTATTTCTTCTCTTTTCTTCTATTTTGTATAAATTTATTCTTCTATTAATCTTCCTATTTGGTCTGGAATTCTTGAGTAGAAGCGTTATTGGGTTATACCCATTATAAACCTTTGCACATGCAAAACGCTTCTACGATGATTACGCCACCCATGGAAGAGTAGTTCTTTTTAGTAATCAATCGACCTCTATCCTTCTTAATTAATTTATTTTGAATCAATGAGCTACTATAATTCACATATTATTATCTATTAATTGAGTTTTTAATTTAAATGAAACTAAGCAAGCAATTGAATAGTTAACACAAAACACGCGAGGTCGGGAATTGTGTGAACTGTGAGAGCGCAACCTTAACCGGTAATTCAAAACCACACGGGATCAATTTGTAGAGTTAAAATATAATCCATGAACTCAATTAATCCTAATTTACAGAGTGGTTATGTGCCTTAATTTACCACTAACCATAAGCTAATCTTAGAGCATCAATCAAAGCAGGGTGTTGTGATTTCATGTTCCGAAGTTAGCCTAAGGTTAAATTCACTTCATCTTCGTGGTAAAGTTAATTCTCGTAGGGTTTGGGATTTAACAAATTAAGGGATCATAATTAAGTGAATATTAATTTAAATTATAATGATTAATAAATTATTGAAGAGGTAGAGTTAGATCGATTACGTCTTTTAAATATTGTCTAAAAAAACATCTTTTTGTTGTGTCATTTTAATCGAACTTCATTTCAAAACTAAAAACAAAAAAAATACAATCTTCTTCCAGAAAAATTGTTCTAGATTCATAAACTATAACCAACCCCATACTTTCAAGTAGTGTTTTTATTATATTCTATTTTATTTGTTTTATAATACCTTTAATAAGTTGTTAAATTCACTTCCTCCTTTGAGAGATGACCTTGGTCAGTCACTCTGCTGCACCTAAGAACCCCAAAATCACATTAATCATTTGAGGGAGCCCACGACAGTACTTTATCTCATCCCAAGGAGGATTTAAAACCCTATCTGGGACTCGTCTCTCGAGGTAATTTCCATGCAATATCATACTGAACCCTCAAGGGAATAACCAAGGGGGAACTCCGCACCTATACTGGTTTTTTCTAATAACCCAAAAAACTATCTAAAAAGGTATGCATCATCGCAAGGGTCATAACACTGCAAACTTCTTATCAATCAGACTTACGCTTTGAAAGATATGGATTTTTTTTTAAAATGGGTTGGTTGGGTCTGGGTCTAGTCCGACCTAGTCAGACTGACCCGACCCGAGTTCGCTGACCCGACCCAGGTTTGATGACCTGGACTGGGTCCATAGACCATATATTGTGGAACCTACCCAACCCGACTCATTGGGTCAACCCAACCTAAGGTGTTGGGCCTGTCCCGAGTCGGTCTTCCTAATCTACCTGGCCCACTAGAACGGGATGGGATGATCCACCCGGGATGTGGTGGGTGTCGTGGGTTGCTTTCATGGTCTTGTTGGACCATGGCCTCTAGCTGTTTCCACCAGAACCACTTCTGGTTGTTGTCAGCGGCCCTTTTCCACCACCCGCAACATAGTCACAGGCCTCTTCTGCTGTCGTGTGCACCGCCTCCTGCACCACCGCGACCGTTGAGCCGCGGTCCCCTGTGCGCCGCCTAAGACCACCTGGTGTAGGCCTCCTCTGTAATGTCCCTGAATTTCCATATAATTTTTTTAACTATATGGAATTATTTCAAGACCACACACTTTTACGGTACGTAATTATGAGGCCAGGTGAGCCTGGAATAGAATTTTGAACTTTTTTTACATTTATTTAAGTAAACGTGAAATAGGCTTTTTCTAACTTTTAAATTGGCACTAAGATCAAAATTTAAGGGCACTGTTGAACTCAGAACATCGGGATATTTCTATAAAGGACTTAACTTTGACCGGCAAGGGTCGGATGGAAAAGTAAATTTTTAGACTTTTCAGAAAATAATGAAATAACTTGGAAAAGTTATTTTATTTTTATTCCCTCACCATCGAGCGATGGATGGCAGCACTATGGTGTGGTTCGATGATGATGTGAATTAAATGAATCCAATTAATGGCTTGTTTTTGGGTATCATAATGATGTATTAACTAAGGCGTAATAGATACACTGTTTTATAAATGAAACAGTGTAACGACCTGACGTCGCAGTGTAACAGAAACATTGCAACGTGTTTTATTTTTAATAGGATAATGCGTTAGAGGAATGAGAATTTAACCATGGAAATTCTCTGATGAACCTACGGAAAGGGTTCCCTCAAACGACGAATGACGAACATTTTTAGGATCGCTGGAAACTTCGATGCTTTATGAAAAATGGGATTGAGAAGTGACGAATGCCAATGGAGCTTGAATCCTTGAGGGTGGAGTGCTTCAATGATGAACATCGATCGAGGTAGGGGTTGTTTGAGTGAATTCTTTTCCCCATTTTTTTCTAAAATGATGAATACAGATCAACCCATGAATAGGCTGATTTTTGGATTGTTTGTTCGTGTGGGAGGGTGTTCTTCTTGGGTTTTCTACAGCGGGATTAAATTATTGTTGATAGAACTGTAATCCCAAGCTTCCCCTATTTTAAATTTCTAACGCGGAGGGCATTGTCCAATATGAACAAGGCATGATCTCCTCTACCTTGTGCGTTCTTAGTGTCTGATCATTCAAAATGGAAGAAAGTAATATTTGACACCTTCATAGGGAAGGTGACACCCCACGGATGCCGGGGGCACAGTCAATGTAACGACCTGACCCCAGTTACCCAGAGTCAGTGCATTATTACATAACATTGGCATGATCACAAGAAATATCAAATATCAAAAGACTAATTGGTTTAGTAGCCTTGGAAACACTAGATATATTCATAAAGTTTTATATTACGTCATAAAGTGAAAAACTACTACAACAACATATTGTCTCCATAGTCCACACTATTATCCCCTCACAATATCCCTGCAGGTCATTCATAATTTACTTCTTCACATCCTGGGAAAAATAAAACATAGAAAAGGGGTGAGCTCAAATGCCCTGTAAGGATAACAATATAGCAGAAACTTTCATAAATAAGAATAAAAATTTAAGGCAATGTATAACTAAAACAAAAGCCTTTTAAACTTGAACTTCAACATAGTATGGAAAAAATAAAATGAAATAATTCCATTTACTTATTCACATGGATATTCTACTAATCGAATAATCACATGCAATATCAATAACCACTTTCATAATGATGGAATTCATAATTCCAGACTATCATAACCACTTAGCCAAGGCCTCGTGCCAAGACTACAAATAAGATTTTGCCAAGGCCTTGTGCCAAGACACTAGTTTTTCTCATGAGACCTACCGATGAATCGAGGAGCTATAGCGGGCTCCACCCGTCACTTACTAAGTCCAATGCATTCCCATATGAAAAGGTTTAAACATAACATAAACATTTGTATTAAAACTAGAATACGAAATGTAAATACTTCATCCATAAACCATGAATGGTATAAAAATAACACATCCACAATCAAACATATCACAAAACCTTCAATACAATATAGAAGTTTTGTATCATAATAAATCAACTTCAATAAGTGTAAATTCCATCAAAGGATGTTGACATAGATGAAATCAAAACTATTTTTAGAGAAATATCTCTTTCTATTTTGAAATAATTTAAGAGTCATATATTTATAAAATAAAACATTTTCTTTGAAAATATTATTATAATATTGTAAGGGAACCTTTGATGGAAAATAGCCACACCCGCAGTATAAGTTAAAAAAAACATTCTTACCTTAATTTTGTCGAAAAGGTTAAAAAGCCCCTTGTTTGGAAAACGACGGAAAGATTCCTTTATAAACCACTTATAAAAAGTCAAACAAGGGTATAAATTACTTTAAAACATATTCTAGTAAATAGTAAAAATTTCTTGAAATACATTTTTAAGAAACATGGATGTGGATGATAAAGAAGTCCCAGTAGATTATTACGTATAAACAACCTCGGATAATGAAGAGATTGCGAAATAAACCCTTACCTTGTACTTTTCCCTGGTTGGGGGTAGGTTAACCTCCTGTATAATGGTGAAATAATTGTTATTAAATTATACAATAATCATATACATCAATATTATATCATATATGATCTTTTAACATTGATTTGTTAATAATATCTTAGTATTATCATTGTTTCGGGTGTTAACTTACTCGTTTTCTTTTATATGTTTTGTTACATAAGACATGTTTGTCATGGATAGATTGTATCTTATTCATATCCAGAATGATATCGAGTCCTTAGATACTATTATTAATCATCAAATGAGATTTAGACTTGAATGGATACGATGGAGAATGAATCTCATCACGTTTGTGGAGACGGTAGTCCGTACGTACGCACGAGCGACAATATCATTCTTTTGATATTAAAATAATATATAATTGGATGTTATATCATATATACAGAATCATTATCATGTTACATTTATTATTTACATGAATTAAACATAATTATTATACCCATCCAAATAATAATTTATTGAATAACAATTACACCACGACGTGGAGACGGTAAGCCGCACGCACGCACGTATGGTGACATGTTATTCAAAGGATGGATAGAATACTGAATATGGTTATACCATATTTATAATAACATCACAGTATAAATAAGATACTGGAGTTATTATTTTATAATGGTAATAACAAAGAAAGAAGAAGTGGAAGAAGAAAGGAACTTGAAAAAGGGTGGTGAAATCATTACCTCTTCTTTGGGTTCTTCCTTTTGATTTGATCAAAAGGGCTCCTTAAGTTGTCTTTATGACTAAATTAAGGCCTCTAGGATGAAGTGAGGGAAGTTGAGAGAGTAGTTGGGCAGATTTTGGCCGAACCAAAAGGCTTTGAAGGTGTGATTTAATGAGAAGGGAGAGTGCCCTTTTATAAGAGGGGTGAGGGGCACCTTTGGAAAAGCTAGAAATATTATTTTATAATAAATTCATATTCGGTTTCTAATGGATACAAAGTGGATTAATTAAATTTTAATGTGGGTATAGGTCTAAAACCACCCAACCAATAGAATTTAGATAGGTTTGGGTCATTATACTAACCTTATCTTTAAGTATTAACTCTTAGTTAATTAGTTTCACTTTTACAATGTCTCTTTGTATTTTTATATTATATAGTTAATAAACTTAATATATACCTCCAAGTGACCCCCAAGTGGTCCATTAATGATAAAAATATCATTATATAAGTCTCTTGGCCGAACCTTAGATTTTTAAGAATTTAATATCAATTAATAATATAATATTTGTTTTAAAAACTCTTTTATGTCAATTTTGACACTATTCAATATTTGATTTTTGTAAAACTCATAACAGAATTATTACTTCGAAAAAAGTTAATTAAATCATTAATAACATGTCATATTAACCTAGAAAATTAGTTTAATTCATTAAAAGTCTCAAATTATATTTATTTGGGTATTTTTTTATATCAATTATTTTAATTTTTCACTATTATGGTAATTACTGCATCATCATTGTGTCATAAATAAATTAAATTATTTAATGTCTAAAAATTATAAATAAAATATCATTATGTAGGAAATATTTTTATATTTCTAATTAATATTTACAATCGAAATTCCAAAATATATAACCCTATGTAAAAATTGTTTTTCTAAAAGATATATGCTTGTGTCATTTTTGTATTCATTTTAACTTAATTAAAATAATGTGCCCCTATCACTTACAAGTGGCACCATGGGGTCCCAAAATTGACCCAAAGATGCCCATGGTCGAACATGTATCAACAAATAAGGTTAGGACACGTTTTAGGGTAATTTATTATTATTATAATATTATTTTTTAACCCTTATTTACCGGATTTACCCTTTAACCATGGTAAATAAAATATTTACCGAAGTAATTATTCAAAATGTCTAAAAATAAAAGTTACCTATTTATACAATTTGAACATCCTGATTCCAAATATGGAATCCATTTTTCCAAATTCAAAACACAGAAGTGGAAGAAATTAATTTAAAATTAATTTCCGCTGTCAAAACAAAAAGCATGTTTTTAAGATATAATAACTATCAAAAGATTGATACTTGTTTATGTTCGGTTTAATTGTGAAATTATGTACAATGACCAACATTGTATTAAATGGTAAAAATATATTCAAAATATACTTTAAAACCACTCAAATTCATAATTTATCACTATTAATTATTTTGATTAAAAAAGTTGTTTTTAATTAAAATTTAGTAATTTTCACTATTCATCAAAATATGAAAGTTATCCGAAAAGTACCAAAATTTCACCTTAGGCTAAATTCGATACTACGAATCCAAAAATGAAGTCCATTTTGAGAGATAAAATTTCTAAAATTTTAAAAAGTAGGTATTACTATTCATAACGGCTAGTTTGATCGGTTGTGGTGTGTGTTAGAACTCGATGTTGCGTACAACACATGCTATTGCATTATTCAAAGAGAATCATACCGTAGAAGCTTGGGGTGTTACATTCTCCCCTCCTTCAAATAATTTCATCCTTGAAATTTCTAGAATACTACCGCATGAAAAGACTCGGATGGTTCTTCATCATAAGTTCCTCGAGTTCCCACGTTGCCTCTTTCATCTTATGGTTTCTCCACAAGACTTTTACCAGACGAGCCGTCCAGTTTCTCAGTACTTGTTCTCTCATATCAAGAATCCTGATGGGCTCTTCGCAATAAGACAGATCGGGTTCCAGTTCTAATTCCTCATAGGTGAGTACAAGCGTTGGGTCAGGCATTTATTTCCTCAATAGAGATATGTGGAACACATCGTGAACTTTGGAGAGACATTGCGGCATTGCCAATCGGTAAGCTACAGCCCCAATTCGTTCTAGAATTTCGAAAGGTCCGATGTACCTGGGACTCAATTTACCTTTCTTACCAAAACGTATGACTCCCTTCCATGGAGATACCTTCAAGAAAACATGATCACCAACTTGAAATTCCAAATCCTTTCTTCGATTATCAGCATAGCTCTTCTGACTACTTTGAGCTGCTTTGATATGTTTTTGGATTACCTTCACCTTTTCCATCGTTTCCTCCACCAGTTCTGGGCCTACAAGTTTTCTTTCACCAACGTCATCCCAACAGGTTGGTATGCGATATCTCTTTCTGTATAACGCTTCATATGGTGCCATATGAATACTCTAATGGAAGCTATTGTTATAGGAAAATTCTACCAGAGGTAAATATTGATCCCACATACCCTGAAAGTCAAGTGAGCAGGATCTCAACATGTCTTCCAAGGTTTGAATAGTTCGTTCTGATTGTCTATCTGTTTGAGGGTGGTAGGCAGTGCTCAAATGAAGTTCATTATCCAAGGCTTTCTGAAGATTTTTCCAGAATCTTGAAGTAAAACAGGGATCACGATCAGAAACAATCGATAGGGGTACTCCATGAAGTCTCACAACTTCATTAATATATAGTCTTTCTAGATGTTCCAGTGGTAGATTTTCTCTTATAGAAAGAAAATGTGCTGACTTGGTAAGACGATCAACAATGACCCACATTTCATCGTTTTTTCTAGGATTCTTTGGTAGCCCCATGACAAAGTCCATCGTAATATTGTCCCATTTCCACTCCGGTATGGGAAGAGGTTGCAATACTCCACCAGGCTGTTGCCTTCCAGCTTTCACTTGTTGACAAACCATACATCTTAACAAAAAATCAGAAATCTCCCTCTTCATGTTGTCCCACCAAAAATGTTCCTTCAAGTCTCTATACATTTTGGTGCTCCCAGGGTGTATAGAGAAATTGGAACTTTGATCATCATCCAGAAATTCCATTTTTAGATCAGGTATATCGGGAACACAAAGTCTCTTCCCGAATTTCAAAATTCCATCTTCATACACAAAGTCTCTCAATCTCCCATCATTCACAGCTTTAATCTTTTTTTGAAATTATTCTTCATCGGTTTGAGAACTCTTAATTCTTTCTAGTAAAGATGGTTTGGCAACCATTTTAAAAAGCATTGATGTTTCACCTTCCCTGGTTATTCCCATGTCCATCTTCACTAGATCCATGAAAATTGGATCCCTTTCAATTCTCATATTGTTCAAAACTCCATGGTCTTTTCTGCTCAAAGCATCTGTCACCTTGTTTGCCTTCCCCGGGTGGTAGTGTATTGTGCAATCATAATCCTTGAGTAATTCAAGCCATCTCCTTTGCCTCATGTTGAGTTCTTTTTGTAAGAAAATATACTTCAAACTCTTGTGATCAGTATAAATCTCACATTTTTCACCATAGAGGTAGTGCCTACATATCTTCAAAGAAAATATCACAGATACTAACTCAATATCATGAGTAGGATAGTTATGATCATGAATTTTCAACTGTCTTGATGCATAGGAAATAACCTTATCATTCTGCATAAGGACACAACCAAGTCCTTTCTTTGATGCATCACTATAAATAACAAACCCATCATTCCCCGATGGTAGAGTCAATATAGGAGCATTGAATAATCTTCTCTTAAGTTCTTCGAAAAATTCTTCACACTCCTTTGTCCAAACAAATTTAACCCCTTTACGTGTGAGCTTCGTTAATGGGTTTGCCAATTGGGCAAAATTCTGGACAAAACGTCAATAATAACCTTTCAAACCAATAAAACCGCGTACATCAGTTATACTCGTAGGTGCTGGCCATTCTTGGATTGCCTTGGTCTTAGAAGGATCAACAAAGATTCCATCTTTAGAGACAATATGGCCAAGAAAAGAAATCTCATGGATCCAGAATTCTCACTTGCTAAACTTCCCATATAATTTATGTCTTCTCAGAGTCTTCAGGATAATGCGCAAGTGAATTTCATGATCCTCGTAGCTTTTAGAGTATACCAAGATATCATCAATAAATACCACCAAAAATTCATCGATATATTCCTTTAAAACTCTATTCATCAGATCCACGAATATAGAGGGTGCATTAGTCAATCCAAAGGGCATTACAGTAAACTCATAATGCCCATACCTGGTTCGAAATGCTGTATTCGAAATGTCTTCCTTCTTTACACGCAACTGATGGTATCCAAATCGAAGGTCAATCTTTGAAAAGTATTGAGCTCCATGCATTTGGTCAAATAAATCATCAATGCGAGGTAGGGGATACTTGTTCTTTATTGTTATGGCATTGATCTCCCTATAGTCGATACATAACCTCATAGATCCATCTTTCTTTTTAACAAAAAGAACAGGGGATACCCATGGAGAAATACTAGGGCAAATAAATCCCTTATTACTGAATTCCTCTAGTTGTTTCTTTAGTGAAACTAATTCTACAGTGGCCATTCTATAAGGGGTCTTTGATATGGGCCTTGATCCAGGAATTAAATCAATGGAAAACTCAACTTCTCGTTCTGGAGGATGTCCAGGTAAATCTTCTGGAAATACATCTACATATTCTTTCACAACAGGTACATCCTCTATTTGAACATTCCTCTCCTCACCCACAGTCATTTCATTCTCTTCCTCTCCAATAATTTAATTTAGTTGAGCTACTGGGGGTGGATCTAGATAAGAATTAGGTGGTGACGATTCTGCTCTAAATATAAGGTGTTCCTTATCATCATCATCAAAAATCATAACCTCCTTCTTCTTACAATAAATCTTCGCATCATAGTCTGAAAGCCAATCCATACCGAGGATTATATCAAACTCAATCATAGGTATGACGATGAGATCAGCAGATAAAGAACATTTATGTGCTCTAATGGGGACTGATTCACAAAACTTTGTTGCAATGACACTTCCCTTAGGAGTTTTAACTGACAACTCCATTATTAAATCAAATTGGAAATATCTAATTTTCTTAGCAAACTGGGAAGATATGAAACAATGCGATGATCCAGAATCAAATAATGCATTTGCTAAACTTGAGGAAACCATTAAATTACCTGCCACCACATCTTTCGGAGCTTCTACCTCAGCAGTAGTGATAGCATAAGCTTGGCCTTGATCCCTTGGCCTTTTCTGAGGTAAGTTCCCCTAACACTGAGGACATTCATTTTCATAATGTCCCATCTCCATATAATTGTAGCATTGAACATTGGTAGCTTCCTTCTTCCCTTTGCATTCACGAGCTTGGTGGCCTTTTTCACCACACTTGTAACAGACACCCATTCCCTTCAAACAAGTACCGGGGTGTTTCTTCCCACATTTACCATAGGATGGATATTCAAACTTTCCCTTATTCCCCTTATTTCCATTCCCAGATTGATCAGCAGATCACTTCTTTTCTTGCTTTTCTTTAAAGTCATAAGACTTAGAGAATTCCTTTTCTGTTTTGATAGCACATGAAACAATATCTTCGTACGACGAGAAGGATTGTGGGACTAATGCTCGACGGAGAAATGGTTTTAACCCATCAAAGAAACGATCAATCTTACTTCTTGGGTTATGTATATAATCTCCATCATACCTTGTTAACCTTGTAAAGTTAGCCTCATACTTTGCGACATTCTCATCCTCCTTTTGTCTCAGACTCAGAAATTGCCTTTCCATATCTGATTGATGGTCACGAGGAAAGTATTTTTCTAAAAACAGATCTTTGAACTCCCTCCATTCCATATTTGATACTTCATCATCTTCCTTCGTGTTTTGAAACAATGACCACCATTGATCAGCATCTCCAGTGATGCGGTAAACTGCCATGATAACTTTTTCCCTTTCACTACTCCCCAAAGCCTGAAATATTTTCTCCAGGGAATTTATCCATTGCTCAGCTACTAAGGGATTTGTACTCCCATTTAACGTTGCTGGTTTTTGCCTCATGAATCGATCTAACATTGATCCTCCACGATGCGGATCAGTGTGCTCTATACGGGTAAGGTTATTATTCATAACCTGAGTGAGTTGTCCCAGTATGGTTATTAGCTGATCTGCACCAGTTTCATCACCATATCCACTATAATTATCTTGAGCATGATGGAAATCCCTACATGGAGTGCGTGCATTGATACAGTTTCCATTTCTTCCACTAGGCGCCATTTCTAAACAATGGCATAAACTAGATCAGTTTATGAATCAAAATACATAATTCCATACTTATAAAACAGTTAACATAAATTGAACTATTTATGGATATAATCCATAATCACAAAAATGTTTTCTTTGAGGAAGTATATACTCATAAACCCTTCATAATTATTTGTAAATAAAATGAGAGTTATCCTAAGCATATCCCCCAAGAGTGTCGTAACCAAGAGTGCAGCAAGGCCCGTTGTCGTGCACCAATTCCCATTCGAGTCTATCTCAAAGTGGTGTTTTTGGGTTTTACCCCTAGGTACATCTATTCCAGAGCTGCCTCTACCTGCTCGTATCTATACAAGGATGTATTGCTCGGAAAACTCACAAAATCTCTACAATACCAAAATTCTAGGAAGTTCTTCTATACTAATCCTCAAAGTTCATCTTAGGTCTACGTGCTCTAATCAGAGTTTATCTAAATCTAGCTTCCAAGGTTTGTACTAAACTTCCTCTGATACCAACTGTAACGCCCCGACCCCAGTTACCCAGAGTCGGTGCATTATTACATAACAATGTCATGATCACAAGAAAGATCAAATCTTGAAAGACTAATTGTTTTAGTAGCCTTGGAAACACTAGATATATTCATAAAGTTTTACATTACGTTATAAAGTCAAAAACTACTACAACAACATATTGTCTCCATAGTCCACACTATTATCCCCTCATAATATCCCTGTAGGTCATTCATAATTTACTTCTTCACATCTTGGGAAAAATAAAACATAGAAAAGGGGTGAGCTCAAATGCCCCGTAAGGATAACAATATAGCGGAAACTTTCATAAATAAGAATAAACATTTAAGGCAATGTATAACTAAAAAAAAAGCCTTTTAAACTTGAACTTCAACATAGTATGGAAAAAATAAAATGAAATAATGCCATTTACTTATTCACATGGATATTCTACTAATCGAATAATCACATGCAATATCAATAACCACTTTCATAATGATGGAATGCATAATTCCAGACTATCATAACCACATAGCCAAGGCCTCGTGCCAAGACTACAAATAAGATTTTTCCAAGGCCTTGTGCCAAGTCACTAGTTTGTCTCATGAGACCTACCGATGAATCGAGGAGCTATAGTGGGCTCCACCCGTCACTTACTAAGTCCAATGCATTCCCATATGAAAAGGTTTAAACATAACATAAACATTCGTATTAAAACTAGAATACGAAATGTAAATACTTCATCCATAAACCATGAATGGTATAAAAATAACACATCCACAGTCAAACATATCACAAAACCTTCAATACAATATAGAAGTTTTGTATCATAATAAATCAACTTCAATAAGTGTAAATTCCATCAAAGGATGTTGACATAGATGAAATCAAAACTCTTTTTAGAGAAATATCTCTTTCTATTTTGAAATCATTTAAGAGTCATATATTTATAAAATAAAACATTTTCTTTGAAAATATTCTTATAAGATTTTAATGGAAGCTTCGACGGAAAATATCTGCACCCGCCGTATAAGTTAAAAAAACATTCTTACCTTAATTTTGTCGAAAAGGTTAAAAAGCCCCTTGTTTGGAAAATGACGGAAAGATTTCTTTATAAACATCTTATAAAAAGTCAAACAAGGGTATAAATGACTTTAACCCATATTCTAGTAAATATTAAAAATGTCTTGAAATACATTTTTAAGAAACATGGATGTGGATGATAAATAAGTCCCTGTAGATTATTACGTATAAACAACCTCGGATAATGAAGAGATTGCGAAATAAACCCTTACCTTGTACTTTTTCTTGGTTGGGGGTAGGTTAACCTCCTTTATAATGGTGAAATAGTTGTTATTAAATTATACAAGAATCATATACATCAATATGATATCATATATGATCTTTTAACATTGATTTGTTAATAATATCTTAGTATTATCATTGTTTCGGGTGTTAACTTACTCGTTTTCTTTTATATGTTTTGTTATGTAAGTGATGTTTTTCATGGATAGGTTGTATCTTATTCATATCCATAATTATATCAAGTCCTTAGATACTATTATTAATCATCAAATGAGATTTAGACTTGAATGGATACGATGGACAATGAATCTCATCGCGTTCGTGGAGACGGTAGTCTGTACGTACGCACGAGCGACAATATCATTATTTTGATATTAAAATAATATATAATTGGATGGTATATCATATATACAGAATCATTATCATGTTAAATTTATTATTTAAATGAATTACACGTCATTATTATACCCATCCAAATAATAATTTATTGAATAACAATTACACCACGACGTGGAGACGGTAAGCCATACGTACGCACGTATGGTGACATGTTATTCAAAGGATGGATAGAATACTGAATATGGTTATACCATATTTATAATAACATCACAGTATATATAAGATACTGTATTTATTATTTTATAATGGTAATAACAAATAAAGAAGAAGTGGAAGAAGAAAGGAACATGAAAAAGGGTGGTGAAATCATTACCTCTTCTTTGGGTTCTTCCTTTTGATTTGATCAAAATGGCTTCTTAAATTGGCTTTCTGACTAAAGGAAGGCCTTTAGGATGAAGTTAGGGAATTTTAGAGAGTATTTGGGCAGAGGTTGGCCGAACCAAAAGGCTTTGAAGGTGTGAGTTAATGAGAAGGGAGAGTGCCCTTTTATAAGAGGGGTGAGGGGCACCTTTGGAAAAGCTAGAAATATTATTTTATAATAAATTCATATTCGGTTTCTAATGGCTCCAAAGTGGATTATTTAAATTTTGATGTTGGGATAGGTCCAAACCACCCAACCAATAGAATTTAGATAGGTTTGGGTCATTATACTAACCTTATCTTTAAGTATTAACTCTTAGTTAATTAGTTTCACTTTTACAATGTCTCTTTGTATTTTTATATTATATAGTTAATAAACTTACTATATGCCTCCAAAAGACCCCCAAGTGGTCCATTAATGATAAAAATATCATGATATAAGTCTCTTGGCCGAACCTTATATTTTTAGGAATTTAATATCAATTAATAATATAATATTTGTTTTAAAAACTCTTTTATGTCAATTTTGACACTATTCAATAGTTGATTTTTTTAAAACTCATAACAAAATTATTACTTCTAAAAAAGTTAATTAAATCATTACTAACATGTCATATTAACCTATAAAATTAGTTTAATTCATTAAAAGTCTCAAATTATATTTATTTGGGTATTTATAATATCAATTATTTTAATTTTTCACTATTATGGTAATTATTGCATCATCATTGTGTCATAAATAAACTAAATTATTTAATGTCTAAAAATTATAAATAAAATATCATTATGTAGGAAATATTTTTATATTTCTAATGAATATTTACAATCTAAAATCCAACATATATAACCCTATGTAAAAAATTGTTTTTCTAAAAGATATATGTTTGTGTCATTTTTGTATTCATTTTAACTTAATTAAAATAATGTGTCCCTATCACTTACAAGTGGCACCATGGGGTCCCAAAATTGACCCAAAGATGCCCATGGTCTAACATGTATCAAAAAATAAGTTTAGGACATGTTTTAGGGTAATTTTGTGTTATTATAATATTGTTTTTTAACCCTTATTTACCGGATTTACCCTTTAACCGTGGTAAATAAAATATTTACCGAAGTAATTATTCAAAATGTCTAAAAATAAAAGTTACCTATTTACACAATTTGAACATCCTGATTCCAAATATGTAATCCATTTTTCCAAATTCAATACACAGAAGTGGCAGAAATTAATTTAAAATTAATTTCCGCTGTCAAAACAAAAAGCGTGTTTTTAAGATATAATAACTATCAAAAGATTGATACTTGTTTATGTTCGGTTTAATTGTGAAATTATGTCCAATGAACAACATTGTATTAAATGGTAAAAATATATTCTAAATATACTTTAAAACCACTCAAATTCATAATTTATCACTATTAATTATTTTGATTAAAAAAGTTGTTTCTAATTATAATTTAGTAATTTTCACTATTCATCAAAATATGAAAGTTATCCGAAAAGTACCAAATTTAACCTTAGGCTAAATTCGATACTTCGAATCCAAAAATGAAGTCCATTTTGAGAGATAAAATTTCTAAAATTTTAAAAAGTAGGTATTACTATTCATAACGGCTAGTTTGATCGGTTGTGGTGTGTGTTAGAACTCGATGTTGCATACAACACACGCTATTGCATTATTCAAAGAGAAGCGTACCGTAGAAGCTTGGGGTGTTACAGTCAATGTGAAGAACGGACCACTGGTGCGGACCTGGTGGCCCGTGGAAAGACACACTGACACTAGAGGCGGCACCGAAAACCAACGGTGGTGGCCCACAGCGGCAGCCATGGGCAGGTATCGGTACACCGGAGGTGGCTTCCGCAGTCGGCTCAGGCCACGGAGAATCAAGAGGAGTCGTCGGCTAGTTTGGAGGCTAGCAGTAGGGATGTGGGTTGCAGCTTTGGGCCACGTTTCTCGGGAGCACGCAGTCCCCTAACCACCTGTGGGAGATCTGGCGGGCTGGACTGGCTGGTCGTGTAGTGTCAAGGCCACAATCTCTTGATCGTGGTGGAGAAGGCGGCCTCACGGATGACCCATGGGGAGAGGGGGAGCCGGATACGGCTTCCAGCCATGTCCCAGCCAAGTGGACTGGTCAGGGCATAGGCCGGACCCACAGCTCAATGGCCAGATTGGGCCTGGCCCAGGCTAGGTCGGGTCTGCGTCGGGTCGAATCAGACCAGAACCCAACCGGCCTTTTTTTGAAAAAACATCAATAACTTACAAACTGAGCATCCGATTGGTGATCCATTTTCATCATTGGAACCCTCGTGATGAGGAGGATCTTTTGTTATACTCTATATAGAATCTCAAGGAAGTTGAAATTTGAAAAATGGATTGGGGAGCGTTTCTCCCGAGATCAAGTGTGCTATGTGCAGAAACCATATGATTGGCTAAGTCCTAAAGACTGATAAAAAGAGACCTTGTGTGGATCAGCTACTATAAACCTGTGGGAAGCAGCTTTAGTGTGACCTGGAAGGCCCATGGTGTGGAGCAGCTTCTATGTGACCCAATAGACCCACGGTACTCGACAGGAGGAGTACCTTAGTATGGCCAAGGTGGGAAGAGTCTTCTGTGTGACCCGACATTCCCATGGTGGGGAGAGGTTCTGTGTGACCCAGCATACCCATGGTACTCATCTGGGATGAGTAACCTAGAAATCCCAAGGATAGTGGGAAGTGGATTTTGTGTGACCCGGCAGGCCCACTGTACTCATTGAGGAGGAGTTCTCCAGCATCCCATGGTGTTCGATGATGTGACTAATGGTCCTACTTTCCTACTCTAAAGTATACCTGGTGTGAGTTGTCTTACTTCATGATCATGATTCTTGGTTGTTTTTGGATTGCTTTGTAGTCTTTCCTTGTTTATCTGGGGTCCCTACTGAGTATTTTTTTACTCACCCCTGTGTGGGCTTCACCTCGCACGTGTTGTGTCCGGTGCAGATGATCACCGTCTTGACGGAGGACTTGGTGGCCCTGGACCCGATGGTGTCTAGTGAGACCAGGTAGGAAGGGTGTACTTCTACGGCTTCCAGCAGCTACTCTACACTTACCCATCAGGTGGGGTTCCAACGGACGGCTTTCAGTGTTTTCCTTATAATTTCTTGTTTTCGGTTTATCTTTTTTTTGGGTTTGTATTCTGGACCATTTGACCTACAGTTTTTACTTTTACTCAGTGGTTGTTTAGTGTCATGCATGTTTACTTTTCCAACTTTGGGATGTGGTTGTGTGTGCGTACGTATAGGTACTCTGGAAAATGTCTCCCACCTGCAGGTTAACGCCTTCGGTGCTAGTCTCCAACCCCTAGCCTTCGGGAGGCGGGCTTGGGGTATGTCACGGCACAAGCCTCGGTGGATGGTTCGTGACATCATCCACTATCACGGTCCCCTACTGGACTAAAGATCTCCATTGCTATGATCTCAAATACTTTCCCAGGTTGTTACCAATGATGAATATCAGAAAAAATAGAATAACGGGGGAGGAATAATTTCACATGAACACCCAAGGTGGACGGATTGATCCTTGTTCATGTCAGCCCTATTCCATCCACAATAGAATTTGAAAACAAGGAAAGGATGTGCAATTCTAACCATGGATAAATTTAAACATTAATTAAAATAGATATAAATCAATTTAAACATGAATCAATTTCTTATTAAAAACCCACACCATAAATCCCCAACCCAAATCTATATACAATCTATGAATCAATCTGTTATTGATCGATTCACATTCATTTTAGGGGAAATAATGAATATCGAGGACATAAACAAATAAAATCACGCTTCCTACCTGGGAAAGTGGATCGGTTGATGAAGAACGTTTGGGTTCATTGTTCATCAACCCATTTTTGATCTTCCCACGAGCGATCATGATCCTTGCTTTCTCGTTCGTTGTTCTCCAATGGATCCTCCCAAGATTTCCTCTCCCTAGAGTTCTCAATAAAGATATCAGTGTTATGACTCTTAACCATGGACCCATACATCTAGTTTTAATAAAAAAAGGAAACAAAATCTTTAGTGTTCTAAAAAAAAATTATTAAAATATTTTTACTGATTATTGTGTCTAAAATATAACATTTTTTTATGGCCCATGTCGGATGATGTTAGGCCCCACCTAAGGTAAATTTTCTATTTTGGATGCAACAGTGCCCTTTTATTTTTGATCCAAGCCCTCGTTTGGGGGTTATAAAAATTCAAAGTTAGACTCCAAGTGTTTTTTTAAGCGAATATTTATTTAAAAATTTATTTCGGGCACACCAGATCTTGGAATCTCGTGTCATCTCATTACGTAATCTTATTATTTTCCTAATTAATTTATTAAAAATAAATCATAGGAAAATATGATTCGTTACACCTTTCCACCCAGGTAGAATATTTGAAAAAAAATAGACAACATCCAATTCCCAGTGTAGTAACAGGCATCACTATAGACCCAAACTATAGAAGTGTAATCATGTGAGATGTGTGTATTTCCACATACTTATCAAGAATTTTGAGTAGGATAAAAGAAATATAAACCCCTAGACTAAAAGTACATAGTTTATAATCATTTTCAATAGCAACTCCAATAAGGTTACTCACAACCAAGACCTATGTAGTCTCAAAAGGCATTCAACCAAAACTGGAAACAATTGCCACAAGCGAGTTAAAATTTTCAATGAAAACAAATACCACTTGGTTATTCATCACAATAAAAAGAATCTACACTAGTTCAATAGTTACTACTACCTAGATCACAACAATACCCATCCCAACATACATACCAACAATATCTGCTATAACGATAATATCACTAGATAATACAATAAAGATAGCAGCCCCCAGCCCAATCCCAATCATCTAATATTGTGAATTAACACTACACATTCATCCAAAATATAGATAAAAGGATTAAAAATGAAGACAAAGGTATGTAAAATCAATGATTTTTACTCTATAACCTTGAACATTGAGTGGGATATATTTCCTAGATATTTTCAAACCGGTTACCTAGAAAAATTCCTAGTAACATGGAATCACACATTCAAGAGGAAGCCAAATCAATTACTTTAAGATGTGTATGAGATATAGAATAATTCAAAATGAAATAGGTTCATAAAAAAGTAGTTCAAGAACATAATGAATTAGAATAAGGTGATATAGAAGATGAGTAAGGAAAGTAAATAAAATTTAGCTCTGAAACTAAAATTCCAAGAAAATTGATTCAAGTAAAAGATAAAGAAAAACAATTAACCAGTGTCACAAATCCAGTTGAGGAATCCCAAAAAGAAACATAATATCTAATATCAATACCTTATAATCCCTATATTATAATCCTATAGAGGATGATATAAGGTAAGGTGGAAGCTCTTTACAAGTAATTACTGATTATATTTAAACAGCTCCACATCAATGTCCATTTTATGAATGTTATTTCTCAGATTTAAGCCTATGACAAATTTCTACAAGATTAATTTCAAAAAAAAAAGAAATATGTAAGATCTAGGAGTCATATATCTTAGTTAATAATTCTCTTCTATAGTTCAATGATTGATTCCAAAAAAAAGAGCCTGGTAATTTCTCCACTATATGCACCATCGGGTCCTATACCTTTGGAAAGGATCTTTGTGACTTAGGTTCAAGTTTAAATGATATTCCCATGATAGTATTTTAAAATTTGGGTCTAGATAATCCAAATCCAACAAGAGTATCCTTACAGCTCACTAATATATCAATGAAATATCCTGAAGGAATTTTAGAGGTGGTTCTTGTCAAGGTCAGGAAATTTTTTTCCCAACTGATCTATTGATCCTAGACATGGAAGAGGAAGGATATTTTCCAATTAATAAAGGGTAAGCCTTAATTTCCACTAGAAAAACACTTATTAGTTTTAATAAAGTATTAATCATATTTTTATTTGTCAATGAAAATGTGGGTTTTGACCTTGTCAAAGAAACAAAATAAGGAACTAATTCAGTAGATTTTCATGATATTTTCACTATTTAGGAAGATGATACAGAATAATTCACATTGTAGAAGTTGAATAGAGAAGAGTAAGAAATAATGATGTTTCATATTGATGAGATGCTATCTTAACAAGAAAAAAATTCCATGATAAAGAATATAATAGTAACAACCAAGAAAATTTTAATTGGGTGAAACCACTAATGAGGGACTCTTGCCCAAATTTCACACCCTCATTAATTAATCCACCCACTTTAGAGATAAATCCCATTCCTAGTACCCACTTATATTCTTTTTTTGGAAACAAAGTAACATTATAAGTAATTAAAAATTCTATTCTGACTTTTGAATAATAAGAACAATTTTTAAATGTTTTAAAGTGAATGAATCATGACATAACTAAAGCATAGAAGATATAAAAGGAATTATCCATAAGTTATGTAATTATAAGTTTTTTCTAGAAGAAGGCATAAAACCAATCCATAAACCCCAGTGGATACTTACCTCACCTATTAAGGATGTGTTCAAGAAATAAGTGTTGAAACTACTCAATACATTAATCAACTTTTCAATTTCAAACAACAAATGGGTGAGTCTACTTAAGTTGGTTCCCAAGAAATGAGGGCTGACATTAGAACCAAATAAAGAAATGAGTTAATACCCACGGGAATAGTTACAGGTTTGTGAGTATGTGTTGATTATATAAAAATTAATACAACCACCTAGAATGATCATTTTCCATTACCTTTCAAGGATCACATGTTATAGAGGTTTTCCAGCCATGAATTCTACTATTTCCTCAATGGTTATTTTGGGTACAATGAAATACTAATGGACCTAGATGGTTAATAAAAATAAACCTTCACAAGTTTATATGGAAAATTCTTCTATCTACACATTTCATTTGGGATGTGTAAATCATCAGTAATATTTAAATAGTTTATGATGTATATCTTTCATGACATGGTGAATAAATTTTTAGTAATATTAATAGATTATTTATTAGCATATGGGAGGTATTTGGAGGTGTGCCTAAGAAACTTGGACTTAGTTTTGAAGTAGTGTGATGTAAAGTGGCTTGTACTTTATTAGGAGAAGTTCCATTTTATGGTGTAATGTGGAATCATTCTTGGAAACCAAATTTCAAATAAAGGTATAAATTCAATCTTGAGAGAATCATGGACATCAAGGTGCTCCATGAACCAACTATTTTCAATGGGATCTGAATATTTCTTGTACACGCAAGGTTTTACCACTAATTTTTTAAGGATTTATCAAAAAATTCTCAACTACTCATATACCTCTTAGAAATGGACATGATATTTCATTTTGATGAATACTACTAGGAATATTTTGATGCACTAAAAGGTAAATTGGTTACTTCCCAAATTATTATAGCCCTATATTGAGATAGATACTTTGATCTCATGTGCTATTTTAGTGATTTTATGGTTGGATATATTTTAGGAAATAGATCGACCATATCATCTGAACTATTTATTATGTAATTTGAACTCTCAAAAAAGCCCAGATTAATTACATATCCATGGAAAAATAGTTTCTCATGGTTTTTTTATTTTGAAAATTTTCAATTTTATATGGTTTTCTATAAAGTCGTTGTGTTCACCAATCATGTTGCAATATTTTTTAAACAAAAAAGGATGTTAAGACATGAATCATTCAGTGGATCCTACTAGTGAAAAATTTTGATATCCTATTCAAGGATTACAAAGGATCGAAAAACATCATGGCTGGTCATTTTTTAGGACTACAACTACCAAATGTCTAGGGGTGAATTGTATATTCTCAATGAATTCCCAAATGAGATGTTGTTTTATGTGGACTTACAAGATAATCCACAATTCACTAACATAGTGAATTATTTACACATCGGGACCCTGTACCCTCATTTCCCCTACCATAAAAAGAGGAAGTCCATGCTTGGTGCTACATAGTATTTCTAGGATGATCTAATCATTTTTAAATAATGCAGAGATGGCTTGATTTGGATGTGTGTTCTTGAATATAAAATTCAATATGTCTAAGAATTATTCCATTATTCACCCACTAGAGGACATCATGGACCCAATCAGTCAATGAATAATATATTGTAAAAAGGAATCTTTTGGACTACCCTCCATTGGGATTCTAAAGAATTTATCTAAATTTGTGATCAATGTAAACAAGTTGGGAATATAAACAAACAGAATGAGATTATATAAAACTAAATTTTGGAAGTATAAGTGTTTGACATGTGCAGAATTAATTTTATGGGACCATTTCCAAATTACTTCAAAAATACATACATTATGGAATGTTTAAACTATGTAATAAAATGATTAGAAGTGAATTCTACCACATTTAACACTTCCAAAGTTGTTATATATTTTTTTTTAAAATATTTTTTCCGGTTTAGAATTCCTTGACTACTCATAAGTGATCATGGATCTATCTTCAATAACCAAATAATGAAAATGTTTCTTGATAATAATGGATTTTTATATAATACAAGAATTCCATAGCACCCAAAAACTAGTGGGTAATGGAATTATTTGACCAAGAAATTAAAAAAAATTAAAATGGAGTCAATTAAAGAAGAAAATATTAGATCCAAAAGTTGGATAATGCTCTATGGGTGTACCGTATAACATTAAAACACCTATTAGTATTACCCATTTTGGTTTTTTTTTATGGAAATAAAGTTCATTTACTAGTAGAGATAAAGCAACATTTATTCTAGGCTATTAATAAAGTCAACATGGATACCCAATGTGTGGGAGAAAAACACTTGTTCAAACTTGATGAATTGGAAGATCTGAGAATGGATACCTATGAAAATTCTAAGACTTACAAGGAAAAGGCCAAACATTGGAATGACCAACGTTTTACTCATAGAAAATTTTCATTGGGAGATAAATTAATTCTTTTTAACTCTCGTTTTCTAATTTTTCCTAGAAAATTAAATTCACATTGGTCAGGCCCCTTTATAGTCACAAACATTTCCCCATATAAAGATATCAAAATTCAAAGAGGAATTTAAACCTCCTTTAAAGTCAATAGACAATGGATAAATTACTACATGGAACCTTTCTAAGAGGGGTGTATAAACTCCTTGAAATTCACTTTACACCTCAAAGAAATGTCTAGTTCTTGACTATAAAGGATGCGCTAACTGGGAGGAAACTTTAGATTATTTATTTATTTTATACTATGTGCATATAGTATTAGGAATTTGTAAAAGAAAACCCAAGACTACTACTTGGCCTAGGAGGGAAATATGATGGATAATCCCAATTCATAGCGAGAAATATTGGTTCATAACATGAATTTATTGTGGAAAATAATTATTTCAACCTAATAATTCATGATTTGAATTCACCGTTCACATCATGAATGGTTTGGTTCCCTTAAAAATTGAGCTCTAAACCCTTTTCATGATTCCCTTTTTCTCTCCCTTGTAGATCTTCTCCACTTTATCTCCCTCTCCTTCAGTCAAGTCCATCTATCCCACTTCATCTGGTTCCCCCTACATCTCACCTCATCCCAGGTCCTCCTCCTCCCATGTCCACTGCATCTTTACTCTTCCAACCCTAGTTGAGCTATCTCTCTCTACATTTCCATGGAATGTACCAAGAAAACAATTGATTTACCAACTCTCGAACATCTATACAAGCACCCTACAAAACCCTAAACCAATACTCCAAGAAATTTAAGGCTTGTGAATCAACTTCTCCACCTCCAACCAACCCCACCACCCATCCATCCACCTATGCTTGAACCACTCAATCACCGCATAAATCCCAAGGGGAAGCTTAGTAGCCACATATTTATCCCTATATATAGTTTTAAGACCTCGATAATTAGTTCTGGATTTAATTCTTATAATCAAATCCCATTAAGAGTAATAATACAATTGATTTGAGGGTTCTTTATACAATCCATGTTGATGAAGAATTTATTGAGGCCATAAAATTGGTGAATCTGACTCACATAATCGAGGTTAGGAATAAGACCTACTGGGATATCTTACTTGAATTTATGACCATGTTTGAGCTAAACATGGCCTATGTCTCTTTCATATTAGGTGGAAAACAATTTTATTTTACACTGAAGGACTTTGGAGTTGGAATTGGGATTTACTCCACTAAATTCATCACCTATGTTTCATATAACACATTATTTTTGGATCCTAATAAGGGTGAAACCCTAAAAAATAGATGGAAATTTCCCATGATAAGAATATTTTTCATGATCTTTGAACAACCAAGAGTGCCCATATGAGTGGGGAATCTTTAAAAATTATTTACCTTGTCCTTTCCCTTACTTAATTGGCATGCATATATTCATATGGGTTAATTATCTAGTCTTAGGTGATTCTCTTAGCCATAACCATGGGTTCCCCAAAAATCAACATGGCTAACCAGTTTGTGCTTTATTATGAGGAGAAGGCCAAGAAAACTCATGGAATACTCATGGGTGGAAATTTTATCACCCTTTTGAAAAAACATCTTGGCATGTTTAACTCAACTGTTCCCCTCTCATCCTTGGGGCCACTATAATTCATTGATTTGATTCTTTTGTATTAGATGGTGTTTATTAGACTTGTTAACCATTATTATGAGTGGTTTTATGAATACACTAAGTTCACTAATGATTAGTATTCCCAAGATACCTTGATGTCCCATGGTATACCTTTTCCTACTACTGATTCCATTGCTTATGTATCATCTCAGTCAGTATCACCTCATTTCACCCCTATAGAGTGATTATGATATTGTGTGGTAGCATTTCATTATTTACTAGAGAACCATTAACCCATCTTCTATAACTTGGACCTACCCTTCATTGAGCCTCTGGAGCTTCCATTTACTTATCCACCACCTGCCCTAACACCTCTTCATGTTTCCAACTCCACTGCCCTCTATTATCCTTCTACATCCATGTAGGATTCCGGATCTATGACTTCCCCCACCATACTTTAGCTTAAAACCCACTTGGTTGATATTACTCTAGAGATCATAGACCCCTCTACTCAATGTGATTTAATATATGATCACATTCACCGGGGAAATGATTCTATCACAGATACTCAACCTAAGGTTCCACTCATTGACCAAACTACTAGATCTTTGTCCACAGTATATATTCATGATTATTACACCACTATCTCTATTTACACAACCCTACCCACATATCAAAGATTTCATGAGTTTTCCATCTATCCAACCATCATGGTGTCACCAAATACTACCTTGGATACAAAAACTTATGTCTTAATCACCATTGCAGACATCAATACAACTAGGTAGCTATATCATCCCAACTATAGAGAGGATATCACTACCACCACTATTAGGGTTGATTCTTCTTTATCTTAGTTTTCCCTCATTTATACCCCCCATGTCTATATCTTATCTGGGGAATTTTTGTTTGTCATTATTTTGGGACCCCTTTGGTTTATCTTTTTTATTTTAATGAAAAAGTACTTGGATTTTATATTCTATTAAAATACTTACTTCTTACTCATGATTTGATAGTATAGTTTCCATCAATTCATGGGTCTGATCAATTAGTGTTGATATATTCTTCCCCTCCCAATATTAAATTTTTACTTTCTTGTAAAATTTACCACCAATTAGAAAATAAAAAGGGGATCCCTTGGAAGATATGATAAAGGGTTGGTAGGACTCTATGAGTGCTTCATCTTAGTGGTTGTGGAAAGGTCAAACCTTTGGTGGAGATATTTAGAGTTAGAGGATATTGATTCTAGTATAGATAAGAGAATAAGAACTTATAATACAATGTAATAAATTCATTTATCTATTTCCTTTCATCTAGTTGATAATACAAAACTCTACACTTGATGGGAAGAAATCCATCATTAATCCTTTCTTATCATTCCTAATTATTATTTTTCTTTCTTTCCCCCCATTCTTGTCCCTTTTAGTTCTTTTTCTCATTTTGGAAGGTCATTTTACTTATTGTTTCTCTTAATGGAATAATATTAATTTTTCCCCCATTATATCCCTATATTATTTTTATATTCTTTGTTGTTTATATATTTTGTTCTAATTATTTTCCAAGAACAATTTTTTTTCTTTATGTATGTTTTAGGTTCTAGGTATTTAGCATGGTCTACTATTTTCTTCTAAACACACACTTTTATTAAGGGAGTTTTCTTTACCCTAATTTTTATTTTGTTTTTATTTTATATTTTTTTAGTTGTGCCTCTATCAACTTGATTTCAACTAGTGGGGACACTATTTGATCTTTTTTATCTTTAAGCTCTTAGGATTACACTTGGATTTCTAAACATTCTCATTTTACTTGGAGATCTTTTTCACTAAACATATATTTTAATCTAAAAATGTTATTTTGGCCATAAAAATAAAAGTGAAAGTTTTTAGTTGGAACTTTTTTGGAAATTAATTTATTATTCTTTTTAGGGAGACTAGAATGATTTTTGAGTTGAATTTTTTATCTTTGATTATAAATCTTTCACATTATTATTGGTTAACTTATTACTTTGAGACTATTTCATGGGTGATTTTCCTTTTTATTTCCATACCCTAGGGTTCTATAGAACTATTATATCTCATTATTTTTTAGCATATTTGTTGAGAGATACTTAGGACATATAAACATACTAGAAATTTAATTGGTATCTTATCAAAGTGATGACTATACAAATTCACTTTTAAAATGATTGAGGCATTTCAATTGATAAGTTATTTATCCTGAGAATCACATGTACATTGATCATACTTATCCCATATATACCTTGAGTAACCTTGTTAGTATTGAGTCATGTTAAAAGATAATTTTATCCCTTCCTACCCTACTCTGTATTTTTTCATGAAATTAAATTAACTAAGTGTGGGGGTGAAATAATTTGTTTTTGAAAGAGATCATTTAAACTAAGGATATGTGAGAAGGTGTTTCACTGGATTTGTGTACTTGGATCATGATTAATATTATTTTACTTTAATTTTCTCCCTTTTAAAAAAATTGTTTTGCGCCTTAGGAGGTTCAAAAATAATCATTTCTTGGCCAATGATCTTGATCATTCCAGTTTTGGTGATGGACATGAGACTTGTTCCAAAAAACAACTTTCAAAAGAGAGAGATAGAGAGATATAGAGAGAAAATAAAACAATAGGAGGTCACTAATTATTATTAATTTTCATATTCATAATCCACTTTGAGTTTTGGTAGTGGAGATTGATGTTCATTTTGGGAGTATATTTTCATTACACATTAATTTTGATTATAATTCATTACTATTGAGAGTTTAAACTCTTATTTGTACCTTGATTTGACTATAAATCATTACCTAACTACCCTTCAGCCTCATAGACATTTGATACAAACTGTTAAACCCAAATTATTAATTATGTTTTTATTTCTTTATGAAGATAACATTTTAGAAATAATGAAAGCATATGGATAGGATCATGTATTCGGGGTAAGAGAATAACTTCATTATAAAATTTTACCTTGAGTGAGGAGAATAAAAATTCATGTTGAGGTAGATAAAAAAATAGGAATGGTTAGTTATGGAAATTTTGAGAGGTAATTATTGAAGGTAGGATGGATTATAATGAAAAACATAATAATAAATCATGACTAGTGGCCCGGTAAGGATGAGTCTTTGATTATTTATTCACTTCAGCTAATACTTGGTTTTATTTTCATGTTTTTCTCTGATATTCTATTATTGAGATTTATGGGTCCTTTAAAATCATCTTTGAGATTATTTTTTCTTGAGGACATGTAGTAATTTAATTATGGGGGGGATTTAATATTTCTTAATTGAATATACATTTTGAAACTAATTTTAATGACTTTCATATTTTTTATCATAATATGCCTTGATTTTTTTTAGATTTATATATTTTTGGAAGATAAAGAGTTTTAAGGATCTTCTAATGAAATCATGAAATTGTAGATGGTTAATGTCATGAATTCATAACCTATGTCATGAAAAGAGGAAACAGAAGTAGATAGAACTTCTTGGAAATCATTCAATCCTTGAGACACATTTCAAATCATGAACCTCCAATGTAAAACATGATTCATGATGTGAACTGGAATTAGAATTATGAAGGTGTCCATCAAATTCAACCAATCAATCCTTTGAATCCCTAATGATTTCTCTCCTACTTTTCAACCCATGAATCAAGGAATATATGGACTCTCGAAGACTGTAATTTTGTATTTACACCATAAATTACAGTTCACATTGTGAAATTTCTTTAAAAACTCTATTTAGAAGGACCTTAATACCATTAATTTCTTTAATGGAGTTGGTATATTTATATTATTATTTGAAAAAAATATGGGATATGGTATTATTTTACCCAGTTTCATTTTTTCTTATTTCCTATTATTTATTCAAATGTTTTAACTTTTCTACTTACCCTCATGCCTCTAGATTAGTTTTATTTCAATTAAAATTTTCATTGATGTATGTTTCTCTTCATTTCAAGTAAGTTGTTCTAATATCCCTTACCTTAAATTCAACTTATTCTTACCATTAATTCTTATATTGATTTATTTTCTTAATACGTGATGGAATCCCTTTCCACCATGCACGATTAGATTTCTAGGGGTAAGGAATCAAGGCTAAGAGGATGTGGAGCTAATAAATCATTAATCTAAACATTGGAATTATAATTTGTTAGGAATTAGTTTTAAAATAAATCAAATCACAACCATATACATAAACTTGATATCGGGAATTTCATAGGAGGATCCCCAATCTATTAGAGATAGTTAATTTATGAAAAAATAGATTTAATTTTTCTTTTTATTTAAGAGTTGTGCTCAATGCACCTAGACTAATTCTTATACTAAGGAATAGTTATATATCTAGATAAAATCAATTAATTTTAACTAAAAAATTGATAATATTAGGAAAATTTTGTGTCTAGTACCTTTGGATCAACCAATGATTATATTAATGGAATATTATAAAAAATTACCCTAAAATTAATTATGAATCCCCAATTAGTCAATTTTAGTTTAGTTAAATCACTTTGTTATTCTACTTTACTCAAATAATTATAAAGAATCAACTCAGGTATCTAATTCTGAAGTCTCACCAATCATTTTTCCTCCCTATGGGATAGACCCTGTGATTCCTTTATTCTATGAATATGCATTGTAGTGTTAGAATATACAAAGTATAAATTTTTAAATTGGTCACCAACATGGACAATTAATGACACCACATGGGCATTTCAAGAACGATGTTGTGAGACGGATCATGATTACACCAAGAGGGACGACGACAGTAGGTGCAATAGTGATGGGTGTAGTAACAATGGGAGTTAAAGAAGTGGGTGTGGTAGTGGTGGGAGTGGCAATGGAAAGAGGTGAAGTGAAGATGAGACATGGTAGGGTGATGATGGTAATAGAATTAGGGGAAGATATTTGAGAGAGTTGGTGCAGAAGACAATGGGAGTGTATGTCAGGATTTTCAAAAAAATACAAGGAATTTTTTGTCTAATTTTTTTCCCTCTCCATCAGTTCTCTTTGAATGGTTTTTGGGAGGAAACATATTTCCCTCATTTAAAAGAATCAATACATCCATTCCAATTTACCAAATCATCGTTTTTTAAATTTTTATTTCACTTTACCTTTCCCTTCCTCATTTTTTAGTATACTAAAAAAGTCATATGTGTGGTTGTAGGTTTGAATCTCTCATCATGCATAGAAGATACATAAAATTCCCATGAATGGGAGTTTTCTAACTATATGTGTCTAACTCATTACAATTTAAATTAGGTTAAAACTAAATAAATATTTAAGTTGAAACATGTTATGTAAATCCCCATCCCAAAAGACCAATCTAATCCAGAGTTACACATGGCCTCAAATTCACCACCCCATATGCTAGATGTAAAGACCCCGATCCCAATTTCCCAGAGCCGATGCCTTATTTTATTGCATTGGTATAATAAACAAGGAAGTTTCATCCCTAAGGACCCAATAGTTTAGTAGTTTTGGGAAAATAGATACATACATATGTTTTAAATTACAACTTGAAATGAAAAAAAATATATAAACTTCAATGAAAACATCCATAACTCCTAGATTATCCCAACAAGTAATTCAAAATATACATCTTCCTATCCTGGGGAAAAATAAAATATAAGAACGGGGTGATATTAGATACTCAGTAAGGTTAATTAAAATAAAAAAAGATAATATAAACAATAATTTATGGTGAATGAATGTAAAAACATGTTGTTAGAACATAAACTTGAGCATAATATGGCAAGAGTAAAATCTGAATAAACAATTCCATAAAAATAGTCACAGGAAAATGAAGCTTAACCATGGATATTATACTAGTCAATTTTTTCACATGGATAATCAATTAATAATATCATAATTTGGGAATGCATAATGTAAGACATCTAAAACATATTTTTGAGGCCTTGACCAAGACATATAAAAAAATGCTTAAGGACTCAGTCAAAACCATATCTGAAAATAGGAAAGGCCTTGGCCAAGTACATATCTGTTTTGTCTCATGAGACTTACCAATGCATCAAGGGGATAGAGAAGGCCCCACCTATTACATACTAAGTCTAATGAATCTTTCATATTAATGTGTATAAACATAAATAACATATACATATGAAATGTAAATAACCTTCCTTGATCTGTAAACATAGTCACTGACCATTCGGAGTAGTATGATAAATGGTATTAAGAAAGCATATCCATAGTCAAACTGATCCTAGACCACTTAATAAAATATGATAGATGAAAATCGTGATATATAAATATCAATAAATCATAACATTCAACAGATGTGTTGAAATAGATGAAAATACTCTAATGAAATTATTGGAGAATTCTTGATAGAAATACCCCATTTATTTTGCAAAGAATAGTTCTTTTAAAAAATCATTTGAATTTTTCATAATTATTTATATAAAACCAGAAATGAAAAAATATAGTATCTAATTAAAAAAATAGTGATTTTTGAAAAATAATTTTGTCTTAAAATAGATTATGTATGGTACTTGAAAATAGGTAAGAAATCGAGAAGTTCCCTTTAATCGATCTTGCGTATCAGGAAAAATTGAGAACGGATCCTTGTAAAATATTTATTTCCCCATCAAAGAAAGATGAACTGATATGGATATATTATTTTGGAACATTTAAACAAAATTTTTAATAATTACATGAAAATAATGAAGAATTATATTAGTTTATATAGGGAGAAATCATAACCTGAATGAAAATGATGGTTTGGGAAGAAACCCTTACCTTATGTCCAAATGTGTTCTACACTTGACTTTAATGTACTTGATAATAAAATTAAATAAATTTATTAATTAATTAAAAAACTTTTATACATGTATTTGATTCATTATAGTTTTATTAAGTTAATTTATGGCCTTATTGATTAGTTAGAGAGTTTAATTTCATCGTTCAGGAGCATTCATTTTCTTGGTTTTCTTGATTGGTTCACTTGTTTATAATTAATGAAGTTAATGTAAAATGGGTATAATTATCTAGAATTGGAATTATATGCTATTAATTAAAATACATAATTTTAATTGGTTTTATATATTGTTTTGTTCCCATATATAAGGATGAATCATTAGATAACATGTTAATGATAATCGTTTAGATTAATTTTAGTAATTTTATATCACAAAGAACATATTTTGTTTTATCATTTAGTATTATGTAAATATGTTACTTAAAAAACTTAAAAAGGGTTCTAATATAAATTTAATAATATTTTTAATCCATTAAAATTGTTTTATGAATATACCTGAAGACGTTTAAGGAAAATGAAAACTTTTCATCCTTGAAGGTGATAAAACAACACATCATGGACGATGTTTCCATTTTTAGAAAAAAGGGAGAGTAGAAGGGGATTGATGATGAATTATTACATTAGAATAATAAAATTACATTATATTTAAGTTACTTGAGTTATCATGTTATTTTAATTAAGGGAGGTGAGGAGATAATAATAAAATAAAAGAACTTGAAAATAAATCAAAAGAAAAAGAAAGAGGTTTTTACCCCTTGATTTTCTCCTCCTTGAGAACCTCCTTATGGAAAAGGTTTTGGTATTTTGATGACACTAAGATATCTTGGTCAGAAATTAGAAATGTCTTAAATCTTTTAAGGTGTTAGGAGAATGGGTGGTGAGGGGTGGTATTTATAGTGGAGGAGAGGGGTTTTTTTTTGAATATTTTATTCATTTGTTTGTTATTTAGGATAAATACTATGAATAGTTTGAGAATTATCACTAAATATATTTAAATAATTAATTTTACTTAGATTTTATGGTTTTTACATCAGCGATGAATCAAGTAATAGTGTATTTGACTTATAATGTATTTATACCATAAATTACTATATTTTATTATTCACCAAAAATTCAAGTATTTTAGAACAATCCCAAAAACTTAAACATAACCATTTTTTAATGTTCAGAATTAAAAAATGGACTCTGTTTTATGGGAATAATTTTGTAAATATGAGAAATGTAATTTTTAATTAAAATCCTCATTTATTCAAAAAATACCAATTTAAATATTATAACTGATTTTATGATCCTCTAATGGCCCGAAGGCCTTCATTTTTTTATTGATTTTGATAATCCACCTTTCAATGAGTGAGGTGGAACCCTTACAAGGACTGTAGGTGTAAGTATTACATGGCTCGTAGGCCTTATAGGAATTCACTTCCCATAGGCTTCAAACATTACATACAACCCAGACTAACTACTTGGAACTGCTCCTCCCCAACATCTTTATCGTAAAATCAGCTCTCCACCTTTGCATGGCTGTTTGGCTAGGCTTTCCCATACATGCATAGGCTTATCCCAATGGCAGGTGACATACCCTCTCATTCATGCAATTTTTTTAGCTTCTGCACTGTTTAAATCTCCTTACTCATCCTCCTTCTGAAGCTTGTTCCTTGTAGGTTGTTTGGTTTGCATCTGCACTAAAGGTGGCCCAAAAGCCTTGAGGTGGCCTGAAGGCCTGAAAGAACTCGGGGACCAAATCGGTGGCCCAAAGACCCAAACAGAGGAATATTTCAGGCTGCTACAGTGCTAAATAGTGCCTACTACAGTTCCTGCTACAGTGCCTGCCACAGTTCCTGTTACAGTACTGCACAGTTTCTGCTACAGTATTGTACAGTCCCTGCTACAGTACTGCACAGTCCTTCCTACAGTACTGCACAATCCCTGCTACAGTACTGCTACAGTACCCAGAAATTATCCTCTATCTACTACAATGCCAAACAGTGCCTGCTACAGTGCCAAACAGTACCTGCTACAGTCCCCACTACAGTACCTGCTACAATACTGCACAGTCTATGCTACAGTACTCCTACACTTTCAAAAATTAACTAAGGTCTCATAAAATTATCCTATAATCATAAGAAAAAAAATACTAAAATATGAATCTATTTTATGAAAATTAAATTCTTTTTAAATCATTATATTTATTATAAAATTTAAAATAAACAGTTATGTTTATAAAAAATATCAACATTTAATTAATAATTTCTAAAATATTTATTTACTTGTAATATGATATAATTATATCATATTACCATTTATAAGATTCCTAATTTTTATTTATAATTTCATAAGTTAGGTTATTTTTATAATGTCTACATTACTATTCCTAGCAGTCACATTATTATCCCTACAGTCACATTACTATTCATCAAAAATGAAACTTTTCAGAAAAATAAAAAAAATTAACCAAAGTAAATTTTGATATTACACTTTCAAAAATAATGTTTATTAAGTAAAATATAATTTATAAAAGTATCAAAATTTATTTTTTAAAAAAGTTTTCCATTAAAATATAGTAAAACCATGTTTATAAAAATAGTCTTTTATGTGTAAAATTGGATTTATTCTTATATTATGCCTCTAAAAATGTTTTGTATGAAAGTAAATATATTTTATTAGATATATAATATATAAATTTCATTATTATCTTTCACTAATTAGTGATTAAATTAATTTATTAATATAAAATGTCATTTTGGGTATAAAAATGGTTTTTATAAAAATACAACCTTTGTGTTCAATTGGTTTTCATTTTTAATTAATTGGTAACTAATGAATTAATTTTATAAACATCTATATTCAATATTTTCATAATTTAATTAATTTAATTCATTTCCACCCTTCCAAACATCTAGGATATAACTATATTAATTAAATAATAATATTTAAATCATTTTTCATACCAATAATGTAGAGACTCGGGTTTTGGCCCTATCAGACTTTGGAATATTCCCATGAATATTTTCAGAGCTAGGCACGAAGACGGCGTGCGATTCCGAGGCCCGGTGTGCCCGGAATAAATTTTATAAAAATATCAAGTATTTTTATAATATGCACGAGGCGAGAATGATTTATATCCTAAACGGTAGCTCAGACCAGAAATATGAGGGTATGGTTGCGTCCGTAGCATGTCGTTTACCCTAGGAGGGGTGTAAAATTTGTGGGCGTGGCCCTGCTGTGGAAAAAGCCACCAGGGGAATTTTCGTAAATAAATTGAAAAGTTTATTTATGAGCGTCAGCTCAAATAACTTTTGAACGGAGTCTCAGATCAGAAATCTGAGCCTGTCTTTGCGTTCATAACAGCGCATTTACCCTAGGGGTGACCTAATTTCCTCCTCACGGGGAGGTCTGGTCAGGGGTGTTAAATTAAATGAATTAATTTAAAATAAAATAAAAGAGATAAAAACCCCTCACCCCTCACCTCCCTCCTCCCGCACGCCAGAATGATGAAACCCCTCCCCCCTATTTCTATTCTTTGCCAAATCGAGCCGCAGACGTCTGTTTTTCACACCGACCATCAGCGAATCGAGCTTCAAGGCGTCGCAGGCGTCGTTCTGCACCCGAAACTTCAGTGATCCGCCAACAGGTAGGCGTTTTGAGTTTTAAAATCCTAGATCCCGATTTTTTTGGTTTTTCTCCATTTAGAGCCTGCAAGTGAGTAGATCCGGTCTCGGGGGGTGTACAGACGCCTTTGGAAGTGCATTTGGACCCGGGGTACCCTCGGCGGACCTCGAAAGGTCTGTCGGCGCAGTGGCGGGCCGCGGGAGTTAACTGGGACCGCCGCACCACGGCAGTCCGGCGTTCAATAATCAGTGACCCCCGTGGTGGGGAGGGGGTCGGCCGTGTGCGTCATGCCGCAGCGGCGGCTTCTGGGTCGGACGGTGTGGGCCAGCTGGACTGGTCGGTGCGGGCCGGACTGACCGGTGCGGGCCGGCTGGACAGGCCGGTTCAGGCTGGTCCAGCCCTCTTCTTGTACACGGGGATTTTAAAACCCCCATAATTTGCTCCCTGGAGGTCAGAATCGTATTCCATCTATGGCAATGTGACCCTGGAGATTATTCGAACCCTTTAAGGTGGTTTTGGGAGTTTAAAGTTCTGGGATCATGGCCCAGGAGCTTGAAAGGTCGAATAACATAATAATATTTTATTATTATTCGACTTCGGGCCGTTGTATCTTCTACCCGGAGCGTCTGATTGACGTGCCGTCAGTGGAGTTGAGACCCTGATGGTATGGTGGAATTTTCTAGATGATTTTCAGATGTTGGGGCCAATAATAGAGTGTGGGCCCAATGAGGCCCAGTTTTGGCATTTACGGAAAAACGCAATGTTTCCGTCGGGTTTCCGTTTTGGATGATCAAGTAGTCGATTCCATGTGTTTTTTCGAGGGGATCACAGTGGTGTGATCTTCTTGATGAGTTACAAGATCGTGGTGTGGTCCCCACATGGGATAGTTATGTTGATTAGTGCTTTTTCATCGGTTGTCCGTTTCAGGCGAGTGAATAGCCCATCCTGCGTGTTTTTCCGCGTAGATCACATTAGTGGCCTTGGTATCGGCCTGGGAGGTGCACAGTGTGGCGTTGTTGCAGGTCGGTCGGGTTAGCGACGTTTGGACCAGTAGTGGTTGAGGGTACTCCCTTAGTTCATTCCTATGAGGGTACGTGTGGCATCATAACCGAGGTATGGGTTTGTGATCCCCTCAATAGAATGTTTTATCTATTAGAGTTGTGGCATCCCTCCAATGGGCCCGGATCAGGATCCTCTAGCATCGTTTCCCTGAATCAGGTTTTTGGTATCTCTGTGACTGCATCTCCATGGGCGGAGATCCCATATCCAGTAGGATAACCTCGTAGGGTTTGTGGCATCATTGGGAATATGACCCCCTATGCAGTGGTCCATGCTTAGTAGGGTTATGGCATCGTCGGGTATACGATCCCCTACTCAGCATGTGGTTTTTAGTAGGGTTGTGGCATTGTTGGGTATATGATCCCCTACTCAGTGCATGGTTTCGATAGGGTTGCGGCATCGTCAGTTAGATCCCCTACAGCACGAGATATACTAGATAGGGTTTCGGTATCGTCATGATCGTCATGACACAGGCGACGATCCTCTATCTGAGAGGTGTTTTTTTGGAACACAAGATCGGGTTGTGGTATTCTCCAGTGGATCCTGGGGGTGATCTCCTATCTGTCAAATATTTAAATATTGGTGTGGGTTTTTCTATCCCCTAGAAGACCCTAGGAGTGATCCCCTATTCGAGGAGTTTGTTGTTCTTGCTGTTTCATTGTGGTTTTCTTAGTGACGATATCCGATGAGCGTGATCTCTCGGGTGGGCATATGAGATGTTTGTGTGGGACCCGATGGAGTGTATCTCTTGGATGGGTGTCATCTGGGATGATAGTGATCATGGAGTGTGTTCTCATGGTTTTGAACCGTTGCTAGTGATGAGGTCGGTACCTTATGTGGATTGGTGTGAAAAACGAGTATATCTGGATGTTCAAGGTATATGTACGGGCGTATATCTATGTGGATGTTCATGGTATATGTATGGACGTATACCTGAGAGGAAGTTAATGATATATGTATGGGCGTATACCTGTGCTGATGTTCAAGGTGTATGTATGGGAATACACCTGAATCAAGCTGTCTAGTTGCGTTTAACTGAGGATGGTCTCGAGATGAAGTTTCTCTCTCATTTGGGTTCCCTCTGGCTGGGTTGAGCTGACTGTTGCCTTTCATTTTCTCTCTTTTGTTTTGGGTATTGGGGGTTCCTACTGAGTATTTTTTATTCTCACCCCTACACAGGCTTTGCCGGCACATGATTGTGTCTTGTGCAGACCACAAGTCTATCGAAGAAGTCCCAGGGGGACCCAGAGCAGACGGAGATTAGTGAGCGAGACTGATCGGGGTGTTTACTGGAGTTGTGCCGAGGAGCTTACCAGCATGTGCATTTGGCATCATTTCCCTCCTTCTGAGAAGGTTGGACACTTTTGTAGTTTTCTTTTGGCGAGCCCTATTTTTCCCTTTTGTACTTTTTTTGTACTCTGGTTGTGGGTTAGATGTATGCATTCATTTCTTTCCAGTTTTTTTATATATCTATACATTGTTTCATGGAGGTTTATGTGGGTACGTGTGTACATGAACCTTATTATAATTCCTCCCATGTGTGTGATAGCCTACTCAACACTAGTCGCCAGCCCCTGGCCTATTGTAGGTGGGCTTGGGAAGTCACGGCTCGAGCCCCATTGGGTCGGTTGTGACAGAGTGGTATCAGAGGAGGTTCCACCTTTGGGATCTCAGAGCGTAGCTGGTCTAGAAGTGAGTTTGGTTTCGGTTGTATAGCGGAAGTGTTAGGATGTTTCGAGTTCAGATTTCAGGCCAAGGACTCCAGTGTTGGTGTAGCGGCCGACGTATCCATTTACCCGGACTCTGACAACCTACTTTTCGACTCGTGATGTTCGTACACTAGTCACAGGGGGAAAATAATGGTGCATGCATCATATAAGACTGGGTTTTGGGTTTCCCTTATTCTTCTTAAGTCATCTCCCTATATATACTCTTTGACTATGGTGTGTCTTGATTGTATTTCAAGATGCCTCCACGATGACAGCCAGCGAGGGTTCTGCAGCAGGATTGTGGTGACGATCTGCCCCATGTAGAGGCTGTAGACCAGGGTGCAGGTTCTGAGGTGGGACCTTCAGGTTGTCCACCCATGGAGCCACCTTTTTTTTGAGCAGGTGGTTGTGCCGATAGTGCAAGATGAGGTTGCGCGCAGGCTGAGTGAACTGCACGAGTTCCAGAGGCAGTGACCTCTGAGGTTCCAGGGTGATCCAGACCCTCAGGCAGCTGATGACTAGCTTTAGGCCGCCACCCAAGTTTTTCGCCTGGTGAGGACACCTCCCGATCAGATGGTGGTCCTAGCAGAAATCCTTCTACATGGTTTGTTCAGGCGATGGTGGAGCCTAGTGATGTAGTCCCATGATGAGGAGATGCTCACGTGAGCAGATTTTGAGCGTCTCTTCAAGGAAGAGTTATATCCGGTGATGCTGAGGTCAATGCGGATTCAGGAGCTTTTACAGCTTCGGCAGGAGGGCATGACTGTGTCGGAGTACTCAACGAGGTTTAAAGATCTGTCGTGCTACTCCTTGGATATGGTTCAAGACCCGTTCTTTAGGGCTCGGACCTTCGAGCAGGGACTACATAGAGACATCCAGGAAGGTGTGGTTTTTTTGTGTCTTCCCACCTATGTTGGAGTGATGGAGCGAGCCTTGGTGGTGGAGAGATTTCTGGCTAAGCAGATTTAGCCCGTCAGTGCTGGGCATGTGGCAGCTGGGATGTTGGCAGCTGGTAGCTGGTGTCAGACGCAGGGTTCTGGGCATGGACAACGTTTTAAGAAGCGACCCCAGGATGGAGGATCTAAGGCTCAGGGCCCACATGCCAGTTTTGGTCAGCCACAGGAGAGACGGTGTTACGCTTGCAATGGTCAGGGACATCTCGCTAGAGATTTTCCGACCCGTAAAGCTTCTGAGAGGGATTCGGTTGACATACCACCTTGGCAGAGGCATCGTCTCGAGTATGGAAGTCTGCAGGGCAGCGGATGAGGCGACGGAGCGGGTGCAGCAGCGGGAGGTGGTAGGCAGTATCCGGTGCCACCACCACCAACCCCAGGTGGTCCACGCCAAGATCAGGGAGCTGGAGGGTGAGGTAAAGGATAGTTTCATACCCTAGAGGCTGTTGACCCAGAGGCTCCACAGATGGATAGAGGTACGCCTTGTGTCCTTTCTACTTTCTGCAGTAGTTTGATAGACACTGCTTAGCGGTACTCTTCCCTTTTCGTTGCTTGCTCGAGTTTTATTCAGGGCATTGGTAAGACCCTGTGTGGGTATTTTTTGGCATACTTTGAATGAGTGAGGAATAGGGATCCTATCCCCACCAAGATGTGTTTTTTTTTGTGATGCGATTAAAACCATGCGAGCGAGTCAGTGCTGCCCAAAGCGGATAGTGTTGAGGTGTGGTAGATGAGTTTCTCTAATTTATGCATTCAGGAAGGGGTGTGTGTTGGCGAGCTTGCTGGCGTGGGAGACCTAGTTGAGATTCCATTTGCTTTCCATGTGCTTATGGATTTTCGGGGGTGAAAAGCTCTAAGGTTGGGAGGATGTAGCGACTCAGGTTTCGGCCCTGTCAGACTTTGGAATATTCCTACAAATATTTCCAGAGCTACGCGAGAAGACGGCATGCGATTCTGAGGCCCGGTGTGCCCGGGATAAATTTTATAAAAATATTAAGTATTTTTATACTATGTGCGAGGAAAGAATGATTTATCTCCTAAATAGTAGCTTAGAATGGGAATATGAGGGTATAATTGCGTCCGGAGCGTGTCGTTTACCCTAGGCGGGGTTTAGACTTTGCGGGCGCGGCCCTGCTATGGAAAAAGCCACCAGGGGAATTTTCATAAATAAATTGAAAAGTTTATTTATGAGCGTCGGCTCAAATAACTTCTGAGAGGAGTCTCGGATCAGAAATCCAAGCCCGTCGTTGCGTTCAGAATGGCGCATTTATTCTAGGGGCGACCTAATTTCCTCTACGCCGGGAGGTCTGGTCGAGGGTGTTAAATTAAATGAATTAATTTAAATTAAAAAAAAGACAGAAAAACCCCTCACTCCTCACCCCTCACCTCCCTCCTACCTCACACCTGATTTACAAAACCCCTCCCCCCTATTTCTGTTCTTCACTAAATCGAGCTGCAGACGTCCATTTTTTGTGCTGATCATCAGCGGATCGAGCTTCAATGTGTTGTGGGCATCGTTCTGCATCCGAAGCTTCGGCGATCCGCCAACAGGTAGGCGTTTTGAGTTTTAAAATTCCAGATTTTGATTTTTTTGGTTTTTCTCCATTTGGAGCCTGAAGGTGAGTAGATCCGGTCTCAGGGGCGCGCAGATGCCTTCAGAAGCGTGTTTGGACCCCTGGGGTGACTCCGGCGGACCTCGGAAGGTCCGCCGGCGTGGCGGGCAGCGAGAGTTAACTGGGACCGCCGCACCACAGCAGTCCAAATTTCAATCACCATAGACCCCCATGGGGGAAGGGGGGTTTGTCCGTACGCGCGGTCCTCCGGCCAGAGTGGCTGGCGGTGGTGGTCGGGTCGACCGATGCAGGCCGGCCGAGGCCCTCTTCTTGTACATGGGGGTTTTAAAACCCACATAATTTGCTCCCTGGAGGTCAGAATCACATGTCGTCTATGGAAACGTGACCCTAGAGATAAGAATAACCCTTTTAGGTATGTTTGGGAGTTTAAAGTGTTGGGATCATGTCCTGGGAGCTTAAAACATCTAATAAAATAATAATATTTTACTATTATTCGACTTCGGGTCATTGTATCTTTTACCCGGAGCGTCTGATTTGACATACTATCAGTGGCATGGAGACCCTGATGGTATGGTAGAATTTTTCTAGACAGTTTTCGAGTGTTGGGTCCGAGAATAGGGTGTGGGCCCCACGAGGCTGGGTTTTAGTGTTTACGGAAAAACGCAACGTTTCCGTCTGGTGTCTGTTTTGGACGATCGAGTAGTCGATTTCGTGTGTTTTTTCAAGGGGATCACAGAGGTGTGATCCACTTGATGAGTTACGGGATCTTGGTGTGGGCTCCACATGGGATAGTTATGGAAAATAGTGCATTTTTTCACCGGTTTTCCATTTCGGGTGAGTGAATAGCCTATCCTGCATGTTTTTTCATGTAAATCGCATTGGTGGCCTTGATATCAGCCTAGGAGGTGTGCAGTGTGGCGTTGTTGCAGGTCACTCAGGTTAGCGACGTTTAGATTAGTATTGGTTGAGGGTACTCCCTTGGTTCATTCCTATGAGGGTACGTGTGGCATCACAACCAAGGTATGGCTTTGTGATCCCCTCGATAGGATGTTTTATCTGTTAGAGTTGTGGCATCCCTCCGGTGGGCCAGGAACTGGATCCTCTAGCATTGTTTCCCTGAATGGGGTTTTTGGTATCATTGTGACCGCATCTCCATGGGAGGCAATCCCCTATATAGCAGGATAACCCCGTAAGGTTTGTGGCATCATCGGGAATATGATCCCCTACGCAGTGGGTTGTGCTTAGTAGGGTTGTGGCATCATCGGGTATACAATCCCCTACTCAGCATGTGGTTTTTAGTAGGGTTGCAGCATCGTTGGGTATACGATCCCCTACTCAGCGCACAGTTTAGGTAGGGTTTCAGCATTGTTAGTTATATCCCCTATAACACGAGATATACCAGATAGGGTTTTGGTATCGTCATGACCGTTGTGACACGGGCAACGATCCTCTATCGAAGAGATGTGTTTTTGTGGAATGCCAGATTGGGTTGTGGTGTTCCCCAGAGGATCCTGGGAGTGATCCCCTATCTGTGAGATCTTCGAATACTGATGTGGGTTTTGGTATCCCCTAGCGGACCCTATGAGTGATCCCCTATCTGTGGAGTTTGTTGTTCTTGTTGTTTCAGCGTGGTTTTCTCAGTGATGATATCCGATGAGCGTGATCTCTCAGGTGGGTGTCTAATATGTTTGTGTGGGACATGATGGAGTGTATCTCTCGGACGGGTGACATTTGGAATGACAGTGATTGTGGAGTGTGTTCTCTTGGTTTTGAACTGTTACTAGTGATGAGGTTGGTACCTCATGTGTCTTGGTGCGAAAAACGAGTATATCTAGATGTTCAAGGTATATGTACGGGCATATATCTATCCGGATGTTCATGGTATATGTATGGGCATATACCTGAGTGGACGTTAGTGATATATGAATGGGCGTATACCTGTGCTGATGTTCAAGGTGTTTTTATGGGCATGCACCTGAATCAAGATGTCTAGTTGATTTTAGCTGAGGATGGTCTCGAGATGGAGTTTCTCTCTCGTTTGGGTTCCCTATGGTTGGGTTGAGCCGACTGTTTCCTTTTAGTTTCTCTCTTTTATTTTGGGTATTTGTGGTGCCTAATGAGTATTTTTTATACTCACCCCTGTATGGGATTTTCCCGCACATAATTGTGTCTTGTGCAGACCACAGGCCTATCGACAAAGTCCCAGGGGGACCCAGAGCAGGCGGAGCTTAGTGAGCGAGACTGACTGGGGTGTTTACCGGAGCTGTGCTGAGGAGCTTACCAGTGGGTGCATTTGGAAGTGTTTCCCTCCTTCTGAGCAGGTTGGACACTTTTGTAGTTTTCTTTTGGTGGGCCCTATTTTTCCCTTTTGTACTTTTGCTATACTCTGGTTGGGGGTTAGATGTATACATGCATTTCTTTTCAGTTTTTTTATATATCTCTACACTATTTCATGGAGGTGTATGTGGGTGAATGTTTACAGGTACCTTTGGCTAATGCCTCCCATGTGTGTGATAGCCTACTCGGCGCTAGTCTCCAACCTCTGGCCTATTGGAGACGGGCTTGGGGAGTCACGGCTCGAGCCCCATTGGGTCGGGTCATGACAGATAAGATATTAAAGAAGTTAAATTTAAAAAGAGGCATACTATAAAATCTTGGGGTGTTACATTCTCCCCTCCTTAAATAAATTTTATCCTCATAATTTTAAATGGTACTTAAAAATCATATATTGATATTTGAAAATTCCTTTTTGGGAAACTTACATCATAAATAGGGTTAATAGAAAATCCTCTTAATAAGAGGGAAAGGGAAATTATAATGTCATCACAAAATTTGGATTTTGAAAAAGATAAAATTAGTGGGAAGTGAAAACATGGGTATGGAAGAGAAATATAGCCATCATTTTATGATGGTGAATGATGGAGGATATGTTCATTAGAAAGTTAACCATCACAAAACCATAAATCTAGTTATCAGTTAAAATACCATTGATCTCTTATTAAGAAAATTTAATGGATAATGTTTTTGTTTCAAAAATACTTTTCCTATAGTTGTGGGATTTCTTTACTATCTAGACAAGAACTTGTGAAATTAAAATTTCTTGATTAGTTTCCATGTCATAGGAATAATATCATCCTCTGGTTTTGCTTCGATGTATTTTCACTTTATTCCTTATACGTGTAAATGAATGTTCAATATGAATTCTTCATGACTAAATAATTATAATCAACTTCTATAGATAAAAAATCCACAAAAGTATAATTATTTATTCCTCCTAACTTTATACATTAACCAAAACTAAAAATTTTAAGATAATATAATATAATTATGCAAAAATAATAAACCTTTATATAATGAAAACAACTTTAGTATCCAAAATTTAATAATAATACCCAAAGTTCAACACAGTACATTTAGTAAATAATCATCCTTCCTAAAAATATTTTATACTATGATTGAAAGCCAAAAATAAGGATTTGATCACATATTCTTCCAAATAACATCAATCATTCTTAATGTCTCATACCAAAAATCTAATTTCCTAAATCAGTTAATCTCCAATATATTATAATCATTTACATAAATAACTTGAATCACCATATTTTCACAATAAAATCATATTTTAATCCAAGATAAAATCCAAACTTTATTCCTCATAAAATTATGTTTACCTTAATCTTATAGGATTCAAAAAATAGGGAACATCTTCTAAAATAACATTAATCAATTAATCACCAAATCACTTTCCAATACCATGGTTATCTATTTGATAAAACAAACATCGCTAAAATCAAAATAACATATACACATTAATATATTTTAACTATAGAAAATATTCATGCTAACCAAGAATTCACGTTGGATAGTGGTGGGTGTTTCGCCCTTGTCTCCCTTCGGTTGTGGGTTCAATCCCTATGGCCTTACCGAACATGATGGGTTGTCACTAGTCCTGTAGGTTTTCCATTTTCTAAAACCATATTAATATAAATTCCAAAAATAAATATGATAAAACTCCTTGAAATAAGGTCAATCACTAAATAGCCTTTTAATTAAGGTTTTCAATACAACCCCAATACATAAATACTTCATTCATCTATTTCCACATAGGTTATTCCTTGGTCTATATTTTATCTTACAGAAGAGGGAATTGACTTAGTTAATAACTAGGTTTCCCAAATTTAAGGAAATGAAGTACAAATGGATTCTTATGATGATTTTTATTTTCTTCCAACGTACTCTTCATTTTTAATTGGAAAATCTTTTCTTTATATCCTTCTTTCCCACACATAAAGCATTTATCTATTCCTTTGAAAAAATTTCATGGGTGTCTCCTTCTACATTTATTTTATTATAGAAATCAAGTCTTCTTTCCACCATGATCTCCAACACTGGATCTCTCTTAAAAAACTCTATTCTTCTCTTCTTTGGTATGTTCGGGAGTTAGTTATGGTATATGTTGTTAATTATATTTTAGGAAAACTAATTAGGTATGAACATGATATTTTTCACTCCTATCAACATCCTATTTGGTTTCTCATTTCCACATCCTTATCCATTATTTTCAATGTTAACATGAATACCTCAAGTTCCTTCCATTAACTAAAACTATAAATCATAGTGTGAGTAACAATAGTCATAGTGAGAAAAACATATAATCATTTATAGAATATCATGAAACCTTATTTTTAATCTAAAAAACATTAGGTTTAACCTAGGTTAAATATTAAAATACTTCATAATGGATTGTAAAGAAAATATGAATTATCCTAATCATATCCCCTGGGAGTGTCCAACTAGGTGCACAGTAAGGCTTGTTGTCATGTACTAGGTTACCTAGAGTTAGGCTCGAGACACCTTGTCAGAGTTGTTACACCTAGGTACATATATTCCAGAACCACATCCACTTGTTGTATCTAGATATGGATGTATTTCTAGGGAGAACCACATAATCTATAACTTACCAAAATTCTAGGATGATCTTTTATGATTATCCTTAATATCTATCTTAGTGTTATGTTTCCTAAAATATGATTTCTAAATCTAGTTTCCAAGGTTTCTACTAAACTTCCATTGATACCAACTGTAAGGACCCTGACCCCAGTTTCTTAGAGTCGATGCCTTACTTTATTACATTGGTATAATAAACAAGTAATTCAAATCCCGAAGGACCAAATAGTTTAGTAGTTTTAGAAAACCAGATACATATATAAGTTTTACATTACAAATTAAAATGAAAAAAAACATATAAACTCCATTGGAAACATCCATAACTCCTAGATTATCCATGCAAGTCATTCATAATACACATCTTCACATCTTGGGGGAAAATAAAATATAAGAGAAGGGGTAAGATTAGATGATCAGTATGGGTAAGTAATACAGTGAAATCTAATAAACATAATAATTCAGGGTGAATGAATGAAAACACAATTCATTAGAACATAAAATTGAGCATAATATGGAAAGAGTAAAAGCTAAATAAATAATTCCATAAAAATAATTGCATGAGAATAAATTTTAACCATGGATATTATAATAGTCAAATATTAACAGGGATAATAAATTAATAATATCATAATGAGGGAATGAATAATGTTATACATCTGAAATATACCATTGAGGCCTCATCCAAGACATATAAAAATAAATGGTTAAGGCCTCAGCCAAAACCATAACTGATAATGGGAAAGGCCTCATCCAAGTCCATATCTATTTTATCTCATGAGACCAACCAATGCATCGAGGGGATATAGTGGGACCCAAAAATCACTTAATAAGTCTAATTAATTCCTAATATGAATGGGGATAAACATAAACAACATATACATATGAAATGTAAATAACTTTCCCCAATCTATAAACATAGTCACTAACCATTCTGAGTAGTATGGTGAATGGTATCAAGACAGCACATCCACAATCAAATTGATCATAAACCATTTAATAAAATATGGTAGATTATAATAATAAGATATAAATATAAATAAATCATAAAATTTAGTAGAGGTGTTGAAATAGATGAAAATACTCTAATAAAATTATCAAGGAATACTTAAGAGAAATACCACTTTTACTTTATAAAGAAGAGTCCTTTTAGAAAAATCATTTGTATTTATCGTAATTGTTTGTATAAAACTAGAAATGAAAAAATATAGTTTTTCATGAAAAAATTACTTATTTTAGAAAAATAATTATGTCTTAAAACATATTATGGATGGTACTTGAAAATGGGTAAGAAGTCAAGACATTCCCATTAATCGGGCTTGTATATCGAGAAGAATTGAGAAGGGATCCTTGTAAAACATATATTTTCCTATAAAATAAAAATCAACTGATATGGATACATTATTTTGGAACATATAAACAGAATTTAGAATAATTATATGAAAATAATGAAGAATTAAATTGGTGTATAGAGGTAGAAAGAATAACCTGAATGAAAATGATGGTTCAGGAACAAACCCTTACCTTATGTCTGAATGTGATTTGCACTTGACCTTAATGTCATGGATAATCAAATTAAATCCATTGATTAATTAATTAAGAAACTTTTATTCATGTATTTTATTAATTATAGTTTTATTAAGTTCATTTATGGCCTTATTGATGATTTATAGAATTTAATTTCTTTGTTCGGAAGCATTCTTTTTCTTGGTTTTCATGATCGGTTCTCTTGTTTATAAGTTATAAAGTTCATGTAAAATGATTATAATTCTCCAGAATTGGAATTATATTTTATTAATGAAAATATAAAAGTTTAATTGGTTTTATATATTGTTTTTACTATATATTAGGATGAATCATTAGATAACATGTTAATGATAATCATTTAGATTAATTTTAGCGATTTTAGATCCCAATGAACTCGTTGTGTTTTATCATTTATTATTATGTAAAAATGTTACTTATATAATATAAAAAGGGGTTTGATATGAATTTAATAATATTTTTCACCCATTAAAATGGTTTTATGAACATCCTTAAATATGGTTAAGGAAATTAAAACTTTTTGTCCTTGAAGGCGATAAAACAACACCTCATGGACGACGTTTCCATTTTTAGAATAAAAGAGAGTGGAGAAGAGGATTATTGATGGATTATTCCATTAGAATAATAAAATTATAGTATATGTAATTTATTTTATTTATAATTCTATTTGTATGAGGTTATATAATGATAGAATAAGAAAATAAAATAACTTGAAAAGAAATTAAAAGAAAAAGAAAGAGGTTTTTACCGCTTGATTTTCTCCTCCATTAGAACCTCCTTAGGGAAAAGTTTTTGGTATTTTGATGAGACAAAGAGATTATATATGTGAGGGAGGGAATTGGGAATAGTATTGGGTAGAAATTAGATAATTCTAAAATCCTTTAAGGTGTGAGGAGAATAGGGTGAGGGTGGTATTTATAGTGGAGGATAGGGTGTTTTTTGAATATTTTATTCATTTGTTTATTATTTTGGATCAAGACTATGAATAATTTGATAATTATCATTAAATATATTAATATAATGAATTATATTTCTATATTATGTTTCTTACATCATTTATGACTCAATTAATAGTTTATTTAATTATAATGTATTTATACCGTAAATTACTGTATTTTACTATTCAGTAAAAATTCAAGTATTTTAGAAAAATCCCAAAAAATTACATAACCATTTTTTAATGTTTAGAATTAAAAAATGGACTCAATTTTTTGAGAATAATTTTCTAAATATGATAAATGTAATTTTTAATTAAAATCATCATTTATTCAAAAAATACCAATTTTAATATTATAATCGATTTTATGACACTTTCAAAAATTAACTAAGGTCTCATAAAATTATCCTATAATAATAAGACAAAAAAATATTAAAATATGAATCTATTTTATAAAAATAATTTTTATTTTAAATCATTATGTTGATTATAAAATTTTAAATAATCATTTATGTTTATTAAAAATATCAACACTTAATTAATAATTTCTAAAACATTTATTTACTTGTACTATGATATAATTATATAATATTAAAATTTATAAGATGCCTAAATTTTATTTATACTTTCATAGTTTTTGTTATTTTTCTAATCTCCACATTACTATTCCTAACAGACACATTATTATTCCTACAGTCACATGACTATTCATCAAAAATGAAACTTTTCAGAAAAATCCTAAAAATTTAACCAAAGTAAATTTTGATATTATGATTTCAAAAATAATATTTATTTAGTAAAATATAATTTATAAAAGTGTAAAAATTTATATTTAAAACAATTTATCCATTAAAAGATGGTAAAATCGTGTCTAGAAAAATATAGCCTTTTATGTAAAAAAATTGAATTTATTCTTAACTTATGCCTCTAAAAATGTTTTGGACGAATGTAAAAAAAATTTATTGAGTATATAATATATAAATTTCATTATTATATTTCACTAATTATTTATTAATTTAATTTATTAATATAAATTGTCATCGTGGCCATAAAAATGATTTTTATAAAAATACATCCTTTGTGTTCAATTGGTTTTCATTTATAATTAATTGGTAACCAATGATTTAATTTTTTAAACATGTGTATTATATATTTTCATAATTTACTTAATCTTGTTCATTCCCAACATCTAGGATATAACAATATTAATTAAATAAAAATATTTAAATCATTTGTTAAGCTGGTAAGCTATTAAAGAAGTTAAATTTAAAAAGAGGCATACTGTAAAATCTTATGATGTTACACTAGAGGCTTCCGAATAATGATGATAAATTAATCCATAAAATGGGGGTACGATTCCCTCAAAACATCATATATTAAGAGTGTACAATATCAAATAAACACAATGTTGTGATAAATTTCATTTGGAAACATGCAACCATTGATGTGGCCTTAAAAACACATGTTTCGCCACATCATTTTAACTAATTTTTAATGGTTTAATTGGTTATTTCTAGTACTTTTTACTATATATTTACACTTTTGTATTTTTATAAATAAATTTATCAATTTAATCAATTTTGTAATTAATCATGTGTTTTAAGCTTTAAAGTAATTAATTTATTTCTTACTTAAATTTTATAGTCTAATGATTTTTTATTTATCTTGGTAGTTTCTGTCTGTAAATTTTAATAATCTAACATTAGTTAATTAATTAATTCTACTTTTTCACTTAGATAATAAAGTTTTAATTTAGAATTTCATGTATTAAATATTAATTAATTTAATTTAATAGAATCTAAATATTTGATGTCATTTAACAATTCGTTATTTATTAATTTAGTTTTATAATTGTTCTAATCTTGTTTAATTTTATCAACTTAATTAATTTTCATAAATTGATTAATAAAATAATAGTTATCTTATTTCTTTAATTAATTTAATTTGAAGCAGTAGTCTATTATAAATAATTAAACTTTGTTTTATAATTGTTTTAATTTAATAAATTAATTGTTTATGAGTTTAATTTTTAGTATAGATCCAATTTTAGTTAAGTATAAATGGTTTTACTATTTTATTATAGTTTGTGACTTAGTTAACTTTTCAATTGTTTTAATTAAGTTTTAGTTTTTTTATTATATTGTTATTATTTAATTTAAGTTTTAATTTATTTACTCTGTTTTTTTTTTGCAAGTTAACAGTTTCACCCCTGTCATGGTGCCATCACGCAGCGTGACCATCTCACGGTGACACCATTTTACTCCTTACACCGTGTTCCCTTTACGGTGTCTCCCTTCTTGCCACAGTTCCATTTCACAGTGGCACCGCAACCTCACACACTATAACTCCACATTTTTACTGTCTCGTCGTATCATCACGCACCGGTTTCATCACTTTCCCGCCGTGACTCTCCTCACTATCTCACTGTATCTCTTGTGCCACCGTGACTTTCCTCACACCGCAAGCACCAACCATAGTTTCCTCTTGCACTATTTCCCTCTTCCCTTCAATTGTTTCACGCACCTCTTCGTTTTCACTGCAACTCACTCATCTGCCTCAACAGAATTATTCATAGGAAAAATTGAATACCCATTTTACCTCTTTCTATCATTCACAATCTCAATTATTATCCTTCTTACCCCAGCATTTCTTTGCCAGATCAACAAGATTTTGATCTTTCCATGCTGTGGATGAGTTCCGAAGCCACTGTTAACTTTATTTTTTTTTAATCTAATCCTCTGAAAACCCATGGTCGAGGGTTTTGTACTGTTGTATGCAGAGGCCTTGCCATCATCCATTGAAGTACTGTAGCATTGGAGATGGGATGTTGTGCCTCCTATTCAAGAGTCACCCCACTGTTGGAGGATGAGTTGATGCCAGTAGATCTGTGAGCCATTGTCAACCTATCTGCAGTGAGACTTCTACAGGATGAAAACCAGAAGCGATGAAACCTCCATTGCGCAACGCTGTGCTGATTAGAGGAGGACATTTACCGCTGTTTTTTAAGGATGTTGATCATCACTGCTATGGATAACCACAGATCTGAACCGATGGATTCGAGGAGGAAGCGCTGAAGCCGAGGTCACTAGGTGGATCAAGCGATGATGGTGATGGAGGAAGATGGACCAGCATGTGGAATTCCTTCATCGAGAAGGAATCCGAGTAATCGTTCCCCCCTATAGCGCCAAAATGGGGAGAGAAGATAAACTAATAATTTAAAAAAACATAAAATAACACATTAACAAAAACATAATTTAAAATAATAATGATGATAATTATAACTTAACTTAAACACTTAATAATTATAGTTATGAATAAATAAAAAAAACTAATTTATAAAATATAATTAATAATTTAATTAACTTTAATAAAACTTTTACTAAGCTAAACTAATAAATTATAATTTCTTAATTAAATATAAATTAATTATAATTTAATGTGGCATACTAAATAATTACTATTTTTAGAATTAAATACTTAATAATTTATTTTGAACTTAAATAAGCTAATATAATTAACTAAAAATAGGAAATGGTTTAATTTTCTTAATTAACGAATTTTATAATTAACAAGTAATAACTTTAAATCAATAACATAATTATTAATTACATTATTAAATCTTTTACGACTTTCAATAAACTAATATCTTTAATTATGAATGATTATTTATTAATTTTTGTGTGTGTGTTTCTTGTGTAGGTTCATTCAAGAGACTAAAACACGTCCATATTCATCTTACTAACTCACCAGGAGTTAGTTACGAGGGAAATACTAGTGCGACGTTCCTATCGCGAAAGAATGCACGTGTATGGTGCACAACTGAGGGACTTCTAAAGTCAGTTTAATTGGTTGGTGATAAGCCGTAGATGACGGAGGACATAAAAACAGAGTAGCAGCAAAATTTTAGGAGTCTCTCATTCACTCGAAAAAACACACCACTGGAGAGCAGTGCTGAGGACGCTCATGAATTCGAACGAATACAAAACATCCGGAGAGCTAGTGCCGATGAGAATAGAGAGTCTAGAGGGAGACTCTGGAACCTCTACTGGAGCTGTAGAAGCATAGGAGCAGCAACAGTTCATGATAGCAGAGGGAGTTTACTTCCTCTATTTTATTAATTCTTCTCTTTAGTAATAGAATGAACTTAGTATACGTGTTGATAGGGATAATTTCTAGATAAGTCATTAGTTCAGGGATCAATTGAAGTTATACTGTTTACCTTTTAATTCTCATTTCACTTAATCATTTGAATGTACTCAGTATTGATCGGTGAGATCAATGCTGAGTTTATCTAATTGCTTGTATCACTAAAACATAATTTCAAAACATCACAGTCAGTTGGCAAGATTGATTGTGGAAACACTTTTTAAAAAAAATCAAAAGACTTCAAGACTTACGGTGAGTTTATCTTGTTGTTAATTTTCAAAATAGTTCACGGTTGATTAATTTTGGAGTGGTGAACTTTTAAATTGGTTGACTAGTGTGACTTAACTTCTGGTGAGTGAGGTGAGTCATACTCTTTTCAGTGGTACTCTGCAACAACATTTAAGTGAATTGAAACACCTTCAAAACCAGTAGAATGAAGATTACTCCCCGATCATTTTAATAGATTTTTCATTTTATCAATGTTATAAACCTCTGTTATTCTTTGTTTTACAAAAGTATCTAGTTTCAATATAGTTATTAAACCTGTTTTCAATGTTCTATCACTCTATTGCTTATTAGAAAAATATAAAAAAATATATAAACATTGAAAAGAAGAAAAATCACTCCATTGCTGACAACAGTGGATCTTATCAAGTTTTTAAGAAGATTAGTGGCTAAATTATCCTTCCCTGTGGGTTCAACCCTGCTTGCCACATATACTGTAGTTAGTAAGAATATAAATATTAAACTTTGACCAGCTTCAACGATGATCTAGGTCAAGTTTTTTTCACCATTGCTGGGGAAGGCACAAGCCATTACTTTTCTAAAAATTAAAAAAAACATATAAAAAACAACAAAATAATTGAAAATTTTAAATCTGTAAAAAAAATAAGCTTAATTTACTACTGAATTGCTACTGTTGTGCTATTTTGAACTGTTTTTACACTTTAAATGAGCACAAGAGAATTCATTGTTACATTAGAGCCTACAAAATTTGAATTAGACCAACATTTAACTACTCCTAAAAACATTGTAATGGAGAATCAGGATAATAGAGTTGATCAAAACATGAATATTCTACAACCCGTAGTTCCAGCCCATCAGTTACCTAGACTTAGGGAGTTTCAAATTACAATTCTATCAAGTAACCCATCTTGCATTAGGCTGACCCCTAGGTCTAGGAACTATGAAATTAAGTAGTTTCACCTTTCTCAACTTCTTTCATTTAATGGTCTTCTAGGAGAGGATTCACTTGAGTTCATTAGAGTGTTCTATAGTTATGTACAACAATTACCTCTGAGAGAGCTTTGTGAGGAAGAGTTTAGATTGAGGATGTTTCCATTTTTTCTGAAGGGGAAGGCTATGACTTGGTTTCAGAACTTATATGAAGAAATTTTTAAGACCTTGGAATAGGTGTTTACTGCCTTTATATCAAAATTCTATCTTAGGAACACCACCTCTGATATTAGGCACAAAATTACTGGGTTTCTTCAGGATGAGGGAGAGTTATTTCGCAAGGCATGGGATAGGTTTAGAAGTATCCTTAGACAAAGTCCCAATCACCAGTTTTCTCCCCGTCTACTCATGGAGACTTTCTATAATGCTCTCACCCCTTACAACCAAAATTTAGTTGATCAACTCTGTGGGGGTGAATTTTCTGACTCTACTGCTGATGAGCTAAAACTTGTGTATAACAAGCTTGCTCAAAAATCTCAGCACAAGTGCTCTAGGAAGAGGGTCGTCCATTGAGGTGAATACAATCCTCAGGATGCTATTGTTAGTGATAGGGTCTTAAGGGAGAAATGTAATCATTGTGGGATGTTCGGTCACACTCATACATGTTGTCCTAATTTTGATCTCTCTGTCTAGTTTGATGAGAGTTCCAAATTTGTGGATTTTAGAGCTAGGAACAAAGGGACAAATGATCAATACTCCAATCATTACACTCCTATTTATCAAAATCACAAAAACTTGTCCTGGAAAGAACAAGGTGTCATAAAGCATACCATTACCCCTAACTACCAATCACACCCTAAAATTTATAACTCAAACCAATATGGGGCTGAATATTCTAATTCTCAAGGGGAGTTAAAGGGAAAGTTACAAGAAGTTTTGGGAGAGATCAGTTCATTTAGGAAGGAAACAGATGGTAAGATTCACAACTTAGAACATCAAATAATTCAAATAGTTAAGGATCAAGGTGATAAGGAAAAGGGAAAGCTGCCAGACACTTCAATTCTTAATCCAAGAGAGAATATCATGGCTGTAACCACTAGATCTGGCCTTCAAACCCAAGAACAAATTAAGCAACACTCTGAGAAAACTAAAACTGATGAAAAAACTGAATTTGGAAAGAGAAGTCTTCTTGAAATAGAATCTAGGAATCTAGACAGCTTTGTTCGACCTGAACAGAATGTTGAATTTACACCTAAAAATGTTCAAGAACCGAGGAAAATGAAGTGGGAATTAATTAAAGAAGAAAAGAAAAACAATGGAATTTAGGAGAAGGAGTATAATCAACCTGTTCTTAAAAATTATGCCCCTCCCATTCCCTTCCCTGAAAGAGTGAAGAAGAATAATGAACCTGATTATTTAAGGTTTCTTAAAATGATTCAAAACTTTAGTATCAACATGCCATTTGTATAATCCTTAGATAAAATCCCTTCATATGTTTCTTTTACCAAAATGTTTCTAAAAAACAAAAACGATTGGAAGAAATTGGATAAAGTTAATCTCAATGAGGAATTTAGTTCCATCTTTTTGAAGAAGTTTCCTCCAAAATTGAAGGATCCTGGTAGCTTTATTATTCAATGAAAAATTAGAGCAAGTGAGAAACTTAATTTTTTGTGTGACTTAGGGGCAAGCATCAATCTTATTCCTTACTCCCTGTTTAGAATTTTGGGTCTTAGGGACTTGCAACCAACTTCTGATTGTCTTCAACTTACTGACAGGTCACTCACACACCCTTCAGGGAGGGTGGATGATCTATTAGTGAGTGTTGGAAAAATGACACTACCCACATATTTCCTTATCTTAGATATAGATTGTGATGAAAAAGTCCCAATCATCTTAGATATTCCTTTACTTGCTACAACCGGTGTTGTCATAGATGTGTCCAAGGGGAAACTCACTCTCTAAGCCATTGATGATGTGGAGGAGTTTTTAGTGTTGGAAAAGCCTCAACATGTGGTTGGTTGTGATTTGATAGATGTTGCTGAGAATCAAAGTTTTAAAATTGAGTTCCGAGCTGAGTATGATTTTTTTCCTCTTGAGTTCACAGAGATTTTGATTCCCTAGCCTATTGAAACTTTTCTTCAAGCTTCTATTCCTGTCCCACTCCTTCCTCTAGATGAGAAAAATCTTTCCCTAGAACCAATTCTAGAGAGTGACTCAAATTCTTGTCATGAACTGTCTCAACCCATTTTTGAAAGTTTTCCTTATGAAGTTGATTGTCTAAGGGTTTTTGAAGTTGTAGAAAGTTCCGGTCTGAGTCCTGATGAAAACCTAAATTGTGCACGTTATGAGAAAGTTTATTTTTTGAGAAATTTCTTTCTTGAACAGTTTGATGTTGTTTATGATGACATTCTAACCAGAACTTGAAATATTCACATCATTTGAGTCATCTGTGGAAATTGGGTACCACCTGTTGGAACCTGAGTATGATTCTTTCTACCGAAATTTTTTTGAGTTGTCTTTTGTGCAAGTTGTGCTTGGAATATTCAATAAAAAAACTAAAGAGTTTGTTGATTGTTTTTCTTCTGATTCTGGGTTGAATCTGACCACTAAGTGTGGGGGAATCCATGTCAGTATTACTGGTCAAATTGGTGATTTTATTAAGAATATGTTGAACATTTTTAGAGCTGAGGAAGTGGACTTTAGGGCCCAAAATGGGCTGGACAGTATATTAGCAACTGTTTCATTGAAATTATTTTTGAGAATATTGTTTGGAACTGTATATGATAGTGTATTGGTTGATCCTATTTTTGAATCTTTATATAATAGTAAATTTCACATTATTAATAATTCATTTCCATTAAATGTTCATGGATAGAAATATCTAGGGAAATTGAGTCCGGCTAGGGACTTTAAACCAAGCACTGCATGGGAGGAAACCCATGGTTTTTGTTGTGTTAATAAATAAAAAAAATTATTAAATAAAGTCTAACTAGAGACTTTAAATTCAGTGCTTCATGGGATTCAACCCATGTTCTTTCTTTTGTTTTTACTTGTATTTTTATTCTTGTTTTACTTTGAATAAAGTCATGTTGTGTTGTTTCCTATATAGACTATCTATACTGGTTTTTTGTCTGTGGTTTTCATGCTCTGTGTTTTTAGGATGCTTCTGCTTGTGTCAATAAAGGAGTGGAATTCCCATGATCATTCTTGGACAAGAGCTTAGTCAGGGAAGTGCTTCAACTTTCTACATTTATTTATACTCCTATTTTTGCTAAAATAAATTCTTTTCACTAAAAAATTCTATTTGTTTTAATAAATTCTGCTACATATTTGCTGAAAATATGCTGCATATCTTGCATATACTAAAAAAACTTTTGCTACATGTCATGGTGTGAATAAAAAATTCTACATGTACTTCACTGGTGAAAACTAAATTTTATTGTTATTAAAATCATTCACTGCATAAAATTAAGTGTGGGGAGGTACATGGCACTGGTCTTTTAAATCTGATTAATGTTAGGGTTTTTAGCATGAACGTTGTCTAATTTATTGAATATCTAACTGAATAAATTCTGCTAAACTTACTTACACCCAATTAATTGCACACCCACAAATTACATGATATTTTTTGAGTTTAATTGGAAAAAATATTCAATGGAATAAATGATAATGCATGTACTTTCCAATGAACCTGCTATTAATTTATTCCTTGTCTCAAACAATATACTTTGAACTTCATTGAGACCCTTTATACATGTCATTAATCTAATCTATTGAAAATCTGTTTTGAATCGTAATTGATTAATTGTTCTTCTTCCATTTGGAAGTCAACTTTGGGGACAAAGTTGGGTTTTAAGTGTGGGGGATGGGGTCAATTCTTGACTGTGCTAAACTGTGCCTAATTGAAATCCCATCAATTCCCACATAAATTTCAATCTTTTTGTTGAAAAAATGGGTAAATTTTTTCAAAATTCTTTCATAATTTTAGGCATTACATTGTACTCAAATGAGTCTTGCCTAAGGACATTGCTTTGCTGATAGTTGAGAGTTGCTTTGAATATGAAATTAGTGATAATGGATGATTTTTGAGTGGTCTATCTTAGTGATTTGATGGAAATATGGTTTAGGAACTATTTCTGAGAGTGACATGGGTGGTCTGTTAATGGAATTATGATCATAACTATTGGAATTGAAAATTTTATTTCGATCATAGGTGACCCTTTTTTCTTTAATTTATTAAATTAATCATTTTAATGAGCCAATGGAAATGATTTTTATATAAATCTTTTGAAACTCGAGTATTTTGGGCATCTGGGATCCCACGGTGAGTCTCTAAGACCCTATATGCTGGGTGTGTTTTTGTTTACTATAATCCCTCTGTACACTTTGAATAAGTGCATTTTCACAGTGCTTAACACATGATACATGGCTTGGGAAAAATAAAATAAAGTGTTTAGGTTCAAAAATGAGTTCATTAAGGTGACAGGAATGATGAACACCAAATGAAGAAGAGGACAACTAGTTTATATGGGAATCATTTAGGTTGTATCATTGAGGTAATTCACAAAAAAATTATTTATTTTAGGAACCTAGGTGAAAAAGTCAAAATATAAAGTTCCTACTATTAAGTTCTTAATTCCACATAAATTTTACCCTTTGTCACTCTTGGACTTTGAACTTGAGCCTGGATTGAATTTAGTCACTAAGCAGTATCACATATGAGGCATGACACTTTAATTTCATGTTGATTATTTTCTCTCTTGACAACCAGTGAGTATTTTCTCTAGGAAAGGTTCATATGATCAATTTAGTTTCTAAAATCCTATTGACATGTTTTTGAAGTCCTCTGTTTAAAGTTCTGGACATGTGAAATTTTGATCTGAATTATAAACATACTTTTGTTTTCAAGTTTAATAAAACATGGGATTGTTTGAGGACAAACAATGCTTAAGTGTGAGGTAATTTGATGTGGCCATAAAACACATGCTTCGTCACATTATTTTAACTAATTTTTAATGGTTTAATTGGTTATTTCTAGTACTTTTTACTATATATTTACACTTTTGTATTTTTATAAATAAATTTATCAATTTAATCAATTTTTGTAATTAATCGTGTATTTTAATCTTTAAATTAATTTATTTATTTCTTACTTAAATTTTATAGTCTAATGATTTTTTATTTATCTTGGTAGTTTCTGTCTGCAAATTTTTATAATCTAACATTAGTTAATTAATTAATTCTACTTTTTCACTTAAATAATGAAGTTTTAATTTATCATTTCATGTATTAAATATTAATTAATTTAATTTAATAGAATCTAAATATTTTATGTCATTTAACAATTCATTATTTATTAATTTAGTTTTATAATTATTCTAATCTTGTTTAATTTTATCAACTTAATTAATTTTCATAAATTGATTACTAAAATATTAGTTATCTAATTTCTTTAATTAATTTAATTTGAAGCAGTAGTCTATTATAAATAATTAAACTTTGTTTTATAATTTTTTTTAATTTAATAAATTAATTGTTTCTGAATTCAATTTTTAGTATAGTTCCAATTTTAGTTAATTCTAAATGGTTTTACTATTTTATTATAGTTTGTGACTTAGTTAACTTTTTAATTGTTTTAATTAAGTTTTAGTTTTTTTATTATATTGTTAATATTTAATTTAAGTTTTAATTTACTTACTCTATTTATTTTGCAGGTTAACGGTTTCACCCCTATCACGGTGCCATCACGCACTATGACCATCTCACGGTGACACCATTTTACTCCTTACACCATATTCCCTTTACAATGTCTCCCTTCTTGCCACCGTTTCATTTCACGGTGGCACCACAACCTCACACACCGTAACTACACATTTTTACTGTCTCACTGTATCATTACGCACCAGTTTCATCACTGTACCACTGTGACTCTCCTCACTGTCTCACTGTATCTCTTGTGTCACCGTGACTTTCCTTACACCGCAAGCACCAACCACTATTTCCTCTTGCACCATTTCCCTCTTCCCTTCAACTATTTTACGCACCTCTTCATTTTCACTACAACTCACTCCTCTACCTCAACATAATTATTCATAGGATAAATTGAAAACCCATTTTACCTCTTTACATCATTCACAATCTCAACGATTCTCCTCCTTACCCCAACATTTCTTCACCAGATCAATAAGATTCAGATCTTCCATGCTGCGGATGAGTTCTGAAGCTGCTGTTTACTTTCTTTTTTTGAAATCTAATCCTCTGAAAACCCATGGTTGAGGGTTTAGTACTGTTGTATGCAGAGGACTTTCCATCATCCGTTGAAGTACTGTAGCACTGGAGATGGGATGCTGCACGTCCTGTTCAAGATTCTCGCCACTGTTGGAGGATGAGTCGAAGCCAGTGGAGTCGCGATCCATTGTCAACCTGTCCGTAGTGAGACTTCAGTGGGATGAAAACCATAAGCGATGAAACCTCCATTGTGCAGCACTGTGCTGATGAGAGGAGGACATGTACCGCCATTGTTGAAGGATGTTGATCGTCACTGCTATGTAGAACCACAGATCTGGTCCACTACATTCAAGGAGGAAGCGCTGAAGCTGAGGTCGCTGGGTGGATCAAGCGACGATGGTGAGGGAGGAAGATGGACCAGCATGTGGACTTCCTTCATTGAGAAGGTATCTGAGAAACTGTTCCCCCTGTAGCGCCGAAATGGGGGGGAGAAGATAAAAAAATAATTTTAATAAAAAAAAACATAAAATAATACATTAACAAAAACATAATTTAAAATAATAATAATGATAATTATAACTTAACTTAAACACTTAATAATTATAGTTATGAATAAATAAATAAAAAATAAAAAATAAAATAACTAATTTATAAAACAGAATTAATAATTTAATTAAATTTAATAAAACATTAACTAAGCTAAACTAATAAATTATAATTTATTAATTAAATATAAATTAATTATAATTTAATGTGTCATACTAAATAATTATTATTTTTAGAATTAAATACTTATTAATTTTTTATGAACTTAAATAAGCTAATCTAATTAACTAAAAATAGTAAATGATTTAATTTTCTTAATTAATAAATTTTATAATTAACAATTAATAACTTTAAATCAATAACATAATTAATAATTACATTATTAAATCTTTTACGACTTTCAATAAACTAATATCTTTAATTATGAATAATTATTTATTCATTGTTTTGTGTGAGTTTCTTATGTAGGTTCATTCAAGGGACTAAAACACGTCCATATTCATCTAACTAACTCACCAGGAGTCAGTTACGAGGGAAATACTAGTGCGACGTGCCTGTCACAAAAGAATGCATGTGTGCGGTACATAACTAAGGGACTTCTGAAGTCGGTTGAATTGGTTAGTGACAAGCAGCAGATGATGCAGGACATAAAAATAGTGTAGCAGCAGAATTTTAGGAGTCTCTCATTCACTCGAAAAAACACACCACTGGAGAGCATATCCGAGGATGCTTATGAATTCGAACGAATACAACACATCTAGAGAGCTAGTGTCGAGGAGCATAGAGAGTCCGGAGTGCGACTTTGGAACCTCTATTGGAACTGGAGAAGTATAGGAGTAGCAACAGTTCATGATAGCAGAGGGATTTTACTTCCCCTATTTTCTTAATTCTTCTCTTTCATAATATAATGAACTTAGTATATGTGTTAATAGGGATAATGTCTAGCTAGGTCGTTAGTTTGGGGATCAATTGAAGTTTTATTGTTTACCTTTTAATTCTCATTTCACTTAATCATTTGAATGTACTCAGTATTGATCGGCGAGATCAATGATGAGTTCATCTAATTGCTTGTATCACTATAATATAATTTCAAAACTTCACAGTTAGTTGGCGAGATTTATTGTGGAAACACTTTTTAAAAAAAAAATCAAAATACTTCAAGACTTACGGTGAGTTTTTCTTATTGTTAATTTTCAAAATAGTTCACGGTTGATTAATTTTGGAGTTGTGAACTTTTAAATTGGTTGGATAGTGTGACTTAACTCCTGGAGAGGGAGGTGATTCATACTCTTTTCAGTGGTACTATGCAACAACATTTAAGTGAATTGAAACACCTTCAAAACTAGTAGAATGAAGATTACTCCCCGAGCATTTTAATAGATTGTTCATTTTATTACTGTTCTAAACCTTTGTTATTATTTGTTTTACAATAGTCTCTAGTTTCAATATAGTTTTTAAACATGTTTTCAATATTCTGTCACTATATTGATTATTAGAAAAATATAAAAAAATATAAAAAGTGAAAAGAAGAAAAATAACTCCATTGCCGACAACAGTGGAGCTTATCAAGTTTTTTAGAAGATTAGTGGCCAAATTAGTCTTCCCTGTGTGTTTGACCCTACTTGCCACATATACTGTAGTTAGTAGGAATATAAATATTAAACTTTTACCAGCTTCAATGATGGTCTAGGTCAACCATACAGACCCACAGTCATGAAATACACATCAACTGATCTTCTACTAAGATGATCACATATACAAGATAAATGAAAGAAAAAAATATTCACACTAGCCCTACTAACATACTTGGTCCTCATCCCTATCTCCAAACCCACTGACCCACCTTATCTTGATCAACTACATTTCTTGTGCTCAACCAGAAAAAAAAATAAAAGGTATGAACACACACCAAATTTCTTATATAGAGTGTCAACATATAAATTATTAGGGTGTTTTCAAGAACAACTAATATACATAATCATATATGTGTGTGTGAAATATGAAAAGAAATATAATGTATAAACATGATCCTTGAGTCATCATGTGTTAACCAGGCCACTACCATAGCCAAAGAAGTACACACATGTTAGGTAACTGCGTAATAACCAGGCTACCATAGTGCCCAACCATACCTACTTTGTCACTATGCCATAATCCAGTCATCATCTGATCTCATGTCATTATACCTAATGTCTAGACCATACCCCAAGACTTAGGGTGGGGAGTCATCCACACCTCAGCTCACTACCCGAAGGAATGGGGCATGATCATGTGCCCATATCCCAACCCACTACCTTATCACTCAAGGTAGGGTCCATCACCCATGTCTCGCATCACATCACAACCCAGCCCCTCATTTGTGGTCCCTATCACGACCCAATCATCTTAGGGCAAGTTCCAACACCACAACCCAAAACTATTCAAGGAAAGTTCCTATTTCATTCACATGGGGACTTTGTCTCACCCACGGTAGTCTAGTCATCAATCTCACTCATGAAAAATCTAGGCCTTGGGATCCTCTCCCCCATCATTTCCATCACTAATCACAAGAAGAAACACACATGGGTAGTACAAGCATGGTACATAGCTTGTTACATGGATAAATAGCTAATTCAAGGGTATTAATCACTTGAAATTTATCCCCTCACCTCGATACATGTATCACCTCATCCATAAGGTGATCCAAAAAATCCCCTAGATCTATCATGGTCATTTCTCATCAAGACCATCCTAAAACTATCACTCATCAGTGAAAACACTAATTTAAGGCTCCTCCTAGACCAGACTTCAAGGTGTGGTCTAACCTCAATAAAACCCTCATCACTCCTAGTTTTAATACATAGGAACCATCTTAATCTATCACGTTATACCTTACCCTGTTGTCAAAAGGTGGGGTCAAATTCCTATCCAAAACCCAATTGAGAGCCCAAATCTAAGTCCCAAAAAACTCCCATAACCCTCACCTGGGTCTCATCACACATATCCTAAGAGGGTACCTCTACACATCATTTAGAAGAAACCCCTATATGTAACATACACTATGTCCCAAAGGAATTACCCTACTCATCTCACACCAAGACTCTCATGTGGCCTCAGGAGGGAGATCCTAATCTCCCATGATATGTACAATTATCTCTCTCATCATCACTTAAACCCAATTTCTTCATATCTACCTACTTTCCATAGGATCTCAACCTAGGATAAATCTCATTTCCATTCATACCCTAAGACCTACCCAAGGCCTCACATCAAACTGACCAATACTTTCTCTCCTTTGATACATAGTCATTGGGTGATCCCAAATTACCTAAGGTGCCAAAGAGCACTTTGCCTCATCCCGGTAGACTCAATGAAACCCTTTCATCTCACCTAAGGATTTTACTATTCCTTATCCCCATTCCTAAACCCATGAATTATGCAATAAATACTTGATCAAGCATAAATAGGCATGTGAAATTATATTATAGAGTCCACCTACCTCGATACTGTAGTTAACCCCTCACTAAGCTCCTCTAAGACTTATCCTTGATTTGGGGTACCTATGTCATGAAAAGATACATAAATAATTAATTATTATCATTTATAATTAATTATTCCAATTAATATCAATAGTTAAAATCACTTAAAAATTCATCGAGCAACCCCATCACACCGAAACAATGACCAACTACCCATGAAAGGTACATAATAAATTCTCAACACCACCCTGAGAAAAATCCATAACATGTGAAATAAATTCAAAAGTATATTTAATTTAATTTAGGCTAAAACCAAGTAAAAATACATATAGTGGAATACCTCCATCGAAACAGTGTGTGGTGATGTGCAGACAACATCTCGGGATGTCCTCTAGCTAGGTCACATGAAATATCGATCATACCAGATGATTTCCAACATGATTTGATAGAAATCATCATGAAGCTATAGTCAAAACCAAATGAAAATCAGCATCCATAAAAGATGAAGAATATCAGAGTAGGAATAGAAACCCTACCTCATATCTTTCATATAATTGCATAAAAATTCACCCCACTTTATGGGGGTTTGAAGGGGGAAAGAGGGAGAGTAATTGGTTAAATGGACCTCCCAAGATCCATTTAACCTTAAAATTAAATAAGGGAATGAAATATAAATCATCGATCTACCCCTCAAAAAAAATCGATCAGGACACCATTCACAATGTGAACCAAGGGGTTCATGCCCTAAATGCCCTTCAGGAAAGTGAAATCCCCCTCATATAGACCCCATTCATGGAATGAACTATGGTTTTGCCCATGAAATCCTTAAGGAAGAGGATTTCACCCCTTATCCTGACCCATTCATGGCATGAAGCCCATCGCCACCACCCCCTCCTCACAAAATCCATTCATGATGTGAACACCTTGTCACACCATAACTGGCATGTTGCTATAGTTTTTCTACAGCCTGGCCACCCAACCCATCTTTAATTCTCTCTTGAGAACCCATACTACCAACCAAGTCTCATTCCACATATAAAAGAAAACTCTTGAGATTTCCCAACACTATAAATTGATATCTGAATCTTAATTCCTAAAACAACCCCTTCTTCATATTAAAAATTCAAGCTTCCTCCAAAATAGAATGACTAAAAAATTCATGAGGCATTAAAAACTCCCCACTATAATTCTTCTCACCCATAAGAAGTTTTGGTAGTCCTTAAACCACATCTCCCAAACAACCTCGATCATAAATTCACCAAGAACTCAGTATATTCTAGTTCCAAATTCCAAACACTTTTCTGCTATACAAATCTAAACCTAGAAGCAAAGTATTTATCAAAAGTTGACCCACTCACTCAATACCAACCCCAACACCAAGACAACACTCATCGTACCCATATCTCCTAAGGTGTTATAGCATCTTTACATGATTCATCAGAAGGATAATAGTTCTCCCTAATATAACACTCTGCTCCAAAAGTCCAATTCCATGATATGGGGATCCCTATCATAAGAATATCCTACTAAAAGTGAACTTCTAGTAGTCCACTAACCCTATAACCACATTCCAAACAATTATATCTATGTGATTTCCACCTTACCACATCTAAACTCGCACAAAACACCATTCATCCCTCCTCTGGCTGAATTCTCTCAAAAATTCTCAGTTGCACCTATTGATGCATCCTTAAACAACCTGAGGACGATGAATTATCCTATGGAGGTTTTATAAAATCATTTAATTCCCTACAAAAAATTTTAAGCCCAACCCCTAGTGTAATTCCATGGTTTGATCACCAACCACCTAATTCTACTGTCATGCTCCCACCCCGAGTACTGACACACCACCACTCTGACTCACCCTCAAATTACACTAGAATTTCCTCAATCACAACACCAACACATCAATTTCATTTGATTCTGCATCTAAAATTTTAATTTGGTATTATTATAGGAACCTTATAAAAAATTGAATCTTCCAACACACCAGAACTCGATGTCACCATGACTGTCCACCGAGCAGTCTCACTGCCTCTATAACTCTTTTTATAAGAAGTTCATTCCTCTACAACTGATACAATGATCCCCAACTGAATAAATTAATGTCCCAGTCTCCATTTCTTGGGTTCCTTCTATTATCGAATGTAATGACTAGATGTGACTGACCAGGTCATCCTTGAGTGCCATCATGTAACATCCACCACTATTCATTCCCAAATTATTAATAACCTCATCCTCTGTGCCACCAAAATTAATCTAAAATGAGGGTCACACCCTCTTATATTCAATGGTGTTCTCTCCACCATATAGATTCACTTACACCACTCCTCGAGCACTGACCCCAATGAGTCCCATTCACGTGACTCCCTAACAACACCCCTATCAAGGATCAAAATCCAGATCCACCATACATATGAGTATCTCATCACCGCACTACCACCACAACACCACCCAAGTTCATCCACAATGAGAAAAACTTTCAATAGAACCACACACAACATTTTTACCAATCTACAACACAACTAGATACCATGTGTACCCAACACATACCTTCCTTCACACACTGAGACTTTTACTAAAAATTCACACCAATGCTCACTTTCTTATTCATGAATAATGATCCATCAAGAACTCTATCATAGGGTATCATCCTCTACCTACCTTGCTCTCACATGAACTTAGTGTTTGTACACTCCTATATAACCTAGTCACACAACCAGACTCACATACCTCTAATTTATGCCTTATTTAACCTAGGCTCACACATTTAACCCATTGACTATGCCCCACACATATCTCAGTCACATACAATGGCCTAAGGCATCTCACTCGTTCCAAGGTTAACTGCATGATCACCTCCCACATGGGAGTTACTTCTGAAACCATGAGTATATACCCACACTCCCACCATAGTACACAAAATCACATCTTGAGAACCATATGGATAAAAACCCAACTGATCATTCCCTATTATCCTTCCTCGATACTCAAAATGATTCAAGTGCTTCACATCCCAAGACCCAAGGCATTTACATGTCTTTTATCAACCAATTGGTTCAGTTAAATAAAATTACACCAAGAAGGTACATAAGAAAACACCATATAGGTTTTTTTTACATGTTAAATAACAAAACTCACATCCTCAAGGAAATCCTTGACCACACTAGGATCTCCTCTTAGGCATACCATTCCCTCATCGAGTTATTACAAGGGAATCAATTCATTCACCAACCTACGATGTGTCTCTATAAATCCCTTGATAAATGTAGTATATTCCCATCATTGTAAAATGTCTCATAATAAGATTTACATGGCATGTTATTAGAAGTTAATACATCATAGGTAAACTGAGTAGAATTCCACCAACAAATTATATGGGAAAACACTATATAAGTTGTTGTTGACACTTTAAATAAATGAACCCCTCATCAAAAAACAGTCAAAGATAAGAACATATATGCCATGTGAATACTACGTGCCAACCATGACACATTCACAACGTCTCTTGACACTAAAATTTGAGATCCAAAACCATAATAAATTATAAACCTAAAAAATTCAGGTGCATCACATGAGGTGAAATCATGAAAATGTGACATCAAATATCAAGAAAAAAAATCCTATACCCATGGTAATCTGGATTTCCTATCAGAAAATGTGTTTTTCATGCACCAATATGATATCCATCTCATGTTTCAACACATTCCTATTCCACCTATCTACTATATCCCCAAAGCATAAAATAAAATAAGATCTGATGCCACTTTGTAACACCCCTTCCAAGAACACCCATCTAATTTGGAGTGTCACATAGCCTCAAGTACACCTCCTCATACACTAGAGGCTACCATATAGAGGAGATGGCCTAATCCATACAATGGGAAGACTATTCCCTCAAATAAAAGTCATAAAAAGGTGGAAAAATAACCAAACAAACCATATCATATAACAATATTGTGCAATAAAAGATAAATAAAACAAAAAAAATATGATCATTGGACCTAATGTCATCCCTAGACCTCATCCCTATATCCAAACCCAAAAAACTACCTCAACCTGATCCAATGCATGTCTTGTGCTCAACCTAAAAGCATACATAAGATCTTAATGGACACTATAGAGCTCATACAGGGTGTGACCATATACCATAGTAGAGTATCACCAAAAAACCCCTAATATATATCATCATATGTGTGTGTGCATGAGGAAAATAAATACAATAAATATACATTCTTGATAGGTTTTTGTTTACTAACGAGGGTTCCATGACACCCAATGAGGTACGTATTCCCATCAGGACACCTTGTGTTAAATAAGATGCCATGGTGTCTAACCATACTAACTTTGGCATCATGAAGAAATTGATTTTTTTCCTCATCTCGTGCTATATTACCCAATCACAAGTGTAGAACCTATTTAAAATGAAATTTTTTATAACATCAATTTCTCAAAACTGACATTATAAATAGTCTTTTATGTTAGTTAATAAATAATCGATGTAAATGATATGATTTTAAAGTCTTTTATATAAGATATTTATTACCTGATGTAAAAAAATAGTAAAAAATATATGTTTTACATTGGTAAATAGATAACCGACATAGAAAATCTTTAAAAAAATAAGATGTTGAGAAGGGCCTCTTATTTCATTTCACTCACTTGATCTCACTTGAGTTTTTCTCCCAAACGAATACATATCCTGTGATTTGATGATCTTCCCTACCATCCCATCATCTCTTACCAGCAATGTTATCTTCTTCCACCAACGTTGGCCTCAGTATATTATTCTTGGAATCTCTTCGACTATATTTTTTCTTAACAGTTACATCTGAGGTTATTTTGTTTTTTCATTGTTTTTATTATTTTCTTTTTTTTACTTTTTCCATTTTGTATGGATAAATTTTTTGTTTAGTAGTGTTTTTATTATGGCTCATTGTATTCATTTTATTCTTTGATATTCTTATAAATATTTATTTTAATCAATTTGTTCTTTAGTTCTAAACCTAGTTGAACTTTTTTCTAGTGGTTTTCACATTTGGTATGTGTTGATTTGATCTACTTTTATTTTTATTTTATTAATGTAATTTTAGTTGTAATATTTTGATTTAGTTTAAAATTTTAGGCTTGCATTTGTTTTTTAATGTTTAATTCATATAATTGGTATGTTTTTAGAATCATATTACTTTCATCACTACCTATTTATTATAAATTTTTCATGTTCTTATTATGACTTATACTTTATTCATCATACATGATACCTTTATTTGGTTTTAAATATATGAAAACTATTTATAAAATAATATATGCTCGTTTATTGTATTTTACATGGTTTAGTTTTTAAAAATAAAACATTTTATTGCTGAATGTTTTTTATTCACTAAAATAAATATTTTTTAATAAGAAATATATATTTTATAAGCATTATAAATGTGTGTGAAGTTTATTAGTTTTTATTAATTTTAATAAATAATTTTTGGTTATTTTTTTTTATGTTCTAACTTATAGTTGTTTTGTATTCAATTATTTATTTTATATTGAGTGTTTTTTATTTCTAAATATTTAAATGAATTATTAGATTTTATGTCTGAAATATAAAAAAAATTAAAATATTTTTTATTTTATTTTGTAAATATAAAAAATATCCTTTATATTTTTTTTTACATTTTTCAAAAAAAGTTTAAAAAAACTATTAAATAAATATTTTACATTTTTTAAAATAAAAAAAAATATGTTTAATATTTTGTAAACAAATTCAATAAAACGTTTTGATAAATAAAATATTTTATTTAACTTTTTTATTTTAAATAAAACAATTTGGTTTTAATAATATTTTATTATATAATAAACAATGAAAAGTGAACAATTTTTATTCTTTTGTTTGTATTATTATTTATAAAAGTAAATTTAAATTTAAGTTACAAAATACAGTAACTTATATTCAGTATCTGAAATTTTTTATAGGTGATAATGAATCATAGTTGGATTATTATATAATGAACATTTATAAAAATGAGGAAGAGGTTTATGATTTTTTGGAATTTTCCAAATGAAATGTTTCAAACAAAAACCTCTTTTTCTATACATGTTTTAAATTTTTAAATATAATAAAGCTATAAAGAAGTGATATCAAAGAACATTTAATTTGAAATTTTTTTAATTTGAGTTACAATCCTTGGATTTGACCTAATAAAATTGGGCATAAATCAAGATTTAATGATTATTGAGATTTTTAAAATGAAATTTCTGGCCAAATAGAAAAAATGATTCATGATATTTGAAGTGGGGGAAATTGAGAAAACATCATTCATTGAGCACTTATATGATGATGATAAAAACCATTATATCTAGGTTGTACAAAATCTGTAGTTTTATCAATAGTTTTATGATTGGTGAACTTCAATGCTAGGAATGTATAGAGTGATAGGAGTTTTATATACTTGATACAAATGTTAAAAGGAATACTTCCATAAGACAATAATATTCCAAACTCAAATTATAATATGGAAAGAATATTATTCTTGATGGGATTGAGGTATAATAAAATACATGTTTTCCCTAATGACTGGGTGTAATATTATAATGAATACGATGGTCTTTCATAGTGTCCAAAATGTGGGACATCATGGTATAAATTGAAAGATAAATCAAAAGTTGATTTATCTATTATGCTAAGTACCAAGACTCGTACTAAACTAATTTGGTATCTTCCAATAATTCCTCATCAGAAATGTTAATTTACAAATTCAAATGATGAAAAAATGTTAATATGGCATGAAGATGAGTGGATATTTTATGGAAAATTAAATCATCCAGTTGATTGTTCACATTAGAAGAAAATTGATCAACAATTTCCTAATTTTGGAGTTAAATATAGAAATATCATACTTGGGTTGTGTATAAATGGAATGAATCCATATCAGGTCCTAAGTAGAAAACATAGTTGATGGCCAATTTGGTTTGAAATTTACAACTTATATTCTGAATTTTATATAAAGCTAAAATACATCATGTTGATTTTAATTATTAGTGGACCAAAGTTGCTTGGAAAATATATTGATGTTTACTTGTCACCATTAATTGATGATTTGAAAAACTTATGAGAGGAATTCATCAAATATTATGATTCTTGTAAAAATGAATATTTTCAGTTAAATACAATTATTATATTTACTATAAATTAATTCTCATCATATGAAAAAAAAATTGGATACAGTGTTAAGGGGAATAAAGATTCTCTAATTTGTGAAAATGAGACTTCATTTTTTCAACTACAGCATGGGAGGAAAATAGTGTATATGTTTCATCATAGGTTTCTACCTATAAATTTGATATTGTACCAAATACTTTTTCAACTGATCAATATATTCTTAGTGTAAAACATTTATGTTATATTGGGATAGAAATAAAGATTTGGTCATGATAGAATATATAGAAGAAAGGACTGGTATTTTTTAAGATTCTATATTAGAGATATCATTAGATTAAACATAACATTAATGTGATTCATATTTATAAGAATATATATAATAGTTTTATTGAAACCTTTTTAGATATTAAAGGAAATATTAAGTATGGTTTTAATTAAATATTGGATTTATAGCTAATGGGATTATGTTTGGAGTTAGCTCTCACTCCAAAAGAAAATTGAATATACTTGCCTCTGACTTGTCATACATTATATAGAAGGGAGAAAATCTATTTTTTTAGTGATTCCATGGTATCAAAGTGTCATAGGGTTATTTAAAAAATATAAAAAATATGTCACTAAAATATTTGAATTTAATAGGCATGAAATCTCTTGATTGTCATGTTATGATGCAAACACTCCTTTGAGTTGATTTTCATGGAATACTACCCATCTATGTCAAAGTGACTATCAAGAAGGTGTGTTATTTTTTAAATTCAATTTTTAAAAAAGTTATGGATTTAAATTCATTGAAAATTTTGGAGAATTATGTTATTTATATATTTTTTCAACTAAAAATTCAATTCTGACCTTTTTTTTTTGATATGATGGTTCATTTAATTGTTCATTTAGAGTGAGAAATAAATCTTTGTGGTCCCATATATCTATATTGGATATATCCTTTTGAAAGGTATATGAAGATATTAAAGGGGTATATTAAAAATATATATATATATATATATATAATAGAAGCCTTTATTTTTTTAGAAGTATATTTCTAAGGAAGTTTTTGAGTTATGTATAGACTACTTTTCTATAGTGGAGCATGTCAGTTTTACTATATCTCACCATGAATGATTCAATTTTTGGGGAAAGGGGATATGTGGATTGAAAATAAAATTGTTTAAAGGTGAGAAAATAAAGCATGAACATTGATTAGTAAATAAAAACATATATTTTGATTAAATTTTAAGGGTATTAAATGTTCATTTTTGATCTTATGGGCCTGAGTTAGTGGATTTTAATTTTGAACATCCATTCTCATCATTTGTGCACTTCATGCCTAATATGCACCAATTTAGACTCAATGTTTCATCTGATTTTAAAGAATTTAATTATCCATATTTTAATTTGATATTTTGGGAAATATATATAAACATAAATATGAACATTTTTCATTTAGGTATCAATGGAGGATTCATAAAGTATGTGGAGGATATTTGGCGATGAAAGGAAACAATTCTGGATAAGGTAGATTGGATATCAACCCACTGATGGGGATGTGGAGCCCCAAATATGGTCCCAATGAAGCCCAAAATTCATGGTAGAATAGAATACATATATATTAACAAATAATTATTCTGGATCCAATGCTAATTCGTCCTAAATGGGGGTGATTAAGGCGTCCCAAGTTGACGATTCAATTCTGGGCCAGATTCTGTGTCCCAGAAAAACATCCCACTATTTATATTATATCTCGCGAAAAGTTTATTATTTTGGGCTGAAATTTTACAGGATGTTAGGGGACATCCGGGGGTTCATTTATGTCTTCAAAGGACCACTCAAATTCGGCCTTCTAGAAGGTCCTTTAGGCGTGTCTTTCCGGTGGATGCAAGCTGGCTGCAACTTCGGGGCAAGAAGTGGAAAAGTCTCTCAACATTAATGTTCCACCCACCTTTCCCCAACACAATTAATTAAAGGCACATGAGATGTTGGGGGATTGGACAAGGCATCATTGTTTCCTATTTAAGGCAGTGGTGGTGGTGGATTTAGGGATCTTGGATGCTTTGTTTCATTGTAATGTTTTGCTGTCCATTTGATGTTGTAATCGTTCTTCATTCTCATGTAAGTTATTTGAATCACATTAGTTATTAATAAAAGTTCTTCATTTCCTATTTTTCTTTTCTTCTTCTTATCACTTTGATACATTTTCTTTAAGGTTTGAATTTATTCATACCAGCACTTGTGAATTTATTCACACAACTATGGAGTGATCGTTTCATTGTTTTATTTTTCTTCTTCAATTCCGCTTCTTTAAGTCGACTTCCCGCTTCCATTTATTTAATAGAATAAATGGAGGGCTAACCCCTTATGGGTTGGTCCTAGGGAGTTTAATGGGGAAGATTGGATTTTATTTTATGATATAAAATTCTGTAATCATTTCATTAATTTAAGATTTCCATTTTATGATTAATTTCTTATTCATCTTCGCCAACTTTAAAAATGACATATTTCGAGTGCTAGTACAATCCAATTACTTGGAGTGATCATTAAATTGATCCTCAAAGTGAATTTTTGATTAGCCTTGTAATTGTGTAGGGATTAAATTGGTGAATAATGTTGAGGAATTATATCATTTTGTGGATATGTCTTGAATTAGTGAAACGAACGTTATAAGAAAATAAATACATCCAATATGACCCTAGTAACAACTTAGGATCAACTCATATCAATTAATTGTTTTAGACTAAGTAATTGTATGTTTTAATTTATTCTCTTTAGATTAAATCATTAGTTATTAAAATCAAATCAATCCAAATAGTTGACCACTCCATAGCCAAATCCTTCCAAAATCAGAGTGTCTCTCAGTTTTTTCTTCGGTCCATGTGGATTCGACCCCTACCTGTACTACAACGACCGTATACCTGTAGGGTAAATTTGGGTGAAACCAAATTTTGCCGTCGTTTCCAGGTACCCAATTAAGTTACCTTAGACACTATCATCCTTTTCTCACCCCACTTTCTCTATTCTCACCCCCATATCTCTTATCTTTCCCCCCTTTCTGTTTGTGTGTATCTTGAGAATCTAGAATCCAACTTTCTATATTCTCTAATGGAGTATCTTAAAAATCACTATGTTAGAAAATCATACTGGAATCAAATAGAAATTTAATATTGGGAATCCCCTAAATTATAAAATTTCTTTGATCAACCCTTGAATGATTACCCCGCACCCGATGAGTCGTACAATCAATGGGATAATGAATGTTTAAATGATTAGTTTCCTTCCCTCTCAAGGATGATTGAAGAGTCCAATATTAGTGAAGTCCATAATTTTCAACATCCCATCCTATCTGTTACTCAATCATTTCTTGAAAAATTGTGTAATAAAATGGATATAATGAGTTCTGAGGTATCATCTTTGAGACTAGAACTACAACACATTAATACTTCTGAGGAACTCATCCCTACACCAATTGTACCTCTCAAAACCTTATGTGGAGTGTCTAGTTTCCCAAAAACCTCTCATTAATTAATTAAAGAACCGACCTTTGGATTTGGGGTAGGGGAAGTGAATCAAGAAATTGTTGAAGGGTCTTTAAATCAGGAGAAAATTGATTTCATGTATTCATAAGAGGGGAATTTGACATCATGGATTGAGTCTCCTAAGTGTAACTCTATTGATGATTTTTCAAAAACATCAATCACTGAACCACTGAGATAAATCAAAAAAAATTAGTCCATGCCCATTCCCAACACTTTTCTTTCCAATTTTTTGGTTGAATCTTCAGTTCAAAATGAAACAATTTTTTCAAGAAATTTGGAAAATGAAAGTGAGTTGAATTCAAATTCTCAACCTGTGTCTAAATGTCCTATCCAAACTGAGCTCAAAATCATTGTCCTTCCTTCCCCACTCGATTACCCTATCATTTGTGTTAAGAAAGATCTTGGGGGTTTCATTAATTCATCTCATGAAACCCAAAAAGTGGGGTTGATCTTTGGTTTATTAGGAAAGACTACAGAAGAAAAAAGATCAACCATTTCTGATATTCCTTGGATTTTTCCATTCACTTTAGAAAATAGTATTGTTCATGAATCAAATTCAAAATCTTCTTACCAACCACAACGGATACGCATTCTCAATCATGTTGAAGTAGAGAAAGATGAGGTCATTAAAATTTTTAAAGTTGGAATTGGCTAAGTTGGGGAGTTCAAGTCGAGCTAAAGACGTTAAATTAAGCACTGCACGGGAGGCAACCCGTGGTTTTCAAGTTTCCAATCATTTTGTTATTTTAATCAACTTTATATTTCAAATAGGATTAGTGGATCATTTTGATATAATTTTATTCTACCTTAGACTGTTGACATGTTCTTTTTTTATGAGTATGGATGGGTATGAAAGGGGAGCACTGTATTCATTTGTGTCACGCGGTGTGATCCCTAAGTAATACCTTACCCAGAAAATATAAAGAAGACAGTGTATCATCAGTTTATTTTATTTTATTTTATGTTTTTGTAGGTATTTAAAAAAAATAGATTGTTGAACTGTTCTTCTTTTATGAGTAAGGATGGGTATGAAAGGGGAGCACCGTATTCATCCGTGTCACGCGGTGTGATCCCTGAGTAATACCTTACCCAGAAATTTATGAGAAGACAATGTATCATCAGTTTATGTTATTTGTACATTTTTTAGGTTAAAAAAATACAAAATATATATATATATATTAAAAAAAATTAAAGTCTTGCCATAGGTCATTGGGAAAAGCTGGTCACAACCGTCCAAGACATTGGGAGACAAACCAAAACTGAAGGGAGACATGGGAATGCATTTTCAACATCAACCACCAGGTGACTTCATTCCATAATTTTCATTTTCAATGTCTTCGTTGAACTTCTATCCTGCCCCTTCTATGTTTTAATTCTTTAAACACTGGGGACAGTGTTATTCCAAGTTGGGGGGGAGATGAAAATGTGTGGAAGGAAAAATGTCATTAACCTTGAACATGATAACACACATTCCAAACTCTGAAATTGGATATCAAATAATTTTGCATGCCTTGATTCTGATTTTAATGCAAGTTTATGTTCATGTTCATAGATATTGTAAAGTGAAGTTGTCTGATGTGATTTTTCACTATTATATTTTCATCCATTTAATAAAAAAACACAATGCACGTCCTCTAGATTGTGGGGTTTCAATTTGATTTCTTGGGGACCCATAATAAATAGCATAGGATTGGCGATCATTTTAATTTTAACATGAGCATTCAAAAAAAATCAATTGCGCGTAGAGCAATGAATTGACCTAATGTGTGGCTTTCAGCACTTGGGGATCGTGACTCCATAGTTGTCTGGCCCATAGTTAGGAATTTTATCTCTATTTTTGGTAATTTGAATTTGTTTTTGATTGAGTTAACTCAAGATGATGCCTGAGTATGTGAGCTTCACTTGGTTCCCTAAGGTCTTTGAGCCTAGGAGTCATCAGCAAAGTCTTGCTACATGGGTTGACTCGATTGAGTTCAATTTCAATTACCATGGCAAAATTGCAAAAAAACCAAAAGAAAAAGAAAATAAAAAAAATGAGTACTCATCTTATTATTAAAATTTTATTTCTCCTAGCGCTTTCATCTTTTCTCCCTCGAATGGAAATGAACCCCCATGTCTATTGTGACACACAACACTTCATCATGCTTAATTGAATTTGGATGAAATATGGCAATGAATTTGAAAAAAGGAATGATCTTGGGATTGAGATATGCCTATGGACATAGCTTTTTTTAAATGATTTTTATGGGTTTCATAATTGTTTGGTATGAGATCTTTGGGTGAGAAATGTGTATTAAAATGTTTTTGGAAAAGGTCATTCGAATTTCATTTTTGTGAGATATATTTTTCTCGGGACTAGCAAAACTAAAGTTGGAGGGTGTGATTAGCCAAGAAAAAAAAATATTTTGATTACATTTTAAGGGTATTAAATGTTAATTTTTGATCTTATGGTCCTGATTTAGTGGATTTAAATTTTGAACATCCATTCTCATCATGTGTGCACTTCATGCCTAATATGCACCAATTTAGGCCCAATGTTTCATCTGATTTTAAAGAATTTAATTATCCATATTTTAATTTGATATTTTGGGAAATATATATAAACATAAATATGAACATTTTTCATTTAGGTATCAATGGAGGATTCATAAAGGATGGTGAGGATATTTGGCGATGAAAGGAAACAATTCTGGAGAAGGCAAATTGGATATCAACCCACTGATGGGAATGTGGAGACCACAATATAGGCCCAATGAAGCCCAAAATTCATGTGAGACTAGAATACATATATAGGAACAAATAATTATTCTATATCCAGTGATAATTAGTCCTAAATTCGGGTGATTAAGGTGGCCCAAGTTGAAGATTCAATTCTGAGCCAGATTCTGCGGCCCATAAAAACATCCCACTATTTATATCATAACTTGATAAAAGTTTATTATTTTGGGATGAAAGTTTACATAATGTTAGGGAACATCCGGGGGTTCATTTATGTATTCTAGGGCTCACTCAAATTAGGCCTTCTAGAAGGTCCTTTAGGAATATCTTTCCAGTAGATGCAAGCTGGCTGCAACTTCGGGGCAAGAAGTGGAAAAGTCTCTCAACATTAATGTTCCACCCACATTTCCCTAACACAATTAATTAAAGACACATGGGATGTTGGGGGCTCGGCCAAGGCATCATTTTTTCCTATTTAAGGCAGTGGTTGTGGTGTATTTAGGGATCTTGGATGCTTTTTTTCATTGTAATGTTTTGTTGTCCATTTGATGTTGTAATCGTTCTTCATTCTCATGTAAGTTATTTGAATCACATTAGTTCTTAATAAAAGTTCTTCATTTACTCTTTTTCTTTTCTTATTCTTATCACTTTGATACCGTTGCTTTAAGGTGTGAATTTATTCACACCAGCACTTGTGAATTTATTCACACAACTGTGGAGTGATCGTTTCATTGTTTTATTTTTCTTCTCCAATTCCGCTTCTTTAAGTCGACTTCCCACTTCCATTTATTTAGTAGAATAAATGGAGGGTTAACCCCTTATGGGTTGGTCCTAGGGAGTTGAATGGGGAATATTGGATGTTATTTTATGATCTAAAATTCTTTAATCATTTCATTAATTTAATATTTCCATTTGATGATTAATTTCTTCTTCATCTTCGCCAACTTTAATAATGACACATTTTGAGTGCTAGTACGATCCAATTCCTTGGAGTGATCATTAAATTGATCCTAAAAGTGAATTTTTGATTATACATGTAATTGTGTAGGGATTAAATTGGTGAATGATGTTGAGAAATTATATCATTTTTTGGATACGTCTTGAATTAGTGAAACGAACGTTATAAGAAAATAAATACATCCAATCTAACCCTAGTAACAACTTAGGATCAACTCATCTCCATTAATTGTTTTATAATAAGTAATTGTATGTTTTAATTTATTCTCTTTAGATTAAATTAGTAGTTATTAAAATCAAATCAATCCAAATAGTTGGCCACTCCATATCCAAATCCTTCCAAAATCAGAGTGTCTCTCAGTTTCTTCTTCGGTCCCTGTGGATTCGACCCCTACCTGTACTACAATGACCGTATACCTATAGGGTAAATTTGGGCGCAACCAAACATTTATATATCTTGAATAACATGGATGATATTCAACCATATATAATATCACATATTAATGTGTTAAAATAGCATTATCTAATGAAGAAAGATATGTGGGTATTAAATGATCATAAAAAAATATTTTGTCCATGGTTTATAGAGATAGGGTATGGTAGATTAGATGTGTCAAAAAAATTGAAATAGTTAGTAGGCGGATCAAATTTTGATATGATAACATGGCCTAGGTATAACATTAATGGTTATACATTTTATACCAAAGATCAAAACAATATAACTGCAATTTAGAATAGAAATGTATTGGTGTTCACTGAAGCAACAAAATTTTCAAGTGAAAAAAGACAAAAACTCAATATCTACATCAATTGAATATTATAGAGTTATTTAAGAAACATTGTAGATTGATTATATTATATTTTTGAGTTCTTGTGTTAAACTATAAATGGGTTTTCAGTAACAATAGTTATAAATATGATGAATTTGGTATGAAACTAGTAAATCTAAATAGGTTCAAATACACAGATGACACATTTATCATGGAAACACATGTTAAACAAATTTTCTATGTTCTTGATCCATAAAATTTGCAGTGGTCGATTTTTTCAAATGAAAAAATCGTATATTTGTGAGGACACATTTGATGATGATGATGGAATATGTGAGATCCCTACTTCCATGGAAGGATTATTATAGGATATTGATGACCTCATTGTAGAAATGGTTTGTTCTATATAAAATAATCATAAGGAAAGAATATGAGAAATAAATCCTTTTATAATCTCCTAATATTATAGGTAACTTACATTTATTTATTATATAACTACTCAATTTTTTTAAAATGTTATATATTCTATTTCTATTTTTATCTTTTTACTTAAGTCACATATTTTTAAAAATATGATTAATATTTTTCTTAGTTTTTTTCATTTTATGTGTATAATTTTCCAATTATTCAATTTTATATGTAACTCTTATATTTTTATAAATTTTTACTAGAGCTTTTCTTTATTAGATATATATCATTTCATGTTTCATAAAAGTTTTCACTTTTTTTCATTGTTGTTAGCTACTTTATTGAATATGATAAAGTGTTTTTTTATTTTATTTTTTTTCTATATAATTTTCTAATTGTTATTCAAATTTAAATTTAATAGTTGAATTTTTATTAATATTTTACTTAAGATTTTTTGTCTTCTGCTTCAATGATTTTATGTCTCATTAATGTTGTCGAAATTGTTTTAGCACTTTAGTTAACTACATTAATGAATATGAATTAAAAATTAGATTAGTTTAGTTTTTGTTGGATCATTTTTCAATTTATATTTAATTTTGTATGTAACTATTGGTTTTTCATATTATTTTATTGATTGGTTATTAATTTTATTTATATGATAATGTCGGATCAAATAGCTAGTTCACCTCGATCTTCAATGGAGACCCTACACATACTTTTGATGAGGATCCTCCTTATCCTTATTCATAGGTGTCTTCTACTTACATGGGGATGAAAAAGGATTATAGGGTTGGTAAACATAGTATCACATGTTTACCATGATTATAGATTTCTTATATCCAGGATAAGAGGATATCTATTGAGTTTTATGATAATGGCAATCTCAAGGGTCTGAATTCAAAACAATTTAGAAGTTTTCTAGAAATTAAAGCTTGAGATAAAGTAGGAATTTTTCTTTCTAATTATAGAATTGTTTATAAGATGACACTAGTTCAGTTGAGGGGGGAAATTTTGGTAAGATCATTTGTTATTATTTTACTTATCAGGAAAATTTTTCTAATATATGTTATTTTTTCCTTATCATCAGATAAAATATGATATACCTGACACTAAATAAGTCAGGAATAAATTTTTAGCATTTACCTCTAGGAAATGGAGGGATTTTAAATTAACCCTCACTTCATATTTATTTTTTTGTGCAAGACAAAATGAAAATCTATGTTACATATATATCCTTTTTTATATTAAGATACATAGAATAAATTTATTTAAGTAGATAGAAGAAAAAAATCAAGTGAAAATTCACCTTTTTAAGGTTCTTTTTAAATAATCTCTAAAATGATCATCTTAATGATTTGTTTATGCTTAACTAATAGGAACTAAGTAGATATCATCAGGAGATATAATACAAAAACATATATCATCACACTTTATCTTTTGTATTTTAATGGCCCGGACCTTCTGGCCCATTACTTTGTAGAAATTATAGTGGTGGAGGTGTCTGAGGAGGTCCTAGCGAGTTGGAGAGTGGATAACATGTTGTAGCTAGAAAATATAGCTGGGAAGAGTCTTGTGGTGTGGATCCATAAGAAACACCATAAGGGGTAGCATCTACAGTTTGGAAGTTTCCATTGCATCATAGGAATCCCAAAGGAGTTTTTTAGGTGGTTCTACCATTTTGGGGGGTAGCAGCATCGTGGATCCTTGGCTATGGCATAATACCTTATCGATAGTTGACGGTGACGATTTGGAGTACCTTTTTGTGGTGTAGCATCTTCCTAGTTGTTGGGGGTCGATGGTGTAGTGTTCTATACTACACTATGTTCTACCCCCAATTTTATAGGATCTACAACATATAAATAGTTGTATATCTCGAATGTCTGTTTAACTATCCTGGTTACAGCATGGTCCTCCCCACTGCACCATGGTCCTCTCTCTCTACGGTGTGGTAAAGGTTAGTTGTTTCATGGTCTTATATTTACCAGACCACCTATAAACTCTTAAATACCTTCCAACCCAATCACTTTTCCAATATTTATCTAGTTTCTTAGGTGACCCTAGTGCATCCTAAGTAGGCCTTTCAATCCCCTATCAATGGATTTTGACCCCAACCTTGTAAGATCAATCTGTGGTGGTTTAGTTGAGTTAACCCTTCCTTTTCCTAGTTTTTCCCATATTTTCTTGTCTATACAGATTTCTTCCAAGGAAAAACTATTGGTTATGATGTTTTTTTCATAAGTAAATGGTATGTTTTTTGTGTTCTAGGTTGGTAAGATTTTTGTCCTTTATTATGAAGCTTGGTGGTGGGAACATGAGCCTCAGTCCAGTTGGTGAGGACTCCTTAAGTGCATCCAAGAGACCCAGGATCAAATCCAGGCGGAGTTTAATTTATGGTACTATAGCAGTACTGTAGCAGTACTATAACAAGATCTGTGTAGATTGTAGCAGGTACTGTAATGGGAACTATAGCAGGAACTGTTTGGAATTGTAGTATCTAGGAATATTCCCTCATTTGGGCCTTTAGGCCACCGATTTGGTCCCCGAGTCCTTTAAGGCCTTTAGTTCACCCATGCCTTCAGGTTAGTAAGGCCTTCGAGCCACCTCAAGGCCTTTGGGCCACCTTAAGTGCAGATGCAAACCAGAAAACCTACAAGGAACAAGCTTCAGAAGGAGAAGGATGAGTAAGGAGTTTTCACCATAGTAGAAGCTAAACAGATTTCAAGAATGAGAGGGTATGGCACCTGCCATTGGGACAAGCTTTTTCATGAATGGGAAAGCCTAGTCGAATAGCCATGTGAAGGTGGAGAGCTGATTTCATGATGAAGATGCTGGGGAGGAGCAGTTTCAAGTAGTTAGTCCGGGTTGTATGTAATGTTTGAAGCCTATGGGCAATGAATTCATCTAAGGCCTATGGTCCATGTAATACTTATGCCTACGGGCCTTGTAAGGGTCCCACCTCACCCCTTGAAAGGTGGATTATCAAAAATCAATAAAAAATGAAGGCCTTCGGGCCATTGGAGGAGCTTGGTGGTGGCATTCCTCTTGATGAAAAATTGCGAAGTAGATCAGAAATGTCTATTTGGGGTAGGGGATCCTTGTTTCTCAATTAGTTTCATCATGTAGGAGGGGTTATGATCTTTTTTATCTTTGGTAAGATAGTATATATGGATTTATAAATATAATGAATTTTTAATCTAAAAATTGAAAGGGTAAGGGGAATGAAATCAAATGTTTTACAACTTTGATATTATTGATATTTTGATTGTGTGGGCTTGAAACCTTGTTGAAAATCATGGTCGTTGGGGGATTTGTTTGAATTTTAATTATTGTGATTATGAAAACCTTGTTCTATGATATTTGTTATCACTTTAAATGGTAATTGTGTAACCACTTATATTCAGTTAATAAAATGGTTTCCCCTGGAATCTATGTCTTGTGTGAGAATTCCCTTAAAATAAATAAGTGGAATGTGATGAAATCCCCTTGATAAATATAAAAAATATTATGTGAATTTGCAATGTTTGGTTTTTTTGTTGGTATGGTATGTGGGGTGGATGTGATGAGATGCGGTTGGTATGTGGTGAGTGTGAGGAGATTATTTTGGTAGGTGGCGTGATGAGAAGAGGTGGTAATGTGAAATGGTGGTGATTTGGGGATTGTTGGCATGCTAAATGAAGATGGTTTGTTGTGTTATGATGTGTTTTGCTAGTTCCTTAGGTAGTAATGGAAGTAAATGTAAATGATGAATTAAAATAGCGTTAGTTTAAATGGATAATGAATGTTTCATTAAAATGTGACATATGGATAAATTTTGTTTTTGTTAAATGCGAATTAAATGGGATTAATGAATGAGATTTATTGATAATGGGAAATATGGATATTGGATTGACTTGTAATGAAAAGTGGAATGTGTCATGTGTCTTGTAACTTCCCTCAGTCTGGATCTCTCTCATGTGTCCAAAACGGGTTTGTTATGAGACCTCAAGCATGCCTTCCCATACACTAGAAGTTGATGACTAGTAGCGGGGGTGTGATATGTATATTGTGGAGACTATACCCCCTGGTATAGAGTAAAATTTATCTAAATAGTCTATAATAAAAAATATCAAAGTAATAGAAAAAAATAAACTGAAAATAATAACTCATACCACAGATGAATAAAAGGAGGAAACAAATAATCCAATAATAACAAACCATGTAATGATAGGTTGATATGTATCTAAATATCAAACTGAAAGAAATTCCAATAAAAGAATATGCTAACATAATAACTCAAAAGACCTGGTCTTGAACCCTACATCGAACCCATCTCCAAACTTCATCCCATCCAATAAGTAAACAAATTGTCTACAAGGTCCCTTTCCCTTGTCAAAACCTACATCCATGTAATCTACTCAGCTACCAAATGGATTCCTGTATAGGGTGTGAGTAAAACTCAGTAAGTCAACACCATCATGTCTAATTATAAATAGTATGATAATAAGTGTATGAAATAAAGTGATAAACGGGTATATTAATTAATAAATTAATATAATGCATCAATCAACCTACTTTGGAACCATTCTAAAATGTCTCTACAAATGTAGCATAATTGTGCCAACCAATAACCACATATCCATGGAAAAAATCACATAAATCTAGGCCAAGTCTATTGTATAATCATTTCAACATAGGACTTGGAAGATCCTTCTCAATATAAGCATTAAGTCATAGGACTGAGCAAAGTGTTCTCAATATAAGCATTACAAAATAGGACTGGGCAAGGCCTACTCAATATAAGCATTACAGCATGGGATTGGGAAAATCTTACTCAATATATGCATTACAACATGGGACTAATCAAGGCCCGCTCAATATAAGCATTAAAGAATGGTACAAGGAAAATCCCACTCAATATAATCATTATAGTATGTAATACAAGTGATAACATCAAGGATATCACAATATCACTTCACAGGCCTCAATGATTAATTATGAAAATTATCATTTGTCTTTCAATTACACTCTCATTTATATCTAAAATGGTCAATAGTCATATCAACAATCAATAATCCATTACCCATGGATTCAATATCAAGCAATCACCTAAGGTCTCATGTCATGATAAACATGCTTTAATACATTAGCCAATTTATATTTATCAAGTGTTCGCTCACCTAATGGGTAACCAGAAGCCATGTCACATCAACAATTTACCCTAAGGAGATACAACCAATAATTCATTCCATGATTTATAATTTATCAAGGAATAAATAAATTATAGTGGACACCATGTCAGTGCAATCACAATATTGTATATACTTTGCAATAAACAAACCATAGGGTTAGGTTTAGACCCCCTACCATTAACTGAGTGATTTAGCCACACCAAAAATGGGTAACACCAATAGAAATGGAGGATAGGGAGATCAAAAAAGGAAACCTAAATCAAATGGAAACAAGATAAAAATGATTCCACATGAAAGATCAAAATAAAAAGTTTCTCCAATAGAAGAATGAGGAAAAGGGAAGAAGGTCATATTAAGGTGACCTACCAAGGATAAAACACCAAACTGTGATGTCTATAGGTGATGAAATCACCTCATATTCTCCATGAGTCACCTAAGGATGGAAAGGAGGGGTTGTACAAAATAAAGGAATGAGAAACAGGAATATGGAGCTTATTAAAACCACTTCTCATGATACTTACACAGTGTGTAATCCATTTACACGTCATGTATTTATTTTTAAAGGGATAATCTGAAAAATTTGTTACCTCAGGTTAATATTTAAACCCTACTTGAATTTTATATGACATGAATAGTGTACATTATGTGTAACCACTTCACGTCCTACACTGGTTCACGACAAGTTTCTAGCGGCAGTTACACATCATGTAACATGTACACAGAATATAAATTCTCTAGAGACAATTTTCAACCCAAATTCTACATAAGGACCTGAACCACCTCCAAGGCCTTAAAAAGCATGGAAAACCCTCATAATCCTATTTAAAACCTTTATAACTAGTATCCATTAATTCAAAAAAATTTAACCCTGAACTTTAGTTCATTTTCCCCAATAAAGTCTCTTTATTTTAGAATATGACTCAGCCACCAAGGTGCAACGAAAACTCAAAGAGGGACACGCCTGAAAAAAGATAGGATCTTACAACACCCCCACCATATAATAGCTCATCCATGAGATTCTCCTAGAATTATTGTGGGGTAATGGAGAATAATTCTATCCATTGTACTCACACATAATAATCCCTCTCCTAAGTCTCGTCTTGAACACTCTCATGCTACCACTTCACTAAAACCAGAGGTATAGTCCTACCTAGAGATACTTCTCAATACAATCCACAATCCCTATTGGATGCTCCTCAAATGACCCATCAACACAAGTTTTAACATTCTTGATGTCATATATACCACATGATAAGGGTCAGGATAATATCTATGAAGCTGAGACATGTGAAACACATCATGTATGGAACTATAGCACTATATAAGGTCTAATTCATATTCCATCAGACCGACCCTTTCCACTGTCTCAAAGGGCCTGACAGACGTAGGCGTTGGCTTCCCCAATTTCCTAATAAGGTGTTTCCCCAACCTAGGTGACACCTAAAGGAAAACATGATAACCAACCATGAACTATAGAGGTCATCTATGATGGTCAGCATAAGATTTATGCATATTTTGTGTAGTCACCAAATGCCTCCTGATCAACTGAACCTAATCTAATGTCTCATGCACGAGACTAGGCCCAACAAGCACTGACTCACCTACCTCTAACCAACAAATAGGTGAGCAAAATGGTCTTCCATACAAATCCTAAAAATTTTACATTTTTATTGATGCCTATAAGATATTATTATATAAAAAATCCATGAGTTCTATATGTCTCTCCCATAAACCACCAAAAATCTAAAACATGGGATCATAACATATCCTCTAGAATCTAAATAGCCCACTTAGTTTAACCATCAGTCTAAGGATGATAGGTTTTTCTTAAAAGAACCTATGATCCCATAGCCTTATGAAGACCCTTCCATAACTGTGATGTGAAACAAGGATCTCTATCTGAAATGATACTCCTCAAAACACCATGAAACCAAACTATCTCACACATGTAGAGACTACCCAGATCATCAAATTTGAAGGTTACCCTGACTAGTAAAAATTGGTCTACCTTCGTTAGTTTATCCATGATCACCCATACTACATAATTCTTATGGGTTTTTTGGGTAATCATGTTACAAAGTCTATAGTTACATCATCCCATTTCCACTCAGGAATGGGAAAAGGCTACAAAATCTCAACTGGCCTCTGATGCTCGGCTTTCACCCGTTGACATGTAAAACATCTCGCCACAAAACATGATACCTCCTTACTCATTCCTGACCACCAGTACTATCTTCAGAAATCACGATACATCTTTTTCAAATCAGGATGTACCATCCATCTAGTTTCATGAAATTATCTCATCATCTCCTCACGCAAACCCATAGGAACCCATACTCAACCATGGAAAAAAAGATAATTTTCCCTACCAAGAAAGCAACCTAATGGTTTCTTCCCATCATATAAGTTGTCTCTTAGAAATAATCCCTTTAGATCAAATAAAATATTTGTCTTGATATGGTCAAAAATCATGGGTATGACAGATGTCAAAGTTAGAGTTACAAATCCCTACAACTTCGGAAAATCTAGATGCATGTCTGCAAAGAGTTGCATCATCTTTCACTCATCGCAAGACTCCCACACTACCTCCATCTGCATCTTTTGGCTCAAATAATAGGAAACAATTGTGACCTTTCTCGGTTTATAATCAAACTCAAAGTCTAAATACTATAGATACTCGATCCACCTACTATGTCGAAGGTTCAGGTCCTACTGATAAAAGATGTATTGAAGCCTCTTGCGGTCTGTGTACACCATAAACCTCTCATCCATAAGATAATTTATCAATTATCTTAGGGAATGAAACACTTTCAATAACTCTATATCATTAGTAGGATAATTCCTCTCATGTGGTCTCAGTTGTCAAGATCCATAAGAAACCACTAGATCCTCCTGCAATAGAATTGTTCTGAGTCTAACTTCGGATGTGTCACAGTACATGGTATATGCTTTACTAGACATATGTAAAATGAGGATAGGTTATAAGTTCAACATGCCTTTAAACTCTTGAAAGTATTTCTTTCAAGCATCCTACCAAACAAACTTCACTCTCTTCTTGGTCAGCCCTGACATCGATGCTACCAAACAGAAAAATTCCTGGATAAAGCACCGATAATAACAAAATAAACCTAGAAAACTTTGAATCTCGAAAACATTATTGGGTAACTCCCAAGATACCATGGCTGTAAATTTCTATGGGTTTATTGACACTCTTTTCTCTAAGATTAAATACCCAAGAAGTGAACTTTATCAATCCATAAACTGGATTTTTTTAGCTTGGAGTAAAGTCGATGCTTGATTAATGTACTCGATATAATGTTAAGATGTTTGGCATGATCATCCACTGACTAAGAGTACACTAATATTTCATTGAAAAAAATCACCACAAATTGGTTTAGAAAATGATGAAATATCTTATTCATTAAATCCATGAGCATCTCTGATGCATTGGTTAAACAAAACGGCATCATTGCAAACTCATACAAGCCATACCTTCTCTAAAGAGTAGTCTGAGGTATGTTTGAAGGTATCAACCTCAACTAGTGGTTTACCAATCTTAAATAGATCTTTTATAATATTTTATAACCTCTCATATAATTAAAGAGATCATTGATTCATGGAATATGATACCAGTTCTTGACCATCGTCTAGTTTAATATCTGTTAATTCGCACATAAGTGTAAGGTACCAATAGATGTATTTGTGAAAAGAACTAGAGAACCCCATGGAGATGTACTAGGATGTATGAAACCTTTAGATTCCAGATATTCCAACTAAACTTTCAAATGATGAAGCTATTTTGGTTCTATTATATACAGTGTGATAGAAACTGGCTCTACTCTCGGCACCAACTCGAATGTGAACTTGATCACCCACTTGGTTGGTAAGCCATAAAACTCATCTGGAAAAATACCTAAAAAATAGTCCACCATTGGAGGAAAATAATCCTATTGTGTTTTACCATCATCCAGAATAAGACCAACTATTTAAGATATGAGATATTCTAATCTGCACTAAATTGGTCCTGCACGACCAGCCTAAAAATCCCACTCATCCTAGTGAGAATAGCTTCCTCCTTATGGAGATAGGAAGGTAACTATCCTCCAATAATAGTAAATATGATCCTAGTATAGAACTAACCAATACATACCAATAATCAAATCAAAACCTATCATTTCAAGTACAAATAGTTTCCATAATAAATGGTAACCACTAATCTCTAGAGAACATACCTTGCAACACTTGATATTATCTTACTGCACTCCCAATGGTATATCAATGGTCAAAACACCATATAATATTTCCACATTAAAGATCAAACCATTCATAAAAATATTAGATAAAAAGGAATGTGACGCTCATGTATCAAACAAAACACAAGGGTAGATGATACAAGAATCGTACTCTGATGATAGATGGTCATGCATCCACAATAACCATACTAGTCTTCATAACATGTAGCTAACCATACCATTTTCCTTAGGCTCCAGCCTAACTCCTATGAGTTATTCCCTCTTCCCAGTAAATTCATTGCTATTCTAGGGTACCATGTCCCCTTCCTTGACCATAACATCCTATGGAACTCCAGCTACTTGTCTGCTAAGGAGTATTTGAGTCCTTCCCAGACTCTGGTGTTGGTCTTGATCCCCTACCACTACTCTGATGTTGTATTCCCCTACAAAACCTCTCTAGGTGGACCATCCTACCACAAACACAACACTCCAAAATGAGGTATGGAAACTAAGGTTTCTTGTGGCTCAACTTTCCACACTAAAATCACTGCAATGAAAAATGGTCCTGATATGGATTCTCATTACCTTGAATGCTCTGTCCACTATTGCCTTGGTGAAAACTATCATAGCAGCACTTCTTTATACTAGAGGAAGATCTCTTAGTTTGTCTTGCTAAAATAGTATAGCCACTTCTCGGGGCCTCTCTCAGATTCCCTTCTATGATGAGTGTCTAATTCATTACATCTAAAAAACTACTCAAATGAAAAATGTTCACCTATGATCTGATCTCATAGAAAAGTTCGTCCTCAAATACCCTTTCCCTGGAGATATCATCAGCAACTAAAGATGGTTCAAAGGTTTGTAGGTCAGTAACATGTTCAGCGTAGTCCATCACTGACATACTCTCCATGTCAAATGTATGAACTCGTGGTCCTTATCATTCCTCAAAGTCTCTGGATATAAGCGGATCAATAACTTCACCTAAAATTCATTCCAATATAACTCCTCATGCTACCCATCTTACATTAGAATATCCCACCAACACTCGGTAGGTCCATAAAGAATATATGCCGCAATCTTCTCCCTTCTATCTATGGGTGTCTCAAGATTATTCAAGATCGTCTGGACTGACTCAATCCAAAACTCGATTTCCTGGGCTCCCCCTCCCCAGTAAAAATAGATGGATGCTGTTGTTGGAACTCTTTGGTCTACTTAGACATCAAATGCATGGTATGAACAGTATCTCATTCCATAGATCACATGAACCTCAAGAAACTATCATGAAGCTAGAAATCCATATTATCCTCATTAGAAATAGGAATTTCCAACTCAACTGTGATATGAGCATGCTGATTTCCACTCTCCTGACGCTCAACTCAAAGATGAGGAGGATTCATTTCTCTAAAATACAAACACACTCCTTAGAACACTGGATATAACAAACAAGGTCAACCTCAATTGGTGAAAACAATATATAACCACTACTACTGGTCTCTCTCAAAACATGGATTACAAGTTTTTTACCATGATATATCAGTTCATTTCATTTCATTTATTAGATATAATAGGTATATCATACCACTATTCATACAGGAAATTATATATCACATGAAATAAATTTATACCTATCATAAACAATGCATGTCAATATATATCCTTATGTTACTACCATGATGCATGCATACTCACCTCATGCCATATTGGGTCATGAGTATAAATAAGAATCTCAAGAAACAATAACATTACATAATATGTGAATCAACCAAGGTGAAATAACATCAATTATAACAATCAAAAAACATAAAAAACAATCCCATACCTGGGCACTCTAATTTTCTCATGTATATGGGTTGGATACTCTCATACACAAGATCATTACCAAGTCTTAACAAATCTTAGTCTCCTTTCTACCTTTCCCAAATAGTAAAGAAAAAAAAAAGAAAATATGATGCTTTGATACAAATTTGTAGCATCTTCTGATCTGGATCTCTCTCACATGGCCAAAATGGGTTGGTTATGAGAACTCAAGTGTGCCTCCCCATATTCTAGAGGCTGCCGACTAGTAGCGTGGGTGTGATATGTATAGTGTGGAGACTAAACCCCCTGGTATAAAGTGAAATACAGAGGAATAATACATAATAAAAAATAATTGAGTGATATAAACATAGTAGGAACAATAAGTCATACCACTGAGGAATAAAAGGAGGAACCAAATAATACAATAATAACAAACCATGTAATGGCAGGACGATATGTATCTAAATTTCAAACTAAAATCAATACAAATAAAATAATTAACTAACACAATAACTAAAAAGACCCAATCCCAAACCCCATGTCTGGCCAATCTCTAAACCCCATTACATCTAGAAAGTAAAAAAATAAACTACAAGGTCCCATTCCCTTGTCCAAACCTACATCCACATAATCTTCTTGGGTACCAAATGGAAACCCAGATAGGGTGTGAATAAAACTCAGTAGGTCAACACCACCATGTCTAAATATAAATAGTTTGATAATAATTATATGAAATAAAGTGATAAACAGGTATATTAATTAATCAATTAATATAATTCATCAATCAACCTGCTTCGGCACCATGCCAGAATGTCTCTGGTCATGTAGCACAATCATGCCAACCAACAACCATATATCCATGGAAAAATCAGACAAATCTAGGCTAATCCTGTTATATAATTATTTCCGCATAAGAATGTATAGAGCCCACTCAATATAATCATTAAATCATGGAATTGGAAAAATCTTTCTCAATATAATCATTATAAAAAAGTATTAGGTAGATACCAGTGAATATAAGCATTACAACATGGGACTGGGAAAACCCGCTCAATATAATCATTACAGCATGAGACTGGGAAAAGCCCACTCAATATAAGAATTATAGCATGGGAATCGTCAAATCCATCTCAATATAAGTAATATAGAATTTAAAACAACAAGTTAAAATAGCAAGGATATCAGAATATCACTTCATTAGCCTCAATGGTTAATTATGAAAATTGCAATCTTTCTTTCAATTAAACTTTCATTTATATCTCAAATGATCAATAGTCATATCAAAAATCAATAAGAAATTTCCTAGGGATTATATATCAATAAATTACCTAAGGTCTCATGTCATGCTAAACACACTTTAAGCCATTATACAATTCATATTTATCAAGGGTTCGCTCACTGAAAGGGTATCTATAATACAGGACGCATCAGCAATTGACCCCAAAGATATCTAACCAATATTTCATTCCATGATTTATCATTTCTTAAGGAATAAATAAATTAGAGTTTATTTCATGTTGGAAAAATCACAATATTTCATATAATTTTCAATCAACAAACCATAGGGTTAGGTTTAGACCCCCTACCTTTAACAGGGTGATTTATCCACACCAACAATGGGTAAAGCCAATGGAAATGGAGGAGAGGGAGATCAATAAAGGAAACCTAGATCAAACAGAAACAAGATCAACATTATTCCACAATGAAGATCAAAAGAAAACATTGCTTCAATAGAAGAACAATGAAAAGGGAAGAATACCAAATCAAGGTGACCTACCAGGTATCAAATTCCAAACCACGACATATAGAGGTGATGAAGTCACCTCATATTCTCTAGGAGAATCCTAGGGCTTGAGAGAAGGGGCTGCACAAAATGGTGGAATGATAAATATTCATATGGTATATCTTAAATACATTGCTCATGGTACTTACACATCATGTAATCCATTTACATGTCATGTATTTTTTTAAGGGATACACTAGAAAACTTGTCTCTTTGGGTTAATATTTAACTCTGTTTGAATTTTACATAATGTGCATGGTGTATATGATGTGTAACTACTTCACACCTTGTACTAGTTTACGACATGTGTCTAGCTTCATTTAAACATTGTGTAACATGTACACAATGTGTAAATGCTTTGTAGATAGTTTTCAGACCAAATTCTACATAAGGACCTGGACCACCTCCAAGTCCTTACAAATCATAGAAACCCCTCATAAGACCATTTAACATGTTTATACCCCGACTCCATTAATTCAAGAAAAACATACATCCCTGGAATTTTGTTCATTTTCCCCAAAAAAGGATCATTATCTCTGAATATGACTTAGCCACCAAGTTCAATAAAAACTCTAAGAGGGATGCACCTGGAAAAAATATAGGATCTTACCTACCTTGGGGTTTTTTGTGTGGTGTTGTGAATTTAGAGGTGGTAGCGAAAGTGGTGAATGTAGTGAGGTTTAATGGTTATGTTATGAGATGTTTGGTGCTCATGTCATGAACCCATAAGTTGATCTTGTGTGTGGATTTATATATAAATATATATACATTATATGTTAATTTTGTTTTCTATACACACCCCACCCATTTTGAGTGCCCCATATCGGCAACCAAGTGTTTTGGGAGTGTTTTTACTAATATCCCAATGGTGATAATGGGGTTGGTTACCCGCTCTTCCACTCTCTCTCTTCCAATAGAGTTATATATGCATGGGATGTGATGTCCAGAAGTCAAAAGTGAAATATTGGTGGTTGTTTAATGAGATGATGGTGTGGATTATGGTGGGGTTCTTGTATGGTATGAGGAGGTCATGATGTTGATTTCCTTTATGTTCATGATACCCTACTATTCTAGTTATGGTTGTGATGTAATTTTATGGATCAAGTGTCATAGGTTAAGATATTATATGATGTATAGAAGTAATAAGATCACCAGGACGTATGATGTTGGGGTTTGAGAGTTTCAACCCAATGGGAAAGAGGTGTGAGGTACCCTTATTGATATGCTTATTATTATATTATTATACTTTTATTCATTATTTGGTGAGCGTGACTTAGTGAGTATGAGATTAGATAAATGACCTATTTAGGTTTTGTTGGTTCTTTTATTTTCTCACCAGTGTATTAGTATGCTTCTTTCATATGTGCACAAGAGACTAGGGAGTTCCTATTGAGTATACTTATATGCTCACCCCACGTATATAAACTAATATTAGTTTTCCATGAGGACTACATAGACCATGATGGACATTACTATCTCAAACCCTTAATATATTCCTATGTTATTTCCTTAGATTTTCTTTTGGGTATTTATTTAGAGAATTTTATCTGTATCTATTTTACTTATACATGCATTGTGGGTTGGTTTTTGTTTCCTTTTTATATTATTTCATGTATTTGTTTATAGATGATTTATCCTATCTCCTGATCCTATTATTATATAGGGTAATGCCCCCCATTTTTGATATTTTTATACCCTCAGTTCTAGTCACAAACTCGGGTCCTACTAGAGGTGGGACTCGGGGGTCATTATATATCTTCCTTCATTTTCAGCCCAAGATAGGTACCTTTTGAGAGAGGGGGTCATGATAGGGTGGTATCAAAGGGAGGTTGAGATATGGGATGGTGTTTGGAGTTAGTTTCTATGAGGATCGCATTTTTTGGTAAGGTAACAACATCGGCTAGGGAATACTATCTAGGATATGGGATTTTATCCCCCCCCCCTATGATCCAATGCAAGGAATCTGATCCTACATAACGACCAAGTGAGGTGACACCAATTGTATGGTAGAGACCTAGGATAGGTACATACATCATGATTAACTTGTGTTTTTTTTTGAAATGGGTAGTTTTGGGAAGGTTTAAATGAATTAAATAAATCTTAATAAACTTTCATACTATCTGGCTTAGGAAATATTTGTTTCCCTTTCAGTTATGGATCCTGGTCATCATCTGCATGTGGTTTAGGCAGTGGAGGTTCGATAGGATGATCTAGTTGATCTTAAGAGGGTTGATCCTATTGATAAAGATTATCAGTTCTGGAAAACATTGCATGATTTTTAGAGGTAGGCTTTGAGAAAGTATGAGGGCAGTGTTTTTTATCTAGAGACAAGTTTTGGTTGGAGGATCTTGAGATCAATTTTAGTTTTAACTGGGACCTAGTAGAGTATTAGGTCCCTTTGGTAGTTAGTTAGATGTAGGTATATGTGTGTCAGTGGTATATTCTATATCTTGGTGAGCAGGAGGAGGTAGATATTTTGTGGGTTGACTTTCAAAAGACGTTTTGAGCAGAGTTCCTTTCTTCAACCATGAAGACATTAAAGAGGAAGGATCTTATCTCTCTTTATCATGGGAGTATTTTTGTGTGGGATTTGGAAATCAGGTTCATGGACCTTTTATGTTTTGGACTAGATATTTTTTCTGATGAGGATTCTCGAGCATAGTGTCTTAAGGAGGCACTTCATCCTTCGATCTAGTATGTAGTTACTCCCTTTTATATTTCCAACATATTTGGAGGTTCAGAAAAAGGATGATGTGATCAAGAATATATACTCATGAGAAGGTTTTCCATGAGATGGTATCCATCAAGGTTCCCTAAGTAACATATTTTTTAGTGGTGGGTCTCAGGCACCAGGACCTTCGAGGTTTCGACCAGTATGGAGTCATCCTCAGTAGTTTCCTTTCCAGTCATCTAGGGATAGTGGATTTCATTACCTTTTTGGGGGCCTTGTGCTAGTGTGCCTCACTTATGGGGGTCATGTTCATAATTAGGAATAGTTCCTAGTGGTTTTTTGATATCAATTTGGTGGGGGTGGATAGGTTTAGTGTCATCCCCAGCTATAGCTTCTAGTTAGATCATTTCAGCAGCAAGGGCAGTGAAATTATGCTTCATCGAGAGGAGTTGGAGCGAGTAGAGGCCAGCCTCAAGATGATCCTAATTTTCAGGTACCTCAACCCAAGTGTGGTCATAGAGGTGGCCATTAGAAAAGAGGAATAGGGGATGGGTGTGGACAGTTTCATGTAGTGGAGGCGACAACACCATAGGGGCCAGATATCATTAAAGATACGAGTATCTTATCTTACACACTTATTTGTGCATTGTTTGATTCAATACCTTTGTAATCCTTTTTTCACCCTCTCTATTCTATGATTTAGGAATATACATAGAGAGGTTTCTCTCACCCTTGATGTTCGTTATGCCAGTTGAATTCCAGACCATCTTGTTTGATGTGTGTCGTGGATGTAAACTGATGATGTGGCCACATCAGTCATGAGGGGATCATTTCTTTCTATATATGCATTCATACAACATCATTATTGGCATCGACTGGTTGCATTTTGTGCATTCTGTTATCGACTACTTCTGAAGTAGATTCATGTTCTCGGATATAGACAGACAATGTGTGGTTTTCATTGGAGAGCAAAGTTGTTAAGTGGATAGTAGACATATAGATCCCCTTATTTATTTGATGGTTTTTTTGTTTATATAATCATTAGATGATGGGATAGTGGAGTCTCCCATGGTTTTTGGGGAGTTTCTAGATGTTTTTTACAAGGATGTTGTTGTGAAACCCCCTCGACGTGAGGTTGAGTTCAGGATAGACTTGAATCTCGATGCTTTTCCAATTTCAATGTCTCCTTATCATAATACACTCTATGAGTTGTATGAGTAGAGTATTCAGATAGATGATCTGATGTAGAAAGTTTTTACCCAGTATAGTGTGTCACTATGGGGCGCTTCAGTGTTATTTTATAAGGAGTATGGTAGTTTGAGGTGGTTTATAGACTACCATAGGTTAAATCATTTAACAATCAAGAATCATTAATCACTTCTAAGGATAAATAATCTTTTTGATTAGTTGATAGGGGTAAGTTGGTTTTCTAATATTGATTGGTGGGTTGGGTATCACTAGTTTAGGGTGAAGGAGAGTGATATCCCAAAGAATGAATTAAGATATAGGTCTAAGAACTTTGATTTTGTGGTCATGTTGTTCAATTTCATGAACACACTAGTTGTGTTTATAAGGATCATGAACTCCTTGTTCTATGTACCCATGGAGTAATTTTTAGTCATGTTTATCAATGACATATTGATCTAATTGAAGTCATAGGAGGATCATGTCGATCATATCAGAGATGTATTATGGGTTCTTCAACATCATCATATCTATGGAAAGTTTTTCAAGTGTAATATCTAGACATGAGAGGTTAACTTCCTTAGGAATGTGTTGTCTCAGTAGGGTGGGGTCATGGAACCATCGAAGGTTGAGGTAGTTGTTTCTTGGGAAGCTCCCAAGAATGTGATAATGATTTGTTACTTCCATGGCCTTATGGTTTATTACCTAAGGTTTGTATATTAATTCTCATGGATTGTAACCCCATTGATAGCTTTTATCAAGAATTACTATACTTTTTTTATTGGTAAGTTTCAAGAGGTGTTTAACTACCTGAAGGGGATATTGATCAGTGCTTCAGTTTTCAAAGGAAGGGGTGATGTTTGAGGTTTTTTCTGACACTTCCTCTCTAGGATTGGGATGTTTCTTGATGTAGGATAATGAATTGATCGCTTATGGGTCTAGGCATTTACTTCAACATGAGTGAAACTATTCCATCCATGATCTGGAGCTGGAAGTGGTTGTGTTTGCACTGAAGTTGTGGTGAAACTGCCTCATTGGGGAGTGCTTTGTAGTCTATACAAATCACAAGAAATTAAGCTATATATTTTCTCAATGAAATATGAATCTTCAGTAATGTAAGTAGATGTAGTTTCCCTAGGATTATTATTTTGAGATCTCCTATACCTTAGGAAAAGGGAAATTTTTTGGTCAGTGCTTTGAGCTGTAATTTGTATAAGGATGAAGTCCAAGAGTCTGGGGATGCTGGGAAAGTGATAGAGGATTTGGTTTCCCTACAATGAAGCAAGGTCGGTTGATAGTGGAAGTTTTTTGTTTCAGATGATAGTGTAGTTTTATCATATGAGGAAGGTGGAGGAGTCATTTTGGGGAGACTCGGAGTCAGAGTTGATGTGTGATCATGTTGTCAATAGTGATGCACTGAAGGGATGGTCGGAGGATGGTTAGAACTAAATGATTTTTATGGGGAGGCTGTTTATTCCAATGGTGATGTGTGATGGATTCCTTCATAAGTTTCATAGATCACATTTAACAATTCACCTAGTAGTATGCAAGATGTATCGTGGTTTGAGGACGCGGTATTGGTGGCCTGGGATAAAACGGGTGATGGCAGAGTTTGTGTCTCAGTGTTTGGTCTTCTAGAAGGTAAAGGCAGAACATCATATTCTTGGAGGTTTTTTGCAGTTTTAGATGTTCTCAAGTGGAAATGGGATGAAATATTGATGGACTTCTTCATAGGGTTAGCCAGAGATTAGGGATTTTTTGATACTTTCTAGGTAATCATGGATCAGTTGATAAAGTTATCTAACTTCCTAGTGATCGGGGAATTGGTTCCATAGATGTTTTAGACATGAGGTGTATGGATGAGGTGGTAATATTTCATGGTTTACTATGATCCATTGTCTTGGATAAGGATGATTATTTTACCTCAGGATTCTATATGGCATTGTAGTATGCTTTGGGCACTCGGTTGCGCCTCATATATACTTTCCACCCTCAGAAGGATAGGTGGAAATGGTGGACTATCAAGACACTAGAGGATATATTGTGGGCATGCATCTTATACTTCAGTGGATCTTGGGAAAAGAACTTACCTTTGGTTGAGTTTTAGTATAACAATAGTTATCACCAATCTATTAGCATGGCCCCATTTGATTCATTATACGGGTGGCCATGTCATTATTCATTGTGATAGGCTGAGGTTAGAGATTCATTAGTTTTAATTCCTAATGTGGTGCAGAACACAATAGAGAAGGTTCAGGTTGTTCATGTGAGGATGAAGGCAGCACAAAACCAATATAAGGCTTATGAAAATTATATGAGTTTACCCTTAGAGTTTGATTTTAGAGAACATGTGTTCTTGATAGTCTCCCCTCGACGTGGGAATCAGAGGTTTTTCATGGGGAGTAATCAATCACCCCAGTTTGGTGGACCTTTTAAGGTGTTGGGTGCATTGGTGAGGTGGATTATCGGTTAGAACTCCCTCTATGATTGGACCGGATTCATGATGCATTCCTCATATCTTAACTCCATTGATATCTTCATAATGAATCTAATGTCATTGACTGGTGAGATTTATATATTGAAGACGATGTGACGTTCAAGGAGCCTCTCATAGAGAGCTAGGATCATAGGAATAAGGTGTTGTGAGGATGGACCATTTATTTGGTTTGTGTGTTGTAGAGGCATGGTGGCATGGAGGAGAGTTCTTGGGAGTGAGAGAAGCATATGTATTCTCAATACCTAAAGTTTTTTTGAGCTTTAACTTATTTTTCTTTTCCTTGTTGGTGTGATGTTTAGATCTTAGTGTTTTATGAGATATTTTGTTTCCCTAATGATGTGATGTATGATTAAAGCTTCAAGAATATAAAGAATGGAAATTTGATCCCTAATCAAGACACGTTATATGTTGACATGATTAAAATCATACAGGTGAGTCAGTGTCTCCCAAATTGGATAATATCTTAACATGGGAGATGGGATTCCTTGATTTGTGTGCTTGGGTCCATGTTTTGTGATGGTTATGGTTCTTGTTAGCTTGGACTGTGTAGAAGTTGAGATAGTGGTGATGATGGTTATGTAAAAAGGGGTGGTGGATAGCAATTGATGTAGAGTGGCATGGTAATGTAGTATCATGGGATGTTTAGTGAATTCTTTTGGTTGGGTTTGGTATGTTTGGTTGATGGAGTTTTTTTATTTGTAATGATATCCTATATAGGCATCTTGTTGGATGGTTATTCATACCTCTTTTCCCTTGTTCCTTCCAAGTTGGTTTTCATTCTCAAGGATGAGAATATTTTGAGAGGTGTCTGATGTAACAGACCAGACCTTCCACCATGTCTTAAGAAATTATAGTGGTGGAGGTGTCTAGGGAAGGTTATGAGGAGTTGGAGAATAGAGGGGAGGTTGTAGTTGGAAAATCCGATTAGGAGGATTAATGCGGCATGGATCCATAGGAAGCACCGTAAAGGCTATTATTTGTGGCATGGAGGTTTATACTGTACAATAGGAATCCTAGAGGAGGTGTTATGGTAGTTCATCCATTTTAGGGGGTAGTTGTGCCATGGATCCTTGGCTACAATTTAGTCCCTTCTCAGCAGTTGAGGGCTATGATGTGGAGTACCTAGCTACGGTGAAACCTCTTCCTGGTTATTGGGGGTCTGTGATATAGTTGTCTGGGATATTCCATGGTCTCTCCCTTGTTTTATAGAATCTAGGGTATATAAATAGACACATATCTTGGAGTTCAATTTAACCATACTAGGTGCAACATGGTCCCCCCCCCCCCACTACACTATATTCCCCTCCCTCTATGGTGTGTTGAAGGGTGGTTGCATCATGGTTGTGAATTTTCCAGACCACCTATAAATTCTTAAATGCCATTGAAACCTATCAATTTTCAAATCTTTATATTGTTTAATGGGTGACCCAAGTGTGTCCCAAGGATTTATTTCATCACCCTATATTTTATTTTCAACCATGTCCTTAGACCATCGATCTGTAGTGGTTTAGGTGTGTACATCCCTTCCTTTTCCCAGTTTTCCTCTGTTTTATTATCTAGGGAGGTTGTTGCCAAGGGAAAACTATTGGTTTTCATTTTATTTTATTTTATTGATAAGGTAATGGTGTGGTTGTGTATTTTAGTCTAGTAATATAGTTCTCCTTCATTGTGGTGCTCAGTAGTGTCCTTCCTCTTGTTCCAACCTTGCACAGCAGATCAAAAATATCCATTTGAGGTAGGGGATCCTTCATTTTTCATTTAGTTGCATCACGTGTGAGTATTTATGCTCATATTTACCTTTGAAAAGATAGTACATCCATATTGATGAAGATAATGAATTGGTAATCTGAAAATTTAAAGGGGAAGGAGAATGAAATTGTATGTTTTACAACTTTGATATTATTAATATTTTGATTGTATAGGTTTGACGTATTGCTAGAAATCATGACCATTGGTGGAGTTTTTTTCACTTTGATTGTTATTATTATAAAAAAAATCTATATATTGTTAGTTATCACCATAAATGGGAATTGGATAACCACTTATTTCTGGTTAATAAAAAAAAAATCCCTAGAATCATGACTTGTGTGAGAATGCCCTTAAAATAAAGAAGTAGATTGTGATGAAAGGCCCTTGATAAATATAAAAAATGTTATGTGAATGTGTGATGTGTGTTTATAATTTGGTAATGGTATGTGGGGATTATGTGATGAAATGTGGTTTTTATATGGCATATGTGATGAGATGTGGTTGGTACATGGCGGTTATGATAAGAAGTGGTGGTGATGTGAAATAGTGGCGATGTGGGGCTTATTTTCATGGAAAAGGGAGATGTTTGTTATGTTGTGATTTGTTGTGATAGTATCTTGGGTAGTAATGGAATTAAATGTAAATAATTAATTTAAATGGAATGCCTTTAAATGATTAATGAATGTTGAATTAAAATGGGATGTGTGGCTAAATGTGGTTGTTATTAAAAGTGAATTTAAAGGTATTAATGAATGATATTGGTTGGAAATGGTAAATATGGGAATTGGATTAAATTTTAATGAAAAGTGGAATGTGACATGTGGTCTGTGGATTCTTATGTGTTGTTGTATATTTAGAGGTGGCATAAAAATTGGTAGATGTAGTAAGGTTTAATGGTGATGTTGTGAGATGGTTGGTGCCCATGTTGTGAACCCATTGGTTGTACTTATGTGTGGCTTTATATATATACAATATATATTCATTATGATTTATATACACACCCCACCCACATTTAGCACTCCATTCCGATAACTAAATGTTTTGGGGGTGTTTTTTCCAATTTTTTGGTGGTGAGGATGGATGTATGGTTACCTGCTCTTCCATACTCTCTCTATTCCAAGCAAGTTATATATGCACAGGATATGATGGCCATAAATCAAAAGTTAAATAGTGATGTTGTTTAATGAGATGATGATATGTATTATGGTGGAAGTCATGTATGGTATGAGGAGGGAATGAGGTTGATTTTTTTCAGGTTTAAGATACCCTACTATTTTGGTAATATATGTGATATGATGTGATGACTCAGGTGTCTTCAGGTGAGATGTAATCTAATGTGATAGATAAGGTATCTTAGGGAAAGATATGATGTGATATGATGGATCATATGTCTTCTGGTGAGATTTGATGTGATGTGATGGCCTAGGTGTCTTCGGATGAGATGTGATGTGATGTAAAAAAGAGATGAGAGCATCAGTATGTACGATATTGCAGTGTGAGATCGAAAACTCAATGGGAAATCAGTGTGGGGTACCCTTATCAATATTTTTATTATTACATCATTATACTTGGATGTATTATTTGGTGAATCTGTCTTGGTCAGGATGGGTGACAGACACAAATTTCATGCATAATTTTAATCAATTTTCAATGAATTTTTAATAAATTTTAATGAAACAACCCATGGAATGTAATGATTTATGGAAGTTTGGGAAATTTGAAGGAAAGAATGAAAATAAATTTAAGTGGGTATTTTTAATGGTTAAAAAAATTTTGAGAAGTTTTTAATGGAATTTGTTATGATTTGGAATTTATTTTCACATTTTTGTGAAATATTCAACTTGATTATATTTTTTAGGTACCAAAAAAAAATTTAAGGCTCAAGTTAGCCCTCATCCAAGTGGAAACCCACCATATAGCCAGCCCACAAGGGATGGCTGACCAGACCACCACCTAAGAGATCCTGCAAGATCCAGTAGCACATGGGAACTAATCCTTTACAAAGGTGGCCCATGGGTGATCAATCCCACGGGGAGTAGAGTTAAGATGAAGCCTACGTGGGCCACATGTATGTGCGGCCAATATCTCGTGTGAGTTTAGTGTTATGTGGGATCCCACCCTGATGTAGGAGATTTTCTCGGTGATCCCGCACCTTGGTTAATATACCATCATAAAGCTTCACAACATTTTGATGTGGGATATGATTTTAGTGGTTACTATTCATCCCACTTAAAAATTGAGTGTTATGCTTGGACATTTCCTATAGCTTGAATTTACCACTCACCGCTACATTCATCCTCACTAGAAGCCACTAATTCATTAGGAGATTGCTATATCTGACCACTGCTTGATCTCCACCATGATCCAAACTCCACTGTCAAATCCATGGGTCTCCATTGATCACCTCCTGGACCTCAGACGACCCTTGTGAAGATTTTTTTGAAGGCCCCTCCAGCCACTTCGATGGCCAGAGGAAGAGGAGGCCACCACTGCCAAACAACTACTCAAGAATCATGATCATCATTTCTTCCATGCTCTATTTCCATGCATCAAGACCATGCACTTCAAGCATGTCATGATCCAAGCACACCGCTGCTCCACTTTCCATTGAAAATGGGAAACGCCCAATATCCTCGGGTGAGATTTGAATACCTCATGGGTCTCTCAACTTTAAAAAAGATATAATTTTTAATATATTTTTTAGGATCTCCCTTGATCAGAGGAGTAGGCATAGTATGTACTCCATTTCCTATAAAAGGAGAGTCTTTCCACTTGAGATGAGAACTTTCACACCACACAACAGGTGTGTTGTCAAAACTAGCATCGTTGTTGGGGAGCTAATTAATGGTTTATTTTCTTTTTATATTTTCATACATTAGATAGATTTCATTGTTTTATAAATAAAAAATAACCATAAAAAACTAATTTTCCATGATGTATTCAAATGATTATTTTTTCAACTCATGGAACAATTACTCATAGGTGCAAGAACAAGAAACAAACTATACTAAGGAGGTCCTCCAACGAAGGGTTGATTCTCTTGTGATAATGGTCAAGAATGAAGCAAAGAGGCATAGATATAGTAATCCCACCTCAATATTTGATGGGCATGGTTGATGAACTCTAAAATGTCTTGAAAAGATATGATACTAAGAAGGAATTGCCACTGGTTTTCCCTAATTTCACTAAATACATTCAAGAAGTTGAGGCCAAACTCAAGGAATTTCAATAGCCCAACCATTTGAGGAACCAGATCCATGAATATCATGAAGATATTGAGATTGAATATGAGTAATCGTGTGTTGATAGGAATATGGGAAAAGATTCAGACTAATTTTGGAGTAACTGGGCAAAAGATAAAATGAAGCAGGATCTTCCAATATATAATATTGAAGAATCATCACCTGACTACTTATTTTTTACCATGGAAGATGAATAAACTACCCATGTGGTGGAATTTGAAGAAAGTATGGAGGATCCTGACTACTTACTTCTATCCATTGAGACTCAACTTCAAGAGGCACTCACCACTGAGGTAGTGATTGAACCAGAAACAACTCAAGGAGATGATCTTATTTTAAATTCATTCATTTATGATCTTATTCAATTTGATTTGATCATAACTCCTTATTGTTTTGAATTTTCATATTTGGCCAATTATTTTCATGCCTTATAAGAATATGAAGAAAATTGACCTTCACCTATTGATGAAGACATGGAGCTCCCTAATTTCAATAAACATTCATTTAAGGAAGTCCATGAAGAAGTCCAAGTAGCTGATCATGAGTAAATCAAGATAGAGTATTCTTACACTGAATGGGATAATTCTGGTTTACATTCTTCATGTTTAAATTCTATAAAATTAAAAATACATTCAAACCCTGCTTTAGAAATTTCAATTCATGCAGCTCATGTTGAGCCATCTCTGGAAAAAGTGAGGGTTGCACAAGTAGCAACCAAGATAGATGATGATCCATACTTAATACTACCCCCTCCAAGCAATACATGCCTAATTTATAATGGTATGAATCTATTATAATCTATAAATTGATAATTCCTCACCACCAACAAAGAAGCACAAGCTGGGAAAAGCCACATGTGGTGGTTCAAATCCAATAAGATCCACCCACCATCAGATTGTGGATAATAGCTAGTACTACCCTCTAGAGGTAGTAAAAATTTAGATCCCACTTGGTGGATCATACCCAGACTTTTCCTTTTATATGATTTCTAGTAACTTAGATTTCAATTTCATTTTTAGAATTAGTCTATCATTCAGCCCACTCCCTCATATCTTTTTTATCTTAAATAAAATGATATTTTTACTTAATTGAGTAATTTTATTTTGTAGAACCATAATGGCATAAGGAAACCACAAATAATCAAGGAGGGAAAAGGAATAAGCTTCATGTTAAAGGGAGTTCACTTTAAATTTTATCTTTTAAACTCTATACATTATTTCCAACAAATTATTTTGAGCTTTAATTATAAATTTAATGTTTATGCTTGAATTATTTATTTACTTGACTTATCTAAAAGACATGAGTTTCTTAGGAATCATGTGATGCTATGTTTTATATTTCAATTTTAATGAGATTTAATGAGTAAAATGGATAATTTTATGACCAAAGTGAAATAAGGACATTAAAATGAGGACTCGTGATTTGAGAGAATTAATTAATTCTTGTAAATGAAATTTCCTGATCATTTTTCCTGATATAAATTTATGAAATTCATGTGAATTGATTTTTATTATTAGTAATTTCTTGATTGATTGTACCAAATCATTTATCTCATTATCGAGAGTATTTATAGACCAAGTACTTCCTATTTTATTCCTGATCATATTTCTTCAGTGATCTTGGGACATGTCACCTGATAAAACTTGAATTTGAACTTTTCAAAGTTATGAATATACAAAAATACATTTAAAATGATTGATCCATATTTTTAAAATTTTTTATCCTTATAATGTCACCTTTACATCCATCTTTATTTATCATATAGAGACCGTGAATTCCTTTGTTAGGAATGATCTATTCTTCAAGCCAATTTTATCAATTCCTACCCTCCTTTTAGTATTTGAATGATATTTTAAAGTTGAAGTGTGGGGGGGAATGGATCCATGGTTTAAGGGATGATTTATATTGTAAGTAAAACGTTTGGGGGTTATATTTTTTGGTGTTAATAAAGGTTTTGGATTTATACATTTTACTCTTTATTTTTTTCCCTCTTGAAAAAAAAGAGAAAATGACAAAAAAATGAAAAAATAAAGGGTTGTGACTTGGGAAAACCAAAGATCACCATTACTAGACCAATTATTTTTATCATATGTTGTTAGGTGGTGGATTTGAGGTTTATTATAAGCATAACTTTAAAAAAAATTAAAAAAATTAAAAAATTAAAAATTACTTTGGAAAAGAAAGTACAAAATTAGAGAAAAAATCAAGAGGCTACACAAATCATTCATTATGCTTTATTTTGATCATGACCTTAGTTTGTGTTTATAGGAAAGTATTAGTTTTTAATTTGAATGGCAGAATGTCATTACACTTTTATTTTTGATATCATGCATTGTACTTAAGTGATAAAACTCCTCCTTGAGCCTTAATTTTTAAAACACCAAATCCTACCAAGCTTAAGCCTCAGAGTCATTAGAATCTTAATTGAAATCACTCATGATTTCATATTTATTTTTTATTTAAAAAGTGGAGAAAACATTTCCTTTACAATCCTATAGATAAGGATCATTTTCTCATTATATGAGCATAACTCTAATTGATTTGTTTCATGAGTGATGAGAGAAATGATTCAAGTGAGGTAAATCATGATTTGGCATGTTTAATAATAATGAATTGAGAAACTTTAATGAATGATAATAAAAGTTTCTATAAATTACATAAGGTAAAAAAGTAAAATGCATGATTTGATTGTTTCTTTGAAAATTGAGAGGTTAAATTGATATTTTATGTGTACTTTTGAAAATTTTATTTGACATTGAAAATTGTTTGATTTATTACTTTGAAATTTGAATAATGGTTACATTAGTGACCTCTGATATTTAATGTTGAGATCGTATTCTTGAATATAAACATGGTTTAAGTGTGGGGGTATTTTATAGACACAAATTTCATGCATATTTTTAATCAATTTTCAATTATTTTTTAATAAATTTTAATGAATAAACCCATGGAATGTAATCGGTCAGAATGACCGGAAGGCCTTCATTTTTTATTATTTTTTGATAATCCAAATTTTAAGGGGTGAGTTGGAACTCTTACAAAGCCCTAAGGATTATAGAAAATACCATGAATGGAATGTAATTATTTATGGAAATTTGAAAATTTTGAAGGAAAGAATGAAAATACATTTAAGTGGGTGTTTTAAATGGTTAAAAACATTTTGAGAAGTTTTGAATGGAATTTGTTATGATTTAAAATTTAAATTTACATTGTGGTGAAATTTTCAACTTGTTTATATTTTTCAGGTACCAAAAATTAACTAAGGATCAAACTAGCCCTCAACCAAGTGGCATCCTTCCATATAGCTAGCCCACAAGGGTCGGCCAGCCAGACCACCACCTGAGAGAGGCCTGGAGAAGAAAACACTAGCAACTGCTGGAGACTCTGTTTTCACTGCTTTCTTTTCTTTATGCTTTCATGATTCCTTCTACCTCATCTACCCCCACTGTATCCTTTGTAATAGAGGGTTATAACCTTTCTGTGATTGGGTGAAGGGTATGTGACCCATTGTATTGCTAGAGTCTTAGTTCTATAAAATTATTCTGTATTTTTTTATTAAAAGGTTTTTTATTTATAAATTCTGAATTTTAATGGGATGTGATTGTGTTTTGTTTCAAATATGAACATTCTAAAATTTCCTTGATTAAATAATTTTTTCTCCCTCTTCTTGGTATTTCACCATGCTGATTGGGTGATTCAGTGTCAGGGAGATAAGTGCTTAGTGATTAATAAACAATTAGGGAAGACATAGTGAGCTAATCTGATCACTTAGGGTACTCAATTTCTGATTTTTAATTTCCTAGGTGATCCATGGGAGTTCCACTGTGCCTTTTACAATTAGAAAGAGAATAGTCCAACCAAGGAAATTGGGAGGATTATTCTCACTATCAATCAATTTTTAATCAAAGGTGTAAAAGGATAAATGATTGTTAATCCATTTATTACACTAATTAATCAAAATAAAAGACTCAATTCCAAAATGACTATGATAGCATTACAAGTAGGAATCAAACCCTAAAACCCAGTCACTTTTCTCAAAATTTATCTTCAAAAACCAAAGTCCCTTTATGCCTAGTTATTAAAATTCTTGTTCTTTAATTTATTTTTTCATTTGTGACATCTTGATTTTAAACACCACTCTTGGGAGACAAATTAGGTCATACCTACTACTACAACCTTAGGGGAAAACATTTATCTTTTTCCATGCCCCATGACTAGGTGGTGTCAATGGGATTGGTTAGTTGACTTATTTAGGTGTTTTTGATTCTTTTGTTTTATCATTGGTGCATTAGTATATTTCTTTCACATATGAAAAAGAGACTTAGGAGCTCCTATAGAGTATACTTGTATGCCACCTCATGTATATAAACTGATTTTAAGGTTTCTAGGAGGACTATGTGGACTGTGATGGACATTTATAGCCCAAACCCTTGGGGTGTTTTTGTGTAGTTTTCTTAGCTTTTCTTTTGGGTATTTATTTGGATACATTTATCTATCTCTTTTTTAATTATACATGCATTATGGGATGATTTTGGTTTACTCTTTATATTATTTCATTGATTTACTTGTGGATGATTTATCCTATCTCTTGATCCTATTATTATAGATGGTAACACATCCCATTTGTGATATTTTTATACCATTGGTGTTAGTCGCTAACATGGGGCCTACTAGAGGTTGGACTCAGGGGTAATTATTTTTCTTCCTTCACTGACAGCCTAGGATGGGTACCTTTGAAGGGAGGGGTGATGACATAGAGGATATCCATTATTGGAAGAGAAAATTATGGCAATAAGATTTCAAAAGAATGAGAGATGAGTCTTCAAGATTAGTAAAGATTGACCCCCCCTCCCCCCCCCCCCCTCACCCCACACCTAAACATGAAAATTGGAAGAGGGATCGGATGGGAGAATGGAGGGTTACAGTTGAGAGGATTTTAAGTAGTTATTTAAGTTATTTGTGTTATTTTTAAACTCTTTCTATGCCATGAAATCCTCCCTCTAAAGATATTTCAATGAGGGGAGAGAGATAATGACCCCCGAGTCCAGCCTCTAGTAGGCCCTGGGTTGGAAACTAGCACCAAGGGTATAAAAATATCATGATATGAGAGGCATTAACCTATATAATAATATGGGATCAGGAGATAAGATGAATCATCCAAAAAACTCCAAGTCATAATTTTAAAAAACCAAAACCATCCCACAATGCATGTATAAATAGAACTGATACAATAAAAGTCTCCAAATTAAATACCCAAAAGTAAATCTAAAGCAGTGATACAGCAGCTATCCAAAGGTTCAAGATAGAAATGTCTAGCAAGGTCCACATAATCCTCCTAGAAACCTAAAAATAGTTTTATATACGTAGGGTGAGCATATAAGTATACTCAGAAGGAAAACCAACATATCTCATGCACATGTGAAAGAAGCATACTAATGCACCTTTGAGAAAACAGCAAAACCAAACAACACCTATCAAGGTATACTAATCATTCCAACCTCGTCAAGGCATGCTCACCAAATAATGTAAACCAAGTAATTGTTTCTGAAATTTAGGGAGTTTTAATGACATAAAAAATGACTCATAGAAGATTAAAAGGGAAAAACAAAAGAAGAAGAAGAACACAAAATACAAAGATTTATGTGGTTCGGGAAATGATCCCTACGTTCACGAAGAGGTAGAAATTTCACTATAGTCAAGAGCATAAATTACAGAGAGTTTCAGGGTTCTCAATCACACACAAAACCTGAGCCCATAATGGGCTAATAAGGAGGATGAAGCACTATTACACCTTCCTCATAGAAATTCTGTTGTGCTATAGTAAAATGTGGATGGAATTCCTCATCGCTATAGTGTCACAGTCACCCAAGTTCAAGGTGCTAAAGTGGTTGGAAATTGGAACTTTGTGGATCTATAGTAGTCAAGCCAAAGGTATGCACTACTACAGTTCCCTGTCAGTGTCGGTCAGAAAGCTATGCTACAGTGGTCTTAGTTGCTATAGTGGTCGGCAGATGGAAGTCCATGGAGTTGCGGCCTGGTGCGTAGTATGGGCCAGAAGCATTTGGCCCGATCATCATCCAAAATGGATTGGGCTGCACCAATCCAATAATAATATAATATAATAGGAATCACATCGATAAGGGTAAACCACACCACTTTCCCACTAGTATGCCACTCTCACACCCAACGTCGTACATCTTGGTGCTCCAATCACATCCTTATACCACATCTCCCCACAAGCACAATCACAACACACTATGACCAAAGACACCTGGGTTCACCGCCCCATAAGAATGACCACATCACACCTCACCCAAAGACACCTGGGCTACCACCCCACAAGCATGGCCATGTCTCACCTTAAAACACCTGAGGAATCACACCTTTCCCACAAACACCTAGGTTATTACAATCAGCATCTAATGCCCTAACATACCTTTGTCCATCATAGCATGTGTAATACCTACCTCACCTGCAAGAGAGAGTGGGAAAAAGCAGGTACCCGTCCATCCTTCCTCCTCACCGGATGTTAAGAAAAACACCCCTTGCGTGCCTATACGAGTGTCAGCACATAGTGCTCGTCATGGGTGGGGTGCGTATAGAAATAGAAAGAATATAAAAGTATATATATATATAATATCAAAAACTCAATACCAACCTATGGGTTCACAAAAAAACGAACCAGCTCACAACACTGTCACTTTTGCAGCCACCTCTAAATGCATAACACCACACAAGCCGATACCCCATTCCACATTTCCAGCCAATTCCATTTAATCATTCCATTATTTACATTATTTCACATCAACCACATTTAATCACACAACCCATCATTTAATTATTCATTAACCAGTTTCATCCCATTAGCCAAACCAACCCATGTCATTTCAAAAAAAATCAAACAATTATTTATTTATTCCCTCACTACTCGGGCATATAGCACAAAAAAACCACCACCTCTCCACCCCAAAATCATAGTCAAATAATCCACCTTATTTCCCCAAAAGAACAGACAAACAAACCACCTCACCGCCCCAAAAGTACAGACAAACAAACCAACTCGCCGCCCCAAAAGCATAGAACACAAACCATCATCTCCACATGCCCCAACCACACATCGTTGTCCCACAAGAATGACCACATGTCACAACACATCATGATCATTTTACAGATTTAGAAAATGTATTTTATCACATTCCACTTTATTTTAGGGACGTTATCACCCAATTCATTATCATGGGGAAACCATTTTATTAGTCGAATATAAGTGGCTAGTCAATTTCCATTTTAGGATGATATAACAACAATCACAACCAAAGAATAAATCTCAACGCATATATCTAGTGCAAACAAATCCCCAAACAGCCACAATTTTCAGTGCGGTATCAAGCTCATACAATTCACTATATCACGAAAACAATAAATATGTAAAAGCATGTGAGTCAAACCCCTTTTTTTACCATTCAATTTCAATTTAACTAATTATTTATCTTTAATTAAGCCAGTACAACCATAACCCATAGGTAAACAAAATAAAACTCATCCCACATGATACATAATAAAAATAAACGAGGGATTCCCTACCTCAAACAATCTTTGCTGACTCACTGTGCACTATAGGGCGAAGAAGAACACCCACAAACCACAACTGCACCACGATAAAACACATATCAACCTACACCATAGCCAAATACCATCAAAAAACAACCCAACACACACCCAAAATCATAACAACGTCACCACAGCAAGTCCTCAAAAGCATAACAGAAGAAAACCAACCAAGAAAAAAGAAGGTCTTACCAAATATTTCAAATGAACAGCCACTGGGACCAATGGATCAAAGAGAGAGGAAGAGGGCTTGAAGAACTCCTCGAGGTGCCTAGGATTCACCCAAAATGATAGGAAGAAGAATCCACAACTGAATAAATAAAAATTCGACTAGAAAGAACTTTTAAAACTACATTGTATCGGGGATTTACATGACATGTAATCCCCTTTCATGTCGTGTAATCCTCAGGGTTTGGTTTCACTGAAAAATGCTTCACCTTTTTATTATTTAACCCTGAAAATATACATGTTATAGACTGGACTCACACAATCACATGAACCACCATTACACGTTGTGTAGTACACTTGCATGGTGTGTATTCCCTGCAGTAGTTCTGTTGCACCTTCAGCTTCCACCGAAAACTCGGGAACCTCCCCTGAACACCTCCAACAACCAAAACTAGAAAAGTAACAGACCAAGAGGGCATGGACTGTTACACAAGATACCTCTCAAACGATTCTATCCCTCGATAATACAAAACCAATCCCAAAATAAAAGGGTTATGATCAACCACCCCATGAGATACCTCTCAAGGGTCTCTTTATACCTCAAATGCCATAACCATCCAAACACACCAACCCAAACGACCACAAAACACATTACACAACCATAAGTTGCCTCCTATCACACAACTATACTACCAAAAAACCACTGAAAAACCACATCAAGCTCCACGCAGCTCAAACCAAAAACCACTACAACCAACGAATCGCATCGTCACGAATCGGGGAATTTTTTCTTCTATATCAAGATATTATCCTCTTTGGGTGGCACTGACACGCCCGCATAGGTTTAATCGCATTGAAATTAATGTATATTGATTGGGAATTAGGTCCTCCCCTTTTCAAATTCCAGTACATCATAACCCAAGGAAAATATATCATCTCATAAAACAAAAGGATCCAAACATCACTTCACAAAGAAAAATAGAGAAAATATAAACTCAAAACAAATCTGGGTACTTGGTACGCATCTGTATCTCTTTCTCTCAAGCACTCTCCTCTAGTCCATAATGCCTCCACAACACACGAACCAAATAATTGGTCTGTCCATGCAGTGCTTTCTCTTGGTGATCCTGGATCTCTACTGGTTGCTCCAAAAATGTCACTTCATCCTCGATATCCAACACTCCCCATTCAATGATATGGGAGTCATCGTGATGTTGCCAATGAATATGAGAGGCATGGAAGATGTCTTGGATCTTCTCCAACTGTAGTGGTAATTCCAACTGATACGCCACCTCACCAACTCACCCCAACACCTCAAAGGTCCCAAAAAACCTATGGGAAAGCTTACTCTCTACTCCAAACCTCTGCTAGCAATGTTAAGGGGAAACATTCAAGAACACGTAGTGCCCATACTCAAACTCCAAATGCCTCATTATGCAATCGGCATAAGACTTCTACCGATCCTACGCTGATTTCATCCTCTCGCTAACAAGTTGAACTTTCTCTATCATGCTATGCACCACATCGAGACCAAAAACAGCTGTCTCCCCAATCTCAATCCCACACAATGGAGAATGACACGGTCTCCCATAAAAAGCCTCAAATGGTGTCATGCCAATGGAAGAGTGATGGATATTATTATAAGAAAACTCTACTAAATGAAGGTGTCATACCCAAGATCATCCAAATTCCAAGACACATGCCTGAAAAATATTCTCCAATGTTTGGATGGTCTGCTATGTCTGCCCATCTTTCTAAGGGTGAAAAGCATTGTTGAGGCATAACTAAGTGCCAAAAGCGTGTTGCAATCCCCTCCAGACTCATGAGGTAAAACATTCATCTTGATCTAAGACAATGGACCTTGGAACTCCATGCAACCACACCACTTCATCCACATACCTCTTAGACAAAGCATCTACTACGTTTGACTCCTTTATCACTAAGAAGTGGGCCAATTTCATCAATAGATGTACGACCACCTATATAGCATCACAAACCCCTGAGTTTTGATTAATACTGTGATGAAATCCATCGATATATCATCCCATTTTCACTTAATAATATCCAAGGGCTGCAACAAACCACCATCAACACGATGCTCAACCTTTACTTGTTGAAAAACCAAGGACTTTTCCACAAGATCTTCCACGACCTATTTCTTCCCAGGCCACAAAAATTAAATCTTCAAGCCATGGTACATCTTGGAAAATCCTAGTTGTATAGAAAAAAGGTGAGTTTTGAAACTCAAGAAGTACTCCATTATGTATTAATATCATAACAAACAACCTCCCATGAAACAACATCTGGTTTAGACTATCCCTCTGGAGCATCACCATGGTCAAAACGATCATGAATCACCTCTTCCTATGAGTCTCCCCACTAAGACTCCTCCACTAGTTGTATCAGATATGACTGTACCATTATCTAAAACAAACAACCTTTACCACCATTCACTCTTGCATCTAAGTGAAAGGCTACCAACTCCTCCATTGTTCTCCAAGCATCCCCAGACTCTCGAACAGAACATTTCCACGACTTTCTACTCAAAGCTTCTGCCACAACATTCCCATTTCCTAGCATGTAGAAGATCTCAAAATCATAATCTTGAAGAAACTTCATCCACCTCTATTTCCACAAGTTCAAATCACATTGGGAAAATATATACCTCAAAATATTGTGATCTGTAAAGACCACAAATCACTCCCCAATTAGGTAATGTCGTAATAACTTTAGTGCAAACACGAACACTGCTAAATACAGATCATGGGTGGCATAGTTAAGCTCATGGGGGCATAACTTCTTAGACCCATAATAGATCACCACCCACTGCTACATCAGCACGCATCCCAAGACTAGATGGGAAGCACCACAAAATACCTCAAACACCACCTCTTCCTCTGTCAATCAGAGCACTAGAGAACTAACCAACTTCCTCTTTAGGTAACCGAACGCTACCTAGAACTGATCACTCCCCACAAAAACTTTGTATTTCCTGGTCAAAGTTTTAAATAGGGCTATAAATAAAGATAAATCGGGTACAAACCTCTGATGATAGCCTATAAGACTATGAAAAATATGAACTTGTTCCAGGTTATTGGGTTCTTCCTAAGAAATGATTTCTTCAACCTTCAACAGGCATGTTTTCATGCCCTTATGAGACACCACGTGCCCAAGGAAATGCACCTATCGTGTCTAGAACTTACACTTGGACAACTTTCCATAGAACTGGTGGCGTCGAAGAACACACAAGATAGTTCTGAGATACTTGGCATGCTCCTCATATGACTTAAAAAAGATTAAAATATCATCGATGAAAACAATGACAAACCGATCTAGGAACTCACAAAATAAGGATTTTATAATCCCTATGAACATGGTTGGCGCATTCGTAACACCGAATGGCATGACTACAAAATCAAAGTGCACATACCTACATCTGAAGGCAGTCTTTATGATATCACTCTCCTTCACCCTCAACTGGTGATATCCCGAATTTAGATCAATCTTAGAAACCCAAATCACCCCTCTTATCTAGTCAAAAAGATATTCTATCCTTGTAATAGTGTAAAGGTTTTTGAATATCACCTGATTCAGCCTTTGGTAGTCTATGCACAACTTTATACTATTATCCACCTTCTTGGAGAACAACACTAGAGCACCCCACAGTGATGCACTAGGCCAGATAAAACCTTTATACATCAAATCATATATATAAATCCTAAACTCCCATAACTTCGAAGGTGGCATTATATAAGGAGACATTGAAATCAGAGAAGTATCGGGCTACAAGTCTATCTCGAACTCAACATCACGTTGAGGGAGTAGTGTCACAACCTGCTCAGGAAAAAAATCCAGGAACTCCCTAATGACCCTGGGAACCTCTACCATCCCAACGTCCACTGATTCCACTGAAAACTCAGTCAACTAGGAAAGAAGGGTCTCAACATGCCGACTTTCCACCTAACAACCCCGCTCACCAATGAAAACCACACATTGTCTATCCACATCCAAAAACATGAATCTCCTATGAAATAAGTCGATAACATCATGTAAAAATTAAAACCAGTCACTGTTGAGGATAACATCATATAGTTTCATCTATAAAAATAAAATATACCAATGGGACTGATACAGATCCATCATCAGTCTACATCCCTGGCACACATCAAACAATCTAGTATCACCTCTGACTGGCATAGTCAACACTAAGGGAATGGGAAGTATCTATATTTCTAGTCCCAAAGCATGGGCTAGAGTGGGTGTAACAAAGGAGTGTGAATATTCTGAATCAAACAAGGCACAAACAATGGTACTAAACAAATTGATCATACCTATGACAATCTTTGGCCCCTCTGGAACTGTTGCCTCCACTGCGTATAACTGACCATGCTCAGATCCTCTACCTCTCTACTGATGACCACCTCCACAACCACGCTCGAGTCATAGTCCTTGAATGTGAGAAATGTCCTAGGGTTTTCCTATACCTACTTCATCTCCCCTTGGTGGAGAAAAAACCTGATGCCCCTACTGCTGAAACGATCTCACTAGAAACTACTATTGAGGCTGGCACTAAACCTATCCACCTCCAAAAAACTGAGCTCGGGGAACCCCTGGACATTGGTTTTGGAGATATCCATGAAACCCACAACCAAAAAAACACTAGCACAAAGCTCTTGTGAAAATAATGAAAACCACTTGCCCCAAAAGATCAGAAAGGAAGCTGATGAGTTAGAATCCTTGTCAGTCGAAACCTTGAAGGTCCTCATGCCTGATACCTACCACTAACAACTCTTCTTCTCAAGGAACCCTACTTGTTTCCCTCCCATGGAAAACCTCCTCACGAGTGCATATACCCAATCACCTTCACCTTCTTCTGAGCCTCTAGATAATCCTCCAATGTAAAAGGAGTAACTACATACTGGATTGAAGGATGGAGTGCCTCCTTGGGAAGTGTTTCATGAGACTCCTCATCTGGAAAAAGATCTAGGGAAAATGCAAAAGGTTATTGAAATTGATTCCCATATCTCACACTAACATGCTCCCCTACTGAAGAGAAAGAAGCTCTTGCCTCTTTACTACCTTCATGGTCAATGAAAGAAACTCTTCTCAGAACTCCCTCTGGAAGTTGACCCACAAAACATATGCCTCCTTCTGCTCTCCTAGATGTAGCATCCACCACCGACATGCATCTCCCCACATCTGACTAACTATCAAGGGGACCTAGTACTCTATCGGGGATCGAATCAAACTAAAAGCAATCTCAATATACTCCAGCCAGCTCTCTCTCTCCACATCTGATACACTTACATCATACTTCCCTAAAACCTATCACTAGAAAGAACGAAATTTCCTCTACCACTGATCATCCTCCTCAATTGGATCAACCCTAAGACAATCAACCGGACCAGAAAATTGAACTTCAACTACCTGATCCACATGAAAATGATGAATATGAGCCATAACTGAAAGGAAAACAAATAACTTCCTAAGCCTGGTAGTGTGGAATTTTTATTAAGATTCGTTTTAACTTATTTAATTCATTTTTTTATACATTTCAATCTTCCCAAAACAACCCAATTCAAACAAGAACACAATCCATCATGATGAATGTACCTCTCCTAGTTCTCTACCCTACAAACAGGTCCACCCTGCTTGGTCATTAAATAAGCCCAGAGTCTGTGCACTGGATCACAGGGGGGCCTAAAATCTCATGTCCTAGCCGGTCTCCATGGACTATGTCATGCACCAAGGTCAACTGACATTGTTGCCATTCCACCTCATGAAATCCCCATTATGCCTAACTCCAAACTCCATCCTATCTATCAATCACTCCTCTGATACCACTTGGTCATGACCCCCTCCCTCCAAAGATACCGCAATTAAGGGAGAGAAATAATGGCCCCCGAGTCCCGCCTCTAGTAGGCTCAGGGTTGGAAACTAGCACTGAGGGTATAAAAATATTGTGATATGGGAGGCATTACCCTCTATAATAATATGGGATTGGGAGATAAGAAGGATCATCCAAAAACAACTCCAAGAAATAATGTAACAAGAAACCAAAATCATCCCACAATTCATGTATAAATAGAACTGATACAATAAAAGTATCCAAAGTAAATACTCAAAAGTAAAGCTAAAGCAGCGACACAGCAGCAATCCAAAGGTCCAGTCTAGAAATGTCCAGCACGGTTCATGTAATCCTCTTAAAAACCTGAAAATAGTTTTATATATATAGGGTGATAATACAAGTATACTCAATAGGAAAACCAAAGTCTCACGTGCACATGTGAAAGAATCATACTAATGCACCTGTGAGAAAACAGTAGAACCAAACAGCACCTATCAAGGTGTACTGACCATATCAACCTCACCAAGGAATGATCACCAAATAACAAAAACCAATTAATATAATATAATTGGAATCGCATCGATAAGGTTATCCCTAACCACTTTCCCACTGGTATGTAGATCTCACACCCAACATCACACGTCTTGGAACTCACATCTCTTCCGTATAACACACTGCCCCACAAGCACGATCATAGCACACCATGCCCGAAGACACTTGGGCTCACTACCCCACAAGCACCGCCACATCACACCTCACTCAAAGACACCTAGGATACCACCCCACAAGCATAGTCACATCTCACCCAAAAACACCTGGGTCATCACACCTCACCCGCAAACACATGGGCTATCACAACCTCCATATAATTCACTAACAGACCTCTGTCCATCACATCTTATGCAATACCAACCTCACCTGGAAGAGAGAGCAGGAAAGTGCAAGTACCCATCCATTTGTCCTCCTCGCCGAATGTTAGGAAAAACACCCATGTGTGGCTATACAGATATCGGTATATAGTGCTCGATGTGGGTGGGGTGTGTATAGTAATCGAAATAATATACAAGTAAATATATAATATCAAACACTCAAGACCAACCTATGGGTTCACAAATAAACCAACCAACTCACAAAACCGTCACTTTTGCCGCCATATCTAAATGCATAACACCACACAACAAGCCACAACCTCATTCCACATTTCCAACCAATTCCATTTAACCATTCCATTATTTTCATTATTTATCATTAATAAAATTTAATCACAGAAACCATCATTTAATTATTTATTAACCATTTTCATCCCATTATCCATACCAACCCATGTCATTTAAAACATTTTCAAACAATAATTTATTTATTTATTTCATCACTACTCGAGCATCTAGCACAAAGAAACCACCACCTCTCCACCCCAAAATCACATCCAAACAAACCACCTCACCGCCCCAAAATCATGTCCAAACAAACTACCTCACCACCCCAAAAGCACAACACATGAACCATCAACCCCACATACCCCAACCACACATCATCATCCCACAAGCACAGCCACACGTCACAATGCATCAAGATCATTTTATAGATTTAAAAAGGGGATTTTATTATATTATACTTTATTTTATAGATTTTATCACACAAGTCATTATCTTGGAGAAACAGTTTTATTATCCAAATATAAGTGGTTAGCCGATTTCCATTTTAGGGTGATATCACAATAATCACAACCAAAGCAGTAATCTCAACACATATATCCAGCGCAAAAAAATCCCTCAATGGCCACAATTTTTAGTCGGGCACCAGACATGTACAATTCATATTATCACAATAAAAATAAATCTATAAAAAAATGTGAGTCAAACCCTTTTACCCTTAAATTTAAATTTAACCAATTATTTATCTTTAATTAAGTCATCACAACCATAACCCATAGGTAAAAAAAATAAAACTTCGCCTACATGTTACACAATAAAGATAAATGAGGGATTCCCTACCCCAAAGAATCTTTTCTGACTCATTGTGCACTGCAAGGTGAAGAAGAATGCCTGCAAACCATATATACACTGCCATAAAACATGGATAAACCTACACCACAATCAAATACCATTAAAACACAACCCAACACCCACCCCAAACCATAACAACATTTCCACAGTGAATCCCTAGGAGAATAATGAAAGAAAACATACTAATAAGAAGGAAGGTCTTACCATGGTTACAAACAAACAACCACTAGGACCAATGGATCAAAGAGGGGGGAAGAGGTCTTGAAGAACTCCTCAGGGAACCTAGGGTTCAACAAAAATGAGAGGAAGAAGAAGACATAACCAAATGAATGAAAATTTTGCTGAAAAAAACTTTTAAAAATGCACTGCATAGGGGATTTACATGATGTGTAATCCCCTTTCACGTCGTGTAATCCTCAGGGTTTGGTTTCACTGAAAAACATGTCACATTTTTATTATTTAAACCTAAAAATCTATATGTTGTGAACTGGCCTCACACAAGCCATGAACCACCATTGCACATCGTGTAGTACACTTACACAACATGTATTTCCTGCAGCAGTTCTACTGCACCTCCAGATTCCACCAAAAACTCCTAGAACCTCCCCCAAACACCTCCAACAACCAAAACTTGAAAGGTAATGGGCCAGGAGGGAACGAACCATTACATTATATTTTTTAATTTAATAATAAATTTTTCAAATATTCTATACATGAAGACCTTAAGGGGAGTATATCACACATAGGACCTTCATACATGAGGGTAGGAAAGATATTTTAGCTACTTCATTAGAAAATATCAAACACCCTGATCACATATGAGGATATGAGATAGGTGTATCAATTAAAAAATTATTTTTTTCATTCTAGAAATTCATCAAGGGATGATTTATATGAATGAAAAATAGATTCTTTAGAATCTAAAGTTTAGCATATGGGTGATACGATGGAGAAGAGAATTAAAGATTTAGTGCGGTCGGTATTTTCTAACATGCAGAGACAACTTCAGGCTGTATATCTCACTCCACCTCTGGATGTATATCTCAATCCACCTCTGCCTGTATATACCACTCCTCCACCTTGGCCTGCATATCCCACTCCTTCATCATTGCTTGTATATCTCACTCCTACACCTCTTCTTTCAAAGATTCCCATATACTATGAGTTATATGTTAAGGATCTCCAATATCATATTATAGCATATGGGATGATATATTTTATTGGGGATACCCTACATCATCAATAGATAGATACAGATCACCTGAGGGTAACAATACATGATATTATAGATGCATCACCTAGAATATCATTCCCTATAGATGAGGTTTTTATAGTTGGGCAAAGTGTTGGTCATTTTTCACTATGGTCATCTTGACTTTTCCAATAACTTACCATTGAGGTATATATATTATAACCTTTATTTCATATTGATGCTAAATTTGTTTTAATATTTTAATATATATATATATAGGAATACATTAAAGGTAAATAAATTTTTTATAGAAAGAAAAAACATGTTGATCCCCCTTCGACTTTGGAACCTACTATTTCTCAAGGGCTTTAAAATTTATCAACATATGAATCTATGTTGTTGGATGTTTGTGAGCTTCCAATGGATGCTGAAATTTTTTAGTGTTATATGATTATGATGATTTGTAAGAGAGATATCATGGATCTTGTAACTTTAGAAATGTTGGGCCTCATGGTGATTAAAATATTTTCCATGTAAGTTGATTATCATATTTATTACAATTATATCAATTTGAATGATCTAACTTAATACTTATACTTTTATATTAGGTATCTTCATACACTTTGTTTTTAGTATGTTATGACATCACTATATGGATTTTTAGACCCATAATTTATTTATCCATAAACAAAGGTAATGAAGGATGAAAAAAGGACAATATATATTTCTGAAAGATTTCAGAGCACTGCAATTAACTGTTAGATATTTCTCTGTCTTGATAGGTATGAAACATATATTTTATAAAGTGATGATTCTCTTAATTTAATAATCATTGATGTTATATTTTTATATATTAATGGCCATTGGATGTTTTGTATTTTTTTCCCAAAAGAAAAGATAGCTTTCTAGTTATGTTCCATAAACGGTAATGTGCAAGAAAACTTTAAAGAAGTATTAGAGACATGAGTTTGATTATTTGAATAATTATATATTATAGAAACTTTTAATTTTATTTCATATGTATCATTTTAAAATATGGAATGAGATTACAAGAGTGAAAATAGTAAAGAGGACAACAAAGATCAAATATATGTGTGTAAAGGTAACTTAATTTATAATTACTAAAATTTATCAGATACATGAAATGTTATTTTCAATTGAGAACTTCTTTTCAAATAGTATTATCCTAGTCAATATGGAGTAATAGAATGTGGATATTATGTTATGAGATTTATGTTTGAAATGATTTCAACTGGGATAGTAACAGAATTTCATAATGTTATATTTTAGTATAACCATTATTTTTATTGATCTTATCATTATATTGAAAATACATGTTCAATAATTTATTTTTAATTTATAGATTTTTTGATGAATCTCTCCCTAATACTAGAATGGATTTATATCATTTACGAGGAGCATGGTTAGATTATTTTACAAGTTTTATTCGACTTTGGTTTATCTCTATTTGTAATATAGATTTTCAAGTTTAAATTTCAAATTTTAAACTTATTCTAATTTAAAAAATGTTTTGTTGTGAATATTTTTTATGAAATTGTATTGGAGATATTGTTTCTACTCTTGTTTCTACTATTTTTTGATAGATTACAGGTTAGGTAAACTGTATTTTAAAAAAAATTAAAAATAATAATTTTTCACATCAGTTATTTTCTAACTGATGTAAAATCATGTTTTTTAGGGAAGTTATAAAATAACAAATGTAAAATTCAATTTTTTTATGTTTTTTATTTTAAATAACCGATGTAAAAACATGATTTTACATTGGTTTTTTATAATTGGCATAAAAAAGCTATCCAATTTTATATTTTTTAGGGTTTTTTTATAATTTAAAAAATAACTGATGTTGAACATGGTTTTTTACATCAGTTAAGATAATAAGTGTAAAAAACATATTTACAATGTCTCTTATTGAATGATGTAAAAAATTAAAAAAACTAGCATAGAAAACCTTTTTTACACTAGTGTATATCCAGCCTGTACCCAAAGACTCAAGGTAGGGCGTCATCCAAACCTCGGCCAATTTCCTGGAAGAATAGGGAACAATCATATGACCACATCCTGGCCCACTACCTTTTCACTCAATCCATGTTCTATCGCTCACGTCTCACATCACATCATGACCCAACCCCTCTTAGCTTGTCCACTATCATGACCCAATCCTCTCAGGGTAAGGTCCAACACCATGACTCAACCCCTTTCATGCACATGAGGACTCTATCTCACCCATGGAAGTCCAACCATCCGTCTCACTCATGGAAAATCTAGGCCACAAGATATGTTCCCCCACTGGGTTTTTCACCTATCAAAATAACAAGAACAAACAAGTAATACAATCAAGGAATTCGCCTGGTCATGTGGCTCAGTAGTTGATCCTAGAGTGTTAGTTGCTTGAGACCAAGCCCCTCACCTCAATGCATGTCTCACCTCACCCGTTGAGGCATCCACTGAGTCCCCCGGACCCATCATGATCTATGCTCATCGATACCATCCTACACTTGTCACCCATTAGTGGAAACACTACCTAAAGGCTCCTCCCAACACAGACCTCAAGGTTCTGTCCAACCTGCCAAAAACACTCATCATACTTGATCCCTATACATAGCGACCATCTGATCCATCATGTTATACCTGACCTTGGACTCAACAGGTGGGGTCCAATTTCTATCCAAAAACCCCTTAGCATCTTAATTCCAAGTTCTGAATAACTCCCATGACCCTCATCTAGGACTCATCACACACCTCCTAACAGAGATCTCTTAGCCCGCCACCTAGAGGAAACCCATCTTCTTCACATACACTAATTACTAAAGGACTTTCCCCACTCATCTCACATTAAGACTCTCCTACGACCTCATGAGGGAGTTCCTAGTCACACAAAAGATGTACAACCATCTAGCTTGTTGTCACTCATCCCAAGCCCTCCATGCCTATTATGTCTCACCCCAATCAGTGTCCACTAAGTGGTGCCAAAACTAGGGAAGTTGCAATGTGATCTCAAGCATATATCCCCGTACACCAGAGGTTATATACTAGCAAAAGGGGCCTATATTATTACCATGGGGAGACTATACCCCCATATCAGAGTGCACAATAATATGAAAATAAACAAAAAATCATCCATAAAAATAAACATCAGAGTACGCAGAAGAAAATAATCAAATCCATCGATAATAAATTAAATGAAGCAGGTAAACAATCATACACACTCAATGGATACCCAACAGTCTGACCACATATAAAATAAAAGAATGAAAATAGGAGGCTCTTATATATCTCAAAGTCATACCTTAAACCCAATCTTTAAGACCATTCGATCTATTCGACTCGATCATGAAACTTCATCCCTCTTCCAAACTTGAACTTGCAACCAGTGAGGTCTTCTCAGGTACCCATGTGTCATGGCTTCCCGAGAAGGGTGTGAGTACAAATCGGTGGGCACCGCCAACACAGTCTTGTACATAACCAGTAAATATAGTGTATATGTACATGTGACATGCTTGAGAAATAAATGAATAGTAAAAAATCATAAATAAATACCCATTATCAATCCTTAGGTCCTGCATAAAACCCGGGATCGAACCAAACTTGATTCTTCCAATGTTGGAGTATCTCTAACCATGTTATACAATCATGCCAATCAATATCAAACCTATGGAAAATTCCTAAGAGAAATTATTAGGTAATAAAATATTATCAGGCATCATCACTGATCCCTAAAAGGTAATCCTGGGCAATTCGATGGGATCATATGTTATCTATGATCCCTAGGATGTAATCATAGGTGATCAATAGGCATCGGGCACCATCACTAAACTCCAAGAGGTAATCCTAAGAATTACATTATCATCAGGAATCATCGCATATCACTATGAGATAATCCTAATAAATCAAGTATCATTAGGTGTCATTACTGGTCCTGAGGAGGTAATCCTAGGGATCCAGTACTATAAGTCATCATCAATGAACCTTGTGAGGTAATCTTGAGCATTCCATAGTCATCAAGAATCATTGTCAAACCACATGAGGTAATCCTGAGCATTATATGGTCATCAGGCGATATCACTGAACCCCGGTAGGTAATCCTGAGCATTCCATAGTCATTAGGCATCATCATAGAACCCTATGAGGTGATCTTAAGAGTTCTACAATCATCAGGTTTCATCGTCAAACCCCAAAAGGTAATCCTAAATGTTCCATAATCATTAGGAATCATCTCCGAAACCCAGAAGGTAATATTGATCATTCCATAGTCATCATGCATCATTTCCTAACCCCATGATGTAATCCTAAGTGATCCAATAGAATCATAAATTATCGTTGAACCCCAGGCGATATATTAGGAATTATGTAATAGCAGGCTCATAGGCTGGATCCAAGGAGCTAGTCCAAGGCATCCCATGTATCTTGATACATCTCGGTGGGTAATGTGTCCCACCTGAAACATCCCACATCATTGTCACTGCAGCCTCCTCTGGATCACATCGTCAATCAGGGTTCTAAGGTGACACTCATGATCATCACTACCCTTTTCTGTGTACACCCTCCCTAGGGTCAATGTATCACTAAGGTACCCATCGGGGTCCCCTAGGTCACATCATAGCATGATCACCGCACATGGGAACCTCGTCCTCAATCTTATCTCTCAGGTCAACACCCATTTTTTAGGGGTAACACGTCCTAAAATCCCAACATGATCATCATAGGGCCTCTCTAGCCTCATAAGTCAAGCCTCGCTGCCATTACTATCAAGAGATGGTGAAAGGTGCATCTTTATCCCCATGTCATCTCGAGGTTGGTCCACTCACCCAACCTATTCATTCATCTCCCCAGGGTCTACCCACCTAGGAAATCACAATCTTAGTGGGGAAGGAACGCTCACCCTGTGGTCATCTCACTAGCCCAAAGTCTTTAAGGCATCTCAAGTCCTCTAAGGTCTGTTAGGGACATGTTCTCTCATCCCATAATATCCCTCTACTCAGAGCTCAACAAGGCACCTATACTAAGGTTAATTATGCTTAAATAATCCAATTACACCCCTCAAGTGGTCCATGTGTCTCTAATCCCTTAATCAAGATCAAGGCCTCAACCATCGACAACCGAGGTGATGGTATTGGGGCACGCAGTGGAAGCCGGTGGGCCGGGGATTTAAAAATTTTCATCACTAGAGCAATGAAACTTCATTATCTCCTCTAATCTGATCCTCGGTAGAGGTTTTAGGATCTCGTGTGAATTTATAAAGTATAAAAATAAATAAAAAAGTACCTCGTTCGTTTCGGCGATGCATTCGACTGTAGCTAGTCACCGATGATCGTTGCTTGAAGGATTCAAAACCGAACCCCTCTAGATCATCCACACATGCTCCAAGAATCCGCAAGATCATCATTCATTGAATTTCAAGTGCTATCACAGAGCTCTGATGAATCCTTTGGTATCATGACAATCACCTCAATATCGTCCCTTCGATACGTCGAAGGCGTTCTGGGATAGATTACTCAGAGAGAAACTTTCTCTCTCAATGATGCGGGGGGAGATAGAATTTTTCATTTTGTTGGCATGAATAATCATTAGAATGAGCTTCTCCACTTTCTTATATAGTGGGAGGCTCAAATACCCAAAAAGGGTTCCCCAACCCTTGAAAATAAAATGTCCACTAAATAAGCAGTAAATAAAACATTATGATGAACTAACTGTGACATTAACATCATTTATATTTTATCACTACCTTATAATATATAATAAATATATTACGTGGTAAACTCGGGTCATTAACTCGACTCTTAATTCTCGTTAATATTAAACAAACCTTGAATATTAAAATATTATTTGTTTGTATAATATTTTTCCATGTATTCACTTAATACCTCGTGGATTATTTTAATAAATAAATTCAACCCAATTATTCTATACTCAAACAATAATGAATTTATTTATCTTTTGGTGATCGATTACTTGGACAACTCTCAAACCTCGTGGTAGGGTCCATTGGGTCCAATATTCATATTCACCAGAATATGGAAGATTCTTGAATACGCTATTATGTGTGATCCTCTAGGATCTTATCTTGATAGCAGTGAATAGTATTTAAAGACCAAGATTGGAGTCTACCAACCCATCAAGACCCTTAAAGAGATAAAGAATAGTCATAAAAACTAAATTCATCCTATGAACACAAGTTATGTAATATAATCTCATTATCTTTAGATATCACATAAAGTAGGATGCACACTTGTGTTATCTTCCTTTCTAGTTGTATTGTTTATTGATCTAACTGGACTAAATTACCTTCAACTGTCTTGGACAAGGATTTATGAAGGTACTAACATCCTAACCAATAAGGCCCTAGATATTACTTCCTCAACTCGAAAGTGACAAATTCTATCTTGATATTTCAACCAATTTCATACCACCAATGATGCATCCAACACAAGATACCTCACGACAACTTCATTTTTATGGTTTTTTTCTTGCATCAAATTATGCAATCAAAAGGAAAACTTTGATAATGATCTCAATTTAGGATACCAATACACATGTCTATATATATGAACAACCAATGACACCTGAAACATGTGGTGTTCCTATTGACGGATTTATCCTTGTGATCTCACCTGTTAGAGATCACCAAGTGTGAACTTCATGAAAAGAAGTCTCAATGATTATAAGCCTCCAACACCTAATAGTTAGACAACAACTGTGTATAGTCAGTATGATGTATTTAAACCATAGGACATATGTTTAAGATCGATGTCATGGTATCTTGAGGTTCTCATTATAGCTTGGGAACTGCTATAACCATCTGATACGATAATAATCTATGGACATTACCATTTAAATAGTGGATGCAGAAATATCAACATTAACTTGGTAAGAGTACATTATGTATAACATGCTATATACATGTCTTGGTAATCAAAAAGTACTGATAAATTTGGGTCTAGGAAACCCACTTTTAGAACACTCCCACTTTCACTAGATCCAACTTGATAATTGTCCTTGTTAGCTCTCACATGATAAGATCAAGTTTCTGCTAAGTTATAGAGTTAGTCACTAGGTCTTCCATGTTTCCACTATGTGGATATTCTGCTATCTACAACCTCACCTCCTTGAGTAAGACTCCTCAAAAGATGTAAACCCTAAGTATATATCCTTTTTTTCATTGTATAAACTTTACATCTTGGCTAGTACCAGTAATAGAATTATCATAATTTATATTATGGTAAACCTTTACTTACAAGGTGAAATTCCAAGAACTGGAAAAAATCATTGTGTAATATATACTACTTCTTTAGCTTCCTTAGAAGTTGCAACATACTCAATATTTGTGGTTATGTCTACCACTGGCTTGTATGAGATTATCTCACTCATTAACTTAGCCTAATTGTGATATAAGATCGTATTGATCTAAAGGAAGACTAGTTTGTGTCCCATTATAAAACTAGTATCCCTTCCTCTCCACATACTAAGTACATACCTTTTGTACTTTCTCAAGTACAATTGGATAGTTCTGACTTATTCTCGTGCAGATCTCCTGAATGTAATTGATATTTTCCTACCATAAAGTATGTGTTGGAAATATCAATATATAGTACATAACATGGAATATTTGATTGATCTAATTTAGAAGCATATATAATTCCACTCATTACATTAATATCCTCTTATATCCCATACATGTATACTTGGAGAGATTTATGCCATGTGACATTGGTAATAATTCTCTCTCAAATTTTTCTAACTTGTATTTTCAATACCTTTTCAATATATGTAGTATTGACTTGGTCTAAGCAACCTTTAGATCTTCCTCAGTAGATATTGTTCCCTAGAACTTAAGTTGTTACTTTAAGTCAATCTCAAGAGAGATACTTTCATTCTGGTCTTAACTAACAATAATACCAATAGTTTTTTTTTCATATGTTATCAAATATATTTTACATGGAGACATTGGTGCTCCCACTAACCTCTTGTAGACACATGGCGATGATTCATTCCAAATGAATATTCTATGATATTGTTGTTTACTTCAATCCTAAATTGGATTTCAGTAACTTGCACCCCTTATTGGAATTCTATGGTGTCATCGTCGAATTCTGATTGTGTCATATAGATACCTTCCGCAATTAGTGGTCTTGACATCCAAAGCTTAGTAAAATAATCATAGAAATTAGCTATGAGAAGTAAAATTATAATAAATTTGGAAAAAATGACTTGGTATTACCAATCAAGACTTATTGGTATGATGCTTGTACCATCCATGTATAGTCTCACTTGAATACCCACCACAGTATTCAAAATAATAAGCCCACTGTACTTTGATACATGGAATCCATTATTTAATTTTAATTGATTTTATCAATCTTAGTTAATTTTCATATACTTCTTACTTATAGGAATTATTATTCTTAATGAATAATGTATCACCAGCCACAGTGAATGTAAAACCACCACTATGGTTTCATACTTCCTACACAGTATGTGTCTCTGGAACATTCATTTCCACATGCTCTTGTGGAACTTGTTCCTATGCCAACTATTTTTGAATCTTCGGTATTGATTAAATCCAAGTCAATCATGCTCCCACTATCTCAAATAGATATGTGCACCCTTATATATAAATATAGTCTATTACTTTTACTATCATTTTTCTGTCTTAGGAATTTCTATAATATCCTAAGAAATTTTTAGGATAATTACATTTGATACACATTTTGTTTTTTCTTGATGAAATTTTGTTTATATTATCAACAAACTCTTTACAACTAAACACATGTTCTTATGATAATGGATTTATATCATAATAAAACTCATATGATATCCATTTTTCATTATAGTTGGAATATGGTTATGGGATAATGTTGTTATTTGCAAAGCATGTCTCGAAAAATGGAAGTATCTGCAATGCATGAGTTTTAACATTGATGCTCATTTTACTTACATCGTGACTCTGATGTGTCTAAGAAATGTGTGTTTAGGAATTGTTCCACACTACATTTTATTGATCAGTGTTAACATGTAAGACTCATCATTGATCCTCCTTATTAGCATCATAGATCCGATATGGATAAGGTAATGTGAATTTAGGAATAAATCTACACTACATTATAATGATTGATGATGAATATGGTTATGGGATAATGTTGTTATTTTCGAAGCATGTCTTGAAAAATGGAAGTATCTGCAATGCATGAGTTTTAACATTGATACTCATTTTACTTACATCATGACTCTGATGTGTTTAGAAATTGTTTCACACTACATTTTATTGATCAATGTTAACATGTAAGACTCGTCATTGATCCTCCTTATTATCATCACAGATTTGATATGGATAAAGTAATTTGCATTTATAAATAACTCTATACTACATTATAATGATCGATGAATGCTTGGTCAATATATTCTTTGGCACAGAGTCCTGAAGTAACGCATATCTTCTAACCATGCATATATCATACTTCACTTTCACATTCCTTAATAAACACTTAAAGGAATCTAATTATGTATATTTACCACTATCTTACCCCTAGAATAGTTCTTGATCTCCAACTGAACAAATTCTGAAAGATTTGTGACTTACCTTTATTTCTAAAGGTTTCTTTCTCTAAAACTAAATGCATGAGTGTGTCAATTATACCTAAGGTTGTTAACTCTGAAGATTCTAAAACCATAATGGGTATATCCTTGAAAACTATTTAGTTTTTCTTGAAAAAGTATTATCTTTACACAACTGAGTATATAAGTTTTACATTTTATATTCATCATGTATTTTCAATGATTCAAGAATTATTAAACTATTGGTTGAGTATTAAACACTACAAACAACATTCATTCCAAAACTGGAATAATGTCTCTTTGTGTCCAAAGGAAACGTGAGATAAATGTTTTGGTAATACTTAACAAAAGTTCAACTATAATCAATAAACATGGAAATTAGAAGTTATGTACTTCTCACCACTGACTTAGGAACCACCCTTTCTCAGTCGCTTGGAGAACACACCATACTTATTTTAATGTTTCTATACTTACTTAGTTACTGTATTTAAAATACGCATATGTGATTGGAATATTGTATTTAATACTCAAAAATTATGATAGAAACATCACATATAATAGATGAATATTCCTAATGAAGAAGTTACTACTTGCTTCTTTAATTCAGTTCATTACACTTAAACTTCCATAGATCTATTTCATGATATGCAAATCAAACAACCTCTTGTGTGATAACTAACCTTTTTTCTTTGAAGTAAATTATGAAGGATCCTTTGATGTTACACTTGTCATTATCCTTTTTGCCTTGTCTTTCAACTTATTCACCATAAGAACTAAGACTTTCTTTATGTTATTATTTATCTTAGCAAACCTTACCTAAAAGGCAATGAAGTGACTTCTCCATGTTGTTCGTTTTGTAATCTTAAACAAAATTGGAGTATATGGGTGATAAATATATAAGAATGGTATGTAATGAAAGATTATGATCCATCTTTCATATTTACACATCACCAATGTAATCATCACCTACTCATATCTCACTTCACTTTATCCTCATAATCTTCTTGGAGATGAGGAAACATGTGAAACCATCCATATCTTGATATTGTATCAACAACTCACATAGGAAAATCATGATAGAATTATGATATAACCATCATATATGTTATAAATGAGTCTCATGTAATAATTTTTCTCACCCTCACTTCCTGAGGTGGCTTAACAAGTATTGGGGACTCCATCACCTTGAATTTTCTATGTCATAGTATGTTGTGCAAGTGTATGTGCTACTCTTTGGAAATTCATGCTGGTGATGACATTGACTTTGTCTGATATAAATCAAAGTTTTTTGTGGTATTACAAGCCATTTTCTACAAAAACAAAATCTAGAAAATTGGTACTTTTATCTTGATTACAAAATAGACATTATCAATTATTTAAATCATTAAATATATCACACTATTTTATCGAACTCTTGCAACCCTATGTACTAGAATCAGCATACTGTGTCGCTTGAGTATTCTAGTGGAAAGAATCCTTGAAACCTATCCTCATAGTCTACAAACTATGTCTATGCCACTACTTGAAGAGTTTAAGGTAGGTGTTTGATTGGACGGCCATATTAACTCATGGGTCTTTGATCTGTTGAGTGAAGTCTCAGGTTATAAAATCAAAAATTTGTTTTACTCAATTCTTGCCTCTAAATATGAAACAAGCTAGCTATGGATACTCATTTGCAATCATCGTTAGTTAAGACAACACATCGCTCTCATAAGAACTTCCTAGTAGAATGAGGCGCCCTCAACTATGGTTGATGATCACCTCAAACATCTGGTTGTGTTCAAATTCAAATGATGGAAGGCGTTTGTGACTTAATATTTCTTTTAGGGGTTTTAATATTTTTTCAATGAATATAATCCATTTTTATTAATGTGTTCATACTATTTTGTCGCGCTCACAACTAAAAATTAATAGAAAAACATTTATCATGTCTTTATGCATTTTTTCTATTTTTTATTTTATGTGTTTCCCGTAGACAAACAAATGCATAAAATAATAAACAATGTATAAAGAAAATAAAATTACTCAACTAGCCTTGAGCATCGAATATAGATTGATCCATTTAAACTCAATGGATCAACCGTGGCCTAGGGGTATCATACCTGAGTCAAGTCTTGACTCATGATGCAGCTTGTCCCTCATATAGTGTGTCCAATTCTCGTATGGATTTCACCTTGACTTGGCGTGGTCCGCAACTTACAACGCCATCATCAATAGTACATCAATACTCGTATGCAGGCATGGGAGTCTTAGGAAGTGCAACATATATACAAAAAAATAATGGATGTGAAAACTCTTATACATATTGAATAAAAAATAACGATGTGAAAACCATTAATAAAACTAATTAATTATTACAAGCATTGCACACAATTGTAATAAATAATTAATTAAAACCATACATGCACGGTCGATGCTCAAGACTAGTCTACGGGTAAATTAAAATGGAAATAAAAATTAAATGTAATAAATTTAGGTACAAGGGAATTTAATAAATTAAATGAATTAATTAAATTCAAGTAATTTAATTTCATTTTCCCCCTGATTAATTTAATTTTTATACCATAATTAAATTAATCTAATAATTTAATTCTATATCAAAACTAAATTAAGTTTTTAAAAATAATAAAATTATTATTCTTTTTAATCCAAAAATAAATTAAATTAATTTTTTATTATATTAAAAATTATTTAGGCCCAGAAACCCCACTTAGACCTGTTGTAGGTCAGGTCAAACCCACACATGCTCATTTCGGGCTGGGCAGACCCTCTACAGAGTTGTTCTAGGGCAAGTAGACCAGCCCTGACCCGTTACGGGTCAGGAAGACCCACCTAGGCCCATACCAGGCAGGAAAAACCTAGTTAGGGTTTGATTGGGTTAGAGCATCAGACACTAGGGGGTCACCCAGGAGATCTGAATGTACCGAGTTCACCAGAGGGGACTGCATGAGGTGATGGAGGCCATGTGGGAGGTAGTCAGATGAGGCAACACTAGTGGATTCTGATCCGGGGGGTCGCGGTGCGGCTCAGAGACCGACGAAGAGACTGTTTGACAGAGTCGGATGGTGTCGGGGTGTGGGCAGCACTAACGGGATCCAGTGAAGGTGGCATCTTGGTGCGAAAGTGAAGACGAGCTCGTTCGGACCGGTAACTGGTGGGCTTGGGTAGGACCAAGGAGCAGCCCCAGAAGAGGATTCAGAGTAGGTGCACTCACCAGAGCAGAGCCAAATGGATTGTCATAATGAGAGGGTATGGCTATGTCATCGGTACCAGTTTGTGCTTGCATGGGAAGCCTAGCCAGACGGTCATGCAAAGGTGGAGAGCTACTATCAAGATGCAGATGCTGGGGAGGGGCAGTTCCTTGTAGATAGTCTGGTTGAATTCCCTAAGACCTTCGGGTCATGTAATCTCCTAACCCTACGAGCCATGTAATCGCTGAGCCTGCGTGCCTTGTAAGGGTTCCCCCTCATCCCTTGAAAGGGGGGTTATCAAAAATCAATAAAAAGGAAGGCCTTCGGGCCATTCAGGCGAGGACAGCTGAGGAGGGCGACCGGCGGCGAATGCCTAATGCAGGTGACAACCAAGGAGAGCCGGACACATGATATTTGGCCGAGTCAGTGGCAGTAGTTGTGAGTGGCTCAATCTGATGGGAGGGAGATGGTGTAGGCGGTGGTGGCTGGAAAAGGAAAGGGGAGCGTGTTCCGACGATGTCGGTTGCGGTGGAAGATCAGGAGGGAGGAGGCAATTTGGATTGGATGACAAGGGGTCGACCCTCTTATATCTAAAGTAAAAAAAAATTATCATAACTCTTTGGATTCTGTTCGAAGACATCCTAAATGGGTTTCCTTTTTTTATCTGAACCGTAGGTTGCTACCCAACTTATTCATGTTTTTGTTTTTTTTCCCTTAGAAATCAAAAGGCTAGCATAATTAGCCCCTTTGGAAAATCAAAAACATATATTTTTTAATGAATGAAATCATCAGTGGAATCCATCCCACCACCGGAAACATTGTTTTGTCCAAAAACCTTGGCTAGAAAAGTTAAGTGTTACCAAATATCATCAGAACAAAAATATGAAATAGCAGTGTTTTTCTGATCATAATGAAAAATTTTAGATGGTCATTAATTGTTCATCCAAAATCGGATTGATTCACGATTGAATCTATTGAGACTGAATTAAATTAATTTACTTAATTTAAACCAAATTATTTTTTTCTTTGGATCAGAAATTTCACACAATCACTACGATACCAATTGATGGTACTGGGGGGAGCATCGGAAGCTAGTAGGCCAAGGATTTAAAAAATTTCATCACCAGAGAAGTAGAAATTTGTCGTCTTCGACGATTTGAGACCTAGTAGATGTTTGGAAATCTCACGTGAATTTAATAAGCACAAAAATAAATAAACGAGTATCTCATTCAATTCGGTGGTGCATTCGGCTACAGTTAGTCACTGGTGATCATTGCTTGAATCATATGAATTCAAACCCCTCTAGATCAACCACACATGCTCCAAGAATCCACACGATTTTCATTTTTCAAATTTCAGGTGATAGCGTGGAGCTCTAATGAATCATTCAGCATCACGACAATCACCTCGATCTTATCCCTTCGATATGTCAAAGGTGTTCTTGGATCGATCACTCAGATAGAGATTTTCTCTCTCTAGGGTGTGGGAGGAGAGATAATCTCTCATTCCATTGACATGAATTATCATTGGAATGAGATTTTACTCCTTATATAGTGAGAAGCTCAAATACCCAAAAAGGGTTCCCCAACCCCCGGAAATAAAACACCCACTAAATAAGTAGTAAATGGCACATTATGACGAACTAACTATGTCATTAACGTCATTAATATTTTATCACCTCCTTGTAATATATAATAAATATATTACGTGATAACCTTGAGTCATTAACTCAACTCATAATTCCCGCTAATATTAAACGAAGCTTGAATGTTAAAATAATATTCGTTCATATAATATTCTTTCATGTATTCACTTAATACCTCATGAATACTTTTAATAAATAAATTCAATCCAATTATTTTATACTCAAATAATAAGGAATTTATTTATTTTTCAGTGATCGATTACTTGGACAACTTTGGGCCCACCAAGTCCAATATTCTTATTTACTGAAATAGGGCAGATTCTTAAATACACTATTGGGTGTGACCCTCTAGGATCTTATCTCAATAGTAGTAAATAGTAATCACATACCCAGAGTGGAGCCTAGAAACCCATCAAGGCCCCTAAAGAGATATGAAATAGTTATAGCAACGACAATCATCCTACAAACACACACTATGTGATATAATCTCTTTTTCTTTAGATATCTCATAAAGCAGGATACAGACTTATATCATCATCCTTTCTAGCTTTATCATTTGTTGATTTAACTGAATGGACTTACCTTCAAATACCTTGGCCAAGGATTTATGATGGTACTATCATCATGATCAACTAGGCCCGAGATATTACTTCCTCAACTCGGAAGTGACAAATTTTATCTTGATCATTCAACCAATGTCATACCACCAATGACACACCCAACACAAGCAACATTGTCATGACTTCATTGTTATTAGTTTTTTCTTGCATCAAAGTACGTGATCAAATGACACACATTGATAATGATCTCAATTCAAGAGACTAATACACATGTCTATAAATAGAAACAACCAATGACACCTGAAACATGTGGTGTTCCTATTGGTGGGTTTGTCCTTATGGTATCACCTACTAGAGATCACCAAGTGTGAACTTCGTGAGAGAAAGTCTCAATGCTTATGAGCTCCTAGTACCTGATAGTCATATATCAAATGTGTCTAATCAGTATGATGTATCTAGACCATAGGAAATATGTTTAATATTAATGTCATAGTATCTAATGGTTCTCATTATAGCTTAGGAACTGTTATAACCTTGTGGTACAATAATAATCTATGAACATTACCATTTAAATAATGAATGTAGAAATATCAACACTATTATGGTAAGAGTACATCATGTATAACTCATTTTATACATGGTGTGGTAATCAAAAAATACTCATAATGTTGGGTCTAGGGCACCCATTTTACAACACGAGGCAATCAAGCTAGTGCAAAAGGGTCCAACGTGACCCTTGGAACTTTGTTTAGTTTGTCAAAGCGTTTAATTTTAAATAAAAAATTTACTTAAATTAAAATGCTCAATATCCCTTCGTGGGGAGATTGCACATCACATTCCAAGCATAAATAAATTAATAAATTAAAATACCATCAGGCATGCACAAAGGACCACCTACCATAAATACAGAGTTATCCCCTCTTGATCACCACCCAACAACTCTACTCAAACTCATCCAACACCAATAGCCACCATCCAAATCACATAAGGCCCTAAGTCGTGACAAACTGTCCAATTTAATTAATTATATTCATTTATAATTTATTAAAAAAATTATATTTAATTAAACAATTTAATTCACTTAGGTATAAATGCCTAATTATGCATCGATGCTCCCATCGCACCGAAACCACAACCAACCGCACGTGGGAGGCCCATAATGTGCTCATGATTCCATTTCGGGCAAAATACCTGACACACAGCAATGATTCAATAGTCAATTTTATTTAATTTTTGCAAAAACTCTTGAAATTTTTATAGGGCAACATACTTCCAACAAAACAGTGTGTGACTATGCACAAACATTGTCTCGAGTCCTCCACTATGAAGCTGAGTAAAAACCCCATCAAGAATAGAAGATTACACCATGCTCAGGTGTAATCGGCACCGAAATCCTAACTGGAGAAAATGAAAATCATCAGAATCATGAGGAAAGGAAGAATGGAGGAATGAGAGGAAGAATCTAACCTCAAATCATCGAATAACAACACCAAAAACACTCCAAAAAGAAGGGGGGCAATGGAGGGAGATGGGGGGATTCCCCTTAGCTCGGGCATGCATGAGAAGGAAGAAAGAGGGGGCTCAAGCCCCTAAATAATTGTAGGGAAAAAATGGGGTTTTTCCCCAAAATTTAAAAATGTGGATGGAAAATGGCTTGCATTATACCATAGCCCACTCCCTTCTCATTTTTTTCCATCACGACACCTCGCAGCTGAAACAGAAAGCGAATAGGGACTATGGAATATATGGTCCTCATTTCCCTACATTCCATGCCAACACCACAACTGACCAAACACCCACTACTCGGGCGCTATGGCGCGGTGGGGTACCTAACTGCGTTTTTGTGACACATCAAATTGATTATGATTTTAAGGTTGATTTGAAGTATAGGGAAGACCCTAGCTCATCTCTCAATGAGTGTTGATAGGTTTAGATTATGCATTTTAAAAAAAAGTACTAAAAAGGGGGTGATTTTGAAAACAATTTTAAGAAAATAACTTGATTGGAAGAGCTTAATAGTTGATAGATAAAGGTGATGATTTAAGAATTATGAGAGAAGGAGATAATTTCATGTTCACTACACATCTTGGATAGTTCATTGTTCTGAAAATTTCACATTGTTTTGTTTAATTATTTGGTTGAGGATTGTCAAGATCTTGATTCCCCTTTTACCCCTTAAAACGATGCACAAAGAAGCAACCCTTGACACAATAATTGTGTTGTCAAGGTTTGGTCCTCAATCATAGAACAAGGGATACCAAATCATACTAAAATCTCATATATGTGTGAGAGATAAATGATGCTTTTTTTCAATCAGAACAACCTAATATTCCCACTTGAAATCTCAACTCAATCGGTGTTGAAATAAAAAGTGTTTCACTTAATTATATCAATAGAAATGAAATTAGAGGATAAGCATGTCAAGATAAGAAATAATTGAAATATTTAGCATACAAATTACACAAAAACAATAGGAAAACAAGTGCTCGAACTCCCTCCCAAGTTTGTGTAGCTCCCTAAAAATGATCTCCCACCGTTTAGCTCGACATCGGGAGGAGGAGGAAGCTCGGGTGGAACTTCACCATCATCCTTGATCCCCCTATGAGGATAGGGGCCTCCAGAACTTCTTGGATGATTAGAGAACTCCTTTGGGTCTCCAAAATACTAGAGATTTTCCTACTATCCAAACTTGAAAATGAGGATCCCAACTTCATTTTATAGGCAATGTGGAAGGTGGTTTTGGGCACACAGATTTTGTAAAACCACTTGGCTCATGGTTTTCAGCCACTAGAAAGTCGAATATCAATTTGGACAAAACTAGAAACATGTTTCCCCACCTCTTTAATATCTCCACCGAAAGTTTTGAACCATTTGGACAACTAGATCCTGAGATATGGATAGATAACAGCACACCACTTTTGAATTCGTGCAGATTTGGTGTGCTGGATAGATCAGGTCGTTTGGGCCACCTGATGGCCGGATGAGGCTTGTCTTCCTTCATATAAAATGTAGCCCAATGAATTTTGGACCATCCCACAAACTTTCAGCCCATTTGGATGGACGGTTAAGTAGAATTATGCGTTTTAGTAAATTGGTGTGCTTGGATCCTACGCAGCTTGGCCCATTTTTCTTGGACTTCATCATGGGTCCTCCAAATCACCTCCATCTTCAATGAAATTATTAAAACAAGTAACATTGCCATTTTTAATAGTGATAAACACAAAATAATGGAATCAAACATGAAGTTCAATTTGTTATTATTTTATAATTTTCAATACAAAACTAGTTTAACACAGTGGTGTAAGGGTGAAAATGAAACAGTGAATCGCGGTGCGATCACACCCCCACACCTAAACATTTGCACTCCTGGGCAAAGTAATATTTCCAAAAATTATGCATGTAGATATTTCCAACTTTATAAAGATTTAACATTAAATGAAAATTTAATTCTTGATAGAAATGTGATCAAATCAAAAATCACATCGAGGAGTTATTCTCAGTGATCATGGAAAAATACATCTTAGAAATTGTATCCAAATGAAATTCTAAGAGATACATGATGTCAATCAAAAAAATAATTCAAAAGTAAATCATGTCACTAATTCTCTACGTGTGTGTGTGTGAAAACCATTTCATGCTATTCCTTCCACTTTCTATCAAGTAAATATAAGTTATTTTAATAATTATCAACTTACAAGATCATTTCCACCGAACTTGCCTCATATCCTTTGCAATCAAATTTCAAGACCCACTCACTTAAGAATTCCCAAAAGTCAAACCATAATCTCCCGACCTAGATATCCCCATACATTTCATCACTCCCCTCATTTATTATTTTTTTCAAAAGTTTCACTTGGAACAAATCTCACACTCTTCTCCCAACCCTTGTTTGATCTCCTCATGACACTAATTGTAATAGTCATAACAAGATCAAAAGTTGAGGAAGGGTGGTTTTTGACCTGCCCAATATACAACCCTTTTTTTGTTTTTTTTTTTTTGTTTTTTTTTTTAGGGTGTACAATAGTCAGATAACAGGTACACATGCATAGGTCAATCTGGTACAGTAATGAAATAGATCAAATAAAGAATGAACATATGGAAAAATAATTTTGAAAAGTATAGAAAAATCAACCTAACTTATATTTACCTTCCATTACGTAAGAAATTTTCACACAATATGGTTGGGTGCAAAAATGTGTGGAGAGATTAAGTGAAACAATTTTCCCTTAAACTATTCACAAAAAGGGTATCATTCTTCTTATAGGTTTTGTAATGATAAAACCATTTATAACATCTAAAAAGAACTAAATTTCAAAAGAAAATCACACCACAGTATAGAATTCTTACTGAAAAGCACATTTCATCAGAATTTTTTTTTTGAATGTTAAAAAAACATGAAATATAGACATTCCACATGCATTTTCAATAACTTACATGATTAAAGGGGCATCATTTTCCATGATAAATTGGGCATAAAAAAAGTAATATTCTGGCACAAAAGTGAGGGGGGAAGGGGGAAAGTAACAATACAATTCAGTAAGCTAAAAAGAGAAAAAGAAAAAAAAAGATGATGAAAATTCCTAACTAACCCAGGAATATACACATCCCCCACACCTAAAGTGTGCAGTGTCCTCACTATAATAAAATAGAATGTGGTAAGGAAGGATAAAACCTGGTGAGTTTCATTCATATATTGCTTCTTGAACATGGAGTTCCTCCATCAGGGACTCCAGAATGGATTCATGGAAGTGCTTCAGCTGCTTCCCATTAACAGTGAAGATTTGCTTGGTTTCTTCATTTTGGACCTAGAAAACACCAAATGGATAGAAATTGGTAATAGTGTATAGTACAAACCAGCAGGAACAAAGCTTACCTGGATGCAACATTAGCCTTTCATTGTAGAGGAGGACCTTATGCCCAATGTGGAACTGACGATGAAGGATGAGACAGTCGTGGGCAGCCTGGGTTCGGTCCTTATAAATCCCGGAGTTCTCATATGCATCTCTTCACATTTCCTCTATCTCCTGAATCTGAAACTTCCTTTGAGCACTTGCACTAGAAAGATTATAATTGCATTATTTGATGTCCCAGTAGCCCTGGTGCTCAATCTCAATAGGGAGGTGATAACTCTTTCCAAACAATAGCTGATATGGTGACATTCCAATGGGAGTTTTAAAATCAGTACGGTAAGCCCATAAGGAATCATCGAGTCTAATACTCTAATATTTTTTATTAGGTTGAACCATTTTTTCAAGAATCTGTTTTACCTCTCTATTTAACACTTCGTCTTGACCATTGGTTTGTGGGTGATAAGCAGTAGACACTCAATGACCGACCTCATACCGATGCAAAAGTGATTGCATTTTTCAATTGCAGAAATGAGAACCATGGTCACTGATGATGAACCTAGGTAAGCCAAACCTACAAAAGATTTGGGTTCTTAAAAATTCTACAGCTTCCTTAGAATCATCAGTCCTTATAGCTCGTGCCTCTACCCATTTTGACACATAATTAACTTCCAAAAGAATATACAAGTTGCCAAAGGAATTGGGAAATGGCCTCATAAATTCAATACCCTAAACATCAAAAAATTAATGAAAGAGAAATGGTTTTTGTGGAATTTCATTTCTTTTAGAGACATTACTCATTCTTTGACAATGAGGACAAGATTTAAAAAAAACATGGGCATACCGAAAAAGTGTTAGCCAAAAGAGACCAGAATCAAGGACTTTGCGAACAGTCTATTGGGGACCAAAGTGGCCCCCACAAGCAAGAGTGTGGTAGAATCTAAGGACAGACTGAAACTCACTATCGGGAACACAATGCCTAAGTACTTGATCACTACATATGCGTCAAAGGTAGGGGTCATCCCAAATGTACCAGCGAGACTCATGTTTTAGACAACTGGCTTGGTTTTTATTGAAATCAATAGGAATTCAAGATGCTACCAAATAATTTACAATTTCAGCTTACCAAGGAATAACATCTTGCACTCGGTACAATTGCTCATCGAGAAACATATAATTTATAGGAATATAGGGGGACGATTCAATGTCTGAGGATGGGTGAATCCTACTGATATGGTCATCCACCACATTCTCTACGCCTTTTTTATCTCTAATTTCTAAAATGAATTCCTGAAAGAGGAGCATCCAGTGAATGAGACGTGGTTTGGCTTCTAGTTTCTTAAGGAGATACTAGAGGGATGCATGGTCTGAGAACACAATGACTTTGGACCCTAAAAGATACAAGCTGAATTTATCCAAGACAAACACAATGGCAAGAAATTCTTTTCAGTTGTGGTGTAGTTTGTTTCAGCAGGGTCCAGTGTACGTGAGGCATAGGCAATGACATGTGGAGCTCGATCGACCCTTTGTGATAAGATTGCCCCAACTGCATAGTTAGAGGCATCACACATGAGCTCAAATGGTAAATCTCACCGAGGTGGTTGGATTATTATAGGTGATGTGAGACTCCATTTTAACTTATTAAAATCTTCCTCACATTCATTATCAAAAACAAATTCTTTTTCTTTTTGGAGCAATCAAGATAGGGGGAGTGCAATTTTACTAAAGTCACAAATGAAATGACGGTAAAATCCAACATGACCTAGGAAAAACCGCACATCCTGAACATTTTTAGGGAATGGTAAGGAATAAATGACATCTTCTTTTGATTCATCTACTTGGATACCATCCCCAGAAATGACATGTCCCAAAAATATACCTTATCGCACCATAAAATGGAATTTCTTGTAATTTAATACAAGATTCATTTCAATACAGCGACGTAGGACTAAACCAAGACCATTCAAACATTCATCAAAAGAGAAGCCATAAACAGTGAAATCATCTATGAATACTTCCATGCAATTCTCCAGGTAATCTGAAAAAATACTAACCATGCATCGCTGGAAAGTACCCAGAGCATTGCACAGACCAAATAGCATCCTCCTATATGAAAATGTGCCAAAGGGGTGAGTGAAGGTCGTCTTTTCCAGATCCTTAGCGCCAATATGGATTTGAAAATATCCAGAATACCCATCAAGAAAACAGTAATGGGACTTCTCTGCTAGCCTCTAAAGCATTTGGTCAATGAATGGCAATGGGAAATGGTCCTTCCTAGTGTGTTGGTTTATTCGGAGATAGTCTATATAGACACGTTAACAATTTTGTACACGAGTTGGAACCAATTCATTATTTTCATTTTTTATTACTGTAAGACCAGGTTTTTTAGGAACTACTTGAACAGACACATTGGATATCATAAATGGGGTAAATGATTCCAACAGCCAATAATTCTGTTACCTCCTTTTTAACAACATCTAGGAGGTTTGGGTTCAGTCGACGTTGTGACTGCCTCACTGGTTTAGCCTCATCATTTAACAAAATATGATGTGTAAAAATTGATGGGTTAAAGTCAGGAATGTCCACAAGTGTCTATCAAAATGCTTGTTTATACTCCCTCAAAAGTTCAAGCAGTCACATTTCATACTCAGGAGGTAGTAAACTAGTAATGATGAAAGGAATCTTATTTCTATTCTCAAGATGTGAATATTTTAAATCTTGAGGCAGTTGTTTTAGTTCCAATTCCGGTGGATTTTGGATTGATGGGAGTGTGTGTGAAAGTGAGAGGTCACTAATCTTATCTAACTACTCAATAGTATCATCCTCATATGAGGAATGAGTTTTTACAATCTTAATAGTATCATTGATGGTCAATGGATCTTCAATGTTCAAGAAATCATCAATTAATAAACATGCATGACATTTTTCTAGAACCTACAGCAATCAATGCATGATTAATTACCTAACATTTCAATCAATGGTGAAAACTTAGAAAGGGGATCAAGGGAAAGAAAATATGTTTTTTCAGGGGAAGGGAGTACATCAATTGAATTAACAGAGAGAGGGGAATGTTCTTCTAAGGGGTGCTTCATGGTATCAAAGATGTTGAAGTGGACAATGTCACCACTAAACTCCATAGATAATGTACCATTGTGGACATTAATTATGGTTTTGGAGGTTTTCAAGAAGGGACTCCCCAATATAATTGGGGAATTTCCATTCATCCCATCATCTTCCATTTTAAGCACATAAAAATTAGCATGAAAAATCAAATTTTTCACCCTCACAAGAACATCCTCTAACACACCAAAGGGGTGTGCGGTACTTTGGTTAGCCAGTTGAACAACAATTCTAGTGGGCTTCAGTTCCCCGACCTGCAATGTAGAGTAAATGGGGTGAGAAATCACATTTATAGAAGCACCTAAATCAAGCATAGCATTGGAAAATTAATACTCCCTTATGGTTCATGGAATCGAGAATGTCCTAAGATCGTTGCACTTGGTGGGAAGTGATGGCTCTATTAATGCTGATATGTTCCTCCCCAAGCTCACATTTTCATCTCCACAAAGTCACCTTCGGTGTGTACACATATCCTTTAGAAACATGGCATATTGTGGAATTTTCTTCATGGCATCAATCAAGGGGATGTTAACCTGCACTTTTTTGAAAATTTCCAATATTTCCTTATCAAGTTCAGTTTCCTTTTATTTTCTTGGTTGGTTTTCCATTTAGGGGAATGGAAAAGGAATGGTTGGTCTAGGTGACTCATCAACAAACACTCTTTCCTTTGGAAGGTCTTCTCTTAGGACATAGTTTTTCAACATTTGGATTAATTTCAATAGTTGGGATGGTGTTTTCCCAAGGAGGGAATGACTCTAGTGGATGGGTCATTTGGTTTTTAAGTTGTGTTCCACTCTGAAGGGTGATGGCACTAACATTTCCCATATCCCTAGGGTTAACTACTGGTTGAGAAGGTAGTTTACCTGACTCATGGCTTTGGATTTCCCCCCACTGAGTTGGAAGGTTGGCCTAATTGGGTTTTTAGGTCTTGCATGGAAACTTGGGTGGTTTGTTGGAATTGTAGATTATTGGAATCCATTTGTTTCATCATGTCTTTTAGGCTAGGATCGGGTTTTGGAGGGGTCTGTTGGAAAGGTCTTTGTTATGGTTGAGGATTTCTGGGTGGTGGTGGATGACAACTTTGTCCCGGTTGGTTCCATTGTTGTTGAGGTTGGTTTGAATACCCTTTTGCATATAGGCTTGGTTTTCTTTCCACCTAGGGTTGGATGGATAGTAAGGTTCTTGCCTAAAGGGTTGGTTATAGGGGCGGCCTAGAAAGATTGTCTCACAACTCTCAGAAGTTTCTCTCAAATGAGAACATTAGTCAGAGTAGTGGGTATTAGAAGATCGTATACCACAATGGATGGGAGGATGAGATTGGGATTTTCCTTGGGAAAGAGAAGGTTGTCGAAGAAGGGTACTTACCTCTTCAAACATTGTGTCCACCTTCTCAAATTCAGTACTTTGCACCACATGGACACCTCGAATGGGTACACTGGACCATGAACCAAATTGTAGAGTGTTTTGCACCATGTTCTCAATTAGAGTTCTTATAGAAATTGGGGTCTTATCAACTAGCACACCACCTATAGCAACATCAATCATGTTTTTATCAATAGGAATTAAAACCTTCATAAAAATATTGAATTAAAAGTTGATCACTTATTTGGTGGTGTGGGCAACTTGAACATAACCTTTTAAAGCGTTCCCAATATTCATGTAATGTTTCCCCTTGTGACTGCCATATACCACAAATTTATTTCCTTATAGTCGCAGTTCGAGAGGTTGGGAAATATTTTTCAAGAAAAAGACATTTCATGTCCACTCAACCTCTAATTGGCAAATTAACATAGTAAATCCAATCTTTTGCAGTATCTTCTAATGAGAAAGGGAATTCCCTTAGCTTTACTTGTTCTTCATCCACATTAGCAGGTTTTAAAATAGAACACACAGTATGAAATTCTTTTAAGTGCTTATGTAGATCTTCTCCCGCGAGTCCAGAAAATCTTGGTAATAAATGAATTAAACTGGATTTCAGTTCAAAATTGGGTGTCTCACCTTGCATTTGAATATAGGTGGGTTGGATATCAACATCAGGTGAGGTTAGTTCTTTTAATGTTTGGTTTTTTTCAGCCATATTATGCAATTCTATTTCAGTTTTGATATTAGTTCCAAAAGAAGAAGAGGAATGATCAAGAAGAGTGTCAATGTTTTGTGTGTCCTCCTTCGAAGGGTTTTCTTGTGCGTCTCGGTGTCGTTGAGGTAGGATCCTCTCTGGTTCAAGTTCAAAAGGTGGTAAATCTCCTGGAGTTGAACGCGTCATGCACAAAGCCTACAAAATAAATAAATCAGAATACAAAAATATGGGTAATGGTATAAGATAAAAAAAATACTCATAAAATTTACAAAAATCTTATCAAAAACACGCACTAAAAACCAAAGCTCTCCCCGACAACAGTGAAAAATTTGATTGCGTTGTCGTGACACGTCAAATTGATTATGATATTAAGGTTGATTTGAAGTATAGGGAAGACCGTAGGTCATCTCTCAAGGAGCGTTGATAGGTTTAGAGTATACATTTTTAATAAAAAGTACTAAAAAGGGGGGTGATTTTGAAAACAATTTTAAGAAAATAACTTGATTTAAAGAGCTTAATGGTTGATAGATAAAGGTGTAGATTTAAGAAATATGAGATAAAGAGATCATTTTAAGTTCACTTCACAACTTGGATAGTTTATTGTTCTGAAAATTTCACATGGTTTTGTTTAATTATTTGGTTGAGGGTTGTCAAGATCTTGATTCCCCTTTTACCCCTTAAAACGATGCACAAAGAAGCAACCCTTGACACAACAATCGTGTTGTCAATGTTTGGTCCCCAATCAAAAAACAAGGGATACCAAATCATACTAAAATCTCATATATGTGTGAGAGAGAAAAGATGTATGTGTTGTCCAATTGGAACCCAAGATCCCCACTTGAAATCTCAACCCAATCGGTGTTAAAATAAAAAGTGTTTCACTTAATTATATCAATAGAAATGAAATCAGAGGAGAAGCGTGTCAAGATAAGAAATAAGTGAAATATTTAGCACACAAATTACACAAAACCAGTAGAAGAACAAGTGTTGGAACTCTCTCCCAAGTGTGTGTAGCTCCCTCAAAATGATCGTCCACCGTTTAGCTCGACATTGGGAGGAGGAAGCTCGGGTGGAACTTCGCCTTCATCCTTGATCCCCCTATGAGGATAGGGCCCTCTAGAAATTCTTGGATAAAGATAGAAATCCTTTGGGTCTCCAAAATATTAGAGATTTTCCTCCTGGTCGAACTTGAAAATGAGGAGCCCAAGCTTCCATTTTATAGGTAAAGTGGAAGGTGGTTTGGGGCACACATATTGTGTAAAACCACTTGTCCCATGGTTTTTGGCCACTAGACAGTCGAATATCGATTTGGAAAAAACTAGAAATATGTTTCCCCACCTATTGACTATCTCCAACGAAATTTTGGGACCATTTGGACAACTAGAGCCCGAGATATGGACAGATCACAGCACAACACTTTTGACTTCATGCAGATTTGGTGTGCTGGATAGATCAGGTCGGTTGGGCCACCAGATGGCCGAATGAGGCTTGGGTTCCTTCATATGAAATGTTGCCCAATGAATTTTGGACCAGCCCACAAAAATTAAAGCCCATTTGGATGCACGATTAAGTAACAGTATGCGTTTTAGTAAACTGGTGTGCTTGGATCCTGCGCAGCTTGGCCCATTTTTCTTGCACTTCATCATGGGCCTTCCAAATCACCTCCACCTTCAATGAAATTATTAAAACAAGTAACATTTCCCTTTTTAATAGTGATAAACACAAAATAATGGAATCAAACATGAAGTGAAATTTGTTATTATTTTATAATTTTCAATACAAAACTAGTTTGACACAGTGGTGTAAGGGTGAAAATGAAATAGTGAATCGTGGTGCGATCAGTACCCAAGCATAATGCCCAATAGGGTTCCACCACGGCTATTTCGCCCCACTAGTTTTACATGAGTGCTTCCCCCAAGCACCAAATCCTGGACCTAGGCATTTTTTCCTCCACCATGATAAGCCCTACATCGTAGTGCTCCCCGTTTTAGATAACGACATGCCTCGGGCACCACACGCTCACCTAAACTTAACTTGACATCCACTCAAGCACCTAAATCACCCTTCAGACCTCATTCTACACCCAAAACACCCCCTCAAGATGTCCAAACACTCAAAACTTCAATCCGAACATCGGTTCTCAAAACGAACTCCTTGTCAAACTCAATAATTCAAATTCCTACTAAATTTCATAACTCGTTCAAACATGGGGTATTACAATCTCCCTACCATAACACTTCTTGTCCTCAAGAAGCCTTTGTAGCCTTCCACCATAATGCTCAACTTATATCAATTTTCAACTCATAAATGACTCATTGTATGCTACCCTAGAACGTTGAACGAGCTTTCGCTACGCAACTCCAAACATGAGGCGTGTTGTTTACCAAAACTCAAGCCACTGCTTATCACCATCACCAAAACAATGAGACAGGGATTACCTATGCCCATTTATCTTGAGATATCATGGTCTCATCAATCAACTAATATGACTTACAATGCTCCCCACCATAAGACTCGGTTCATCATGGGGCGATTTCAAGCCATAGTGCTCCTCACCATCGTAATTGCCTACTGAAACACAATTCCAATGGTACAACTGTTGCGAAAACGTCGGGAGCAATGAAATAAAAAAATGGTTCACAGAAGAGTAAAAGGGAAAAAATAGAAGAAGGAGAAGAAGATCTTGGACACAAATATTTAAGTGGTTCGGGAAATGTTCTCTACATCCACAGAGAGGCAGAAATATCACTATGAAATCCGGGAGCACAATTACAAGGAGATCTCTCAGAGTTTCTAACAACACAGAAATCATAGCCCGAAATGGGCTAATAAGGAGGATGAAACACTATTCCACCAACCGTACGGAAATTCTATTGTGATACAGTGAAAGGCGAATATAAGTCTGCATCACAACAGTGTCACGACCACACAAGTTTAAAGTGATAACGGCTGGAAGTCCGCATCACTACAGTATTGTTGACTCCAAAGTCCGGCCTGCTATAGTGCTCTGTCGGTGTCGGTCAGTCAGCTCTGCTAGAGTGATCAAAGTTGCTACAGTTTCCCAAAATTTGGGTCGGGGTCCTTCGGCCCCCGGAGCAGGGGTGTGTTGTCCCATGCAACCCCCAACGAGCTCACCGTGGAGTTGCGGTCAGGTGCGCAGTATGGGCCGAAAGCATTCGTCCCAACATCATCCAAATAGGATCAGACTATTCCAATCCAACAATAATGACCTACTCGGTGTGGTTTTCATCTCACTACATCTATACTTAAGAAAAAACCTTGGTTAGTCCTCCTTAGACCGACCGTTCTCAAAAATGCTCTATCGTACCCACTGACACACTATCTCATTACCCAATTATGATGTCTTAGATCCTGAAGGCATCCTATGCTCATCCAAATAACCACATTGAATTTCATACTCGACATTGGGTATAATTCTACAGCTGGATCCTCGACAAACCAAACCCACCCCCATGCTCTCACCTCAAGCACTGGCACACCACCAATATGACTCGTCCTCAAGTCACATGAAACTTCCCTAAGCCCAGTTCCAATGCATATACTCCAACCAAAACTGCATCTGAATCTCAAATATGGTATTCACTACAGAATCATATACAATCAGATTCATCTACTCACTAACATCCTAGTGCCATATTGACCATCCTATAACCAGTTTCATCACCCAACACCCTACCAATACGGCGTCATACCTCTATAGCCCACGCTCCACCCATTATTGCGTGTAATAACCGGACGTAGTCATCCTTCTCATACCCAAGCACTAGTATGATACATCGATCATTACCCACTCTTGGCTCACAGGAACGCCATCCTTGGCATTCGTCGAATTTTAATCTACAACGAGGGTCACACACTCTAACAGCCAATGGTGCACTCCCCACCATATGTCTTACCTTATACCTATCTTATAGAACAACCTCAAGGGGTTTCATCATCACACATGTGTCGTTCCTCCCGATCCATGCTCATCTCATCCTATAAAACATCTGTTTAGGATCAACACTCGTATCAAGCGTTCCACCACACCCGGTCCATTCCAATGTCTCCTCTACCATTGAGGGACATTTCCCATTTTATCAAAACCCCTAAAAACCCAACCTGCAAACATTCCATTGAACCCATCAGTCCTTGGCTCTCACACGATTGTTCACCGATCCATAATTCAACAGCACCGCATATAACTAGAACATGCCACCTCAATCTCATCTAAACTCAGTGGGTGTATTCTCCCGCACCACCTTATCGCATCAACCGAATCATGCTCCCATGATTCGTACATCATTAAAACTAGGATCACGCACATAAACACCAACCATGCTACACTTTCAAGTCAATCACATCCATCCAAAAGCACCCTTGGTGTGCCTCTTCAAAAATCAAGCATCTACTTATGCCTAGGTCTACCACACAACTTCCTGACAACCAGATTCATTTCAAAATCACAAGCATCCATCCATGATATATCGCTACGACACTCAGAAACACATCCAAAATATGGAAGGATGGACATCCTATTGATCTTTCCCATGAAATCAAACCTTGATATCAAAAGCACTCTAGGTGATTCTTATCATTAACGAACAAGGCATCACCTTTCCCATACCATATACATAGTCACACCTCACGCGCATAGTCTCATACCCTGAAGCATCTACCCATGCTTCACATCTCTAAGGTAATCACAAGCCCAAGATAACCCTTGTCTCGAGTTACCCTCACATATCTTAGCTCATTTCATCCACAATACCTGGATCACCAATATCCTAAGCCTTATCTCAAAATACTAGGTTTGCTCGCCTAACCCATAGGTTATATCTCATGTAAATCATAACTCATGTGAAACATTCCTACTCCTATCTCAAATATCACCTAAAAACTCACATGCCAAAACACCCACTCTAGGGTCACACATATACACCACGCATCACATGCCAAGTCATCAGCCTATTAGGGCTCTTTTCCTCACCAGACATCTGCATACGAGATTACCCCCTTGAGAATCACAATCTCAAGTTGATCCTCATCAAGCCTCCACATACGAGAGTCACCCCCTTGAGGACCACAATCGTATCATTCATCATATAACGGATTGCCCCACCACGATATGTGTCAATCATCCTATAGTTGTAGGGTTCAGTTAAGTAGAATTTCACCACCAATCTATATGGAGAAATGTCGTATAGGTTATTACTGTCAGTTTAAATAACAGAGCCCACTTTATTTTAAAAAACAGTACAATAATCACCCACTAGGGGTCCACCTCTAAGTCATCTAATTCTTGTATTGACCTAATAACTATCTCTATGCATCTCATACACCAAGGGACTGCATAACTGTCATCAACAAACATCTCATCATAGTTCCACATGACCTGTCATCAGAATAAAAATATACAATGGTTCATCTAAGTGAAATTTCATTCCAAGTTATATAGGAAAATGTTGTATAAGTTGTTACTGACACTTTAAACAATTGAACCCTCTATTGTCAATGATCAAAACACACAAGCACACGTATGTTATGTGAATCCCATATGTTGAATATGATTCATGATCATTGGACTCTTTCCAATGGTCCAAGAGCCAAAAATTCAATAATTAACCTCTTGCCAATGGGGTAAGAGCTAAAAACCCAATAAATCATAAAATCCCAAAAAAACCATGTGCGTCATGCTAGGTGAAATCATCCAACCTTAAAATCTGAAACCAAGAATAGAAATCTCATATCCCCGGTAACCTAGAATTCCCATTGAAAAGGGTGTTCGCGACATACCTCTTCGATATCCATCACATGCTCTAACACGTTCTTATATCACTAATCTACCATCTCCCCAAATAGTATGACAAACAACTCTAATACACTTTGTGATTCGGTCACAATAAAAGTCATGATACCACTTTGTAACGTCCTTCCTCGATCAGCAGGCCCTAAGCGGTGCCTAGACCAGAGGAGTCTTCATATGACCTTAGGCGCACCTCCCTGTACACTAGAGTCTACTGACTAGCAGCGAGGGTCCAGGGTGTTTTCATGGGAAGATTATACCCCGATGTTAAGGTTCATAATAACAGAGAAATAAACCGAACATTATCTATAAAAATAAACATCAGGGTGCGCAAAATCAAATAAACATAACCATCAATAATAAATGAAATGCAGTAGGCAAGCAGACATAAAGACTCGCCAGCCACCCACTTGGTCGACCACATATAAAATAAAAGAATGGAAATTGGAGGCTCTACTAAATCTCTGAGTTGTACCTCAAATCCGGTCTTTATGACCATCCGAGCTATTTGGTTAGATCATAAAACTATGGGCCTCTGCCTAACCTGAACCTATAACTAGTGAGGTATACTCAAGAACCCAAGTGTCATGGCCACCCAATCAGGGTGTGAGTACAACTCAGTAGGGAACCACCAACGTTGTCTTGTACATAACCAGTAAATGCAGTGTATATGTGCATGTGACGTGCTTAAGAAATAAATGAATAGTGTAGAAGCATAAATAAATATCAATTGTTGATCCAAGGGTCCTGTGTAACACCCGAGATCAGCCCAAACTTGCTTTGGCCAATGTCGGGTGCCTATGAGCATATCATACAACCATGCCAACCAATATCAGTCCCATGGTCGATTCCAATGAGCAATTTTTGGGAAATCCAATAGTATCATGCGTCATTTTCGATCTCTAGGGGAAATTCTATGTGATCCAATACCATCAGGCATCATCATCGATCCCTAAGAAGTAATCATGGGTGATCAATAATCATTAGGCATCATCACTGAACCCTGGGAGGCAATCCTAGGAATTCCATAGTCATTAGGCGTTATCATCGATCTCGGAGAGGTAATCCTGGGCGATTCAATATCATCAGGTACTATCATCGATCCCTATGAGGTAATCCTAGGTGATCTAATAGTATCAGGAATCGTTGTTGAACCCCAAGAGGTAATCTTGAGCATTCCATAGTCATCAAGCATCATCGTTGAACCCCATGAGGTAATCCTAAGCATTTCATAGTCATCAAGTGTTATCGTTGAGCCCCGTGAGGTAATCCTAAGCATTATATAGTCATCAAGTGTCATCGTCAAACCTCGAGAGGTAATCCTGAGCATTCTACAGTCATCAAGCATCGTCACTGAGCAATCCAATAGCATCAAGAATCATCATCGAACCCCAAGTGATATCCTAGGAATTCTATAGTAGCAAGATCATAGGTCAGATCCAATGAGCTAGTACAAGGCATCCCATGTATCTCAATACATTTTGGTGGGAAGTACATCCCACTCAAAACATCACACATCATTTTCACTATAGCCTCCTCGGACTCACATCGTCGATCCGGGTTCTAAGGTGACACTTGTGATCATCACTGCTCATTTCCATGTACACCCTCTCTAGGCTTAATATCTTATCGGGACACCCATCAGGATCCCCTAGGTCACATAATAGCACAATCACCCTATATGGGCACCTCATCCTCAAACTCATATCCCTAGTCAATACTCGTCACTCAGGGGTAATACATCCCCAAATCCCAACATGATAATCATATGATCTCACTGGCCTCATAAGGCAAGCCTCACGGGCATTTCTCTCAAGAGATGGTGAAAGGGCCATCTCTATCCTCAAGTCATCATGAGGTCGGTCCACTCACTCAACCTATCTATCCATCTCCACAGGGTTTACCCACCTAGGAAATCACAATCTCAGTGGGGGAGGAACACTCACCCATGGTCATCTCACTAGCTCGAAGGCATTAAGGCATCTCAAGTTCATTAAGGCCTACTAAGGTCATTTCTTCCTATCTCGTCATATTCCTCAACTCAGAGGTCAATAAGGCGTCTATATTAAGGGTCACGATGATTATATAATCCAATTAAACCCCCCAAGGGGTCCATGTGTCTCAAGGCACCCGTAATCAAGATCAAGGCTTCGACCATCGATAGCTGAGGAAATCAAGCTAGTGCACAAGGGTCTCACGTGACCCTTGGAACTTTGTTCAGTTTATCCGGGCATTTCATTTTAAATAAGCAACTTACTTCAATAAAAAAAGGTCATTCGCCCTCAGTGGAGAGACAGCACATCACATTCCAAGCTTAAATAAATAAATGAAAATATCATCGAGCACGTACAAAGGACCACCTACCTCAAATACAGATTTATCCCCTCTTGATCATCACCTGGAAGCTTTTCCCAAGATCTTCCAAGTCCAATGACCATCGTCCAAATCATTGGAGGCCCTAATTAATTCCAAAACATCCAATTTAATTAATTGTAATCATTTATAATTAATTAAACAATTTATAATTAATTAACCAATTTAATTCACTTAGTCATAAATGCCTAATTACTCACCAGGCGCTCTCGTCGCACCAAAACCGAAACCAACTACACATGGAAGGTCCACAACGCACTCCCAACACCATTCCGAGAAAAGGCCCTAACATGTGACAATGATTCAGTAGTCAATTTTATTAAATTTAGGAAAAAATCGTAGAAAATTTGGACATTGTAACTCCAATAAAACGGTGTCTAATGGTGTGCATACATCATCTTGGGTCCTCCTCTACACAAGCTAAGAAAAATCCCAATCAAGAATAGTTGATTCCACCATCCACCGGTGGAATCGGCACTGAAACCCTAACCAGAGAAAATGAAAATCAATGGATGCATGAGGAAAGGAAGAATGAAGGAGAGGAAGAATCTGACCGTGAATCGATGAAGAACAACACCAAAAATACCCCAACTTGATGGGGGTCAAAGGAGGAAGAGGGGGAGAGGCCCGTTGGCTCAGGCGTGCACGAGAAGGAAGAAAGTGGCACCCGAGCCCCTAAATATTCACATGGGAGAAATGGGGTTTTCCTAAAAAAATAAAACGCAAAAGGAAAAACGGCTTACACCACATCATAGTCACCTCCCTACTCGATGTTTTCCACCGCGACACCTCTCGACCGAAACGGTCAACGAATAGGAACCACAGCATAGTTGGTCCTTGTTTCCCTACACTCTAGGCCATCACCACGGCCGACTAAACACCCACTTGGGTGCTATTGTGTGGTGGGGTGCTCAGGCACCACGCAAAATAGGGTTCCACCACGGGCATTTTCACCCTTCCCATTTCGTACATGTGCTTCCCCCAAGCACCGCGCCCTGGACCTAAGCATTTTTTCCTCCACCACGGTGAGCCATGCGCCATAGTACACCCCATTTCTGATAAGGACAAGCATCGAGTGCCACGCACTCACCCAAACTTGCCCCGATTTCCACTCGAGCACCCGAATTACCCTTCAAACCTCGTTTTACACCCAAAACATCACCTCAAGATGTTCAAACACACGAAACCTCAATCTGAACATCGATTTTCAAAATGAACTCATCGCCAAACTCAAAAATTCAAATTCATCCTGAATTTCAAAACTCGTCCGGACATAGGGTATTACAATGCCCACCCACTGGCCATAGGATCTCAACTTAAGCTAAACCACATTGTCAGTCGTACCCCGAGAACTCTACAAGGTCTCACTTCAAACTAACCAGCACCTTTTCCCCTTGGCGACATAGTCGTCGGGCAATCCCAAATTACCTGAGGTGCTAAAGATCACTTTGTCTCATCCCACAAGGCTCAATGTCACCCTATCATCTCACCCAAGGATTCTACTAATCTTTATCCTTGTTCCTGAACCCATGCAGTATGCAGGCATTGCACACTCAAGCATAAACATACATATGAAATTGCATCATATGGACTATCTATCTCAATATCGGAGTTAACCCCTCACCAAAATCTGGCAAGCCTCATCCATGCTCTCGGGTACCTATCTCACGCCAAGCGATATAAATAATTAATTATAAACATTTATAATTAATTATTCCAATTAATATAAAAATTCACAATCGCCTAAAAATCCACTGAGCGACCTTATTGCACCGAAACGGCAACCAACTACCCACATGAGGTTCATAGGATATTCCCGACACCACCCCGGGCAAAAGCCCTAACACGTAACATAAATTCATTGGCCAATTTAATTTAATATAGGCTAAAACCCTGGAAAATCCATATGGTGGTGTAACTTCACCGAATGGTGTGCAACGATGCGCAGACAGCGTCTCGGGATGTCCTCTTTCTAGGATACACGAAAGCCCCATCATATCAGAGGATTTCCTCCATACTCCGATGGTAATCGCCGCCAAACTGTAGCCGAAACTGAATGGAAATCAGTGACCACTCAAGATGAAGAAGAACAAAGGAAGGAATAGACACACTACCTCTATTGTCAGTGATCAAAACACACAAGCACACGTATATTATGTGAATCCTATGTGTTGAATATGATGCATGAACATTGGCTTCTTGCCAATGGGGTAAAAGCTAAAAATCCAATAAATCATAAAATCCCAAAAAACCATGTGTGTCACGCTAGGTGAAATCATCCAACCTTAAAATCTGAAACCAAGAACAGAAATATCATATCCATGGTAACCTAGAATTCCCACTGAAAAGGGTGTTCGCAACGTACCCCTCTGATATCCATCACATGCCCTAATACATTCTTAAATCACCTATCTACCATCTCCCTGAATAGTATGACAAACAACTCTGATACACTTTGTGATCCAGTCATAATAAAAGTCTTGATACCACTTTGTAACATCCTTCCTTGGTCAGCGACCACTAAGCGGTGCCTAGGCTGGGGGAGTCTTCATATGCCCTTAGGCGCACCTTCCGGTACACTAGAGTCTGTCGACTAGCGGCGGCGGTCCAAGGTGTTATCATGGGAAGACTATACCCCCATGTTAGGGTGCATGATAACAAGGAAATAAACCAAACAACATCTATAAAAATAAAAATTAGAGTATGCAAAATCAAATAAACATAACCGTCAATAATAAATGAAATGCAGCAGGCAAGTAGACATACAGACTCACCAGCCACCCACTAGGTCGACCACATATAAAATAAAAGAATAAAAATTGGAGGCTCTACTAAATCTTCAATTTGTGCCTCAAATCCAATCTTTATGGCCATCCGAGTCTACCTAACCTAAACCTATAACTAGTGAGGTCGACTCAAGAACTCAAGTGTCATGGCCACCCGAGCAGGGTGTGAGTACAACTCAGTAGGGAACCACCAACGTTATCTTGTATATAACCAATAAATGCAGTGTATATGTGCATGTGACATGCTTAAGAGATAAATGAATAACGCGGAAGCATAAATAAATACCCACTGTTGATCCTCGGGACCTGTGTAACACCCGAGATCGACCCAAACTTGTTTCGGCCAATGTCGGGTGTCTCTAAGCATATCATACAACCATGGCAACCAATATCAGTCCCATGGTCAATTCCTATGAGCAATTCTTGGGAAATCCATTAGTATCAGGCATCATTTTCGATCCCTAGGGGGTAATTCTAGGTGATCCAATACCATCGGGCATCATCATCGATCTCTAGGAAGTAATCATGGGTGATTAATAATCATCAGGCAACATCGTCGAACCCTGGGAGGCAATCCTGAGCATTCCATAGTCATTAGGCGTCATCGTCGATCCTAAGGAGGTAATCCAAGGCGATTCAATATCATCAGGCACCATCATCAATCCCTGGGAGGTAATCCTAGGCGATCCAATAGTATTATGCGTCGTTGCTGAACCCCAAGAGGTAATCTTGAGCATTCTATAGTCATCAAGCATCATCGTCGAACCCCATGAGGTAATCATGAGCATTCCATAGTCATCGAGTGTTATCATTGAGCCCCATGAGGTAATCTTGAGTGTTCCATAATCATCAAGTGTCATCATCGAACCCCGGGAGGTAATCCTGAGCATTCTACAGTCATCAGGAATCATCACCGAACCCCAAGAGGTAATCCTGAGCAATCCAATAGCATTAAGAATCAGCATCGAACCCTAAGTGATATCCCAAGAATTTTCTAGTAGCAAGCTCATAGGTCGGATCCAATGAGCCAATACAAGGCATCTCATGTATCTCAATACATTTTGGTGGGCAGTACATCCCACTCAAAACATCTCACGTCATTTCCACTATAGCCTCCTCGTGCTCACATCATTGATCTGGGTTCTAAGGTGACAATTGTGACCATCACTTCCCATTTCCATGTACACCCTCTCTAGAGTTAATATCTCACCAGAGCACCCATCGGGATCCCCTAGGTCACATCATAGCACAATCACCCCACGTGGGTGCCTCATCCTCAAACTCATCTCCCTGGTCAGGGGTAATAAGTCCCTATTTCCCAACATGATCATCATATGACCTCACTGGCATTGCTCTCAATAGATGGTGAAAGGCCCATCTCTATCCTCAAGTCATCCTGAGGTCGGTCCACTCACTCAACCTATCCATCCATCTCCACAGGGTTTACCCACCTAGGAAATTACAATCTCAGTGGGGGAGGAACACTCACCCACGGTCACCTCACTAGCATGAAGGCATTAAGGCGTCTCAAGTTCATTAAGGCCTGTTAAGGCCATTCCTTCTTATCTCATCATATTCCTCAACTCGGAGGTCAATAAGGCATCTATATTAAGGGTCGCAATGCTTACATAATCCAATTAAACCTCCCAAGGGGTCAATCTGTCTCAAGGCACCTGTAATCAAGATCAAGGCCCCATCGGCAGTCGAGGAAATCAAGCTAGTACACAAGGGTCTGACGTGACCCTTAGAACTTTGTTTAGTTTATCCAAACATTTCATTTTAAATAAACAATTTACTTAAATTAAAAAAGTCAATCGCCCTCAGTGGTGAGACCACACATCACACTCCAAGCTTAAATAAATAAATGCAAATATCATCGAGCATGTACAAAGGACCACCTAGCTCAAATATAGGTTATCCCCTCTTGATCACCACCTGGCAGCTTTGCCCAAGCTTGTCCAAGTCCAACGACCATCATCCAAATCACCCGAGGCCCTAATTAATGCCAAAACATCCAATTTAATTAATTATAATCATTTATAATTAATTAAACAATTTATAATTAATTAGCCAATTTAATTCACTTAGGCATAAAAACCTAATTACTCATTAGGCGATGTCGTCGCACTGAAACCACAACCAAATGCATGTGGGAGGTCCACAACGCACTCCCAACACCATTACGGGAAAAAGCCCTAACATGTGACAACGGTTCAATAGTCAATTTTATTTAATCTAGGCAAAAACCCTAGAAAATTTTGTAGGGAAATGTACTTCCAACAAAACTGTGTATGATGGTGCGTGCAGACATCAACTCGGGTCCTCTTCTATACAAGTCGAGCAAAAGCCCCATAAAAAACAGTTGATTCCACCATCCATCGGTGGAATCAGCACCGAAACCCTAATCAGAGAAAACAAAAATCAATGGAAGCATGAGGGAAGGAAGAACGAAGGAAAGAGAGGAAGAATCAAACATTGAATCAACGAAGAACAGCACCAAAAACACCCCAACTCGATGGGGGTCAAAGGAGGAAGAGGGGGAGAGGCCCCTTGGCTCGGGCGTGCATGAGAAGGAAGAAAGTGGCACCCGAGCCCCTAAATATTCACAAGGGAGAAATGGGGTTTTCCCAAAAAAAACACAAAGGGCAAAACGGCTTACACTGCGTCGTAGTCACCTCCCTACTCGTTGTTTTCCACCGCGACGCCTCTCAACTGAATCGGTCAACGAATGGGGACCACATCATAGTCGGTCCCTGTTTCCCTGCACTCCAGGTCGCCACCATAGCCAATCAAACACCCACTTGGGCGCTATGGCCTGGTGGGGTGCTCAGGCACCACGCCCAACAGGGTTCCACCATGGGCATTTTCACCCCGCCCATTTCGCATAGGTGCTTCCCCCAAGCACCACACCCTGGACCTAAGCATCTTTCCCTCCACCACGGCGAGCTCTGCGCCATAGTGCTCCCCGTTTCTGATAAGGACAAGCCCTAGGCGCCACGCGCTCACCCAAACTTGCCTCGATGTCCACTTGAGCACTTGAATCACCCTTCAGGCCTCGTTTTACACCCAAAACATCCCCTCAAGATGTTCAAACACACAAAACCTCAATTCGAACAATGGTTCTCAAAACAAACTCATCACCAAACTCAAAAATTCAAATTCATCCTGAATTTCAAAATGCGTTCGGACATAGGGTATTACAATGCCCACCCACTAGCCCTAAGATCTCAACCTAAGCTAATCCACATTGTCATTCGTACCCTGAGACCTGCCCAAGGCCTCACACTTCAAACTAACCAATACCTTTGCCCCGTGGCAACATAGTCGTCGGGCAATCCCAAATTACCCAAGGTGCTAAAGAGCACTCAGTCTCATCCCACGAGGTTCAATGTCACCCTATCATCTCACCCAAGGATTCTACTAATCTTTATCCCTATTCCTGAACCCAAGCAGTATGCAGGAATTGCACACTCAAGCATAAACATGCATATGAAATTGTATCATATGGACTATCTATCTCAATACCAGAGTTAACCCCTCACCAAGCTCCAGCAACCCCCATCCAGACTCTCGAGTACCTATCTCACACCAAGCGACTGAAATAATTAATTTTAAATATTTATAATTAATTATTCCAATTAATATAAATATGCATAATCACCTAAAACCCCACTGAGCGACCCTGACGCCACCCCGGGCAAAAACCCTAACACGTAACATAAATTCATAAGCCAATTTAATTTAATATAGGCTAAAACCCTAAAAAAATCCATATTGTGGCATACCTTCATCTAAATGGTGTGCAACTATGTGCAGACAATATCTCGGGACGTCCTCTTGCTAGGCTACGCGAAAGCCCCATCATATCAGACGATTTCCACCATACTCCGGTGGAAATCGCCGCCAAACTATAGTCGAAACTGAGTGGAAATCAGTGACCACCAAAGATCAAGAACATAAGAAGGAACAGACACTACCTCGGATCCACTGCGAGATCGCACCAAAACCAACCCCTCCTTGAGGGGGCCGAAGGCAGAGTGGCTGGCCGAATGGCCCTCCTTGGGCGTCACCCCCCCACCCCCAAAAAAAAAAAAAAATTGAAGAGGGGGCGACCCATCAATTTTTGGTTTGCGCCTGGTAAAACCCACTCTGGACATCATTCACACCGTGATCCAGAGAGTTTCACCGTGATCCAGAGAGTTCACGTCGTGAATGCCCTTCAAGCAAGGGAATTCCCCTTCGACTAGACCCCATTCAAGGCATAAACTATGGTCCACGTCGTGAAATCCTTAGGGCAGAGGACTAACTGCACCCTTTGGCCAGGCCCTCATTCACGAATGGAGTCTAGTCGAAGGGGAATCCCCTTGCTTGAAGGGCATTCACGAAGGGTGGACTAACTGCACCCTTTGGCCAGGCCCTCATTCACGAATGGAGTCTAGTCGAAGGGGAATCCCCCTGCTTGAAGGGCATTCACGAAGGGTGGACTAACCGCACCCTTTGGCCAGGCCCTCATTCATTCTTTGATGTGTTGAAATAATATTTAGACAAGTTTTCATGTAAATGTGCACATATTTTGTATGATAATATCAAGCTAGTTTAAATCAATTATATTTTACTGTGTGCAATAGGGTCAACGGTTCTATTATATATGCACACCATAAATTCTAAAATCTGGCACAAGGGAGACAAACGGGCATGAATAATTTACAAATACACGCACCAAGGAAGATCAAGAACACATCCCTGGTTTAAAAACACCTGCTTAAACCAGTAGAAATACTTCCAAATGCCTCGGCTAGCCCGGCCCAAACCAGATAGCCAACCTGATCACCAAGCAGGGGCGGCCGAGACGCCTTCCTTGAAAAGTATATTGGCCACCGAAGGCCGAAACCAGGCTGTGTTGCTCCCAGGCAGCGTTTCGCTGTGCTGACCCTCACCACCAATATTGTGGCCCTTCTTCGCCCTCGACCTCCCGACAACAAACCCAAGCCTCACCACCATGAACAAGCTCAGTGCAATCAAGACCGGCCTAACGGCCCAGTGAAAATCCTCGAGGTGCTCATACTTCTTCACCAGCCCCGGGCAGGTCCCAAACGAAACGGCCTTTACCTCGGCCGGGTCGGCTAGGAAGCTTCCTGGCATTGCCACCATGCCCGGGAACCTGATCAACAGGCACCCATTAGGCAGGACCCGCTCAACCCGCCCTGTGGCCCATGACCCCCCTCTTTTACAGGGCCACTCAAATCGGGGACTCAGCACATTCGGCTTCAGCTTCACGAACTGGCCGGCACAGTATGGCTCGGCCATCTGGAGATCCGATGACTTCCCTGTCCAATGGGTTTCTAACCCGATGAACCCGACCAACACATTCCCGTCACGGTCAATGGAGTGGAGGATGCCCACGGGGGAATGGGCATGGCTCGTGTCACGCTCCTTCAAACATACCCAGTCACCCGCAGATAGGCCGTGGGTGACCCGCTCCAGTGCAGATGCATGGACCCGCACAGGGTCATGGATGCCGTGGATTCGCACGAGAACGGACCCGTCTCGTTCATTGTCACAGTCGAGCCCAGCCACCGATCCCTCCGGAACATCCATGGTTTCGTGTTTGGATGAGTTTTGAAGCTTCTTCCGGGATCGGACTGTGTCACCTACTTGGAGATGGTCCTTCATGAAGGACCAGTCAGACTGGGCAGTGTTGCTTGAAGTGTCTGTGATGTTATTTAGGGTTCCAAGACTTGCCCAGGACTCGCCATCACCCACCGCAATCTGCAGGCTGCAAGGTAATTGTTAGGGCACTGTTTGACACAACTTATTGAAAACCGCTTATAGCAATAATCACTATTCATAAACAGTACGAGAAAGTAGTGTTAAACACTTACATTACAGAGAAAAATTCCTTAGGCTCCATTTCACAGCACTTGCTGAAAAGTGCTCATAACACTTCTCACTTGAAAACAGAAGTTTTTCAGAAAAGACTACTTAAATAAACTGCTTATAGCTAGAGGTGGCATTTTTAACCCAACCTGATAACCCGACAAGATATGACACGAGTTAAATAGGTTTGGATCGAGCAAAAATGGGTTCAGGTAGTAATCGGGTTGAGTAATCTAACACGAATAATATTCTGACCGGGTTCGGGTTCACCATTCCCATCCTGTCTAACCCATGTAACCCAATTAAAAATATAATGATCATAAAATATATTAAAAATATAATGACAAAATATTTTATTTTTATAATCAACATAATTTGAAATGAAACCTATTAAATAAGTGGCAGAAAAACACACTCAATAAACAATCTAGAAACACTTGCACAGAAGAACTAATCATAACTGCTAATGGTCCATTTGACAACAGTTAATCTGGAAACACTTATACAAAAGCATTTATTACTAGCGATAAGTGCTAAGTGGTGTCAAACAAGCCTATGTGCTGAAACAGTTTTCAATAAGTGCTATCAAACAGAATCATAAATGATAAGGGTCATAATCAGTTTTCAACAAGTGTGGTCAAACAAAAAACTTCTATTGTGAGAAATGAATAAACATAAAAATAACTTCAATTTAAGCTGAAAATCCCCCCTATTAAACTAATTGAGAAGAACAGTTTACCTTCTAAGTGCATGGAGGATGTTGGACATCAAAGGTCGGCTTCTGAAGTCATATAAGAAGCAACCAAGAATAAGATTTTCAAATGCAGGAGGCAGGGTAGCCATGATACATGGTTTTTCTTGCATCATGACAACAGATCGATATATTTCATCAACAGATTTCCCAGCCCAAGGCGGGGCACCGGTCAACATTTCAACAATGCTGCAACCAAACCCCCATGAATCCGTCTCAAAGGATATTGGGCCCCTTACTTCTGGTTTCCATTGCTCTGGAGCCATATAGTTTGGTGTTCCGAGTCTTCGAGCAGCATCCGGGCTTGGTGAAGAAATCCCAAGGAGTGTATATGGAATGCCAACATCCCCCACAATCGCTTTGTCATTTTCAGTAAGAAGAAAGTTTGATGGTTTAAGATTAAGAACAAAAATTCCCTTCGAGTGTAGCCCCAAAATTCCCTCGGCCAAAGTGATACCATACCTGTAAACATTGGTACAAAATGATTGCCTGCTTGTTGCTTCATTAAAAGGATTAAGTCCCCGTATGAATCTTGAGAAATAGAATGAGAATAACAATGAAATCTTAGGTTGCATTTGGTTTGAGAAAATATTTTCTATCTTTATTTTTCAAACATATATTAGAAGATATGTTAAAAAATGAAAAACCAGAAAGTAGAGTTATCTATCCTAGCGTTTTCACATTCCTGAAAACATGAAAGCATTTGATTTTTTGTCTTCTAAAAAACTCCTATTTTCATTTTCATTATCTAAAAAATATTTTTCATTTACAAAAAACAATACATTTTCTAATAAACTTTTTAAAAAATGACAAAAATATTTTCCAAAACCAAATGTAATCTTAGGTTGTGTTTGGTTTTGGAAAATATTCTTGCTTTCATTTTCCAAAAATGTACTAGAAAAATGGGTTGGATTATGAAATGGAAAAAAAAATTAGAAAATGAAAATGAAAATTGTGGCCTCCATTCGGTTTTGGAAAACATTTTCTGTTTTCATTTTCCAAAACTGTATTAAAAAATGTGCTCAAATATATTATGGATGGTAAGAACAAATAAGTATGTGATTTATCTTTTCTTGCAATTTTTATTTTCCGAAAAACATGCAAACAATTTATATATATTTATTTATTTATTTCTAAAAATCTAACATTTCCTCAAAAAAGTTTTACATTTAATAATCTAATACATTTTTTAATACATTTCTGAAAAATGAAAAAAGAAAATGTTTCTGATAATGTAACAGAGCTGTAGAGTTTTGGAAAACCAAAAAAACAAGTTTTCAAATGCTTGAATGGGTAGCTCCTATACTTTCTTGTTTTCCCTTAACTCTCCAAAACAGTTTCTAACATATTTTCTAATACATATTTGGAAAATAAAAACCAAAATGTCTTCCAAAAATAAACACACCCTTAATTTCCACAACCCTATTTGATCAACTATAAACAAAAGGTATGACCAAGCCCTTGGAAAAAATGATTCACAGTGGCTAGGGTATGGCCTTTCCCATTTTGTACCACTTCTATCTTGTTCATTTGCCCATTTAATTCTCATGATTCAAAAGGCAATTGGTGACACAACACGAACCAAATACACAATTAAATAAATGGGTCGGGCTTGTTTTTAGGGTGCATGACAACCACTAACACGATAAATGATACGATTACTTAAATATTAAAATTTTTTATACATATATTGATAAATAAAATATTTTATTTGTAAGCAAATTAGTATATATATAAGAATATATTATTTTATGTGAAATTATCTGTATTCTAAGAATAATTTTAATAAATATAAATCTATAAAATATAATAAATATATATTAATTAATTAATTATATAAATAAGATGTGACACGATGACACGACGCGATAACCAATATAATAAATGGGTCGGGTTTGGGCTTGGGCATCTCAACACAAATATTAAATGGGTTGACACAACACATCGCGAATCACCACCCCTACTCAAAAGGAGGAGAAAAATGAATGAGCACTTCACCTCAAAACATCAGGCAATGAAAGCTTCCCTCCTTTGAGGCGGCCCATCCTATCACCAACAGATCCTTCATAAAATTTCATGACAATGCATATCTGCAAGGACATGGTTCTTTTAGAAATCTAAAAGACAGACAGGTGACAGATTGTTGATGCATGCAAGAATTACCTTTCCATTTTTTACTGAGATTCCATGCAAAAAACAAACACCATCTAATCCTTGGCATCTTGAAAATAAATCAACTAACTTATCCAAAAGAGCCTTCATGTGGTCCTCCCTTACAGGATGTAACATCTTGACAGCCACTTCATGAGACCCATCAAAATCTTCATTTGATTGATGATGAGTTGCCAACCAAACATCACCAAAAGGCCCTCTTCCAATTCTGTGCCTCAGTTTCAATGTTGAAGGTTCAATCCATGAAGAAAGTTGATTTGGGCTTGATAAAATAGTCCTGAGGAGTTCAGGGTCACTTTCAAGAAACTCATACTCAAAAGAAGTTGACGGTTGCTTGGCAAGAACTCTTCCGGCCATTCCTTCTGAAATTATATAACGTTAATAAAATAATCAACAGGTCAATGCCAATAGTAAACAAGACATAACAAATATCAGAAATGGAAAGCCATGAAAATTCAAACGTTCACAACACCCATTCATGTATCAAATCAAGGCATTAATTATTAGTTTTAATTATCACACATTGTTAATGTGAGCTGCTGGGGTGGTAAAGAAATTCATATTTATGTTTTCTACCTATTCAGTAGCAATTGCATTATTATCTTACAAATAGCAATTAGTAAATATTTTTTCTGGATTGAGAAGCTTGTGTTGCATGAGTATCTATACAAATTAAGATGTCAGATTATATAAACATCATATAGCATAATACACTAAGTAGCACGAAATGTTCCTAATCAACTCAACAGAAGCAGTCAAAATATATAAACAATAACCTGCTAAGAATGAGAAGATTGGGAAGAGCCAAAAGAAGATCAGTACATGATAAGCAGTTGGAAAAGGCACAAATTTACTAAAAGATGACTCTTTTAAGAGCCCTGATATCCAGTTTAACAGCAATGCCCAGGATATGTGATTATAGGTTGGAAAAATATTGCCCACCACATCTTTTGAGTCAGCTGAAAAAAAATGAGGTAAGATATAGGAGAAACATCAATATCCCCTTAGTTCTGATGAAGAATAACATAAAAAACTGTACACCATATACGTGGCCTGTGTTTATAATTGTTTTTATTGTGATAAACCCACACCAAGCAAACCAAATAGCTGTGCACAGGGAGTATTCATGTATGGTGTCCTCAACAACGAAAGTAAGATACCATTTTTCCAATTCCAGAATAGCTACCAGAAGCCTTATTTTTTGCCAGGGTCTACTCATTAGTGATCCTACTAGATCAGATAAAATTTCAAAAAACTGGCAGGAAAGTATCGCTTGGTGAATGCATATAAAAATGATTTGCGTTTTAGTATATTTCATTGACCAGGAGCAAGATGAGAAGAAACGCTCCTATACGGAAGATATGGAATCGGGAGACACAATGGCGTGTCGCATAAAACGTGGGTTCATAAGTTTTTTTATAAAAAAATTCTTAGGTTATTAGCTTAGAAACCACTTGAACAGCACAAAATGAAAGCACAGAGGCACTTGAAATCTTGATGAAATTAGGAGTCATATTTTGACATTCTTTCTAAACAACAAAAAAAGCTAATCACTCGGCAAAAACACCGATGAAATCTCCTCGCATGGTTATTGTAAGTTCGCAAAAAAATATGCGCCAACTTCCTCTATCAACCAATAAATCTTAGTATACTCGATCTTTCAGCATCGCCAACGGAATCATGGACATAAATATGGAAACAATAGTTGCCGGATGGAAGATGCACTTACGGAAGCAGAGTTAGAGGCGCCTATGTTGAAGTGAAGAGTAATCAACAGCGGATCACGAACATAAAAACCGAGGATATTTCGACGAATTTGAGGCCAGAAGTAGAATTACAAGTTGATGGGTGTCGTACTGAGGTTGAGAACTCAGATCAAAGGGTTTCACCTGTATAAATCAATACTTCAGAGTAGACAAACGCAGTAGGAGGGTCGGGGAGACAGGGATAGGGAGTAAAGTCCGAAGAGAGGCATCTCTAGAAGGAACCTTCGCTAGTCCGACCAAAGGAAAGGCGCGCTGGTCGGGTGGTTAGAGAGAGAGACCGGGTGGCACGTTCGAAGCCGGAAATTTATTTATTTATTATAAAATAATAAAAATATCACATCAATTCATGTTTGGACCCTGGTTCCAGGTTTCAAGTCTCACCTGGTTGGTGCATGTGTGTTTGTTTATTTGTAACTTTGTAATTCTCATTTCCTCATCATTTGTAAAACTTGTGTTTGGCAATTTAATTTTAAAAAAACTGATGTTGTTATTTTTTTTAATCTTCAAATAAATGCAATTTCGACACCAATTATACTCCCAAGTTGACCTGTCATAACCCATGTAACATGTTAATAGGATAAAATTATATGTCTGCATTCAAGTTATTGAGATTATTCAAGTTATTAAGGTTGGATGGCCGTGTTATATGGGTTATTCAGGTTACATGGGTCAGGTTATGCGAGTTATTTGAGTTAAATGGGATGTGTGAGTTATTTGGGTTACATGAATTATGCGGGTTGGGTTTCTATTTATTTTGATTAAAAAGGTTAGATAAGTCATGTTTAGGTTGACCCTTTTACAATCGGTTCATGTCAGGTAAACCCGTTTGCTTAAACAGGACAAGTTCGGGTTTGGTTTAAATGAGTTTGGGTCAAGGATAACCCGACCCGTGAATCTGAATTATCACCTCTATCTATGTCCCCACTAATGCCCTTCTCACTGGTCCTCGAGCATGGAATGGACCGACTGCAACTAATTGTAATATTTGAACAAATATATAAATTAAACCAAATAAAAATTATTATTATGATTTTAAAAATTATAGATAAAAATAGTTTATTGTATTTATTTTGTATTTTTTTCAAATAATTACTATATTTGACCATTTCATTCTATTATAAAACTTCCAAACAATGGAATATTTTTGTCTATTCTATTTTATTCCATCAATGTCCATTCCCTTTTATCTCAAAAAAATGCTCAAACGCATGCTTATATCAACCTTTAAAGTTTAATTGTTTTTTGAATTGTGATTTGGAGATCGTGATAAATAAATTTTAAAAAAACATGAACATATAAATAAATTTGCCTGAATATTAAAATATATTTATCTGAATAAAAAATGTAAAACGATAAATGATGGTATTATCGGCTTAATAGAGAATGATACCTTCCTAAGAAGCAAGACCAGCTAATACACGGAATAAAAATTGTCCCCGTATTTTTTCAATAAAAATTGAAAAGCATGAAAGAATCATTTACTTTAAATACTTTCATCACATCACGAATCCATTCATATGTCTTATCAAACCAGTTTAATCAACCATTGTATTATGAACAATATCATTCTCACTAAAAAAATGATTCACTTGATGCAAAAAAAGGAAATAATAATGGTAGAAATTAATGGATGACAATCAAAATGGATCATGAAAAAACCTTTGATTGTTTTCATGAGACTTCGTTAAAGATACGAGTATCAATGTTGGTTTTCGTTGTGTTACTATGGTTTATACCACTAAGACTTTCACTTGTGCTTTTAAATAGTTGTCAAATCTGGGTTATTCACCACCGAGTAAGATATCCACTAGGGATACCCTCCGTCTTTGTATCTTTTTTTATATGTTTGGAATTACTCTCATAATCAATTAAGAAAGTGGCACTAGTGAAAAAATGCTTTTAACATCACTTTTTTTTTTACTTTTAACATCGGTTAAAATGCGACGTTAATGTATATGACCTAAAAAGATTGGTTTTTTATGCTGGTTTTCTATATCTGACATTGAATGTTCTTCTAAAATGCAACATACACTACTACAAAACTGGGTTAATCTAGTGCTAGGGCTTTAACGACGTTAGAAAAAGCAATGTTAAAGGGGGCCTTTATCATCGCTTGTAAAAAAATGACGATAAATGCCCCCCCTTTATGAACACTAGTAAAAAAACACTGATAAAGGGGGGTCTTTTATCAACGATAGTAAAAAAGCGCTGATAAAGGGTATATTTAAAAAAATATATTTTATTAAAAATAATATATTAATATATTAATATATTTATATTGATATAAATATGATATATATTTTTTAAATATGTTTTAGATAAGGCTAAATAAACATTTACACTTAACATATAAGATATTTAGTGAAAATGACTTATAAAATATTTTAAAAAATATTATTAATTAATAATTTGCTAATTATTATCGAGTAATAGTCATTTAATAACAATTTGAAGATAAAAAAATGAAAAAATTAATAAAAGATCTAAAATAAGTTAAAAACGTAACTCAAACTTTAAATGACCAAAACTTTTGATCTGGATGTCTGTTTGGGATCTACTAAATATAAAATCAAAGCTTGCATTGAGCTCTTTTCCCTAATGATAAAGAGAATCCCTAATCACATATTCCAAGGCAAAAAAAGGCCCAGAAGGCCTCCAAAACTGAGTTTTTAGTCAGGGTACCCTAATTTTTTAAGATTTGATGGAATTTCAGCCTTGCTTAAGGGGTTATTTTGTTCTTTTTTATTGGGGACTAGATTTATTCCTAGGGCTTACATTCATATTGATATTATGTGTAAAGACCCCAACCCCAGTAGCTCGGAGCCGGTGCCTTACTTTATTACATTGATATGATTGCAAGGAAGTCATATCTCGAAGGACCGAATAGTTTAGTAGTTTTGGAAAACCAGATACAAAAATAAGATTTACATGACAAATTGAAAAGAAATACAATATAGAAATTCCATTGGAAACATCCATAACTCCAAGATTATCCCTGCAAGTTATTCATAATATTCATCTTCGCGTCCTGGGAAAAAATAAGACATAAGAAAGGAGTGAGCTCAGATGCTCAGTAAGGATAAGTAATACATCAAAAGTTATCGTAAACATAAACATTAGGCATGGTGAATAACTAACAACATATGCCTTTAAAAATAAACTTAATCATAATATGAAAAGAATGGAAGCTGAGTAAATAAAGCCATATAATTGATCATAGGAGAACGAACCTTAATCATGGATATTCTACTAGTCAAATATCACATGGTTTATCAATTACAAATATCATAATGAGGGAATGCATAATGCCAGACATCTGAAATACATCGTTAAGACCTCGACCAAGATGTCTAAAAATACTAGGGTAAGGCATCGACCAAAACTCAATTTTGTTTTGTCTCATGAGATTTAGCGATGCATTGAGGGGCTATAACAAACCTCATCCATCACTTGCTAAGTCCAATGTATTCCTCATATGAATGGGGATAAACATAAACAACATTAACATATGAAATGTAAATAACTTTCCCTAATCTGTAATCATAATCACTAACCAATCTGAGTAGCATGGTGAATGATATCAAGATAGCACATCCACAGTCAAACCAATCATAAACCATTTAATAACATATGGTAGATGAAAATGATAAGATATCAATCTCAATAAATCATACAATTCAACAGATGTGTTGAAATAGATGAAAATACTCTAATAAAATCATTGAGGAATTCTTGAGAGAAATACCCCTTTTACTTTGCAAAGAAGATTTCTTTTGGAAAAATCGTTTTTATTTATCATAATTGTTTGTATAAAACCAGCAATGAACAAATATATTTTTTCATGAAAAAATTAGCTATTTTATAAAAATAATGGTGTCTTAAAACAGATTATGGATGATACTTAAAAATGGGTAGAAAATCGAGATGTTCCTTTTAATTGGGCTTGCGTATCGGGAAGAATTGAAAATGAAATATTGAAAAAGAAACATGTATTTCTTATAAAATAAAGGTGAAATGATCTGGAAACATGATTCTTGAATGTATAAATAGAATTTATAAGAAGTATATAAAAATATTGAAGAATTGAATTGGTGTATAGAGGGAAAAAGCATAACCCGAATGAAAATGGAGGTTTGGGAAGAAAACTCTTACCTTATGTCCGAATGTGTTCTGCACTTGACCTTAACGTCCTGGATAATAAAATTAAATCTATTAATTAGTTAATTCAGAACCTTATCTTCATGTATTTGATTTAGTATAATTTTATTAAGTTCATTTACAACCTTTTTGATGAGTTATAAGATACATTTTTATTGTTCGAGAGCGTTCGTTTCCTTTGTTTTCATGATCGGTATACTTGTATATGAGTTTGGAAGTTCATGTGGAATGAGTATAATTCTCCGGAATTGAATTTACATGATATTAATAAAAATCCATAAGTGTAAATGGTTATATATATAATTTTTTATATGGTATGAGGATGAATCATTAGATAATACATTTAGTGATAATCGTTTACATTATTACGTCAGTTATTAATCATAACGAACTCATTTTATTTTATCATTTAGTATTATGTAAATATGTTACTTATAGAACATAAAAAAGGTTCTAATACATATATTATAGTCTATTTTAACCATAAAAATGGTTTCATTACCATCCCTAAAGGAGAAATTGAAGAACGAAAATCTGTTGTCCATGAAATTTGTAAATCGGCACCACTCGGATAATGATTTCGTTTTTAAAATAAAAGAGAGAGAGAGAGAAAGAAGTTTGATGAAGAATATTCCATTAACATGATATAATTAAAGTATATAGATGGTATTGGAGTTATCATGATCATTTGGATAGAGGAGGTGAGGAGAGAATAATAAAATAAAATAACTTGAAAAGAAATTAAAAGGAAAAAGAAGAGAATTTTACCTCTTGAATACTCCTCCATGAGAACCTCCTTAAGGGGATTTGTTTTGGTCTTTTGATGAGACCAATAGCTCCTATAAATAGGGTAGAGTCTTAGGGAGAATATTGGATAGAAATTTTACAAGGATAAAAGGCTTATAGGTGTGAGGAGAAGGGGTGATGAAGGGTGATATTTATAGTGGAGGAGAGGGGTGATTTCTCATTATTTTATTCATTATTTTATTATTTTGCTCAAGACAAGCAATATTGTTGATTCTTGTTACTAAATACAGCAATATGTGCATGTGAGTTCGATCCAAGGGTGCTTACATCATCTATGACTCAATAAATCATGTATTTATCACTTATCGTAAATTATTGTATTTTACTATTCACCAAAAAATCAAGTATTTTATAAAAATACCAAAAATTCACCCTAACCATTTTTTGACATGTAGAATTAAAAAATGAACTCCATTTTATGAAAATAATTTTCTAAATATTATAATTTTAATTTTTAATTAAAACCATCATTTACTCGAAAAATATAGATTTTAAATATATAACTAATTTTATAACACTTTCAAAAATTAACTACGGTATCATTAAATTATCCTAAAATAATAAGACACCAAATTTTTGATTTATTAATACATTTTGTGAAAATAAATTTTCTTTTAAATCATTTTATTAATTATAAAATTGTAATTAAATATTTACGACTCACAAAAATACTAACACTTAATTAATAATTTTTAAAATATTCATTTACCTATAATATGATATAATTATATCATACTTTCATTTATAAGAAACCTAAATTTTATTTATATAAACATGGGTAAGGTTACTATTCATTCACCTGATTTACTATTCATAAGGGTCATAAAACTATTCCTAAGGTCAAGTTACTATTTCATCGGTATAGGTTCCTTAACTTATAGAAATACCACTTATTTCATTCATTCTTCATTTATGATGTTTGTATTATGTTCTCTAAGTTATTTTATATGATCTATACTATATGAAATAAACATAAGAAGAGAAATTTCATTGACAGAGTTCCGGGTCATTACATTCTCCCATCCTATAAAAATTTCATCCTTGAAATTTCTAGATTGTCACCCCATAAAAAGATTTGGGAAGTTCTTCATAATAAGCTCCTCAGGTTCCCACGCCACCTCTTCAATTTTATAACTTTTTCCAAAGTAACTTTACCATCCTAGCCGTCTGATTCCTCAACACTTGTTCTTTTTTGTCTAGAATCTAGATAGGCTCTTCATAGTAAGATAAGTCAGGTTCCAATTTTTTTAATTATAAGTGAGTATATGTTTTGGGTCTGGCATGTACTTCCTTAACAAGGAGATGTGGAACACATTGTGTACTTTGGAAAGGTTAGGCTACATTTTCAAACGATAAGCCACAACTCCAATTCTCTCCAGAATTTTAAAAGGTCCAATATATATGGGGCTCAGTTTTCCTTTCCTCCCAAATCTTATAACACCCTTCCATGGAGATACTTTCAAGAAAACGTGATTTTCCACTTGAAATTCAAAATCCTTCCTTCGATTATTGACATAGATATTATTCCTACATTGAGATTCTTTGATATGAGTTTGAATAGTCTTTACCTTCACTATTGTTTCCTCCACAAGCTATAGGCCTATAAACTTCATTTCACCAACTTCATCCCAACATGTTAGTGTACGACATCTCTTTCCATACAACGCTTCATTTTATGCCATTTGAATACTTGAATAGAAACAATTATTGTAGAAAAAATCTACCAAAGAAAAATACTGATCCCACATAGCTTGAAAGTTAAGGGAGCATAATATCAACATGTCTTCTAATGTTTGAATGGTTCTTTCAGACTGCCTGTTAGTTTGAGGGTGATAAAAAATATCCAAATGAAGCTCAGTATCCAAATCTTTCTAAATACTTTTCCAGAATTTCGATGTAAATCATGGATCACAATAAAAAAAATATAAAGAGGTGATCTATGAAGTATTAAAACTTCATTAATATAGATTCGTGCAAGTATCTCTAGTGGAAAATCCTCCCTTATAGTAAGGAAATGTGTAGATTTGGTAAGTCGATCAATAATCACCCATATTGCATTATTCTTTCTTGATGTTTTTGGTAATCCAGTGAAAAAATCTATAGTGATGTCATCCCATTTCCATGTAGGAATAGGTAGGGGTTTCATGACACCTCTAGGATGTTGTCTTTCAGTCTTCACCTATTGACAAACTAAACATCTTGATACATAATCAACAATTTCCCTCTTCATATTATCCCACCAGAAATGTTCCTTCAGATATCTATACATCTTAGTGCTACCATGGTGTATAGAGAAATTCAAGCTATGAGCATCATCCAATAACTCCCTTTTTAGCTCAGGTATAGAGGGAACACATAACCTCCTCCCAAATTTTAGAATTCCATCCTCACACATAAAGTCTAGAAACTTCCCATCATTCACAACATTAATTTTCTTTTAAAGATTCTCATCATCACACTGAGAACTTTTAATTCTTTCTAATAAAGATGGTTGAGAAACCAGTTGAAAAAGTAATGATGTTTCACCTTTATTGATAATTCCCACACCCATATTTGCTAGATCCATGTATACAAGATCCTTTTCAATCCTCATTTTGTTCAGAACTCCATGATCCTTCCTACTCAATGCATCTTCTACCTTATTCTTCTTCCTAGGGTGGTAGTGTATTGAATAATCATAATCTTTGAGCAGATTGAGCCATTGCTTTTTCCTCATGTTGAGTTCTTTCTGTGATAAGATATATTTTAAACTCTTGTGATCTGTATATATCTCACATCTTTAACCATAGAGATAGTGTCTCCATATCTTCAGAGAAAGGATTACAGCTATTAACTCAAGATCATGAGTTAGATAGTTCTGTTCATGAGTTTTTAACTACCTTGATGCATATACAACAACTCTTTCATTCTTCATAAGTATGCAATCAAGTTATTTCTTTGATGCATCACTATAAATCACAAACCCACCATTTCCTGATGGTAGAGTCAAGATCAATGTATTCACTAATCTCCTATTCGATTCTTCAAAACATTATTCACATTCTATTGTCCATACAAACTTAATCCCTTTACGAGTAAGCTTGGTTAATAAGTTATCTAATTAGGCAAAGTTATGAACAAAATGTTGGTAATAAACTTTTAAACCAATAAAACTACGTACCTTGGTTATGTTTGTTGGTGTAGTCCATTCCTGAACTGCCTTTGTCTTCAAAGGATCAACTAATATTCCATCCTTTGAGACAATATGACCAAGAAAAGAAACCGATTGAAGCCAAAATTCACACTTGCTAAACTTCCCATACAATTAATTTCTTTTAAGAGTTTTTAGAACAATCCGCAAGTGATTCTCATAGTCTTAGTAGCTTTTGGAGTATACCAAGATATCATCAATAAATACCATAAAAAAAATCATAAAGATATTCCTTGAAAACTTTGTTAATTAGATCCATGAAAATGGAGGGTGCACTTGTCAGTCCAAATGACGTTACTGTAAACTCGTAATGTACATACTTTGTTTGAAATATTGTCTTTGGAATATCTTCCTTCTTCACACGCAATTGATGATATCTAGATCAAAGATCAATCTTTAAAAAATATTGATCTCCTTGAAGTTGATCAAATAAATCATCAATGTGAGGTAGTGGATACTTGTTCTTTATTGTAATAACATTTATCTCCTTATAGTCAATGCACAATCTTATAGATCTTTTTTTTACAAAAGGAATAGGAGCTCCCCATGGAGAAAAACTAGGGAAAATAAACCCCTTACTACTCAACTCCTCTAGTTATTTCATCAACTCCACTAATTCCACCATGTCCATTCTATAGGGAGTCTTTGATATAGGCCTTGTACTAGGAATTAAATCAATATAAAAATCAATTTCCCACTCCGAAGGATGTTTAGGTAAATCCTCTAGAAATACATCAACATATTCTTGCACAATAGGTACATCCTCAATTTGAAGATTTCTTTCCCCACCCATAGATATTACGTTCTATTCTACCCTAAGAAATAAATTCAGTAGAGCTACTAGGGGTGGATATAGATAAGAATTAGATAGCGAGGTTTCTTCTCTAAAGATAAGGGACTCTACATCATTCTAAAAAATTATAACTTCCTTATTCTTATAATATATTTTCGCATCATAATTTGAAATCCAATTCATACCGAGTATTATATCAAAATCAATCATGGGTATGATGATAAAGTTAGAAACTAAAACATGATTATGTGTCATAAGGGGGACAAATCAACACATCTTTGTTGCAATGATACTTCCATTAAGAGTTTTGACTGGAAACTCCTTTATTAAATCAAAATGGGAATGTCTAATTTTCTTGGAAAATTGGGAAGATATAAAAGAATACAATGATCCAAAATCAAATAAATCATTGGCTAAGTTTGATGATGTAACGCCCCGACCCCAGTTACCCAGAGTCGGCGCATTATTTTAATACATTGGTATGATTACAAGGAATCAAGTCCCAAAGGACCGATTGGTTTAGCAGTCTTGGAAAATAGATTACATACATGAATGTTACATTACACTTTATAACATACAACCCAACATAAATAATCCTTTATGAATGCCATTATTCCTTTAGCTTAACCCTGCATATCAATCACAACACACTTCTTGGAATCCTGGGAAAAATAAAACATAGAAAGGGGTGAGCTCAAACGCTCAGTAAGGGTAAGCAATACAGCGAAAGATAACATAAATATTAAGCATGGTGAATAATTGAAACCACATGACTTTACCAATAATAAACATGAATACTTTTATGGCAGGAATATGAGATGAGTAAATAATGCCATAATAAAACATAATCATGGGTACTCTACTAGTCTAATGACCACATGAACCATCAATATTATTTCCATAATGAGGGAATGTATAATGATGGACATTCTGAAACATTTTTCCAAGGCCTCGACCAAGACATCTAAAAATGATTAAGGCCTCGGCCAAAACCATATATCAAATTGGTAAGGGCTGCGGCCAATTCCACGTCTAGTTGTCTCATAAGACCTACCGATGCATCAAGGAGCTATAGCGGGCTCCACCCTTCACTTACTAAGTCCAATACATTCCTCATATGAAAAGGTTAAAATATAACATAAACATTCGTATTAAAACTAGCATACGAAATGTCAATACTTTAACCATAAACCATGAATGGTATACAAATAGCACATCCACAGTCAAACATATCACTAAAACTTCAATACAATAAGGAAGTTTTGTATCATAATAAATCAACTTCAAATAAACTTAAAATCCATAAAAGGATGTTGACATAGATGAAATCAAAACCTTTTTAGAGAAATATCTATTTATATTTTGAAATCATTTAAGAGTCACATAATTATAAAGAAAATATTTATTTTGAAAATATTCTTATAATATTGTAAGGGAAGCTTTGACGATGTTATAATGACGTGATATAGCCGCACTCACCGTATAAGTTAAAAACATTTTTACCTTAATTTTTTCAAAAAGGTTAAAAAGGACCTTGTTTGGAAAATGATGGAAAGATTCCTTTATAAATATCTTATAAAAAGTAAAACAAGGGTATAAATGACTTTAACCAATTGTCTATTAAATAGTAAAAATGTTTTAAAATATATTTTTAAGAAACATGGATGCAGATGATAAAGAGGTCCCAGTAGATAATTATGTATAAACAACCTCAGATAATGAAGAGATTGTGAAATAAACCCTTACCAATTTGGTAACTTACAAAACATACATCCTTTGAAATAAGTATCATATAATGAAGATGTAAATACACATAAATTAATGTGTATTACACAAAGAATACAATTATGGGAAGTACATACACCACACAAAAGGAAATAGTGGCAATATAACATGAATCTCATGGGAATAACGAGTGAGATGAAAACCCCTTACCTCGTGTCTGAATTGACCCGTTAGTTCTTTAATATCCTGAATAATAAACTAAAGTTAATTTATACTTGCTTAAGAAAATTTTTCAAGTTTATTATTCCTTTTATATCACTTATTACCATGTTATAAATATTATGTAATCATTTAAGTTAATAACGTTCGTTTTGTTGATATTCGACACTTGAGTAAAAAATGAACACCTTATAATTACAATTTGTTCACATGGTCAAAAGTTCATTATATCCAGAATTATATTCATGATTTAGATATCATATATATAATATATATCCAGTATATACATGTATTTATAACATTACATATCATTTTGGGGTAAGAAATGAAATGCACCATTCATGGAGACGGTAAGCCGTACGTACACATGAATGCTACTTTCATTTCTATTTCTTATTTTAATAGAATTAAAAAACAATGATACATAGGTATATTATAATTCCATTATAATATCATATATAATATCATTAACTCCATCCTTTATACATCCCACATATGGTATTAACGAGTCATATCACTTTGAAGGGGCGGTAGTTTGCACTTCCTCAAATGAAATTATCGCGTTTACCCATAATAGAAACCATTAAGGTATACTATAAAAGAAAAATACAGAAGTATGAAGAAAAAATAAACATAATATATATAATATATAAATATAGTTCCATCATAATGGCCACCATGAGAGGCGGTAGGAGGTAATTGAATAATCATTGTTTCATGAGGCGTTAGTTTTCCATCCACAGAAACATTATGTTCTTCACCCATTAGATGGAGGTGTGTGTAAGTGTAGTTCTAATCCTTCTCATAACAACATACTAGTATATTTAGGATACTGGTGTTATTATAAAATAAAGGAATAAAAAGATTTTAGGGGTTGAAGAAACAAAATAAAAGAAAAGAAGTTAAGATAAACTGTTACCTTTAATTTGGGTAACTTCCTTTGGTTTAAACCAAAAGGATTTCTTGAAGTGACTTTTGCCTAAGTTAAGGCTTCTAGGAGGAGTAGAGGGATGTAGGGATCTTAATTTTTCAGATTTTGGACGAGACTAAAGGCTTGAGAGGTGTGAAGAATTAGTTAGAAGTGGTCTTCTTTTATAAGGGGGAGGAGGGGCTCTTTAGGAAAGTGTGAAAATATTATTTTATTATATAATGATATTCGGTTTCTAAAGGTCCAAAAATCATTAGGGTAGAATATAAGATGACTCATGGTCGAAATAAAATCATCCAATAATAATTGGACATGTTTTTGATATTATTTTAATATTTATAATCTAATTTATTTAAATCATTTATTAATGAGGTAAATACTGCATCATTATTATGTCATAAATAATTTAATTTATTCAATGTATAAAAATTATAAAAAAAATACCATGATTTAGGAAATATTTTTATATTTCTAATGAATATTTATAGTCAAAATAATTAATTATATAACACTATATAAAAATTAATTACTAAAATATTTTTGTTTATGTCAATTTTGCCTTTACTTTAAATTAATTAATCTAAAGTGTCATTATCATTTTTAAGTGGCTCCATGGGGTCACAAAATCGACCCAAATATGCTCATGGTAGTCCATTACTCATCCAATAAGGTTAGGACATGTGTTAAGGTAATTTTGAATTATTACAATATTCTTTTTACCTTAAATTACCCTATTTACCTTTAACCGCGGTAAATAAAAGTCAAAAGTTACTATTCACCAAGAATTATTTTTGTCTTATTGAACCATATTTTACTCCTTGATATTAACCAAATCTCTTGGATTTTTGAAATTCCACTTACAGAAGCGGTAAAATTAAGTTTTATGTGAATTTGCAAATTCTTCTACGAGGTGGGTAAAAGACGGTAAAAAGTTCAATAAAATTTTTATATATCTAAGCTTATTATAAAATGAATCTAATGAATTATTTTGAACATATATCGGTATTATGTATCTATTTTGACCTAAAACAAATTTAAATAAAATAAATAATTATTTAAGTAAAAAGTCGGTTTTAACCAATAACTCAGTGTTTTTCACTATTCATCAAAAATTGAAGTTTTTCAGAAAAATTCCAAAAAATTCAGCCTAAGCTATATTTGATATTATTAATTCAAAAATGATGTATATTTTGCTAAATTCAAAACATAGAAGTGGCATTAATTAATTTAAAATTAATTCCCGTTGTTAAAACAAATAGCGTGTTTTTAAGAAACAATAACTATCAAAAGATTGATACTTGTTTATGTCCAATTTCAAAGTGAAATTAATTCCAATAAACAAAATTGAATTAAATGGTAAAAATATATTCTAACTACACTTTAAAACCAATTAAAAAGATAATCTAACCATATAAATAAATTAGATTAAAAGACACTTTTGAATTAAAATACAATATTTTTCACTATTCATTAAAAAATGAACTTTATCGGAAAAATTCCAAAAATTTACATAGAGTAAATTTTGATATCCCAATTCTAAAGAATGAATTTATTTAGTAAAATTGAATATATATAAGTTTCAAATATTTGATTTAAAAAGGGTTCTCCATTAAAAGGTGGTAAAACTGCATTTAAAAAAAATACTTTTTTTATCTCAAAGAAATGAATTTGTTCTTACATTATGTCTAAGAAACTGATAATATGGATTCTAAAATTATAAGGATTATATAAAGTTCAAAATTCAGTTAATACTATTCATAACCGCTTTTTAATGACTAGTTTGGTAAGTCGTGGTGCGCTTGAACTCGGTGTTGCGTGTAGCGCAAGCTATGAAATTACTTTAATGAGATAACGTACTATGAGATCTTGGGGTGTTAAAGATGAAATGATTAAAGTACCTACCACCGCATCATTAAAAACCTCAACCTCAGCAGTTGTGATCACATAATCCCAACCTTGCTACCTTGGCATTTTTTGGGGAAAGTTTCCTTGATTCATAGGAAAATTATTTGCATAATGTCCCATATCTTTATAATTTTAGCATTGAACATTGGTAGATTATTTATTTCCCTAGAAATCATGGTTTTGGTGGCCTTTTTCTCCACACTTGTAATAGTATCCTATTCCTTTTAAGCAGAATCGAGGGTGTTTCCTTCCACAAGTATCACATGTTGAAAAACTCCTTTTTTATTCTTCCCTTTATCCATTCTTTCCTCTACGACCCTCTTCTTCTTCTACTTTCTCTTAAAGTCATAATACTTAGAGAATTATTTTTTTTTTTGTCTTGAAAGAACATGAGACTATATCTTTGTACAATGAGAAATTTTGGGAGACTAGTGCCCTTTAGAGGAATGGTTTTAAACCATAAAATAATTGATCAATCTTGATCCTTGGATTACGTATATAGTCTATGACATGCCTTACTAACCTTGTAATGTTGGATTCATACTTGGTAACATTCTCATCCTTATTTTGCATCAAATTCAAGAATTTCCTTTCCATATCCACTCGTTGTTCGCAAGGAAAATATTTTTCTAGGAAAATTTCCTTAAAATACCCTCATTCCATATTTGTAATTTCTTCCTCCTCCTTTGTGTTTTGGATTAGGGACCACCATTTATCCACATCTCTTGACAGATAATAAACTTCCATGATAACATTTACCCTTTCATTACTTCCCAAAGTGAGAAACATCTTCTCTAAGTAACTTATCCACTGATCGACTATAAATGGGTTTGTAGTTCAATTGAATGATGGATGTTTTTTTTTGTATAAAGTGGTCTGAAATTTCTCCTCCATATTGTGGATCAGGATTCTCCATACGAGTAAGGTTATTGCTCATAACTTGATTCATTTGTCCCAGTATAGTTATAAGTTGCTCAATACTAGTCAAAACTCCAATACCGACATCATTATCTTGGATAAGAGGGAAATCCCTACAAGAGACACGTGCATTGATACGGTTTCCATTCCTTCCACTAGGCACCATTTCTAAATAATGGAATACACTGGATTATGTTATGAATTAAAATTTATAATATCAAACTAGAAAAACACTTAATATAAATTGAAGTTTTATGAATAACTAATCTTATAATCATAAACATGGTTTCTTTAGGGACATATTTACTTTTAAATCCTTCATAATGGGTTGTAAAGAAAATGTGACTTATCCTAAGCGTATGCCCTAAGAGTGTCAAACTAGGTGTTCAGTAAGGCCCGTTGTCGTGTACCAGGTTACCCCAAGTCAGGTCCGGGACACCTTGTCAGAGTTATTACCCCTAGGTACATCTATGACAGATTCACATCCATTTTTAGCATCTATACAGGGATTCATTTCTAGGAAGTTCCACATAATATATACCTTTCCAAAATTCTAATATGTTATTTTATTCTTATCCTCAAAGTATATCTTAGGGTTATGTTCTCTAATATATGTTTTCTAAATCTAGTTTCCAAGGTTTCTAATAAAATTTCTCTAATACCAACTGTAAAGACCCCGACCCCAGTATCCCAGAGCTGGTGCCTTACTTTATTACATTGGTATGATTACAAGGAAGTTATATCCTGAAGTATTGAAGAGTTTAGTAGTTTTTGAAAACCATATACAAACATAATATTTAAATTACAACTTGAAAAGAAATAAAATATAGAAATTCTATTGGAAACACCATAACTCCTAGATTATCCTTGAAAGTCATTCATAAAATTCATCTCCGCATCCTGGGAAAAAATAAAACATAAGAAAGGAGTGATCTCATATGATCAGTAAGGATAAGTGATACAATGAAAATTATCATAAAAATAAATACTAGGCATGATGAATAACTAAAAACACATGTCTTTAAAAATAAACTTGATCATAATATGGAAGGAATAACAGTTTAGTAAATAAATATATATAACCGATCATAAGAGAATAAGCCTCAATCATGGATATTATACTAGTCAAATATCAAATGGTTAATCATTTACTAATATCATAATGAGGGAATTCATAATTCTAGACATCTGAAATATATCATCAAGGCCTCGACCAAGATGTCTGAAAATACTAGGGTAAGGCCTCGACCAAAACCCAATTCTGTTTTGTCTCATGAGACCCACCGATGCATAGAGGGGATGTAGTGAGCCTCAACCATCACTTGATACATCCAATTAATTTTTTATATGAATGGGTCTAAACATAGACAACATAAACATATGAAATGTAAATAACATTCTATAATCTGTAATCATAATCACTATCCAATCTGAGTAGCATGGTGAATGGTATCAAGATAGCACACCCATAATCAAACCGATCATAAACCATTTAATAACATATGGTAGATGAAAATAATAATATATAAATCTCAATAAATCATAAAATTCAACAGAGTGTTTGAAATATATGAAAATAATTTAATAAAATTGTTGAGGAATTCTTGATAGAAATACCCTTTTTTACTTTGAAAAGAAGAGTTTTTTTGAAAAAACCATTTTTATTTGTCATAATTGTTTATATAAAACTAGTAATGAAAAAATATAGTTTTTCATGACAAAATTAGTGATTTTAGAAAAATAATAGTGTCTTAAAATAGATTATGGATGGTACTTGAAAATGAGTAAGAAATCATGACGTTCACTTTAATTGGGCTTGCGTATCAGGAAGGATTAAAAAGGGAACCTTGAAAAAAAACATGTATTTCTTATAAAAGAAAGGTGAAATGATTTGAAAACATGATTATAGAATTTATACATAAAATATATAAGAATTATATAAAAATATTTAATAATTACATTGGTTTATAGAGGTAGAAAGCATAACCCGAATGAAAATGGAAGTTCGGGAAGAAAACCCTTACCTTATGTCCGAATGTGTTATGCAGTTGACCTTAACATCCTGGATAATTAAATTAAATCCATTAATTAGTTAATTAATAACCTTTTATCCATGTATTTTAATTATTATAATTTTATTAATTTCATTTATTTCCTTTTTGATGTGTTATAAGATACAATTTTATTGCTCAGGAGCGTTAGTTTCCTTGGTTTTCCTGATTAATATACTTGTATATGAGTATGGAAGTTCATATGGAATGGGTATAATTATGTAGAATTTAATTTATATGATATTAATGAACATAAATAAGTGTAAATGGTTATATATATCATTTTTTATTTGGTATGAGGATGGATCATTAGATAATACATTTAGTGATAATCGTTTACATTATTACGGTGGTTATTGATCATAACGAACTCATTTTGTTTTATTGTTTAGTATTATGTAAATATGTTACTTAAAGAACATAATAAAGGTTATAATAAATATATTATAGTCCGGTTTAAAAATAAAAATGGTTTCATTACCATCCTTGAAGAAGAAATTAAATAACAAAAATCTGTTGTCCAAGAAGGTTGTAAATCAGCACTTCTTGGATGATGATTTCATTTTTAAAATAAAAGAGAGAGAGAAAAATTAGTTTGATGAAGGATATTACATTAACATGATATAATTATAGTATATAGATTATACTGTATTTATCATGATAATTTGGATAGAGAAGGTGAGGAGAGAATAATAAAAGAAAAGAACTTGAAAAGAAATTAAAAGGAAAAGGAAGAGGATTTTAGCTCTTGAATACTTCTCCTTGAGAACCTCCTTAAGAGGATTGGTTTTGGTATTTTGATGATACCAAGAGCTCTTGTATGTGGGGGAGAGGCTTGGGGAGAATATTGGATAGAAATTTGACAAGTTTAAAAGTATTAGATGTGTGGGGAGAAGGGGTGGTGAGAGGTGATATTTATAGTGGAGGAGAGGGGTGATTTCTCATTAGTTTATTCATTGTTTTATTATCTTACTCGAGACAAGAAATAGTGTTGATTATTGTGACTAAATATAGTAATATGTGCATGTTATTTCAAACCAAGGGTTCTTAAATCATCCAAACATCACCCATGACTCAATAAATCATGTATTTATCACTTATCAAAAATTGTCATATTTTACTATTCACAAAAAATCCAAGTATTTTAGAAAAATACCAAAAATTCACTTTAACCATTTTTAGAAATTTATAATTAAAAAATGAACTCAATTTTATCAAAATAAATTTCTAAATATGAGAAATTTAATTTTTAATTAAAACCATTATTTACTCAAAAAATACAGATTTTAAATCTATAACTGATTTTATAACACTTTCATAAATTAACTAAGGTCTCATAAAATTATCCTAAAATCATAAGAAAACAAATTGTTTATTTATGAATACATTTTATGAAAATTATTTTTTTAAAATCATTTTATTAATTATAAAATTGTAATTAAATATTTATAACTCACAAAAATACCAACACTTAATTAATAGTTTTTAAAATATTCATTTACCTATACTATGATATAATTATATCCTGATTTCATTTATAAGATGTATAAATTTTATTTACACAAACATGGAAGATGTTACTATTCATTCAGCTGATTCACCATTCATAAGGTTCATATTACTATTCCGAAGGGCAAGTTACTATTTCATCGGTATAGGTTCCTTAACTTCTAGAAATACCTCTTATTTCATTCATTCTTCATTTATGATGTTTTTATTATGTTCTATAAGTGATTTTATGTGATCTATACTATATGAAATAAACATAAGAAGGGAAATTTCATTGATAGAGTTTTGGTTCATTACATTATGCTTTTGAAATTTTACTGTTTCTGACAATGTAGTTTTATTTATAAATAAATATATGGATATTTTCTTATATTTACTTATAATAAATCACCTTCATAAATATATATTTAAACATATTTACATAAAAATTTATTTTTAAATATATAAAATAAATATTTATTATTCATTTTATTTAAAGTAAAAAATTATCCATTTTATTTACCTTATAAAAATTCATTAATATGTATATATATAACTATACAATTAATGTTTATATATAAACAGTTCTGTGTCAATAATTAACAAATATATATGTATATGTATATTCTAATATATGTAAATAAATACATATTCTAAAAATTTATTTAAAACAATATCTAACCATTTTTTACATTATACAAATATATATATATATAATGTTTATATATACATATATGTGTGTATTAATAAACAAATATACATTTATATTATATTATAGTATATCTAAATGAATATAATATATAATATATTTATAAATGTATTTAAAAATAATTATATATATATATATATGGGTAGAAAATAAAACAACATGGTGGAGTGGTAAAGATATTCCATCTTTAAAGGAGAGGTGCAAAGTTTGAATCCAGGCATGCACAAGAGTTTGGAAATTTGCAAAGTTTTGTTGAAGGGGTGGTGGGGTGAAAAGTGATAATAAATGTGGGGTGAAGCACTATTAAAAGGGTCCTAAAAGTGCTGATAAATGGGTCGGGCTCATAGAGTTCCGAAAAAATATAATCCCCCCCTTTAATAGGCACATGATCCTTGAAATTTGCAAAGAACTGTTGAAGGTGTGGTGGGGTGAAAAGTGCTGATAAAGGTGAGGTGGAGTGTTGTTAAAGGGGTCCTAGAAGCGCTGATAAAGAGGTTGATCTCATAGAGTTCTGAAAAAAATATAATTTTACCCCCTTTAAAAAAGCTAAAAAAAGCACTGTTAAAGAGGGCCTTGAACAACGCTTTTTTAGCACTGTTAAAAGACTTGTTTAAAAATGCTTTTTATGAGCATTGTTAAAGCCCTAACTTTAATAGCGCTTGCGTAGACAACACTTTATAGACACTGTTAAAGGCCCCTTACTAGCGCTATTAAAACCCAACTTTATAGTAGTGATATAAGAAGACTTTCAAGGTCAATTTTATTAAAAATTGATATTGAAATCCATCATACACAATTTTACACATTGGGAAAGAGATTTTGTCATCAGTTTTAAGAAAAAATGACCTTGAAATCTCTACTCACAAGGATTTCCACGCCAATTTTAGGAAAAAAACGACATCGAAAGCTACGATTGCAAGACTTTCCATGTCGATTTTTAATAAAACCGACATTGAATGTTAATTATTTTTAAAAAACATTCTAAAATAAATCACTCTAGAACTGTAAAACACAAACATAAGCAGCAACCAGTGGCACCAAAACAACACAAACAACAACAACAAATCTCATTGGAAACTTTTACAATATCTTTTTTAAAGAACTAGCACCCAACCTGTGCATTTGCATGACATAATCATTTAATTACAAATTCACATACACATAATCATAATTTAGAGTAAATATTATCAAATAAAGAGAAGGAAATAGTTAGTAGAGTAAATCTTATTAAATAAACAAAATGAATAATAAAGGATTGAGTTTGTGTTAAGTAAAAAATGGTTTTCTAAAAAGTGTGACAATTTAGGAAACAATTAAATATTTCAAATGATATTCAACTAGTATTTTTAATCTTTTTTTTAACTTGTATCAATATAGAGTGAACAAATTTTGAATCTTCTATGATGTTTAATCACTTATGATGTTGAATTGGTTGCATTGAAATCACTCCCCACTCCTCTTTCTGCAAGTCATTCTTGATAAAAAACATTTTACAAATATTTATGCAATGACATTGTTGAGTAACATGTAAGTGAAAGGTCATAGAGTGAATAATATTAAAAAGTAAAGTGTTCATAAAATTAAAGGTAAGCAGTATAATCTGGGATATAGTTTCACTATTAAACATGCATAGTATATGTAATGACATACTTGATACTCTAAATTTTAAAAGAATAAATGAAGATTAATGTGTGTATAGTGCAATGATAAATGGAAGAAATATTTCTCTAACAATTCCATGGCATTGATGGTGATATCCCTATAAAGGATTTTGAAAGGGAATATTTATAATTGGGGGATATTATTATGGATTTTGATCAAAGGAATACATAAATAAGCAAAAAATGAGATTATACAAGAGGAAATGATCCAAGGAGTGGTGGAAAATTATATGGTGCAGGAAATCATGAGGCAAAAATAATTTGGAGAGTATAGACGAATTTTGGGTAATAATATAAGGGATTATGGGGAATTAGAGGGGATTAGTTGAGGGTGTGAAAAGTGTAGAGAATTTGGGGGAACAACACATCATGGTAATCCACTAAAATATTGGAAAACAAAACATGAAATTGTAATGGATGAATGAAATTTAGGAAGTTTAAACTGAATAGGCACAACATGACATGCATTTTAGTTTTCAACATGTAATATAATAACTGGTTTTTCTGGTTCTAAATGAATGTATTAAATAAAATAAATGGAAAACTAAACATGTGAAATAAATTTAAATTAAGTCAGAAAATAGGATATCTATATGAAACTGAATTGTAGATAAAATCTAAAGAAAATTCAAAGTCAATGTAGAAGAAAGTTTAAAAACATTAATAAAAAAAACTCATAGGCAACTTTCCTTTTTTCACACCAAAAATAAATGATGATTCATTGTCACTACATATCCCCATAACCCCTCAATAGAACTAGGAAATACTGATAAAGGAACCACACCTCATTAAGGATTTATTAGAGTGGTGTAAGTTCAACAAAATGCTAGTGATTCATTGCCAAAAATATACCAACAATACATCATAATAAATACATCTGAATAAAAAACATTAATGTGGTTAATTTATAACCAACTCTGGAAACATTTTTTCTTAAACAATTGATTTAGTCTATCAAGGTTAAAATGGTTTATTCAACTAATTCTTCAACAATGATTCATAGTTTGCAATTGTTGTCCTAACATACCTGATTTAAAGTTGGTTTGTCTAACAAACCTATAATATTTTTTGTCACTAAACATGTAAGGTGCAATATATATAAAATCATAGAGTATATAGTAATTGAAACATATAAATAATAGAAATTAAAATACATAACATTTAATATGTGGGTACAAGATATGCAGTATACATATCATGTATGAAGTACTCCCATTATTGGTTGATTCAACCCCAGTAATGACATATTTTAACATATCCAAAGGAATTATCATTCATTATTGTTCTAAATGAAAATATTATTAAGTAAAAAAGAAAATTTTAAAAAATAACACTTCCTCTATTTTAAGAAATAGAATTTCCTTGGTTATTATAAATACATCTGATTATTATATTCAATGTATAATTGATGTTATCATAAAAGTATAAAAAAACATCAATGTATAATAATAAAATGTATTTAATATGATAAAATCAATTATACATTGAATTATGTTAACATACCAACTCAATTATTAATACATCATAACATATCCAACTCAATTATGTTAACATTTTCAAATTGATTCAAATCTTGAATTGAAATTGATTCAATTCAAGATGTACTATTCAAATTATTTTTATGTACTATTGGTATATTAACATAAATATAGATTTATTATGAAGTATTATTCGATCCTAATTGAGTTGGATTTCTTCTCTAGCTGTACATATGATGTTCTATTTAATATTCCAACATTATATCATAACTATAGAAATAATATACCAGCAGTACATGTGTTTTCTAACAGATTACATGTGATATGTATCCAATATAGTATATGATGATAGTCAGAAATAACAGATTATAGATCACATAGATACAATGATATTAATATGTTAGTGAAACAATATATTACATCTGATATCAATTATAGAGGAATAATATACTAACAAATTACATCTGATATGTAATAGATCATCTAAAATGTAATTGATATTATTATATATACATCTGATGGTATACATGTATATGATATTATAATTTGTTAGATTACATATCATAATATACTAAAAAATTACATCTGATATATATCCCTATAGTATCTATAATCTTTTAGTATATTATAGATAATCAAATATTTATCTATCATGACGGCCTATTGTATCTCTTCATGATCAACAAATTATACTATATACTAAAGAGTTTATTACTAATGTTGTATATTCAACAATAATATTAGCACTACATTGAAAATAATTGAGAATATGCAAATTGCATATTTAATATATGGATTTTTCAAGATAAGAGTATGCTCACATCATAAGAAAAGTGTTGAAATGCATATACACTACCTCTATGATATTGTATATTGAAGTGTGAAAATTTCACAGTATGTATATATTACATATTTAAGATTACTAAATCACTATAAGTGCATAAAACTAATTGAAATTTATGCATATATATAGCAGTGTATGCATAAACAATGAATGTTTCACCAACATCATCCAAAAAAGAAACATCTAGAGAATCAATGAAAAACTTTAAGATGTGGTTCAGTATAAACACCCATGAAACACTTTAGTACAAAGGCATTTCCATATAGTAGAAACACCATAACATTAAGATATAATGCATAAATTTATGATATAGTATAAAACATTAATATATAATGCACTACACACACCTTTTCACTTAAATCAATGCATAACTAAGGTATTCCAGTGCACAACCACCTTTTCATGATGCAAATAACATCTTGGTATCTTTAGTGATTGTTTAATTATCATTATCTTGACCTGCAGATAAAAACAGGAACTCAACTTCCATATTTCCATATCTAAATAATATCTTGGCAATTATGATTTTCATCATAAAAATAGATACTTTTTTCAAATGGATGAGCTACAGATGGAAAAAATCATTTGGATAAACAAACTAAACCCCATAGATTAAGTCTTCTATAAAAAAATTGAATGAAAATTAAAAATAATTTTATGGATGATAGATATTTTATAGATTTCCTATACTTTAAGCTAACCATTAACTAAAGTTGTTCCAAAAAATTAAAACATAATACTCTTAATTAAAAATATTTCTATTTGATAAATTAAAGGAATTATCCACATATCCATTCCTTTATACTCTTAATAAACAACATTTTCATTCAATAAATAAAAATAAATTAGAAAGTGTGTGTGCTTATGCACTTGGGGTGATAGTCAATGAATTAGATAAGTTCACTTACCAAATGACTTAATTTTTTAGAGGAAATCCTCCATTCTTTTCGGTAATTTATTACAGGGAACCCAAACTCTCTAAAAATTCCTATATTTAAACTTTTAATTCCACATTGGCGATCCTAAAAATAAACAAAGAAATATAAGAAAATATTAATTTAAAATCATATGTAGAAATTTAAGATATAATGGAAATGATTGTGTTCATAGTAAAATGAGATAAGTGGCATGTTTCAAACTTTATGATAAGTAAAACTACATTTTTATAGTAATCCACAATTTGAGAAATTAAAATCCATAGTTCATATATGAGATTTCAAAGGAAGTTATAAAACCATTGAAGCATTATAATATGCAATGAAAATACATAACTTTATAATCCAATATCATATGAATGTGACTATTTAAGTGCACTGTAAATCAGAAATTGAGCAAGCTCACCGACATCTATGTATAGTATAAATTATAAATCGAAAATTAATATAATTTTTTATTGTAAAAGGGAAAAAATATAGTAAAGGAAAAGAAAATAATCTCATATTAATTCACAATTTTTTTTATACTCTTTGGGATTTTTGAAATTCAATGATCATCAGAAACAAAGATACAGTCAACCAACAAATAATCATAATGTAACATGAAAATGACCAAAACTAAAAATATGTGAAAAAATAACAAACCAAAAAAAGAATTTAATGAAAAATTTGATAATGGAAATTGATTGGAACTTTTCCATCTATGTTAATTTAAATATGAATTTTTATAAAATAACATATAAAATTTAAATCTAAAAAACATATTATTAATACCGATACCCCCAAACTCAAAATATGATTACTTTATTGTGTTGAAGGCATAGTTATCAAAGCATATTTTCATATTTCTTATTTTTTGAAAATAATTTTCAATTCAAATATGAAAAATGTTTTTTATACCATAACTATGATCAATATTCCAAAAATTTAGAGAAAAATATTTGTTTGGAAATATTTTATTCAATACTCTACATGAATTAAATGTTTATATAAATTTTATAATTGGATGTATGAAATAAAAAAATGATATATTAATTAGTGATAATAATGTTATAAAATAAAAGAAAATATCAGTCATTGGTGGATATCGAGTAGCACATTAATTATATAAAATGTTGCATAAGATAATACTAGAATAATACTTACACTGTAGTAAGAAACTAATTTGAATTTATTGATCCTTCCAAATAGTGGAACATCAGCGATTTTGAAGCCATTGAGAACCTCATACATTGATGAATCACTAATGCTATACTTCTTGACTACCTATGGAATCTATTGAAACAATCACCTAACCTGAACAAAATGAACTTTAGATGATTAGAATCCATTATTAATTAAAACCATGAAATAGAATTTGAATTAAAATGAACGAAAGGGCATAAAAAATTAAGGTAACCATTTATGAAATAACAAAATATGAGTGTATACAATACAAAGTGTCATTTTTAACATTCCTAATTAAAATTGTACACTAATGAAAACTGGGTTGGCAGATCACTTAACATTTTTAAATCCTAGAAAATATGAAAACACGAAATTTAGATGTTGCGAAGCAATAAAAAAATGCTATAAATAAATCTAACTCAATTGGACCCATCAAAGGACATAGACCAAGTGGAATAAAAATACAGGCGTTAAAAGAAAACAATGACACAAAATGATCCTTATCACGTGGAGAAGAAACCACTAGATCCTTTTCAAACATATTTGATTTGATGGTTTCATTTATTGATTAAAAAAATATATGAAATAAAACTAACAATATTGGTGTATTGAATAAAATAAACATAAAGATAAAATTGTTTAAACAAAGATCACCAAACCATGTCTTGGATAAAAATAATCCCCACCCTTCATCACTTTGGAGATACCTACACATTAATACTATCAATTAGTTCATAAGAATTAAGTATGAGAACATTATCATTCAAAACCATCAAGTCAATTAAAGGATATTAAAATCTTGAAGTCTCAATGATTAATGATTAAAAAATCAAGAAATATAAATCTATTAAAAACATCTAAGTCACTATTGATTGAATTTAGTCATGCTCGCTTACCTCAATAACACACCCTAATATTATATCTCCAATTTTGAGCTTATACCTGTAGCCAATTTCAATGACATAAAAATAAATTTTATAAAAATGGGAAAACAAAAATGTAATGATAGTTATAGAAATAATTATGCCTTGATTAAATAATGGCAACTACCTAGATCATAATGATTGATTGTAGACCTATTCATTCATATGTTCAACCACTCCACAAATAGTTGTCACCAACACTTATTTAAGATTTTTGGTTCCATGAAACATTTTTTCCACTGAAATAAAAACATTGAAATATGATTACATAAATAAAATATACAGCTAAAAAACATATTCACTTTAAGAAGGGTAAATAAAAAAACTAAACACTAAGAACCTCTAATCGATTTCCTTGATTTATAGATAACAAATCTTGAAGCGGAATTGGAGTATAACATTATAATGATTATTTTTTTAATATGTAAGATGATATCAATATGTAGTAAATCATAAATTTGTTCATGATGTTATGTTAGTATTAAATTTAAAAAAAATATTATTAATAAATTTTTATGATATTTTTTAGAAATGTAATAGTAGTAATTCATAGGAAAATACACTTGAAGTGAAATTGAATGCTTATAGAATATAAATTACATTTTAAAAATATATAATACGCATAAGGAGGAATATTATTAAAATTTTATAGTGAAATAAATTCAGATTGAATACATATAGAATACATATTTTAGAGAAGTAATCAATTTTAAACTATATATTATAGATAAGTAGGAATATTAAACAAAGCGAATTATATACAAAAAAGAGTTATGATGTAGAATATGATAGAATGGACCAAAAATGAAGTGTGAAATATAAGTAGTATCATTAAGGAAAAAAATAAATAATATTTAAAAAAAATTAAAATGAAGTGTAATATATAAATATTGAATTCATTATATATACAAATAAAGTTAGTATACTGAATACTTTATACAGAATCTGCATACAGAATACGTAGTGGAAGAGGGTAAAAATAACCACATAGTAGGAGGGACATAAAACATGATATAAACACCTTAAGAAATAAAAACTATGTTGTATACATATAAAAAATTAGCAAAGAGAGGGAAAATGCTTGCAGACAAAGGAAAATAGAATTTGTCTTTATGATTAGGATCTTGGGATGAAAAGGAATAAGGTTACCTTTTAACAGTGATAGAGACCTTTATCTAGAATAGAAAAATTATCTAAATCACTTAAATGTAGAGTTTTTAATATGGAGAAAGTTCAGAGTAATAGGAGTTTTAAATTAGGGTTTCAAGAAATCAGATTAGGAGAGAACCTGATTGGGAGCATACCTATTGTGAAGGATTACTTGGTATATGAAAGAAAACCACAATATTTCCATGATACATATCATTGAGAGTATCATATTGAATCAAAAATGATATATTTTAATACTTGAAATACAATATATAAATTCAAATTTAAGACTCTATGATAATTTTTATGTATACAAAATCAATGAAAACTAATTAAAAAATATAGAATTTTGAAATAGTACAATGTGATTATATGTACTCGGTATCACCACTTATAATTAATAAAAATATTTATTTATACATGATAAAATTAGACTTTAATGTATTAGGAAGAGTAAATAATTAATAAGTTTACAATTTATATGGTGTCTTATGTGTGTCCGTGAAAGTTTAATCAATGAAGTACATATATAACCGTTATTATTAACAAAAAATATGGTTTATATAAATTCAATATCAATACATTTAAAACATGGTAAGTAAATGAATACCATATTCACTTACCAATCTAAATTGTTGAATAAGATTTGATACAAAAAATTACCTATATTAATGGCATATCAAATATTATAATTTATTAATGTGATTTTGAAAAAAAAAGTTAATATTTGTACAAAACAAATTTAAAGGTCTATGAAAGCAATGGCAGTCAAAAAAGGTTGTGGAGATACCTATCACTATCCATGCATGAAGTTTGGATTTATTGTAGGAAACAATGTAACTAGAGATTTAGGTTAAACATTGCATAATTAAGTGCATAGAACATCAGCGAAAATGTTTTTGACTTTTAAAAAACATCCCAAAATACTCTATTTCAAGTAGGATTCAAAAATATTATTGTTTGAAGATGCTCTACAACTCTATTTTAATATATATAGTAGGATAACAACTAAATAAAATAGTGTTTCATTTTTTATTGTCTAAATAGAAAGAGGAGGCACAACATGAATAAGTTTCTGCATAGATACATGTACACCTTGAAAAAAAATATTCCCTTCGTATCTCTAAAATAGTCTATATAAAAATTGAAGAAAAAAATTTATATGCACATATTTCTATAAAAATATATCTATTAATTTTGTTTTTATATAATAATATATCTAAATAAAATATATGCATGTACTTAGTGTTAATTAGCCAAAATTTGTATAGGAATGATAAATGTACTTGTGTGTGTAACTAATATATCTAAACATAAATCATTAAACATTGATAGAATTTTACAAAACAAAATTAATTATTTTTAAGTAAATTAAAACAAAGATTTTTTTTTATAATGGGTTCAAAAATATATCATGGTCTAAAAATGACATGCATTTTTAATAAATCTATATCAGTCCATGACATAATCAGGCGGAGTGTCATAAAAATTGCATCCATCTTTATGCTCCCTTGAGGACTGAAAGGTGGGGAAGAAGAGAAGATGGGTTGGAAGAGTTGGATGCGGAATGAGGGAAACATGAAAACAAAAAAACATTAAACAAAATATATTAGTTAAAATAAGTAATAAAATATTAAAAAGGAGACCAAAATATCAAAATAGAAAATATGGAATGACATCACAATTAGAACTAAATAATCATAGACCATCCCGAATGAGGATCAATAATACAATCACTACTATGTGAGAGATAATAAACCACTACTTGGTATCTTGCTTTCATTAAATTATAACATGTCAAGGATCATTCCGCATGATCAGTTGCAATCTTTTATCAGTTTTTATTAAAAAATAGATCAAAATTCCACTTGGTATTTCTTGACGGAGGAGAAAATGTGAGTGGAATCCACCTAGGAAATAATGTATTTCAACTAATATGTGAGAGATAATTTTTATGTATACAAAATCAATGAAAAATAATTAAAAAATATAGAATTTTGAAATAGTTTAATGTGATTATATGTACTCGGTATCACCACTTATAATTAATAAAAATATTTATTTATAAATGATAAAATTAGACTTTAATGTATTAGGAAGAGTAAATAATTAATAAGTTTACAATTTATATGGTGTCTTATGTGTGTCCGTGAAAGTTTAATCAATGAAGTACATATATAACCGTTATTATTAACAAAAAATATGGTTTATATAAATTCAATATCAATACATTTAAAACATGGTAAGTAAATGAATACCATATTCACTTACCAATCTAAATTTTTGAATAAGATTTGATACAAAAAAATTACCTATATTAATGGCATATCAAATATTATAATTTATTAATGTGATTTTGAAAAAATAAGTTAATATTTGTACAAAATAAATTTAAAGGTCTATGAAAGCAATGGTCAGTCAAAAAAGGTTGTGGAGCTACCTATCACTATCCATGCATGAAGTTTGGATTTATTGTAGGAAATAATGTAACTAGAGATTTAGGTTAAACATTGCATAATTAAGTGCATAGAACATCAGCGAAAATGTTTTTGACTTTTAAAAAACATCCCAAAATACTCTATTTCAAGTAGGATTCAAAAATATTATTGTTTGAAGATGATCTACAACTCTATTTTAATATATATAGTAGGATAACAACTAAATAAAATAGTGTTTCATTTTTTATTGTCTAAATAGAAAGAGGAGGCACAACATGAATAAAAACTGATAAAAGATTGCAACTGATCATGCGGAATGATCCTTGACATGTTATAATTTATTGAAAGAAAGATAGCAAGTAGTGGTTTATTATCTCTCACAACATGAATAAAAACTGATAAAAAGTGTAGGTTTATTTTTTTTAAAAAATATGCCTAAAAGGTGGAAGCCACACTGCCGCCTCCCCCCCAGCTTCTTCCCTAGATTGATGACATGGAAAAAGTGGTGAGAGGGGTTCCACCTTTCTCCTAAACAAAATGTGAAAGGTGGAACCCCCGGTGCCGTTTTTCCCTTAACGCCCTATAAAATGGAACCCACCCCCTTCTAATCACTTCCAATTCCACTCCTCTCTCTACATTCTAGATATTCTCCCTCTAAAAAATTTCCTTTTCATGTGCAGTGGATCAGGTGGTCTAAAAGAAGTATCAATTTTTCACAAAGCATCATTTAGAGGTATTTTTTTATTTAATTTAAAGCTAATTATTTATTTAATTGAATTATTTTTAGTTAGTTCTAAATATTTCTTTTATTAATTAGTTTACTAAGTTCTAAATATTTTATTTAGTTATATATAGTTTTAAATAATAATTATTATTAGTAATGATTAAGTATAGAACAACTAATGAATAACTTAGGATTAGACATTCTAAAATTTTGGTAGCATAAAGATTATGTGGTTATCTAAGCAATAAAATCCCTACCTGGATACAAAAAAGTGGATGTGGCTCTACCACAGATGTACCTAGGAGTAACAACTTAGAAAAGGTGTCCTAGGATTGACTCGGGGTAACCTGGTACACGAAAACAAGCCTTGTTACATCCTGGTTTGATAGTCCTAGGGGATATGCTTTAGATGATTCATATTTTCTTTATAAACTAATAAAATAACTAATAAAATAATACATAAAATTAGTATATTTATCAACGAGAAAAATAAAATTATGATCATATAAAATGAAAGGGATAAGGACAAATACATTAAATAATGAATAACTTAGTAATTATTGACTACTGATTAAAGAATTATTCACTAATTAAAAAAATATACTAAGAAATATTAGTATCATATTTTAGAAATAATAGTTATTATTAGTAATTATTAAATATAGATTAATTAATGAATAACTTAGGATTAAAAAATGAATAAATGTACTGATTAACTAATAATCATTAACTAATGAATATCATATGATTAATGATTGAATAAGGAATGATTATAGATTGATTAAAGAATTATTAACTAAAAAATAACTTAGTAATGATTAACTAGTGATTAAAGAATAATTAACTAGTTAAAAATCGTACTAAGAAACATTAGTATCATAGTTTAGTATATAATAAGATTTTCTAAAATTTTAGTATCATAAAGATTATATAATTTAAAATAATAGTTATTATTATTAATGATTAAGTATAGATTAATTAATGAATAACTTTGGATTAAAAAATGAATACATATAATGATTAACTAATAATACTTATCATTGATAAAATGAAAATTATGATCATATAAAGTGAAATGGAGAATAACAAGCACATTAAATAACACATGAATGATTTACAAAATACAAGAAATACCTTGAAATTTTTGAATAGAACATGGTTTGGATGAGATGATCCTAACTTCAGATGTGAGGTAAAATCTAGATTATTTTCAATTGGTAGCTTGATAACATATTCTAAAGGTTTATAGTTAAATTTGGAATTTTGAAAATCTTTCTACCTTCTAATTAAATCTAAGATAACATCTAAGATATGTTATTAGAAGGTTGAAAGATTTTCAAAATTCCAAAGTTAAGTACACACCTTTAGAAGATGTTATTATGCTACCAATTGAAAACAAGATGAATTTTACCTCACGTCCGAAGTGAGGATCATCTCATCCAAACCATGTTATATTGAAAATTTTTAAGGTATTTCTTGTATGTTTTAAATAATTCATGTGTTATTTAATATGTTTGTTCTTCTCCATTTCACTTTATATTATTATAATTGTCATTTTATCAATGATAAATAAACCGATTTACTGTTTTCTTCCTTTTTACCTCGGTTTTCAACAATTTTTGTGACTTATATTCTAATAAACTTTTATATAATGAAGCATCACTATCATATTTTAGGGTCTAAAAAGACTTCCTAAAATTTCATTATAATAAATATTATATGGTCAACCATTATTTTCAATATTACTTACACTATCATAATCTTGATCAAAAAACATTTTTGACGTAGAGAGTCATATTTTCCTATGTGTACTGCTATGGGGAGGTTATTAAAACTAAGAAAGGAGCTTATTACAGTACACAACCAACAATAGTGGTTAGTATAACTGATTTTGTAACCCTAAGAAACCTTCAAGACAAAATTCATGGTTCCTTAAATCTAGGACCCGATCAAGAGATCAAGTCTATGATCTATAAACATTTTTAATTCTCAACAACACTATAGCATCTAGCTTTTCCATTGGTTGATGATGCTTAGTGGGTCTAAGTAATAAATTTATTTTCTCAGTGGTCAGATGGTACCATGATGGAGTTATATGTTGATGTTTCTATTGTACAACAACAACAACAACATCTAGTTGTATGAAAACATAGACTTACGAGAGTGGTTGATGATTATCCGCCCCATGAAATTGAGCCTATTCTAAATGATATAGAAGAGGACAACCTAGATGATCTCCTAGATATACATGTAAATATGAATTACGATGTGGATTTTTGTAATGATGGAATATATGGTGACATCAATACTGATGAGGAGGGAGCATTGGAAGTTGGAGAGTAAGTTTCTAGGAATTAATTAGTTGTACAACAGCCTTGACCCATAATAAATCACCCACCACTCTTTGCATCTTGGTCAGAAGCAATGACACGTGTGCCTAAATTTGACTACAATGTTCCCACACCCACAAATGTGTTTCCTAGAGTTGTACCAGATAGGTTTAGTGAGCTATAAAAAACCTTATATGTTGGAAGGAATTCTTAAAGTAAAGATGCATTAAAAATCATGCTAAAGAGATTACATATTGAGAGGCACTGCAGATATATAGTTCAGGAATCAGGCTATAATAAATATCTCATATGGTGTGAGAAGTATGTGGATAATTTTATATTATTCTTGAGGGAGATTCTAGACATTTCATTTAGAGGTTGGAGAATCTTGAGGATTGAGGCAACTCATACTTGCGTTCAGCCAAGATTGACACAAGATCATACCTCATTGGATATTGAATCTGTGTCATCCATTGTCATTGGGATGATTAGGATATTCCAAGATATTCCTATAACCCTTATGCAAGATATGTGTTGGAATCCTCATGTATTAATCATGTTTTAATGATCAAAAATCCTATTCAGTCTATAAACCATGTTAACTTTATGTAATCTATCTCACATCAAATGCAAAGTTGTTTAATAAAAGCTATCCAAAGATCTTAAGTGCTATACACGCAATTTAGTTACTATAAACCATATTTTGATTCACTTTATAATGATTTCTCTGAAAAATGATTAATTTTAATTCATTCCATAAATATCACTACTTAAGTCTGAATACAGATATTTGCCTAAGTGCGAGACACCATGAACAAGCAGACACTGTGACAACCAGACACCGTGACCATGAGACACTGTGAAGCAGAAATCGTGACCATGAGACACCATGAAGCAGATACCGTGACCATGAGGCACCGTGAAGCAGACACCTTGACCATGAGACACCGTGGAGCACACACCATGACCATGAGACACCGTGAAGCAGACACCGTGACCATGAGACACCATGAAGCAGACACCGTGAATCAGAAATTGTGACAACCAGACACCGTGACAACCAGACACCATGAACAAGACACTATGAACAAGAAACCATGAAAAAGACACCCTGAACAAGACACTGTGACCACGGGACACCATGAAGTAGACACTGTGACCATGAGACACTGTGAAGCAGACACCATGACCATGAGACATAGTGAAGAAAACATCGTGACCATGAGACACCGTGAAGCAGACACCGTGATCATGAGACACTGTGAAGCAGACACCATGAAAACTATACACCATGAACAAGACACCGTGAACAAGACACCGTGAACAAGACACCATGACATCGAGACACCATGAACTAGACACTGTGACCACAAGACACCGTGACCAATCCAGACACCGTGTGAAGGAGACACCGTTTCCATGACATACTGTGACACCATTTCTTAATATGTTTTGTCATCTTTCAATTTAATATCTAACGGTCATATTTGAAGATTTTAAATACACTGACATAATTAATATTTCTTTATAGACATGTCATCTGACAGTATGGGGTGCAAGGTTCAGAATACATGCAACCTTTCAGCTCAAATACATTCACTCCAATATAAAAGAGTAATGCGGCCCAGGAAAAATAAGAAGTGTGGCACGATACTAAAAAGCATAACAAGATGGTGGCCATGAGCATGACAACAGAATACACTTAGAGAACTCTTAAAGAAATAATTTTCCCATGCAACTCAATGTTGCTAGAGAACACACAAAGCTCAACGGAATCCCAGAATCGAGAACATCTTTGCACTGTCAAACATCACGAAGAACACAAGTCGGATCCGTCTGACTTGCGACACTCTGTTTTTCATACAAGGACTTGATTTCTATATTTAATTAATCTTAGAAATCCAGAGTTGCAAAGGCTAACATTCAGAGCATTTCTAAACCTATCTCAATATTTATGCTCTGTTGTGTATCATTTTTACTATCTTTTGAGCAGTGTGTGTATCTGTATAACAACACACTCTGTCTCCTGCATAAAACTGAAGGATACAAGATATCTTTACTCAAAAATCTTTTTACACTTGTGTATACCCACAGATAATTGTGGAAGAGGTCCCTATGTGTCCTGGTTGTTTGTTCCCATGAAGAACTGTGGAAGAGGTCCCTGTGTAACCTGGATAGTCCTGTGTACTGTTGTTTAACCCCGATCCAGGGTGTGGATCAATTTTATTTATATAAACAGCTTGGTGGTAGGTGATCACCAAGTGTAGTGGATTAGGTCTCAACTTGAGAATGAACCACTTGTTTTATATCCACTATGCTTCTTAATTTATTCTTCTCTGTTTTATTGCTTTACTACATAATTCAGAAATCACTAAATTCACTATAAGGACCCAAACTTTAACATTACTTATTATTGAATTAAATGAATAATTCATATTGAGGATCTTTTCAGGTTTAGAGTTTTAGAGAATTAGGACATAACTATTACATCTCAAAGGTTACAAAGTAGACACATCTACTCAGCTTCCATTTTTTTCACAAAAATAAAAAACTCTTGAACAAAAGAGTCATGTCTAGTTCCTTGTTTTAGACAGCCTGACATTTCCTTGATCCCATCCTTGACCCTATTCAACATTATGTCCAGTGAAAAACATTTAAAAAAAACTTGGGATGAGCATAAAAATCTCAGTAAGGGTTATAATAATACGGAAAGAAAACATTAGTCCATGTATACATAATAATCAATGAAATCATACTTTACTCATAAAGCTTAAGCAATTTAACATACCTCATGAAATCATAAGATTTACGAATAACTCATAGAAATCATAAGATATAAAGGTAACTTGAGGCATTCATAACATTCTTACGTAGGGAGTAACCCTCATGGTTATGTTTGGAATACCCATCATAGTATATTCCCTAAATCTCTTTGGAGAAACCTTAGCGTTTAACCCCTTCGTGTTACCCAATGCATTGGAGAGCTATATCGGGCTCACCCGCCCTTAGTTTATCATGAAACCACCCATCTTCATAAACAATTCCCAAGAACCATAACATAATCATAGAATATAACATAAGCATAAAGGAAATATAACATTCCCACATTTCAATAACAATATAACATTTTAAGATATTGAAATAATGAATCCATTCTAAAAACCATTTTCAAAACCATTTAAAACATTTAATAAAGAGATTTTTGAATCAAAGTGTCCCATACCAATTTGAATCTTTTAAAATTTTAAACCATTAATATCCATATAAATAAATCCATAAAACCATTTTGAAAACATGGATATTAATGAGAAATATTTATAAGAATAAATCATTAAAACATTTAAAACGATATTTTAGTTAAAGGGTTTTTAACAAAATGAGAGACACTTGAATACCATAATTGAGGAATAAAATTTAATAAAAACTTTATAATATCATGAGAATAAATGGATTCATGGTATAATATTCCAAAGGACAGTATATACACCATATATGAGTGAGTTGGTGCATAACAACAATGAAGTCTCAATAGAAATGTAAAATGAGATGATATCCCTTATAAAGAAGGTATCCTTAAATTAAGGATAAATCAATCTCATAATTATGTGTGAAAAATATAAATACACCCAATATAAGTGTATATTAAGTTTAAAACAATCAAAGGTAATTCATGCATATTCAAAGGATGACATATTCAATAACTACATGTTGAACCCAAAGAAATCGAAATTGGGTTAAAAAGTTCTGTTGGTAAAATTCGACAGCCTAAAGGCGTCACTTTAAAATGCATAAAATTAGTTGATGAGAGAGAAAATGGTATCTCATCACTTGGACATAAAATTTACATCAATAAGGATATATAAGAACATATCCCAACATAAAAAGATGTAAAATAACAAAATAAGTCTTTTTAAAAGAGGAGTGTGAAAGGTTCCCTTACCGATTTGGGAAACTTTCGAAACGTACACACAATGAAATAAGGGTCATACAATGAAGATTTAAATACCCAAATAGTAAAATAATGGACAGTACATACACTACAAAAAAGAAAAAAATAGTGTCCAATGTAGCATGAATCTCACAGGAATAAAAAGTGAGATGAAAATCCCCTTATGAAAATTCGACAGCCTAACGACGCCACATAAAACATCCAAAAATGGATTGATGAGATAAAATAGGGTCTCTAATAATATTAAAATAATATTTACAGCAATAGGAATATAAAATAACATCCCCCAAAATAATAAAGAGGAGCTTAAAGTAAGTTACATAAAAAGATTACTTAAAAATAAAGAGAGAGGTAGGATCCCTTACCTCATGTCCGACTTGTCTTGTTCGCTTCCTTATATTCCTGAATAATAAACTTTGGTCAATTTATAATTTATTAAGGTCCTCCTTTAAATATTATTATTCATTTCATATCACATATTATAATGTTATAATAATTGGTTAATAATGTGAGTTCATATCAGACGTTTTTGTCGATGTTTGGTACATGAGTCAAAAATGAACTTGTTTGAAAATGATTGTCCATGTAGTTATAAGTAAATCATTTACAGAATAGTATTAATGATTTAAATATCATATATATCCAGTATATATTAATTTTATACTATTCCATAACATTTTTAGATAAAAAGAAATGAAATGCATCGTTCATGGAGACGGTAGGCCGTACGTACGCATGAACGCTACTTTCATTTCTTTGACATATTAATGGACTTAAAAATAATTGAGAGATATATATATTATAATTATAGTATAATATATATGTTTTATAGGTCACATAATTTCATTAATTTAATTTTTTATACATTCCATGTATTGCATGAATGAGTCACATCACTTGAGGGGGTGGTAGTCCACACTTCCTCGTATGAAATTATCGCATTTGCACAACATGAAAAGCATAAAGGTATGTTTTAAATATAAAATACAGAAGCATATGGAAAACATAAATACCATATATATAATATATAAAATACAGTGACATCATAATGGCCACCATGAAAGGTGTTAAGAGAATATTGAACAATCATCGTTTTGTGAGGCAGTAATTCGCCATCCACAGAAACAGTATGTTCTTTAACAATTAGACGGAGGTGTGTGTAAGTGTAGCTCGAATACTTCACATAAAAAAAATCCTAGTATATTTAATATACTGTTTTTGTTACAAAAAAAAGGAATAAAAAGAGTTCAGGGGTTTAGAGAAGCAAAATAAAACAAAAGAACACAAGTGAAGACATTACCTTTAAATCGGGTAACTCCTCTTGGTTTGAACCAAAAGGGTTTCTTGAAGAGCATTCTGACAAAGGTGAGGCTTCAATGATGAAGAGAGGGATGTGGAGAGATGAAATGGATAGGGGTTGTCTGATCCAAATGCTTGAGAGGTATGGGTAAGGTGGTAGAGGTGGGGGCCTTTTATAAGAGAAGAGGAGGGTCACTCTTGGAAAGTTATAAAATATTACTTTATTATAAAATGCTTTTCGAATTTTAAAGGTCCCAAAAGGATATATTTCGAGGCTAAGGTGATAAGGTTTCAAAATCCACTCATACAATTGTTTTGTTACAAGTTTAGGACTTAGATTTCACCCTATCTTCTCATTTTATTTAAATCATTCATTTATGAGGTAATAACTGCATCATCACGGTGTCATAAATAAAATAATTTATTTAATGTCTAAAAATTATAAAAAAAATTATCATGATGTAGGAAATATTTTTATATTTCTAATGAATATTTATAGTGAAAAATATGACTTGTATAACCCCATGTAAAAATTGTTTTAGTAAAACAATACATGTTTGTGACATTTTAATTTTTAACTTTAAATAAAAAGTTATTAATGCCATTTTCCAACCAAAGTGGCTCCATGGGGTCCCCAAGTTGACCCATGGATTGTCGTGGTCGGCCATGACTCATACAATAAGGGTAGGACATGTGTCAAGGTCATTTAATATTATTATAACATTATATTTACCTTAAATTTCACTAATTACCTCTAATCGTGATTAATAAAACTTAAAAGTTACTATTCACCAAAAAATTGCATAAAAATTGAAGTTTTTCAGAAAAATACCAAAAATCCACCCTAAGATATATTTGATATTCCGAATTAAAAAATGATGTCTATTTTACAAAATTAAAAATATATAAGTTGCATTAATTAATTTAATAATTCATTCCCGCTGTCAAAACAAATAGCGTGTTTTTAAGAAACAATATCTATTAAAATATTAACACTAGTTTAAGTCCAATTTCAAAGTGAAATTAATTCTAATGACCACCATTGGATTAAATGGTAAAAATATATTCTAAATACACTTTAATCTTAATTAAAAATATAATCTATCCATATAAATAAATCAGATTAAAAGGAGGTTTTGAATTAAAATGCAACATTTTCACTAAAAATGATCTTTATCGGAAAAATAACAAAAATTTACACAAAGTAAATTTTGATGTCCAGATTCTAAAGAAGGATTTTATTTTGTCAAATAAAACATATAAAATTGTCAAAAGTATATTTAAAAAGGTTTCTCCATCAAAAGGTGTTTAATCGATCTTTTAAAGAATATTAGAAGATTTATGCTTAAAATTGGATTCATCTGCATTTTAAGCCTCTAACATTTATTGGCTAAATGTAAAAATATTTAACAAACATATGTAATCATTTTGTAGTTATTTTTGTTCATTCTTTCCATTACAATGTCTAGGCGTTAACTATTATAATATTATTATATTATTAGTGTGCAACATAAGATTTCAAAGAAACTCGTTGTTGCGTATTGGGTACGCCAACGAGCATAGCATTCCCTTTAAAGTAGTATTAACATTTTATTCAAAAATATTGATAAACATTATAATGTAATATTATTTATTTACCTGGGATGTTACATCCTTCCCCCCTTTTGGGAATTGCGTCCTCGCAATTTCAAAATTGGGCTTGGAAACTTCATTGAAAGTTCCACATCGGAACAAGAGTCAGTAAAACTATCACTTTAAAAGAAAGGGAGAGAAGTAAAAAGGTCACCTGAGTTAACCCATACTAGGATTCCACGTATGAAAATATGGATATAGAGGAGAAAACAAAGGGTCGTGTTCTGATGGAGAGTGATAGTAAACACGTCTAGGAGAAAGTTAACCACAAGAAAATCACAAACTTGTGACGGGTTAAACGGTATTCGATTCCCCAGTAGGAAAAGTTAACAAATTTTTTTTTTGTTTTAAGTTACTCTTCATTGAGGAATTTATTTTTGAGCTTAACTAAATCATAATGAAACATACTTACTTGTCACTTAGACTTTCAACTTTTACTAGATTCCTTAATCAAACTCATATTTTCTCCAAAAGATGAGTATTTAGGAAGACTTGTTCACATTAAGAGTACTATAATAAACTTCTTGAGAATCACCTAATCCACAAAATAGAACTATATATTTCCCATGTATTTAGATCTTAACAAAAACCAAACCAAAAAGTTTAGTACGAGATCAGATAATACCCAAAAAGGATATTTAAAAAAAAAGAAAAACTACTCCTAATCTCAAAAATTTTTCAAACAAAACCCAAAGTTCAAAGAAGACCATTCAATAAACAATTTGTACATAAAATTATTCAAAGTAAACCCAACTAATATTGAAACACAAATATTTAAAGGATTTAATCACATAGTCTCCCAAGGTACAAATTAACATTTATCTCCAGATAATATCAGTGGCTCTTAAAGTCTCATACTGAAAAGTAATTAAACTAATCACATATCCTCCATGATAGGTTAATAATTTTTATAGATAACCCAAAATCAACTTAATATTGATTCATAAAATCATCTAACTAAAAATAATTAGTAAAACTAACCAGGGAATTCACGTAGTCCAGTGGTAGGCGATAAATACCAGTCACACTTTGGTTGTGGGTTCGATTCCCGTAGCTTTGTCCGACGCGACGGGTTGTCACATGGTCTGCGTGTTGTCCTTTTTCCAAAACTATATAATTCTTAAAACATTCCCCAAAATGAGATAAAATCTTCAAAAATAACCATAACAGAATTTAACCTCAATTTTATCTCATGTCGTTCATATTCCATCATAACGTATAGTAACCCATAATTACCTCAAAAGTAAGGATCATATAAACCATAATGGTTACTTTTATAATTATTACCTGAACTTCGATGTCGATTTGGTTCTCTCATACATGATGCATTAGAGAACTCACCAAGGTTCAAGTGGTTGATCATGACTCCTGATAATTGGTTTAGAATAACCATGAGATTTCTCATTGAATCCCCCATTTTATCTAGTCTCTTAATAAGAGAACCACCATAGTTTCCTTCAAACCCATTGTCACTTTAGTGCCTGCTAGATCCATCCATTTACTAAAACCAGAAATGTCAGTGTGAGTATATCAACAAAATAATTATGTACTAAAGAGGAAGATAAACACTAAGATATACTTATACAAGTTATCTCAAACTCATTCCAACCTTCAAAAATAACAATGACTCTATATAATATAATAACCATTGTGGTTATACACAACTTGTCACTTAACATTCCAACCTATAAAGTTATCTAAACCGTCCTTTGATACCAACTATAAGGACCCGACCTTAAACATTACTTATTATTGAATTAAATGAATAATTCAGATTGAGTATCTTTTCAGGTTTAGAGTTTTAGAGAATTAGGACATAACTATTACATCACAAAGGTTACAAAGTAGACACATCTACTCAGCTTCCATTTTTTTTCACAAAAATAAAAAACTCTTGAACAAAAGAGTCATGTCTAGTTCCTTGTTTTAGACAGCCTGACATTTCTTTGATCCCATCCTTGACCTTATTCAACTTTATGTCCTGTGAAAAACATTTCAAAAAAACTTGGGATGAGCATAAAAATCTCAGTAAGGGTTATAACAATACAGAAAGAAAACTTTAGTCCATGTATACATAATAATCAATGAAATCATACTTTACTCATAAAGCATAAGCAATTTAACATACCTCATGAAATCATAAGATTTACGAATAACTCATAGAAATCATAAGACATAAAGGTAACTTGAGGCATTCATAACATTCTTACATAGGGAGTAACCCTCATGGTTATGTTTGGAATACCCATCACAGTATATTCCCTAAATCTCTTCAGAGAAACCTTAGCTTTTAACCCCTTCGCGTTACCCAATGCATTGGAGAGCTATATCGGGCTCACTCGCCCTTAGTTTATCACAGAACCACCCTTCTTCATAAAAAATGCCCAAGAACCATAAAATAATCATAGAAAATAACATAAGCATAAAGGAAAGATAACATTACCACATTGTAATAATAATATAACATTTTAAGATATTGAAATAATAAATCCATTCTAAAAACCATTTCAAAACCATTTAAAACATTTAATAAAGAGATTTTTGAATCAAAGTGTCCCATACCACTTTGAAGCTTTTAACATTTTAAACCATTAATATCCATATAAATAAATCCATAAATCCATTTTAAAAACATGGATATTAATGAGAAATATTTATAAGAATAAATCATTAAAACATTTAAAATGATATTTTAGTTAAAGGGTTTTTAACAAAATGAGAGACACTTGAATACCATAATTGAGGAATAAAATTTAATCAAAAATTTATAATATCATGAGAATAAATGGATTCATGGTATAATATTACAAAGGACAGTATATACACCATATAAGAGTGAGTTGGTGCATAACAACAATGAAGTCTCAATAGAAATGTAAAATGAGATGAAATCCCTTATAAAGAAGGTATCCTTAAATTAAGGATAAATCAATCTCATAATTATGTGTGAAAAATATAAATACACCCAATATAAGTGTATATTAAGTGTAAAAAAAATCAAATTTCATTCACACATATTCAAAAAATGACATATTAAATAACTACATGTTGAACCCAAAGAAATCAAAATTGGGTTAAAAAGTTCTGTTGGTAAAATTCGACAGCCTAATGACATCACTTTAAAATTCATAAAATTAGTTGATGAGAGAGAAAATGGTATCTCATCACTTGGACATAAAATTTACATCAATAAAGATATATAAGAACATATCCCAATATAAAAATATGTAAAATAACAAAATAAGTCTTTTTAAAAGAGGAGTGTGAAAGGTTCCCTTACCGATTTGGGAAACTTTCGAAACGTGCACCCCATGAAAGAAGGTTAATTCAATGAAGATGTAAATACCCAAATAGTAAAATAATGGGCATTACATACACTACACAAAAGAAAAAAATAGTGTCCAATGTAGCATGAATCTCACGAGAATAAAAAGTGAGATGAAAATCCCTTTATGAAAATTCGGCAGCCTAACGATGCCACATAAATCTTCCAAAAATGGATTGATGAGATAAAATAGGGTCTCTAATCATGTTAACATAATATTTAAAGTAAGAGTAATATAAAATAACATCCCCCAACATAAAAAATAAGATCTTAAAGTAAGTTACATAAAAAGAGTACTTAAAAATAAAGAGAGAGGTAGGATCCCTTACCTCAAGTCCTACTTGTCTTGTTCATTTATTTATATTCCTGAATAATAAAATTTGGTAAATTTATAATTTATTAAGGTCCTCCTTTAAATATTATTATACATTTCATATCACATATTATAATTTTATAATAATTGGTTAATAATGTGAGTTCATATCAGAAGTTTTTGTTGATGTTTGGTACATGAGTCAAAAATGAACTTGTTTGAAAATGATTGTCCATGTAGTTATAATTAAATCATATCCAGAATAGTATTAATGATTTAAATATCATATATATCTAGTACATATTCATTTTATACTATTCCATAACATTTGGAGATAAAAAGAAATGAAATGCACCGTTCATGGAGATGGTAGGCCGTACGTACGCATGAACGCTACTTTCATTTCTTTGACATATTAATGGACTTAAAAATAATTGATAGATATATATATTATAATTCCAGTATAATATATATGTTTTATAGTTCACATAAGTTCATGAATTTCATTCTTTATACATTCCATGTATTTCATGAACGAGTCACATCACTTGTGGGGGCGGTAGTCCACACTTCCTCGTATGAAATTATCGCATTTGCACAACATGTAAAGCATAAAGGTATGTTTTAAATATAAAATAAAAAAGTATATGGAAAACATAAATACCATATATATCATATATAAAATACAGTTACATCATAATGGCCACCATGAGAGGTGTTAAGAGAATATTGAACAATCATCGTTTCGTGAGGTAGTAATTTGCCATCCACAAAAACAGTATGTTATTTAACAATTAGACAGAGGTGTGTGTAAGTGTAGCTTGAATCCTTAACATAAAAACATCATAGTATATTTAAGATACTGTTGTTGTTACAAAATAAAGGAATAAAAAGAGTTTAGGGGTTTGGAGAATCAAAATAAAACAAAAGAACACAAGTGAAGACATTACCTTTAAATCAGGTAATTCCTCTTGGTTTGAACCAAAAGGGTTTCTTGAAGAGCATTCTGACAAAGGTGAGGATTCAATGATGAAGAGAGGTATGTGGAGAGATGAAATGGGCAGGGGTTGGCTGAGCCAAAGGCTTGAGAGGTGTGGGTAAGGTGGTAGAGGTGGGGGCCTTTTATAAGAGAAGAGGAGGGGCACTCTTGGAAAGTTATAAAATATTACTTTATTATAAAATTATTTTTGGATTTTAAAGGTCCCAAAAGGATATATTTAGAGGATAAGGTGATAAGGTTTCGAAATCCACCCAACCAATTATTTTGTGACAAGTTTAGGACTTATATTTTACCCTATCTTCTCATTTTATTTAAATCGTTCATTTATGAGGTAATCACTGCATCATCACGGTGTCATAAATAAAATAATTTATTTAATGTCTAAAAATTATAAAAAAATTATCATGATGTAGGAAATATTTTTATATTTCTAATGAATATTTATAGTCTAAAATATGACTTTTATAACCCCATGTAAAAATTGTTTTAGTAAAACAATACATGTTTGTGACATTTTAATTTTTAACTTTAAATAAAAAGTTATTAATGTCATTTTCCAACCAAAGTGGCTCCATGGGGTCCCCAAGTTGACCCATGGATTTTCTTGGTCAGACATGAATCATCCAATAAGGGTAGGACATGTTTCAAGGTCATTTTATATTATTATAACATTATCTTTACCTTAAATTACACTAATTACCTCTAATCGTGATTAATAAAACTTAAAAGTTACTATTCACCAAAAAATTGCATAAAAAATTGAAGTTTTTCATAAAAAATACAAAACATTCACCCTAATATATATTTGATATTCTGAATTAAAAAATGATGTATATTTTACAAAATTCAAAATATATAAGTTGCATTAATTAATTTAATAATTCATTCCCGTTGTCAAAACAAATAGCGTGTTTTTAAGAAACAATATCTATTAAAAGATTGACACTAGTTTAAGTCCAATTTCAAAGTGAAATTAATTCTAATGACCACCATTGGATTAAATGATAAAAATATATATTCTAAATACACTTTAATCTCAATTAAAAAGATAATCTATCCATATAAATAAATCAGATTAAAAGGATGTTTTGAATTAAAATGCAACATTTTCACTAAAAATGATCTTTATCGGAAAAATAACAAAAATTTACACAAAGTAAATTTTGATGTCCATATTCTAAAGAAGGATTTTATTTTGTCAAATACAACATATAAAATTGTAAAAACTATATTTAAAAAGGGTTCTCCATTAAAAGGAGTTTAATCGACCTTTTAAAGAATATTAGAAGATTTATGCTTAAAATTGGATTCATTTGAATTTTAAGCCTCTAACATTTATTGGATAAATGTAAAAATATTTAAAAAACATATGTAATCATTTTTTAGTTATTTATGTTCATTCCCGCCTTTACAACGGCTAGGCATTAACTATTATAATATTATTATATTATTAGTGTGCAACGTACGTAAGATTTCAAAGAAACTCGTTGTTGCGTATTGGGTACGTCAACGAGCATAACATTCCCTTTAAAGTAATATTAACATTTTATTCACAAATATTGATAAAAATTAGAATGTAATATTATTTATTTACCTAGGATGTTACATTCACTTTGATAATTAGTCTTGGAAAGAAGTTATAATTGTCTTGTCTTAGTAGAATAGATTCAAAAGTAATATTAATAACTGATATTAAGATTACTGAGAACTAATCAATATTTTAAGAAGTTACTTAAATATTAAAACTCTTATAATAGTATAACATTGATTAAATGGGATGTATTTAACCTTTTGTGTAAACCTATTTAAGAATAATTTTTAACCAGAAATTTTTATAGATACTCAATTCACCCCCCTTGAGTAATATACTCCAACCAACATTTGGTATCAGAGGTTGTTTATTAAGACTCTGTTTAACCTAATTCAACTGTGATTGTAGTTGTACTTTGAAGATCTATAAATTTATTTTAATTATAATTTTCTAGGCTTTTTAAAGTATTTATGTATTATGGATAATAGATTGGAAGGTGCTGCAACCAACATACCACCATTCTTTAATGGAACCAACTATGCTAAAGGGAAAATTAAAATGAAAATGCATTTAGAAAGTATGAGTTTTGAAATTTGGTCTTCCATTATAGATTAATATAAGATTCATTATACTAATAGAATCACATGGGATGAACCTATCAAAATGCCTACAATAGAAATTGCAAAGCTATGAATGCTTTATACTACTCCTTAGAAGATGAAGAGTTCAATAGAATTTCTGCTTGTAAAACTACCCATGAAATTTGGGATACTCTGTCTGTCTCACATGAAGGAACATATAGTGTAAAAAGAAATGATACTTAATACTTATACTATTAAATATGATAACTTTAAAATGAAACATGACGATCCTATCTCTGACATGTATCTTAGGTTCAATGAGATTTTCAACACAATGATTTCTCTTGGAAGAGAAGTCACTGCCAAGGAAAAGATCATGAGAATTCTCAGATGTTTACTTGATAGATGGAGAGGAACCTCTGTATCTATTAGAGAATCATGCGACATCAGCAAGATACCTTTAAAAGAACTCATTGGGAAACTGATTATGTATGAATAAGAGATAAAAATCAACAAGGAATATGAGGTTGAACCAAAAAGGAAATCTGTTGCATTCAAGACCACCACCTCTAAACACAAAGACAAAGGGAAATTGGAAGCTTATATAGAAAGTTCTAGTAGTGAGAAATCATTACCTAACAGTGATGAGGAGATGGATCAATTAGATAGAAGATTCAAGAGATTTTACAAGAAGAAGAACTTTTTCTGAAAGCCAAACTTCAAGGGAAAATATGACCAAAAATGAAGTTGGAAGAAGGATTGGAAAATAAGTGACAAGACTGATGAGATTGTATGCTATAAATGTAAGCGCAAAGGACATATCAAGGCTGACTGTCCAAAGCTCAAGTACAAAAAGTGATACGAGGACAAGGATAGGAGGTATAAAAAGGAAATGAAAGCAACCTGGAGTGATTCTGAGGACAGTTAAAGTGACTTAGAAACATCACATGATGAACAAGCTAACAAATCCAATATGCGTTTCATGACAAACACATCTGAGGTAAAAATGTACTCTCCTGTACATAATTCATACTATTCTAGATATGAAATTGACTCTAAAAATATGACTAATGAAGAAATGTTTGAATACTATAACATGATTGAAGAAACATGCAATGAACTAAAAGAAAAATATAAATCATTGAAGAAATAATATACTCTTATTGTGACTGTTAAATATGAACTCACAACTGAAAAAGAGAAAAATGATCAACTGCTCAAAGAGAAAAATGAATTAAAAATGTCTAATGAGCAATTGAATAATGACCTAGAAAATTTTACTAATGGTAAAAACACCCTTACTGAAATTATAGGTTCCCTTAAATATAACACTGGCATTGGTTATCAACCTGGAAAAAGAAATATTGGTAGAAAAAAATTTTGTTTCTAAATCTAGGATATATAGTTTTACTTCCAGTTTTGGACACAAATCAACTAATTCAATTTATGATACACTTTCTACTGTTTCATGTTTTTCTATACCAAATAGAGTTTACTTTTTAAATACTTTACTTAATGCTTATAGGAAACCTATGAGGCAGATATGGGTTCCTAAAGCACTCATTACTAATATTACTGTACCCAGACAAGTATGGGTACCAAAATCTATTTTTGATTAATTATTTTGTAGGAAAGATGCTTAAAGAGTTTCTGTAAAAGTTTATGGTACTTGGACAGTGTATGTTCAAGACACATGACAAGAGACTACTCATGCTCCAAGAACCTAGTAAAAATAGATGGAGGATATGTCACATTTGGTGACAATGCCAAAGGAAAGATTATTGGCCTCAGCCAAATCAGTAACTCTAATTTAGTTTTAATTTATAAAGTATTATTTGTTGATGGATTAAAATATAATCTACTTAGCATCTCACAATTACGTGATGATGGATTTCATGTTAGATTTGAAAATGATGCTTGCAATGTCTTTAATTCTAAAGAAGAATTAGTGTTTTCTACATTAAGAAATGAAAATGTTTACTCTGTTAACTTAGATTCCTTAGCTTCTCAAAATGCTTCATGCTTAAGTGTATTTAATAAAGAGTCTTGGATCTCGCATAGTAGACTAGGACACTGTAATATTCACTCCCTTAGAAATCTAACTAGAAAAATATTAGTTAAAGACTTACCCAAACTTGAGTTTCCAAATGAAAAAGTGTGTAATCTCTATCAAAAGGAAAAAACACAAAATTTCCTTTAAACCAAAGAAAGAAGTGTCAACCTCTCAACCTCTCGAGCTGGTTCACATGGATTTTTTGGACCATCTAGAGTTTCTAGTTTAAATGGGAAGCACTATGTTTATGTTCTTGTGGATGACTTCTCTAGATATACTTGGACCTTCTTTCTGGCTCACAAAAGTGAAGCCTACTCTTATTTTACTAAATATGCCAAGTCTGTGGAAAATCTTAGTGGACTTAGAATTAAATCCTTAAGAAGTGATCATGGCCGTGAGTTTGAAAATAAAGAGTTTGAATCCTTTTTCTCACAAAATGTTTATAGTCCCAATTTCTCTACCCCTAGAACACCTCGACAAAATGGAGTTGTAGAAAGAAGAAATAAAACCCTGCAAGAGATTTCTAGAACAATGCTTAGTGAATATGACCTACCTATTTATTTTTGGGTTGAAGATATAAATACAATATGCTACATAATCAATAGAGTGTTGATCAAACCTATTATTAAAAGGACTCCTTATGAGTTATGGAACAATCGAAAACCCAAGTTTAACCACTTAAAATTTTTTGGTTGCAAATTATATATTCTTAATACTAAGGAAAATCTTGAAAAATTTGCATCCAAGAGTGATAAAGGTATCTTTATAGGATATTCCATGTCTAGTAAAGCCTATAGAGTGTTCAATAAAAGAACTAAATGTGTGGAATAATCTGTTCATTTCAAATTTGATGAAATGGATCCACATGAGCCTAAAACCATTATATAGAACCTGGAGGATGATGTATCAAATCTGAAAATTAATTCAAAATCTTCAAACTTTTCTATGAAATAATCTGTGAAAACTTCCTGTTCTAAAAATTCCTTAGACTCAAGTCACAATGAATCTGAACCTGTTAATGAACCTGAAACCACTAGTCCCTTCTTTTCTAGAGATGTTAGAACTCTTAAAAACCATCCTTTAGATGCTATTGTATGAGACCTAGACAAAGTAACTCAAACTAGAGATTCTCTTAGAAATCATGTTGAACATCAATTATTCCTGTCACAAATTGAACCTAAAAATATTAATGATGCTATCAAGGAAGAATTTTGGGTGATGGATATGAAAGAAGAACTTAATCAGTTTGAAAGGAACAAAGTTTGGAAACTTGTTGAAATACCTAAGGACACATTCACCATAGGCACTAAATGGGTGTTTAGAAATAAGGTAGATGAAGCTGGTAACATATTTAAAAACAAGGCTAGTTTTTTTGCACAAGGCTATAGTCAAGAAGAAGGAATTGACTATGAGGAGACCTTTGCACCAGTACCTAAACTTGAAGCCATCAGAATCCTGCTTGCTTATGTTGTACATCTGGATTTCAAACTATATAAAATGGGTGTTAAGAGGGCATTATTAAATGAGTATATAGTTAAGGATGCATTTTTTAAACAACGTCTGGCTTTACAAACCCCCATTTTCCAAATCATATTTTTAAATTATCAAAATATTTATATGGTTTAAAATAAGCTCCAAGAGCATGGTATGATAGGTTGAGCACTTTTCTTATTTCCAAAGGTTTTACAAAAGGAATAGCCGATCCTACCCTTTTTATAAAACAAATTTCTAATGATGTTTTAGTTGTTCAAATCTATGTAGATGGCATTGTCTTTGGATATTCAAGAATTTTTTTATGCATTGATTTTTCTAAAATGATGCAAAATGAATTTGAAATGAGTTTAATGGGTGAACTAAAATTCTTTCTCAGATTTCAAATCTTTCAAAATAATTATGGTATTATTTTAACTCAAATTAAATATAGTAGAGATCTTATAAAACATTTTGGATTGGATAACAATAAAAGTAGTGACACTCCCATGAGTACCAATTGTAAGTTGGATATTGATGAAGATGGAAAATCTGTAGATCAAACCACTTATAGAGGAATGATTAGAAGTTTACTATACTTAACTGCTAGTCGACCTGACATTATGTTTTGTGTGTGTATGTGTGCTCATTTTCAAGCAAATCCTAAAGAATCTCATTTAAATATTGTAAAGAGAATTTTCAAACACCTCAAGCATACACCCAATCTAGGACTATTCTATCCTAGAGAGCAATCATTTGAATTAGTTAGTTATTCTAATGCTGAATTCAGTGGCTATAAGTTAGATATAAAAAGAACCTCTGGAACATGTCACTTTTTAGGCAAGTCACTAGTATCATGGTGTACTAAGAAACAAAATTCTATTACATTATCTACTGCAAAAGCTAAATATATAGCTACTGGTAGTTGTTGTGCAAAAATATTGTGGATGAAACACACATTACTAGATTATGGATATCAATTCAGGCATGTACCTATAAATTGTGACAACACAAGCACTATTAACATCTCAAAAAATCCGGTTTCATATTCTAGGACAAAGCATATTGATGTAAGACATCAATTTTTGAGAGATCATTATCAAAAAGGTGATATCACTTTGGAATTCATTGGTACTGAATATCAGCTTGCTGATGTATTTACCAAACCATTAAATTCTGAAAGAATAGACTATATCATACATGAACTAAGCATGATAAATATTAAGTAAATGTCTTACTGTTGTATATCATACTGTTTCATGTTTACGATCTCACCATTAGTATTTAGTGATTACTGTCTGAAAATCACTGTCTCACCATAAGGATCAGTCACTGTCTCACCATAAGGATCAGTCACTGCCTCACCGTAAGGACCAGTCATTGTCTCACCATAAGGACCGGTCACTGTCTCACCGTAAGGACCAGTCAATGTCTCACCGTAAGGATCAGTCACTGTCTCGCCGTAAAATTCATTCACTGTCTCACCGTAAAGACCTGATATGGTATCACTGTAAATATTTTTTTTATGATTTTTATTTACAAATTAAAAATCATATCACGGTAATTATTCATTTCACCTTTTTATTTTCCCATGATTTTACTTTTGCGATGCTTGGTATTCCTAAATGATAAAATAAAGGAAGTGTCACTTGTCCTTAAATCGAGCTTTCTTCTATTCACTCAATTTGTAACCCTTCTTGAATCCTTCAACTGCACTCTCTCTCAAACCTTCGGTGAATGCTCAAGATGAAACGCCCTTCGTCGTCGACTCCTGAGAAACGTAGATCAAATAAGAAGAAGATCTCACCCAAGATAGCACCCAGGGGTCCTCTAAATCCAAATATGGTGAAACGAGTAGTAGTACCTAAGAAAGAGATATGCCTAGAGTGGCTTCTATCGAGTAAGTCTCTAGTTTTGAAAGTTTTAAAAGAGAAAGGCTGGTTAGAATGGTTTTCGAAGAAATATAGAACGATCTATCTTAATATTGTGGCTCAATTTTATTAGTATGTTTAGTTCTCCTTTGATTCTGAAGATGGTTATGCTGTGAGAAGTTGGATAAATGGCAAAAAATGCTCATTCTCTTTGAGATTATGGGCTGCATGCCTTAGGATACCTCATGAAGGAATCTGTGAGGACTATCAGAGAGGACCTCCACCTTCTAGTGAATTCTTTGATTTGGAATATTCTTTGAAAAGCTTAACCGGAAATGGAACCAAGAGGAGAGCTATTGCTTCTGAACTGGATGAAGAATCTATACTCCTGTTTAAGTTTATACAGAACTTGATTTGCCCAAGAAAAGGTGATTTTGCTGTACTGAAATATTAGGATGTGTTTCTAATTCATCTTATGAAAAATGGGCATAAGATCAACCTTTGTAAGTATGTTATACACCATATGCGTGAGATGATAAAAATCACATCCAAGTCAACCTCCCTATTTTATTCTCAGATTATCTCAGCCATGATTCATGACAAAGGTATGGTTGGACCTAATGAAGAAGTTATCAAGGATTATGAGTTCTTCCTTTCAAAATTCATTATCAAGAGGATGAAAATCAATTGGAATCCTTGGAAAAAGTCATGGGTGGAAGAAAATGATAGGATTTATGAAAAGTTCAATCTAGTGGAACATCCTTCAAGACCAAAAGATATTATTGATCCTGGTTTGGAACGAGATGAAGTTATTGAGTATACTAAAGAAGAAGAAGAAGAGACTACTGTGCCTCCTAGGGAAACTATTTCTGATAAGGAAGGTAGTACTCCTGTCCCTCATGTAGTAAGTGAAAAGGAAGTACCTACTTCTAAAGATGTTTTTAATCTGGATGATCAACCTGAAGTTGAAATAGAATTTGTTGTCAAAGAAACTAAAAAGAATGCTATGGAATATCTTGTAGAAGAAGAATTAACTGTTATGCAAGAAGTTGACCTTGACGAACTCCTAGTGGAACAATCTGTTCCTGAAGCCATTCCTTCGGCTGAGGAGAGGCTGGAGATAGATTTTCAGTTGGCTAGACAAGAAATGGGCGAGGAAATAAGAGATGAATTCATGGAAATAGATCAAAATCCTAAGCCTCTAAGTCCTGAGAAGGATGCAATTTTTGAGGGTGAGAAACCTCCAACCAGCTCTTGTAAAAAATCTAAGTGAGAAAGATGCCTCATTATTGTTGGAAAAATTTATTTGGAAGATTCAACCCAAAATGCTTCATGAGATTCAGGAAGTCAAAGTTAAAAAAAGACTGCTTAGTGATGAAGTGAATACTCTAAGAGGTATGATTAAAGACATGTAGAAAGTGATAAATTCGAGATCAAAGCATGCTTCTCATCCTATGAAGCCTGTTGTTCCTCAAACCTCACATAATTTTGTCTCTCATATTCAAATTCATTTAGATTCATTAGCTGAAAAAGTGGCAGAAAGAAACAAATAGATTGTGAAAGAAATGCAAGAGCTTGTTGTTAATCTTAACAAGCTCACTGAAGAGTATACAAGGTTCCTTCAAAAAGTGCTAAATCAAATGAAATATCTCACCTCAGCTATCACTGATTCTAAGGAATCTGGACAATCATCTCAATCTTCCTTAGACAGTGACCTACTCAGAACAGTGGTCAAAGAAGAACTTTAGACTGTGTTTAGTGGTTTCAATAAAGATTATCTATCTGAAGTTGTCAAGAACAATGACAAAGTTCTTGATCTGGTCCAAATCCATTAAAAAATTGCTAATGATGCTCAGCAAGAAATTTCCAATAAAATGGATTTCTACTTCAACTGAATCTTCTCAAAGAATGACATGACCAATCACTTCAAATATCTTGTAGAAAATCTAAGGATTACTCCTATTACTCAAGATTTCAAGACTCAAGTTCAAAAGTTCATAGAGTTCACTCGCCTGTTGGAAAAGTTTATAAAAAAAGGATGGCTTCGATAAAGCAATGCAGTATGGTGGAGAGATCATTGCTGATTTAATCAAGCTTATAAGGCCCTATCTTCATGTACAGAGTACAACCACTGTTTATCCTACGGTTGCACCTCTAAGACCTAGTTTTCCTACATTCACCTCTGCCCTGGCCTCCACTTCTATGTCTGTCAGTCAGGCACTAAGTCAGATCAGTCTTGTGATCCTTGATCAACAACTGCCTCGGTCTTCTACTACACCTACTCTAGCTCCCTCTGTCTTTTAAGGTCTTCATTTACCTTGTCTCTCTACCAGTTCACTACCTTATTCTACCTCAACCTCTGTTCCTATTGCTTCATCTTCTGCTACTGTTGCTAAGGGCAAAGAGAAGACCAGCCAGTGAAGAAGGACAATGCTTACTCTTTTTTTTATGGGAATCTTGTTAATTTTGTTTTACTTTTTGTAATTCCCCTATTTTTATCTAATACATTATGAACTTTTCTTGTCTCTTTCATATTTATTTTTCTTGCTACTTTTTGATAATCCCAAAAGGGGGAGAAATATAGGAGACATATAGAAGAATAGAACACTCACTCTATATATGTTATGTGCACATTCGAACTATGTTGTTAGAACAAATATACACTCTAAATATACATGATTTTTGATCATCAAAAAGGGGGAGATTGTTGGAATCCTCATGTATTAATCATGTTTTAATGATCACAAATACTATTCAGTCTATAAACCATATTAACTCTATGTAATCTATCTCACATCAAATGAACATTTGTTTAGTAAAAGCTATCCAAAGATCTTAAGTGATATACACTCAATTTGGTTACTATAAACTATCTTTTGATTCACTTTATAATGATTTCTATGAAAAATTATTAAGTTTAATCCATTCCATAAATATCACTGCTTAAGTCTGAATACAGATATTTTCCTAAGTGCGAGACACTGTGAACAAGAAAACACCATGACAACTAGACACCGTGACCATGAGACACCATGAAGCAGACACCGTGACCAAGAGACACCGTGATGCAGAAACCGTGACCATGAGACACCGTGAAGCAAACACCATGACCATGAGACACTGTGAAGTAGACACCGTGACCATGAGACACCGTGAAGACGACACTGTGAAGCAGAAATCGTGACAACCAGACACCATGACAACCAGACACCGTGAACAAGACACCGTGAACAAGACACTGTGAACAAGACACCATGACCATGAGACACCATGAAGCAGACACCGTGACCATGAGACACTATGAAGTAGACACCATGATCATAAGACACCGTGAAGTAAACATTATGACCATGAGACACCGTGAAGCAAACACCGTGACCATGAGACACCATGAAGAAAACATCGTAAAGAAGAAACCGTGACAACCATACACCATTAAAACCAGAAACTGTGAACACGACACCATGAACAAGACACCGTGAACAAGACATCATGACATAGAGACACCATGAACCAGACACCGTGACCACAAGACACCGTGACCAATCCAGACATAGTGTGAAGGAGACACCGTTTCCATGACATACTGTGACACCGTTTCTTAATATGTTTTGTCGTCTTTCAATTTAATATCTAATAGTCATATTTTAAGATTTTAAATACATTGAAATAATTAATATTTCTTTTTAGACATTTCATCTGATAATACGAGGTACGAGGTGTAGAATACATGCAACCTGTCGACTCAAACACGTGCACTCCAAGATAAAAGAGTAATGCAGCCCAGGAAAAATAAGAAGTGTGGCATGATACTAAAAAGTAGAACAAGTTGGTGTTCATGAGCCCGAAAACAGAATAAACTTAGAGAATTATTAAATAAATAATTTTCTCATGAAACTCAACGCTGCTGGAGAACACACGAAGCTCAACCGAATCCCATAATCGAGAACATCTTCGCACCGTAAAACATCATGAAGAACACAAATCAGATCCATCTAACTTGCGACACTCTGTTTTCTATGTGATGACTTGATTTCTACATCTGCTTCATCTTAGAAGTCTAGAGCTGCAAAGACTACATTCAGAGCATTTATAAACCTATCACAATATTTCTGCTCTGTTGTGTATCATTTTTACTATCTTTCGAGCAGTGTGTGTATCTGTATAACAACACACTCTGTCTCCTGCATAAAACTGAAGGATACAAGATATCCTTACTCAAAAATCTTTTTACACTTGTGTATACCCACTAATAAGTGTGGAAGAGGTCCCTGTGTGGCCTGGTTGTTTGTTCCCACGAAGTGGAAGAGGTACCTGTGCAACCTAGAGAGTCTTGTGTACTGTTGTTTAACCCCGATCCAGGGTGTGGATCAAGTTTATTTATATAAACATCTTGGTGGAAGGTGATCACCAAGTGGAGTGGATTAGGTCTTGGATTGAGACTGAACCACTTGTTTCATATCTGCTTTGATGCTTAATTTAGTCTTCTTTATTTTTTTGCTTTACTGTAGAATTCAGAAATCACTAAATTCACTTTGTTAGTTAATCTTGGAAATAAGTTATAATTGTCTTGTATTAGTATAATAGCTTCAAAAGTAATATTAATAACTAAAATTAATATTACTGAGAACTTATAAATCTTCTAAGAAGTTACTTAAATAGTCAAACTCTTATAACAATATAACCTTGATTAACTGGGTTGTATTTAACTTTTTGGGGAAACCTGTTTAAGAATAAATTTTAACCAAATTTTTTTATAGATACTCAATTAACCCCCCCCCCCCCCCTTGAGTAATATAATCTGACCAAAAATATGATACAACAAACATTCAGTTATAATATTTCCTATATAAGACATGGATGGAAAAACAGAAGAAAATTGTGAAGGTCTATGGTGATTGGGATGACTCTTATCGAGTGTTTCCATAATTTCTATCTATACTGAGGAATAATAAAAAATTTGTCTTCCATATTTATACAAACAAATATGTATTTCAAGATAACCAACTTGATCTATCTCATGTTCAATTTCATCATTTGTTCTAGGCATTCCTCCCTTATATCTCCATATTTCGTTTCAGCAAACAGTTCATTCAGATTGATGGAATGTTTCTATAAAGAAAATACAAGGGCGTATTGTTGATTGTGGAAACCCAAGATAGAAACTTTTTACCTCTTCCGCTTTCATTTTACATTATGGATAAAAAAACTATGAATCATGGAGTTGATTTTTGGCATGTATCAACAACCATTTCACCTACATTCAAGGTTTCTGTTTGATAACTGATCGGCATCAGGCAATCATTGAGGTAATAAATGCAGACCCTAATACATGGAGACCCCCAAATTCACATCATCGATACTACATTAGACACATTTCTAGAAATGTGAGGAAAACATTCCACAATGAACCTATGAAGAAGGAAATCATGTGGACAGGTATGCAATGTCTTTGTTATTTATTACTATTTCGACTTAAAGATAAAATCAATTTATGTAAAATATGATCACTTATATATATAATATGAGCTGGATCAAAGATGGTTTGAATAACATTTCAAACAAATCTGTAAGGCTAATCAAGAAGTGTATAATTATATGATGTAGATTTCAAAAGAAAAATAGATATTGGCATATGAAAAGGGGAAGGGGTATGGACACATGGCCACAAACATTGTGTGGGTGTATCAATGGTGTCTTCAAGTGGCTTCATAAGTTACCTATAATTTCCTTAGTTAAAGAGATATTATATCTCTATGTGAAGTACTTAGTTTATAGAAAAAACTAGCCTCATACGAAATTCAGCAGGGGCTAAGGTACAAAATTCACTTTCAATGAGATATTGAAAAGAACATTGAAGAATCTTCTAGTTAGCATGTCATCCTTTTCCACTGAGAAGACTCTCAATTTTAAGTTCAAGAGCATTTGAACCCCATCAAAAATAGCATCGGTGAAAAAATAATGGTATTACTAGAAGTGATGCAATGCCAATGTGGAAAATTCCAAGCCTTACAATTTCCATGCGCACACGCCATCACAACATGTGCATCTATGAACATATCATGGGAAGAATATATTGATCCAATGTACTAGATAAACACCATTTATAACTATTATGTTGTTCCATGGATTCCTATTGGGGAGTTTTGATATTTTCCAATGCTCTAAGGCCAAATAATAGTGATACCTAACATCAATAGGTTGCCTAAATGAGGAAGACTGAAGTCCAGTAGGATGCAAAATGAGATGGACTGACCTCAAGAACAAGGGAGAAGTTTGAGATTCACCATATGTCATCAAGAAGGTTATAATTGGAAACGATGACCTAATATTGCTGGATCAAGTTCACACTCTCAACCATAATGATGTATTGTATCTTATACGATCTTCTAATATAGTTAATTATATGGTGTTATTATAATATTCTTCATTATTTAGAATTTTTTAACTTCTCCAAATACTTTTACTATCAAATAACAATAAGCCTTTCATATTGACATTAAAAGGAATATGAAAAGTGCATTTAAAGGGACATTAACACACAATTAATCTATCCATGCATAAACCGTAAAGTATACATGTGAGAAAATAATAATGAAACATACCATCATGTGAAAAATCATACATAAATTACAAAGAAAACCATTTTATAATAAACTTTTACACAATAAATAAAAAATGTTTATATATATATATATAAATAAAACAATATCTTACACAAAACCATTTTCTAGGTAAAAACATTTCTTAAAAACTCTTTAGTAATATGCTTCGAAAAACATGAATACATGCGCTTTTCTTTTGGTAAGAAATAACTTTATAAAACAATGTGAATAAACATGACATGTATTACATTCTACAAGTCATAAAATTATGATGACCATAAAGTTATATTTACATTTTACACTTATGACTCATTTAATTTGTTTATATAGAGATGGAGGATACCATACTACTCACTAAGCATCATAGGCATGTTTCCTAGTTCATGTTAGATGGTTATGAGGTTCGACTGATCAGGGTGCGTCGAGCACACTTTTTTCATCACATGAATCCTCTGCATGCCATTAGACCATACTTGCACTGTGTTGGATTCTATGACATTGCTGTATCGAATTTCACATTTTTTGACCATCACCTACTTGCTGCTCTCATGGAGAGGTGGATACCAGAGACACACACATTCCACCTACCTGAGGGAGAGATGACCATCACCCTAAAGGATGTGGTAGTTCTTTTCAGTCTTCCTATCCAGGGGGAAGCCATTATTAGATCCACCAATGCATCTTGGACCGACCTTGCTCAACGATTGTAAGGCATCGACATTTTGGCCGATTATAGGGATACAGATGGAGGGTCGATATCTATGCCCTAGATGGAGGAGCAGATTCCACATTTACCTGATGACGCTGATGACCATACTATCATACCTTATTCCCGTGCATATATATTACGACTAATCGGAGGGACCCTTTGTACTGATCATTCGAGGGTATATGTGAAAATGATGTATCTAGCCCTACTATAGGACTTTGATCGGGTTCAGACACATAACTGGGGATCAAACTACTTAGAATACACATACAGAGCATTATGCATTGTATCCCGTAGAGAGTGCACAGATCTCAGGGGATGCATCATCCTTCTTCAGATGTGGACATGGGAGTGCATCCCATCATTCTTTCCTTAGCTTGTTAGTATTCCGCTCCCTATGAAGATGTTTCATGATGCTCCATGTTGATTCTGGTATGATCACTCATCTCTATTGGTTTTTGGTTCTATTAGTAGTTATCGAATTTAATTTCTCATTATTGATCATTTTCAATGTTGAATTTTATAGGTGGAGTCAGAGACACAATTTCTTCATGATTATGACACACCATTTGGGTGCAGACTGCTTCAAGTTGGATAGTCTCTTACCCTACCATGTATATATATAAAATCTATCATTGTATAAATTTTTTTAATAATATCATCACTTTTGGTTTTTAGTAAGGAACTTTTTTTTTAGAAAGGTCACATGTCATTTCAGATTATATGGATGCCATACTGGGCTATACTGGACCAGTTTCTAGTATACTGCACTACTGGGCTTCATGATGCTATGAATTTAGTGCCTCTTATTCACTTACATATTATTGAATGGAAATATCATAATAGAGTCATGCTCTAGTTTTTCTATGCTCACCCGATTCCATTTCTTCCAAGACAGACAAAGGAGATTCATGGTGTGAAGCTGATAGGGAGGCAGGATGAGGAATGGTGCTGAGTACATACTGACTATCTCAAACTTTGGGGTATATGTGTAGAGCTTCATATATAGGGTGTACCTATGATGATATTCTATCTTTCAGAGCAGGTTGAGTATAATCCATGTTATATAATGAAGTCTAAACTGTATCTTACCTGACACAACATAAAGCTTCATAAGATGGTAAGTCAATAAATTTCCATTAGTTTGATTATTAAACTATTTTCTAATTCATTTTAAATCTCATTACAACATACTCACTCAGATAATCTTATCCACATGAGTGACATAGAGGAGGAGAGGGTCCTTATTTGGGTAGCAGTCCATGTTGTAGCTTTGGATATAAGGTCATCTTATTGTGGGATTCACGAGAGCATCTTAGAGAGTCAACCCTAGAGAGAGGAGGTTCCTGCTCTGGAGGAACATCCGCTAGCAGATGATGGTCCTGAGGAGCCACAATGATGATGATGTAGACCACATCATCCTATACACGAGCCCTCACCTATTCCACAGGTAGAGGTTGACCCTCTAGCAGTATAGCCTCAACCGATTGTGGATGTGGATCAGGAGGCATGATATCCATCTTTCCTGATAGGATATCCTTAGTTCTCTCCATATTAGGGTCCATATCCATCGCAGGTTTGGTTCCTTGTTACGATGATGGTAGGTCCTTCTACTACCCTAGTGGGAGAAGGATCAGGATCACAATACGACATGCAGTTGACACCTCCTCCCACTGAGACATAGGTGGAGCATGTGATGATTGATGTTCTAGTACTCGAGGATCATCCCTCTTCAGGTCATCAAACTCCACCCCAACACAGAGCTCAGAGATCTCGATACGAGCGTACCCTTAGAAGACCACAATGTGGGATGGAATCTCCTACCCATAGACATTTATTTTACTTATTCATGTATATGTTTTATTTCTATTTAAATGAAGATAGTTTTATTACTATAATTCATTTTTACATGTTTATCCGGTGTTTCACTTTTCATTAATATTTTAGTCACAGTTTATATTTTATAAGCTTTAAAAATATGGAAAATCATACATAAATTAAAAATCACATCATTTTTTAATAAAATTTTACATAACAAAGACAACATTTTTATATATATAAATATATAAAACCATATCTTACAAAAACACCCTTTTCTAGGTAAAAAAATATCTTAAAAACACTTTAGTAATATGCTTTGAAAAGCATGAAGACATACTCTATATCTTTTATGTTACATGTACTAGTTTGCGCATTAGTCATCACATGGATACATAATGCTTAGATTATTTCAATAAATATAGGCTCATGTCCATAAGAGATGAAGTATGTGTGTCAATTCGATGCATGGTGTGACTGCTATGACTCAATGTGTCCGTTATCAGTTTAAAATTGACAGTAAAAAAATGTAACACAATGAAATCAAAGAAAACATGCTTTAATTTTCTTGATAATTTAGGACATCAATTCATAAGTTCTTTTTGAAGTGTAGGAATCAGTCTCATATCAAACCGATATACGATGTGATCAATATGGGTCAAAGTGTGCATTTCCAGTTTAAAATTTCAATTTAGTAAAAAAAAGTGATGTACTCAAAACTAAGAAAATGAATTTGAATTGTTTTGATACTTTATGAAAATGGTCTATAAGTCATTTGAAACATGTAGGAATCATCCGTACCTCAATATGATTCATGGTGTGACCGATATGACTATGAGTGCATCTTTTTATTTAAAAATGACATCACTTTTAATAAAAAGGACAAATAACATATTCAAAACCAAGTAAACACATTCTTATTATTTTGATACTTTAGGAAAATGATTTATAAGTTATTTGAGATGTGTAAGAATCAGCCGTATCTCAATATAATGCATGGTGTGACCGGTATGACTCAAAGTGTGTCTTTTTATTTAAAAATGACATCAATTTTAATAAAAAGGACATCTGACTTACTCAAAACTGAGCAAATGATTTCAGATTGTTTTGATAATTTAGGGAAATGATCCATATTTATATCAAATTGAAGATCAACTAGAACCCATACTTAATTCATAAAATGTCTCAAATTTGAGCGCTACAAAATCTATTGCTCAAAAAAATAACATTTTCACTTTCAAATGTAAATGACATAATTCTAAACAACATAAAACAAACAATATATATATATATCATAATATACAAATATATATATTTATAAATATAATAACAAATATAATTTAATTATTATTATTTATTTTAGTATAAAGACAACATACTCCCTGCCACCTTTCAAGCATATTTTTTTAAAATTGAACCTGTACTTTTTAATTTTTTTTCTAGAAAAAATATAAAAAAAAATCTAGCTGGACCTGAAAAATCAACTAGAAATGGAATGTAGGAGGTATAAGGAAGAAAGTCTAATAGAGTCATATGTATAGTATCAAGCTTCTTCACTCCATGCATGCATTTCAACCATGAACTTATTCTCTATTAGGATTAATCCTCATCAAAATGGTCTTGTAGTAGTTCATACAAACTTGTAGAGTTTCCATAGTGGTGTCCATGGATGTTATTGGTGTCTGGTGGTGGTGTTATGATGATGGTAGACAGTGGTATTTGAAATTTCCAAACAGAGGTGTGGGAGAAAACATGGAGTAAATTTGTTTTTGTTAGTGATGCACAGTACCCACATCATTTGTGTCCCACATCAAAAATGTGCTTGGGATGCTGCTTACTTATATTACTCAATACATGGTGGATCACCCAGTCTCCAAGTCAACAAGGGATTGGTTCCCAAACAACACTCATAGACACCCATACATGGACTAGATGGCACTCTACTTATCCTTGTTTGTGATCCATTCCACATCTGATCCATCCCTACCTCCTGGTTTGGTCAGCTACCCCTAGAGCATGTTAATTGAGTTGTTATTAGGGGATGGGGGCTGGCTAGGTGTTGACTAGTCTTTTACCTAAAAATGTGTATTAAACACCTAGTAAAATTCAAAAATCAATAATATTTTTATATTCCTAATTAAAATTATTTTAAAAACATGTTTTTAATTTTTTTCCACAAAATAAAATTTAAAATATAAATGCCCCCAAAAGAGTAAATCAACTAATAATTTAGGAAAAAAATTAAAATTAAACTTGATAATTTTCAAAGAAACCAAGAAAATTTTGTATTTAACTTTCTCCCATTGAAAATTGTTGAATATTATCCTTTAATTTATCCACATATTATAATTTATTATTATTAAGCATACAAAGTTGTAACTAAAATCACAATGAATTATTTTCTCTCATCACTAAAGGTAATAATTTGAACCAAAGTTATTCTCATACCTTAAATATTTTCACCTCCCATAGGCTTGCAATAGACCTAAATTCTCTACTTTTTAAAAGACATAAATCATATGAAATCATGAGGACTTTTCAATTAATGTTCAAATAACCTTGAGGCTTAGGTTTGGTGGGTAATGATGTTTTAAAACATTAAGAATCCAAGGGGAGGTTAACTCTAAAGCATAATTCATGATATAAAAATCAAAGTGTAATGAAAATATCCCCTTAAAAATGAAAACCCCCACTTCCAAATACTCAAAGAAAAAGTCATAATGTAGTGAATAAGGTGAATGATATACACCCTCTTGAATTTTCTTTATTTTTTCATTTTTTACAAACTATTTTTTTCATATTTTTTCAAAAGTTTTTCTTGGAACATGTAACACCTTGACATTTTGTGAATTATTTTTTTTCAAATTAATTTAATATTTTTGATATTTTTTATTTCACACAACACTAAAAATAGTTTATTTTATATTAAAGCACTATGTTTGGATTACGTTATATGCAATACCAAGTTAATCATGCACTACATGAAACATACATTTTAGCTTTCTCTATATAGAACACCAAGTTTAGCTTGTGTTACACGCAATAATGAATTTCCTTGATGGATTGTGTAACACGTATGACTGAGGATTACCGAACAATAATATATTATTAAATTATTATTATTTAATATAATAAGATATAATCTATGCGTTAAATTATTGGTTATGAATATTATTAAATAATTTATGAAAATATATGTTTTACAAAAATATAAGAAAAATTAATAGATTAACAATTAATTATAAATGAATATGACAACTCATTGAATATAAAGAGAAATATTAATATTTTTATGGTAAGAAATCCATTTTACCCTAATAAATTAAATTAGTTATAATTAGTGAGTGATATTAATGTAATATATATGTTATATATTCAATAAAATATTTTTTTATATTCATCTAATATATTTGATAGATATAAGATAAGAACGAACCCAATTTTATGCGTAAAAATCCTATATCTTTATAATGGTAGTTTTACCACCTTTTAATGGAAAACCCATTTCAAATCTAAATTTTGGAAATTTTATAGATTTAATATGTCAAAATAAACTACCTAATTTAAATATAAACATAAAAATTAGTTTCAGATAATTTTTTGGTATTTTTCTATAAGGTTTTATTTTTTAATGAATAGTTAAAAATACTTAACTTTAATTCAAAACTACTTTTTCATCTAATTTATTTATAAGATTAAATTATATTTTAAATTTGTTTTAAATTTTAATTAGATAATATTTTTATAAATTAATCTAATTTAGGTCATTGGAACCAATTTCACATTGAAATTTGATATAAAAACTTAGTAAACTTTTGATTTTTTTAACTTTAAAAACTCATAGTGTCGTCCCATCAACGAGATTAAATTTAAATTAATTTCTGCCACTTCTATGTTTGGGATTTGAAAAAATGGATTCTATATTTTAAATTAGAATAATTTTTAGTGTATAATAAGTTAAACTTAGTTTTTTATCAAAAATATTAGTGAAAATGATTAAAATTAATTACGATGAGTAAGAGAAAAATTAACTTAATAAAGGACTAAAACTTAAATTTAAGACCCAAAACAACCCATTATCTTGTCCAAAATCCATTTTTCCCATATATAGACCCTATATTCTATTTTATATACTTTGTTTCATTATTTTATCCACTTTCAACATGAAAAATGTGGATGGAATTCTCTCTTCAAATATTTACAAGAGTGCCACTCCTCCTCCAATATAAAAGGCTTCCTCTCCTCCCACTTCCTTACTCCTATCAAGACACTTTTGATCAAAAAATATCTGAAACAATAGATCATAAAAATACCTCCCCTAATCCTAGAAGCCTCATATTGGGTGGAAATCATTCCAAGTAATCCCTTTGGTGCAAATCGAAAGCAGTTACCCAAATAAGAGGTAACATTCTTCCTCAAGTTCTTTTATTTTATTTTCATTATCCACCCCATAAACTCTTTTTATTCCATAATTTTATAAAAAAAATAGTATCATCAATATAATAGGATTTTTTATGCTAATATTTCAACCTACAATTACACACATTTCCATCTAATGGGTAATGGACATACAATTTACGTGTACGATGAACTACCGCCTCACAAAAAGATGATTGTTCATTTTTTATTTTACCACCATTCATGACAAAAATTATGATGGAAAATATATTTATATATGATATTTATAATTTATTTATTCTTATTTAATTTTTATTTATAACATAACTTTATTCTTTCCATCTTGTGTAAATATGAAAATTTTGTTTGAGGAAGTGTGGCCTACCTCTCCCTTAAAACGATGTGATTCGTTCACACACTAAGCGGAATGTATTAAGGATATTTTTAGTGGAACTATATGATATATATGAAATAATAATTCTAATTTAATGACATTATATACATATATACATATACATATATTTCATTTACTTTCTTTCTTTAAATACGTCTATAAATCATAAGCAGCGTTCATGCATACGTACGACCTACTGTCTCCATGAACGGTGTATTCCATTTCATACTTATATATTATACAGATTATTATAATACAAATATAATTAATATTAATTATATTTATATCATGTTTTAAATTTTTTAAATCATGATATAAGTATAAGGACCAATGATATGACAAATTAAGACACATGCAAAAAACAAAGCGAATATTACCCGAAGCGTAACCTTAACATAGAATTATTAATAAGTGGGTAATATAATGTCATAGTAAAACCATATATGAAATTATATATAATAATATGGTTATTTTAAATATTTATAATAAACTTATATTTATTATATATAAGGTTCTTACGAGTATGAAGAGAGTCAAGACATAAGGTAAGGGGATTTCATCTCACCATTTTATTTCCATGAGATACATGCCTTAATCACCACTCAATTCATTTGTGTGGTGTGTATAATAAACATGGATGTATTATATGATTATTATTATTAAATTTATGGGTATTTACATATCCATTTTATGATCTTTCTTTCATGAGTTTTATAGTTCAAAAGTTACTAAATCGGTAATGTAATTTTGTCTCAATTTTCCTTCTTTGAGACACATGTTTTGTTATGAACCTATGTTCTTTTACAAGGTGTATATTCTTCTAATTGAATTGTTAAAACATTAATCTCATTATTTTTCATGGTATTTTTGACTCCATTTAATTTCATTTCCTTACATGGGGAGTATGATTAAAGTTACCAAGTGGTAATATTTTATTGAAACAATCTCATAATTTATCAAGATTGTTTATGATTATGCTTCCATTTATGAAATATTATGATCCATATATCAATAAATACCATTATCATTTCTACCATTTGGTTATTCATGTTATATCTAAGTAATGGTACTAATTTTCCACTCTTTGGTACATAAGATAGTTAATAAAATGTTTTCAAGAAAGCATGACTTTACCCTCTCTTTGATCAGAAATATGTGTTCTTTCAAACCATGTTTTCTAAAAAAAATTAAAGATTTATTTTTTATGTATTTTAAGAGAATTTTTTTTCAAATTTTTTTCAAGTTTATTTTATAAGTTTTCAAGGAAAATGGTTTTCAAAATGTTTTCAAGATTTATTTTAATTTTTCAAAGTGTTTTAAAAGAAATGGTTTCCAAAATGTTTTCAAGATTTCTTTCTAAGTTTTCAAATTATTTTCAAAGAAAATGGGTTTAAAAAGGTTTTATGTTTTAAAAATACTATTTCAAAGAATAAAGGATATTTTAATCAAGATTTTTTTTAAATATATCTCAAAATTATTTCCCATCTAAGACGACGTCTGTTGATGTTACTCATGCCTTTCTGGGAAATGATCTAAAGGTTACATTCATATTCTTTCTCTGACTGGTTTTTGTTTTTATGGTATGATATTTATGAAAACTCATTTCTCTTTCATGGGTAATATTTTCATGAAACCTATTCCTCTTATATGGGTTATATTCTTATAAAACCCATTACTATTCAATGGGATATGCCATTATAAATGATTATGAAACCCACTTCCTTTCACGGGTTATTATAGGATGAAATGATTATTAAACCTATATATTTTCCACAGGTTATGATATGATTAAATTTTTATGATACCCATTTCATTTCATGGGTTATGATATGATCTCTTTTCAAATGTTATGATATTATTTTTAATGCTCTTGTGGCACATGTATGTATGATTTAACTATGAGATGGGTGAGACCTATATCTCCCTCTAATGTATTGGGTAATGATAAGTTGTATATGAGCTCAAAGGGTACACATGTTGTAGACCAAGCCCAAAAACAAGAAGGTACATGGGTTTTATCCCAAGCCTGAAATTAATAGGGTACATTGGTTGTAGCCCAAGCCCAAAAAAATAAGGTACATGGGTTGTAGCCCAAGCCTAAAATTAAGAGGGTACACAGGTTGTTTCCCAAGCCCAAAAACAATAAGGTACATGGGTTTTAGCCCAAGACTAAAAGTAAAAGGGTACACAGGTTTTTTCCTAAGACCAAAACAAGAAGGTACATGGTTTATAACCCAAGCCTGAAAGTAATAGGGTACACGAGTTGTAGCCCAAGCCAAAAAACAAATAGGTACACGGGTCGTAGCCCATGACCAACATGTTTTTAAGGTCTTGGTAAGTTTCCTTGACATATGATTTTATATGTTCATGTATATTCCACAAATCCCATCTCTTATTCCTATGTTATGATTTCATGGATTATGTTCTTTATTTCCCTTTTATTCATGTATTATTAAATACCAATATTTATGCCATGATTCATGTTTATGATCTTTGATATATAGGGCTTGATCTTATAATGTTATGATCACATTCTTATACCCCTATGCTCATGTTTATGCTTACATGTATCCTTTTTTTTACCCTTACTGAGCATCTAAGTTCACCCCTTTTTATGTTTCCTTCCCTAGTTTATAAAGATTTTTATTATGTATGATGTGTTTAAGAAGGGTTCCAGTCATAAAGAGCCTAGTAGGAGATAATGGATCTTGCTTATATGACATTGTTTATGTTTCCATGTTTCCAAAGGCACTAAAATAATACAGTCTTTGTGAATATGTTTGTATAATGTTTTAATTATTCCAAAAAAGTGATTTAATATTAATGTATGATAATATAGGGTCACTATAGTTGGTATCAGATAATGGTTTTAGTTAAATTTTGGAAACAAGTATGGGAAAACCTTGGAGATAACTCTAAGGACATGAGTCTATGGATAAGTAAAAGTATAAAAAAATGTCCTAGAATTTTGGTAAAGGATAGAGTGAGTGGTTTACTAGAAATAAATCCCTATATGGATAATACAAGTGGATGTGGATCTAGAAAAGATGTACCTAGGGGTAAAACCCCCAACAAGATGTCATAGACCAGACTCAGGGTAATCTGGTACATGACAACGGGCCTTGCTACACACCTAGTTTGACACCCATGGGGGATATGCTTTAGAAATTCAAAAACTTTTAATGAACCATCATAAGGTATTTAAATAGAACTTGGTTATGAATAAAATAGGATAAACCTAAGGTGTCATCGATTAAAAAGTAGGTTTCATGATTTAGACATCCTATAAATAGTTTTTCCTGATTATGTGGTTTTCTTCTATGATACGTGTTTCTAACCCGGTGATTTCTTGTTTAAGTAAATGGAAAGAAGTAGAAGGAACATGGTTAACATTCAATGTTTTAGATGTGGAAATTATGGGAATTATTAAAATCTATTTCCCAAGTGTAAATCTCATGAAGAGAATCAGGAAGGTGGTACAACTGTTGGTTATACTTATGAAGATAAAGAGATACAAAACTACATGTGAAAGGTATGTGATGACCTTTGAGTATTGTTTACATAAGAAGCATGAATAGATTAAGGTTAAGGAACCTTAAAAAATAATTCATATTTCATATTATAGGAAAGGGGTATTAAGTAATAAGTTGATGAAGACTAAGTAATGGTTTAAGAATAAAGTTGGATGAATAAAGTATTTATGTTTTGTAATTCAAAAATTATGTTATATGAATCAAAAAATATATAAGTATTTTTAGTATAAGTTTTCATTAAGGATTGAAAATTATATGTTAATGGTGATGAATACATAGAAAATTAATTTCATGGAAGGATGATATTTTTATTATGGGAAGGTAACCCTTAATTAATGACTGATGTTGAGATAATGATGTTTGAATAAAGATATGTTGGATATGAATAAGTAAACTGGATAGTATAGATTACCCTAGAACTGATCATTGAAAAAGTGGTCTATGTCATAAAGGATGAAGTTTACAAATTATTATATTTAAAGAATGTATCCATTAATAATTCAAATAAGTAATCATGCATGTTTTCCAAAAGGATTTATGGTAATTCAGGTTATTACCACGTTCCAAGGGAATGTACAATGAGGGTATTCATATGTTTGAAATGTGAAAACCAAGTGATAATTTTTGATATATGGGGGATCTATGTTAAATTAATTTCATGACTTTATTTCTAAAGTTTTGATTCTCATATTTCATAAGGGTTACAAGGTTAACCATGTATGGGGAGATTAAGTTAAAATTAAAGTGATTTTTTAGAATAAAGAATTATCTCACCACATGAGGATTTATGAATATTGGATAACATGTTCTAATTTTTTTGTTTTGATTATAAATAATGAAAAATGGGATGGCATATTATGGATCTCATGATCTCTTAGTACTCCAGGAATGAAAAATTCACCTTCATTTTTGGAGAAATAGGTGAAGTGGATCAAGGAACAATAAAGGGTGAGGTTGTCCTGAAATCATGCAAGTATATCTTTTTATGAAAATTAATCAACTTTAGGAAAAATGATATTGAAACCAAAAATTTTATCCTAGTACCTTTGTTTCTGATGGATCAGATGGTCCTTTAGGTCATCATATATTTATAGCTTTGTGATTTTTAAATTTCTTCTGACCTTATTCCATCATAACTTGATGGTTATATTTTTATTCCATGTACACATTTTACAATGTGGGTTTCTATGAATGAAACTTTTAAGTATTAAACCATTGATAACCCATATGAATTTCAAGGGTGAAATTCATTTTAAGGGGGGTAGAATGTAGCACCCTGAGATTTTTTGAATTATTATTTTTCAAATTAATTAAATCTTTTTGATATTTTTCATTTCACACAAAACTAAAAATAGTTAATTTTATATTAAAGCACCATGTTTGGATTATATTATACGCAATACCAAGTTAATAGTGCACTACACACAACATAAATTTTATCTCTCTCTACATGGAACAATGAGGTTAGCTTGAATTTCATGCAACAATGACCTTCCTCGATGACTTGTTTAACACGCATGATCGAGGATTACCGAACAATAATATATTATTAGAATATTATTATTTAATATAATAAGATACAATATAGACGTTAAATTTGTGGTTATGAATAATATTAACTAATTTATGAAAATATATGGTTTACAAAAATATAATATGACTTCATAGCTTACCAATTAACTATAAATGAATATGAAAACTGATTGAATATAAAGAGAAATATTATTATTTTTATGGTCAGAAAGCTGTTTTACCCTAATAAATTAAATGAATTATAATTAGTGAGTGATATTAATGTAATATATATGTTATATATTTAATCAAATATTTTTTTATAATCATCTAATATATTTTATAGACATAAGATAAGAACAAACTCAATTTTAGGCTTAAAAAACCTATATTTTTATAATGGTAGTTTTACCACATTTTAATGGAGAACCCATTTTAAATCCAAAATTTGGAAATTTTATAGATTTAATATGTTGAAATAAACTAAATATTTTCAATTGAAACATAAAAATTAGGTTAGTATAATTTTTTTGGTATTTTTTGTAAGGTTTTATTTCTTAATGAATAGTTAAAAATATTGAATTTTAATTCAAAATTTCCTTTTCATCTAATTCATTTATAAGTTTAATTTATATTTTAAATTGGTTTAAAATTTTAATTTTATAATATTTTTATCAATTAATCTAATTTAGTTCATTTTAACTAATTTCATATTGAAATTGGATATAAAAACTTAGCAAACTTTTGATCATTTTTACTTAAAAAACTCGCAGTGTCGTCCCGTCAATGAGATTAAATTTAAATTAATTTCTGCCACTTCTATGATTGGAATTTGGAAAAATAGATTTCATATTTGGAATAAACATAATTTATAATGTATAATAAGGTCAAATTATTTTTTGACAAAAAATATTAGTGAAAGTGATTAAAATTAATTACAATGAATGAGAGAAAAATTAACGTAACAAAGGACTAAACATTAAATTAAAGACCCAAAAAAACCTAGAAACTTGTCCAAAATACATTGTAAAGACATTTATAGACCCTATAATCACTTTTATTTACTTAGTTCCATTTTTGGATTCACTTGCAACCTGAAAAATGTGGGTGAAATTCTATCTTCAAATATTTACAAGAGTGCAACTCCTCCTCCACTATAAAAAGGCCTCCTCTCCTCCCATTTCATAAAACATATCAAGTCACATTTGATCAACCAATATCCTCACAAATAGATCCTAAAAATTCCTCCCCTTATCCTAGAAGCCTCCCATTGTGCAGAAATCATTCTGAGGAAGCCATTTGGTGCAAACCAAAAGGAGTTACTTGAATAAGAGGTAACATTATTTCTCAAGTTCTTTTATTTTGTTTCCATTCTCCACACTTTAAAACATTCTTATTCCATGATTGTATAACAACACTAGTATCATCAATATACTAAGATTTTTTTATGCTAAGGTTTAAACCTACACTTACACACACTTCCATCTAATGTGCAACAAATATAACAACCCAGCTCTTTATTACACAGTTAAACATGATTTATTACATAAAATGGCACTTAATAAAACTTTTAGGATCAAGAATTATAGTGTCTTGGTAAATTAGGAACATTAAATAACAACTTAGAACATAAAACATTACATCTTTATTGAAAACTTCTTTTACATGACCACAACATTCTTTCACACTTAGCATTGCATGGGATAACCTGAGGACATGCATAAGAAAAGGGTGAGCTATAAAGAACAGTAAGGGAGTAAAAAAGGAATAACATAAAGAATAAAGTACATGTTAGGAAATAGGCATATCAATGGATCACAAGAGAAACATGAACATAAAGGCATGATATAGAATGATTATCATAACATGAAAATGTGGAAACAACATTTAACATGATATTAGCACGAGCCAAGGCTCATTGCACATAGAGCATGAGTAAACCCTCATTGAACTTGAATTAGCATGATTAAACCCTCATCTCACTTGGTTTATCATGACACTAATCTTCACCCAATGTATTGGAGCGCTATCAGGGCACACCTTTCTTAATCATTTCATTTCATACATAAGTGTTCCACATAGATCATACAACATGGATTCATTAAATGTCATAATTTATTCTAAAAATAAGAGATGTAGAATAAATAAATTTAAGTCCTAAATCATCAAGTATATGTTCATAAAGTTGAATACCCTTGATAGATAAATGAGTATGGTATTCACTTAAATGATGATTTTGGCATGAGAAATTTTGATGTAACTTCAATAGCATAACTACGTCAAATAGAAATTGTAAAATGGGTTGATGAGAGAGAAAAGGGTCTATAATAATTTATACATGAAATAGACACTAATTAGGTCATGGAAATAATATCCAAAAATATTTAATGGAATTTAGATGTATAATATAAAATAATTTCTTGAATGTAAATTAGGAGAGAGAAATCCCTTACAGAATTTCGGCATGGTAACGAGTGTACATGGGAGGAATTAATGAGAGAAAAAGTGGTATATCATGATTAAAAAATAAAGAGGGAATTATAGGAGAGGTTATAAATCATACCCCAAAATTTTTAATTGAAAGTAAAATGACATTATAATATAAGGAAACTTGGACATAAATATGGAAGGAAGAGAAGTGAGGATCCCTTACTTGGAAGTGTGATCCCAAGGGCTTGAGAGAGGATTGAGAGAGGCTTCTTGGGAGCTTTAGGAATCCTAGGAGGATTATAGAAAGAGGATGGAAGGGGTTGGTCTAGATCCAAATGGTTTTAGTGAAGAGGAATGGGAGATCGAGTGGGTTTATATAGGAAAAGAGAGGGAATTATTTATTATTTAGGTTTTGGACACTACACATTAAACTAATTAAAACCACAAACCAAACCATAGTTTTTGCCCATGTTTTTTTCCAAAGGTAACTGGAAAACATTATTTTATAAGTCTTGGAGGGCCCACTAAGGAATTGTAAAATTAATAAAACAAATATAAAATCACATTATTTTAAAGGTAAAAAATACATTGGCCAAATATCCCTTTTATAGTATTTTATTACATCACTTTTGGGTCATTATGATGTTATAAAACACATTATATATTTAAATGGTATTTAATTTTTACCCAGAAATTTGACCGTATCAGAAAATTATGAAAAATTCCCCATTAAAAAATTTCAAAATCCTGGATCCAAAAATAATATTAATTTTATCTAAATAGTTTTCTAAATATGTTCATTTTTTACTTTTAAAATAAAAACCGACATTTATTTAAAATTCACGAGTTTTGACAAAAATAGTTTTCAAACCTTAATAAAAATTAAAATTGTATTCATAAAAATTATGCAATCATTTATATTTAATAAAAATTAATTTAGTAATAATATTTTATTAAAATATTATTTAATTCAAAAATCCATTAATTCATCAAAATAGATTTTTCAATTGAATTTGAATATTAACTAAAAATACTATTTTTTCTTTAAAAATCACTTACAAACTAACAATGATAAAATGAATGTACATTATTTATAAAAAATAATTCACATGATCACAATGATAGGGTCTCATTACATAAACCCTTATAACACCCACATAATACCTAAGGGTAAGGTGTGCAATGGTGACAGACTCTTGGGGCAGCTCGGATAGCATTGCTCGAGTGGTAATCTCTCTTAACTTCCACTTCTCCCATAGGCGATTCCATTCAAGCTTAACGTGTTGAAGCTCAGCTTGGGATTGGTCAAGATCAAATCCTAGTGATGCTACCTCCTTTCCGAGCTCTGACAAATGGGCTTCATATGGAGTAATTCTATTGGATGAGACTATCTCTTCCTTTGTCTAAGTAAATTAGATTTGTTAAAGCCTTATATTTATACTAATCATGTGATTGCTATTCAATGACTATATTAGCAATGGTAACAATTATTAACGATATTTTAAAATCCAAAAAACATAAAACCAAGGAATTTCATATGTTTTATATAATCATTTTACATAATAATACATTTAATGAGATCAAGAGGAATTTTCATTAATAAAAGTTTGGGTCATTACAGTCTTCCCCCCTTAAGAAATTTTGCCCTCAAAATTTTCCTTTTCCCACAATAAAATAGATGAGGGTAACTATTCTTTATCACTTCCTTCAATTCCCATGTTTCTTATTAAAACTTTTGGTTTCTCCACAACACCTTGACAAGAGGCATTATCTTATTTCATAGAAATTTTTCCCTACAATCTAAGATCTTCACCGGATTATTTTCATAGGATAAGTCATTCTCCAATGGTACCACCTCTAGATTGAGTACATGAAATGGTTTTGATATGTACTTCCTCAAGAGTGATACATGGAATACATCATATACTTGAGATAGGTTTGGTGGGTTTGCTAGTTGATAGGCCACTACTTTAATGTGATCAAGGATCTCAAAAGTGACGATGTACCTTGGAATAAGATTTCTATTCTTCCAAAATATCATAGCTCTCTTCCACAGTGATATGCAGAGGAATACCATGTCTCTAAAATCAAACTCTAGGCATCTTCAATGATTATCAACATAGCTCTTTTATCAACTATGAGCAGATTTAATGTGTTGCTGGATGGTCTTAACCTTCTCCGCCATTTCTTCGACCATTTATGGACCTAGAAGTTTTCTATCCCCAACTTCATCCCAACATGATGGTGTTCTAAACTTCTTCCCATAAAGGGATTCATAAGGATCCACTTGGATGCTTGAGCAGAAACTGTTATTGTAAGAGAACTAAACCAGAAGAAGATGTTGATCCCGTACTCCTTTGAAGTCCATTGAGCATGCTCTAAACATGTCCTCAAGTGTTTGGATAGTTTGCTCAGATTGGCCATCAGTTTGAGGATGATAAGCCATACTGAAGTTCAGCTCAGTATTCAGAGCATGTTGGAGACTCTTAGAGAACATAGAGGGGAATATTAGATCTCGATCAGATATAATAGATATTGGTACTCTATGCAGCCTTACCACTTCTCTGATGTATATCCATGCCAGTTGATCCAATGAGAAATCCTCTTGAATGACAATGAAGTGTGCAGTCTTTGTAAGATGATCCACAAAAACTCAGATAATATTGTTTCCTTTGTATGTCTTAGGAATTATAGTGACAAATTCCATGGTGATGTTCTCCAATTTTCATGTTGGTATGGGTAATGGTTGCATCATCTCCTTAGACTTCTGCCTCTCAACCTTCACTTATTGACATACCAGGCACTTTGATGTATACTCAATGATCTCCTTCTTCATGTTATCCCATCAATAATGTTCTCAGATATCTTGATACATCTTTGTGTTTTTTGGGTAAATGGAGAAATTCGATCTATGTGCATATTTTAAAAGATCATTCTTTAACTTTGAATTTGATAGAACACATAGTCTTGTCCCAAATCTCACAATTCCTTCTTCATTAACATTGAACTATGAGGATTTAACTTTTTTGATAGTTTCTAATTTCTTCTGAATTCTCACATAATCCTTTTGATCATCCTCTAATCTTTCCAAAAGATATGGTTAAGCAATAATTTGTGAAAGGATTGATGATGTTCCCTTATTTATGATTCCCATGTCCATCTTCATCATATCTAAGAAGATTGGATCCTTTTAAATTCTCATCAATGAAAGAGTTAGTGGATCCTTTCTACTTAGAGAATCTACCACTTTATTCAGTTTCCCCGGATGGTAGTGAATTGAGCAGTCATAGTCTTTGATCAGCTCTAACCATCTTCGTTGGCACATGTTCAACTCTTTCTGTGTGAATATATACTTGAGGCTTTTGTGATACGTGTATATTTCACACTTCTACCCAAAGAGGTAATGTCAGCAAATTTTTAAATAGAATATTATTGTATCCAACTCTAGATCACGTGTTAGATAGTTTTTCTCATGAAATTTCAATTTTCTTGAAGCATAGGCAATGACTTTTTCATTTTGAATCAACACACAACCTATGTACTTCTTCAAAGAATCACTGAATACCATAAAAATTTCTCCACTTATGGGTAGTGTGAACACAGGCGTAGTGATAAGCCTCCTTTTTAGATCCTTGAAGCTATCTTCATATTCATCACTCCAAGAAAACTTGTCTCCCTTCCGAGTTAGCTTGTTAAGAGGGTTTGACAATCGTGATAAATTTCTCACAAATCGGTGATAATATCCAACTAACCCAACGAAGCTATGGATATCCATCATAGATGTTGGCCTTGACCATCCCTCAATTGCATTTTTCTTGGAGGTATCCATAAATATCCCATTGCTTGTGATGATATGACACAAGAATGAGACCTCCTTCAACTATAAATTACACTTCCTGTACTTTTCATAGATCTTCTCCTTTCAAAATGTCTCTAATACAGTGATTAGATGCTCCTCATGATCCTCCTTTGTTTTAGAGTAAATTAGAATATCATCTATAAATACTACCACAAATTTGTTTATGTAATCTCTTAATAATCTATTCATCAAGTCCATGAAGATTTCTGGAGCATTAGTGAGTCTGAATGTCATGATTATGAATTCATAGTGCCCATATCTTGTACGAAAACTAGTCTTGGGGACATCCTCCTTCTTCACCCTTACTTTGTAATATCCCAACCATAGATCCACCTTGGATAAGTATTTTTCTCCACGTAGATGATAAAACAAGTCATCAATTCATGGAAGGGGATACTTGTTCTTTATCATGATTTTTTTGATCTCACGATAATCAATGCAAAGGCGCATTGGACCATTCTGATGATAAAGCCAGATGTGTATTGTGCAATCCTTTTGAAGTTTTCCTCATATGCTCTGATGGATTCATTGTCTTTTTTGCTTGAGGGAAAGGAATTCCCTTTCCATATTAAGTCGGAGGGTGTGAGGAAAATATTTATCAATTTTTTTCTAGAAATACTTCTATTCCAATGACTCAATCTCTTCCTCAGGATTTATATTTTTGATCAATGTACACTATTGATCAGTTTCACCCTCCTTACAATAAGTATCCAGAAGAACCTTCTCTTGTTTGGAACATTTAAGGATGAAGAAGATCTTCTCAATGGATTTTGTCCATTGTTCGACGATTGAGGGAACATATGATCCATTAAAAGTATGAGGCCTTTGTCTCATGAAGCTCTCGATTGCAGATTATTATTTCTTGGGGGGGGGGGGGGGTTGGACGTTCCTCTTGATCAATGTTTCTATTCAAAACTTGAGTTAACTGAGAGAGTATCATGATAAAGTTTGCGATTCCCACTCCCATCAGATTGGGCATCTCATTAGAATAGTCATCACATTGATCTTCGCATCGATCATTAGACTGATTCCTATTACCGACCATTGGATGGAATACAAGGAAAGTTAGGTGTAACACATGAAGGGAAATCCAATGAAAAAAAGTTATAACATATAAATTACATTTATTTCCATAACTTATGAATTTATAGGTTTCAATCTATGTTATCCATGATCTATTTCCCAACATATATTCTTAGGGGCATTTTTTTATTCCCTTAATAATGGTTCATACCAAGATTATGAATTTACCAAATCATATCCCTCGAGAGTTTCAAACCAAGAGTGAAGCAAGGATCGTTGTTGGGCACCACTTCCCGTTTGACTCTAGCTCAAAGCGGTGTTTTTGGGTTTTACCCCTAGATACATCTATTCCAGATCCACCTCTACTTGTTCATATCCAGACAGGGATGTATTTTCTTGATAAACTAATTAATATGTACTCACCAAAATTTAGGGATGTTTTTATTATACCTAGTCTTATCCCTAAGGCTCTCATTAGGGTTTTCTAATCCTAATCCCAAAAATAACTAAACCTATCATCTGATACCAACTATAACAACTATGCTTTTTATTACACACTTAAACATGATTTATTACATAAAATTGAACTTAATAAAAATATAAGGATTTAGAGGTCTACTGTCATGGGAAATTAGGAACATTACATAACAACTTAGAACATAAAACACAACATCTTTATTGAAAACTTCTTTTACACAACCACAACATTTCTTCGTACTTAGCATTGCATGGGATAACCTATAGAAATGTATAAGAAAAGGGTGAGCTATAAAGCCCAGTAAGAGAGTAAACAAAGAATGACATGAATAATACAGTACATGTTCGGAAATAGGCATATTAATGGATCCCAAGAGAAACATTAACATAAAGGCATGATATAACATTATTATCATAACATGGAAATGTGGAAACAACATTTAACATGATATTAGCATGAGCCAAGGCTCATTGCACATGGAGCATGAGTAAACCCTCATTACACTTGAATTATCATGAGTAAACCCTCATTTCACTTAATGTATCATGATACTAATCTTTACCCAATGCATTGAAGCTCTATGAGGGCACACTCTTCTTAATCATTTCATTTCATGCATAAGCGTGCCACATAGGTCATACAACATGGATTCATTAAACGTCATAATTTATTCCAAGAATAAGAGATGTGGAATACATAAATATAATTCCTCAATAAATAATTACATGTTCATAAAGGTGAATACCCTTGATAGATAAATAAGTATGGTATTTACTTAGATGATGATTTTGGCATGGAAAATTTTGGTGTAACTTCGGCAGCATAACGACGTCAAATAGAAATCCTAAAATGGGTTGATGAGAGATAAAGGGGTATCTCATAATTTATACATGAAATGGATAGTAAGGGGGTCATGGAACATAATATCCCAATATATGTAATGTAATTTAGATTCATAATATAAAAGAATTTCTTGAATGTAAATGAGGAGAGAGAAATCCCTTACGGAATTTTGGCATTGTAACATATGTACATGGGAGGAATTAATGAGAGAGAAATGGGTATCTAATCATTAAAAAATAAATAGGAAAGTATATGGGAGGTGAAAAATCATAACCCAATATTTTTAATTGAAAATAAAAGGGCATAACAATATAAGGAAACTTGTATATAAATAAGGAAGGAAAGTGAGGATCCCTTACTTGGATGTGTGATCCCAAAGGCTTGTGAGAGGCTTGAGAGATGTTTTTGGGAGTTTTTTGAGCCTTGGTATGATTATAAAGAGAGTATGTAAGTGTTTTTTCATGCTCAAAATGGTTTTAGTGAAGAGGAATGGGATACTGAGTGAGTTTATATAGGAAAGTAGAGGGAATTATTTATTATTTAGGTTTTGGATACTACACATTAAACTAATCAAAACCAAAAACAAACCCATGTTTTCCCATGGGTTTTTACAAAGGAGAGTGGAAAAAATTATTTTATAAGTACAATTACCGAACTTATTAAAATATTAGGCTTTATTATGTGGAGGTGAGTCACACTCTCAAGGATATCATTTTAAAATGTTAAAATGTTTTATAAGTCTTGGAGGGTCCACTAAGGCATTGTAAAATTAATAAAACAAATATAAAATCACATTATTTTAAAGGTAAAATATATATTGGACTAATATACATTTTATATTATTTCATTACATCACTATTGGGTCTTTATGATATCATAAAACACATTATATATTTAAACAATATTTAATTTTTACCCAAAAATTTGACCGTCTCAGAAAATTATAAAAAATTCACCATTAGTTAATTTTGACATCATGAATCCAAAAAAATTATTAATTTTATATAAATAATTTTATAAATATGTGAATTTTCACTTTTAAAATAAAAAACTGACATTTATTGAAAATTCATGAGTTTTAACAAAAACAGTTTTCAAACCTTAATAAAATTTACAATTGTATTCATAAAAATTATACGATCATTTATATTTAATAAAAATTAATTTATTAATAAAATTTTATTAAAATTTTATTTAATTAAAAAATATATTAATTCATCAAAATATATTTCTCAATTTAATTTGAATATTAACTAAAAATACTATTTGTGATTTAAAAATCACTTAGAAAGTAACAATTGTAAAATGAATGTATATTCTTTATACAAAAATAATGCACATGAACATAGTTCTAGGGTATTATTACATAACCCCTTATAAAACCCGCATAATACCTAAGGGTAAGTTGTGTGATGGTGATAGACTCTTGGGAAGCTTAGATATCATTGCTCAGGTGGTAATCTCTATTAACCTCTACTTCTCCCGTAGGTGGTTCCGTTCAAGCTTAACACGTTGAAACTTAGCTTGGGATTGGACAAGAGTGAATCCAAATGATGATACCTCCTTTCAGAGCTTTGAAAAATGGGATTAATATGGAACAATTCTAATAGATGATTCCATCACTTCATTTTTCTGAGTAAATTGGATTTGTTAAAGCCTTATATTTATATTAATCATGTGATCACTGTTCAACGACTATATTAACAGCGGTAACAATTCTTAACGGTATTTTAAAATCCAAAAACATAAAAACAAGGAAGTGAATATGTTTTATATAACCATTTTACATAATAAGGCATTTAATTAGGTCAATAGGAATTTTCATTAATAAAAGTTTGGGTTGTTACAACAAACATAGTATTTACGTGTACGACAAACTACCGCCTCATGAAATGATGATTGTTCATTTTTAATTTACTACCAATCATGGTGGATATTATGATGAATTATATATTTATATATATAATATATATATTATATTTATAGTTAATTTATTCTTTTTTAATTTTTATTTAGAACATACCTTTATGCTTTCTATCTTGTGTAAATACGATAATTTCGTTTGAGGAAGTGTGGACCACCGCCCCCTCAAAGTGATGTGATTCATTCACACACTACATGGAATGTATTAAGGATATTTTTAGTGAACCTATATCATATATATAAAATAATAATGATAATTTAATGATATTATATACATTTATACATATACATATATTTCATTTACTTTCTTTTAATACGTCAATAAAACAGAAGCAGTGTTAATGCGTACGTACGACCCACCATATCCATGAATGTTGTATTCCATTTCATACTTATATATTATATAGATTATTATATTACACATATAACGAATATTAATGATATTTATATCATGGTTTACATTTTTTAAATCATGATATAAGTATAAGGACCAATGATATAACAAATTAAGACACATGCAAAAAACAAAGCGAATATTACCTGAAGCGTAACCCTAACATAGAATTTTTAACAAGCAGGTAATATAAACTCATAATAAAACCATATATGGAATTAGATATAACAATATTTTTCTTTTAAATATGTATGATAAACTTATATTTATTACATAGGGTGTTCTTATGAGTACGAAGAGAGTCAAGACACAAGGTAAAGGGATTTCATCTCACCTTTTTATTTCTGTGAGATACATGCCTTAATCACCACTCATTTCATTTGTGTAGTTTTTATACTACCCATGGATGTATTCTATTATTATTATTATAAAATTTATTAATATTTACATATCCATTTTATTATCTTTCTTTCATGAGTTTTATGGTTCAAAAGTTACCAAATCGGTAATGTAATTTTGTCTCAATTTGCCTTCTTTGAGACACATGTTTTGTTATGCACCTATGTTATTTTAAGAGGTGTATATTCTTCCCATTGAAATTTTATATCATGAATATCCGTCTTTTTCATGATATTTTTAATCCATGTAATTTCATTTCCTTACATGGGGAGTATGATTCAAAGTTACCAAGTGGTAAGTGTTTATTGAAACAATCTCATAATTTATCGAGACTGTTTATGATTGTAATTCTATTTATGAAATATTATGATACATATCTCAATAAATCTCATTAGTTTTATTAACCTCTAGTTATTCATGTTATATCCAAGTAATGGTAAAATTTTTACACTCTTAGGTATATATGATAGTCAAGAAAGTGTTTTTAATAAATCCTGACTTTACCGTCTCTTTGATCGGAAATATGTTTTATTTAAAACCATGTTTTCTAAAAAAAATAAAGATTTATTTATTTTTTTAAGTATTTTAAAAGAAAAGTTTTTTTAATTTTATTTTATAGGTTTTCAATAAAAATGGTTTTCAAAACATTTTCAACCTTTCTTTATATGTTTTCAAAGTGTTTTCAATGAAATTGTTTCCAAAATGTTTTAAAGATTTCTTTCTACCTTTTTGAAGTATTTTTAAAGAAAATGGTTTTCAAAAGGTTTTATGTTTTAAAAAGCCTATTGCAAATAATAAAGGATATTTTCCTCAAGAAATGTTTTTAAATATATCTCAAAATTATTTCCCATCTATGACGACATATATTGATGTTACTCATGCCTTTCTGGGAAATGATCCAAAGGTTCCATTCATATTATTTCTCTGAATGTTTTTTGTTTTTATGAAATGATGTTTATGAAAACCTCTTTCTCTTTAATGGGTAATATTTTTATAAAACTCATTCCTCTTACATAATTTATATGCTTATAAAACCCATTTATCTTCAATGGGTTATTCCATGATAAATGATTATGAAATCCACTTCCTTTCATAGGTTATTATAGGATGAAATGAGTATGAAACCTATATATTTTCTATTGGTTATGATATGATTAAATGTTTATGACACCCATTTAATTTCATGGGTTATGATATGATCTCTTTTAATGGGTTATGTTATTATTTTTAATGCTATTATGGAACATGTATGTATGATTTCACTATGATATGGGTGAGACCTATATCTCTCTCCAATGCATTGGGTAATGATAATTTGTATATGAGCTCAGAGGGTACATGGGTTGTAGCCCAAGCCCAAAAACAAGAAGGTACATGGGTTGTATCCCAAGCCTGAAATTAAGAGGGTACACAGGTTGTATCCCAAGCCCCAAAATAATAAGGTACATGGGTTGTATCCCAAGCCTAAAAGTAAGAGGGTACACAGGTTGTTTCCCAAGCCCCAAAATAAGAATGTATTTGGGTTGTATCCCAATACTAAAAGTAAGAGGGTACACGGGTTGTTGCCCAAGCCAATAAATAAGAAGGTACATGGGTTGTAGCCCAATCCTGAAATTAAAAGGGTACACGGGTTGTAGCCCAAGACCAAATACAATTAGGTATATGGGTTATATCCCATGCTTAACATGTTGTGAAGATCTTAATAGGTTTCCTTGACATATGATTTTCTATTTTTATGTGTATACCACAAATCCCATGTCTTATTCCTATATTATGATTTCATGCCTTATGTTATTTATTTCCTTATGATTCATATCTTATGAACTTCCAATATTTATGCCATGATTTATTTTTATGATCTTTTATATTCATGGTGTGATATTCTAATGTTATGATCACATTCTCATACCCCTATGCTCATGTTTATACTTACATGTCTCCCTTGTTTACCTTTACTAAGAATTTGAGCTCACCCCTTTTTATGTTTCCTTCCCCAAGTTATGAAGATATGTATTAAGTTTGATGTTTATAAAAAGGGTTCTATTCATGAAGAACCTAGTGGGAGATAATAAAGCTTGATTATATTCTAGTGTTTATGTTTCCATGTTTCCAAAGAGACTAAACTAATACAGTCTTTGGGCATGTGTTTTTATAATGTTTTAAGTATTCCGTAAAAGTTTTGTAATGTTAATGTATAAAAAGAGAGGGTAACTATAGAAATAATCTCACACCCACCATCTAACCCCATATGATAAAAATCATCATTTTGAAAATGGTGATTTTTTATTCTCCCGAGTCACAACCCATTGTGTTTTTTTTGTTTTTTTTTTAATTTTTTTAATAGGGGAAATAGTGAAAGAAAATGAATGAGCATAAAACTTTACCAATAACAAAAATAGGAACCCCACACTTATTACTTTATTTTTAATTCATCCCTTCCACTATGAGTTCCCTCACCCCCACACTTCAAATTTAACATATCATACAAATGCAGAGCATAGTAGGAATACAAAATATTGGATTGTAATGTTGCTCATCTATAATAATGCCATTCATGGATTATACTATCTAAATAAAGATTAATTTAAAATTTATCCTCAAGTATAAGGGATAAATCAATGAAAATGCCTCAATAATATTAAACGAGACTCTATATAGTCATATCTTTGGAAAGTTCTAATGTAAGTTCTAGTAGGCGACATGCCCCAAGATCTCTCAAGAAATATGTTCAATATATAATTAGAAAAATTAGGCCTAGAAATATTCTCAGGAATGGGAAACATATTGGATAATCACTAATGGATTGAAATAATAATAAAAATTAATCCACACAAATTTCAAGAATTAAAAACATGAATAATGGTAAAGTAATTTAATTTACACGAATCAACAAATTCCCTTAAATCACGATTCATCGAACTAATACCTATGCTTAACTCTAATCATTCAATACTCTAATTAAATAATTTAATCTCATTATATTATAAATATAAACATGGAATCATAGTATTCCTAAGAAAATCATTCCCCCTGGATCAATCAACACTACTAAAAGAGAGTTCTTTAATAGTGCTAGAATATGCCTTTATTAGTGCTAAAAAAGTGCTGACTATTGTAATGCGGTTAAAAGACCAAGTCTTTTATCAGCACTAGAAAAGCACTGATAAAGGGGTGCTTTATCGGTAAAAAAATCACTGATAAATCACAATTTTATCAACACTAATAAAAGACACCATTTATTAGTGAATTTAATTAGAAATGAAAAATAAAATATTTATCATTACTTTTACAAGCACTGATAATGGGAAATACTGTAGTGTGATGATACAAAACACTACAAAACTAGAAACAAGGCATGAAATGTTCTGTAAAAACACACCACATCACCAGAAAAAGCACTAGAAACAATAGCAGAATTTATAAAAATCAAATAAAAATACATAATTTAAATGAAATAAAATTTCCAACACAAATAAAATAAAAAACACTATTATAGAGTATGGAATTTTTTACTAAAATTAATGTCAATTTTGAATAAAAAGTGCACTTAGATTCATACCAGTCACGCCATGACTCAGATTGAGGTTAGGATAATCCCTACATGTCATAAATAACTTATGGATCATTTTTTTAAAGTACCAAAACAATTCAAATGAATTTTCTTGGTTTTGAGCATATTGATTGTTTTTTCACTAAAATTAATGTTAATTTTGAATAAAAAGACACTCTTGGATTCATATAGGTCACACCATGCATAATATTGAGGTGATGCTGATTATAAAACATCTCAAATGAATTATGTATCATTTTCCTAAAGTATTAAAACAATCTGAATGCATTTCCTCCATTTAGAGTATGACACTTGTGTTTTTTACTAAAATGTAATTTTAAACTGGAAACATGCAATTTTAGTCATATAGGTTTCATCATGCGTGGGTTTGACATGAGATTAATTCCTACACATTTCAAATGAATTATTAATCATTTTATTAAATTATCAAGACAATCTGAGTGTGTTTTTTGGTTTTTAATGAGTGACAATTTTTATATTAAAATGTCAATTTTAAACTGATAATAGACACTTTGAGTCATACCGATCATACCATGAGTCATATTGAGGTAAAGATGATGATCCTAAAGTACTAAAACAATCTAAATGAATTTCCTTTGTTTGAGTATGTTAGTTGTTTTTTTACTAAAATTAATGTCAATTCTGAATAAAAAGATGAACTTAGAGTCATAACTGTCACACCATGCATTAGATTGAGGTTCAGATGATTCCAAAACATCATAAATAGATTATAGATCATTTTTCTAAAGTATAAAAACAATCCAAATTCATTTCCATAGTTTTGAGTGCACCACTTGTGTTTTTTACTAAAATGTCATTTTAAACTGGAAACATGTGTAAGGACCCAAACTTTTATTAATGAAAATCCCTCTTGATCCAATTAAATGTCTAGTTATGTAAAATGGTTATATAAAATATGAAATTACTTGGTTTTATTATTTTTTTTGATTTCAAAATACCATTAATAATTGTTACCATTACTAATATAGTCGTTGAACAGTGATCCCATGATTAGTATAAATATAGGGCTTTAACAAATCCATTTTACTCAGACAAAAGAATCGCATATAGTAGAATTGCTCCGTATAAGGCCCATTTGTTGGAGCTCAGAAAGGAGTTAGCATCATTGAGCTTCACTCTTGAACAATCCCAAGCTAAGCTTCAAAACGTTAAGGTTGAAAGGAATCACCTATGGATGAAATGGAAGTTGATAGAGATTACCACCAGAGTAATGTTATCTGAGCCACCCCAAGAGTCTATCACCATCGCGCACCTTACCCTTTGGTATTATGTTGGTGTTTTAAGGGGTTATGTAACAAGACCCTAGTACTATTATTATGTACATTATTTTTTATAAATATATAATGTGTTTTATGACATCATAATGACCCAATAGTAATGTAATAAAATAATATAAATGATTGGTTCATCCAATATATTTTTTATCTTTAAAATAATGTGATTTTAGGTTTTTTTGGTTTATATTACAAAGATTTAGTGGACCCTCCAAGACTTATAAAACATTTTAACTTTTTAAAATTATTTCCTTGAGAGTGTGACTCACCTCACATAATCAAGTCTAATATTTTAAGAATTTATAAAATTGGAATTATAAAATATTGTTTTCCACTCTAATTTAGAAAAAACCATGGGAAAAAAACATGGGTTGGTTTGTGGTTTTGGTTAGTTTAATGTGTAGGGTCTAAAACCTAAATAATAAAGAATTCCCTCCCTTTTCTTATATAAACCCACCCAAGATCCCACTTCCTCTTCACTCAAAGAATTTGGAGTCAACCAAACTTTTCCCTCATCTCTCTATAATCATACCAAGGATACCCAAACTCTAAATAAGCCTCTCTCAATCTCCTCCTAAGCCATTGGGATCACACTTTCAAGTAAGGGATTTCTTCCTTTCTCATTTTTGTCCAAATTTTATTATGTTGTTATACCCTTTTTTTCAATTATAAATGTTGGGGTATGATTTCTCACCTCCCCCATACTTCCCTAATTATGTTTTAATGATGATATACCCATTTATCTCTCATTAATTCCTCCCATGTACACCTGTTACCATGCCAAAATTTTGTAAGGTATTTCTCTCTCCACATTTACATTCAAGCAATTTTTTTTGTATTATGAATATAAATTACATTAAATATGTTGGAAAAAATTTCTATATGGACCCCTTACTGTCAATTTCATGTACATATGATAAGATACCCCTTTCCCTCTCATCAACCATTTTTATGAATTCTTACATCACACCGTTATGTTGTCGAAATTACACTGCAATTTTTAAAGACAAAGTCATTGTGTAGTGAATACCATTCCCGTTTATCTGTCAAGGATATTCACCTTTATACATATTTAATTATTGATTATATAGTTTCATGTATTAATTATATATTCCTTTATCATGGAATAAATTATGATGTTTAATGAATCCATGTTTTATGATCCATGTGGCACACTTATGCATGAAATGAAATGATTAAGAAGGGTGTGCCCTTATAGCGCTCCAATGCATTGGGTAAAGATTAGTATCATGATAAATTATGTAAAATGAGGTTTTACTCATTATAATTCAAGTGTAATGAGGTTTTACTCATGCTCCATGTTCAATGGGCCTTGGATCATGGTAATATCATGTTAAATGTTGTTGCCACATTTCCATGTTATGACAATCATGCTATATCATGCCTTTATGTTCATATTTCTCTTGCACTCCATTGATATGAATATTACCTAACATCTAATATATTCTTTATGTTATGCCTTTTTACCCCCTTACTGGGCTTTATAGCTCACCCTTTTATTATTCATTTCCTCAAGTTATCCCATGCAATGCTAAGTATGAAAGAATGATGCGGTCATGTAAAAGAAGTTTTCAATAAGATGTTGCATTTTATGTTTTAAGTTGTTATGTAATGTTCCTAAGCCTCAAAGACACTATACCTATCTATATTCTATGATGTATTAGGTGAAGTTTTTATGTAATAAATCATGTTTAAGTGTGTAATAAAGAGAAAAGTTGTTATAGTTGGTATCAGAGGACATGTTTAGTTATTTTTGGGATTAGGATTAGGAAACCATAGTGAAAGCCTTAAGGATAAGTCTAAGCATAATAAAATCATCCCTGAATTTTGGTGAGTATTGATTAAGTAATTTATCAATAAAATACATCCCTATCTTGGAAACGATCAGGTAGAGGTGGCTCTGGCATATATGTATCTAGGGGTAAAACCTAAAAACACCGCTTTGAGATAGACTTGAACGGGAACTGGTGCATGAAAACGGGCCTTGCTGCACTCTTGGTTAACAAACTCCCAAGGATATTCTTTAGTAAATTCATAAGATTATTATTAACCATTTTAAGGGAATAAAAAAATTCCCCTAAGAATATATTTTGGGAAGTAGATCATGGTTAACATAGATTGAAGCCTATAAATTCATAAGTTAAGGAAATAGAAGTAATTTATAAATCATCAGTTTTTTTCTTTGGATTACCCTTTATGTGTTAACCCTAAATTTCCTTTTATTTTAGCCAATGGATGGTAATATAAGAGGACTCGGGCTAACAATATATCTGAAGATCAATGTGACGAATGCTCTAATGAAATGCCCAATTCGATGGGAGAGAGAATCATGAACTTTGTCACAACACTCTCTCAGCTAACTCAAGTTTTGAATATAAATATGGGTCAAGAGGAACATTCACCCCCCCACCAAGAAATAAAAAGTTGTAATTGAGAGATTCATGAGACAAAGGCCTCCTACTTTTAAGGGATCATATGATCCCTCAATTGCAGAACAATGGATCAACTCCATTGAGAAGATATTCTCCATACTTTAATATTATGAACAAGAGATGGTACTTCTGGATGCTTATCATATAGAGGGTGTAACATCCTTGACCCGAAATCCACTAAACTAGTGCTCCGATCCGGGAGGTTACATGACCTTAAGCGCGCCTCCCCGTACGCCAAATGCTATCGACTAGCAGCGGGGGTCTATGAGGTCAAGTGGGGAGACTATACCCCCTTTTTATCAGAGCAATCCACAAAATAAATAAACCAAATAGCATAAAAAATAACCAATAAACAAGGAACATGTATATCAACCATTTCCAATAATAAATCTGTCATGTCATACTACAAGTGCAAGAGTGAACAAAAACCCAAAATAAGGACAACAACCACAATCCCTAAAATGGTCCCAACTCCAAGTTAGAATCCTCCACCAAGTGCTACCCATGTCCACTCAACTATCTAGCAAGGACCCTTTCCCTTCTCCTGACCTGAAAACATGAAGTCTGCTCGGGTACCCAATGGCGGCCCGAGCAGGGTGTGAGTACAACTCAGTAGGCCACCACCAACGGTGTCTACAAAATACCCAGTATAAACATGTAGTGCATGTAGAGGAATATGAATGATAATTTCCAAGTAATTAATTAAGGTGCCATTAACAAGTTTATATCCAAATCCATTTCCATTCCATTACCATTGATTTATTAACAATTATCATCACTTACCATTTCATCACATTTCCATAGGTTAATCACATACATTATGTTACATGGGTCTAAGGCCAACAATCACACGCAAGAGGGTAAACACATCATTATCCTATCTCACTAGGACTAACCCCCTCATAGAAACCATATCCTCACCTTGAATCCTCAGTCCGGGTGGATGAAACCGTTAGGAGAATAGACCCTCAGTCCCCTTTCTTAACCAGTGCATTTAGGGTGAAGTTTTGAACCTCAGTCTTAGCTCTACCCATGGGCGTAGATCCTCATGTCATACCCCACTCTACGAAGTCATGTGAACATGCTTATATATAAGTAACCATCAACAATCCAAACCATTTCCCTTCGGTAAACACTATTCACAACAACCCACATGGGAATCCACATCATGCCTTAACCCATTAACACATGACCATTTCACATCATTTAACCATTCACCCAATTCCCATGTGTTATGCCTAACTCATTAAGCATTTATCACTAGACCCATAACCTATCCATTATGGTCTTTTAATCAGTTTACACATTAACCCATTTAACCCGTTCATCATTTCCATGATTCAACCATTCATCCCATTCCAAATAACCCTTTGGTTATTTCCAAGTCTAGGTGCATCACATAACTTCTATTACAAGTTCAACCAATCATGCCAACATGTTTATCAAGGGCTCTACAATTCACTACAACAAGGTCACTTGTTTGATAACAACCCCTAAACCCGAGAAAAGCCGACACATCCCATGGATGTCCCCAATTAGGTCAAGTCCATCCCAAAACATCCCATGGAGATCGTGATGGTTCCCATTATCCATTTTAAACATCATTATTATAAAAAATGCCAAGGTTATTCAGAACATAACCAAGGAGAAACAAGAACATAACTAAACATGCACAAATACCCTAATAACTATGGGATATCACTTGTAGACCACCTACCTCGAAACTGCGGTTGAACACACTCTCAATCGAGTCATTAGACCTCGATCCAACCAGCCTTTGGAGCTTTAACCTAAAAATCACCCAAAAGATAGGGTTTTAGAGCTTTGGAAAAAGAGAGAGAGAAGATACAAACCCTAAACCAAAAAGAGAACCAAGGATGAGATTAGCCTTACCCGGAGCTTTGATCCACAACCTACGACACCAAAAATTCCTTAGAAACGAGGGAGATCAATCTCTTGGAGCTATTGGGCTATTTGGTTCATCCCAAGGGAGAAGAAGGAGGAATGGAGAGGAAATCCCGAGTTGGGGTTTTAAAGCCTGGAGTGGAAAACTTGTAATTTTTCCAAACTTTAAGTGGCCGCACAATTTGTCCGCATGGTTTGGAAAACCGTGCGCAAATTGTGTGCATGACACTATCTGGAGGAGGAGGGGTCACACGGTCTTGCCTGGGTAGGCTGCACGGTTTGTCTGGCCATGCGCAGGCCATGCACCCTGACCTGACTTGCCCAGTTTTCCTTTCTTCCATGCTTTGAGCCCCTAAAACACCCCCAAGGCCTCTCATACTTTCAGAAGAAATCCCTTGAAACCCAAAAAAATGGATTCAACCAAAACATAACAAAAACATACCTTTCCAAAAACCAGGATCTTACAACCTCCCCACCTTATAACGACTCGTCCTCAAGACGAGTTCCCAAGCCTCATTATTCCACTAAAGAGAAGAGTTCGGGCCATTGAGCCCGCATATACGATTCCCGCTCCCAAGTTTCTTCCTGAACTTTCCCATGCTGCCATAGTACTCTCTCTAATGGCACAACCTTGCCCCGCAAGATCTTTTCACTATGGTCCACCACACGAACCAGATGCTCCTCAAAGGATGCATCAGCCTCAAGCTCTATATCCTCAACATCAACCATGTGATATGGGTCAGGGTGATACCATCGAAGCTGCGACACATGAAACACAACATGCATCCCACCATACCGTTGTGGAAGAGCCAATCGGTAATCCACTGGTCCGATCCTCTCCACAATCTCAAAAGGTCCCACAAACTTGGGTGACAACTTACCCTGCTTTCGAATCCGACGATGACCCAACCTTGGAAACACCCGAAGGAACACTTTATCACCCACCGCAAACTCAAGAGGTATATGCCTCCGATCTGCATATGACTTCTGTCTACACTGAGCTGTATCCATCTGCTTCCTGATCAAATTTACTCTCTCTGAAGTCTCCTGCACAAGACTTGGCCCCAATAACTTAGATTCACCGGCCTCTAGCCAGCACAACAAAGATCTACATGGCCTCCTGTAGAGTGCCTCAAATGGTGTCATATGAATTGTATCCTGAAAACTTTTGTTGTAGGAAAACTCAACTAACGATAGGTGCCTCTTCCAAGAACCACCAAAGTCCAAGACACAATCTCTTAACATGTCTTCCAACACTTGGATCTTATGCTCTGACTGCCCGTCTCTCTGCGGGTGAAAAGCCATACTCAAAAACACCTGCGTACCAAGTGCCTTCTGTAACCCTTGCTAGAAACATGATGTGAAATGCGGATCTCAGTCCGAAACTATGGTTTGTAGAACACCATGAAACCGCACTATTTCCCGAACATACAGCTCACCCAACTGGTCGACTGTATAGGTCTCCTGAATCGGTAGGAAATGAGCCACTTTCATTAACCGATCCACAACTACCTAGATTGCGTCATTCTTCCACGGTGTCCTCGGAAGACCCATGAAAAAATCCATTATTATATCATCCCAATTCCATTCTAGAATGGGAAATGGATGCAACAAACCACCTGGGCATTGATGCTTGGCCTTCACCTACTGACAGGTAAGACACCGTGCCACAAATGCCACAAATTCCTTCTTCATTCCAGGCCACCAAAACTGCCTTCGGAGATCACGATACATCATGGTCAAACCAGGATGCACTGCCCACTTTGATGCATGGAACTCACACATCAACTCTTCCCACACACACTTTGGCACAACCACACGATCATGAACATGAACAACACCATCCATACCGATGGCCCCACCATAAGGTAACTCCCCACCTTTAAGATTTTAATTTATGATCAAACACTCAGGATCATTATGCTAACCTTCTTTAACTCGACTCAAAAGCATTGAATCCATCACTAAGGAAGCAATAGTGACCTGACCACTCTCCTCCTGCACCTCCTAGTGCATCTTTGCAAACAAAGCCATCACCTTCCACTCCGTGATGGACTCCTGAACCACCTAATTTGGAACCTTCCTACTCAGAGAATCAGCAACACTGTTTCCCTTTCCTGGCGTATACACCAACTCAAAGTCAAAAGACTAGAGATATTCAAACCGTCTTCACTGCTGAAGATTCAGATCCTGTTGTGAGAAGATGTACTTTAAAATCTCATGGTCGGTAAACACAGTAAACCATTCTCCCAACAGATAGTGCCTCCAGCACTTCAAGGCGTACACCACTGCAACCAACTCAAGGTCATGAGTGGGATAGTTCTGCTCATAGGGTCTCAACTGCCTTGACCCATAAGCCACAACCCGCTAATCCTGCATCAACATAGCCCCAAGTACGACTCCGGATGCATCACAAAACATGATGTACTTCTTACCCGGCTCAGGTAAGATCAAGATAGGTGCGGTCATCAACCGCCTTTTCAACTCTTAAAAGGAATTCTAACAAGCCTTATACCACTCGAACCTGATTGCTTTCTTGGTCAAGCCCGAGAGTGGTGATGCCAAGCGAGAGAAATCTTGAATGAACCTTCGGTAATAACCGGCCAAACCCAAAAAACTCCGAACATCAGAAAAACTCTTGGGCTACTCCCAAGATACAACTGCCTGCACTTTATATGGATCTGCTGACACACCTACCTCCGAGATGATGTGACCCAGAAAATGCACCTCACCTATCCAGAATTGACACTTTGATAGCTTGGCGTATAACCGATTCTCTCTTAGCATATCCAAGATGATGTCAAGATGTTGGGTATGATCATCATGAGTTTTAGAGTACACTAAGATATCATAAACAAATACAACCACAAACCGATCTAGATAAGGATGAAAGATTCAGTTCATCAAAGCCATAAACACTACCGGTGCATTGGTCAAGCCGAAAGGCATTACCACAAACTCAAACAACCTGTACCGACTTCGGAAAGCTGTCTGCGGTACGTCAGAAGACCTCACTCTCAACTGGTGATAACCTGACCTCAGATCAATATTAGAAAACACTAATGGACCCCTCAATTGATCAAACAGGTCATCAATTCTAGGAAGAGGGTTCCGATTCATCACTGTCATTTGATTTAACTTTCGATAGTCAACACACAGCCTCAACGACCCATCGACCTTCTTTGCAAAAAGCACGAGAGATCCCCAAGGAGAGGTACTAGGAAAAATAAAACCATTACGCTCTAACTCCTCAATCTGAACCTTCATTTCCCAGTGTTCTGCCGGTGCCATTTGATATGGTGGAATAGAAACTGGCTCCGCTCCCGAAAGCAACTCGATTGTGAACTCAACATCCCTCTCGGGTGGTAACCCTGAGAAATCCTCAGGAAACACGTCTTGAAACCGATCCACCACAGGAGGAAAATTAGATTTTTCCCTTCCCTCATTATCATCAAGCATGAGGCATGCCACTTTAGCTATGAGTCCACTCAACTGCTGACCAATCGGTCCTGTACGACCTGCTCAAATATACCATTCTCCATGGTGGACATAAGCATCACCCTCAAGTGACCTGAATGATACTCTGCAACGATAACAGTCTATGTGTGCTCGATACAACATCAACCAATCCATTTACAAGATTAAGTCAAACCTTGAAATCTAGAGAATGAACAAATCCCACAGAAAATGATACCCACCAACTTCCAAGGCACATCCCTTGCACTGCTTGATATCCTCAACCCACACTCCCAACGGGGTGTCAATTGACATAACTCCACACACCCTCTTCACAGATAAACCCAACACTACCACAAGTTGAGTAGAAACAAAAGAGTGTGTTGCACCTATGTCAAACAATGCACTAGAAAATGTAGAAGATACAGGGATCGTACCTAGAATAGTTGACGGTCTGACCTTGCCATCACTAGGCGCAAATTGAACTACCTGAAGCTGACTTTCCCCTCTACCCTGGGCTCCAGCCTGAACACCCTACGCTGCACTGCCCTTTTGGCGTGAGCGATCTTTCCCTGGAGTTCCACGCCCACCTCCCCTACTAGTATGGCCCATGGAGCTCCAACTGCCTAACTGATACGGGGCAACTGATCCCCTTCCGATATCCGGTATCTGCTTTTCCTCATTATGCTCACCCATCTGCCGAAGGTTCCTACAGAACCTCTGCACATGCCTCATTCATCCACATGAATGACACTCAACTGGAGGTTGAGGACACTGACCACACATATTCCCTGGGCTACCGCACTGATAACAAAACACCTGGTTCCTAATCTGAGAGGCTGACCTCCTATTCTGACCACCTTGCAGGAAACTTTCTAAACGACGCTTACGACCTTCAGAAGATGCACCACTTGTCCACCCAGATGGCACAACAAACCCACCACCCGAAGCTCCCTTCAGGTTCCCTTCAGAGATGAGTGCCTGATCCATCACCTCTGCAAACTTCTTCAAGCAGAATATGTTTACTTGAGACCTGATCTCATGTCTCATCCCATCCTGGAAACGCTTTTCTACCACTGCCTCATCCCCTGATAACACTGGGATAAAGCATCTCAAATCAGTGAAGCGACTAGCATAGTCCATCACCGATAGTAATCCCTAAGTCAGGATCATAAACTTTGCAGCCCGATCCTGCCTCAAAGTCTCTAGGTAGAAATGATCTAGAAAATTTTCTTGAAAAACCTTCCACGACATTCCCTCAGCCTGCTCTATTTGAGCCTGAATGTCCCACCAATGCCTAGCCTGGCCTTGCAACATATAAGCGGCCAGCTTCACTCACTTTTCAACAGGGGTCTCTAGATGGTCCAATATCATCTAGACAGACTCTAACCAGAACTCTGTTGCTTCTGCCCCACCCTCTCCGGTGAAGGTCGGAGGGTGCTGAAGCTAGAACTCCCTGGTCAGCTCAAACATACTTGGTGCAACCCGCCCTGGGTCCCGATCCATCATCTGCATAAGGTGAGACAAGTTCCCCCAGAACTGGTCTTCTCCAACCTCATGGTTCACCACATTTTCTTGCTCCTCTCCAAGAGGAGTGTTCTGAGAAACATCCTCCCATTTCCCAACTATCAACCAACGTCGTGGTGGCATTTCTCTACAATGCCAAGCATGCGATTTTAGAATGCGTACCATAAACTTTCATGACTTCATCAAAAGATCTTTACTAGCTACAACAACCCATTTCATATACTAGCCCAACAACATTTTCTATTTTTTTTCAAACCCTATTACTACATTAAACATCATTTACCAATAATTCATCCTTACCCACTTGTGTTATTTCATTAATCTCATCATTTCTTGATTTCAGGAAATGCATGATGCACCTTACTTTCCTGCCTCACACACCCACCCCATGCGTTTGTCTAATAAAATGTATGTCACCTATGTCCCTAGGTTCCTATAATGATGCATGAATGAAAATCCTTATTCCATTAAGGCCACGATCCAAATATCATAAAATAGTCATATCAAACCACATGTGCATCACCCAACAATGAAATATCATTAACTGTAACATCACACAACCAAGAACAACATTTCCCACCTTGGGTGACTTGGGTTTCCCCCATACATGGGTTAGCTAATCCCAAGCACGAGCTCATTACCAAGGCCCGACACGTCTTAACCCTTGGATACCAATCCCAAATAATAAGACCTCAGAGAAGGAGAAGAAAGACCTCCTCTGATACCACTTTGTAATGTCCCTGACCCGGAAGCCACTAAACCGGTGCTCCGAGCCAGGTGGTTACATAACCTTAAGCATTCCTCCCCGTACGCCAAAGGCTGCCGACTAGCAGCGGGGGTCTATGGGGTAAAGTGGGGAGACTATACCCCCTTTTTATCAAAGTAATCCACAACAAAAATAAACCAAATAGCGGAAACAATAACCTATAAACAAGGAACATGTATATCAACCATTTCCAACAATAAATATTTCATGTCATAGTATAAGTGAAAGAGTGAACAAAAACCCAAAATAAGGACAACGACCACAATCCCCAAAATGGTCCCGAATCCAAGTCCGGATCCTCCACCAAGTGCTACCCATGTCCACTCAACTATCTAGCGAGGACCCTTGCCCTTCTCCTGACCTACAAACATGAAGTCTGCTCAGGTACCCAACAGCGTCCTGAGCAGGGTGTGAGTAGAACTCAGTAGGCCACCACCAACGGTGTCTACAAAATATCCAGTATAAATAGGTAGTGCATGCAGAGGAATATGAATGATAATTTCCAAGTAATTAATTAAGGTGCCATTAACAAGTTCAGAGCCAAAGCCATTTCCATTCCATTACCATTCATTTATTACCAATTATCATCACTTACCATTTCATCACATTTCCATAGGTTAATCACATACATTATGTTACATGGGTCTAAGGCCAAAAATCACAAGAAAGAGGGTAAACACATCGTTATCCTATCTCACTAGGACTAACCCCCTCATAGCAATCATATCCTCACCTCGAAGCCTCAGTCCGAGTGGATGCAACCATTAAAAGAATAGACCCTCAGTCCCCTTTCCTAACCCATGCATTTAGGGTGGAGTTTAGAACCTCAGTCTTAGATCGACCCATGGGCATAGATCCTCATGTCATACCCCACTCTACGAAGCCATGTGGACATGCTTATATATAAGTAACCATCAACCATCCAAACCATCGCCCTTCGGCAAACACTATTCACAACAACCCACATGGGAATCCACATCATGCCTTAACCCATTAACACATTACCATTTCACATCATTTAACCATTCACCCAATTACCATGTGTTATGACTAACTCACTAATCATTTAGCACTAGACCCATAACCTATCCATTATGGTATTTTAATCAGTTTACACATTAACCCATTTAACCCATTCATCATTTCCATGATTCAACCATTCATCCCATTCCAAATAACCCTTTAGTTATTTCCATGTCTAGGTGCATCACCTAACTTCTATTCCAAGTTCAACCAATCATGCCAACATGTTTATCAAGGGCTCTACAATTCACTACAACAAGGTCACTTGTTTAATAACAATCCCTAAACCTAGGAAAAGCCGACACATCCCATGGATGACCCCAATTAGGTCAAGTCCATCCCAACACATCCCACGGGGATCGTGAGGGTTCCCATTAGCCATTTTAAATAGCATTATTACCAAACATTCCAAGGTTATTCAGAACATAACCAAGGAAAAACAAGAACATAACTAAACATGCACAAATACCCAAATAACTATGGGATATCACTTGTAGACCACCTACCTCAAAACCGTGGTTGAACACACTCTCAATCGAGTCCTTAGACCTCGATCCGACCAATCTTTAGAGATTCAACCTAAAACTCACCCAAAAGATAGTGTTTTAGAGATTCAAAACAAGAGATAGAGAAGATACAAACCCTAAACCAAAAAGGGAACCAAGGATGAGATTAGCCTTACCCGGAGATTTGATCTGCAACCAAAAACACCAAAAATGCCTTTGAAATGAGAAAGATAGATCTCTTGTAGCTCTTGGGAGATTTGTTTTGTCCCAAGGGAGAAGAAGGAGGAATGGAGAGGAAATCCTGAGTTGGGGTTTAAAAGCTTGGAGTGGAAAACTTGTAATTTTTCCAAACTTTATGTGGGTGCACGGTTTGTTCGCACGGTTTGGAAAACCATGCGCAAACTGTGCGCATGCCACTGTTCGGAGGAGGAGGGGTCACACGGTCTTGCCTGGGTAGGCCGCACAGTTTGCCTAGCCGTGCATAGGCTATGTGCCCTGGCCTGTCTTTCCCAGTTTTCTTTTCTTCCATGCCCTGAGCCCCTGAAACACCCCAAGGCCTCTCATACTTTCAGAAGACATCCCTTGAAACCCGAAACACGGGATTCAACCAAAATATAAAAAAACATACCTTTCCCAAAACCAAGATCTTACCGAGGGTGAAACTGATCAATGGTGAACATTGATAAAAAATATGAAGTATGAGGAAGAGATTGAGACATTGGACTGGAAGGATTTATGGAAAATGTTTTTTGATAAATATTTTACGCACACCCTCTGACTTAAAATGGAATGGGACTTCCTTGACCTCATGCAAAAAGATGACGAATCCGTCAGAGCATACATGGAAAACTTTACAAGGCTTGCATGATATGCCTCCAACTTTGTCGTTACCCCCAAATGCAAGGTTGACTGCATCTTTGGTGGGATAAAACCTAGCCTATGGAAATCCCTAGCGATCCATGACTTTGAGAGCTATGAGGAAATTGTCTAATGTGCCCTCAAAGTCAAAATAAAGATAAAAAAATCTCAGGGGTATCATGGGGATAAGAAGCCTAAGGTAGAATTTAATTCTGTAGGTCCGATGGACAAATACAACGGTGCTAAGAAAATAAAACACCCCACTTTCCAAATGTGTGGAAAGAAGCACCCCATAAATTTCTTGAAGGGGATGAGGAAATGATTTATGTGTGGAAGAGAAGGGCACCTGGCCATTAACTGCCGGCAAGAAAAACCCACGGTTGTGATAAAGTAGAGGAATGCTCTATTGGACCATCAACGCATTATTAATTACTTCAAATGCAAAGAACTAGGGCACTTTTCAAACTAGTTCCCTAATCTAAGGGTTTTTGGAGGCAACCAACAACCTCCAAGGTAGCAAGGGTGAGATTTTTCCATCACTACCACCAAAGTGAACCTAAAAAATGAAGTGATGATAGGTATGCTAGTTATTCATTCAATAATAGAGAACATACCTTTTGATTCTTGTTCTAAACATTCTTTTATATCCCGAAATTTTAGTGGAACCATCCCAACATCACCAGATATCTTGGAAGTAAAGATGTCGATGAGTATGAAAAATGGGTCAATCATTGAATCCTATGAATATAACTAATCCCCTGTCATAATTTGTGGATTAAAATTCCTGTATAACCTCATCATACTCCCTCTGGTGTAATTTTATGCAATTATTGGCATGGATTGGATTTCCTTTTATAGATCCAACATAAATTTCCGTGAGAGGGAAATCAATTTCCATATGGCGAATCGACCCTTGATTATGTAAAAGTGAAAGGAGGAGGTTGAATCTTATTTAGCACCATCATCTCAAGTGTGGATATTACTTCCCTATGAGCATGAATATCTTACTCAGATGATTGAGTCTAAGGAAGCAACCATCCTTGAAGACATTCCCATTGTGAGGGAATTCACTAAAGTGTTTTTGAAGGAATTTATTGGTCTTCCTCCTAGAAGAGATGTTGAATTCTCAATTTATCTTATACTTGGGGTGTTTCGAATATCCAAGAATCCATATATAATGGCTTTTTTGGAGCTTGAGGATCTGAAGAAACAACTACATGAGAATCTGGATAAAGGGTTTATACGCCTAAGTGCTTCACCATGGGGTGCACCAATCCTATTTATCAAGAAGAAGAATGGGTCAATGTGCCTTTGCATTGAATATTATGAGCTCAAAAGAATCACAATAAAGAACAAGTATCCTCTTCCCTGAATTGATGACTTGTTCGATCAACTACATGGAGCACAATACTTCTCCAAGGTATATTTGCAGTTGGGATATTATCAAGTAAGGGTGAAGAAGGAGGATATCCCCAAGACTACTTTTCATACAAGGCATGGGAACTATAAATTCACAGTAATTCCTTTCAGACTCACTAATTGTCTAGAAATATTCATGGACTTGATGAATAGATTCTTTAGATATTACCTAGACAAATTTTTGGAAGTTTTTATATATGATATTCTAATATACTCCAAAACCAAGGAGGAGCATGAGGAGCATCTAAGCACTGTACTAGAGACCTTGAAAAAGGATAATCTCTATGAAAAGTACAGAAAGTGTGAGTTCTGGTTAAAGGAGGTCACATTCTTGGTTCATATCATCACAAGAAATGAGATATATGTGGATCCCTCCAAGACAGTTTCAATTGAGGGATGACTGAGGCCAACATCGATAATGGATATCCGTAACTTCTTGGGGTTAGCTGGATATTATCTCTACTTTGTGAGAAATTTCTCATGATTTCCAACCCTATTACCAAGATAACTAAGAAGTGAGTAATTTTTTTTGGAGTGATGAATGCGAAGAGAGCTTCAAGGAGTTGAAAAAGAGGTTTATCACTGCGCCCGTGCTCACATTACCCACAAGTAGAGAATTTTTTGTGGTATTTAGTGATTATTTTAAGAAGGGACTGGGTTGTGTGTTGATAAAAAACGAAAAAGTCATTTCCTATGCTTCAAGTCAATTGAAAGTTCATGAGAAAAACTATCCAACACATGATCGGGAGTTGGCTCCAATAATCTTTGCTTTAAAAATTTGGCAAAATTACCTCTTTGGGGAGAAGTGTGAAATATACATGTATCAAAAAATACTCAAGTATATATTCAAATAGAAAGAGTTGAATACACACCAACATAGATGGTTAGAGCTAATCAAATACCATGACTACTCAATCCATTACCACCTCGAGAAAGCAAACAAGGTGGCATATGATCTAAGTAGAAAGGAACCAAAAATTCTATCATTGATGAGAATTGAAAAGGATCCAATCTTCTTATATTTGATGAAGATGGACATGTGAATCATAAATAAGGGAACATCATCAATCCTTTCACAAATGTTTGATCAACCATCTCTTTTGGAAAGGTTAAATAATGATCAAAAGGATTATGTAGGAATTTAAAAGAAAGTGGAAACTATTAGAAAAGGGAAATCCTCAGAGTTAAATGTTAATGAAGAAGGAATTGTGAGATTTGGGTTAAGACTATGTGTTCCATCAAATTTGGAGTTAAAGAAGGAACTTTTAGATGATGCACATAGTTAAAATTTCTCCATTAACGAAGGGAAAACAAAGATGTATCAAGATATTTAAGAGTTTTATTGGTGGGATAACATGAAGAAGGAGATCGCTGAGTATACATCAAAGTGCCTGGTATATCAGCAAGTGAAGGCTGAGAGGTAGAAGTCTAAGGGGATGATGAAAAAATTACCCATACCAGCATGGAAATGGGAGAACATAACCATCTACTTTATCACCAAACTTCCGAATACATACAAAGGAAACAATTCTATTTGGGTTGTTTTGGATCATCTTACAAAGACTGCGCACTTCATTGCAATTTGGGAGGATTTATCATTTGATCAACTGGAATGGATATATATTAGAGAAGTGGTAAGGCTGGATGGAGTACCACTATCTATTGTATCCGATCTAGATTCAAGATTTACCTCTAAGTTCTGGAAGAGTATCTAACACACTCTAAATACTGAGCTGAACTTTAGTACGACTTATCATCCTCAAACTAATGGCCAATCTAAGAAGACTATCCAAACACTTGAGGAAATTTTTAGATCATGCTCAATGGACTTAAAAGGAGGATGGAACTAACATCTTCCTCTGGTGGAGTTCTATTACAATAACAGTTTCCACTCAAGCATCCAAATGGCTCCTTATGAAGCCCTGTATGGGAAGGGGTGCAGAGCACCAACATGTTGGGATAAAGGTGGGGAGAGAAAACTCATAGATCTAGAAATGGTCAAAGAAATATTGGAGAAGGTTAAAACCATCCAATAACACATTAAAGCTATCCAAATTCAACAAAAGAGCTATGCTGATAATCGTTGATGAGACCTAGAGTTTGATGTCGGATACATGGTATTCCTCCATATATCTCCATGGAAGAGAGTTACGTGATTTTGGAAGAAGGGAAATATTATTCCAAGGTACATAGACCCTTTTGAGATCCTTAATCTCATTGGAGCAGTGGCATATCGACTAGCACTCCTACTGAACCTATCTCAAGTACATGATGTATTCCATGTATCACTCTTGATGAATTCATACCCGACCCATCGCATGTACTCAATCCAGAGGTGGTACCATTGGAGAATGACCTCTCCTATGAAGAAAAGCCAGTGAAGATCTTAGATCATAGGGAAAAAGTTATATGAAATAAGACAATTCCCCTCATCAAGGTGTGGTGGTGAAACCACAAGTTTGAAGAAGAAATGTGGGAATCAGAGGGAGTGATGAAGCAGAATTACCCACATCTATTTTAGTGTGGGAAAAGGAAATTTCAAGGGTGAAATTTTTTAAGGGGGAAGATTATAACGACCCAAATTTTTATTAATGAAATTATTCTTGATCAAATTAAATGTCTAGTTATGTAAAATTGTTATATAAAATATGAACTTCCTTGGTTTTATTTTTTTAGATTTCAAAATACCATTAAGAATTGTTACCATTGCTAATATAGCCGTTGAACAATGATCACATAATTAGTATAAATATAAAGATTTAAAAAATACAATTTACTCAAACAAAAGAAGTGATGACCTCATCCAATAGAATTGATCTATACAAGGCCCATTTTTCGGAGCTCATAAAGGAGGTATTGTCACTGGGCTTTACTCTTGACCAAGCATAAGCTGAGCTTCAACATGTTAATCTCAAATGGAACCACCTACGGGAGAAGTGGAAGTTGATAGATATTACCACCTGGGAAATGTTATCCGAGCCACCCCAAGAGTCTATCACCACTACACACCTTACTCTTAGGTCTTATATGGGTGTTTTAAGGGGTTATGTAATAGTACCCTAGCACTATGATTATGTACATTATTTTGTATAAATAATATACATTCATTTTATCATTGTTACTTTGTAAATAGTTTTAAAAGCACAAATAGTATTTTTATTTAATATTCAATTAAGAAGTATATTTTGATGAATTAATGGATTTTTGAATTAAATAATATTTTAACAAAATATTATTACTAAATTAAATTTTATTAAATATAAATTATCATATAATTTTTATGAATGCAATTGTAATTTTTATTATGGTTTGAAAGCCGTTTTTGTCAAAACCCATGAATTTTCGATAAATGTCAGTTTTTGTTTTAAAAGTAAAAATTCACATATTTAGAAAATTATTTAGATAAAATGAATATTATTTTTGGAATCAGGATGTAAAAATTATCCAATGGTGAATTTTTCATAATTTAATGAGATAATCAAATTTTTGGGTAAAAATTAAATACTGTTTAAATATATAATGTGTTTTATGACATCATAATGACCCAATAGTGATGTAATAAAATAATATAAATGATATTTTAGGTCAATATATGTTTCATTTTTAAAATAATTTTATTTTAGGTTTGTTTGGTTTATTTTACAAAGTTTTAGTGGACCCTTCAAGACTTATAAAACATTTTAACTTTTTAAAATGATTTCCTTGAGAGTGTGACTCATCTCCACATAAGAAAGCCTAATATTTTAAGAATTTAGGAAATTTTCATTATAAAATATTTTTTTCAACTCCACTTTTTCAAAAAACATGGGTAAAAAACATGGGATGGCTTGTGGTTTTGATTAGTTTAATGTGTAGGGTCTAAAACCTAAATAATAAATAATTCTCTCCCTTTTCCTCTATAAACCCACCTAAGTTCCCACTTCCTCTTAACTAAAAGCCTTTGCAGATCTACCAACCTCTTACCTATTATCTATATAATCCTACCAAGGTTCCCCAAGCTCCCAAGAAGCCTCTCTCAAGCCCCTTCCAAGCCTTTGGGATCACACTTCCAAGTAAGTATTTCTTCCTTTCTCATTTTGTGCAGATTTAATTATATTGTTATACCATTTTTTTCAATTAAAAATGTTGGGGTATGATTTTGAACCTCCCCCATACTTAACTCCTTATGTTTTAATTATTATATACCCCTTTTATCTCATTAATGCCTCCCATGTACACCCGTTACCATGCCCAAATTCTGTAAGAGATTTCTCTCTCCTTATTTACATTCAAGAAATTATTTTGTATTATGAATATAAATTCCATTATATATGTTGGGAAATATTTATATATGACCCCCTTACTGTAAATTTAATTTACATATGATTAGACACCCCTTTATTTCTCATCAACCATTTTTATGAATTCTTATGTCATGCCGTTATACTGTCAAAATTACACCACGATTTCCCAAGCCAAAGTCATTATGTACTGAATACTATGCACATTTCTCTATCAAGGATATTCACCTTTATAAACATTTACTTATTTATTATAGAGTTTCATGTATTAATTCCACATTCCTTTATCATGGAATAAATGATTATGTTTAATGAATCCATGTAATATGATCCATGTGCCACACTTATGCGTGATATGAAATGATTAAGAAGGGTGTTCCCTGATAGCACTCCAATGCATTGGGTAATGATTAGTATCATGATACGTTAAGTGAAATGAGGGTTTAATCATGATAATTCAAGTGCAATGAGGGTTTACTCATTCACCATGTGCAATGGGCCTTGGATCATGCTAATATCATGTTAAATGTTGTTGCCACATTTCCATGTTATGATAATCATGCTATATCATGCCTTTATGTTTATGTTTCTCTTGCGATCCATTGATATGATTATTACATAACATGTACTATATTCTTCATGTTATTAATTTTTACTCCCTTATCGGAATTTATAGCTCACCCTTTTATTATGAATGTCCTCAGGTTATCCCATGCAATGCTAAGTACGAAAGAATGATGTGGTCATGTAAAAGAAGTTTTCAATAAGATGTTGTGTTTTATATTTTAATTTGTTATGTAATGTTCCTAAGCCCCAAATACACTAGACCTATCAATATTATATGTTGTATTAGGTGAAATTTTTAGGTAATAAATAATGTTTAAGTGTGTAATAAAGAGCAGGGTTGTTATAACATGTACTTTTAATCATACAGGTTGCATCATGTGTGAGCTTGACATGAGACTAATTCCTAAAAATCACAAATGAATTATGAATATTTTTCATAATTTATCTAGAAAATATGAGAACATTTTATTAGTTTTCAGAGAGTGACACTTTTTTGTATTAAAATATCATTTTAAAATTGATAAAACACACTTTAACTCATATTGGTCACACCGTGAGTCGGTTTGAGGTGTGGATAATTCCTAAACATCAAAAATGAATTATTGATCATTTTAATAAAGTAACAAAATAATATGAATGTGTTTTATTAGTTTTTAGTATATTAGTAATTTTTTTACTAAAAATAATGTCAATTTTGAATAAAAAACACACTTAGAGTTACACCGGTCACACCGTGTGTCAGATTGAGGTGAAGCTGATTCTGAAACATCTCAAATGACATATGGATCATTTTACTAAAGTATAAAAACAATACAAATGAATTTACTTGGTTTTTAGTATTCTAATTGTGTTTTTTACTAAAATATCATTTTAAACTGAAAGCATTCCCTTTTAGTAATAAAGGTTTCATCGTGTATGAGTTTAAAATGAGACTGATTCATACACATAAAAAATGAATTGTGAATCGTTTTACTAAATTATTAAGAAAATATTGGCACGTTTTCTCATTTTTCAGTTAGTGAAACTTTTTTGTATTAAAATGTTAATTTTAAACTGATAACAGAAAATTTAAGTCTTAACAGTCACACCGTGAGTTGGATTGAGATATAGCTGATTCCTACACATTAAAAATGACTTATGGACCATTTTAATAAAGTATCAAGACAATATGAATGTGTTTTCCTGGTTTTGAGTATGTCATTTATTTGTTTCACTGAAATTAATGTCAATTTTGAATAATAAGATGCACTTGGAGTCATTTCGGTCACACTATGCGTCAGATTGAGGTGCGACCGATTCCAAAACATATCAAATGAATTATAGATCATTTTACAAAATTATAAAAACAATATGAATGAATTTTCTCATTTTTGATTATGCCACTTTTGTTTTTTACTAAAATATCTTTTTAAACTCGAAACATGAAATTATAGTCATACAAGTTGCATCGTGTGTGACTTTTACATGAGAATGATTCTTACACATAAAAAATTAATTATGAATCATTATACTAAATTATCAAGACAATCCAAGCACGTTTTCTCAATTTTTATTGAGTGATACCTTTTGTATTAAAATTTCAATTTTAAACTGACAATGGACATTTGGAGTCATACTGGTCACACTGTGAGTTGGATTTAGGTGTGGCTGATTCCTATACCTAAAAAATGACTTATGGATTGTTTTACTAAATTAAAAAAAACATTATGAATTTTGTTATATTATTTTTGAGTATGTCAGTTGTTTTTTTCACTAAAATTAATGTCAATTTTGAATAAAAAGATACACTTGGAGTCATATCGATCACACTGTGAATTATATTGAGGTTTAGATGATTTTAAAACATCTCAAATGAATTATGGATAATTTTCTTAAATTATAAAAATAATCCAAATTCATTTCCTCAGTTTTTAGTATGCCACTTGTGTTTTTTTACTAAAATATCATTTTAAACTTGAAATATGCACTTTTAGTCATGCAGGTTGAATTGTGTGTGAGTTTGACATGAGACTGATTCCTATATGTCAAAAAGGAGTTATGAATAATTTTTCTAAATTATTAATATAATCTAAGTGTGTTTTATTGGTTTTTATTGAGTGAAACTTTTTTGCATTAAAATGTCAATTTTACACTGATAATGGATAATTTGACACCATACCTCCTCGATGACCATGATATAATAATCTTGGTTTTCCTCTACATTATCTCATACACCTGTTGAATTCAGTGGTTGGTTACACACATATTTATTCAAATATTTAAGTTGAATTATATACCTGTTTTATGATTGGGATTTGTATAGATGTTGCTTAATAACACTATTGTAAAAATTGAATCTTCCAACACAGAATGATCATATAGTTGGATTGCTATTCGATATAAAATCACTTAAAAAAGTGGTGAAAAAAATATTTCAATAATCCACATGAAATAATTTCACAATGAATCTTATCTTAAGTGATAAGTGTTGTGTACACTTTTCAACAATTATTCTCAAACACAATCTTGGTATAATTCTCATTGTACTTCATTTCCCAAATTTTTTATTATTTTCAATATAGAGCTTTATCTCCTTATCCACCTTAGTATCCACCTCATTCTCCACCTATGCCTCCTCCTCTACACTGGTCTTCACCTCTGCCTCCACCTATGCCATTGACCAAATTTTTTATCATTTTCTAGTTAATGCTTCTAAACAAATTGATTTCCTCCATTATACCTCTCCTTGAGAAAGAGATCAAAAATAATATATAAGAATTATGAAACTAATTCTTCACACCCCAAATATGTTTTGAAGGTCATAAATTATACTAGATCATAAACATAACAGGTAATCACCTAAATTTGTTTTTGGTATACATTCAGACAAAAAGTACGCTGCCCACTCATCTCTGAAAAAATTTATTTCTTCATTTAAGTGTCTAGGTTGTCTTAAATCTTGATAGTACTAAGAAAATATTGAAAACAAATTATTATGAAATATATTTAATGAAATTTTAATTACCTTCATAAATTAACTATTGGGGGATGCTGGTATTTTCATGATTTATGATCTCTCTCATAAATTTTCAAACATAATATCCCCAATAGATGCCATTATCTTATTTCATACACTAAAAAAACATTGACCAAAATAAATAAATTGTTTTTAAATGTTTTGATAACAAAATATTTCTATATATACCTTATTGTTTTTACATTTTTAGTAATTCATAGGCTTTATCTCTCAAGACACTGAATTCATGTCATGATTTAGTCTATATTTAGCAACCTCCCTATCATAAAAAAAATCTTGTTAAAAAATATAATGAAACATATAATTCAAAGTTATCTATAATATTTTGATTGGAGTGTATTAAAAATTCAAAATTCAAATCATGTGTGGTTAGTTGGTTGGATATTCATGCATTGGATCCAAAAAATAAATATTCGAGGTGTCCAGATTGACTGTGATCAGCATCCAGTGCTCCTTATAAAAACAAAAACAACTATGTAATGAAAAAATTAAAAATATATTTTATGTGACTAGATTATAGAGTTTTACTTTTGCATTGCAGACATCAAAAAGAGTCTGTCATCTGATACGTTTTGATTAAACTATTTGAGTAACTCATCTTTTTTCTTCTTAATTTCTTCATCATCCAAAGTAAGTTCTTTCATAGAAATGATATAGAGATCAATGAATCCAAATCATGCTTCTCATGATATTCCATTTATATAGTTTTAATATAAACACATGTAGAAAATATGAATATTTATTAACTTTAATAAACATATTATCGCACTATTTGGATAAACGTATTATGAAAATGTACCTTATGTATGTATTCACAACTGATACACCCATCCATTAATGCCTGAGAATCTCATTTAGAGTATCAAGAACAATTCCTTCCATCAAGGAACTTCCATATATTTCTTTTTTATATTCAATTTAAGACACATTTTTATCATTAAATGTGGTTTATTCATGAAGTTGTAATGATAATAAATGTTTCTCTGGAACTGGTGGGGAGAAGATACTCTCAGAAGGTCGTTTTGTTTTATTGGTCGATTCACTAAATTTTTTTAATTCCACCTTCCATTTCTCCGCCACTTTATGCATCTGTAATATCATATCTCACTTCAGACCTTTTATCATCAATCATTACATATTTTTTATATAAAAAAAGTTGTTAAATAAATACCTCATGTGTCTTTATAAGACTAGACAACCATGTTATGAAAGCTCCAATAACATCATTGACCATTGTAATATCTGGACCATCAAGTGGAATAGGCAACTCAGCAGTTGGCTCATGAGCTATCTCAATCCCCACTCTCATGTAATATTTTGGGAGGTCTTGATGGTGTATCTTATATCCTAAGATATTATACACTATACTCACTGCAACACGACAATGCGTGGGTGTTGACAGATACAAATCACATAAAAATATACCCTACAAAATTTTAGTAATATAAAGTTGTTAGAAGTTGTTTGATTCACATTTAGGAGAAATATTAATGAAAAAACTGATTACCATGGGTAAGGTATGAGGTTGGGGGAATGAATATGATCAAATACAGTGGGAACATTTGGTTCATGTGTGGATATTTTCTCCACCACCAGTTCTCTTTGATTTTTTCTCATACATTAGTCTGCCAAACCATACTGAAGAATAATATTTACAGTGAGTCTATTTGTATCTACAACTGTCTCAACATATTATATGTATCTTCATGTGGTTTTATCTTCTCAAAATATGTTCAAGTAGAGACATAAAAACCTAATCCTCTAACACGATCATATTGTTCAAGCTTCTTCAAAGCTACTGAAAGTAGCTTGTCTTATAGTACGGTCATTGTCGATTATTATGTCTAAACCATATAAAAAAATATGACCATAAATAGATATTTTTATGAAATATTGTTATAAATCATAAAAAATTAAAATTATTTCATACTTACAAATGTTTTCCATACTCTTTTTTTGTTTTCATCAACTAATTTACCCTCCTTATTTACAAAAGCCTCCTTCTATAACACATGACATGATATGGAAGTGGTGTCATATTTTGATTCATAAATATTCATATAAATAAAGGAACATATATTGTTTCATATCACATAATTAAACCTTTATTTTTGATTTAAAATACATACCAATTTCTTCTCTAATAAAGCATACCCCATCCTTACTTTACGATAGGGGTACATTGATTTTGATGCACATTATTTATTTTCATCACTCTTTCTATTTCATAAATTATTATTTTTGAATCAAGTTAGATAAATTAAATGATATTAAATAATATATTATCGATATAAATTCACCTAAAATGATTAATTATTGCGATGATTGATGAATGAATTCCATGTTGCCAACTTTATAATGTGTGCATAAATAATTGGGGGTGGGGATTTACTTTCCCCACATAATACTTAAGATGTAACTTTGTAAGAATATTCAATAAGCCTATATGGGATTTTATAGTGGCCATTAAGAAAAATTTCTTATATAAATATTCTAAAATAAATGAACTCTACAAGGAATAATGAAAATTAAATCAATATTTCATTATATAATTTTTCAGTAGAATAGATAAAGTCACAACTAGAATTTGACCCTATACCAATGGACCTATACCAATAATTTTTGGAAACCATTGGTATAGGTCCCCTATACCAATGGTTTACCATAGCTGTTGGTATATTCTCTTTAAATGTGGACTATACCAACAGTTCCTAACAACCATTGGTATTTGTGAGGATTTTTCAAAGGCTATACCAACGGTTACATTTAACCATTTATAAATTAGTGGATATTAAATAGTTATTCCAATAGTTACATTTAACCATTGGTATATTAGTGGATATTATAATTATTACTCATTACTGTTGGTATAGTTTAGAGGTGAAATACTATACCAACAGTTTTAAAAAACCATTGATATTGATTCCCTCCTAAATTCCAGCCATATTGGATTTCCCTACTCACATTTTACCCTTGTGAAGATTTTACACCATCGCTTGTGGATGTCCATTTTATTCCCCATACATGATGATCTATCCTCTATTTTCTTACCTATCCATAATGAGTGGAGTTCCATTTTACTTGTCACTAATATTCTATTTATTATAATTTAATTTATTAATGTGTTTTCTCTTTAACTTGATTCAATTCTATTCATTATGGTTTAGTTTGATTCGGATAAATTTAGATTAATATGATTATATTTAGTTTCTATTATATTTCAATTTATTAAGTTATATTACATTCATATTGATTTAAGTATATTGATTTTTTTAAGATTTAGTTTTTTTTGTTCTTTTCGAGTAAAGTTAGGGTGAGCTGTTTTGATTTTATTCTACATAATTTACTTCAAATTCAGTTTATTTATTTGATTTATGTTTATTTAAATTGATTAAATTTGGTTTGACTCAGTTTGAATCATGTCAATTCAAATATATTTTGATCATTTTGAGTTGTTTGGGTTCATTTTAGTTATGTTTAACTTAATTTGATTCATTTTGGATTAGTTTCAATCTATTCATCCTAGTTAAATACTTTTCCATTCAATATGGTTTAGTATTACATGTTTTTATTATAAAATCTTTAAGATTACTACATTTGGGCTAGTTTTATTCTTTTTTATTCCATTGAAATAACTTCTTATTGATTTATTTTACATTATTTTGGGTTATTTTGTTATATGTTTGTTCTATTTGGTGGGGTTTTAGTTAGGTTGGTTTAAGATAATTCAATATGGTTTTATTTAATTTGGAAAATGATAAATATAGTAGTCACATCCCTAGTTTCTCCCTCAATGGAACCATCAAAATCATAGTCCACTATGATAAAACATAATTTTCATAAACATTATAATTATGAATAGGATCTTTTATAAGTACAAAATCTATCCCATACCTATATGGAATTTATTCGCATAATAAAGGGTGGGAAGTAATTATCATGACAAAAAATGGTTCACTCTTTTGATTTATAACTCAGTTCCCCATTTGTCAATTTTATTTGATTATCTGATAGTTTCCCAATGTTATTGCATGAAACCTATAAATAAATCTTTCCAAATAACTCTCATGGAAATGTTTTAGTTAAAGGTTAGAATACTTGAGGTTTGACGTATATTTAATGTATGATTCCTTGAACATACCATATATATATATATGAATTTAATAGATTATGAGAGCTCAATCAGAGTGATAGTTTGATATGGGATCTTTCAATGACCCCTAAACCAATATGGCTAGTTTATTAATTGGAATTAATTAAATAAAAAATCTATTTTCAGTATCCTATAATCCCAAATTACCCTAGACCAAAGTCAATGGGAATATCACTATAAAATACTCAAGGGATTTATCATAATATATTCCTAAAACTATTGTGCCTCAAACCAGAGGAGGACATTAGTGTAGGAGAGATAAAAAATGATAAAAAGTATGCTATAAATTGGTGTCATTCCAATATTAACCCATAGATATTGGTAATATTTTCTCTACTTTACAAAATAACTCAAGAAAGTTCACATTTAAAAATAATAAAATATTAATTATTTTAAAAATTAAGTGGTTGTAGGTGATCCATATCAAGCTATTTAAAGGGTTATATAGTGTATCATAAATAAATCACCTTAGGAAATGATGAATGATTACCCATTCTAAGAATTATTAATCCACTTTATATCTCTAGAAAAACAATGAAATTTTTAATAAATGTTTTCTTTTGGGATAACATTTCTTGATTCTACCTTTAAGGATTTGGTATTTAGCACCATGCTCATAGTGGTAGATAATGATACCACATTTAATTCCATACTATAGTTTTCATGGTTGTACTTACATGGAATCATCCCATTATTATAACAGTTCATGAAATATTGTGTTAGTGAATGAGTGTGAGTACTCAATGGTAATACCCCCACCCAAAATGCTCATAAACCCTTTATATTGACTTCTATCAGTACAAAATGGTGTACACGAAATATTAAACGAATGAGGTACAGTAGTGAAAACACAAAATGGATTATAGATTACACAAATTAACCCCAATCATGATGTGAATAAGATTGTTTATCTCTTGGTCCATTAAACTAATGAAATAACACATGAATATGTAATTTACCTTATTTTATATATTAATGGAGATGCTCCAAAAATTTACCAAATTATCCTAAAAAGGAGATTAGTGCATGTTACCTAAACCTTCCTCGTTTATGGGGGAAATAAGTCAACCCTTCACTTTATTCTGTACTAAACCTATGTGTATTAAAACAAGTTCTTATTCATTAAACTATTATCCATGTTATTGTAAATCAATTTGAAAAATAAATAACAAATTTATATGTTATATGTATTGGTTAAACTTATATATTCCAAAATAGTTTTAGATAATCTATAATTCCATAATATCATATTTTATGTACATGTGACTATGGAAAAGGATAAAAACACCATACAACCATCATTGGATGAGGAGGTGTTTTATCTCTCTATTTATCCTGATCATGATGAAGTGATACATGAAAAATCCTTTTTTCTATTGAATTACTAATTTCTTCCATCATTTATGGGTATAGGAAATTGAACTTTAGGACTATTAACATCCCAAAGCACATTGAAAATTTTTAGGATTATAATTCATATATTTTAGTTTTTAATGAAGAGTAGTAGGAAAAATTATACACAATTGATATTATTCATACAATAGTAGCTAAAGACCAATATTTGATTTGATTTGATGAAAAAGAAACAACATGCAAGAATTTAATCTAAATTAAAGTGTTATAAGTATAAATAACTCTATAATTAATTTATAGAATGTATATAGTACCTTCTAATCCATTATGTGGGAATTAAAAATTACTTATAATCATTGTAATTTCATGGAAATAATAAAATCTTTATACCAGAAAAAAGTCTAACACTGTAAGGAATAGGCTCTTGAATCAACATAGATCCTTATATAACTAATCTATTACTTTAAACTAGGTCTTATAAAACTTTTTCTTTTGCAGGTTCTAGTTCTATATGGTTTTGCAGGTGATAGTTCTATATGGTGTTGTGTATTTTTATAGGTGTTGTGAATTTTTATAGGTATTGTGTATTTTTATAGGTGCTCTATATTTTTACATGTGTTGTGCTATAAAGTTACTCTTACATATTATATATTTTAAATTTGAATCCTGATTATATAGAATAATTTCAAATAGACACTTATATACATAGTATAGATTTAGAATAACACTTACATAAAGAATCCATTATGAATTCATTAGTATCTTGACACTATAAGAACATATAAAATTAATATCTAGAAATATGAAAACATCACTAATTTTTTTTAGCAATATCAAATTCTATTCTCATGTATTTATTAAAAATCCATCAGTATTTGGTTTTGAAAATTTCTATAGAATTTATATGATTAATCTATTACATTAAATGAGGTCTTATAAAACTTGTTCTTTGGTAGGTTATAGTTCTATATGATGTTTTACTTTTTCTTTTGATGAATGAAGCTATATATTGTTATTGGAATAATCAAAATTCTATTATAATGTTTTAGAATTTTCCATAAATTGTTTGTATCTCCTTAGTTTAATTTAATACAGAATCAGCTGATATAAAATTCACATAGAAAACTCAATCAGTAAAATTTTAGGCTAACAAGACATTGAAAAAATCTATAATATTGTGTCCAATTAATTTATATAAAGGACTCCCATTATCATAGAATGTTGTGGCATAAAAATTATTAAAGAAAAAATATGTAATAAATATGGAATTTCATATTTGATTGAATAATATCATGAAAAGGATGAAATATTTACAAAATCTAGTTACTCAGACCATTTTTTTGAGAAGATGATTTTGAAATTGAATTAATAGATGGGTAGTCTAATAATGTAGATCTTCTAGAAACACAATAGATGAATATATATGATTCAAATATAATCAGTGAAAAATCCACTTCAACACAAATAAAGAGATTTATAAATTGTTTACATGTAAATTTATTATCTCAAGTATCTCTATCATTACATGTATAAGTGGTAATATGTGAGTATTCTATAAAGTCCATTGATAATGATCTTGATCAAATAGAAATGGATAAAATATATGATCTAGTGAGAATTATAATTGATAATAACATCATTTTAACTATGAGGGTCTTCAAAGAAAAATATAATGAGCATGTAAAGGTGATTTAAAATAAGGGGAGATTAGTATAAAAATGATATATACAAGTTAATGCTGTTGAGGTGGAAGAATACCTCATACTGGTGGAAAGACAAGATTTAAAATAAATTTTTATGGTTGGGATAATAAAATAAAATTTCATAATTTAACAAATGGATATCAGGATAGTGATACTAAAATGAGTACATGAATATGAGGTATATGTTAAACAACCAGTGTATTTTTTTGATTGGTGATGATGGGTATATATGTTGAATATGTTTTATATGTTGAATATGAGGTATATGCATTGTATATTATAAATGGGTTAATGTATTAACTTGTTTCCTGACCTTTTTATATTGGGTGCTACTATTTTTTACAAGGTAGTATTGGGTGCTACTTGTTTAGGAATGAGTGATGGTTTAGGGTAAGCATGGGATGTGCTGCTTGCAGAATGTAAAGAAATTATATACCAACGGTTTGTAATACCATTGTTATAGGATTATAAAACTCAGGCTGCCTATACCAATGGTTTTACTAAACTATTGGTTTAACTTAAATACAACAGCCTGTATCAACGGTTTGATTAAACCATTGGTATAGAATCTACCCCAACGTTTCACATAAACCATTAGTACATGATAAATCCTGATCACCTATCCCAATGGTTCCATGAAAACCATTGGGATAGGTCTATACCCACACCATATTAGCCAACGGTTTAAGAAATAGTTGATATACCCCATGACAAAAGTTTTAGGGGCTATACCAACTATTTTGAACCGTTGGTATAGGGTATATTTCCAATAGAGAGTATATTGTAACATTACTATTATATCTTTCCAAAGGATTTCCATCATTATAGGTTGGATGTGGTGCCATGAATCAATATCAACCAGAAAATTTATCCTCATCATGACCCCAATATAACTAATGAACATTGACTTATTGGGGTTGATAGGTTGGCTATATTGATTCCAACTAACCTCAAAATTTATACCCTGACTTTTTGCCTTGATAATTTTATTCACCAATATAATGATGCATCATTGTTGTTTTTTTCATCAATATGTTATTGATACCCTAATAATTTTAAAGTTTCATTATCAACAACCTATTCTTACTTAGAATTGGTAACATCATCATTCGTATAAGACATTGTCTACATGAGTATTCAAACATTTAATTTTTCTTGAATAACAACAATAAAATAAACTCCATGCATAAAATTTCACATTTACATGCATATTGCATTAAAATTATTACTGTCTTAAATAGAGATATAATACTTTAATAATCTAATACAACTAACCTCTACTACCTTTATTTATTCCATCATCAGATGCTTGATTGTCTTCCATCTCTTGATGATGTATTGGACTCCCTCTTTCAAACTAGTCTTCCTCCCATCATTGTGGTTCCAAAGTTACTTGATGAAATACCTCACAAATAGTTATTATTTCATTTTGTTACTTAATATCCATCCCCCATATTTTTTAGGCATCCACCTATGTTTCTTGAACTACACTAACCAAAAGTCATCCCATACTGGGTATTGGTGATCATTTTGGATGAATACTACTTAGAGTAGTTCAAACAACATAGAAGTTCATTCAGTATGTTTTGATTAAATTTTAGGTGTCATTTTTTGTGTTCTTAAGAATTAGTAAATGAGGAGGATGAAAGGATGAAAGAGTTGAAGAATGATTTGGGAGATTTAGTATTCAAATCTGTGGCAGCGACTTTGATGAAGATTAATGAATACAATCTGAGCGGGTGGTATGTCATCAAGAAGCTTTGGAACCAAAATGATGAGAGAAAGGCTAGTTTTAAAGAGGGAGTCCAATCTATCATCAAGATATAGAAGGAAATCAAGCATCTGAGGATGAATTAAATAAAGTTAGTGAAGTTTATTTGTACTAAATTATTAAAGTATTATATCTCTTTTCATGACAGTAACAATTTTCACGCAATATGAATGAAAATGTAGACTTTTATGCATGAAGTTTATTCTATTTTATATCTATCTTACCAAAATGAATCCTTATTTACACAACCTTATTTGTGAAACCCATGGTCATTTTTTATGAAAATTTATTTATGTTTCTTACAACTATTATGTGTTGTATGCTTATTTCAATTATCATACATTAGGAATATTTTCATAAAATAAAAATTAGATACATGGTTTTAATATGGATTAGGGGCATGTAAAATCATCAGAGAAAACCTACCTAGTTACTTTAATTACCCACTTTATGAGCATATTGGTGCATATTCAGATGATGTTTCCTTGGGTTGAAGGCTGCAAGGATTGATTATTTATTAAAAGGGATAGATTATAAAATGATAGCTAGTGGAGACTTGTGGAGTTTTTGTAATAAATGGTAGCTTGGTTATTCATATTGGGTTTTATTTTTACCTAGGATTTATCAAATTGTTTATTTTTATTCCTGTAGGCATTTATATTCATGCGATTATTTTACATTGATTTTCTTGTCACATGAGTTGGATTTTTAAACCATTTCACATGGATCATGTTGAATGCGACATATTTATTATCAATCCTTCATAATTTGGCTGATGGTTCCAAGGTTTGAGTAAAATTTTGATTCAACTCAGGTCAGTTTAAGAATAGTTGGACTATATTGTGATGTTACAATTTTATAAAACAGAAATTTATTGATAAGATAACACACACACACACAAATAAAGAAAATAAATTTTCTTAAATCAGGTCACTTCATCAAAAATAACTTCATTCTTGGAGAGAAATTTATTTATAAAATAATTTGATAGAAAAGTAAACTCATATATAACATCTTCTATAGATGACACCGCATATGGAAACTCCTCTAGTAGAATCTGATATTGTGTGTTGTGTTATGACATGTTTTCATTTATAAATATAAAATAAATTAAATTCATAAAATCTATTTACTATTAGTTTATAAAAATTCAAACTTTATTTTAACTAATTATAAATTTAAGACATGGGAAATTATTGGGAACCATTCATTGATAATGGAAATAAATGGTATCTCCTTTAATGATCTCCATAAACCATTGAATATAATATTCTCTCATAACTATAATGTTTTAGTTAATATATTTTTTAGTAAATGAATTAATATTAGGAACCTATAAATCAATTATAAACTCACCTCTTATTGAAAACACATCACAACTTTTGAGTTTGGATCAAATAACAAACTGAAAAAGTACGCTTATTTTGATTTCTATGAAAATTTAAAATAGTTTGTTCCTTAGTAAATTTTATCTATATAACATATTGATAATGTTAACCAATATAAAATTTAAAATTTAAACTATAGTTACCTAAATTATATTAACCTATTCACATTTAAACAATATGTATATTAACCCGATTTATATTATTCATATCAAATAACATTCTCTCTAAAATTAGTCTAATATAATGTTATTTTTTTTCATATTCATGTTCATGTAATAATATGGAAATAATATTCAAATAATGACAAACCACACTATCTAAAATGTAATAAGAAATAATATAACAGAAACATAAAAAAAATCACTATCAGTTGCAACATCGGATGGCGATGCAGTCCGTAGTGGTCTCGTATGAAGATGGCATGATTTTACCGAGTAAGAGTGGTGTTGCGTAGGTATAGGTAAGTGTGTGTGTGAGAGATGAGATGTGGGGTTCTTCATGGTTAAGAATAGTGCAAAAATGTAAACCACAGAACCCAAAAAAATCAAACAATGAAAGAGGAAAAAGAGAAAATAACATACATTAGTATTCTAGCCTTGATTTGTCTAAGAGAACAGAGAGGAGTAGTGCTTGTAGCAAGGGAGTTCCATGAGAGCTTGAGAATCGTGACTAAACGAGTCATGGTTAGGGTTCTTTTAAATAGATTAGAGACACTTTTATCAGTGTTTTTAAAAAAACACTGATAAAGAGCCCTTTTATCAGTGTTTTTAAAAAAACACTGATAAAGAGCCCTTTTATCAGTATTAAACTGATAAGCACTGATAAAAAAAATCTTTATCTGTGCTAAAACTTTAGTGATGATAAAGGATTTATAATTTTAATTATAAATAAAAAAATTTGTAAAAAAATTTAAATAATTATATATATTTTTATTATACTTTTATTATTATTTATATATATTTATTTATTTATAATTACATTAATAATTTTTTTAAATTATATTATATTATTTATAATTATAAATATATAATTTTATAAATATAGTAAATATACATTTATAAATTTATTTATAATTATTTAATTATAATTATAAATATATTTATATCATTATATATATTTATATAATTTTAAATATATTTATATCATTATATAAGTTTATATAATTATATGTATATTTATATAATTATATGTATATTTACATAATTATATATATATTTAATAAATATATATAAATATAAATATAGTAAATATATTCATTATTTAAATATATTTATTATAATTTTTTAATTATAAATATATTTATATCATTATATATATATGTATAATTATATATATAATAAATATATATAAATTAAATAATATTCATTATTTAAATATAATTATTATAATTTTATAATTATTTAAATATATAATTATCTATTTATAAATATATGAATAATACTTTTAAAAAAAGAATATTTATATATTTATATAATTATATATATATATAGCCCCAAGGTGCAACTGAGTGGTAGCTACTCGTGCAGGCCTCGGCGAGGTCTTGATTTCAGGTCTCACTGAGTACATTATTTGAATAAATTTATTATAATTTTATATTTATTTAAATATATATATTTAATTATTTATAATTATATAAATACTTTTAAAAAATAATATTTATTTATAATAATTATAAATATATAAATTTAAAAATATAGTAAATATACATTTATATATTTATTTATAAATATTTACTTAAAAATATATTTTTAACATTATTAATAGATATATAATCTTAAATACATGCATTTTAAAAATGAGTGAAATTAAATAATTCAAAACGATTACACTTTAAAAATAATGAAAAAATGGATAAGTTTTATTAATTAAATATAAAATATTAAAAAAATATGGATATATATATATATATATATATATATATATATATATATATATTAAAGTAAAGATGAATATATATTGAAAATACTAAAACATAGTAAATAAATATATATAAATAAATTATTTAAAATGATCAAATTCAAAAATAAAAAATATAAAAAATGAATAAATAATACCTAACTGTAATAATATTAAAAATAAATAAAATCAAGTGATTAAAAATATAATATATTAAATGTATCATGTTATAATGAAATTTTAAAATATACTAAAATTTGAATAAATTACATAAAAGTTAGGTGTATATGTTTCTATATAAGATTTCATTAATTGCATAAATATTTTTGTCTGTGAATTGTTTATAAAAATGCATTAATTACATATATGTTTGTGAAATCAATGTAACACATGTCGTTTGATATTTGTTAAATTGAAAAATCAAACAATATTAAAAAAGAATAAGACATTAATATGTTTATATTTTATTAATTTTCTATATATTTATATTTAATATATATTATTTATTAATATTTATAATTAATATATATATATATATATATTATACTTATTCATTTTTATTAATAATTGTTTTATTAATATATTTTTAAATAATTTTGTAATTTATTCATTTTTAACTTTTTATTTAATTATTACAATTTACTCATTTTATATATCTATATTTATTATATACTATTTATTAATATTTATAATATATATATATATGTATATTAAATTTATTCATTTTTATCAATAATTATTTAATTAATAAAATGTTTAATATTTTTTCTTAATTTACACATTTTTAATTTTTATTTGTTTAATTATTTAATTTTGTTCATTTTACATATCTACATATTTAATATATAATATTTATTAATTTTTATAATTTATATATATGTATATTCAATTTATTCATTTTTAATAATTATTTTTTAATCAATAAAATTGTTAATATTTTTTTATTTTATTTGTTTAATTATTTCATTTTATTCTAAACCTTTATCAGAGCTAAAAGAGTACTGATAAAGGATACCCTTTATCAGTGCTAAAAATAAAGCATTGATAACAGGTAGCCTTTATCAATGCTAAAAATAAAGCACTGATAAAGGGTACCCTTTATGAGTGCTAAAAATAAAGCACTGAGAAAAGGTACCCTTTATCAACGCTAAAAGAAAGCACTGATGAAGGTTGAATTTATCAGCACTTTTTTCTAGCACTGATAAATGCCAGCACTACTAAAAGCCTATTTTGTAGTAGTGTAAGTAAAGAAGTTAGTCTAAGTGTGGGCATGAAAATCCACTTTTAAATATCTAAATAGATTTTAAAAAGTACAGGGAGTTAGAAGATAAAGAATGAATAAGTGAACTCCCTTTTCAATGAAGCTCTAGTCTTCTCCCTTCTCCATAACCTTTCTATTGGGAAACTTTGTGCCATAATCTTCATCACTAGTGTTAAAACACCTTTAACGTCAGTTTTTTTCCTTTCAACATTGGTTATAAAGCAATGTTAATACATGTGATATAGAAATTAGGAATTTCAACATCAGTTTTTATAAACTGATATTAAAATCATTATTTTTCATAGCTTTTGATGTCATTTATTCTGATAACTGACATTAAAATTGAAACATTCTGCTTTTGATGTTGATTTTTTGGAAAATCGACATTGAAAGTCACTTTCTACATCAAATATCAAAATAAAAATGTGAAAAGTGTATGAATTTTTTAAAATATAGATACATACTACTCGCTTGGAAGAAACCAAAAGAAATATGAACTAAAAATTACAGAAACCAAATGAAAAAATAAAAATAAAATTAAAGCTTCAACTTAATTTTATTACTTGTGGTGGTTTCCTTTAAATTGATATGCTTATTGATATTTTGCTTCTTTTAGGAAAGAAATCATGTGGCATCCACAATAATGGTTGATAAGGAATTTTACACTACATCTAGTAAATCTCATGTTGAAGATTTATCTTCCTAACTCGATGAAAAGAATTATTCATTGTTATACAAAAATAAACTAGCAAAAAGTTTATCAGTAAATAAAACCAATAATAAAAAACTAAATGATGAGAGTAAATACCATGTTGAAATCATCAAATGAAGAAGTGATGGAATTTTGATGTGGATCAAATATAACTAGATCAAAAATATTAAAAATAAAAAAGAAATAGTTATATAATCTTCATGAAAATATATTTGGAGGAGATGTAATAAAATTTATACGGGATTTTAAAAATCAAAACCATGCTGTAAAAAAAATTAAAATATTGATTTTGTGTGACTAAAATTTTACTTTTAACATCATGTATATATATAACTAAAGTTAAAATCCTTATCACGTTAGGGTTTTAACATTGGTTATTTATATAACTGATGTTAAAACCCAATGCAAAAGGGTTTTAATGTCTATAATATGAATAGATGATGTTAAAACCCAATGGGGAATGTTTTTCATGTTGTTTATTTATTTAACCGATGTAAAAACCTTTTTAATTCTAGCTATTAAATAGCCTATGTTAAAATCACAATGTTAAAATCTATTTTTCTACTAGTGCATGGACCTACAAAAGGAAATCACTCATTAAAGTGTAAGGACCTTGTCATTAAAGCTCAAAAAGAATGAGTGGAATTGAAAAAATACTAATATATTACTAAAAATAATTTATAAAAAAGAAATCAAAATCTAAAGTCCAAGAAAGAAATTAAAATTAAAGATAGATAAGTTTTGTTTTGAACCCCCAAGTGGGCCTTGGGATTTGGTTACCTCCTGAATAATAGTACCAACTGTTATCTAAAATCTGATGATGGGTGAAATTTCCTGTATTTGAACCACCACGCTTATTCCTTATATCATATACTTCTTTCTTTTTTAATTTTGAAGACTCCATGGATAGAGTACACTAAATCCACCCCTTGGAAATAATGTACACTTTTCATGGCGGGGGTAGGAGAATATATGAGTCATCATTTTTGGTTTCTTTCTATAAAACCTATTCTTCACCCTCCTGTGCTTACTCAAGGTATTCTACATCAATAGAATAATCAAAGGTAAATTCATAGTGTAATTCTATTTGAATAAAATTAAAATATAAAAAATCAATATCAAAATCTTCCACTTCAATTTAAGAATATTTTGTCTATATTTCCTTAGTTAAAATCAATTGGATCTTCTCATGCACTCCCTCTAATGAATTTTCAACATGTTTGGGAACATCCATATGTTCCACATTAGGTGCATCTTATTTTTAAACTACTTTATCCAATGTAAAATAAGAGTTGGCCGATTATAAAAATTCAAAACAATGTGAGGTGATACTAAATTCAGTTTCAATAAAATTATATGATAATAAGTTTGAGATTAGATCATCTCCATATGTTGGTTCAAATTCAATTTATTATCCATTAGAAAAATCCTCTTAGAGTTGAGTGGTAGTTAGGCTCTTCCATTCTTTCTTAGAAATCCACCACTTGGGTAGTTTCTTTTTCCATAGCTAGAGAGTGATACAAATGTTTTTATTTTTCTTCTTTAAATTTGGGGATATCATGTCCCATTTCATCACTTGAATATTTATTCCAAAATGCATCCAAGTGTTGCTAATATCCCATATGTACATTGGCAGACAAATCTTCTTCTGAAATTTCATTTGGAAATAGTTGAGTGAGGTGTAATGGATCTACAAAAATTTAATTTATGGTCACATTAGGTTCTTTTACATGAAATATTAATGGGGATACACCTTCCACATATGGTTCTAATTCTTATGGAGGTTTAGGTTGAGGTTCTTCATCAAATCACACTTTATAGTTATCCTTCAATCTTTGATAAACTATTTTGACTTGATTAATCATGTCCATCAGTTCCTGAAATATGTGGCCTATAACTTGACCATTCAACACATGCTTGACCAAAATAATGAGATCATAAATCCTTTGTAATAGGACCTATATATCACTGTGAACCACTTTTCCTTCCACTTGTGAGTAATCTACCCATGAAGAATAATGACAGTTTGAATACATCATGGAAAATGATTTATTAGATATTTTTTTATTATAATAAACAAAGAAATCTATTTACAAAATGTGAAAGAAAAAGTGAATGATCAACCGCTTGGATCCCCGAAAACAATGCCAATTTTTGACACACCTATCATAGGGTGGTGTAAAAGCTATAATATTTTCCTAGTGTATCATAGTAGCTGACTAGGGTTGTCTCACTTGAGAAGCTTTATAGTAAATCTCACAATATTACTAATTCACTTATTAGATTTTTTGGTGTTTTATTATTTTTTAGAAGTAAAGGAAATATGGGGACTGAGAAGGTGAGTGAAAAAATAAACCTAAAATGCAGATATAATGAAAAAAACAATGAATCACAACTGGAATTTCAAATAATTGTGATGGATTATCGTCTCAAAAAGTCATTTGTAATGGGTGTTTGTTGCAAATAACCCGTCACAGAAGAGGGCATCACAAATGTGATTATTTGAGACGGTCCATCACAAAAAACCTTTTTTGTGATGGATATACAATTCATCGCAAAATATTCCTAAAATATTATTCAAAAACCTTTTGTGACGATCTGTAACAAATAATTTTTTTTCAAAAATAAAATAAAATTAAAAAAAATAAAAAAAAATTAAAAAAAATAAAATTAATTAAAAAATTTAATAATAATAATATATATATAAATAATTAAAATATAAAATAAAATAAAATTAATTTTCAAAATTATTTAAATAACTATACTTAAAAATAATTAAAATTATTGAAATTAATTAAAAAATGAAATATATTGAAAAATAATAAAAATAATTAGACAATTGAATATATTTATGAATAATTAAAAATCCTAAATTTAATTAAAAAAAGTAAAAAACATAAAAAATAATTAATAAATTTACAAATATTTAAAAATCATAATTTTTTTTGAAAAAATTAAAAAAAATTAAAACACACACAAAAGTAATATATAATTTAAAAAATAATATGTCTGTCATACCAAATTACAAAATAGTCATAAAATATTTAGAAATCATCAACTGACATCAGGTGGAGGAGGATCACTTGAAGGATCATGTGGAGGAAACTCTATACAAACGCCATGTGCAAGTTGGTGCATATACTCCATCATCTTCTCATCTCTCAGATGCTACTACTTGTGATCCTCCTCTCTATCCTTCTACATATGTTGTATCATATTATCCTGATCTCTCAACCTCTCCTCATACTGTGCATCGAACATCAGTGTCGAAGATGACTCTTTACAAACTCCCTTTACGCTCACTGATGCCATCATAGAAGTACCATAATAACACGTAGGTGTCAGTCGAGAACCAATACTTATCACTCGACATTTCTCGACACCCTGTGAAGTCACCTATATCCAAACCCACTCTTCGAAACCTGAATTAGCATTGACATCTTGTACAGTCTCAGCTTGACTCTCCTGTGAATGAGAAGTTGTAGCCTCATATGTTTCCTTTAAATATAATGACAACTTAGAATAAAAATAAAATTAATAATCATGACATTTTTAAACAAAATAACTAACCACAATATGGTGTTGTCGTTCGCCTACAACTTCTTCTGTATGGGGATCAATATACATCTTCTTATAAACTTTAAACTCTATAATAGATGGATTAGTAGCAGCCTTTATAATATAATAAACATGTTATAGTTAACATATATATACATTAATAAATAATATCACTTACCATATATCATTGATGTAGGACAAATGTATGACTCTCAGCCCTATGGGTGACCTCTTGCCTCCTTCAGCTCTGACGTCCAACTAATGATCTCCTCCTAAAAGTATCTTCTAGTGATAAAGAACATAACCCATCCCATACCCGAGCTGATACATATTCAGGATGATGGGAGACACAAGACTGATCGAAAATGGTAGCATAAGCTTTATCCATAGCTCACTTTCTAATGTTGTATAGAAACTGAATAAAGCGCTCATGTATACTATTATCCCATGCCTTTCGGATAGGAAATCTCTGGCTATCAGAAATAGGAGAAAATAAATTCTATAAGACAATTAAAAAAATATGTTAGTAATTAAATAAATTTTTAAAAAGTATATATTATTTAATAAAATATAATCTAGTGATTTAATATCTGGTCACGCATGGCGATGGGTACTAGGTCCCATGACACCCATGGATCGAAAAAATAATTTCTCAGAATCGCACTAACCTTCCCAATGGATAAATGTGAAAAATTGTGCAAATTCAAACAAATATATAATCATAAAATTATTATCAAAATTAATATACTTAGTTAATATAAAATAAATATATTAAACAATTAAACATAAATCTGTAAATAAGGATCAAAATCAACAGATGGTTGTCTCTTTGGAATAGGATTTGGAATCAGTAATTGAGAAAGACCGCACCCCCTCCTAGTAGGTGCACCAACCTGAGGAGGAGGAGCTGGATCAAGCTCACCATCAGGAAGTCTAACATAACTGAGAGAACATAATAGATTTTCAAGATTCTCTCCATCCATCCAAAACAAATATTCTCACCAGTAAGAGATTATTAATATAGATATGAAATATAAAAAACTAATAAATGTCAGAATAAAATAATGTTACCTGTAACAGATTTTTAATACAAATATAAAATTTAAAAAACTAATAAATATTATCATCATCATTGTATCATTTTTATTTAAGAAAGAGTAAAATCCAAAGGGCCTCTAGAAACTATGGAGTCCTGAAGTAGTATAGGCCTAGGGAATCCCCTCTAATTAGAATATGATAATTACATATAATTAAAGACCTGAATATAATACATCAATCGTCATCTTCATCACTATCTTCATCAACATCAATGTCTCCATCCTCATCTTCAGCATTGTCAACTTTTATATGACTTTCAATTTCATCATCCCTTATTACTTCATCAACATTATCTATATCATCGATCCTTAACTGAGAGGTTTCATCATCGTTATTTATATCCTATTAGGTAAAAGATATATTTTGGGATGTTTCTTGAAAAATTTCAATATGTTGCACTTCCATAGAAACATTTTCATTTTCAATAAACCGATTGTCATGTGATTTTATTTTTATCACACTCCACCAATCCTTCAAATCTCTCGAAACATCACAATAATTTTCATAGTAAACTTGATGTGCTTGATGTGCCATCATAAATGGTTCATTTGATGCAAGAAGACTGTTATATTTAATGTTAACGACTCCATGTCATGGATGAAATCTCAACCCCCGATCAGTATTAAACCAATGAAATTTAAACATTGTAACATAATTTGGTCCTAGATAACATAAATCAATTATTTCATCTAGTATACCATAAAAGTCAACTTCAATTTCCTTATGATGGCATCTTTTCAAACAAACACCACTAACCATTGATTTCTTTGAGTCACCATATATGCGTGTATGGAATCAAAATCTATTAACCACATACCCATTATAATATTTTACCAATTTTTATCGAGGGTTTTTGAACACACATAATCTACTGTCAATTTTATTCTCATGTTGTGTTACCCATAAAGAATAAAAAATATTAATAATAGCTATCATTAGAAAATTAGTTTATTATTCCATCAAAAGAAACTTAACTTACTAGTATTTGAAACCAATATGAAATTTTTTGTTTTCGATATTCTTTAAGAGCAACATTGGATTACGGGTCATATAGAGGCTCATCGTAGATAAAATAACAATATTAAATATATTATATACGACACATGCTATTTTTTGAAATTAATAGAATATCTCTCGAAAAATTTCTCATATAAAAAATCTGAGACCACCATTAGGTATGAGATGTGGGGTTTATCCTAGATGCAACATTACATATATGTGTGTCGAGTGTTTAATTACATTGCACATGAGAGTAATTCATTTAATATTTTTATTATAATTTATTATAAAAATTAAAATATCTTCCAAACTATGTATCTTATGAAAAATTGGAGACCACCATTGGTTCTGGGATATGGGGTGTACCTAGGCATGACATAACAATTGAATTTATAATAAATATTAGTAATATTTAATAATTACTCATATTTTTTCTTTTACAAATTTTGAAAAAAATATATAATTTCATCATATTTTCAAATTATTAACAATACTTTGTAATTAACACTAATATTTAATACGTATTAATAATATTGAAAAATTAATTATAAGTTATTATAAATTATGTAATGATTATTATTAATGTAATTTTTTTATTTATATATATATATTTGCTTTTATAGATTTTTTATATTTTTTTACAAATTATTATTATGATTTTATAATCATCTATAATATTAACAATTTATTAATAATAAAGTATCACTGATTGTTAAATATTATAAATTATTTAAATTAATACTATATTTTTAATAATTAATATTTTTATGAATTTTTAATAAGTCTTATAATTGCTATATTTTTGTAAAAAGTATTACAGAAAATTATCTTAATTATTATTAAAAATGTTTTTAATAAATATTAAATATTTTTATTTTTTATTTTTTTTCATTAAAACAAAATTTTAACATTTTTTAATATAAAAAATTCTTATAAATAACGTTTAGTCAAAATTCTTGCTTTAAATTAATTTTCTCACCATTCTTGAAAAACACTCATTTCTATTTATTTCATTCGTTATATATATAACACATAATCAAATAAATTTACATCAAATTAATTTACACATGTTTTTTTTAAAAAAATTAACATATCAAATCCACACACACACACACACACATTTTCATATATTTTGTCAATTTTTCAAATTATTAATAATATTTTGTAATTAATACTTTTAGTTACTATTTATTATTAATATTAAGTAAATAATTATTTATATATATTTATATTAAAATATTAATTAATTAATATAAATAAACCCAAAAAGATTGGAAATTTTTTTAAACCAATATACATATAAAATTTATATATACATTTATATAAACATACATAAATATTTAATATTTATTAATAATACTGACTAATTAATTAGTAATTATTATAAATTATGTAATGATTATTATTAATTATTTAAATTATTATTAAATTATTATTAATTATTATATATATGTATATCATGCTTTCATAATTAATATAAATACATAAAATATATTCTGACTCTTTTTTAAATAAATATACATATCAAATATATATATATATATATATATATATATATATTAAAGCTTACATGTATTTTTAAAATATTTATATATACATATTCAGATGTTAATATAGATATATATTACATGATTTCATAATCAAATATATTTTTACCTTTTTTCTTAAAAAAATACATATATAAGATAAATATATACATATATACATACATACATATATATATATATATATATATATATATATCAAATATATTATATGTTTTTTAATGTTTATATATGTTTATGTCTGTATATATATATCAAAAAAATTACACGTTTTTTACAACTTATATATATATATATATATTCACCTGTTAATATACATACATGTATATATATATGTATATATTAAAAACCTTACACATTTTTTTAAAATATTTATATATTTGTATCTGCGTGTATATATATATATATCATAAAATTTACACGTTTTTTTTAAAACTTATATATATATATATATTCACATTTTAATATACATACATGTATGTGTGTGTATATATATATATATTAAAAACATTAGACAATTTTTTATATAAATAAATAAATAAATAAATAAATATATATATATAAAATTACACATTTTAAAATGTTTATAGATGTATACACAAAATGTATTGTTTACATATATTTATATTAAAAAATTTCTTAATTGATCAGAATGTATTATTTATATGTATTTATACTAAAAGATTTATTAATTAATATAAATATATCAAATATATTTTGGCAATTTTTTTTAAACAGATACACATATCAAATTTATATATACATATATACAAATATACATACATACATACATATATGTATATATATGTCAAAAACCATAAACATATTTTTAAAATCATTTATATATATATAAACACATACAAATATCAAAATTAAATAAACACATGTTAATATATATATATATAAACATATATCAAAATTATCATGGTAAACAAACATACTTATATATATATACACAAATATAAATAAAAAACACATATAAATATCAAAATTAAAAAATTAGCAAAATACTTAAAAATAAATTAAAATAAATTACATGAACCAGATTAAAATCAAAATAGAGATTAATACAATTACGTCAATCCTAAATATTAAATAAAGCATGAAAATCAGATAAATTTCTAAACCTAGGGTTTGACCAAACCAATATATTTAACATTGAACCAAAATGCACAAAAAATGAACCAAATTAAAATCAAAATAGGGATTAATATAATCACGTCAATCCTAAATATCAAATAAAGCATGAAAATTAGATAAATCAAATAAATTTCTAAACCTAGGGTTTTGTAAAACTAATATATTTAACATTGAACCAAAATACGCAAAAAAATGATGGAGAACATAAGCGGAGTCTGTACCTTGAAGATATAAGCCGAAATCAGCAAAAAATCGGGAAGAACGAAGACTTATGGAGTTGCAATGTTTTGAGCAGCTGGGTAGGGTTCACAGCGCCATCCAGGAGAGGGAGGAGAAAGGAGAGGAGGAATAAAGGAGAGCCACACAGTGTTAAAATGAAGGGTGTTTTTGTGACATACTATTTGTGATGAACACTAATTTCTGTCACAAATAATCCCAAGCTGACGACCATTTGCAATGGATTTTTTATCCGTTTCAAATTCTTATTGCGATTACTTTTGGCGTTGGGTGGTGGGAATGCCCACCAAAAATATTTGTGATGGATTATTTATTCTATCATAATAAATCATTATTTGTGACAAAATTAATATTTCCTCACAAATAATCATAGGAAAGCCACTATTTGCGATGGGTCATCTGCCCATCACAAATAACCCATCACAAATGACCGAATTTCTAGTAGTAAATGTAGTTAAAGAAGAAAGGAAATTATTTCCCGAGAGTCTTCTAGAGAGAAACTTCATTTCTTTGTTTTATATCTACTTAATGCACACACTCTATCATATGTGTGACACCTCCTTCAACCCCAGTTGTGAATATTCATTGTACTCAATTGATCACCAAGTACACTACACACCCACCACCATAATCGAGGGAGAATGGTTGTAGAAGAATAAGATATCCCTTATATGATGGGAGAGATGATTACACCCACCACAGATCATCATTAGATTAACCTAAATCATATATGAACACAATATCTGATTTAAACACCAGATTAATCCCCTAAGATATCTCTTTGGCCAGTTAATCATCATCATGAGTACAAGAGATCATGATGGTGGCGGGGGAGAGAGAATATAAGTAATTTTATTAGAATTAGAATTTTATTTACATCAAATAAATAAAATTAAACCAAATCAAAAAATAAAACAACATTAGCCCTAACTAGATTTCTAAGTGAAGCATCCAGTCCCCATCACATCAATATAGACTCTATATTTATAGGCATCAAATCCACTATTTTTTGACCTTTAAATACCTAAAATATATTTTTCAAACACCTAAACTTTTCTTATCTTAAAATTCAGCCAAAGTTTACTCTTTTTATCACATGTTAAGATCTCCTTTTAATAATTATAAAAGAGGCAGGTTGCTACATTTACCTACCATTAATTCCATATCTTTAACTTTTTACTTTTCTAGATTTAATTTTTTTTCACCCTTAATTTTAGATAAATCCCTTATTCCATGTGGAATCCAACTTAGCACCATTCTTGGATTGTATTTCCATTTATGTGCATGGAGAAGTTGTCCTAAAACAAGATTAAATCTGTTGTGTTATTTGTGTGCAAACCCTAGCTCGTATGTAACATGGGATTCAATATGGAATATCAAGTCTTTTTTTGGGTGTTTTGAGACCATTTTTCTCCTATTAATTATGACCAAGTTCACTATATTGTAGAAAATTTATTAAAACTATTTAATTATACACATGAAATTATTATAGTATGTGCATGGATGTTTCCCCACCAGAGATATCCTTCCAACCATGGACATCCTTGGCCTTACAGTGGTGAATAATGATCAACTCAAACCTCCAAGTTAGTGAAAATGGCGTTTCTCGATGATCTCATGTATGAAAGCGGTGGTGGTTCTCAGATCGATAGTGAATTAATGGCCAATGGTAGCAAGCTTTGGAAGAAGCATAATGAAAATGGTAGTAGTGGAGGAATCAAGATATCGATAACATGAATTTATGATAGAAGGACACTACTATCATCGATGAAAGAAAATATCAACAGCAGAAGGTGACGATAGTGGAAGTAGGGTTAAATGGAATAATGGCATTGGTAGAGGGAAGTAGTGTAAATTGGTGGTAGTAGGATCGATGGTAGGAGGTAGGTTGGAAGTGGAAAGAAACAATAGCATACCGATGGAAGAATTTAAATAGTAGTAAGGAGAACTGGTAGTAAGCTAGTAGAATCAATGAGATGTTGCATGTGATGGTAGTGTATCCTCACTAAAAGAAAGGACAATGATGGTAAAGCCTAATGGAAGCACAATGATGGTGGTGGTAGGAACTTGTGAAATCAATTGGCAGTGACATAAAAAAGGCCAATAGAAGTAAGTTCGATAGAGGCATGCAGAAAGTATCAAGATCCTTTACTTCATGCATGCATGATGACCACAACCTTCTTTACGATTAGGCTTCATTCACACAAAAATGGGCTTGAAAAGGATGAACATACCCCCTCGTTTCCATAATGGTTTCCATGGAGGTTCTCGATGTCTTGTGGTGGTGGTATGATTATGTTGAGTGGCAGGTGGTGGCAAAAAAAAAGTTTGAACAGAGGTGTGGGTGAACGCTTGAAGCAACTCTGTTTTTGTCAGTGATACACAACACTTACATAATCTATATCCAACATAAAAAATGCACTTTAGAGACCACTTTATTATGTTACTCAATCCATGGTGGAGTGATCAGTCTCCAAGGTAGTGGGGGTATTGACACCCATATCACACTCACACATGCCCATACACTGACTCGTTTTGACCCACATGGGCCTAACATGCACTCTTCTTATCCTTGTATGTGAGTAGTATGCTAGCCATGCCACACCCAATCCAGACCTCCCTATGGGTTTGGTCAGCTTCCTCTAAGGAATGGTAAGTAAATTTTTGTTGGGGGTTGAGGGCTGGTTTGTTGTTGGACACAATTTTACCTAAAAATGTATTAAAAACATAGTAAAATTTAAACAATTACAATATTTTTCATTTCCTAATTAAAATTATTTTGAAAATATATATTTATTTATTTTTCCAAAAAATGTAATTTAAAATATAAATAACCTCAAAAGAGTAAATTAATTAATAATTTGGAAAAAAACATTAAAAATAAATAAAACTTTTATTGTAAAATTTACGAGCATCACCTGCATTGTGTTATCAAAAAGTGGAAATTTACCAAATTAACCCCCTCGATTTTTAACCTGTACCTCCCCTCATTCAACCAAAAATCTCCCCCAATTGTGGTCTCTCTTTCCCCTCCATTTTATTTCCCCCTACTTGATGATTTTGGTGATTATTTTAAGATCAGTCTTGATCTACTCTTGATTTATTACTTTTATCCCTATCTAATATCATTTTCTTCCATTTCTTCCTCATCCCTATTACCCTACTGACCATGGAGGTTTAAAACTTTGGTTTAGGTTGGATTTTTTATGAATTTATAATATGTTTAAGTCATTGAAGTTCCCTCTTCTTCCCTCCCAATTATATTTTATGAAGGCAATTCAGTTTCATCACTTTTGGTGTAGGTGTCTCTATATATTCAAACTTTTAATTTATCTTAACATGGTTATTGAGTTTTCCTTTGGTTTGTATTGATATATTATGCTTCAATTGATTTAATTATGGCTGTTATACATGTGTTATTTTTGTCCTTGGAATATGTTGACAAAATCATGATTTCTTTTGGTACTCCATTTAAAAACCAATTTTTTTGACTATAAAGTGTTTGATAAAATGTATTAAAAAAACTCTTGTTCTTAATTGATATTTCAAAGAGACTTTAAAAAAGGATTTTTTTAGAAACCATGTTTATGGACCATGACCCTTGTTGTATATGATGAATGTGGTTGTGGGTGCAAATGGGAAACCTTGGGTGTGTGGGTTATAAGGCTAGTGATACCTTTTACTTAGGCATGTGATAGCTCAGGATTATTTATGGTGACCTGGAGAGGCTCATTTTTGATTACTTGTTTAGGTTCACATCGGCTAATTAGTGTTCTATGAAAAATTCCTAGACACCTAGATCCCATAATCGGATCTCCCCCATGTTTCATATATACTTTGAGATTATTATGGAATTATATTGTTTCTTTCCCATATAATGTTTGATAATGGTCATGTTATGCATAAATTAATACCCTAAATTATATATTGTGACTTTATTTTCTGTGTCATTCATCTTTATAACTTGTTTTATGAAAACCAAAAGATTTATGAAATAGTTCTTAAAGAAATTATTTTCAAAACATTTTTTTAAACTAGAATCATTGGTTTTCATTGTGAAAAGTAATATGTAGATTCCTAGTGGTATCCCACTAAGATTTTCATGACACCATACATATACCATTGGGAATATGAAGAATTAGTTCTATATGACATGGGTAAAGGCAACAGACATGAATATCATAACATAACTTCTTAATTACCATCCCATATTCCATGATACAGGCTAATGGTGGCCATGGGCCACTTGGAGATAGTTTTATAGATTTTTTATATCCTCTATATTTTTGGTATTTTAAGATTTTGGTTATGTAATGGCCAATTCAATCTAGTATTTACTTGAATCTCATGTTTATTTATGTGTCCTTGGTCTTTTATTACTTTATTTACTTTTTTAAATATGTTTATGGTTTATTATTGTAATGGTTTTTCTTATACTATGCTTGGAATGGTTTATATTGTGGTTTCTATTTATTCGATGGAATATAAGTCTAACCAATGGAAAATTTATGTTAGATTATTGATTGGAATCCTCCACATGATTTTTTATTTCATAGGGTGAAACCATTCCAATATAGTTAGAATTAATACCATGAAGCTAGTCTCCAGTTCGAGGTGACTGTGAACACACCTCAACCCTTATGATGGGACAAACTAGGTGACGTGGTAGGTTGACATGGATTGGTTTATTGAAATGTGTTTTAGGTTGTTTGTTTTATATGGAGAAACATCATAAAAAATACACAACAACATAAAGTGTATGAATTTAAAAATACAACATATTTGTTTAAATTATAAGTGTTATAATGAAACTAATCTTGTGAAAATATATCATTCTTCTAGTCATGATTTTGTTATCCCAACTAGGTTAAATACCCTAAAGGGGGGGGGGGTGAATCAGGGTATGAAAAATTAAAACCACCACCCCATCAGATCTTGTTTCATCATTAACCAAAACACTCTTCTCTAATTATCCCATAGCAATGTATGAATAGAAATTAAATCACACACGAGATGGAACAATTATAATTGGTTCACCCTTACTAGGATATGTTCAAGAAGCATACAACGACAATGTACTGATGTACCAAATATACTAAGAATCACTTTCAAAATACAAGGTTCAGGTTGGATCACTTCTATGCCCAGACACATTGCCTTTAAAAATTTTATGGACAAATCACTGCTTTCTAAGGGTCACTCCCTAACTCACTTTATCTAGCTCACTACTGGTGGAAAGGATCAACTTCTTCCTCTTTAGTTTCTTACTTCTTGGGAAAGGATTTATACTCAGTATATAGACATGTATTCCCCTTAATTATAAATAATGAATACATCCTCAACTATAAATAGATTCTCTATTAGATTCCCACTTTCAGCCACTTGATGAATATCACTTTACCATAGATTCACTGGGAAATCATTTCTGAACACTTTTACAATGCTCACTACCTTTTTGAATCAAACCTATTTAATGAATCTCAAATAGCCTTTGCAAATAAACCACCTTTCATGAAGCTCACTTCTTTTGTGCAGCTCAACTAGCCTCCATGAAGCTCACAACTTTTGGTTGTCTTTTATAGCCTTCACAAACTTTAATACTTTCTCAATGCTCACAATTGTTGGTTAGAATTTATAGAATTCATGAACTTCCTTTCTTCGTGAATTTTTTCACAATAATTACCTTTGTGAACCACCTTCATGAATCTAGATCCTTATAATCTTCGTTAATTCTCACTACTTTTTTGAAGGGGGTAGAGGCCTATTTATAGGCGTTTCCTCTGATTCTAGAAGTTTCCATCCACATCATCACTATTTCATGAATCTATCCAATATTTTTTGTGATTCTAATTGTCTTTAGGAATCACCATGGGAATTTTCCATTCTTGAAGCTTCTCATAGTCACTGATATTACCGTCAAAACTTTTGTGATTCGTGATGTCCATTCACGATGATTCACACCTTCACGAAATGCCCTTCATGAAACCCAGTCTTCTTGAAACTCATTACTTTTACATATTTTTACAAGGAATTAATGGAAATCCATATTTTTTAATGCTATCCATCTCCCAAATTTTAGACCCCAAAAATTTAGCAAACATTGGGAAACGGCATCACCTTGTGTACATAATTTTCTGTACCGATTCTAGGAAATACATTCATTTGTCTTAGATATTTGTTAACATACTGTGTCAAAAATATCTCTGAACCTCCACAACTGTCCTTGGAAACCTACTTTGTCAATGAAAACAATCAACCTATAAACACTATAATTTTACCTTAAGGAATTTTTTCCCAACAATCTCCCCTTTTAGCTTTGTTGATAACTATTCACATTTTGATACCTCATTAAAGATTCTTCAATCTTATACCACCATTTAATTCTTGTGATTCAGATAGAAATCAAAGATTTACTCAACACATAGTCTAATCCCACATGGTCTATTCTCAACATGATAAAAAAGAGTAGCATGAAAAGTTCATCAATGAATCACTTCACAACAAAACTTATCATATTATTTCATCAAGAAATTCATCTATCATGATATATATCATTTAATTGATCACTTTTAGCATCATTAGATTTAAAACCCCCTACTTCACTGCTTGGGTTCTCTTGCCTTGGAATGCTTATATATGTCCAAGATAAGCTCTAATAACCATGAACTATTTCCTCATAACACCTAATTATCATCATGTCATAAAAGCATTGGATGGTTTTTCAAAAACCTATAATCTTTAAAATGTTGAAACTCCCCCTATGTCACTACTTCCCCTATCATCTTCTTCCCTATCTTGATTAAGACTTTTTCTACCCTTTAATAGTTATAATTTCCTCACATTTTTCAACCAACCCGAAGGTCACCTCATTGTTGTCTATAGCAGGGTAAAGTACATAGATCAACATAATTGGAAAAAAAATACTCCATACCTTTGGGAGTGGGGGTCCCACATTCACACTTTTTCAAGTAAGGGGAGTCAAATGAACTCCTAGAGCCAGTCGATTCTGTTCAAATGATTCTTTGGGTAAGGCCTTTGTCATAATTTCTACAACCTATAGTTATGTAGGAACATACTCTAATTTCACCATCCCTTTATCTACCTTCTCCTTAATAAAATGATATTTGATTTCAGTGTACTTTGTCCTCAAGTGATGGAATGAATTTTTTATAAGATTTATAGAACTTGAATTATTTCAATGAATTCTGATTCGAGACTTCACCTCAACTCCCATATCATCAAGATGATGCTTCATCCACAATAACTGCATGTATGCTTGAGTAACTACAATATATTTATCTTCTATGATGCTTAATGAAATAAAATATTGTTCTTTTCTTAGAAAATAAATACACAATAATACAAGATAGAATGAACCACCTAAATTTGATTTTCTATCATCATATGATACAACCCAATCTGTATCTATATAGCTTAATAACTCTTGATGATATTTGTCATTGTATAGTAAACCGAAATCCAATATTCCCTTGATATACTAAAGTATTATTTTAACTTTAATAAAGTGTATTTCCTTGGGATTTCTTTGATACTGTATTGCTTGGAATGTGGAAAAAACAATATTATATCTTTTTTATGTAAAGTACAACAGACTGTCAATGATTTGCCTATATTATTTGACATTAACTACATTTCCTTCATCATCCTATGAAATTTTAATCTAGATTAACACTGGAGTTGTCATCTTCTTGGAATTATCCATTAAAAATATTCTAAAATCATCCTTGGCATATTTATATTGAGAGATGAATGTGCTATTATTTCCTTGTGTCACCTGTAAACCAAGAAAAAACATCAATTCACCAATAATTGACATTTCAAATTAACTTTTCATGAATTTTTTGAATTGAGTGCACTTTAATTCATCTGATCTACCAAATTTTATATCATAGACATATACTAGAACCATAATCCTTTGATTACTGTCATTGTTGACATAGATATTGTATTCAACTCCACCACACAGAAAACTTAGCTTCTTCAAAAACTGATCTATCATTGAATACCATGCTCTTGGTGTTTTCTTAAACCCATATAGTAGCTTCTTCATCCAACATACTCTATTATAATCTTCACGAATGATAAAACCATATGGATTCTCAATATAAACTTCTTCTTCTAGAACCCCATTAAGAAATTCATACTTAACATCCATTTGGAAAACTTTGAACTTTCTTTTCACTACTATGGACAAGAATAATCGGATTATCTCTAGCCTTGAAACATGTCCAAATGTCTCATAAATATTGATACCCTCTATTTGGGAGTATCTTTTTCACACTAGTCGTGCTTTGTTTCGAATCAATACACCATATTTATTCATCTTGTTTTGAAAAACCCATTTATTCCCGATGAAATTCTTATCTGTTGGCCTCAAAACAATCTCCCATGTCTGATTCTTCTTAATATGGTCAAAATATTCATTTATAGTCTGGACCTAGTTTTCATTCCCAGATACTTTCCTAAAAACATTTCGGATTTACCTATGATAATAATGATTCTTTATATATAGTCTTAATCCTTCTTGTTTTCACTATCCATGTTTGATAACTGATTATGTTCTGTCTATCAATATCAGATTTTATCTCTAATATTTTTTTATATACTGGTTTTTGATCATCCTTTTATTTATCTGAATCTTCTTCGAAATCAACCTCTAGAATTGGAACATCCCCTGATTTTTTATCTCTTCATCACTATCCTCCTGAGAATAATCAGGTATTTGCTAAAGATTCTACTCATTCTCTACTATAGTTACATCACTGCTTTAAACTACATTTTCTAGCTACTTATTTAAAAATTTATATGATTTTATTTTCTTTGAGTAGCCAAGAAATATCCCTTCATCTCTATAGGATTAAAACATCCTATATTTCTACTTATTAAATGAAACACTTACTTCCGAAGACTCTAAAGTACTTCAATGTTGGATTCTTCCCATACTATAGATTATATAGAGTCTTCTCTTCTTTCAAAAATAATACTCTCTATTTTATGTGTATACTGAATTCATCACTACTACTTTCTAAAAATTATTTGGAAGGTCTTTCTTAATGAGCATTGTTCTATCCATGTTATTGATAAATCAATTTATTCTCTCAACTACTCCATTTTACTATGGAGTTCTTATTGCTGAAACTTTTTTGCCTTATCCCATGTTTCTAAAGATAATCCCCCACTTGTCTATTTGTGAACTCTGTACTGTTATCTATTTGTATCTCATGGATTATTTGACCCTACATATTTTTAACTCCCCTTTGATAAGTTGTTATACAACTAAACACTTCATATTTATGGGTGATGATTGAAACCCCATTCCATTATGCTAAAATCATCAATAAAGAGAACATAATATCTCCTCCCATCAATATCTCTTGGTGAAATAGGTTCACACACATCAATATACACCAACAAAAGAAATTTTGTTGACCTTTGATATTTTTAATTATATGAATTTTGAATGATCTTCACTTCTTTACAAACATCACACGTATGAGTACAATCACATGATAACATAGGGTGGTCTTGAGCAACATCAAATTTCACTAGATCTTACAAGGAATTTTGGCTGAAGTGACCAAGATGTTTATTCCATAACTTTTTTTATTCTTCCTTGGATAGAAAGCACATATATTCTCCCCCACTCACAAGTAGAGATTCCATTTCCTATGATTTCCATTTAAAAAAACTATAATATATTTTTCCTTTATGACACATAATTTTTTAGAAAAGTTTATGGAATGTCTTAAATCACATAATTAACTAACACTTAATAAATTGTGACTAAGACCTTTAACAACCAATACATCTGCATGTTTCATGTCTTTTCCTCCAAACTTTTCTTTTCTTGAGGCAATAACTTTAAAGCCACCATCATCACCAAATCTCACAATACATTCCTTTTCATATATGATTTATGTCACTAGTTCTTTATTTAATATTATATGAGAGGTTCATCCACTATCAATGATCCATATTCCAGTGATATCTGAGGCTTTAAAGGAAATCTTTGTAACCACTTCCTATTCATCTATCTTTTTTTTGATCCATGTTTTTGACTTCATAATCGATAAAAATTGATAATATTTATTTTCATTGAAGTATGATGGACCAGATTCATCTTGTAGATCTTTAAACCAAGTTTTCATTTTTATTTCATTTGATGGTACATTGAATTGATTCTTATGACCACATTCATTCTACTTCGTCACATTTTGCTGCATTATCGATGAGTAGTATAATTCTATGTGATCGAATCCTCCACACATGACACAGTGATTTATTATCCAATAAAAACACATATTTTAATTAAATTTTAATGGTATTAAATGTTAATTTTTGATCTTATGGGCCTGAGTTAGTGGATTTTGATTTTGAACATCCATTCTCATCATTTGTACACTTCATGCCTAATGTACACCAATTTAGGTCCAATGAGTCATCTGATTCTAAGGAATATAATTATCTATATTTTAATTTGATATTTTTTGAAATGGATCTTCAATTAAATTTAAAATTTTTTCATTCAGGTATCAATGGATGATTCATAAAGGATGATGGAGATATTTGGCGATGAAAAGAAACAATTCTAGAGAAGGAAGATTGGACACCATCCCACTGATGAGAATGTGGGGCCCACAATACAGACCCAATGAAGCCCAAATTTCATGGGATTATATAAGACATATATATTAATAAATCATTCTTTAGGATCTAGTGCTAATTCATCCTCCATGATTTTTATTTAGGTGGCCCAAATAGTATATCAAAATCTGGGCAAGAATCTACAGCCCAGAAAAACAGCCCACCAATTAAACCATATCTCAAAAACCATAACTTATTTTGGGCTGAGATTTTACAGGACGTTAGGGTTCATCCGGATCTTAATTTAAGGCTTCTATGGACCACCGAAATTCGGCTATATAGAAGGTGTTTCATGCGCCTCTATTTGGTGGATGCAAGCTGGATGCCTTTTTGGCTTAAGGGTGGAAAGTCTTCTTTCCACAAACTTTCCACCACCCTAGACCTACCATACTCAAGTGAGATGACTTGTACTGTTGGAGGCTCGACCAAAGGGCTCAAAAATTCCTATTTAAGGTAGTGGTGTTGGAGGATTTAAGGATCTTGGGTGTTTGGTTTAATTATAATGTTATGCTGCCACTTTGTGTTTGTAATCGCATTTCAATTTCCATGTAAGTTTTATTTTTGTACTTCTTTGTTCTTAATCAACATATTTCTCTTCTATTATTCCCATTTATTTCATTAAAAATTTATAATCACAAAGCACAGCGATATCTCTTTGTTGTGCTGAATTAGTTCACACATAGGTTTGAATTTCATTCACACACACTGAGGAGTGCTCATTATTTCCACAGTTTTAATTTCTTCAATCTAATTATTGTAAGCCATATTCCGCCCACCATTGAGAGTATACCATCAATGGAGGGCTAAAACTTTAATGGGTTGATCTTAGGAAGATGTAAAGGCTGGATTGAATGTTATTTTCTGAACGAATTGTTGTTAATTGGTTAACTAATTTAAGACTTCCATTCTTCAGTTATTTCCACTCTTCATCTTCACTGTGTTTGAGGAAGATAAATCCAGTTACTAAAACGAAAATATACCTTGGAGAAATCATGAATTTATTTCTCTAAGTGTGTAGGGGATTAGTAATTGAGTTTATTTGCATCAAACCAGAAAATGATGAAGGTAGTGTTATTTTGAAGAATGGATTCATCAAGAATTAATTAAACCAAAATTGTCTAAAGAAGTAAAATTCATTCAATCCACCCCTAGAATAATCTTAAGATTAACCCATTTTAATTTAATTGAATTAACTTAGATTTATTAGTGTTCTTTAAAACCATCCAAAATCAAAACCAAGTTGGCCACATCATATCCAAAAATCCACCTCATAGGTTGTGTGTCTTAGGTATCTTCTTAGGTATCAGTGGATTCTACAACCCAATCTAGACTACAAGGACCATTCTACCTTCATATCTTGGGTAAATTTGAGCGTGAATCAAATTTTGGCACTGTTTCCAGGGACCAAGTAAGTACCATAGACCAAAAACCTTCTTTACTCACCTCCATTCCTCTATTCTCACCCAAGATCTCTTATCTTGTCCCTTTCTCGTTTTTTTGGCGCATGTCCGCCTACACCTGCGATAATTCAAATAGACTAGTTATGGTGGAAAGTCCTAGGATAGGGGAGTCAAGTGAACATAGGGGATTGTATCCATTAGATCATAATATTAATAATACTCCAGAATCAAAAATTGAACCAATTATAATGGAGGGTCTCCCAAGAAATCAAATTGTAAATCCTGGGAGAAATCAAATGGGGAACCAAAACCAAGAAGCTAAAAACCTAGGGAATGTAGTCAATCAAACCATGAATGACTAACTCACTCCATCTTGGACCAATTCCCCTCATGAATTAGACACAATTCTCTAGGATATTTCAATTACATCTTTAAACCCCATGTCCTAAACCACCTTACCACATTCCATGGAATGGAGTCCGAGATGCCCTACCTTCACATTAAGGAGTTCAATGACATTATAGAAACCATGTGTCCCCCTCATCAACTAGAATCAGCTAAGATGAGGCTATTTCATTTTTCTTTAAAGGATCGATCTAAAAATTGTCTAAACAATTTGAGACCATCATCCATAAACTCTTGGTACCAACTAAAAAGAGAATTCTACAAAAAATACTTTCCCCACCACAAAACAATTGCACTTAAAAAGAGTATCCAATTTTTTTTTGAAAAAGAGGGAGAGTCATTCTATGAAACATGGGAGAGGTTCAAAGACACTCTAAACATGGTTCCACACCATGGTTTTTCTATTCCTAAACAAGTGAGAATTTTATATGAAGGTTTGGGTCGGGGAACAAACAATTCATTAACATGATGTGTAATGGAACCTTTAAAAACAATTCCACAAATGATGCTTACGAGTATATAGAACGCCTTTCTGAACAAAACCAAACATGGGGAACTTCAACTTATTCTAAAAAGCCACAAAGAAATACTAGAATTCATACACTTAGAGAAGAGGAAAGACTTAGGGATAAACTCACAACACTCTCTAGGAAGGTTGAAGAGATAGACCTTAGGAAAGTCCATGAAATCCAAACTGTTGACCCTATTTGCACAATTTGTGACAAACATGACCATAAGATAGACAACTGCCCAACCATTCCATCCATCAAGGATGTTCTTTTAGGAGGACCCCCAGTGGAAGTAAATGCCTTGAACTTTCAAAAGCCTCAATACCAAAACAACTTCAACCCAAGGTATAATGACCACCCAGGCTTCCACTAAAAAGATAACCAACAACCTAGCCAACCACAGGGAAAAAATCCTTACCCCCATTAGAACTACCAATCCCATAAATAGTTCCAAACCCAACCTATCCAATACCAACAGCCACCAGCCCATTTTCAACAAACCATCCCACCTCAAAAATATCCCCCTAGGATAAACCAATCTACTCAAGCACCAACCAAAACTGTTTCACAAAGCCTACTAGAACAATTGTGAAAACAAATGGAGAGGATGAAATCAGAAGTCTCTTCCATAAAACAATAACTTCAAACCATAAAAACTGGAAAGGCACCCATGCCTACTCAGGTGGTTCCATACTCAACTTCAAGGGGAGAGTCAAGTTGCACTCAAACAACTCATGAACAACTAAACGTTGTGACTATTTTAAGAAGTGGGAAATCAATTGAGAAACCTGAACAACTAATTCAAAACCCACCTGAAGATTCAAACTTGGATGAAAATTCAAATGAACCAAATGATCAAACTAAAAAACACGATAACATTGTCAAAGAAACAACTCTTCAACAAACAACTCCACAACCTGCACCATTTCCTCAATCCATGAGTGGGAAATCCAAGCCTGAGTTGAGTGAAACATTGAGGGAAATCTTCTCCCAAGTCAAGTTGAACATTCCTCTTCTCGATGCAATCAAAACTATACCTTCCTACTCAAAGTACCTTAAGGACCTGTGCACTTTTAAAAGAAAATTTTCACATAAAAACCAAGTCCTTTTGGATGCTAATGTGAGTACCACCATTCAAGGGACCATTCCTCCTAAGTTGAAAGACCCAGGTTTCCCTTACATCAATGTTGAACTAGGATAGAGCAATGTTGTCAAGGCCTTGTGTGACCTAGGTTCTAGTGTCAATCTCATCCCATATGCTGTGTACTGCCAGTTAGGACTAGAAGAGCTCCAACCCACATCTGTCACAATTCAACTTGCTGACTGAAGCATTAGGGTTCCCAAGGGGATTTTAAAGGACGTTCTGGTAAAGGTTCAAAACTTCATCTACCCTGCTGACTTCATTGTCCTTGACAACCATCCAAACTTAGGAAATAAGGAACAAACCCCAATCATCCTTGGTCGACCTTTCCTTGAAACAATCTACTCTGTTATCCGAGTCCGAAATGGGAACATGAACATCACCTTTGGGAACATGAGTCTAGACTTGAACATCTATAATGAAAGCTCACAAATAGGGTATGATGAGGACATTCATGAAGTAAAAATGATAGAAAGAATTGATAATGAATTCATAGAACATCAAGGAATATTTGATGAATGTTTAAGTCAGGATGAGATTGACTTCATTTGTTCATATGAAGGAATTTTATCTCCTTGGATTGAATCATTTTCAGATTGTTCTTATGATGAAGTCTTAGGTCCAACAATCAATAAAACCTTTCAAGAAACCAATTTCATGGAGACCACTCCAACTTCCTTCCTTAAATCTGATCAAACCAATCTTGTAGCTGAAACTTCTATATATAGGGAATCAATCCTATCTGAAACTCTAAAAAAAGAAATTGATCTTGATCCAATGTCCCAATCTTATGATGAAATTCTGAACCAACCTGATCTTGAATTGAAGGAACTTCCCACTGCAATCAAGTATGACTTCTTAGGGGAAAATCAAACACATCCTATTGTCATTTCTTATTCTCTTGAATACAATCATGAGAGGATGCTTCTAGATGTCCTTAAGAAACATAAGAAATCCATTGGTTGGACCCTGTCTAATATTCCTGGGATTAGACCACTTATCGGGACTCATAGGATTATTCTAGAATCTGATTCAAAGCCATGTCGTCAACCTCAACAGCGAATCAATCCTAATCTCATGGAGGTAGTAAGGAAAGAACTTCTAAAATTGTTAAAAGTTGGTATCATATATCCCATAGCTGAGAGTGAGTGGGTCAGCCCAATCCAAGTGGTTCCAAAAAAGGCTGGAATCACAGTGATAACCAATGAGGATGGATATATTCTTCCAACAAGGGTGAGTAGTGGATGGAGGGTCTGCATTGACTATAGAAAGATAAACTCATTCACTAAGAAGGACTATTTCACCTTACCATTCATTGACCAAGTCCTTGAGAGAGTGGAAGGTCATGAATTATATTGTTTCTTAGATGGATACTCGGGGTATAATCAAATTGAGGTCTCCCTAGAGGATCAAGGGAAGACTACATTCACATGTCCATTTGGCACCTTTTCCTTCAAAATCATGCCCTTTGGTTTATGCAATGCTCCTGGAACCTTCCAGCGGTGCATGATGGGAATATTCTCAGATATGGTAGGGGATTTTCTAGAGGTCTTCATGGATGACTTCTCTGTGTTTGGGGATACATTTGAGGGATGTTTGAGGAATGTAGAGAGAGTCTTATCAAGATGTGAAGAAAATAATCATGTCCTAAGCTGGGAAAAATTCCATTTCATGGTTAAAGAGGGACTAGTTCTAGGCCATTTGGTCTCAGGTAGGGGGATTGAAGTTGATAAAGCCAAGTTTGACATCATTCATCACCTTCAATCACCCAAAACTGTCAAGGAAGTGAGGTAATTCTTAGGACATTCTGGTTTCTATAGAAGATTCATCAAGTACTTTAGTTCAATCTCCCGTCCCCTTTGTGCTCTCCTAGTAAAGGATGCTCCATTTGTTTGGACAGAAAGCTGTGAGGGTTCATTCTCAACCCTCAAATCATCTCTCACCTCTCCCCCATCATGAAATCTCCAAATTGGAACCTTCCTTTCAAACTTATGTGTGATGCCAGTGACTTTGCTGTAGGAGCTGTGTTAGGAAAACGTTGTGATAAAAATCATTATGCCATTTCTTATGCAAGAAAATCCTTAAATGATTCCCAAATCAACTACACTACCACTGAAAAGGAGTTACTTGATATTGTGTTTGCCTTAGAGAAGTTTAGGTCCTACCTCTAAGGATCCCCCATCACTGTGTTCACTGACCATTCTGTACTAAAATAACTCTTCCAAAAACAAGATTATAAGGCTAGACTGATTAGGTGGGTCCTTATCTTACAAAAATTTGACCTCATAATAAAGGATAAAAAGGGTGTTGAAAATGTTGTAGCTGATCACCTCTCTATGATGTAATTCAAAGACAACTCAAATCACCTTTCTGTGTCTGATTTATTTCCTGATGAACACCTATACTCTATGAATGACTGCCCTTGGTATGCCGACATAGAAAATTTATTAGTTACAGGAGTCATTAAAAAATTATTAGGGATTCAAGATCGAAGAAAATTTATTTCTGATGTTAGAAACTATGTTTTTGGTGATCCATACCTCTATAAGTTCTGCCCTGACCAAGTTATTAGGAGGTATGTCCCAGAATCTAAACAAGAGTCCATCCTTAAATTCTGTCATAGTGAGGCATGTGGAGGTCACTTTTCCTCTAAGAAAACATCTGCTAAGATTCTTTTGTGTGGTCTCTTCTGGCCCACCCTCTCAAGGGACTCTTACACATTTTTTCAAAGCTATCCTAGGTGTCAACAAGTAGGGTCCATCACAAAAAGGAATCAAATTCCACTCACTCCCATCTTAGTGGTTGAAATATTTGACTGTTGGGGAATTGATTTCATGGGACCCTTCCCAAACTCTAGGGGATACCTCTATATACTCTTAGTTGTTGATTATGTATCAAAATGGGTTGAGTCCATTCCCACTAAGTCCAATAATCATCTAGTTGTGATTCGATTTCTAAAAGAGAATATATTTTATCGATTTGGAATTCCTAGGGCTATAATAAGTGACCGAGGAACCCATTTCTGCAAACGCCCATTCTCTTAACTCATGTCTAAGTATGGTATTCCTCATAAAGTTTCCACTGCATACCATCCTCAAACCAATGGTCAAGCTGAGTTAGCGAATATGGAGATTAAGCAAATTCTTGAAAAAATTGTCAACCCCTCTAGGAAAGATTGATATGATAAACTCTTAGATGCTCTTTGGTCCTATCTAACTGCATATAAAACCATTTTAAGAATGTCCCCATATAGGTTGGTTTATGGAAAATCATGCCATTTACCTGTTGAAATTGAGCATAAGGCATTTTGGGCAATCAAAAAAATGAATTTCAACATTTCTTTAGCTGAAGAAAAGAGGAAATTAGATCTTAATGAACTTGAGGAACTTAGGATGGAGGATTATGAAAATTCAAGGATAAATAAAGCTCGAGTTAAAGCCTACAAATCTAGAAATATCAAAGTCAAACATTTTGAACTAGGAAAATTTGTGCTCTTATATAGTTCAAAACTTCATTTACACCCGGGAAAGTTAAGGTCTAGATGGTCAGTTCCTTTCATAGTGCATCATGTGTACCCCCATGGGGCAGTAGAGATTCAAGATACCACTAGTGGTAACATTTTCATGGTCAATGTTCATAGGTTAAAACCATTCATTGAATCATTCAATAAACATGAAATAGAGGTTGAGTTAACTGAGCCAACCTATGAACCGGAAAAAAATTGATAGATTTAGGATCCATGTCGGGCTAACGATGTTAAAAAAAAGCACTGCACAGGAGGCAACCCATGGTTTTCATGTTTCTAATCTTTCTGAATCATATTTATTTTTCAAATAAGATTAATTAATCATTTTTATATTTTAAAAAAATAAAAAAATAAAAAAAATAGACTTTTGACCTAATCTTCTATTATGAGTATGGATGGGTACGAAAGAGGAGCACCATATTCATCCGTGTCATGTGGTGTGATCCTTGAGTAATACCTTACCCAGAAATTTAAAAAGAAGACAATGTATCATCAGTTTATTTTATATATATACTTATATTTTAATTATATATATATATATATACTATTTTGTTATGTTTGTTTGTTTTCCTTTTTCCACTAGGGAACTTTGCAAGCGACATGGATATCAAAGGACTAAATTGGAGCGACAAGAACTTCAAACTTCAACCACTAGGTGACTTCATTCCATGATCCTAATATTTCAATTTCCTTATTGAAATTCCCTTTTATTCCTCTACCCCATTCTAAATTTTCTTTTTACGAAACTCGGGACAGTTTCATTCTAAGTTGGAGGGTGTGGAAACAAAATGTTTGTTAAAAAAACAATGATAAAAAAGAAGTAAAATTCCTTTATCATTCATATAATAACATTTTTCTCACATTAAAACTACATATCAAATAATTTTTATTTCCTTGACTCATTATTTAATTCATGATTAAGTTTAAAAGCATTGATTTTGGAAGTTTGGTTATCTAATGAGAATTTTCATCATTTTTATTTCCATCTATTAAATCAAAATGCCACAATGCACGTCCTATAGATTGTGGGGTGATAATTTGAATTCTTAGGGTCCCATAATAAATAGAATAGGCTGGTTTTATTTTTATGAATAATATGAGTATTCAAAAAAATAAAAAATAAAAAAATAAAAATTTGCGTGTAGAGAAATGGATTGATAAAATGCGAGGCTTTCGGCACTTGGGGATCGTGACTCCAGAGTTATCTAGCCCTGAGTTTTTCAATCTATCTCTATTTATGGTAATATGATTTTGTTTTTGATCAAGTTAACTCGAGATGATTCCCAAGTATGTGGGCTTCACTTGGTGCCCTAAGGCCTTTGAGCCTGGGAGTCATCGGCAAAGTCTCGCTACATGGGTTAATTTGATTAACTGAAATCTCAATTACTATGGAAACATTGAAAAATAAAAAAAAGCAAAAGAGAAAAAAGAAAAAAGGAATGAATACTCATATTAGGAGTAAATGTGATTCCATCTAGTGCTTCCATGATTTCCCCTTGAATGAAAATGAACCCCCATATCTATTGTGATTTACAACACATCATTACACCAAATTGAGTTGGATGAATTATGATGATGGATTTGATCAAAGGAATGGGATTGGGATAGAGATATGCGTTTAAATTTATCTTGTTTTAAATTATTTTGATAGGTTATAAAGATATATTTGTGTGCAGTTTACATCGTGAGCACTGTTTGTTATAATGTGTTTGAAGAAAGGAATTCAAATAAAATCATTGAATTATTTGCTCGGGACTAGAAGATATCAAGTTGGGGGGTGTGATTATCCAATAAAAATACATATGTTAATTAAATTTTAATGGTATTAAATGTTCATTTTTGATCTTATGGGCATGATCTAGTGGATTTTGATTTTGAACATCCATTCTCATCATTTGTGCACTTCATGCCTAATGTACACCAATTTAGGCCCAATGAGTCATCTGATTATAAGGAATGTAATTATCCATATTTTAATTTGATATTTTTTGAAATGGATCTTCACTTAAATTTAAACATTTTTCATCCAGGGATCAATGGATGATTCATAAATTATGATGAAGATATTTGGCAATGAAAAGAAACAATTTTGGAGAAGGAAGATTGGACACCAGCCCACTGATGAGAATGTGGGGCCCACAATATAAGCCCAATAAAGCCAAATTTTCGTGATATTCTAGAAGACATATATATTAACAAATAATTATTCAGGATCCAGTGATAACTTTGCCTCCATGATTGTTATTTAGGCGGTTCAAATAGTATATCAAAATCTGGGCCAGAATCTGCGGCCCAGAAAAACAGCCCACCAATTAAAACATATCTCAAAAACCAGAACTTCTTTTGGGATGAAATTTTACAGGATTCTAGGGGACATACGTAGATTAATTTAATTCTTCTATGGCCCACAAAAATTCGGACATATAGAAGGTGTTTCATGCGCCTCTGTTTTGTGGATGAAAGCTTGATGCCTTTTCGGGTCAAGGGTGGAAAGTCTTCTTTCCACAAACTTTCCACCACCCTAGACCTACCATACTCAAGTGAGATGACTTGTACTTTTGAAGTCTTGTCCCAAGGGCTAAAAAATTACTATTTAAGGTAGTGGTGTTGGAGTATTTAAGGATCTTGTGTGTTTGGTTTAATTGTAATGTTATGCTACCACTTTGTGTTTGTAATTGCATTTCAATTTCCATGTAAATTTCCTTTTCATACTTCATTATTCTTAATCAACATATTTATCTTCTATTATTCCCATTTATTTCATTAAAACTTTATAATCATAAAGCATAGTGATATATCTTTGTTGTACTGAATTAGTTCACACATAGGTGTGAATTTCATTCACACACACGGAGGAGTGCTCATTATTTCTGCAGTTTTAATTTCTTCAATCTAATTATTGTAAGCCATCTTCCACCCACCATTGAGAGTATACCATAAATGGATGGCTAAAACTTTAATGGGTTGATCTTAGGAAGATTCAAAGGCTGGATTTAATGTTATTTTATGAATGAATTGTTGTTAATTGGTTAACTAATTTAAGACTTCCATTCTTCAGTTATTTCCACTCTTCATCTTCACTGTGTTTGAGGAAGATAAATCCAATTACTAAAATGACCATATACCTTGGAGACATCATGAATTTGGTTCTCTAAGTGTGTATTAGATTAGTAATTGAGTTTAGTTGCATCAAACCAGAAAATGATGAAGGTAGTGTTATTTTGAAGAATGGATTCATCAAGAATTAATTAAACCAAAATTGTCTAAAGAAGTAAAATTCATTCAATCCACCCCTAGCATAATCTTAAGATTAACCCATTTTAATTTAATTGAATTTACTTAGGTTTATTAGTGTTATTTAAAACCATCCAAAATCAAAACCAAGATGGCCACATCATAGACAAAAATCCACCTCATAGGTTGTGTGTCTTAGGTATCTTCTTAGGTCTCAGTGGATTCGACAACCCAATCTAGACTACAAGGACCGTTCTACCTTCATCTATTGGGTAAATTTGAGCATGAATAAATGACCATCAAATGACGTTATGGAATATTGAGCTCTGTATGGATACCTCCATTGGTATTGTTCCCTTTGATACCTCTTAGTTATGGAACATACATTTTGCGAGTGTCCCATCTTTCCATAATAATAACATCTCATGCAGGGTTCATTCCTATATGGAAATATTGCACTACTAGTTATCCCTTGGGATCTCTGAATATTCTGGTTTTGATTTATACCCAAATAAATCTTTAATCTTGTAGAAGGAGCTTGTTTTCTGAATTCAACAATTACTGATTTTTGTTTTTGATCAAGCCTAATACCATCTTTATCAATTGGATTTGACTTTTTCTCTGGTAATGTTGGACCACTGTGATCTACATGCATCTTTTTTATTACCTGAATGATATTATTTATTGATTTTGTATTCAGAGTCAAGATTTTTTCCTGATCCTTAACACTTATTCATAGGTCGATTAATTCCTATTCAAGTTCTTCGATTCTTTGGATTTGAACTCTTCCACTGTTAATCAAAATATCAATTTCTCTTCTCTATTATTTGATTTTTGAGCTTTTACTCACATAATTTTTTGAGCTCTCTGACATTGAAGACTTTAGTTTTTCAATTTATTCATTCATCTCATACTTCTCTTCTTATTACTGCTACATATAAAGTCTGGAATCATGAATCACTTTGTTTGATTTCTTCATTTTGGACCTCCAAACATCTATTTTCTCAAGAGGAGTTTCTAATTTGACCTGAAGGTCAACTCTTCGACTTATCATTCATCATTATCGCTTTCTTCCCTTTTTTGAGATTTTATGAAAACTTCCACCATATAATTTTCTTCATGATCCTTGCAATCCTATAACTGTTCTTCCTTATATTCTTCTGAATTGTTATCTCATTTTGAAATTAGACTCTTATTTTTAAAGATTTTTTCTTAAACTTTTTATTGCATTTCATGTAGGCTAAAGACTTATTCATGGTAATTTCAACTTCATCCTCTTCATCTTCTTGAAAATTATTAGGGCACCTTGCTCTAAGATGTCCAACCTCTCCACATCAAAAGCATACAAGTGGTAGTTTCCCTTTGAACTTTACTTTTCCTCTTTGATTATTTGAGGAAAGGAATGACGTCACCTCATCCATATCTTATTTCTCACAACCATATTCAATGGTGAAATTCTTCATGGCCTTAAATTCCACTTCTTTAGACTTTACTTTTCCCACTGACTCATTATCTTCATTTCTCATATCATATGAAATAAGAGTACCATGCAATATATCCAATGTCAGCTCCTTTGGATCTTTATCTTCGAATATAGAAACTTTAGATTGAACCAAGGTGAAAGTATTATCAAGATGCACTTAAAATATTTACATCTTCAATATTTTCCTTGAGACCATGTATGTCTTCCATAACAACATTTACTCGATCAAAGAATGCATCAACATACTCATTAGGGTGCATTCTGAGACCCTAATACTTGTTCCATAGAACCTGCAGCTTTGTTTCTCTAACTTTTGAGTCACCCTCATAAATTTTCAAAAACATTTCCCACATTTTATGTGATGACTTATAAAACATCACCTTCATATATATTTTATTAGATAGAGATCCCCCTAAATCATTTATTCCTTTAGCGTCGGCATCCAATTCCCTTTTTCAAGCTTTTGATAAATCACCACCGCCGATCTTGGATTATATTATATACATAACTACTGTAAGGACATCCATTCTTAATGATCATAAGTAGTGATGTATACGATTCATCAATAATTGAAAATTGTTTCCATAAAATATTGTAATCCCTTTGTGATTGAATAACCCTATTTCTTCTACTGATATAGAACCACTAACTTTTAATCTTTACCTTTGATACCAATTGTTAACCCAACTAGGTTAAATACCCTGGGGGGGGGGGGGTGAATCATGGTATGATAGATTAAAACAAATGCCCTTAAGATATTTTTTTTTCATTAAATAAAACACTCTTCTCTCCTTATCCAGTATAAATGTATGAATATAAATGAAATCATGCATGATACACACAATTTTACTTGGTTCACCCTCACTAGGATACGTCCAAGGAGCATACAATGGCGATAGGACAATTTACCAAATCCACTAAGGATAACTACCAAAATATAAGGTTCATGATATATCACTTCTATGACCAAGATCACTACCTTTACAAAATTTGGGGATAGATCAATACTTCCCAAGGGTCACTCTAATACTCTTTTTATCAGGATCACTACTAGTGGAAAGGATCACCTTCTTCTTCTTCCTTTTCTCACTGATCTGTAAAGGATTTATACTCAATTTATGGACATATATTTACCTTAAAATATTAATAATGAATATATACTAAATTGTAGATAGATGCTCTGTTGAAGTTCCACTTTCATCCACTTGATGAATATCACTTTACCACAAATTCACTGAGACATCCTTTCTAAACACTTTCACGATGAGAACTGCCTTTACAAAGCACATATCTTTCACAAAGCTCAAATAGCCTTTGCGAAGCAACCAAATTTTTTAAATATCATTTATTTCATGAATTTTAACTAGCCTTTGTGAAGCTCACAACTTTTGGTCAGCTTTTACAGCCTTTGAAAACTTCAATACTTTCACAATGCTCACAATTTTCAGTCAGTGTTTATAGCCTTCATGAACTTCCTTTCTTCATAAAATTTTTCCCAAGAACTACCTCCGTGAATCTGAAGCCTTATAATCTTTGTTAAGTCTTGATACTTTCATGAAGGGGGTAGAGGCCTATTTATAAGAGTTTCCTCTAATTCCAGAAGATTCCATCCATGTCATCACCATTTCACGAAGCTCTCCCATATCATTTGCGATGCTCCCTCTCTTCAAAAAGCACCTTTAGAATTTCCCATTCATGAAGCTTTTCATAGTTGTTGAGATTACCATCAAAACTTTCACAATTCACGATGATCCACACCTTTATGAAATTACCTATGTAAAACCTAATCTTAACAAAACTCATGCCTTTTTAATATTATTATATGGCCTTTAATAAAATATATATTCCACGATGCTATCCATCCTCCAAATTTTAGACCCCAAAAATTTGGAAAACACTGGGAAATGGCATCACCTTGTGTATAATTTTTTTTGTACCACTTACAAAGGATCCAATCCTGTGTATTAGATATTTTTTAACATACCATGTCAACAATATCTATGGATCTCTACAACTTTCCTTGGAAACCTATTTTTCAACAAACACAATCAACCCAAAAACATTAAAATGTTACCTTAAGGGGTTTTACCAAAAAATATCATATGTGAATTATAAAAATATAATACATATTAGTTTCTAAATGGGGTCTTAGAGTGAGATTAGCCTGGTTGGGGGAGGGGAATTAGGGTACACAATTCTTATACAATTTATCACTTCCTATTTTAACTTTCAATACCCTAAATGGATCATGACTCCACAAACTTGAGTGTCACTTTAATATGATATTTTTCTTGGAAGTCGATCTGATTAAGTTCACTTGAACACCCTTTTTACCAGATTTTATTTAAAATTCATTTTACCCTATTTTGGTGATCATGAAGAAAGTAAACTGGGACATGAGAATTTACATGGTTAACCTTCACTAGAATACTCTAAAGAGTATACAATCGACACTGTGTCACTACACCCAATCAATTAAGGAAATTTCTCTTCAAATGGGATCTGGGATAGGTCAATTATATCCTAGGATCACTTAATTATAAAGTTTAGGGTCAACTCAATGTATCCTAAGGCACATTTCCTTCTTTCTTCATCCTTCACTCACATTATTATAGGTAGGATCTCCACATAGTTTATGAACATGCATGACTCTTCATCAACATCACTTGAATGGTTTCAATGAGAGTAGATTGGTACTATTGAAGTTTTCTTACTTCTATTCATATAATTGCTTCGATATCCTCTAAAAAAAAACCTTATTATTTATTCCATAATAAATTCTAGAATGTCACCTTCACTACATAGCGGTGATCTCTTCTCTTATTCCTTTGGTAGATTGTTCAATATGTTCCAATTCCTTATACTTTATTCAATCCCCTCACTTGTAACACATTACATTGAAAATAAAAATCTTCAATATCTCTATGACTCTCTCCACTCTTTACTTCTAGTTGACCCCCTCTTAAAATACAGAGTCACATGCCCAAAAAATCAGTCACTTGTCTGCATCCTTATGGGTTATGAAAATTTCCCATAGATCCTCTTTTATTTTTATCCATGATCTCCATACCTAAATTCCACCATAACAACTTCAAATTCAATATTTATCTTTTTCATTATGGATTAAATCTCTATTTAATCCACTGGGTTAATGGTCCAATCACCTTCAAATCTGTCATGGATCATGGTATAAAACTAATACACATGATGTATGAAACATTAATAATACATTCAAGAATTGTTAGAATAAAATCATCTATATTTGGTGCATCATCACTCAAAAAACTCCCAATAATACTTTACTTCATACAATATGGAATGGTCTATGTATTTCATGGCTAACACACCCTTCAATACACCCAACACCATGACCTGTTGGCAATGTTTCCTTCTCTTGTAGAAATATGAACCTCTACTTTCATCATCCAAGAAAAAACCTTCACCAAAACCATAACCATGACCATAATATTCCTTACTATAGATAAAATTTAGATTATCAAGACACCATTACCATCACCATAGTGTTGTGATGCCCCAAAAAAACTAATAGAACCTTGTATTTGATAGTGTGTATGAAACACGATAGCAAATGCATAAGGTAATATAATACCCTGATACTTTATAATATATTTACTATTTAAAATTGATTATATTTATTTTAATACAGGAAAAACAGAGTTTTCTTGCATGAAATGCAATAGATACCTTCCTCTATATCTTGGATTACACATAAAAGTGACCTTCTTCGATGACTTTCTCTATACGAAATATTGAGTCTTACCGAGAAACAATCTGTAATTAAAGCATTATTATTTAATATAATAAGATATAAACTATATGTTATGAATACTATTAAATAAATTATGAAAATATATGGTTTATACAACTAAATAATTAGTTACAAATAAATTATAAATGAATATAAGAACCAATTGAATATTAAAAGTATATTTTTATATATAACTATTTCTATGTTTACAAACTTATTTTACCCTAATAGATTAAATTAATTAAAATTAGTGAGTGATATTAATGTAATAAATATGTTACATATTTAATCAATTATTTTTTAATATTAACCCAATTTATTTGGTAAGAATAATATAATATCAAACTCAATATTTCACATAGAAACCAATATTTTATTAAGGCATTTTTACCGCCTTTTAATGGAAAACCTATTTTAAATATCATTTTTGACACTTTTATAAATTTAATTTGATAAAATAAACTTTATTTTTAATTAATAATTTCAAAATTAGATTATGGTGTATTTTTGGGATTTTTCTGAGAAACTTCATTTTTGATGAATAATGAAAAAATACAACGTTTTAGTTAAAAACTACCTTTTCATTTAAATAATTATTAATGTTAATTATGTTATAAATTTGTTTTAAAGTCAAGTTGAATCAATTATAAATATATTAACACAATTTATTTCATTATAATCAATTTAAATTTTAAATTGAATATAAAAACATAACAATATTTTGAGCATTTTTCTACTAAAACCAGTTAGTCCGTCAGTCTACGAGATTAGTAATAATCCTAATTTTGACGCTTTTGTGATTTTAATTTTAAAAATAAAACATAAAAACTGTAATAAATATATTATTTTTGGTCTAATAATATCAACTTAATTTTTGACAAAAATTATTAGTGAAAGTGATTAAAATTAATTACAGTGATTAAGTTGTATTAGGCTTAAAAATGGACTAAAACCCTTTGTTTTAGGGCCCAAATGACCTAGAAAATTTTTAAAAACAAATTTTCTGGAAATATTTAAGACATTAACCTTCCATTAATTAGTTTTTATGTTTTTTATGACTTTTTTTAGGTAATAACATATGCACACCTAACTTCTTTTCAAGAATACCAAGTGAGTCGTTTTCCTTCCCTATAAAAGGCCACCACCTCTACCCATTCCTCAAACTTCTCTAATCTATTAAGTTCATCCAATATCTACCCAAATTGCCTCCAAAAATCCCTCCCATATACCTATAAGCCTCACTTTATGCATAATACTTTCCATGGAGGCCTTTTTGTTTAAACCAAAAGAAATTACCCGATTAAAAGGTAATGTATTTTCTCAATCTCTCTAGTTTCATTTCCATTATCAAACCCCTAAGATCTTATTATTCTATTATTACATAAGAAAAATTATCCAAAATATATTAAGATGTTTTTATACTAAGTTTTATACCTACACTTACACACACCTCCATCCAATGGGCAACGAACATAATATTTCTATGAATGGTGAATTACTGCCTCATGAAACGATGATTGTTCAATTATCCATTAACGCCTCTTATAGTGGACAATATGATTAAAAATATATTTATATATGATATATATTTTATTTATAATGTTTTATACTACTTTATTTTTTATTTATAACATAAATTTATGCTTTCTAAGTTATCTAAATACGATAATCTCGTTTGAGGAAGTGTGGACTACCACTCCCTCAAATCGATGTGGTTCATTCGCACGACACATGGAATATATAAATGAATGGACATAAACATAAGTGAAATAAAAAACATAAATAATATATTCATGACATAATTATATTTCTGGAAATATGATATATATATATATTTATATCATATCTTTAATTACCCATTCACACACTTTAAAAGAGATAACGTCATTCGTAGACGTGCGAACTACCGCCTCCTTGACATGATGTGATTAATTTTAAATAACATAATTATATATAAGTATATATGATTAAATGATATTACATAATTATAATTTTGTAAATATTTTATTTACTTACCTTCTTTACACAATGATCATTTAAAAATGGGAATGTTACTCATGCGTACGTATGACCTACATTCTCCATGATTGTAACATATTCTCATTTTCATAAACATATTTAATGATTTATTTTAAAAGTATAATTGATGAAAAAATATGATAATTATTTTATTTTTATTATTCTATAGATGTTATATAATGAACCCTATGACCATAGTTGACCAACAATAGTTGTTTTGACACAGAAACCGAATTTTGTCAAAAACACCCGATATAAACTTACTTGTTTGAGTAATTGTACACAAAATGATAATAAGTGAAATAAAAGTAATTATAAACATGAAAAATGATATTAAGTAAGTATAAAATTATCATAAGTTTATTATACATGAATTTAAAGGACGTCCACCTGAAAAGAAATGCAAGGTAAGAGATTCTTGTCTCATTTTGATTACATGAGGCATACTTAATTGCTGTACACCTAATTTCTTATATATGTTTTACTTACTGCCACATTGAAATACACTATCATGAACCCTATTATATTAATGGTATTTAAATGTTTTATTTAATTATTAATACATTTGGGTTTTCCAATTAATTTGTTTCCACATTGGTAGGGGATTCTCATCTCACTTTTTTACATCTGTGGGATAAATGTCATGTTCACTAGTTACATATTTTGTGTGGTGTATCAACTACCCATTTTTATATATTATATCATGAATTAATTTTAATTAATGTTATTTAACACTTTAATTTAATATTATTCTTTCACTAATTTTATGATTTAAAAATGTTTCAAAGTGGTACAATACACTTCAGAATATTTAAAGATTATTTACCTCAAGACTAATCCTAATGATATTTTAATAGAATTTCCATTAAAGGAAATTATATAACCATTTTTCAATAATACATTTCATTATTATCTTGTTATTCATGACCATTTTTCCACTCTTTGGTACTCAAAGTATTTTAGAAAATGTTTTTAAGAAAACCTGTCTTTATTTCTCTCTTTAATCGGAGAACATGTTTTCTTATAAGAACCATGTTTTATTAAAATGTTTTGAAAAATGATTTTAAAATGATTTGGTAAATACACTTTTACCCTTTTTTTATTTCACCAACATCTTATAAAGAATCTTCTTATCTCTTTCCCAATGAGGCATTTTCAAACATTTTTTCGTACAAAAGGAATATTCTTTTTATCTCGTACGACGTGTAAAAATCTATCCGCCATCATTTCTTTGAAGCCACCTTATCAATTTAAAAAGTTTATTTTTAATTAAAATGTTTTTAAAATGGGGTTTTAATGAAAAATATTTTCAAAATTTGTTTCAAAAAAATTATATTTTCCTCAAGAATAGTTTTAAAAGTTAATATTTTATTTCATCAATGATAAAAAACCTCTATTTTTACTCCATTAGGGAATTGTTGTATTGATAAAATCCTTAATATTCCTCGAGATAGTTTATTATTTAGTTGTCCTATGATATTATTCACATTCAATTCCTTGATTTATTTGTTAGTACCCTTGAAATATTCAATCTCCTATGAACATTGAACATTGAATTCCCCCTAAATTATCAATTTTCTTTATCACAGATATTACTATTGCCTAAACTGTATACTATTTTACATATAGTGTCTACTTTGACATTTATTTTATTATTTGGGGAAATGTTGATAAATCCATATACTTTATTCTATATGGATATTTGATAAGTCAAATTATTTATTTGATATATGAGGAATGATTTGGAAATGAAATACATGATTTGGGGACCATTTAAGGAAAGCCTTACAGATTGGGGATCGGTGAATGAAATCCCCTTGATGCATTGGCAGTCTCATGGGATGAATTAGTTTTACAAATTGGAATGGTTAAACTATATTTTGATGGTAAAGGTATCATGTGTCTAGGAAAAACGAACTCTGACAAATAATCAATTCCTTTATTGAGAATTCAATTATTATTTATCCATGAGATTTTGTGTCAACATATCTATGGATACATTTCATTTTCATTTATATAGATGACATGTGTTTAATTTTCTTACCTTTCCATATTTATTTTTCCTTATCTAGTTATTTATATGGCATGTGTATCCAATTATTTACTTTTCCATATTGACTAATCTCATTGATTCATTATTACTTCCTCTATATTTTTTTTACTGAGTATTTGAGCTCACCCTTATTATATTTATTTCCCCAGGAATCCAAGAAGCGTACTACGAAATATATTCATGGATTTTACTAGATAGATTAGAGTTAATCTTTAATATTTTTTATTTGTTTAGAAGAAAGAAAAAAATTATATTGTAATCAGTGTATTTATTTGTAATACAATACTCATTTAGTATCTGGTTTACCAAGACTACTAAACTGATCGGTCCTTCAGGGATTGATTCCTTGTAATCATGCCAATGTATTTACTATAAGACACTAACTCCGAGCTATCTAGGGCTTGGTCGCTATAATTGGTATCAAAGAAAGTTTAGTAGAAACCTTAGAAACTCGATTTAGGAAATCCTAGATTAGAGGACATAACCCTACGGTAGAATTTGAATAAGTATGGATAAAAAACCTATAATTTGGTAAAGTATAGATTATGTGAGTCTTTATAGAAATACATCCCTATTTAGATAGTATGATTTGACGTGGTTCTGATACAGATGTCCCTAGGAGTAACAACTCTGACAAGGTATTCCGGGCTTGACTCGGGGGTAACTTGGTACACGAAAATGGGCCTTACTGTACACCTTATTTGACACTCCTGAGGGATATTCATAGGATAATCCACTTTTTCTTTAAAAACCATCACTAATACAAAAAGTGATTTATCAGTGCTCAAAATGTGCTTTAACAGTGCTAAAAAAGTGCTGTAAAGCTCAACACTGATGGGGGGTCCCCTTTATCAGTGCTAAAAAAGAGCTAATAAAGGTAGCTTTTATGAGTTCTAAAAAAGCACTAATAAAGAGAGCCTTTATCAGTGATAAAAACACGCTGGTAAAGGTAGCCTTTATTAGTGCTAAAAAATCACTGATAAATGCCCTGCCTTCGGTAACATAAAATTCTGTAGCAGCACACCCAAACAAGACCTGCAAAAAAATCAACACATCAACAAGTATACCCATAAAAAATTAACACATAATTTATAAGGTAATTACAGTAAGTATACAAATACACCAAGTATAACCATACACCATTAACACATAATTCATAAGTTAATTAAATACATAAAGAATTCAATTCAGAATTCAGGGGTTTGGGGGCTGTTCAGGGGTTTGGGGTGGCTATCCAAGGGGGTAGGGGGTGTCTAGGGGGTGGAGGTGTCTGGGGGGATGGGGGTGTCCAGGGGGGCTATCCAGGGTGGTGGTGTGGGGCTGTCCATGGTGGTGTCCATGGGGGGTGGGGTGGTGTCCAGGGGGTTAGGGGGGCTTTCCAGGGGGTGGGGAGTGTCCAGGGGTGTGTGAGTGTGTGTGTGTGTGGGGGGGGGGGGTATCTAGGGGGTGGGGTGGTGTCTAGGGGGTGGGGGGGGATCCAAGAGGTTGGGGGTGTCCAAGGGGGGTAGGGTGGTGTCCAGGGGGGGTGTAGGGCTATCCATGGTGGTGTCCAGGGGGTGGGGTGGTGTCCAGGGGGTTGGGGGGGGATTTCCAGGGGGTGGGGGTGTCCAGGGGGTGGGGGGGGGGTGTCCAGGGGGTGGGGGGGGGGGGGGGGGGGTCAGTCCAGGAGGTTGGGGGGGGGGGGGGTTTCCAAGGGGTGGGGGTGGGGTGGTGTCCGGGGGTGGGTGGGTGGATGTCCATAGGGATGGGGGTGTCCAGGGGGGTGGGGGGGGGGGGCTGTCTAGGTGGTGGGGTGGTGTCTAGAAGGGGTGGGGGGGGGGGGGGTCCCAGGGGTGGGGGTCGTCCAGGGGGTGGGGGGAGGGCTATCTAGGGTGGTGGTGGTGGTGGGGGGGGGGTGTCCAGGGGGTGGGGTGGTGTTCAGGGGGGTGGGGTGGTGTCCATGGGGTGGTGGGGGGGATTTCCAGGGGTGGGGGTGTCCAGGGGGTGGGGGGTGTCTAGGGGGGTGGGGTGGTGTTCAGGGGGTGGGGGTGGCTGTCCAGGGGGGTGGGTGTGTCCAGGGGGTAGGGGGTGTCCAGGTGGTGGGGTGGTGTCTAGGAGGGGTGGGGGGCCTTCCAAGGGGTGGGAGGCCATCCAGGGGGTTGGGGGGGGGGGGGGGGTCTCTCCAGGGGGTGGGGGGATGTCTAGGGTGGTGGTGGGGGGAAGATATCCATGGGGGTGTACGAGGGGTGGGGGGGGGGGTGGGGTGGTGTTCATGGGGTGGGGGGTGTCTAGGGGGTCAGGGGGATTTCTAGGGGGTGGGGGGTGTCCAGTGGGTGGGAGATGTCTAGGGGGGTGGAGTGGTGTCTAGGGGGGTGGGGGTGGCTGTACAGGGGGGTGGGGGTGTCCAGGGGGTGTGTGGGTGGGGGGTCCAGGTGGTGGGGTGGTGTCTAGGAGGGGTGAGGGGCCATCCAGGGGGTTGGGGGGCCGTCCAGAGGTTTGGGGGTGTCCATGGGGTGGGTGGGTTGGTGGGTAGGGGGAGCTGTCCATGGAGATGTCCAGGGGGGGTGGTCAGTTTTCCGTACATCAATCCAAATGTGTTTGGTCGGTTTTTCGTATGTCAGTTGTTGTTTTTACTTAAACTTTTGTCCATTTTAAACAAAAGAGAGACACTTTGAGTGATACCAGCCACACCGTGCCTCGTATTGAGGTGGGGTTGACTCTTACACATCACAAATGACCCATGGATCGTTAAACTAAAGTATTAACACAATCAAAATTTGTTTGGTTAGTTTTCCGTATGTCAGTTGTTGTTTTCACTTAAAATTCTATCCATTTTAAACAAAAGAGATACACTTTGAGTGATACCGGCCACACCATGCCTCTAATTTAGGCGATTTTGACTCGTAAATGTCAAAAATAACCCATGGATCGTTCTCCTAAATTATCAACACTATCTAAATGCGTTTGGTCGGTCTTCCGTACGTTAGTTGTTGTTTTCACTTAAAATTCTGTCCATTTTAAACAAAAGAGAGACACTTTGAGTGATACCAGACACAACAAGCCTCATATTGAGGTTAGGTTGAATAGTAAACATAAAAAATGACCCATTTATCATTCTCATAAAGTATCAACACAATCCTAATGTGTTTGGTTGGTTTTCCGTACGTCAGTTGTTGTTTTCACTTAAAATTCTGTCCATTTTAAACAAAAGAGAGAAACTGAGTGATACTGGACACACCATACCTCATATTGAGGTGGGGTTGACTTTTAAATTTCAAAAATTACCCATGTATTATTCTCCTAAAGTATCAACACAATCCGAATGCGTTTGGTCAGATTTCCATACGTCAGTTGTTGTTTTCACTTAAAATTCTGTCCATTTTAAACAAAAGAGAGACACTTTGAGTGATACCGGACACACTGTGCCTCTTATTGAGGTGGTTTTGACTCTTACACATCAAAAATAACCCATGTATCATTATCAAAAAGTATAAACACAATCCGAATGCGTTTGGTCAGTTTTTCATATGTCAGTTGTTTTCACTTAAAATTCTGTTCATTTTAAACAAAAGAGAGACACTTTGAGTGATACCATCCACAATGTGCCTCATACTGAGGTGGGGTTGACTCATACACGTCAAAAATTACCCATTTATTGTTCTAATAAATTATCATCACAATAAAAATGCGTTTGGTCAGTTTTCCGTACGTCAGTTGTTGTTTTCACTTAAAATTCTGTTCATTTTAAACAAAAGAGAGACACTTTGAGTGATACCAGCCACACTGTGCCTTATATTGAAGATAAGTTGACTAATACACATAAAAAATGACCCATGAATAATTCTACTAAATTATAAACACAATCATAATGTGTTTTTTCAATTTTCTGTACACCAGTTGTTGTTTTCACTTAAAATTCTATCCATTTTAAACAAAAGAGAGACACTTTGAGTGATACCGGCCACACCATGCCTTGGATTGTGGCGGGGTTGACTCATACATGTCAAAAATTACCCATATATAATTTTACTAAAGTATCAACACAATCCGAATGCATTTGGTCAGTTTTCCCTTCATCAATTGTTGTTTTCACTTAAAATTCTGTCCATTTTAAACAAAAGAGAGACACTTTGAGTGATACCAGCCACAACATGCCTTATATTGAGGTAGGGTTGACTCATAAATGTCACAAATGACCCATGTATCGTTATCCTAAAGTATCAATAGAATCCAAATGTGTTTTTTTGGTTTTCCGTACGTCAGTTGTTGTTTTCACTTAAAATTCTGTCCATTTTAAACAAAAAGAGACACTTTGAGTGATACCGGCCACAATGTGCCTCAGATTGAGGCAAGGTTGACTCAAAAACATCAAAAATGACCCATTTATTGTTCTCCTAAAGTATCAAAACAATCCAAATGTGTTTGGTTAGTTTTCTGTATGTCAGTTGTTGTTTTCACTTAAAATTCTGTCCATTTTAAACAAAAGAGTGACAATTTGAGTGATACTGGCCACAATGTGACTCAGATTGAGGCCAGATTGACTCTTACATGTCAAAAATGACCTAGGATTCATTATCCTAAAGTATCAACACAATCTTAATGCGTTTTGTCGGTTTTACATACGTCAGTTGTTATTTTCACTTAAAATTATGTCCATTTTAAACAAAAGAGAGACACTTTGAGTGATACCAGCCACACCGTACCTCAGATTGAGGTGATGTTGAATCTTACACATCACACATGACCCATGTATCCTTATCCTAAAGTATTAACACAATCTGAATTCATTTGTTCAGATATGAAGGTATTTTGGAGATTTTACTGGTTTTTCGTATCCAATGCCCCAAGAAAAGTGGTTCATCATTCTTGCATGTTGCTGGTGCATTTCATCTATTAAAATGGATAAATTACTCATTATATAAAGGATGTTTTATTTAATAACAATTAAAAATTTCTTATTAACATTTACATACAACAATGTTTCACCTTTTGATCTCCTTAACCCCTCTCAAAAAATGGTCGCCAATTGTACATGTCCCCAAGTCAGATCTTTATGCTATTTGTGTACAATATTCCATCTGGTATGTGACACAATCATTTCTAAACAAATCTATATCATCTTGTGAATATGAGGATTTTCAATAGTTATGTAGTACTACAAAATATATAAATAAATAAATAATAAATAATTTAAATTAAATAGTAGTTGTTTTTGAAAATACCTCTTTAGGGATGCTAGTTTGTAGATGGAAAACAATATCTCTCATAAATTTACAAACATAATAACCACAATCATTATCCTTTATTTGTTTTGGACACTGGAAAAACTTTGATCATTAGGAGAATAAGTAACTTGTATTGATATGTGTTTGGATAATGAAATGTTATTATATATACCCTGATATTTGTCTAGACGTAGTACTTACTCACCTCCTTATGCCTAGACCCTGTCCTCATTCCTTTTTTTCAAAGATATTGATACACCACCCTATCATAACACAATCCTCAATAAAAGATAATATAAATTATATTAATTTATTTTTAGACCTAAAATGTAGGATGTAGTGTCCTACAGATTCACAAACTCCATCATGTGTGGTCAATTTGTTGGATATCCTTGCGTTGAATCCAGAAAATAAATCTTTGGAGCATCCAAGTTCATTTCAATTAGCAGCCAATGTTACCTAAAAAAATGAATAAGTAATAAAATAAGTGAAAATATAATTGACATGCTTTAATCGTAGAGTTTTACCCCTGCATGGTTGGTATTAGGAAGAGTCTATCATCCATAATCTTTCTTTCAAATGTTTTCAGCAAGCCTTTCACTATTTCATCCTTTTTTGATGGATCTAATTTTGTTAGTTATGTTGATGTGGTATGAGGAGTAATGAGTCCGAATTTTTTCTCATGGGAAAATTCCTTCAACTATTTTTCATATATACGCCTCCCAATAATATAAAATGCATTTAGTCATAATTATCACATTATATCAGCTTTTATAAAATCAATTCATGAAAACATAACTCATATATAAATTTACAACTATGAAGCCTAGACAACTGTATTAAAGGATCACATTTACAGTTTTAGCATTAATGAAATCTTGAATTTCCTCTTTGTATATATTATTTTCAAAATACACTATATGACTACTATCACTTTTTAGATTTGTATCCACATGAGTCTTCAATTCTAGTAAATGTGGATAGAGAACAAGTGGTGTTATTGTGCTTTCAGTAGCTCTTTGGGATTGCTTGGTCAATCCTTTAGATGCTTTTGATCCCACATTTCTTGTCACCCCTTCCCTTTCTCCATCTATAATAACATTCATTGGTTCATACCTTTTTTTCATTAATTGTTAAAGGTTTAGCTTGAAAAAAATAAAAATAAATACCTCTTTGTCCACATGTACTCTTAAAAGTTGTGACGACCATGAAATGAATGTTCCAATAGCCTTTTCGACCATATGAATATCATCATCATCAAGTGGAATAGGTTGCTCTGCATTTGGCTCATGAGCTATAGTAATCATCACTTTCAGATGATCTTTTGGAAGTGGTCTATTATGCAGCTTGTCCTCTAGGATGTTGAACACCGTAGCCCTCGATACAAGGTGATAGGTGGGTGTTGACCAATATAAATCATAGTCATTATCACCCTATATAAGACTATTACATGAAAATTATCAGTGTTTTTATGATTCACATTTCATTGGAACAATTATTAGAATATTGATTACCACGGCTAAGACAACTCTTTGAGGGGAATGGATCACCTCAAAGCTGGTGGGGGGTGGGGTGGGATATTCATGTGCTGGTTGTTCCTAAGTTGTGTCTTCTCCTTGCTTCCCACCCATAAAAGTTGCTAGCAACTCTCCCTACCATTTAAATAATTCTTCAAGAGTTGCTAGTCTTTTTCTCATTTGTTTCATTTCTTCATTTCTATTATCCGTTTGTTTTTTTCTAAAAATATACTCAGGGTGTCACCCCAAACCCCGAATCTCTAACACGACCATATTATTCTGGCCGCTTTAAATCCATTGATAATAGGTATGCATCTTTTATAGGAGTAGCTGATTCCTATGACTGTAGGTTATAGAAAAATAATTAATTATTATTATGTAATAGCAATTTAAAACAAAATTTTTTATCGTGTCATACTTAACACATATTTCCCACACTTTTTTTGTGTTTTCATCTACTAGCATTCCTTCCTTATTCACATGCGCCTCCTTCTATAGCACATGATGTGGGATGGAAGTGTCTTTGGATTTAGACTCATCAATCTACATATAAATATAGAAATATAATTATGATGTTGTTTCTTGGAACCTAACAACATTACGGTAAATTTAAAATATGTACTATTTTCTTTTCTAGTGAAGCATACCCCATCCTTGATTTATTATAGGGGTATATTGGTTTTGATGCACATTCCTTATTTTTATTACTGAGTTTCTATTTCATAAATTAAATATTGACAATCAAAGTGATGAATACACATATCTTCAAACAATGTATTATAAACCACAATGTACCTGAAACTTTGCATCCCCACAAGGACCAATAAATGCATCCCATGCTTCTTGGGATATCAGGTGAGCATAGAAAAGGGGTGGTGTGGGTTTATTTTACCTTTGGAATCTTTCAGGTGACATTTTGTTAGAATAGTGTGAAAATCTCGATGAATCCTTCCTGAAAGCCTTAGTATATAATTATTGTGTGAATCATCTACTATAAATGTACTCTGCAAGGGATTGAGAAGAGTAAGACACTATTTCATTATTTTATTTTCTAGTAAATTAAATAAATAATATCATAATGTTACTGTAATTTATTCCCAGATCACAGCCTTCCACCTGGACACAACATGGTGCCATGAATCTATGTCAATCGGCACGCGTTGCCGAGTGACAATTACAATGTAACTACTAAACATAGCCTTGTTGGGATTCACATGTTGGCCTCATTCATTACATCCAACATCAAATTTGATGACTTTTCTTTTCGCCTTATGAACTTTGGCTAACACTGTCAAACTATGAAACACCTGTGTTTTCTACGACGTCGGTCCTTAATCCCTGACCAGTTCATCAATATCAACATCATCAATATGATCATTTTAAATGGTAGAAACGACATGTGCTGATGGTTGTTGAACCTCAACACTAGGAGCAGTAACAGGTTTAAAAACTTGTTGTTGTTCTGCACTGTGAGCAGCAGCAGCAGTAGCTGCTTGAGAGACTTGTTCAGCCTCGAGGTTAGGAGCACTAGAACGTGAAGAAGTCATTATCTACAAAAGTGGTTGAACAATTAATTTAGATTTACATAACCTAGGTTTATCTAAAATTATTATGGAATATCATAGGTTTTTTTACCCAAATTAACATAAGAAATTGAAAATTAAGGTTAGTGAACATAAATTCTAGCATGAACATCTAAAGGATATTCAATAGCTCTCCCTCACCTTCCCCAAACTTGTACTTAGAACTGCACTTGAAGCCTCTATGAGATCCTATTGCTTGGAACACACCCTTTTTCATTTCACTTTAGTTCACTAAAAATAGGGAATTTTGACACCTTAGCACATAAAAAGGGCCTCAAACACACAATTAAAAGAACCCCATCTACAACACCTATATAGTAACCACTTTAGGAGTCAATGACTTGCCCACATGTTTTTGGATCGCCTCTCAAGAACACATCTCGATGGAGGAATTTTTCATCTTCCTTGCACGTCCAAATTCATACCAAACATCACTAACATGGGGCTCTACAAACGCCTACCATATACCTAGAAAATAATTGAAAAAATTAAGAAAAATAGTTTCTTGTACCTATTTCTAATAGTACTACAAGAAAAGTATAATGAATAGAGATCGTACCTCCAAACACTCCTAGAGCCTCCTGGTAAAAAGATTCTAGTGACTACAACTATCCAAGATTCTAACCACTAACTTCCCAATATAGAAGTGGTCTACTTAGGGTTAGTATTAGAAAAATCAAACCAAAGTTCCATCCACCTCATGTTACTCCCCGATCTCCTCCATCACTTTAGTGCTATACATACATTCTTTCTCTAGTTCCTTCCTCCGCCTAGGATATTCTTCAACTACCTCTCTGACTGTAGCATGAATGTTAAGAAAATGCAATGTGATATGTCTATAGCCATCACAATCATATTAAATTCCCTAGAGTAATGGGATATCCTTGAGGTACCTATGAATGAAAATGCCTCCAGAGATGAGACTTGCATCACACACCTACTATGGGTGGGTGCTGCTAACCCAACATCCCAGAAGATCCCTACCTTAAAATATTATGATATGAAATCAAAACATAGACATAATCATAGAACACTAATATAGACATACAAAGCTTATTATTACATGTTGAATCCCCCCAAACCACTAGAGGTCAGTCTATGAATTGAACAACATAAATTAATGGATTTAATAAAAAGAGATGAAATACAATCCAACCAAAAAATAGAAAATAATGTATGACCTACATAGAAGGAGGGGAAAATTTTTAATTCACCATTGGTATACACCTTAGTCTGTGTATCCCAAAATAATCTTTTCCTTATCCTAGTCAACCAAGGACTTTGTGAAATTTTCCTTCATCAGTATAAGACATGACATGTATAGGAAGATCCCTTATAGGGATGAGTATTAAAATTCCCAATAGGAAACCCCAAAAACACCATACATAAAGAATCAAGAGTATTCATGTCACTAAACACAGGTATTCAAAACAAGATATGAGATATAATGATAACCAAGGACATCCCAAATATACTTATAAAATACTATGAGTCAAAAAATGTCTCAAACACTTCTAGTTGTAGATCCACTCAGGGTTTCAAGGTAACACTCCTCTAAGAGGAAATGCTACCCAAGCGATAATTCCAGTGATGACACTCATCCTAGAGGTCACACTCATCGGATCTAGCCAAGAAGAATCACATAGGAAACTGAGAGTGTTTACTCAAGATATACACTCCATCAGACTAATAACCCATCATAAATATAAGCTCATGATATAAATATAGGGGTTCAACACCCAAGGATTGATGGGGGGATACTATAGTATACTACAATAATCCTCCAAGATAGAGGATAGACACTTGTGTAAGTTTTGGTCATGCCAATTCAATAAACCCAACATAGGGAAAACACATTGGAAATAAGGTTTGCTTTAGTCCTCTCAGAGGGATACAAGCTCTAGGTCACTAAGTGACCTGTGGTCCATTACTCAGGATCATATTCTATACTGACCCCCATAAAAGTGAACTGAGACCACTCAATATAGAATAAGTATATTGAAAACAGAGAGGGTTTATTCGAGATACACGCTCCATCGGACTAATACACCATCTGAAATATCAGATCTCTATACAAAGAGAGGGGGTTGATTACTAAGGCTTTCTGGGGGACAATAGACCCTACTTGAAACATCCTCCAATATAGGGGATCAATTCTCATGTAATTGTTGGTGATTCCAATTCTACAAACCCAATATAGGGACAACATGAATGAAATGAGGATCGCTCCGGGTCACTTGAATTGATACATGTTTCAAGTCACTAAGGGGTATGAGTTACAATGAATGGGACCTAATTCCATAATAAAACTCATATAAGTGGACTAAGACAACTCAATCAAGAATAATGGAACTCACCAACACTAACCTAATCATTAAGAAGATATAGAGGGGCCAACATCCTTGGATGAGGTCATGAAGCTGCATCAAGCCCTCATAGGAATGAAACAAGGGAACATAATCCACCAATACTAGTCCATGGAAGCTCAAAAATATCACAACAAAACTAAAATAAAAGGAAACAAAGCTCAAAACTATCCTCAAAGGAGGACATGATGTGTTCCTAGGGTTATACATTGTGTCTAAAAAATACTAGCACTACCCATGTCTCATTTTCACATGGAGTGATCCGTGATTCTAACTATGGAATGTGAAATGACCATTCAACAATTATTCAATGAATCATTGGCCAAATGAGAATTTAAATGATGAAAAAATGTAGATAAGGGAGATAAATGACCAATAAAAACCTAAAAGTAGAAGTGGGAGACTTACCTAGAGTAGATCGCACCCGCGATGGAGGGAGAGAAGAAGCGTCGAGTGGTCAGGGAGCCTTCTGCGCTACATCGGGAAGGGAATGTGTGACTGCCGGAGGGGGAGGTGCATGAGAGGAGCCACCAACTATTGAGAAATGGAGGAGTAGGGTTCGCGGGGAGTAGAGTTCAGTGGGGAGGAGGAGAAGTAGGGTTTGCGGGGAGGAGGATCCACAGAAGGGGTTCAAGGGGGAGGATAAGGAGTAGGGATAACGACAGATTAGGGCAAGAGGCAGATGTACAACAAAGAGAAGATCAAGGGGGGGGGGGGAGGATTTATCGCAGGGGTACAATACCATGATAGCTTGAGGGTGTGATAAATAGAAGATACTGTGCACCTGATTTTATAAAATATGGGACTGTGGTTTTATCAGTGCTAAAAAATCACTGATAAAGAATCCCTTTATCAGTGCTAGAAAATCACTGATAAAGGGAGACTTTATCAACACTTTTAATTAGTGCTGATAAAGACTGAACTTTATCAGTGATTTTTTCTTAGCGCTGATAAAAGGTGGTGCTTCCCTTGCCCATTTTTTTAGTAGTGCATTATGAAGGATTTGGATACATAATAAGTAACCTAGGTTAAACCTAAGGAGTTTTAGATTTTAGATAAGGTGTCATGATTTATAAATAGAACTGATGATATTATAGATAAACCCCAAACAAAGGAAGGAACTATGTGGAAATAAAATGAATGAGGTATTTATGTATTGAGGTTGCATTGAAAACATTAGATAAAATTTTATTTAGAGATTAACCTAATTGAAATGATGTCTATCATATTTATATTTGGAAGTTATATTAATATGGTTTTATAAAAGGACAACACATAATCTGGGTGATAACCAATAAAATCCAGCAAGGCCGTGGGTCTTGAACCCATGATCTAAGGATGATACGGGTTTCACGAAAACCACTAACCTATGCAATGTACTTGTCAATTTTCATTATTTTTAGTTAAACAATTTAACGAATAAATGTTACTGATGAATCAGTAGTAAAAATTTTGGGGATTAGAAATTAATATATTAACCATATTTATTTTGAGATATAGTTAAAGATAAATATTAAGACTTGTAACTCTTTTATAGGCCTTACAACCCCTTTAATAGTTTCTTTTAGTGCTTCAGGCATAAAAAATGTATTGTTGGTAATTAATTTTTGGGAGTAAAGGGATGAATTAGAATTTGATAAGAGCACAACCAAAAGTTATGATTATTCATATTATATTTAATCCTATAAATTAAGAATATTTAATTATATTCTTAGTTAGTATAAGAATTACCCAACATTAGGAAAATGAATTCAAAATAAAAATGTTGTTATAATACCTATATTTCTATTAAACCGATGGATTTATAAATCATCAAAGATTTATGGATTTGAGGCCCTCAACTTTCTATTGACTATTCAATTGTTTGTGATTGATGAAATAATTATATCTTTATAAATATTTATTATTTTCATCCAAGTACATATATCTACTTTCCACCAATGTTCTCCTACTTAGAAACCTAGTTACATGGCAGTCTATGTGACCTTTGTACATTCCATTCTCTATTTTGTAGAGGATGACTTATGAACCCTTCTCATGATGTGAAATTTAAAAAATAGGAAGAATCAAACAATATATCAATATGATTGATTTTAAATTGTGAGGACGTAATTTAAATAAGGTGGGGAGAATTTTATTCCCCCAAAAAACTAAAGAACCTTGTATTCGATAGCATGTATGACACGCAACAACAAGCACGCAAGGTAATATAATACCTAAAGACTTTATAATATATTTACTATTTAAAATAGATTATATGTATTTAAATACACACAACACTAAGTTGGTTTGTGTTAAATGAAAAAGAGACCTTCCTTTATAGCTTGCATTACACACAAAATCAACCTTCTTCGATGGCTTTCTCTATACGCAATATTGAGTCTTATTGAGAAATAATCTATAATTAAAACATTATTATTTAATATAATAAGATATAAACTAGACATTATGAATAATATTAACTAAATTATGAAAATATATGGTTTATAAAACTAAATAATTGGTTAAAAATAAATTAGAAATGGATATAAGAACCAATTGAATATTAAAAGGATATTTTTATAGAAAACTATTTTTATGTTCACAAAGTTGTTTTACCCTAATAGATTAAATTAATTTCAATTAGTGAGTGATATTGATAAAATAAATATGTTACATATCCAATAAATTATTTTTTGATATTCATCCAATATATTTGGTAAGCATAAGATAAGAGTAAACCCAATATCTCACATAACAACCTATATTTTTATTAAGGCATTTTTACTGTCTTTTAATAGAGAACTTATTTTAAATATTAATTTTTACAATTTTATGAATTTAATTTGATAAAATAAACTCTATTTTTTAATTCATAATTTTAAAATTATCTTATGGTGATTTTTTTTAATTTTTCTAAGAAACTTCATTTTTTTGATGAATAGTGAAAAATACTGCGTTTTAGTTAAAAACCGCATTTTCATTAAAATAATTATTAATGTTAAATTATATTATAAATTTGTTTTAAAGTAACATTAGATCAATTATAAATATATTAATACAATTTAGTTCATTAAAATCGATTTAACTTTTAAATTGAATATAAAAACATAACAATCCTTTGAACATTTTTCTACTAAAACCAGTTAATCTGTTTGTCTGCAAGATTAGCATTAATCCAAATTTTTATGATTCTATGATTTTAATCTTTAAAAACATACATAAACCATTATAATCAAAATAATATATTTTGTCTAATAATATAAACTTAATTTTTGACAAAAATGATCAGTGAAAGCGATTGAAATTAATTACAGTGATTAAGGTGTAATTAGGCTTAAAAATGGACTAAACCCCTAAGTTTAAGGGCCCAAATGGCCTATCCACTTGAATAAAACCAATTATATGTCCATATTTAGGCCATTAACATTAAATTAATGATTTTTTATTGTTTTTATTACCTTTTTAGGTATGAACATGTGTACACCTAATTTCCTTTCAAGAATACCAAGTGAGTCCTTTTCCTTCCCTATAAAAGGAAACCAACTCTACCCATTCCTCACACCTATATAATCTATTAAGTTCATCCAATATCTACCCTGATGGACTCCCAACATCCCTAACCTAGAACTATAACCTCCCTTTTGATAGAATACCTTCCATGGATGCCTTTTGGTTTAAACCAAAAGAAGTTACCCGATTAAAAGGTATTGTCTTTTATCAATCTCTCTAGTTTCATTTCCATTATCCAACCCCTAAAATATATTTATTATATGATTAAATAACAAAAACAGTATCCTAAGTATACTATGATGTTTTTATATGAAGTTTTAGACCTAAAATTATACACACTTCCATCTAATGGGCAACATACATACTATTTCTATGAACGGCGAATTAATGCCTCACGAAACGATGATTGTTAAATTCTTCATTACCGCCTATTATGGTGGCCATTATGATGGAAAATATATTTATATATTATATATATGTTATTTAAAATGTTTTATAATTCTTTAATTTTTATTTATAACATACATTTTTGCTTTACAAGTTGTGTAAATATGATAATCTTGTTTGAGGAAGTGTGGACTACCGCCCCCTCAAAGCGTTGTGATTCATTCACATGATACATGGAATGTATAAATGAATGGACATAATTAAACATAAGTGACATAAAAAACATAAATAATATATTCATGAAATAATTATATTTCCATAAATATAATATATACATACATATATATATATATTTATATCATCTTCTTAATTACCCCTTCACACACTTTAAAAGAGATAACGTCATTCATGGACGTGTGGACTACCACCTACTCGACATGATGTGATTAATTTTACATCACATAATTATATATATAAGTTTATATTATTAAATAATATTATATAAGGATCATTATTGAAATATTTGAGTTACTTACCTTCTTTCCACAATGATCATTTAAAAATGGGAATGTTACTCATGCGTACGTACAACCTATCATCTCTATGATTGTAACATATTATAATATTGATAACCATATTAAATGATTTATTTTAAAAGTATAATTGATGTAAAAATTTGATAATTATTTCATGGTTATTATTCTATAGATGTTATATAATTAATCCTATGACCATAGTTTACCAACAATACTTGTTTTGACACATAAACCGAATTTGGTCAAAAACACCCGATGTAAACTTAATTGTTTGAATAGTTGTAAAAAACATGGTAATAAGTGAAATAAAATTAATTATAAACATGAAAAAGTTTATGAAGAAAGTATAAAATTAACATAAGTTTATAATACATGAATTTAAAGGACATTCACCCGAAAGGAAATGCAAGGTAAGGGATTCTTGTCTCGTTTTCATTACATGAGGCCTAATTAATTATTTTACACCTAATTTCTTATATATGTTGTACTTGGTGCCACATTTACATATAATATCATGAAACCTATAATATTCATGGTATTTAAAATTTTTATTTAATTATTAACACCTTTGGGTTTTCCAATTCATTTTTTACCACATTGGTAAGGGATTCTCATCTCACTTTTTACATCCGTGGGATAAATGTCATGTTCACTACTTACATATTTTGTGCGGTGTATCTAATAAATATTTTTATATATTATATAATGAATTAATTTTAATTAATGGTGTTTAATTATTTAATTTAATATTATTATTTCACGAGTTTTATGATTTAAAAATGTTTCAAAGTGGTATGTGACACTTTGGAATGTTTAAAGATTAATTTCCCTAAGACTAATACTAATGATATTTCAATGGAATTTACATTTGAGAAAATTATATAACCATTTTTCAATAATAAATTTCATTCATATCTGCTTATTAATAACCATTTTCAAGTATCAGTACCATTTTCCCACTATTTGGTACTCAAAGTGTTTTATAAAACATTTTTAAGAAAATCTAACTTTATTTCTCTCTTTAATCCGAGAAACTGTTTTCTTCTAAAAACCATGTTTTATTAAAAAAATTTCAAAAATGATTCTAAAATGATTTTGTAAAGACACTACACTTTTAACCTTTTTTTATTTTACTAATCTCTTAGAAGGAATCTTCTAGTCTCTTTCCTAATGAGGCATTTTCTAACCTTTTTTGTACAAAATGAGTATTCTTTTTACCTCATAAGACATGCATAGATCTATCCACCATCATTTATTTGAATCCTAATTCTCAATTTCAAAAGGTTTGATTTTAATTAAAATGTTTTCAAATGGTTTTTCAAAAGTAAAGGATATTTTCCTCAAGAATATTTTAAAAGTTAATCTTTTATTTCATCAATGAAAAAACCATCTATTTTTACTCCACAAGGGATTTGTTTTATTGATACCATCCTTAATATTACTTTTGACGCTTTATGATTTATTTGGACAAGGATAGTATTCACATTCACTTCCTTGATTTATTTATTAGTCCCCTTGAAATATTCAATCTACTATGAACATTGAACATTGAATTTACCCTATATTATCCACTTCATTTATCATTGATATTAATATTGATTGAACCATATACCATTTTACATACTGTATATACTTTGAAATTTATTTGATTATTTGGGGAAATATTGATAAAACCATATACTTTATTAAATACGGAAATTTGATAAGGCATATTATTTATTTGATATATGAGGAATGATTTGGATATGAAATACACAGGTTGGGTATATTTAAGAAAACCCCTATAGGTTGGGGACCAGTGAATGAAATCCCTTAAATGCATCGATAATATCATGGGATGAATTAGTTGTGAAAATTGGAATGGTTAAAATATCTTTTGACAATAAATGTATCATGTGCCTGGGAAACATAACGTCTGACAAATAATAATTGCCTTTATTGAGAATTAAATTATTATTAATCCATGATATTTTATATCGAAATATATATGGATACATTTCATTTTCATTTATATATATGGAATGTGTTTCAATTTCTTACCTTGACATATTTATTTTTCCTTATCTAGTTATTTACATGGCATGTGTGTCCAATTATTTACCTTTCCATATTGAATATTCTCATTGATTCATTATTGCTTTAGCTATATTTTTCCTTTACTGAGAATTTGAGCTCACCTTATTATGTTTATTTTCCTAGGAATCTAAGAAATGTAATATAAAATTTATGCATGGATTTTAATAGATTGATTAGAGTTAATCTCAAAGGTGTTTATTTATTTTTTTAGAAGAAATAAAAAAATTATGTCATAATCAGTGTGTTCATTTGTAATACAATACTAATTTTTTTTACCAAGACAAATAAACTGATCATTCCTTAAAGGCTTGATTCCTTGTAATCATGTCAATGTATTTAGTAGAAGACACTGACTCCGGGATATCTCGGGATGGGTCGCTATAGTGTTCATTACAAAAAAATATAGTCATTAAAGGGGATTATGTTTGTGATTAGAGGGGGTTATAACCCCATCAAAATATGTTAGCAGTGACTATGGTACACCACTGCTAAAATAGAAACATCATGTTGTTAGTGGTGGTTTTTATTAACCACTAGTAAGGTGTAGTGGAAATTAGGAGTAGTTATTTTATAGGGGGTTTAAATCCCTTCTAATTCCATCATAAATTTTCCAGAAAAATAAATTAGGGGCGGTTTGGAACCATACCTTAATTATTATTTTAAAATATTAGGGCTAGTTCTCAAACCTCCCCTAATTTATTTATTTATATATCTTAGGGGTGGTTAAAACCACCCCTATTTGTAGACATATTTTAGGGGTGGTTTTTGAACTGCCCCTAATTTTGTTTTTAAAAATTCACAAATCATACCTTTTATCCCACCCCCTCCCTAGAAACACGTGGGACTCTCCTACCCCATATAACCCCCACCATCGCCTCACATGTGGCCCCTCCCCTCCCATACCTCCCCCCTCCCTTACACCAAACGGGCCTCTTCTATCTCGTATAACCCCTACCAGCCCCCTTGCGTACAACCCCCAACCTCTCCTGTCCCTCTCATGTCACCTGTTGGACTCTCCTGTGTCCTATGACTCATGAATGTGCCCCCCTACACCCTATCCTCTCTCGTATAAGCCTTGATAGCCCCTCGTATGCGGGACCCCCTCCTCTCCTATCCCTCTTGTGTCACCTGTGTCCCCCTCCTATGTCCTTTATCTCGTTAAAGTGGGTTATTTTTACAATTAGAGGGGGTTATAACCCCCTCAATATATGTTAGTGGTGGTTATAGTAAACCACCACTAAATTGTCCACCTCATGTTATTATCGATGATTTTCATTAATCGCTAGTAAGGTATAGTGGAAATTAGCGGTGATTATTTTAGAGGGGGTTTACACCCCTTCTAATTCTGTCAGAAACTTTCCATAAAAATGAATTAGGGGTGGTTTGGAAACACCCCTAATTATTTTTTAACATATCAGGGAAATTATCAAATTACCCCAAATTTATTTGTTGACATATATTAGGGGTGGTTAAAACCACCCCTCTTTGTAGACATATTTTATGGGTGTTTTTAGAACCAACCATATATTTTATTTTTAAAATTTTCAAATCACCACTCCTATCCAGATCCCCTCTCTAGTACCTCACGAGCCCATCCTGTCCTGTATATCCCCCACCAGCCCCCATGTGCAGCCCCCAATCCTCTCCTGTCCCTCCCCCTACCTAGCACCACACAGACCTCTCCTATCCTGTATAACCCTCACTAGCCCCCCACGTGTGGGCCCCTCCTCTCATCTCCCTCCCGTGTCACTTGCATGCCTCTCTTGTTTCCCGTGTTTCGCATGTACGAGCCCCCACATCCTAACCTATCTCGTACAACTCCCACTATCCCCCTCGTGTGCAGGACCCCCTCCTCTCCCGTCCCTCCCGTGTCACCCGCATACCTCTCCTATGTCTCGGGTCTCACGCATGTAGGCTCTCACACCACCTCTTATCCTGTATATCCCCCACCCCATGGGCCTCATGTGAAAAAAACCTACCATTGGGGTTTGATTAGTAGTTCACTAGACATGCGTGCTACACTTCAACCACTCTACCAAAATTATTTCTATTTATATTGTGCACATTGTTTTATTTATATATATTTATATGTTTATTAAAATAAATATTATTTTCATAATATATTTAAACACATTAAATATATAACCTATATATTCATTAATATAAATTAATGTATTCATGATTATATTATGTATTAATATTATAATACATTTATATTGTATAAAGTTTAGACATTTTTATAAATTATATATTTATATGTATACATTTGTATTAATTCATATATTTCAATACATGTATGTATATTAATATTAATATAAATATATATAAATATATATGTGTAATATATATATATATATATATATATATATATATATTTTATACACACCTCTAAAAATTATAAATTTACATATATTTAAATGAAATTGTGTGTGTACATATATTTATAAATACATTTATATCAAACACACACACAAACAAAAATGTGTTTTTATATATTTATTTTTAAATATCTATACTTATTTTCATACACGTATATATTATGTATTTATATATTTATATATTACCCAAACATATTATATATTTATATATCACCCAAATATATTATATATTATATATTTATACATTACCCAGATATATTATATATATATATATATATTATATTAATATACACATAATTAAAAAAATATTAATACATATATATTACATATTTATATGAATAAAATATATTATATATTTTATAAAAACATTTGTATGTATAAAAATATAATATTTATATTATATATATATGTATAATATAATATAATATTCATATATTGATTAAATTTTATGAATATTTATATATAAATATATTTTACATATATAAAAATATCTATATAGATAGTTATATTATGTACATGCACATATATTTAATATATTAATTTTAATACTTATCTATATATTAATTTAATTTATTTCTATATATAATGTATTTATATATTTAATGATATGATATATATAATATATTATATACATAATATAATTATAATATATATATGTAATATAATATTATATATATATATAATTATTTTTATATACTTACATTTATGTTTTTATATATATATTTGTATTTATTTAATGTATTTATATAATACCTTTATATAATATGTTTATAATGTATCTAAATAAATTTATATAATGTATTTATAAGACACATGTACCCACATTATATAATTTGATATATTTCAAAAAGAATAAAAAAAATTAGAGGGGGTTAAAACACCCCCCATTATTAAAAATTAGCATCAATTATGAATCCCATGTAATTATATGCATGTGTGTGTATATATCCTTATAATCTATTATTCTTATTATTATTATTATTATAATATAAATTATAAAATGTATAAGTAATTTTCTAGGATTTTTTAAATAAATTATATTTATGTATATATTTATATAATATATTATTATAATATTTATATGTATATATACATATATTTAATTATATATATTTATATTGTGGATTATTTAAGAAAATAGTTTGGGTTTTGAACCCCCACTAATTTAAGAAATTAGATGGGGTTGTGAACCCCCACCATTTTCTTAAAAAAATCAAAATCCATAATATATATATATATATATATATATATGTATAGATATATATCACCTCTAAAATATAACCAAATAATATGTATATATATATAGTGCCACTAAAATCCAACTGAATATACAACACATTTAATTATTAAATTAGCATAGGTTTTTTCATAAAAACCCCTAAAATCCAACCACATATTAAAAAACAGTGATAAAAAATTTAGAGAGGGATGTGAAACCCCTATAAATTCAATGATTAGTAAGGGTTGTGCATAACCCCTTATAATTTATACAGAAAATGAATCTAGAGGGGGTTTTGCATAACCTCCTCTAAATAAGTGCTCCTAATATGTTGTTTTTTAAGTGGTGGTCCATCTTCTTTGACCATGTTGACCACTTTGTGAATCAGGTCTTCAATGTAGCACTGAATCTCACCCATAGTGACTGATCTACAACATGACACAAAACATTGCTTCTGTTACACTCACCAAAAAATTTTCTATGGAGTGGTCAACATTTAATTGATTGTGCTTCTCCACCCAGTCTTTTTATGAATCCTACAACCACTAAAATTCCTTTCCACCACATTCGAGCATCTTTGTGCTACACAAGTGCTCTAGAATTCAACCATGGGGACCACCATGGCATGAACCATTCTAGATTTCCCATATTGGGAATATCCTTCTCTACCGTGACCATAAGCCAAGGCATGGTCACACCTGCCTTATTCTTCATCTCCACTATGCCCATTGACCACAACATGCTCTTTCTTGTGTTAGGAAACTTCAACACAACATTCTCTAAGTTTCCTTCAACATATATCTAAACATTCTCTTGACCAGGTAGGATCATTATATAGTTCCTTCTCACTTCCATATTGCCTCCATATTCTAATCTCTTTGTATGAAAAATTAATCCAACACAAAAACCATATTATCAACAAATCCAAGAAAATACATTAGGATTCCTAACAATATATCCTTTTGGATTTTATTGAAAATATCCAAAAATTACTTCCATTAATTCCTACTCCCCATTATTTTAAATTAAATACAATGGGAACTTACTCTTTTATTAAATATTAGGGATCTTCTATTGAATCTCAATCTCCCACTTTTAATGGGGTCATCTACTTTCAACTTCAAACCTTTCACCCTTCATGTGTGAGAAGAAATCCAATAAATTTCATATCCCCATTTTTATTTAACTTTTAATAAGGATTCATCATGGGTTTCATCTCCTTCCATGAGGATAGGGAGTAAAGTTCTAAGGATCGAATGACAAATGAGAAGGGGGGGGGGGGTTGAATCGGTTGTTTAACTTTTATAAGTTTCAAGACTTTAAGAAACTTAACCCTTGAAACCTGTTAAGATTTATTTCCTTATCAACCTTTAACAAGATACTCAATCATGCAAGAAAGGAAAATCAAGAAAGTCACACAAGATTTACAAGGTTCGGTCTCAATAAGAGAACCTATATCCTTGCCATTACCACTCCTACGGGTCTATGGAAATCCACTATAATGAAGAAGTGAATACAACTTGTGCCAACTCCCGTTGGACACCTTCTATCTCCCAATAGGAAAGATTATACTGACTCCCATCAGTTTACAATGTTTCCTTAAAGAAAAAATGATCCAATCAAAAGAATAAGAAATTTGATAAGCTGCTCCACAAATTCTCACTCCGAATGATCACTCTGAATCTTCAATCTGATTTCTTGAATCCAATTTTCTGAAACCAATCTTCTCAGCAAGATAATGATGGTTCCACACAAATTCTCACTCTGAATTCTCAATCTGGTTTCCTTGAATACGATATTCTGAAATTGGTCTTCTCAGCAAGATAATGATGGTTCCTCACAAATTCTCACTCCGAATATTCAATCCGGATTCTATTCTTCTCAAACACTCAAGGAAACTTCTTCAAGATGGTAGGAACTTTTCACTTAGAATTCTCCAGCGCTCCACCTTTTCCATGTATATAAAAGTTGAAAATGAGCGAATGATCTGAGCACATATTTATAGAAAACTTAGAAAACAAAGGCGGGAATCATGAAAAACTTTCCCGCTTCCTTAAATTTGAAAAACTCCGCAAATCTCTCACATTTAAATCTTAAATCTTTGAATTATTCAAATATCCTTAAATTTCTCCGAGATTTATGCAATGTTGAAATTCAGGTTTTCTTGAACTCTTCATATTTTACTTAGAATGGTAAGGCTAGATCTTGGTTCTGATTTTAGGTTTAGGAAACAGGTTCATGAAAACTGGTTCCGGAAAATTGGTTCAGGAAAAAAGGTTCCGAATTTTAGGTTCAGGAAACAGACTCTGAATTTTAGGTTCAGGAAGTAGACTTTGAATTTCTGGATTAGGAAGTAGACTCCAAATTTCTGGATCAGGAAGTAGACTCCAAATTTCTGGCTTAGGAAGTAGACTCCGAATTTCTCGCTCAGGAAGTAGACTCTGAATTTCTGGCTCAGGAAGTAGACTCCGAATTTATGGCTCAGGAATTAGACTAAGAATTTTTGGCTCAGGAAGTAGAATCTGAATTTCTGGCTCCGGAGGTTGTCTCTGAATTTCTAGCTTAGGAAGTAGACTCCGAATTTCTGGCTTATGAAGTAGACTCCAAATTTTTGGCTCAAAAAGTAGACTTCGAATTTTTGGCTCAAGAAGTAGACTCTGAATTTCTAGATCTGGAAGTAGACTCCGAATTTCTAGCTCAGGAAGTAGACTCCTAATTTATGTCTCAGGAAGTAGACTCTGAATTTCTAAATCAAGAAAACTGGTTTTGAATTTTCTCAGAATTTTTCTTAGTGAAAAACATCAATCCTCTTCACCATTTCTTCAACATCTTTTATCATGAAGATTTTCATGATTTGTGAGAACATTAAGGATTAACAAAGCATCGTTTGATTATGTTTAGAAAGTTTGAGACACTTTATTAACTTCTGACTTCTTATTCTTCAACATAATCTTCTTTAAGGAAATATTCAATCACCAGAAACTTCAACTTTCTATAACTCAAAAAAATTCTTCAACAAAAAGATTAGTTGTCAAAAAATACAAAATTTTGTTAAACCAAACACCAAAAAGGTTCTTCAATCTCACCCCTTGGATTTTTTGGCAACCCTTGGTGACAAGTTTTCACCTCTCAAAAATTTTACATCTCAAGTTCTTGAATTTTACCAAAACATAGCCTTTCCCAAAAAGAGTGTCCTGACACCACACTACTAGATAAAGTTATGTTTTTGAAGGATTTCCATCCCTCGATGACAAGAAAAATTTGCGGCCATGTAAAGATAAAATTGACCTTACTCAAACTCCCCCTCAACTTTTATCTTTTTCTTTCTCACTTTTCTTTTCTTCTCTCATTTTTCTTTCTCTATAATTTTTCTTTATCTCTCCCCCATTATATGATAACCACAGCTTTAGATTCATAAAATAAAACTTACTCTCCTCCGTTTTCAACATAATCCAAAGCACGGTGGGGGGGTTCACTTTCTTATGAGGTTTAGGAAGTAATAAGAGGAGGCTGAACATGGAGTTGTAGCCTCAGTTCAACAAACCTTTCCTTTGACATTGCTTTTGTAAAAATATCAGCAATCTGATATATTTTTGAAATATATTCCATCAAGACTTCTCTAGTAGCATCTTTATCTTTTAAAAAGTGATACTTTATATCAATGTGTTTTGATCTTGAATGTTGAACAAGGTTCTTAGAAAGATCAATGGCACTTTGATTATCACAGAGTATCTTCAAAGGTTTAAAAACTTTCACTTTCAAATATTCCAGATGAACCTTCATCCACATCATTTGAGTACAAGCCTGAGTAGCTGCAACATATTAAGATTTAGATGTGCTTAAAGTTACTAAGCTTTGTTTCTTACTGTACCAACTCACACAATATTCCCCTAAGAAAAATGTTCCTCCTGATGTTGATTTTCTATCATTACAATCACCAGCCCAATCAACATCAGTATAACCATGAAACTTCATCTCATTATTTCTCTTGTATAACAACCCATGTGAAGTAATTCCTTTAACATATCTCAAAATTATCTTAAATACCAACATATGTGATTCTTTTGGATTAATTTGATATCTAGAATAGAGATTCATAGAATAAGCAATATCAGGCCTTTAAGCTGTAAGATAAAGAAGACTTCCTATCAACTTTCAAAAGTCTTTCTAATTCACACTGTTTCCTGACTCATCTTTGCTCAACTTTGTGCTCACTGAGATAGGGGTTGAAAATTAATTTGATTATTACATCCCAAAATTCTTTAACAATTCTTTGGAATACTTTTCTTGGGATAGGAAAATGTAGTTTTCTTATTGTTGAACTTGTATGCCAAGGAAGAAAGTTAATTCTCCCAACATTGACATTTCAAAATTTTTTTTCATCTCTTTAGCGAACTCTTCACAAACCTTTTCTTCATCTCCAGAAAAAATTATATCATCCACATAAATGATTATAATTAATGTTCCAGAGTCAACATCTTTAACATACAAGTTTCTATCAACCTTTCCTTTTGAAAAGTTCATCTTTCTAAGAGAATTGTCAAGCTTACAATACCATGCTCATTAAGATTGTTTCAACCCATACAAGGCCTTCTTCAATTTGAAAACTTTGTTTTCATCCTCATCAAGAAAAAACCCACAAGTTTTTTCAATGTAAACTTCTTCCTCAATCTCACCATTTAAGAAAGCTGACTTTACATCAATATGATAAACCTTGTAATTCCAATGATCAGCCACTGCAAGAAACATTAAAATAGTTTCCAACCTTGCAACAGGGAAAAATGATTTATTAAAATCCACACCTTCCACTTGTTCATAACCTTTACACACAGTCCTTGCTTTGTTTCTTGTAACTTCTCCATGCTCATTCAATTTATTTTTGTAAACCTACTTAGTTCTGATAACATTCTTATTTGATGGACTTAGAACAAGTTCCCATGTTTCATTATTCTCAATCTGATCCAGTTCTTCATTCATAGCATCCACCCATTATTTATGTTGAATAGATTCTGAAACTGATTCTGGTTCAACTTTTGAGATAAGGGAAGTATGATTTTCTAATCTTAACTTCCTTCTTGTTTGAACTGGAGCCTTCTGATCTCCAATGATATTTTCAAATTCAACATGTTTTTGCAAGGTAGGAAAACTCACATTTCCTTTACCAGCATCACTTTCTTCCCCATGTGACTTATTTGAGTCACTCTCACTCTAGTGGGGATTCTCTGATTTATCTTCCTCAGTATTCTTAACAAATTTTGTGAAAGAACTTGGATTTTCAATTACCTTCACATCATATGAGTCCACCAACTTCTGTAAACTTTTGTTCCAGCAATTGTAACTTCTTCCATTTGGTGAATAACCCATAAATATCCCTTCTTCATCTTTCTCATCAATCTTTCCTAAGTCTGAATTTTTGATTTTGAGAAAGCATGGACTTCCAAAAACTTTGAAGTAATTAAAAGAAGCTTTTTTTTATACCACATCTCATAAGGAGTCATTTAGGTTTTTGGTCTCAATAAGAATCTATTTTGAACATGTACAGAAGTTATAACAGCTTCTCTCCAAAAGAATATTAAAAGTTTGTATTCTTATAACATACTTCTTCCCATTTCCAACAATCTTCTATTTTTCCTTTCTGCAACTCCATTTTGTTGTGGTGTATATGAAGCAATATACTAATGTTTTATGCCATTCTTTCTTAGGTAGGTTTCAAAAGCATTTCTTGTGAATTCGGTACCGTTGTTTGTTCTCAATTTCTTTATAGAAGCCCCCAATTCTTTCTCGACATCTCTTCTGAAGAATTTAAACATTTCAATAGCATCTGACTTATGATTCATAAACATGATGTTTGTAATCTAAGTGAAGTCATCAATAAAAGTGATAAAGTATAAATCTCCTTTTGTTGATTGATGCCTCATCGTCCCATATAGATCAGAATGAATAAGCTCAAGTGGTCTATTAAATTGGATCTCAACTCTTTTATGGCCTTTGTTAGTCATCTTTCCTTTCTGGAAAGTAATAAAAACATCTTCATCTCTTATTTTAAGTTCTGGAAAATTATAAACAACATCAACTTTAGAAAGCTTAATCATGTTCTTATTCCCAAGGTGGCCAAGTCTTTGATGCCACAACTTATTTTCATCTTCAACACTCAAATAAAAAGAGTTATTGGATTCTCCAATTTGAAAGAGATTCCCACTAGTTCTTTCTCCTTTTGTAATTGCTTTTCCATTTTTCACACTTTTGATGATACAAGAATCATTTCTAAAGATAACTTCTTTTCCATCATCACAAAGTTGACTTTCACTAAGTAAGTTATGTTTTAGCCCATCAAAAAGCAAGACTTCCTTAGATTTTAGTTTCTTTGCTTCAATCTCTACCGTTCTGATTCCCTTAGTTTTTAGGGAAATATCATTGCCAAATGTAACTGCTCCTCTATCATGACTTTCAACATGTTCCAAGATTTTTATATCACCTATCATATGTGAAGAACAAACACTATCAATAATCCATGGTTTTTTCCTCTTACTTACTTTCAAAGCTGTCTCAACAACAAAAGCTCTCTCATCAACCTTCTTATCTTCAACATTATTTTCTTTCATATCATAAGAAACTTGTTCTGGAAGGAGTGTCATACATTGTTCGACATGATGACCAAACTGATCACATCTTCCACAAAATTCTTCCAAACATTCAAATTGATTATTTGTTGGAATGTTTCAAACATCTTGAGAATTCACCTTTTCAACTTTTTGTGAGTACGGAGAGTTACTCATCCATCTTTCACTATTTCTTCCACTTTTCTCAAACCTTCTTCCGGGTAGAGATAAACTGTGCCAAAAATTATAAGATCTATGACCATATATTCCACAACACCAGAAATATCCCTCAAATCTTGATTTTATATTAATGAATGATCTTTCATTATAGAAACTTTGTTGAGGTTGATAACTTCTTTTAGCTCTAGAAAACTCAGGATGTAGGCCATCTCTTCTTTTGAGTGAGTCTTCTAATTTTATAGGATTGATAGATTTCTTATATCCTTTATCCACCCAATATTTACTAACACTTCTTCTGAAACCTGAAATGTTAGAAGAATCAAATGAAACATTATTTTTGGTAAGATAAGATTTCACCTGATTCTTGTAATGAGACTTCACATCATTTTTAGAGGTCTTAGCTTTTACTTCTGTAGCTTTGTTGAAGTTTTCATTCATATTTCTTAGGGTATTTTCATAATCAAGGAGTTTTGATTTCACATTGTTTGCTTCTTCTTCCTTATCTTCCAGCTTCTTACTAAGATCTTCAATCATCTTTCCTTATTCATAAATTCTAAGTTTGCAACTTAAATTTTTTGAATGCATTCATCTTCCTTCTTGGTGACATCTTTACTTCCATCATGAACTTCTTCATGATTTTTCTTCATCACACAAATTTCTTTCTTGAGAGATTTGTTTTTCTCAAGACATGCAAGGAGTTCGGATCTTAGTTGATATTCTCTGTAAGATTCTTCACCACCTTCTTCACTTTCTAAGGAAACATTTGTTTTCTAAACTTTTGAAATGAAGGTTATTAATCATTATTTACTTTCATCTTTCAAGGAATCATTGTTAGATGATTCCGATTCAACCTTCTTGCTCAACATACTTATTTTATTTTCTGAAAACTTCTTCTTAAATTATTTTTAAGTCTTCTATTCTTTTTCATTATTTTTATACTTCTTCCACTGAGAATTCTCATTAGAAACATCTTGATATTCTCCAACTTTCTTCTTAGGGAAATTCATAACAAAGTTTCCAATTCCACCACACTCAGAAAATTAGAGTGAAGTTTCCCTCCATACTTTCCTCTTCCTCTTCGATAATTCTTGGATATGAGAGACATGATTTTTTCATTCAACTCTTCATCTTGCTTATTAATAGACTAAAAAGGGTCAACTTCTTCATCATTTTGGATTTTCATCTTTCTCATAGCTTCAAAATCCATTTCATCTTTCATATTCTTCTTAAAGATCGGAGATTTCCTCATTTCATAGGCAACAAGAAAGTTATGCAGTTCATTAAGAGATAAATCATCCTTATCTTTTAAAGCTGAAATTTTAAAATCAAACCTGTCTGGAAAGTTTCTCATAAGTTTCTTCACAATTGTAGAATCTTCCAAGTTTTCTCTGAATCCCCTGATGTTGCATACAATTTCATTAACTCTAGTAAAGTATTCATCAATTGTTTCATCATCTCTCTTCCTGATGTCTTCAAACTTAATACGCCAGATTTGCAGCTTGGACTCCTTGACTTTTGTGTTTCCTTCAAAAATACTTTCCAGCTTGTCCCACATGCTTTTTGATGTTGTGAGACCCATCAAATTCTGATAAAAATTTTCTGATAGGGGAATGAGAATAGAATTTCTAGCCTTTCCAACAACTTCTATGTTTCTCTTGTCAACAAATGTCATAGAAGAATTTTTCTCAATAGGTGGAAAGCCAATAGTAACAGCATCAACAAATTCAATGCCAAGAGATAGGAGATAATGAATCATCATATTTTTCCATCCATAATAATTCTTGCCATCGAATGTAGAAATTCCTCTACTATTGACGGATTTGATATTCTCCATGATAAGGATTAAACAAGGGAACCTACCTATGATACCACTTGAAGTCCCAAGGATCAAATGACAACTGAGATGGGGGGGTTGAATCAGTTGTTTAACTTTTATAAGTTTCAAGACTTTAAGAAACTTAACTCTTTCAACCTCTTAAGATTTATTTCCTTATCAACCTTTAACAAGATACTCAATCATGCAAGAAAGGAAAATCAAGAAAGTCACACAAGATTTACAAGGTTCGGTCTCAATAAGAGAACCTACGTCCTTGACATTACCACTCCTGTGGGTCTATGGAAATCCACTATAATGAAGAAGTGAATACAACTTGTGCCAACTCCCATTGGACACCTTCTATCTCCTGATAGGAAATATTATACTGACTCCCATCAGTTTACAATGTTTTCTTAAAGAACAAATGATCCAATCACAAGAATAAGAAATTTGATAAGCTGCTCCACAAATTATCACTTCGAATGATCACTCTTAATCTTCAATCCAATTTCTTGAATCCAATTTTCTGAAACCGATCTTCTCAGCAAGATAATGATGGTTCCGCACAAATGATCACTCCAAATTCTCAATCCGGTTTCCTTGAATAGGATATTCTAAAATTGGTCTTCTCAGCAAGATAATGATGGTTATGCACAAATTCTCACTCCGAATATTCAATCTGGATTCTATTCTTCTCAAACACTCAAGGAAACTTCTTCAAGATGGTAGGAAATTTTCACTTAGAATTCTCCAGTGCTCCAACTTTTCCATGTATATAAAAGTTGTAAATGAGTGAATTATCTGAGCACATATTTATAGAAAACTCAGAAAATGAAGGCGAGAATCATGAAAAACTTTCCCGCTTCCTCAAATTTAAAAAACTCCACAAATATCTCGCATTTAAATCTTAAATCTTTGAATTATTCAAATCTCCTTAAATTTCTCCAAGATTTATGCAATGTTGAAATTCGGGTTTTCTTGAACTCTTCATATCTTCCTCAGAATGATAAGGCTAGATCTTGGTTATGATTTTAGGTTTAGGAAACAGGTTCAAGAAAACTGGTTCAGGAAAATTGGTTCAGGAAAATAGGTTCCGAATTTTAGGTTCAAGAAACAGACTCCGAATTTCAGGTTCAGGAAGTAGACTTTGAATTTCTGGCTCAGGAAGTAGAATCCAAATTTCTGGCTCAGGAAGTAGACTTCGAATTTCTGGATTAGGAAGTAGACTCTGAATTTCTGGCTCAAGAAGTAGATTGTGAATTTCTGGCTCAGGAAGTGGACTCTGACTTTCTGGCTCAGGAAGTAGACTCCAAATTTCTAGCTTAGGAAGTAGACTCTGAATTTCTAGCTCAGGAAGTAGACTCCAAATTTCTGGCTCAGGAAGTAGACTCTGAATTTCTAGCTCAGGAAGTAGACTCCAAATTTCTGGCTCAGGAAGTAGACTCCGAATTTCTGGTTCAGGAAGTAGAATCCGAATTTCTGGCTCAGGAAGTAGACTTCGAATTTTTGGCTCAGGAAGTAGACTTCGAATTTCTGGCTCAGGAAGTAGACTCCGAATTTCTGGCTCAGGAAGTAGACTCCAAATTTCTAGGTCAGGAAGTAGACTCTAAATTTCTGGCTCAGGAAGTAGACTCCGAATTTCTGGCTGAGGAAGTAGACTCCGAATTTTTGGCTGAGGAAGTAGACTCCAAATTTCTGGTTCAGGAAAACTGGTTCCAAATTTTCTCAGAATTTTTCTTAGTGAAAAACATCAATCCTCTTCACCATTTCTTCAATAGCTTTTATCATAAATCTTTTCATGATTTTTTGAGAACTTTAAGGATAAAAAAGGATCTTCTAATTAAGTTTAGAAAGTTTGAGACACTTTCTTAACTTCTGAGTTCTTATTCTTCAACATAACATTCTTTAAGGAAATCTTCAGAAACTAGCAACTTCAAATTTCTGTAACTCAAAAACATTCTTCAAAAAAAATATTAGTTATCAACAAATACAAAAATTTGTTAAACAAAACCCCACAAAGGTTCTTCAGGGAGAGATTCCTCATCTCGTGTCAACTCCCCCTTGACATTAGATTAAACTTTGTCTTTAACCACATATTGATTATCCAAATACTCTAAAATAAAAGAGATCCATTTCTCATTGGATTTACCAACTCCAGAATCACCCTTAATCCAAGATTGCTAAAATTTCTCAATAGATTCATTGAGTGAATTTACTACTTAGTACTTGAGATGTCAAAAAATCCTCTAAAACTACTCATATTTATATCAATGTAGGAAATAATAATTTTTTTAGAAAATTATAAGGCTGTTCATGTCACTCATGAATACCTATGAATATGAATTAGCTTTGGATTTTTTCACTTCTCAACATACAACCAATGATCTTTGTCACACTTTAAAACTGAACCATTAGTGTAAAAAAATTAAATCACTTTGAGAGTGAGGACCGTACCACTTAATGAAGTAATTGAAACCACTTGTTAAAAATATAAACAAATGATACCAATTTTATTCCATTCCTTTAAGTTCTTTATAGGCTTAAACATCTCCCGATAAGGATAAACAAACTTTGAATATTGATCACAACCCCCATGAGACTTTTACTACTTTACACTGATAATTTATTTCTTAAATTTGGGGTTCCACTCATGGAAATATCTCTCCATCTCAGTATCTTTTTTATATCAAAAAATTAATCAGATTATTCCAAATACCAAACTACCCATTAAATAAAATCTAATATATGAATATGATGTTCATAAATTTTTTTCCATATCTTTTATTCTTCTTTCTTGAGGCTTGATACCACATGGTTTTTTCTTTATTAGACTAGATTTTAGCTCCATAATATGTTATTTTATATCAAAAAAACCCCATGGATTATATATCCCAATTACCACTACACATATTTAAATAAAAGTTATAAACAATAAAGCATATAGGGAGAGTGTTACCTCATGGTTAATCAAGTTGAGTAATGGTTCTGGACATATTAGACCAACCCATCGATTTTAATCTTTATATTTCCATTTTTAAATTTTAGGAAAGGAATTCCATTATTTTTTAACTTCTTCATCATCTTTTGTACTCAGCCTTCAAAAAATATTTCCAAAGGATATCATTTCTGTGAAATCAATTACAAATTTATTTTCAAATATGTGAGCATAAATGTACTTCCTTAGCTTAAAATTTTCCACAATTATAGAATTGATGACACTTAAATAATAATCTTATTAAGTTTCTTCAGTAGTGGATCTCATATCCAACTTACTTCAACATTGCATGTTCATCTTTTTCATTTTAGTGGTTTGTGAAATACCACTTAAGAATCTCTATTTCTTGATGATCATGAGTACGATAATGTATTACTCCTTACTAGGTTATTTCTTCTTTAATTCCACCTCTTTTATAACTAGAACAACTCCATACCTTTTCTTCTGGATTTTTATTTTCTCCTTTGAAGAGAGTTGGTGTGAGTATTTGGATCTTGGTGCACGATACACCCTTTATTTAGGATCCTTTTTATTATTTAAAGCATTGAACCTATTTTTTAGACTAATGATCATTTTTCTTGGATAAAATATTTCTTCATATGTCATAGAAGTGGTGTGTCTCCTTAAGTAATATTTACCCTTCCATGAATTCCTCAAATTGCAATACCTTTCCTTATGACTGAGATTAGAACGAATAAAGAATTTTATATAAGAATAATACCTCATGTGGTCTCTTATTGATTGATATATAGGCACATCTAGAGTTATTATTTCACATTTAGGATTTTGGGCTTTGAATAATGTGCTCATAATATGCCTAAGTCATCCACAATAGTATAATTTCATTTCCACCTTATTTTATAGATCCTCTCTTCTAGATTTTTCATGGAACTCCTATTTTATTATAGTTTTTAGATATTTATTTCTTCTTTCTGTTAAGGATTAATTTTTATGTATTTTCATATTCTCATTTGAGGTTTTTATCCTCTCATAGAGATCTCAAAACTTTTTATATTTCTTATTCAAATTAATAACCATTTCCTTCAAACTTGAAGCATCATCAATCATGGTTTGTATTATTTCTTTAAGTTGGTGTAAGATCCCAATTTTTCTTATAAAGTAAGTATCCTTTAAACTTATGTTTAAACCTTTATTTTTATCCCTATGGAAGCTTCCAAGATAATGAGAAACATTTTAGGAGTGTTTGGGGCTTGTTTGTATCCTGGATCCCTGAATTTTGGAGAAAATAGGTGGGCCACATGATTTGTTTAAACTATGAACCTGAGGTCACATGATTTAGTTAAACCATAAGGGGTGTTGTAGAGGGTTTGTAGAGGGGTTCACATGATGCACACTATTTACCCAAACCATGCACCTATCTTGCATGCTTAGTGCCATTTAGGTAGTGAGTGGGCATGGTTGGCACACAGTTTGGCCAAACCATGTTTCCAAACCATGAAACATATTAAAACTAGGTGAAATTATGATTTCAACCTTGAATTCATAAAATTTTTAACCCTAATTCATCATTATTTTCATTTTAGGCACCTTTCTATCTTCTTGGAACTCTCCATAGCATCCAAGGTAGTCTTTGAGCTACCTTATTTATAAAGTGTCCAATTCTTTCACCGTCAGTTGTGTTGGATAGATAATGGTAAGATCTTAAATCATATTCCTTTATTTATCCATTTAATTTTCTATATAGGATGGTAAATCCATGGAATATAATACAACATATTTTCATAGAATTTATATATTTCTCTGGTTCTAGCTCGAGTTAAAGGAAGACAACAAATGAGGAAAGTACTACCCATATAAGGTAGATGGTTTAGTTCTTTTCCCCTAAAGTCTCATTTTTTATATTTTTTTTATTGTTATGTATGCTAGAACTTTCATGTGATGCCTCCTAAATATCAAATTAATTAAAAAAATGATATCTCCCTTCTTAGGGTAGTCTTGAAAACCCAAATCTTATTATCTAAGGATGCCCAGCTTGACAAAATCTACAACTTAAAGTGAATTTATTCTAGAGGTAAAGAGAATTTTTACTTGGAATTAAATTGAACCACCAATTGGGGTGTGTTGAGTTGTCCTTATAAATGAATTTTAATTTGAATCAAAACCAATGGATAATGGTAGGACATTTCATAGGCCCCTTATTATTATTTTTTTATAAATTGATTTGTCCAAACTGGCTTAAATGAATTATTTAATGGCATGTATTTAACTCTATCCATGACTATCCCTTATATCATAGCAAGGGAAATATGAGGGTTCCAATTTAGAACACCTTGGATGGGATCGTTGATCATAATAATTAAAATTGTATATTTTAACTACAGTATGTCGGGGGTGATACATAGATTATTTTATAGAATACCTTGGATGGGATCACAAGGTAGATGCCTTTATATTTTCCCATGAGAAATACCTATTTCCCTAGTGGATTACCTTTGATAAGCTCAGAGGGAAATTCTATTATACCATGCCATGCGTGATAATTAGTTCCCTATGTGGTATACCATTGATGGAATCATAGGGTTATGCCTTTATACCAAACTGTGAGTGATACCTAGGTTATTATATGGGGTTCCTTGGAGCGACACTTGGGATCCCTTTTTATGGAATTACTTGGAGGGGATCATGATTCCAATCAATTAAATGAATTTACATATGTAAAAAGTCAAATAAAATATTTGGAGTTGTTTTATTATTTACTTATATGATGGCCTGGTTATGTTTTATTCCTAAGTTTATATGCCATGAGAATTTTGGAACCACTTTTGATTATGCATGGATGCCTTGGGCATACACCTTGGGTCCTGGATATTATTATATATCTATATATATAAAAATATATGTTCATACATATATGAGGTATATATATACAGAAATTTATATATATATATATATAGGACAACATCAATTTAGAGATATTTTGCCTTAGGCTGAAGTAGGTAGTATCGGTCAGGTGTCCTGTGAGGAACCAGAACCAATGTGATTTATTTTAATTACTGTTATACATTGATTATTGCCAATACACTAATAATTTTATATTCACATAATAGATAGTTCTATACACAATTGGTGGTGGCCTATCAATTTTATCACACACCATGTTTGGGTCACTGATTGGTACACAAACATACTTCATGGATGCAATTAGGGATAAAGGGAAGCCTCCAAATTTGAATTCTTAATATTCTATACTAGGTCAGAGTACGAGAGTAGAGGATCGAGAATATGATTGTGATTATATTTGAGATACCTTATGTTATTTTTGTAATTTTTCATAGTGTGTTGTATATGCATGTTTCCTTGCTTCCATGTATTCCTATCTTGTATAGTATAAAAACATGACATCATTTTGTATATGATATTAGTTTTGCTTGTGAATTTTAATTATATCATGATGGATTATGCTTATAAAATTCTTTTATCACATTTTTTCTACTATTTTCTATTATTTTATACCACTATGATACACTCTGATCATGTGGTTATAATATCCCCACTTTAACAACATTGATCCTCATTTCTAGTTGATAGACTATAGTGTATGGGGAGGAGCACTTGAGGCCATGTGACCAAATGGGTTTAGTTGATGACTAGTGAACCAGTCTTGGGACGTTATAAAGTGATATCAGAGTGTCCTTTTATTTTTTTCTTAGTATTTTTTGTTGGTAGATAGGATGCTAGGAGCATGTTGGAATTTTTAATAAGACCATTCTTGGGAGTAGCTAACCTACATATATGGAAGATCCAAATTACTTAGGAAGGGAATTGTTATTCTATTTTTTTTCATTACATTTGTATTGATTTCACCATTGCGTGACACATATGATTTGTGGCATTATTATTGTTATTATTATGATGTATATTAATTTTTTCCTTGTCCTAGTATAGAAAATAGGTATCATTTCATGCATCATCGTAGGAACCTAAGGGTTCATATGTCATGCATATGTCATTCCATATTTATATTATTTCATGCATTACTACCTGCATATTACTAGTGCCTTGGATATTATATTTAGGAATGTGATAATGTTTCTTTCAAGGATAGAATAATTAGATTAATTAAAGTGTATATATCAACCTAAATGGTGTTTTCCTGTATAGATTGACATCGAAACCTTAATTATCGAAATATGCCATGATTGAGACATGGACCACTGGTCACATGGGCTAAAAAGTTTATCGATTTTGATTACATGAATTCCAATTTTAATTTATGAATCATGTACTTATATAAATTGGGAATTGTGATTAATATAATAAAATCATTTATATAACATGTTACATCCTAATACTATATGTAAGGGATAGGTTATAGTCACATGACTTGTTGATTGCAACTTACAAATCTTATGAATTTATAAATTTGGAATGGTGGATCATCTAACTAGACCATGATACATATATACATATAAATGAGTTTTAACTTAGATAAATTTAAACTATTAAATAAAATGGTTACAATTAAACGGGGATACCAATTTCAACCTAAAACGTGTTCTCCTCTATACATTTCAATTGAAACTCCATATACTGGGACCTATGATATGTGATGTGAGACCATGAACCTAACCCACCCTTAGTAGTGGGAAGTAAGAAGTGTATCTTGTAAACCTTTATGATCTTTAACGTCACCTAGAGCTAGATTTATGAGAAAGAATATGGGTTGAATATTCTATAGTAAGTATATGTACCTATCCCTTTATTGCTTCTTGAGATCTGTTCTATTATCATTTTCTATTCTAAGGCATGAATTTTCAATGTAGAGGTATTTCACCATGGAGGCCTCAGGTCATATGAAATGAAGGTAGTGATGAACATACTATGGTGGTGGTGGGACTTGATCCATAAGTATTACCTCCTATAATGCCTCATGTGACACATACTTCTATTCTTAATCTAGGCACCAATTCTCAGTACTGAGAGGGTTTCATATATCCATTGTAGTTTATATAGGGATCCTCATAACCAAACCCTACTATGGAAAAGTTGATATGAGAATTTGAGATTCATTGCCCTCCTACCTTTTCAGGGGAAGGTGGTCCTTAGGCTAATGAGTCATGGTTAGAGGCCATGTTATCCATCTTTGAGAATTTAGATATGCCTACAGAGAGAAGGGTCAATATCATGAATTATATATTTTGAGATTCTTTCAGGTGTTGGTGGGACATGGTTACGAAGGCTTATCATCATTGGGATATGATCTGGAGTGATTTCTAGATAGTATTATATATTTAATTCTTCCCTCATAAGTTGAGGGATGATTGATCCAGAGAGTTTATGAATGTACAACATGGTCTTATGTCTATGATGGAGTACTCTAAGTGTTTCATCGATCTTTAGTGATTCACACTGACACTTTATGGTGATGATTTGATGACAAGGAGATGGTTTGAGGATAATCTTATTTATGCCATCTGATCATAGGTGAATTTATTTCAGTTGACCACCATTTCCGAGATAGTAAACTAGAACCTCATCATCAAATGAAAACTAATAGAATCTAATGGTGTAGTCTAGAGTGTTTTAGTACAAATAAAGGGAAGCAGTTCATATACCAGCACTAAACATTGCTTTGATTCTTCTTTTAGGTGTATTGGAAGTCTGACAATATGCACTAGTTGTTATGTGGTGCGTCACTAGTGTAGTAGGTTGGGCCATATTAATCCTTGGTATACAAAGGACCCAATTGAGTACCGATATTGAGAAAATATGGGGCACCTTAAACATTTTTTTATAACATTCTTTCAAGTGCCTAGTGAAAAAATATATTCATCGAATCCACATTCAGGTGTAGGATCTACAGACCCATGTTAGTCTGGGAGTAGGACTACCACTGAACGACGATGACAAGGGGGTGGATGTAACTATGGAAGCCAATCATATAAGATATACCACTAATAGAGTAGTTTTAATTTGGGTAGTCTAGATATACCTCAGAGTTGTGCATTAGGTCAATTTCATGCAATACATCTTTCACCAGAGGAGTATAGTGCCAAACCTTCTAGAGTTTTAGGTATTATTCTAGTAAACTCTACTTTAGTATATTCCATATTCGATACAAGTAATTAAAATTATTTCATATATACAAAAATTATGGAAATTATGGGCCTAGGGATAGAGTAATTTTTTAGTGTAATAACTCCTGAAATACTATTGGATATCTGATCAAAGAGCATACAACGATTTAAGGAATTACCCTTGATATAGGTGGTTATCTTTTTTTATATTGAACCTATTTTTCCTTAAGATAATGGGATTCAACATCATACTCAAGATGGATTGGTTAGTACCCTATCATGATCAAGTTGATTGATATTGTTAGAGGGTATCCTTCACATCATCATAGGATGGTATTTATATTCATAAGGGTGAATGAGATGTCCAAGTAAGTCAAGATGGACTCAAGAATCATGGGCTGGGATGAGTGATAGCCGAGATTACTAGTCTTTTTATGAACGATCATGGAATATGATGTATATATTTCCCTCTTATAGTGGATCATTTTGGGAACATATTCCCTGAAAAATTTTATGAACTACCTCCTAAGAGAGAGGTAGATTTCACTATTAATATAGTTATAGGAACAACACCAATGTCCATTCCTCCTTATAGGATGACACCTACTAAGATTCAGAAACTTAATAATTAGTTTTAAGAGTTGGAAGCTAAGGGGTTTTTGACCTGATACTTCACCATGGGGTTCACCCATTCTTTTTTCCAAGAAGGAATATGGTACCCTCAATATTTTTATAGATTACCACTAGTTGAATCATATTACATTCAAGAATCAGTATCCACTACCTCATATAAATGACCTAATTGACCATCTCTAAGGATCTCGAGTTTCATTAAATATTTACTTAAGGTTAGGAGATCACCAGGTGCATGTGAGACCATCAGACATACCATGTACAACATTCTATAGTAGATATGTCTTGTATGAGTATTTGGTCATACTTTTCGATCTCATGAACATGATTATAGTCTTTATGGACCTAATGAATTAGTTTTCCACACATATCTGAATTCATTTGTGGTAGTCTTCATGGATGACATCTTTATGTATTATTTCTCTCAACATATCCATGATAAAAATCTTGTGATCATACTGAATACATTTATAGAGCACAAAATGTAAGCTAAGATCACTAAATTTTACTTTTGGATAGACAAGTTTCACTTCTTGGGACACATAATCTTAGAGGCTTGAGAATCTATTGACCCAGAGAAGGTGAGATAAATAGCTTCTTGAGAGCATCCCAATAATGAATTTGATATATAGAGTTTCTTAGGAAAGGATGACTACTATATAAATTTTATTCAGGATTTTTCATTCCTATCAACACCCTTATGTGCTTGACTAAAAATGGTTTTAAGTTTTCATGGTCTGAAGCATGAGAAAAACTCTTTCAGAAGTTAAAAGGAAGATTAAATTCAACAATAATTGTGATTCTTCTATAGTCAATCAGAGGTTATACAATTTATTGTAACGTGTTAGGTATTGATCTAGGAGTTGTTCTGATGCAAAATGAGAAAGTTTTGGAATATGGGGCTCATAAGTTGAGGCCTTATGAGTGTAATTGACCTACACACAATCTCAATTTGGCATATTTAGTTCATTATTTATGTTGTTGGAGGCACTATCTTCTAGAAGATATGTTTGTGGTGTATATTGACAAAAAAATCATTAAATACATATTTACATATTATAATTTGAATCTCCGGTAATGAATATGGGTTTAATAACTTCAGTATTTTAATTTTGAGCTTGCATATATGCCTATTACAGGAAATTCCATTGTTGATGCTCTAAGCCAGAAGATTTAGACATAAGTAGTTCAGGAGGCCAGTAACGAATGAGTTTGATGGACATTTTTTATTTTTATTTTTATTTTTTTATAGAAAGGTTAGGGCATATCCCTTTTATTAAAAAAGTTAAATAAAAACAAAATAAATGAAATGGAAGGGGTCATACAAGTTTTCATGTCCTCATGCCAAGAGAAACCAAAGAACATCAAATGTCAAAATCATAAGAATCATCATAATCACCATAGCAGTCATAATCAAATAAGGGACCACGAGACCTGGTAACCATAGTTGTCTTCAGATAGGAATAGTCCTTCCTACGTCTTTATTACCTTGGATAAATAGATTGCAAACCATCATCATCCACAATAACATTTTTCGCTTTAGTGAATGTCTGACTATATTATGGGTTTTTAGGGAATCATCCTCAACATCCACCCACTTTCAATGGATTCCCTAGGTATCTATTAATTTATTGATTTCTTCTTGAATCATTGATAGATTACCATAATCATTAGGATTCCCTCCCTTAATTATAGGAGAAAGGATCTTTGGATTCACTCATGTTATAAAGTATCCATCATCCACTTGAGGATGTGCTCTGTGCTCAGGGACCAATGTCAGGGCCATTTCTAACCCTGACCCATGAGTTACCTATCCCACCTTCAACGACTTTTCAAGAATATATTGTTTATCTCCTAGTGGTTCCATAATGTTTTATGAAGCTTGATTCTTTAATTTATTCATACAAGAATCCTTATGATTCACTTTTAAAGATAAAAAGGAGAAAACCAAATCCTTGCGACAATTTTCCTTGACAGGACCAATAGTCTGAAACTCTGAGCGAAAATAAAGAAGTAATTCATATACCACATTTAAATAAATATCATCACATAATTCTAAGAAAACAACATTACAAATCAAGAAAGAGATTAAATCAATTTCCACTATGACCCTAGCATAGTGACCAAATTTGGAATTCTCATTATTCCTATCCATTTTGATCGAAATTCCCACTATAGAGGCAATATCAAATAAGATCTTGGGATTCCATAAGATCCAATTAAGCTGAATAATTTTAATCCAAACTTGAGCTTGAGTATTTTTTTATGGAAGATAGATTAAAGAAAAAGTCCCAGTCTTGAAAGCATATCATACCTGGCTTTAAAGTGATTGAGCTAATACCCCATGCTCTTCACTTCAGATAATCTGAAGGAAATATGATGAGGAAGAAACCCCAACCCAGGGGAATACATCTCAAACTAGAAAAACCACATATGGGTAGACTAACATTACATATTTAGTAGTGACCTTTTCACTTATGGATAAAGTGAAGATGAGTTATCTTTCTTATCTAGAGGGATTGGCCCTAAAGGAGAGAATTTTAACTAAGTAACCACCACTTGGTTCAATTGTTGATAAGGATAAGGTCTTTTAAATTCATGTATGCATCTTGATTCCTACCTAAATCTGAGAGGAATTTATGTGAGAGTCTCATGTATCTTCATGGTTAGTAAATCCCAGTCATACCAAGATGTAATGTGACTTATGCCACCAGTATTGGTGATTGGGGATGAAAATATAGATATATGGTTTCTTTACTCGGTGTTCCACCTATTAGAAAGTGAAGGTGGAACGCCAGTGATCAATAGGGATTATATATCCATTTACCATTTCTGAGTGGAAATAAAATGATGTCACCATTATTTTGTGACTGGATTAACAAGACCCCATCTAGGTACACTATCAAAAAATGGGCCTATACCCATGGTTTTTTGAAAAACTACGGGTATAGGGTACCCCTATATCCACGGATTTAGAATACCATGGGTATAGGGATAATATGGGCACCTATACCCACAGTTTTGAAAAACCGTGGGTATAGGTCATCTATACCTATGGTTTTGGGCAAAACCGTGGGTATAGAATTTTTTTTAAAGACCAATACCCACGGTTTTGTAAAACTGTAGGTATAGGGTTTTTTTGGAAGACCTATACCCACGATTTTTCAAAACCATGGGTATTGGTGTTTTTTTTGAAGACATATACCCACAGTTTGGCCAAACCGTGGGTATAGCTTTCCCGCATCATGGCGGGAAAAAAAGTTATGCAGGACAACAAAAATATTTGGTAGGAAACGGTTCTGGATTAATATAATTACAAACATACACAAATAAATAAAAGTAATATCTGTAGGTTGGTTGGTTAGGGATTTCTTGTTGTTGGAGGCGGTGCGCTGTTCGAATCTCAGTGATTTTTTTTCTAATAAATGAGTTATAATTAATATAAGTATAAAAATATATGGATATATTAAAAATATTTCTGTAGCTCAGTTGGTCAGGCATTGTAACTTCCTCCAATCGGTCGCAGGATCAATTCTCGGTTTCTGCATTTTTAGATAAGCAGAGATAATATTATATTTATATAAATATATATATATATATATATATATATATATATATATTAAGAACCCGAGCTTAGCTCGGTTGGTTAGAGGAATTGGAATTATTGTGTGGCATCCGTTGTTCGAATCCCGTGGACTTCGTTTTTGGAATATAAATCCCCACGATTTTCAAACCGTGGGGGTAGTGTTGTGCCATGCTATATAGCTGTGTGCCACACTGTGACACCCCTATGCCCACAGTTTTCCAAAACTATGGGTATAGGGTTATACCCCTATTGCGACACCTCTCAGCTCCACAGTTCCCAAAACTGTGGGTATAGGCTATACCCACGGTTTTGGGGGCTATACCCACGGTTTTGAACCATGGGTATAGGTCGTCTTTCTAGTAGTGGTAGTGATGTTGTATGGGTGATCATCGACAAGTTGATCAATTTCACTCACATTTTACCTATCATAGAGACATTTTCAATGAATGATATTAGGAGGTTTTAAATCCAATATGTTATACAACTTAATGGTGTTCCCCATTCTATCATATCATAAAGGGATGCTTAGTTCACATTGTGGTTCTAGTAGGGGTTGCAGAAGTCTCTCAGTACATAGGTGATCTTGAGAATAGCCTATCACCCACATACCAATGGGAAATACAAATGTACAATTCCGATATTAGGGGACATGATCTAAGCATGTATATCTAATTTTTTGATTCTTGAGAGAATCAAATAACACTTGCATAATTTTCTCATAATAAAAACTTTCATATAACTATATAGATGGCTCCTTATGATTCTCTATATGGTAGGTCACATCATTCACCTTGGTGTTGGTTAGAGGTAGGAGAGGAAACACTATTAGGACCTTATCTCATTCAGGAGACTTCATAGAAGGTATAACTTATCAGTAAAAATATGGATTAGATCAATCTAAGAAGAAGTATTATGCTGATGGTCACTGTCAACCTTTGAAGTTTGAGGCGGTACATCATGTCATCTTACATGTATCACCTTGGTTGGGTCATAGATGTATTTAGACATAGGTTAAGCTACCGCCAAATTATGTCAGGACTTTTGAGATCATATAGATATTTAGGCTAGTAGACTATCAAATAACTCTTCCACATAGGTATCAGGCCATAAATGAAGACTTACATGTATCTTATATTTTCCATTACTATTTAGGCCCCTATCATATTCTTCAACCTGGTGAGTTTGAGTTTGTCGTTGATGATTCTTTTGAGGAGAAACCTATTTGTATTGTTGATTGGAGTATGAAGGATATCCAAGGTATTTTAGTTCATATAGTACGGGTGCTATGGAAGCATGATTGTGTACTAGATGAGACTTGGGAGTGAGAGGCCAACCTACATTCTCAGTGGATGGAGATTTTCTCAGACAATGTTTTACCACCATTGAAAGGGAAACTTGTGGATGAGTTATTTTAAGAAGGAGATATTATAATATCCTAGTTTTTCTTATGTGGTATAGATCCTTTAAATTTTAGTTTAAACCTTTATTTTTATCCTTAAAGAAGTTTCCAAGATAATGAGGAATATTTTAAGAGTGTTCAAGGATTTTTTGAAGCCTAGAGACTTGAATTTTGGAAAAAATAGGTGGGCCACATGGTTTTTTAAACAATGCACTTGAGGCCACATGATTTTGTTGAACCACATGGGGTACTAAAAGGGTCTATAGAGGGTCACCTAGGCTCTACAGATTTTTCAAAACTGTGTAACTAGCCCACACACTTAGTACCATTTAGGCAGTGGGTGCACACAGTTGGCACATGGTTTGGCCAAAATGTGTGTCCAAATCATGATTCCTATTAAAATTTGGTGAAATTATGATTTCTACCTGATTTTATTAAAATTTTTAACCCTTATTATTCCTTATTTTCACATGAAACACCTCCCTATCCATTTGGATCTCTCCATTGTCATCCAAGGTAGGCTTTGAGCTGCCTTCTTCATAAGATGTCTGATTCTTTAATCATCGGTTATATTGGATAACTAATTGTAAGCTATTTAATCCTCTTACTTCCTTCCATAATTTATCTTTCCAAATGAGAAACTAAATCTATGAGATTTAATATGACCTATTTTTATGATTTTTTTATATTTTTATAATTAGTCCCATTCTAGTCAGAAATAAAGGTTGAAAATGGATGTGGAGAGTACTATCCATATTAGGTAGGTGGTCTAGATCTTTACCCCTAAAGTCTTGATGTTTATATTATGCACCATTGTTCAATGTAGCAGAAATTTTGTGTTAAACCTTATAAATTTCAAATTAATTAAACAAAATGATATCACCTTTCTTAGTGTAGTCCTAGAAACCCAAATTTTATCATTGGAGGATTTTTACCTCAATGAAAGCCACTTCTTAGGGTGAGTTTCTTCTAGAGGACAATATCTTTATTCCATGGAATTAAATTGAACCATAAATTGAGGTGTGTTGAGTTGGCCTTATAAATGAATTTTAATTTGAATTAAAAGTAAGGTAGGATGGTAGTACATTTCAAAAGCCCTTACTTCTTCTTTATTATAACTTGAATTATCCTTTTGAATTGATTTGGCCAAACTAAATTAAGTGAGTTTTTTAATGGTATGGGTTTAATCATAGCCATGACCATCCCTTATTTTATGCTGAGGACAATATTAGGGTTTCAATTTAGAATGTCTTGGATGGGCTCATCAAGAATAATAATTAGAAGTTTATATTTTAACTAAATCACATTGGTGGAGTTACATGGATTCTTTTATAGAATTACTTGGATGGGATCACTAGGATGATGCCTTTATACTACCCCATGAGAGATACCTAGTTCCCTAGTGGATTACCATAGATAGTCTTGAAGGGAAATGATACTGTACTATTCCATAAGTGATAACTAGTTCCCTATATGGGGTCACACCTTTATACACTACTATGAGTGATACCTAGGTTCTTATACTAAATTCCTTGAATGGAATCCTACAGTGATAGGGTCTTATAGTGCTCCTAGAGTGATACCTAGGTTCCCTTTTTATGAAACACCTTATAAGGGATTAGGATTTCAATTAATTAAATGAATTGACACATCTTCCAAGTCAAATAACATACTTAGATTCAGTCTACACTTTACGTATATGATGAATTAGTTATTATTTCTTCCTAAGTTCATATTCCATGAGAATTTTGGAACCACCTATGATTATTCATGGAAGCCTTGGGCATACACCTTGGGTCCTATATACTATTATGTATCTATAAATATTTGCATATATTTTCATATTTATATGAGGTATATATATAAAAACCTTTCTATATCTATATATTTAAATATAGGGTAACATCTATTCAAAGATATTCTGGATTAGGATGAAGTAGGTAGTATCGGTCAGGTGTCCCGTGAGGAACCCATACTGATGTGATTTATTTTATTTACTGTTATACATTAATTATTACCTTCAAACTACTAATTTTATATACACATACTGGATAGTTCTAGAAACCATTGGTGGTGGCCAACTAAGTTCATCTCACACCTTATTCAGGCTGCCAATTCATACCTGAACATACATCATGGATGCAAGTAGGGAAAAAGGGAAGCATCCAACTTTAGATGCCTGATATTTTTTACTAGGATAGAGTGTGAGATAAGAGGACCGATCTTATGCTCATGATTCTATTGGAGATATATTTTGGTTCTTTTTTCATTTTATACAGTGTGTTGTATATTCATTTTTCCTTACTTCCATGTATTCACATTTTATATAGCATACATACATGACATAATTTTTTATATGATATTGGTTCTTCTTTTTCCTTTTTATTATATCTAGATGAATTATGGTTATATAGTTCATATATTATGTTATTTACAATATTTACTATTATTATATACCACTCTGATAGACTCTAATCATGAGGGTATAATATCCATGTTGTACCAACATAGACCCTCATTTCCATTCGGAAGCCTCTAGCATATAGGGATGTGTGTTTAAGGGCATGTAACCAATCAGGTTTGTTTACTAACCAACAATTAAGGCTTGAGAAATTATAGTTGGGTATTGAGAGCAGTGGTACTTGACTTCAATTACTTCTCTATGACAATTTTCTTTGAAATTTAATGGGAAAAATCTTTAATCACACCACTTTGTTCCTTTATCTTTATTCTCATTTTTTTATGTTGAAATTCAAGGCCATTTATTCTCTATTTTTCCGCTTATTATCTAATGAAATATATTCAATCATTTTATAATAAAATTCATGCATGAATTCCCATTATTCCACATTTTATTATAAAATTGGGATATCCTATTGTACATTGCATTAATATCTCCTTGATAAGAAACTCGATGTCGTTTACACTTCTTCATCACATCTTATTTTGAGTTATAAAATAGATTTTTAAATTTCAAAATTATTCCCCAAACTAATGTTAAAATTAGATATGACATTATATTTCATGTTTGGTATGTTGGTAGGATAATTATTTCTTCTTTCATCATTATTCTTCTTCTAACATTTGGATATGAAGCACTCTTTATCATCTTTTCCATGGATATATTCCAATTTTATATATATATATTTGGAGAAATTTCCATGTAAAACATACTTGAACATGTATTATCTAATAACACTATTTAATGTTTTTTTGATAAAGGCATCAATCTGAATGTTTCTTTGATTTATTTCAAAGATAACTCTGTACTGACTTAGAATAATGATTATTTTCTCTACAAATTCTCATGGAACTCCATGTGAATATTCTATGTAGGCAATAATCTCCATTTTTTTGTTATTGAACGTTATATTATCAAAAATTTGAACCTTCATTGTGGATTATATTTGTCTTCAAAAAACTTCAGATCAAGTTAGAGTAATAAAAAATCTAAGAAAAATCAACCTTCTCTATGATACCACTTGTTAGTCCCAAAATAGGGTTTAGAGTGATATTACCTTGAGGGGGGGGGGATGAATCAGGGTATACAATGAATATAAATTAATCACTTATTATTTTAACTCTGATAACCCTAAATGGATCATGACCTCTCAACCATGAGGGCCACTTACTATGTTTTTTGTTGTATATTGATCTAATTTAGTTCACTTGAATAACAATTTATCACCATATGTTATTTAAAATTTCTTTCACCCTATTTTAGTTTGCACACATAAAGTAAATATATACATGTAAATTTAGTTTTTTCACCCTCACTAGGCTACTCAAAGGAGCATGCAATCAATATTGTGTCGATGCCCCAAATCACTAAAGTGGACTTCCCTTCAAATGGGATTTAGGATAGGTCACTCCTTTCCTAGGATCATTGCCTTATTAAGTTTGGGGTTGACTCACTATCACCCAAGTATCACTAAATTATTCCTTCCTCTTTTTACCACTACACTAAGTAATGATCTGCACACAGTTTATGAAAATGAAGTTCCCTTAATCAGTATCATTTTCATGGTTTCAACAAGTATAGATTTTCACTATTGAATTCTTGTTTCTTATTTTCATATAATTTCTATAATCTCATATTGAAAAAAATTCTTATTTATTATATAATAAATTATTAAATTTTTCCTTTAATTCACTATAATGACCTCTTCTCATCTTCCTTTTACAGAGTATTCAATAGGTTTTGAATCATTCTTCTTTCTTCGAGAACCTCACCTAGAATGACTTACATTGAGAATTAAATATTCAATATCTACAAAAATATATCTACTCCTTACTTCTAATTAATGTACCCTATTGAAATACGGAGTTTATGTTCCCAATAAATTGGATAGTTTTCAGCATCATTATGGGTTATGAAAACTTCCCATAACCCCTACATGTTTTTTCTCCACAATCTCTATAATTTTATTCCACCATAAATACTTCATGGTCAAGATTCCTCTTTTTCATTGTGGATTAAATCTCCCTTTGATCCACTAGGTTAAAACTATAATCACCTTTGAATATAGATTTGGTTATAGACTAAAACTAAGACACATTATGTATAAAACATTAATGATCTTTACATTCATCATCAGAATCAAATCCTCTACATTTAGTGTGGCTTTAGTCAACACACCTACCAAAACGACTTGAATTCGAACACCATGGTGTGGTCTACGTATTTCTAGGAAAAAATTCCTTTCAGCACACCCAAATCCATGACCTATTGGTTGATTTTACTTATACTATGGAAATAAAAACAACCACTTCCATCATCCTAGAAAACACCTTCACCACAACAATCACCATGACCATAATGTTACTTCCTATGGCTCATAGGAAGAATATCAAGAAATCACACCCATCACCATGACGTAGTCCATATCTTTTAATAGTGTGGACCACATCGAGCATTAGGAATTCAATATTGTAGAAACTATTGACCATGATGATTTCTCAATGACATGTAATAAATACTTTTGACATGTTATACTCAAAATGACATGTGTTATGGTGTGTTCAACCTTCATTTGATTGTGCAACTCTTCTAGGTTTTATATGAACTCTATAACCACTAAAACACTGTGATTCCATGTCTGGGATTCACCATATTACATAGATGATCACGAATTCTACCACAAGTACCACCATGGTGTGGACTATTCCATATTTTCCATGTTGGACATCTCCTTCTCTACCATGACTATGATCCATGGGATGGTCACACCCACCTTTTTATTTATCTTTTTCATGCCCACTGACCATAGTGTGATCTTGATTGTGTTGGGAAACTTCAACACAAAATTATCCAAGATTCCCTCACCATATATCCAACCCTACTCTTGACCAGGTAGTCTCCTTGTAAAATTCTATCTCACTTTTAGATTACCTCTAGAATCCATTTTCCTTATGTGGAAATAAATCCATTATAGAAACTTTATTTTAAAAAAATACAAGATAATACATTAGGATTACTAACAATACCCACATTTAAAAAATTCATATTTTATGATGATATTTCATTCATGAAACAATATTTTTATAATAGAAACATAAGATATATAATAAAAAACAAATATTCACTCATATAAAAGTTATCTACTTAAACTTTCACTTATTTAATTTTATTTAGACCCATTATTGAAAATAAATCCCTATTATAATCAATCTTTGACTTATTGAAATTTAAAATATTAATTATCAAAACATATGTAAAATTAAAATATTAATATTAAATAACTAAAATAATATAATGAGATTTACTCCTTTAACAACCTTTTAAATCTCCTTTGAACATAACCCAATAAAGATAATAACCAATATACCACACACTCATATGGGAAAAATATTTGTAACAACCAATTTATACTAAAATATAAAAAATCTAGAATTAATAATATTATAATAAATAGTGGTTCATTGTTATATATACATTCTTACCTATCAAGTAATGGATAAAATCAATATGCAATCTATGATTTTTTAATCTTTCATATATATCTGTATATTGAATCCTAGAATGATGGTTTAGGTATTTCACCTCTATTATAATGTATTCTAGATCCATAAAACTAGAAGAAAAAGTGAAATCTAATTCTATATAAAGAGTGTGGAGATACCTAATTATAAAAGTAATAAGTTATGTCAATATAAAATATCTTTACTTAAATAAATGAAATTTATAATTGAAATTTACCTACATGGAAAAAACTATAATATGAGTAAAGTGAGCTCCTCAACCTTTAAAACATCAATGATGACATATTTAAATATAATTAATGTATAATATATGAAAAAATATTAGTTGTAATCAGAAAATTTTAATAATTATCTATTATTGAAGAAATATAACTTAACATTTTTATCCCAATAAGATCCTATGAAGTATCTGAAGGTGTCAGTTCCTAAAATTTTTCTTTCCTTTGTAATGATTCATTCAATTTCGGATACTTATATATAAGTTAAGTGTAGTAATTTTAATTTAATTATAAATAAAAAATGGAAAAAATGTATACCTCATATGTAAATCGATGAAAAAAACTATTCAGACAAAGTAATAAATAACCAATACTCTATCCAAATATGATCACCTCATCAGTAGGCAGTATCACCAGTGTAGTTAGATTAATAATATCATTTACTGATACTCTTACATGGACAAAATATATAAGTTTATGATTTATATAATCCTTTATATTATGTACAATTCTATATGGTACAATATGTATATAAGGATAACTAACATGAAACTCACACTACACAGTCAGGTCTGAAGGAGGAGGTGGTGAATCTAGACAGACAAGCTGCATAGGCTATGCCTACCTCATCTTTTATAAAAACTTATAAAGTTGTTTTAATTATATCATTTATCAATTCATTTATCTTTAATATCTCATACTTTATGTAAGCTATTTCTCCCATGTATTCTGCCTCCATCAAATCCATACTAGGGTAGCCAAACACTTCTCTAAAACCAATAACCTTCTTATATACTTGGATGCTTCATGAGTGTTTAAACCTTCCTAAAGTAGTTATAAGAATATCCATCCTACCATTAAGGATAGAGGTACCTTGTTTCAATTTATACTAAAGTGAATCTAGAAATAATATTTTCAAATTTCATATTAGTGGTATTTATTTACAAAATAGTAATATTGAAAGAAAATAATAATTAATTTCTTACAATATCATTAATCACTACTTTTGTTGGATCGATAATAAAATTACCTTTTTTAATCCTCAACCTTTTCTATTTTTCATGATGAAGGGGAGGATATTGAAGGCCATATTGAAACTCTTTGGATCCATTACTTGATTTGTCTCTTAATTCATTAAATTTTTTAGTAATCATTTTCTCCTTTAATAAAGGATTCCCTCCACATGAGAATGTACAAGGGCATAAATTCTAGGACTATATCTCTTGATTATATTTCATGGATGCCTGTTATATAAAAAAAATTAATAAGTTATCATGAAATTAAAATTAATTTAAAAAATTAATTTTACAAACAACAATTAAATACTATATAGGATTCCTCATACCGACCAGAGAAACTTCTACCATGTCTCTATGTTTATAAACCCATAATTAAGGAATAAATATTGATTCTGTTTACTCCCAAAAACACAATATAAAGTTATCTTTGTCTTAAAATATCTCTTACTAGTTTACATAAAGGATAAACACATTTTCTTAATTTATTTCATCCCTTTAAAGTTAAATTACATATGCAATTGAATAGATTAAATATTATAAATATTAAATATATAATATTTAATTTAATGGAAAACTAAATAAGATTAAAATTTTACCATTATGGACTCCCATAACCAATCATTCAATAATTGGTCTACACTCCTCTAATCATGGAATAAAATAATTATCCTATAATTACAATTCATATCCAAGTAACTCATAAATTTCTTGGCATATGGGCCAACTCGGTAGCCTTAATAATCAAACTCAATTATCAAGATTTTCTCTCCACATGAAAGTGAAAGTTTTGGTGTATGTGTAATCCCATGAAAACCAACATTAGGTACCATACTATCTATAGAAGAATAAATTCTATAAATAATTTTAATAAATATATGTTTTATTTCATTAAAATTTTTAATCAAGTAATTTAATTACTAAAGGTATATTTATATGATGAAATGTATATATATTGGTTCTCTTGCCTCAATGTCATTTAGAAAGATGTATAATACTTTAAATAAAGTTGGTGTACTTGTATTCAAGTAAAATTAAATAATAATTATTAATAAAAAATTAATTATTGATTATAAAAATAAAAAAAATTAATTTTATACTTTTCAACCAAAAAAAGTTTAACTAAAACAAACGAATATAAAAATTAACAAAAATAATGATAGAAATTATTATCATCTAAAAATGTGTAATTATGTATTTTTATATTTGATTTGAAATAAATAAATGCTATAAATAAAAATGTGATTGTTCATAATAAGAACACAGTTATAAATATTATGTTGAATTAAAGTGTATACCTAAAAATGAAGAATATAAAGTCATAATAAAATGATGAATGCAAACCTTTTCAACCAAATAATGGATATATGAGTCTAATAAATATAAATATTATTTCAAAAATTATAGTAATGCTCAAAATTTAAATATTTAAATATCAAATTTAGAAAACTAATGTTTTAACTATGCTAATTTTACAAAAAATAGTTATTTACATGATTAATTATGAGAGTAATAGTGTGTTTTCCCATATCCCTTCTATGAGATCATTTAATGTTTCATGGAATATGTCTACACTAAAGTCATTATTATACTTAGGTAATTGTGAAGTAGAAAAATAAATTTCACATAATAATTAAAAATCATCAATATTCTCATCACCCAAATAAATTTTTTCCTTTGAAAAATGAAAAAACACTGATCATTTTATGGGTAAAAAACATAAAATATTTATTTTTCATTCATCACCATGATAAATGATTCTTCTTTACAATGAACTATTTTTAAATCAACAAGTGTAAATATATACTCATTATGTTTCAAACTGATGTTACCATCAACCCAGTTACACATAAATACTAATAACCACAATTTAGTATAATCAATCTCCCATATATCTTCAACAACTCTAAAATATGATGTTGATGTAAAAATTTCATTTTATATCTTTGGATCTCGAAAAATGAAGTGCTTCAACGATGACCATTACTCCATTATTTTGAATAGAACACTTATCAATCAAGGTTTTTGTGTAAAATATACACCATTAATATCAAAACCTAACCATGTGATCACATCAACCCTTAATACCCATTCTAACCATTTAAATGTTTCTAATATGGATAAATCAATGTTGAATTTCTCCTTAAACCATGAAAAAATGTGTTTTTATGTTCATTCATCAACTAGTTTTAATTTCTTATCTAATATCATACCTCCAATCCGACAATATGTGATGATATGTATGGTTAAACCTCACCTATGTTGTTTAAAATGTATAAATGTGCATTCATCACTTCATCACATGGAATTAAATTTACCTTTAATCCAAAAATATCTTCAACTTCAGTATCAAATATAAAATATAGAGATATTGGGAGGCCAATATGATATCATTAAATCAATTAATCAATAAAAAATTAAATCATATCTTATAATATATATTTTTTATCAGTAGAGGCCTCTGGTCAATGTAGATTCTGAATATATCCCTTCAAGATTTTCATATATCTTTTAAAAGGATACTTCAAATGTAAATAAATAGGCCCTCATATTTTTATCTATCACACTAAATGAATCAAAATATGAACCATTATATAAAAAAATTATGGTTGAAAATACATTTATAGTTGATAAATAATGTGTAAAAATTTATTCTCCAAGACATATTATAAATTTGGAACTTTGAATTTACTACAAATGGAATTGAAAAAGTAACACAACATGATGATATAAATTATAAAAAGTATCAATAATATTACACATAATGAAACATGTAGTAGTTGTTAAATAAATACATGAAAATCATAATATTTCATAACTAATAAATTTAAATCCTTCAATAACACTAAAATTTTCACATTTTAATAAACCTCATTTGTTATTTTAATACCATGTAGAAATTGAAAAAAACATGTCTTCTCACTCTTTTATAATTTGTGACAAGTTTGAGGAAAAAATGTTTTATTTAATTTCATAGTGCCTTGTATCTAATAAATATTTTATATTTCCTTTTATGTTTAAAAAATTTCTAATCAAACTATCACATATGTTTTTCTCAACATGTACAATTTCAATGTTATGTTTTAACCCAAAAATTTCTAAAAATATAGCTAGAATAAAATGTATCATTTCTTCCATGTATTTTTTTACCATAACATACTTTCTTTCTAAACGCGACATCAATTTTTTTCACCATTTCATAATATTATTTATATGATAATGGTTTTAAGGATAAATAATACCCTTGTAAACCATTAAAAACCTTTTTGAATCTTCGATAAGGATGACCCATTTAAAAAAATATATGATATCCTATATACATCATATTTCATCGATTCTACAATTAATGATATTGATTCCCCTATTTTAAAATTAGAAAAGATTTATATTTCTTAACATTGTATCTATATAAGTTTCCTTATACTGGAAAATCATTTATAGTGCGCATTATCATAACATAAAAAATAAATTAATTTTTCTTGTACGTGTCAAATACTGTAATTCCTATCTCCCATATAAATTTAAAATCATCATTAAATTATGATAGATAAACATTAATATCATTTCTAGGATATTTTTTTCTAGAAATAATTAAGCTCATCATCATAATATTTTTATTCATACATATCTGTGGGGACAAGTTTTAGACAACCGAAATAATATGCCACAAACTATGTTGTATTATAAGGCTTTGATATCGGTTCATTATATAGAGACTCAAGTTAGGTTGACCACTTGGAGGGGGGGGGGGGGTGAATCAGGGGTCTTATTTTATGATTTATCTTCATTTTTAATTCAACACCATAAACCTATTAGAGTTATATATCCACTCAATATTTTCTCCAAATTTCACTTCACATGTAGTAATAATAATAGAGAACACAAAACATGGTATTTAAAAGGTTTGATATAAATTCATGCTCATTTACAGGTTGGTTATACACCCAAATATGGATTATCAACTAATTATCTAAGTGGATATAACAAGAAAAGGTTACAACCCAATACCACAATATTAGTTATGGGTTATACACCCTAAATAAAATTCTCTAGAAAATAGTTATACACCCCAATTACAATCTCCTTCAGTTTTTGATCTAGTGATAGAATTATATCGATAAGCTCTAATTTTATTTTTCACCAAATGTTATTTGATATTCCTATACAAGAAGGATGAATCAATAAGTATGATCATGTAAATTTTTTAAGAACAACATAAATAACACTGGTATCAAAACTCTATACTAGATCATGAGTAATATGGGTTATACTCTTACTTCCATCTTCTTGATATAGATGTTTCATTAGATCTCAGAATACTTATAAATTCTTTATGAGTTCTCTAATTTTTTAAGTCTAAAACATATTTCCTTCATCACCTACATCAATATATATATATATATAATATTATGTATATAATTTATCATTAATTATTATTGTTGAAATAAAATATTTTTCCTCTTTTTAATTTAGTCAAAGAATTCCAAATTATCTACTCATTTATTATGGATATTATTTTTTGTTTAATATCCTAGAATAATACCGGAATTAAATGATACATTAATCATGTTTCATGTATCATAATATACTTCACTGAAAGCTCGATACATATGCATCATCACATTTAATAAAAAAATCCTCATTATTTTCATTAGTTTTATTTCATGTATAATATCCCATAATAATTATTCATTAAAATACTTCATATAGTTTACTCAATATTTTCATTGATTCATTATTCAGTATAACTCCAAGCGGTATATTCAAGAAACATAAAATCACATACTTGGAATGCACTTCTCATATTCATGGATGAAAGTTTGATAAATTTTTATACATTTAATTTCACTTGGGGGAAATATGTGTGAATGGAAGATTATAAGATCGAGATGAAAATGAATGTATTATCCTCTATTTATCACCATATTCTCATAAATTCATGTCTCAAACTCACCTATCCTCATTTTATAACATTTTTTTAATTCAAAAAAACTTTTCTCATGTATGAATAACCTACAATTTAGATACTATATTTTTCAGTGCCTATAAAAAAACACTTCATGTGGTAGGTTCAAGCATTAAATCACTCATTCTACCATGCATATTTCATGGAAGGTCCTTCATAATGTAGGTTTATCTACTGTGGAATGGTTGATTTTTTTCACCCATAATAGATCAAGATATCATGAGGGATCATGGTATCTTTCATTTCCATATGTGATATGTGCATCTACCATGATTTTTTCTTATGATTGATCACCTCACTTCATATGGTTGATGCAATGACCGTGATTGTTCTTGTGGTATCTCAGATTACTCATACGGTAACTTAAATTAATCTTGCGGTAGTTCAATTTATTATACAACATATCAAAGGATCTGTATATAGTAGGTTTCATATTCTTCATGTGGTAGGTACACCTCAATTTATATGGTAGGTTTTGTTTTAAGTGAATAGTCGATTAAATCTTATTTGTGTGTTTAGTTTGAATTTATTCATGCGGTAGGTATAGATTTATACATGAGTTATGTTATAATGTTTTAACATAAACAACTCACAAACCCATGGAGGTATATGAGACACAAAAAAATCAATTGAATGATTTCATTTAATCATATTAGATGAACCATATTCTTTCTGACTATTTAATAGTGGGAGAACAGTTTCTGTATCTCAACTTGTTCCACATCAAACATCATCATTGTATATATTTTCTTAGTAATATTATACACATTTCAAACTTCTCAAACACAACACTAGGTTGTATCTTAGACACACTACACACACTCCTCATGGGTCACACCTCCCCATTTTAACCCATTAACACCCCTACAGGCCTATTCATACACCTTTCTTGTGTTGTACACATGCATATATGAAGGCGTGCCTCTACCATGATCACACTCAGTTCTACTAATTACATAAATGGTTTGGCTATGGTTGAACCTAATTCCCACCTATGTAGTGGTTGCACCTAGGCCCTATGGATGGATTAGGCCATATTGTTTTTGGGAAACTCAAATATAAAATTCTTAGTAATATAACTAAATATGTACAACCTTATTTTTCCTCAAATAACACAATTATTTTCACCCTAATTCATTTCTCTAAAATTCTAAACTTTCTTTATGATAATAAATATTTTCATAGCCTTCTCATAATTTTATTCATATTGAACAATTTACTTTCATAAAATATCACTAGAACATGTTATCATAAATTAAATAATAGTTCAATAATTGTTAGATAATATTTTCTATAAAACATAGCCATAACTTAATCATATTATAAATTTATAGGTATTATTTATCAAGCATGATATCCAATTCCTTCCTCATGAATCCATAAAACCCTTCAAGCATCATTATCATCTTTAATAAACACATATTGATACATTTACAATAAATAAAATTCTTACCTAGGTACTTTAATCACCAATTTGAATTTATTGATAATACCATCAATACACAATGTCAATATGTGTTCTAAATTGAATTATTTCTTATCCCCCTTATTGAAAATAAATTAAAAGGTCAATATAAGGGTTTACTCATATAACATTTCAGACTTAAATAAATCTCATACTCTTATACAATGTTTATATATGAGAGAAGAATAATACTATAGGTACTATTAGAAAAGAGACTTTAGTTATACAACTCAAAGTGTATATGGGATAAACTAGTGTAGAAAAAATGAGTGTATAACCACAATGATCAATGTTTCCCATAAAATTTAGTAAATGTGATACCATGCTCAGAAACCTCAACATAGGGGCTTTCTAGATCAAATTTATCAATAAAAAGTATAATCCTACACACACTTAAACAAACATATCAAAATAATTCAAGTATTGGTCATAAAATTACCTATTCTGTCATAATTTCATCAACCAATACCCCCTTATAAAATTTGCTTGAAATAATCAAGTGAAAGGATTATGAGTGTTTTAGAATACCTCAATACTGTAGTTTAAAATCTACCCATAATCTCTTGATTATTTAGAATTTAGTATAATGACAGATTCTCCTCTAGAATGATCCCTCACCAAGGGATGTGCTTATCTTTTTCAATTTCATGGTGGTCCATAAAATCCAAGAAGTATGACTTCATCAAACTTTATAGAAGTGAAAAACTCAAACACCTCATCCAATTCCCTACATGTTAGTTACAAACATATTAAAAATAGGGATTAAGGAGGGACCTTCTTTATTTATTAAAAGAAACACTCGAGATGAGAGTTTCCCCTCACTATAGGATTATTAGTCTTTCCATTCTTATCACTTTTCCTCCCAGCATCATCCTCAAAATATTTTGTGATAATATCTTTCTTTTGATAATTTTTCTTCAATTTATATGATAAGGAAATTTCATTACCTTCTCCTTGCATTATTATATTTAGTTTTTCCTTCTAGAATGGTAAGATAAGTATACAATCCTTTGAACCATGCCCAAATTTCTCTAATCTATTACAATTCATTTGTATTTTAAGTCATAATTTATGGATGAATCTTCATATACGTTGATCTCATCTTATTGAACCTTTACTTCTATTTTTATTTACCAATTGTTTTAGCTTCCTCCAATTGTTTATCCAATTTCAATTGATTTTACCAAAAATCTAGGAAATATTTATTGACATTCTCAACATTCTCATAATTTCTACATAAATTATTTATAGTTTTAGTAGTAAATAACTTTATACTTCATTCCTTATGAACTTATTTAATATTTATATCAATGTAGAATTGTCTTCAAAACATAGTTATATAAAATTTAACCTTATTACTAAATTGACCACATCTTACACATATCTATTCTATAATCTTAAACTTGTTCTAAGTGAATATATTTTTTGAAGTTATTATCACAAATTGTTTTCCTTTTGTGTTATATCTCATTTTTTACCTTATTTATCACTTGGTTCATGCCTCTTTCTTAGAAATTGAATATTATACCATCAAGAATAGTATTTGTGTCTATACCTTCTACAAAAAGAACAATAAAATTTGAATTATGATCTACCACCTTGATAGTACATCTATCCATAATTTTGTTGGGGTTGTATAAATTTAGTTTGAGCCTTCTTTTTTCCAGGGAGCTATGGTTTTCTTGACATCATTTATTCATTTAATAGTAAATAATGCATCTCAAAATCCTTCTTGGTATGACTTTGTAGAAGTTTGTTTTTGAGACATGCACTATTAATTATAGAAGAACTATCTTTAGATTTATAATCACTAGATTTTACTTGACCATTGGAACACTTTATCTTACTAGCTTGAGAAGATTTACCATTAGACTCTATTTATTTTTTGAATCCTTCTATATCTTTTTTAACTCATGCTAAATTGATAAACATATGGATTATGTCTCCAATATCTATTTTTATTTTTGAATCATATTTTATTTAAGGTTTAACACCATCTTTTCTTACTTATCCACATTAAGATTATAATTCACAATATCATAAACATAGGATACTTCCTTATTGATTAGCTATTCCTTTATTTTAGTAGAAATATTTTTATACTTTACTATTTTTTTCTTTCCAGAACTTTGTATTCTCCTCAATACATTCTTCCAACTCGGGTTTCATTTTTAATTATAGTTTTATACTTTTTTCTCCAACATCATCACTACTTGATGAGTAAAACCCATTTTCAACTTTATAAAATAAATTAACTTCATCATATGATGATATAATTGAAGATGAATCAACTTTATTTTATTTTCTCATAAAATTACTTTACCTTCTGTATAAATGATTCTTATTATTTTTATGACTTTTAGGTTCTTGAAGTTTCTCAATTTTCTCATCAAATTCATATTTGGAAGCATTTTTTACTTAGAAATAATTGGTATTTTTCTCAATTACTCCATAATTCTTGTATTTTAGTAATTTTTTTTTCATTTTCCTTACCACTTTCCCTTTTTTGAACCCTCTTTATATAATGTAAACAATCTCCTTAAGCCCATAATCACCCTCAGTATCTGAATCTTTTATTTAAACATTCTCTTATTATTTACCCATTATTTTTTCATTGCTTCAAAATATATCTAATATATTTTTTATTAAAGGCTGTAATTTTACTCATCTCATAAGATATGTCTATGTTTTTTAACTCATAAATTATAAAATCCTATCTTTCTTCTAGTGCTAATATTTTTGAATTATGCTCATCTGGGAAATTCCTCATTATTTTTTTTAATAATGATAAAATCATATATATTCTCATTAAAACCCAAAATATTTCCCAAAATAGCGTTAAACCTTGTAAATTAGTCATCATTGGTACCATCATCAACTATATTTATGTATTTTAATTGGATCCTCTAGACTTGTAGCTTGGATTATTTGACTTTAACACTTTATTCTTACCTGATCTTTAATTTTACCCATATTTCATTTACAGTTTGAAGACCCATGAAAACTGTATATACCTTTTCTGATAGATACATTAAGATGGAATTTTTAACCTTACCATATAACTCTATATTTCTATTATTATATTTAGTCATAGTAGAACCTTAAAAAGTGAATGTAAACCCAAATGTGGATGCATCTCTCACCTCCAGGATGAGTGGTAGTAGATAGTGTAACATCATATTTCTCCATATGTGATAATTATTCCCATATAATGTAGGAACACATAAGATGTTGACTGAGTTAAGATTTCTCAACACTCAAATTTCTTCTTGGATATTAATAGGAAACCTTCCCTTTAATACCGCTTGTAAATCACCAGGTTAGGATGAATACTGGGGTGGTAGTGGTGGTGGTGAATTAGTGATATTATTTTTCAAATTATCTTCCTTTTAAATTAAATCTCATAAACCTATTAAATTTATCTATCCACTCTATATTATCTCTAATTATCACTTTATATACAATAATAATAAGAGATAACACAACACATGATATTTATAAGGTTAAACTTAAAATCCCACTCCTTTCCATGTTGATTATATACCCCAACATGGATTCTCCATCAATTATACAAGTGGATAAAATAAGAACTAGTTACAAAACCCAATCTCATAATAATAGTATTTGGTTATACACTCCAGCTATAATTATTAAACAATTGGTTATACACTCTAGTTACAATATCCTTTAGTTTTTTATATAATTATAGAAATATTTTGATAAACTATGGGTTTATTCTATACCAAATGTGATTTGATATTATTATATAAGAAGGATGGATAAAAAAGTTTTCCTATGTACAGTCTTCATGAAGATCAAAAACAATCATAGTATCGAAAATCTTAACCAAATTTTGAGTAATATGGGTTCTCCTCTTCCTTCTCTCTCCTTGATATAGATTTTGTATCATCTCTCAGAATACTCATAAAGTGAATCATGAGTTCTCCTAATAAAACTTTCAAGTCTTGAACATATTTCTTTCTTTACCAAGACCAATATTTAAGTAATAAGTATTGTGTATATAATTTACCATTAATTATTATAATTAGTAGTAGGTATTTTGACTCCTTTTATTTTTATCAGGGAATCCCAAATTTTCTCCTCATTTATTATGGTTATTATTTTCTATTTAATATCCTATAATAATACATCAATTAAATGTTGCATGAATCATGATTCATGTATTGTGATATTCTCTACTAAAATCTAATTAAAAATTCATCATCACATTTAATCTTTAACTCCTCATTATTATAATGGGTATTATTTCCTGTTTAATAACTAATAATAATTAATCATTAAAATAATTCATTTGTTCTCCTCATTATTCTTATTTATTCTTTATTCAAAATTACTTCATGTGGTATATTCAAGTAACATAAAAAATTCATGTGGAATTCAATTATTTTATTCATGCATGGTAGTATGATAAATTTCACATGCATCACATTTCACTCGAGGGAAATATGTGAAAATGGTAGATCATAATATTGAGATGAACATGGATGCATTTTCTTCCATTTATCAAGTGATTCTTAGGAATGTTTGTGAAAAATGAATGCACTTCTCAAACTCACATTTCCTCATTCAATAAAATCTGTTAATCTAATAAAAAATTTCTTATGTATGCATGAAATAAACTTTAGATAATCTAATTTTTAGTATCTATGATAAAATACTTCATTCAGTAGGTTTAATATTATAGTGACTCATTCAAATGTGAAAAAAATCATAAAATGGTTCTTTATATAGTAGGTTCATCTACCACGATGTGGTCAAATATTTTCACTCTTGGTAGATCAAGCTACTGTGAAAGCCCATGGTAGCTTTCATTTCCTCATGTGGTAGGTGCATCTACCATGCTTAGTGCTTGTGATCGATCAACACACTTCATATGGTCAATATAGTGATTGTGATTTTGCTTTTTGTTGCTTAGATTACTCATAATGTATCTTTATTTACTCTTGTGGTAGCTCACTTAATTGTGGGGTATCTCTATGTCTCTTCATATAGTAGGCTACATGCTCTTCATGTGGTAGGTTCAACTCTATATCTACGGTAGTATTGGTTTCAAGGGCAGGGTTGGTTCAATATTGTTTATATGGTACGTTAAATTTTTTTCATGTGGTAGGTGTAACATTGCACATGTGGTGGGTTACAATGTTTGGGCATAGACATATTATGAGAACATGGAGTAATATAAGACACTCAACATCAATATAATGACGTAATACAATTAGATTAGATAACCCACCTTCATTTTTTCTATTGAATAGAAGGTGAAAAATTTCTGCTCTCATCTTATCCCACATGAATCATCTTCATGGTATAGTGATGTTTAATAATATTGGTTGTGATGCAAACCTATCATCCATGACACCAAGTTTAGATCCTAGACACATGACACACACACCCCGTAGGTCATGTCTCCCTATACTAACTCACAAAACCCCTACACTCATATTCATGCACCCTACTTGTCCTGTGTCAATGCCTATGTGTAGGATTACCTCCACTATACTTATTTTTAGTTCCAACAATTCCATAAATGAGATATCTATGGTTAAAACTCATTCCCACCTAGGATGTGGCTATATTTGTGTCCTATGGTTGGCTCAAGGATAATTTTTTGGGAAACATAAATAAAAAATACTTAGTAATATAACTAATTATGGGAATATTTTTTTTCTTAAATAACACAATCCATTTCACATTAATTAATTTCTCCAAATTTAATGAATTTCTTTATGAATTTTTTTTATATCCTTCTCATACTTTTTTTTATGTTGAAAATTGTGCTTTCCTCAAACATTAGAATCACATGTTGTCATCAATTAAAGAATATTTCAAAAATAATTAGATAATATTTTTCTTATAACATTGTTTCATATTAATCATCTTATGGAATTACATAGATACTTTATCAAGTATTCTATCCAATTCCTTCCTCATAAATATATAAAAATCCTCCAAGAACCATCATTAGATTCACTAAAACATATTAATACATTGAAAACAAATGAAATTATTACTTAATCACTTCACATTCCATTTGTGCGTAATCCCATTCTAATATTTCTAACTTAATTTCCAAAATTAGTTTTTTTTGATAAAATCTAATCCATTGCGGTGAATTAATAGGGTGATATTGGTTTTCATCAGAGATTCACTCAATTCATTCTATATTATCCAATTTGAGTTATTTAAAATTGAAAATAGGCACTTGAAATGAGAAATTATTAGAAGATAACACATGGATTTAGTGGGAGGTATGGTGCATGTTCTTAATAATGAATCACAGTTGTATTTTTCATCCATTTTATATTGTGATGTCCCACATTTAAGACATTCTGATAATTTTTTATATTCTTTCCTATACAAAATATAGTTTCTGTGGAAATAATGTATCATTTTATATGAAAATATCTTTGAGAATAATATTTTTTTCCTCATAATTGGAATTTAGAAGCCCTTTGCCTTATATAGGTATCATTTTTAAATGTTTAAGAAATCTAGGGTAACATTTATCACTCCAAAAATTTATTTATTTCAAGTTACCTAATTTCAGCACTACTGATAACAATGTAAATCTAGTGCAACCTAAGAATAATGGTTTCTTAGCATCTTCATACAATATTTCATCACTTTTTATTTTTTCAATGGTTTCAACAGCAATATAATGAATTAATTATTCAAGACGATCCTCTATCTCATGTAAAATATCTTCATCATCATTAGAATTTGAACTATTTCTTATTTCACCATACTCTATATAACATGTATAATTATGAATAAAATAATATAAAACCATATGGTATTTGATTTTTCTATACCCTAATTTTCTCAAATTCGAAAACATTATTCATAGATATAAAATCTAATCTTTTTTTTTCAGGATATCATTTAGAAAATGCCAAGAATGTTTCAACCACTTTATCATAATTATCTAAAGTTATTCATGCATTTATCCAATTAAAATACATCAATTATTTAAAGTCACAATATTATATACGAATATATTAAAACTTATATACATATAAAAAATATATAAAAAGATAAATTGAAAAAATATAATCATATAAATATATAAACATGCGTAAATTATTATTAAACAATTTACATCTGAAAAAAATTTATAATTGAAAAAAATTCAACTAGAAAATAATTTATTACTAAAATAAATTAGAATTATAAAAATAATTATAACTAAAAAAATTAAGAAAAAAACTTATTTTAACAAAAAAGAATTATAATGAAAAAAAATATCCATATAATTTTTTTAAATACAAATAGTTATAACTATAAAAAAATTATACCAATAATTTTCAATGATAAAAAATTTATAATCACAATGGACTCTAACCATATACTAATTATAAAAATAAAAATTGATAATTAACATAGATATACATACAAAAAATGAAAAAATGAATAAAATTTAAAACTAATAAATAAGTAATTAATCTTACAAAATGTAAATTCCTATGATGAAAAATAGATATTGAGGTCTGTTGAATGAATTTTAGGGAATTCGAAGTAAGGAAAAAAAAATAAATATTGTTGAGAAATGTTTGAAAAAATGAAGAAGAAAATTCATTAAAAAAAAATCTAGAGCATGGTAATGAGTTTAGAGGATTAAGGTTTTAGTAGACCCAATGAATTCAAGGGCCATGGGAGAAGGATTAATGATATAAGATTTAGGAGAAACAATGAAAAAATAATTATGGAAATCAAATGAACATAAAAGATTAAGAATGGGTGGAGTGTCGTTGTGAGTCAAGAGGATGGAGGATTTAGAAATACATTCAAAATATGAGGAGAAGGTAACATGTGCTAGATTTTTTAAAAGAGTTTTACATCGATAATGATAAAATAAACATTATAGGTTTATTCTAAAACTAATGTTAAAAGTCCTTCCGAAGCACCTTTACATAAATTTTAGCATAACTGATATTAAAAGCCTTTTTATGTCACTATTAACATCGATAATACCAAAATCAACATTAAAATTTCCATGAAAAATTATATTTTTCTACTAGTTTGGTTTCCAACAAATACTGAGAACTTAACATGATTTTTCATTTAGGAACACCCATTATTTATTGAAAATTTTCTTAATATAAAGACATGGTAGATCCTAAAATGTGACTTTGATAAATTTTTTGTAGGTTTTTTCAATGAATTTTTGGTTGTAAAATATCTTGGTGATGATTTTGGGAAATTTATATATTTTGATTTAAGTCTTGGTATAAATAATGAAGTAAATACAATTTCATAATTTTGGAAAAAAATACCATATTAATTATCAAAACATTGGTTTGAAGTTTGAATTGGAATTTTATCAATATTGTTTCATTTAAAGAATTTAATTTCTTTAATAGAAATTGATTTTGTTATAGGAAACTTGGATAACCTAGGACTATAAATTAAGTAATTGAGAAAATGTTCTTATGATTATAGTTTTCTATGAGAGAGTCATGTAGGATTTTTTATGAATGGGAAATGGAAAAAATCATCTAAGATATAACTTACTATTTTTGTTTAATCAATATCAACAATTTTATATTCCATTTAATGAATTTATGATATAAATAATTTAAATTTTAAAAATTTGACTTAATACTTCTTTGGTGGATTAAAATTATTGGTTATAATTTTTTGTACGTTTCAATCTATGAAGTGATTTATACACTAAATAAAATTTCTTGGAAAATAAATTCAGTTTCATATCATTTTTTCCAATAGAAATTATGATTAAACAAAGATTTTATTTTAAATTTTATTTTAAAACAATAATTTTATTTTTTATCATCCAAACAATTGTGAATCCTACTCAAAATTGAAAAGTGCATATCCAAGAAAAACAAACACCCCTTCTGATGTTTGAAATTATTTGGCAATGGTGATCTTAGTGTTTCCACATGAGATGATGCTCAAAATTACCACAAACACTTCCCAATAAACCCCATTAACTACTAAAACACATAACCATATAGAGAAAATTACAAATTATTTTGTGGGTTACTTGAAAAGAAAACAACACACACACACAATGCCTAATTAGTATAGTCCGCACCCCTCTCCCTAAAGGCTTTACCCACCACTAGTTGAATTGAATAAGTATGTACAAAGGATTAAAATAAAGATGGCTATCTCTAAATACTACTTTGGAACACTTAGAACATAAGAACTCTTCATATTGTCTATACCGTAGGCCTACTTTACACCACCATGATAATAAGACACTATACCAGTAGGCCCACACCGCTCCGCCTATGCTTGCATCTCCTATAACACACACCCACCCTTGATAAATAAATTCAAAAATATACCTGGTCCAGGTATCAAAACCTGAACCACTTTAAATTCAATCATATTTCCTAACCAAAATACTTAGGGGGTGATAAAAATAACAACAAAAACAATAACAACAACAAAAACAACAATAATAATTAAAAAAATAAAAATAATAACAATGATAACATATGAAATCATGAGTGGGTTGAAAGTTATTTAATGAGAGATATGAAGGTGCTGAAGAGTGATTACATGTGTGAGTCGCATTCATGTTTCATTCCCTATATTAGCTACTCCACATGGTTCACTTTGAGTGTGTTACTCAAAAAGAAACCAAGGGGTAATGTTGTGTGCCTTAATCATTCCATGGGATGGTTTGATCCACACTATTTAGAAAAAACTCTATATACCTTTTCCTTTCTAGTTTTGGGTCATCTTAAATATGTTTAAATCTAATAAATATGATATTTCACTTGATTTTCTATTTATATCACAATAAAGGTGATTTTAAATATAGTTGATGTTGTTTAAGAAACATTTTGAATAATTTAAATTTTCAGGTCCCATGGTGATAACAGATCGAGCTATGTGAATTTTGGTATTTAAAAATTTTACCAAATATTGTTGAATAATGTTTTAAGTAATGCGAAATATGTTTTAACCATGTTTTACTACAAACATTCCAAATTTATTTTCATATATGATAATTGAATTCAATTACTAAAGTGAATAGTATTAAAACATAATAAACTAAATCCTACTTCCATTGACTATATTGACCAAATGTAACCACTTTTAACCAATGATAACCTAGATTGATATTATTTAGATTATATAATCACTTTGGATCACTACTGTTTAGGTTTGAATGAGTTGGATTAGGTTTGATATGGTTTAGATATATTTGACCACACACATTGTGTAACATTTAGTGTGATTTATAGAAGGTTTCAAGACATAATTTGATATTTTACATCAATTTTATTTATTATTGACAATTCTTTGTAACTCTATACATGGATTAAAGTAAACTATCATGGGTAGAGAACTAAATGTCACATCTCTATGTTACTTTTAGGTACTTACTTTACTTTTTTTTGATCATCTACTATCTGGGTCTTCTCTCAGGTTGTTTTGGGTAAATTTTGAAGTTTTTTTTGGAGGTTTTAGGGCCTATGCTTGGTTGGTGCATGATTATATAAAATTGTGACTATCTACCCAGGAAAACACATTCCTTGTGTTAGAGTCCCAAAGGAGGTTTCACAGTTAGTACAAACCATGTATCCATCCCATAAACCATATGGATTGGGATAGTGGGGTCATGAATGGTTAGTGCACACTTTTTCAAATAGTGTTTCAAAACCATGAATCTCTTCTAATAGCAGATAAGGGGATACATGGTTGTTGCAAATTTTTCTGAACCATGTGTCCAAACTATAAAATGTGAATTTGTTCTTTATTATTTATTATTTTTAGACCCAAATCCCATATGTTTTTCCCCATTCTACCTTTGATAAATTTGGATCTTAACCCATGAGACTCCTCTTGGGGTTTTTGGAGATTACATGCCTCTTGGTGGTGGACTTTTATTTATATTTGGGTGTTGGATATAGTATTTAAAAGGTATGTGACCATTCTTTATCATTATTTTTTTGTTATCTAGATCCAATCTTATATCCTCAAAGGGAACTATAGATTAGGGATTTTGATACTATATATAATTTTTTTAGTGTTATACAATTATATTTTTTATAGATCCATTATAGAAATGAGTTTTATTACCTAGATATTTTTTGGAATTGTGTGTTTTTTAGGAATATTTTTTATAATTGGTTTCTCTCTTTACCATTTCTATAGAAATGATGAATTAGAGTTTATTATGTGAGAATATGTGGCTTAGGTTTTTATTATATTCTTTAACCCTCAATTTATCTTGGATGGTAGATCCCATGTGGGAATTGCAATTATATGTGTTTTAAGGTAGGTGGTTTCGTGATAAGTATTTATCTGGAGAACCTTTATTTCTTTATCTTTGAAATTTATTTTTAAATTTGGTTAAAGTCATGAAAAAGGTTTTAATAAAATGTGATGGTTTTAACAATGGATTTGAAAGTGGTTTTCCATTTTTTTATAGATAAAAAATGGGTTTACATAATGATTTATGTGGTTTAAAATATGAAATTACATTAGATATTTTTAATGTGTTAAACCTGAATGTGATTGATGATGAGGGTAGGATGAATCCTTAAGGATGAACTCTTTCCCACTAGACTTATCCTTATAGGGTAATGTGTGCCCTGTTTTTCCTAAGTTATGGAAAAAATTCATTCTTAGGAGCATTATCTTATCCCATAGAGCCATCCAACTAGGTTATGTGCACACTAGGTGGTATAAAAATCATGTTAATGGAACGAGGATCCTAATTAAACTATATTTTTTTGTACTCATGGTATAGTTTCTTTATTGGTTATCTTTGAAATGCTTTATTGGCATGTATAATAAATTTTTTTAAAAGAATATTTATTGGAATGATTTATTAAATCGTAAAAAATGTTATTTATACATGATTTATGTTGAAATGTATCTCATTACTTATTTTAAATTACTTAAGAATAATGATTTTATTTTATAAATCCTCTTTATGAAACACTTGTTTGGATCCTATTTGGATCTTTACTCACACCTTACATAACCATTGGGTATATGTAGGTCTTGTTTTATCTGTTATAGGTAAGTGAAAGGAACTATTGGATAGTGTAAGGTTTTTTCGTTATTTGGGTGTGGGTGTTGGTAGGTGACATTATGTCACATGGATTTGACTTTATAATTTTTGAGTACTTCTGTTGTTTATGTATCTTGGAACTCCTTTTTCTGTTGACTACACCTTTCAACCACTATGTTGTTTTTGTAATATTGAATTATTCTATTTATTCATTTAATTTTTTCAAGTTATTTGTGACTAAAATGTTCCCAAAGGTAGTTATTGATTCCCAGGAACTTATTTCTAGAATATGGGGATTAGTAATGCCCTTTGGGATATGTCATAACTGATTCAGGTTATACATGGTTTAGTTAATCTAGGTTAGTTCATGAAAAATTGGTATAAAAGTACAATTTTTCTATTTCTATTTTTGTTATACATTTTTGGGATATATTGGTATATAGGAGTTGTGAATGAGGGGAATTAAGAGGTTGGTTTTTAGTGAGTTCCTAACCAGCTCTCATCACGAAGAACCTTAAGTTATCACGAGTTTTTGGGAAATGTGTCTTTGGGATTTAGAGAGTTTTAATCCTAGTATCTTTTTGTGATTATCTATTGATAATTCCAGTTGAGTATTGTTATTATAAAATATAATTGATTCATAGATCTCATGTTTTTATGTCTCTTTATTTGTTTATGTGTGTCACTATGCCCTAAAAATACTTCCAGTGATTTCTTGGGAGGGTTCTATCAATGAACCATGACAGGGAAACCTTCTAGTTAATCAGAACTTTATTGAATCAGTGGTTCACATGGTCTAAGATATGGAATACGGTGTGTTACTTTTCCCTGTTTAAGCTATATAGGAAAAACCATAAAGGAATGGAGAAGGATTAAATCCTAGAAATTTATTCACCAAAAAACACTATCTTTCCATGAGATGAATGACCCTAAAAAGGTGGCAGATTGGATAGGAAAACATGATAGGATATTTTAATTCCTAGATACTCCTAACTTAGTCAAAGTGAAGTGAACCATCTTTAATCTTGAAGGTTTGAGTGGAAGGTGGTGGGACTTGGTTTTCTTAGCTAAGAAGTAAGAGAGATTGGATTGGAAAGAATTCAAGGTAATTTTTACCAAGAAGTTTTACCTTGAATCTATGACCATGGAAAAGTCGATGGAGTTTCTCAAACTTGAGTAAGGGAAGCTATCAATGATAGATTATTCTAATTGCTTCACTAAGATATTTGTGTTTTATTCTGAGGTTGTTTCTAATTAATAGATGAAGGATAAGATATTTCATATGGTACTTTGACTTGATATCCAACCACATTACATCATGTTAAATATGACCATGTATGATGATGTGGTGGATAAGGTCTTGATGTAAGAGTTTTACCTGATAGGTAATATATAATTGACTAGACTTTCTCTTCCCTTTGATGGTATCTAAAGTGGTTCTTTCAAGGAAAAGAGGAAGAAGAGTGATTCCATATGGAAAAAAGGGGTGGGTATACTTATAAGTCTCTTCATTTTCCATAATCAGTGGCTAGTGTCTTGACTTGTTACTAGTGTGTCTAGTTAAGACACACAAAGGGATTTTCTCCATGCCTCTGAAGGTTTGAAACTCATGTGGGTGTTGTGGTCACATGCAGAAGTTTTGTATGGATCTTCCTTCTCCTCACTTTTGTATAGCATCATTGACACTTAGAGGATCTGTGGTACAATTAGAAACTTCATAAACTATAGGGTTCTATCAACAAGCCTCCAGAACAAAGTAGTTACATGAAGTTGAGGAGTTTCCATTGGAATTTGATGTAGGTCTTGCAACTGTGAGAGGTACCATTTCTACTGCTTACACCATAAAGAATGATTTATTTAATATAGGTGCATACCAATCCTTTGTATTTAATCATGTGGCGTATCTTCTAAAATTTCCAATGTAGCTCATGCTATTCATTATAAAATTGGTGATGCCTCTAAGAAATAAAAATGTGTCAAGTTTTCATTTTCCATTATGATCTCTCTTTATGTGGGATGTAGAGATGGTATGAGATTTATTATTTCTTGAAATAGAACTATTCAATGTGATTATTAAAATGGATTGGTTGATCTCATGCAAGGCTCAAATTGATTTTTATTATCGATGGGTGTTGTCATTGCTTCCTATGGGAACTCCCATGTGTTTCATAGAGATTGTGATACCAATTCTAGTCAAGAGGGGGTATCTCTTCTAGAGCCTAGTAAGTTGACATTATATTCAGTAGATATTTTTGAATAGGAATATAGTAGTGGTATCCTTTCTTTGGTATCCAAAAATTTTCCAAAATTGTTTCAAAATTACTTTTAAGGTTTGCATATGTAGTTGGAGGTGAATTTCTCGATTGACATAGTGCTATAAATTCAATCAATATCAATACCGTTATACCATATATCTCCAGATGAGTTTAAGAAGATAAAAAATTAATTAGATGATTTGGGGTCCAAGGGTTTTATACCCCCAAGTGTTTCACCTCAGTTAGCCCCCGTTATTTTTGAAAATATGGCTAAAGAGACTCTCCAGTTATGAATCTATTAGTTGAAGTTCAATCAAGTAATGTATAAGAAAAAATATCATTTGCATCACATTTTTGATATATTTGACCAGTTTAAAGGGGGAAAATAGTTTTAGAAAATTTATCTTTGACCTGGTTGTCATCAACTTAAAATTAAAATCCTAATATTCCAAATACTACCTTTAGAAGTGGGTATTTCCATTTTGAGTACCATGTAATGCTATTTTTACTAACTAATGACCCTTATGTCTTTATAGATTTGACGAAATATATTTTCCACTGATACCATGAAACTTTTTCCATGGTGTTCATGGATGAAATATTAGTGTATTCTAATACTAAGAAAGATCATGTGTGTCACTTGAGGCATCTTTTGGGGATTTGGAGGGATAGCTATCTCTATGCTAAATTAACAAAGTGACAGTTCTAAATCTATGAAGACAAGTTATTAGGATATGTGATCTTAGAACATAGAACCTCAGTTGATCCTAAAAAGGTGAATACTATCATGTTATAAGAAGAACCATGGAATGTATTTGAGATATGTATAATTTTGGGTTCAATAGAATACTATCAGTGGTTCATAATAGATTTCTTAAAGCTTGCATCTCCTTTGACCACTCTCATCTAGAAGGGAGTGAATTTATTGTGGTATTTGAAGTTTCAGGAATCCATTGATGAGTTAAATTGGTGTTTTACCTCATCATTGATTTAGAATTTACTAGAAGCCCGTTAGTAATATGTGGTTTACTATGATTATTCAGGTTTATGTTTGGGTTGCGTACTTATGCAGGGATACCACATAGTGGATTATGGATAATGTGAGATTAGATATCATGAGAGGAATTATCCCACTCATGAATTAGAACATTAAACAGTTGTTCATGCACTTAAAATTTAGTATCACTATCTTTTTTAGGGAAATGTTTATCATTTAATCTGACCACAAAAGTTTAAGGTATATCTTTTCTCAAAAAGTTGTGAATTGGTTGGAGATATTTTTTGTTGAATACCTATTATCGTTCAAATTTGAAATTCCCTATACACCCCAAAAAGGTAACTTATTTACTAATTCTCTTAATAAGAATTTACCCTATAATGCTATGAAGGAGGAAAAATATGAGTGGAATTTGATAGGAATATTTACTCAGATTCACTTGGGAGTCAAGGAATAGGAGTTTGGTAATGATATTGAAAGTGTTCATGTGACATCCTCTATCCTTGAGATTCTTCAAGAGTGTTTCTAATAGATTTTACACCTGCACTCATTTCAAGTTAATTTGGAGTTTATTTACAAATTAAGGCAATCAATTGAATTTTTCTAACGTGATCATAGAAAATTCATTGGTCGAGAGGATGGGAGGTCAAGCTCACTGCACCCTTTGGGGGGGATTATATATTACTATGAGACCCTCTTATAGATTTAAGATGTATTCATGAATCCATTATTAAATCCCAAATGTAGAATATGTTTCCCCTATATCAACAATCAATTATTAGTATGTATTGATTTTAGAATAATCTATATGTACCCGAAGTTATTCATTGATAGAGACATTTGTATGTATTCTAGGTTCTCCATTAATGGTACCCTTTTGTATACATATTATATATTCTTATGTTTTTTATTATTATGAGGATGTTTTTAAGCCACACAGTGGGGTGCTCTAGAATTTATCATCATCCAGGAAGACATGAGTCTTTTTGATATCATTATTGGGCCCATGATATGGGATTACTATATATTATTATAAAAGGAATCAGAACCCATGTAGTTTAGTGACCCTTAACAAGACACATCATACCTTTTAGGTTCATGTGATGAGGAACAAACCATGTATTTTAATGTCATACGACAATGAAATCTATGTAAAAGGTTCCTAGTTAAGGCTGGCATATGACTTATACTGAAGCACCATGAGGTACTTGGAAGGTATGTATCCTCCTAGGATGGATGTGACCCTACTAGAAATACATCTCTGATAGGACTAGGGTGATTTTGGGGTGCCGGGTTTAGAATTTAGGGAGGCTTCTTATGTATCCCATTTAAGTGGGAGTCAAATCCCACATAGTTTTAAATATTAGGTCTTTCACTTATGATGGGTTCCCATATTGTTACTTCAATGGGAATATGACCCTTTGAATATTTTCTTTGTATGGATTATGAACCCTTGAGGTGTTGATAACATAGTTGAGTCTTATACCATATAATAGGCCCATGGAAAAGAGAGAGGAATATTTGAAAATTAAATCCCATACTATGGTAGTTATTTGATCATGTGTATTTCATGATCGTTACTAAACTCCAAGACTATGTGATTCATGATTTGTGTGAGAAACAAGAGGAAGCAGAAGATCTAAAAAACCAACTCCTTATTCCACTGGTGGATGAGGACAAGGATATGAGAAAGTGAAAGGGATTTTTTGTGCATATATCCTCTTTTGTTTTAAATCCTCAAGGATTAAAATTTAGGAGGGGTATGAAATCCTACAAGAAAGATAAGGGGATTACTCTAGAAGGTATGACCCATCAATGATTTTAGAGAAGATAAGAGAAGGATAAGGCACTATCGCTCATTAAAGGGGAAGGTAAGTGGCTACCCTCATTGTCTAAAATTGGGAGGTCCCTAGAACTTCCTCTAAGGTTAGGGTTCTATTTAATAAAGGAATTCATAATTGTAAACATCTGGAGGAACTTACCCATCATGTTGGATAAGTGTGGTAATTTTTTTACTGAGGTAATGAACAATCAAATGGGAGACACATTGATGTTTTCTTTTCCCTAATCATGCAAGTATGAAGGTAACAATAGATGATATCCTTGATTAGTTATCAAAGGGGAAAATATGGGGCCTAGTGATTCATGGGAGAGGTTGATGGAGAGGTTTAACTAGAATGTTTATAGAGGGTACGAGGTAAGTCCGAATTCTATATAAAAGAAGGGGTACCTAGACTGAATCACTCCATCCCGAACACTATTTGATACATGGGATGATGGTCTATAAAGACTCCATGCACACATGGTTCACTGAATGGTGGTCTTAAAAATATTTCATATGTATATAGCTAACCAAAAAATATTTTTCTATGTGTATGGCTATCTTTAAAGGATTTTTCTATACAGATGGATTTATGTAAAAGGTTTTTGAAGAAACTTTTTGATAATTTGTTTTAATAAAGTTTTTGTTTTTGTTTACAACTAACCTTTTTTGTATAAGAATGTTTTTTTATTCAATATCGGAACCCATTCATCGTAATGATCTTTGTAAGAAAATTTAAAGTGGCTGAAATTTTGAACCTTAAAATAAAGGGGGATAATTTTTTTGTCTTTAATAAATATGTTTCCTAAACTTAGTGGATCAGAATGAGAAGAACCATACTCAGAATACTGGACTGAGCAACACCAGACACAAAGGTTTCCAAAAAGATAAAGTTGTTGATTAGATGCACCATCAGTATTAAGTTAATCAGTATGAAGTTCAAGATTCATCAGACTTGGTGTTTATTATAAAGTCATAGTTTTCTGAGTAAATAAGTCGTATTGTTGATGAAGAGTTTCTGAAAGAAGATAGTGAAGAGATGAGTTATAAAGTTTTCATACTTTCTATTCAAAGTCAGATAATGATTATTTGATCATGAAGTTCCCATAAATCATGAAATATACTCATGATAAAAACATGTGAAGAAATGGAGGAACTTTAATGATTTAATCGGTTCTAGAGTTCAAGACAAGGTTCTAATTGGATCCAGAAGTACCAAACACATCATAATTCTGAATAAATTATAGTTGATATGGTTTAATGAATATTAAAGTTTCTAAGTGGAGTTATCATTGAATATTTTCAATCATTATGGTAAAATCATCATAATGAGATTTCCATCATTATGGAAAAATCATCGCAATGGTATTTCCATCTTAATGGGAAAATCCATCATAATGGTAATTATATCATAATGATAATTCTATCATAATGAGGATTCCATCAGACTAGATTTGAGAAGGAATTTTAATTTGAATAAATTTGAGGAGGAAATTCAATCAGACTAATGCTTATGAGGATATTCAGATCGTAATTATTTAAGAATGATAGTCATATCGTAATGAGCTAATAAATAAAGGCAGATCATAATGTGCAGAGGAAGATGAAGGTGATGAAGTTTCATCATAATTAATGAGAAAAAGAGGTCTCTTTGTACTGAATAAATGGTAGGAAGTTTAATAAGGACGATTATGGAGAAGAAATTTGAATATTTTAATTGGTATAACTTGAAATTCAATTAATAATAAGTCTTAAATTATTCTTAATATGGTTTGAAGAAGTCAATGTTGAAGTTTAAATGAGAGTGTTTTTCAATGTTTTGAAATTTGAGTAATTGGGGAAATTTTTCAAGTTCCTCACATTTTCCATTATGGGTTTCCTATTAATAGTTTCTTAGATCATTTGTTCATTGTAACTTTTACATAAGCATAAAAGGTGGAGTGATAAAGAAGTCAAGTGAGAAGTTACTTCTAGAATGATATCTCAAAAGAAGGACGAACTACTAAAAGATTTTTTTACTGGATTGAGAAAGATCGTGTTGAGAATTTGAGAAGAGTTTTATTTTTTCATAATTGATTTGATCATACTGAGGAATATTAGATTGAATTTTTTGAGTAGACTTTCATAACTTTAGATTTAGAAATGGATGATCATATTTAGTTGATTGTATTGTGTTAATTAGATTGAGTTCATCAGACTGACGACCATCGGATTCAGGTAGATTGGATTCAGGAACATTTTTGGAGAAAATTGAATAAATAATTTTTACTTTTGTTTTGTCTTAATTTTTTATATGAAAAACTTAAAAACTGACAGGAGTTAGTATAATGTCTCATATCACGAGATAGAAGGTATATAATGGGAGTTGGTACAAGTTGTATTCACTTCCTCATAATATTGAATTTTTATAGACTCACAGGAGTGGCTATGGTAAGGATGCAAGTTCTCACACTGAGGCCAAAATTTCTAAATACTATGTGATTTACTCACTTTCCTACTTCTTCATGCATGAGAATTTACAAAAAGATGAAAATAAAATTAATCTTAACAGGTTGTAGGGGTTAAGTTTATAAAAGTTTTGAGATGTATAAAAAGTGAGGAACTAATTATACCCCCTTTATCAGTTTTTTTTAAATCCTTTGTAACTTCAATTGGTATCACAAGGAAGGTTCTATTGTTGAATCCTTATCATGGATAATATCAATTCGGTCATCAGTAGAGGAATTTCTACATTTTATAGAAAAAATTATTATGTTTGAAAAAACTGGATGATTCCTTATCTCCTATCTCTTGACTTAGAAGTTATTGATGCTACTACAATTGGTTTTCCACCCATTGAGAAGGATTACTTGATAAATTTTGCTGATAATAGAAATATCAAGTTTTATGGAAAAGAAAGAAATACTATCCTTACACCCTTATCAGAAAATTTTTATATGAAGGTGATGGGTATCAAAACTTAAAAGAGTATGTGGGATAAGTTAGAAAGTATTTTTTAAGGGAATATTAAATTGAATGAAGCAAAGATAAAAATTTATCTTATTAATTATGAATACATGAGAATGATAGATGAAGAAACTGTTGATGAATACTTCACTAGAGTAAATGAAATTATTTTCAAAATTATAGGATTCAAAGATGTCCTGGAAGATTCTATAATTGTGAAAAAACTTATAATAATTTTTTTAGATAGGTTTGATTCTAAAATTTCATCTTTATAAAATAAAGATGATTTATCTCTTGATGAATTTCATAAACTTATTATTTATTATGAAATGAGGAAATCTCCAATGTTCAAAAAGAATATGAAAGATGAAATGGATCTTGATGACATGAGAAAAATGAAAATACAAGATGTTGAATATGTTGATCCTTGTGGCTTAAAATATAAAGAGGATGATGAGTTGAATGACAAAATCATATATCTTATTTATATTAACTATTTAATAGGAAGATGATATTATAGAGGTAAACTTTCTCTCAAATGTTTTGAGTGTGGTGGAATCCTACCATTTTTTATGAATTGTCCCAAGAAGAAAGTTGTAGAATATTGAGATGATTTTGATGAAAAATATCAATGGAAGAAGTGGAAAAAAGTTCTAAACAATAAAAGTCATTCAAAAAATATAAGAAAAAGTTTATAGGAGACAAAAGAAGTATGATAAGTAATAACGTTGAATCAGACTCAACTAACAACAATTCTTTGCAAGATTAAATTTTAAAAAAATTCAGAACCTTCATTAAAAATGTTTAGAAAAAAAGATTTCTCATGTAGTGAAGATGGTGGTGAAGAATCATATAGATATTATCAACTCAGAAAAGAACTTTTTTCTTGTATTGAGAAAAAAACTCTCGAGAATAAAATTATATTAATAAATAAATACAGTGAAGAAGTTTTTGAATAAAGAAAATATGTCATCAAGCAGGAAAAATACATTCAAGAGACTGAAGTTACAAAAATATAATTATAAAATGTGGTAGGATAACTGAACGTCTCATTAAGAATCTATAAGCTAAGGAAGAAGAAGTTAAAAAGTTTCAATAAAAACTTCTTGAGTCTAAAAGTACCTTGAGGAAGATGAATGAAATTTTTTATAAAGCTTCAAAAGTAAAATCTACGACTTATAAAGTTACTGAGAAAGTTAAAATCAAGAATCAGGTGAAATCCTCACCCACCAAAAATAACATTTCATCTTATTTTTATAACATTTTAGTTTTTATAAAATGTAATGGGAAATCTTAGGTTGAAAATAAATGTGAGAAAACTATTATGTCTACAAAATTTGAAAACTTACTTAGAATGAAAGATGGTTCACATCCTAAGTATGATAGAACAAAAAGAATTTATCAACCTTAACAAAGTTTCTACAAAGAGAGATCTTTCTTTAGTAGAAAATCATGGTTTTATGGCTATTATTGGTATTTTGGAATTTATGTGAATATAGATTATAATTGTTTGAATAACTTATCACTTCCTAGAATAAGGTTTAAACAAGGATAAATCAATGGTGGAAGAAGGATGAGTAAGTTTACTAACCCAAATAAAGTGAGAAAAGAAAAAAAATCAATATTCTAAAAAAATTCCAATAAAAAATAAATTTCAATGTCTAAATTAATTTTTTGGAGGATGTGATCAGGTAGGTCGTCTTGCTGAAAGATTCATGACACTCCTTCCTGAACAAGTTTCTTATGAGAGAAAATAAAAAGAATCTAGAATGAAGAAAGTTTAAGAAAGAACCTTATTGTTGAGACTAACTTAAAATAAAGTAAAAGGAAAAAACCATGGATACTTGATAATGGTTGGTCTTCACACATGAAAGGTGATTTAAAAATTTTAAACATACTAAAAATCATGATGGCGGTGTTGTTACCTTTGGAAATGATTGTTCTTTAAAAATCAGAGGAATATAAATAGCCAATATTTAATAATAAAAGTTAAAATCTAAGGAAGTTTTATTTGTTGATGGTCTAAAACATAACTTACTTAGTGTAAGTCAACTTTGTGATAATGGAAAATAAGTAATATTTATAAAATTTTCTTGTGTTATAAAAAGTATAAAATATGGAAAATTTATTACAAAAAGAGAAAGAACCAGTGAGAATATTTTCCAAATAAGAGAATTCAAAAACTACTATTACTTAGGTTTTAAAGATGAAAACAAGTTTTTGAACCAAATACTTTTCCACCTTGGGTAGAAAAACATGAAAACAAAATTCTAAGTTTGATTCAATTAAAAAATTTATAGAATTGAAAATAATAGATGAAGATGTTCATGTTACTTTTCAAAAGGGAAAGGTGACTAACAAAAGTCATAAGAGAGTTGGGATTCAATATATCAGACCTCTTGAACACATTTATTTTGATTTACGTAGACCAATGAGACATCAAAAAACAAAAATATATTTATACTCTATCAATTTTATTAATTATATAACTCAGATAAAAACATCATGTTTATAAAACACAAGTAAAAGGCTATTGAAATGTTTAGATTATTCAGAAAATATGCTGATAATGAAATGGGGGTTGATATAAATAAACTATGAACAAATAATTGAATAGAGTTCACATCCAATAATTTTGAAATTTTTTTGATAAATCATGTAATAAAACATTAGTATAGTGATCCATATACCCCATACAAAAATGGAGTACCAGAAAAAAATAATAGAAGTTTGGTGGAAATGGAAGAATCATTTTGGAAGGATACAAACTTTAAAAGTTCAATTAGAGAGAATCTATTACTACTAATGTACATGTTTAGAATAGATGTTTGTTGAGATCATAATCCAACATGAATTCCTATGAAATGTGGTATAACAAAAATCCTTCATTAAAATTATTCTATGTTTTTGGAATTCCATGTTTACTAAAAATAAAAAATCCATATTTGGGAAAGTTTGATGAGAAATATGAGGAAGGAATTGTTATGGGTTATTCACCTAATGAAATAATTTAAAAATTTTGTAACAAATTCTTACAATGGTTAGTGGACTCATATGACATGAAAGTAATTTAAAATAAATATTACTTAACAAAATTTATTGAGAATGATGAGGAGGATAAACTGGAGAATTCCAATGATAGTGAAAGTAAGTCAAAACATCCTTACTAAGATTTAGGAGAATTTTTTGATGACAAAATTTAAGCTATAAGATAAACTTTAAAATTTACTACATTACAAAAACATATTGAGTCTAATTTTTTTTGGAAATCAGAAGGCTCCAGTTTAGACAATAAGAACGTTTAGATTATAAATTAATACTTATCTTATCTCAAAAGTTGAAATATAATTAGTTTCATAAGATATTCAACCCAAATAATGGGTGGATTATGTGAATGAATATTTGGAACACGTTGATAAAAATAAAATATAGGAACTTGATCCATAGTTAGTAAATAAAAAAGTTATTGGAAATAAGTGGGATTACATAAACAAGTTAATACACATGGAGAAGTTTCAAAAAACAAATATAGGTTTGTTTGTAAAGGCTATTCACAGGTGGAAGGTGTATATTTTGAAGAAATATTTCCCCATTTGTATGATTATAAACTATTAGAATGTTTTGATTAGTGTCCGCACATCAGAATTACAAAGTTTATCATACGGATGTAAAGTAATCTTTCTTAAATAGCAAGATTGAGGAAGAAGTTTAAATTAAACAACCTTGTGGGTTTTTACTTTATAAGGATGAAAAAATATTTTGTAAAGCAAATATATGTTTTTATGGGATGAAACAAGCTCCATGTTCTTAGTATTCAAAACTTTAAAATTGTTTGAAAATTTCGATTTTTTTAAAGTAAAAGTTGATAGTAACTTGTATGTGAAAGTAGTTAACTATAGAACAATAATTGTTATTGTGTATGTGGATGATATAATTTTTTATGGTGAGGAAGGAAAAGTTTGTAAACAATTTTATTAGTAAATAAAGAAGAATTTTAAAATGTAAATTCTGGGAGAATTAACTTTCTTCCTTGGCTTATAAGTTCAAAAAAAAAATACATTTTCTTATATAATGAAATGTATGCTAGAGAATTGTTACAAAATTTTTGAATGGTATAATCCAAAGAATTTTCTACTCCCATCTTCATGAGCACAAAGTTGAGTAAAAATTATTATGAAAATAGTGTGAACTAGAAATACTTTTAGGAGCTGATAGAAAGTATACTTTATCTTACAAACTCAAGACCTAATATTGTTTATGTTATACATTTTTGTGTGAGGTATCAAAATAATCTAAAATAATCACATATGTTGGAAGTAAATAGAATTATGATATATGTTAAATGAAAAACTTCACATGGGTTGTTATACAAAAGAAATTGTGAGATGAAGTTTCATGGTTATAATGATACCGATTGGGATGGAGATTATAATGATAGAAAATCAACCTCATGAGGAACATTTTTCTTGGGTGAATGTTGTGTGAGTTGTCATAGTAAGAAAAATAGTTTAGTAACTATAAGCATATATGAATTCAAATATGTTTAAGCTACTTTGGCTTGTACCCAAATTTTGTGTACGAAAGTTTAGTTGGAAGGATAGAAAGTAAAAGTTTCTAAACCATTAAAGATACATTGTGATAATTAGAGTGCAATTTATATTTCTAAAAATCCTATTCAACATTAAATATAAAAACACTTTGATATAAAATTTCACTTTATAAAAGAGAAATTTGCTGCTTGAGATGTTTTTCTAGAATATATCTCAACGAAGTATCAAATTGATGATATATTCACAAAGGCAATGCTAAAAAAATATTTGTTGAGTTGAGGCTGAAAATTCATGTTTTTCATCCACAAATGACTTCCAAATTCTCAGAAGAAAGTCCCCCACCATGATTTGGATTATATTGAAAAATGGGGAGAGAAATTAACATCTTTAATAATTTTTTACTTATCTTTATTAAATGAATATAAAGATGCGGTTATCATAGAATGAGAGAGAGAAAAAGAAAAGTGAGAGAAATTGGAAAGTGAGAAAATATAAAAGTGTGTGGGAGTTTATCTTCACATGGCCAAAAAAATTTCTTATCATTAAGGGATGAAATTATTTCAAAAATATTAATTTTTCCAATAGTGTGGTGTCAAGACACTCTCTTTTGAGAAAGGATGTGTTTTGGTAAAAATAAAAAAACATGATTTTCTTAAAAAATATGAGTTGTGGAAAATCTCTGAGAGTTGAAAAATTTGTCAATGAGGGTCGTAAACAAATCCAAAGGGGGATATTAAATAACCTTTTTTATAATTTGTTTTAACAACTTTTTTGTATTTGTTGACAAAAAAACCATTTATGTATTAGAATGTTTTTGTTATTTAGGAGTAGACCTAGTCCATTGTAATGAGATTTATAAGAAATTTGAAAGTTGTTGAAAGTTAGAACTCAAACATAAAGGGGGTGAAAAGGTTTTTCCTTAAGAAAGATGTTTCCTAGACTCATAGGATCTTATTGAGAAGCACCACATTTAAAGTGTCAGACTGAGCAGCACTAGACACAGAGGTGTTTATAAATATGAAGTTGTTGATCAGAATCACCATCAGTATGAAGTTAAAGATCATTAGACTTGATGTTTGTTAGGAAATCAAAAGTTTTTAAGTAAAAAAGACATATTTTTGTTGAAGTGTTTTTGAAAGAATACAATTAAGTCAGGTGTTAAAAAGTTTTCATAATTTCTAAACAAAGTCAAATGATGCTTCTCTGATCATGAAATTATCATAACTTATGAAACATACTCATGATAAAATATTTAAATGAAATGGAGGAATCAAAATGTTTTAATTGACTCTAGAGATCAATATAACGTTTTCATAAAATACAAAATTACTAAACACAGAATTAGTCAAAAGTATGATTGATTTATAGCAGATATAGTTTAAGGAATATCAAAGCTTCTAAGTTGAGTCACCATTTAATACTTTCCATCATTATGAGAAAATCATCATAATGGGTTTTACATCATTATGGGGAAATCGTCCTAATGGGATTTTCATCATTATGGGAAAATCATCATAATGAAAATTCCATCATAACAAGAATCCCATCATTATGAGGATTCCATCAAACTAAATATTAAAAGTAAATTTAATTGGATTTAATTTGAGTAGGAAAGTTAATCATACTAACTATGATGAGGATAGTCAGATTGTAATGAGTTGAGAATGATAGTGAGATCATAATGAGCTGAGAAAGAAAATAAAATAATACTAAGAAGAGGAAGCTGAAGCTGAGGAAGTTTCATCATAATGAGATAAGGAGGTTTCTTTGTACTAAAGAAAATAAACAAAGTTTACTAAGGATGATTATAGAGAATAAATTTGAAGAGTTGAAGTGGTCAAACTTGATATTCAATTCAGCGTAAATCTCAGAGTATTATCTCAAAAGTTTTAAGAATTCAATGTTTACATTTAAATGGGATTGTTTTTTATAGTTTTAAAATTTTATTAAGTGAGGAAAGTTTATAAGTTTCCTACCTCTTCCATTATGGGTTGCCTATTAATATTTTCTCAGATCATTTCTTCATCGTAACTTTTATATAAGTGGAAAAGGCAGATCATTGGATAAATCAAGCTAGAAGTTACTTCTAGAATGATATCTCAGAAGAAGGTTGAACTACTAAGTGATTTTTTATTAGACTAAGGAAGATCATATTGAGATTTTGAGTAGAGTTTGAGTTTTTCATATTGATTAAACTGTATTGATTCGATCTGATTGAGAAAGATCAGATTGAGTTTTTGAGTAGAGTTTCAGAACTGCATATTGAGAATGGGAAGATCATATTGATTCGATCATATTGAGTCAATTGGACCGAGTTCATTGGATTTAAGGCCTTCAAATTCAGGGTCATTAGACTTAGAAACATTTTTTGTGAAAATTAAATGAATTATTTTTTACTTTTGTTTTGGCTCAATTATTTTATAAGAAAATGTTGTAAACTAATGGGAGTCTATATAATATTTTATACAAAGATATAGAAGGTGTATAATGAGAGTTGGCACAAGCTGGATTCACTTCTTCATAATAGTGAATTTCCATAGACCCATGGGAGTGGCTATGGAAATGTTATAGGTTCTCACCCTGAGGTCGAACCTTATAAATATTGTGTGATTTACTTACTTTTCTACTTTTTCATGCATGAGTATTTACTAAAATATTATAAGGAAATTAATTTTAATAGGTTTAAAGGATTAATTTTCTAAAAGTTTTGAAACTAATAAAAACTAAACAACTGATTCAACCCCCCCATTCTTAGTTGTTTTTTAATAATTTTAAACTACATTTTTTCTATACGGATGGGTTCTTATGTGAGAGGTCACCTTTTTCTATTGGTCAGGTGAGTTTCATTTATTACTTTATGATATGTGGTAAGTGATTACCTGATAAAATTTCTTACTTTGACTAGTTCTATTAGTACCCTCATATGTCCCTATGTGGGGTTTTTATAAGGTATAGATGTAACCATTCTCGGGTTGACTGGAAGTAATAAAAAACCACCACCCATGAAGGATTTTGGTTTGTAGGTGACTTGGAGATAACACATCACCCCAAAAATGAAATTTCATTCATTGGGGGGTGGGGATAAGGTGAAAACTCAACCCATAATTTAAATTTCATTTCAATCATATTGAAGAGGACACCTTGGCTTGAAAATGAATTTTTATTTGGAAGGGTCTTAAAGAGGATGCCTTGGCCCGTATATGAATATTCATTTGTTGGGGTCTTGAAGAGTATGCCTTTGCTCACAAATGAATTTTTGTTTATAGGTGTCCTGAAGAGGAAACCTTAGCCCATAAATGAATCTTCATTTATGGGGGTCCTATACTGAGTGATGACCCATGTAGTGAGTGTGTCATACAGAAATAGACAATCCCTTTGCAATTTCACATCCTTAAAAAATTACAATCTTTAGGAAATCGATTGATTGATTTTATTCTAGACCTTACAAAATCATAAACAGATTTTTATATTCCATGAAAACATTTTGAGACCCAAAAAAATTCCCCCCATCAGAATGGGGTCCGATCAAAATAATGAGGAGTCGATTTTGAGGAAGAAATCATCCTAGTTGAATGCTTTTTGGGGTGTATGTGGACCCATAGGAGAGACTATGCCTATAAAGGGTGTTAGTTTATCAACTAATTTATCATGTAGTTAATCAAGAAAATTGAGTTATGGTTTAACATTATGTAATAGAATACTTCTTCACACAATAGTTTCATTTGTAAATAGAATTTACCACATAAAAAAGAATAACTGTTTGTGAACTTGTATCTTTCAAAAACTATAACTTTTTTTTTGTGGTTGAATTATTATCAAATAGTGATCAAATTTTTCACATGAAAACTTAAGTTCTTTATTAATTTCATAGAATGCTATGCGGTTCACCAATTTTTATGTTGGTCAGAGTAGAGTAATCAAGAGGGGGGGGGGTGAATTTAGTATCTATAAAAATTTTTGTTTGAAAAATTTTCTTAAATGGTTCCCCAATAAAAATAAATACAACCCAATTAATCAATGTAATACAGTTATGAAAGTTTGATTATTTAAATTACTTCTTAGAAGATTTATTAATTCCCAGTAATCTCAATATGAGTTATTGATATTACTTTTGAAGCTATTCTAATAGGGAAAAACAATTATAACTTCTGTCCAAGATTTACTATCAAAGTAAATCTAGTGATTTCTAAATTATACAGTAAAACAGAGAAAACTAAATTAAAAAACACTAAAGATAAAATAAGTGGTTCAGTCTCAAGACGAGACCTAATCCACTCCACTTGGTGATCACCTTCCACCAAGTAGTTTATATTAATAAACTTGATCCACACCTTGTATCAGGGCAAACAACAGTGCACAGGACTATCTAGGTTACACGAACTCTTCCACAGTTCTTTGTGGGTATAAACTACCAGGTCACACAACGACATCTTCCACACTTATCCATGGGAGTAAACAAGTATAAAAAGATATGATAGGAAGGATATCTTGTATCCTCTAGTTTAATTCAAGAGAAAATGTGTGTTTTTAATATAGAAACACACACACTGATCGAAATCTAAAAACAATACACAATATAGAAAAGATGACGAGATAAGTTTATAAGTTCTATAAGTGTTATTCTGTGAATCTCTGGAATTTTATGGTGAAGAAGATGCAAATATCGAGTCCTCTTGTGAGAAATAGAGTGTCGCAAGTCTGGTTCTCTAGATTCCAGTTAGATCTGGACCATGTTTTTCATAAAGTTGGTATTGAGAAGATGTTATTGACTCTAATATATGGTATTACAACTTTTTGATTCATGAATACCTCGTGTGTTCTTCAGATGTATCTTTTTTCTTGTATCAGTTATCTTCTCAATAACGCTCGCGTTTCTATTGCTCTACCTTGTTGTCTTTTTGTTTCAGGGCCACACTTTTCTTTTTATTCATGGAGTGCATGTGTTGGAGCTGACAAGATGCATGTATCCTGCACCTCGTACCTCATACTATTAGGTGATATTTCTATAAAAAAAATATTAATTATGTCAGTGCATTTAAAAGACTCAAATATGACCATTAGAAATTAAATTTAAAATAACAAAAGAGATTAAATAACAGTGTCACAGTCTGTCTGGAAACGGTGTCACTTGGAAATGGTGTCACCAAAAAACAATGTCTTCTTCTTTACCTTTGAGTGGTGAGACAATCATGATGGCATAGTTTCATAGAGATCTGTAACAAGTAGCACATATGTAATGTTAGGATTACGGTGTCTGGTCCTTTGACAAACTTTGAAAGATGTCTTAGCAAGGAACCAGTGTCACAGACTTCAATAGATCTGAAACTGGTTACGGTGTCTGGTCATGATGTATGGTCACGATGTCTAGTCCAAGTGTCTGTGTCCCGATGTCTGGGTCATGATGTCTGGGTCACAGTGTCTGGGTCACGATGTCTGGGTCACATTGTCTGGGTCACGATGTCAATGTTACGGTGTCTTAGTCATGATGTCTGGGTCATGGTGTCTGGGTCACGGTGTCTGGGTCACAGTGTATGGGTCACGATGTCTGGGTCACAGTGTCTGGGTCCTTTTCCAGAAAACCAGAACCGGTGGCAGACTCACGGTTTCTCATACTTAGCTAAATATCTGTATACAGACTTAAGTAGTAATATTCACCGAATGAATTAGACTTAATTATTCATAATAGAAATCATTATAGACCATGGTTGAATATAGTTTACAATAATAAATCATGATATATAGGAATAAAGATCTTGAGAATATTTATTTTAAGCATATAAAAATCAAGATTATCTGAACATGATATGAGTTAGATTAAATAGGAGTAACAATTTGTGATCTACAAAACATGATTAAAACATGAGGATTCCAACACTTTAGTATATGAGGTCTTTATTATTTATAAAAACTTTTTGTATCCAATGTTTCCTATTCTAAATTTTAAAAATATAATAAATGGATCGTAGACAAGCTGGTTCCATTATTGATGAAAGGGGGAACACCATGGTTAAAAGTGTTGAAAATAACAAGAAACACAATATCACCCAACATCATCAATTATTATCTGGACTTATGGGTGAAATATTTAAATGGAATCCTATCTCAGATAGGATGTTTCTTTATGGATTCAGGTTTCCTTTGGATGTATCTATCCTTGAACCATGTCAGAAAAACAAACTATTGGCCTATATAATCAAGTGAACCAATACACCTTTGAAAACTATCTTAGTGAGTGGGTTTTTTTTATCTAGGATACCTACTCTGAGGGGGTTTTTTTTAAATAAAACCCCTTTTTCATTATAGGAAATGGTATAAGCACCATAATTATATGTCCATTTATATCATTCTATTATGAGGAAATTGATGATCGATGAGATTCTAGGATGGTTTTTTAAATGGGATCTTCATCCTGGTGGATCATTTGACCTAGAATGGGGATGTTCTTTTTGGGTTTTCTAGAGTTGCAAAGAGTTTAAGGTTTAATTGAAGTTTGTAGAACTATATTAGGATATTTTTATGTCACAAAATTTTTCTCATCAAAATAGATCCATTATTCCTCACCTTCTTAGTTGTTGGATCATGGATACCAATACATTTCACCTAGTGCATGGGGAATTTGGTATTAGTCTTTGGGAAGTATGAATGATCATGGGGGTACCCATCATGGGTAATATATATGATTATTTTCTTCATCCTTATTCAGTGTGGGATGAACCTAAGAGAATTCATCCACTTGCTAGATAATTTCTTAACATAGTATAAAATCTCTAGGAGGTAAAGACCCTCCCCAGGATAGATATCCATTTTTCTGTCTAGATTCATTTTTTTCTACACTAAATGGTCATGAGCATCATACAAGGAGGATGAGGATGTGTATTACTCATAGTACTTGGAGACACACTTGCGCTTATTAGAAAATTTCTTAGAAATATTTTTAAGTGTGGCTAAAACTAGTAAATGAACCAAGCACTGGTGTTAGAGTCACAACCTTTTTGATGGAAACCTAGTTGGCGATTGAGAGATGTGTCAACCTGGCAGTCTGAGTAATTGAACAAATATATCATCTATTGGGAAGAATTAGTAGCAAGATCCTCCCTATAGGCTCACATGACCCTTCTAATGGGGATGGGTAGTAGCTCATATGGTAGGTTATGAATTTATCAACACCCAAAAAATTCTAGATGCTCGATTAATGCCCTACTTACAATGCATAAGTGGGGGAATCCACTAACATTGGGGTTAACTGATATAATTAACATGATAAATTATCATGATAATTTTATATAATACCTTTACTTTTATTCTACTGGTACCCTACTAAATGATTCATACAGTGATAATACAAAATGAGGGAACATTATTTCCTTAAGGGAGGGCATTTTGGTTGCCATAATTGATGGAAAGATGATTTGTAAAGGGTATTTACCTTGCCGATTTGCGTTCCAATTTCATTGAATATAAAATATCTACCCTATTTCAATTAATAAAACATTTCAAGAAAATCATATGATGACTGCAAGTCATATTTGGTTTATGTTCACATGAGAAGATACATGCTCCAAGATTGAACTTTCACTCATAGACATCAATCATGGGATTGTGAAGTCCTATATTAAGCTTGGATTCACTCATACCCAAATGTATAACTGGAAAATCCAGTTTCCATTGTTAAGGGTCTATCCATAGCTGAGTCTGTAAAGGAAAAAATATCATGAAACATATATATTTAGGCCAGGAAATGGGATTGCAATGAGGAAAACCCCTAATTTTTGAAATGCACAAGAAGAGGTTGAAGATCTGGAGTCCAACCCCTCAAAACACTGGTTACGCCCCTATAGAACAACTATTGAGCCATATTCCCATTTTATAGTCTCCTCAGAGGTTACATATCCCATGTCATGAAGGTAGTGAGACACATAGAGTTATTCCATGCCTATTAATGGTATTTGGAACTTCTTTTAGGGGAAGGAGATCATTTTGATGGGGGTATGGTGGCACATCCACTCCCAAAAGCATTTCTTATATAGATAATCCTAAATTGGTGGAAGATTATATTTAGGAAATTAAAGCCTCTATTCTTTTGATTCATGGTTAATACATATTTTTATAGTGGGTACTTGAAATTTTGAGACTATATGAAAGAAAGAGTGAAGATAGCAATAGTAGTTCCCAGGGTACTGATGAGTCAGATTTTTCCAATTCCACATGAACTAAGTGGTATGCCTTCTTCCTCAGAATTAGGGCCTTAGAAGTTCCCCTCCACATGGGGAGTGGTACCCAAGATGCCAAGGAAATAGGTGTGGAGAATTGATCCTGCCCTGCCTACAAGGTACCTCATATTCATTATCCATCCCTATCATGGAAGCATTCTCTAAATCGTAGAGAGAGTGGGACAATTAGATAAGTAATGTTTCTATTGAAAAAATATACTGTATAATTCAAGTAGTGGAAATTTATTTTCCTAGAATAGGGATGATTACTACACCTTAACAAATATCTTTTTGAGAAAATCGTGAATATTTTTGTGTGTATCTTGAGGACATGTAAACCTACATCCTTCTATTCAAAGGTTGGATCAACTAGTCTAACTGGGTGTGGGAAATGATGATAGAGAGGAAAAAATTACCAATTTGGTGAAGAGGTAGCATGATTTCTTATATAGAATCTATTTTTTTGTCTTACCTCAATATTTTAACCCTTCTTCTCACCCCTTACCCCATTTTTTTAAGAGGTGATGGGTGGGTCACTACCCATTCCTTCTCTAGAATATATGGAGGTAGAAAACACTATTAGATTGGATGTTCCTATGGATAGAAGGTTCATTGAAGAAGGCTATCGTGAGAAAACCGAGCATACATGAGTGGTGATCATAGACCCAAAAGGATTATTCCCACACCTCCTCCACCTACTATGTTACATGCGAGATTATCTTCATGAGAAATCACAAGGCATAGGCAAGTGAGGAATTTGGTAATTCACATCAAATCTAGGATAGTAAATAAGAATTATACCCTTATCATTTAATTTTAATGATATATGTCCAGTCATGTTAAAGAGTCAAATTTTTTAGGGGTTTTCATAGGACCCAAAAGTTAGGAGGCGCCAAAATTTTTAGATCCTGTGTACCCTTTTCTTATGGAGTCATATGTGATGGGAATGATAGTTTTGAGGAAATATAAACTAAATGAAGATATGGGAATGACATGTATCATTTATAGACTAAAGGGTGAGTGAGTTAATGCTCTATATTTGGGTTAGACTAAACTCCTTCCCCTAAATAGCATAATGGTGGGGGAATCAGGGATGCGGGCCCAAGAAGGTTTGAGTCCAACTATTTCTCTAAGTTTGTTGATGGTCATCCCTATAAGATTAGTGTCTATCCGTGACCTTTTGGAGGTTACTAACCTATCCAAACATGTACATGTTACACATGTCTCCCCAAAAGAGTTGTTTTTTGAGTCCAACCCACAAACTATAGACACAACACCTGTAATTCCTTTTAGTGAGGTGATGATGACTGAGGAGGTCGGTACCTTAGAAGATTAAGGTGAGTCTCTCAATATCTTAACTATCTCATCTCCACCCTTACATGGTATTGATTGTCGGATACCCATTTTAGGAGCATTGTTACAAGTATCTAAAATCCAGAATGCTTCAAATTATCAATCAGCTGAGGTGACCATGATTTTGACTGATGTACCTTATCATGCTGAAAATGTTGATGATAGAAATTTTCTTATTAACCTAGTCCTAGAATACATTCTTCCCTATAATAGTGATTCTAAAGAAGACCAAAATACCCAAGATAATTTCCACATCGATCAAAAAATAGTATGGAGGGATATATGAACATTTATTTCTAATACCCCTATCAAATATTCAATTAAAATTTTCCAAGTTGTGTCACATGTTATCTTTTCTTGGTTATGGGGGTTTGAATTATTCACCATACATACCAAGGTAAAGGAGGTGGTTTTCATATGAGAGAGGGTGAGCACACTACAGTCTCATCTTATGACTGTGGATTATATGGAAATTTTTGTAGGAACCATAAATATCTTACTTAATGAGGCCTTTTAACAAGCTGGAGTAGTTGTCCAACACCAAAGTCGTGTTACAAAATACAGGGCCTTAGCAGAAATGCTCTGTCAAGAGTTAGATTATATCAATCATGAATTATCTCATGATAAAGAAGCGACTAATAAAGAGAATTAGTTGGTTCAAGAGGCAAAGGAAATTATAGATGCTATTGAGAAGGCAAAGTAACTACAAGCTAACACAGAAATAAAATCTTCAACATTGTTAGAGTTACATAAATAAGTAGAGGAATCCAATAATATAATGATTTAAATCTATGAATCCATCGAATAAATATTGTAAGAACATTGATTCAATTTTATAGAGAGACTCTAAGTTATGTATTCCCTTATATCTCCTGATATATAAAATGAAAATAGATTTTATCTCAATCATCTATCTCTTTGTTCCAGCTTTTCCTTTCAATTTTAATAGTAATAATGGAGTTAGATCGCTTGTTAGAATGTCTATATATTAGAATTTTTATCTTTTAATAATGGTAATAGGAAAATTCAATTAATTTTTCTTATATAACATGACCTAGAAAGATTAGAATTAAATTTTTCCTAGTCCACCCTTTTTGGGTTTTCAACCTGAAGATTGTTACATATATATTCATTGGTAGTTTAGGTTCTTTCAAGATTGACCAATGAAACTTGTGTTTTAGGTCGAATAGATTTGACCAAGATTCATGAGAGTAATAATCCTAAATAATTCTTATTGGTCATGAATATGAAACTCATCACATATATCCAACTCATTTTAAGGGAGAGGGGTATTTTATTTTTAGCATGTGTCCATAAACCAGAGAATATGTTTCCAAATATTCTATGCTGATCAAAATCATACACAGGAAATGGGGTATTAATATGCTGAGGTGTGGATGGGTTTTGTCCTAAATAATTCTAAAAAAATTAGCTCTCATGTGTAGGAAAGAGAAATACCATAAAAAATGGGCCACATGAGCAGTTTTGAGTCATGTAGGACGGACTTCTACCTTTCATTTTATGGTCATGCTATAAGGGATAAGTTTCCTATTTTTGAATAAATAAAATGTGATTCAATTGTGATAATCATAGTGAATATCTATGTTATTTTAGAAAACATGAGTCATTATTGACATGATAAATAAGTGAAAACTTGGTAAATCATCTATATCCACATGAGAATGCATGATAGGGAACATGTGATACCATTTCACCCCAATCAAATTTCATGGAGGTACATGATTTAAGTAAACAAAAACTCTTGGTTGGTCCTAATATCCATGACCATCGAATCATTGAAAAACTATATTAACCCTATGTAGATTGAAATATTATATAGGGTAAGGGTATTTTCATACTTCATCCTAGAATGCGATTTGAATAATGTGAGTCACCAAATCTAGTACCCAAGTTAGTAGAAATGAGTTTCCTTAGAAATGGGGTATTAAACTCTACTATTAATCTACAGGTAGGGATTATATTCTAGGTAAATTATCATGGATTTAGCTCTCATGTAGGCAATGGTTCATATATAATTGACCATGTGTTGCACAATTTTAATGTCATGCTACAAGGACTCAGATGTTATACAGTTTAGGGTCATGTAATGAGAACCTTGCCTCATAGTTTAATGTAGTATAGCTTAAAAGAGTGTTATATAGTTTAAATTTATCATATCAAGGACATTGAAAAAATAAATTAACATCATGTTATAAGGATGTATGATTGTTTTGGTTTAAGGTTTCATGGAGTTTACTATAAGATTAGTGATTTTACATTTCACAGTGATCAGACGAAGAATGTTCCATTACCCATCAAGAATTAAGAGGGAAGGTTGTAAGCTATAACATAGGGGATTTTAGATCAAGAGGAGTGGTTTGAGATAAGTATGAAAAGGGTGATCCTAGATCATGTTTGAAAACTGATTCCCATCATGATATTGTCGGGGCATATAGAGATAAACTATGTTCCTCTAAAAAATTAATGTGCCTATGGTTGATAATATTTTTATGGATACTTATACAGATCCAAACTAGGGCATATTAAATATATAAAAAATATATTTTTCCTCAAGAATCATGCATTCCATCATCATTGTCTAGGGAAAGCTTATAGAAATATATATTTTTCAAGACATAGAGTTTGATTTGTATAAGGAAGGTGCCTATGTATAGAAGGGGAATTTTATTTTAAAATCACTTAGGAGTGTGGGGGGGGGGGGTATTTTCCAACATATTTTTTGACTCATAAATTGGGAGGGGTATTTTTTTATATTTCATATAGGCTTGAGACATAGGGTCTGGCCGTTTCTATGTATCTCATCAAAGTGAAAATAAATCCACATGTAGAGGATGTGTTTTTATTTGAATACGGGATCATGAATGGGTGAGGACCTATATTAATCCCTCTTATGTAGATATAATTCATACATAGGAGATTCGGGACATTTTTTATTATGGATGGATTAAGATGTAGGATCTAAGCATCACTGCATATCCCATCAAAGAGAGAATCAAGCCACACTTAATTCTTGGATGGAGGGGTAGTAGGAGATAAATACCAAGCATAGTGGTCCTATCATGTGAGGGACATAGATATAAGAAATTTTATGCCATGAAAGAGACATCAACCATGTGGTTTAACATCAAACTGTAAGAAAATTTTGTGTGTCTTTTAAGGTCTTACATTAAGAACCATGTTAACCCTGATGTGAAGTAATGCACCTTGATCATATGGGGAATCCTTTATCAAAACTCCTAAACCCACAATAGATTTTACTAGTGTGATAAACAAGAAATGGAAAAGGTTTATTTCACCACATAAAGGTGATTAGAAGGAAAGATAGAGGAATTTGATCATGTGGTGGTTGGACTAGGATGTAGGATTTAAGTGTCGATACATATCTAAGTGGGATGAGAATCAAGACATACATAGTTATGGGAAACCATGTAGTTTAACATCATTCAGAAAGGATGAAGTTTACCCAATTTCATGTCAATTATTAGTGATATGAGGCTTACCAAGCTATAGATGTTTCAATATGCTTCAGACGCAAAGAAAGAATTTATAAGCTAAGATCTTGAGTTTTTTTGGATCATAAGGAGTGATATGAGATAAGTATGAAAAGGGTAACCATGGAACATGTTCAAATATTAGTTTACAAGATTATTTATTTAGGGTTTATAAATATAGAGTAGGTTTCTATTGAGAATGAATGTGCCTCTGGTTGATAAGTCTTTTGAGGGAAAATTATTTTGAGACAAAGTGGGGAATTACATTCGTAGTCAAAATCAATGTTTCCTCCAAAATCATACATTCTATCACTAAAGGAATGGGAAATATTATTAAGATATGAAATTTCCTAGGTTAATAATTATTATGTGTTGAATGAATGTGTCTGAGCACAAAAGAAGAATTTGGATCAACATTGGCCATGGAATGTGAAGTTTCCTGCATAGATATTTGTTTGTATGCAAGGGGAGGGAAATTTTATTTAGTTCATGACTAGGGAAAATACATAAGTTCTAGGTGTCACCATGTATCTAATTGATATAGGAATCAATCCATATATAGTTCTAAAATGGAGGTGTGGTAGGAGACCAACACCAAGTGTTATGATCTGCTCAAGCACAAACCAAAATGTTATACTATTTTATATCACACAATAAGGAAATTAACCATGTATTTTAATTTAATGTAGAAAGGAAATTTTCATAAATTTTAACATATTATGACTTAGATTTTAGGCTATGTATTTTAGAGTATTACAAATTAGACTATGGTGTCTTTTAGTTTTAGGTAATATGACTAGGACCATGTGTTGTTCCTTTTATGGTCTTTCATCCAGGACCAAATGTCATGAAATTTATCATCATGTGAAAATGATGATCTATTTGACTATTGAGGTCATTTATATAGGTTATATGGTGCTACTTAGTTTAATTTTATGCAATAAAGATGAAAGATATTGCTTTATCACATGAAGTATTTCTTGATAAATCTTGCATTGGTAGGGGCGTAGTGCGTTCCCCATCCAATGTGATTAATGAGTAAGATCCATTGAGGTAGAATTTATTTATTATGTATGGCCATTCTCACTTTGGTTAAATCTTTGGGGGTTTCTTCCTTGATATCATTGAATCCTTTAGTGCTAAAACCAATTCTTCTTGAAGGATCAAACATAGATGATCTTTCTTGTTAAAGGCTCATTCTATCTAGTTTTGGTAAAATTCCGAATTATTTAGGGTATAAAACCTTTTTTCATCAAGTATCTCTAACTCATAAAATAAATTATATTATTTTTCATCATTTGATAGTTTTCCATAGATATCTATTCAGAGTGTAAGAAATTAGAACTCAATGGGTAACACTACCTTTATTCTGTAAACCAGTGAATATCGGGTTTCTTGAGTAGTAGTGTGAGTTATTATTTGATAATACCACAAGGAATGAATGAGCTTTTTAATTCAATTATTATATTATATATACACTATTTTATAAATAATTATTGAAATATTTTTATTAAAAGATTGTATATATCCATTTTACACCGCATGGTCATAAGAACAATGGTTGGATTCAATGTTGTACTCACAATACAAATTATTTATTTTGGAATAAAAGAAGCAGGTTCCATTTTCTTATAGTATAGTGTGAGGTATAAAAAATCTAGTGATGATGTTTGACTTTATGAAATTGAGGATACTTTTGGTCTCTAATTCCTTAAGATGTATCACCACATCCCATTTAGAGAAGAAGTCGGTAGCAGTAAAGATATATTTTAACTTATTGGCTGCAGCTGGAGGGTATGACCCTAAAAAATCCATTCCCCATAAAAAAGTATCTAATATTATTTGTCTATATGAATAAACTTTAGGGGTTTATGGATGAAGTTAGAATATACTTGGTAGTAATGACATTTTTTGACAAATTGTTTGTAATCTTGCATCATCAAAGGCCATAAATACCCAAGCATATTAATTTGGTGAGAAATATTGGTTCCTAATATATGGGAACAAAAAGTTCCAATATGAACTTACTATATATTGGAAGTAATCTCCTCTCTATAAATGCATTTGAGGATAATTCCATCAAAGATTCACTTATAAAGAACCTTTTGATGACCCGAGCTATCATAAAGGGTGAAATTGACTTCCCTTCGCCAGATCTATTCTTTTATAGCTATGTATAGAGAAAGGGCCCCATTGTGAAGGTATTATAGGAAGGGATTCATCCAACCATTTTCAGTATTATCTATTTCATGGGTAAAATTGATCTCATTGATCTCTTCCATGCCACTTTGAATAAATAATGACACTATTCTACAATGGGTTATGCTAATGATTATTTTATCCTGATCTTCCAAGGATAGAGCAGCATTTTCTAATCCATCTTTTTAAATGTTTTGTAAACCTGGCATGTGAGTTTGAATTGGACCATGGGGTAACTATTCCATTAACCCTAAAAAATAATTAATTAGTGGAATTAACTCTTCTTTCCTGATGACATAGTCACTACTGATTTGTTTGATTACTAACTCGAAATTACCTTTAATTATCAAGAAAGTCACAAATATCTACAAATATAACTCTAATACTATTATGAGGTCTTGATATTCATCCTTATCATTGGTTCAACTTTCTAATAGTAGAATTAAGTAAGGTAAAACTAGATTTTCTAGAGAAATGAGAATAATTCTTAACTTGAATTTGTTGAGTTTGGGGTATTCCATTCTATTTTTAGTCGGAATTCTAGATTCACCATCAAATTAGATTTCCCAAATTTAGGTAGAGTCATGAACAAAGAATATTTCTTCATCTAGAAGTTCGTTACTCATCATAAATTCTTCCATATAGGGATGATTCGACATGAATTTTGATAAGGTCCTCTCTTTTATCACTTTTTATGGTATGAACCAGATGTCGAACTATTACAGAATTACCACTTATCACACCAAACATCCAATTAACACGGGATGATTGAGTATATATTTGAGTGGGTAATTTTGAGAGCTCAAATTAACCTCATGGTACTATAAGGAATTCCTTAATTTATGAATTGAAAAAATAAATGCCAAATAGTTCTTCTTGATATCTGAATACCGAGTCTCACTATTGGTTATGGTGTGAATCAGATTATAAAGGTTTTTTTCTATCAAAATCATTTTTCTATGTGAGAAAGACACCCAAAAATTGTTATAGAGCCCTGACATATAGTATGAGAAAATTTCCTTTGATTGATGTCATCAACACCAGTGAGGTTAAGAGATATTTCTTGTGGTTGTTGAATACTTCTTGGTAGTCAACACTCCACTGAAACATGACCGCTTTATTCATCAACCAAGTGAAGAGATAAAAATTTCTCATGAGGTTTTCTATGAGGCATCAAATGTTGGTAAGGTTACCCTACAATCCTATAAAATATTTTATGTTTTGAGGAGGTGAAAAACCTAGAATTTATTTATTCTTCTTAGGGCCAACTTCGATGCTATAATGGTGTACAATGAAGTTGATAAATTTTCCTAAGGTAACATCAAAATAAAATTTCAAGTGATTCAACTTCATACTATGTTGTCAAAGTTTGTTAAAAATGATTTCCAAATCATCAAGGTGATGATAATGATGCCATGATTTTACTAATAAATTGTCAACATAACACTCGACAAATTTTCCTAGGAATGTTTTGAAAATTTTATGCATGGCACATTGATATGTAGTGCCGATATTCTTTAAACTAAAAGGAATAACCTGATAGAAGAATACTACCATGGGGGATATTTTGTTGGTGGATTCTTCAACTTATGGTACCATTCATATTTTATTATACCCAAAATAGCCATCCATGAAGAATAGGGCTTGATATCCAACCATTGGATTAATTATAAGTTATGTAATCTGAACCAAGAAGTCATATTTTAGACAGTGTCGGTTGTAGTCTCTAAAATCGATGAAAACCCTAATATGTCCATTATTTTTATTAATGAGGATAATTTTGGGAATCCATTTTAGTTACCAGACCTCTAAAATTAAATTGTCTTCGATAAGTTTATAAATTTCAGCTTCAACCTTGGAAGCATGAGTTGTATGTGTCCTTCTCGATTATTTCTTGTAACCATGCTGGTATCATGAAAATCCTAAGTGATGGGTATCCACAGTAGGTTTGAGACCTAGAATCTCTTTATAATTCCAAGAAAACATATCTTAGTGCTTCTTCAGAAATGTGGTGCACATTTACTATTCATTTAGGGGCATAGATGAACTGATCAACATTAGCCGTGGATCCTCCTATGTACCAAGATTTATCTGTCAAAGTTCATCAATAGTGGTGGAGACTCATTCCTTGAATGATAGAGGATCATCTTTGAGGTTGTTTTCTTTATATTCTTTATTTTTCCATTTCTATTAATTTGTGTCCATGTTGGGATTCATGAAGGATAAAAGGGAATCATTAAGGTTTGTGGAAAGTTTAGTTCCCTAAGAGTTAGCTTCCAGTAGTGATATCATGACTTCCATAGGTTTAGTGGATTAAGTTGTAGACTGATGAATTTCTAAGGATAAGGTTATCGAATTTCCATTTGGGTTATCACTACCAAAGGAGAAATCAAATATTTCTCTAATGCCCTTAGGTTCATCTCACATGACCGATATCATGATGATCAATGGGTACATATCTACCAGACCATTATTTATGTTAAACTGAGTGAATCCGTTAGTTATGGGTTTCTTCCCTTCTCTTAGTTAGAATCCTACATCAATATATTCAGATTCAAAAGACTCAAATAGATATTTTTCACCATGTAACTTCCCAATATTTCCATTTATATATTATTTAAGGAATTAATAATGTGATGAAGAGATCGCTACATGATGATACCAAGCCTTTCCTAGCATGAAATTTAAAGCTGTATTTTTCTAGACGACCAAGAACTTAGATTCGGACACCAGATCCCCAAAATGATCTATTAGGTTAATGCAACCATGGGGATTCTGTTATTTATTATTCTACCCTTGGATCATTAGAGAATAATGGGATAAATAATATTTAGTGTATCCTAGTCGGTGAAGCAATATAATAGGAATGAGGTTGAATCTTTATCCATTGTCAATGAAATCTCATTGGATGTAAATATTATCTAATATACTAGATACGTACAAGGGATTAATGTGTCCCTATATAACATCATCTCTATTTTCCTCAATGAAATAAATTAATATATGAAGTTATACAACATCCATATATGCATGATATACCTCAGAAGAAACAAATTTGGATTAAAAATCTTATCAGAACAACAAATCCTATAAAAGTGCTTCCCATAGATCCTTTGATAAATTGAGAGCATCCAGAATTAAAAGATTTACTAGAACTATAGCCAATTGCTTCAGGATGTCATATTTTTGTGTTAAAGGTCTATGTTTCCCTATAGGTAACTATTCCATAAAAGGTATTTTTAAATATTACATTCCCGAGGAATATGAGTTAGGTTGTTGAGTAGATGCATAGGGCATTTTTTCCACTATTGGATCAGGCTACATTGGCCTTCACACTTTTCTAATCCAGAAAGGTTGTCTCCTATTCATCAATCAATCTTCGAAAACAATTGGTTCTGAATGTTTTTTACATTTTTAGAGGCATTTTATTTCTCCTTATGGGCTTATTGAAGGGATTTACCATATGTTTCAATAGTATAGAAAGATTTTTAAGGGATGTGATTAAAATATTTCATTTATCCATAATTACGCCTCCCTCCATTTCCTCGGATCCTAAAGATTTGATTCATATCTCCCCAATTCGGTGAGAGAATCTTAAGTTCATAATAACACTCAACATCAGATAAATGATCCATCAAATTAATGACAATAATGAATCTAAATATGAATCATTTATATGATGAGGAATCTACTTGATGGGTCGGTTCCTATAGTACCATTTGGTGTGTCGACATCTTTTTTCTTGGGACTGAATTCATAAAGTTTTAGAGAGTCAAGGACAACTTTTTCCCAGGCGAAGTTTCAACTTCTTGATTTTTCCCACCCTTTTAGCCATTTCATTTCTTTGAATTTTTTCATTTACAGTGTTCTATTGTTGAAAGAGTCATTTGTTCTATAACAAAAGAAACTAAGAGTGCAGTTTTTTGTTTTAACTATGCTTGGAGGATATCATGAGTCTAGTTGATTGTTTTTATAGTAATCCAATCACTAAACTTCTGTGAATCCTTGTTGGTAACTTCCTACCATTCACTCTCTTCTTTTGTAATGGTAGTATAAACACATGCTACCAGTGTTAGTGGTTTGGCCAGCATCACTTTCCTAGAATAAACCATATTTTATAGGACATATTTGAAAATAAAATAGTCTTGGATGGAATGAACCAATATTTAATGAAAGGGAAAATAATTCAAGAAATCCTCATGGATGACTTGATCAGGTATTTTGGGTTCCAGTATAGTTAAAAAATTATTTTCCATGGATTTTAAGAAGTAGATAGTAAACTTATCATCGTGGAGGTAGTGGAATTTTTTCTTATTGTCCTCAAATTGGGAGTGTTGTGTCTCTCTCATTTCTTCCCAATGAGGTTTTTGTTTCTACTATTTCCACTTTGGGTGGGTGATGCATGACAAGGTGAAAGGTTTAGAGAAGGAGATAATGAAAGATATGGATTTATAGTGATGGCTGCAGTTTCTACTTTACTTTTATTTTTACATAGGCTACAAGTAGAATTAATATTTGGATCTAGTTCACAAGATGGAGTCTTCCAAAATTTGTGAAAATATAGTAAGGTCTCAAAACCCACCTGTGTATTTAATGGGAATGGGTGGTGTTTTCAAATAATCTCAGGAATTTTCTATAAAAATACCCAACAAATCTTCCTGTGGAATCTTTAAATTTATGGATTAAGTTAGACCCTTCCAGCCAACAATAATTCCTAAGACTCACTCATTTTCTCTCTATTTGTAGTTCTAGTGGTCAAAGACCATTGTCTTCCATCATGTTAATATGAACTAATAAAACAATTGTTGGTGAAGGAATTCACATCCTTTGATCAACCTTGTGGGTAAAATGGTGTACCATACGAAGGAAGATTCCTACAAAGTTTGTATAAAAAACCATATTTTGTTGTCTTATTTTTGAAACAATGTTCCCATCATGGGACCACATTGATAGAAATAATGTGTTAGATGTTGGTCCGAATATCTTGAACTGTCGAATGTTGGAAATGTAGAAATTACAAAATTTGATGGGTAAGAGTCATATATACCCATTCAAGGTATGATTTTATTTCTGGTTGCACTGACACACATTTTCCTTCCATAGATTCTAGCTAAGCTACCAATGATTCAATAGTATCAACAAGACCTATGGGAATAACCAACCTAACAGGGGATGGAGTAGGGGGAACAATAGGTTTAACTGAATGTGTTGGTATTATGTACACTTATACTTGAGCTGGCTAGTTGTAACTTGAATGAAATTAGTCTGGTTCTTTGGCCAATGGAGGGAAGTCTCAGTATTCGACTGTCAATAGTTACAAATAGACTAGTTTCCTTAATCTAGCAATGAGTGACCATTTTGAATCTATTTTCTCGTGTATGATGATATCTTATTATCAAGAGACATTAGATGGGGGAGTGAAATGAGGTTCTATTTGAAGAACATATCCAACATAAATACTACCCCTGTGTAGTTCAGCATTAAGCCTTGCTATTTCTCCCATTTCTATCTCGTTCTGATATACTCTTTCCATGAGTGTGAGGGGTTTGAAACCCTCAAGTAATAGGTGGGATTGAACCATATCCTTAACCTTTTTTGGTGAATCCTGTTGAGTGGGAGGTAATGGAGCATTTTATAGAGTTCATAAATTTTAGGCAATCCTCTAATTTCTAGTATTCACAACTTCTTTGGTAATTTTTCTGTGAACCATATTTTTAATGGACACATCATCCTATTATTCTCCCGAAGTTTCCTAATATCCTATAGTTTTTAGAAGTGGTGATGAGGATGTTTACTTATGTGAAATACATTGTGATAATTTCATCATTCTTTGAATAATGGGAGAATTGGATATTCCTAGAGTGTGCACTAGAACAGCTATGATTCCCAGTAGAGTTTTTTCTCTTGAAGGGTCATTTTTGTTTATGACTAACTAGGGATAATATTCTCTCTTTCAAGGATCCCTTTGATACCATCTAGTGAAGAGAGATATGAATAGAACCACCAAATAATTTTTTTGGTCACATCACTGAAGAAGAAACTACACCATGGGAACAAATAAATAAAAAAAATTCATTTTGTGGAACTCCTCCCAAATGAGAAAAAGAACGAATTTCATTGAGGTTAAGGTAAAAATGTACCCATCTCTAAAGGATGGGGGTGTTCCTATTTCACTTTAACAACATTTCAGGCCAAATTTGTCAGACTTGAGGGTTGTATTATAAATCCCCCCATCCCTTTGGGTTGGGGTTGCTCCTATACTACCATGTGTGTAGCTGCTACAACTGATCTTATAATTTTACAAAGCTTTTTTAGAACATTTAATAGGTGCATTTTATTATTTTCACCTGAGATATTATCTTCTAAAAATATTGTCACTACTTGATGATTGGATTCCCTTAAGTTGGAGGCTTTCTCAATATCTTCAAATGCTTGATGCAAGAGTCTTTCATTGGCCCAATATCTTTTATCTTGACTTCTTTCAGAGTTATTATGGGTCAGTTCTTGCTAAGAATACCATATTTTATGAGAAAATCCTATTTATCAAAGCCGAAATGAGGCTATGACATTACATGATGTCATATTTAGCGGGATTTTCTAGTCGGGGAGTGAGGTGGAATGAAATGCACCATGTTCACCCCATCCTTTTATTTAAACATTGGAGAGGGAATCAATGATCCGATGACACAACTATTTTAATGCATCTATACATGTGAGATGAAGGGATCCTTTCCATTTTCCAAATTTTGGGTACCATGCATCTAGGAGGGTTTCCAAGTCAATTTGACTATGCATCTATTATATTACCTTGAGTTTAATTGGATATTCATGATAAGGAAAAAATTTTGTTTTTAATTGATGAAGTGTGTTCCATATATTTAGAAGAATTTCATGCACACATTCTTCCAACAATGCCTTTGTAATTATGAATTGGGGAGTGGCTAAAGGCTATAACATCACTGGTATGTTGTCCTTAGCCACCTATCACCTCATTATCCATATGCATTCTTCATCTTTTGCAATAGGTTCCTCAACCTGATCTGACCAACTAAGTTGTTTCACTACTTTTTTATTGTAAATAATAGCGTTGGAATGGATTTCCTCTATCATATTGAAAGATAATAAATCCAGGGGTGGTTTAGAGAACGACCATTTTCATAGGATGTATTCTATTTGAGAAATAATATCACTTGTCAATGATGATTCATCTAGTATGAATGGTTTCATTTTTCCAAGTCCATTAGGATATGACGACTTTATTAGAGTTGATTCACCAAGGGGAGGACATTCTTGATGAAATGACATTTCATTTCAAGGAGGAACTGCACTGTGAATTCCATCATGGGGAATAATACCATTATGGATTTATATTCAAATGCAAGGAGGAATTACATAGTGTATACACTAGGGAGGAACTTCAGGGTGGATGGTAGCAAGGTGAAGAACTTATTTCCATTTTATCTTCTGGCCACAAGGAGGGTTACCATGGAGTTCATCAGGAGATGGGATCACATGATCGATTAGATTCTGGACATGAAGTAAGACTTTATGGTAATATGTCTAGGGAGGACCTATGGAACTACTGGAAGAAAAGTTGTGGGGAGTACCTTCGCAATTGCATCTTCTATATCTATAATTTTGTAATGGGTGAGTAGGATTTTGATCCACCATAGATAAATGTCTGAGAGCTTCAAGAACACCAATATTTAATGGAGTAGGGTCGTGGAATGAAACTTAATTTTCCAATCATACTTGGTGAGGCTTCTTTTTATATGTTTTTCCTATGGGTGATTGGGTCCTCATTTTATGAGTTGCAACTTTCACATACAGGGTCCAATTTGAGTTGTTCCCATGTTGCTATTATAATTTTCTGATAGGTCTCTAGAATTTTTTGTCATGGTATGTTTCTACCCTGGAATGGACATAAGAGTAGACCGATAGAATTCAGTTGGAATGAGGATATGGGCCCAATATGGTTGTCCATTTATCATGGGATTTTGTCCATGACCCTCCTGTATGGGAGCAAGAATACACATATGATCCATGGAGACTCTTATACTGTTCTTCAAAGTCACTTCAAATGTGGACATAAGTTGTATTCCCGACTCCTAGTCACCACTAATGCAATAATTATATCATGGAAAAAATATAGAATCTCGACATGAATAGATGCCTATACTTCCATAATTAGTAGGATGTAAGGGATGAATTCTATAGCTATAACTGAAAAATACACCCATCCTGTAGTTGGATAAGGGATTTATTACTGTTTTATACCCCATTGGCCATAATAAAAATTGAAATTTTTATTAAGAGAAACTCCATCAAACACAAAGAAGAGAAAAACAAAAAACTGGGATTAAGGGGGTCTAAAATAATGCAATCCAAGTGAGTCCCCAATAACAATGCTCACCCCATCTTGTGGAAATGGCCCCAGATTATGGAATCATGAGAAGGAATCATCAAGTGGAGCATGAGAGGCCATAAATTCAGCTGCCATATTTCCCTCGCACCATGTGTGGTTAATCTCCAAGCCATTATTAATAAGCTTCTTACTTTTTTAAATTTGACATGCAATAGACTAGGGAGTGAAACCAATACCCAGAAGCACCCTTTGAACAACTCAAGAATTAGTTTCTAGCTCTAAAAGGGTTATGTTCCTTCTATTACATAGCTCCATCCCGGTTAAAATTGTATGTGATTCAGCCTAAAGATAATTCCCTTACCCAAAAGAGTCTGAAAACACAATAATAACCGAACCACTAGTATCAAAAACTAAAATTCCACCCCTCATGATACCTGATCTGCACGAACCATCAGTATTAAGTTTCAACCCATTACTGTGAGGATTCCAAATGACCCAACGATTGGGAGGGGAGCTGTGACTAGGATGAGTTGTAAGGATGGTTAAAATAATATCTTTAAGGGAGGGAGCATATTTCCAATTTTTAATGAGCTGAATTAGACCAATCAAAAATTTTCTCACATGGATACCAATGACCACCTTAGAGCTAGAAATCCACTCATATCGTTCTTTGATTCTGGATTTCCAAATGTACCAACTCCCTACTGCAAGAATGATGGTTGTGGACTTAAATTCCATTGAATTGGTCCCAAATCCATGGAACCATTGATCCATGAATCTTCCCCCTGAGTCATCATGAATTGGAAAACCTGTGAAGCTAACAAAAGTGAGACACATATTCCTAGCCCATTGACACTTGAAGAAAAGATGGCATGAAGATTCTTCTCTGTGTTCTTCACAGTAGATGCACTAGGACGCCATCTAGATACCAAGACGTTGAATGTTCATATCAGTGGTAAGAACATTCTTCATAATATTCCACACCAAAAAATTTCATCTTGGAGGGAATTTCTCAACACCACAAATTCTCACCCCACACATCGTGATGGGCCACATCCTGGACTGTCTTGCGATAATCGCTTACCGGAAAAGAACATAACATTGAACATGTGAATTTTTTTTATCAGGAATGGTAGATAGTTTGATCATATTAAATATGCTTCATTTATGAGAGTCCAAGATAGGTTGGATGAAGGTTGGATGCATGCTAGCTTGGCCAAAGGAGATATCATAGGTGGGGCATCCAAGAAATCCCAGTGTGTTGCTGGCCTAGTTTTTATTCCAGAAGTTGATCACCCCCCTGACTGACTATCCAACACATATGTATGTCTATAAAGGAAATGAAAGGTTAAAATTTGTGCCAAATATTGCATGAGCCACCTTTCGGGGTCTCATATTTGTTTTTGAGAACTGCTGGCTTGTTTCTTCGGATGCTACCAAAATGTGTTGGAAGGCTTGGTGGATTTTCCCAGGTATGTTCACCTGCTCATGGGTTTCCACCATATTTTGTTGGTGGGATACTTTGGAGAGAATAGATGTTGGTTCTTATTTTAGATTGAATAGTCTCTACCCTCATAAGGTTTTCCTAAGTGCCCAGTTCTGGGTGACCTATGCTGGACTCATAAGGGGAACACCCTCATCATGCTAAGGGTTCATTTCCACATGACAGTGATGGTGGCAGCTGCTGATAGGATCCCTTTGGAGGGACACCTATGTAATCTAGATGAGGCTATTAGTAACCTATATATCAACCTACCTAATATTAGGGAAGAACTTGTTGCTACATTCTAGAGATTATCTCCTGAAATGGTTTGACATGGTAACTAGAATCTTCAGTTTTGGGAAAACAACCATCATTGAGTGGTTGGTTGGTGGAGCTTCATGAGTTGGAGGGACTTTAGAGTGTCCTGTAGGGTTGGGATGGACCATTGTGGTGGTACTTTCTAATGAGCGTGTTTTAGACTAGGAATTGAGGGTGTTGGGTCAGAGACAATATCCTTTAATTTGATGAGGACCCTACTTATATGAGAGTAGATGCATAAGTTCAAGCTAATTGAAAGGATTCCATTGTATTGAAGGGATTTATTTTAAAAAACTCTTAGATACATATGATAAACACAAATAAGAAAAAAACATAAAAGAATAATCTTAATAAGTAAACACATGCATAATTAATTATTTTGGATCAATGTTTTCCCCTCTTTCATTTAGTACATGAAAGGGACATGAAATGTGGGTAAAAAATCCATATTGGTTAAGAATTAATGTTGGGTTCCCCATTTTTTTCTGATATATTTCACGCCTATAATCATTTTGAGTTAATGTGGAATTTCTTTCTAAAGGTAGGCAGTTAGTTGGATTTTTCAAATGAGATCTTAAACAACATGTTATCCAATAGGATGGGAGGTCGATCTCACCACACCCTTTTAGTGGTGAATTATTACCTACTCCAGAACTCTCTTACATATTTAATACATATTCATGTATACTTTATTAAATCCCAAATTTGGAACCGGTCACTCATATATTAATAATCAATTATTATCATGTATTGATTTTATAATCATTTGTATGTATATGAGGTTCTTCAGTTATGGAAACATCTATATGTATCCAAGGTTCTCCATCGATGGTACCCCTTTTTATATGGATTAGAGATTATTATGTTGTTTATTATTATAATGATGTTTTTAAGAGTGTAGTGGGGCACTCTGAAATTTATCATCATCTAGGAATACATGATTCATTTTTATGTCAAGATTGGGCCCACGATATAGGTTTTCTATATGTCCTTGTGAAAGGAATAAAAAACCACTTAATTTAGTTCCACTTAATGGGACATGTCATACCTTTTAATGTCATGTGACGAGGACCAAATCGTGTAGTTTAATCTTATAAAACGAGGACGTCTAGGTGAAAGGAGACTAGTTAAGGATAATGTCACTACAAAAAAGGTCATTAGTGGTGATTTTTTTGTAGACAAGTAGAAGTTTAAACTGCCACCTAATAGTATAGAAACAGTTAATAAAACCATCACATATTGCACAATTTATAGTCATTTAGTGGTGTTTTTTTTCAAGATGGTTTTGTTATGTTTAATTTTTGGAACATTTACCGGTAGTTTCATGCTTATTTAGTAGTAGTTATTTTATTTAATAAATATATGGGGGAAATATAAATAAAATGAAACTAACCACCACTGAACATATTAGAGACAATTTGTCTTAGTGGCGGTTAATTGTAACCATTGCTAAAAAATATTTTATTAAATACATTTTGTGGAGGTTACTAAAAACCACAGCTAAATTAGTCTTTTAAAAAAAATTATTTAATTAAAAAATGTAAATATAAAAAAACTAACATGAAATAATCTAAAACATGAATATATGTTAAACCCATCATATATATGTCATACATCTACAGTCATCATAAAAGTTTCTCAGTAAACCCATACTTCTATCAACCAATACATCAGTCATCAATATATACATATAAAATATGACCAAGAACAACTCATGCCCAATATACATCCATGTCATGACCTCCACTGCATCTGTCTGCCTCCACATCATCTCATCAACTGAAACCGACCATGTCATCTAATCAAATATTACAAAGAAGAAAAAAAAAATTAAAACTCAACAAAATAAATCAGAATTAAAGTAGAAAACTAGAATATTTTCATGGATTAGAATGATCAACCTCCTTCCTACTGCCGACATCTTCCACCCAAAATAAAAACCAAAACATTTAATAAAAGAAATGAAAAAAAGACACAGAATATATTCAGAATTATGCACATGTAATTTGTTATTTTTTAACCAAGAAAAATATATTTTAACATAAAACAAATAATATATAATGAACAACGCTTTAAAAACATAAAATTACCTATTCAAGATAATTCAACACTTAAAACTAAAAATGGATTAGTAAATAATCTAATTTTTTTTTAAAGTGACTTGCGGTGTGCTTGAACTTTAATTAATATTTTTTTTAAATATTTTGTTATCAAATCATGTCCTATATTTTAAAAACAAATAATTGGTGGGTTTCTAATGATTTCACATAAATATGAGGTCATTTTCTATAGTTTTGACCATTCCTTGCATGTTTTAGTGTTTTAAAACACTAATTTTTTTTACAGCCATCATGGGCAAGCCGTAATTCAAAATGGCATACCATAAGTTCCAACATTTCAAAATTCTATCTACGGTTGTTTCCCCCTTATTTTAGGGAAATCAAATATTGTTTACATGGTTTTGACCCCCCAAAACTTGTTTTTAAAGGCTTTTATACCTTTAAGAAGTGTTTGTTGAGTAATTTTGACCATAACACAGGTCAGATTGATGTTTTGTCTATGTGTACAAATAAGAAAATACTCATAACTATTTATCCAATGATTTTACATAAATATGAAGTCATTTTGTATGTTTTTGACCATTCCATACACGTTTTAGTGTTTTAAAACACTAAAAATATTTTTAGGGCCATCCTGGGAAAACCAAAATTCAGAATGATGTTCCCTTAGTTCCTACATTTAAAAATTAAATATGCAGTCAATTACCCTTGATTTAAGGGTAATCCAACATCATTTTTAGGTTTTTACCCCTTAACACTTGTTTTTAAAGGCTTTTGTACCTTTAATAAGTGTGTACTGACTAATTCCGACCACACCAAACATTATATTGATGTGTTTTCTACACATACATGTAAAAAAAATCCATTGGTAGTTTTCCCATGATTTCAAATCAATCTTAGGTCATTTTCTATGGATTTTACCATTCCAAAGATATTTTATCATTTTCAAACACTAAAAAATCATTTACTTCCATGTAGGGAAAACCATAATTTGAAATAACATAAGGTTGATTTATATATGTCATAAATGAAATATGGATCATTTTTCTAATGTATCCAACAATCCAAATTAGTTTGATCATTTTTGAGTAGGCTTGTTTTCCTTTTTACAAAAAAAAGATGTCAATTTTAAATAAAAATATACACTTGGAGTCATACTAGTCACACCATGCATCAGATTAAGGTGTGTCTGATTCCTACACATCTATGGATCATTTTCATAAAGTATCAAAACAATAAAAATGTGTTTACTTGTTTTTGAGTACATAACTTTTATTTTTTACTAAAATTTGATTTTTAACTGGAAACATGTATTTTGACTCATACTAATCACATCGTGTATCAGTTTGACATGAGACTAATTCCCACACATCAAAAATGACTTATGAATATATTTCCTAAATTATCAAGAAAATCCAAGCGTGTTTTCATGGTTTTCAGTGAGTGATAATTTTTGAACTAAAATTTTAATTTTAAACTGATAACTAACACATTGAGTCTTATCGGGAACATAATGTATCATATTGAGGTGTAATTGATTACTTTACATCAAAAATTACTTATAAATCATTTTTTTAAATTATAAAAACAATCTAAATGTGTTTTCTCAGTTTTGAGTAGGCCAATTTTCCTTTTTACTAAAATGAATTCCAATTTTAAATAAAAAGTCACACTTAGAGTCATACCAGGAACATCGTGTATCATATTGAGGTGAGGTTGGTTAATAAATTTTAGAAATGTCTTATGTATAATTTTACTAAAGTATCAAAACAATATGAATTCATTTTCTCAGTTTTGTGTAGTTCATTTGTCCTTTTTACAAATATTGATGTCAATTTTAAATAAAAAGATTCACTTGGAGTCATACCGATCAAATCAGGCATCAGATTAAGGTGTTTCTAAATCCTAAAAATCTCAAATGACTTATTGATCATTTTACTAAAGTATCAAAATAATCTAAATGTGTTTGATTACTTTTGAGTACATCACTTTTCTTTTTTACTAAATTTTCTTTTTAAACTGGAAACACACACTTTGACTCATAAAGATTACATCATGCATCATTTTTATGTGCTACCAATTACTACACATAAAAAATTATTATTAATCAATTTAATAAATTATAAATAAAATACAAGTGTGTTTTCTTGGTTTTCAGTCAGTGACACTTTTTGAACTAAAAATTCAATTTTAAACTGATAATAGACACAATGAGTCATACCGGGAACATTATGTATCAAATTTAGGTGATTTTGATTCATACACATCACAAATTTATATTAATTATTTTAGTAAGGTATCAAAAAAATCTTAATGAATTTTCTTAGTTTTGAGTACATCAGTTTTCCTTTTTACTAAAATGGATGTCAATTTTAAATAAGAAGATGCACATAGAGTCATACTGGGCACATTATGTATTGGATTGAGGTGAGGTTGATTCCTAAACACCAAAATTACTTATATATCATTTTACTAAATTATCAAAACAATATTAATACGTTTTCTTAGTTTTGAGTAGGTCATTTTTTATTTTTACTGAAATGGATGTCAATTTTAAATAAAAAGACACACTTAGAGTCATACTAGTCACACCATGTGTCAAATTGAGGTTTAGATGAATACTACATATCTAAAATGACTTATGGATTGTTTTCATAAAGTATCAAAATAATATTAATGATTTTTATTGATTTTGAGTATGTCAGTTGTCTTTTTTACTAAATTTTCTGTCTAAATTGGAAACACACACTTTGACTCATACAGACTGTATCATGTATCAGTTTGATGTGATACAAATTCCTACACATTTTTTATGAATCGATTTCCTAAATTATCAATAAAATATGAGTATGTTTTCTCAGTTTTCAATGATTTACACTTTTGAAAATAAAATGTTGATTTTAAAGTGATAAAAGACACTTTGAGTTATACCTGGCACATCATGTATTAGATTGAAGTGTATCTGATTCCTAAATGTAATAAATGACATATATATAGTTTTCTTAAAGTATCAAAATATTCATAATATGTTTGATTAGTTTTGAGTATGTCAGTTTTATTTTTTATTAAAATTAATGCCAATTTTAAATAAAAAGAATCACTTGGAGTCATACCGGTCACACCATGAATCAGATTAAGGCGAGGATGATTCCTACACAACCCAAAGTCTCAAAACAATTCTAAATTCCAATAATACCACAATTTACATTGTATTTACTCATTTAAATTCCAACACTACATATTGAGTCAATGTTATTAGCTGAAAAACCTCTCTCGTTGTTGAAATCTAGAAAAGAAGAAGAAGATCATGTGCCCATTATATCATGAGATGTCCTTACAATAGAAACATGATATTCCTATAATATTCTTGATTTCAACAATGATAAATGTTTTTTCGGATAATAACATCAACTTAATATGTGGTGTTGTCAATTTAAAAAATAAAGGCAATGAAAATAGAAACTGGGGTAACATTGGAAGAGAGAAAAATTTTATTTCTTTTGTGCCTGGTTGTAGATAGTTGAATGAAAATTATGACTTCCAAAAAGATCATTTAGAAAAACTAAATAAGTATTAGATAAAAATGATAAGGAAATTAACTTAAAAATAATAGATAAAATGATGACAAAATTAATTAAATAAGTATTTGGAATTCAACTTTTCATAATGGTTGTATGCATTATTGATTAATTTAATTATTGTCAATATATCAGTTGCAAGATCAAAGTATAATCTCTCATGAGAATAATCATCTTTGAACAAACCACCCCAAACTGAACAAAAGAATCCACCTGTATAAGAAAATAATTATTATACAAGTAATACTAAAAATAAATAAATTAAACATAAATATAAAACAATAAATTTTATCACAAAGTAAAACCATGAATGTTATAAAAGATATCAAATATTTCTTCCTAAATTGAGAGTTGGTAGATAAAGTGTCTTTCTCGGTAAAGATAAAATTATTTATTATTATATATTTACTTTTTATTTTTTTTATATTTACTATGGTAACATGTTTGTATCTATTTAAATTATATTTTACAAAACATATAAAATAACCGCTCTAAATAAATTTTTGTGTGTTCATACTTCATTTTTATGAATTTAATGTAATTCAATTTTTAATCATGATAAATCAAAAAATTAAAACAAAACATTTTATATTTTAGAAAACTATTTTCTATAGAAAAATGATATTTTTACTATTAATTTTTCTTAATATTATATTGAATTTATTACCAATAAAACATCTATTAATATAACAGTATATGTTTTTAAACATCATTATAGTGTTATTATTTTAAATATATCAATATAATTTATTAGTTAAATGTTACAAAACATTAGTAAAATAATTCATCAAAAATCATATTTTTATCATTATCATGGTTATCAACATTAATCATAGTAATTATACAATTATTACAAAAAAACACTAAATTTTTTACATAATATGATAATATTTATCTAAATTAAAATGTACATTTTATGGATATAATTTAAATATATTAAGAAAACAATTTTATTAATTTAATCGACTAAATTAGTATCTTGATTAAAATATTACATATGTTTGAAAAATTATATACAACTGTTTTATAAATACAACAAAGTGTATATTTTGATTTATTATATATTTTTATTTTTGTAATATAAAAAGGCTTCAAAGAAAAATTTACTCAATTCTTCAATTATATTAACGTAATGAAAGTAAACTTTTTAGAAAAATTGGTATTTTTTCACTATTTAGCTATAAAATAATTATTTATGAAAATTATGAAAAATTATTCATAAAATAATATTTATATGTTAGAATCAAAAAATTATGTTTATTTAAAAATAATTAAAATTAATAATCTTTATAATAAAAAAATTATATATATAATGAAATGTTTTTTCATAGAAAAATCACTATTACAAAAATTTTGAACTCTATATGAGATCACGATATGTCATGCATACAAAAAATATTCAACTCTATATATCTACCATGGATGTAAAAGATAACACAAACCATTATACCACTGTAGTGGATACACCCTAGAGAACACCATCTTTTTAGGCTATACATTGTGTTTATATTTCTAATTTTAAAGCTTCCATGGATTTTACCAAAGTAAATTTTTATTTCATTTTTCAGGAAACCCCACTTTGGGAGAAAGCGTAAAACCTTACAAAACCAAATCAACAATACAATAAGAAAAACCCAAAAAACTAAAACAAAACCAAACCTCACTAAACAGGCTACCCAACAGGATCAACCCAATACTTCCATTCTAAGTCTCTGATATCAGTATCTGGGTACGCGGTGACGAAACCCTTTAACTTTATTGAAATAAAATTAGTTAACACAAGAATAATTTTGAGAAATTAATGATAATTTATAATTAATGTAAAAGAGGTAAATTATATTGGCCCTTAAATATTCCTAATTTATTAATACTGTATTTTTATAATCATTCTTTTTCTCTATTATGTGGAAGCATAACATAATGATATAAATCTAATTAATCCAAGGAATGAATATCTTATAAGTTAAATAACCAAAGCCATACTCATAACAAATTGAGACCCTAACCTATTTTGTATATAAATAAACTCCCTATGAGGGAGTTTTCTAGGAGAAATTATAAAATAAAAAGCTATAATTACCTATTCACTAACCAATAATGTGCAATCTAATACCATGTGTACATAAAATTAGAACTATAAAGAGAAATTACAATAAAATAACCCCTTGATGAATAATATATTTAGGGTGATTATGGGGAGGATGATGAAACCTCTAAGGGGAGTATGTGCTGATACTAAATAGGGGATCCGAGCTGGGGAGAGGGAGGTTAGAAGGGGGGGGGGGGGTTATGCATCACTACTAAGGAGGGATAATGAGACGGGGAGAGGGAAGTCAAAGGGGGGTGGGGGTGTCCGCATCACTAGTGAGGAGGTAAACCATGGTCCAAGTAGAGGGAGGTTTGAGGGGGGGGGGTCATGGGGGTCAGGTTTAGATGGGGGTGTTATGGGGGTTGGGGTCATCTCCGATAAGGTAGGAGGTAGGTCGATGGGGTGTGGGGAATGAGGGTTATGGTGTCATGTTCACCGCTAGAGAAGGGATAGGAGGAGGTAGGGGGAGGGAGGGGTGGAAAGGATTTAGGCTCGCGTAGAAGGAGTGGGGGTGGGGGAGGAATTTGGGTTTTTTTAAAATCATTTATTGGTGGTTTAATTAAAATCACCGATAATTGTTAAAATAATAAAAATATATTAGCAGTTTTATCAGACCACCATTATATTATTATTTTAACCGGATTTAATTCATGATAGTTACTAGAACCACCGCTAATAATCTGTTTCTAAGAAACAGTTTTTTTATATTGTGTGGGACTAACACTGAAATAGCCCGAGGGACCTATAAGGGATGAATTCTCTTTGGATGGATGTGACACTATTGGGAATATATCCCAGGTAAGATTATGGTGAGTTTGAGGTACTTGATTTGGACCTCAAGAAGGATTTCTATATATATTATTTATGCGGGATTCAAATCCATCAAATTTCAAAATTTTGGGGCTTACACCTATGAAGGAGGCCTATTTAGTTTCTTGATTGGTAATTTGGCCATTTGAATGTTTGACTCCAAGAGAATATGGCCCTTGGAGGTGGTGATAATATGGTTAGGGATTATACCAGATAGGGGGACCATGGAAAGGTAAAAAAAGATTCAAAAATAGAATCTCCTACTAAGGAAGGAATTTTATCATGAAGATGTCATGATTGTTACTATCCTCTAAGTCCACGCGAGTCTTGCTCAGTATGAGAAACAAGAGGAAGTAGAAGATCTGGAAAACTAAGAAATATCTTTCATCCACTAGTGGATGTGGTTAGTGCTATAGGAGAGAGAAAGGGATTTGATGTGCCCATATCCTATTTTATTTTCAAGCCCAGGGGTATGGAAGGTAAGAGGGTTACGAAATAATAAAAGAAATAATAACGTCTCACTCCAAGAAGGATTACCCATCCCCAATTTCAGAGAAGATGAGAGAAGGATATGGAACTTTCCCTCATCAATGGGGAAGGCATGTGGTTCCCCTCACTACCTTAAATGGGTGGGTCCATGACACTACCTTCAAGGTTGACGTCCTTATTACTGAAGGGATACATAATTGTAAACACCATGAGGTCCTTAACCATTAGTTAGGATAAGTATGAGATATATTTTACTAAGGGAATGCATAATCTAATTGGAAACACATTGATGTGTCTTTTTCTTTGATCATACATGTATGTAAGTCTCAGTGGATGATATCCTTGATTAATTTGCGAAGGGGCCAATATAGTGCCCAACGCTTCATGGGAGAGGTCAATGAAGAGGGTTAATTTTTTAGTTTGTGGAGGGGATGTGGTAAGGCCAAACTCTACGTGGTAGAAGGGTACCGAGACTGAAGGACTCCATCCTGCATACTGTTTACTATGTGAGATGGTGGTCCATTAAGACTCCATACACATATGGTTCATGGAATGTTGGTCCACAAATTATTTTTATATATGTATTTCTATCTGCAAAGGATTTTTCAATGTGTATGGATGTACAAAAAGGATTTTTCTATTCATTTGGCTATTCACAAAGGGTGTTTCTATATATATGGGTTCTTATGTGAGGGGGAAAACCTTTTAGGGTGGTCAAGTGAGTTCTCTTTCTTACATTATGATATGTAGTGAGTGATTACATGCTGAAATCACTTTTTCAGACTATTTCTCTCTCTTTCCCCATCTTTCCCTATGTGGTTTTTTTATAGGGGCATGGATATAACTGTTCCTAGATTGAATAGAAGTAGTAAACACTATCACCTGTGAGGAATTTTGGTTTGTGGGTGTCTTGAAGATAACACATCACCACAATATTGAAATTATATTTGTTGGGGTTCAAAAGGTGACACATCACCCCGCAAATAAAATCTCATTTGTAGGGGGCCAAAATGTGATGTCGTAACCCACAATTGTTTTTTGGGGGTCATGAAGAGGATTCATTGGCCCAAAACTGTTTTTTTGTGGGGGTTTAGAAGAGGATTCCTTGGCCCAAAAATGAATTTTCATTTGTGGGGTCATAATGAAGATGCATTGACCTATAAATGAATTTCCATTTGTGGGGTTCCTAAAGAGGATGCCTTATCCCATAAATTAAAATTCATTTGTAGGGGTCCTTTGTGGAGTGGTGATCTACATAATGAGTGTGCTATATAGAAAAAGATAACCCATTTATGGATCTATGTCCATGAAAAATTTTAATCTTTAAGAAATGGATAGATTGATTTTATTCTAGCCATTCAGAATGTATAAAAGGCTTCTAATATTCCATGAATTTTTTTTGAAACAAAAAGGATTAACAACAATATTATGTATTCCAAATTGTTAGGGACACTTTCCCTGGTGGGTAAATTAGTGAGTGGTCTATTTCCTCATAGGGAATAATTTGTTTAAATAGTAGACTTATTTTACCTTAATATTAAAAAAGGTCTATATTAGGATATTTTGATTATTATTTATGGTCTTTACACCATGGAACCAAAAGGATTTTTTATGATATGAAAAATTATTTTTGGTTTCTTGGTATGAAATGAGACATATCCAACTCTGTATATCATTTCTATAGATTCCAACTGATTAAGGATAAGCATAAGAAACCTTTCAGTCTACTCTAACCTCTCCCTATGACAACTTGGAAGTGGAATGAAATATTGATGGATTTTATTATTGGTTTACCTTGAACTTAATGAGTGAATAATTCTATTTTGGTGGTGATTGATTAGTTGATTAAGTTATACCATTTCATGATGATCCATGAAACCACTAAAGTGGAATAATTGGGAAATTTGTATGTGTAGGAGGGTGTAAGGCTGCATGGAATTCCTATTTCCATTTTCTTAGTTAAGAATCCTCATTTTACCATATGGTTTTGTAAGGTACTCCGGGAGTTAATGAGTACTCATGTTAGGTTGAGCACAACATATCATCCTTAGATGTATGGGTAGTTAGATAGGGATAATCTAATTCTTGGGGATATGATTCATGCCTATGTCTTAGACATTGGAGATGCATGGGATAAAAATTTTGGACTAGTTGGATTTTATTCTAATAAAAATTACCTATCAGCCATTAGAATAAAACCCTTCAAATATTTAAATTTCCATCTTTATATTCATCTTCTCTAATGTTTCGAAGTTGGAGATGCTTCATTGGTTGAACCATGTTTGGTTTAGGATAAAATAGTGAATATCTAGCTGATTCATTATATTTTGGTGATGTGTCAAAGACAATAAAAATCTTATGAGGACCAGTATCATTATTATTTGTAATTTTCAGTTGGTGATCAAGTGTTCTTGATTGTATATCCTTGGTTGGGTCACTGATGGATTAGAAGGAAATAAAATATCAATCCTAGGTAGGTGGTATATTTTTAGACAATAGAACAACTTGTAAAGGTAAATTATCACTTAGCTTTACTATATAATTCATCTTTGATCTATAATTTTGTCTATCTATTTCAACTCAAAAATTATCAACCAAACACCTCTCATATTTTTGAACTAGGAAGTCCTCAACATAGAACCTGACATGTCTATGATTGAAAAAACTCTTCATGTTGTTGATTATAAATTAAAGGTTTTACATGGTATGTCTATACCCTTGGGTTAAAATTCTATGGAATCATGGTTTTGATTCTCATGAGAGTTGTGAGTGGATGTCATTGATGAAGGAGCATAGTAGCCTCAACTCTTTGGGATACAACCTTTTCCTGAATAGATTTCTAGGGGCATAATGAAATATAGTAGGAGATATTTTTCACATATAAGTGTTTTTTATGGAACTTACTTTCCTTTTTTTCATCTATTTTTTTGGTCCTATCTTCAGTTGTTTTAGGCGATTTTGGAGTTTTTTTGAGGTTTCTAGGTCTATACATGGTTAGCGCATGGTTAGAGAAAATCATGTGGGTCTACCCTAGAATCTGTGCACCTTATGTTGAAGTCCCATAGTATGGTGCATATTTAGGTTCATGGTTAGAAAAAAACATGTGAACTACCCCTAAAATCATGCAACATTGGATAGCGGTTCATGCATGGTTGGAATATGGTTTGTCAAACCATATGACCAAACTGTGTATCTTTTTCCAATATCCCATTAAGGGATGCATGGTTGGAACATGGTTTTCTAAACCACATAAAGTAAATTTATTATTATAAATTTTCATTTTAAGACCTAAAACCCATAAAAATTTTCTGATTCTTCTACTAGAGAATCTATATCTTGACCTAGGTAACTCCACTTGAAGATTTTATAAATTCATTAACTATTGGTGGTAGATTTCAATGTAGTTTTAGGTGTTAGTTCTAGTTTTTCAATGATATGTGATCATTACTTTTCATTATTTATTGAAATTATAGATCCACACTTCTCTCCTAAAATAAAACCTTAAACTAGGGATGTTGATGCAAGATATAAGGTTTTTTCATGTTTTAATTGGGCTTCTTATAGATTTGTCATGGAATTAGGTTTTATTTCTAGGATCTTTATTGGTAATTGTGTGCTACTTGGGAATATTTATGGTAAGTGGTTTTTTTCTCTCCCATTTGTTTTAAAAAATAATTAATTTGATTTTCTTTTCTAATAATTCTCAGATTAGGGTTATTCCTTATATTCTTGAACCCTTAGTTTCTCTTGGATTGTGGATCCTATGTGGGAATTGTAATTACAAGTGTTTCAAGGTAAGTGGTTTCATGATATGGATTTATCTTGTGAAACTAGATTTATTTACATTTGAAATTGATTTCTAAAATTAGTTAAATGCATGAAGATGGTTTTGATAAAATGTTACTATTTTGGGTATGCATTTGAAAGCAGATTTTCATTTTTTTTTGTGTGGATATTGGAAATAGTTTAAAAAATGATTTTTGTGGTTTAAAATATGAAATTAACTTGGTTGATTCTAAGGTTTTATACTATGATATGATTGATTTCGAGGTAGGGATCCATCCTTGAGGATTAACTCTTTCCCCCAGACCTATTATTATAGGGTAATGTGTATACCGGGATGCCTAAGTTGTGGAAATGAGTCACTCTTGGGAGTGTCATCTTAGCCCCAAGACCTGTTCTTCTAGGGTAATGTGCACCTCAGGTGGCCTATTGATCATGATAATGGAATGAGCATCCTCAGTAAACTATAATTTTTTTTAATAATAATCTATTCTCAATAATAGTTTTCTTTGAAATACATTATTGGTGTGTGTACTGATATGCTTCAAAAACCTATTTTTGGAATGATTTATTACATTGTAGAAAAGTAATTTATCCATGATTTATGTTGAACTATATATCATTCCTTGTTTTAAATTACCTAATAATAATTGGTTTATTTTATAATGTTTTTATGAAAAAATGTATAGGATCTTACTAGGCTCTTTGCTTACACTATACATACACATTTGGGTGTATGGAGATATTATTTTATCTAATGGTGGTAAGGTAAAGGTTCCATAGGATGGAACATTTTTTTTCATTATAAGGGTGTGGGAGTTGGGAGGTGACATCATGTCCATAGAGTTTACTATACATTTTTTTATTACATTATTTTTTATGTATCTTGGCACTCATTTTTCCATTGACTATACCTTTCTATTGTTGTCTTGTTTTTGGAATATCTACATATTCTATTTATTAATCAATCTGTTTCTAGTTATTTGTGGATAAAACATTCCTAAAGGTATTTATTGATGGATTTTTCTTGTTTCCATCTAGTGGGGATCAATAATTCACTTTAATAAATGTTAGGAATAATTTGGGTTACATATGGTTTGGGTAATCTTGGTTTTTCATGTTACTAAATATGAATTTTAACACTCAATAAAAATTATACATTTTTATTAATGGGTGAAATAATTTCAAAAAAATTTCAATGAGGTTCTAAGTGGTGGAACCTAAGAGAATCCCCATAGAAGTGGTAGATCCTAAGACAATCCCCACTAAATATGACTTTTACTGACACTTGGTTATAAAGGTTTTTTGTGAGAACAAAATATTTCTATTTATAGTGAAAAAAATCAAAAAAATTATAACAAGATAAAAACATGATTAATTAGAATTGAATAAATAAAATATAAGGACCATATATCACTATTTAAAGAAACTAGTCCATGTATTCACATGTAGTTTAGAAATATCTACAATAGATAGCTGGCCATCCCACTCTTCCAATGTTATCCATAGAAAGAATGAATAACGAAAATTCTTTTTAGGAATTTTTCTTTCACTCCATGGCCTTATATAACATTATATTAAATGATAAAGATAAAATATAAAGATTTATGTATGATATTTCTCATATTCAGATACCATTTCCATGGGTCTAGCCTCTTTATATAGGTTTCCCCTTAGATTATCCATGGATTAAATTTAAAATCCAATCATTTAAAAAATATTCTAATGTTTAAACTTCTTATAACATACCCTAAATAACTCAAAATTAATTTTTAATACTTAAATATTCATTTTTATTCCTTTTTAATCCATTAAATATCATCAAGTTATATTAATTGAATGTTTTGATAACTAAATATGGGAGAATCTAGAAAATGATACATGATATTTGTGGGTTTAATGAGGAATCTCAATGCCCCAATAGTAGTATAAGGAAACATAAAATCCCTGAAAAGATAAACTAGGATATGAGTCAATGCGATGAAATGATAAAAAATATAAAGTGGGATACGCCACTATCTAATCTTTTTATTCTCATTGGTAGTGAGTTTGATTGAGCTCCCTTGAAAAAAAAACATTAGGTACATACCTAAAAAAATATCCAATATCCTCTAGAATCATCAAACACTTTGGTAGGATCCCTTCTTCACAATGATTTTCTAGCACCTCATCCTTGAAGATATATGGAGAGAAGTAAAGTGATAGAGTTTCATCCAATAAAGAAAGATCTCCAATCTCCTAAATAAGGCATTTTAATTCCCTTTAAATAAATCTCTATCGTTATATGATTAATATTATTAGAATTAAAATGTTTATTTTTTTGAAAATATTAATTATTATTTTAACTCATTATAAAATTATCCTAATTTATTGAGCTAGTTATTAAGCTAGTCACATTGTCGAGTGCATCAAATTTGTTGTTAATTTTTATAAAATATCTACATTTTAGTAAGAACCCTAGGTCATCTATCAATGAATCCTTAGATCAAAAAAATTAAAAGGGACTTTTAATTATGTAAAAGATAGTTTGGGGGTATGGGTTAATAAAATGGTAGTTATTTTATGTAAAATAATGAAGAATTAGGTAATTAAATTGTGATATTTAAGATAATTTAATGTAAGTGTGATCACCCAGGTATTCCTTATAATGGTCACTCAACTATATATTCAAGGGATAGAGATGAATATTTTAATCCTTTATTTTAAACTTATAAAATTATTTTTTAAATGAGTTATTATTAGGATACCACCAAAGGTTTAGTTTTAAATGTAATGCAATTCCTCAACTATTATTGATGATTAGGTGATTTGTGTCCGATGTCATAACCTAAACTCACCAAGGAAACACATGACGAACTTGATGTGTTTTATTGATTTTTATATTTTTTGTCATGTTACCTTGAATTATATTTATAAGAACATGGGTTTATTCACATGGAATTGATCATATAATATGATCCATACAAACATTATACTTGAGAAAAAGAAATGAATGAAAAACAAGGTTGTGAATTGTCATATGAAAGAGTATCCCCAAACATGACCCTATGATCATGAGTGTGAAATTTTGGTACAAAACTAAAAAATAAAAATAGAAGATGATAAATTAACCATAAATTTTTTTAATTAAAATATAATTTAAACAATTTCAAGCCAAATATTGAAATTACATCAAGGTTCATCCTCGAGTGATCACAAAGAGTTTAACACTCCATAGAAGGGGATGAAGTCAATATAAAATATCCAAAAGACCCCCCCTCCTACCCTATGGATGAACATACTTTTAAAATGATGGAGATTAATTTTTTTATATGTTTTTTACAAAATAAAATTCCTAAATAATGTCAATGGCCTATGGGTATAAGTGTGTTGTCTATGAAAAAATTTCTACTAACTTTCACCACCCGTATGACTTAATTATAAAAAAAAATCGAATTTTAATTTTTTAGATATATGGGAATTAGAGTCTTATTTATAATTCCAATATAATAATCCCAATTTAACTTCTCTATCTCATGTTATGACATGATTACAGAAGTTAAGTCCAATTTTCCTCATCCAGAATTGCTTCTCTTTATGGGTCTCCATTGGGTCTCTTGGGGTTGGATCCAACCATTGTCATAGTTGTATAATTTTAATCACATTATCCCATGAATACTATAAAAAATTAATTTTATATATTGTATTATTACAAGCGATGTAAAAATACAAAAATGATGACCATTTGGGTCACAATGCATTGTTTTTATTCTGATCATGATTTTTAAGAATGTATTTAAAATAAATGTGGAATGAAAGTATTTTTATTAATGTGATTACAAACCCCATAAAAAATATAAAATATATTTATAAAGATAAAAATATATGATAAACCAATATGAAATCACACCCCACACCTAAATAAAAAGTAAAAAATTTTATAGGATTAATTTCAAAGTAAAATCCATCATGTCTCATTTATGAAATCATTTTTTATTTCATTATTATTTTCAAATATTAAAATTTATTAAAATTCATTTATTCACTCATGTAACATGTCACCACCTCATAAGGAATTTTAAATCACTCATCCCTTGAATGTAAAATTTATGTAAAGTTATACTCTTATGAAAATCATGCAAGTCATACTATAAGTTTGGTTAAACCCTAACTCTCCCCACAATAGATAAATAATATTGTTCCCATCAGGATAATTTTCAAGTATTTCCATTGAGTATTAGGTTTTTTGGGATATAATTTAAAAAATTAGGTGGAAAATAAGATTTATTTATATTAGAATAAAATACATGATATATATTTCCAAATTTAATAAATATTCCAAACTAAATTTACCATATCATTTATCACTCAACTTAGTTCCCATTTTCAATCCAAGAAACAATTCATAACAAGTAAATTATAATGATAGGTTACTTCTCTTGATTTTTTTTATAAATAATTTATTTATTTATTTATTAGAGAATGGGATTTAAATTGAATATATTGAATGAATAATCACATATACCCTAAAAAATCATGACATTTTATGAAATATTTTTTTCAAAAATTATTTGAAATGTTTAGATAGTTTGAGTTATAAGAAACAATGAGTTTCTTTGATAGTGTGCATGACACTTAACATCGAGCTTTAATGAACTATGAAATAATATTATTATAACTTAGCCATTAAGTAGGAGGGTATGAATAGTATTTACTAATTTATGAAATATTCATATAAGTTTACTTATCAATATATAATTCTTTATAAATTATAGGTAAATAATAAATAAAATTTAGTAAATTAATTATATTCTTCAAAAAAATGTTTTCTTCAAAAAATATTTTTAATTCTTTTTATGAAAAAACATTATAATTAATTTATAGATATTTTAGAAAATTTATTTGATAAAATGAACTTAATTTGTTAAATAATCATATCAAAATTAATATATGGTGAAATTTTTAGATTTTTTAGAAAATATTGATTTTTAAGTGAATAGTGAAAATTCTGAATTTTGTAAACTTATCATTTATTCTCAATAAATTAAATAATTTAAATGAAACATCATGTTTTTAAGTAAAATAAGTATCATTTTATCTTATTTAATCAAATTAATTACTTTTTAATCAACTTTATATTGTATTTTAGTAAAATTTTATTTTTGGGTTTAAAAATGACTTCTTTCTAAAAACTGTTTTGAAGTGCATAATGTTTCTCTGTTTTAATTAATTAAAATAATTATTAATTAGGAATATTTCAAATTAAAATTATATATAGTATATAAATAAATCTTAATGTATATTCATAAAATTATTATTATTAGGCATAGAGTTAATATAAAATCATCGTATTCTTGGAAAAAATACACTTCTTGAAAACCTGCATTTTAATCAGTTATACAAGGTTTTTTAATTTAAATTTCTCAATTTTAGTTAATTTATTTGAAAAAATAATTTTAATGTTTTAAATTATAATTTTAAAATTATATTATGGTTAATTTTTGATAATTTTCTAAAAATATAAATTTATTTGATGAATAGTGAGAAATAGTGGATTTTAATTGAAAATTGCCTTTTTATTTAATTATTTATGAAGTTAAATTATATATTAAATTGTTTCTAAAGAAAAATTAGTTCAATTATATATATATATTAACCCAATTTTGGTAATTGAAATCAATGTCACATAGAAATTGGATATAAAAACTTTTGTAAACTTTTGAACATTTTCTCTTTGAAAACCCGCTTTCTCATCATATCTACGAGATTAATTTTACATTAAATTTTACCACTTATATGAATTTAATTTTTAAAAATGGATTCAAAATTTTGAATTAGAATTATTTATATTTTATAATAAGTTATACTTAATCTTTTATCATAATTAATAGTGACAATAGTAAAAATTAGTTACTGCGGTTAAGGTAAAAATGTTTTTAAGAGGGGTTAAACTAGAAAAATATGGGTTAAAAATAACCCAAAACTTTTTCCAACACCCATTTTCTAGACATATATCGACCTTATACCTTATAGTATTGATAATTTTTCATTATTGGATCCTTGTAACCTAAAAAAATGTGTTTGAAATTCTTTCTTTCAAAACATTACAAGTGTTTCACTCACCTCACTTATAAAAGGAAACCCATTCTCCTCTCCACTTTACACCTTAAAAAACTTTTGGTTTGGAAAATAAATACCCAAATAACTTCCCAAATTCCATAATATCATCCTATTATCCTTATTTTGGGAAAAAATTCCATTAAATTATGACTTTTGGTGAAAACCTAACAAGGATACCTGAAGAAGAGGTAACATTCCTCAATGAGCATTTTTGTTTTATTTTTTCCTAAAACTATTTAAATTATTATTATAACATGATGATATAATAAAATAAATATATTAAATGTCATTATATTATTTTTATGTTAAGTTCACGACCTAAAACTATCTCCACTTCCATCAAATTGGTTACAAAATCATCATTCGTGGGTACGACAGACTACCGCCTCACGAACTGATGTCATTCGTTTTTCCATTACCACCTATCAAGATTTTGTATGATGATGGATATAAAGTATATATATGATATTTAGTAAACAATTATAACTATAGAGTCATTATATAATATATAACTTTTTTTTTACTTTCCATTTTGTAGGGGATATAATAACGCTGTTTGTGTGCACAACGAACTACTGACTTGCAGGATGATGTGATTCATTTTCACTAAAACATTACATAGAAGAAAATAAGGATAAATTTAATGAATATATGTGATATAAATGACATAATTATAATATAAATGAAATATTTATCATTATTATAAGATAATATATAATTTTCCTTCTTATTGTTTTACTCACTAAAAGATGATAACGCCGTTCATGTACGTGTGGACTACCACCTTCACAAAGCGACATGACTCTCTCTTTTCATCACTAAACCACATTGAAGATATTAATATGTATATTTAAACAAATAATATTTTATTTATGATATTATAATAATTATTTAAATATAAAATATTACTTACATCATTTCCATAATGATCGTTGAATAATAGAAACATTACTCATGAGGATGTACGACCTACCATCTCCACGATCATAACACACTTCCTTTCTCAAAACCATCTTTAATGATTTTTATTAAAAGTATAATTGATGTATAAATATTATAATTATTTAATGATTATTATTATGGGGATCATATAACCTTGATCAATGTAATAGGACAAAAAAAATAACAAATCAAAACATACATGAAAAACAAAGCAGTTATTACCCAAGACATGATTTTAACATAGAATTATTAATAAATAGATAATAAAATGACATAATTAAATAATATATTTTATAAAAAATATATAATAATGGTTATTTAATATATTTATAATAAACTTATATTTATTATATATGAGGTTTGAACACGTATGAAGGAAGTTTAGACTTAAGGTAAGAGATTTTTAGTCTCTCTTTTATTTCCGGGAGACACATGACAATTAACCTCTCATTTATTTTTTATAGAGTATGTACTACCCATTTGAAATTTTATATCATGAATATAATTATTTTCATGGTACTTAAATTTTCATTTGATGATATTCTTTATTTTGGATTATGATCTAAAAGATTACTAAAGTGGTAAGTGATTTCTATCTCACTTTTTACTTCTGTGAGTCACATTCTATATTCACCACCTATTTATTTTATGTGGTATATATATTGAACATTATTTTATTTTAATATTATTATAATTAAAATGATAGGTATTTATGTATCCATTTTAGGATCTAAATTTCATGGGGTTTATGAGTCAAAAGTTACCAAAGCGATAAGGGGTTTTTGTCTCAATTTTCTTTCTTTGTGACATATGTTATGTTATACACCTATCTTATTTTTTGAGGTGTATATATAGATAAAATTTGACATATAATATCATTAACTAATTTATTATCATAATATTATAAGTTTAATTTAATTATTTCATGGGTATTACGATTCAAAGTTACCAAAGTGGTAAGGTTTTTATGTTATAATCTCATCGTTTTCAAGATTCCTCATGATTGTGCTTCCAATAATGAAATATTATGATCTATATCTCAATAAAATCATGTATTTTATCATCCTATGGTTATTAATTATATTTTAAAGTAATAGTTTCATTTTAGGATATTTGGTACTTAAAATAATTGAGAATATATTTTTAAGAAAATTTCCTTTATTTCTCTCTTCAGTTGAAAACCCATTTTTATTCTAAAACTATGATTTATAAAAGTGTTTTCAAAAATATGTTTAACATTATCCAAATGATTTATTAAATAAAATTTTATAGATGTTTTAATTTTTATTTTTTTTTTAAATGAATCTTCATATAGTTTTCAAAATAATTCCCATTTGGATTTAAAAAAAAATATGAAAAGAATACTTGTTTTTTAACATGCACTGCATGAGCAGTATTTAACAATTTTCTGGCCATGAAATAATTTTAAGATTCCCTTAAATGTTTTCAAATATTTTTTCAAAGAAAATGTTTTCCTTAATATTTTTATTTTTTATATGTTAAATAAGTGATTTTAAATTGAAAAATATTTTGTAAATGTTATATGTTTTAAAAAGTGTTTTTAAAAGCAAGAATGATATTTTAATTAATAAATGTTTTAAATTATTTTTAAATATTACTTTATTGGTTTTCATGTTTATTTTCATGGAAAATAATTTCCAAAATGTTTTTTTATTAAAAATTTATTTTCAATGAAAAGTTATCTTCCTCAAGTAATGTTCCCAATGATTTTTTCTTTAAAAATAATTCTCCATCTAATATGACATCCATTGATGTTACTTAGTCCTTACTAGGGATAAGATCCAAGGACACCATTCTTATTCTTTCTCGGAATGGTTTATGTTTATTACGTAATGATATTTATGAAGCCCATTTCTCTTTTATTGGTTATATCATGATAAAATTATTATGAAACCTGCTTATTTTTCCATGGGTTAGGCTATGATGAAATTTTTAAATGATTATGAAACTCGTCACATTTTTATAGGTTATGATATGATAAAATATTTATGAATCCCATTTCATTTAATGGGTTATGTTATGATGAATATTTTATGATCTTGTGGCACACATACATATGATTTTTAATATGTGGTGGGTGGGACCTATATCCCCCATCAACGCATTGGGTAAAGATTTATATCTCATGAGATATACAAGACTAGAACAAGGAGTGAAATTGGTTTAATAAAGGACTTTGTCTGCTATGATGGTCTTGGGAGTAAACCTTGACTACTATAACGAGTTAGGAAGTTAATCTATTCCAATATTATAGCCTTGTAAGTGAGCCTTGGATAATATGAGAATTATTTTCTATGGTTATGTGTCTGCCAAAAATTTCATGTCACATGTCAATGTTATGATTTCATGAATCATGTTCTTTTATTCCCTCATGATTCATGTCTTATGAACTTATAATCTTTATGAAAAAACTCAATACTATGATATTAGTTATGTATGGTATGGTTTTCAAATTTTGTTATCATATTCTCATACCCTTATGTTCATTTCATGCTTATGTATCTCCATTTTTTTACCCTTACTGAGCATCTGAGATCACCCTTTATTATGTTTACTTTTCCCAGTTTTTAAAGAAATTTATTAAGTATCATATGTCTAATGAGGTTTCTAGTTATGAAGATCATAGTGGTAGATGATATAATTTACCTATGGACCAGTGTTGTTTCTTACAATTTTCTAAATACACTAAACTATTATGTTCCTAAATCATGTGTTTGTGTGATGAAATGAATATTTGTAAACAATTATGTAATATCAATGTATGAAAATCCTAGGTCACTATAGTTGGTATCAAAGGATAAGTTTAGTTAACCTTTGGAAACTAGGTTTAGTAAACTTTAGTGATACCCCTTTGGATATGTCTAGGGATGTCTTTAAGGATAAGTCTAAGGATGAGTCAATGTATAGGAAAATGTCCTTGAATTTTACTAAAATATAGAGTGAGTGGTTTCCAAGCAATTTCATCCCTTTCTAGATAATACAAGTGAATGTGGATATAGTATAGAGGTACCTAGGGGTCATAACTTTGAAAATGGAACATTGATTTGGACTCAATAGTCACTTGGTGCATGAAATCAAGACTTATTGAACACCTAGTTTGACACACACAGGGGATATTCTTTGGATATTCACAACCACTTTACCAACTGTTATGAAGTATTTAAATAGATGATGAATGGTATAGTATAAACCTAATGTGTCATAGATTAAAAATTATGTTTCATGATTTAGAAATTATATAAGTTATTTTAATGATTATTTGCTTTCCCATTATGATTAACGTTACTCACACTATGTTTTTTTGGTTTTAGTAAATGAAAGGAACTATAAGGAACTGGATTGACATTGAATGTGATGGAAATTTTTTTGATAAAAATTTAAATGGGATAATGACTAGAGTAAATTATATTGTGATTATGAATAATTAGTTATTATAATATATTATTAACAATTTAAAACTTGAAAAACTCTTAGACTCACCAAATAAGATAAGGATAGAGTTCGCTGAGAGTTCGGGTAATGGAGACCATGGAGTAAAGAAGATTTAGGTTCTGATATGTTGAGAATGTGGGAAGAAGTGCTTAAGTGAATGTCTTAGAGGTATGATAATATTTTTTGAGTGTAGAAATTAATGATAAAAATAAAGTAATTATAGAGGAAAAATGAAAAGTTTTGTTAATTCAATAGAAGATAATAATGGTCTCCCTAAGATATCATCGATGCTTGAATGTTTAAAATGTGAAAAGTATGAGCATTATGAAAATATTTGTCCTAAGGGGAAAAATCATGAAGAAAATCTGCAAGGTTTTATAGGTATTGGTTTTTCTATTGAAAATGAATATAATACTAACGACATATGAAAGTAATGGGGTATTAAGGAATAATATAATGAATCCTAGTTAATGGTTTGATATAGAAGTGGGTTCTATTAAGTATTTATGTATTGTAATTCAAAAATTGTGAAATATATAAAGATTGTTCAGTATAAATTTTTCATTAAGGATTGAAAAAAATATGTTGAATGGTGCTGATGACATAGAAAAGTGATTTAATGGAAAGGTGATATTTTTATTAGGGGAAGATAACCCTTAATATGATCCTAATGTTGAAAAAATAGTGTTTAGTTTGTATTAATATATGATTGATATGAATAAAGTAAATTGGATAGTATTTATGACCTTGAAACTGATTAATGATTTGTGAAAAAATGTTTTATGTTATCATTGATAGAGTATACAACATTGTTGGATTTATGGAAAATATTCAATAATATGTGGTTTTATTAAAGGAATAAGAAATCATGTATGTTTTCAAAATGGTTTTATGGTAATTAAAGTTATTACCATGTTTCAAGAGAATACATGATCAAGGTATTCACATGTTTGATATATGAAAATTGATAGATACTTCATATTTTTTAGGGGATTAATGTAAATTTAATTTTGGAAATTTAGTGATATCCTTTATAAAGTTTTTGATTTTAATATTTTGGAAGGTTCATAATCCAAACCATTTATGAAATGGTTTAAGTTAAACTATGGATGATGATTTAGATATTAATATATTACTTCACCATATAAAGAATTATGAAAATTGGATAACCTATGCTAACCATTTTGTTGCGATGATAACTAAAGAAAATGGAATGAATTATCATTTTATTTATGGATATTATGGTATGTTAGTATTTCAGGCATAATAAATTAAACTTTATTTCTTGTAGTAAGAGATGAATTGGAAATTGATAAGGCATAACGAATGGGTTGTATTGTGCTTATTAAATGAAATGAAATCAAGTAAGTACATATTATCATGAAAATTTTCAAACTTTTGGAAATTGATCATGAAATAAAATTCTATAACATTATAATTATTTTTATGATATTAATGAACTTTTTCATGCCTAATTGTTTTGTGATTTTTGTGGTCATTAAACTTGTCTAAATTACCCACTTTATTGTGATCAATTATATATAAAACACACTATAATTATTTACCCTTTTCTTCTATGTCCAAATATTCAATTCCCACCTATTTTCTTCTATGAAGGAATTTTCAAATGTTAAACCTTTGATGATAGAGATGAATTTTGAGGGAGAATTTAATTTTAAGAGGGGTAGAATGTAAAATCCTGAGATTTTATGATATATATATATATTTTAAAATTAATTCAAATTTTTAGACATCTTTCATTTTACACAATGGTGAGTTTCTTCAATAACATGCATGATACATGACACCAAGCTTCAGCGAACCATGAAATAATATTATTATAACCTAACCATTAAGTAGGCAGATATGAATAGTATTAAATACTTTATAAAATATAAATATAAATTTTCAAATCAATATAAATTTATTTATAAATTCTTAGTAAATAATCGGTTAAATTTAATAAAGTAATTATATTCTTTAAAAATATGTTTTCTTCAAAAATGATTTTTATTGATTTTTATGAAAAAATATTAAAATTAATTTACATATTAATTATAATTTTTTTGAGGAAATGAAATTATTTTTTAAAATCATCATATAAATGTTAACTTATGGTTAATTTTTTAGTTTTTTCATAAAACATTGTTTTTTCAATGAATAGTTAAAAATATTGATTTTTGTAAAACTATAATTTATTTTCAATAAATTAAGTAATTAAATTTTTGTATTATGTTTTTAAGTAACATAAGTATTATTTAATTATATTTTATCTAATTAATTAATTTCTATTCAAATTTATATTGTATTTTAGTGTAAATTTATTTATGGGTAAAAAAGGTTTTTTTTCTTCTGAAAACTGTTTTAAAGTGCATAGTGTTTCTTCATATTAGTTAACTAAAATAATACTTAATGAGAAATGTGTTAAATGAAAATTATAAATAATATAGAAATAAATTTTAATGGATAATCATAAAATTATTATTATTATTATACATATAGTTAATATGAAATCATCTTGTGCTTGTAGAAAATACACTTATTGAAAACATGTTTTTCATCATGTTTACAGACTTAGTTTTTAATTTATTTTTTAATTTTCTTTAAAAAATAGAATTAATTTTTTAAACCATCATTTCAAAATTTTATTAGGGTGAATTTTGGATAATTTTATGAAAAGATTATTTTTTATGAATAGTAAAAAATACTAGATTTTAATTGAAAACAACCTTTTTTTTCAAATTATTTATAATTTTAAATTATATTTTAAATAGGTTTTAATGTAAAATAAGTCCAATTATATATATAATAATCTAATTCAGGTAATTGGAATCACTTTCACCTTGAAATTGAATATTAACACTTTGTAAAATTTTGAACATTTTCTCTTTGAAAACCAGATTTATAGCCGTGATTTTGAGATTAATTTTAAATTAAAAATTTCCACTTATATAAACTAAATGTATAAAAATATATTATATATATTGAATCAAAATATTTCATATTTTATATTAAGATAAAATTAAATTTTTACCAAAATGAATAGTGAAAACAGTAAAAATTAATTACCACAGTTAAGATAAAAATAATTTTATCGAGTGGTTAAACTTAAAAGATAAGGGAAAAAATATCAAAAAATTGTAGAGAAAACATTGGATTTCAATATTTCAACATAATAAATTTTATACTATCTAATTTTCCATTATTTATCCTTTTTACAAGAAAAAACATGGGTAGAATTATTTCTTTCAAAAAATTACAAGTGTGCCACTACCTCACTTATAAAAGGTCGCCACTTCTCCAATCCACTTCACACCTTCAAACCCATTTTTTGTCCAATAAATAACCAAATAAATTCAAAAATCCCCCTATATCATCTTATAATCCTTATTTTGGATATAAATCCAACCAATGAAGGCTTTTGGGGCAAACCTAAGGAGGATACCCGAAGAAGAGGTAACGTTCATCAACAAGAGTTTTTGTTTTATTTCTTCTTCTACCTCCTTAAATTATTATTATATGATGATGATATAATAAAATAAGAATATTACAAATATTTATATGTTTTTATGTTAAGTTAATTACCTAAATCCATATCCACTTCCATCAAATGGGTTAGAAAATCATCATTTGTGTGTACGGTGGACTACTGCCTTGTGTATTGATGTCATTTTTTTTCAATTACCCCCACCCATGGTTTGGTATGATGACAGATATAAAGTAAATATATTATATTTATAACATAATTATACATTTTTATTCATGATATTATATATACCATTTCCTACTTTCCATTCTCAAGGGGATAAGATAACACCATTCACGTGTAAGTTGGACTACCTCCTCGCGAAGTGATGTGATTATTTTTCACTAATGATTTACATGTATAATAATAAGGATAAATTTAATCAATAAATGTGATATAAATGAAATTATTATTATATTAATGAAATATTTATCATTATTAAAAGATAATATATCATTTTATTTCTTACCTTTTCTTTCACTGAAAGATGATAACGATGTTCATGTAGGTGCGGACTACCACCTTCACGAAGTTATGTGAATCTCTCTTATCATGAATTCACCAAATTGATGATATTTATAAGTATATTTAAAGAAATAATATGTTATTTATGATATTATGATCATTATTTAAAGATTAAATATTACTTACAACATTTTCATAATGATCTTTGAATAATAGAAAAATTAATCATGCATGTATACAACTTACCATCTATATGATCATAACATACTTAATTTATCAAAACCATATTTAATGATTAGTATTAACAATAAAATTGATTTATAAATATTATAATTATTTTATGATTATTATTAAGTATATTATAAAATCAATATCATAGTAATATGACTAAAAAAATCAAAAATCAAAACATGCATGAAAAATAAAACAGTTATGACTCGAAACATGGTTTTAATAAGAAATTATTAATAAATGGAATATAAAATGATATATTTAAGTAATATATGGAATAATATATATCATTAATATCCTTATATTCATGATACTTAAATTTTTATTTTATGTTATTCTTTATTAGGGCTTATGATCCAAAAGATTACTAAAGCGGTATGAGATTTCTATCAAACTTTTTTGCTTCTGTGAGACACTTTCCATATTCACCACCTATTTATTTTATGAGGTATATATACTAAAAATGAATATATTTTATAATAATTATACCTAAAATTATCTATATTTTCATATCCATTTTAGTATCTCCCTTTCATGTGTAAAGACCCGCAAATTTCAAGGAAAATTTTTTTCTTAATTTTCTTTGGAATTTTATAAGAGCGCAGCTTCAGACGGCACCTGATTCCGAGGCCCGGTGTGCCCGGAATCAATTTCCGAAGTTTGGCTCGGGTACGTTCAGTGAACGGACGAGCGGGTTTTTCTATCTTTTGAACCGGTGCCCGGAATCGAATTCTGAGGGCACCGATGAAATCACAGCGCCGGTATTTGCTTAGAAACGCCTCTTCCGGAGTTGCGTTTGCTCAAGACGTGGTTTTTAAATTTTGCGGCTTTAAGTCAGAATAAAATAAAGTTGTGCGACAACTTTATTTTATTTCACTTAAACTGCTTGGAAGCCACTTAAAGTCACTTAAAGGCGGCTTGAACTGAGTTGAACTGGATAGGATGCTATCCAGAAATATCCTACCCCTTGTTAGGATATTTGTGCGGTGGGACCCGCACGAGCCCCGCCGTTTCTTTCGCTAAGTAACGCACCCGTGAAAACCCGTCAAAGTAACTGAAAAGTCAACCGACGCGTTTTCTTTAATTCTTAACAGACCATTTAATTGGGCGGTTTATTTCGTAAATTAAATGGACTGTTTCTTCGTGAATTAAATGGGTCGTTTCTTTCGAATTGATGGATCGTTTCTTAACCGGTTTCGTGTTGGCATGTTTATAAAATAAGACCAACCTAAAAATCCTTGGAAAGGATTTGAGAGAATCTTCGTTCCTCCACCCTCTCCGCGAAGAATGCGAAGAACGCGAAGAACGTGAAGAACGCGAAGAACGCCGGAACCGGAATCCGACGACGCACGATCCGCGACGTCAACAGCTTTTCCGCGACCTTCTTCTTCTTCGGTGCCTCTTCTTCCGCGGCGAACCTGCGATCGGCGGTTAAAGGTGAGAATCGAAACTTCTAAATTCTCCCTTCTTAATTTCAATAACAACGGATTTAATTAATTAAATCCGTTTGTTCTTGATCCGGAGATTGGCGACGCGACGCCGGATACCGCGACGACGCGACGATCTCCTTCTTCCGCGACGAGCGATTCCGCGACAACCTCTCGTCCGACGACGACTTCGAGGTAGGGATTTATTTTGGAAAAGTTACCCCTTTTAAATTTTCTCGTGAACGTTCTTGAAAATTTAAAAAGCCGGTTTCAAGCGAACAATTTTATCTTTAAATAAAATTGTTGGATCATGTGTTGATCATCTTATTCTTTTCTCCCGTTGTTTATGATTAACGCGGAGGGAGCGGGTCTAACGAACAAGACCCGGCAACCCTCCGCCGATCTTCCTTTTTGTGCGGATTTGGCGGGCGACGGCAAAAGCACGATGCAAGGGCCATTTGTTGATTCCGCAGTGGAGGACGCGTCCCGGGAGGAACAATGGCGCAGACGGGAGGCAAAACGGGCCACCGGAGCAACTCCGGCGGCCCGCGGAAGGAGGCGGCGGCGCGGGTCGCCGGCGCGGCGGCGCCGGCGACCGGAGGCGGCGGCGCCCGGCGCGCCGCCGTGGAGATCTCCCGCCGCGGCTGAAGCCGCGACGGCGGCGGCCGGTTCCGCGGCCGCGCGGAACCGGGAACGGACGCGGCGGCCCGGCCGCGTCCGCGTGACAGGCGGCCCCCCGCGGGGGCCGCGTTTCTCCAAATGCCGCGGGTCAAACCCGCGGCGGCGGCCTGCTCGGCCGCCCGGCCGAAGCCGAGCCGGCCGGTCCGGTCGGCCGGGCCGCGCCCAGGCCGGACCGGACCCGGCCGAGCCGGTTCGGTCGGCCGGGCCGCGCCCAGGCCGGACCGGACCCGGCCGAGCCGGTTCGGGCCGGTTCGGGCCGACCCGGGTCGGGCCGACCCGGTTCGGCCGACCCAAGGGGGGGGGTTCGGGCCGGGTCGCCCCGGGCCCAGAACCCCCATTTCGGGCCTTCTTCGGTCTTTCGCCCATATCTTGGGCCAGGGACCTCCGATTGACGAACCGTCAGCGGCTACGCGATCCTTGGATCGAGACGGTCGTTTCGGTATATTATACTCAAGGTTTCGGAAGACTTTGGGTTCGGCCGGGTTGGTTCGTACACGAAACCAACCGGGCCCTCGGAGCAGAAACGCTCATAACTTGAGCTACGGACGTCCGAACGACGTACCGTCAGCTGTGGTAGTTTCCTCTAAGTGAGACGGAACTTTTGGCATACCCCGCCCGAGGATCGGACACAGGCGGAGTACGGTCAGGTTGGTTTTGCCCTAAAAACCAACCGGGCCCCTGGGACGAAAATGCCAATAACTCTCAGACCGGGCGTCCGATTGACGCGCCGTCTGTTGCGTTGAGATCCTGTTGTCGATACGGAACTTTTGGATACATCAACTTCGGACTACGTGTCAGTTGATGTATCAGCCTCTCGGCTCGTGGAGCGGACCCTCCTAACGAGCTCGCTATGTGCGGGAACCCTAGTGCTGGCTGTGACTTCGACGGCAGAGCAGAGATCCTCCGTGGACTGCGACGACGGCAGAGCAGAGATCCTCCGTGGACTGCGACGACGGCAGAGCAGAGATCCTCCGTGGACTGCGGCGACGACTGTGCAGAGATCCTCCGTGGACTGCGTCGACTACTGCACTCAGCGATCCTACGTGGAACAGTGCTACCGAACCTGTGTGAGCTGAATCTTCTTTTTACCTTGAGCGGTGGAGCGCTTGGGTGTAGCGGCGGACCCGTGGTACTTGACAGTGGTGGTGCGCTTGGATGCAGCAACAGACCCTTGGCGGTGGAGCGCTTGGTTGTAGCGGCAGACCCGCGATACTCTACGGAGTGTGTGCGCTTGGTTGTAGCGACAGACCCGCGACGGTGGAGACGTGCGTGCGGAGTACGGAGACCGTGTAGATGACTGAGACCTGACAACTGCTTGACCGACTCGACTTGGAGTGAGTCGACTAGCCCAGTGGACGGAGCGCCCAGTAGTTGGCAGCAGACCCACGGCGGACGGAGCGCCTGGTAGTTGGCGGCAAACCCGCGGTACTCGACAGGAGGAGTACCTCAGTAGGCTATCTGGGTGAGCGCCCGGTATTTGGCAGCAGACCCTCAGCGGACAGAGCGCCCGGTAGTTGGCAGCAGACCCGCGATACTCGACAGGAGGAGTACTTCAGCAGTCTTAGGTTAGTGAGCAGTACCTCGGAGTCGTGACAGGACCACTGTACACTTCAGATATGGGGCTCTTCAACATTTACGGTTTTGATAATGAAAATCCTGGTTGAGCTGAATCTTATGTTACTCTCCTTGTGGATTGTGTTGAACTATCCTATGTGGATTTACTGTTTCTCTCCTTTGTGGATTGTGTTGAACTATCCTATGTGGATTTACTGTTACTCTCCTTTGTGGATTGTGTTGAACTATCCTATGTGGATTTACTGTTACTCTCCTTGTGGATTTGAGTCTTGCTTCCTTTGTGGATTGAGTTGTTCTTGAGCTCGTGAGCAGAGCTAGAATTGGGGACTTAGGTATGTGTATGGGCATATACCTAAGTCGAGTCAGATGTTACTTCGTGATTGCATCTTTCTTTTGTGCTATATCCTTTGTGGATTTCGGGAGACCTTCGGGGGTCTCGGGGTCCTTACTGAGTAGTTGTACTCACCCCTGCACGGGCTATGCCCGCACCTTGTTGTGTTGGTTGCAGACGACGGACAGCGCTGATCACGGTTGGGGCGTGGAGCAGGATGGTACCTGGAGGTGGACCACTGGGCGGGACGTGCTCGGAGCGGACGTGGGACCCGAGGAGCCTGGAGGCTATCTGTACCCACCCTTCAGGTGGGATTGCCAGTGGACGACACGAGGCCGCCGTCTTTTCTACAGTTACTGTACTTTACTTTTCAGTTGTACTTTACAGTTGGGCTTGTATTTCCGGCCCCCTTTACTTTTCTGCACTTTACTTTCCGCTTGCTGACTCTGTGTGGTTGTTACTTACAAAGGCAATGCCTTCCCTGTTTACTGGGATTTTACGCCTTGGTGCTAGTCGCCAGCCCCTGGCCTATGGAAGGCGGGCTTGGGGTAGTCACGGCACGGGCCCCGAGGACGGGTCGTGACAAATTGGTATCAGAGGTGGTCGGTTCTACCGCGGACTCTGATCGTCCTTTCTTTCTATGTGAAGCAATAGTGTTTAGTGTATTGAGTGTGGTTATCAGTTCAGGGAGCCCAGTGTTGGTGCGGCGGCCGACGTATCCGTACACCAGGACCCTAACTTCTGATTTCCAACTTAATGCACGAAAACATTGATTGCGTGTGTGTTTCCCAAAAGGTTTAAAGTCAGCTCAAACCAGGTCAGCTCACCAGGTATAAATCGTTGACCGTGACACAACTGTTCAGGATGTCACCATGCAGATAGTTAGCTGGAGTTCCGAGAGAGTTCTCGATGATGGCCCACCGAGCAGCGAGACTCCGGTGCAGGGCCCTTTTTCAGTGTTGGCACCTTCGGGTGGTGTACCAGCAGCACCACCACCCGTTAGGCAGAGGATGCCACTAGCTGACAATGCACGCTAGCAGAGCGCGATGCACGAGTTCCAGCAGTAGAGGCCTCTGAGGATACGAGGCGAGACAGATTTCCCAGGTAGCAGTGGACTGGATGGAGGCGGTTGCTAGAGTTCTACGCCTAGCTTGGATACTAGTAGAGCGGATGATGATCTTAGCTTCTGTTGTTTCCAGTGAGTGACCATGAGGTTGGTTCTTATAGTAATAAGGCTTCGGTACGCGAACCGATACCTGGGATAGTACCTACGGGTAGTGCGCCAGCTATGTCACTACCTGTTGGTCAGTAGACACTACCGGCGGTACCGGTAGCAGAGAATCACAGGCTTAGTGCTTTACATATGTTTTAGCACCAGATATCCCTCAAGTTTCGAGGTGAGCCTGACTCGTAGGCGGCTGAGGACTGGCTTGAGGAGGTGGTTGTGAGTTTTCTGGAGCTAATACAGCTTCGACAGTACGACATGTCGGAAGCAGAGCACTCATCGTGGCTTACCAATCAATCGTAGTACTCGTTGGTTACGTTGTGATTAGTTCCTTAGACTCGAACTTCTGAGCGAAGTGTGTCTAAGGGAAATCCGAACCATTACTTTTCCTCTATGCATTTCTACCTATGTTAGGATGCTAGAGAGAACCTTTGTGGTTGTGAACGTTAGCAGTGAAAGGCAGGAAACTAGCGCCAGTCTCAGAGACTCGGGCGTGTAAAATGTTTCAGGAGGAGGAAGTGCTAAGGACAGATGAATCTGCAGGGTAGCAGACGTGGAAGCGGAGCTTAGAGAGCAGCATGTGGTGGTGTACATTTCGACATGTTACGACCACCCGACTTAGTAGTCCCCGCCAGGCTCAGGGAGCAGGAGGGCTGGGGAGGAGAGTAGCTGCATTGCGGTCAAGGAGTGTGACCCAGGAACTCTAAGAATGATTCGGGGTACGAATTATGTCTACTACGAGCTGCCATATCTATAGACATAGGAACCGATCATTCAACCCTTCCACGAATCATGTCCCAGACCTAGAGGTTCCGGGTAAGCCGTAGACTTGACCCTCACGTCTGGAGATACCTTTGGGAGGAGACTCGATAATCACACTTACGCCGACGGTGTGATTTGACCTCGAGGCGAGAGTTTCGGTTGGAATCTCTTGGTGGCAGCGTAGAGGCCTTACGACGTTGATCTGGGTATGATTCACAAATCATACCCCGGTTGACTGTTTTAGGCAAACGTCGGAATGGGTTTTCCTTGGTCGGCGAAAAGGAAACCCTGGGCAGCACATGTTAAACTCAGGCATAAGAGGGTGTGGCCGATCACTCTTGAGTTGGTCAACCCTACCCTTGTGGCAGCAGGAGTTTTGAGTTTCAGTTCTAACCTAAAAAGGGAAACCTCTTGAATTCGAGGGGGACGAACACGTTCTTATACGGTCTCAACCCGATGAGGTTTCGGAGATGTGGCCGAGGCGGCAGGTTATCTCCGAAGTTCGATGGGCCTTTCCAGGTCCTCAGCAAGATAGGAGAGGTGGCTTATCGCCTGGCTCTACCACCTCAGTTGCACCGGGTGCACGATGTCTTTCACGTGTCTCAGCTGAGGAGATACGTGCACGACCCGACGCACATCATCGACTTTGGGGAGCTGGACGTGGACGATGGGGCGACTTTTGCGGAGGTCCCAGTGGAGATCGAGGATCGACAGGAGCGGGTCCTACGTGGGCGGTCGATTCCTCTTGTGCGCGTCAGATGGCAGCACGGGAACCTCCAGGAGAGCACTTGGGAGCGGGAGGCTCAGATGCGTGCTCAGTACCCCCATTTGTTCCCCTAGTTTTTGATGTATCTTTACGGGGACGTAAAGCCCTGAGGTGGGAGTAATGTAAAGACCCGCAAATTTCAAGGAAATTTTTTTTCTTAATTTTCTTTGGAATTTTATAAGAGCGCAGCTTCAGACGGCACCTGATTCCGAGGCCTGGTGTGCCCGGAATCAATTTCCGAAGTTTGGCTCGGGTACGTTCAGTGAACGGACGAGCGGGTTTTTCTATCTTTTGAACCGGTGCCCGGAATCGAATTCTGAGGGCACCGATGAAATCGCAGTGCCGGTATTTGCTTAGAAACGCCTCTTCCGGAGTTGCGTTTGCTCAAGACGTGGTTTTTAAATTTTGCGGCTTTAAGTCAGAATAAAATAAAGTTGTGCGACAACTTTATTTTATTTCACTTAAACTGCTTGGAAGCCACTTAAAGTCACTTAAAGGCGGCTTGAACTGAGTTGAACTGGATAGGATGCTATCCAGAAATATCCTACCCCTTGGTAGGATATTTGTGCGGTGGGACCCGCACGAGCCCCGCCGTTTCTTTCGCTAAATAACGCACCCGCGAAAACCCGTCAAAGTAACTGAAAAGTCAACCGACGCGTTTTCTTTAATTCTTAACAGACCATTTAATTGGGCGGTTTATTTCGTAAATTAAATGGACTGTTTCTTCGTGAATTAAATGGGTCGTTTCTTTCGAATTGATGGATCGTTTCTTAACCGGTTTCGTGTTGGCATGTTTATAAAATAAGACCAACCTAAAAATCCTTGGAAAGGATTTGAGAGAATCTTCGTTCCTCCACCCTCTCCGCGAAGAACGCGAAGAACGCGAAGAACGCGAAGAACGCGAAGAACGCCGGAACCGGAATCCGACGACGCACGATCCGCGACGTCAACAGCTTTTCCGCGACCTTCTTCTTCTTCGGTGCCTCTTCTTCCGCGGCGAACCTGCGATCGGCGGTTAAAGGTGAGAATCGAAACTTCTAAATTCTCCCTTCTTAATTTCAATAACAACGGATTTAATTAATTAAATCCGTTTGTTCTTGATCCGGAGATTGGCGACGCGACGCCGGATACCGCGACGACGCGACGATCTCCTTCTTCCGCGACGAGCGATTCCGCGACGACCTCTCGTCCGACGACGACTTCGAGGTAGGGATTTATTTTGGAAAAGTTACCCCTTTTAAATTTTCTCGTGAACGTTCTTGAAAATTTAAAAAGCCGGTTTCAAGCGAACAATTTTATCTTTAAATAAAATTGTTGGATCATGTGTTGATCATCTTATTCTTTTCTCCCGTTGTTTATGATTAACGCGGAGGGAGCGGGTCTAACGAACAAGACCCGACAACCCTCCGCCGATCTTCCTTTTTGTGCGGATTTGGCGGGCGACGGCAAAAGCACGACGCAAGGGCCATTTGTTGATTCCGCAGTGGAGGACGCGTCCCGGGAGGAACAATGGCGCAGACGGGAGGCAAAACGGGCCACCGGAGCAACTCCGGCGGCCCGCGGAAGGAGGCGGCGGCGCCCGGCGCGCCGCCGTGGAGATCTCCCGCCGCGGCTGAAGCCGCGGCGGCGGCGGCCGGTTCCGCGGCCGCGCGGAACCGGGAACGGACGCGGCGGCCCGGCCGCGTCCGCGTGACAGGCGGCCCCCCGCGGGGGCCGCGTTTCTCCAAATGCCGCGGGTCAAACCCGCGGCGGCGGCCCGCTCGGCCGCTCGGCCGAAGCCGAGCCGGCCGGTCCGGTCGGCCGGGCCGCGCCCAGGCCGGACCGGACCCGGCCGAGCCGGTTCGGGCCGGTTCGGGCCGACTCGGTTCGGCCGACCCAAGGGGGGGGGGGGGGGGGGGGGGTTCGGGCCGGGTCGCCCCGGGCCCAGAACCCCCGTTTCGGGCCTTCTTCGGTCTTTCGCCCATATCTTGGGCCAGGGACCTCCGATTGACGAACCGTCAGCGGCTACGCGATCCTTGGATCGAGACGGTCGTTTCGGTATATTATACTCAAGGTTTCGGAAGACTTTGGGTTCGGCCGGGTTGGTTCGTACACGAAACCAACCGGGCCCTCGGAGCAGAAACGCTCATAACTTGAGCTACGGACGTCCGAACGACGTACCGTCAGCTGTGGTAGTTTCCTCTAAGTGAGACGGAACTTTTGGCATACCCCGCCCGAGGATCGGACACAGGCGGAGTACGGTCAGGTTGGTTTTGCCCTAAAAACCAACCGGGCCCCTGGGACGAAAATGCCAATAACTCTCAGACCGGGCGTCCGATTGACGCGCCGTCTGTTGCGTTGAGATCCTGTTGTCGATACGGAACTTTTGGATACATCAACTTCGGACTACGTGTCAGTTGATGTATCAGCCTCTCGGCTCGTGGAGCGGACCCTCCTAACGAGCTCGCTATGTGCGGGAACCCTAGTGCTGGTTGTGACTTCGACGGCAGAGCAGAGATCCTCCGTGGACTGCGACGACGGCAGAGCAGAGATCCTCCGTGGACTGCGACGACGGCAGAGCAGAGATCCTTCGTGGACTGCGGCGACGACTGTGCAGAGATCCTCCGTGGACTGCGTCGACTACTGCACTCAGCGATCCTACGTGGAACAGTGCTACCGAACTTGTGTGAGCTGAATCTTCTTTTTACCTTGAGCGGTGGAGCGCTTGGGTGTAGCGGCGGACCCGTGGTACTTGACAGTGGTGGTGCGCTTGGATGCAGCAACAGACCCTTGGCGGTGGAGCGATTGGTTGTAGCGGCAGACCCGCGATACTCTACGGAGTGTGTGCGCTTGGTTGTAGCGACAGACCCGCGACGGTGGAGACGTGCGTGTGGAGTACGGAGACCGTGTAGATGACTGAGACCTGACAACTGCTTGACCGACTCGACTTGGAGTGAGTCGACTAGCCCAGTGGACGGAGCGCCCAGTAGTTGGCAGCAGACCCACGGCGGACGGAGCGCCTGGTAGTTGGCGGCAAACCCACGGTACTCGACAGGAGGAGTACCTCAGTAGGCTATCTGGGTGAGCGCCCGGTATTTGGCAGCAGACCCTCAGCGGACGGAGCGCCCGGTAGTTGGCAGCAGACCCGCGGTACTCGACAGGAGGAGTACTTCAGCAGTCTTAGGTTAGTGAGCAGTACCTCGGAGTCGTGACAGGACCACTGTACACTTCAGAGATGGGGCTCTTCAACATTTACGGTTTCGATAATGAAAATCCTGGTTGAGCTGAATCTTATGTTACTCTCCTTGTGGATTGTGTTGAACTATCCTATGTGGATTTACTGTTACTCTCCTTTGTGGATTGTGTTGAACTATCCTATGTGGATTTACTGTTACTCTCCTTTGTGGATTATGTTGAACTATCCTATGTGGATTTACTGTTACTCTCCTTGTGGATTTGAGTCTTGCTTCCTTTGTGGATTGAGTTGTTCTTGAGCTCGTGAGCAGAGCTAGAATTGGGGACTTAGGTATGTGTATGGGCATATACCTAAGTCGAGTCAGATGTTACTTCGTGATTGCATCTTTCTTTTGTGCTATATCCTTTGTGGATTTCGGGAGACCTTCGGGGGTCTCGGGGTCCTTACTGAGTAGTTGTACTCACCCCTGCACGGGCTATGCCCGCACCTTGTTGTGTTGGTTGCAGACGACGGACAGCGCTGATCACGGTTGGGGCGTGGAGCAGGACGGTACCTGGAGGTGGACCACTGGGCGGGACGTGCTCGGAGCGGACGTCGGACCCGAGGAGCCTGGAGGCTATCTGTACCCACCCTTCAGGTGGGATTGCCAGTGGACGACACGAGGCCGCCGTCTTTTCTACAGTTACTATACTTTACTTTTCAGTTGTACTTTACAGTTGGGCTTGTATTTCCGGCCCCCTTTACTTTTCTGCACTTTACTTTCCGCTTGCTGACTCTGTGTGGTTGTTACTTACAAAGGCAATGCCTTCCCTGTTTACTGGGATTTTACGCCTTGGTGCTAGTCGCCAGCCCCTGGCCTATGGAAGGCGGGCTTGGGGTAGTCACGGCACGGGCCCCGAGGACGGGTCGTGACATCATGGGTTTATAGTTTAAAAGTTACCAAAGCAGTAAGGGTTTTCTATCTTCATTTTCATTCTTTGAGATATATGTTATGTTATGTACCTAAATTATTTTATGTGGTGTATATATATAGAACTATTTACATTTAATATAATTAACTCATTTATTATCATGATATTATAAGTTTAATTTAATTATTTCATGGGGTTTACAATTCAATGTTACTATAGTTGTAAGGGTTTTATGTTATAAACTCATGTTTATTATGATTTCTCATGATTATGCTTACAATGATGATATATTATGATATATATCTCAAAAACTAATGTATTTCATTATAATATGGTTATTAATGATATTTTTAGGTAATATTTCCATTTTACCACTATTTGGTACTTAAAATAAGTGACAATATGTTTTTAAGAAAATTTTATGTATTTGTCTCTTCAATCGTAAACCCATTTTTCTTCCAAAAACCATGTTTTCTAAAAGTTTTTTCAAAAATGAATCTAGAATTATCCAAATGATTTATTAAATAAAAATTTACCAACATTTCACTTTTTAAAAAATATTTTTAAATGAATCTTCATGTTGTTATCCAAACAATGACCATTTGTCTTTTACTGAAAATGTGAATAGAATCTTTGTTTTTTAACATGAATGGAATGAATAGTATTTCCCACTATCATGACCACTCAATGATTTAAATTTTATCTTAAAATGTTTCAAATATATTTTTAAGGAAAATTGTTTTCTAAATATTTTGGATTTTTTTAGATTTTAAATAAATTATTTCAAATTGAAAAGGATTTTGAAAACATTATATGTTTTAAAATGTGTTTTTCAAAATAAAAGGGTTATTTTAGTCAAGAAATGTTTTAAATGATTTTTAAACCTCCCTTTATTAATTTTAAATCATATTTTCAATGAAAATGATACCCAAAATATTTAAAAAAAAAGTGATTTTCAAAGAAAAGTTATATTTCTCAAGAACCATTCCAAGTGATTTATCATTCAAAATCATTTTCTATCTAATATGAAATTCATTAATAGTACCTATGCCTTATTAGGGATATGATACAAGGATACAATTAGTATTATTTATCTAAATGGTTTATGTTTTTTTAGCATTATGTTTATGAAATCTTTTTATTTTCCACGGGTTATGCCATGATAATTTTTTGATGAAGCAAAATTATTTTTCCATAAGTTATGATATAATGAAAGGATGAAATGATTATGAAACCTATCTTTTTTCTACACGTTATGATGTGATGAAATTTTTATGAAAGCTATTTCATTTAATGGGTTATTATATGATGAATGTTTTATGATCTTGTAGAATACATATGTTTGATTTTCATTATGTTATGGGTGAGACCTATATCTCTTTCCAATGCATTGGGTAAATATTTATATCTCATGATACAGACATAACATGAATGGGGAGTGAAACCAGTTTAGTAAGGGACTTTTTCCTCTTTGATGGTCTTGAGAATGAACCTTTACTACTATGATGGTTTGGGGAGTGAACCCATTCCACTATGATATCCTTGTAAGTGTTCCTTGGATAATAGGGAAATAATTTTATATGCTTATGTGTTTTAAAAAAATTTAATGTCTTATACCAATGTTATGCTCTCATGGATCATGTTCTTTGATTCTATTATGATTAATGTCTTATTAATTACCAATCTTTATGACATGATTCAAAATTATAATCATTGATATAAAGGGTATGGTTTTCAAATGTTATTCTCATGTTATCATACCTATATATTCATGTTATGCTTATATATCTCCCTTGTTTACCCTTATTGAGCATATGATCTCACCCTTTATTATGTTTATTTCCCCCAGGTTATGAAGAAATGTATTACAAATGATATTTTTAAGAAGTGTTCTATTTATGAAGATCATAGTGGGAGATGATGTAGTTTACCTATGGGATAGTTTTTTTTGTTTCCATGTTTCCAAATACACTAAACTATTATGGTCCTTATGCATGTGTTTATATAATGAGGTGAATATTCATAAAAAATAATGTAATATCTATGTATGAAAATCCTAGGTCTCTATATACCATATTATTTTTTATGAGGTTCATGATTCAATAAAATGAGAATAATTAATATTTCGATCCCAATTCTCTTTTTTCTTCTTCTTTTTTTTTAATTTTCTTAAAGAGGAATCAATTGAATTTATAACATGAAACAAGACTTTTTTATCTTTTAAAAAATGGTTACTTACCCCCAAAATTTTGATACAATTTATCTCTTCCCCATGATAAGACATTAATTTCCTTCATTCCCCAACACTCATAATGAATTATGATCATGAAAGGTATACAAGAGTGAAGGTAAGTAAGGAAAATATGTTTGTAATGTGGATACCTATAATATTGTGCATGAATAATATGGTATTATATGAAAAAATGTAATAGTAAGTCTCAAAAGTAGATAAAAATAAGGGATTAATATTACATAAACACCTCTATCACGAATAAGCCGAGGTCGACCCGACTTATCACCCAATATGGTTTACAAAAGGGCCTGAGGTGCATCCAAAATCACCCCAATTTAGTAACTAGTATTATGGTATCAAACATACACCGGCAGGAATGGTTTTACCCTCTAATAATCAATATTAAAGAGGAAGTAGAAACTAATTGAAAATCTGACATGGTACACCCATATATTTTACTTCCATATATATAAAATAAATAGTTTTAAACATATAACCAAGACAAACATGGAAATAATGAAAAAAATAAATAAAAAAATATCAATATTAATAATAATATCTCATTTTATAAATTTGAATAAAAAGAAAAATATCACATGAACTGATACAAGAGATCCCAAAGATATATAAAAAGAGTACAACTAGATGAATTGGCCCATACAAAACTATCACAAAAATAAAATAAACCCAAACCCTCACAAAATTACCTCTACCTAACCCTGAACACTCACCATATCCCAAAAAATACATCAATGGACCAACACAAACACCAATTGTCAGATATCATTGACTAGGAACCTAAAATTTAAAATGAGAATTATACACACACATTAGTGTGTATGTAGTGTGTGATAAAAACATTCCCAATAAGATTTATAAAAATAGTACAAAAAATTTCATAAATTCTATTTTGAAAATATATATATGAAATAGGTTTTATAAATTAAAGCACAGTAGAAAAAAGTATCATATTTTTAACCCCTTTCCCCAAAACTTCATAGTGAAACATTTATAGAAAACAAAATAATAATTTTCCATTAAAACAACAACCTCAAACTATTTTAAATTAATTAATTTTTAAATTATATTTCAAAACTCTCTTTTTATAATCATATAATTATCCTCTAATTTTTTAAGAAACACTTAAAACCTTAAAAGAGAACTCAAAAATTTATAAAAACTATACAAAACACCTTCTCCACCATTAATTTTTTTTTATAAAAAATTTCTCTTTTCAAAAAATATGAAAACTAAATTTAACCATAAGTAATAATAAACATGAAAAAATAAGGTATGAGAAGGATTTTTAGGGGATAGTGTGGTTTGAAATGATTTTCAATGTAGTTATCTTCAAGAATCATGCAACTTTGATTTGGGGAGGCTATGGATCTCATATGGTTGGGGCACAGTTTTTCTAACTGTGATGCCAAACCAAAAGAGATTTCCATCCCCATAAAAATTTGGGGTTTTATAATTTTTTCTTTATTGGTATATACCCCAAAATCACCACTTTATCTCCTCATTCACTTGTATCATCTCCCCTTGTCTTAGAGCTTCTTTCCTTTTGATAATTGGTGGATCTACCATGATATTTTCTGGTTTATCTGGTTTATCTTGAGGTAATCTTGATTTATCTTAGTTTCTTCCTACTCTACCTTTTTCCATCATTTTTATCTATTTTTATGGATTTTGAGACCCTATAATAATATGTGGCTGAATATAGGGTTTCAGATAGGGTATTTATTATATCTCTTTATGGTTTAGGTGTGTGAGGAATATTCCAACATGATTCTTGTGGTTTTCATTGAAGGTGATGAGTTTTGATTTTATTATGAGGTAGGTGTCTCTATTTAAGGGTTATTTTCCATGTATATCCATTTGTTCTTTATTTTATTTGGTTTTGTTTATCAAATTGACTTTTAATTGTATTTTTACATTGGTTTAACCATGATTGTGGTTATTTGTGAAATAAAATGGTGATTTGATACTTTAAAGTGGATTTTTAATGTAAGTGGTTTAAATTAAATTAATTTGCTGGATAAAATTACTCAAGTAGGATTTATGTTATTAAATGGATTTTAAAAGGGGGTTTTGAAATGGATTTACCTTGTGGTTGATGCTTGATTATTTTAGGAATGTATGGTTTATATAATTGGAACTTATTATGATTTATGTAATTAGTTATGTGTCGGAAGTGGGAGAAATTAAGTGTGTGTGTAGATGAATAAGAAAATTTAACCTTATACAATATTTTGGACTAGCTAGGGAGTGTTAACCAAGAAAATTAGAGATCTATTATAATGGATGATTCCCATTTGGACCAAGAGTTCTCAGGGAATATAGGGCATAGCGAAGATCTAAGAACCTTTAAAACTTATTATACATACTTAGCTAGATAATAAGCCATGACTTAGACCAAGTCATACATGATCCCATTAGTTATATTCCATGACACTTTATTACTCTTGCATTTTTAAATTTTTATTCCCATGTATTTATATATAATTTTTTATATATATAAATTTGCTTATTCTTCTCCCATGTTTTGGTGATTTGAGAATGTTTATGATATATGGTTTCACTTATCACCTATTTAATCCATGTTTATGAAATTTTTTAAAACATGGTTTGTTTTTTAGAAAACCAAATGAATTTATAAATATATTTTTTAAAAGTGAACTTGTTTTGAAAGTGGAATTCAAACTAGAGTTATTATTTTATATAGAGAAATAAATTATATATATTCAAGGTGTAATCCTACTAAAATTAGTACTCACACCTTGAATATGCCTTTGGGTATATAAATACCTTATTTTATTAGACACAGGTTAAGGTAATGGAACCTTGTAATTTGGTAGATCTTCTTGATTACCGTCATCTATGGTCGGTTGGGATAGTGGATATGATGGTTGTGTGGAGTTTAGATCTTATAGAGAATTTTGGGATTCTGGTTTGTTTGAGATGTTATGTACTAAACTCTTTGGTATTAATACTTGTTTTGATATTTTGATTATGGATTTCATGTATATGTCTTGTATATAAATTTTTAAGTGGTGGAATTTATGATATTTTTTAGTCATTACTATGTACAATTTGTTTAGATGTATATATATATTGACTATACTTATTTGTTGGTGTGGATATAAAATTAATAGATGGGTCATTCCTAATTTTGAAGGGATAAACCATTCCCAAATAGTTAAGTGTGATTCTCTAGTGTGTGTTTCCAGCCTATGGAGATCAGGAATGTGTTTTGGGACTTATAAAAATCCGGTTTGGGTGATGTGTTGGGTTGAACCGGGATGGTAATTAAAAAATTATATTAAGTCCCTCTAGTTAATAAGAGTTTAATTATAGATAGGATATAGAACCTTCAGGGCTCTAGAGGTAGGTGAAGAGGTGTGTATGGCCAGATCTCTATCATGATAAACCTCGAGTTTCCAGGGGTGTTTGAGGGTTTCATTTTATAATTGATCCTTTTTTTGGGTTGTTTTTATGAGAATAAACGAGTTTTATCATTCATTATGTGTTTCTAAAAGATAACATGGGTGTTTTTGAGAAAATATTATTTTGAAGGTAAAGCATGGGTGGAATATAGAGGCACATGGTTTAGGTGCACAATAAGTAGTAACTATGTAGGGCCTGTGTAGCTTGGTATGTAATTATTCCAGTGATATTTTGCATGGTTGGAACACTATCTTTCCAATAGTGTGACAAAACTAGGCACAATGGAAAAAATGTTTAAAAAGTTGAAATTTTCAATGCTTATTTGTTCAGATTTTTTTTAATCTAATGCATGTTTTTTGAGATTTATTTTAAGGGGTTTTGTGGATTAATTAATATTGATTGAGATTTAATTATTTATTAAATGAGGGTGTGGCTTGTGTTTTTTAGAAAATTCCTCTTATAAATTCCTCTTCTAAGTGAATGGAGGGACCTATAGAGCATTTACCATAAGCAAACCCTTTAGTTGATCCTGATTTGGTAGGGTCTATGATTCAAATAATTCAATACTTAGGAAAAGAGGGTAAATTTTGTTAATAATTATCTAAAGGTGATACATTTTGAAATGGAATTGAAGGCTTAGATCATAGATATTCTTATCCCTCTTTTCACACAGACTTATGTTGATGAGGTGGATAAAAAAGTTGTGGTTGAGGTAGGTTTAGGTGTGAAGATGGGTCTGATTTGGATTTATTCAATAGTTGGTAGTAGCTAGATCTCTTACTCTTTCTAGAAGATGAAGAATGATGAAACTCATCATTATAGTGGTAGTGGTACTCAACATTCATCCGGGTTAGTGCCAATGGATTCTTTAGGATGTAAGATGGTGACTTATTATCATCATCATAGGAGGTCTGTCCATACCAGACTTGTCTACCTAGAGGCTCTGAGGATCGTCCATTAGTGAGGGCATCTGGGTCAACTTAAGTTCTTATGTAGGAATAACCCACAAGGGAGTGAATTATTATCTTCATTTTTAGTGGTTTTCAAGTGTATACTAATGATTACAGAGGCGTGAGATATCATCCTCAGTTTATTGGGGATTCATACTTAGCTTAGAAGACATAGGGTGAGACTGAGTGAGGACATATTTATGCAATGATGACGACACATAAGGAATCCAAAGTTGGGCTAGTCACCATGATAGGTACAATGTTTATTGATTATTATATGGATTTGGATTTGTTTTATATAGTTGTTTCTCATCTGTTATCTCATTAAAGTTTCTGGAAAGTTTGAGTATAATAGAGGATTTAAAATTTTAGATTTTTATAATTTTTCCCTTATCGTGATTTGCCCTAAAACCAACCATTTTTCTCCCCATTCACCACCATCCTATTCCCCTTGGCTTAGAGGTTATTTCCCTTGCATTATTTGTGGATCTCCCTTAATATTTGGTGGTTTATATTGAGGAAATATTTATTTCTCTTTATTTCTTCCTCTCTCACCCATGTTAATCATTTTCATCCATTTTTTATGGATTTGTGAAACCCTGACATGTTTTTTGGATGAATCTAGGGTTGTTTTTTGGGGATTTATGTTTTTCCTTACAGTTTAGGTGTGGGAGGACTCTTCCCACCCGATTCTTTTGGTTTTCATTGAAGGTGATGAGTTGATTTAATTATGAGTCATGTATCTCTATTTAAGGGTTATTTTTCATGGATTATCATTGGTTCTTCATTTACTTTGTTTTTTATAAAATATTCATTAAATTTTGTTGCTAATGTTGGTTTATCCATTTTTATAGTGACTTTTTAAAATAAATGTTGATTTGATGGTTTGAAGTATATTTTAAAATGGAAATGATTTAAATGAATGGAATTTTTTACATAAAATACATAAAAAGTATTTATCGTATTAAATAGATTTAAAAATGGGGTTTTGAAAAGAATTTTTATTGAGGTTGGTGTTTGATTATTATGGACATGTGTGGTTCATTAAATTGGAGATTATTTTGTTTTATGTAACTAGAAATACATGGAACATGGGAAAACTTGGGTGTGTGTGTGGATTACATATATAATGATACCTTTTCCTATTTCATGTACTACGTAGGGAGTTTTAACCAAAAGATAAAGAGAGATCTTGGAAATGATGTTGCCTATGCAGAATGAGGGCACCCATGGAATATAGGACCCAAGGAAGATCAGAGGAGATTCCAAATTTATTGCACTTTATAATCTAAATAAAATACCATGACTTAGACTAAGTCATCCCATATACCATTTGTTAAAGCCCATTATTATTTATTTCTTATGCCATGTTTGATTTGGATTCCCATATATTTATGCCTAAACCATTTTTGTTATATATAATATTTCTTATGACTATGCCACATTTGTGTGATTTGAGAATTTTTATGAAATATGGTTTCACTTCTCACCTATTTAAACCATGTTTATTCATGTTTTTGAAACATGGTTTGTTTTTTAGAAAACCATAGGAATTTTAACAGAAAATTTTTCAAAGTGATTTTTTTTGAAAGTGGATTTGAAACTTGAGTTATTGGTTTTCATGGAGAAAGAACATATATAGATTCATAGAGATATCCTACTAAGATTTTAACCCACACCCTACATATGCCTTTGGTAATATTAAAACCTTTTTTATAAGATATAAGTAAAGGTAAGGGAACCTTACAATTCAATGGATCTTCATGGTTACTTTCTATCTATGGTAGGTTGGGATGTCAGAGACGACGGTATCAAGGAGTTTATATCTTATAGACCATTTTTGGATTTTTGTTTGTTTAGGATGATATATATTTTCTCACTGGTCTTAATCCCTATTTTTATATTTTTACAATGGATATCATGTATATGTCTTGTTTATAAATTGTTAAGTTTTGTTGTTTATGATATTTTTTTAGTCATTGTTGTGTATACTCTAGTTGGATGTATTTTTATGTTAATGATTCCTTTTATTGGTGTGGATGTCCAAATCAGGAATGTGCCATGCAATATTTTAAAGGGTGAAATTGTCTCTATATGGTTATGTGTGATTCCCTAGTTCTTATCACTCACCCATGGTGATCGAGAATTCACGTGAAGCCTTATGGCAAGATAGGTTTGGTGATATGTTGGGTCAAATTGGACCAGTTCATTAAAAAATAGTTTCAGAGCCTTCTTTCTAATTGGGGGTTAGTGGTAGATAAGAAATAGGACCATCAAGGCTCAATAAGAAAGTGAAAAAGAGTGTCTGGTCAGCTCTCAGTTGTGATAAAATTCAAGTTTCCATGGGAATATGTGGGTTTTGTTTTAAATTTAAACCTAGATTTTAGTTTTTTTAGATTTTATGTCTTTAATCCTTTATTATGGGTTTTAGGAATAACCCATCAATGGTTTTGAGAAAATTTTAGTTTTAGCGTGAAATTATAGAGTAAAAAAGAGGAACATTAATTTATTAGAATCAATTTGATCTATCTCAAAGGTTAAAATTGTGTTTTTATTCAATCTATTTTTTAGGAGTCTATATACTAAAGGAAATGGTGATGTTTTCCAGTGTTTTAAAACTTTTTGGGTGTGAAATATCAGATGAAGTTTAAAGTTTATTCTAAAGTAAGGGAAATTATTTCATTATTTTTTAATACATTTATTCCTAGTTAAAGAACATTCATTCTAGTTGGGAAGAGTAACATTCTAAGTTGGGTACTTTACACAATTCTATGTGTGATACATGCTAAGTATGGTCACTCACATAGGTGTAAGTAGTGTGAACATGATGAATTTTTGTATTTTCATGCAGATTGTGAAATCGAGTAACTCTAAAATTTGGATCACATAATAGTTTAAAAATGATTGGGGTTTTTCCTATAAATACATTCTAACCCCACTCATTTGAAACCAAAAAATATTAATAGTAGTATTAAAGGATATATATTCATGTAATTGTAACTTTCATGGACTAAAATTGAGTGACATATCTAGGTAAAGGATGTTTCCAGAAAGGGAGGTTTTGTAAAATAAGTTTAGTAAGATTTCCTAAGTTAAGAGAGTTGTGGAAATGTCATTAAGTGAAGTAGTGTGAAGTTTGTTATGTGATCACGGTAAAGTGAAGGAGTTTCATGGGACATATTTGAGTGGAATCACCTTAGAAAAGAGATTTATGCAAACATGGATTCTGTGAGTGGACTTAATTAATCTCAACTAAGGAATAGACATAGTCAAAGTAGTATGAAGGTAGTTTCATGACAAATTCTTTCATGAAAGGTAATACTTGGGTGGAATAAACCTGAGTAAAGGTTCATGCGCGAGTGAAGGGACTTGGGTAAATTTACATGAGTAAAAGGTAGTCTTTAGATGAATTATTTATATTGGTTATTCTTGAGATTAAGGATTACATTTGATAATAATACTCTAGATTTTATGATTTGAAACATGAAACACATTATGATGATATGTAAGTAACCTGAAATTCTTTAAATTAAGGAATAATTCAACAAAATCAGTGACCATAAAGGTTTGAATGGAAGAGGTTCAATGAAGGAAGTGTCATTCTCCTTAAATTAAACTTGTATAGGTAGTGATCCTATAATATAATGAACATGAAAAAAATTATGTCAAAAAAACTAGTGAATATTAGTGTATTCTAGTATGTTATCACAATAATGTGTGTACGCTCTTTGGAATAACCCTTAGTGTAGAATTCTGTAAAAACTATCATGATTTTCTTTAATTTATATATTTATTTCTATGATGGATATGCATCTAACATCAACCATTTTAACGAGTTATTACGAACATGGGAACAAGATATAAATAAATGAAACAAAAAGCTGAGACCTTGATTCACCCCTCCCCTCTCAGTGTTTATTGGGTTGTATAAAGTGGTATCAAATAAAGGTTATAAGTGTTGAATCTATAAATTGAAGATCAGTATAGATAACATATTGAATAATAAATGTCTTCATACTTAAAAAAACAATTATCAGATATAGATGAAGAGCATGAGATCTCATTTATGGTCTCTTATCCTATAAGTTTTCTCTACAACTATACATGGGATACATATTAGTGATGTATTAGAAATCTCCACGATTTAAGTAGATAATATGTTTCTTGATACTGATTCCAAGGCATAGAACACCTTAATTTGAGCTCTAAAAAATCCTATCTACATAAAAGTGATGAGTTATGTGTCACAACCCGTCCTCAGGGGCCGTGCCGTGACTACCCCAAGCCCGCCTTCCATAGGCCAGGGGCTGGCGACTAGCACCAAGGCGTAATTACCGGTAAAAAGGAAAGGTATTGCCTTTGTAAATTAACAAACTCCACAGAGCAAGCAAGCAGAAGTAAACACTAAGTAAAAACTGGGTACAATAGTAAGTGCGAAAAAGTAAGTGGGCCAGAATACAAACCCAAACTGAAAGTAAAGTACAACTGGAAAGGGAAAACAACAACTGAAAGTAAAGCCGCAATGTCGAGCCATCCACTAGAAGTCCCACCTGAAGGGTGGGTACATATATCCTCCACAGCTCCTCGGGTCCAGCCGTCTGCTCTGAGTATGTCCCGCCCAGTGGTCCACCTCCAGGTACCGTCCTGATCCACAAGCCTCAACCACGATCAGCGCTGTCCGTCGTCTGTAACCAACACAACGTAGTGCGGGCATAGCCCATGCAGGGGTAAGTATAAGCTACTCAATAGGGACCCGAGACCCCTGAAGGTCTCCCAGAATCCACAAAAGATAATCCACAAAGGAAAGATACAATCACAAAGTACCATCCGACACTACTTAGGTATATGACCATACATATACCTAAGTCATCAATTTCTAGTTCGGCTCCAACATCCGAGCCCAAATTCGATCACGTCCACACAGGATAGCATAACACAATCCACATAGGAAAACAAGTCAAGATTCAACTCACACAGGTGTACTTCTTCGTATGACGATAGAGATGATCAGATGTAGCCACTGATTCATCTAAGCCATCGGAACCACATAGGATCAATAGGTATTAACCTCCACAATGACCCACAAAGGATCAATATGTACTAACCCCCACAATGACCCACAAAGGATCGATAGGTACTAACCCCCGCAATGACCCACAAAGGATCGGACCCACACAGGATCTGTAGGCGCTGGCCCACACAGGACTGCTGAGCACTGACCCACATAGGATCTGAACCACACAGGATCGGTAGCACTGATCTACATAGGATCGCTGAGTGTTGTAGTTGTCGCCGTCGAATCCACAAGGGATTTCTGTACAGTCGTCATCGTCGTCGCAGTCGCAGCCAGCTCTAGGGTTCCCGCACATAGCAAGCTCATTCGAGAGGGTCCGCTCCACGATCCGAAGGGATGATACATAAACTGACACATAGTCCGGAGTTTATGTATCCAAAATTTGCGTATCATCAACAGGAACTCAACGAGATAGATGACGCGTCGATCGGACGCCCGATCTGAGAGTTATTGGCATTTTCGTTCCAGGGGCCCGATTGGTTTTTAAGTCAAAACCAACCTGACCATACTCCAACAGCATCCAAACCTCGAGTGGAGTAAGCCCAAAGGTCCGTCTCACTTAGAGGAGTCCATCAAAGTCGACGGCACGTCAATCGGACGTCCGGAGCTCAAGTTATGAGCATTTCCGCTCCGAGGGCCCGGTTAGTTTCATGTACGAACCAACCTGGATGAACCCAAATTATTCCGAAACCTTGAGTGTAACATACTGAAATTACCGTCTCGATCCAAGGATTGCATCGCAGCTGACAGTGCATCGATCAGAGGTCCGCAACCCAAGTTATGGGCAAAAGAAAGAAAGAGGTCCGGTATTAGGGGGTTCGGGCCCGGTCCGACCCGACCCAATACCCCCAGGGTCGGCTCTAAAACGTGCCACAAGGTTCCACCGGAGGCACTATAACACTTAATAGAATGCTGAAGAAGGGACCTACGGGGAGATAGAAGAGCCCCCTCATGACACTGCCGTATAGAATGGGCGGATCTCAGGGGATCAGGCTTTCTAGGCAAGAGACGAGGCACACAGTGTGTCCTTGAAGGAGAAATCCAGCTGGGAAACCATAGAAGAAACCTCCAGTGGCAGAGGCGGCACGATAGAAACCGTATCGGGGCCAGGATTGAGGAGCCTCAAGTCTGGGAGCTCCACCGAAGCTCTTTCAATTGTCATTGCACTGGGTGGGAAGGTTGGGAAAGGAGGAGGTAATTGGGGCACGTTCTTTAACGATACGGTTTCTATCGTGCCGCCTCTGCCACTGGAGGTTTCTTCTATGGTTTACCAGCTGGATTTCTCCTTCAAGGACACACTGTGTGCCTCGTATCTTGCCTAGAAAGCCTGATCCCCTAAGATCCGCCCATTCTATATGGCAGTGTCATGAGAGGGCTCTTCTATCTCCCCAGAGGTCCCTTCTTCAGCATTCGATTAAGTGTTACAGTGCCTCCGGTGGAACCTTGTGGCACATTTTAGAGCCGCAAATTCCTTCATTCGATTAAGTTTGTTATGTGATCACGATATTTTAATGTGGTATGTTGTGTTTGGAATGTACCAAATTCCTTCATTATATTTTAATGAAAATTTAATTTATTGTCTTAATATCAACATGCAACCCTTGGATACCACATGGAGAAACTAGGTTTTTCTAAATTGGATGACCACTGCCCCTCTCTTTAATATTTCTCGCGCGATGCTTCGGCACCACGTTGCCTTGCTCGTGCCGCAAACAACATCAAACAAAGAAAGGGGAGAGGAGGGTCGGCCGTGTTCTTGTGGTCCGACCCCCTCCCGTTATTGCAGTATCAGGCGGCTCAAATTGTAATGAAGAAAGGCGACGAAAGAATTCATGAACAACAATTAAAATAAATCCCTACCTCGTTGAATTCGATGAGCGAGGATTTGTCGCGGAATTAACCGTCGTGGAAGAAGGTGTCGCGGAAGTAGGATCGTCGCGTCGCTGAGAAAGGATTCGTCGGCATCACGTCGTCGATCTCCGAGGATCCGGCGTTCTTGTCGACCTTCGTCGGAGGTCGGCGTTCTTCGCGTTCTTCGCGTTCTTCGTCGAGGAGGAAGAACTTCACGGCTTGAGATAATTCTCCCCAAACTCTCTTGCACAACCAACCCCTAATAAAATAAGATTTGTCTTATTTTTTTAACACAAGCCAACGTTTGAATTTCAAAAAGAAAAAATCAATTAAAAGAATTAATTGCAACGATTTAACCGCCCAAATTAATGAGGCATTTATTAACCAGATTAAACGCAAGGGTTGACTTCATTAAAAAGGGGTTGCAGGTGCATTTCTTAATTAAAGGAGGGGGGGTTGAAAAAGGTGGGGCTCGTGTGGGCCCCGCCCCACAAATATCCTACCTAGTGGTGTAGGATATTGTGGGTCCCACTTTAACCCCTTAACTTAGGTTAAACAACTTAAAATAAAATAAATGGTGCGACCAATTTATTTTATTCATTTACTTAACCCGAAAATTTAAAAACCACACCCGAGCAAACACAACACCAGAAAAGGTATTTCTAAGAAATTACCGGCACTGAGATTCCATCGGTGCCCTCAGATTTTGATTCCGATCACCGGTTCAAAATTTAGAAAAACCCACTCGTTCGTTCACTGAACGTACCCAAGACAAACTCCGAAAAATGATTCCGGGCACACCGGGCCTCGGAATCAGGTGCCGTCCGAAAATGCGCTCTTGTAAAATTCCAAATAAAATTAAGGAAAAAAAATTTCCTTGAATTTTATGGGTCTTTACAACACTCCCACCTCAGGGCTTTACATCCCCATAAAGATACATCATAAACTAGGGAAACAAATGTGGGTACTGAGCACGCATCTACGCCTCCCGCTCCCAAGTGCTTTCCTAGAGGTTTTCGTGCTGCCATCTGATGCGCACTAGAGGAATCGACCGTCCACGTAGGACCCACTCTTGTCGATCCTCGATCTCAACTGGGACCTCCAAAAACGTCGCCCCATCATCAATGTACAGCTCCCCATGGTCAATGATATGCGTCGGGTCATGCACGTATCTCCCTAACTGAGATACGTGGAAGACGTCATGCACCTAGTGCAACTGAGGTGGTAGATCCAGGTGATATTCCACCTCACCTATCCTACAGAGGACCTAGAATAGTCCAATGAAGCATGGATACAACTTTCCACCTCGGCCAAATCTCCGTAATCCACGTCGAGGTGAGACCTGCAAGAAGACGTGGTCGCCATCCTCAAACTCTAGTGGCCTCCACCTCCTATCAGCATAAGACTTTTGCCGTCTCTGAGCTGTCCTCATCCGCTCCTGGATGACCTGGACCTTCTTCATCGTGGCCTGGACCATCTCCAGTCCCACAAGTTCTGACTCCCCAGGGTCTTTCCAACACAGCGGTGATCTGCAAGGTCGGTCGTACAACACCTCGTATGGTGCCATCCCGATGGTGGAGTGGTAGCTGTTGTTGTACACGTACTCCACCAAGGGTAAGTGGTCCACCCAGCTGTGACCAAAGTCGAGGACACATGCGCAAAGCATGTCCTTGAGAGTCTAAATGGTCCTCTCTATCTGACCATCCGTCTAAGGGTGAAAGGCGGTGCTCAGACGTAGCTGTGTCCCGAACGCCTCCTGCAACCCCTTCCAGAGCCGGGAAGTAAAGCGAACACCTCGATCGGAGATGATAGAGGATGGAACACTGTGAATCCATACAATCTCTTGAACGTAGATATGTCTCAAGCTCTGCACTGATCCTTGCTCTCTGATAGGTAATAAGTGAGCCGACTTGGTGAGTCAGTCTACAATCACCCAAATGGAGTCGTGACCTCTGGAAGTGCGTGGAAGTCCAGTCACAAAGTCCATAGATATCCCATCCCACTTCTACTCCGGGGCCTCTAAGGGCTGTACCAAGCCTGGTGGTACTTGGTGCTCTGCCTTCACCTGCTGGCAGGTGAGGCATCGAGAAACGAACTCTGCCATAACCTTCTTCATACCCGGCCACCAGTGCTGCCGTCTGAGATCCTGGTATATCTTCGCCACTCCAAGATGTACCGCCAAAGGGGAAGTGTGAAACTCTCTCAACACCTCATCCCATAAAGCAACTGGTACCAAGGTACATCCTCTGAAAAGGACTTCGTGCTCTCCCCCTAAAGAGAAACCATCAGGTGCCTATCTTGAGGATATCTGCGCATGTCACGTCTCACAGTCGGCATCCCCATGCTGTGCCTCTCTGACCCACTGCAGTAGTGGAGGAGTGAATGTGAGTGACTGAAGGAAATATGCTCCATCCCTATCCACGAAGGATATCTTCAAAGTGGCTAGCTGCTCTGTCACCTCCCCAAGTAGCTGAATGCCCGTCCTCCTGCTGAGATCATCGACTACCATGTTCCCCTTTCCAGGAGTAGAGACTATCTCAAAGTCATAGTCATATAGGAACTTGAGCTATCTCCACTGTCTCAGGTTCAGGTCCTTCTGTGAGAAGATGTAACTGAGACTCTGATGGTTAGAATAGACTGTAAATCACTCACCCATTAGATAGTGTCGCCACATCTTTAGAGCAAAGACCACTGCTACTAACTCCAGGTCATGGGTAGCATAGTTCTACTCATGATGACTCAAATGACGTGATTCATAGGCGATCACAGCCCTCTACTACATCAGGACACATCCGAGTCCGGTCCCTGATGCATCGCAGTAAACTACGTACCCAACTCCCTCCTCAGGTAGCCTCAAGATAGGCACGCTGGTCAATCTCTATCTCAACTATTGGAAGCTCTGCTAACATCTGTCTGACCACACAAAGGGTTTCCCCTTCTTTGTCAAAGCTGAGAGTGGTTCTACAACTCTGGAGAAGTCTGGCACGAATCTCCGGTAGTATCCAGCTAGTCCCATGAAACTCCGTACCTCCGTCATGCTCCTGGGTGGCTCCAAAGCTAGAACTGCCTCGATCTTCGCAGGATTCACCACAACTCCTGCCTCAGATATGACTTGTCCCAAGAAGTGGACCTCACGTATCCAAAACTGACACTTCGAGAGCTTGCCATAAAGATGGTGCTCTCGGAGTGTGTCTAGTATAACCCATAAGTGGTTGGCGTGCTCCTCCTCAGTCGTCGAGTATATCAAAATGTCATCGATGAAGACCACGACAAATCGATCGAGGTATAGCTGAAAGATCCTGTTCATGAGGCCCATGAACACTGCTGGAGCATTGGTCATGTTGAAGGGCATAACCAAGAACTCATGGTGGCCATACCGACATCTGAAGGCCGTCTTCTGCACGTCCTCGTCCTGAACTCTGAGCTGATGATAGCCTGACCTGAGGTCTATCTTCGAGAACCACCATGCTCCCTTGAGCTGATTGAAGAGGTCATCAATACTCGGTAGTGGATACTTGTTCCTCACTGTCACCTGGTTCAGGCGACGATAGTCGACTCAAAGTCGCAAGCTCCCGTCCGCCTTCTTGGCGAACAATATCGGGGAAGCCTAGGGTGAAACACTGGGTAAGATGAATCCCTTACCATGCAATTCCTCCAACTGTACCCGTAGCTCATGAAGCTCAGCAGGAGCCATCTGATATTCTAGGGTGGATATCGGGGCTGTCCCGGGGTACATGTCAATATGAAAGTCTACCTCTCTGCGAGGAGGTAGCCCTGGGACGTCATCGGAGAAAACGTCCGCATACTGATCCACCACTGCAGGAAAACCCGGACTCCGCACATCAACTGCTCCTAGGATGAGGCTATTCAACTGATGAGTGATGGGATGTCCTCTCCTCTGCGAGAGTCCATCATGTACTGCAAAGGATCCCTTCTCACTGGTGAAGGTGAACCTGCTCCCGTCGGTGCCTACACACCGCACCTTGAACCTAATACAGTCAATCTGAGCATGGACTGTAGATAACCAATCCATGCCCAAGATGATGTCGTAAGGCCTCGACGCCTCTACAAGAAGATCCCAGCCGAAGATCTCGCCTCCTGGAGTAAGCTCACACTACCAGAACCAGTGTGTAATCGTCGAGTCTGCTCTCGTAGGAGTCTCTAGCCATAAGGATTGAGCCAACGACTCTGTCGGAATCTCCGAGCTCCGAACAAGGGCAGAGGCTATGAAAGAATGACTCACTCCTATGTCTATAAGAACTAAAACAAGGGTGGAATAGACACAGATAGTACCTCGAATCATCTCGGGTGCACCGTGGTCGTAGGCCTCTGCTACCTAAAGCTGTGCCTGTCTCTGCCCGCCAGCTCCTTGTGGTCGGGGTGGAACTCCAGGTGGTGCGGGTGGTAGAGCCTCAAAGCGTCTCCCATCACATGCCGTTCGGCCAGCTCCTCTTCCTCGTCCACCTGGTCCCAACGGACTGCCACGGTCGACCCTCTACCTCTGCCTGGGTGTCCCCTCAACCGTCTGCTGCTCCTCGGTACGGCGGGTCAGGCAGTTACGAGCCATGTGGCCCTTCTCGCCGCATGCGTAGCACTATCTGCCTCTCGAAAGGCTGGCTCTGCGCTGAGTGCCCCGCACCTCTGAGCCAGTGTCCTGAGGTCGTCTGCCTGAGGGTCTGGTCTTCCTAGACCCATGAGTCATCCGTCGACTACCTGCTGCAGATGACTCTGCTACGTGCCGCCCTGTGGTAGGTCTCGCTGCTGATGTATACTCAGTAAGAAAGATCTCGATGAGAAGGGCTTTCTCCAGTACCCCTTCCTGCGTTGGTATGCTGAGGGAGATCAGCGATGCCCTGATCTCATGCCTCAATCCCTACTCAAAGGTTTGGGCCTGGAAGAATGGGTCCCGTACCATGTCCGTCGAATAACGCGAGAGATTGGTAAATCTTTCCGAGTACTGGGAAACCATCAAGCTGCCCTACCGCAGCTGTAGAAGCTCCTGGATGCACACCACAAGAAGGGTGGCTGGGACGAACTCTGAGTGGAAGAGGCTCTCAAAGTCTGTCCAGAGGAGAGATGCCTCGTCGTGCACCTGGAGCATCAAGCTCCACCATCTGCCTGCTTCTGCGTGCAGGAGGCTCGCTGAGAGGATCACCATGAGGTCTGTTGGTGTCCTCACTAACCTGAAAACTTGTAAAACTGCCTCCAGCCAATCCTCGGCTGTCTGAGGGTCTGTATCCTCGCGGAACCTGGGCGGTCGCTGACGTTGGAACTCGTGAAGTGCACTAAGGCGACGTGCATCGTCAGCGGCTGGGGCTGGTAGTATCGGTGGCTCGGCGGGTAGAGGTACCACCGATGCCTCTGCTGTCAAAGGGCCCTGTACTGAGGCCTCTCGCTCGGTGGGCTTTCGTCACGCACAATTCTCGGAACCCTAGCTGGCTACCTTCATGGGGATATCCTGAAAAGAAACAGGTGTGCCACGGTCAAACAGTATACCTGGTGAGCTGACACAAAGTAATCACAAAGAAAACTTGAAACACATATGCAATCAATGTTTTCGTGCATTAAGTCGGAAATCAGAAGTCAGGGTCCTGGTGTACGGATACGTCGGCTGCCACACCAACAATGGACTCCCTGGACTGATAACCACACTCAATACTTTTAACACTATTGCTTCAAATAGAAAAGATCAGAGTCATGAGTTCTGCGGTAGAACCGAACTCCTCTGATACCAATTTGTCATGACCCATCCTCGTAGCCCGTGCCGTGACTACCCCAAGCCCGCCTTCCATAAGCCAGGGGCTGACGACTAGCACCAAGGCGTAATTCCAGATAAAAAGTGAAGGCATTGCCTTTGTAAAGTAACAAACTCCACAGAGCAAGCAAGCAGAAGTAAACACTAAGTAAAAATGGGGTACAACATTAAGTGTGGAAAAGTAAGTGGGCCAGAATACAAACCCAAACAGAAAGTAAAGTACAACTGGAAAGGGAAAACAACAACTGAAAGTAAAGCCACAATGTTGAGTCGTCCACTAGAAGTCCCACCTGAAGGGTGGGTACAGATAGCCTCCAAAGCTCCTCGGGTCCAACCGTCTGCTCTGAGTACGTCCCACCCAGTTGTCCACCTCCAGGTACCGTCCTGCTCCTTAAGCCTCAACCACGATCAACGCTGTCCGTCGTCTGCAACCAACACAATGTAGTGCGGTCATAGCCCATGCAGGGGTGAGTATAAGCTACTCAGTAGGGACCTCGAGACCCCCGAAGGTCTCCCAGAATCCACAAAGGATAATCAAAAAAGGAAAGATACAATCACAAAGTATCATTCGACACTACTTATGTATATGCCCATACATATACCTAAGTCATAAATTTCTAGTTCGGCTCCAACATCTGAGCCCAAATTCGATCATGTCCACATAGGATAGCACAACACAATCCACATAGGAAAACAAGTCAAGATTCAGCTCACACAAGTATACTTCTTCGTATGATGATAAAGATGATCAGATGTAGCCACTGATTCATCTAAGCTGTCGGAACCACACATGATCGATAGGTACTAACCCCTGAAATGACCCACAAAGGATCGATAGGTACTAACCCCCGCAATGACCCACAAAGGATCGATAGGTACTAACCCCCGCAATGACCAACAAAAGATCAGACCCACACAGGATCTGTAGGCGCTGGCCCACACAAGACTGCTGAGCACTGACCCACATAAGATCTAACCCACACAGGATCGGTGGTACTGATCCACATAGGATTGCTGAGTGCTGTAGTCATCACCGTCAAATCCACGGAGGATTTCTGTACAGTCGTCATCATCATCGCAGTCGCAGCCAGATCTAGGGTTCCTGCACACAGCAAGCTTGTCCGGGAGGGTCCGCTCCACGAGCCGAAGGGCTGATACATCAACTGACACATAGTTCGGAGTTGATGTATCCAAAAGTTCCGTATCATCAACAGGAACTCAACAAGATAGACGTCGCGTCGATCGGACGCCCGGTCTAAGAGTTATTGGCCTTTTCGTTCCAGGGGCCCGATTGGGTTTTAAGTAAAAACCAACCCGACCATACTCCAACTTCATCCAAACCTTGAGAGGAGTAATCCAAAAGGTCCATCTCACTTAGAGGAATCCATCAAAGTCGACGGAACATCAATCGGATGTCCGGAGCTCAAGTTATGAGCGTTTCCGCTCTGAGGGCCCGGTTGGTTTCGTGTACGAACCAACCCGACTGAACCCAAAGTACTCTGAAACCTTGAGTATAATATACTGAAATGACCGTCTCGATCCAAGGATCACATCGTAGCTGACAGTACGTCGATCAAAGGTCCGCAACCCATGTTATGGGCAAAAGACCGAAAGAGGTCCGATAGTAGGGGGTTCGGGCCCGATCCAACCCGGCCTGATACCCCCAGGGTCTGCCCGAACCGGGTCGACCCGAACCGGGTCCAGGTCCGGCCCGCTTGGGCGCGGCCCGGCCCGGCCTGGGCAGCCCGGCCTGGTGCGTTGGCGTGGCCGGCGGCCAGGCGACTCGGCTGTAACGGCTGAGCGATGAAGGGGGGAGGGGGGGCGATGCCCCCCGCATTGTGAACACGCGACCCCCATGTGGGGGGCAGCACCTGCTGGCCGACCGGGGGTTATGAACCCCCGGTTTTCCCCCCTGACCGGATGGCCTGCACCGACCAGCCGGCTGCTGCCGCCACGGGACCGGTGCTGGCCTGTCCCCCTGCTCCGAAGCCGGCGGCCCGAAACCGGCCGCCGATCCCTGCTCCGCCGCGGCGCGATGGCGCCGCAACCCTCTGCCGCGGCGCCACTCTGTCCGCGGTGTTTTTGAGGTTCTCCAGCGTGGCGCGATGGCGCAGCGTCTTCGGTTCATCTTCAATGGTGCGATGCGACGGCGCTGCACTTCTGCCCCTCTCTTTAATATTTCTCGCACAGTGCTTCGGCACCGCGTTGCCTTGCTCATGCCGCAAACAACATCAAACAACCAAAGGGGAGAGGAGGGTCGGCCGTGTTCATGCGGTCTGACCCTCTCCCGTTATTGTGGTATCAGGCAGCTCAAATTGTAATGAAGAAAGGCAACAGAAGAATTCACGAACAACAATTAAAATAAATCCCTACCTCGTCGAATTCGATGAGCGAGGATTCGTCGCGGAATTAACCGTCACGGAAGAAGGCATCACGAAAGGAGAATCGTCACGTCGTGGATAAAGGATTCGTCGGCATCGCATCATCAATCTCCGAGGATCTGGCGTTCTTGTCGACCTTCATCGGAGGTCGGCGTTCTTCGCGTTCTTCGCATTCTTCGTCGAGGAGGAAGAACTTCACAGCTTGAGAGAATTCTCCCAAAACTCTCTTGCACAACCAACCCCTAATAAAATAAGAGTTGTCTTATTTTATTAACACAAGCCAACGTTTGAATTTCAAAAAGAAACAATCAATTAAAATAATTAATTGCAACGATTTAACCGCCCAAATTAATGAGGCGTTTATTAACCAGATTAAACGCAAGGGTTGACTTCATTAAAAAGGGGTTGTAGGTCCGTTTCTTAATTAAAGGAGGGGGGTTGAAAAAGGTGGGGCTCGTGTGGGACCCACCCCAAAAATATCCTACCTAGTGCTATAGGATATTGTGGGTCCCACTTTAACCCCTTAACTTTGGTTAAACAAATTGGAATAAAATAAATGGTGTGACCAATTTATTTTTCTCATTTACTTTGTAACGACCCAATCTTTTTGAGTAGTATATTAACTTACTCTTAATGATTTAATAAGATGTTAATGGTTAATGCAGGAAGAGGAGTCGATGGCTTCATCCAGTAGACTCGACCCTTATGAAGCCCACTTATCAGAGCTTGGGAAGGAGGTAGCATCTGTGGGCTTCGCTTTGGACCAAGCCCAAGCCGAACTCCAGCGTGTCAAGCTTGAACGGAAACGCCTACGGGAGAAGTTCAAGTTAGTAGAGATTACTACTAGGGCAATGTTATCTGAGCCTCCCTCAGATTCTCTCACCATAACACACCTTACACTTAGGTCTTATGCCGGTGTTATAAGGGGCTATGTGACGAGACCCTAGCTTCCTTGTGTAATCCTTTCGGGTGAATAAATTGAGATTTCTTCCTTTAGTGATGTTTGTGAAATTTCAAATGTCTAGATAATTTTAGAATGTATTTTATTGATGAATTTTGAAAAAGGGATATTTTAAAATATTTATGTAAACCCTAAATAACTAATGATGTGTAATGATTTTCAAAAAATGGTCTTCTACAAAAGTGTTCAGTAAGGAATTTGGAGTCTAATAAGATCAACTTAATTTTTGATGAATAGTAAATTATGAATAGTGATTTTACACTTAGGATTAGTAATGTGACCAAATGGATTAGTAATTTCACTCAAAGAAAGTTTTAATATAATTCAGACACCTAGATTAAGTAATGTGATTCAATAAAATGGGTAAATAACGGTTTCATAAATTATTAGTCAAGTATTAGTTTTTTCGGATGAATAGTGTTTTTTTAATTAAAAATTTAATTAAAAATAATTAGAAAATTATTTTTATAAAAATAACTTTATTTTTGAACTCAGAGCATCGATATTATGTTATGGTAATTTTTGGGGATTTTTCTGAAAAAAACGAATTTTCGATGAATAGTGTTTTTATTTAAAAATTAAATTAAAATTATTTAGAAAATTATTTTTATAAAATGGAGTTCATAAATGTATTTAGAGCATCGATATTTGGTTAAGGTGAAATTTTGGGATTATTCTGAGAAAGTTGAATTTTCGATGAATAGTGAAAATATAGTTTTTAAGTTACGGGTGTTTAATGACATCATTAAATGATATATTAAGTATATATTCAATATGGTCGAATTATGAATAGTAAGATAAGGTGTGAGGTGTCCCAAGTGGACAATACCATGGGCAAATACCATGGGCAAGCCCATGGTTTTGCCAAAACCACTAGTGAGGTGTCACTTGGCCATTAATGCCTTGTCCCCTCACTTTCCCTATAAATACCCACCCTTTCCTCTTTTAGTTTCCACTCCCAACTCTCGCCCAATGAATTTATGGTCTCCTTACCTCCCAAGGAGTCCTCCAAAGGTGCCCCCCAAGCCCTCAAGGTCCAAAACTTTGAGTTTCAAGGGTCACATTTTAAGGTAAGGGATCTGACCTCTCTCTTTATTTTCATGTAATCCTTTTTATGTCATTCCTTTTATGCTCCATGTTCTTATGTGAGAGGATGTTATTTTATATTTCTATTACTGCCCTTTTCATGTTTATATGATGAGAGATCCCCTCTTACTCTCATCATTTCGTTTTATGAATGTTTAAGTGACGCCGTTAGGCTGCCGAATTTTTAAGGGATTCTTTCACCCTTCTCATTTTTCAAGTTTGATTTTCATGTCAAGTCTTTCAAGTTCCTTTTTTTATGATGGGGTATGATCTCTATATCTATCATACTTATCTCTTATGATCATATGATGAGGGACCCTATTTGATCTTGTCAAATCATTTTCTTTGAAGTTAAGTGACACCGTTAGGCTGCCGAATTTTTATAAGAGAAATCTTGTTTTGTCTCACTTCCATGTTTTTCATTTCATATGGTATATCTTTCAAATTTCATTACCATGTTCTTAAATCCCTTATATTATATCCCCCTACTATTTTATGGATCATTTATTAGTGGGTGACCCATGTCCCCTCTCTTTTCAATGTTTTCTAAGACCTTGTAGCATAGCCGTTATGCTGCAGAATTTTCGTCTCAAAATGCCTCTCACTCTTTTCTAAAAATTATTTTATGTTATAAAGTGAATACTCAAATCTCTTATTTCTACAAGGGTATTCACATATATATCAAAATGTTATATTTTTAATTCTGGGATTTACATACATGAGACCCTCTTTCCCTTTCCGTGGGTTTAAAGTGACGTAAAGATCATGTCTTTAAAGCAGTTTTTAAAACGTTATGATTATGGAATGAAACCCATTTCTTTTGTGCTATATGGGTTGTTTATGAAATTATTGATGATGATATATGTGGATCACATGATAATAAAAACAAATTTAAGGGTGCACCCTGATAGTGCCCCATTTCATTGGATAATGATGTAACCACAAGAGATTACAGTTTAAGGGTGCGCCCAGATAGCGCTCTAATGCATTGGGTAAAGACTTAGTCTCTAGAGATGACCATTTTTACGACGCCTTGGTGAATAACCTTGGTAATTTTTAACGACACCTTGGGGATGGACCTTGGTGAAACGAAACGATTGTCAATATTAAATGTTGTAGCCACATCTTCAAGTTATGAAAATGTTATTTTTATTATGATATTTCTCATGATTTCTTTCTCATGCCTTAAAGTTCTTTTCATATTGAAGTATCTCAAGTTCACATGTAAAATGTTTCTCTTGTTTCCCTTACTAGGCCTTCTTCTCACCCTTTCTTTTGATGTATGCCCCCAGGTTGAGATGCATAATGAACATAGGATGAACTAAAGGAGAAGCCTTTTAAGTGTTTAAGAAGAATGCTTTATGTTGTTTTTATGTATTATGTTCCTGGTTTCCAAGACACTAAACCTTAAAGATCCTCAGTTTTTTGTAACGTAATGAAAGTTATGTTATAAAAAGATGGGATGTTATAGTTGGTATCAAAGGATGGTTTAGTTATTTGTGGAAATTAGGATATAAAAACTTTAGGAAGAACCCTTTAGAAAAGTTTAAATATAGGAAAACTTCCTGGTATTTTGGTAAATATTGAGTAAGTGGTTTATCAAACAAATACATCCCTGTCTGGATACGAGTAGGTAGAGGCGGCTCTGGAATAGATGTACATAGGGGTAAAACCCGAAAACACCGCTTTGAGCTAGACTCGAACGGGAACTGGTGCACGATAACGGGCCTTGCTGCACTCTTGGTTACGACACTCCCGGGGGATATGTTTGGTTAATCACAAGCTTTTTATGAATCATTATGAAGGAATTATAGAAAAGTGTAATTGTCTAAGCATGAAGTCTTAGTTAAAAGATTCATAAATGAAATAAGTTTCTTACTAAGGTTTTATTCTTTTAGAAAATGGCGGGCAATAGGAGGAACCGTGCCGATGGTGGCCGCAATGCACCATGTGATGACGACCCTCCGATGGAAGCCGGAATGGAAACATTCATGCGAATGATGAACCAACTGACTCAAGTTATGAGTAATAACTTGAATCAAGCTGAGAGGCTGACCTCACCACGAAGGGAACAACACTCTGTTGAGTCCTTCATGCATCAACGACCGCCAACATTCAGTGGATCTACTGACCCATTGGTTGTGGAACAATGGATAAGCTCCATTGAAAAGATCTTTTCTGTACTTCATTGTTCGGAACAAGAAAAAGTCACCCTTGCTGTTTACCGCCTAGAGGGAGAAGCTGATCAGTGGTGGTCACTGATCAAAAACACAAAGCCACGAGGAGAGATAGAAGCTATGGAGTGGGAAGAATTTCGGGGAATTTTCCTTAACAAGTATTTCCCTCATTCCATGAGAACGAGAATGGAGAAAGAGTTTTTCGAGATGAAGTAGAAGGAGAATGAATCTGTCGGAAGCTATGAGATGAACTTCACAAGGCTTTCCCGTTATACCTCAAGCTTTGTCATGGACCCTAATGGGAAGGTTGATAGATTCTTTGGTGGACTACGACCTCATCTGCGGAAGAATCTAGCCAACAGGGACTTGATAGCTATGAAGAAATAGTTCAAAGTGCTATGAAAGTCGAGCTAGAGTTTGGTGAGACACAGTGGTCTCATAAACCAAATGAAAAGAAGAGGTCGTTGGAGCCCAGTTTAGGGAAGTATTTTGATCAGGGAAGAGGTGGAAAGCAAATGCAACTTACCACATGCAATAAATGTGGGAAGAATCATCTGGGGAACTGCTTGAATGGAAGTGGAAAGTGCTACAAGTGTGGAAGAGGATGCCATATTGCTCAGAATTGTCATAGTGAGGTGAAGCCTCAGCTTCCCAACACTAACGACAGAGGAAAGATGGTTCTGGTCCTACCCGAAGTCACATGCTTCAAGTGTGGACAGCTTGGGCACTTTGCTAACCAATGTCCAAATCCGAGGGCGGTGGAGGGGAATCACCATCAACCTCAGCAGAGGTCAAGAGAGCAAGGTCGTACTTTCGCTATCACAACAGCTGAAGTCGAAGTCCCGAACGATGTGGTAGCATGTACTCTTTTTGTCCTCTCAAAACTAGCAAGTACTTTTTTTGATTCTGGTTCTACGCATTCCTTTATTTCCTCCAAGTTTGCAAGGAATATAGAATCAATCCCCGAACTGCTAGAGGTAGAGTTGTCTGTCAAGATTCCAAGTGGGATTATCCTTGCATCAACAATATTTAGAGACTCTAGTGTTTACTTTGGTGAGCAAAATATTATCGCAAATCTAGTAGTCATTCCCATGATGGAATTCGACATTATACTAGGGATGGACTGGCTCTCAAAGTATAATGCTAAGATCAAATGCAGAAGTAAGGAAATCTCTGTAGTCTTGAATGAACGACCTACAGTTATCTTCCAAGGAGAGATATCCCAAACTGATCCCTATCTAGAAGCACCTCCTATAGCATTCTTTATGGAGTTAATCGGTGATGATGAAGAAGGAAAAGGGAGCATACAAATAGAAGATGTTCCGATTGTTCAGGAATACATGGATGTATTTCCTGAGGAGTTACCTTGACCTCCCCCAGAAAGAGAGGTAGAGTTCTCCATTGAACTAGTACTTGGGTCTCAACCGATATCAAAGACTCCGTATAGAATGGAAAATGTGGAGCTAGAAGAGTTAAAGAAACAACTCCAAGACTTGTTGGAGAAGGGGTTTATCCGACCGAGTGTGTCTCCTTGGGGAGCACCAGTTCTCTTTGTGAAGAAGAAGGATGGATCAATGCGGCTATGCATCGATTATAGAGAACTGAACGGGATCACGGTGAAGAAAAGATATCCTCTTCCAAGAATTGATGATTTATTTGACCAACTTCACAGGGCTCAATTCTTCTCTAAGATTGACCTTCGATCTGGTTATCATCAACTGAGGGTGAAGAAGGAAGATATTCCAAAGACTGCCTTCCGATCAAGATATGGGCATTATGAGTTTACTGTTATGCCCTTCGGCTTGACTAATGCTCCTGCTATTTTCATGGATTTGATGAATAGAGTCTTTAAGGACTACCTTGATAACTTTGTGGTAGTTTTTATTGATGATATTTTGATATATTCAAAAAGTCGTGAGGAGCATGAAGATCATCTAAGGGTTATATTGAAAACTCTGCGGAAGGAGAGACTCTTTGGAAAGTTCAGCAAGTGTGAGTTTTGGTTACAACAGGTGGCTTTCTTGGGGCACATCGTAACCAATGAAGGAATCTCGGTTGACCCTGCAAAGACAATGGTTGTGGAGGAGTGGCCTCAACCCACAACAGTAACTGAGATTCGTAGTTTCCTTGGTTTAGCAGGATATTATAGGAGGTTTGTGAAAAACTTTTCACAGCTTTCTAATCCACTAACCAAGTTGACTCGAAAATGGGTTAAGTTCATATGGACAAAGGAATGCGAGGAAAGTTTCAAAGAGCTGAAGAAGATATTGGTTACTGCACCTGTGTTAACACTACCCTCTATCGGAGAAGGATTCGTTATTTTTAGCGATGCATCTCTGAAAGGGATTGGGTGCGTCCTCATGAAAAATGACAAAGTAATTGCTTATGCATCTCGACAGTTGAAGATTCATGAGCAGAATTATCCTACGCATGATCTAGAGCTGGCGGTAGTTGTTTTTTCTCTAAAGATATGGAGGCACTATCTTTATGGGGAGAAATGTGATATATACACTGACCACCAAAGTCTAAAGTATATTTTCACACAGAAAGAATTGAACATGAGACAAAAAAGATGGTTGGAGCTTATTAAAGACTATTATTGTTCAATTCATTATCACCCTGGAAGAGCAAACAAAGTCGCGGATGCGTTAAGTAGGAAAGATACTGTTGTTCTGGAAACAATGAGGATCGTAGGAGATCCCTTGATTAAAGATCTAGTAAAACTGGACATGGGAATTATAAGGAAAGGGACATCATCAACCCTATTCCAAATGATTTCTCAACCTTCATTACTAGAGAGGATCAAGAAGGCTAAAAAAGAAGATCCTTTGCTCCAGGAGAAGTTTGAGGCTGTAAAGGATGGGAAGTCCCCTGATTTCCATATTGATCAAGAAGGTGTATTGAAATTTCGTACAAGACTATGTGTTCCATCTATTCCGGAGATAAAGAAAGAACTGATGGATGAAGCTCATAGCTCTACATTCTCTATACACCCGGGAAGCACTAATATGTATAGAGACCTTCGTGATCATTATTGGTGGGATAAAATGAAGAGGGAGATTGCTGATTACACTACAAGGTGCCTGGTGTGTCAGCAAGTAAAGGCAGAACGACAACTTCCTAAGGGGGTATTACAACCGCTACCCATACCAGTATAGAAGTGGGATAATATCACTATGGACTTTGTAACTGGTCTCCCGAAAACATCCAAAGGAAATAATGCAATATGGGTTATTGTGGACCGTCTCACCAAGACAACCCATTTTATCTCTATTTGGGAAGATTTCTATCTGGATCAGCTTGCCAAGATATACGTGAAGGAAGTGGTAAGGCTGCATGGGGTACCACTATCCATCGTATCTGATTGTGACCCAAGATTCACATCAAAATTCTGGAGAAGTCTTCAACATGCTCTGAATACTGAATTGAATTTTAGTATGGCCTATCATCCTCAAACTGATGGCCAATCTGAAAGGACTATTCAGACACTCGAAGACATGTTGAGATTATGCTCAATGGAATTTAAAGGTGGATGGGATCAACACCTCCCATTAGTTGAGTTCTCCTATAACAACAGCTTCCATTCGAGTATTCAGATGGCACCCTATGAAGCTCTATATGGAAAGCGGTGTAGAACTCCTACTTGTTGGGATGAAACTGGTGAGAGGAAGCTTCTTGGGCCTGATCTCATGCAAGAGATGACGGAACAGGTTCATGCCATCCAACAACACATAAAGGCTGCTCAGAGTCGGCAGAAGAGCTATGCTGACAATCGTCTAAGGGACTTGGAGTTTGGTGTTGGTGACAAAGTCTTCCTTCGAATTTCTCCATGGAAGAGAGTCATGCAGTTTGGGAAGAAAGGGAAGCTCAGCCCTAGGTACATTGGCCCCTATGAAATCCTTGATCGCATAGGAGCAGTGGCCTATCATCTAGCACTTCCACCGAACCTAGCTCAAGTTCATGATGTCTTCCATGTATCTCTCTTGAGGAAGTACATACCCGACCCTTCGCATGTACTGAACCCAGAGGTGGTACAACTGGAACATGACCTCTCTTACGAGGAGCAGCCAGTGGAGATCTTGGACCGTAGAGACAAGGTCCTACAAAACAAGACTACCCACCTTGTGAAAGTGTTGTGGAGGAATCATAAATATGAAGAGGCGACTTGGGAGCCGGAGGAAACAATGAAGCAAAAGTACCCTCACCTTTTCGACTAGGCCTCAAGTATAAATTTCGGGGACGAAATTTCTTAAGGGGGGAAGAATGTAACGACCCAATCTTTTTGAGTAGTATATTAACTTACTCTTAATGATTTAATAAGATGTTAATGGTTAATGTAGGAAGAGGAGTCGATGGCTTCATCCAGTAGACTCGACCCTTATGAAGCCCACTTATCATAGCTTGGGAAGGAGGTAGCATCTGTGGGCTTCGCTTTGGACCAAGCCCAAGCTGAACTCCAGCCTGTCAAGCTTGAACGGAAACGCCTACGGGAGAAGTTCAAGTTAGTAGAGATTACTACTAGGGCAATGTTATCTGAGCCTCCCTCAAATTCTCTCACCATAGCACACCTTACACTTAGGTCTTATGCCGGTGTTATAAGGGGCTATGTGACGAGACCCTAGCTTCCTTGTGTAATCCTTTCGGGTGAATAAATTGAGATTTCTTCCTTTAGTGATGTTTGTGAAATTTCAAATGTCTAGATAATTTTAGAATGTATTTTATTGATGAATTTTGAAAAAGGGATATTTTAAAATATTTATGTAAACCCTAAATAACTAATGATGTGTAATGATTTTCAAAAAATGGTCTTCTACAAAAGTGTTCAGTAAGGAATTTGGAGTCTAATAAGATCAACTTAATTTTTGATGAATAGTAAATTATGAATAGTGATTTTATTCTTAGGATTAGTAATGTGACCAAATGGATTAGTAATTTCACTCAAATAAAGTTTTAATATAATTCAGACACCTAGATTAAGTAATGTGATTCAATAAAATGGGTAAATAACGGTTTCATAAATTATTAGTCAAGTATTAGTTTTTTTGGATGAATAGTGTTTTTTAAATTAAAAATTTAATTAAAAAAAATTAGAAAATTATTTTTATAAAAATAACTTTATTTTTGAACTCAGAGCATCGATATTATGTTATGGTAATTTTTGGGGATTTTTCTGAAAAAAACGAATTTTCGATGAATAGTGTTTTTATTTAAAAATTAAATTAAAATTATTTAGAAAATTATTTTTATAAAATGGAGTTCATAAATGTGTTTAGAACATCGATATTTGGTTAAGGTGAAATTTTGGGATTATTCTGAGAAAGTTGAATTTTCGATGAATAGTGAAAATATAGTTTTTAAGTTACGAGTGTTTAATGACATCATTAAATGATGTATTAAGTATATATTCAATATGGTCGAATTATGAATATTAAGATAAGGTTTGAGGTGTCCCAAGTGGCCAATACCATGGGCAAATACCATGGGCAGGCCCATGGTTTTTCCAAAACCACTAGTGAGGTGTCCCTTGGCCATTAATGCCTTGTCCCCTCACTTTCCCTATAAATACCCACCCTTTTCTCTTTTAGTTTCCACTCCCAACTCTCCCCCAACGATGTTCTGGTCTCCTTACCTCCCAAGGAGTCCTCCCAAGGTGCCCCCAAGCCCTCAAGGTCCAAAACTTTGAGTTTCAAGGGTCACGTTTTAAGGTAAGGGATCTGACCTCTCTCTTTCTTTTCATGTAATCCTTTTTATGTCATTACTTTTATGCTCCATGTTCTTATGTGAGAGGATGTTATTTTATATTCCTATTACTTCCCTTTTCATGTTTATATTATGAGAGATCCCCTCTTACTCTCATCATTTCGTTTTATGAATGTTTAAGTGACGCCGTTAGGCTGCCGAATTTTTAAGGGATTCTTTCACCCTTCTCATTTTTCAAGTTTGATTTTCATGTCAAGTCTTTCAAGTTCCTTTTTTTATGATGGGGTATGATATATATATCTATCATACTGATCTCTTATGATCATATGATGAGGGACCCTATTTGATCTTGTCAAATCATTTTCTTTGAAGTTAAGTGACGCCGTTAGGCTGCCGAATTTTCATAAGAGAAATCTTGTTTTGTCTCACTTCCATGTTTTTCATTTCATATGGTATATCTTTCAAATTTTATTACCATGTTCTTAAATCCCTTATATTCTATCCCCTTACTATTTTATGGATCATTTATGAGTGGGTGACCCATGTACCCTCTCTTTTCAATGTTTTCTAAGACCTTGTAGCATAGCCGTTATGCTGCAGAATTTTCGTCTCAAAATGCCTCTCTCTCTTTTCTAAAAATTATTTTATGTTATAAAGTGAATACTCAAATCTCTTATTTCTACAAGGGTATTCACATATATATCAAAATTTTCTATTTTTAATTCTGGGATTTACATACATGAGACCCTCTTTCCCTTTCCGTGGGTTTAAAGTGACGTAAAGATCATGTCTTTAAAGCAGTTTTTAAAACGTTATGATTATGGAATGAAACCCATTTCTTTTGTGCTATATGGGTTGTTTATGAAATTATTGATGATGATATATGTGGCTCACATGATAATAAAGGCAAATTTAAGGGTGCGCCCTGATAGCGCCCCATTGCATTGGATAATGATGTAACCACAAGAGATTACAGTTTAAGGGTGCGCACAGATAGCGCTCTAATGCATTGGGTAAAGACTTAATCTCTAGAGATGGCCATTTTTACGATTCCTTGGTGAATAACCTTGGTAATTTTTAACGACACCTTGGGGATGGACCTTGGTGAAACGAAACTATTGTCAATATTAAATGTTGTAGCCACATCTTCAAGTTATGAAAATGTTATTTTTATTATGATATATCTCATGATTTCTTTCTCATGCCTTAAAGTTCTTTTAATATTGAAGTATCTCAAGTTCACATGTAAAATGTTTCTCTTGTTTCCCTTACTGGGCCTTCTGCTCACCCTTTCTTTTGATTCATGTCCCCAAGTTGAGATGCATAATGAACATAGGATGAACTAAAGGAGAAGCCTTTCAAGTGTTTAAGAAGAATGATTTATGTTGTTTTTATGTATTATGTTCCTGGTTTCCAAGACACTAAACCTTAAATATCCTCAGTTTTGTGTAATGTAATGAAAGTTATGTTATAAAAAGACGAGATGTTATATACTTAACCCGAAAACTTAAAAACCACTCCCGAGCAAAAGTAACTCCAGAAAAGGTATTTCTAAGCAATTACCGGCACTGCGATTCCATCGGTGCCCTCAGAATTTGATTCCGAGCACCGGTTCAAAAGTTAGAAAAACCCGCTCGTTCATTCACTGAATGTACTCGAGCCAGACTTTGGAAAATGATTCCGGGCACACCGGGTCTCGGAATCAGTTGTCGTCAGAAACGACACTCTTGTAAAATTCTAAAGAAAATTAAGAAAAAAAAAATTTCCTTAAATTTTATGGGTCTTTACATTATGATAGTCACAAGTATATGTGATATCAATTGGCCAACATATATGATGATAATAGTATGGTGAAGGAAGCTGAGCTACAAGTTTCTCAAAAAAAGTCCGATTATCTAAAAATGTATCTTGTTGAAAATTATAACAATTTCTTCAATCAATTCACTAGATTTGTTAGAGTGATTTGAGTACTTAATGAATAAATTAAGGATATTGATACTATAAGGAAAATATTGCAGCACCTTCCACCTATATATAATATAAAAGTATCATATTTTGAGGAAAGAGATTTGGACAAGTTTTCTCTTGATGATCTACTGAGTAGTTTAGTGGCATATAAAATTATATTTATACTACAAGATACATCAATTTTCATACATTAATATATGAAATTTAAATCCATTAATAAATTGGACATTTCTAAAGATGGTGGCAATGAAGAATATTTGGATAATGAATTCTTTATTCTAGTGTCTATAATATTCAAGATATAAAAAGTGATATTCATAAGAAAGTTTCCTCTAGAATGATTTTGATGTGTAAAAGTTCTTAATATTACAAAAATGTGTCTAAGGATACTTGATGAAGATGGATATGAAGTAGAAGTCTCAAAGTGGCCAAAAAGGTGATTTCCTCCTAAAAGAAACTTTAGATTGAGAATTTCACTTGGAAATAATTTTTAAAGGATGTGGCTAATAAGTAAAGAAGAGGATGATAATGAATAATATTTAGAATAAGTAAATATAGAGTTTAAATCTATTATAAAAGATGTTTTGGTGGATAATTTTTATAAGGAAGAACCTAAAAATGAAAATGTCCGTGAATCATAAGGAGAGGTAGATCTAAAGGTGTAACTTGAGGGGGATCTCAAATAGATTGATATTCAAAGGAATAAAAATATAAATATTAAGATATAAATAAAATAATATGATAAATATATTGATCATATAAAATCCTAGATTGAATAAATATAAAAAGTATTAGAATATCGTCATCTAGATAGGTGAACTTGGAAGAAGTTGTGAACATTAAGATAGAGACTGAACAACAAGATAATTTTATTTATAACCATAATTATTTTTTTATAAAGTGAAAAAATAAGGCCAAACCCCTCAAATAATATGTGGTTACTTTAAGAAAAAATTTTAATAAGAAAAAAAATTGGTATCCCAAGAAGAAAATAAATTTTGGGAAGTTTAAAGACACCAAACTCCAGGAAAAATCCAAAAAAGGATAAAAAATTGTTGATAAGAATATGAATGATCAAATAACCAAGTTCATGGGTAAGAGTAGGGTTGGAATTGATGAAAAGACATTAAATTTAGGATATATGGTAGACCAAGATGAAGTCAAACAAAATTTTAGTGATTCTGGCATCAAAACTAAAACACTTGTCACATAGACAAAGGTGTTTCCTATCAATTAAAATTATAGGGGGTTGAATAATCCTTAATCCTCATGTACTAGTCAATAACCATGAAATTTTTCAATGGCTGGATACATGTTGAGGAATGAAGGAGAGAAGACATTTCTTCTTATGATGTGTCAATTCTATGGCTATATGGGCCATACCATTCCCTACCATAATGAGGAAAAGAGATACTTTAATGAAGAATATCCATGATTTCTACAAAGAAGCATAGAAACATATCCTTAGTCATAGAGAATAAATTCATTCTATGGATATTATTTTCACTATTATAATTTTGGTCATAAATCTATTGATTAGAGGAATAGAAGAAGTGGTGTATAACACTGTACCAGTTAGAGGTATATAAATTCTAAACAACCTAAAAAGTAAAAATTAAAAAATATAGACTTTATGTTGGTATAATAAGATGATTATGATTATACTACTCATTCTAAATAGAAATAAGAGAGTCCATATTATGCATTAACAAAACTAATCATCTCATGAAAGGACAATAAAGAAAAAAAGATGTCTAACCTAGTAGAGATAAATATCAAGGCCATAAAAAATAGTATTACTTAGATCCTTTATACTGAGTGATCATTCTATATGACCAAAAACATGGATCTCTTGAAAAAAGTGATGGTAAGAGTTAATAAGATATCATGTTTCTACAATGATGGATCTATAAATATCAAAGAACATGTAAACAACTATATAATAGTCAATGAGTTAAAGAAAATTAAAGTGATTCATTTGGAAGGCTTGAGACACAATCTATTGAGTGTGAGTTAACTCTATGACTTAAGACATAAATTAAAATTTAATCAGAATGGATGTGTTATTAAAGTCAAGGATGAAAACTCACTAATGAAAGGATGGAGGATTAAAAATAATTTGTATTAGTCAAATAGTAAATAAAACAAATATATCTAGATAGTAGAAGAAAAGAACAACCTGTGGTAATTAAGGCTTAACCACAATCACCAACTGATCATAGAGAAATCATAGAAGATAAAATTGGTAGTGGATATTACAAATAAAATATTAGATCAATAAATAAATTATGATGATTTTATACATGGAAATGTGTTCCGAAATTCATATAAATAAAATAATAAAATTTCATCCAATATCACTGACCTATTACATTCTAAAATCTATAACCTAATGAACATATAATTCATTTTTGTGAAAAGATACTTCATTTTTTTGTTTATGACTATATTATAATGGATCATTTAATTTTCATGTAAAGTTATAGGTAATTAGAGGATTGCATGAAGAGGTATATGAGAAGAGTTTGTAATGAAACTAGATTCACTATTAGAATATCATGATCTCATAATGGGGTATAGTACACATATATTGAGTTAAAAAATTACCTTGACAAACATAACATCAAGTATGAGGCATCCATAGTAAAAAATCCACAATATAATGGAAGATATTGATAGGTGAAAATATAGCCAAAAAAATTCTTATTGATAGTGGAATATCTCACTTATACTATAAGGAGATATTATAAGTTGTTGTGTACGTGAAAAATTGGGCGGTTCTTATCCAAGGGTAAGAAAAAAGACCTAATAAAATATATAATAAAAGTAATACCAAAACAATTTTTTTTTCATGTATTTGAAATAAGATACAATATTAAAAAAATAAATCTATATGGGATAATATTGTGATGAGGTAAATGAAGGAGTGTTTATAGGTTACTCAACAAAGTGTAAGTCCTAACAAGTGGCTGGATAAAATTATGGAAAGTAATGACATCAAAGTCATTGAGGAAAAGGATGGAATGATTTTGAGGAGTTCGAATTTTGACAATATTTATGATGAAGGGAAAGAAGTTGAAACAAATCCTATGGCTATACAAAATTACCCAAAGGATGAATACTCTAAGACTAAATTTGAATAAAATAATTTTATTGAAGAAAGTTATCCTACACCTCAGAAGAGAAATATGAGAACATTGTTTGATCCATCCAACATAATCAGAGAGTAAAATATTCCTACACAGATGTATAAGATGAGTAAAATATTCCTATAGATCTATTATCAATGGTTGATCCAATATAGTTTGAATAATTTGTGTAAGAGGAATCATGGGTTAGATCAATGAATAAAAAACTGGATCAAATTGGAAAAAATATCACTTGAGAACTAGTAAAGTTGTTTGAATATCACAATGTGATTGGAAAAAATTGGATCTTAAATAATTAATTTGAAGGGCATGTAAACATGACCTAAAATTAGTCACATTTTGTTTTTAAAGGCTATGCATATATTTAGGGGACTGATTTTGGAAAAATATTTTCATCAATTGATCAACTTGAGTAGATCCATATCTTATTAGTGATAATGATTTGAATATGTTTTAAGATTTTTTATATGGATGTTAAAATGATGTTATTGAATTGGGTGCTCCAAGATGTGGTTTATATTAAATAGTCAACGAGTTTTATAATCAGAGATGAAAGAACCAATGTGAGAAAATTATATAAGTACTTATATAGTCCAAAATACACATCACATGTATAGTATGCATGGCCAGACTCATACATAAAGAATCTTGAATTCAAAATATGTGGTGTTGATAAAAAACTTTATGTGAAAACATCAATGGAAAAAATTTTCATGGTGGAGATTTATGTTGAATTCACCGTATATGGAAGAAGTCGATAGAAATTGACATATGAATTTTGTTTCTTGATGATATTATAATTTTAAATTTCCTTGAAAATACATATTTTCTTGAGATTAATGTTGTTCAAAAATAGAAATACACTTTTTTCTCTCAAGATTAGTATACCAAAGATCTATTGATGAAGTTTGACATGTATGATTCTAAACTAATGTGAACTTTGATTGTGGGTGAAACTAAACTTGGGAATCTTGAGGATGATAAATCTATAAATCACAAATTGTATAAAAGGATAATTATAATCCCGATGAATTTGACTATAACATGATAAAATATTATATTGTTAACTTTTTTGGTGGCACATTTCCAAAGTAATCTGAAGGAAGATCATCTGGTTTTAGTTAAACAAATTATGACGTACATCTATGGTGTACTCAATTTTGGATTTCTCATTGATTATAGGAAAAATAATGAATTATTATAATTTTTAATCCTAACTAGGATGGTGATGTCATTGGATGGAAGTCCACAAATGGTGGATTGTTCTTCATTGGAAGTGTGTTGGGTGGTTGAGAAAAAAATAAGAAAGTACTTCACTGAGAATGAAAGAGGGAGAGTACATTATAGTAACCAAAACATGAACAAAAATACTATTGATAGAGAAATAATTTGATGAAATTGTTGAATAATTCAAACAACCTATGGTATTATTATATGATAATAAGAGTGAAATTGATCTCACAAAAAAATCTAGTATAACACTCTCACACCAAGATTATTGTGACCAGATATCACTTTATTAAGGATAAGATAGATCAAGGAATGGTCATTGTGAATCATGTGGGAACTATAATGAACAAGTGGAATATTTCATGAAAAAGATATTGGCCACTCTATTTTTTGAGATATATCGATTGAACGTCAGTGTTAAACCCACTCCCTAAACATGAAGAGGTTTGGATATAAACATTATCCCCATTTTCATATAATGTTTTATATGGAATTGTCATGAACCGTCCTAGAGGGGCCCATGATGTGACTACCCCAATACTGCCTCCAATAGGCCAAGGGATGGATACTAGCACTAAGTAGACATATCCCACAAAATGGAGGCATTTTCCTAAGTACCTATACGCATGCACACAATCTCCAAGCCCCAAATGCTAAAATATAAAAACACTATGTAGACAATGAATGCATACACTATGATACAAACCACTGAGTACGATACTAGGAAACTAAAAAGTAAATAGGGATATAATACAATCCCTACAATGAAAGAGTCTGTAAAAGTAAATTCACAAGTTCCCAAAACTCATCTGCAGAAAAACCTACCTGAAGGGTGGGTGTAGGAAAGCTGTCTGAAGACGTAGAAGAACAACTCGATTATTCGAACACTCTAAGAACCACCTTAGTACTTGTACACCTAGAAATCATTTAATGATTTAATTTTTTTCACAAGACACAACATGTGTGGGAAATGCCCGTGCATGGGAGAGTAAAACAATACTCAGTAGGACACCTCAAAACCACAAAGGAATACAACTAAGAAATACACGATGTAAAACACAATGAAATACTTAATGTATACAAAAAATAAGACACATGAATTATTACATGAAGAAATACACGATATACCACAAAGGAAACACAAGATGTATAGCCATCCCACACAAGTATAAGTTTATAGAATGAAAAGTAGGATTATTAGACGTAGTCCATAGAACACCCAGTATCGGTAACACATAGAGTTTTTATAATACATGGAGTGTTGATAACACATAGAGTGTCGATAAAACATAGGGTGTCGATAAAAAATGGAGTGTCAAAAACACACAAAGTGTCAATATGTCATGCAACCTCAGGGTCATGTATTCACCAAGTCACATAATCACTAAGTCAGATAGTCACCAAGTTACATAGTCACCAAGTCACAACTTACCACATGATTCTGCTTGTAGTGCACTTGTACTGGGAGAACATACTCCTCAATCCATCCATCCATATGCCAACATCAACAATAACACACTTAGAGTATCTAAAAATGACTTTCTCATTGCAAGGTTCCCAATTCCACAAACTACTTATAAAACGGACACATGGTTTGAAAGTTATGACTATTTTATTAAAAAGGTATGACCTGGGTCCGGTCTGATCTGACACACCAGACCCAATCCAACCCACTGGCTGACCCAACAAGACCTGGTCTGGTCTGACCCATCCTGTCCTCCTGGGCCTACTAGACCCATCCAGCTAGGCCACTGGGTCCAGCCTGTCAGTCCGCTGGAGAGGCCCGACTCATCTTATTCGGACCACATTGTGGGATGGATTAGTGAGATGCACACATTCCACCACAACCGTGTGCCTCCATGCTGATGTGGTGTGACACCATATTTATGCATTCAACCCTCCATCCAAATTCCCCATGACTTCATTTTCTCCATGGGGTACACACGGCACACCTGCAACAGATGCAACCTACCTGTTGCGGATGTGGCCCATCCTCACTGCATCCCATGGTCACCACCCACAAACCGCTCTGGCCATGATCCCTCATACGGTCCCTCCTGGACTATGTCCTTCCATCACTGGCGGCCTCACCCTCACACTCTTCCTAACACGACCCCCCGCTGAGCCGCATGCCACCTCCTCCATCATCTGCCCTGCTGGTGGCCCGCTATCCACCTTGTGCTCCGCCTGAACCCTACCAGAGCCTTTGATTCGAGCATTGTATTATGCCTCCATAAACCACTGCCTCGGGTGATTCACACCGCACCTTTATCATCATATATTCGTGATGTCATTGCGGTTTCAAATCCCCTTTCTCGGATCATTGAGCCACAAATCGAAGGCGCAATGATCCTTTGTTCATATTTCACAAAGAATGAGGAATGTATAAAGATTGGGAAAAGGAGGTAAATGAACAAGAACACCCAAAGAATGGATCTTGGCCTTGTTTGTGTCGGCCTCGATCCATTCATGTTAGAATAAAGAATGGAGATGGGATAAAATGAATCTCAAAACATAATCATCCATGATAATCAACCTACATAAATTATTCATTCCATAAGAATGATCGAACCATGGATCAGATAGTTCATGGGTTGTTCCACGTTCATCATTTAATTTTGAGAATAATGGGGAAAATATCATGAAGAAAAAAACACCCTACCTGGATTTTGGATTAGTCATTGATTAAGGAAAAAGTTGCATCGTCACCATTCATTGATCCATCGATCTTTGATCCAAGATCCAATATCTAATCCATCATCACCAATTATTGATATACAAACATTTTTTGGAGAGAGCTCCTTCTTCACTTGTCAAAGGAATTCTAGGGTTATGACAATAAACCTAAATTATCTGAAAAAGTTCATTTTAATAAAAATAAACCCTTGCTGCGACACTATAAAATATTTTATTACCGACATGTCCTAAAACAAACTTTTTCATCTGTCCCACATAAGATGAATTTAGGCCCTGCCTAAGGTAAATTATCTATTATAAACATGATGGTGACCTCATATTTCTAATTCGAGCACCCTTTTATATGTTATTATAGTTTAATGAAAAAACTGTCTGTACACTTTTTGAAAAGATTAAATTTTTTTAATGAGTTGTTTCGGACACACCAAGCCTCGAAATCTCACATGGTCTCAACACTAGGTCTCAAAATTTTTCTAATTAATTTATAAAAATAATTGGAGATAATATGAGTCCTTATAAGAATGTTTCATGTTTGGAATGTCACTTTTGGTTTATTATCAATGTGGGATAAAATTACAAGAAATTCAATGTAGAAGACCTATAATTAAATTTATTTAGTAGTGGTTTCAGAGATAGAATATCACATTTAGGAATATTATATGGTATAAAATTAAGGGGGAGTTATGATCGATAGGGAATGGAGGATTATAATTTGATCTCATTGCAAATTTATTGGGGGTTCTAGAAAAAGGAATGGCATGAGACATAAAATGATATCATGAATTATTTCTTTATATATCAAGTATTACTCATGTATACTTAGAGTGATATATTTATTATTTCACTGATATCCCAAAGAAGTAAGAAATTTTTGCTAAATTGAATTTAACTTTGGATTTACAACAAACACAAAGGGTGATAATGTTAGAACCCAGGTAATATATACTGAAGGTTGATGATATATTTTCTATTAATATATTTTTGTGTTATTGAAGGAGTTTAGAGACTAAACAAAATAATGTGTTTTTTTAGTGTTTGATAATTTTTTTGTTGGAAACATCAAAGAAGTTCAGTATTTATTTCAAAGAAAAGGAATGAATTTTATGCTTGTTAAAGCTATTTCATTATAGTTAAAGCATGTTTGTTCTAATTGGGAAAATATTCATGCTAATTCAGGTGAATTGTAAAAGTAAAGATGTGATCTGTGCTATTTTTTCCTACTTGCACAAGTGGAATTTTAAAATATATGGCGTTCTTGTGGAGTTATGTACATATTGAAAAAGTTGAGGTGTTATGAAAGTCATAGAGTAGATGATTTTCACGTAGGTTTGGGTTTTCCTATAAATAAAAGCTAATCACTATCACTATAAACTAGTGAAGTTTAAGATAAGGATTAAGGGATATATATTTATTTAAATGATACTTGCATGAACTAGATTTGAGTTAAATATCTTGGTGAATTAAGTTTCTTAGAAGGAAGGTTACATGAGATAAGTTCTATAAACATTGCTAAGAAAAGTGTGTTTTGAAAAGGTAGTTGAGTGAAGGCAGTAGCATGAACCCTATTCCATGAATATGGTAGAATAGAAAAGTTTCATGGGACATATTTGAGATAACTCACCTTATCAAATGGAGTTTTATAAAAAAATACTTAAGTGAGTGTATTGACACAAATTCAACCAAGTGGATAGACTTAGGTGAAATAACACAATTAATACTTTTTCATAAGGAAAAAATTAGGTGAAGCAGAACCGAGTGAAGTGTCATAACTAAGTGAAGGGAAATGAGAAAACATACTTGAGTGAAAGGAAATATTTGGTAGAATTATTTCTATTTGATATTATTGAGAATGAGGATTACATTGGAGCATCATAATCTGTATTTTATTATGAAAAATACCTAACACATTATGATTATATATAAGTGACCTTTAATTCATTAAATCAAGGAAGACTTCATTTAAAGAAGTTATCAAGGGGGAGTCAACAGAAGTGGTCTAGGGGAGGAAATGTGATTTTATCCAAATAAAACTTATAAAGTATGTGATCCAGACATGGAGTGACTATGAATGAATAATTTTATCCACAAAACAATTGAAGATTAAGGGATTCTGGTACTTTGATACAACTCTATGTGTATTCTCTATTAACTTTCCCATAAATATGAACAAAATAAAAACAATTGTTCTTTTCTTTAATTTCTATACTTTTTTATATATTAGATAGGCATCTAGAATCGATAGTTATAACAAGTTCCTACCAATGTGGGAACAATATCCAAAGAAACATAATAAAAAAATTAACACCCCAAATCAAAACTCTCTCACAAGGTGTATCTGGTTACAATATATATTATAAGAGCCAAGTTACAAGAATTTAATCTGTCATTTTAATCTTATTATAGAGAACACAATGAATGATAAATGGGCTCATCTTCTTTCTAGAAGTAGTTATCAAATATTAAAGAAGAGTATGCGATCACATATATGATCTATTGGATTAGAATTTTTATCTACTACTATAAGTGGGATAAAGTTTCGTAATGTATCAAAATAATACATGATTAAATCAGATAAGATGCATCTCAATGTTGATGATAAGGCTCAGAGTGCCTTATATGGTGCTTGAAAAAAATTATATATACATGAAAGTGATGAGATGTGACAGAGCCAAGTTTATGGGGGTTAAATTATACATAATTTATGTGGATGATAGTTGGGGTGACCCAATCATTTCATACATAAATATTACATAATTTTAGATGAATAATCATTACATATCATTATGATTCACATCAAAACCATATAGGTTTAGTGTCTTTGGAAACATGGATACATAAACAACAGGTTCATAAAAAAATCCATATCATCTCCCACTAAGTTGTTTATATCAAGGACACTTCTTAGGAATAATATACATAAAACCATTTTCATATCCTAGGTAATAGAAAGAATAAGAAAGGGTGAACTAAGATACTCAGTATGGGTAAACATGAGATATATCAATCAATGGTCATTTGTATGCATAATATGAGCATAAGGGTTTGAGAACATGATGATAATAATATAAAATCAAACCAAGAAATTAATATATCAAAATCACGAGTCATTTAATAAATATTGGGTTTTTGAAAGACATCAATAATAAAGGAATGAATGAACATAATCCATGAGAGAATAACGTAGGCATAAGACCATGTTATAATATAGTGGTATAAAGTGTGGCATAATCATAATAATTAAAACATTATTTCAAGGCTACCCACTAAGGCATTATTCATATATTAAGACTTTCCTAACCACTAGTGTACATGATTTGATATTGGGATATCCTCCTATGTACTTACTTTTTGGGATTTGGATAACATCATGTACACCCTCTTTTTGGTCTTGGGATAACTTACCATGTACCCTTTAATATCAAAAAAACATTAATCTTTACCCATTTACATTAGATGGATATAATATACCCACCCATAATTTAATCATAATCCATTCTTATATATTCCAAAATATCATACAAATATTATCATTTCCTCATAGATTAACCCATGATAAATAAAATGGGATTAATAAACATTTCATCATTATAATCATAAAATCATTCATCTTTTATTAGTTAACGCATGTAAATAAAAAGGGTTTCATATCAATTATAACATCACCATAAACCATACAGATAAATAATACAGATGGTATTATAAGAACATATCCCCATTAAAGCATAAGAATCATCCAATGATATTAACTCAGATGAAAAATACTTTTAAAAGTACATTTTATCATTAAAACTAAAAAATAAAAGAATATTTAGAAAATTATTTTATTTGAAAATAACCATAATAACTTGTAAAGGAATATTCAAACCAAAGAAAGGTAATAAGAGTGGGAAAATCTCATCTTACTATGTATGTTAAAAAAACATTCCTTCAAAACTTTGGTAAAAATTAAAAAGGCGTGTCATTTAGAAAATGGAATAAAAGGATTCTAAACCGCATGAAAAAATAATGTTGGTTTTTCCTTAAATACATTCTTTTAGGTCTATTTGAGTATCAAAGATTGGAAAATGATAATAAACATGAAAAATTCATAATTAAATAATAGATAAGAAAATACATGGGATTTTAGAAGATTGAAATCAAATAATTCCTCTAATGTAAATTTAAACATAAATAATCCTAATTTAAAGTGAGATTGAATAATTTAACCTTACTAATTTGGTAACTTTTGAATCATGATATCTATGAAATAATAAATTTAAATTAAACTTTAAAGATCAGGATAATAAGTATATTCATGATATAACATGTAAAATGGGAAGTATATACACCTCATACACATAAATAGATGCATAACATCAAACGCATCTCAACGTAATAATATTAAGAAAAATAACCCTTAAAACTTTAGAAATATATAATCAAAACCTCATGAAATAGAGTGTAACACCACTAGTATTTATAAATTATTTTTTCAAATAAATTTAATTTTTCAATAGATTACATTACATGAAACATTGAGTTTTAGTGAACCAAAATATACTAATAATATTATTATTTATCCATAAATTTTATCACCTATTTTTTAAATTTTGAGGTATGAATAGACTTAACCAAAATTTAAAAATATATATAAATGTTTTTTATAAAGAAAATATATTTTCTAGTAAATTCTTTATGTGTTTCAAAAATACATATTTTCCGTAAAAATTGTTTTTCTGTTTTTTGTGAGAAAATAATATAATTAATCTCTACCAATTTTATAAAATATATTTTAAAAAAGGAAAATAATTTATTAAATCATTATGTAAAAATTATCTTAGATTATATTTTTTATAATTTTTTAAAAACAATACTTTTTTGAAGAATTTTGAGAATACTGATTTTTATTGAAAACCACATTTTCATTTAAAGTATTTAAAAATTTAAATTATATTTTAAAAAATTTAAAGTAAAATTATTTCAATTATATTATATTGAATTAAATCTATATTTTTAGAATCAATTTTATGTTAAATTTTTAAATAAAAACTTTTTATACATATGAAAACATTTTTTTGGAAAACCTCTTTTCTATCAAGTTCGTGAATTTAATTTTAAATTCTATTCCTAAATTTATATGAATTTAATTGAGAAAAATAGATCCCATTTTTTTAATCAAAATAATTAATACTATATAATAATCGCACCTTAATTTTTTTTCATAATGAATAGTAAAATAGTAAAATTTAATTAACATAGTTAATGTTAAAATGAGTTTACCATGGGGTTAAAATAAAAAGATAAGGGTATGTTTGCGAATAAAATAGATATAAATCCTATTTTATGTACATATTTAAACCTTATAATATCCCAAATTCTAATATATGGTCAATTTTAAGTATTTTTATAGGTAATGACTTTATCATTTTGGATTTTTTTGGAAATTTTTAATCAGTTTCCAGGTGGGTTTATTTCCCCACTTATAAAAGAAAATATCCTATCTCCTCCTCTTAAAAATCCATGATCATTTTGGTTCAACCAATATCTAAAAAAACTTTATTTAATTACCTTATCATTTCTTAGAGGCCTTATTTTTATTATTAAACCCTCCTATGAAGGCTTTTGGTGCTAACTTAAGGAGGTTGTCCAAAGATGAGGTACCATTCTTAACCGAGCGTTTTTATTTTATTTCTTCTTCCAACTCCATAATATATTATTCAACTATAATAATATAAAAAATAATTATATCAAATATACTAATATTTTGTAATGTTAGTTTCATAACCTACATCCATCTCCCCTTCCATCAAATAGGAAACAAAATCGTCGATCATGTGTACAACAGACTGATGCCTCGCGAACCGAAGTAATTTGTTTTCCATCACCACCTCTCATGGATAGATATAATGATGTATTTAAAATATTTATATTAAATTTATGAAATAATTATACTTATTCAATTATAGTATCACATATACCTTCTTACCTTCTAATCTGTTGGAAAATGATATCGTCGATCGTGCGTATGTGTGGACTACCACCTCCACAAAGCAATGTGATACATTTTTTATTTTATTTTTACATGGATGGTAATAAGGATAAATTTAATTAAAATATATAACATATATGATATAAAATTATTCTTTAAATGTGAATTAATATTTACCTTTATTTAGTTCCATCCTTTGAGAAAATGGAAACAATGTTCGTGTGTGCCTATGACTTGTCGTCTCCATGAATGGTGTAATTAATTTGCCTATATCTAAATTTTATGAATGAATATAAACATTTATATAATGAATATATATGATAATCATATCATTATTAAAATTCATAATATTATTTAACCATAATCAAAATATAAGGATCAAAACTAGTGAACCAAAACATACATGAAAAACGAAGCAATTATCACTAAGAATAGTGATTTTCACAAATAATTGTTAACAAAAGGGTGATAAAAGGTCATAAGTAAATAATATATGATATAATAAATAATATAACTCTTATTTAATAGATTAATAATAAACCTATATTTATTATATTGTATGTTCAAATATATATGAAGAAAATTGATACTTGAGGTAAGGGGTTTCTTAACTCATTTCCAATTCACTAGGTTATACTTCAACTTCATTGTCTATGTTAAGCCATGATTACATGTGAGATGAATTATGATTATATTATGTTGTATTTAAAATTTTAATTTCATGGCTTTACACTTGATACACATTATCATATAATTTATTAATTCTCACTTTAATATTATGATCATTTTAAGAGATTTTCTTCTCACTTTGATTTTTATGGGATACATGCCATATTCATCAATTGATTCTTTTATGTGGTGTATATAATACCCATGGGTGTATTTTATTATTATAATCATGAAAATAATGGTATATAAATATCTATATAAGTTTTTTTTCATGGGGCTTACGATTCAAAAGTTACCAAAGTGGTAAGGGTTTTATGATACAATATCAATATTTATCAGGATTATTTGTTATTATGATTATGATGATAAAATATTATGATATATCTTTCATGAAACCAATAAATTTTATTATCCTATGGTTATCTTTATAAATTACTTGTTTTCTTATCATTTCTCTCTCTTTAATCACTAAAGAGACCAAATGAACATTTTTAGGAAAACCAACATTATTTATCTCTTCACTATTTTTTTTTCTCTTATATGTCTACTTTTTCTAAAAATATTTTCAAGAATATTTTTAATATTCTCAAAATATTTCTTAAAGTAATTTTTAAACATGTTTTACTTTTTAAAAAATGGTTTAAAAGGAATATTACTTTCATTTTTCAAATAATGTACTTTTGAATTTTTATAAAAAATGTGAAATAAAAATTTGTTTTAACGTACATGGCATGAATGATTTTACTAGAATCATGATCACTCAATGATTAAAATATTCCTTTATTATTTCTATGTTTATTTAAAAAGAAAATATTTACTTTATTATTTTAGAAATTTTTATGTTTTAAAGAAGTTATTTCAAAATGGAAATTATATTTTCCTCAATAATGTTTTAATAATATTATTATGATATTTCTATCCATTGATAAAAAAAACATCAGATGTTGCTTATGATTTATTGGAAGTATTATCTAATGATACCATCCTTATAATTTAACTAGATAGTTTATGATTATGATGAAAATATTTTGATGAAACCCATTGCTTTTTCCAGGGGTTTTGTTACGAAAAATTTATTTAATGATTATAAAAACCATTTATTTTCCATAAATTATGCTATGATGATATGTTAAAGAAACCCATTTACTTTTCATTAGTTATGATATGATGAAATATTTATGAAATCCATTTCATTTTCATGGGTTATGGTATGATAAAATATTTATGAAACCCATTTCCTTTTCATGGGTAATGATATGATGAAATATTTATGAAAGCTATTTTATTTTCATGGGTTATGATATGATGAAATATTTATGAAACTCATTTCATTTTCATGGGTTATGATATGATTAAATGTTTATGAAACCAATTTATTTTTCATGGGTTATGATATGATGAATGTTTTATGATCTTATAACATACAAATGTATGGATTATGTGATAGGTGGGACCTATATATCCATCCAATGCATTGTGTAAAGATGGATATCTTATGAGATAAATAGGACTGGAATAGGGAGTGAACCCAGTTCAACAAGGGACTTTTTTCCACAATGATTGTCTTGAAATTGAACCTTTACTACTATGATGGTTTTGGGGGTGATCCCATTTCACTATGATAGCCTTGGAAATGATCCCTAACTACTAAGGAAATGAATTTCTATGATTATGCGTTTTCCATAAATCTATGCCTTTTTTCAATTTCATGTTGTCATGGATTATTTTATTTGATTAATTTATTATTCATGTCGTATTAACTCCCAATACTTATTATATGACTCAAGTTTATGATCTATGATATGCAGGTCATGGTTTTCAAATTTTATTATCATATTTTCATACCCTTATACTCATGTTTTTCTTATTTGATCATTGATATATCCCTTTTATACCCCTAATGATCTTCTAATCTCACCCATTATTATGTTTCCATTACTAAATTTATGAATAAATATATTGAGTATGATATGTATAATATGGGTGATAATTATGAATAACTTAGTGGAAATGATGTATTTCACCCATGAACCAGTTTTTTATGTGTCCAATCTTCCAAAAATAATATACCTATATGATTCTGGCATGGATTTCTATGTTATGTAATGAATATTAATCTTTTAATATGTGTTATATATGTATGAAAATTTTGGGTCTCTATATTTGGAATTAGAGAAAGGTTTAGTTAACCTTTGGAACTAGGATTGGAAAAATTTAGTGATAATCCTAAGGATAAGCCTAAGGAAAAGTAAAAGTATATAAAAATGTCCCAAAATTTTAGTAAAGGATAGAGTGAGTGGTTTCCAAGAAAGTATAACCCAATATGGATTCTAAAAGTGGATGTGTCTCTAGAATATTCGTACATAGGGATAATAACTTCAAAAATTAAATATTGGACTTTGAATCAATCATCACCTGGTGCACAACAACGAGCCTTGTTGCACACCTGGTTTAACACTCTCAGGGGATATGTTTTGGAAATTCAGAAAAACTTTATGAAACATCATGAATGATTTAAATAAATTACAACCATGAATGAAATAGGTTAAATATAAGGTATCATAGATTGAAAATAAGGGTTCAATATTTAGACATCTTATGAATGATTTTTCATGATCAATCACTCTAATAAAATATGCCTGATGGTCATGCTAACCATTTTGGTTTTACTAAGGTTTTGAATAAAGAATAATTAAGTTTAGGTGGTAATAGATAACCTCAAATATTGAAGTACCTTATTTTAGATTAGTTTTTTAACAAGTAGGGGAAAAACCCTTTTTTTATTAAACCAACAAACCTCTCATTTATCTTGTAGAGAGAGGGATCCCATTACATTGCCTAACATTACCATGGGTATTAAACCCTAATACATCACATAACACCAACCCATCCCCTAACACTCATAGTTTAGAACATAAGTGTATCTATCCATTCATATTTTTTGTACCACACTTCACTGAAGATCCCCCTCCCACCGTCGATCTCATCCATATCCAAAACATCAAAGAAGGACCATCAAGCCTCTTATCACCACCAAAATTTAGCACCAGGATCTGATACACCACCAGGTCATCATCACCAATCTCATGTGTAGGTCAGCCACCCCGCTATTTTCACCGTTTCCTTCCTCTGTGGAGGTCATCCCACACCTGAAAGCTACTGTAGTCTTCACCATTTCCTGCCTCTACAAAGGTTTTCCCACACTTGAAATTCACCACAATCTTGAAGTATGATTCTCATAACACTAATAATTCTAACCCCAAGAGACATGCCACCCAATTATGAAAATTACCACCCATTTACACACCACCTAGGTTGAAATACATTTAACTATAGACTAGAAGAATTTGAACCGTTCTATGATGTAGTACTATAGAGGTTTCTTACCACTACACCAACACCCCAACCAATTTTATATCTGTTTTATGAATTCTTATATATCACGAAATGTCTCCAGGAATATTAATTTATATCCTCAACTATTAAATATTTAATTATCATTAAAAACCATAATGGTGTGATGATCATATCTCAAGTTTATGATTCTTCTCTAATTGAAGTTTATGAGAATGTAATTCATGTAAATGTAGTTATTATCCCCTTTATTAAATGTGATGTTATCTTTGTCATGTATTGGATTTATCTACATAAATACAACATCAATTTTTGAGGAAGGAAAGTAACATTTAATATTCCAAATCAACCTATGATCATCTATCAGGGAGATGATAAATATTAAATTTTGATGGTGATCATATCCATTTTATAGGTTTTTATTCCCATTAAAAAGTTATTTTTATCTCATATTGTTAGAGAGAAAATAAAAATCAATGACATGCTTATTGTTTAGTAGTTTTTTTATGTCTTTCCTGAAGAGTTTCGTAGTATTCCACCAAATTGTGAAGTTGAGTTTTCAATATAACTCATACTTGGTGCTACACTTACCTCAAAGGATCATAATATAATGATCCTGATTGAGTTATAGTAATTAAATAAGTAAATATAGGTAAATAATGAAAATGGATTTATTCAGCCAAGTGTGTCACCTTGGGGTGTACTTGTTCTATTTGTTAAGAAGAAAGATAGATCAATGTGAATCTACACTGATTATCAGGAACTGAACAATATCACTATCAAGATAAAGTACCCCCACCTCGTATTGATGATTTGTTTGATTAACTATATGGAGCTCAATAATTTTACAATATTGGAATTCATTCAGTATATCATCAATTGGGGGTCAAAATGGAGGATATACCTAAGAAAAAATTCTATATAAGGTTTATTAACTATGAATATATAGTGATTCTATTTGGTCTTACTAATTCCCCTACTATCTTTATAGATTTAATGAATAGGGTCTTTAGAGCTTACATTGATCAGTTTCTGGTAGTTTTTATAGATTATATTCTTATATATTCAATGAGTGAAGAAGAACACGAAGATCACACATGAATTGTACTAAAGACCTTAAGGAAGGAGATGTGGTATGAAAAATTTAAAAATTGTTATTTTTTTTCTACAAAGGTTTTCATTTTTGAGTTATATAATCTAAATATATTGTATATATATGGATCCATTAAATGTAGGATTGAAATAGGTCTAGATGCTCAATTACAAGAGGGGGGGGGGGAATTGTAGGTTTAAAAACATTCATTTTTAATCCTAAAAGAAAATATATGTTTAACAAAATTAAACAAGGTAAATTCACAAATCCACTTTGATTATAACTCAAAGGGATAATTGGAAGGGCCCAAGTAATATTATAAGAAACCTAAAATTAAACAAGTTAAAATCAATGAAACTTAAGCAGGATTTACATAGAGAAAATTTTAACCTTAAAGCATATAGAATATTATTTATATAAGAGTTAAACAAGTATAAGAAAGTATAAGAAAATCATACTTTATTTCTTTAAAAAAAATAGTAGAAATAAAACTTGTAACAAAAAGAAGTAAACAAGTCGGAAATATTTTAACATAAAGGGAAGGGTATCCAAAAACCTTGGATAAAGGTCCCTTGATTTATACTTTCAATAAAGTTTTTCTTACCCACACCATGGTAAGCCCTCAATAAGAATATCAGAATCTATCTTACTATCCCTGCAAGCCCTTGAACTTTAAGTTAGTTAGTACCTCTGTCTCTTAATACCCACAAGCCATCAAATTTGAGGTAGTCGACACATTTTTATTCTTATCCCCATAAGACCTCGACTGTACACAACAATAATCAGAGTGTCACTAAGAAATATGAACAAGTTTTTCACGGCTTAACAATATGTTCACATATCACATAAGGCACAAGAGTCTATCTCTCTATAAATCACTTCACAACATCATAACATGTAATATCTAGATATCAACACATGTGTCGAACTCTTCAAATGGATGGGGTATTTATAGGAAAAGTTTAAATGGTCAGATCCCTTCTCCAATGGTCATATTTTTCCTTGAATTTCATAGAGAACTATGTAACTTAAATAGTGGTTAGTTAGAAACAAATTGTACGACATCATTTCATGTAATAAAAACATTATTAAGTTTAAGAAACTTAAGTAAGATAGGATTCAATAAAGTTGGAACAATATCTTAAGAAAATGAGATAACTGTAAGAAAAAAAATATTTAATCAGATTCTTAAGGAATTGAGAATCAGAGTCTAAAGATATAAACAATTGGATTTTGAAATAATAGATACTCGGAGTCTAAATTCTATGAAATTTAGAGTCTAAATTTAGAGTAATTATGAGTTTGAATTCTGAGGAATTTTGAGTATGAATTATGAGGAATTCGGAGTTTTAATTCCGAGGAATTTGGTGTCATAATTATGATTAATTCAGAGGTGGAATTATGGGGAATCAAGAGTCTGAATTTTGAGGAATTAAGAGTCTGAATTCTAAGGAATTTGTAGTTGGAATTCTGAGGAATTTAGAGTAAGAATTCTAATGAATTCGGAGTTTGAATTGTGATGAATTCAGATTCGTAATTATGATGAATTTTGAGTTGGAATTCTGATGAATTTGGAGTATGAATTCTGAAGAATTTGGATTTTGAATTTCAGATAATTCAGATTTTGAATTTTAGATAATTTAGATTCTGAATTTTAGATAATTCAGATTTTTAATTTCAGAGAATTCAGAGCCTAATAACTTGTTAGGTTCCATGGTTTAGATAAATATCTGGTTATTCTTAAGGTAATATGGTTTTAAGAAAAATATGGTTAAGCTTAAATAAGGAACATTAAGAATAACATATAAAATCATGTTAAGGTTAAAGAAAATAAATTTCCTTAGAGAAAGAAAATATTTTTTAAGGAAAATGTGTTTGTGATTTTTAGAACATAAAGGAATGGAAAAGTCATAATATAGATTATTGACTTAAAAATATCCCCCTTTTGGAATGCACAAACCACTTTTAAAAAAATAATAATTAGTTTGGAAATTTTGAGATAAAAACTTATCTCCCTTATATTTGTGGCCTAATGAATATTACTAACTCTACCTTAGGTTTTGTCACCTTATGGATCATATTCTTTGTCATAAGAAACTTTCTTGAAAATAACCTACATTTTCTTATGAAATTTTTCTTTAAGATTAAGATCCCCCTTTCTTAAGAAATTTATTATTTTGAGTAAAGTCCCCCTCAATATGATATTCTTTTTAAAGTTTTCTCCCCCTTTGTGATATTCAAAAGGGAATTGAAGGGAAAAAATTTGGTACTTGAAAGGTTAGAAAAGAAATAAAAAAAACAAAGTATAACAAGAATATTTCATTAACTTTGAATGAAAAATTTTAGTACAACAAAATATAGGAGTTTTTGAGTTCATCAATCATCATTTTTCGTCTATGGAAGAAGTTTTTTTAGGATGGAATTCATATTCTTTATCTTCTTATGATCGTCTTAGAACTCCTTGAGTAAGTCTTCTTGCTCTTGGTTATTTTTCTTGAGAGACTAAATCCTTTCTTCTTGATATTTGATAATTTCTTCTTGTAACTTGAATTTTTATGTTAATTGATATGTGGTATTCATTTCAATATTTTGAGACATGGAAATTGAGTTAAGTTTTTCACAGAGATCTTTATCTTCTTAGATCCAGGTGGATTTCTCTTGATTCAACCTTTCATAAAGAATCTTGAAATTTTTATCAGAATTTTTGAAAGTCTCTTTGGATAAATCCATATAATCACCAAAAAGTTTAAGATCATCAACTATTGATTTATACCAATATGTAATCTTCTTAAAAGACATTCTATGAGATTTATAGTTTATCATGAAGGTTTTGAAATCCATTTCTTTCTTGATTAACTTTTCCATCAACAAATTTATAGAATTCATTTTCTTGTTCACGGACTTCTGAAGAAGCTGACACTGAGATTCATTTTTTGGAAGGAATGGAATTGAATCAACAATATTCTTCAAAGATTACACTACAAAGTCATATCCCATGGATGTTGACGATTCATAATCTGAATCATCTTTCACTGGAGGAGTATCTTTCACTTCTTCAACATACTTAGACTTATAATATTTGGATATATCTTTCTAAGGTGTATCAAGAAGAACTAAATTTCTTTAGTAATAACCTTTTTGACAACATTGTCTACCTCTTGATCTTTTTCTTTAACATTAACTTCCTCTTAATCTTTCTGAATAATGTCATCATTTTATTCACTTTCCTTAACATAATGACTTTTGTTAACTTCCTCCTCTTTAGAATTTTCCTTTTCCCTATCTGAGGAAATTTTGGTGGATGAATCTTGGGATGTTCTTATTGAGAGTTTATTATAAGTACTATTCTCTTCATGATACTCTTATACCATTTTAATCACATATTCACTTTCTTCCCCTTCTCTTTATTCTTATTGCTGAATTTCTTCCTCTTCAATATTTGGTTCTAGATGCGAGGCTTCCTTCAAGAAGGATTTCGGTACTTGAATATATTCTAAATCTTTCTCAACATATTTTATCAATGATTAAGAAAATTGAGCTTGAAAATCTTTTTCATTTTTCATTTTCTTCTTTTCTTGTTTCTTGAGATTTTAATCTCCAACAATTTTCAAAGATTTAGCCTCTACATGGTGAATCCAAAAAATAGGGTCACCTTCCTTTCTATCTTCTTATTATCCCTCCACTTAGAAATAAATTCATCAAAAACTTCTTTTTCATCTTTGGTTTAGGGGGTGCTGATTGAGGTTTCGGTTTTTTGATTTTATTTTCTTGGATGTTTCAGAAACTTCATCTTTCTTAGGTTCAGGCTGATGATCCTTATCAAGAAGATCATAAAACACTTCTGATTCAACATTGAATGAAATTTTCATCCTTCTTAGTGTATTTTTTCTGAGTAATATAATCTTGAAATTCTTAGCTTTTGAGGTGCATGGGATCTTGAAAGATTCCTAACATAAGACAATGATCTTCAAAATAATTTCCTGATACATCAAAATCTAAGACTTTATGTTTCCATTATTGATGTTGGATATTTTCATTAGGATATAATTCACCAAATTTATCTTTCTTAGGTTTACCAAGAAATCCGTGAGAAATATATCAAAAATCTTAAGCAAATTCTTATCACCCTTCCTTGGGATAAGGAAACCGTGCATCTACAAACTACCAGCCTATGGTTTGTTGAGAGATGATAAATAATGGGTTTCTAGAAATTATTTAGTCTGAGAAATTAATAAGGTTTAATCTTTACAAAAGATCATTATTTATCAGGTAATAGGTGTGATAATAGAATATATTCACCTTTATATGGGATATCTAGGATGCTGGCTGTATTGTGGAAATATAGAGAGTACGATTTTCTATAGATTCTGAACTTAAACATCTATCTTGTACCTTTCTCATTGAAACATACAAAATTGTAGAATTACGCTACAAGGTTTTGGTAGAGCAGATCTTGATTCTTTTCTTTAGCAACACAAACACTTTCTCACACGTTCAACTTGATAATATTTTTAATCAAAGAATTATACTTCATAAAAAAATTATGATCCACTAACATTTATCATAATAATAACTAGTCCTTTGGTTCCTTGGTGGATTGAGACTGCATCGGAGTCTGAGGAGAATCTTCAAGAGACATTCAGAATGTAATCAAACTGAAGAATCGGAATTTCAGAATTAAATATAGGTAGATCCTCGATGTAAAAATATGAAATAACCAATGTGGGATGAGAATATGGGGTCCCTTTAAATAGGCTTTGCAGAGACAGTTTAAATTCTCGAATAGATCCAATGGTTGAAATTAATTTTATATGATATCAAGGTTGATATCAATTCCGAATAATGATTTTAAAGGTTATGATCTTTTGAGTTTTTAAGGAAAAATCGAATTTAAGGAAAGTGAATCCGATGAGGTTTTCTTAAAACAAGATAGCAATTCTAACAAGAAAAAAAATTACGAAGAATTAAGTAAGGAAATATACCTTCCAGATTACATAGAGAGAATTATCAGTATTGATAAGGTTATTCATGAAGAAATTAGGATCCAGAAAATTTATTAGGGAAAGAAAATTTTATGTTCCAAAAAAATTATTAAGAAAGAAAAAAATTATTAAGGAAAAGAAAAATTTTAGGTTCCGAAAAAATTTATTCTAGAAACTAATTTTTTTTTAAAATAATAATCAAGTGTACCCCCTATGAAAAATAGTTTATTAATATAAAGAGATAGTTTTCAAAAAAAAAGTTAATATGGAAGATTACCTTATAGTTATTATTCCTAACTTTTGTTTTATGTATTCAAATCTATCAGAGGTTAAATATTTTGTAAAATTGTCAGCAAGTTGATCTTGTATTCCGAAAAATTGAAGAATGGTATCTCTTTCAAGTGTGTGATCCATAAGAAATTGATGCCTAATATCTATGTGTTTTACATGAGAGTGATATAAAGAGTTTTTTCAAAGTTAAATATCACCAGTATTATCACAAATATCTATGTTTTGGTAAAACTAATCCCATAGTTTTTGATTGTGTATTGCATCCACAACACTTGAGCACAACAAATTCCAACAGCTATATATTCAGATTCAGTAGTGGAAATTTTTAATGAGTTTTTCTTTTTTCATGACCAAGAAACTAATTAATCTCTTAAGAAATTAAAAGTTCTAGATGTAATTATACTATCCATTATACATCCACCAAAAGCAGCATCTGATTTTTTTTTAAAAATCATTTCCATAAGAATAAAAAAGTCCTACATCTATGTTTCCCTTTAAATAGTGAAAAAATATTTTCACTACATTTAAATTAAATTCCATTGGAATATATTGATATCTTATACATAATCATACTGAAAACATTATGTCTAGGTGACTAGCTTTTATTTATAATAAAATTCATATCATACCTCTAAAAGATGTCCGATCTATTGGTCTCCTAGATTCATAAAGATCAAGATAGTTTGAGGTATAGATTGGAGTACTTATACTTTTAGTGCTTTCATATATATACTTTTTTAGAGGATATTTAATATAATTATGTTCATATATATAATTTTCTTCTAGTTTTTTAGAAATTTGAAATCCAAGGAAAAAGTCTAACCCACCCATTGTACTCATTTCAAACTCATATTTCATAAAATTCACAAATGAATCAGTTAAATATTGATGATTTGATCTGAATATAATGTCATAAACATAAATTTAAAAAATTAAAACATTTTTATTATCTTTATTTATAAAAATATTTAGATAAACAGTTCCATTAACATCATTGTTTTGGAATAAAAATTATGTAATTCTATCATACCAGGCTCTAGGGTAGTGTTTAAGTCTATATAAAGATTTTTTAAGTTTGAAAACATGTTCAGGATGTTTTGTGTCCTCAAAACCAAGAGGTTGTTCAACATAAACTTCCTCTTGAACATATCTATTAAGTAAAGAACACTTCACAACCATTTGAAAAATTTTAAAATTAAAGAATGTTGTAAAGGATAGTAGTATATGAATAGATTCAAGTTTAGATACTAGAGAGTATGTTTCTTCATAGTCTATTCATTCTTGTTGATTATAGCCTTTAGTATCTGATCCTTATTTATTTCTTATAATGATTCTGTTTTTATAACATTTATTTGTGAAGACCCATTTGACTCCAATTACAGAAGTTTTCTTAGGTCTTTCAACTAAGGTCCTGAATTTTTTTCCTTTCAAATTAATTTAGTTCATCTTGTGTAGCTTTAATCCAATCATCATCACCTAAAGCTTCATCAGTGATTTTAGGTTATAATTAGGAAAATAATTATAGATGTTATACTTCATTTCTTAATGAACTTCTAGTCCTTACGGGTTGATTTACATGACCAATGATACTATCAATGGGATGATTCTTAAGAAACAACTGCTTTGGGTTTTGTAGAATCTTTTTATCAACATATGGTAAAAAATATTCTATGGTAAATACTTCAGAAACATTTTCATGAGTATTTTCCTTATTAGAATAATCTCTTATCAAATTTTAAAAATCAGTTTGTGAAAATACATCTGAAAATGTAGGTTGGGGTTGTTTAAAAATAAAAGGACTAGTTTAATCAAATCTAACATGCACTATTTATTCAACAATACAATAATTTCTGTTAAAAACTCTATAATCCTAAAAAGTTATGGAATATACTAAGAAAATTCATTCATCAGATTTGGGTGAAAATTTATTTAAGTTATCTTTAGTATTCAAGATGAATACTTTACATCCAAATACTTTGAAGTAAGAAACTTTAGTTTTCTGACCAGTCCACAATTCATAAGGTGATTTATTAAAAAAGCCTAATTAAAACTTGATTTATAGTATAACAAGTAGTAATAATAGCTTCATCTCAAAAGTTTTTATCAATAGAATATTCAATTAACATAGTTCGAGTCATCTCTTTAAGAATTCAATTTCTTCTTTCAAAAAAACCATTTTGTTAAGGAGTTATTGGAGTTGAGAATCTATAAGTAATTCCTTTCTTACAAAAAAGTTTAAAAGTATGATTTTTCAAACTCTCCCCCATAATCACTATGAATAATTATTAATGGAAGGTTTTTTCATTTTTAAATTTGGCTAAAAAATATTCAAAATAAGAAAAGTCTTCAGATTTATTTGCTAGAAAATAGACCCAAGTAAATCTAGTGTAATCATCAACTAAAACAAATATATAATATTTTCCTCTAATACTTCCGGTTTATGTTGGACCGAAATGATCCATATGCTATAGCTGTAATGAATCATAATATGATACTTCAATGATTTATTTAAATCTTAAATTATGTTGCTTTCTATATTGACAAGGATCACAAACTTTTAAAGAATAAAATATAAGCTCCGGTAGATCCTTAACTAGTCTTTTCTTTGAGATTTTTCATAGGTTTATAAGATTAAAATTTCCTATCCTTCTATGCTATAACCAATATTGACCTTCCATTACACTAAGGAAGGTAGATCTTGGCTTCTAAGGTCTTATATGTTAAGTGTATAAGCATTCTCATGCCTATGGGTAGAGATAATAATTTCTTTCTTGGAACTGTGTACTAGACATTTTTCATTTCTAAAATTCATAAGATAACCTTCATTACATAATTGGATTATTCTTATAAGTTTGAGCTTAATAAATTTAACATATAAAACATTTCATATTAAAGCTTTTCCAAGAATAAAAATGTTACCTATACCAAAAATTTCTCCATGAGATTATCTCTAAAGGTTACTTTTCCTCCTTTTGTCTTGATAATATTCTCAAAGAGGTTTTTGTTACCAGTCTTGTGCTGGGGATACCCACTATCCATGTACCATGTATTTTTGTTGGAAATTCCTTTATTTTTCAAAAAATAAAAAAATAGGATTTTAAAATCAAAATTTCATGGATTCAAAATTGTTAGAAAGAAAAATCTTAGCAATCCACATTTTCTTAGAAAAATAAGAATTATGAAAACCTAAGGATTGGGATTTATTTAAAGAACAATTTGTCTCCTAATGTCCACCACATTAACACTTTGTGAAAAAAGGAGCACTTTATGGAACAAACTAATTATTACTAAAAAACGGGTTTCACAGAGTATAACTAAATCTAGAACTATTCTTGAGAGGACAAACTTGTGAATACATTTTATAAAATTATTTCTTTATAGAAGTGAAATTTGATAAAACTTTTTTTGAGGAAAATATTTCATATTTTAGTCTGATGACTAAATTCTTATCCTTAAAGTCATTATTTTTAGGGTTTTATTTATTCACTAAATTGTTTTTCTTAGAAATAATATTTTCAAGATATTTAGAAAGTTTGTACTTCTAAGAATTAACCTCATTATGGTTTTTAGAAATATTTTAAAGATCAAGAGTTTTCTGATCAAGATACTTAGAAATACTTGATACTTCTTTTGTTAAAATAGTAATTCTATAATTTTATTTCTCTATATTATTTTTAATCTTATAGTTATCATTCTCAAGTAATTTAGAGAATCTAGATACTTTTTCAAGAGAATGTAAGTTATTATCTTCTAATAACAAAGATTATTCATCCAAAGATTTATAATATTATTCATTAGGAAAATTTTCATTTAAAGAAATATTGGTTAAAAATTCATCATTGTGTACCTTATTTATAAGAAAATGATTTTCAATAGGTAATATGACTATAGGACCAATATTCTTCAGATCAGAATATTCTTATTCCGAAGATTCATCTGAAGAGTCACCACCACACGAACTCTAGGTGTCTTTAGCCTTTATGAATTTCTTAGCCTTATATTTTTAGTAGTTATTTCTATTCCTTTCAGAATGCTTATCCTTTCTATATTTTGTTTTGAGTATAGGACAATCAGGTATGATATGTCCATCCCTTTTTCATTCACAACAAGTTACTTCAGAATCTTTTTTTTCCTTTATGTCTTTCTTCTTATATCTATACTGAAAATATTTCTTTCCCAAAACCTTGTTCATAATTCGAGCAAGATTGGTGAGTTAATTATAAAACTAATCAATTTCACTTAATTTAGATATTACAACAGATTTCTTAGCTTTAGATCTAGTTACCATTTTCAGAGTCTTGGATTTATATATAGTAGTGAAAGCAACAATTACATTACTATTCTTTTTCATGTTGAAATCATAATCTCTCTTCATTATCATTTCATTCTAAAGAATATTTACAAATAACTCATCAAGAGTGATATTAGATACTCTCCTATTCTCAATGATAACTGTTCTTTTAGATTCCCTCTCATTGGGTATAGTATCAATTATGTTATCTACAAGAAATTCATCATCAATTCCTTTTTCTCCCATAAATTTAAGACTATTGATGATAGTCAAAAATATTTGTTTCACTTTGGAAATAGGTTCTCTATATGGAAATAAAAATCCATGATATTCAGCTCTTAACATAGCTCTTCTAGTTTCTATCACTTTTGATGTTCTAAAGTGTGTAAATTCTAGTTTCTTCTAGATACTATTGGCATCATCACAAGAAGATATTTGACTGTAGATATTCTTGGTCATAGAACATAAAAGAGTATTGTGTACCTTGTAGTTTAGCTGATATTATTGTTTTTCATAATTTGTGAATGTTCTAATTTCCTTTTCAGGAATCTTGTATTCACTAGTAATCATAACAATGTTATCCACTCCAGTGTTAATAACAAAATTCTTCATCCTATCTCTCCAGTACTCATAACCATTACCATTAAAGATTGGTGGTTTGGTTATATTTAGATTATCTATAGAACCAACATTCATTCCTTCCATTCTAAAAAATATATTTTCCAAAAAACTTGTTAGTAGAAAAAGGTTTTAAACAAAGTGAATATTTAATAAAAACTTGAACAAGTAATGTTTATGTAAGAAAATATGAGCAAAAAAACATATATTTTAGTATAATTATTTCAGAGACCTCCTATGATACCAAATTTAGGATCGAAATAGATATATATGCTCAATTACAAGTGGGGGTGAATTGTAGGTTTAAAAACTATACCTTTTTAAGCATAAAAGTAAATCTATGTTTAAAAAGGTTAAACAAGGTATATTCAAAAATCCTCTTTGGTTCTAACTCAAAGGGATAATTGGAAGTTCCCAAGTCCAATTATATGAAATCTAAAATTAAACAAGTTAAACTTAAGAAAAAATAAGAAAGTTTTACTTAGAGAAATATTTTACCTTAAAGTGTATAAAATATTATTTATATCCAATTTAAACAAGTATAAGAAAGTATAAGAAAATTATACTTTCTTTCTTTAACAAAATACAACAAATATAAAACATATAACAAAAACAAGTAAACTAGTTGGAAATATTTTAACCAAAAGGGAAGGGTATCCAAAACATTGGATAAAGGACCTTTGATTTATACTTTCAGGAATGTCCATTTTACCCACATTAGGGTAATACCTCAATAATAATATTAGAATATATCTTGTTATCCCTACAAGACCTCAAACTTTAAGGTAGTAGGAACCTCTGTATTCTAATCCCTATAATCCCTTAAACTCTAAGGTAGTCTACAACTTTTTCTTCCTATCCTTGGAAGCCCTCGACTGTACAAAACATCAATCGGAGTCACACTAAGCAAGATGAACATGTTTTTCACAAATGAATAAGATGTTTACAGATCACACAAAGAACAAGAGTCTCCCTCTCTATAAATCACTCCACATCATCGCAACATGTAATCTCTAGATTTCAACATATGTGTCGAACTCTTCAAATGGATGGGGTATTTATAGGAAACATTTTAACAGCCAACTCCCTTCTCCAACAATCATATTTTTCCTTGAATTCTGGAGGGACCTAAACACATGTCACTTAAAAAATAGTTAGTTGGAAACAGATTTTATGACATCATTTCATGAAAGAAATCGTTATTAGGTTTATGAAAATTAAGTAAACTAGGATTCAATAAAGTTGGAAAAACATCTTAAGAAAATGATATAACTATAATAAAAAAATATTTAATCTGATTCTTAATGAATTGAGAATCAAATTCCTAAGATATAAACAATCAGATTTTGAAATAATAGATATTTGAATTCTGAATTATGTGGAATTCAGATTCTGAATTCGAAGTAATTCAGAGTCTAAATTCGAAGGAATTTAGAGTATGAATTCAGAGTTTGAATTCTGATGAATTTGGAGTACGAATTCTGATGAATTTAGAGTCTGAATTATCATGAATTCAGAGTATAAATTCTGATGAATTCGAAGTAAAAATTATAATGAATTCAGATTCTGAATTCTGAGGAATTTAGATTCTGAATTCTGAATAATTGGGAGTATGAATTTTAGAGAATTCTAAGTCTGAATTTCAGAAAATTCAGAGTATTAATTTTAGAGAATTCGGATCCTATAAACTTATAAGGTTCCACAATTTATATAAGTATCTGATTATTCTCAAGGTAATTCAATATTAAGAAAAATATGGTTAATCTTAAATAAGGAACCTTAAACATAACATATAAAATCATTTTAAGGTTAAACAAATAAATTTATTTAGAGAAAGAAAATAATTTTTAATGAAAAAGTTTTTTTGATTTTCAAAACATAAAGGAATGGAAAATTCATAAGATATATTATTGACTTAACATTAAATACCATAGTTATTGAACATTGGCCCAAACCGACCAATCTTTTTAAGATCTAATTTTTTCTTGATTTTTCTTGATATTATCAAAAATATTTAGATAATTTCTCATGAATATGTAATCTAATCACCAAGTTAACTCAGAAAGTATCCAAGCTAATTTAGATAAATGAATGTGAATAAAATTTCAAGGAACTAAAGAGAAGATTAGTTTTTGAATCTATACTTACATTACCTTATAGTGGAGAGGGTATTGTAATCTATATTGATTCATCAAACAAGGAACTATGATGTATCCTTATACAAAATGATATGGTGATAACTTATGCCTCATAACTATTGAATGTTCATGACAAAAACTACCAAACTCATGATTTAGAGTTACCTATGGTATTATTTGAATTTAATATATGAAGGAATTATATTTATGTATAAAGATGGGATATATATACTGATCATAAGTATATTTTCACATACAAAGAGTTGAATATGCACAAAATAATATAGTTGGGGATGATTAAAGATTATGATTTTTCAATACATTACCACCATGGGAAATCAAACAAGGTGGGTGATGATTTGAGTTGAACATTCTAGATTATCTTTGATGAGTATAAAAAAAGATTCAATATTTATGGATTTGAAAAGGATGGATTTTAAAATCATGAATGAAAGGTGAAAATTTATCTTCATCAAATTATTTTTCAACTATCTATCCAGAAGAAGATTAAAGAGGCACGAAAGGAAGATGTAGAGTTGCATAAAAAGGTTAGAAATGTTCATGAGTTTAACCTTGTTTACGATGATGTGATAAGGTTAAAAAATAATGTATGTGCTCTATCCATACTAGAATTAAAGAAGAATCTATTAGAGGAATCTCATAATTTTTCATTCTCTATTTGTCCTAGAAGTAAAAATATGTATAAAGATTTGAAAGAGTATTTCTAATGGGATTACATAAAGAGAGATTTTTCAGAGTTTATATCTCAGTACTTGGTATGTTATCAAGATAAGGATGAGAGAAAAAAATCAAAGGGGATGTTACAACCATTACACATACCATAATGGAAATTGGAAAACATCACCATGGGTTTTGTCACTGGACTCCAAAAAACATATAAATGGAACAATTTTATTTGGGTTGTAGTCGATCACCTTACAAAGTAAGAACACTTAATAATTTTTAGAGAATATTTATCCATGAACAATATTTCTAGGATATACATTAAGGAATTGGTAAGGTTTCATGGAGTACCAAATTCTATTGTAACTGATAGGGATCTGAGGTTTACCTTGAAGTTCTGGAAAATTCTTTAGCAGACTCTGGATATAGATTTGAGTTTCAGTATGGCATATCATACTTAGATAGATGGTAAGACTGAGAGTAACATTAAAAAAATAGAGGATATATTGAGATCCTCTTCTATTAATTTTAAAGGTGTTTGGGATCAACACATTCCTCTAGTTGAGTTATCCTACAACATCTTTCACTTGAGTATTCGGATGATTCCTTATGAAGCCCTATATTGAAATAAGTGTAGAAGACCAACATTCTAGGATAAAGTTTGATAAATGAATCTATTGGGATCTGATCTATATGAATAAATGTAAAATAAGTTTATATCAATTTAGCTACACATATGGGTTGTACAAAGTCCACAGAAAAGTTATACTGATAATCATCAACCAGATTCAGATTTTGAAGTTGGTGACATGGTGTTTTTTTAAATTTATCTATAGAAGAAGGATATGAGAATCATAAATAAGTTAATTTTATTCCATTAGTATATTTTCCCTTTCAATATTCGTAATCTATAAGTTATGGTATCTTATCACATGTTTCTCCCACCAATCCTCTCTCAAGTACACGATGTGTTCCACGTATCTCCCCCAAGAAAGTGCATACCTATCCCATCAAATATCTTGAAATTATTGGTCATACCAATAGAGAAATATATTTATTATGAGGAAAAAATTATAGATGTTATATATTACAGATCTGAAGTACTATAATACAAGACCACTCACCTGGTCAAACTTTTGTGAAAAAACCACTAATTTGAAGAAGCTACATGGGAACCTAAGGATATGATGAGGTAGAAGTATCCTTAGTTTTATGTATCAAAGTGAAACAATTTAAAGGAAAAATTCATTTTAATGGGGTTATAATGTAACACCATGTGTATTTTATGAAATATATATTTTTTGACATAAATTTATTTTCTTAGATAGCTTGCATTACACTCAAAACTGAGTTTTAATGAACCACAATATACTATTAATATTATTGTTTAAACATGAATATTATAACCTAGAAATTAAATTTGGTGATATGAATAGGAACAATCATATTCTAAAAATATTTATTATGTTTTTAGATAAATAAAATATTTTTTATAGTAAAGTCTTTATTTGTTTCTAAGATACATTTTTCTACCAAAATTGTTTTACCATTTTTTGGTGAGAAAATAATATAATTGATTTCTTCCAATTTTATAAAATGTATTTTAAAAAATGAAAATAGTTTTATAAATCTAATTTTTAAAATTATTTTAGACTTATTTTTGGATAATTTTTTAAAAATATTAATTTTTTGATGAATAGTGAAAAATACTGATTTTCAATGAAAACTGGATTTTCATTTTAAGTATTTACAAAGTTAAAATATATTTTAAAATGGGTTTAAAAATAAAATTAGTTTAATTATATTATAATTAATCCTATTTAGGTCATTTTAACCAATTTTATGTTCAATTTTGATAGAAAAACTATTAATACTTATGTAAACTTTTTCTTTGGAAAACCATTTTTTGTCATGTCCACGAGTTTAATTTTAAATTAAATATTTCAAATTATTTCAATTGATTTGTGAAAATATATTCCATATTTAGAATCATAATGATTAATATTATATAATTAGGTGAACTTAATATTTTTTTATAATGAATAGTAAAAATAGTAAAAATTAATTACAATGGTTATGGTTAAAATGGGTTTACTAATGTGTTAAATTGAAAATATAAGGGTAATATTTCCAATAAAAATTTTCTAAATAATATTTTTATCTAAATTTTAACCTTATAATATTAAAAAATATCATATATTGTCATTTTTTATCATTTTTCATGGGAATGGCATTATCATTTTGGATTATTTTTCAAAATTTCCAAATAATTTCCAAGTGTGATTCTTTCCTCACTTATAAAAGGACATCTCCTCTCCTCTCCTCTCCTCTACACACAATGGGATAACTGTTTTAGACAATAATTTCCCAAATCCATTCATTAATTCCATTTCTACATCTTAGAGTCATTATTTTGATTAAAAAACCCTCATAAGAAGGCTTTTGGTGCTAACCTAAGGAGGTTGTTCGAAGAAGTTGTATCATTCTTAATTGAGAATTTTTATATTATTTCTTCTACCAAATCCTTCAAATATTCTTCAAATACTCTGATATTATAAAATAATTATCTAAAATATATTTATAATTTATTATGTTAGTGGAATAACCTATATCAATCTTCTGTTCCATTAAATGGGAAACAAAATCGTCGATCGTGTGTATGATGGACTGCCACCTTGTGAACTTTTTTAATTTATTATCCCTCACCACCTATAAAAAATGGATATAATTATAAATTTAACATATTTATATAATATTTATGACATAATAAATTTTTTTAAATTATAATCTCATATATACCTTATTACCTTAAAATCCATTGGAAAACAATAACGTCTCACATGCGTACATGTAGACTACCACCTCCACGAAGCGATGTGACACATTTTTCATTTTATTTTGAAATGTATAGTAATAAGGATATATTTATTAAATATATATAATATATATTATATAAAAATTATTATTTAAAGGTGAATTAAAATTAAAATTTCTTTCATTCCATCCATCGAGAAAATGGAAACAATATTTATGCATACATATGACTTATAGTCTCTATAAAGGGTGTAATTAATTTTCCTATATATAAACTTTATGGATGAATATAAACATGTATATAATGAATATATATAATAATTATATCATTATTAACATTTTAGAGATTATGGAACCATAAATAATGTATAAGGTCCAAAACTACCGAGGAAAAACATTCAAGAAAACAAAGCAATTATCACACTGAATAATGATTTTAACAAAGAATTGTTAATAAAGAGATGATAAAAGGTTATAAGTAAATAATTTATGATATGATACATATAATTATGTTTTTTAATATATTTATAATAAACCTATATTTATTTTATGTGAGGTATGATTGTGTAGGAAGAAAGTGGAGACTTGAGGTAAGGGGTTTCTTCACTCAATTTCCTATTCATTAGGCTATACATATAGTTCATTGTCTATGTGAATCCATGATTATGTGTGATATGAGTAAATATGGTATTATGTTGTATTTACAGTAATATTAGTTTGGTTTAACACTTGATACACATAATCACTTCATTTATTAATCCTTAACATTATGATCATTGTAAGAGATTTTCATCACACTTTTATTTCTGTGGGAAACATGGCATATTCACCATTTTTTTTCTTTTTTGTGGTGTATATACTACCCATTCTGAAATACTAGACCCATTTCAATCATATTTAACTAAACTGAGTCATCCATAAGGCCTCAAGCATGCCTCCATGTATGCCATAGGCTGTCGATTAACAACAAGGTCCTAGGGTGTCTATAGGGAGACTATTCCCTTATGTCATAGTGTAGCACAATGAAACAATATTAAATATATAAACATAAAATAAGCAGAAGAAAAAAATAATAATATGAAGAATACTAAGTAAAACATTCAAATACAATAAACTGGTGAATAACCATAATATCTAAGTCATATACAAAAGATGATATTGTCATGAAACTATACAAAAACTTGAAGCATGAAATAATTAGTAAATGTTGTTCAAAAATACATAGAAAGACCAAAAAGGATAAACTCTAAAATCATCTCAATCCCATGCTTGGTCCTCTACTCCCATACACCATCCTATCACACAAATCATACATCTTGAGTCTGATCCTTTCCCTTGTCCCAACTTACAACCATGAAGTTTGTTCGAGTACCAATTGGTGACCTGAACAAGGTGTGAGTTATACTTTGTATAATACCACTAATGTATCCTATAAAAAATATAATATGTGAGTAAAGATATTGAAGTGTTCATGTAAAATGATAACTAGCATAATATGTAATTGATATAATGACCATGTCGGGCTCGAGTTCCTCCTGGGAATCCCAACCGACCAAACATAATTTGGCATAATCTAGATGTGTATAAATAGGTAACTAGTAAAAATCTAGGGCCCATTAATTTGATAAGAGTGTCCTTGTCATATGTATAATAATAGAGCAACCATGCTTAAACTGAGGAATCCTTTACCTTAAAATTCCAAACCAACTCACAGTAATAACCATACAACCTACCCAAAAGGTTCTAAGTGTAATACAAGGGGTACACCCTTGGAATTACACCAGATAAAGGTATCTAAATTAGAACTTGGAGTACTTCCAAAGTAAATCCTGGGCTAATCATGACTAGATAGCAATGTGATGATCCAAGGCATCATGTGTCTGAAAACATTAAGCTAAATCCAAGGAGATAATCCAAAGTGTTCTAATTTTTGGATATAAAGAAAATGAATCCTCAGTACTACATTGATGAATTAATATACTAATAAGAAAAATAGATAATTACAAGGTGGGTATCACACTTGTCAACCTGATCAATGAATTGAGGTGGATTCCTCTGAGTTCTCATGGAATTCCATCGAGAATCCAAGACTGGCTCAATTCTGACCAATACTTTAACAGGGAAATTGTCCATAATAATTTGGAACTATTTATAAATAATCATAGAAAATTTTTTTATCCATGAATCTCTACCATTATATCTAATTCAAAACATTACCTTTTATTTATAAATGAAAAATTTTTATAATCGCATTATTACATTTTAACCAAGTTATACAAAAACAATATGGGAAAAGTTAAAGTTACCTTCTATAATATATCAAAAATATTCATTTACTATAACTTAAAGTTAAGGAAACAAATGTAATGGTTCTCAAAGGCTCATGCATATAAGGAATCACCAAAAGGGGTGATGCATTCTGTGGTTCCAACCTCTAGTAAGGTTAACGAGTATCATAAGAGGTCAATGTTGTAGTTCTCACAATTAATCTGACACATTAAAAAGAAACACATAGATATTCTGGCATGTGTTAGAATGAAAAAATTTATAACCAAGTGAGACTTTGAAGGATATAGTATAAAACACCTACCTTATAGAGTTATAGGAAAACTCATCTAGTATTAGTCTATGATCTGAGCTAGAATAATAGAAAATAGAGAAATATGAATACCCTGAAAATAGGGTATATTATCTAATATGGAAATAGAATTAAATATATAAATATAATTATAAAAAGAAATGTAATGGATAGAATAACTTACCATTTTCAAACCAATGTGAAAAATGGTAGTCAAATCAGCATACGAATGAGGGAAAGGCTTCAAATCCTAGCTTAGATATAGAGGATGACATCTCAATGCATTGATAATTGTTAGAGAAAATAAGTAAAAATATGAATTTATTTTTAATAAAGAAGGTGGGAAAATGTGTAATTTTACCCTTCCTTAATGGGTCTCATAATTTAGCTGCATGGTTTGGAGAAACCATGCATCTCTACTATTTTAGTGGAACTAAGGGTGTTGGCTAGGTTCATGGTTTGGCCAAATAGTGCACAACTCGTGTACCCCTCAATATTGTTTTTTCGGAACCTCGCATGACCATGTGTCCTCTTGTACATGGTTAAACTAGCTATGTATATCATTTTTTAGTCTACATAAATGAGCTGTATATTTACTACTAACCATGTATTAACCATGTACCTTAGAATTTTTTTCCAAAAACCTGATATTTGAGCTCCGAACAATCCCCAAACACTCTCGAACCCTTACTTAATAATTTAATCATAAGTATAATTTTAAAAATACATATTCAAAATTAGACTTAATGGATTCATACCACATAAAAAACTCAAGGCATTACAACCTATTATCCTTAATACAACTTATCCCAAAGTTTCTCTAAGGGTGTTTGATTATCAATTGAGAAAAGTTCCCTCTACTAAGCATGTACATCATCCTCTCTTCCCTAGGTCTCATCCTGTACACATTTATTCTTCCATTACACCCAAACTAGAAGAAAAAACCTACCTCATAGATCCTTGATTCTCTTATCAACAATACAAATAAGGTACTCCTCAAAAGAAGTATCAACTTCTAACTCAAAATATCAAGGATCAAAGATATGGAATGGGTCAGGATGATAATGGTGAATCCATGATACATATAATACATTGTGCATGACTTGGTTTCTTTGAGGTAACTAAAACTAATAGGTTGTTGGTCAAACTCTCTCCAAGATCTCAATGGTCCCGAAGTAACAATGAGATCACTTTTATTGTTTTAGAATCCATCTATGTCCAGCCTAGGTGAAACTCACAATAATACCTAATCCCTAACCTAAAACTCAAGAGTCCTTCAATGAAGATTGGAATACGACTTATTCCTAGAATGAACTTTACTCATTACCTTTTTGAATAAGATGTACCTACTCTAAAGTCTATTGAATGAGATGAGGTCCACTTAGTGCTTCCTCCCATACATCCAATCATCATAGAGGTGGTTATAACAACCTACTATATAAGGCCTTATATGGATCCATTTGTCTCATATATTGAAAGATTTTATTGTAGGAGAACTCATAAATAAGTATATTATTTTCCCAAGAACCACCAAAATTGAGGACATATTCCCATAGCACATCCTCCAATACCTGTATCATATGCTCAGACTACCTGTTGGTTTATGGGTGATAGGTTGTACTCAAAAGTACATATGAAACCAGTTCCTTCTACAAACCCTATGAGAATAATGATGTAAAAATAGAATATCTATCTAATAAAATAGTATGAGGGCTTCTGTGAAGTTTGATAATACCATATATGTAAAATCTACCTAGTTTTTCTACCATAAAGGCCTCCCTAATGGGTAAAAAGTAAGAAAACTTTGTTAACCTATTGATGGTCACCCATACAGTATCACTACCTCATGGAAACATTATTAATACTATCAAAAAATCCATGGTGACATTATCCCATTTCCACTCTAGAATGGGAAATGACTGTAAAATTCATGATGGTTACCAGTGTTACACTTTCACCTGTTGATAGATGGAACACCTAGTAAAAAATCCATCTATCTATCTTTTCACCACTAAGCACTAATAATGAAAGTATAATTTATGGTACATTATTTTAATCTAGGCAGTACCACCTATCTAGAAGAATGATATTCTCACATCAATTCTACTCATGTATCTCCAAGAACCCAAACATGTCTATAAATACATTATATATCATCCCCATAAATGATACGGTCTGGTGGTGGGTCCTCTTCTAAAACACTCTCCCTTTAGTATAATCCCTAGGGTCAAAAAGTTATCTCTTCTTTACTATATTCATAAGTGAAGAGGGTACTACTAAATATAAAAGAAAAGGATGACCTTGATGCTTCTAGATATTTAATTGCATCTCTGAAAATAAGACCATCAACTGCCACTGACTACTAGCCCCATGGACTTCCTTTGTTTGATTCCAATGGCTTAGAGAATTAGCTACAACATTTCCCTTCCCAAGAATATAGATAAGATAAAAATTGAAGTATTTATTGTATTGAACCCACCTTCTATATTTGAGATTTAATTTACAATGTGTGAATATTTATTTTAGGATTTTATGGTCCGTATACACCAAAAAACACTCTCCCAAAAAGTAGAGCCTCTAATAACTCAATACATGAATTATAACTAATAAATCAATATCAAAAATTGTAAATTCCTCTTGTATGGCCTCAAATTATGAGACTCATGTGCCAAAAATTGATCTTCCTACATCAAAATTTCTCTTAGAATGATGCCTGATGTATTATAATAAACTCTATAAAATTTTCCTAGCTCCTGCAAAACCATTATTGATTTTGAACTCAGTCTCTCTTTCATCAACTAAAAGGATTTCTCACATCATTAAGAGCATGTGAATTAGACAAACTTCTTTGTTGAAACTGTGAGTAGTTCTTACATGTATGACAATTCCTAAATGAAGTACCTATAATATTCATCTAGCCCCAAGAAACTACATATGTAAAAAATATTCTTAGGTTTAACCTAAGATACCACAACCCGTTCATTCTCTGGATCAATATATACTCCTACCTGTGAGATTATGTGACCAAGGAAGTGATCTTTATTGATATAATAATGTAACTTTGTGAGGTTAGTATATAGATGGTGCTCTCTTAGTGTGATAAAAAATGATACCAAGATTTTTTGAATGTTCATGTTGAGTATGTGAGTAAACCAAGATGCATTCCATGAATACTTCCATAGAAGAATAAAAAAATGAGTAAAAAAACCGATTCATCAGTTCCATAAAGACTGCGAGTGAATTTTTGAGACCAAAAAACATAAAAATAAACTCATAAGAACCATATATTCTTAGAAATGATGTATAAGGTATGTCTAAAGGCCTAAATCATCCCCAATGATAATATAAACTCAAGTCAATATTTGAGAAAACCCTCTATCCTCAGAGCTAATCAAATAGATAGTCTATACAAGGTAGTGGATAACAGTTCTTAACCATAATATGGTCCAAATGATGGTAATCAATGAAAGTCTTGAGGGTAAAATATTAATTCTCAGAAAAAGGATAGGTGAACCCCATGGAAAAGTACTAGGTTTTATAATACCCTTATCATCCATGTCCTCTTGATACCTCTCGAGCCTCTGAAACTCAATTGTATCCATCTTGTAAGGAGGAATTGACAGCGATGTTTCTCTTGGCACTATCTCAATAGTAAAATCTACATCTCTTCTAGGAGGTAGTTTGTTAAATACATCAGGGAAGACATCACTGAATCAATATACTACTAGATTGAAATCAGTTTGAAACATTCCCTGATCATCGATAATAATGCTATAAATTATGGTTGTCACTCCACCTAGACTATGATGCTTAGGTCCAAATCAACTCAATTGAACATACCATTCAACATTTTAAATAAAATTACTACCCTCAAGTGATATAAAATATACCCTATAATTATATTAATCAATATGATAATGTTAAAGAAATAACTGGTACATCCCAAGAATAATGTCAAATCCCATCATCTTAAGGAAGAAGAGGTCCCATAATAAATGATAACCACCAACATCAAGAGGTAACTCTCTGTATTGGCTTAGACTTTATAACTATACTATCAATAGGGTATCAAAAGTCATCACTCCATATAAATATTGAATCTCAAGCTTGATGATTTTCACGATAAATATATAGATAAAATAATGATAAGGATCTGTATCAAAATTGAAGATAATAAAGTAGAGGGTACTAGGATCATACCTCATATTGTTAATATCTTGGCACCTTTCCCCTCAGGTATAGGCTATAATAAATATATATATGGCTTAATTCATAGCACTGAGTTAAAACATGACTACCTAGAATGGGTCTAATCAGTTGGCACTATATCTCAAGTCTAGCCTCTTTGACCACATCCTCATCCTCAACCTATATAATCTATGTCACTCTAACTCCCCGCCTGACATAGTTCTACCAATCCTGATCTAGAATGTAGAGATAGTGTGGATCCTCTCCCATTAAGAATAGATGTAAAGTATCAGAAAAATCTCTAAAGATAGCCCATTTTTCTGTAGTCTCAGTATTCAACTGGGTCTTAGTCTTATTGAGGCCGCACATGACCTTTTCACCCACACTGATGAAATATAATAGAACTACAAGTGTGATTACCTTGGATACCACTACCCTATGATGAATCCTCAAAATTTTGCTTCTCTCTACTTGATTAAATAACCTACATTGGTACTGAACCACCATAACCTATACCCACAAACTCTCTCAAGTTGAACTCAATAATAAGGTCCTAATTCACTATCTCTAAAATAATATTTAGTCAGAATAAATTTGCCTTTAATCAGATGACATACTTGATCCCATCCCCAAAATTTCTTGCTTTAGATAACTCATCACTTGGAAAAGTATGGAAAATCACTATAGATATATTAAAAATGAAAAAAAGACTATAAAAACATGGTTCCCAACTTCAGGTGTGTGAAATCTCTCACTCTATAGGCTCTCAATATCTCGGGAAATAAGTAATCAAAGGAGCGATGTTAAAAATATCTCTAAGCCATACCCTAAAACTGATCATCCTACTTTTTTAAATCCCACCAGTGTTTGGAAGATCCCCAAAGTATTTAAGCAGAGAGCTTTAAACTCATTTTTAGAGGTATTTCAAGATTCTTAAGGATAGATAATATATCCTCAAGCCAAGATTCAACTATTTAGAAGCCACCCTCCCTAGAGAAAATATGTGGTGTTGCTATTGGAATTCCCTCATAAACTCTGACATAGTTTTGGTAGGTCATAGAGGTCCCTCTATAGACTAAATTAAGTGTATAAAAACTTCATAAAACTAAGCATAAACACTATTTTCAGGTATATAAATATGTATAACTAGAGGTGCCTCAGGTGGAACTACTGGTGGTTTAGGTACCACCACCTCAGAAGCATGGTTGTGGCCATCTTCCTAGAGTTCGACCCAAGGATATCATTGAGGAAAATATCTAAAATGTTTTGGAATATTTCTTATAAGTAAATATAAATCATAAAGAAGTTCTGATAATGAAATATTGGAATAAGAGTTCTTTACCCAAAACATACTAACCCAACTACCCAAGATCTAAGGTTAGGGTATTGGTCAGATTCCAATATTCTATTCAGGGGGTTTTGATATATTGAGTGTCATTTATAATATATAGAGGAAAACAACCTTTAATATGCAATTGGATTATCCATTTAATGAAAACCATTTCTATTTAAATTTTAGAACTAAACAGTTCATAATGCATTTATAAGTATATCCACACACACACACACATACACACACACACACACACACACACATATATATCAAGGACCAATTAGATGTGTCTTTCATTCCCATGATATTAATTCATATGCTTTATAATTTAAAAATGGTACTATAATTAACTAAAACTAGAAATTTATGATGATTAAATTAGATGGATCACCATTCCCAATTTATTAATACATACTCACACTTTATATTGAAATTAAAATCAATTTAATTGTAACAAACTAACATTTAAGTTCATGAGACCAATAATCCACAACTCAAATTCACTATAATTGGATAATTAAGGTGCCACCATTAAGATATATAGTAAAATACCATTTAGGTTGATTTAGACACGTTAATTAGTCCAATTATCATATAACTACAAGACTTGTTAGCATAATATCAAAATATAATAATCAAGGCACTATAAATATGCAGTAAGAAATTCACACAATAAGTAAACATGGAATGTTATAATTAATGACATATCAATAATCAGGTTCCTATAATGATGCATGTGACACAAAATCCTTACCATACAAGTCCAAGGGTAATGATTAAATTTACAATGATAATAAAAATTAAAAAATCATGTGCATCACCCAATGGTGAAATCATTACAATCATAATATGTATAATTTAAATCATCAAATCCCATCCCATGAAATTTTATTTTTCACTATACATGGAATAGATACTCCCATACACAGAATCATCACCAAATTCCAATACATTCCATGTATCCTATCTAATAACCAAAATAGTAAGACAAAAGAAAAAAGGGATTTGATGCCACTTTGTGATGTACCAGAATTGGTTCACTCATAAGTAATCAAACTTGGTCATCCACAAGGCCTAAATTTCACCTCCCCATATGCCAGAGGCTGCTGATTATAAGCGAGTGACTTGGGTGTATCTGTGGGTATACTATTTCCTAATTCTAGAATGTAACATAATGGAATAATAGTAAATAGATAACATAAAATCAATGAAAGAAGAAATAATAATATGATGCATGGGAATTAAAAAATCTAGACATAATAAACTGATGAATAACCACAATATACAAGTCGTATACAATAGATGATGATGACATGAAACTATAAAAAAATTGGAAGTAGAAAATCATTGGTATATTCTATACAAAAATGAATAAAAATATCAAAAATGATAAACTCTAAAATCATACCAAGCCTACACTCACTCATATTCTCCTAGAAACCATCACATCACCTAAATCATATATCTAAAGAAATACCCTTTCCCTTATCCAAAACCAAAACCATGAATCTATCTAGGTACTAATTATTGTCCTGAATAGGGTGTGATACATATATAGTAAGCCACCAAAAATGGTTTCTATAAAAAATATAGTTCATGAGTATAAATATAGTAGTATGTTTGTAAAATGATAACTAGTAGAATACACAACTTATATAATAAACATGTCAGGATTGGGTTTCTCATGGGAATCCCTAATGAAATAACCTACTTTGTCCTAAGTTAGATGTCTCTACATAGGTAACATATAAAAAGTCAGGGCCTTTGAATTTGATAATAGTGTCCAAATGATAAATATAATGATGGAGGACCCAAGGTGAAACAAAGGAATCCTTGACCTTAGAAGGTCGGACTAGTTCATAGTAATAACCATGTAGCCAAGCCAAAATGGAATAAGTTTAATATGATGGGTACATCCTTAACATTACATTAGATATATTTCTCTAATCGAGTCCTTGGAGTACATCTAAAATAATTCATGGGCTAATAATGACTAGATCCCAAGGGGACGTTCCAAGCCATCATGTGTCCAAATAAATCAAATTGAATCCAAGGAAATAATCTAAATCATTCAAATTTTTATATATAAAGTTAATGAATCATCAGTTATACACCGATGAATTCCTATACTAATATGAAAAAGATCAATTTCTAAGGAGGATATCTCCCTTGGAGACCAACTCAATGAATCTAAGTGTTATCCTCTGTTCTCTCTAGGCATTATCTATGGAATCCAATGATGGATCAAGTCTGACAATTCTTTTAATAGGAAAATGGTCCATAATCATTTGGAGCTATTTATAAATAATCACAGGCCAAGTGTTAATCCATTCCTCTTTACATTTCATTTAATTCAAGAAATTACATTTTCATTTATTAATGATAACAATTCATAAGGGTGTTCTTACATTTTAACCATGTTTTACATAAACAATTAAAGGACAAGTGAATTTTACTTTCCATACTATATAAAAAATATTCATTTATTATAACTTAATCAATTTCATTTTTAAAATTCAATACAACAAATGTAATGGGTGTCAAAGGATCATGTATATAAGGAATCACCCAACTGGGTGATCCTTTGTGAGGATACAACCTCCAAAAAGGTTAATGGGTATAATAAGAGTTTTAGGTTATAGTTCCCATAATTAATCTAACACATTAATTAATTATAAAGAAACAAATGGAGATTCAATGTGTGGAACAAAAAAAAATTATAAATGGATGAGACTTTGGGGGAAATGGAATAGACCACTTACCTTACAGTGGTAGAAGAACAATCATCCATTATTGACCTCATATCTATGATGTAATGATATAAAATGATTAAATAGATGAATACCCTAAAAATAGTTCATATTATCTCACTTGGAAATAGAAATTAAGATGATGAGATAAACTAAAAAAGGAAGGTAACAGATTGAAGAACTTACCATTGGTTAACCAACGCAACAGATGATTGTTTTATTGGAGTCCCTATGAGGGATAAGCATCAAATACTATCTTGGATGGAGAGGGGGATCTCTAAATGTTTAGAATTATGATGAAGAAAATAATAATAAAGAGGTTTTTAGTTTTAATAAGTAATGAGTGAAAATGGGTAACTTTACCCTTATTTAATGGGTTACATGGTTAGCAACATGGTCTAGCCAAACCGTTCACCAACTGTGTGGCTCAACTATCTATGTGGCACTAAGGCCGCATGCTAGGTGCATGGTTTATCCAAACCATATGAATCTTGTGTACCCCTATGCAGTTTTTTTGAAACACCCTACATGGTCATGTGGCCTCCTATGAATGATTAAACTAACTGCAAACCTACTTTTACTGGACCACATGGTTGAGTTACACGATTACTATAATCTGTGTGCCAATTATGCACCTTAGAATGTTTTATAAAAAAACATAGATCAAAGCTCTAAAAAATCCTTTAATGTTCACCAACCTTTATTTAATCATTTAATAAGAGGTATAAGGTTAATAAGGAATATTCAAAATGAAACATAAAGGATCTGTACCTCATCAAAAATATTAAACGTTACATACGTGAATGAATTTTAGGATTATTCTCATAAAAATTATGGGATATACATATCCCTATAAGTTTCTTTATTTCATGGGGCTTATGATTCAAATGTACCAATGTGGTAAGAGTTTTATTATACAATCTCATTATCTATCAGGCTTTTTTATGATTATACTTCTGATGATTAAATATTATGATATTTCTATCAATAAACTCATGAATTTTATTCTCCTCTATTTATCTTTAAAAATTAAAATTTCTCTTTTCATTTTCATACCTTTAAGTACTCAAGGTAATGAAATAACATTTTTAAGTAAAACTAACTTTATTTCTCTCTTCAATCAAAAATCCTTCCACTTCCTTTTCCATGTTTTCTAAAAAAAATTTCAATAATGTTTTTTTATATTCTCCAAAGATTTTTTAAAATTCATTTTCCATGTTTTAATTTTTACAAATTCTTTAAAATGAATCTTCTTATCATTTTCAAAATAATACCCTTTTGAATTTTTACCAAAAATGTGAAAGTAATATTTTTTAATGTACACGACATGAAATATATTTCCTACCATTACGATCATTCAATTATTAAAGTATTACTTTATAATTTTAAAGGTTAATTTCCAAATAAAATGTCTTTATTATCTATGGAATTTTTAGATTTTAAATAAGTGATTTAAAAATGGAAAAGATATTTTACATAAGAATGTTTTAATTATATTTTTATGGTATTTATATCCATTAACTACAAAAACCTCATATTTTTATATGATTTACTAGGGATAGGTTTTAATGATAACATCCTTGTCATTTATTTGGACGATTTATGATTATGAAGATAAGATGTTGATTTAACCAATTCCTTCTTCCATAGGTTGTATTATGATACATTAATATAGTGATCATGAAACCTATTTATTTTCCACAAATTTTTCTATGATGAAATGTTTATGAAACCCATTTCCTTTCATGGGTTTTTATATGATGAAATATTAATGAAACACATTTATTTTTCCTGGGTTATGATATGATGAAATATTTATGAAACCCATTTACTTCTTATAGGTTATTATATAATGAAATATTTTTGAAACCCATTACATTTTCATGGGTTGTGATATAATTAAATATTTATGAAACCCATTTCTATTTCATGGGTTATGATAGAATGAAATGTTAATAAAACCCATTTATTTTTCATAGGTTATGATATGATGAATGTTTTGTGAAATTTTGGCACACAAATATATGAATTATGTGATGGGTGATACTTAAACCTCCCTTAAATTCATTAGGTGAAGATGAATATCTCATGAGTTAAATATGAATGGAATCAGGAGTCAACCTACTTCAGTAAGGGACTTTGTCCACTATGATAATCTTAGGAGAGAATCTTGACTATTATGATGGTTTGGGGAGTGAAACTACTCCACTATGATATCCTTGGAAATTAGACTTAAATAATATAGAAATTATTTTCTATTCTTATGTGTATTCCATAAATCTATGTCATGTGATAATGTCATTTTCTCAGGGCTGATGTTCTTTGATTCCATTATGATTCATGTCTTATGAATTGCCAAGATTTATGACATGAACTAAGTTTATAATATATTATATATAGGTTATGGTTTTTATATCTTCTTATTATGTTCTTATAACCTTATAATCATGTCATGTTTATGTTATCATTGATATATCCCTTGTTTAACCTTACTGAGCATTTGAGCTCACCCTTTCTTTTGTTTCCTTTCAAAAGGTTATAAAGAATGGTATTAAGTATGATAAGTCTAAGAAGGGTGACAGTTATAAAGAAATTAGTGGGATATTATATAGTTCACCTATGAACTAGTTGTTTATGTTCCCATGTTTCCAAACATATTATTCTTATATGGTTCTGGTATGGATCATTATGTTATATAATGAATATTCATCTTTTAAGATGTTATATCTATGTATGAAAAGTTTGGGTCTCTATAGAGAGAAACTTTTATGGATATTTAAATGTTCATAATTTTCATTAAAATCATCATAAAATACATTCATGGGAAGTATATACACCATATAAAAGAAAGCATGGCGAATATGACATATGAATCATAGAAATTAAAGTGAGATAAGAAACCCTTACTTGACATATGATGTCATTCATAAAAAACTATAACCTTTTTACCATAAATTTAAATTTATTATAATTCCATACCATAACAATATACATACTTATAATACCATATATGATCCAATTATAACATTTTAACACCAATTTATCAATAATTATTTATTAAAATCATCGTTTTCGGGTGTTAACTCTTTCATTTTTCTTGTAAGTTTCAATTTGGAAGTTTTGGTCCTCACATATTGATCATGGTTTAATCATATATATATTAATCATAGTAATATATATATCATATAAATATTCACTATATACATATTTATAACTATACATAAAAGATATATATAGAAAAATGAATTACAACATTCACAGAGATGATAGTCCCTACAGATGCATGAGTGATGTTTCCATTTTTTAATGGATGTAATGAACAAAATGAAATTATAATTAACCCTTTAAAAACCATAAAACCATAAATAATATCATATATATTTATTAAAATCATCATTATAAATATCGATGTGAGGAAATTATGGAAAATGAATCACATCGCTTCTTGGAGGTGGTAGTCCACACATATGCATGACCGATACTTTCATTTACCATTTTATGAAAAAGAGATGAATAAGGTTATTATATTAACATAATAAAATCTCAGAATATTGCTTATACTGATTTTATTATATTGGAATGGTTATGATGTAATTTAATGAGTTATAATAAGTTAAATTAAAACACTCAGTTAAGACAATTACCACCTCTTTGAAAACCTCCTTTAGATATCACCTTAAAAACCCTAGGGGTAGTGTTTTCATAAAACTAGAACCTATATAATGTAGCTAATGAATTTTACAAGTGGTTTTTTATGGTTTGTTTGAGATAAGTTTCTCAAGAACTATGAGGAATATATGATAGGTGGTGTTCTTATATAAGAGAAGTGAGTATAATCTTTGGAATTACTGAAAGTATTAAATTAATATAAATTTAATTTCAACTTCAAGAGGAACTAAATTGATTGATTTATAATATAGTATGAATATAAATCTAAATAATATGATCCAATAATAATTAGACAAGTTTTTATGATGTTTTTACTCTTATCCCTTAATTTTAACCTATAATAACCCGGTTTTTACTCTGAAAGACTTTGGAATATTCTTGATGATATTCCAGAGCAGCGCCTTCAGACAGCGTGCGATTCCGAGCCCCGCAGTGGCCGAAATTAAATTTTCAGTGCGTTCACACTGGAAATGCTAAATAAATGGGATAACTCTTAAACGGAGTTCCGGATTAGAGATCCGAGTGTAAGGATGGGTCCGTAATGGGGTGTTTACCCTAGGAATGACATAAAACTTATCGGCGTGGGATGTTTGGACCCCTCGCTCGCTTCTGGAACGTTAAACAGATTAAATATATTAAATTATTTGTTTAATGAAAAAACACAGGCATCTCTTAAATGGTGGCTCGGATTGGAAAAACGAGGGCACCGTTGAGTTTGGAGCGTGCCATTTACCCTAGGAGGGGTGTAAGTTTCGCGGGCACGAGCCGTTTGTGAAAAATGGCCCCAGGGGCGTTTTCGTAATTTGGCGGCCTCGGGCGCCAAGTTTAATAACTTTTGAACGTGGTCTCGGATTAAAATTACGAGATCGCTGTTGTTCTCGGGAGGTTGTGTTTACCCTAAGTGAGGCTTAACCGCGACCCCGTCGGGAGTTTCGGATGAGGATCTTTTCGGGGGTTTTAAATTAATGAAATCTTTAATTAATTTATTTAAACCCCACCCCTCTCCTTCCCTTCCCCCCGGAAGCCCCTCCTCTCCCTCTCCTCCTCCATCTCCAGTGAGGCAGTCCGGCGAGGCGACTCCGGTGAGGTGCGGTGGTGCCGGCGGATCGTCGCGAAGCTTCGGGCGAAGCCCCACGAGGTAGGATGTTGCGTTTGCATTTTCTATTTCCGTACCTACTTGGAGCCTGGTTAATCCTACCGATTTGCTGTTAAAACGTCGAAAAAATCCCATGGACGTGTAGTACACAATTTTATCTTTCCAACACATATTTCGGAATCAAAATCCGAGCTCGGAGGAGTTCGGGGTTGATCGTCAAAGGTTGCGGGAATTCTGGGTTGTCCCGGCGATTTCCGGCGGTCCGGTGAGCTCCCGTGGCGGCGCGGCTTTGGTCCAAGGAGGCGGCGGCAGCGGCTTCTCCTCAGAAGGCGGCACATGCCGGGGCGGCGGTGGCTTGGCGGGGGCTGGGGCGTCGGCATCGGCGTCAGGAGGAGCGGCCGCGGAGGAGGCCGGCGCGCCGGTCGCGTCCGACGGAGGAGGGAAGACCCGTGCGCGGTCTTCCCGGGGTCAACAAGGACCGGCTTCGGCCGGTCCGTTTCAAAGGAGGCAAGGACCCGCATGAGGTGGGTACTGTGCTGCAACAGGAGACCGGCCCTTTGGCCAGTCGGATGAGGAGGGCCGGACCCGCTCGGGTCCGGCGGTTTGAGGCGGGCCGCGACCAGCGGGCCTGCGGCTCAGACCGGGCCAGCCGGGGTGGACCGGCCCGGGTAGGCCCCCTTGCACTCGGGGGACCGTAACTCTTAATCAGCGCGTCCGATTGACGCGCTGTCTACGGCGGTGGAACCGTATCGACGAGGCGGTATTTTTGAGATGGTTTCGGGAATTATTAATTCCAGAAACGATAGGCCTCGATGGTGCGGTACGTACGTCGAAGGGTTTGACGTCTTTCCGGGATTCTTGTTTTGGACGGCGCGGACGCGTCCGATGTCCGAATTAAGCGCCGTCGGTGGCGTTGGAACCCTGGCTTCGAGGCGGAGGTTTCTAGGGTGCTTCCGGGCATTGAGGCCGAAGTTGAGGCATGGGCCCCATGACCCGTCTTTTGAGCTGCGTGCAACTTTTAGCGACTTTTTCCTGGGTCGTCCGTTCGAGGCGTACGAGCAGTTGATGTTGGGTGTTTTTCTGAGGGCATCGCGTTGGCACAGTCTGCCCGTTGTAATTCCGCACGATGGTGCGGGCCCCGTGAGGGCCGTTTCGGGAGTTGACGGTGATTTCTAGTTTTATCACCGGGCGACCGTTTTGGACAAGTGAGTAGTCCATTTCGTGTACATTTTCGAGAGGATTGCAACGGTGCGATAAGTTCATTGAGTTTCGGGACCGGGATGCGGGTATCACATGGCACCGCTCATGTGCGGTGCGTCGGGATGCATCTTTTTCTCCGGATATCCATTGCACTCATGTGAGTAGTGCTTTTGACGTGTTTTCCCGAGGGGATCGCAATAGTGCGATGCGCCTGACTGTTTTCAGGGCCAAGGCTCGGGATCACGGGACACCGTGTGGGCGTGAGGCGGTGTTGGTGACTTTTCTGTCGGATATCCGTTGGAGGCAAGTAAGTAGTCGATCTCGGTTGTTTTTCCACGAGGATTACAACGGTGTAATCCATTTGGCTGTGCGGAGCCTCTTGTGTGATCTTGGGAAATGTGGAATGTGAAAGGTGCTACAGTGGCGGTTCGTCCTACAATGTTTGTAGCGGACCCTTGGCGTGTGATCACGCACTCTTGGGAGAGTGATATAATTGGTCCATGAGATGTGGTTGGCCGTGCCTGGGCCTTTGAGGTGGAGTTGTTACGTCACACATTTGCGTTGACGTTGGGTGCTGTGTGCACGATAGCCTTAGGGCTGGAACGAGGTATATTCTGGGAGTATACGAGAGCGCTTGGAGGTACGCATGGTTTGTACCGAAGATGTTCGTGCGCTTGGTTGTGGTTGACTTGGGTCCACACGTCATGTGGGCCCCATGTGCGTGCCGTGTTCTACTTTGCGTACTTTGACCTCTCGCGACGTAGAGGGTCCCTCTGTTGGTTTGTTTGACCAGCAGGGTGGAGTTTTCCCCTAGCTCGGTGCTGGTTTGTTGACCAGTAGGGTTGAGTGGTCTCCCCCTGCTTTCATTCTCGATGGATTGGCCGGTAGCGGTGCTAGTGACACCCAGTGCTAGAGCAGACGCTGCACCTCTTCTGGGTGAGTTGTTCTGGAGTTGAGAAGTTGCGCGATACCCACTCTGTGATCAGTTGGCCAGTGTTGTGCCCTCTAGTGGAGATGTCTAGAGAAGTTCTTAGTTCTACCCTCCAGCGGGGCTGGGCAGTGGGTTACTCATCGACTTCTTCGGATTTACCCTCCAGCAGGGCTGGGCAGTGGGTTGCTCACTGACTTCTAGGGTTTACCCTCCAGCAGGGACTGGGCAGTGGGTCACCCGACGCTATTAGGGTCTACCCTCCAGCAGAGACTGGGCAGTGGGTCACCCAACGCTATTAGGGTCTACCCACAAGTAGAGACTGGGCAGTGGGTCACCCGACACTATTAGGGTCTACCCTCCAGCAGAGACTGGGTAGTGGGTCACCCGACGACCTCTTAGGGTCTACCCTCCAGTGGGGCTGGGCAGTGGGTCGCCCGCTGTCTAGTTCCAGGTCTACCCTCCAGCACGGCTAGGAAATGGGTAATCTGTCGACTTATTCCAGGTCTACCCTCCAGCGGGGCAGGGCAGTGGGTCACCTGATGACGTATTATGGTTTACCCTCCAGCAGGGCTGGGCAATGGGTCACCTGATGACGTATTATGGTTTACCCTCCAGCAGGGCTGGGCAATGGGTCACCCAATATCTTATTATGGTCTACCCTCCAGCGGGGCTAGGCAGTGGGTCGCCGGATGATGTAGTATGGTTTACCCTCCAGCAGGGCTGGGCAGTGGGTCACCCGATATCTGGTTATGAACTACCCTCCAGCATGGCTGGGCAGTGGGGACACCAGTTGGTATTCCAGACTCAGTCCTTCCTACTAGGCTAGTCTGTGGCTTTCCTCCATGATTACCAGAGCGGGACCCTTGGTTGTGCGGGTCAGTGATGGATCGACTTGACTTTGAGGAGACCTCTCGACTGCAGGGCAGTGACGAGGTGTGGTTTGACTTTCCTAGAACTCTCAAGTATGAGGGGCACTTTCCCCAATGAGACGCGTTCTTGTGACGCGATCTAAAACCGTGCGGGCGAGTCAGTGCCGCCCAAAGCGGATAGTGTCGAAGTGCGGTGATTGAGCCCCTTGGCTTGTAGTTCGGGGCAGACGTGCGGGATGCTGGGCATCGATGGTGTTTACTTCTAGAACTATTGGATACTTGTTTCCTTGGGCTGAACTACAGGATGGAGATCCCCTTATGAGTTTGTTCGGGCTTCTTGCTGAGTATAAGGATATGTATATACCTTGTTTCCAGTACCCACTTCTTGGGTTTGGTTACTCTCTTTCCAGGAGGGGTGAAGACGCGTAGGGTATGTCACGTGCTTTCCGTGTCTAGCTTCTCGTGGTTGGACGAGTCTACTCTCCTGCTATAGGTAGCGAAGACTTGACGGGAAGTTCATCTTTTCACCATTTCCAGCTCCTTGTGCCTGGACGAGTCTACTTCCTTCCTATTGTTGGGTTGAGTTGGACTCTTTACTGCACTCTGTTGTACTTCTATTCTACTCCCTGTTTGCTCTACTGCTCACCCTTCGGTACCTCCTTTGTTGCTCCCTCGAGCCTTCGGGGTATCCTACTAAGTATTGTTATACTCACCCCTGCTTGGGCTTTGCCCGCACTTGGTGTGCCCTTGCAGACGACAGACAGGTGGAGCGTGACTTCAGTGGAGCGTAGGAGTTTGGGATCTTGGACCGCGTGCGGTGGACGTAGCCGGGTTCCAGGTGGGAGACTCTTCAGCTGTTTCTTTTTGTTTACCTGTTGCCGGGTTGTGGCACATTTTGGTTGGGCGCGTGTTTTACCCTTTTTTTCAGTTTGTACTTTGTCCTTGTAGTGGTCGATGCACTCTGTGGTTTATTTATAGCAGTTGTTCTTTTTACTCTTCACTTTTTCATTGAGTGTGCTACGTGTGGGTGTGTACAGGTACCTAGGCAAAGGCCTTCCCAAGTTGTTGTGCCTTCGGCACTGGTCGCTAGCCCCTGGCCTATGGAGGTAGGCTTGGGGTAGTTGCGGCTCGAGCTCGGGTAGGGTCGGGTCGTGACAAAGTGGTATCAGAGGTGGTCTGTTCCTTGGGGCGTTGTGCGGACGTCTCTAAAAGAGGAATTGGTTGGGATATAGGGCAATAATGTTAATGTGTCTCGAGAGCGTCTCTCAAGCCAGGGAGTCCAGTGATGGTGCGGCAGCCGACGTATCCATTCACCAGGACCTTGATAATCCGCTTGTCGACTCGTCATGCTGAGACACTTGTTGCAGGAAAATTTGGTTTGTGCATCACAAAGGACTGAGTCTTGACTGTCCTTCTTGAGTCAGCTCCCCATCGTTGTTGTTGTTGTGGTATATACATATATGCTCATCTGACTGCGACACTCCTTGATAATATTCAGGATGTCTCCACGAAGACAGCCAGCCAAGATATCAGCTTTGTTTCGTGACGACGACCCTATGAGCTATGAGGCCTCAGTCCAGGACCCATCATGCGAGCCCTTTCTCCGGGTGGTCTGGTAGCAGTACCCCCCACCTGTTGAGAAACAGATAGTTTCAGCAGAGCAGGCTGAGCTTGAGCGCAGGTTGAGCACGCTCCGTGAGTTCCAGCGGCAGAGACCGCTGAGGTTCAGTGGTGAGCCAGACCCTCAGGCTATAGAGGTTTGGCTGGAGACAGTGGTTTGCGTTTTTAGGGTTGTGCAGACGCCGACAGATCAGAGAGTGGCTTTGGCAGCTAGCCATTTTCGTGGAGCAGCTTGGCGTTGGTGGAGTCTGGTGACTCAGTTTCTTGAGGATTCGTCGCTTTCGTTGGACGACTTTCAGTGGTTTCTCTGTGAGGAGTTTTTCCCCTCCTTCTTGTGCTTCGTTCGGATTCAAGAGCTCCTGCAGTTTTAGCAGGTAGGGATGACGGTGGCCGAGTACGCGGCTAGTTTTGCAGACCATGCATGCTTTTACCCGGACTTGGTCCGTGACGACAACTTCCGAGCATGGAAGCTTGAACAGGGTCTCCGCCGAGAGATTCATGCTTTTATAGTACCCATGGTCATTTCCGCATATGCCGGGGTGCTAGAGCAGGAGCTAGTGACAGAGGGATTCCTATCATGTTTTGCGGTTGGTAGTGGTAGTGGGCACGACGGAGCCGGGACGTATGCCGTAACTAGCAGGCGCCGGAGGACAGGACCTCGATGCAGGTGGCCTTCCCCCTTCCAGTTTCGGATATGTGGTCGTATACCACTGTGGCGAAAAGGTGCAAGGCCTCAGCTGAGGATGCCCTTCATGTGAGTGGATACCGGGTCGTGGTCGTACACCACAGTGGCACCGGAGGTCACCAGGTCAGCCCAGAGAGTGCCGGTTCTATGCTTGTGACGGGCGAGGTCACTTGGCATGAGACTGCCTGACCCGAGTTGCTGAGAGCTTCGGGCAGGCAGCAGGCGCACCACCACGGCAGAGGCAGCGCCGTGATCGGAGTAGTGGCCAGAGAGGTGGTGCTAGCAGAAGAGCGGGAGGAGCTGGGGGTGGGGGATGACGTTACGAGATCTCCCCATCACCACTAGGAGGTCCACATCAGGCTCCGGGAGCTGACGGTCGGGACCGCGGGTAGCCGCGAGCTTTGGATGTCCATGATCTTGCAGAGCATGGGATGGTGAGAGGTACCCATTGCGACTCTTCTACTTCTTACAGTAGAATTGTTAGGCTCTGCGTGTGTAAGGATTTTCTCCCTACTCCTTGTTTGAGGTGTTACCAGGGTGACATAGGGCGTCAGGTGTAACCCTGTGTTGGTAAGGAAAAAGGTGTGAGACCTTTTCCTTTAGTCGATGGTGTTGGCTCCTTCGCCTGTTGAGCGTGTAAGAGAGCATCGACTGTGGAACCATGCGTGACCAGATATCCTTGGGTGTTTCACCATATGGATATTCTGAAGGAGGGAATCACCAGGCCTTGTTTCAGGTGTGGGTGGTGATTCCAGTCGCGTCATGCGATGTAGAGGTTTGGCCGGGGAGGTGAGCTACCCCCGAGGGCCTTCGGGCCGTTTGAGACCGTGCAAAGGGATGGCGAGGTACCCTACCTACTTTCCCTAACCCCAAAGTCTAGAGTGGGTGCACGACATCGCCAAGGGCCGACCTAGCGTGAACAGATCAATCCTTTGGTCTGTGTGCGGTGATGCAGAGCTGTGCGTGGGTTCTTCTGGGTATGGGAAATCCAGGTGTGGGATTAGTACCCTGTGTTGCTCCCTAGTTTTTCTTTTCAAGGATGAAAATATTGAAGGAGGGAATGATGTAAGAACCCGGTTTTTTGCTGTGAAAGACTTCGGAATATTCTTGATGATATTCCAGAGCAGCGCCTTCAGACGGCGTGCGATTCCGAGCCCCGGAGTGGCTGGAATTAAATTTTCAGTGCCTTCACACTGGAAATGCTAAATAAATGGGATAACTTCTAAACGGAGCTCCGGATCAGAGATCTGAGTTTACAGATGGGTCTGTAATGGGGTGTCTACCCTAGGAATGATGTAAAACTTGTCGGCGCCGGATGTTTGGACCCCTCGCTCGCTTCTGGAATGTTAAACGGATTAAATATATTAAATTATTTGTTTAATGGTGAAACGAAGGTATCTCTTAAACGGTGACTCAGATTGGAAAACAAAGGGCACCGTTGAGTTCAGAGCATGCCGTTTACCCTAGGAGGGGTGTAAGTTTCGCAGGCGCGTGCCGTTTGTGAAAAATGGCCCCAGGGCCGTTTTCATAATTTAGCGGCCTCGGGCGCCAAGTTTAATAACTTTTGAACGGGGTCTCGGATTAAAATTCCGAGACCTCCGTTATGCTCGGGAGGTCTTTTTTACCCTAAGGGAGGTTTAACATCGACCCCGTCAAGAGTTTCGGATGCGGGTCTTTTCGGGGGTTTTAAATTAATTAAATGTTTAATTAATTTATTTAAACCCCACCCATCTCCTTCCCTTCCCCCTGGCAGCCCCTACTCTCCCTCTCTTCCTCCATCTCCAGCGAGGAAGTCCGGCGAGGCGACTCCGGCGAGGTGCGGTGGTGCCGGCGGATCATCGCGAAGCTTCGGGCAAAACCCCACGAAGTAGGATGTTGCGTTTGCATTTTCTATTTCTGTACATACTTCGAGCATGGTTAATCCTGTCGATTTGCTGTTAAAACGTCGAACAAATCCCATGGACGCGTAGTACACAATTTTATCTTTCCAACTCATATTTCAGAATCAAAATCCGAGATCGGAGGAGTTCGGGGTTGATCGTCAAGGTTGCGGGAATTCTGGGTTGTCTCGGCGATTTCCGGCGGTCCGGTGAGCTCCCGTGGCGGCGCGACTTTGGTCCAAGGAGGCGGCGGCGACGACTTCTCCTCGGCAGGCAGCGCATGCCGGGGCGGCGGTGGTGTGGATCGGCACGGCGGTGGCTGGGGCGTCGGCAGCGACGTCAGGCGAAGCGACCGCGGAGGAGGCCGGCGCGCCGGTCGCGTCCGGCAGAGGAGGGAAGACCCGTGCGCGGTCTTCCCGGGGTCAACGAGGACCGGCTTCGGCCGGTCCGTTTCAAAGGAGGAAAGGACCCGCATGAGGCGGGTCCTGCGCTGCAATAGGAGACCAGCCCTTTGGACGGTCGGATGAGGAGGGCCGGACCTGCTCGGGTCCAGCGGTTTGAGGCGGGCCGCGGCCAGCGGGCCGGCGGCTCGGACCGGGCCGGCCGGGGTGGACCGGCTCGGGTAGGCCCCCTTGCACTCGGGGGGCCGTAACTCTTAAACGGCGCGTCCGATTGATGCGCCGTCTGCGGCGGTGGAACCGTATCAACGAGGAAGTCTTTTTGAGATGGTTTTGGGAATTTTTAATTCTCGAAATGATAGGCCTCGATTGCGCAGCACATACGTCGAAGGGTTTGACGTCTTTCCGGGATTCTTGTCTTGGACGGCGCGGACGCGTCCGACGTCCGAATTAAGCGCCGTCGGTGGCGTTGGAACCCTGGCGTCGAGGCAGAGGTTTCCAGGGTGGTTCCGGGCATTGAGGTCGAAGTTGATGTGTGGGCCCCATGACCCGTCTTTTGAGCTGCGTGCAGCTTTTAGTGACTTTTTCTCGGTCGTCCGTTCGGGGCGTGCGAGTAGTCGATGTTGGGTGTTTTTCCGAGGGCATCGCGTTGGCGCATTCTGCCCGTTGTAATTCCGCAGGATGGTGCGGGCCCCGCGAGGGCCGTTTCGGGAGTTGACGATGATTTCCAGTTTTATCACCGGGTGACCGTTTTGGACAAGTGAGTAGTCCATTTCGTGTACTTTTTCGAGAGGATCGCAACGGTGTGATCCGTTCGTTGAGTTTTGGGACCGGGATGCAGGTCCCACGTGGCACAACTCGTGTGCGGTGCATCGTGATGCATCTTTTTCTCCGGATATCCATTTCACTCATGTGAGTAGTGCTTTTGACGTGTTTTCCCGAGGGGATCGCAATGGTGCGATGCGCCCGACTGTTTTCGGGACCGAGGCTCGGGATCACGGGACGCCGTGCGGGCGTGAGGCGGTGTTGGTGACTTTTTCGTCGGATATCCGTTGGAGGCAAGTAAGTAGTCTATCTCACGTGTTTTTTCGCGAGGATTACAACGGTGTGATCCGTTTGGCTATGCGGAGCCTCTTGCGCGATCTTGGGAAATGTGGAATGTGAAAGGTGCTACAGTGGCGGTTCTTCCTACCATGTTTGTAGCGGACCCTTGGCGTGTGATTGCGCACTCTTGGGAGAGTGATATAATTGGTCCACGAGATGTGGTTGGCCGTGCCTAGGCCTTTGAGGTGGAGTTGTTACGTCATGACTTTGCGTTGACGTTGGGTTCCATGTGCACGATAGCCTTAGGGCTGGAACAAGGTATACTCTGGGAGTATACGGGAGAGCCTGGAGGTACGCGTGGTTTGTACCTGAGATGTTCGTGCGCTTGGTTGGGGTTGACTTGGGGCCACACATCGTGTGGGCCCCATGTGCGTGCCGTGTTCTTCTTTGCGTACTTTGACCTCTTGCGACGTAGAGGGTCCCTCTGTGGGTTTGTTTGACCAGTAGGGTGGAGTTTTCCCCGGGCTCGGTGCTGGTTTGTTGACCAGAAGGGTTGAGTGGTCTCCCCCGGGGTAGTGGTGCTAGGGACACCCAGTGCTTGAGCAGACACTGCACCTCTTTCGGGTGAGTTGTTCTGGAGTTGGGAAGTTGCGCGATACCCACTCCGTGTTCAGTTGGCCAGTGTTGTGCCCTCTAGTGGAGATGTCTAGAGCAGTTCTTAGTTCTACCCTCCAACGGGGCTGGGCAGTGGGTTACTCATCGAATTCTTCGGATTTACCCTCCAGCAGGGCCAGGCAGTAGGTTTCTCACTGACTTCTAGGGTTTACCCTCCAGCAGGGACTGGGCAGTGAGTCACCTGATGCTATTAGGGTCTACCCTCCAGAAGAGACTGGGCAGTGGGTCACCCGACGCTATTAGGGTCTACCCTCCAGCAGAGACTGGGCAATGGGTCACCCTACGCTATTAGGGTCTACCCTTCAGCTGAGACTGGGTAGTGGGTCACCCGACGACCTCTTAGGGTCTGCCCTCTAGCGGGGCTGGGCAGTGGGTCGCCCGCCGTCTAGTTCCAGGTCTACCCTCCAGCACGACTGGGCAGTGGGTCATCTGTCAACTTATTCCAGGTCTACCCTCCACCGGGGCTGGGCAGTGGCTCACCTGATGACGTATTATGGTTTACCCTCCAGTAGGGCTGGGCAGTGGGTCACCCTGTATCTTATTATGGTTTACCCTCCAGCGGGGCTGGGCAGTGGGTCACCAGATGATGTATTATGGTTTACCCTCCAGCAGGGCTGGGCAGTGGGTCACCCGATATCTGGTTATGAACTACCCTCCAGCATGGCTGGGCAGTGGGGACCCCAGTTGGTATTCCAGACTCAGTCTTTCCTACTAGGCTAGTCTGTGACTTTCCTCCGTGATTACCGGAGCGGGACCCTTGGTTGTACGGGTCGATGATGGATCGACTTGACTTTGAGGAGACCTCTCGACTGCAGGGTGGTGACAAGGTGTGGTTTGACTTTCCTAGAACTCTCAAGTACGAGGGGTGCTTTCCCCACCGAGACGCGTTCTTGTGACGCGATCTAAAACCGTGCGGGCGAGTCAGTGCCGCCCAAAGCGGATAGTGTCGAAGTGCGGTGATTGAGCCCCTTGGCTTGTAGTTCGGGGCATACGTGCGGGATGCTGGGCATCGATGGTGTTTACTTCTGGGACTGTTGGCTACTTGTTTCCTTGGGCTGAGCTACGGGATGTAGATCCCCTTACATGTTTTTTTGGGATTCTTGCTGAGCATAAGGATATATATATACCTTGTTTCCGGTACCCACTTCTTGGGTTTGGTTACTCTCCTTCCAGGAGGGGAGAAGATGTGCAGGGTATGCCACGTGCTTTCCATGTCTAGATTCTCGTGGTTGGATGAGTCTACTCTCCTACTATAGGTAACAAAGACTCGACGGGAAGTTCATATTCTCACCGTTTCCAGCTCCTTGTGCTTGGACGAGTCTACTTCCTTCCTCTTGTTGGGTTGAACTGGACTCTTTACTGCACTCTGTTGTACTTATTTTCTACTCCCTGTTTTCTCTACTGCTTACCCTTCGGTACCTCCTTTGTTGCTCCCTCGAGCCTTCGGGGTATCCTACTGAGTATTTTTATACTCACCCCTGCTTGGGCTTTGCCCGCACTTGGTGTTCCTTTGCAGAAGACAGATAGGTGGAGCGTGACTTCAGTGGAGCGTAGGAGTTTGGGAGCTTGGACTGCGTGCAGTGGTCATAGCCGGGTTCCAGGTGGGAGACCTGCCAGCTGTTTCTTTTTGGTTACCTTTTGCCGGGTTGTGGCACTTTTTGGTTGGGCGCGTGTTTTGCCCTTTTTTCAGTTTGTACTTTTTCCTTGTAGTGGTCGATGCACTCTGTGGTTTATTTATAGCAGTTGTTCTTTTTACTCTGCACTTTTGCATTGAGTGTGCTGCGTGTGGGTGTGTACAGGTACCTAGGCAAAGGCCTCCCCGAGTTTTTGTGCCTTCGATGCTGGTCTCCATCCCCTGGCCTATGGAGGCGGGCTTGGGGTAGTTGCGGCTCGAGCCCGAGTAGGGTCGGGTCGTGACATAACCCCCATTAAACCTCTTTATGATTACTATGATATCAATGTTTTTTACTATTTAGGTGATAAGAATGTTACTATAAAAGGAAAATGTACACAAAAGTGGGAAATGGTTGATATTATATATAATATCCAACTCACTTGAATGATTATAATATGTTTATGAATTTTAAATCATTTAATAAAATATTACTTAACATAATAAACCATTAAATCCATTTTCAGGGATATTTACACAGTTGAATTTTCAAAAAAACAAGGTATGAAATTTAATTAAAATATAAAATTTAACACATACCTAAAAAATTATATATATGATAAAAATTCTTGGAAATCTATAACTGATCCATAAAATATTACCTTTTATGTTTTGAAAATCATTTTATTTTTCTACTCCTTGTACAAGCACCGTGTCGATGTTGCGTAAGTATTTAAGGAAATTATTCCATAACTAAAAATTAAAAATAAAGTAACATGAATTTTTTTTTATTATTTAAAATAACCATTTATCACCAAACATAAACTCTTTTTCTCCCTATGAAAAAATATTAGATATATTAAAATAGAGAGTGATATTTTGTATTTATTCTTTACTTAAAATAATATTAAGGAAATTATCAAAGAAAAATGGAATAAAGTATCCATATTATATAATATTAAATTTTTAGGGATAAACTAATCAAATAAAATATAAATAATTTATATTATATATATATTTTAATTGTCTTATCAAATTATTTTTAACCTTAATTACCCAATTTTCCCTTACTGAGGTGACAAATATTTACCACAATTACTATTCATTATGAAAAAAAGTTAACTTAAATAAAAATTTAAAAATTATGATTCAAAATATGGAATTTATTTTATAAAATTAAATCTTTATAAGTGATATAAATTAATTTTAATATAAACATGTAAAAGTTGATGAAAAATAGTTTCCAGAAAAATACATTTTTAAGTACAAAAATGTGTTTATACCAAAATCAAGAATAATATCGATTATAATGAAATTAATTATATTATTTTTAATTAAAATGAACTAGTTAAATCTTAAAACCAATTCAAAACAAAATAGTACTATGTAAATACATTAAAATAAAAGATAGTTTTTAATAAAATGATAATTTTTTATTATTCACTAGTAAACCAATTATTTTTGAAAAATCCCAAAATTTCACCCTAATTTAATTTTAATATTATGAAATAAAAAATGATATATTTTTCTTAAAATAAAATTTATAAAAGTGTTAAAAATTAGTTATAATATCTTCCCACAAAAAAACCGTTTTTGAAGAAAACAAATTTTTGAAACATAAAATGTTTTTATCTTAAAATTTGAGTGATTATTTCCTTAGAATTAATGAATAATTTTTTTATTAATTATGAACATTATAAATATATTTTATAATACAGTTACTCCTATTTATACCCACAAATTCAATGAATGTGTTATAAAATATATATTTAAATAATAATATTTTTATTGTATATCGCAATTCGCTAAGAGTTGAATGTTGTGTGTTACAAAATATATATATATTATTATTCATTTAAAATAAATTTTTATGGTGTTACATTATTCCACCTTTAAATAAATTAAATCATCATAATTTTGTATCATTCATCAAAGGTTCGGTATTTGAAAATACCTTTATTGAAAAATCACATCATACAATGGAATAATAAGACTTCCTTTGAACATAGGGTGGGGGAAACATAATGTTTAACTAAAACAAAACATAATAAAGTTCCCAGTTAAGGAAAAAAATTATGGGAAGTTGAAATATAAACAAGGAGAAAAATAACATCCATGGACTAATAGATAGTGATAGAGAACATGCTCATGAGAAATTTAATGACCACAAAACCATAAATCATTCAGGGGTGAAAATACTATGAATTCATCTAGAATGAAGGTAAAATTTTAAAATTATTATTTCAGGATACTTATATTAAATTTAAGGGATTATTTTACTATCAAGATAAAGAAAATTAAGAAATATACTTACCTAATTTATTTCCATTTTTGAATCACAATTTCATCCTTTGGTTTTGCTTAGATCAATTTAAACATTATATGTTAATCAAAGAAATGAATTTTCTAGATGAATTTTTCGTACATGAAGCACTAAAATTAAATTTTAATAGATTATAATATTGATAAAATTATGATAAGATAGTCCTCCTATCTCTAATTATTTAACAAAACCAAAATGTTTTCTACAGGTTACCCAATATGGATACATCTTTATATGATGAAATAATACAGTAATCTCTTAAACTGTAAAATAACAACCAAAGTTAAAATTAAACCATTAAATAAGTATTTAACCTTAATAATATTCCAAAATTTATTTTACCAAATTGAAAACACAAAAATTTATAAATAAGGTCACTAAATTTCCAAAATAAACTTAACTTTATTCCACTAAAAAATAATGTAACTCATAATGTGACACACCAAACATGTGTATACCATATCATACATTTTTTTAATATATTATAAACCTTCCCTAAAATTACATGAATCATCATTAAACCAAAATGAAAGCATAAATTATTACAAAAATTAACTGTATCATTATTTATTAAATAAGATCACAGACTATCTAATATATTCTATAAATCCAAAAATTCAATAAAATTCATCAAAGATAACATAAACCACTTTTTCATCAAACCACGAATCAATTATATGGTCATTAATACTATCAAATATAAGTTATCAATATAAATCATATCTTTATCCTATTTAAACATTATTATCTCAACATCAAGATCATATTAAGGATTATTTATCACTCAATCACATGTTTTCCAATAATATCCCCTTAACAATAAATCAATTTTTTAATTTATTATTACCATTCAACATATGATTGTAAATCCATTAAGAAAAACTATGGTATAATAATCCTTAGACATTTTATGATTCTTATTACCATGATAACAGTGATAAAACACTTTTATAATATAATTCCACAATCCCAATACATAAAAAATTCAATCATTCCACTTCAATGATTAGCATATCATAGGCCCTTCCATGGTCTATATAGAAACCCATACATTTAATATATAAATATTACATCATTTTAGATAAATATTCAATAAATTTAAAAATAATACAAGCCTAAGGAACATTGAGTTTTAATTTATTTGGAAACATGTATTCATAAACAACTAGTATATAAAATATCTGTATCATTTCTAATTATGTTCATTACAATTATAACCCTTATTATATATATCATTCTTAAGACCTCTCCTTATAACCTGAGGAAGGGAAACATAGAAAAGGATTATATCATATTCTTAGTAAGGGTAAAAATAAGAGATGTCATTCAATGATCATAAGTGAGCATAAGATAAGCATAAGGGTATGAGAATATGATCAAGTATTACAATAATCATACCCAATTTTTCAAATATATTTAATCATGAAACATGGTGGAAGGTTTTTTTCAAACAAATGATAGAAGACATAAGAGTTTAGAACCATCAATAATCAATCAAGAGAAAAAACATCATAATCATAAAACATAAGTTTTTTGTATGCACATTAGTATATAAAATCATTTTCTCAGTGAAGGATCACTACAAAGACTATCATATTGTATTGGGTTCACTCCCTATTCAACTATTTACTTAGTCATGTTTCACTCCTAAGACTATATTATTAAAAAACATCTCCGATTAAACTTGGTTCACTCCCCATTCTAGTTCTTATTATCTCACAACACATCCTTCTTTACCCATTGCATCAGAGAGATATATAATTTCAATCCAACCCATAAAATAATGAAAACCACACATATCTATCTGAAAATATCATGTAACATTCATTATATCATAAAATAAAGACCTATGGAACATATACGAGTTTTATAAACATTTCATACTCATAATAATAATCCATCCATAGAAATAATAAACATGGTAACATTGGATCATATGTAAATTAAACCATAAGAAACTTCAAATGTCATTGTTATAGATGAAAATACCTTTAAAAATCACAATAACATTTCTTGAAGAAAATAGATGTTCATTTTGAAATCACTTTTTTTAAAATATAAATATTTAAATTTATTAGAGAAAATATTTTATTTTAAAATTAACAAATAAACTTATAAAGTAATATTCAATGAAAATATTATTTATGATGGTGGAGAAATATGTTTATATGGTTTCTATTAAAACAAAAATTCCTTTCACATCATTAGTAAAAAGTCTGAAGCACCTTGTTCAAAAAATGATAAGAAGATTCCTTTAAAGAATTTTTATAGAAAGTAAAATATGGGTAAAAATGAATTTAATAAATCTTTAGAGAATAGTAAATATGTTATTGAAAATGTTTTAAAGAAAATATGGATATGAATTAAAAGATTACCGACTGAATAGAAAAAACATGGTAATTTATCCTAAAAAACATTATTTCGGTCTCTTGAGTATTTAAAGAGTGGAAAATGAAATGCAAATTTAAAATATATAGAAATAAATATAGAATAAGAAAATTTAGAAGGCTTGGGAGGGATATATAATATAATTTTCATCATTATAAAATTTAATCATAAAAAATCCTGTTAAAAATGAGATTATAACATAAAACCAATAATGTTGTCTTAACTTTTGAATCATAATCCCCATGAAAGAAATTTCATCAAATGAAACTTAAAATAACATGAAAATAATGATATTAAAGAAAAAAATATAACCGTGGTAGTAGATAAACCTCATAAAATAAGATATCTATATAACATCAAACATGTCTCAATAAAACACAATTTAGATTAAGAACCCTTACGAATTTAGTAATTATTGAATCAAAATTAATAGGAAGCATGAAGATAATATGATTCTGTAAATAAATTTAATTAAATCATAGAGTATTAAAAAATAATTTTTTGGTCAATATATACAATATATAATAGAAAATTAGTGTATAACATTAAAATTTGTCTCAATTAAGAGAAATTAAGATGAAACCCTTACCTCAAGTCTGTATTTCATTGTAATCACTATAACCCCATGTATAATAAATTTTAAATTTATTATAATTATATAAAATGACCATATAAATAAATATAATATCATAAATTATTCACTTATTTCATTTCAACACCTATTTATTAATAATTTTATATTGAAGCTATCATTTCATGTGTTAATTGCTTCATTTTTCATGTATGTGTTAGTTTGAAAATTAATGTCCTTGTGCTTTGATAATGGTTACTTCATAACCAAAATTTTAATAATTATATAAATATCACATATATTCATTACATAAATATTTATATATATTAATATAAATTAGTGATAAAAAATTATTTTTCATTATTATGTATAGATGACAATCTGTTTGTACGGACAAGTGATGTTTTCCACTTTTTTATGGATGGAAAGAAAGGAAGGTAAATGATATTTAAACTTTAAAAAATAATTATTATATCATAAATATCATATATATTAATTTAATCGATCCCTATTACCTTCCAAGTAAAATGGAAAATCAAAAAAATGAAATTTCCTTATGATGGTGGTAGTCCACACATACACATGAGGGATGTTATCGTTTTCCAATAGATAATAAGGTAAGAAGGTAGATAAGATATTATAATTACAAATTAATAATTATTAAATTAATATAATATAAATATTAAATCCACCATAATAATCATCCATAATATATGATGATGGTAAATGAATCACATCGCTATGTGGAGGCGGTAGTCCACAGGTATGCACGAGGCATACTTTTATTTCCCATTTGATGGATAATGGGTGGAAAATGGTTATGAAATCAAAATAATATCTTTTAAATATATTTATTATAATTTATTTATCATTTTTTTATTTATACAACAAGTTAAGTGGAAGTATAATAAGAAATATATTTGAAATAGCTTAGCTAAGATCTATACCTCTTCCTTGAGAGGCCTCCTTTATCTTACTTCTTAATCCTTAAAGGAATGATCTTAATAGAATACTATATCCTATAAGATTAAGGAAATGATTCTAGAAATTATTTTTATTATGTATTTTCTAAGCTATAAGGCTGAAATAGTGTGAATAAGGGTGGAAGAGAGGTGCCCTTTTATAAGTTAGGGGAGGGACAGACATGGGATTTCTTAAATTATTTCAATTATATAAGAAAAATTTCATTAGAAAGTGGAGAAAATTTGAAAATAAAATAAAAATTAGGATAATATAAGTTTTAAAAATATTTAACTAATAATAATTTTATTAGCTTGGGTGGAAATACTACCCTTATCTCATGGTTTAACCCATAGTGAACATGTTTTAACCTTAACCGTGGTAACCAAATTTACTATTTTTACTATTCAAAATATCTAAAACATAAGTTTACCCTATTAAATTATATTAATTATTATGATTAAAAATATGGGATCTATTTTACTAAGATTCAATTTTTATAATTTGTAGAATTTAATTTAAATTACGTGCACAAACTTCACTAAAAACCTATTTTCGAAAAATGAATTTTTAATTGTAAATATTACTTTACTTCAATTCTATGCCTTGTAAAAAACCGTAAAACAAATGTTAAAATATTATAATTATATTATAATATATCAATTTCATTAAAAACATTAATCAATAGATATTACATTAATTTATTTTGATAAAAATACATAGCGTGCATAAAAACAGTTTTTAGAAAAATGTATTTTAAGCCTAAAAATTAACATATACCAAAATAAAATATAATGGCAATTAATATATAATTATTTATATTATTTATAATTAAATGAAATTTATGTTAATTTAATGTTAAATTAAATACATAAATGGATATTTACTTGAAAATAAATGACATTTTTTACAAGAAATATTATTTTTCACTATTCACTGAAAAATAAAGCTTTCTAGAAAAAACTAAAAATTGACCCTAAGATAATATTGAAATTACTATTTAAAAAATTATATTAATTCCCTCAAATAAAATTTATAAAATTTATAAATTAATTAAAATTTTTATTCAAGTAAAATAAAATAAAAACCGTTTTTAAAGAAAGCACATTTTTAAAAGCATAGAAAGAATTTACTAAAAATTGAGTACTTATTTATTATGAATTAATAAATAAAATTTAATTATTTAAAAAAATTATACATATTTTTCATAATGTTATTATTTCTATTTATACCTTCCAATTTAATATCCAGCTTATAATGATTTACTATATTGCTTTTTAAATAAACTCAGGGTTGGGTGTAAAGAATGCTACTATACAATAAAATTTTATTTAAACAAAAAATATATTCTAAAATATAAGGGTGTTAAATTCTCCTCTTATTAAATAAATAATTCCCTTATAGTATTTATCTCAATAATTATAAGATCAATATTTGAAAATATATTTTCTGAAAACCCATATCATGCAAAGGAATAGTAAAACCTCCTTTGAAAAAGGGAAGTGGGAAACATAAAGGTTACATTAACAAACATGAAATTGGATTCCTAGACATGGTTAACATTAGCAGTAAGTAAAACTAAGTACATGGAGGAGAAAGATAATTTCCAAACAATAATATAGATTAATAGAGAACATGACCATGAGAAAGTCAATGACTGCAAAACCACAAATCAAGGAGGGTGAATATGACCATTAAATCCTCAGAAAAAATTGTAAAAAAGAAAAAATGTCATTTTGAAGATCATTTTCGTAGAGTTGAGGAATTATTTTACCATGAAATATGATAAAATATACTTAATTTAATTCTTTAAATCTATAAACATAATTTTATCCTTTGTTTGTGTGTTTTAATTAACTTTCACCTATTTTCATCCATATTCTAATAATGAACAATCAATATGAATTTTTCAATGCCTAAAGTAATACAATTACCTTGTAGCAGATCATATAATTGATAAAATAATGAAAAATCATTCCTTTTAATCTAAAAATTTACCATAAATAAAATACAGAGCACAAGTTATCCAATATGGATAAATATTCATATGATGAAATAATACTTTAATCTCTAAAACCTCAAAAATAACACCTAAATTTCTAATTAAACCTTCCATAAATAGTTAGCCTTAATAATCTCTAAAAAACATCTGTCCAAATTCAAAACCCAAGAATTTTTGGAAAGGTAAGTAAATTTTCAAAATCAACAGAACATCACCCCAAATAAAATAAAGTATATCTCAAGGTCACATACCAAACATGTGAATATCTTGATCATATATTCTCCTAAAACAAGTTAATAACCTGAATCACTATACAACCTTAATGAGAACATATATGCTTCTAGAAATTTAAATCTATCCTTATTCCTAAAATAAAATCATAGACTATACAATATATTTTATAAATTCAAAAATGATATAAACCTAATTAAGTATAACATAAATAAATTTTTCCTCAATTTAATAATTAATTACAAGGTCACCAATACTATCTAATTTACATTATCAAAATAAATCATTTATTTATACCAAACGAACATTATTATCTCAACAGTAGGAACATATTAAGTTTTATCCATCCCTCAATCATGTGTTTTCAAAAAATATCACCTTATTACTAAATAAATTTTCTAGGTTATTGGTACCATTAAATGTATTCTTGAAAAACCATAAAGAAAAAATATTGTGGAATAATCGTCAGACATTTCATGATTCTTATAACTATAATATCATTAAAAAACACTTAGACAACATAAGTCTCAAATCAAAACACATAAAAACATCAATTATTACACTTCAATGATTGGGGTACTATATTATCTTCCATGGTCTAAAAGTTGTTCCTTATATGTGGGAATTGTCTTAGATAATTCCCATGTTCCCCATATATAATACAATGGACTATAAATTTTAAATTGGGATATAATTTATTTCCCTACATTGAACTCTTTGTGTTTCCCTGGTATTTAATTGATCTATGTACTTATTTTATACATATAAAACATATTCTCATTCCTATGATACATTACCTAGGTGACTCTTCCCACATTATCAATATGTAGGAATCCAAATCTTCTTTCCTCTATAATCTTTATGAAACACCATATTTATATCCTTTTTTCATTTAGAAACTCACTTATGTTTAGGTTGTTAATAATATAATGAGATATCTGATTAGGCATAATCTCAATGTCTTTAATTCCATATCCCATATATCTTGGTTACTCATGACTACAATAATTTCATCATCTATCACATTTAGCGTTAACATGATTCCTCTAAGTTTCATCCATTAACTAAAACTAAAATAATAGTGTGAGAAATAATAATGTGTAATAATATAATCATGAAGAATAATTCATAGGACTTATAAAGTAAACTCCAATATTTTTCATTAATTATTTCATAAAATAATAAAATTTTAATAGGATTTGATTATACACAACACCAACTTAAGCTTGTACTACAAGAAACACTGGCTTAGCTTGTGTCACATGCATAACTGAGTTTAAACAAAACTATGATATATTATTAACATGAACATTATTAACTAGACATTAAAATTAGTGATATGAATAGTAATAAATACTTTTAAAATATTAAGTATAATGATTTTATATAAATAAACATATTTATAATCAAATACATAATTTTTGTTAATGTCTTTATATGTTTCAAAAATACTATTTTTCAAAAAAATGATTTTTATGTATTTTTGTGAAAAATAATAAAATTAATTTTAACACTTCTATAAAATGAGTTTGATAAAACAAACTTTATTTTTTAAATAATCATGTCAAAATTATCTTAGGGTAAATTTTGGAGATTTTTTTGAAATGTTTCATTTTTTGATAAGTAGTGAAGAATACTGAAATTTAATTAAAAATCACCTTTTATTTTAAAATATTTATAATATTAAATTATATTTTTAATTGATTTTAATGTTAAATTAGACCAAATTTATATCAATTAATCCAATTTAGTTTATTATAATCATTTTCATATTGAATTTATATATCAAAACTTTGTAAACTATTAAACATTTTCTCTTTAAAAACTTGCTTTCTTGTCACGTCTTTAGGATTAATATTAAATTAATTTTTTCCACTTATGTGAATAGAATTTATAAAAAGTTATTCCATTTTTGTAATAATCATATTTTATAGCATGTAATAAGTTAAACATAATTTTTACCAAAATGAGTAGCGAATGTAGTAAAAAAATTAATTATCGCAGTTAAGCAATAAATGGGTTTACCAGGGGTAAACTAGAATGATAATGTTGAAAATGACCTGAAATATTATCTTGATTTTATTTAATCAATTTCTATAGATATTTTATATAAAAGTCTTTGAAATATAGAAATTAATTTTCTCTTTCCTTTGAATATGACCTGTATAATAAGTTAAGTAAAGAAAAAGATAAAAAAGATAAAAAAAACTTTTCTTACATTTAATATATATAAAGTAATGGGATAGGAAAAACAACATATAATTGGTTATATATATCATTTTTAATGGTAAATCATTTTCTATTATGATAATTTATTTTATTTTATTTGAGATGAAATAATTACTTTAAATGCTTAAGAATCGTTAACATAATAATTAATTAGTTAACAATAAAATAAAATAAAATATACTAAAAATATTAAAAGTGAAATAAATTGAATGAAATATTTTTTACATTATTTTTTATATTAATATATCATTCTATATAGGTGTGAACATAATATATTCAAATTTCATCATTATATTGATATTTTTTTAAATTCAATTTAAATGAATAATGTCAAAATTGAAATTAATGTTACTTTATGATAAATTATATTTTAGTAAATGATTTAAAATTACTAAAAATAATATATTATGAAAATTTATTTATAAATTACAATAAATATAAACTATGTTTCACTCATGGACCAATTTTTCTTTTGTTGACCCTTAAATAGTAAAAACTCTATTAGCAGTGTTATAGTTAAAATAGTGTTTTTGCATGTTACATGTGCTTGAGTTAAAATTAATTTCCTAAAAAAATTAGAATTTTTAAAATTATATATTATATTTATAATCATTTTTTCCAAATTATATAGTAATTATCATTTTAGTTTATTCTTAAAGGATAATTATTTAGGTTTGAAAACTAGTTACCATAATGAAAAATCAAAGTGGTAATTGTAATTAAACTTAGGATTTAAGGAACAAAATTATTAAAAAATGTGTTTAATTATGTTTTTGAGGTTTTTATATACCATATAATCCCTCCAAACCATTAAATATAAATTTTTGATCCACTTTAGATAATATAGGTCTCCTAATAGTGAATACTTTTGAGTATTTACAAGAATGCCACTCCTCCTCAACTAGAAATAGGTACTCAATCTCCTCCCTTATCCACACATTAAAACCTCTTTTGTTCAGAAAATACCTAATATATGACCTATTGTGACACGTAAGGTATCAGGCTTGGAGCTGTCTTGATGCAGGATGAGCAGGTCGTTGCGTATGGTTCTCGTCAATTAAAGCCTCATGAACAGAATTATCCGACGCACGACCTCGAGCTCGCAGTATTTGTACATGCCTTACGCTATTGGAGACACTATTTGTTGGGAGAGCATTTTGTGGTATTCAATGACCACAAAAGCCTCAAATATATCTTCACCCAGCGGGATATAAATCTTAGGAAACACAGGTGGGTTGAGTACCTACAATCCTTTGATTTTGAATTGGCCTACACTCTTAGGAAAGGAAATCCAGTAGCCGACGTGTTGAGTTGTAAAGCTGAGTCACATGTAGTTCGGGAATTTGATGAGGAGTGGAAGCTGATGGCCCTATTTTCGGAGACGCACATTGAGGTTTAAGAGGGTCAGGGTCAGACTATTCTCTCAGCCTTAGTGGTAACATCTACTCTTTTGGTAGGGGTTAGGGCAAGACAATTATCAGATCCGGAAGGCCTTGTTTTATGAGAAATTGTCGCTGATGATGCCTCTACAGATTGGACCGTGGATGAAGGTGATACTTTATTGTTTCGTGGGCATGTATGGGTCCTAGCAGACATCAGAGTGGAGCTGATGAGGGATTTCCATGCCTCAGCATGGGCAGTTCACCCTGGCATCACCAAAATGTATCATGATTTGCGACAACAGTACTAGTGGCCTATCATGAAGCGGGAGATAGCCGGTTTCATCATGAGTTGTTCCACCTGTCAGCAGGTGAAGGTGGAACATCAACATCTGGCTAGGATTTTGCAGCCATTTTCCATTCCATAGTGGAAATGGGATGATGTTTCTATGGAATTTGTAATGAAATTACATAGGTCACCTCATAGAAATGATACAGTATGGGTTATCATCAACCATTTGATGAAGGTCGCGCATTTCTTACCTTTGCGGGAGACCTTCACTATTGATGACTTGGGAATTATGTATGTCAAGGAAATAGTGCGCCTTCATGGAGCACCTCGATCTGTTGTCTCGAACAGAGATCCTCGTTTTACATATCGGTTCTGGAAGGGTTTATAGAAGACCTTGGGTATGCAAGTACTCTTGAGTACGGCCTATCACCCGTAGACTGACTGACAGTCCGAGCGGACTATACAGGTACTAGAGGATATGTTGTATGCCTGTGTTCTCAATTTTGGAGGTTCACGGGAGAAACACATTCCTCTTGTCAAGTTCTGATATAACAATAGCTTCCAGGATACCATTGAGATGGCTCCCTATAAAGCCTTATATGGTAGGCCTTGTCGCTTGCCTTTGTGTTGGATTGAAGCAGGGGGGGCAGCTGTTCTAGGACCACGTCTTGTGCATGAGACTACCTAGTAGATACAACTTATCAGGAAGCGTATGCAGACAACTCAGTATAGACATCAGTCTTATGCTAACAAGCAACGATGACCTCTTGAGTTTGAGGTTGGGAACCGGATTTTCATTAAGGTCTCTCCCATGTTAGGGAAGAGACATATATAGAAGTAGGGTAAGATTTCACCGAGGTTCGTAGGACCCTTTGAGGTGATGAAGCGGATCAGGCCTGTAGATTACCATCTTGCACTTCCATAGAGATATCAGGCCATGCACAATGTTTTTCATATATGTCAGCTTCACTGGTACTTTTCAGATCCAACTCATGTGTTTCAGCCTCATGAGGTTGAACTTGATACGAATGCTTCCTTCAAGGAGTATCCGATGCGAATTGTCGACCGGAGCGTGAAGACACTCTGAGGCAAGTCTGTTCCCCTTATACGGGTGCTATGGTAGCACGACCGGGTACAGGACGATACCTGGGAGCGGGAGGCGGATATACGATCTCAATGGCTGGAGCTTTTCGCTGGTGACACCTCTTTACCCTCGAAAGGACAACTCGGGGATGAGTTGCTTTAAGAAGGTGATGTTGTAACAACACAACTCTTTGGAAAAGGTACGAACAATTAGTTTTTCTTTCAAACCTTTCTTTTATGCTTGTTTAATGTGTGTAATATCCTAAGGAAGGTCCGGGGAGTGTTTGAGGCTTGTTCAAAGCTAGGGAGTTTGGGAAATGGACTTGCAGATAGTGGCGCACGACCTGCACATGGTCTGTGCACGGTTTGGCATAAATCGTGCCGCTGAAGATAGGGGCACCTGCAAGGGTGCATAGTTTTCACACGACATGAATAGTAAAGTTGCACAGTTTGGATAAACCATGCTGCCCTGCATTTTGGAGGTAGTGAGGTGCGCACGGTTTGCGCATGGTTTGGGTAAACTATGCACCTAAACCGTGTGACCCTATATATGGAGAAATTACACTTTTTCCCTTAAGTCTATTTAAGATATTTTTCTCTTTTCATTTTGGTTCCAATGGCCAGAACAGAGGAAGAACCCTATTTTGAGCTCCCAAACCCTCTCCTCCGTTGATATCTTGCCGTGTCTTCGTCTGACACCCGATCATCGATCCGACAGAAGCATTGGAAGGACCAAAGTAATACTTACCTCACACACCCCTTTCTCCTCAGCAAATCTTGCCTTCCATCGTGCTATTTTGATGCAGGCTCATATGCCCTATTTTCAGGGCATTGAACTGGAACTCAGATATCTTCCAATCTACTTCGAATCTGAGGTCAATATCGAGCGAGCCTACATCTACAACCCTAATGTAGGTGTTCATGTGTTATCCTTTTGGGTTTTCATCGTTCTTGAGTTTATTTTGTCATGCCATGGTTTTCCTTTTTCCAAACCCCCTATTTATATTGACTGCTTACTATCTAAATGACCCTTGTGATAGGAGGGTATGGAAACCACCCTCATTTGGGTGTTTGGGTACTGTATGACCCCTGTATGGACACCCATAGGTGTTATACCTCGAGTTTTATCCATTTTTCACCTTTGGACCTTATGGGTATGTCTTGAAAGCCATTTTCCATGTGAGTAAAATGGGATGTTTTGGTTAGGGCTTGGCTAGGATGAGTTAGCCTAAACCCCTTTTATTATTTTAAATAAAGGTTTTCTTGAAATGTGATTATGTGATATTGTGAGATGGAAATGCCATGTTTTATTATTATGAATGTTATAAGAAGTGTATGCCTTATAACCTATGCTAATTAAATGATTAAGCTTCAGGCCAGGGGTAGACTGTGAGAGCTCCCCTATGATATGGCTTCGGGCTAGGGGTAGACCGTGAGAGCTCTCCTAATTAAATGATATATCTTCAGCCCAGAGGTAGACCGTGAGATCTCCCCTATGTTACGACTTCGGGCTAAGGGTAGACTGTGAGAGCTCCCTTGAATAATTATTAAGTTTGGGTAGGGGTAGGATCGAGAGCGCTGCCCCTGGGTTAAGGACGTCCGTGAGTTCCGTCCCGGTCCTACCCCACATAATATATATATAGTTATATATATATATATATATATATATAAATAAGCAAGTGATTCATACAGACATACCAGCTGTGAGCTGAAGTAGGTAGACCCACCATGTGTCCTTCTGGAACCTGAACGGGATGGTTGTTTATTGTTTGTTTTACTTACTTGCACTCTATTGCTCACTATTACTGCGAACACCTAATTGGATTACACGTTGAAATTGTTGGTGGTGGCCTACTGAGAGTTGTCTCACACCCTACCCGGGCGGCCTCTTGGGCACCAGTGTAGACTTTACTACCGCAGGTACTAGTAGGGGCAAGGCCCCAACTGCAGGTGGTTGATACTTGTACATTCTAGCTGGAGTTCTAGAGTAGAGGATCGATCTTGGATAGGGATGCTCATGGACAACCTTTTGTTCCTTTTGTATTGCTTGTAGAATGCCAGTCTTTTGTTTAATTTTGTATCAACATGCCATGCATCCATATTATATCAGACACTGCCTATGAGGCGTTTGTATGTTATACAGGGCTAATTTACTTCTGATGTTTGGTTGTATGTTTCCCTTTTCTCCTTCTTATCCATTGTTTGTGATTCCGCTATTCTATTACTTTGCTGCTATTCCGCTGTGTACTCTGACATGGGGGTACAATCTCCCCACTAACTTACCATTGCACCCCCGCTGCTAGTCGGTAGCCCCTATGGGGAGACGAGCCAGGGGTTATGTGGCCAACCGGGCTCGGGGCTCGGGTTGAGGGGCAGCCGGGTCCGGGACATCACACTATTCCACATTCTTGGGTGATTCCCAATAAACAACTGCTTTTACCTTTGAAAGACCCACCGCTGCCCCCTGTAAGGACTCCACATGTCCAAGGAAACACACTTATTACATCTATAAATTACAATCAGAAAATTTACAACAAAGTTGGTGGTCTTGAATGGATCACCAAAAAAATCTAAGATGCTTGACATGATCGTCCTATAACTTCAAGTATTCCAATATATCATCAATGTATACAATGATGAAATAGTATAGTAACTAATGGAACATGGATTTTATAAGTCCCATGAACATGGATACTACGTTCATAACATCGAATGACAAAACCAAAAAGTTGAAGTTCCCATACCTTTATATGAAGGAATTATTCTAAATATCTTTATCTTTTACCCTCAACTGGCGATACCCATACTATAGATTTAACTTTGAGAACCAACTAGCTCCTCTCAACTGGCCGAATTGGCCATCGATCCTCAAAAGTGGGTAGCAATTCTTGACCATTACTTGATTCAACCTCTTCTATTCTATAAAAAATATTGCACTACCATCCACTTTCTTGGAAAAAAACACCGAATTACCCCACGATGACACACTATGTCATATGAAACCCCTCTACATCATATCATCCACCTATAACCTCAACCCAGGAAACACTATGGGAACCATCTAATTGGGATCCATTGAAATCAGAGATGCACCCATCAATAACTCTATCCCAAACTCAACATCATGTTGAGGTGGTAGTCCCACAACCACCTCTAGGAGGACGTCAAAAAACTCCTAAACAACCCTAGGAACAGTACAAAGCTGAGATTATATATAAAACTCTACAAACTATGACAGAATTGGCTCTAATTTTGTACCACCCAACTGATAACCTCCCTCACCAATGAACACCGCACACTATACCTCCACATCTAGAAACATGAATCTCATCCCGAAAAATTATATGAACATAATCATGGAATAAAATCTCTCAATACTAAGTATAATATCATATGGATGTAGATGATAAACTAATCACATGTCAAAAAACTCTTGGATCTACTGGAACTAATGCCTTCAATGTGTACATCTGACCACACCCACCTTCTATACCTCTCTAATGTTGGCCTCCATGGCTGCACTCTGGTCAAGGTCCCAGTGGATGGAGACTATCACGAGGCTTCCCACTACCAAATTCACCTCCTCTTAGCTGCTGAACAACAACTTATAGTCCCTACCACAAAACATTTCCTCAAGGAAACTACTGCTGCTACTAAAATGGGGTGTGACCACCCATATGAAACTGGCCTCCTTGAGTGGTTAAAAACTGATCTTAGAGGTTCCCATATATCCCAAAGATATGGAACACAAATGGGAAACACCAAAAAGGTGCTTGGAATACACCTATACCCAAAAAATGAGAAATAAACAACCACTACTAGTTCTCCTTTGAAAGGAACCCTAACTGACTGAACACCCACAACCCAATGCTAGAATTCCTACTCCTCAAAACACAATATTATCCACTCTTATAAGGCTCAACTCCCAAGGAAATCATCTTCTCAATAACCAAATATTTTTTTACACATCTAGATATTCTAGGATTATGAATGGAGTGACTTTATACATAACAACTAGATGAAAATCGTCTTACAGATTATATACTCTAGAATCCTCATAAAAAAACATCTGTAGAAAAGTGCAAGAGATCCTTGAACCCGATCCCAAGTTCTTTCATACTCAAAATATTTTATTGAAGGGAGAGAATCTCTTAACTCTTGGATTCCCTCATCATAGATGATATAAAATGTTCACAAAAATCCCTCTAAATGTCCATCCACAATATATCTTCCTCCTTATAGCCACCAAAAAATAGGGTCCACCACTTAGGCGTAGCTCCCTACATCTGACTAACTACTAATGACACCCACAGATCATGCATGGATCATAATGAAAGTGATCTCAATCTCCTCTATCTAGTGCTTTATCTACAAATTTGGGACACTCCCCTCATGCATAGCCAAAATATTCTACTAAAATGCACAAAAAATCTTACCACCATGCCTCTTCATCATCTGTTAGCTCAACCCTATGATGATCAAAAAGATTATCCTGCTGAACCTCAATTGCCTGAGAAACTTGCAGACAATGTACAAGATCTATTCCTAAAAACAAGAACATACTAATCATGGTATCATGAAATATTTATAAAATATTATTTAATTTTATTCATTTATTTTACAAAAACACCCAATTAAAACATGAACACAAGTCATATTGATTCATGTACCTCTCCTAGGTATCTACCCTGTAATAGGTATACATAAATGGGTTAATTAATAAGCTCAAATTCTATGCACTGGATCATGGTGGTCCCTAAAATCCCGTGTCCTAACCAGTCTCCCTTACCCATGTCACACAACAAGGTCAACTGGCACTGATGCCATACCAACTCATGTAATCTTCACTATTTCTAACTCCAAAATCAATCCTATCACTTAATCATCACCTCTAATACCACTCTATCATGACCCCTCCCACTAAATATTTTGCAATGAAGGGAGAAAAATAATGAACATAGAGTCCTGCCTCTAGTAGGTCCCAGGTTGGAGACTAGCACTGAGGGTATAAAAATCTCACAATTTGGGTGGAATTACCCTCTATAAAAGAATAGGATTTGGAGATAGGATAAAAATACCAAAATAATCCAACATACTATATAAAGGTAAACAAAAAAACATCCCACAATGCATGAATAAGATAAAACTGATACATATAAAAGTCTCCAAAGTAAATACAAAAAAGACAAGTCTACCACAATGAATCAATAATAACTCCAACCCAGCTTGTAATGTCCAAATCATTCCCAAAATTCCTCCTAGAAACTTTAAAATAGTTTATATATGTAGGCTGATCATTATAGGTATACTAAATAGGGATATAACCAAGACCTCAAGTGCATGTGTGAAAAGAGAATACTAATATGCTAGTGAACAAACAATATAACCAATAAGCACATATACAGGTCAACTAACAAAACATAACCTCACCATGGATCACTCAACAAATCCTGCATCCAATATAATAATATAATATAAAGATCATAACAAATAAAGGAACCCCATTGCCTTTTCCCCACTTATTTTCTGCTCTCATGCCCCAACGTTGATTTTCATATGCTCCCATCCCTTACACAAATATCACATCACATCCGCCCACACACACCTGGGCCATACATCACATCAACTACAACCCACATGCACATGGGCCACACATTAAAACTCATCCTGAAGACACCTAGGACAACACATCACAACTCATCCTAAAGACACATGGGATCACATGTCACATCTCACCCAAAAACACATGGTCCACATATCATATCTTGCCCAAATACACCTAAGACAACACGTCACTATTGAATGAAGATTGGGGGAGATGGGGTAGCTATCTATCTATATCATTACCATCATGGATGTTAGGGAAAACACCCAGAACCCAGAATCATTAGGATATGGTAATGTTATCGAAATCGGGTGGGAGCATATAAACTAACATAAACATTCATGATATAGAGATAGGTCAAAATACCTTCCTAAGGGTTTAGATAAGCAACACTAGCGCACACCACATCAACACCACATATCATATGACAACCATAAAAAATGATGCCACCATTGTATGAAACACACCACATAACCACCACACAAGACACAAAATATTTTCCACTTTTAGCTTACATGTTCCACCACTTTTATTCATTACCCTTTTCATTTTAAATTACCCCACTCATTTAATTTATTCAATTAAATTTAATCCATTAATTACATGTTAATTTCCACCCCATTATATTTAATTTCCTACTCATTAATTTATTCATTTCATTCTATATCATAATTTATTACACTACTACTTAGGAAACTAACACAACCATACCACAAAACTATCTCTATTGCACCATAAATCCACCATCATCATCATATCACATCTCTCAATACATCTCACAACATAAAAACCACACATCTCTTCAATCACACAACCACAACCTCCATGTACAAAAACCATTACGGCACAACCACTGTGATACAACCACCATGCCATAACCACTACACCACAACCACTACACCACAACCGTTACACCACAACCACTATGCCAAAACTAATGTTCCACAACCACTACGTCACAACCATTGGGCCATTACCACTACACCACACCACACAACTACACACACACGTTCATTCTAACCAACCATCACATTATTGCCCCATATACTACATAACCTAGATGGTTAATAAAATCACTGCACAAAAACCGCAAGCCACACAAAGAGTCACAACAATCATAGCCACACACAAAAGCAACACATCTTGACTTCACTTCTATTAAGGGTATTAATAAAATTACATATTTATATTAGTATGGGTATTATCACAAAAACTAGATATCTAGGGGAAACCAACTATTATCCAAATATAAGTTATTTAACCTTTTATTTAAGGTGTGATCACACAACAACAAAGCAAGGGCCATCACATATATCAACTTTAATGTAATAAAGGATTCTAACAACCTCTATTTTCAAAATTGGAAACAAGAAAGAATAAAAATAAAAAAATATAAAAAATATCCAATAATGTGATAACTCCCTTTACCTATCAATTTTAGTCATTAAAATTAATTATATGACTATGTTGACCCTTACTATCCACCCAAATGTAAGAAAAAGAATGAAATTTCCAAGCATAGAACCTAAAAAAGGGTGAGATTCGGGATCCCCTACCTCAAGTAAGTTTTTTTATCTTAATTTGAACCTTGGGGTGAAGAATAAATTCCCAAATACTAAAACCTCACCTTGAGAAATCAAATATTAACCAAAACCACACCCGAATATCATCAAAATGAATCCCAAAAACATAAACAAAAAAACCCAAACCATTGTAGTGAACTTCGAGGAAGAACATAAAGGAAATGGATGATAACAAAGAGAGTACTTACAGAGATCAATGATGGGAATCCAAATATCAAATATGGGAAACCACAAATAAAATATGGGAATCCATGGATCAATCCCCATTTAAGGAATACCAATACACCTTAAGAGTACACCATCATCTTCCTATAATGAGGGAGGGAGTATAGGGTTTGAGGAAATACTTGAGGCACCCCAACCTTTAAAGGCACATTGCACATAGTAATTACATGACGTGTAATCCGCTTTCATGTCATGCAATCCTTAGTGTTCAGTTTCACCAAAAAACGAATCACCTTTTTATTATTTAACTATTAAAATATACACATTATGAATTGTCCCTGTACAAGATATGAAACACTTTTAAACATCATTTACACTTTACATGATGTGTACTCCCTATGCTTCCATCTTTTTAACATCCAACACCTTCAATACAACTCTATCCCCCCTCCAAGAAACGTCAACACCAAAAACCAATAATATAATAGACTAGTAATGAATAAATCATTACACATCTAGATGGTCTACTCTATCTAGACACCTATTTGATGGTGGAAAAGTGTTGAGGTGTAACTGAGTGCTAAAAGTGTGTTTCAATACCTTCAATACTCATGGGGTAAAACATGCATCCTGATCTAAGAAAATAGATATTGAAACTCTATGAAACCTCAACACAACATTTACATACCTTTTATCCAAATCATCCATTATACCTAACTCCATGACTGCTAAGAAGTGGTAAAATTTAGTCATCCAATCCATAATCACCCAGATAGAATCACAACCTTCTTAAGCTAGGGGTAACCCTATGAATAAATATATATATATTTCACCACATTCCAACTTAAGAACATCCAAAGGCTACAAAATACCACCAGGACCATGATGATCAACCTTTACCTGATGGAAAACCAATAACTTCACCACAAACATCACAAAGAACCATTTAATCATGGGAAACCAAAACTAAAAACTCAAGCTATGGTACATATTGGAAACTACTAGTTGTAACTAAAAATGTGATCTATAAAAATCATGAAGTAATCCCTCACATATCACTTTTAGAACAAACAACCTCTCACAAAACAACATCCAATTCTGACCATCCTCTGACCATCCCACCAGAGCATCACTACGACCAACACAATCACACATCACCTTTACCAATGAGTCTCCCAACTAGGACTCATCCACCTGCCACATCAAAAAATGTTTCACTATCACTTGAAATAAATAGTCTCTAAAACCATCCACCCTTGCATCTAAGTACACGGATTCTAACTCATCCATTTATCTCAAAGAACCCCATACTCCCAAACAATATCCTTCCAACACTACAACATTTCTCTTTCATAAATTGAAGATGATATAGAAATTGTAATCCTAATGAAACTCCATCCATATCCACTACTGAAAATTCATGTCATGTAGAGAAATAATATACCCAAATATTTTTTTGATCCATAAAGAACACAAAGCACTCTCCAATGAGGCAATTCTGATACAACTTTAGCACAAACACAACCACTATTAACACCAGATAATGGGTGGAATAGCTATGTTCATAGGGATGTAACTAATTAAACCCATAAGAGATCACTAACCATTGATTCATAAACATGCATCTCAATCCTAAATGGGAAGCATAAAAAACACCTCAAACATCATACTATCCTAAAAAAACTGAGGTACCAGAGCATTGAACAACTTCCCTTTTAGGTAAAAAACATTTCTTGGAACTGATGAATCCAAAATAAATCATGGCCCTTCTTGGTTAATGATATAAATGAGGCTAAAAATTGATATAAATAGGAAAAAATCACTTTTAATAGCCTGTAAGACTAAAAAAACTATGAACTTATGCCATATTATTTGGTGATTTACAAGAAACAAATGCCTTAACCTACGATGGGTCTACTAACACACCCTACTGAGACACCACATTCCTAATTAAATTCACCTCTCATATCCAAAAAATACACTTGGAAAACTTTATATAAAGCTAGTGGTGTCGAAGGACCTATAAAATGGATTTGAGATGCTCAAAATGTTCCTCCTTTGGCTTTGAGTAGATTAAGATATCATCGATGGATAAAAAAATGAACTAGTCTATAAACTAAAGGAACACAATGTTCATAATCCCCATAATCAAGGGATAAGGATGGATCCTTTATCTTCTAGTGCTCTCGCATCTTCCTCACCCTCTCCTAGGGTTTCTCCTCCTTCGACGCCAGTTCTCCCTCTCTTTCCCCTTGTCTTCGGCGCTCTCATGTCTCCCTCTCCCTCTTCTAGGTTTTCTTATACTTCTAAGATGGTTCTCCCTCACTCTTCTCTGGTCTTTGACACTCTCGCATCTCCCTCATCCTCTTATAGGGTTTCTCTTCCTTCGGCGATAGTTCTCCCTCAAAATGATGAGGCTCTCCTTGGTTTCTTCCACCTATTTTTATTTCTTGGATTGTTCGTGCCTCGGTCTTTCTTTCGGTCCTATTTATTCACTCTGTTGAAGGCCCTTGGGTTCCTTTTCTTTCATGACGATGACATCTTCTGCAAGAAGGTTCTTAGGATGCGACACTGGTTGTCTGCTGCGGATGCCTTCAATCTCACTTACCACAGCTTTGACCTTCTGTTCATCTGCTCCTCTCCAGGTAAGATATGGAGCGGTTGTTCAAGGAGGTTTTGGGTTGTATGGTTCGATAGTCAATGGATCTCAAGGTGGTGCTGGGTCACTTGCTCCTGTTTTTTTGGTTCCCTGTTTTCTTTTGGATTTCTTCCCCCTATTTTCAGTTAATGCATGTTGGGTTCTTCTACCACGGTTGTTTGGTGATGGTTTTGTTTTGTTCTTTGCATTTCTGGTTTATTTTGGTTCATGTTTTCTCATGTTAGAAACCTTCATTTTGTTCACGGTGGTGTGGTGCCACTGATTATTGTGGTTTGATGTAGTGTGCTTGCCATGTATTGGCGGTGTGGTTGATTCTGGTTTGATGGGGAATGATGATGGAAGTGAATTTTTTTTTATGATGGATCCAACTAATTTTGATGGTGTTTTGAACTCCGACGATGACGACGACCGTATGGATGACGACGACGTTCTAGTTGTGTTTTAGTGCTTGGGTTTCCAATGGTGACGAAGACATTCTGGGTTGCCAGTGGTGAAGATGGCTTGATGACAGTGGTATCGACAATGTCAATGATGATGTGGTTGATGGATAGAGATGATGTTTTGGTTGAAGAGATCTTGGAACTTGATCTTCTCATGTCATGTGTTGCTTTGGTTTTTGGAGTTTTAATGTTGAATTTTGGCGCCCTCCATTTGGTACCCATGTGGTATATTGGTTACGGCTCAACCAAAAACCCACTTTTGAAAATCAATAAGAATTGAAATTTCACTCAGTCATAATCCCCATAATCAAGGATGGTTCATTTATAATGCCGAATGACATAACTATAAACTAAAATTACCCATACTAATATCTGAAGAGAGTATTGATTAGCCACTGAAGGTGGATAATATTCATTGTCAATATCTTAATAATAATGTGTTCCAAAGTCTATAAACATCATTCTTAGTGCATTATATAAATTAAAATTCATTTCTCATCTTAAATGCAATTCATGTTTAAAATGAAAATTTAGGCCCAATCATATTTTGGCGCCATTTATGGGGACCTAAGTAAGTAATATTAGATGCTAGCATTCTTTTCCCACCCCAATTTCTCTTTTCTCATCCCCATTTCTCTTCTATTTTCCACAATCTATTTTTTTGGATCCCCAAAATCTCAAAACCAATTTTCAATAAACTCCAATAGATTATCTTCCAAAATACCCCTTCATAAACCAATGCTATAATCAAATAGGGAATAAATATTGGGAAAAACCTCACATAAGTAATTTCGTTGACCAAACCTTGAATGTATAACCCACACCCAATAACATGAAAAATATTTTTGATGATGAATGTTTAAAAGATCAATTTCTATCCCTCTCAAAAATGATTGAAAAGATAAATATTGAGGAAGTACATGATGTCAAAACATCTATGAATCATAAGCCTAAAAATATTATTGATTTTTTTTGTAAAAAAATGGATAAAATGAATTTAGAAGTTTTATCAATGAGATTAGAAATACAAATCATTGAGACTTCTGAGGAACCCATTCCCACTAAGAATGTCCCTTCCTTGTCACTAAAAGAAGAATATTTTATCCCAAAAACCACTCATGAATTTAGAAAATAACTAAACATTGGATATGGGATAACTAAAAAAGATCAACGAAATATTGAAGGGTCTTTAAATTATGAGGAAATTGATTTTTTGAACTCAAAAGAGGAAAATTTGACATCATGTATTGGGGTTTATGAATATAAATCCATTGATAAATTTTCAAAAGCACCAATAATTGAAACACTAGGAGAGATCAAAAACAATGATTCTATACCCATTCCTGATATTCAACTAAAAAATTTTCAGGATGAATCATAGTTTCAAAATAAACCAATTCTTTCTAAATTTTTTAGAGAAGAAACTGATTTTGATTTAATTTTTCAATCTCCTTTAAGAAATTTCAATGAACCCAAGATCAAAATTATTTTACTTCCTTCCCAACTCAAGAATACAATCATATATGATAATAAATACCCTTTAGTTGTAGTTTATTCTTCTTAGGAAACCAATAATGTGTTAATGGTCATTGATGTCTTAGGAAAGACTACAAGTTCCACTAAATTAACTATTTTTTATATTACATGGATTTTCCCACTCATAGAACAAAATATTTTACATCACCCAAATTATAAAAAAATAATTAATTTTAATCTTGTTGAAGTGGAGAATAATGGGGTCCCAAATATGTTGAAAGTTGGAATTGGATAATTTGGGTGGTCCAAGTCGAGCTAATGACTTTAAATTAAGCGCTTTCCAGGAGGCAACCCGGATTTTTCATTTTTTTATTTTGTTTCAAGGGGACCGCTTGGGGTTTACAATGTGATCTAATGTCTCTTGTATTTATGATTTAGGTATTGATGCATTTTAGTTTTTCAAAATAAAACCCATGCCACCCAGAGTTCAAACCCAACCGTCAATCACCCCATGGAGTCTACATGTTATTTGAATCCAAATTGATCAATTTATTTTTGATGGGTCATAAACTGAAAACCTAGTGGTTTTATTCTATTATTTAATTTCAAATCACATCTTCGCTATTTCTTCCCAATTCTAATCTCACTCTTCTCTTCTATTTCAAAACTGAGGGTAGTTTCATTCTAAGTTAGGGGGAGTGAAAATCTGGGATTTTAAAAAATTGTGATTTTATGATAAAAATTTTTAATTAAAAAAACAATTCGTTATCCTTGAATGAATTAATTTATATTGTGAAACATTAAAAATGATTTTCAAATGATTTTTAATTCCTTGATTAGGATTTGAATTCATGTTTATGTCCGTGAGCATAGTTTTTGGAAAGTGCGGTTGTCCGATGTGATTTTTTAAAGTTTAAATTTTCATCCTCTTAATAAAAATGCCACAATGCACATCTACTAGATCTTGGGTGTAAATTTGAGTTTTTGGGTACCTTTCATCATAACATAGGGTTTGGGGTCACTTTTATTTTAATTTGAGTATTCAAAAAAAAACATAAAAAATTTGAAAAAAATAATGACCACATAGCACAATGTTTTTTCCAAATGCGTGGCATCTGGCACTTGGGGATAGTGACTCCATAGTTGTCTTGCATATAGTTAGGCCTTATATCTCTATTGTAGAGCATGGAATTGACAATATGTGTGGCGTCCGACACTTGGGGGTCGTGACTCCATAGTTTTCTTGCCCAGAGTTAGTCCTTTCATATCTAATGTGGTTAAACAACACAACAACAAAAAACAAAAAAATTTAAAAAAAATAGATACTCATATTATGGTTTAATGTGACTCCCACCTAGCGTTTCCATTTTTCCCCCTTGAACAAAACAATGGTCCACATGTATTTTGTGATGCACAACACATCATCATGCCTAATTGAAATTGGATGAAATGTGACAATTAATTTTAATAAATGAATGAGCTTGGGATCGGGATATGCTTGTGGACATATCTTGTGTGAAATAATTTTTAAAGGTTTCATGATTATTTGGGATGATGTTTTAATGAGCAATATTTGTTAAATCTTTTTTTAAAAAAGGAATTCAATTTCATATTTTTTGAGATATATTTTTCTCGGGAATAGCAAAACTCAAGTTGGGGGGTGTGATTATCCACTGAAAGTGGATAATATTCATTATTAATATCTTAATAATAATGTGTTTGAATGTCCATAAACATAATTTTAGTGAATTATAGAAATTGAACTTAATTTCTCATCTTAGGTGCAATTCAAATTTAAAATGAAAGTTTGGTCCCAATCATTAATTTGTTTGTGGAGAACATTATATTAATTTTTTGACTTTATATTGGGATATGATTGATAAATTTGTTTAGAACATTTTATATTTTAGTATTGATGTATTAATCTCACGGGAAGATGGAGATTTTTGGGGATGAATGCAGAACTTTTATAGAGAAAACATAATGGGCTTAAGGCCCATAAAAAAAAGGTGGGGCCCACAAAAACAAGCCCAATGAAGCTAAAACATTTACTAAAGAAAGGGAAAAATATGGGGATCATTTTATTAAACTGTGGAGGGAGATAATTCTGATGTTTTCATGGAGATAAATGAATCTGAAATTTACATTTAAATGGTGGGCCCGAACTGAACGTCCATAAAGTCTTCCCAAAATTTCAATCATAACATACAGACATATGAACAAAATGACCTGAAATTTGGATAGAAGATATAGAACACATGGAAAAAGATATCTGTCTTCTACGACCCCTAATTATTTGTCTATATTTAATGTCAAATTTGAACCTCAAAAGGAGGATGAATCTGGGCAATTTTCCAGGTCAACTTCGAATTGTCCAATTCCATTGAATTTCTCACCCTCCTTTTACTCTCTAAATTAATGGGTATGGAATTTATTGTTATGGGGTATCTCTAAGTATCATAATATGCCTATATTAGGAGCTTTTGGTGAAGAGAATTATCATCTAAACATCAAATAACATTCAATCCAGCCCATGAAACTCCCTTGGATCAACCCATAAAAGGTTAGCCCTCCATTGATGACATTATATCAATGGAAGCAGGTAGTTGACTTAAAGAAGTGGTATTGATGAATAAAAACATTGAAAAATGAACAATAAACTATTGTGTGATGAATTCAAAAGTGTGGGTGTGAATAAGTTCACACTTTGATTTAACGGTATCAACGTGTGAAAAAAAGGAAAATAAAAAGTGAAGAAGAAGAAAAAAATTTATTAAGATACTCAACGTGAAATAAAAGCATAAATTAGGTAAATTAACGATGATATTACAAAATGAGAGCAAGAAATTACAATTGAAATAAATACAACGGATGAAAGAAAAACTTCAATTGAAAGAAAAATATTAGATGCTAATTCCCTTCACCACCAGCTCTGTATATAGTCATATTATGAGCCTTAGAGATACCCCACAATAATTCATTCCATCCCTATTAATTTAGAGAGTCAAAAGGAGGTTGGTAAAATCAAGGGAATTGGAAGTTTTGAAGTTGACTCGGAAAATTGTCCAGATTTGTCCTCCTTTTGGACGTTTGAATTTGACATTAAACATGGTTGAATCATCTGGGGTTGTAGAAGAAAAATATCTTCTTCACTGTTTCCTCTATCATATTTCCAAATTGAAGGTCATTTGGTTCATCAGTTTGGATGTTATGATTGAAATTGTGGGAAGTCTTTATGGGCATTCAGTTTGGGCCCACCATTTAAATGTAAATTTCAGATCCATTTATCTCCATGAAAACTTTAGAATTAGCTCCTTCCATAGTTAAATAAAATTATCCCCATATTTTTATCTTTCTTTAGTAAAATTTTTAGTTTCATTAGGGTTGGTTTGGGATCCCTATTTTTTTTGATGGGACTTAAGCCCATTATGATTTCTCTAGAAAAGTTCTACATTCATCCTCAAAAATCTCCATCTTCCCTTGGGATTTATCCATCAATCCTAAAATATAAAATGTTTCAAAAAAATTGGTCAATAATATCCCAAAATATCAAATTAAAAAAAATTGAATATAATGTTTTCCACAAATAGATGAATTATTGGGCCCAAATTTTCATTTTAAACATGAATTTCATTTAAGATGAGAAATGAAGTTCAATTTCTATAATGTAATAAAAATGATGTTTATGGACTTTAGAACACATTATTATTAAGATATTGAAATTGAATATTAGCTCTTTCAACAGCTAATCATGTCTCCATGATATCATCCTACTTCACCCACAACTACTGATATCTAGACCACATATCAATCTTAAAAAACCTACTCTCCCCTGCCATTTGATCAAACATGTCATCTATCCTTGGAAGAGGGAAACTGTTCTTTATTATTATCTGATTTAACATCCTATATTTTATATAAAACCTCATAATACCATCCATATTATTGGAAAACAACACCATATCACCCCACAATGACACACTAGGCCAAATAAAACCCTTATTCAGTAGATAATCTATCCAAATACTCAACTCATGCAACTTAGAATGTGTTATCAAATAAGGAACCAAAAAAATCAGAGAAGCATTAGGATTCATGTCTATCCCAAACTCAAAATCATATCGATGATGTAGCATTCTAAAATTATTGGTAAAAACATCCATACACTCCCCAATGACCCTAGGGATCCCCACAATCCTATAATCCACTGATTCCACAAAAAAATAATTCAATAAAGAAATAAGGGTCTCTAAACACTGACTACCCACTTAATAACCCTAGTTTCCATTGAAAATCACACACTATCCATCCATATCTGAGGACATGAATCTATTATAAAAAATTTGATAATATCATGCATAGAATACAACCAGTCGATGTTGAGGATAACATCGCATGGACGAATATGTAGAAAGAAAATATCCCTATAGGACAGATGTGGATCTATAACTAGTCTACATGCTGACACACATAAAACAAGGTAGTATAGACTCTGAATGGTGTATCAAACACATGATCATGAAAATACTATATATTTTTAGTCTCAGATCATTGAATAGAGTGGGTACAACAAAACAGTAAAAATACCCTAAATTAAATAAGGCACAAACAATGGTACTAAAGAAACCAATCATACCTATGAATATCTTTGGACCCTCTAGCATTACAACCTCTACTATGTGCAATTTAATACAACTAGTTCATTTTCATCAATTCTGACAACTATCTCCATGACCATGATAAGGTTGAGGTCCCTAAACACAAGGAACATCCTAAGTTGGGAATTTTTCTACTCCATCTTCCCTCAGTGGAGCATAATATTTCTTCCCCTACAACTTAAATGTCATAACTAGTAACTTATATTAACCCTGATAGTTAACTTATCCACCTCTACCAAATTATGCTCAGAAAACCACTTAGAACTGGTTCTAGTGATTACTATGAACTAAAAAACCAAAACACATTAGCCAGATATCTCTAAAAAATTCATGGAAACCACTGGACCTAAAAGGATGAAAGGGAAAATACTGAGTTCAATTCCCCATTGGTCAAAACCTCAAAGGCCCTGGAACCTGATACCTACCACTAAAAACTCTAATCCGTGAGGAACCCTGCTGGTTCACCTCTCATGGAAAAACTCCCTGAGAGTGTATCTTCTTGATTACCTCCAACTTCTTATAAACCTATAGATATGTTGGAAATTTAAAAGGAGTAATCACATATTGGATATAAGGATTTAGTGCCACTTCAAGATGTCTCACATGATACTCCTTATCTGGAAAAATATTTGGGGAAAAGAGCAGAATTTCCTTAAACTTGATTTCTAACTCCCACACTAACATACTCCCTTACTAAATAGAAAGAAGATCCTACCTCTTCACTTCCTTCATGGTTGATGAAAAGAAATCTTCCCAAAATTTCTTTTCAAAGTTGAGACATAAAACATATACCTTTTTCTTCTTACCAAGACACATCATGCACCACTAATATACAGCCCCCTAAATTTGACTAACTATAAAAGGGACCCAGTATCCCACTAGGTTTCAGATCAAACTAAAAGTGATCTTGACCTCCTCTATCTAACTCCCTATCTCAATATTTAAAAAACTTCCCTTGAAATTCCCTAAATCCTTCCACTAAAAAAATTACAACACCCTCTTCCAAGTTTCATCCTTCTATGTTAGATCAACCCTATGGTGATGAATCAGATCAGCCTACTAGACCTCAACTTCCCAAGACACATGTAGAAAATGAAAAAGAGCTACATCATAAATAAGAAACAAGGATATCCTAAGCCCAGGTAGTATGGACATTTATATAGATTCATTTAATTCTTTTTATTTATTTATACCTTCCCAAAGAAACCCAACAGAAATAGGAACACAAGTCATCATGATGAATGTAATGATATTAGGTCTCTACCCTGCAAACAAGTCCACCTCACTTAGTTTTTCCATATGCTCAGAGCCCTACACTAGATCATGGGGGGTCTTAAAATCCTCTGTCCTAGCTGGTCTCCCTGTCCTATGTCACATACCAAGGTTAAATAGAACTATTACCACAAAAACCCATGCAATACACACTGTACCAAACTCTAAACTCCATATTATCTAGCAACCGTCACCTTTGATACCACTCTATCATGACCCCATCCTACCAAATATACCACAATGAGGGGAGAGAGATAATGACCCCATGAGTCCCACCTCTAGTAGGACCTATTTTGGTGACTAGCACTGAGGGTATAGAAATCTTATGAAATGGGAGGCATTAACCTTTATAATAATATAAGATCTGGAGATAGGACAAATCATCCAAAAATAACTCAATGACATAATATAAAAAGAAACCAAACCTTCCCACATGAATGTATAAATAAAAATGATGTAGATAAAAGTCTCCAAATTAAATACCCAAAAGAAAAACAAAAGAAATAACACAATAACTATATAATGTCCTGATCTAGTAATGTCCAACACGGTCTACATAATCCTCATGGAAACCTAAAAATTAGTTAATATATATTAGGTCATCATACAAGCATACTAATTTAGAAAACCAAAGTCTCTCATTCACATGTGAGAGAAGAATACTAACTCACCCATGAGAATAAAACAAAACCAACAGATCCTAAATAGGTCAAATATCAATCCCAACCCCACCAAGGCACACTCACCAAATAACACAAGCTAAGTATATCAATTTAATAAGAAGTATATCGATAAAGGGTACCTCTCACCACTTTCCCAAGTATTTTACACTATCACACCCCAATTTCATATGTACGGGAACTCCTTTATATTCGGAATAACATATAAAACTACCCCACAATATGGTTACACAACATCTTTCCCACAGACACCAGGACCAGTTCCCCACAACATGGTCACATCTCATATCACCTGCACACACCTAGATCATCACATCATAACCATAACCAGAGTAGTAGGGTATTATTAAAATGATGGAAATCAACCTCATTCTATCCTCCTACCATACAAAACCCCCACTATAATCCACCAACAACAGAAACATATCAAATTTCACCCGAAAAACCTGGGCCACTACCCTATAACACGAACATATGAAATCTTGATAAAAAACACATGGGCCACCACACCACCACATGGTCATCTCACATCTCACCCCGAAAACACCTATTCCTTCTCCTAGTGCACTAAGAGACCTCTGACCATAATTTTCTATGCGTGTATGCTTTCATTGGAGAGAGAGTAGGGAATATTGGGTATCCATCCATCCATCCCCATCACCAAAATGTTGTAAAAGAAACTAATATGTGAATATATGGGTTTTGAAACATAGTTCTTGACACGGGTGAGGTGTGTATGGAAATCCAAAGGAATATACAAGTGTATACATATAGCCACACACAAGCCCAAACTATGGGTTTACCACTAATCAATAACCAACTCACAACATCGCTAATTTCACTACCACCTCTTAATTCATAATACTACACAATAAGTTTCAATCCCCATTTAATATTTCCAACTAATATCATTATCCATACCATTCATTTCATTATTAAACACAAAATACATTAATTCAAGAAACCCATCATTTATCTATTAATTATCTATTTCCATCCCATTAACTGAACTAAACCCCATCAATTTCAAATCATTATTAAATAATTATTCTATCAATACCCAAGTTTCTTATATAGTGAAAACTCACATCACAAGTATCTCATCATCCCCATCATATCATCACCTCACCTCCACACATGCACAAACAAAATAACCACCACCTCACCTTCCCAAAAGTGTGACCACACAACCAAAACCTCATTGCCTTAAAATAACGACCACACAACCACCACCTCTCCATCCCAAAAGAACCATCCCAAAAGCACGACCAAACAACAACCACCTCTCCACCCCAAAAGCATAGAAAAATATCATCAATAAGCCGCAAATTTAATTACAACCACACATCTCTTCCTAAAAATCATGACTAAAAATCAAAACACATCATATGACATTTTATTGATTTAATAATGGGGATTATATCATATTTAAATTTATTTTAGGGCACACAAGCCATAATCCTGGGGAAACCATTTTATTATCCAAATATAAGTGGTTAGCCAATTTTCATTTTAAGGCGATATCACAAAAATAACAATAGACATAATAGTCACAAAAAATATCATACATTGAAAAAAATCCACTAATGGCCACAATTTTTAGTAGGGCATCAAGCTTGTACAATCCATCATATCACAATAATATCAAAGCTATAAAATCATGTGAATCATTCCCATTTTCAACTTAAATTACCATTAGCCAAATATTTATCTTTAATTAAGATAAAAAAACACCCCCCATAGATGAAAAAGTGTAAAACCCTACCACATTATGAACAAAAAAGATAAATAAGGGATTCCCTACCTTGAAGAATCTTTTGCAATATGTTTTGCACCGCAAGGCATAATAGAAAATCCCAAAAGCCACAACCGCATAGAGGAAACCATGGATCAACCAACAACACACCCAATGATCATAAAATCATATCCTAACTCACACATCAAAAAACATATCTATGGAAAATCTCCAATAAAAAAACAAGATGAAAATAACCAAGAATTATGAAGGGCTTACCACTGATTTCCAACGATCATCAAATGGATCAAATGAATTAAAGTAAGAGGAATGGGTATAAAAGATCCTATAAAGGTGCCTAGGGTACATTAAAAATGCGATATGGAGATATACATTTATGAATGAAAATAATTGGTTGAGAAAAATAAGTTAAAACTTAAATCCTAACATTTTCACATTTTGTAAACATTAAACAATATGTAATTCATGGGTTTCCAAAAATTCCATCTTTCACAAAAAAAAGAATCACCTTGAACTTTATTTATTACATGTTGTGATTTGAATTTTCATAATGTGAATTTAGTTCATGTATCCCCCTTATTCAATTTAAAATCGATTAATTCACTGATAATACAAGTCGTGAATCACCTTTACAAGTCATATAAACATTACACAATATAAATTTTTACTGTAACTCTAGAATCCATCAAAAACTCAACAATCCTCCCTAAAACACATATAATCATCAATACTATAAATTTAAAAATCTATAAAGGCATGGGGAATTAAAATATAGACCATATCATAATAAATTGGAGCATAAAATTAAAACATTTCTCAATAGAGAGAATTTGAGATGAATCCCTTACTTCAAGTCCATCATGCTTTATAAGCACTATAACCTCATACATAATAAATTTAAATTTATTTTAATTATATAAAAAAAAATATTAGTACATATACTATCATATATGATCCAAATATATAATTTCAACACCTATTTATTAACAATTGTCTTTTAAACCAGCCATTTCAGGTGTTAACCGTTTTGTTCTTCATGTACGTTTTAGTTCAACAATTATTATCCTTGTACTTTAATTATGGCTACTTCATCTAAAAAATTATAATAATGATATAAATATCATATATATTTATTATATAAATATTTATATATATTCATATAAATTGGTGGTGAAAAATTAATGACATCACGATGTAGAGACGGTAGTTCTTACGTACATACAAGTGATGTTTTCTAGTTTTTGATAGATGGAATTAAATAAAGGTAAATGATAATTAAAATTTAAAAAATCATTATCATATCATAAACATCATATTTTTTCATTAATTTTTTTCTTTTTATAATCCAATTAAAATAGGAAATAAAAACAAATCATAAGTCTTCATGGAGATGAAGTCTATAGATATGCATGAGCGATGTTATCATTTCCCAATGGATAGGAAGGTAAGAAGTTAGATAAGATATTATAATAATATAAGAATAATTATTCCATAAATAAATTATATAAATATTAAATCTATCATAATAGCCATCCATACAAAATAGTGATGGGAAATGAATCATATCACTATGTGGAGGCAGAACCCCCACAGACACATGATCAATACTTTTATTTCTCATTTGATGGTAAAGGGGTGGAAATGGTTGTGAAATAATAAAAATTACATATAAGTATATTTGTTATATTTTATTTATCATGTTTTTTATTGATACAACAAGTTTAGTGGAAAAATAATAATAAATAAAATCAAAAGAGCTTAGTTAATATCTATACCACTTATTTGAGAGACCTCCTTTGAAATACTCCTTAAGCATTGAAGGATTGATCTTAAGAGAATAATAGAAGCTATATGATTAAGTTAATGTTTTTAGGATGTATTTTGAGTAGTACTTACTAATATTTAAGGATAAAATTCTATTAATAAAGGATGATGATAGGTTTCCTTGTATAAGCGAGGGGAGGGACAAACATCAAATTTCTTATAATATTTCAATTATAAAAGGTTAATTTCAAAAGAAATTGGACCAAAATGGCCAAATATTAGAAATTATGATAAAATAAGGTTGAAATATATTTAAAAAATAGTAATTTTAAAGGTATGGTTGGAAATCATACCCTTATCGCATGGTTTAACCTCTGATAAACCAGTTTAAACTTTAACTATGGTAACAAAATTTTATTATTTTTTCTATTCCCTATAGAAAACATTTATTTGAACATATTAAATTATATTAATAATTATTATTAAAAATATTGAATCAATTTTAAAATGTTAAATTTCTATAAGTTATTGAATTTAATTTTAATTAAGTGTGAAAACCGTAACGAAACGTTTTTTCAAAAAATGAATTTTTAAGCATAAAACTTAATTTTCTTCCATTACATGCCTTGTAAAAAAAATTGAAATGAATGTTAAAATATTATAATTAATATATAATCTATAAATTTCATTAAAATAATTAATCATTATGGATGATATTAATTTATTAAGATAAAAACACATTGCACGCATAAAAATAGTTTTTAGAGAATTGTGTTTTTAATAAAAAAATTTAACTTATACCAAAATCAACTTTAATGATGATTTTATATTTAATTAGTTATATTATTTATTAATAAATTATACTTATTTTACTTTTAATTTAAAATGAAATAATTTTTTTACAAAATATGTATTTTCACTATTTTCTAATTTTTTTAGAAAAGACTTAAAAAATCACCATATGATAATATTAACGTGCTAATTTAAAAAATTAAATGAAATTTATCAAATAAAATTAAAAAATTAAAAATTATAAGTTAATTAAAATTTACATGTGTGTAAAATGAAATAAAAACCTTTTTTAAGAAATGCATTTTGAAGCATAAAATGATTTTACAGAAAATTGAGTACTTATTTACTATGAATTAATCAATAAATTTATATTATTTAAAACCATTATATATATATTTTTTTCATAATTTTGTTTTTAATATTCAAACCTACCAATTTAATAGCTATCTTATAATGATTTACTATATTAGTGTTTATATAGACTCAGGTTTTCGTGTAAAACATAATATCGAACACTTACATTTTATTTATAGAAAAAATATATTCTAAAATATTAAGGTATTAAAGTCTAGGAGTTTAACCTTGTATTAGGGAATTTAATTAAATAATTACCATGTTCCCCACAAAAAGAAATTTAACTATAAATGTTACCTTAGTATGGACTTCATTTTCCTCCACTAAATTCTTCATTTTTCCAAAATAATTACTTTTTATATTCCTTTATTTTTCACAGATAAAACTTATTATAATTCCTTTGAAACATTTACCCATTTGATTCATCCCCCATTATGAACATGTAAGAAGCTAAATATTCTTTCCTCCATGGTCATCATCAATTGAACTCCCATAAAACTCTATTTTCTCTTATTAGGTGTGTTAATAAACATGCCCAAGTTATATATTGTTAATCATATAATGTGATAAATGATTAGGAATAATCATAAGGTTTCAAATTCATTCTCATATTCTATTTGGTTACTTAAGAGGATAATCATTACATTTTTTTCATCTTTATTGTTAACATGATTCGTCTTTGTTTCATACATTAACTATAACCAAAAACATGTGAGTAACAATAATAATAGGGAGAAATCATATAATCATGAAAAAAATCATTCATAGGATATCTAAATCACAAAATTTTATTTTTACTCTATAAAACCTTAGGTTTGACCTAGGCCATCCATGACCATTATCTATTCAAATCCTTCATAATGTTTTATAAATAAAATGATAATTAACCTAGGAATATCTCTTGTGAATTTCTATCTAGGTGTGCAGTTTTACGTACACTCGTCAGGAACAGGTAAAGATCAAGTTAATACCCAATATACACCATTTAAAGTTGTTACCCCTTGTGCATATATTCATAGTATCCATTCAATGATGTATTTTATATTAAACCACACTCATTTATTTACCATAACATAGTATGTCCTTCTATACTTATGCTTATACTAATGGTTCTCACTAAAGTTTCCACATCCTAGTTTTAAAAATAACTAAAAATTACCATGATGACAACTGAGGAAAACCAATAATTTAATACATAAATATTACATCATTTTAGATGAATCTACCTTATATATAATTATGATCCACACTAAAACCATAGAGGTTTAGTGTCTTTATGAAGTTGGATACAAAAATAAATAGATCTTAAAAAAATCTACATTATATCCCACTATGTTATTCATATCTAGTACCCTTATTAGACATTACATACATAAAAAATTGCTTCATATATTTTGGAATAGAAAACATAAGAAAGGGTGATCTCAGATTCTCATTATGGGTAAACATGGGAGATATCATTCAATGGTCATTTGTAAGCATAACATGAGCATATGAGTATGTGAATATGAGAATAAGAATAGAAAATCACACACTATAATTCATATATCATAATCATCAGTAATGGGGTAAATCTTGGAAGTTAATAATACATTAATCATAGGGGAATCAAATATAATGATCCATGAGACCATAAAATTGGAATAAGATCATGTTATAAAAGTGTGACATAAAGTGTGGAATAATCATAATAATTAAAATTTTATGTCAATACTACCCACCAAGGAATTATTCACATGTTATGATTGGTATAATGACCTGTGTAACTTATTTGGTCTTGGGATAACCAGTCATGTACCCTATTTTTAGGTCTGGGATAACCTCCCATAAACCCTATTTTTGGGTTTGGGATAACAACATGTGTACCCATTAAGCTCAAAACAAATTAATCTTTACGCAATGTATTGGAGGGATATAACAAACCAACCCAACCCATAATTATAATAAATTAATATGTATGACATATGATTATGAAAAAATTATAATTTCATCATAGCTTAACCCATTAAATAGAAAACAAGTTTCATTATCATAATCATAAAAGAATTCATCATTGCCTAATTGACCTTTCGAAATAAAATAGTTTCATGTCAACTTCCACATCATCATAAACCATCCAAATAAATAGTATATATGGTATCCTAAGAACATATCCCCTTCAAATCATAAAAATAGTTAAAGGATGTCGACCTAGATGAATATTTTCATTAAAATAACATTTAAAATGTTTCTTTGAAAACATTGAAAATATCATTTTCTTTTGATATCATAAAAAATAAAAATAAAAATAATATTAAGAAAGTGATTTTAATTGAAAATAAAAAGGTAAGATTATAAATTAATCTTAAAAGAAAAGAATGTTCACGATGGTGGAAAAATGCACTAATGCTTTGTTTGTTAAAAATAATCTTATCACACTTTGGTTAAAATTTAAAAAGTGCCTCATATAGAAAATAAGAAAAAGATTACTTTTATTTTTTAAATTAAAATATAGTTAAAAATGAATTTTTAAAATAATTTTATTATATATGTGAAAATTCATTAAAACATTTTTAGAAAATATAGACATATAAGTAAAAGATTCCCAATTGTAATGAGAAATTAGGTCGATTTTTTCTTTAAAAAATTCTTTCAGTTCTATTTGATTACTATAGAGGGGAAAATGAGAATAAAAATTAAAAAATTAATAATTAATAATAAGATAATAAAAATAATAGGCTTTTAAAAGTGTGAAAGTATATAATTCTCCCAAATAAAAATTAAACATAAATGATCCCAATTAAAAGTGATATCAAAAAATTAACCCTTACTACTTTCGTAACTTATGAATCATGATCCTAATGAAAGAATAACATTAAATGAAACTTTGAATATCATGAAAATAATAATATTCATGATATAAAATTTCAAATGGGAATTATATGCACTTCATAAACCAAAATTGGTGCATGTTATCAAATATCCCCCAACAAGACAACATTGACGTGAAGAACCCTTAAAAAATTGGTAATCTATGAATAAAAAACTTATGAAGGATAGAAAATTATATTGATTTTTAAATATAAATAAATTTCATAAAAATAATCATAAAATATATTCATGGGAATTATATACAATTCAAAAAGGAAACAAGTGGTGAATATGACACATGTCTCACAAAAATAAAATTGACATGAGAAACTCGTACCTCATGCCCGAATTGCTTCATAAGAACTCCAACCTCATGTATGATAACATTAAATTTATTAAAATTATATACCAGAACAATATAAATAATTTTAATATTATGTATTATCCGATTAAAATTTTTAAATACTCATTTATCAATAATTCTTTATTAAAATCATTGTTTCCTTGTGTTAACTATTTCTTTTTTCACATAAGTTTCACTTTGTAATTTTCTATCCTTGCATATTGAACATGATTCCAAAATATATATAATTTTAATACTAATATTAATATCATATAAATTATATATATATATAACCATCTATAAAATTTGCAGATAGAAAAATGAATTACACCATTAATGGAGACGGTAGTCTGTACGTACCCACGAGTGATGTTTCCATTTTTTGATGGATTGAATGAATAAAAATTAAATAAGAATAAAAATTTATATAATAATAATAATATCATAAATAAAATAAATATTTATTAAATCCATCATTATAAACATCCATGTGTGGTGGGGATAAAAAAATTAATCACATCACTTCGTGGAGGTGGTAGTCTGCATATATGATAGAGAAATACTTTCATTTCTCATTTGATGAAAACACAAGATAAATAAGATTATTAACTTAAATTAATAATATATAATTATATGAGTGATGCATATTTTTTTATTATAATGGTTAGGATAGAATTTAAGGTGGCAGATCAAGAAGTAAAATGAAATTCACTAGGTTACAACAATTACCTCTTATTTAAAGAGCCTCATTTAGATTTCTTATTGAGGACCATATGGGTGGTTTTTAGGAATAATATAACATATATAATTTTTATAAATATGTTAATATGTTTTTTAGGGTTTTTGTAGTTAAGTGACTCAATAAGTGTGAGTAAGAAAGGAGAGGTGGTGTATTTATATAAGAGAGAAGTGGGCCAACCTTAGAATTACTTAAAGTATTAAATTAATATAAATAAGTTTTTATATTCAAGTGGATCAAAATTGATATATTTGTAATATATGATGAATATATGTTGAAATTGTCTCATAAAATAATATTTATACAAATTTAGGTTATGTTTTAACCCTTATCTCTTAGTTTTTGACCTCATTAACCCTTTTAATGACTACTACAATATAAATTATTTTTACACTTTAGGGGTCAATAATGTTATTGTAAAAGGATAAGTGACCCATTAGTGGAAAATGGTTGATATTAACTACCATATACCATTATATTTGATGAATATAACATTTTTATGAATTTTTAATCGTTTAGTAAAATAGTATTTATCATAAGATACCATTGAATTCATTTTTAGGACTATTCATATAGTTAAACTTTAAAAAGCATAGTAATTTAATTCAAATATAAAATTTTGACACATCACTTAAATATTATAGTTATACAATATTTTTAACACCATATGGAATCCAAAAATATATTCCTTTTTATGTTTTTAAAATCATTTACTTGACGTTTCTACTTCTACACATGTATTGTGTTGGCACTACATAAGTATTTAGGATAATTATTTGAGAAAAAAAACTCAAAAATAATTTACCATGAAATAAAAAATTAATTAAAATTTTAAATAACCATTTATAACCAAACATAACATCTTTTTATCCCAATGAAAAAATATTTTAGATATTAAAAAAAAGAGAGTGACATTTTTTATTTATTCTTTTCTTGAAATTCTTTTAAATTCATTATTAAATAAAAATGGAACTAAGTTTCCATATCATAGAATATTGGATGATTATGGTAAAAATATACACATATAATATAAATTATCCATGTGTTAGATATATTTCTATATCATTATCACATCATTTTTAAACATAATTTCCCGATTTATCCTTACTGATGTGACTCATATATACAACAGTTACTATTTATCATGAAAAAAATGAAACTATTTAAATTTTTTGAAAATTATGATTACAAATATAGAATGCATGTTATAAATTTAAATCCTTATAATTTTTATAAATTAATTGTTAAATAAATTTCATATAAGCGATGGAAAACATTTTTCTGGAAAAATACATTTTTAAGTATATAATTGTTTTATGAACTAAATTAATAAAAATATATATTATAATCAATTTTTATAGATTATATTTAATAAAAATAAAATATTTATGTTTTAAACTAATTCAATAAAATGGAACTTGGAAAATATATGAAAATAAAAGGCAATTTTCAATAAAATCAGTATTTTCACTATTCCCTGAAAAATAAATCATTTTATAAAAATAAAAAAATTTCACCCTAATATAATTTTTGTGTTATTATTTTAAAAATTATATCCCTTTTAGAAAATAAAATTTATAATATTTAAATAAATTAATTATAATATTATCTCTTAAAAAACAATACAAACCATTTTTGTAAATAACATATTTTTTAGCATAAAATAGATTTACTTAAAATTTGAGTGAATATTTGCTAAGAATTAATAAATAAATTTGTATTAATTAGGACTATTATAAATCTATTTCATAATGTTTTTATTCTTAGTCATATCCACCAATTAAATGATTATTTTATAACAATAATATTTAAATAATGATATTTTTATGTTATATCACGATTTGTGTAAAGATTGGTTTTTCATGTTTAGAAGGATATTGAGATTATTATTATTTTAAACTAAACTATTAGGGTGTTATAATATTATGGTAAAATAACCTAAACTATAAGTGTTTCATAATAAGTTTAGTGATATTAAATTTCATCTTAATGAAAATACAAATAGTTTCTCCAATTGAATCACTGAAGTTGTTGGAATGATTCGGGGACTTCGTGAGGAAATTAAGGATATTGATATTGAAAAGGAAATATTTCATAAAATTAAAACTCCATATATTCATAAAGCATTAGATTTTGAGAAAATTGATTTTACCAAGTTATCTCTTTATGATCTATTTAGTATTTGGTGGCTTTTGAAATGAGAGTTAACCCAGAATATACATCAAATCACAAAAGTCATGAGATGGAATTTAAATCTATAGAAAAATTATACATTAATAAAGATGTTGATAATTAAGAGGATATAGATGATGAATTTATTACTCTAGTGTCTATAATATTCAAGAGAGTAAAAGTGAGATTCAATGGAATGTTTCCTCAAGAATGATTTTGATGTGGAACAGTTGGCCACATTATAGTAAGGTGTTTAAGGACACTTAATGATTATGGAGTTAAATTATACGTCTCATATAATCCATGAAGTTTATTTATTTATAAAAGATAATTCAGATCTATAAGATCACCTAGAAATAAATTTCTTAGGATTATTTTGGTAAGAAAATAATAGGAAGATAATAACAACTATTTGGAAAAAGTAGAGATGGTGTTTAAATCTTATATAGAAGAATACATGATAGATACTCTTGAAAAGGAAGAAATCAAACTTGAAAATGCTGATGATAATGAATTAGATATATATCTAAAAGTATAATTTAAGTAATATACTAAATATAACGATATTAAAAGAAATAATGACAAAAATATTAATAGAATATTGTAATATTATGATGAATACACTGATCCCCTTGAATATGAGATTTAATGATTAGAAAAAGTTTTAAAGGGTTAGTTTGATAGTCAGGTGAACCTGAAAGAAGCTATGAACCTCTTACTAAGTATTAATGAATAAGGTTGGTTTATTTATGAAATTAATTCATTTATTATAGAGAAAGAAAATAAGGTTTAATCCTTTGAAGAATGGGTGACTAATTTGAGAAAAAATTGAATCTGAAACACAATCGATGGATCTAAAAAACTAACTAAATTTTGAGAGGGTGTTAGATAAAAAACCCTTGTAAAGTTCCAAACAAGGATAAAAAGGTATTGGAATATTTTTAACGATCAAATACCCAAGTTCATGTGTAAGATTGGATTTAGAATTGGTGCTGAGAGATTAAAGGTAATATCTATGGTAGAAAAAGATGAACGAAAATATATGGTTGGTGATTCTAGCATTAAAACCAAAACACAGGTTGAATGGAAAAAGGTTGATCCTATCAAAGTAAATCAGAGGGTTTTTAATAATCCTTCATCCTCATGGGATAATAAAAAACCAAGGATTCTTTAAATGGTTTGAGACATGTTGTTAAATGAATGAGAGATGATATTTCCTCTAAAGAAGTATTAGTTCTATGGCTATCCAAGAAATACCTTGTCAAACTATGATGATTCATGAATCTATGTTAATGAAAAATAAACTATAAGTCATAAAATAACAATTATGAAATATCCTTCACCATAGAGAAGAATTTATTTATATGAATATTTTTTCTCTATTCTAATTTTGGGAACAAAGATGTTGATTGAAGGAAGAGAAGAAGTGGTGGTTACCACGATTGAAGTTGAAGGAAAATAAATTATAAAAATATAAAAAGTCAATATTAAAAAATATATACTCTCAAATGATACAAGATGATAAGTATGATTATAATAATTAAGTCAAATATAAAGAATATAGGACATTATATTATTCAAATCCACTAAGAATTTCATATAAGGAAAAGAAGAAAAGATATAAGTCTAACCTATAAGAGATTTATCTCAAGGATAAAAAGAGTAGAATAACCTATACCCTTGATAGTGGGTGCTCATCCAATATGACTAGGAATAGTAATCTCTTAAAAATGTGAAGGGAAGAGTCAATGAGATAGTTCATTTTGTAATTGATGGAGCTTTTAAGGTCAAAGTCAGTGAAAATGCCCATCTATTAGGTAATGATTTAAAGAAGATGGTAGTGTTGTATGTGGATATATTATAGAACAATCTCTTGAAAATTAGTTAACTCTATGAATCAGGTCTTGAAGTCATATTTAATCAGAAGGGGTGAGTTATCAAAGGTAATTCCAATAAACCACTAATGAAATAATATAGGAGTATGATAATCTATATCAAGTGTAAGGTAACAAAAATACTAGTCTCCTATCAGTAGAAGAGAAGAAAAACATATGGCACCAAAGGCTTATCCAATTTCACCAATAGAACATAAAGAACTTTTCTAATATAAAAGAAGTAGAGAATATTTAAAATAAAAAATGAGATCAGGAAAAAAACATGTGATTATTGTATATGGGGATTTATGGTTCCAAATTTATATAAAAAACAAGAATTGAGGATCTAGTCTCATAGACCTAGCGAATACTAACATTTATGGCCTATTGAACATATATTCCCTATTTGGGGAAACAATTTTCATTATTTTTTGATTAATATAGTATAATGGGGTGTGTCATGTTCATACATAGCAAGAGGGAAGTGATAGACTAAATGAAGAGGTGCATGCGAAGAGTGGATAATGAAATTGTGCACACTATCAAGATATTTTTATCTTATAATTGAAGGGAGTATACATCCATTGAGTTCTAAAATTATGTTGAGAAAAATGAAATCAATCATGAGGTGTCCTCGTTAAGAACTCCACACCTGAATGGAGTTGAGGAACTAAGAAATAAATAGGTTAATAATATAGAAAAAATATTTCTTTTTGAAATTAGTATCTATAACCATTATTTGAAGGATGTAGTATAAGGTATTACATATATTGTTTTTTTGGGTGTTTTTAAGTAGATGATATATTTATGAAAAAATTATAAAATTATGGAAAATATGGTGATGTAGTTGATGATGGAGATTTATAGGTCTGCCATCACTGAGTAAGGCCTATAAATAATTCAATAATAGGATGGACAAAATTGTGTAAAGTAATAACATCAAAGTCATTAAGGAAAATAATGGGAAGAATTTGAGGAGTTTACATTTTGATGACATACATGATAAAGAGTAAAATCTTGACACAAATATCATGGTTTTACAAAGTTCCTAAAATGATAAATACTTTGAGGATGAATATAACGATGTGATCATTTCAAAAGAAATTTAGAGTGCACTTCATAGGATAAATAAGAGAATAAAGGTTGATCCATCCAATATAATCCGAGATATAAATGGTCCAACATAGACATAAAGAATGATAAATACAGACCATAGAACCTTATTATCAATAGTTGAGAGAATATATTTTGAATAAGTTATGAAATATGAATCATGGGTAAGATTCATGAATAAATAACTGTAATAATTGATAAAATTAATTTTTGGGAATTAATAAATTAGAATAAATGTCACAATGTGATTAGAACAAAGTGAATCTTCAATAATAAATTATATTATCCTAGAAACATTCTTAGAAAAAAGGAAGGTCAGGTTTTTATATGATATTTTTAAATTTAATGGATTGATATTAATTTTTTTCACCATTAACTTAAATTAATTTTATTTTTCAATTCTTATATATTATGATTCTTATAGGTTTCAAGATTTTTTTGATATGTGTTAAAAATGTGTATCTGAATGTCTATTTATCAATTGGAAATTGTATAAAATGATAAAAAGTTGAATAAGGACTTGTAAAATCTAAAACATGAACCATGAGAATAGTCTACATGGCTAGAATCTTACCTGAAGGAGCTTGAATTCCAAAGAGGCAAGATTGATCAAAACCTTTATTTGAAAACATCCAAGGAAGATCATTTTGTGATGCTGGTATATGTTTATTAAATCATATTTAGTTTAATTAGATATAAATCATGGGGGTATTTTATAATCTAGTGAGTTTAGAAATTGAAATATCTATTATTGGCGAATTCACATATTTTTTAGAGATGCAAATATTTCCAATAAAGGAATACACTTTTGTATCTGAAGATAAGTATGTAAGATATCTTCTAAAGAAGTCTTACATGCATGATTCTTAACAAATATCAACTCTAATTGTGGTTGTAAAGAAAATTTAGGATCATGAAAGTGGAAACTCTATAGATACCACCTTATATGGAAGGATAATAATAATACTAGTATATTTGATTGAAACATGATTGGATATTGTTTTTTTAACTTGTTTGGAGGCCCATTTATAGAGTAATTCAAAGTAATATAATCTCTCTATAGTTAAAATAATACTGAAGAATATTTGGGTCGATATCAATTTTGGATTAATCTTTGATATCTGGAAGGACCATGGATTAACATAATTTTTTGATGTTGACTGGGATTGTTATTTTGTAGACTAGATTCCCACATGTGGTGAATATTTTTTCATTAGAAGTTCATGTGGAGAGTGGTTGAGGAAAAAATATGAAAGTAATTCACCAAGTACAATAGAGGAAAAGCACATTATAATAACCAGAGAAATCACTAAGATCATGTGTATAAAGAAAATGTTAAATTATATTAGTGAAGGATTCAAAAAACCTATGGTGTTATTAAATTATAACAAGTGTGTAATTGATCTCATAAAAAAGCTGATATAACATGTTCACACCAAGTATATTGTGTTTAGATATCATTTTATCAAGGAAAAGGTAGAGCAAAGAATGGTCACAATGAGGAATGTTAAAAATAATTAAAATGTGGTAAAAAACATGATGATGTTGTTGGGCACTCTAATTTTTAATAAATTTTTTTGAAGCTCAGTGTTCAACCACCTCCGTCATCTTGAGGAGGTTTGGATATTTCCCCTCCCCCCAATTTCATATAATGTTTTATATGGTGTATTTATTTTTCTGAATGGTATCTTTGGGTTTATTATTAAAGGAGGGTAAAATTACTATGGAATTAAATATAGAAGGCCTAAAATTCAAGTGATCAATTAGTGGTTTCAAAGGTAGACTCTCACATTCATAAGAAGTATATGGAATGAAATTCAGAGGGGCATATGATCCATGAAGATTGTAGGATTGGAGTTTGAAAAGGTTGATGAAGATAGGGGGAGTTATAAAATAAAGAATGAGATGATGCATGGAATTATCTCTTGATATCTTTTTTTCTATATCAATCATTTATCACATAGACTTTGAGTGATGGATGATATATTTCACTATTATCTGGAAGAAGTAAAAAACTTTTAACTGAATTTAACATCACTTTAGATTTCCAAAAATCCAAAATGGAGAGAATATTGTAATCAAAGCGATCTAAGCTGGAGGTTTATGTTATATTTTTTTAAATCTATATTCAGAATATTAAAAAAGTTTTGGGACTAAAGGAAATAGTGATGTTTTTTAGTGTTTAGATAATCATTGGGTTAGAAACATTGGAATAAGTTCAACGTTTTTTTGATGTAATGGAATGAATTTCATGCTAGTTGAAGTAGTTTTACACTAGTCCCAGAACATTCATGCTAGTTGGGGTGAGAATTGTGATAAGTTATACACTTAATGAAAGCAAAGGTGTGATCCATTCTATGTCTGTAAAATCAAGTAAGTGAAAGTTTTGTGAACATGGAATGCTTGTGGAGTTTCACTTAGATTGTGAAAGTTAAGGCACCAGAAAATTCATAGCATGAAATATTTTCTTAAAGGTTATTTGTTTCCTAAAACTATCAACTTACCCCTCTCATTTGAATCTAATAATGATTAAAAGTAGGATTATAGGGTCTATCTTTGCATAAATGTTACTTTCATAGACAAGACTAGAGTGGAATATATGGGTAAAGGAAGTTATATGAATGAGAAGTTGTGTGAGATATGTTAGGAGAACTTTCCTATGTCATGAGAGTTGCATGAAGTTAGTTGAGTGAATACTATTATGCTAAACTTATTTAATGAGTGGTGGATTTGTGTGGGACATATTTGGGAGAACTCACCTAAATGATGGGAGTTAGATGAATGAGACTTAAGTGCAATAACCTAAGAAAACTGACTTTTTTAAAGTATAATAAAGGTGGTTTCATTGGAAATTCTTTTGTGAAAGGTAGTATTTGCATGAAATAGACCTGGGTGAAAGTCCTTACCAAATTAACAGGACTTGGGTGAACATACTTGAGGGAAATGTAGTGTTTGGATGAATTTTTTCTATTGGGTATTTTTGATACTAAGGATTACATAAGATCATAATACATTAGGTTTTTTATGATTCACAGAACTTAAAACATTTTGATGATATAGAAGTGACCTTTAGGTCATTAAATTGATAAATACATCATTAAAATTAGTGAGAAATGTGGTGTATATGGATGTAGTCTAGGGGAGGTTATGCACTTATTCCCAAATCAAACTTGTAATGGAAGTGATCTTGATAGGAAGTGATTGTGACAAAAAAATAATATCCACTAAACAAATGAAGATTATTTGATTTTGGAACACTGATACAACATTATATATATTTTAATTGTATTATTCTTCAGTGTTGACCTAAGTGAAAACTATTGTGATTTTCTTTAATTATATAGTTGTTTATATGGTGGATGTATATCTAACATCGACATGTTTAATTATTTATTACCAATGTGGAAACAAGATATAAAGAAACAAAAGAAAAAGTTAATCCCTTGATTAAATCCACCTCTATCAGGGCGACTCCGGTTGTTACAGATATAACAAAAATCATATGAAACTAACAAACCATAGACAAAAAAATTAGAATGATTATACCAAACATAATCAAATTATTTAATTAGTATAAAATTTTGGGTTTAATATGGAATAATAAACAATGTAATAATAGAGGAACAAGGATAATAGTGGAAGAAAACAATATTAAAAGGAGGTTTACCTTGCAAACACATGTGAATATTGAAAAAAATGTTTTATAACAAAGGAAAAGGTTAGAGAGAGTCAAATTAGTGGCATCTCAGATGTACCATTCATAGTGGGTAGAGAAGGGAAAAACCTAATTAAAAATAATCCAAAATACACAAATACCCCATTTCAAGTAGGTTTCATCATTTATCATTACTAAACAGTGCAGAAAATGTGCTCTTTCCATTTGATTCAAAACACTACAGACCTATAAAATTTAGCCACATTATAAAAAATTGACTCTAGAAACCTGTAGTTGGAGTTTATATTATTATATTAGTAAAAAACAAAAAGGATTAAAACATAGATTATTGGTTATTTTAGTAGTCTTGGGATACTAGATACATATATGATTTCTAAATTATAATAGAAAAATAAAACATAGCATGATTTTTTTTCTGAATCCTTAAAAATCATTTAAAGATTAATTTTTCATATCATTGGGAAAATAAAACATAATAAATGTTGAGATCAAATGCTCAGAAAGTTAAATTGTAAATTGGAATATATCATCATTAGATAAGGAATAAAAATATAGAAAATTGAATAATTAATATACATTTTATTTAATCAATAACTTGAGCATGAAATACATACATGGATTAAATTCATCAATTAGATAATAATAACTGAATTATCACTAAATAAAAATAATAATATTGGTCATTATGATAATATCGCCAAGTCCTTGTGCCAATAAATCTTGAATATTACCATTAAGTCCTTGTTCTTTGAAAGATTCAATAATTAGGTAGGCATACACCAAATACCAAACTAATAAGGCATGCCAATTGGCTTGTCTTATGAGACATGTCGATATATTAAGGGGATATCTTTAACTAGGTCCCACCCATCACTTACATATGTCTAATTAATTATTTATATATTGAATCAATAATATAAAACTTAATTAAAATACCTTATAAATAAATAAATATCCCTTTTGAATCAAGAATATAAAACATCAACATTTTCTTACTAAATGAAATAACTTTATTAATAAGAATCTTTTATATATTTAAATGTAATGTAGTCAATACAATATAAAAGTAATATTAATAATTCCAAATAAATATATTATACATAAAGGTGAAAAATACTATCCAATAATAATAAAGAGTAATAGAGAACATGATCAGAAGAAAGTGAATAATCTCAAAATAAGATATAATCCATAAATCATTAAAGGATGATAGAAGACCATAGATTCATAAAAAATAATGATTTGTAATAAATTAACTTATTCTAATAATTATAGAGGAAAATAGAAGAAAAACATAAAAAATAACATTCCTTAAATTGTTTTCAACTTTGATGAAAAAATAAAGCTATAAATTAGTTAAAAAATTCTTTTCAGACTTTTAGAAAATAATTATATTTTTATTTTAATTAATATTCATAGAATATTGTAAAATAATTTAATTTTAAAAATCATCTAAACTTAGAGATTAAAATAAATAGTTAATAATGACCATGTAGGTGGGAAAATCCATTCACACAGTATTCATTAAAAATATCATTTCTTTAAAAAATCTATAAAAAATGTAAAAATAAAATTCTCTAAATACTTTTAAAAATATTTCATTTAATTATTAATGAATAAAGTAAAATTTAGTATAAAAACACCTTTATTAAACCATTAATTATATGTATAAACTTATGTGATTTTTTATGGACATAGATGTTGAATAAAAATATTCTCGGCCTAAAAGAGGAAATAAGGTGATTTTTTCTTAAAAAATTATTTCAGTATTTGAGTACCAAAGAGAGGAAAATTTGGGGATAACAATGGAAAACCTAGAAATAACCATTGGATAATTAAATATATGGGGTTTAATATGATAAAGATCATATAATTATTCTAATTTTAAATTTAAACATGAACAATATTGAATAAGAGTGAGATTGTAAAATAAAACTTTATAACATTAATATATTTTGAATCAAACCCCATTAAAATAGAAAATTTTAGTTGAGTATTAAAATACTATGAGGAAATATTAATTTTTTATATAATATTTTATTGTGATAGTATATACACCATATAAAATAAATTATTTTCATAATATAAAATATGTCTCAATGGAGTGGAATTGAGATAAAAAACCCTAACTTGGATTATTTCTTGTTTGAATACATTATATCCTCATGAATAATAAATTTAAATTTATTAAATACTTTATTAAAAACATTTTTCATTTTTATTTTATTTTATATTCGTTTTATAGTTATTTGAAATCCATTCATTTCATAGCTCTTGCTTACGTCAACCACTTAAGGTTGTTCAGTCAATTTCTACAAAACTACTTTGGTATGTTGAGCATGGTCAAAGGTGTTACTAAATTGTTACATAATTTAAAATTTATTAATAATTTAATGAATATATTTTTATTCTTCATATAAAATTTTATAATCACACACTCATAGTGGTGATAGAAAAATGAATCACATCACTTTGTAGAGGTGATAATCCACACATACACATGAGCGACATTATCATTTTACAGAGGATGAAAGGGTAAGAAGATAAATAATATATTATATTTATAGAATCATAACTATTTCTTAAATATAATATATATTCATTAACTCCATATTTATAACCATTCAAGTGAGGTGTTTATGAAAAATAAATTATACTGCTGCAAAGAGATGGCAGGTTGTACATAGGCATAATCTATGTTTTTATTTTCCAAATGATAGAAAGGACAAAAAAATGGATGTACCATTAACATATAAGAATATTATTATTTTTTATAAACTTATTTAATTATTTTAATATTTTTATTGAGGAATTATAGGAGGTTTAAGAAGAATGGAACTTGGAAAATCTTGGTAAGAATATATACATCTTCCTTTAGTAATCTCCTTTAGTTTACACACTGATCCTTCCTAAAGTTGTATTTTGGTGACATCAGGACCTATAGATATAGATAAAGTAAGTTATTAAGGTATTTGGTTAGGTATTGTTCGAGATATGTGGATCAATAAGTGTGTATAAGAGAGGATAGGAGGTTCCCTATTATATGTGAGGTGGGTGGAAAACTACAAAATTATTGAAACATTATTATATAATATATGTCTTACTCAAGTCAAGTGGATAAAAACCACAATATATTTAAATATTAAAATTTTAATGTATTAATAAAATTAAATAAATGATATTTAATCATGTTTTTTTTATCTTGAAGCTCTATCCCTTTATTTTAAACCTTTTAATTTATTTTACCCTTAACAGAAGAAATAAATGTTTAACATGGTTACTATTCATTAAGATAAAAATTTATGCTCAAATTATTACATAATTTTAATTATGATTATTCTAAATATAGAATAAATATTAAATTATTCAACTTTTATAAGTGTTAAAAATTACTTTTAATATATGTTTGCAAAACACAATGAAAACCGTTTTTAGAAAAATGCCTATTTTAAGTCTAAAAATGATTTTACAGACAAATAAAGTCTAATGTTGATTCACGTGAAATTAATTGGATTATTTTAAATAAAAATATACTTATTTTACATTAATTACAAACCAAAATATAAATTAACAATCTGAATACTTGATTAATTTAGAAGAACCCAAAATGGTCTTTATTAGATCAAAAGCATTACTTAGACATCGAAAAGGTTAAACATAGATTTATATGTTCATAATCATATTTTTAAATGATTTATTTTAATTATAAAATATATATTAGTTCTATAAAAAAGGTTTCATAAAATTTTAAGTCATTATTATATAATAATAATGTCATAGAAGTGAAATTATTTGTAAAATTGGTATTTTCCAACTATTCACACAAAAATCAACTATTTTGGAAATATCTAAAAAATTCACCCTAACATAATTATGAAAATATAAATTAAAAATGAAATTAATTCTTTCAAATTAAAATTATAAAATTTGGTTATTTAGGATTTGAAAAAATTCTTGAATAAATCTATATGCATTATCATATAATTTATTTAGAGATAAAAGCTTACATACTATAATTGAATCAAAGGTGTCACAAAAATAATTTAAATAATTATTTATAAACCCTAAATTTTAGAAAAAGTGTCTAGAATTAATTATTTTAAGCTATAAACACCTCAAAATCGTGATAAATTATTATATAATAAGTATAAAAACAAAAAAGTGACATTGTGGTGTGATAATTCTCCCCACCAGGCAATTTTTTCCATAAAAAAGTTATATATTAAAATAGAAATAAATGAATGACTAATACACCTTCCACCCAAATATAAGAGTTTTTAGGGTCAAGTAAAAAATCAAATAACCAAAATAATAAGGTTTACCAAACAAAAGCATCACCATAATGATTCATAATAAATTCTCATGTTCAACAAAATGAATCCTCAAACATCTTCCAATTCTACAAGAATCATCCAACCCACCATTAGGACAGAACATAGAGACCTGCCATAGGTTTAACCACCAATTATAATTTATCTATAATGGAGAGAAAAAGAATAAGCACTTATACAATGAAGACATAACTAAATAAAACACATCTCTACAAAACTCAAAAAGAAACAGTGATTCTCTACAAACCACAATACTCATTGCATGAAACTATTTTATTATCCAAAATAATAGAACAAAAACTAAATAATACCCAAAAGACCATAGATAAAGGTCATATAATCATTCAAAATCCAATATAATATTAGTTATAAGGATATATCAATCAAAAACATGCCTCAACAAAGATCATAATGGGATTTATCCTCTGGTAAAAATGATAAAAAGAAAGGTAACATGGAAGTTCACTAGCAGAACACTTATCCATGGTGAACCAAATGAAAAAAAACTAAACAATAGTTTTTGAATAAATTAAATTGGTGTATCACCCATCCCGATTACTAAAACACATACCCAAGGCTTCCTATGAGAAACCCATTCAAATAGAAATCTATTTATAAGGATAACATCACATATAAAGCTCAAGAAGAATAACAAAAAAACAAGCCATGAACATAACCCTAAAAATCCAATATCTCATAAATAAATAACCAAAAAATCCTAAAAGAAATAATCCAACTAGAATTATCTAAAAATTCTTAACCTTTTTAAACTCAATGAGTATAATCACCATAATAGGTAATCCAACACGTGGACTAAGACTACATACAAAACTATTTTCTTGATTTAATTCTTCTATCATGAATTTACCAACTATTATTTTATTAAATTCATGTCCACATCCAAATATAACTAATCAAAGGTCTGAGTGACATATTTTTAAAAGAGACAAGATTTAGATAGTTATAGGTGACTAGCTCAATATAAAAGAACACTAAATCTAATAAATACACCCTTAGTGTCTTTTACATTCCCGGATTTATAATTTTTCTTAGTATAAGGGTGAATGAACTTGGGTTCAATTATCTTCCATATTAAGAATATAGAATTCTGTAAGGAATAATTGATTTTTAACTCGAATGAGGATGTCCATGACCACTCCAGTTGGGTGTGTTGGGTTTTGGTTCAAATGTTTCACCATTGTGACTATTGGTTTAACCTCTTCAACTTATTATGATATATAAATAGGGAGATTAATCACATTAATAGAAGTTACTAACTTATGAATTACATTAGAAAAGAAATTATTACCTATTAGGCAAGAAATAATTAATGTTCTTTGATCCTTGTATTTGGTTGGCATCACCGATTATATCAAGGATGAGACATTCATCCCAAGGTTAACTCTCTCAATAATCTTTAGTAACCCCCTGAGGGTAAAAATCACTTTAAGAAATTTAGTATAGTGAGGAATTTGTTTAACTTCCTACCATGTAATTTTCTAAAATTATCCATGATCTCTTTATCAATTTTCTTATAAATATTTTTCTGTATTGAGAAATTATTTGGGTAAAAGGAATAAGATATGATTAATTAGGGGAATCGCAAATGGTAAATTCTTGCATTTTTTATTTTTCTTCACTTGAATCTTTTGAGGATTAAGGGATATTTATTTCAAGAGTAGGACATACCTATTTTATAGAGTAATTGGAAATAGACTTTTTTTACTCTTATAAAGTTTAATGGAATATAAAACCCCTTTATATTTATTATTATCAATAGGATAGTATATTAGTTGTTTAGGACCATGTATATTTATCTCACCGATGGTGTTCTCTAGTTTTCCTAATTGATTTTGTTGGTCTTGAATTAAAAATTGAGTTGTCTGTTGGAATTGGAGGTTCTAAGATTCCATTTATGTCAACATATCCTAAAATATTGGTGTGTGTGATGTGGGATTCCTAGTGATGACCCAGGGTCCACTACCCATTAGTTGAGGTGTGAGCATGGGATCCTTGAAATGTGGAAAGAGGTTCCTCTAAGGTGATGCTCAAGACCAGATATAATTTGACACTGGATGAGGTTGGTATGGTTGATCAAGTTCATGAAACTGAGGATTAATGATGCCAATAGTTCATGACCTAGATATACGTGTACTCTATTGGGGTGGTTTTGATAAGTTTTTTGGCACAGTCATCGTGATGTTCTCAAAGAAATTCCAGTTTCAGGGTGAAGTGAGTACTCCATTTTGTTTATTTATTTTGGTTAGTGGTTTATGTATTTTTTATAATAATGTAATATGAAAATATTTCTACATTTATGTTATGGTATACAACAACATTGGTTGTTCCCTAATCAATTATTTACTCACCCCCTACTTGGGTGGCCATGAGACTTGGGTACCAATGCATCCCTCCCTTGTTACAAGTTCAGGTTGGGTTGAGTCCTGAGATTGATTGATAGAGATGGATATCTAGAATGGTATTGAATATTGGATTTCGTATGTATCAATGATACTATAGGGGATAGTTATATATTTTTTATTTTGTATATGTGACCAACTCAATGGGTGATCATTCTTGTATGTCTTTATGCAAGATTTTTATTTTTTATGACATGTTCTATTTATATATTATTTGTGTGTACTATAATGTGTATGATGCTTGGTTATTTATTTTTCTTGGTAAATATAATATAGGGGGTATAGTCTTCAAATATTATTCCTATATACCCCTTCTACTATTCAACAACCTCTTGTATATGGGTACATGTGCTTGCGGTCACATGGTTGTCCTGTCCGATTAATATAGAAAGCGAGCTTGGGTGGGGTGTTATAGGTTTATGTTTCTCTATGTATTTTTCATAAATAAGATAATAGGATTAAGATCCAAATACTTTTAGATTTGAAACTTATGAAACCTTACCAAACTATATCTCTTTTTAAATACTTTTTACTCTAGAAACTGATGGACTTCTATTGACTAAGTATGATTTGGTGTTGAATGCTTCCACCCAAATAGTCTTATACATTCTATAGTGCACAACCATACACATTTACTTATTATTGAAATTATAGTTCATTCTCTCAACCAAATTATTTTTATGTGGTGTTATAAGTACCATTATTTCAGGAATGATCCCTTTATTTTGATATAAATTACAATTTTTTTGTCGTTATACTCTCTAACATTATCATATATGAGACATTTTAACTTCTAGACACTATCCCTTTCTTCCATTACTTTCCAATATAAAAAACAACTGAAAAAATTAGACGTATGTTTAAATAAATACACACATACCTTCATTTTCACATATTCAATAAATAGGAAAAAGTGAATAGACCCTTTATTAGACAAAATTGGGTATGTACCTATATGGTTGAGTGAACTAATTATAGATTTTGGGCTTTGGGATTATAGATATTCAAGTTGAATAGAACCTTATTTCATTTTCCCACAACATAGCTATCATAATTTACAATTCATGTGTGATTAATCTTAAGTACCTCCTTATTAGAGTATTTATTTTCTTTTCACTAAGGTGAATGAGTCTTTAATTCCTAAAATTTGGATTATCTAATATTGAAATTTCATCCATTTCATTTCCAACCAAATTTTTAGTTAAGTAGAATGTTTTATATTTTACTCCTCACACCATAACCATGGACCCAAGAGTCAATTTGTAGACTCCATTAGTGAAGGTAGCTATATTGACTAAAACATATACATTATCTATAGTTATGGGGTTCTGTTGGATACATGGAATGTTCCCCACTTCCTTTAGTCATAGGATAAACCCATTATGAATCTAGATGTTTACATCTCCTTTTTTTATTACTTACAAGGATTCATCATCTTCCACATGGTATTTCCCAATGATTTAAGATATATAGTAGACCACGTACCTATAATTATCCATTGAGGGGAAGGATGTTCTAGATTCTACCACCCATGACTCTATAGGATTATGAATGATGAGAAGTAAATTTTCACGTAATTCCATGTGTTAATGGATTTTGAATTTATGAAATCTATTCTTTTGGTGGAATCCTTGCAATTCTGAAAATTCTTTTAAAGTTGTCTATACTTCCCACAATGCTAACAGGTCAAACCTAGTCTAATAAACTTCTTATAACTTATCTCCCATGAATTATCTTTCAATCATTGATTATTCCTTCTCCAAGGTGTGAATCTCCTTTTGTCAACATTCAATGTACTACCAAAATATTATTGGTCCTATATTCTCTAGAGTTCCTCACTAAGTATGAAATTATATATTTCTATAGAATCCAAATCACAATTTCCATAGTAATTACTTACCATAGTAACTATACCATCCCAATACATAGACAAGTACGAAAGCATTAGGATTTCCTATACATCATCTGTAAAATTAACTTTTACTACTTTAAGATGACTCCTAATCATGTTGAAATCATTCACATGATCTATAATGAAAATTACTTTTAATAACCTCATACTAAATAAGTATCACATTTGGAACACCTTATTTAGTGTTCTTGACCTCTCATATATATTATCTAGGTACACCATCAGTTTAACTATTGTCTTTTTTATCTCAGATATCGAAGGCTACATTTCATGATAAAGACATCCTCACTAAACCAAGTGCTTTATTATATGTATTTTCACATTAAAATTTCTCCATATTGGAAAGATTACCTCCACCCAATAGAATATTTAGATTTTTTTAGATGAGATAATACTCTATTTATATCTGAAGAAAACTATAATTATTTCCATTGAATTGATTAATTCAAACTTTTAATTCTTCCATTATAATATCTTCAAATGATTATAAAACCAATAGAAATTCATATAATGTTGAGGTAAAAGTGAATTATATCTAAGTTACTAGATGATTTTGAACCACTGAGCTCTGATAACACTTATTGGGTAAGAACCATTCATTAGGTCATCTAAATATCATGCATTCCATAGGTTTTTCGCTTCATAATTCAAACCATATAAAATTTTCCTGAATCTTAGAGTATCATAATATAGAGAGATTTGGAACCCCACTAACAACACTATCTAAAAATAATAAAACTTTATAAAACAAAAGGTCACACAAAAATATTCATGTAAAGGAAATGTAACAATAAAAGTAGAGTAGACACCTGAGATTTCATGGTTTATACATTCATCCTACATTCACATAATAACACTATAAACTCTTTTATTACCATAAAAATAAGGATTACAATCATTGTAACTAATGAGATAGTGATTAAAATTTGAGTACTAGATACAATCATACATTATAAAATTCCCCACCTTAAATTTATAGATGTAATTAGATAGAGAATAAGGTTACACCACCAACCGATGCTTGTAGTCAACCCACTGTCAGAGTCAATAGACCTCTGATTCCTTATAACTTCCACAACCTCAACCATTTTATATGGTAAAATTACAATGGGATTCACCATTTATTCCTCAAAATTTTATCATCATATGGTAAATACACATTCATATTGAATATCTTTATTATCGCTACATTGAAAATACTAAATTGAATATCAAGAATTTCTCCTTACAATATTTTGAATCCAAAAACATTATGAGGTTTCAAAAATCCAAAAATATCAACCAAGTCTCCCATGAAAACCATTATATTCAAATAAATAAATCTATTATCTATGCACAATAAATCTTAATCCAAAATCCAAAAACCCTTTATACACTCCCCTTTAACCATTTTATAAACAAGTAAACAACACGAAAAATTCAACATTTATAAAAAACCAATAAGGGTAATATGTATAAGAGGGTTCTCATAACCAGTAAACATAATATTTCAAGTCTTAAAATAGAAATTAACCATGAAACCACTTTGATATAAATTCAAACATCATTCAAAAACATTTTATAAATCCATTTGAACTAAAATATGACTTTTAAAAAATTTCTCAAACAACTTATGGGCATTAAAATTCTTGTTAGAAGTGTAACCAATAAAGAAACACATAAACACACAAGAAACACATAATCACTTTAGAAAAAATATAGATTCATCAAATATACTTTTACTATTACTAATTATTAAGAAACCAATTGAATAAAAGAATTACTAAAGGTTTTCCAAAAAAAAAAATTACACCAACCCTAGAAATAGATAAAATTCATGATTATCCCAACTCTAGAATAGGAATTGGACTCTATGAACAACTAGGGAAAGGATGATAAGTGCACCTAGAATAAGAAGATAATAAGATAAGAGTTGAAAAATAAATGAATAGTAATAGAAATATTACCATATAAAATCACTTGAGTTGAATGGAGGAACACCAATAGAGGGAAAGGGAAGATGAATTAATGTATGGGAAGACTATTCATGGGTTTATCTAAAAAAATGAGGGAAATAAAGAACATACCTAATTTAAAATGAGATTGGTAAATTAATATTTTAAAAATCTAAAAAATCACATGGTTAGGTTACAAATTTTAAGAAACTATAAATCAACTATGTGATAGGTACTAAAATAGGTCCCCCCCCATGTAAGATTGGTATGTATGGTAAGAACTAACTACGTATCCTGCACTATCCCCCAATTTTTAAAATATATAATTTTCAAATCTCATGAATCTTAAGAAAAGAAGAAAATAAATATAAACTTATCCAATAAATTACTGGTGTCACAATTCTCCCCATAATTCCAACTTATACTCCTAAAAATATATCAACATTGTTGATTGGAAAATTTGTTTGTCCATTACTCCCCCATCCATGCCACATGATCCCTAGTATCATGGATATACCAAACAATATTTTGCAACACTTAGACTAAAGGGGTGAATTTTCCATACAATACTTTATTCTAATGATCGATGATACAAAATGGTTACTCTACCATCTTGGAATCGAGTTCCAAATTGAGATTCTCCCATTCAATTATATGATATGGATTGAAATGGTATTTAATTAGCTTGGAGACAAGGAATACATTATGAATGGATATAAAATGGGTTGATTGAGCCAAATAATATTCCACTTTCCCGAGACATTTTACTATTTCAAATGGCCCAACATATCATTTTATAAGTTTACCTTTCCTACCCAGGCATCAATTCCCCAACTGGGGAGAGAATTTGAAAAAAAAACTCAATTATGCACTGGAAATTCCAAAGGATGACGATGAAGTTCATTATAAGTTTTTTATGATTTGAAACCATTTCCAATATTTCTGAATCATTTTAACTTTATTTATCATGTCTTAAACATGGATTTGTCTCAGTAAAGTTTATCCACCAAATCCAACCTAATAAATATGGTGTCGACATGGAAAGATCATTTCATCAACATCACTACATATTTAAAATAATATTAATAATATTAATAGTATTTTATTAAGTGGTCGTATAGTAGGTCTATTTCTTTTTGCATTATGAGTTCCCTAATAAATATTTAATATTTAATGAATATAGTTTTTAGCTCGTATACATAGAAAAGTTATAAAATTAATATCTTCTAAAAGGATCATAAAATAATCCTTTTTACACCATAATTATGGTAATGATGAGGGGACTATCCTAGGAAATGTGGCTTTCAAGTTTGAGTTTTGGGAAGTGGACTGGCCTATTTTAGGACTTCAGTAAAAATGACCATGAAAACCTAATACTACCTCTATATCCTTATTTTTAATCCTCTAAATAGAGGATTATTAATTAACAAAAGGAATATTAAAAGATATTTTATAGGAATTACCTTGTTATTTGAGGATCTATATTAGATCAGAGACTAATGTAGGATCATTAATGCTATAGTATTTTGAGAACGAGTTAGTTCTTTTTTATGTATTTATTCTCTATTCACTGAGATTCAATTTATTATTCATGAATTATTTCTATTTTCCAATAATTGTAAATAAATAATACCTCATACCAGATTTGTTCTTATCATGATTATTATTATGATATTTCTAACAATATTACAACTTTATGTTCTCTTGGTGTTTGTGCATTCTTCATCAATGAATGAATTTCACAGATGAAGAATGGTGACCAAATGAAAAATAATCCCTATATCTCTTTCTCTCAACATAGTAATAATTTGTAGAGGGGATTCATTCATGATTTTGTGACACTTATATCTCTAATATTATTCCCTACTACATGATATCTCTCCCCCGATCACTATATAAAATCATTATCAGCCTTCACAATGGCTAATGAATAAATGATGGAAGTGAGAGGAAATGGGATATATGGAGGAAAGGTGAGGATGATGCCATTTTGGATGAGTTAGTAATTAAAGAGGTGTCATCAATCATGACATCAAATGGAGGGTAGAATAATGACTTGAACTTGAAGCAACAATGACAACCGAAGGTAATGTTGATGGAGGTCTATGGTGATGCTCTGATGCCAAACCACAACACACAAGGGGGATTCATAAGAAATTTCATAATAGGTGGTGTTGGTGGAAGATTTGAGTGTCTAGGTTTTTCTAGGGAAGAAAAACCAATCACTTAGTGTGTGACCTTAAACACATTCTATATCTCATATTTAACCAATAACTAGGGTTTATGAATTAGAATTAAATATCACATGGTGTGTGTAATATATAAAAATTCCTTATTGATCCAGAATACAGATGAACTAAACTATAATAGATTATACACTCGACTATCCCCCTGGACACACACACACACAATCACCATGTATTGATATATATATTCTGTGCATATATTTTAGGGTTTTTAATACATTAATTTCCATAACATAATTGATATTCTTTCCAATATTTGGACTATTAAGCTTGTTTTGTGATTTATTGAAGGATACAACCAATAATTGGAAAATAAAAAAAATGAAGAAAATATGAGGATAAAAAGAGACTTCACACTACGTCACTTCATGTCTCAATGCAACACTTTAAATTTGAAGCAATAATGGAGCTGAGAAGAGTTGATGAAAATGGATCAAGGGCCGAAATTGAAGAGTCATGAAAAAAGAAATCACTAGATTCAAATCATGTAATAATTAAATGATGTGAAAGAATTTGAGGACATTAATTAAAGGTATAGAGAGAAGTGAATAAAAAAATTATCCTAATAGTTACATGATGTGAGAACCTTGAACAACATTAAAAGAATTGAAAGTCATGAACCAATTATATGAAGTGAAGAGAAGAAAATGAAAATCATATGTGAAAATAATACTTTCATGACATGAATAAATTATATTACTATCTACCCTGAATTGTGGCATAACCATTTTCTCATTTAGGTAAACAATGTTTTAATATAATATCGAGACAAAATCGATTCAGTAATGCCCTAATTACCTGATCATGGAAAAAGGGGGATCACTACACTGAGGAGGGGATACCGTGACAATTAGATCCACCTTATCTCAACTCTAAAACCAAACAAGGTTTAATTAATTTATTTTCTAAAATCCAATTACACATGAACCCAAAAATTAGAAAACCTCAAAATTATTTAAAAAATGATTCCAAAAAACTAATATACTTTTCTTTTATCTTTATATTTCTTCAAATAAATAAAGCCCATATTTTCTTCACCTATTTATTCAATTTAAATAAATAAATTCTTTTAAAAACATAATTAAACTAATTCACCATCTCTCTGGGTTTGACCTCAAACTTTTATAATACTATATTTTAATTAATCAAGTATCAGAGTTGGGTTTTTATGAATTTTTTATTTTTATTAGACCCGTAGGGAAATTACAAATCATATTGGGCTCATCAGAACTATCACTGTTTCTAGGGATGGTTTTATTTAATTTTTTAGGTTTCTATAATATTTAATTTAATTTAATTTATTTATTTTAATTTCTCTATTTACAATAGGTGTGTATGTTATGTGGAATTTTTATTTTTAAATTATTAATGAATGAGAACCACCCACACACATAAGGAAAATAAGTATTTGAGTTTGATTACAAACTAGAGAAAAACCTGAGAAAGAATAGAACTATGACCATGGATGGTGGAAAAAAATCAAGAATTGTTATGAGGAAGAGTTTTTTAATGAGATTTATGGATTTGTACACTTGTGGATTATGGGAGGCCATCGAACATAGGATTGAAACCCAACATCTTAGTGACTCCCATATAGAAAATAACTTTGAGATAAAGCCTACAATAAGTCATATGATCTCAAATAGTGTTCAATTTATTAGACTACCACATGAAGATTCAAATACACATCTAAGAAGTTTCCTCGATCTTTGTAATAATTTAAAAATCTAGAATTTTTCTAGTAAAATGGTAAGTCTTTTTCACTTTTGATTTTCTTTATGAGAGAAAGGTTGATAGTGGATTTAATGCTTTCTAAATCATTCCATCATGACATGGGATGAGATGGCATGAAACTTTCTCACTTGATTCATTCCACCTTCCAAATAGATGGACCAATAGGTAAATATTATAATTTTTTTTCAATTGTAGGTGGAATCACTCTAATCTTCATTGGAATGTTATTAATATATTATTCTTAAATGCATCCATTATGATATAGAGATATGAATAATAATAAAAACTTCTTATAAGGGTTTTTAGTAGGGAAACATGTCGATTCTTGATGCTAAAACTGGAGGATCACTAATGAAGAACTTTCCAAAAGGGATCCTCAACTTGTTGGATAAAATAGAGAGAAATAGTTTTTAGTGGAAATGACAAGAGGAATAATAAAAAGGGGTTCAGATGATCAACAAAAATGATTGGATGCTGGTACAAATGGAATCTATGACAAAAAAGATGGACATGGTGAAGGGTGAAAAGTAAAAACCCCCAAGGAATGTATACGAATGATGAACATTATGATGATTACAATCATGGTAATCAATTTTAGGGTTGGGGATGAAACAATAATAAGGGAAAGGGTACCAACAAAGAGCATAGGGATACCAACAAAAAGAACCCCAATGGTCCTAACTAATGAGCCATATCCATACATTGAAAGAGACACTAGCAACATTCATGAACACATATGGGGATATAATCAAACAAATATAATAAGTAATGGAAATACATAAAGACCCACTATATAATCTAGATTTTCAAGTAGGATAGATTTCTAATTGGATTAGAGAGAGACCCATATGAGTACTTCATAGATCCCCTAAAGTATTGCCATGTGAAATTTCGAAATTTTAATTTCTTAGAAGTTGAAAGAAGACACAAGGAAGTGATATATAATTTATAATAAATAGTAAAAAAACAGTGGGAGAAAGTGAAAAAGAAATTTAAAATCTGAAAAATGTAAAGGAACAAAACGCTAAAAGAGAAGAAGAATAAGAATCACCAAAGTACAATCCAAGCCTACTATTTCTAAAAATGAATGGCATATGTGACGATCGACATGATTAAAGATAATTTTTTTAACACTTTAAAAAATGTTATATTAATATCCATTTTACATAGGCTCTCTAAAATATGCATACCTATGAAAAATTCACGAAATAGATGGTAACCAATAAGTAAAAGCTAAAGAAAATTGTCAATATTCCACTCACATGAGAGTGCTTGCTGGTGGTTTCAAGGGACCTGCCTATGAAGCAATGTGATTTAAGTAGATTTTCAATTCCCAAATTTTTCAAAGATAATAAATGTGTAAAATGTTTCTGTGACTTATGTGAGAGTTTCAATATCATTTTCTATAAGAATTTAAAGTCTTTTAGACTGTAAGTCCTAAAGCCAAAAAGAGTTTCAATTCAATTAAAAGACTCAATAGTGAAGTAATATTGAGGGTTCATCACATATTTTCTGATAAAATTCTAAAAATTATAATTCTCCATAGACTTATTAGTGATGGATATAGAAGTTGAACATAATCAAATCATTATGGGGAGACTATTTTTAGCCATTGGGCATGAATTAATCAAGATCTAAAGTTGAGAACTGTCTCTTATAGTTTTCCATGAGAATGTATGTTTCAATATTCATCAATCAGTGAAGAACTATGATTTTAGAGAATACAATGAGTTTATAGAAGAAAAAGTACCCAAATTTCATGGTATCACTAATGTTGAATAAGTACGCTAGATAGTTGTGGTTGTGGAAGAGAATAATCTAAATAAAATATATGATAATAAGAAAGAAAAAATTAGGACCAAGACTACTAATACCAGAGGAGTGAACGACTCCACTGCATTTGATAAAGGGAAATATGTATGAATGGTACATGAACTTCTATTTAGTTCATCAGGATTGAGAATGAAATAATGGATCAACTTGAAAAAAATAAAGTAAGTTTCACATCAGAAAGATTCATTCTATTTAAAGGGAAAGGATACGGGCTTGCCTATATAAATAGAACACAATTGGGACTATTAATAAACCCCAATGAGTTTAAAAAAATAAATCATCTATCACCTGATATGAATCTAAAGGATATAAATTTTATCAAATGACATTAAACAAAAGTTCTTCTAGGAGACAAAAAGATTTTTTTCTTTATTTTCTATTTTTAGAGGTTCACATGAAATCACCCCAATATCTTTCAAAATTTATTGATTATGGACTACAATTCACATGTGTATTTTTATTTTATTGGAATATCAATAACAAGGTTGTCAGAAAGCATAATAAATGACAAGAATAATACATAATACCATTACATGTCATGAACCAATTCACATCATGAATTAGGAGCATGAAAAACCTATTCAACCAAATTCGAAGCATAATTCAAAAGTGGAGTAAGCATTTCAATTCTTATTTTCTATACTTAATTCCCCACATTTAATTGTTTTAGAGATTTAACTTCCAATTGAATGCCCACAATTTATTCTTTCTTTACTTAATTAAACTAGGAGACTTAAACTGCTCAGGATACATTTCATATAATGATTTTTAAATTACTTGGTCAATAAATTTGAATATAAAAATGGGGAAAATAATTTTTAGTGAAAAAAATGTAGATTAGTATTTGGAAAATTATGATTTAAGGAGCATGTTAATCATTGTAAATGAAATATTTCTAAGAGTTAGACGTGATTTGAATTTCTAATATTTTAATTAATTGATTTTATTATTCATATTCATTTCCATGAGTGATTTTACCAACCCTTCATTATCATTATGAAGACATCATCTAAGCCCAATATTTACCAGTATTTCTAAAGTATATTTCTTAGAAAACATAGTAATGTTATCTTCTAGAACTTTATTTGCATCTTGTCAAAGTTGTGACAGTAAAAAAATTGCATTTAGTATGTTTGAGAAATATTTCTTGTTTAGACCTTATCCTAATTCCCACATTATATTAATATTTTTTATGCCCTTAGATACCATGAGTATTCTTATTATAGAATATTTATGTTATTATCCCATCTTATCATTTTCTATATTGCTCTAAATATTTTTCATGATTGTGAAACATAAGTGCATGTGGTATTTTAATGATTTTTTTTGGAATTCACATTCATTTTATTTATTTCACACCCTCTTGTAATTTTTTTTTTGAAAAAATGGGTTATGTCTATGAAAATTCAAAAATCATGATTGCTTGACCATTGATCTTGTTATAACTCTTACAAATAGTGTCATGAGGAGATCATTTGGGGTTAGGTGGTGGTTGTGATATTTTTACCCAATATAACATTCAAAAAATAAAATAAAAATATATATAATATTGATAAAATAGGATGTTTCATTAATTTAATTTTATCTCTTTATGAGCATGCTGTAAAATATCAGGGAGAAATGAGAATTTCATTATGATTTTTTGATTATCGTGAAAAAAAAACTTATAGATACTATCTTTTTGAGATGTACATGTTTTACACCATTCACCAACCTTCCCTAATCCCCAGAATCATTTGATCCTAAATGGTGAAGTCGTCATGATTATTTGTGGTTTTGTCTCTACATGGTGGAGAAATTAGATGAATTTCAAGCCTATGGTGAGTGAAAATATCATAATGTATGTGATAAATTCAATATAAAATTGTGCCATGACGATGAGTGTAAAAATTAAAAGTGAGGTAAATTTAAAATGGAATGAATATAAATAATTAAATTAAAAATGAAAATGAATGAATGAAATTGTGTGTCTATTTAAAAAGACAAAAAGTAAAATACTTGATCTATTTTTCCCTAAAAAGTGAGGTGTTGATTAATTTTCATGTGGGATGATGAAATATTTAATTTCACAATTAATAAATCTCTTTTATTAACATTAAATTTACAGTATGATAAGGTGATTTTCCTTTGTAGTATGTTGGGATTCCATCCTTGAGGAAACTTTTCTATTCAAGTACGGGGGTATTTGATACATATATTTTATGCATATATTTTAGGGTGTTTTAATAAATTAATTTTCTTAATATAATTAATATTCTTTAAAATATTGTGACTATTTAACTTTATTTTTGTTTATGGAAGGATACAACCAATAATTGGAAAAAGAATAAAAAGGGGGAAATATGAGGATAAAAAGACACTTCACACCGCATCACTTTGTAACGTGGGGTAACACTAGAAATTTGAAGCTACCATGGATATAGGAAGAGTTTAAGTATATAGACGAGGGAAAAAATTTGAATAATTAGAGAAAATAAAATAATTTGGTGCTGGGAACACTATATTCATGTCGTGTAATCATTACACTATAAGAAAACATTGTTGGCCATGAAGTAAAGGTAGAGCATGAAGTAAAGAAAAATCTACCATCCTGATACATACATGATGAGAGAACCTTGAATTATATAAAAATAATTTAAAATTGTGAAACAAGTACATCAAATGAATAGAATAAAAACAAAATAAAAAGTTTCCCTAATACATTCAAATCTTTAATAACTTACATTATATGAAAGTACTAGGGCAGACCCAGTGATGAGAATATTTTACATATCTTTTCGCAGGAGCCGCCATTGATGACCTAAGACACCATTTAATACTGGGGATGGACATGCGCTCTATTAATGACCATGTTAATGTATAATTAAATTAAACTAAACACTTATGAAGTTTTATAAATAGAGGTCCATGCTACTGCTATCAAGGATATCTGGAGACCAAAGTATAGGGTGAGAAGTTGCACTACCGTAGGGTCCTCAACTGCTTTGTCTATAGTTTTATTTCATGTTTTATTTTATTTCTTTAATTTCATCTTACTCTCTCATTACTAGGGTGTAGGGGTAAATAACTCCTTATTATGGGGTTGTGTAGCTAAAGTGGAAGGTTCCGTTGGATTTATTTCTTTTATTTTATTCATATATCTTGCTTACTATAATTTTTTAATCAATTTTAATCTCCTTATTTTTGTTTAATCATGAACATTGCTTAATAAATCAAAATGGAACATAATAATTTCAAAATTAATTACCCAGAATCAAGGAATGACCATTTTCTTATTCAGGGCAATAAGGTTTAAATATGTTATCATCAAGAAATCGATTCGGCAATGCCCTAATTACCTGACCATGGAAAAAGGGGGATCACCACATTGAAGAGGGGATCCCATGACCATTGGATCCACCTCATTTTGACTATGAAACCGAATATTGATTAATAAATTTATTTTCTAAAATCCAATTATATATGATCTCTAAAACTACAAAACCCCAACACAATTTTAAATCTGATTCCAAAACAACAAATATTCTTTTTTTCATCTTTCACTATCTTCAAAACAATCAAACCCATATTTTATTCAAATACTTATTCAATTTAAATAAATCAATCATTTCGATAATCTAATTAAAATAATTCACCATCTCTTTGGGTTTGACCTAAAACTTTCCTAATACAATATTTTAATTAATTAAGTATCATAGTTTCAGTTTTTATAAATTTTGTATTTTTATTAGACCTATTGGGATATAACTATTCCCTTTGGTCTCATTAGTATTATAGGGAACATGGAATATCTATGGGCAGCACAAATCCAAGTCTCCGTGATATACATCCAACTAACCCATGAGTCCCACACACTATGTCATATAAGGTGAACATCATGTGGAATAACCCTACATGATTGGAATATGAAACAATATAACACGCCAACCTAGAATACCATTTGAGTCTGAGGGATATATGGACTTAAGTGTGACACCTTGTATTCTAGAGGCTCCCAACTAGCAATGAGGTCTTAATCCATACAATAGGGATACCATTCCCTTGTATTAAAGTCAAACATATAGTAAAAATTACCAGAATATCCACAACCTATAACCATTACATGTATAAATTAGAAAAAAAATCCATAAAAAATTAAATGCATCATATAGACACTAATTCATAAAAAACATGCATTTATCACCCACCAAGGTCATCCCATATAAAAAATAAGAAAAATAGAAAAAATATATACACCAGACTGACTTTCATCCCTAGACCACACTATGATCCTTGTCTCTTGATACCACAGAGATGACTCAGCATGATCCATTGCATATATTGTGATCAAAATGAAAGAAATTATAAGGTATACACATGAAATATAGTTCTCATGAAGGGTGTGAGAAAAAAATATCAGTATGGTCTCACCAATTTCCCCTAGTATACATAATCATATATGTGTATGCATGATTAAATAAATAAAACAACATGAAACACATTTGTTTTGGACACCATGATATAACTAGGCTGCTATGACTCCATGTGCATCAGGTCACCATGTTCCATGCATGACACTACGACACTCGATCATACCTTCTTTGACACCATATAGGAATCTAGTTTGTTTCTTCATGTCATTAAATTAGTACCAAACTCAAACACGAAAAATCTGTTTAAACATTTTCTAGGACATATACCAACTATCCTAATGGATAGGGTAAGGTCCTCTGTCCAAATATCTACACATTACCTCATCACTCAAGGTAGGGTCCATTATCCACACCTCATGTCATACCAAAACCCAACCCTCTCATTTGGGGGTAGTCCACTATCATGAACCACGACTTCTTCCTCAAGGTAGGTCCTAGAATTCATATAAACGAGGACTTCTTTTATCCTATGGAAGTCTAGATAATTCTATCTCAATCATAGATGGTATATGCATCAGAACCCCCTTCCCATTAGGCTTGAAATTTATCAAAATCACATAGAAGCACACACGTGACATAGTATATTGGGCCTATAAACCATCATGCAGCTTACCAACTTGATCCTAGGGATTTAGTCACTTGAGACCTATCCCCTCATCCCAGCACATACTATATCACTCGTTAGGGAATCAAATGGGTCCCCTAGCCCTAACACAGTCTCTTCTCATCAATACTATATGTTACCTATCACACCTCAGTGACATCAAATCATGAATAATTCTCTAAAATAAACCTTAAGACCAAGTATAATCTCACCATAAACTCCCATTACTCTTGGTCCAACTACCTAAAGATCATCCAAATCTATCCCACTTTAAGCCCCTTGAAAACCTAATTCCAAGTCGTAAAGATTTTCCAGGAAACAAAATGATCCCTATCTCATGTCTATTAAGTGATATACTATAAATCACCACCTAGAATTAATCCATCCCCATAAGACCCTATATTTCTCTATAAAAATCTTTCCCCTCAAAGCATTCTAAGAGACTTAATATACCCTTAGGAGTGTGTCACTCATCAAGGGTGAGACGTATGACCATCCCACCCATTTTCACTAATAAAAAGACTCTCTCATGCATCCAACTATCCTCGGGAAAAATATATTAGGATACCTATATTTCATCACAAACATAAATACTTACCAAATATCTATATTCAACTCAAGAAACACCCTCACCCCTTGGTGATATAGTTGATGGGTGTTATTAATTCACCCAAGTGCTAAACAACACTTCTCATAGGGGGATCTTAATCCCTATCTATCTACCAGATCCCATGAAACATGGACACAAGTTATAAAACATTCCTAAGAAATTATATAACTTTATATTATAGGTACCAACTACCTCTATACCAGAGTTAACCCCTCACCAAGCTCAGTTGATCCTCATCCAATCCCATTCGTGCTCCTGAGAGCCTATCTCATACCAAACAACAACAAAATTAATTCTAATAATTTATAATTAATTATTTAAATTAATATAATGAGGTATAATCACCTAAAATCTCATCAAGAACACTAATTCACTGAAACCACACCCAATAACATGTGTTCATTCTTCTTGGATCTGTTATCGCCACAAAACACAGAATCCCCTTCATTTAAGATGATTTATAACAAGATCTAGTGTAAATAATCAATAAAACCAAACAAAAAATTACAAAAATTAGAGGGATACCATGGGGGATAAGAATAGAGGTAGAAACAAAAGATTCATAACTTTTTCCCCAAAAAAACACCACCATGATCATCCCTTGACATGGGGGGTAAAAGGATAAGAATAATAAGGGAAGGACCTGGTCGAATAGAAATCCCCATATGCATGGTTGGCCTAAAATCAAAGAGAGACCTATCCATAAAATATATTTTTTCCATGATTAAAAGACCGAACCAGGTTTCATTCATGGTAGGACCAAAAGGGTCATAGAAAAATTCCCAACATCTCCTAAAAATTTCCTAACATGCCTTGGGGGTCCTGACTCAGTTACCCCAGGTAGAGGGTCTGAACCTCAACCTACCTTTTTCAGAGAATGACCTATGGGTCATGGCATAATGCACTCAAATGAAAAACCATTTCCAGAGCCCCACTCCCTTTCCAACATGGCCTCCCATTCCCATGGTGTGATGCTCTTATTGCATTAGGTTGTGGAGTAACTAATGGGATGTAATGCAGCCTACCACCACAACAAGTTTTAGAAATTCCTATGGGAATTTCTCCAACTATAATGTCCCAATACTTAAAATATATTGTATTTCATGATTTTTAATATGATTTGACAACAAAAACACTCCAAGTATTGATAGGTATAGTTTCCTAGGAGATTAAACACATAAGTATATCATTTTAAGAATAAATTACATTATCTTGAATTAAAAGTCCACATAGTTATCCTAACACCCATAGATATTCTAAAACAGGATAGAATACTCTGTGAAAAAATACATGAGTAAAAAATTGAGCTAGAAATATCAATAGGGGAATAAACATGATAAATATGCATAACATGTGATACAAGAGGCATAAAATGATATTATAAAAAGACAATGACTATAATAATGAGAACATAATAGAAGGAAATGAAATTATAATATTATAGAATAATAAATATGTGAAAAAACATAAAGTATAAAATCATAAATATAAGTTTTTGATTGAATTGAGTATCTCATGAGGGATGAATTGAGTACCCAATAAAAAATTCTGTTCAAAACAGGTTTAAATAAAATCCCCCATATAATTAAAATAACCTAGTTAATCAAAATTGTAGATTGATATATGTTTTGATCTTTTAAAATATTTCTTAAAGATTGATGAAGTCTCCGTTATAATAATATATAAAAATTAATTTAACTTATGATATCATTCAACTTAATCAAAACTTTACATATACATTAATTAAGACCAAATATCAAAGTGGTGGTTTTGTTTATAGTTTAAAACAAATTCAGTTTAAAGATTATATTCAAAACACACAATGGAATAAATACAAGAGGTTTAGTATCAATCTAAGACCTAATCCTATCCACTTGAAAATCACTACCTACCAAGAATATTATATATAATAATCTGGATCCAAAACTTGTATTGGGTATAAAATATAAAACCATTTATCCTAACCCTAAAAGACCTCTTTCACAACAATCATTTGATTAAAATAAATGCAAGGCATATAGAAACGTCTTCCAGAACACATGGGTAAAAAAATACAAAGGGATTAGATAAGACATTGAGTATATTATGGTTATAGTATAGAAGATAGTGTGAATTTTTAATATATATAGTAAACATACACTGCTCATAATTTAAAGATAATAAAAAGAGAGATAAAATAAAGATGTAAAAAGGATTATTTTTTCTTAGTCTAATGTGATCTGAAACTTGAGTATCCTTGAATAAAACTTGAATAGGAACTCGAGTCATATTTCTAAAAATGGCAGTAAAAAAGAGTGCTGCATGATCTATTTTTTATATCTATAGGAAAAGATCTTTATATTATTTATGCTCCAGTTTCTCATAGTCATGTGTATGAAAGATTTAGCATGTAAGCTATCAGAAAGTATAATTATTTAATTTTATGCACTATATTTTCAAATTGCTTAATTTTTATGTGTATATCTCTATATCTATATGAATGAGGGAGTCTTCATCTTATTATAACAACAACATGCATGGAGAATCATCTGAATCCTTTACTCCTCATACTAGATGACTGACATAAGCTTTAATGCATGTCCTGAATAGTTAAACTAAAATAGTTAAAATAATAAAAAATATTAAATTCCATAATATATCCATTAAAAATAGTTAATTCATTATTAATAGAAATAGTGATGGTGACTCTGTTTAATGGTGATATAACAGTGGAAGTGACTTATTCTAGTGGCGAATCATGCTAATGGTGACTCATCTCAATGGAGACTTGTAGCAATAATGATTCATCCCAGTACTTTTCCAAATTTCTTGGTAATAGATAAAGTATGATGTTAGGTCATCTTTAACAGTGGATCAGGTCTGGAAGTAGGTCGTTTCAACACTTTTCCAAAAATCATTTCTAATGGTAAATCAACTTTGATGGTGGGTCTTTTCCATAATTTTTCAAAAATCTATTTTGATGGTGAATCATTAATAATGGTGGGACTTTTCCATACTTTTCAAAAAACTCATTTTGATGGTGATGCGCTACTGATGGTGGGTCTTTTCCATAATTTCCCAAAACTTCATCCTTGAGTTTCCTCAACTGTAAGTCACATCTTGTCTGATGGTGAGTAGATTCTAATAATGGATATTTCCAATAATTAGCCAAAACTTCTCTAATCTAACTTATACTATAAAACGATACCATAAAACATAAAAATAATTAATAACAAAACACACATGATTTTTTTATCATTAAAAGAAGGGTTCCAACAATCTCCACATTTCTGATGATCACAAATCATGGAATTTTATAAACCGTGTATAGAATAAACTATAGTGTTAAAATAAATCAACGTAGAACATTTAAAATCTACAATGAGAGTTTGATCATAGAGAGAATCATAAATAAGAAATGGTATCAAAGATATAAATAATTAAATAGTAACAAAAATAGGTAAAACTAATAATATATTATATCAAAGGTAGTTATAAAGGGTGGTATTAGAGGAATAACATGAAAGAAGGAATCAAAAGATAAGAGTACTAATAATGTAGTAATGAAATTCCATAATCCAGTCAACCCTATTGGGATTATCAAAAAGTTTAAAGAAAATAGGAAATGCAATGTAAGAGAATATGAATAATAAGATAATTTTTATTAAGAAAATCAATTGAGGTACATGCGAAAAATATATGATAAAAATTCATACAAAAACATCTACATAAAATACTAAAATTATAATGTTAACACTTTTTTTGGATGAGTAGGAAGAATAAGATGCACTTTTCTCTTCACCTTATCAAAAGTAGAAGGTTCATAAGCAATAGAACCTAAGGTAATTGTAGGGATGGTGTAGGAAAAATAGGCATAGAAGGGGTCTATTTGATAATGATAGGCTTGAGATATTGGATAGATTCTATAGGAGTCCAACAGAGGGTATGGGTGCATTCACAACTCTTGATACACCTAGACTAAAGAAATATGGATCATAAACTAGATGGGTGAGATGATAAATAATTGTAATGGGATCTTGAGCCACCACAGTAGTTCATGAAACATGAATAAAGGGTTTAATGAGATTTATGAAGTTCATAATAATGATTCCAACCCTTTTCATAGTATTGATGAATTAATTTTTCTCTTCCATAAACATCTTGAGAACATGGTTCATCACCTTCAATTGATTAACTTGTTCTTTAGAATCATGAGTGATATGAGGAATTTTGAGGTTTTTATCAAGGAATTTGAATTGATAGTTCAACTCATTCTTAGTATAAATCAAAGAAAGATAATACTTTATAGCCTTTGTAATTGTATCTCTATAATATTTAATATCTTTTATATATTCTCTAATCATCATATTTACATGATCACTATTATGTTGTATTCTACTCAAACATTCTTGAGGAAGGTCAGATATATCACCTGAAGTAGCATGAAGCTCATATCTAATAACTAACTTGATCAAATCAACATTAACAGAAGGAGGAGGACCAGTAAAATTAGAATCCATAGAAGAAATATTCTCCATACTCTCTAAAAAAGAATCCATAGAATCTACAAAGGAAGATCTCATCTTATCCATAGTAGATCTAAAAGTCTTCATTTCATTTCCTAACCTCAAGTTTTCCATCTCCAATTCATGAATGTGAAGCATCATTTTGGACTTGATGTGTTGGATCACAATCCCTAAAAATTTTCTTGCATCTTTCTCACTATGTTTGGTGACCAAGGGAGGGTTATATTTTAATAAAAAACCAAAACTAGTGAGGATCCTCTCTCTAAAGGATTTTAAATCATCCTTGGATATTGAATCAACTAGAACTGAAGCAATGATAGGTGCACACAAGAATGTAGAGGCAATGGTAGGTGTAGGCATATCAGAAGAAAATCTATGAAACTATCCTATAGCATATATCAGATCTCCCATTGATCATTTAGGATCCATAGCCTCTTGAATAGAAGTTACACCATGCTTTTGTGGACTTCTATACTCATTATAACTTGAGTATTCTAGGCCTAATCTCACATAGGTAGGAAACTTATCCCATTCCTCAAGAGCTAGATCCCCAAACTAATAGAATACTTACCAGAGGTTTTGAAAACATTAATATTAGTAGCTATAGGCTCAAAAAAAGTAGGTACAACAGCCAATTACTCAATAGATTTATGATCATTAACTATCTTTTCAAAAACTGTAGACTAATCAACAGTTGTATTAACCTCAATATGCACATTAACTGATTGTTCAAAAACTTTTTTATTATAAACCTTCAACACATCAGCTGCATGCACACTATAAACACCATCAACAGTAGGATCAATAATGTTACTATCTAGGATTGGGTATTCCTCCCCCTCAAATGATTCTTCCTTATCATATCTAGAAAAAATATCCATATCTCCAACTAGTCTTGGTCAATCTTTAGATCTAGAAATAACTGATAAACCTAAAGAAGATATAAGTCATTGAGTCATCTCAACATCCTAAACACTAATGTGTCCACGAAGACCATCATGGTCAGAACCTCCATTAGTTTCATCTCAATCTCCATTTCCATATCCAATTTCCTCACCTCCTCATCCTCATCTTTCTTCTTCATCTTTATATCCATTCTCACGAATTTGATTTTCTTCAAAGGATTTACAAGTGCTTTTAAATTTTTATTCACTAGAAACTTTTGTTTCTTATTATTCAATTCCTTAATTTAAGAGAGTCTATTAGAGAGAAAGATATATAGGTGGGCTAGAAGTACCATAATTTATAGTTTTAGAGATCTAAGTCAAATTATTATCACTTCCTTCATCCACTAAGAACTACTACTCCACATCATTAGTTGTAGAAACCTCATATTCCTCATCAGAATATTCAACCACCTCATATAGCTCTAAGCCAGGATCCACAAGATTCTTCAATCTAGAGGGATGATCTACAGGAATAAAATCCTCATATATCCTATCACCATCATCAACCCAATGTTTCTTCCAGGGGTTCTAAAGTATCTTCATTATATTGAAAATAAATCTTATAATGAAAAAAATCCACAATTAACTATCTTTTCTTCTCCTTTAATAACTAACCCCTTAGAATCCATCATGGTAGAAATAAACATGAGATATCTTAGGGAATTTGACCTGGAATATAGATTTCACATCTCTATCATGCGAGTCATTATGTATCTTCACAAGTTGATCTTTTCTGTTATTTTCACGAGATAGAAAAGATAAACATCTTGATAGCTCATTATTGTAAAATCACCTTTCCTCGAGCATAAAATATATAGGCTAAACTTGAAAATCAAGAATAATTCACCATCAAGATCAGTATCAATTGGACTTCTTATTATCCCATCTCTAGTCAATTCTTACAAGGCATCTTAATAAACAAATATATCACTATCATTGGTAAAAATCCCTTAATAGTTGTCAAAAAAACCTTTATGGGGTAATTTTAGGAATCTTTCCCATTATATTGAAGACAAAACAACTTTTCTAACCTTTATTCTATTTCTTTGCCATTCTTCATCTTCCATGAAACTGAACTAAATGAAATGATAGAAATAGTGCAATAAACTCTGATACAAAGGTATATAGTTATTAGAGAACCAATCTACCCATCCCTATTCTTATATAACATTAAGTACCAAATAATTACTCACCATAAAAAATTCATAATTAACTTATTTATTAGGTGCCACAACTCTCTTCGCTAGCACCAGGTCCACTTGCTCAACAGAAAAAAATGACTATCCTTTCTTCTGATTAAAAGGACACGATTCATCCAGAGAAGATATAATTAATCTCTTTACTCTAACCATGGAAATTGGACGGAAGTTTTAGGTGAAGGAAAGGGAAGGCCGAAGGTTAGGAGAGAAAGGGTTGCGATGATGATCGAGATAAAGGTGAGAAAAAGTGAACATTGAAATTAGACAAGTCTTTAATTTATATCATTTAGGGATTTGTAAAATAAAAATTGAATAACATTTGAATCCAAATAAAAATTAAATAAATAAATAAACCCTAAAAATAAATTAGTAATTATGGGTAAACACAATTATGGGTAAAACATAAATGGTGGGTAAAACTCCAATGAAAGGTAGAACTCCAATGGTGGGTAAAACTATAATGGTGGGTAGAAATCCAATGGTGGGTAGAACTCTAATAGGGGTTATAACTCAAATGGTGGGTAAAACTCCAAGGGTTTTTAGAACTCCAATGTTGGGTAGAACTCCAATGGTGGGTAGAACTCCAATAGTGTGTAAAACTCCAATGGTGGGTAAAACTCCAATGGTGGATCAGAGAAAATTATACATAACAAAAATTAATTATGCCTAATTCATGTTTGATATAGTTCATTCTATCATAATTCAAAGGCTTGGAGAAAATATCAGAAATCTGATGTTAAATACCAATGTATTCAAGAGTTATGTCACCCTTTTGAAAATTACCTTTCAAAAAGTGTTGTCTTACATCATTGTGTTTTGTTCTATATTGAGATACGTGGTTCTTTGAGATGTTTATAGCACTTGTGTTGTCACAATTTATAAGTAAATTTCAAAATTGATATCCATAGTCTAGAAACATGAGTTTTTTCCACAAAATTTATGCACATCAGACACCTACAACTATGTATTCAGCTTTATAAGTATATAGTGTAGTATAATTTTGTTTCATACTACACCAAAAAACTATAGAATTGCCTAAAAGGTGACATGTTCTAGAGGTGCTCTTTTATATCTAAGTTGGAACCACCAAAAGTAGCATATGAATAACTAACTAAGTCAAATTATTCTTCTATCATATAGAATAATAATAAATTGGTTGTATAATTAATGTATTTGAAGATCCTTTTTGTAGAAAGAAAGAAAAACTCTTTTGGATTTGATTGAAAATGATCACACACACAGACACAAAGACTAAATATAATGTTAGGTCAACTAGCAGTTAAGTAGAGAGGACTTCCAATCAAACATCTGTAACTGGTTTGATCAACCAATTTACCAGCATCATCAATATCCAACTTACAAGTCGTACTCATATGATTGTCACTACTATTAGTTATATCCAAACTAAAATGTTTTAAAAGTTATTTAGTATATTTAATTTGATTTAAAATAATTCCTTCATTATTTCAAAATTTATAAAAACCAATAAACAATGTTATTTCACCAATTAAAATCATATAAAATTCATTTGTTTTTTTTTTAAAAATTCAATACATAAATAATTTTTAAAATATTCAGAAATGATATCATCTATATAGATTTTAACAACTAAATCATATTTTTAGACTCTTTTTACAAATAGGGTGAGATCAAATATAGCTTTTGAAAATCCTTTTGAAATAAGAAAAGAGCTGATCCTATCATACTAAGCTCTAAGAACTTATTTTAAACCATATAAATCTTTTTTTAACTTGAAAAATGATTTGGAAAAAGGGGGTTTTGAAATCAAGGGGGTTGTAAAAAAATATCCCCAACTATATATCGATTCAAGAATTCACTTTTAACATCCATTTGATATAGTATGAAATCTATATGTTCTTCATAATAAAGCAATATTTTAATGGCTTCAAGTCTAGATATTGGTGAAAATATTTCTTTATAGTATATATATGAACTACCACCTTTTTTTATATAAACTTTTCATTTCATTATAAAAAACAAAGGATCTTTTAATGTTTAGTTTCTTGGAAACAATGTATATATTAAAAGATAACTCAAAGATTTATTATAAAAAACATGAAATGATTCTTAATTGATTCATCCTAAGTAAATTTACTACATATCATAACCTAGGGACATACATCAAAGGAAAGGGTGATCATAAGGACTAGCAAGGAAAAATAAGAGAAACAATTTACATGTGATCTTGAGTGAAAATCAATAAGAACATGAGAAATATCACAAAAGCATAATAAAGGGAAAAAATGGAATATCATAATAAAAATAACATGAATAATAACATGTAAATGTGGCCAAAATATTTAAATTAGACTCTCATAAGCATATCAGTATGGGTTTTCACCAAGTTGTCATAAAAATTACCAAGGTTATTTACCAAGGTATCATAAAACATGTCATCTCTAGAGATTAAATTATTTACCCAATGCATTTGAGTGCTATAAAATCACAAAATTAATATGTATTAATTAATTTGAGACATATATATGATAACTAAAACATTTAATAAATAATCCTTGGATAATAAAATAAATGGGTTTCTTATCAAAATCATGGCGTTTTAAAATAATGCTTAAAGACATGACCTTTATGTCATTATTTACCCACAAAAATGGAAGGTGGGTTAAATGTATGTTATTACCAGAATAAAATATATATTTTTGAAATATAGGTGAATAAACCTTGGAAATAAAGAGTTTTGGGTATTCAAAAAATAAAATAAGTGAATTTTTTAAGAAAAAGTGAGAAATTTTGAGAAGTAAATTTGACAGCATAACGAGTCTAAAACATGGTTTTACAAAACAATAAAAAGATATGGAACAAGGGTATCCCATTCATAAAATAAAATTAATATAGTAAATGGGTAGAATTAAATGCATTGAAGAAAATTGTTTAGATATTTTAAAGACATACCACAAAAAAAGGGAACATGAAAGGAAAAGAGAAGTTGATATTTCCCTTACCTAAAAGAGTAGTTCCTAAAAATTAAGGATTGAGATGTTGGGGGCTTGAGGAAACCTTGGGATGACTCTTGGGGATGTAAAAATATAAGATATTAATGGAGGAATAATTGGGAGTGAACTTAAATGGATAAATGGGTTGGTATTTATAAAAAAAGAGGAGGATTTGTTTATTAATTTCCTTGGACACCTAGGTAGTGATAATTGAAAAACCATGGGCTTTCCCATGGCATTTTCCCACGGTATTGGATACTTGTGAAACATATTATGTTATTTTAATCCAAAATAGTCTATCAACATTTTATATTACTTATTAAGTCATTATTACATAATTACGAAGTCATTAAACTTACCAAAAAACCCAAATTGAATTTTTACTATTCACAAAAACTAAATTATTTTATAAAATTATCATAAATTCACCATAAAATAACTTTTATATGATGATTTCAAAAAATAATGTTTATTTTATCATAATAACTATATAAATAAAATTATTATTTTTATAATAACTATCTAAAATCCATATTTATTAAAAATAATAGTGGATATAAAATTCATAGTGAAATTTATGACACTTGAAAAATAAATATTTTATATTTTATATATAAATGGGAGTGTTTTAATAATATTATTTCATTAAAATAAACATTATTAATAATACCATAGTTTATTATAATAATTATATATTTTCTAAAAGTATAATTTTTGTTCAAAAAATCAATTTATGAAATTCATCATATTTTTAAAAGAAACTATTCTCAAAACACAATTGATTGAATAAAAATTTTATTTATAAAAAAGGATTACACATTAAATAACTAAGGTATAAACACATAACCCCTTATTACACCGTCATAATACCTAAGGGTAAGGTTTGTGATGGTGATAGATTCATGGGGCAGATCGTCTAACATCACCTGAGTAGTAATTTATACTAAATTGAACTTCTTATGAAGGTGATTTCATTCAAGATTCACTTGTTGAAGCTTAGATTGGTCTTGGTCAAGATAAAATCCCAATGACACTATGTCGCTCCCAAGTTCTGAAAAATGGGTTTTGTATGGATTGACTCTATTGGTTGAGGCCATCGTTCCTCTTTTCTTAATTAATTATCCTTTCTCAAAATTTTATTTGAACACCCTAATGATAATGTTAAAATTATTATTAAGTGTATAGTTCTCAATAGTCATATTTTTCAATGCTCATAACTGACTAATGGTATTATAACAGTTGAATCCATATGGTAACATTTCCCATTATATTAACTTCATAAAAAAGCATGTTTTTTTGTGAATAATATTACACACAATTTCAAAAAAAAATTATCATTCAAAAATTTCAGGTCATTACATTATTCCACCCTTAAGATATTTCATCACTAAAATTTCAACTTTTTCTTTTAGTTTAGAAGAGATGTTGGTACTTCTACCTCATTATGTCCTCCAAATCCCACATTGCTTCTTCATATATGTGGTTCCTCTATAACACTTTCATGAGGTGGGTAGTATGTTGCATAGAACCTTGTCACTATGGTCTATGATATCCATTAGATTATCCTCATAGGAGAGGCCATGTTTTGGTTGTAAAAACTCAAGATTTAGTACATGTAAAGGGTCAAGTATGTACTTCCTCAAGAGAGATACAAAGAATACATCATGCACATAATCTATTTTTAGAGGAAGTAAAATCCTATATTCCACTGCTTCTACATGATCAAGGTTTTCATAGGGTATAATGTAACTGGGGATAAGATTCCCTTTCTTTATAAACCTCATGAAATTATTCTAAGGTGATATTTGAATGAAAACTTTGTCACCAACACTAAACTCCAAGACCCTTCAATAGTTTTCTGCATAGCACTTCTGCTGACTCTGAGTAGCCTTAATGTGTTATTGGATGTAATGAACATTTTCTATAATCTATTACAAAATATATGGCCCAATAATCTTTCCATCACCAACTTCATCCCAACAATTAGGTGTTCTACATCACTTCTGATATAGAACCTTATAGGGTCCCACTTGAATACCCAAATGGAATCTATTTTTGTATGAGAACTCAAATAATGGGAAATGTTGATCTATTCCACCTTTAAATTCCATTAAGCATGTTCTTAGCATGGTCTCAAATTTATGAATAGTCCTTTCATATTGTTCATCAGTTTGGGGGTGACATGTCTTAATGAAATTCAATTCAATACTTAGATAATGTTGAAGACTTATCCATAATTTTTATGTGAATATTAGATCACAATTGGATACAATAGAAAGGGGTACAACATATAACCTCAACACTTCCATTACATAAACATTGATAGGTTGGTCAAGAGATAAGTCTTACTAGATTGCGATAAAATGGGAATTCTTGGGGAGACAGTCCACTATACACTATATCACATTGTAACATTTGGATGTTTTCATGAGACTGGTGATAAAGTCCAAAGTGATATTGTCCCACTTCCATGTTGGTATGGGAAGTGGTTGTAATACCCATTTTAGAAGTTATCGCTCTGCCTTCACTTTTTGACACACCAGACACCTTGTAGTGTAGATAGTAATCTCCATTTTCATGATATCCCATAAATATTGATCATGAAGGTCCTTATACATTTTAGTGCTTCCAGGATGTATAGATAATGTAGAGATTTGAGCTTCATCTGTCAGCTCCTTCTTTATTTACTGAATATATGGAACACATATCGTTGTCTGAAATTTTAGTACTCCTTCTTGATCAATATTGAACTCATGAAACTTCCCATTATTTATATCCACTATATTATTATTTAACAAAGGATCTTCTCTTTGATATTTCTTGATTTTATCTAGTAATTACTATTGATAAATCATTTGGGATTGGGTTGATGATGTCCCTTACCTTACAATACCCATGTATAGTTTTACTAGGTCTTTGATAAAAGGATATCCTTGAATCCTCATCATTTCTAGAACAATAAGGTCTTTCTTACTTAATGCATTAGTGACCTTTTTTTATCTTATGGGATGATAATGAGTTGAAAAATCATAGTCTTTAAGTAGTTTCAACCATCTCCTATGTCTCATGGTCAATTCCTTTGTGTGAAAATATACTTCAAACATTAGTAGTCTATGTATATATCACATTTACCCACAAAAAGATAGTTCCTCTATATCTTCTGAGTAAAACAAACTTTAGCCAGCTCCAGGTCATGCATAGGATAATTATGATCATGAGGCTTAAAATGTTAAGATTCATAAGCAATAACCTTATCATTTTTCACGAGGATGAACCCAATCCCTTTCAGAGATGCATCTCTAAAAATAAAGAATCTTTCTCGAGTAGAGGGTAGAGTTAACTTGGGTGTAGTAACCAATCTATTCTTTAGCTCTTGGATGATTTTTCACACTCATTTGTATAGATGAACTTGGACCCTTTTTGAATTAACTTGGTTAGTGGATTAAAAATTCATGAAATGTTTATAAAAAACAACCTATAATATCATGCTAAAAAAAGAAACTATGAATATCAGTTATTGTTGTAGGATGAGGCCGCTCCTCTACAACCTTTGTTTTTATAGGGTTAACTAATATTCCTTCATTATTTACAATTTACCCCAAGAAAGCGACTTTTTGTAACCAAAATTAACATTTTTTGAACTTTCCAAATATTCACTCCTTCCTCATAATTTTTAATATAACAATTATATGATCCTCATTATCCCCGTAACTTTTGTAATATATCAGAATATCATCAATAAAAACTACTATGAATTTATAATTATAGTCCCTAAATACTCTATTCATAAAATAAATAAAAATAGTATGAGCATTAATCAAACTAATGCTTGTAACAATAAACTCATAATTACTATATATTGGTTGGAAGGAAATATTTAGAATATCTTCTTTCTTCCCCCTAAATTGATGATATTCAGATTGAAGATCAATCTTGGAGAAGTATTGAGCCCTATGAATCTAGTAAAATAAATCATCAATACATGGAAGAGGTAACTTGTTCTTAACTATGATCTCATTATGTTCCCTATAATCAATACCTATCCGCATTGATCCATCCTTCTTCTTTATGAAGCGAATAGGTCCCTAAGGAGACACTCTTGGTCGTATTAACCCCTTATTAAAAAGATCTTAGAGTTTTTTCTTTAATTTCTCCAACTCGTAATTTTCCATTATATACTTGGTTTTTGATATCATCTTTGATCCAGACATGAATTCAATTGATAACTCTAAATCTCTTTCTAGGGGAGGTCTAGGTAAATCCCTAGGAAATATGTCAAAGTATTCCTAAATTATGGGAAAATATTTATCTGTATAATTTTATCTAATTCTTAATATTCACCAATTATTTCCATAAATTAGGCTATGAAAGGTGCTTCTTAAAAAAACTTAGGTCGGTATATCTCTCATTTTAAAAAAGTTGTAGGTTTTCTATTCAAAACTACTAAAATTTCTTTATTTCTGCTATTGATCTTAGTATTATACATTGAGAACTATTCCATCCCAAGTATAATGTCAAATTCTAGAATGATAACTACTTATAGATTTACGATGATATTATTCTCACTAAATTAAATAACAGAGTTTCTATACACTATTGATGCTTGTATACTCTCTCCAGGATTCTGGAATGATAGTTCTACTTCTACTAGTTCAGGGATTAATTCTATGTTATTTGAAAACATGGAGGAAATGAAATAATTTTTAGAACCTGAATAAAAAAAAGTACTTGCTATCTTCAAGAGAACAATGAGAGTACCTTCCACCACATCATTTGGAGCTTCAATTTCATCCATCGTGATAGAAAAATCATGACCTTTTTCCCTTAGAATATGATGAGGTTGATGGTGATTCACCTCTACTATTTTAGTATTTGGATAGTGATTGGAAAAGTTCCCAAGTTGTCCACACATGAAGCATTGGGATTTTGGCTAGAATTGAACCATCTTCCCATCTTCATAAGTGTAGATAAGTTGAGGCTTCCCCCCACTATAATAGTTCCAAGAAATATTGAATCTCTTCCACACTTGTAACATTTTCTAATCCCATGAAATTAGTTCCCTGAGTGCTTCTTCCCACATTTTTTATACATGGGAAGTTTCACATTTTCCCCCCTCTTCCATCATCAAAGTTTCTCCCCAAGTTTGGCTATAAATATTTCTTCTTTTCATTTGATTTTTGAGACCAATGATTCTCACCAAACTCCAGTTCAACCTTTATATCACTTCTCACTATCACCTCATAGCTATCTTATATATGATTAGATATATTCTTTTATAGAAGTGGTATTAGCCAACCAAATAATCTATCAACCTTTCTACTAGGGTCCATGAAATAGATATTGGAGTAATGATAAATCCTTATAAAGTTCATCTCATAGATTCCCATAGATTCATTTTCCTTATGATTTAGTTCTAGGAATTACTTCTCTATTTTAATTCACATCTAACAGGGGAAATATTTTATGAAAAAGGTTCCCCTGAACTCTTCCAACTCCATAAATTAAATTTCCCTCATTGGAATCGTGTTTTTAACTAGTGTCCACCACTAACCAGCTTCTCTATCTAAGTAGTAAAATTTTAGGGTGAGTTTCTCTTATTTTGAATAGTGGTGTATAGAAAATCTCTTTTATATAGAGCTTATGTATTGTTCAGAAATCAATGGGTCAATATATAAACTGAAATAAGGTGGTTGTTGATGCATAAAAGACTCAATATAATGTTGTTCCCTTTGAGTTGAATTAGGACTATCAGCTTGATTGATGTTATTTTTTAGAACTTGAGTAAATTAATTTATCATTATCATGATGTCTTCCATTCTGGCTTCCATCAGAAGGACATTAGTGCATGGTCTATTTTACTCACCATTTACATAGTTCCTCACATTTCCCACCTTTTTATAAAATAATAAATCCATAGTGAGAAACATCTAACTTTTAATAATCATATAACTAAAATGTAATTTTATGTATTAAAACATCATCCTTAAATATGTTATTCATTAACAAAAATTACATTTACTATAAATCCTTCATAATGGTTCATAAAAATCCCATGATTAACTAAAAATATCCCCTGGGAGTGTCAAACCAGGTTTTTAGTAAGGCCTATTGTCGTGTAACAGGTTACTCTGAGTCAGTCTCGACACACTTTTTTAGAGTTGTTACCCCAAGGTACATCTATTCCAGAACCACATACACTTTTCCGTATCCCAACAAGGATTTATTTTCTCATAAACCATTTATTAATAGTTTACCAAAATACCTGGACGTTTTACTATTTTAACTTTTCCATAAAGATATTCATAATGTTTTCAAATACTAATTTCCACAAATCACTAAAATATCCTCCAATACCAAATATTGCATCCCTACTTTTTAATACATAAACATGTCATTAAGTTATAAAAAATAGAGGATCTTTTAAATTTTATTTTTTGGAATCAATCTATATATTACATGAAAACGTAAACAAAATATTCTAAAAACATGAAAGGATTTTGAATTGGTTCATCTTAATTAATTTTACTACATCTCATAAAATGGGTACATATTTCAAAGGAAAGGGTGAGTATAAAGACTAGTAAGGGAAAATAAGATGAAGAGTTTACATGTGATCTTAAGGAAAAATCAATAGGAACATGAGGAAAATCATAAAGGCATGAGAAACAAAGGGGAATATCATAATAAAAATAACCTGAATCCTAACATATAAACGTGTCTAAAACATTTAAATGAGACATTCATAATCATATCAACAAGGTTTTTCACTTAGGTGTCATAAAAATTACCATGGTTATTCACTAAGACATCATAAAAGATATCATCTATAAAGATATGATTATTTACCCAACGAATTGGAGATATATAAAGGAAAAACTTTCATATGTATTAATTAATTTGAGACACATATATCATAATAAAAAAAATACATAAATAACCTATGGAGAATAAAATAAATGAATTTCATATCAAAATCATGGTGTTTTAAAAAATCTCATAAAGACAAGATCTTTGTGTCATTATTAAACCATGAAAAAGAAAGGTGGGTTCCATGTAAGTTAACCCCAGAAAAAAATAAAACATTTTAAAATATAGGTGAATACCACGGGAAAATATATATGTTTGGGTATTAGCAAAATAAAATAAATGAATTTCTTGATAAAAAGAATGAAATTTTGAGAAGGAAATTCAACAGTATAATGGGTATGAAACATGGTTTTATAAAATAGTAAAAAGAGAGTGGAAAATGTTATAAAACTCATAAAATATTCTTAATATAGTAAAGTGAAAAAATAAAATTGACATAATAACATATTCTAGAAATTTGAACGGAATACTTCATAAAAAGGGAACTTGAAATGAAAAGAGAAGTTGAGATTTCCCTTACCTTGAAGAGTTGCTCTTAAAACATGAGGATTGGGAAATTGGGGGCTTGAGGACACCTTGGGATGACTATTTTGGAGGTAAAACTAACATTGCTTCATGTACAAAGAATTGGTAGTGAATGGAAATCGAGAAATGGGTGCTAATCTATAGCAAAAGAAGAGGATTTATTTATTTCCATGGACACCTAGGTAGTGGTAAATGAAAAACCATGGGATTTCCCATGGTATTGGAAAATTGGAAACCTATTATGTAATTTTAATTAAAAAGAGTCAGCCTGAATTTTATATTATCTGTTAAATAATTTTGACATAATTATTAAGTCATTATACTTACCAAAAAACCCCAAATTGTATTTGTACTATTCATAAAAAACTAATGTATTTTAGAAAATTATCATAAATTCACACTAACATAATTTCAACACTATAATTTCAAAAATAATATTTATTTTATATAATAATAATAAAAATATGATAATTTTAACTTTTAAATATAAAAATACTTGTTTATTAAAAATAACTGCTGATAGAAAATGTATAGTGACATTTCTGACACTTGAAAATAAAATATAATTATTTTATCATTTATATTTAAACAGTAGTGTTTAATCATAATATTTAATGAAAATAAACATGATTAACAATACCTTATTTTATTATAATAACTATATTTATTCTAAAAAGTAAAATATCTATCCAAAAAATCAATTTATCAAATTCATCATATTTTTAAGAAAAATTAATCTTAGAACAGAATTTATTGAATAAAATTTTTATTTATACAAAAAAATTAAAGTTTAAGTAACTAAGGGCTCGACACATGACCCCTTATAACACTAATATATGACCTCGGGGTAAGTTTTGTGTTGGTGATAGATTCATGGGGCGGATCAGCTATCATTGCCCAAGTGGTAATTTCCACTAACATGACCTTCTCCTAAAGGAAATTTCATTCAAGATTCACTTGTTGAAGCTTTTCTTAGGATTGGTTAAGATAAAATCCCATTGATGCTACCTCCCTCCCAAGTTATGATAAATGGGATTTATTTTACATGACTCTACGAGTTGAGGTCACCGTTCCCCCTTTCTGTATTAACCATCCTTTCTCAAAATTTCACTTATAAACTCTCATGATAATGTTAAAATTATTTTAAAGAGTATAGTTACCACAAATCATATTTTTCAATAATCATAATTGACCAACAATCATATAACAATTGAATCAATATGGTCAAATTTTCATTTATATTCACTTCATAAAAAATCATGGTTTTGTTGTGAATAATATAACACAAAATTTTAGGAAACAATTATCATTAAAAGAGTTAAGGTTGTTAAAGTATACCCTATTCTTGACTATACCCTTATGAAAATATTCTATCTTAATTCCTTATAATTGTTCCAAATTAATCAACTATGTTTCTAAACACCCATTTAGTATATATAGTCAAGGTGTATTTGGGTCTATCAATAAGTTCCCAAAGTTTATGTCATTCAAATTGATTAATATTATATTGAATAACCATTACCAGAAATTCATAATTAATTCCATCATTGATGTTCTTAGGTTAAAGTGGTGATAATAAGACTTTATGTTCAACGTAGTTTCTTAGAGAAACTCTAGTTTGTGTACATATATCTAAGATTCCAACAAAAAAATCTAAAGGGTGGTATTTAAGAGTCCTAACAAATCAAGAAAAAGATAGGCTGGTCACCTTAGGGTCCTCTACAGGTTCAAGTTTAGGTTCTTGATATTCCTTAGAACTAGATGATTTCTCTACATGTTTTATATCATAATAATAAGGTTTGGAATTTACTTTCAAATTGGATAAATCATCCTCAAGGTTTTATAAAGGGGGTTTAGGTTCATGTGGATCTATCTCATCAAACTTGAAATGGATATATTCATCCACAATCTTGGTTTTTTTATTAAAAACTCTATAAGATTTACTTGAATTTGAATATCCTAGGAAAGATCCATCATCACTTGCAGAGGAAATTTTTTAATGATTATCCATAGTGTTGAGAATAAAGATTTTTTAAAAAAATATAAATTAATTAACCTTAGGCTTTCTACTATTACAAGGTTTGCAAGAGCTTTTCTTCAAGATATGTCTAATTAAAAATATATTAATTATATAGCAGGCTTTGTTCATAGCTTGTGCCCCAAATTAGTTAGCTAAGTCATATTCATTAATCATTATCATGGATATATTTTGATGTTTTATATTTCTTCTTTATATAAATCCATTCTAATGAAGGCTCTTAGGAGGAGAGAAGTTATGAATATAGCCATTTTGTAAGAAAAAAGATTCAAAGTATTAATTTTCAAACTCACAACCATGGTCACTTATTACGGTCTTAATTATAATTCCACTTAGTTTTTAAATATATTTAGAATAATTTGTAAAATATGAACAAGATTTAATTTTGTGAGTTTAAAAGAATACCCAAGTATACATATAAAATTAAACTATAAGTATATAGACATTGTACTTAATATTTAAACTCGAAACCCTAGATGGTATAATCACTTACATGTTAACCCACTCAAGATTTTGAGAAGTTGAATTTTTTTTAGTAATTTAAAATAAATCGTTTTCTATTTCTCCTTTTTATAGGGGTTACAATTTTTTTTTAATTTAGGGATTCAAGTTTGTCTAGATCCCTAAAAAACATTTTTCTAATAATTTTTCTAAGTGAGTGAATGTTATAGTGGCATAATATCCCATGAAAAATCCAATATTCTCTATGAATGGAACTTAAGAATTTTTTTTGTGAAATTAAATAATCAAGATTAACATCAGACACGTCTTCATTTCTCAAAGTAGAAAATACTGAATAATTTTTTGAATTAAAAACATTACAAGAATTTTTTCCAAACCTTACATAAAAACCATCGTCACGAAGATGATAGATTCTAAGAATATTTTATTTTAAACCATAAAAATGTACTTTAGAAATTAAAACTGAGTTTTTATTACCAATTTGGCTAAGGCCAATGATATTTCATTTAGCATTATTACTAAAGGTGACATGTACACCATAAAACTTTATAATGTTCTTCAAGATCGACTAATATCTTGTCAAATATCTAGAACATCCGCTATCTAGGTACTAATGATTTATATAGGATTTCATTAATAAGATTTCCTACAAAACAATGTTTATATCAAGAATGATTTTGGTGCCCATATTTTCTTGTGTCTTGATATATTAGTTATTAGGGATTTAAGAACCCATGTTTTCATGATAGGTTTCTTATTAGAATATTGTAAAATCTTTGATATAAAAACATTATTAGTTTTAGTCGAATAAAAATTTGTTCTATAATTTCTAAAATTAAACTTGGAAACAAAATAAACCTTAAAAACTCCTCTTTATCCGTGTTGATAACCTGGACTAGTAATATATTTAAGAAACGATTTTTCCTAGTATTTGAGTGAGAGTTTATCTTTTATTTGTAAATATCTATAAGTATTTATTTATTATCTCATTTTCAAATTTCAGTTCATTATTTTCTTTTAACAATTGAGCATTATTCTATTTTTATAAAGTGAGATCTATTCTAACACTAGTAAATAAATCATGTTGTTTCTTCAGAATTTTGTATTTTTATTTAAGCCTATTAAAAGTATATTAAATCATATTAAAATATTCAAAACTTTCTTATTTTGACATATCATCATAATTTTCATATCCATAATTATCATAATTAAGTACAAGAGATACAATAGTTACCTCAGATATATTTTTCATGAAGCACATATTTTCTCTGCCAAAATTTTCTTCATGATTTGAGTATGATTTGTTGGAAATATTCTTAGAGGCACTATATGTGGATTTATTTTATTTATTATAATTTATATCCTTATCCTTATACTTATTTTTGTACTTTAACTTTATAAAATAAACCTTAACATGTACTTTTCTCTTAGACTCAAAATATGTAATTTAATTTGAATTATCATCTATTTTATAGTCCTTAATCCAATTTTCTATATTATCATACTTTACATTTTATCTTGCTTTTATAAAAAATGTCTCATTTTTATAGAACGTCTTAAAATTTTTAGCTAGATGGTCTATTTTATCATCACTATTGACTGGTGAATCCTCATTTTGGGAGATTTCAGCTTGGACTTTTTCCTTTTATTTCCATTTGGATGTAGTAGTCTTGAAAGAAACAAATATCCTCTTCGGTTAATCATCCTCTTAATGATTAAATTTAAGACCTTCCTTATACATCATTAACTTCCCAATAAATTTATTAACATGTATCTTAATAATGTCACAATATTTTCTTATTCAAATAGATACTCCACTCCATATCTCTAAATACATCTCAACATTCCAATTATTTCATCTTTATCTAACACTAGATTCCAGAAAGGGATCATTATGTTCACTATATCATTGAACCAATGATACATATTTGAAATTATCTCATAAAGTTTCATCTTGAATGTATCATATTTAATTGTATAACTGTTCAATCTCATTTCTTTAACAATAGTAGTTCCTTCATGAGAAATAGATAATGCATCCCAAATTTCATAAGTAGTTTTACTTATAGATACCCTATTAAATTCTTCATATAGTAAGTAATAGTAAATATAATTCATAACATTGAAATTATTATTATAATTAATATTATTAGCATGATCCCAAGTATTCCTATTAGTCTTAGGTAATTCATATTTATCCAATATAGTTGACGAGATTTCAAAACCCATGATTTCAATATGTGTTTTCATCATTATTTTCCATTGAGAAAAGTTATTTTCATTAAATAAAGTATTTATATTACTAGTAGAACCTTATTTTCAATTACCCATTTAAAGAACTAAATTTATAATTGACATAAATTTAAGATCTTCGAAACACAACTAAAATCACAGTTAATAAGATTTTGAAATTCCTCTAAATACTAAATGTTGCTTGGAGTGAGTATCTCTAAGATGCTGGTGAATTAAATACCCAATAAAAATTTCTATTCAAAATATGTTTAAATAAAATCCCCCAAATAATTAAAATAACATGGTTAATCAAAATAGAAGATTGATATAAGTTTCTATCTTTTAAAAGATTTCACAAAGATTAATTAAGTCTCAATCAAAATAATATATGAAAATTTCTTAAATTTTTTAAATAAATTTACTTAAAAAAAACTATATATAAACACTAATTAATACTAACTATCAAAGTAATAGTTTTGTTTAAAGATTAAAACAAATTCAGTTTAAATCCTATAATCAAAACACACAGTGAAATAAATACAAGAGGTTCAGTCTCAAGATGAGACCTAATCCTCTCCACTTGGAATTCACCAGTTCTTAAAAATATTATATAAAATAATCTTGATCCAAAACTAGGATTGGGTACAAAACAACAAACCAGCTATCCAGGCCATGCAGAAACTCTTCCAAAAAAACTTTGGGAATAAAAAAAACACAGACCGCACAAGAATATCCTCTACAAAATGTGGTTAAACAAATATAAAGGGAGTAGAGAAGATATAAAGTATCTTCTAGTTAAAGTATAGGAGATAGTGTGAATTTTTAATATATATAGTAAAAACACACTTCTTGTCATGTAAATATAATAAACAGAGAGAGAAAATAAATATTTAAATAAGATAGTGTTTTATCAGTCTTATGTTCTCTGAAGCCTGAGTCTCATTAGATATAGCTTGAACATGAGCTCAAGTTGTGTTTCTAAAAATAGCAGTTTAACAGAACATCATAATCTCTATTTTTCTTGATTGTAGGAAAATATCTGTATGTTCGTTATATTATACTTTCTCATAGTCATGTGATGGAAAAATTCAACATGTAAGATCTAAAAAAGTGTCACTATTTAGGTTATTTCTATATATTTTCATATTGTTTCACATGTACATGTATACATCTCTATCTATCCACACGAGGGAGTATGCTTCTTATTATAACAACAACATACATATAGAATCATCTAGATCCTCTGATCCTTATACTAGGTGACTGAAAAAAGATTTAATGAAATTATACAATAGTTTAAGAATAATCATTAAAATAATAAACATCATTAAATTATATAATATAGCTATTAGAAATAGTTAATTCAAAATAATCAGAAATAGTGAAGGTGAATCTTCTGAATTGTGAGACAACTCTGGAGGTGACATAGGTTGGTATTGAGTCATGCCAATAGTAACTCATCCTAGTAGTGAATTTTCTCAATAGTGAGTCATCCTAGTACTTTTCCAAATTTCTTAGTGGTAGGTAAAGTATTATGGTAAGTCATCTTCAATAGCGAATTAAGTCTGGCGGTAGGTCATATCAATGCTTTTCCAAAAATCCATTCTGATTTTGACTCATCTCCAATGGTGGGTATTTTTCATAATTTTCCAAAATCTATTCTAATGGTGACTCTTACTGGTGGTGGGTGTTTTCTATACTTTTCCATGACTCCATTATTATGTTGAATCATTTCTAATGGTGGGTATTTTCTATACTTTTCCAAAAATTCATTCTAGTGTCATCCTCAACGATGATTCATGTAATGTATGACGGTGAGTAGTGTCTCATGGAGGGTATTTCCAATACTTATCCAAAATTTCACTAATCTGGCTTATAATATAAAATGATACCATAAAATATAAAACTCATTAATAATATAATAAATATGATTTTTTGATCATTAAAACAAGGTATCCAACATAGGTTAATGTTCACTCTAAAAACTGTCATCACATAATATAAAAAGTTTCATAGTGGACTATTTTAACTCCTGAATATAATATATAAGATATCATGAGATATAAATCTTCTTCCAATTAATTTGTGGGATATATAATTATAGGCCCACCCATCACATAACATAGTGTGCTTAGGATAACCACTCATGCACTATACATGGTATCTAATGAGATAGAAACATTAAGAGATTCATGAGAGGGATATATTATTCTGGGCCCCAAATCACATGATTAAAATCATACTTATGTAATCCATAAGTGAACATAAACCATACAAAAATAACACATAAACAATAAGCATGATCAAACCCAAGTGAAGGAAGTGGGTTTCATAATGATGAATCAAGGTATAACCAAAGGAAAAATCATAAGGATTCCAAAATGGAGAAGGAATTACATTTTTAGAATTTCATAATTAAAAAATGGACATAGTTCTTAAACATGGAATTACAATTTAGTAAATTCAAGATAAGGATGTGGATACTAGTGAATACAAATGAACTACTTGGGCGATTATTTATGAAACAATAAATGATAATTTTAAATAAGTAAATAGATTATTATTTTCCATAATACTATAATTGAATCTTGAGGGTTCTCCATAAAATAATAAGAGTTTTTATAAGTTATTTATGGTTTTAAAAACACTTTATAGGCTTTATTATTTATATGATATAAGAAATAGGAAATTTTCTTTTAAAATTGGGTTCACATAAAACTGGGAATTTTTAAGGGAACTAAAAACATGTATAATACTAAAAATGAATATTATATTTATCTAGCTATATATTTAAGGGATATATATACAAAAAATAAGAATATTTTTGGGAATAAGATTATGTAAAAGGGAAAATAAGAAAGAGAATGTGTAACTGATAAATATTGTTGGTGGTAAAGAATATTCCCTACCTCTAGTTTTTATTTTCTATTCACTTGTAATTAAATCCATTAATAATTAAATTAAGTTTAATAAATAATTTCCCAATATTCTTATTCATATATTTTTAATTTTTTATGGTCTATTTATTATCACTGGTTATTTATTTTTAATATAATTTTTGTGTACATTGGTTACTTGAGGTTGTTAAGTTAATTCATATATAATTCATTATGTTTGTTGAACAAGGTCAAAAGTGTCATAAAATAACTTATTGATATCAATAATAATAATTGTTTAATGAAAATAATGTTTAAAATAATCAAATACATTTTTAAATCCTTCCGTGTTGGGTGGTGATGATAAGTGAAATTTATCAGTCGTAGAGGTGGTAGTCCGCACGTACACATGATTAACTTTTCCATTTTTCAATGAATGAAAAATAATTAAGGTATGCAATAATTTTAATTTTATAATCATACTTATATTATATATATATATCTCATATTTATTCATCAATACCATCACTAAAACCAAACATTATAATCGGTTATGAAAAATGAAAGGTGTCAATTCATAAAGGTGGTAGTCCACACACACGCACTAATGAATTTTTTGTTTTTATTAGTGTATGGATAGGAATAAATAATGGTTGTTCCATTAATTTAATAACATATCTGTATAATAATTATAATTATATTTATTTTATTTTTAGTGATATAATTTTTTATAAATAGAAATATTAACAAGTAGGCAATATTTACATTGAAAGATTAAGTTTTCTCTTAAACATGTCCTTATAAATAAATTATTTAAGATCAATAATGGTCACCATTGGACTAAGGAGGTGAGATAGGGTTATAGAATGAAAAATATGGTAGCTTTTAGGAACAAGTTCCATGGGAAAGGTTTGGTTTGAGGTGATGTAAGTGTGAAACTTTTATAAGTGAATAAAAAGGTACTTTTTTTAAATACCCATTATTTTTCAATGATATAATTTATGGTGAACCAAGTATTAATGACATATTATTTCATAATTCATAACATAAATTCCAAAAAATACATATAGAGGATCAAGATTTCTAGTTTATTTATAATAATATACATACAAATACATCATCTTAAACATAAAAACATCATATTTCTTTAAAACTCTATATAGTGCTCTTGACTACCTGAAATCTTCTAATACAACATATTATATCTTGTAGAAAATACATAAGGAAAAGGGTAATCATGAAATCCTAGTTAGTTAAGTGTACCATTATAGTTAAGAGGAATAACATGATATCATAAAGGGGATAATCATAAGTATAGAGATGTAAAATAAGAAAATGATAACATAATATAATGTATTCATAAACATTATGAAAAAATATAAAACTTGATATCATAAACATTAATAAAGGGTCACTCACAAGACCAACATCATAATGATGGTAATGTCCCATGGAAGATTAGGTTCAGTCCATAATCTTATACACAACATCTCATGTGATATAAAGATATACCTAATGAATTATAGGGATATATAATTCTTGTACTTCCCATAAAATAAATTTAAATCATACATATGCTTTTCATATGAGGAAGATAAATTATACATAAATCATAAGCATGATAAAATGTGTGACATAATTTTGATTATAAGAATAACTAGAGGTTGATTCATAAGGATTCCCAAGAGAAAAATTAATTAAATCATTTTTAATTTTATAATTGAAAAATTGAAATAGGTCTTAAATGTGGAGTTACAATGTAGATATTTATTAATAATGATCAAGTAGAATAATGAAAAAAATGTACCACTTGGGTGAAGCTTTATGAAATAACTAAAGGATATTTTTAAAGAAGAAAAAATGATATTGTTTTCTAAAAAACCATAATTGAAACAATATGGTTCAACATAAAATAATGAGGGGTTTTTAAAGTTTATTCATTTTTTAAAAACATTTCACGAGTGTGGTTCTCATCAAGAGATAAGAAATATGAAGATTTCCTTAAACCAGGTTCAGTTAAAAGTTATACTTTTTAAAGAAAAAACATATATAACCACAAAAATAAAAAGAATATTTATCTATGTTTATATATAAGGGAATTATATACAAAAATATAATAGGTAAATGAGAATAATATTTCATAAAAAGGTGAAAAATAAATAAAAATTATAACTAAAAAATCATGAAGGAGGTATGAAAGATCCATTACACCTTAAGAAACATTCTAATGAAAAACCCATTAAAGAGAGAGATATTGAAGTTGAAGTTAAACTAAAATTAAGAAAGATAATCCATTATATTAAACATTAAATTGGTCATATACACACCATTAAAAATAAATTAGGTTCATTAAATAAAATGTGTCTCATAGAAGTAAATTTTTAAATGAAACCCATAGGACTTTAGTATTTTTTGAATCAAAAGTAATTGGAATCCTGAAAATAATATGGTTATATAAATAACTTTATTAAATAATTTATTTTGAAAAAATACATTCTTGGTTATTATATACACCATAGAAATAATAAATTGGGTGAAAAAAAATTAAAATATGTCTCAATGGAGAGGAATTGAGATAGAACACTTAAATTTTATCTAAAAGAACTATGAACTCACAATTAACTTCATTAAAAAATAAATTATGTTGATTAGATATATATTTAGTATTCTTATTGATCTGTATTTAATTTTTTGATGTTATTATATTATTTTATGGTAATTTTTTAATATAATTTTCACTTACATCGGTTGCTTGGGGTTGTTCTCACATATGCACGATTAAAGATTCCATTTATAAATGAATGTAATAGAAATAATGTATATTATAATTTGAAATTTAATAATATTAGTAATATTTAATATTTCATATTAATTCATCCATCACATCCTTTTTATCATCTGTGAATTGAGCTGAAAAAAACCAAAGATGTCTCTTTGTGGTTGTGGTAGTCCACACAACACACTAAAAATGCTTTCATTTTTCTTTGTGGATGGAGAGGAATAAATAATATTTATTACATTAATATAATAAAATATTAGTATAAAATTTATTGTTATATATTTTTATTTTTATTTTTATTAGATATTTTGAAGAGGAATATTATGGATAAATACTTAAGACGGAGATAATACTTACGTTGGAGACTTGATCGTTCCTTGGAAATCTCCTTAGAATTGAAGGGATTAAGATAATTTAGTATGACCAGGGGATTAAGAACGTGTGAGGGAAATCTAGGAGAGGATATTTGTGTATAATTTCAAGGAAATTTCCAATGTTAGGTTCATGTTTGAAAGGGTGTAAGTGGCACTCTTTTATAATAGAGTAAAATAGAACTTTTAGAAACATGCTTTATATTTTAATAATTTTATGACACTATTATAAGTTCAACGACACAAATTTTTTTAAATAATAGAGAGGGTTGTGTATTTGGGTCACATAAAACTCAACCAAGTCTTTAGAAACATGTTTTAAACATTTTTATGGTTTCTTATTAATTGTTTACATTTTACTCTTTTACTTTTAAACTAGGTAACTAGTTTTTAACAAAGTAAATGTTTGTTTTATTAAAAATATAGTGAAGATACTTTGGGATGTTTTGTAATGATTTTATTTTTTATTTTTTTTCAATATATTTTATTATAATTTTTTTTATTTCACATGTTAAATAGTTATTGGAGTTGTTAAGAAATTTTTTTATGAAGTGTTAAAGGAGGTCAAGAAAGTTTCCTTAACCATGTTAGGAAACATTCCCAAATTAAGAATATTATATAAAGATATACAAGTTCCTAAAATAATGAAGATATTCAAAATCAAAAGGAGTTAATTTAGAGTGTAAAATGTTGAATTTTCACAATGTCACTAGATAAACAATGCATAATGCCACAAGGTGGACCAAGCATATTATTACTATATGAATAAAAATAAGAAGTATGATGTACTGAGTTTGTATAATTTTAATAAAATTAAAATAATTACAAATGGGGAGAAATATAATACATGAATATGAAGTTTTATTGGTAGTATAAAGTCTATGACAATTATAGCAAGTATATATGGTGTACAAAGTTGAAGGTTCATGTTTTACATTGTTGATGTTACAAATTTAAATATGCATGAAGTATAAAGTTCAAAGTCATGAAGGGAACTATAGTATAAAATAATTGGTTAAATTCTATTGGTTGAATAAATATTGGAATGAGTTTTGTTTTTAATATAGAAGAAGTCAATCTAGAAAAATTAAATTTCTTATAGATCCTTTCAATGATCATTGGATGGATAAGTACAAGTTTCATTGGTTGAACAGGTGGAAGTAAGTTCTATAGACAAAGAAGGAAAATGATTAATGATTCAGAAAAATGATTTTAGGAAATTCATGTGATTGTTAAAAGTTCTATATAATTTAATAACACCATAACACATGTGATTTCATAAATAAGGATAATTCATGAAGATGTACCAGATTTAGTTTGGAAATCCAACATCTATATTGTGTTGGAGAAGATAATGGTTGTACTGGATGGAGAAATTCCATTTTTATTCTTTTTAAGTTGAATGAGAATATCACCAACATGATATATAACGATATCTTCATAATGATTTAATAAGTTGAATAAAATTCAATGTCTATCATTCAGAGATGTGAAAGATCAACTATTAGATAAATATATATATTATTGGATAGATATGTTATTATAAATTCATTGGATGAAAATACACTAGATGGAGTTATCAGAACCTTTATAAATATTTGAAAAGTCCATTAGTAATGATGGTGATATGATTTCCACTCAAAATTCTCTAATTAATCAATGCTATGAAATTTTGAATATGTTTCTTAACGTTGAGTTTATATAAGTTTGAAAAAGATACTTAAATTCATTAGAAGTTTTAAAGAAATATCACCAGAACCAAGTTTTCATGAAACATAAAAAATATTCTAGAAGGATTGAGGAGCATACAACTAAATTTAGTTGAGTAGGATTTTTTAAATTTGGGGTTTTATTGAGAATGAAAATGAATTTGACTTCCCACATTTTCTTATAAGGAAGAACCTATTAAAAGTGGGTGTAAGACCAATATGGTTATAAGAAAGATACATTGTTTATATGTTCACAAATAAGAGAATTTAAAAAAATTTCAAAATATTTTTATTTTTGAAACAGTTTAATATATGGATGAACAAGTTCAATGGACTAATGTGTACTGATAAGTGGTACTAGAAAAAGGTTCTGAATAGAAAAACTAGTTAGAGACATCATCTGAATATTCTAAATAAAATTTATACTAGATATAGTTTTTAAGAGTTTGTGAGTATAGTTTTTTTTGTTTATTAGATAGGGAAAATACAATGGGTTAAATATACTAAGGCACACTATATTAAGTTTCACTAGATGTAGGCAGATCTCCCAATAAAGACATTTACCAGATAGAAAAAATTAGATAATTGATTTCTGGAAAATATTATTGTGAAGTATTTTCCAATGTTTCTCATTCTTGTGTTAGGTTAGTTTGATAAGAAAAATTTACGACTAATAGGATCCCATATAATTTTCTATTGGAATATATAAAGATCTTAATAGTATTTAGCTTAGTTGTATTCACTTTCTATCATAGTGAATTTATGTGGACTAATAAGAGTTTCAATGTAAAGGATGTAGATTCTCACACTAAGGCCAAACCCTAATAATCTTGTGTTCATTTCTTTAATTTATTATCATTACATGATTGTGAGGTTGTTATATAAATTTGATAAGGATAAAAACACTAAAAATTTAGAGGGTTTAATTTATGTAGAATTTGAAATATAAAATATCACTACTAATTCAACCCCTATAATTAGTGGTTCTCATGATCATAAGGTACTTAAGGTGGTATCAAAGGTGATTCCCCTATCATATCCTTATCATGGGAAATATAAACTCAATGAACATAAGAGGTATTATTAACTTTGATTGAAAAATTTTCATGGATGGAAAAATATAATGATACTATATCTTATTTATTTTGGCCTGGATGTAATTGATGCTGCGATAATTGGGTTTCCACCCATTGAGAAAGATTCCACTATGAAACTTATTGATGAAAAGAATATTTTGGTTGATGGGAAAAAATAGAAATATATTATTTACATCCTTATAATAAAATTTATACAATAAGGTGATGGGTCTCAAGATAGCTAAGGAAACTTGGAACAAACATGATAGTATCTTCAAGGTAGATGCAAAAGTAAAGGAAGCGATGCTACAAATTTAGAGAAGCACGCTTGAAGATATTAGAATAAGAGATGATGAAACTATTGACGACTACTTAACCAAAGTTAATGAAGTTGTTAAAAACATCTATGGATTTAGAGATGTCTCGGAATATTCTAAAATTGTTAATAAGCTTATGAGAAACATTCCACACTAGTTTGATACTAACATTTTTATATTAGAAGATAATGATGATTTAACTCTTGAATAATTACAAAATGTTTTTATTGAATATGATATGAGGAAAGATCCATCATTCAGAAATAATATCAAGGATAAAATATATTTTAAATCTATGACAAATTTTAACATACAAGAAGATGATTATAATATTGTGTACCTCAGTAATTAAGGAGATAAGTAATATGATGAAATGAATAAAATAATCAAGTATCTTATCTCCAAAAAATACCAGAGTGGTAGAGAATTATATAGGTGAAAACTCATTATTATATTTTTCAAGAGTTGTGGTGTTGTAAAAGTTTCTATAAATTATACTAATAAAAATCTTAAAGAATAAGAAGATTATTTTGAAGAAAAACCTTTGTGGAATAAGTGAATAAAAACATTCAAGGAAGATAAGAAATGCACTGGAAGTAAGAAAATGTTCACTATAAATAATAGAAGAAATATGTTGAGTAAGATATTTGAATATGAATCTACTGGAAAAAGTTATTTACAATATGAAAATATATAAAACTTAAGAAATTTATTCCAAAATGTTTAGAGAATATAAGATTCCTTAAATGGTGAAGAAGAATAAGGTGATGAAACCTATAAAGAATGTCATCCGAGATAAGAACCTCTGGAATGTCTTGAGAAAAAAAAAACTAATCAAGAAAGAAGTTTTTATATTTAATTATAAAGGTGGGAAAATAATATGGGAAATAAAAATCCATATAAAAAAATAATATGTGTATATTAAGTTGATTAATAACCTAAAACTAAAATTTGTAGAACCATGAATGATTATGGATGATCTTATTAAGAAACATGTTGCTATGGAAGATGGGTTTTTTAAAAATCAATAGATATTTATTAAGGTTAAAATTAGATTAAATAATATGAGTGAATTTTTTTACAAGTATCCATAGGTAAATTATATAATATCTCAAGTGGCTGAGAAAACTCATTCCAAGAATCATGTGAAATCTACACCCACTAAATACAAAAGTTCATCAGATTATTCTAACCATGAAGGTGTTAAAAAAAATTTGGAAAAAATTGGATTGATAATAGGTGTGAGAAAAACACCGCATATATATAATTTGGAAAAAAACTCAATGAAAATAGATCCACATTCCTGGGTAAAACATGTACAAAAAAATTGTTAAACACTAATAAACTCACTTCAAAGAAAGATTATTTTTCTATGAAAGAGAAAGGATCAGTGAATATTTCTTATGCTATGGTATATATGGGAATATAGAATATAATTATTTCCACATCAAGTATCAACCTAAAAATTTTCATAAATAAATTGGGGGAAATAGAGGAATAAAATAGATTAAAAATTTTATGTTTCCGGAAGATAGAAAAGAATAATCATTATATAATTGAAAGTTTCTAATGAAAAACTGATTTTATTTTCAATAATAAGTTTATGGAATATGTTAACAATAGGTTCTATATGATTAACAATGTATGAAGAAACTTCTAAGATAAGTTTCTTATTATAGAAAGAGAAAATGAATATGGAAAAAAGATTATTTAAGAAAGAGCTTTTTTTATTGTGTCTGCACTAAATGCTAGCAAAAGGAAAAAACCATGGATTATTGATAGTGGTTGTTCCAAACATATAAATGGTGATATAAATATTTTTAAACATGTTTAATAATGTAAATTAGGAGAATATACTTCTACAAACGTTAGTTCCTATAAAATTATAGGAATTGGAACAACTAAGAGTGAATCTCAGAAACTAAAGTCAAAGGATGTTTAATATGTTTATGGGATTATGCACAACTAATGAGATAAATCAAAAATTACCATGTTTTAACAAAATTTGTTATTATTATAATGAAATTATATTTAAAAAATATTATTTTATCACCAGAATATTGAAATATAAAAAAATTGTTATTAATAGAGAAATAACCAGTGGAAATCTATTACAGATTGGAGATATTTGGAACTCCTATTATAAAAGTGTGTTGGGGATGAAAAAAATATGTGGAACTAAAGACATAGAAATATTTTATATAAAATTATGAGTAAATTTTATAAATTAAATACTATAATAAAATTTCCACCACTGAAAAAAAGAAGATATTATTTATACAATATGTTATAAAGTGAAGATGGTTAGGGGAGATATAAGAAAGTTGAAATCAAATCTACTAGAGAACTTGAGGTCACTCACTCTAATCTTTTTGGGATGATGGGACATTAATAAAAAAATGTTATTTATACTTTAATAATTTAATTGATTATTTCACTTTGATATCCAATATAATGTTAATGAAACATAAATACTAGTCTCTAGATATGTTTCGATGTTTTATAAGGGAATATGAAAGAGAGAAGGGTGTTTATATACTGAATTTTAGAATTATAAATGGAAAGAAGTACACAAGAAATTATTTTGAATAATATTTGAATCAATATGGAATCAAAAACTAAGAGAGTGCTCCATACACTCCTTAACAAAATAGAGTAGTAGAAAGAAAAAATATGAGTTTAGTATAAATGGGAAGAAAAATGCTTACAAAATACAATATTTCTAAATTCTTCTAGAGAAAATAAATGAGTGAAAATGGTCATGATCAAAATAGATTTTTATTATGGCCAAAATATTAAACGACTTTCAGTGAGATATGGTATTAGAAAAATACAATAGTGAAATATGTTAGGTTTTTACAAGTATAATATTTCTTAATATAAAAAATTCAGATCTATAAAGTTTTATGAAAAATATGAGGAAGGAATTTTCATGGGATAATTAGATGGTAGTAGAAGTTATAAGTGTTGGAATAAAAATATAAAATATTTTGTTGATTCTTATAATGTGAATGTTAATGAAAATCATAATTTCTTTACAAAATTTGTTTAATATTTTAATGAAGATGTTACATAAGATAGATTGGTGACCTATAAGAAAAAAAAATAAAAGGGAAGTTGAATGTGATAAAAAATGTGTACATGATGTTTCAGAAGAGTCTTGTGATGAAAAAATTGAGACAACAGGAAAATATATCAAATTCCACTATTTAGAGAAACTTTTTGAATCTAAAAACATCAATAGAAATTAGAAATATCCAGTTTAAATTATAAGTAGATTGAGATTAGATAATAAAATATCACTTATCTCATAGGTAAACTGTAGATACCTGAAGCTTAACGTACATGGAAATTACATTACTTCTGCGGAATACTTAATACATAACAAAAACAGACACAAAAGGACCGTAATAGTTTAGTATCTTTGGAAACTTGGAAGATAATCTTCTAATCGTGGTGAAAGATCTTCAACATCTCCCATAAAGATCTTCCCCCCTTTTTTTCTTACCTAAAACCTTTCTTTATATCCTGGGAAAAAAAACATAAAAAGGGTGAGCACAAATGCTCAGTAAGGGTAAGCATGGATAAAATAAAACATACCATATACATTTGAACTTAAAAACATGAACATAATGTTTAAACATCAAAAGCTTGAGAAATGACATAAAACATGGAAGTACGTAAGACATAGATCATAAATAAACATTAATAATGATAAAATAGCATGGGAATAAAACATGTAATTGTGGCAACCATTAAGTACATGATATGATTTTAATATTAGCCAAGGCATTGCTGCCAAGACCATCTTAGTGGACAAAGTCCCATTCTGAATCGAGTTCACTACTCATTCCAGTCCTGTATTACTGAACCGGTTTAACTTGTCATTCCAGCCATGTATATCTCATGAGATATAAATCTTTACCCAATTCATTGGAGGGAGATATAGGTCCCACCCATCTCATAATGAAATCATTATTACTTGTGCCACAAAATAAACATACATCATTCATAATAACCCAATAAATAAAATGGGTTTCATAAACATCATCCCATCATCACATAATCCATATAAAATAAATGGATATCACTTCATAATAAGAAAAGTTAAACCATGTAAATCATAGAGACATGATACTTGAAACATACACATATGAAATAATGTCATCTTAAATAGAAAATGGTTTTGATAAAGCACTTGAAATGAATTCTTGAGGAAAATATCCTTTCATATTGAAAATCATTTTCTTTTTACAAAATGCCATTTAATTTTAAAAGAAAAGTATTTTGTTGAAAATAGTCCTGAAATATTTTGGAGGAAGCTTCATGAAAATAAGTCTTTATAAAACCGTAAAAATCCTTTCATTTCGTATAAGTAAAAAAAACATTCTTCTCGTACCTTTGTCAGAAAAGTCAAAAAGTACCTTGTAGGGTAAATAAAAGAAAGATTCCTTCCATACCATGGGGGTAAAAGTCAAAATGGGTAAAAAGGACATTAAACATACATGAATACAATTTTATAAAACATGGACATGGATGATAGCAATAACCCCAGTAAATACTTACGAATAAGCAATCTCGGATAAAAATGAGATTTGCACAATTATCCCTTACCTTATGTCCGATATTCTTCGTATGTATCTGAACCTCCTATATAATGATTTAAATAATGTCATTGACTTATTATAGAATCATATTCATTGCAATGGTATCATATATGGTTCACTTATGACTTTATATTACCCATTCTTTTGTAAATTCCATGTTAAAGAGCTTTTTGGGTAAAATCGTTTCATTTGTCGTTTGTGTTTTGAATTTTAATTATTCATATGATTAATTAGATCATGATTACTTAATTACAGAATATAAAACATGATTTATGTATAATATATATTCATAATATACATATATTTAATAGATCAGTAAATGGAAAGAAATACACCGTTCATGGAGACGGTAGGGCATACGTACGCATGAACACTGTTTTCGTTTCCTTATTGAGTTGAATGGAATTAAGTAGATGACATACACATATATACACATAAATCCAGTATCATTATTATTTCATATATTTCATGATTACTTATTATATATACTTTATAATCATTCATGAATGGTTAACGTGGAGAATGAATCTCATCGCGTCGTGGAGACGGTAGTTCGTATGTACGCACGAGCGATGATATCATTCTCATGATCATTGAATTGTATTGGAGTGTATTTATACTATTTCAGAATCAATATAACTTTACAATAATCATATATAGTTATTATGTACACCATTATACCCATACAAGTAAGGAGGTGATGGAAAATAGATTACACCACGGCGTGGAGACGGTATTCCGTACATACGCACGCGCGGTGATTTCATTTTCCGTAGGATGGATAAATGGTGAAATAGGGTTGCTTCATAATTATAATAAAATATCAGTATATGAGTGATAATGATGTTATTACTTCAAATTAAACAACCTAAGAAGAAGAAGTGGAAGAAGAAATAAAGTTGAAAGAATATGTAACAGACATTACCTCTTCTTTGAAGGGCCTCTTTGAGATGTCCTTTTAGGGCACTAAAATTTGTCTTTGAAGAATACATGAACCTCTAGGATGTTTCTAGGGAAATTTAGAAGAGAATTTCATAGGGTTTGGACGAGCTTTAAGGCTCAAAGTGGTGTGAGGAAGAGAGGGAGGAGGTGCCCTTTTATAAGGGAGGAGAGGGGCTTCTTTGGAAAAACTAAAAATATTATTTTATTATAAATCCAAATTCGGTTTTAAATATCTCCAAATTGAGTTATTTCAAATCCAAGGTGGGTATGGGTCTAAATCCTCTCATCCAATATAATTTATACAAGTTTAGGTTCCTATTTTAACCTTATCATTTAGATTTAACATTAAGTTAGATAATTTTACTTTTACCGTGTCTTTTTGTGTTCTTACACTATAAGGTTAATAAACATACTATAAGAAGCCAAACTAACCCCAAGTTGTTAATTATTAATATATATAACCTTATCTAAGTCATTTGGCCGAACGTTATATTTTTAAAAATAAAATAACAATTAATAATATAATATTTGTTTTAAAAACTATTTTATGTCAATTTTGACACTATTTTGTAATTGATTTTTGTGAAAATCATAACAGAATTATTAGTTCCAAAAACGTTAATTAAATCAATAATAACATGTCATATTAACCTATAAAATTAGTTTATTTCATAAAAAGTCTCAAATTACATTTATTTGGGTATTTATAACATCAATTATGTCAATATTTCATTAATAAGATAATTACTGCATCATCTTTGTGTAATAAATAAATTAAATTTTTTAATGTCTAAAAATTAAAAATAAAATACCATTATGTAGGAAATCTTTTTATATTTCTAATGAATATTTATAGTCGAATTTATCTTATGTATAACCCTATATTAAAAATGATTTACTTATTAAACTTTGATTTTAACTATTTTAACTCTTCTTTAAATAAATTAATAATAAATGTCCTAATCTAATCCAAGTGGGCCTAAATGGTCATATTTTATTCCTAAGGTTGTTTTTGGTCGAATTAAACTTATCCAATAGAATTAGAACATGTGTTAGGGTAATAATAATATCATTTTTATCCTTAATTACACTATTTACTTTTAACCGTGGTAAAAAAAGTAAAAAGTTACTATTCACCAAAAATTATTTTCATCTCATTGAACCACATTTTACTTACTGACATCAACCGTGTCTCTTGGATTTTTGAAATTACACTCACAGAAGCGGTAAAATTAAGTTTTATGAAAAATTCATTTTTTTAACTACCACTTAGTGGTTTCACTATTCATCAAAAAATGAAAGTTTCCAGAAAAATACAAAAAATTAGGCCTAAGATATATTTTATGTTATGAAATCAAAAATGATGTCTATTTTACCAAATTAAAAACATATCAGTTGAAATAATTAATTTAAAAATTAATTCCCGTCGTCTAAACAAATAGCGTGTTCTTAAGAAATAATAACTATCAAAAGATTGATACTTGTTTATGTCTGGTTTAAATGTGAGATTACATCCAATGAACAACATTGTATTAAATTGTAAAAATATATTCTAAATATACTTTAAAACCACTCAAATTAATAATTTATCACTATTAATTATTTTGATTAAAAAGGTTGTTTTTAATTAAAATTTAGTAATTTTCACTATTCATCAGAAAATGAAAGTTATCCGAAAAGTACCAAAATTTCACCCTAAGCTAATTTCGATATTCTGAATCCAAAAATGAAGTCTATTTTGAAAAATAAATTTACAAAATTTCAAAAAGTGGTTATTACTATTCATAACGGCTAGTTTTAATAATATTTAAATAGCATATCGTTGTTTAGTCAAACTCGGTATTGCGTACTACATGTGCTATCGAGGAAGGTCGTGATTGCGTGTAATGCAAGGCAAGTCAAGGATGCGTGTTGTGAAAGCTCCTTTTGGTGTAGCATATGACAGAAGACATTAATAAAATTAAAAAGAATATTTTTCATAAAATCTTGGGGTGTTACATTCTACCGCCCTTAAAATGAATTTCGCCCTCGAAATTCGTCAGGGTTATAAATGGTTTACTACTAAAAATTTTCTTTAATATAAACCCACATCGTAAAAAAGTAATAGCAAAACCAATCTTTAAAAACAAAAGTATGAAACGTAACGGTTACCCAAAAAAACTAATCATTGGGTTTCCACATAGGTGAAAATATGGATATGGAAGAGAAATATAACCATCATGTTCTAATAGAGAGTGGTAGAGAACATGGCTATGGAAAATCCAACAATCACAAAGCCATAAATTTGTGACGATCTAAGGTACCATCTGATTCATCAGATATAAGAGCACTAGGACAACATTTTTGGTTTTCAAGATCATTTCCCTAAAGTTGATGAAATTAGAATTAGAATAAATACTTTCATGATTTTGGTATAGTCTCACCATTAGTCATTCTTTGGAAAATCTTCACTTCATCTCTTAAAGAAATGAAGTTGAATTTGTCATTCGCGATTTGTTAGCAGATCATGTGATAAAATGATGGGTCATTCCATCTGTCTCAAACAAAAGGTTAGAAAAGTTATCAAAAAAATACATAGCTCCATCTATAGTGAGATTAATCACATATGGTTCCTAAAATGGTCTTATACTTCATATATCATACTGATTAATATAATAAAACTAGTTTCTACTAAACAGGGACTTCCTGTAGGCCAGTGGTAGGCGATATAGGCCAGTCGCACTTCAGTTGTGGGTTTGATTCCCACAGCCTTGTCCGACGCGATGTGTTGTCACCCGTCCTGCAGGTTGTCATTTTTCTAAAACTAAATTACTATAACATCCCAAAAAAAGTTCTATCCTTAAAAAATACTAACTTATGTCCAACATAATCCATTCCAATCTTTAGGCTTATCTAAAATACTTCGGTCCAAGCTCCTAGTATAAAGAAAATGATTACTTGAAATGTCACATAACAATCACGTGAATGCCATCATTTATCCCCAATATATCATAAGATATTTATTGTTGGTCAAATTACAAACATGTGAATACCTTAATCATGTATTCTCTTGAAGAATGAATTACCATTGAACCTTAGTGAAAACATTAATGCTGTCAAAAGTTAACTCTTTCCACATACCAAAATCCAAAAATTCTATATACTCAAACCATGATATAACCTTCTCCTTATATCAGTCATGAGCTCATGAATACTATCAAACAATTAATTTTCTCCTTATCCCTTCATTATGTGCATATAATATATATTCTAAAAATATCTGAATAACCTTTAATAGATACTGGTACCATTAATCATACACTTTCAAAACTCAAGGAAAGACAACAGTGTAACAATCCTTAGATGTCTCTTTATTCCATAGTACCACGAGATTACTTATACAACATTACACTTGAAAAACATGTAATCATCCCACTACCTTCTTAAACCATTGACCGAGCTTCAAAAATTCTTTCATCTCACATATCCTTTGTAGTCTCTTCATCATCATCAATATAAATACTACCCATACGGCCATACTGATTCTCTTCATGATACTTTCCCTTAGGGAATTGATTTGCATAATGCACGTACATTCCACATTTAAAACATTTAACCATTGTTGATGTCGTAGCAATACCATTATCCTCATCCATGGTGTTAACTAAACCTTTTCCTTTGCACTTACTGGCTTTATGTCCTTCTTTTCCGCACCCAAAGCATCTTCCAGTTCCCTTGAAACAATCTCCTCGATTCCTCTTCCCACATGATTTACATGAGGGAAATTGAACTTTCTTTCCTCTATGATCATCATGAAACTCCATCTTTCTCTTATTATCTGAGTCGGGAAACTTACCAAAGTTGAGATTATTGATCATATTATGAGATTTATGATTAGGAATAATAACGATGTTTGGACTTCCAAATCCCGTTTCATTTGGTTTCTCATGAAGAATATCATTCCATTGTCCGTCATATCCTCCATTATTGTGAATCTTCCGGTTTCCAGCCATTTTCTAAAACCCAAAAAGAATAGTGTGAGAGGCAAAAATCATGCTAGGGAAAACAACATAGTAAAGGGGGAGTACCCTAAATATCTAACATCTTGGGTTAAATTCTAAGATCATTAGTGCAATTCTAGGACTATAACCTATACGTATACTTAACCTTAGGGACATCCTTAGATATACCTTAGACATATCTCTAGGGTTCTCACTAAAGTTCTCGCATCCTAGCTTCCAAAGGTTGACTAAACCTTTCCCCTGATACCAACTGCAGAGACACGAAGTTTAACGTACATGGACATTACATTACTTTTGCGGAATACTTAATACATAACAAAAACAGACACTCAAGGACCGTAATAGTTTAGCGACTTTGGAAACTTGGAACAGAATCTTCTAATCGTGGTGAAAGATCTTCAACATCTCCCATAAAGATCTTCCCCCTTTTTTTCTTACCTAAAACTTTTATTTATATCCAGGGGAAAATAAAACATAAAAAAGGTGAGTTCAAATGCTCAGTAAGGGTAAGCATGGATAAAATAAAACATACCATATACATTTGAACTTAAAAAATGAACATAATGTTTAAACATCAAAAGCTTGAGCAATGACATAAAACATGTAAGTACGTAAGGCATAGATCATAAAGAAACATTAAGAATGATAAAATAGCATGGGAATAAAACATGTAATTTCGGAAACCATTAATCACATGATATTATTTCCATATTAGCCAAGGCATTGCTGCCAGGACCATCTTAGTGGACAAAGTCCCTTTCTGAATCGAGTTCACTCCTCGTTCCAGTCTTGTCTTACTGAACCGGTTTAACTTTCCATTCCAGCCATGTCTATCTCATGAGATATAAATCTTTACCCAATGCATTGGAGGGAGATATAGGTCCCACCCATCTCATAATGAAATCATTCTTACTTGTGCTACAAAATAAACATACATCATTCATAATAACCCAATAAATAAAATGGGTTTCATAAACATCATCCCATCATCACATAATCCATATAAAAGAAATGGATATCATTTCATAATAAGAAAAGTGAAACCATGGAAATCATATAGAGATGATACTTGAAACATACACAAATGAAATAATGTCATCGTAAATGGAAAATGGTTTTGATAAAGCACTTGAAATGAATTCTTGAGGAAAATATCCTTTCATCTTGAAAATCATTTTCTTTTCACAAAATGCCATTTAATTTTAAAAGAAAAGTATTTTGTTGAAAATAGTCATGAAATATTTTGGAGGAAGCTTCATGAAAATAAGGCTTTATAAAACCGTAAAAATTCTTTCATTCCGTATAAGTTAAAAAAACATTCTTCTCATACCTTTGTCGGAAAAGTCAAAAAGTACCTTGTAGGGTAAATAAAAGAAAAATTCCTTCCATACCATGGGGTAAAAGTCAAAATGGTTAAAAAGGACATTAAACATACATGAATACACTTTTATAAAACATGGAAATGGATGATAGCAATAACCCCAGTAAATACTTACGAATAAGCAATCTCGGATAAAAATGAGATTTGCACAATTATCCCTTACCTTATGTCAGATATGCTTCGTATGTATCCGAAACTCCTGTATAATGATTTATATAATGTCATTGACTTATTACAGAATCATATTCATTGTTATGATATCATATATGGTTCACATATGACTTTATATTACCCGTTATTTTGTAAATTCCATGTTAAGGAGCGTTTTGGATAAAATTGTTTCATTTGTCATTTGTGTTTTGAATTTTAATTATTCATATGATTAATTAGATAATGATTACTTAATTACATAATATAAAACATGATTTATGTATAATATATATTCATAATATACATATATATAATAGATCAGTAAATGGAAAGAAATACACCGTTCATGGAGACGGTAGGCCGTACGTACGCATGAATGTTGTTTTCATTTCCTTATTGAGTTGAATGGAATTAAGTAGATGACATACATATATATACACATAAATCCAGTATCGTTATTATTTCATATACTTCATTATTACTAATTATATATACTTTATAATCATTCATGAATGGTTAACGTGGAGGATGAATCTCATCGCGTCGTGGAGACGGTAGTCTGTACGTACGCACGAGCGATGATATCATTCTCATGATCATTGAATTGTGTTGGAGTGTATGTATACTGTTTCAGAATCAATATCACTTTACAATAACCATATATAGTTATTATTTACACCATTATACCCATCCAAGTAAGGTGGTGATGGAAAATAGATTACACCATGGCGTGGAGACGATATTCCGTACGTACGCACGCACGGTGATTTCGTTTTCCATAGGATGGATAGATGGTGAAATACAGTTGTTTCATTCTTATAATAACATATCAGTATATTAGTAATACTGATGTTATTATTTCATAATGAAACAACCTAAGAAGAATAAGTGGAAGAAGAAATAAAGTTGAAAGAATCGGTAACGGATATTACCTCTTCTTTGAAGTGCCTCTTTGAGATCTCCCTTTAGGGCACTAAAATTGGTCTTTGAAGAAGACCAGAACCTCTACGATGTTTCTAGGGAAGTGTAGAAGAGACTTTTTCAGGGTTTGGACGATTTTTAAGGCTCAAAGTGGTGTGAGGATGAGAGGGAGGAGGTTCCCTTTTATAAGGGAGGAGAGGGGCTCCTTTGGAAAAACTAAAAATATTATTTTATTATATAGCCAAATTCGGTTTTAAATAGCTAAAAATTGAGTTATTTCGAAGATAAGGTGGGTATGGGTCTAAATAATCTCATCCAATAGAATTTAGACAAGTTTAGGTTCCTATTTTAACCTTATCATTTAGATTTAACATTAAGTTAGATAATTTTACTTTTACCGTGTCTTTTTGTGTTCTTACACTATAAGGTTAATAAACATACTATAAGAAGCCAAAATAACCCCAGGTTGTTTATTATTAATATATATAACCTTATATAAGTCATTTGGCAGAACCCTAGATTTTTAAGAATAAAATAACAATTAATAATATAATATTTTTTTTAAAAACTATTTTATGTCAATTTTGACACTATTTTGTAATTTATTTTTGTGAAAATCATAACAGAATGATTAGTTCAAAAAAAGTTAATTAAATTAATAATAACATGTCATATTAACCTATAAAATTAGTTGGTTTCATAAAAAGTCTCAAATTACATTTATTTGGGTATTTTCAACATCAATTATGTCAATATTTCATTAAAAAGATAGTTACTGCATCATCTTTGTGTCATAAATAAATTAATTTATTTAAGGTCTAAAAATTAAAAATAAAATACCATTATGTAGGAAATAGTTTTATATTTCTAATAAATATTTATAGTTGAATTTATCTTATGTGTAACCCTATATTAAAAATGATTTACTTATTAAACTTTGATTTTAACTATTTTAACCCTTCTTTAAATAAATTAATAATAAATGTCCTAATCTAATACAAGTGGGCCTGAATGGTCATATTTTATTCCTAAGGTTGTTTTTGGTCGAATTACACTTATCCAATAGAATTATGACAAGTGTTAGGGTAATAATAATATCATTTTTACCCTTAATTACACTATTTACTTTTAACCGTGGGAAAAAAGTAAAAAGTTACTATTCACCAAAAATTATTTTCATTTCATTGAACAACATTTTACTTACTGAAATCAACTGGGTCTCTCAGATTTTTGAAATTCCACTCACAGAAGTGGTAAAATTAAGTTTTATAAAAAATTCATTTTTTTAACTACCACTTAGTGGTTTCACTATTCATCAAAGAATAAAAGTTTCCAGAAAAATACCAAAAATTAGGCCTAAGCTATATTTGATATTATGAACTCAAAAATGATGTCTATTTTACCAAATTCAAAACATATCAGTTTCATTAATTAATTTAAAAATTAATTCCCGTCGTCTAAACAAATATCGTGTTCTTAAGAGATAATAACTATCAAAAGATTGGCACTTGTTTATGTCTGGTTTAAATGTGAGATTACATCCAATGACCAACATTGTATTAAATTGTAAAAATATATTCTAAATATACTTTAAAACCACTAAAATTAATAATTTATCACTATTAATTATTTCGAATAAAAAGGTTGTTTTTAATTAAAATTTAGTAATTTTCACTATTTATCAGAAAATGAAAGTTATCCGAAAAGTACCAAAATTTCACCCTAAGCTAATTTCGATATTCTGAATCCAAAAATGAAGTCCATTTTAAAAAATAAATTTACAAAATTTTAAAAAGTGGTTATTAATATTCATAACGGCTAGTTTTAATAATATTTAAATAGCATATCGTGGTTTAGTGAAACTCGGTATTGCGTACTACACGCGCTATTGAGGAAGGTCACGATTGCGTGTAATTCAAGGCAATTCAAGGATGCATTTTGTGAAATATCCTTTTGGTGTAGTGTACGACACAAGACATTAATGAAATTAAAAAGAATATTTTTCATAAAATCTCGGGGTGTTACATAAACTGAAAATATCTGCCAAGGTAATTGAATAAAAAGAGTTGGTAGATTACATGAATGAAGAGTTAGATCAAATTGAGAAAAATGAAATATGGGATCTTGTTCCATGACTAATAAGAAATGATGTTATAGGAACAGAATGGGTGTTCATAAAAAAATTTATGAACATGGTGAAGTTTAAAGAAATAAAACTAAACTTGTTTTCAAAGGTTACTCATAGGTGGAAGATGTTTAATTCGAAGAATCCTTTCCCCCTATTGGGATAATCTAAACTATAAGAATGTTCTTAGTATCTTTTAAACATTGTTGTTACAATATCTTCCATATGAATTTTAATTAAGAATTACTTTATGGGGAAGCTAAAAAACAAGTTTGTTCTGAGAAATATAATAGCCCTGAATCCGCACTCTTAGATTGGGTGCTAAAAATATTACCATTATATTTTAGCTTGATCCTAAAAGATGTGACCCAATTTTAACCCTTAAAAGTTTACAAAATCAAAAGGAAATATGTGATCGCATACATACCCAAGTATATTTTAGGATTATATTTTTATATAATTAAGAAAGACTCTTTCAAATTGGGAATATCCAATTAGTATCCACTTTTCCTATAAAATAAAACTTTTATGATAAACCATGTTTCCTTTTCATGGAATATATTCACACTTTTCATCTTGACCTCCTCTTTATCTCTACTCATCCTTAAACCCCTATGAGAATTAATTTAAAACATGGTATGAGAATAAAAATCTCAGTAAGGGACATATACAAAGAAATAAAAACACTTGTTAGTTCATGAATACTTACACAAGATTAGTCTTTTTCAAAATTAATCATTGGGATAAAATTTATAATTTTATTACCCAAGAAATAAACCTTTCTTCCCAAATATTTTCATAAAACATTTCTTAATAAATATTAAAATAAAAATAAGAATTTTAAATATTCTTTTGAAATAATAAAAGACTTATGAAAACCTTTTCAAAAAATGTTATATATTTCACCCTTAAGAAGTACCATATACTTTCCTTTAAACATAAGCTCATCAGTAATCAAATGGGAGTATAACATAATGAACATGGTATCATATGATCAGTGAAATATAGGTAATGTAGAAATAACAGAAAACATGACATAATCATAAGTCAAGGCCAGTTACCAAGACAACATCACATGGGATATAGAGTCCCATAGTGGATTTGGTTTACACTCTAATCGTATACAGAAAGTCGTATGAGAAAAAATATTTACCCAATATATTAGAGAATTATCTGGTCCAACCCATCATAACATGTTCTTGATTATGTGTGATATAAAAAGGAAATAAATAGTAAGGAATAAACATAATAATTACCCATAGAAATAAAATTGGTTTCATAATCTTACCTCATATCATAATTGTTGGCCTCCTCTAGTTTTAGTGCCCACAAATCATGATTCATCAAGTTAAATCTCGTTTAATTATGTTTACTCATGTTTATATATAATATTAATTTGTTCTATTAGTATTTTACATCATAAGATAGGTTGGAAAAATACACAAACTGTTAAGGTTGAGACACCGTTAAGGTAGAAACACTACTGGAAATCTCACTGATGGTTGAAAATAGGATAAGTATTATCTACCATTGATATGGACTCACTGTTGAGATGTCTCACTATGAAATGTCTCACTTTCAGCACACATGATGATTTCTAAAAAAGAACGAGACATCGTTTCATCAAGCTACCGAAAACCTCTTAGATTTTTTCTAATTTTGAGTCACCATTGCATCACAATAACAATAACCACATAGAATTTTCACTACGTATGAGTCACTGTCGCATCAAGATACTAACAACATTTTAAAAATTTCACAAAGTATGAGCTACTATTGGTATGAGTCACTGCTAAGTCAACCTACTACCAGATACAATCCACTATCACGTTGACCTACTATCATAGGTAATTACCACTACTTCACTCACTATTCTTGAGTCACTGCTCTAAAAAGAGTTACAATCCAATCCCAAGACACTGTTCTTGAGTCACCGCTCCAAAGAGAGTTTCAAGAAAAATCCAAGACACAATTCCTAAGACAACATTTAGAGACACCATTACTGAGACACTTTTTAGAGCCACCTTCGGACCAAGGATCCATTCAGAGACACTATATATTATTCCTTTATCATTTAAATGTAAATTTCTTTTTGATGGTCATATTTTCGAAACTTAGTACTAGAGATTATTTTAATGACCATGTTTGTCTTTTGTAGCTAACATTTAAATTGATGCCAGGCTGGATTATGAGATACGAGGTACCTAGATATGGTTGAGATCATACTTCTTTTTATATGTAGAGTATAAAAAATATATCTGATAAAAAAGAAAGTGTCTAGATGCTAGAAGTCGTACACCTAAGATAAAAAAGAATTGATAACTATGGATACAAGGAGATATTTCTAATAATCAAAAAAAGAATAATATTTTTGCAGTAAAAACTTAGAGAGGAAATTAAATCATCAAGAAAAGAAATACCTTACAAAAAATAGGAAACTGAAGATCTCACGATACTCTATTTTACTATTTTTTTTCTTCTGAAAGTCGACTCAACCTGCACTTTAAGAAAACTTATAGGATTCAAAAGCTATATTTACTATCACACAGATCTTTCTAACTCTATTATTTCTATTTTTCTCTACTTGTGTAATATTTTTACATTACAAGCAGTGTGTGTCTTCTCTATCATATGAAAATACAATGAATCCTATGAAAAACTAGAAGATACACTAATATCTTCAAAAAAAAAATTTTACACCTTAAACTACCATGGATAACAGTGGAAGAGGTCCTTACGTGGCCTGTTTTTTTCACTCCCAGAAAAACTATGGAAGAGGTCTAGTTGACCATGATAGTTATGTATCACTAATAAAAAACTGGCCTTTATCAGTGCTATAAATTGGCTTTATCAGTGCTATAAAAAAACTAACGTCATGAGTGAGGTTAAAATCCATTTTCTTTATCAGTGGTGAAAAAGAATTGATAAAGGGGTCCTTTATTGGTGTAAACAATTCCTCATAAATGGGACCTTTATCAGCGGTTTTAATAGAGCTAATAAAGGGACCATTTATCATAGCTTTAATTTAGCACTGCTAAAGGAACCATTTATCAGTGCTTTTATGAGCATTGATAAAATATAATTTTATTAATTCTTTTATAAGTACTTATAAAGTAGACCATTATTAGTGATTTTAAAAGTGATGATAAAGGGCCATACTGCAGTGTGTTATAACAGCACACCAAGGAATCAGAAACACACCATATATTAACTAAAATAACTCCCAATAGAGAATTTAAATGAAATGAAAGTTACAAAACAAACACAAGAAAATAACACTATATTTGGACTTTTCAAACATTGGTTTATACAATTACATAAATAAAAATTATTACATGCATTAAAAAAACAACAATGTTCATTTTAATCCTAACCTAACTCATACTATTTTCGAACAAACCACCCCTACTTGAGCAAAATAATGCACATGTATAAGGAAAAAATTCTTATTTTAGTAATAATATAAATAAATGATTTAATAAAAAGTGGTAACTTTACTGAAATTGATGTCAATTTTAAATAAAAAGATGCACTTGGAATCATACCAGTCCCACCACACACCAGATTAAGGTGTGGGTGATTTCTACAAATTAAAAACGACTTATAGATCATTATCATAATGTATTTAAACAATTTTAATGTATTTGATCGGTTTTGAGTATATCAGTTGTCCTTTTTACTAAAATTGATGTCAATTTTAAATAAAAACATGAACTTGGAGTCATATTGGTCACACCATGCATTGGATTGAGGTGCGTCTAATTCATTAATGTCTCAAATCACTGATGGATTATTGTCCTAAAGTATCAAAACAATCTAAATGAGTTTGTTTGATTTTAGTAGTTCAATTTGTTTTAAAAAAATGTCAATTTTAAATAAATACGCACTTAGAGTCATGCCGGTCACACCATACATAAGATTGAGGTTAAAATGTTTCCTACACATTGCAAATCACTTATGTATTTTTTTCTTAAATTATCAAAATAATACGAATGTGTTTTCTCAGTTTTGGGTATGTAAATTTTATTTTTTACTAAAATGTCATTTCAAACTTAATACATGAACTTTGTCTCATATATATCACATTGTATATTAGTTTTATGTGAGACTGATTCCTACACATTAAAAATGATTTATGAATTGATTACATAAATTATCATTAAAATATGAGTGTGTTTTCTTAGTTTTCAGTGAGTGAAACTTTTTAAACTCAAATGTTGATTTTTAGCTCATAACAAACACATTGAGGTAGTTGTATTTTTTAATAAAATTAATCTCAATTTAAAATCGAAAGAATTAATTGGATTCATAGCAGTAATATTGTGTATCAAATAGAGTTGTGGCTGATTCCTACATGTCTTAAAGTCTCAAAATAATTCTAATTGTCAATTTTACCATGATTTCCATTGTATTTCGTTGTCAAACTACCAACACTATATGAGAAAATTTAAATAAACCACATCAACTCAAAAAATAATAATCCACTTATGTAAGAAAACAATTATTATGTGATTAATACTAAAAAGAAATAAATTAAACTTAAATATAAAATAATGCATTAATTATATGGACAATGATTTTACTGTGAAAACATCAAGATTAGCTCTGTAATTGAGTAGAGGTAGTGTCATTTATCTTCATACAAAGGTAGTAGAGGTAACTTGAAAGAAAGTGATAAGTGAAACACTGTAGGGGTGAATAGGTTTTAAGGGAGAAGAAGCATGAAAGTTGGAAAAAACACCCCAACTTGAAAAAAAGAATCTGCCTATATAAGAAAATAATTATTATGTGAGTCATACTGAAAAGAAATAAATTAATCATAAATATGAAAAAATACATTAATTCTATGGGAAATTATTTTACTATAAAAACATCAATATTACCTTTATAATTGAGTAGAGGCAGCATTGTTTCTCTTACTACAAAGGTAGTGGAGATAACTTGAAATAAAGTGATAAATGCACCACTATAGGGGTGATAAGGTTGTAAGGGATAAGAAGCATGAAACTTGGACATAGCACCCCAACTCAAACAAAATAATCTACCTGTGTAAGAAAACATTTATTATATAATTAATGATAAAAATAAATAAATAAATCATTAATATATAACAATACATTAATTTTATGGACAATGATTTTACTGTGAAAACATCAAGATTACCTCTGTTATTAAGCAGAGGCTACATCATTGATCTTCCTACAAAGGAAGTGAAGGTAACCTAAAAGAAAGTGATAAATTCACTACTATAATGGTGAAAAAGTTTTAAGGGAGAAGAACCATGGAAGTTGGATAGAGAACCCCAACTATAACAAAATAAACCCCCTATATAAGAAAACATTTATTTTTTGATTAATACTAAAAAGAAATAAATTAAACATAAATATGAAACAATACATTAATTCTATGGATAAGGATTTTACTATGAAAACATCAATATTACCACTGTGATTGAGCAGAGGTAGCATCATTTATCTTCCTATAAAGGCATGACACATGGATATAAATAATTTAAAATAAACAATCTCAACTAGGAATAATGAAAATTAAATCAACTATCATTATATAATTTTTTGGTAAAATAGATAAATTATTATGAAAACAGTACATTTACATCTTTCCAAAGGGTTTCTTTCATTTTGTTCTTTCATCATGTATAGAATAAATTGTATTCATGAGTATTCAAAAATTTAATTTAGATTATATTAATATAGTAGGGAACATATAATATTATTAGAAAAACATAATATATTAAAAAATATTTTTAACTTCTCATTGAACCTTAAATATTTTTTAAAGGTTTTAAGGATTTGGTTACTCTATCCAGAATATAGATCCCCTATTTGCGGTCCCCTTTAATATATAAGAAATTGTCTAAATTGAGACCAACATGAACTGATTGTGATGTCCTCATGTAAGGGTCATTTTTGATTGAATTTTTATCAAAATCAACATTTGTTTTAGTCTCCTATAGGAAAATCAACCAGTTGTTGTTTGTTGGATCAAAGATATAAAATACTTTCACTTCTTGTGATTCCATTATGAAAAGATCATTAGTTTTCCCCTTCCACACTGAAATTCACCTTCACATCTCTCATATTACCAACTATCACTCCATTGATATTGTCAAGCCATTTGCAACAGAAAAGAGGAACATGAAATGTTGTATAATCCAACTCATATATCTTTTTGATAATGCAAAAATATGACATATTTTCATAAATTGGATTTTTATCCTTGTAACCAAATATGTACATAGCTTCAACCACAAGAATAACACCATTTTTTTGCATCATAATGAAGTCATCATGTTCTTCTGTATAGAATTTATAACTATTGATTACTAAACAAGTGAAAGATATAAAATTTTCATTTAGTCCTCTGGATAGCTATTGGAGTCCTTCAGAAATTGAATTCATATTTTCATATTATTTCTTATAAATTTGATCTCTAAACTATCCAATAAACTATTGATTATGTGTATTTGATATCCAAAATTCATCCCTTGATTGATTAAAATCTCTAATAATTTCTTTATGGGATTCAATGTATGGATCAATATATTCACTATTATGTAATATGTAAAGATGTTCTTGATCCTTCTCTATCAAGGTAATTGTAATAACATCTATTCCGAAAATCCCTTTTCCCGTAATTCATTCGCTGTGATTAGACTTTGGGAGACCGATTCTTTCAAAATATAATAGGTAATAGGTATAAAATTCAATATATTCTTCAATAATATATTGTTATACAATACAACCTTATGGATGACTTTTATTCTTGACATACCCTTTGAAAATATTCATATAAAATTCAATGGAATACATCCATCTATAATGGACAGGACCACATAGTTAAACCTCTTTGACGAATTGAACCATCAGGTTGACCATTATATCGATGAATTATAGTGGGAAGAATATCTCTAATTCACATAATAGGACTAAAATATCCTTATTCATGATAGAAAACTTTTCTGATTCTACAACTTTACAATATATGTCTTTGAGAAATAAGTAGTTTGGTTAATTTATTTCATACATTTTGAGGTAAAATGAAACTGAAAGAAACATGTGTTAAATTTTTCATGAAACCATGATAGTCATGTGATTTTATTACTAATAACTTTAACTTAGTCATTGACATGAAATTATTGATATTTTATGAATACCCCTGTGGAACTTTTACACTAGTAATGAAAAGGAATAATTTCATTTTTCCTATCTGGATAGAGTGTAAGCTGATGAAGGAAGAAAATTCTACCTTTTACCCTTCACCAATGCCAAATATTCCCTTATCCCCATTTTGATCAAGTACAACCAATCCTTGGTTCCATATTTCCTTTTTTCTGTGACATTTAGTAGTGTTCCAATAAAACTATGAAATACATTTTTTTTCTACATGTCGGACATTAAGAAAATTTCTAACATACAAAAAATTCCAATAAAATAATTCAAATAAAATTGATCTCTTCATCTAGCCTGATTTTTTATGGTTTTTTTAAAATGGTTTACCAAAAACTTTGTCATATTTTTTCTATTATTTACAGTTGATGACCTTTTGTTGGAGATAGTGTTGTACCTTGTTCGATATTCCCATCGAATGTTGTCACCCAGGAATAGTATTTATGTCTTTGGGTTAAAATTTCTTATTTCCTAAAAACACAGTCTTTGAGGAATATTTCAAATGAACTGAGTATACACATTTTTCACAAATGGAACACCCCAACATTCCTTTAATGTTATAGCTGGATAAATTTTCACAAACAGGGAATCCATTTATCATTCCATACAACATGAAACTTGATGTGAATTCTTCACTTCTATGAGAATCATAAATTTTGATACCTATATCCTACATCAATTTCATATCTTTGATCAATGGAGCCAAATAGGTATCAATATCATTACTGGGTTTCCTTGGTCTAGACAATAGCAGAGAAAACATAATTTATTTTCACTTCATGAATAACCATATAGGAAAGTTATAATTTACCAACATGATGTGCCATGTACCTTGAGTACTAATATATACACCAAAAGGATTTATTTCATCTGTAGATAACGCAAGATGAATGTTTCTTGGCTCATCTCCAAATTCAAAAAAACTCATAATCAATTTTCTTCCACTGAGGAGAATTTTCTGGATGACGTAGGTTCACATTATTAATTCTTGTATCTTCATGACATGTTAATTGTCTCACAGTTTCTTAACATCCATATAGTCTTCACAACTATGGAATGATAGGAAATTACTATACAGATTTTGAGGGATTTGATTCATTTTTTTGTATCGATCTGTGACACACTTAAAGAATTTTATTAGTAATTCAGGGTCTTTATGAAACAATATGAAATCATTTGGACAATCATGTATTTTTTAGAGATCATTCCCATTGAATGTAACATTCGTTTAGAATCATATGTTTGGCATGATAGTTCATTTACTTCTGGTAGAATATCTTTCATAAGACCAAGTAGTTCAGTAAAGCTGGCATCACTCCATCAACTACCAGCTTTAAAATTATACAACTTCAATATAAATGACAATGTTGTGTATTTAGTACAACTGTAATAAAATGGTTTCTTGGAACAACTATTTAACTTCACAAACAACTTTGGACAATCATGGAGGTCATCTTCAATTTCCATTGTCATTTATTTCATGAAATCTATATCATCTTTTACAAAGGTATTCATATCAAATGATTCATAAAATCTCATATCATCCCAATCGATGTACACATTCATTTTTTTCACATGTTTAGTACAAAATTTATAGCTTTGATCTATTTTGTGAAAACTCAAATATTCTTCCAAATCTTCTGGACTAATTTGTCTTGAATAACAACAATGTAAACATGAGTAGAGGATTTTAGAAGGGTCTTCTGCATACTCTCTTGAAAACATGATGAAATCTTTAACTCCATATTCATATTAGTTTGTCAAATGATTAGAATGCATTCATTTTTTTTTCATATACATTCTATTGGGTTCAAAAAAGATAAATTTTACACAATATATAAATAAATACACATAATATATTCATTATCAAAAGTGAAAGTTATAGACAATTCTAATAATGGAAACTCAACATTTGATTGTTTTAAATAATTTTAGTTATTTGAAAAAAATGGGTAATTAAATTTAAGAAAATAATTTCTCCACATCAATTCATTCTTAAATCCCCAAAAAAATGAAAATATAATATAAGAAATTAAGGAGTAATAAGAAAATAAATTATAATATACAAGAATAATAAATTCTCATTCAATCAACTAGAAGATATAAATTTGTATTGGAACAAGTGATGTAGCAACCTAAGGAATTATTAAATTTAAAATTTACGGTATATCAATATTTGAAAATATACAAGTACTATTTAGATGTCATATCAGCACACCAATCCATCCCAAGATAATTAAAGGTACTCCAACTAGATGTAAAATTAACATTTACTAATGGATTACATGAATAGGATACTTATATCAAATAAATAGATAGTTTTCTAATTCTTTAATTTGAGAATAATGTTTGTAAATTGAAAAGATAAATGTATGAATTTAATTAAGAACTAAGAGTTTGGTATTAAAGGTTAAATGGATTATTAAAGAAAATTTAATTTAAAAAATGATGAATTGATAATAATCATTACATAAAAAATAATTTTATAGATAGATTGAAAGTGTTTATCAATTTGGATGACATAATATTTAGAGGTCCAAGAGATGAACAATGATAATAATTTTCTACATTAACAATTACCATTGTTTAAATGTTTATGATTAGTGAGTTGACATTTTAATTAGTTTATAGGTGACTCATGGAATTCATGGGATATTTATTTCCCAATCAATATATGTGAGGGAAGTGTTTTATAGATTTCCAAAGGAAGATTGAAAACTCATGTGGACACCCATTTAAAATTGAATAAAATTTTAAAATGTTGTGGATGGAATGCAATTATATATCATGGAGTGTAGGGGATTCATTATATGACAACTTTTTTTATAGTAGAAATGGTTGACATACTATTTTTCTACATGTCATATAGCTAGGTATCAAAGTGATTCCTTGGAAATCCACTTGTCATTAGTTAAATAAGTACTCAAAAGGGGGTGACATTATTGAAAATATACATTTTTTAGAATGAAATTATAATGTATTATAGTTGTATACAGGTCTCAGAAAAGTGGTATAACTAGAAAGGGTTAATATCAAAATGATATTTTTTTTGTAAATTATTCAGATATGGGGAGTTAGATGATGATGAAAAATTATAATGTAGTTTCAAAATAGTACATAGCATTTAGGAATAATATTTAATATATTATTATTAAAAGTAATTATAAATAAATTTGGATTAATCTAAAGAGGGGGAAAAATAGAATAATTTTTTTAAAAGTGTAGAGACATAAGAAGTTGGATTATTGAGAAAAGGTACAACACATTTAATAATAGATATAGTTTACAATAAAACCAAGACAACCATATATCAAACACCTTATTTGGTCCATGATAATGTCTAAGGGACATTCTCGGTCCCCCTTAGGATGGAAACAAGCACTAAGTCATGAAAAACAATAGAGTGGGAATGATTTGGCCCAAAAAATAAATAAAACTACTAGAAATAAAATTTAATTAAATTCTACCATGATGAATATATACATTGGATTCCCACACTAACCCAGATAAGTAGAAAAAAATAAGATATGAATCAATATAATATAAAATAAATACCTTAACCTACCTTCAACTCCCTCACACACAAAATCTCAAATTTCAATTTATAAAATTTACAATTTACGTAATACCATTGATTAAATAAATAATGAGAAATATGCATGATATATTTGGGTGATCAATTTGGGAAATGTAAATAAAATAAAACAACCAACTAAACCCAATGTGTCACCATCAAGTCCAAAAACAATAAACCATCCACGAGCGATCAAGAGTTGAATCAAAATTGGAATCCTATAAAATCAGATATCCTACATTGCTATTATACAGTCATCGAACTACAAATAACAACATCATTGAAGAAGAAATTCAAAACAAATAAAAAATACACAAAGAAAATCATAAGGCCTACCTATTTAGGTTGAAGAAAATCTAAAACCCTCTTTAAAACCCCTAACTTCAATCAAACACTGGATGTCAGATGAGATGTTCAAGAGGCACTCAGGTGGTGTGATTCAAGGTTCAATTCACCAAAGAGGAGTGCCGACATGGAAAGATTATGTTATCATGATGAGTTTGTAGAAGGTTATGAAATTTTTATTAGATTGGAAAACTTTTAACTGCGCTTAGAAACAAGTGCTAATAAAGATTCCTTTTATCAGCACTTATTACATAAGTACTGATAAATGTAAGTCTTTATCAACACAAAAAAAGCACTTAAATAAACAATCTTTATCTGTTTTAAAATTATAGCACTGATAAATGTTAATTGTATCAACGCTCCTTTTAGCACTGATAAATCCTCATCTTTATCAACACAAAAAATCACCGATAAAGATACTTCTATCAGTGCTTATTACTTAAGTGCTGATAAATGGTTTATAATTATAGTAATAAATTAAAAAATTGTAAATATTTATATATACTTAATAAATATATTCATTTCTAAATATATTTAATATAATATTATAATTATTTATTTATAATTATAGAAATATTTTTAAAAAATAATATTTATATCAATATATATATTTATATAATTATAAATAATTATATTTAATAAATATATACAAATATTGTAAATATATTCATTATTTAAGTAAATTTATTATGCATTTAGTAATTATTTAAATATATATAAATATTTCTTTATAATTATATAAATACTTTTAAAAATTTTTTATTTATTTTATAATTATAAATATATAATTTTATAAATATAGAAAATGTACATTTATAAATATATATATATATATATATATATATATATATATATATTTACAAATACATTTTTAACATTATTAATGAATAGATAATTTTAAGTGCATGCATATATGTTAAAAATAATTGAAATTGAATAAATTAATAATAATCACACTTTAACAATATTGAAAAAATGGATAAGTTTTATGTGTGTGCATTGTATATAAAAATTTATTAATTATGTATATGTAAAATGAATATAATAATATTCAATCTATATATGTTAAATTAAAAATTCAAACGACATTCAATTATATGTCGAGTACTATGCAATTTTTCAATATTTTTAATTCATATTAATTTTTAATTATAAACCATTATTCAATAAATATATGACAATTTAATGTAAAGGAAAAAATATTTTTTAATATATAAATCATATTTATATACATTAAAATATATATATATATATATATATATTTCATATATTCAATTTAATAACATTAATTATCATAATTATCTAATTAATAAAATATTTAATATTTAGTAATGTAAAATCAATTTATTAATTTTATCAAAAATTATTTAATTAATAAAATTTGTAATATTTTTTAATAAAGTTGTTTTTTATTTGTAATTTATTTAATTATTTCATTTTATTTATTCGAACCTTTATTAGTGCTAAAAAATCACTAATGAAAGAAATATTTATCAGTGCTAAAAATAAAGGGCTGATAAAAGGTTAAATTTATCAGCACTTTCCTTAGTGCTGATAAATATGCAATTTATCAGTGTTTTTTCTAGACCTGATAAATACCAATGAAATTAAACATGGGTTTTTTAGTAGTGTATGATGTTGTTTACCCTGATCCATGATGTGGATCAATGTTTATTTATATAAACTTCTTGGTATCATGTGATTTATAAGTGGAGAATATTAAGTCTCAGCTTGAGACTAAACTTCTTGTTTAATTCTGCCCTATTCCTTCAAGTTTAGTTTTCTCTTTTTATGTTCACTTAAATCAGAAAACGTCACTTTTCTTTGATATTTAATCTTAGATAGTGTTTATATTAGAATTTTCTTTAGTAGATCGACTTCAAAATATAAAGTAAAAAGTCATATTATTTTAACTGAGAACTAATCACTCTTTGAAAAATCCTTCAAATGATCAAATATTTTATAAACTACTCCTTTGATTAACTGGGCTATTTTTATATCAAATTGGGTAACCTTTAAATAAATATTATAGAAATAAATTTATATAGAAACTCATTCAACCTCTCTCTTAGGTGTCTTACTCTAACCAACATTTGGTATTAGAGGTTTCTTACATTTTTGGTCTCAAAGTTTTTAATGTTTTCAAATATTTTCAACTGTGACTTTAGTTGTGTTTTAAAGATATCAAAATTTCTATTAGTTCAAAAATTTTAGTTCTTTAAAACTTTTTTTATTCTTTAACATAGATAATTTATAAGAAGGTGTTGTTTCTAACATACCTCCCTATTTCAATGGAAGAAATTATGATCAATGGAAAATCAAAATGAAAATGCATATTGAAGGTTTGGGTTTTAATATCTGGTCTACTATATTTGAAGAGTATAATATTCTAGCTACGAACAGAAACACTTTGTATGATCCAAATGAGTAAACCTATAATAATAATTGCAAAGCTATGAATTTCTTATATTGTGCTCTAGGTGGTGATGAATTCAATAAGATTTCTTCATGTAAAAAAACCCTTTGAGATTTATGATGCTATAACTTTTTCACCTGAAGAAATCACTAACGTTAAGGAAATGAAGTTTAACTTGTGTACTATTAAACATGATAAATTTAAAATAAAACTTGGTGAACTAATTTTTGACATGTATCTCAGGTTCACTGAGATTGTGAATACCATGAGCTTACTCAGAAACACTATCATTACAAAATAACAGATCATAAAAATCTTGATTTGTCTTCAAGAAATATGGATAGGTACCTTAGTATCAATTAGAGAATATTATGACATTGATGCACTACCTTTAATGGATATGATAGGAAAGTTTATGATGTATGAGGAAAAGATAAAGTTTAATCGGGAAGAAGAAGATGAACCTAGAAGAAAGTCAGTGGATTTTAAAACCACTACATCTAGAAAAAGATAAATTTAAAGTTCATACTAAAATTTACACTAATGAAGATTCAACAACTGATGGTAATGAGGAAATTGATTTGTCATCTAGAAGAATTAATAAATTCTATAGAAAATTTTTTTTCTTTAGAAATCATAGCTACAGAGGGAAATATGAAAATAAAGCTAACTAGAAAAATTATTGGAAAAGAAGTGAGAATATAAATGAGATAATATTATATGAATACAAATGAAAAGAACATGTAATGTCTAACTATCCAAAATGAAAGTATAAGAATAAATATGAGGATAAAGACAAAAAATAAAAGAAGGATATGAATGATACCTGGAGTGCTTCTGAGGACAGGTCCAGTGAATCTGAATCATCTCATGATGAAAAGGTTGAAAAACCCAACATGTGATTTATTAAAAACACATTTGAGGTAACCTAAGTATCTCCTACATAGAATTCTTAGTATTCTAAAGGTGAATCTGAATGTAAAACATCCAAAAAAATGACTAATGAGTAAATGTCTGAATACTGGAAAATTATTGAAGATAATTTTAATAGGATAAAATATAAGTATAAATATCTCAAGAAAAAAAATGATCTTTCTACTCCAATTAAATATGAACTCAGTATAGAAAATGGAATGAACGCTCAACTAATTAATGAGAGTACAAAACTTAAACATTCTAATGAGAAATTAAAGAGGGATCTAGAAAAATTTACAAATGATAAAATTAACTTAATTCAAATTATTGGAAAACAACTTTCTCTTAAATATACTATTGTAGTTAGTTAAAAACCTAGGAAACAATATTTTCCTAAAAACAATTTTTTATAAAAATATGGAAAATTCAGTTTTATGCCTAGATATGAAAAATTATCTGCAAGTTCTAGTACTAGAGAATCCACTAATGCTTCAAAATCATTTGGAACTAATAAATTTTATTTTTATAAAACTTTAAAAATTTCTTACAGGAAACCCATGAAGAAGATGTGGGTTCCTATAACATTAGTTACTATTATTATAAGACCAAAGAAAATCTGGGTACTAAATTCCTTTTTTTAAACTAATTTTATAGGAAAATTATTTGAAGAGTTCCTATAAGAACTTGTGGAACTTGGATACCATGTGTTCAAGATACATGATAGAAGAATAATCTAGATTCAAGAACCTCATATGTATTGATAGTGGACATGTCACCTTTGGTGACATTGAAAACAGGGAAATTATTGGCCTCAACCAAATCGGTAACAACAATTCAGCTTTAATTTCTAAAGTTATTTTTGTTGATGGTCCAAAGTACAATCTGCTTAGCATTTCACAATTTTGTGATGATGGTTTTCAGGTTAAATTTGGAAATGATGTGTGTAATGTTTTCAATTCTATGAATTATTTAGTATTTACTTCTTTTAGAAACAAAAATGTTTAAACTGTTAATTTTGATTCCATAGTCTCACAAATTGTTTTCTACTTAACTTCTTTTCACAAAAAATCTTGGATCTAATATAATAAACCAGGACATTGTAATATTCACTCCCATAGAAAGCTTTCTAGAAAATGATTAGTCAAGGATCTACCTAAACTAGAGTTTATAAATGATAAGGTTTGTAATACTTGTCAAAAAGAAAAATAATATAAAATATATGTCCAACCCAAGAAATAAATTTCAATTTACCAACCTCTTTAGTTGGTTCAAATGAATTTGTTTGGACCATATTGAGTTTCATGTTTAAATGGGAATCATTGTGTTTATGTTCTAGTATATGACTTTTCAAGGTATACATGGATATTCTTTTTATCTCACAAATGTGATGCTTGTTCATATTTCACCAAGTATGCAAGATCAGTATAAAACTTAAGTGGAATTGGTATCAAAACCTTAATAAGTTACCATGGTTGTGATTTTGAAGATCGATAATTTTAATCTTTTCTCTCAAAAAATGGATATAGTTATAACTTCTCTACTCCTAGGACACCCAAGTAGAATGGAGTTGTAAAAAGGATAAATAGTACCTTATAAGAGATAGCCTAGAATATTCTTAATGAATATGATCTACCTATTTATTTTTGGGTAGAAGCTATGAATAAAAATTTCTATATAATCAATAGAGTCTTAATTCGACCTATCCTAAAGGAAAACCCATATTATCTATAGAATAATAGAAAACCTAAGGTTAATTAATTCAACTTTTTTGGTTTCAAAGTCTTTATTCTCAATACAAAAGATAATCTTGACAAATTTTCCACCAAGAGTGATGAAGGAATTTTTCTAGGTTATTAAATATCTAATAAATCCCATAGAGTTATTAATAAGATAACCAAATGTGTGGAAGAATCTATGAATGAAAAATTTGATAAATAGATCCGCATGAATCTAAAACATCCTTATAGAATATTGAGGGTAATCTACTGAATCTGGACATGAATCTAAAATCTTCAGATTCTATTTTTAAACAAGAAATAAAATATATTTCTGGAAAATTTCTAGATTCCGACCAAATGGAACCCGAACCTACATAAGAAATCAAAGTGTCCAACCCTTCTTTTTCTCGAGCTATCATAACTCTTCAAAATGATCCTTTATACTCTTTAGTTAGAGAATTATAAAAGATAACATGGACTATAGATTCTCTAATAAACTAGGTTGAACATCATGTGTTTTTGTCATAGCTTGAACCTAAGAAATCAATGATGAAATAAATAATGAATTTTGGGTGATGTCTATGCAAGAAGAATTAAACTAGTTTGAAAGAAACAATGTATGGAAACTTGTGGATATACCCAAATAAACCTTTACCATAGGCACTAAATGGGTGTTTTTGGATGAATTTGGAACTATATTAAAGATTAAGGTTAGATCAGTGGAACAAGGTTATAGTTAAGAAAAAGGCATAGACTATGAAGAGACCTTTGTACTAGTAGCCCAACTTGAAGCTATTAGAATACTTCTAGATTATGGATCAGATCTGAATTTCACAATTTATCAAATATATGACAAAATTGACTTCCTGAATGGTTATATAGTTGAGGATGTTTTTTTTGAATGGCCCCCAGTTTTAAAAATCCTCATTTTCCAAATCAATATTTCAAGTTAACAATATCTTTTTGTGGTTTAAAATAATCCCCAAGATCTAGGAATGATATGATCATCACTTTTCCTAATTCTAAAGTTTTTTTTGAAGTTATAGATGATCCTTCTATTTTTATAAAAAAATATCTAAATATGTTGTAGATGTTCAAATATCTATTGATGATATTATTTATGGATCTTCAAAAAATTATTTATGTATTGAATTTTAAAAAATGATGAAAAATTAGTTTGAAATGAGTTAAATGAGTGAACTCAAATTCTTTTTGGATTTAAAAATTTTCAAAATAAGGAAGGTATTATTTTAAATCAGTGTAAATGTACTAAAGATATTTTAAAACATTTTGTCTTAGATAGTACTAAAAGTAGTGATACTCATATGAGAACCACCTCTAAATTGGATATTAATGAAAATGGAAAATCAGTGGATCAATCCAATTACTAAGGTGTGATTGGATGTATTCTCTACTTTACTTCTAGCTGACCTTATAAGGCCCCGATATTAAACATTAATTAATATTGAATTAAATGAATAATTCACAATGAGGATATTTTTAGGTTTAGAGTTTTAGAGAATTAGGACATAACTGTTACATCTCAAAAGATTACAAAGTAGACACTTCTACTGAGTTTCCATAGAATAACAAAAAAACACTTAAAAAGAAACATGTCTAGTTCCATGTTTTAGGTAGCATGACTTTTCCTTGATCCCATCCTTGACCCTATTCCACGTTAAGTCCTGTGAAAAACATTTCAAAAACTTGGGATGAGCATAAAAAGCTCTATAAGGGATACACAAAGAATGAAAACTGTTAGTTTTTCAAAACAACAAGTAAACCATGTATACTTTATCAAAGTAATACTTTTCACCTTTTCGAAGTAGTAAAAACTCTTCACTGAATAAAAGTTCATTACTTACCCTTCTGTAACCAAAATATTACCATAAAACCCATATAAAGATCACATAACATATAAAGGTAACTTGGGACATAAACTTACATAAGTGGAATAACCATAAGTTCGACTTCCACACAATCACTTAATGGAATAGCCATTCGGCCAACTTCCATACATACTTAATGGAATTGCCATACGGCCAAATTCCATACCCAATACATTGGAGGTTATAACATAACCACCCGTCCTGGTATTCACGGCACCACCCATCATATGGTTTATCACGTAACCACCAGTAAAATGTCCAAGTACCATTATAAAATTATAACACATAAAACCAATATAAAGGAATGATAACATTTCCACATTTCAATCACAATATATCATTTAAATATATTGACATAATAGAATACTTTATCAAAACAATTTTCAATACCAAAATACAAAAAAAAGTATATGGTATTTATTTTATTTTGAAAACATTATGGCTTGTTGAGGAGACAAAGATCAAATAATACTCGCGGCGGCAGAAAAGGTCGTTGTCACCGCGTACGTAAAAAGAAACATTCATTTTTGTCGTTTAGTATAACGCTTCATAGATAAAAGATTCCTTTTGAATAAACGTAAAATTAAAAGGGGTTTATACACCGTATAAAAGAAGGTTGTGTATAAAACAAAATATGCCTCAATGAATGGAGATTGAGACGAAGTCCCTTACAAAGACGGTATCCTTGGTATAAGGATAAATCAATTACATAATTATGTGTGACAAATGAATACACCCAATATAAGTGGATATTAAGTGTAAAACAATCAGAGGTTATTCACACATATTCATTGAATGACATATTCAAGGAGTACAAGATTATCCCAAAGAATCAAATTTGGGTTAAGAAGTTCCCTTGCAAAAATATGACAGCCTAACGGCGTCACTACAAAATTCAGAAAATTAGTTGATGAGAGATAAAAAGGGTATCTCATCACTTGGACATAAAATTTACATCAATAAGGATATATGAGAACATATCCCAACATAAAAATATGTAAACTAAAAGACCCAACAAAATAAGTCTTTTAAAAATAGGAGGGTGAAAGGTCCCCTTACCGAGTTGGGTAACTTTCGAAACGTACACCCCATGTAAGAAGGGTCATACAATGAAGATGTGAATACCCATAAATGAAATTATACTACACAAAGTGTATAATAATGGGCATTACATACACCAGTCAATGGAAATTGTGGCAAATGTAGCATAAATCCCACGGGAATAAAAGTGAGATGAAATTTCCTTACGAAAACTTGGCAGCCTAACGTCGCCACTTAAAACATCCAAAATGGATTGATGAGAGGAAATAGGGTCTCTCATCATATCAACATAAAGTTTAAATAAAGAGGAATAAAAAAGAACATCCCCCCACATAACAAAGAGGAGTATAAAAGAAGTGACATAAAGAAGAGTACTTAAAAAGAAAGAGAGAGGCTGGATCTCTTACGAAAATTCTGCAGCCTAACAGCACCACTCAAAACTTCCAAAAATGGATTGATGAGATCAAATAGGGTATCTCATCACATTAAAATAAAATGTACAGAAAAATAAATATAAAATAACATCCCCCATCATAACAAAGAGGATCTTAAAGGAAGTGACATAAAGGAGAGTACTTAAAAAGAAAGAGAGAGGTTAGATCTCTTACGAAAATTCAGAAGCCTAACGACGCCACTCAAAACTTCAAAAATGGAATGATGAGGGAGAATAGGGTCTCTAATAATAGGAACATAAAAATTACATTAAGAGTAATATAAAATAACACCCCAATCACAATAAAGATAAGCTTAGAAGGAATGACATAAAAGAGTGTACTTAAAAAGAAAGAGAGGAGTAGGATCCCTTACCTCAGGTCCGACTTGACTCTATCGTTATTTAATCTCCTAAATAATAAACTTGAGTAAATTTATACTTCCTTAAGAACCTTTTTAAAGTTCATTATTCCTTTTATATCACTTATTACCATGTCATAAACATTATGCAATCATTTAAGTTAATAATGTTTGTTTTGTCGATATTTGGTTCTTAAGTCGAAAGTGGACTTCTTACAATTACATGTTGTTCATGTGGTCAAAGGTTCATTATATCCAGAATTTTATTCATAATGTATACATCATATATATCATATATATCCAGTATATTCATGCATTTATAATATTACATAACATTTAGAGTTAAGAAATGAAATGCACCATTCATGGAGACGGTAAGCCGTACGTACGCATGAATGCTACTTCCATTTCTATTTCATATTTAATGGAATTAAAACATAATGATACATAATAGTATTTTAATTCCAGTATGGTATCATATATAATATCATTAATGATATCCTTTATACGTACCACATATGGCATTAATGAAACAAATCACTTTAAGGGGGCGGTAGTCCGCACTTCCTTAAATGAAGATATCACGTTTACCCATAATGGAAACCACAAAGGTATGCCATAAATGAAAAATACAGAAGCTTAAGTAAAACATAAACATATTAGATATCATATATAAATATAGTGTCATCTTAATGGCCACCTTTGAAGGTGTTATAAGAATTTTGAACAATCATCATTTCGGGAGGCAGAAATTCGCTATCCATGGAAACAATATGTTCATTAACCATTAGATGTAGGTGTGTATAAGTGTAGCTAGAATCCTTCTTATAAAAACATCCTAGTATATTTAAGATACTGGATTTGTTACTAAATAAATGAATAAAAAGAGTTTAGGGGGTTGGAGAAGCAAAATAAAACAAAAGGACTCAAGAAAGACATTACCTTAAAATCAGGTAACTTCCTTTGATTTGAGCTCAGAAGCTTCCTTGAAAATGATTCTGCCCAAAGTGAGGATTCAAAGAGTTAAAGAGGGATGTGGAGAGACAATATGGGCAGGGTTTGGCCGAGCCAAAGGCTTTGGAAGTGTGTGTATGGAGGTAGAGGTGGGGGCCTTTTATAAGAGGAGAGGAGGGGTACTCTTGGAAAGGTATAAAAGGTAACTTTATTTCCAAATGAGTTTCGGATTTTAATGGTCTCACAGTAATGTGTTTCCAGGATAATGTGATAAGGGTTCGAACTCCACCCATCCAATAGGTTTTAGAAATGTGTAGGTCTTAGATTTTACATTATCTTTTCATTTTATTTAAATCGTTAAGTAATAAGGTCATCGCTGCATCATCATGATGTCATAAATAATTTAATTTATTTAATGTCTAAAAATTATAAAAAAATACTATGATGTATGAAATATTTTTATCTTTCCAAATAATATTTATAGACTAAATGATCTTTTATGTAGACAAAATTAAAAATATTTTACTTAGGTGATACATTCTTTGTTACATTTAACAATCTTTAAAAATAAAAAGATAAAAAGTCACTTTCTCACAAAAGTGATTCCATGGGGCCCCCAAGTTTGGCACAAGGCATCCCATGGTCGGAAATGAGATAACCAGTAGCCTTAGAACACATTTTGTGGTCATTTTTTTTATTATGATATTATCTTATTATCTTTAACAATCCGATTACTCATTAATCAAGATAATTAAAGATAATTACCGTCGTTACTATTCATAATGTCCAAAAACAAAAGAGTCTTAATTAAATAATTTGGACCTCCTGATTCCAAATATTTAATTCATTTTACCAAATTTTAAACACATAAATTGCAATAATTATTTTTAAAAAAACTTCCCGTTGTCAAAACAAATAGCGTGTTTTTTAGAAACAATATTTATGAAAAGTTTGGCACTTGTTTATGCCTAATTCCAAAGTGAAATTAATCCCAATGACCATAATTGAATTAAATTGTAAAAAAATATTCTAATTACACTTTAAAACCAATTAAAAAGATAAGATATCCATATAATTAAATTATATGAAAAAGCAGTTTTGATGTAAAATGCAGTATTTTTCACTATTCATTGAAAAATGAACATTGTCAGAAAAATACCAAAAATTAACCCAAGGTAAATTTCAATGTCCCAATCATATATAATATGTTTATTTTAAAAAATAGAGCTTATAAAATTGTCAAAAAGTGGATTTAAAAGGGGTTCACCATCAAAAGGCGGTTAATCGACCTTTTAAAGAATATTAGAATGTTTACGCTTAAAAACTGGATTCATTTGCATTTTTTATCCTCTAACATTTATTGTAAAGAGTAAAAATATTTGACAAACATATATAATCATTTTCTAGTTAGTTCTGTTCATTCCCTCCATTACAACGACTATGCGTTAACTACCATTTAAAATAATATTATTTTATTATTAAAGTGCAACGTAAGATTCCCAAGAAACTTGTTGTTGCGTATTGGGTATGCCATCGAGCATAACATCCCATTTAAAGTAATATTTATATTTCATTCACAAATATGGATAAATATAAAGATGTTATGTTCTTTATTTACCTCGGGTGTTACATCCTTCCTCCCTTTTGGGAATTACGTCCTCGCAATTTTAAAATTGAGCTTGGAAACATCCTTGAAAGTCCCACATCGGAACAAGAGTTGGTAAAAAAATCACTTTAAAATAAAGAAAGATAAGTACAAAGGTCACCCGAGTTAACCCATACTAGGATTAAAAGTATGAAAATATGGACATGGAGGAAAAAAACAAAGGGTCATGTTCTGATGGAGAGTGATAGAAAACATGTTTAGGAGAAAGTTAGCCACAAGAAAATCACAAACTTGTGATGGGTTAAACGGTATTCGATTCCCCAGTAGGAAAAGATAATAGACAACATTTTTATTTTATGTTACTTTTTATTGAGGAATTTATTCATAAGGAAACATAATCACTTATCATGTTGACTTTCAACTTTTATTAGATTCCTTACACAAACTCATATTTTCTCCAAAAGACTAGTATTTAGGAAGACTTGTTCACATTAAGAGTAATATAATCAACTTCTAGAGAATCACCTAATCCACAAAAGAGAACTATATACTTCCCATGTCTTTAGACTTTATCCAAAACCAAAACCAAAAAGGTTAGTATAAGATCAGATAATCTAGAAAAGGATAACCCCTTATAAAAAGAAAATCTATTCTTAATCTCCAAAATTTGTCCAACAAAACCCAAAGTTCAACGAGGACCATTCGATAATCAATTTGTCCATAAAATTCTTCAAAGTAAACCAAACTAAGATTGAAACCCAAATATTTTAAGGATTTAGTCACATAGTCTTCCAAGTTAAATCGTAACATTTATCTCCAAAAAACATCAGTTGCTCTTAATGTCTCGTATTGACAAGTAATTAACCTAATCACATATCCTCCATGATAGATTAATAAATTTCCATAGATAACCCAAAATCAACTTACTATTAATTCATAAAATCATCTAACTAAAAATAATTAGTCAAACTAACCAGGGAATTCACGTAGTCCAGTGGTAGGTGATAAATACCAGTTGCACTTTGGTTGTGGGTTTGATTCCCGCAGCTTTGTCCGACACGACGGGTTGTCACGCGGTCTGCGTGTTGTCATTTTTCCAAAACTATTTAATTCTGAAATCATTCCCCAAAAAGAGATAAAATCATCAAAAATAACCATAACATAATTTAACCTCAATTTTATCTCAAGCCTTTCACTTCCATCATAACATATAGTAACCCATAATTACCTCAAAAGTAGGGATCATATAAACCCAAATGGTTCTTTATAACTATGTCCACAAAAGAACAGATAACTATTCCTTGAATAATATTTTCTTATATTAAACATCAGGGTTACACATACTATAAAAAGTCTTCTAATGTAACCCCATCATCAAAAGTGACTTAATACTCTTAAGAATTTCACCATAACTCTTGAAGCCCTTATTTGTTGACATCTTACTCATTCAACATTCTTCATGATCCATTAACCATTCCTTTCCAACTTATTCTGAAATACTTCTTTCCTACAAACAAAATCATGAATCATATCCTAAGATTCCAAAATAGGAAAAAAAATAGTTATGAAATAATCCATACCTTTGATTGGTCATTTTCAGTTTCTTCATCCTCAATCGGAATGGAATTAGGTATTGGTAAATGAACATTTGTACGATCTTGGTGATCCCATTCACGAAAATTCTTCATAGGACATGTGTTTTCATAATGACCATGCACACCACCTTTAAAACATTCAATTGATACCTTAGAAACAACTTCTTTCCCTTTCCTCGAGTCAACTGGATGCTTCCTTTTTCCATGATAGGTTCTTGCTTTATGACCTTCATTTCCACATCTATATCATATTTCTGTCCCTTTGAAACATTTTCCTAGGTTTTTTTTCCACATTTTTGACACATAGGTTTTTGAACACACTTACCTTTATGATTATTACCTGTAGTTCCGTAGGGATTTGTTTCTCGCATATATGATGCCTTAGAGAAATCACCATGGTTTATGTGGTAAATAATGACTCCAGATAGTTGGTTTAGGATAATCACAAGAGTTCTCATTGAAGCTCCCATATCATTCAGTTGCTTGCTCAAAAAACTGTCATAGTTTCCTTCACATCCACTGTTACTTTGGTGCCTGCTAGATCAAGCCATTTACTAAAACCAAAAAGGTCAGTGTGAGTATTTCAACAAAACCATCATGTACTAATGAGGAAGATAAACACCAAGATATACTTACTCCTTCACTTTATCTAAAACTATGACTCTTTCTGAAATCCTAACCATTATGGTAATGTCACTTATGATTAAAGAATACCCTAACCTCTAAAGTTATCTAAACCGACCTTTGATACCAACTATAAGGCCCCGACATTAAACATTACTTAATATTGAATTAAATGAATAATTCACATTGAGGATCTTTTCAGGTTTAGAGTTTTAGATAATTAGGACATAACTATTACATCTCAAAAGATTACAAAGTAGACACTTCTACTGAGTTTCCATAGAATAACAAAAAAAAACTCTTAAAAAGAAACATGTCTAGTTCCATGTTTTAGGTAGCATGACTTTTCCTTGATCCCATTCTTGACCCTATTCCATGTTAAGTCCTGTGAAAAACATTTCAAAAACTTGGGATGAGCATAAAAAGCTCTGTAAGGGATACACAAAGAATGAAAACTGTTAGTTTTTCAAAACAACAAGTAAACCATGTATACTTTATCAAAGTAATACTTTTCACTTTTTCGAAGTAGTAAAAACTCTTCACTGAATAAAAGTTCATTACTTACCCTTCTGTAACCAAAAGATTACCATAAAACCCATATAAATATAACATAACATATAAAGATAACTTGGGACATAAACTTACTTAAGTGGAATAACCATAAGGTCCACTTCCACACATATCACTTAATGGAATAGCCATTTGACGATCTTCCATACATACTTAATGGAATAGCCATATGGCTGACTTCCATACCCAATGCATTGGAGGTTATAACGTAACCACCCATCCTGGTATTCACGGCACCACCTGTCATATGGTTTATCATGTAACCACCCGTAAAATGTCCAAGTACCATTATAAAATTATAACACATAAAACCAACATAAAGGAATGATAACATTTCCACATTTCAACCACAATATACCATTTAAATATATTGACATAATAGAATCCTTTATCAAAACCATTTTCAATACCAAAATACAAAAAACGTATATGGTATTTATTTTATTTTGAAAACATTACGGCTTGTTGAGGAAGCCAAAGATCCAATAATACTCGCGGTGGCGGAAAAGGTTGTTGTCACCGCGTACGTAAAAAGAAACATTCCTTTTTGTCATTTAGTAAAACACTTCATAGATAAAAGATTCCTTTTAAATAAACGTAAAAGTCAAAGGGGTTTATACACCTTATAAAAGAAGGTTGTGTATAAAACAAAATATGCCTCAATGAATGGAGATTGAGACGAAGTCCCTTACAAAGATGGTATCCTTGGTTTATGGATAAATCAATTACATAATTATGTGTGACAAAAGAATACACCCAATATAAGTGGATATTAAGTGTAAAAAAATCATAGGTTATTCAAACATATTCATATAATGACATATTCAAGGAGTATAAGATTATCCCAATGAATCAAATTTGGGTTAAGAAGTTCCCTTGCAAAAATATGACAGCCTAACGACGTCACTACAAAATTCAGAAAATGAGTTTATGAGAGATAAAAAGGGTATCTCATCACTTGGACATAAAATTTACATGAATAAGGATATATGATAACATATCCCAACATAACAATATGTAAACTAAAAGACACAACAAAATATGTCTTTTAAAAAGAGGAGGGTGAAAGGTCCCCTTACCGAGTTGGGTAACATTCGAAATGTACACCCCATGTAAGAAGGGTCATACAATGAAGATGTGAATACCCATAAATGAAATTATACTACACAGAGTGTATAATAATGGGTAGTACATACACCTCTCAAAGGAAATTGTGGCAAATGTAGCATAAAATTCACGGGAATAAAAGTGAGATGAAAAATCCCTTACGAAAACTCGGTAGCCTAACGTCACCACTTAAAACTTTTAAAATGGATAGATGAGAGGAAATAGGGTCTCTCATTATATCAACATAAAGTTTACAGAAATAGGAATACAAAATAACATCCCCCAACATAAAAAAGAGGAGCTTAAAAGAAGTGACATAAAGGAGAGTACTTAAAAAGAGAGAGAGGTTGGATCTGTTACGAAAATTCGGCAGCCTAACGGTGCCACTCAAAACTTCCAAAAATGGATTTATGAGATCAAATAGGGTATCTCATAACATTAAAATAAAATTTACATCAAGATGAATATAAAAGAACATCCCCCATCATAACAAATAGGAGCTTAAAAGAAGTGACATAAAGGAGAGTACTTAAAAAGAAAGAGAGAGGTTAGATCTCTTACGAAAATTCGGCAGCCTAACAGTGCCACTCAAAACCTCCAAAATGGATTGATGAGAGAGAATAGGGTCTCTCATCATATGAATATAAAAATTACATTAAGAGTAATATAAAATAACATCCCAATCACAATAAAGATGAGCTTAGAAGGAATGACATAAAAGAGTGTACTTAAAAAGAGTGGAGTAGGATCCCTTATCTCAGGTCCGACTTGACTTGATCGTTCTTTAATCTCATGAATAATAAACTTGAGTAAATTTCTACTTCTTTAAGAACCCTTTTCAATTTAATTATTCCTTTTATATCACTTATTACCATTTCATAAAGATTATGTAATCATTTAATTTAATAATGTTTGTTTTGTCGATATTTGGTTCTTAAGTCGAAAGTGGACTTCTTACAATTACATGTTGTTCGTGTGGTCAAAGGTTAATTATATCCAGAATTTTATTCATGATGTATATATCATATATATCATATATATCCACTATATTCATGCATTTATAATATTACATAACATTTAGAGTTAAGAAATGAAATGCACCGTTCATGGAGACGGTAAGCCGTACGTATTCATGAACGCTACTTCCATTTCTATTTCATATTTAATGGAATTAAAACATAATGATACATAATAGTATTTTAATTCCAGTATGGTATCATATATAATATCATTATATATATCCTTTATATGTACCACATATGGTATTAACGAATCAAATCACTTTGAAGGGGTGGTAGTCCGCACTTCCTTAAATGAAGATATCGCGTTTACCCATAATGGAAACCATAAAGGTATGCCATAAATGAAAAATACAGACACTTAAGTAAAACATAAACATATTATATATCATATATAAATATAGTGTCATCTTAATGGCCACCTTTGAAGGTGTTATAATAATGTTGAACAATCATCGTTTCGGGAGGCAGAAATTCGCAATCCACGGAAATAGTATGTTATTTAACCATTAGATGTAGGTGTGTGTAAGTGTAGTTAGAATCCTTATTATAACAACATCTTAGTATATTTAAGATACTGGATTTGTTACAAAATAAATGAATGAAAAGAGTTAAGTGGTTGGAGAAGCAAAATAAAAAAAAAGGACTCAAGCGAAGACATTACCTTAAAATCGGGTAACTTCCTTTGATTTGAGCTCAAAGGCTTCCTTGGAAAGGATTCTGCCAAAAGTGAGGCTTCAAGGAGTTAGAGAGGGATGTAGAGAGACAAAATGGGCAGGTTTTGGCCGAGCCAAAGGCTTTGGAAGTGTGGGTAAGGAGGTAGAGGTGGGGGCCTTTTATAAGAGGAGAGGAGAGGCACTCTTGGAAAGGTATAAAAGGTAACTTTATTTCCAAATGAGTTTCGGATTTTAATGGTCCCACATTGATGTGTTTTGAGGATAAGGTGATAAGGGTTCGAAATCCACCCATACAATAGGTTTTGGACATGTGTAGGTCTTAGATGTTACATTATCTTTCTATTTTATTCAAATCGTTAAGTAATGAGGTAATCACTGCATCATCATGATGTCTTAAATAATTTAATTTATTTAATGTCTAAAAATTATAAAAAAAATACTATGATGTAGGAAATCTTTTTATCTTTCCAAATAATATATATAGACTAAAAGATATTTTATTTATACAAAATTAAAAATATTTTACTTAGGTGATACATTCTTTGTTACATTTAACAATCTTTAAAAATAAAAAGATAAAAAGTCACTTTCTCACAAAAGTGATTCCATGGGGCCCTCAAGTTTGGCACAAGGCATCCCATGGTCGGCCATTAGACAACCAGTAGCCTTAGAACACATTTTGTGGTCATTTTTTATTATTATGATATTATCTTATTATCTTTAACAATCCGATTACTCATTAATCAAGATAATTAAAGATAATTACCGTCGTTACTATTCATAATGTCAAAAAACAAAAGAGACTTAATTACATAATTTGTACCTTCTTATTCCAAATATGTAATTTATTTTACCAAATTACAAACACATAAATTGCAATAATTAATTTTAAAAAAACTTCCCGTTGTCAAAACAAATAGCGGGTTTTTTTGAAACAATATTTATGAAAAGATTGGCACTTTTTTATGCCTAATTACAAAGTGACATTAATCCCAATGAACATAATTGAATCACATGGTAAAAATATATTATAATTAAACTTTAAAACAAATTAAAAATATAAGATAACCATATAATTAAATTATATGAAAAAGCAGTTTTGATGTAAAATGCAGTATTTTTCACTATTCATTGAAAAATGAACATTGTCAGAAAAATACGAAAAATTAACCCAAGGTAAATTTCAATGTCCCAATCATATATAATATGTTTATTTGGAAAAATATATCTTATAAAATTTTCAAAAAGTGGATTTAAAAGGGGTTCGCCGTCAAAAGGCGATTAATCGACATTTTAAAGAATATTAGAATGTTTACGCTTAAAAACTGGATTCATTTGCATTTTTAGTCCTCTAACATTTATTGTAAAGAGTAAAAATATTTGAAAAACATATATAATCATTTTTTAGTTAGTTCTATTCATTCCCACCATTACAACAGCTAGGTGTTAACTACCATTTTAAATAATATTATTTTATTATTAAAGTGCAACGTAAGATTCCCAAGAAACTCGTTGTTGCGTATTGGATACACCATAGAGCATAGAATCCCCTTTAAAGTAATATTAATATTTTATTCAAAAATATGGATAAATATAAAGATGTTATGTTCTTTATTTACCTGGGGTGTTACAGACCTAATATTATGTGTAGTGTGTGAATGTGTGCATGTGTTCTCATTTTCCAGAAAATCCTAAAGAGTCGCACATTTTTACTATAAAAATAATTTTCAAATACCTAAAATATACTAATAATTTAGTACTATTATTTTCAATAAGACAATCATTTTACTTAGTTATTTATTCTAATTCTGATTTTTATGGTTTCAAGTTAGAATGAAAAATCACCTCTAGAACATGCCACTTTTTGGGAAAGTCTCTAGTTTCATGCTCTAGTAAGAATCAAATTTATGTTACATTATCTACTACTAAAGTTGAATACAAAAATGTTAGTAGTTGTTTCGATCAAATTTTTTGGATGAAACATACATTACTAGATGATGGATATCAATTTAGGCATGTCCCTATAAACTATTACAACACAAGTGCTATTAAAATTTCTAAGAATCCAGTTTCTCATTCAAGAACAAAGAATATTGATTTAAGACATCACTTTTTTAGAGATCAATATAAAAAATGTGATATAACCATTTAATTCATTAAAACTAAAAATCAACTTACTGAAATTTTTACTAAGACATTAAATTCTGAGAGTATGGCATCATGCATTTTTATTACATAACTTTTCATTACATTTTACAAATAGAGGATCTTTAAAGTTCAATGTCTTGGAAATAAAGTACATAATACATGAAAACCTAAAACATTATTCTATTCAAATTGGAAGGTTTATTCAAGGTTTATACATTTTAAATTTAGGGAATCTCATATCCTGGGCACATACATCAAAAGAAAGGGTGAGCATAAGGCCCAGTAAGAGAAAATAAGGGAAACAATTTACATGTGAACTTGAGAGATATGGATAAGAACATGAGGAATTTTCATAAAGGAATGAGAAAGTGGAATATAATAACTATAATAAATTTAATAATAGCTTAAAAATGTGGATACAACATTTAATTTAGACATTCATAAGAATATCACCAATTTTTTTCAATGATGTGTTATAAAAATTACTTAGGTTATTCACCAAGGTATCATAATACTTTTCATCTATAGAGATTAATTTATTTACTCAATGAATTGTAAAAATATCAAGGAGAACCATTAATCTATATTCATTTTCATGTGATCCACATAGATCATAATCAAATATTCCATAAATAAACCGTAGATAATAAAAGAAATGTGTTACATTTCAAAATCAAGGTGTTTTAAAAAGTTCTTAAAAACATGATCATTATATCATTTATAACCAATGTAAAGGGAATGAGGGTTTTATATATTTTAATTCCAGAATAAAATAAATCATTTTTATGTCTTTATGAATACCCTCAGAAATAAAATAGGGTTTGGTATTCACCAAAATAAAATAAAATAATTTCTTGAGAAAAAGAGAGAGATTTTAAGATGAAAATTCTACAGCATAATGGATATGAAACATGGATTTATAAAACATTAAAAAGAGAATGTAAAAGGGTATCAGATTCATAAAATACACATAATAAATTATAGGGACAAAATAAAATGTAAATAAGAACATGGTATGTAAATTTAAAATACATACCACATAAAATAGAACTTGAAAGGAAAAGAGAAGTTGAAAATTTCTTTACCTTGAAGAGTAAATTCTAATAATCTTACATATGGACCTTGGTGGCTTGAGGGAACCTTGGGAGGACTTATTAAGAGGTAATAATATTATATCTTCAAGGATGATGATTTTGGAATGAAATTAAAATAAATAATATGTGTGTATTTATAGTAAAAGAGAGGGAGTTTTTTTAATATCTTAGGACACATCATTAGTGGTATTTCAAAAACCATGGGCTTGCCCATGGTATTGGCCACTTAGGACAACTAATATCATATTTTAAATCTCAACAGTCAAATAGTATGTTAAATTATATATTAAATTATTATGATTTCATTAAACACACTGGAAACTCAAAACTGTATTTTTACAATTCACAGAAAAACAAAATATTTTACAAAAATCTCATTAATTCCCTATAACAAAATATCAACCTTATGTATTCAAAAATTAAATTTATTTTATCATAATAATTCTCTAAATATGATAAATTTAAATTTTTACTCTAAAATAAATAATTATTAAAAATAATAGCAGACAGAAAATTCATAGTAAACCGGATAGTAAAATTTCTGAAAAATGAAATTATTTTATCATTTGTAATTAAAAATGAGTGTTTTTATAATAATAATTAATTATAATAATTATTATTCATAATATCATGGATTATTATAAACATTTATATCTTTTCTCTATTGTACAAATTCTGTTTGAAAAAATTAATTTATAAAAAAAATTATCAAGAAAAACTATTCTTAAAACACAATTGATAGAAAAAAATTTTATTTACACAAAGGGATTATAAATTAATTATATATGTCCTTGAAACATACCCTCTTATAAAACCCTCATACGACCTAAGGTTTTGTTGTGTGATTTTTAAACACTCTTTGGGCAGCTCAGATAACATTTCCTGAGTGGTAATTTTCACTAACTTGAACTTCTCCCAAATGCGATTTTGTTCATGCTTTAATTATTGAAGATTGACTTTGGATTGGTCTAGAGTGAATCACAGTAACGCTAACACATTCCTATGTTCTAACAAATGGGCTTCGTATGGAAATATTCTACTGTATGAGTCCATCAACTCTTCTTTCTACATTAATTATCCATCATCATTTCTATTTATAAATAAAAATTAAAGCGTTAAAATTTATTATTGTTTACAACAGTCATATTAACCAATGGTCATATAAATGTCAAAACCTGATTGTCACATTTTAATTATACTTATATATTTTTATTAATTATGACATAGTAAAATATACATTTTTAGGAAACAAAATATTATTTAATAGTTCAGGTCGTTACATTCTTCCCCCTTAATAAATTTCATCTCTGAAATTTCAACTCCTAAAGTTAGAAGAAAAATGTTCTGGGTACTTATTCTTCATAGTTTCATATGGTTCCCACGTGTCTTCTTCATAATTTTGGTTCCCCTATAACACTTTAACAAGGTGCGTAGTCTTGTTGAGTAAAACCTTGTCTCTACAATTAAAGATCTCCACCGAACGATCCTTATAAGAGAGGTAATGTTCCATTTGTACCACCTCTGGATTCAGTACACGTTAAGGGTCAGTTATAAACATCCAAAAGAGAGATATGTGGAAAACATCATGAACTTTTGATAGATTTGGAGGAAGTTCAAGCTGATAGGTCACTACTCTTGCGTGATCAAGGATTTCATAGGGGCCAACGTACTTAGGGCTAAGCTTCCATTTCTTCCCAATCCTCATGACTCTATTACAAGGTGAAATTCGAATAATGACATTGTCATCAATATCAAACTCAAATTCCCTTAGACCGTTGTCAGCATAGCTCTTCTACCAATTCTGAGTAGCCTTAATGTGTTGTTGGGTGGAATGAACCTTTTTTATTATCTCTTGCACAAGATCGAGCCTAAGAATCTTTCTCTCACTTGCTTCTTCCCAACAATTAAGAGTTCTACATCACTTTCTATATAGAGCTTCATAGGGTTCCATTTGAATGCACGAATAGAAACTATTGTTGTAGGAGAACTCAACTAACAAAATATGTTGATCCCATTCTCCTTTAAATCCCATTGAGCATGTTCCCATCATGTCATAGAGTGTTTGAATAGTTATTTCAGATTGGACATCAGTTTGGGGGTGATAGGTCGTATTGAAATTCAATTTAGTACTCAATGCATGTTGAATACTTCTCCAAAATTTTGGTGTGAACCTAGGATCACGATCACATACAATAGATAGAGGTACCCCATGCAGCCTTTCAACTTCCCTCACGTAAATCTTGGCACATTTATCAATAGAGAAATCTTCCCAATTAGAGATAAAATGTGTAGTCTTGGTGAGGTGGTCCCCTATAACCCATATCTCATTGTTTCCTTTGTAACTTCTCGAAATACCAGTGACAAATTCCATAGTGATATTGTCCCACTTCCATGATGGTATGAGTAGTGGTTGTAATACCCCTTTTGGAAGTTGACGCTCTTCATTCAATTGCTGACACACCAGGGACCTTCTAGTGTAGTTGTCAATTTACATTTTCATGTTATCCCACCAATAATGATCACGAAGGTCCCTATACATTTTAGTGCTTCTAGGATTTATAGAGAATGTAGAGTTATGAGCTTCATCCCTCAGCTCCTTCTTTATTTACAGAATAGATGGAACACGTAGTCTTGTACAAAATTTCAATACACCTTATTGATCAATATTGAACTCAGTCAACTTCCCATCCTTGTATGCCTCAAACTTTTTTTTGTAACAAAGTATCTTATTTTTCATCTTTCTTGATCTTCTATCATAATTAATGTTGATAAATAATTTAGGATGGGGTTGATTATGTCCCTTCCATTCTGATTCCCATGTCCAGTTTCACTAGGTCTTTTGCAAAGGGATCTATTTGAATCCTCGTCATTTATAGAACAACATGTTCTTTCACACTTAATGCATCAATAACATTTTTTAATCTTCTAGGGTGATAATGAATTGAAAAATAATAGTCTTTAAGAAGTTACAAGCAACTCTTCTATCTCAAGTTAAGTTTCTTTTGTGTGAAAATATACATTAAAATTTGATAATTACTGTATATATCACACTTGTCCCCATAATGATAATGTATCCATATCTTCAGAGAAAAAACAACTGCAACCAAAACTATATCATGCGTAGGATAATTATACTTTTGAGGATTTAGTTGTTGAGATGCATAAGAAATCACTTTATCATTTTTGTATGAGGGTTAGACCCTTTAGAGATGCAACACTAAAAATAATGAATCCTTCTCCGATAGTGGGTAATGCTAACATTGGTGTGGTAACCAATATCTTCTTCATCTCTTGGAAACATTCTTCTCACTCCTTTTTCTAGATAAACTTGAACCATTTTGAGTTTAATTAGTTAATGGATTATAAATTTGTGACCAGTTTTTTAAAAACCTCCTATGATATCCTACTAAACCAAGGAAACTATGAATATCAGTTATTGTTGTAGGCTGAAGCCACTCCTCCATAACCCTTTTCTTGGCAGTGTTAACTGATATTCCATCATTGGTCACAATGTGGCCCAAGAAAGCAACTTGTTGTAATCAAAACTCACACATGCTAAGCTTTCCAAATAACCTCTCCTTCCTCATAGTTAGAAATATAACCCTTAGAGGATCCTAATTCTCCTATAAAATTTTAGAATATATCATAATATCATAAAAAACTACCACAAAGTTATCAAGGTAGTCTTTAAAGACTCTATTCTTCAGATCTATAAAAATAGATGGGGAATTATTCAAGATGACGGTCATAAAAACAAACTCACAATGACCATATCTTTATCAGAAGGCAGTCTTTGGAATATCTTATTTATTCAACCTCAATTGATGATAACCATATTGAATATCAATCTTGGAGAATAATTTATCCATAAGAAGCTGGTCAAATAAGTCATCAATTCTTGGAAGAGGGAATTTTTCTTCACTGGGATCCCGTTAAGTTCTATATAACCAATGCATATCCACACTTATCCATCTATTTTATTTACAAAGAGAACATGTTCTACCAAAGGAGATACACTTGGTCAGATAAACCCCTTCTTCAAAAGATCTTGTATTTTTTTCTTCAATTCCTCCAACTTAACATTTTCCATTTTATATGGTGTCTTTGATATCAGATGAGGTCTAGGTATGAGTTCGATGGAGAACTCTACCCCTCTTTCTCAGGGAGATCCAGGAAACTCCCCAAGAAATACATCAATGTATTCCTAAATTATGGGTATATTCTTTATCCTTATACTCTCATTTTCTTCTTCTTCTTCATCGATCAACTCCATTAAGAAGGAAATAGCAGGTGCTTCTAGACAAAGATCAGGCCAAGATATCTCTCCATGGAAGATAACTTTAGGTATTCTATTCACGAATACTGATCTTTCCTTGATTCTACATTTGATCTTAGCATTATACTTTGAGATCATGTCCATCCCTAGTATGACTTTGAATTATAACATAGGAATTCCTACTAGAGTTGAGATAAGATTTTGATCGCTAAAGTAAATAATAGAGTTTTTAAACGCTATTGATGCTTGGATAATACCTCCAGGATTCTTGACTGATAACACTACTTTAAGCAGTTCAGGGATTGATTCTATATTCCTTACAAACATGGAAGAAATAAAGGAATGTGTAAAAACAAATTCAAACAAAGTACTTGCTAGATTTGAGAGAAGAACAAAAGTACCTTCCACCATATCATTTGGATTTTCAATTTTATCATTCGTAATATAAAAATAACAAACTTGATCCCTTGACCTATGCTGAGGCTGATGGTGATTCCTCTCCACTACCCTTAGATTTGGACAATGATTTGAAAAGTGCCCAAGTTGTCCACACTTGAATCAATGGACATCAGGTAGGGATTTCACTATATTCCCTTTGTCGTTAGTGTTGATAAGTTGAGGCTTCAACTCACTATGACAATTTTAATCAATATGAAAATCTATTACACATTTATAACACTTAACACTCCCAAGAAGGTAGTTACCTAAATGATTCTTCCCATATTTATTACACATGGGAAGGTACACATTCTTTCCTTCTCTTCCTCAATCAAATATTCTCTCCAAGCCTAGATCTATTGATATTTGATTTTCATTATATTTTTAATACCATTGTGTCTCACCATATTCTTGTTCGAACTTCATAGAACTCCATATGATTTCCTCATAGATACCATAGTCTTGGTTGGCTAGATTATTCCACATATGATATCTTAGTTCACTGAAGAATTTACCAACCTTCCCATTATGATTACTAAAAAATATATAGGTGTAATGTGAAAGCCTTATGAATTTCATCTCGTATCTTCCCATAGATTCATTATCCCTGTATTTTATATCGATAAATCATTTCTCAATTTTTGTTCTCATAAAACGATTGAAATACTTATTGAACCAGATCAATCTGAACACTTCCCACTCCATATCTTCAATATCCCCTCTTGGAATCAATTTTTTAATTAGTGCCCACCATTGATCATATTATCCCTCTAAGTGGTAAAAATATAGAGTGACTTTATATTATTAAGAACTATTAAGTGTAGAAAAGATATTTCATATAGAGCTTATCCACTATTCCACAATCAATGGGTCAGTAGATCTACTGAATGTTGTTGGTCATTAATCTATAAAGGGATCAATGAAATATTGTTAACTTCTTGGTGAGATCAGTCACTCAGCTTGATTATAGTTATTTACTATAACATGGGTCAGTTAATTCATCATTCTCATGAATTTTTTCATTCCTGATTCCATTAGAGTTCTGTCAGCAGATGGTCTGTTGCGGTCACCATTTGCATCGTTCCTCTTATTTCTCGCCATTTTTTGAAAAAATAAAACCCTAATGGGAACCTTTTTTTCTTTTAAAAAAATTATAACTCTAAAGTATTTTTATTTCTTAAAACATCATGCTTAAACATATTATTCATTATCAATAATTACATTTTCTATAAATCCTTTATAATGATTCATAAAATCTTTTCATTTACCAAACATATCGACCAAGAGTGTCAGTCCAGGAGTACAACAAGGCTCGTTGTTGTGCACTATTCATATTTGAGTCTATCTCAAAGCGTTTTTTTGGGTTTTACCCCTAGATACATATATTCCAAATCCACATTCACTTGTTCATATCCAAAAAGGATTTCATGTTCAAAAACCACTTACTTAAAATTTCACCAAAATACAAGGAATTTTTTATATATTTAAACTTTTCCTTAGGGTTATTACTAAGTTTTTCAAATAATAATTTCCAAAAAATAACTAAACTATTATTTGATACCAACTATGGCATATTGAATTTTTATTACATAACTTTTTATAACATTTTACAAATAAAGGATATTTAAAGTTTAGTTTCATGGAAATAAGGTAAAAAATACATGAAAACCTAAAATAATCTCCTATTCCAAGTGAAATTATTTTTGAAGTTTCATCCTATGTACATTTATGTAATATAATAACCCAAGGATATACATCAAAATAAAGGGTGAGTATAAGGCCCAGTAAAGGAATACAAGGGAAATAATGTACATGTGGACTTGAGAGATATCAATATGAACATGAGAAATTTTCATAAAGGAATAAGAAAGAGGCATATCATAAAAATAATAACTCAAATAATAAAATGAAAATGTGGATACAACATTGAATTTATATATTAATAATCATATCACTAAGGTTTTTCACCGAGGGGTTATAAAAATTACCAAGGTTATTCACGAAGGTATCGTAAAACATTTTCATCTCTAAAGATTAATTTATTTACCCAATTCATTGGACTACTATCAAGAAACAACCTTAATATATATTTATTTTCATGTTATCCAAATATATTATAATCAATAATTTCATAAATGGACAATATAGAATAAAATAAATGGGTTTCATATCAAAATTATAGCGTTTAAAATGTGCTTAAAAATATGATCATTATGTCATTTATAAGACATGGAAAAGGAATGAGGGTTTTATGCATGTAAATTATAGAATAAAATAAATTGTTTTTATTTTTTGATTAATAACTCTATAAATGAAAGAGGTTTGGGTATTCACATAAAGAAAATAAAATAATTTCTTGAGAAAAAGATAGAGATTTTGAGATGAAAAATCTGCAACATAATGGGTATGAAACATGGTTTTATAAAACATTAAAAAGAGAGAGGAAAAGAGTTTAAAATTAATAAAAGACTAATAATATAGTAAAAGGACAGAATAAAATGGAAATAAGATTATGGTATGTAAATTTTAAAGACATACCACATAAAAGAGAACTTGAAAGGAAAAGAGAAGTTTAGAATTTCCCTACCTTTAAGAGTAACTTCTAATACTCTAAGATTAGGACCTTGGGGGCTTGAGGAAACCTTATGAGAACTTATTGGGAAGTAATACTATCATATATTCTAGTATTATGATTTTTTAATGAATGTAAATGATGTAATGGGTGGGTATTTATAGTAAAATAGAGAGATTTTTTTTATTAACTTCTCATGACACCTTATCAGTGGTATTTTCAAAACCATGGGCTTTCCCATGGTATTTTCCAATAGTATTGGACACTTGGGACACATAATATCATATTTTAATACATTACAGTCTAAAATCATGTTAAATTATATATTAAATTATTATTAAGTCATTAAACACACTGAAAACTCAAAACTATATTTTTTCTATTCACCAAAAAATAAAACATTATATAAAAATCACATAAATTCACCCCAACCTAATATCAACCTTCTGAATGATAAAATGAAATTTTTTCAAAATATTCTCTAAATATGATAAATTTAACTTTTAACTATAGAACACATAATTATTAAAAATAATAGAAGACATAAAATACATAGTAAACTGCATAATAAAATTTCTGAAAAAAATGAAATTATTTTAGTATTTTTATTTAATCATGAGTGATTTTATAGTAATATTTAATTATAATAACTATTATTCAAAATATTATAGTATATTATGAAGATTTATATCTTTTCTATATTTTACAAATTCTATTCTAATACAATCAATTTATGAAATTCCATTTTGTTAAGAAAAACTATTCTTAAAACAGAAATGATAGGAAAACAATTTTATTTACTCAAAGGGGTTATATATTACATATCTAAGGAATTAACACATAACATCTTATAACACCTGAATATGACCTAAATGTATGGTCTACGATGGTGACAGACTCTTCAGGCAGCTTAGATAACATTGCCTGAGTGGTAATTTCCACCAACGTGAACTTCTCACAAAGACAATTTTGTTCATTCTTTGATTATTGAATCTCGGCTTCAGCTTAGTCTTGTGAAAAGCCTTGGGATGATACCTCCCTCCAAAGTTATGAAAAATTGGATTTATATGGAAATATTCTACTGTATGGGGTGATTTAATCTTTATTTTGCATTAATTATCCATTATCATTTCTATTTATAAACAATAATTATAACGTTAAAAATTATCATTATTTCCAATGATCATATTAACCAACGGCCATGTAATGGTCAAAACCAAATGGTCACATTTCATTTATACTTATATATTTTTATTGATTATGACATAGTAAAATATACATATTCATGAAACAAAATATTAATCAAAATTTCAGGTCGTTATAGAGAGAATGAGTTACATCAGACATGAGTTTTGAATGATTAATTTTGAGTGATAAATATCGATGACTCACCATCAAGACTAAATGTTGATGACTAACCATTGGGACTAACAATTTATGACTCACCGCTGGGACTAATTTTTGATGACTCACAGTTGGGACTAACTATTGATGACTCAATGTTGGGACTTACTGATGATGACTTACCATTGGGACTCACCATTGATGAATCACCGCTGGGAATCGCCAGTAGGACTCACCATTGTGTCTTACCATACTTTACTTTGTAGTTTTTCTCACTCAAACTTAAAATATCTATTTTATTTATTTCTCTTTATTTGATACCTCATTTTCTATTTATGATTTTGAAATCTCTAAATGATAAAAATTGAATCGATCAAAACCATTTCCCACTTACCACTATCCCAAAACCAAACCATTCTCTCCTGAACATCTACTTCCTTATTCCATCAAACCAAACCATTAGAATCTTTCAAATGGCTCAATTAAAGAATTTTTATGATAAGTATCTAGATGATTCTCGTCCTTCGAAAAAGAGAAAAGGAAAATCAAGTGATCCTAAACCCAAAAATGTTAACCCTGATCTTGAAAATGAAGTTTTCATTCTAGAAAAGTAAGTCATGCCAATTGGATCTTGTCAAGTAATCTCTTTTCTTAAAAGTGTTTACATAACAAGGATTGTTGGAATGGTTATCCAAAATAAGAGGAATCTATATCCAAATATAGTTCATGATTTTTATCTGTATGTAGAGTACATTCTTGATGGAATAGATGAATTTTGGATAAATTCTAGAATATATGGGGAAATGATTGTATTTTATTCGAGGTAATGGGATGAGTGTCTGAATGTACCTTGTGAAGGAATTTATAAAGACCACCAAGGTATTTCTCCTCCTTCAAGTGATATATTTAGTTATTAATTAGTCTTAACTAAGATAACTAGTGATGGAATTCCCATAAAACCCATAGCCACTAAACTTGATGGAGAATGTTGATTATTGTTTATGTTTATTTAGAATAAACTATTCCCAAAAAAATTGGAATTTGTCTCTTTGAAGTATCAAAATGTTTATTTTTTTATCTTCTAAAACAAGGGAACAAGATCAACCTTGTGAAGGTACCATATGGTTCATATGAGTGATATGATTAATCCACATTCAAAGTGAAACTCCTTATTTTATTCAAAGCTTATTTCTGCCGTGCTAAAAGATAAATTTATGGTGGATAAAGGTGAGAAAACTATCACAAATTGTGGAGGTTTTTGCATTAAAAAATCTATATAAAAAGGAATGAATATAACCTAGAATCCATGTAAAAGAAAATGGGTAGAGTATAGTAAGAATATCTATGAAGAGTTTAATCCAATTCAACACCCCACAAGACCGAAGAATATAGTTGACCCTGGTTTAGGACTGGATGATGTTGTAAAGTATTCGGATGAAGAGGAAAATGAGGTAGATGAAGATAAAGAAAAATAACCCCTTATTGATGATAGTAGTGATCCTGGTATTATAGGAATTAATATTGGAATCTCATATGGATCACCTACCCCACCAAAAGATCTTCATCTAAGAGAATATCTTCTATGAGATGAAGATGAGGAAACAAAAGAATCTGGGATGTTGAATACGCTAGAGGAAGTGGAATCTAGGAATAAGAAGTGAATAATGAAGAAGAGGAAGAAAATGAAAATAATGAAGATAAAGAAGAGGTGGAATAAGAGTCTGGTAAAGAAAGGGAAAGTGATGTAGATAAAGAAAGATAAGAAGAAGAAAGTATTAAAGGTGATGGTGACTCAGATTATCCTAATAGTGATCAAGGGCATGATGTAGAACCTAGAACCCTGGATGAAACTATTTTAATAGAAAATAAAATAGTATTGAAATCTCAAAAGGCTTTAGAGTTAGTTTTAGTTAGGGAAGAAGTTATAGATATTTAATTGTAAGATAAAGTTTGTGTTGAAAAGGAATAACTTGTCGAGGGGGAGTAACTGTCTCGAAGAGTTAATATTGACACTCTTACTAATTTTTATTTGAATGTAGTAGCTGAATGGGAAATATATCCTGAATATTTCACATTGGTCTTGGACTATGCAGATTCATATTTTGAATAGTTTGATCCTATTGGATCCTTGTTTGACGAAGTGGATCTTTCTCAAATAGTTCAAGTTGGAAAAGATTTAGTAATGGATCCTACTCCTACTCCTTCAGTTTCACCTTTTCCTATTGATTATATAATTCAAAATGGTTTCAAGGATTTTAAGAAATAATTATTCTCATCTATAAAAGATATCCTTCAACCTACACTAGTATCGACGTCTCATCTTAGTGAAAGTGATGTTTCTACGATTTCATAAAAATTTGTCTTTCAGATTCAACCTCAAATGATTTCTAATCTATAAGAAATAAAGATGGAGAATAAAATGTTGAGTGATGAATGGGCTACCCTCATTCCTATAGTTAAAGTAATGTCATCTGAATATATAAAATATTTGGTAAATATTGTAAAAATTATTGAAGATACCACATCTGAGTCTTCTCAGGATGATACACCTCAACCTCAAGCAATTGACTTGGATCTTTTAAGACCAGATAATAGAGAGGGATTAAAAGGTGCCTCAACGTCATCTGATTATCCTTCTCTAAATTCTGACATTGGTATGACCAGAACAATAAAAATGGAAGAGCTTCAGTCTTTATTGGGTAGTCCATATCAGGAGATCTTAAGGAAAATTAGATAGAAGAATGACCATGTACACTCCATGGTAAGGATTTGTTCCAAAGAGGCCACTGCTACTCAAGAAGAGATCACCAAGAAAGTTGATTTCTACTTTAAAAGGATTTATACCTGACATAAATTTAATTGTAATTCAAAGTACTTCACTGAGAATTTAAAAATGGCACCTATCACCCAATATTTAAAGGAATGGATGAGACAACTCAAAGATCTTACTCCTAACCTTCAAACATTCATGGAAAAAAATATGATTTTACAATGGAAATGGAGAAAGGTGGTAAGATCATCATGGATTTTATCTACCTTTTGATGCCCTGTCCTCTTGCCCTGAGTATAACCATTTTAGCTCTAGAGGCCTTCCCAATTCAACCTATCACTAAGAATTTCTCCATCAGTCCCATATACCGGTCTGTTGATCCTTAGTTCGAAGCATCTTTTACTCAAAACCCTTTTATCCTCTTCCTATAACTCTTTAACGTTTTCCTATATCTCCAGCATAAGAATATAAGTCCTATTATCAATTGAGAACTTACATCTTATCCTTATTATACTCAAAGTATTACTTCTACCATGCCTTCTGGAGTTCTCATTCATCAATTTTATACCTCATCCCATTCTATACCTCAAGTTCCTCCACCTGCTTTGTTTGATAAGGGGAAAAAAGTCATGGATCCTTCCATGAAAGCGAATTGATTTTGGATTGTTTTATGATAGGAATGTATTTGGAACTATTTAACATTCAATGTATTATCTTTTTATCAAGTAATATATTATCTCTTTTTTATCTGTTATATGTTCTTATGCCTTGATATTTTTTTTCACTTTTTGATAATCCCAATATGGAGAGAATTAGTATGGAATTTGAAGAATGAGTATGTTATTTAATTTTATTTTATTATGTTTCTTTTATAACTTAATCTATCATGATTTGTATTACATGTGAATAAAAACAATTATCTTTAGTACGTTCATCATTCTGAATGATATGTTATGTTTTTTATAATTCCATGACTTGTGATCATCAAAAAAGGGAGAGATTATTGGCATCATCTTGTCTCGAAAATCATGATTCATCATGTTAAATCATATTTAATTATGTTTAATCATGTTTATATATAATCTTCATATACTATGATAATATTTTACATCATAATACAGGCTGAAAAAATATGAGGAAACATCAATTTTGAGACACAATTAACGTTGAATCACTGTTTTACATCTCATTTATGGTATAAAATAGTCTATGTATGAGCTACCATTGATATGGACTCACTATTGATATGACTCACTGTGAAATGTCTCAGCATTAGCATATATGAAAAATTAGGATAAAAGATGAGACACCATTGCATCAAACTACAAATAACCTCTCAGAATTTTCACTAATTATGAGTCATCATCACATCAAGCTACTGACAGCCTCTCAAAATTTTTGTTAAGTATGCGTCACCATTGCATCAAGCTAGTGACAAAATTTCACAATTTTCACAAAGTACATGCTACCATTAGAATGATTCACCTCCAAGTAGACCTGTTTCTAAATACAAGTCACCATCAAGTTGACATACCATCAGGGCGACTTACCACTACTTGACTAATTGTTCCTAAGTCACTACTCTAAAGATATTTATAAGCCAAGTCCAAGACATTATTCTCAAGTCACCGCTCCAAATAGAGATACAGGCTAAGTCCAAGACATCATTCATGAGATTCCATTCAGAGATGCCATTCCTGAAACACCGTATAGAGCCACAGTCAAACCAAGTCTCCATTTAGAGACACAATTAATTATTCCTTTATCATTTAAATTGAAATTTATTTCTAATGATTATATTTGAGAAACTTATTACAATTAATTATTTTAATGACCTTGTATAACTATTGTAAACAACATTTAAATATACGTAAAACTACAGTACGAGGTATGATGTACCTAGATATGATCAATATCATGCGTCTTATAGAATGCAATGTATAAAGGGAATATATGATTAAAAATAAAGTAGCAAGCTTCTATAAGTTGTGTGCTTGTGATAAAAACAAGAAATGCTAGCTGTGGATACAAGGAGATATTACAGAGAATCCAAACTGAAGAACATTTTTGCAGTAAAAAATAGAGAGAGGAGAGGAACTCATCAATAAAATCAATACCTCATTAGAAATAGAAGACCAAATATCTCATGACAATTATTTTTTTTGTTTTCAAAAGTTTACTCAAGCTGAACTTCAAGACAACTTCTAGTAGTCACAAACTACATTGCCTATCACACAGAGCTTTCTAACTCAATTCTATATATTTTTTCTCTACTTGTGTGCTGTTTTTATTACATTAAGAGAAGTGTGTGTTATCTCTTTTATATAAACACACACTAACTCCTATGAAAAACTATAAGATACATTGATATCTTTAAAAAATATCTATTACACCTTACACTTCGATAGATAATAGTGGAAGAGGTCCCTGTGTGGCCGGTTTGTTTTTTTCCCTCCCATGAAAACTATGGAAGAGTTCTAGTTGACCTGGATAGTTGTGTATACTATTGTTTACTTCAATAAATAATGTGAATCAATGTTTATTTATATAAAATACTTTAAATCCAATTGAAGAGGATTAAGTCTCATCTTGAGACTAAACCTATGGTTTAAATCCACTGTGTTCTTTCTAGTTTAGTTTTCTCTATTTTTGTTCACATAAATCAGAAAACTTTACATTAATTTGACAGTTAATTTTATATAGTGTCTATATTAGAATTTTATTTAGTAGATTGATTTCAAAATCTAAAGTAATAAGACAAATATTTTTAACTATAAAATAATCACTCTTTGAGAAATCCTTTAAATAACTAAATATTTTATAAACTACTCCTTTGATTAATTGGGATGTTTTTTATTTCAAATTGGGAAACTATTAAATAAATCTTTTAATTTTTTTATAGTAACTAAATTCACCCAAATCTTGAGTGTCCTACTCCAACCAACAATAATCAAAACATATTTCTTAAAGAATCTATTCGACAAATGATCACAAGGCATGTATTAACCATCAATGGAAGGGAGAATAAGCTACATATATATGAAAGATACATAGATACATAATTTATTAGAATTTCATAACTTGAAATATGGATAAAAATAAATCTAGAGAGATAAAGATCATAACCCAAAGTAAAGGGTAGTATAGAGAGACCTCTTACACCCATAAACAAAACATTTCCAAACATCAAAATATTCATTTCGTTTAAAACCAATTTTGAAAATACTCATAAAAAGTAAAAGGGGTTTTTATTTGAAGAAAATATTAAATATTTTAAAGGAATTCAAACATAAAATAATGGTTATAGTGGCCCGAAAAATCATTGACACCATATACATCAAAATTGAATATTCCTTTTGTCTTTTTATAAAAATGTTACATATGAAATATATTAAAAAAATACATTTGAAAACATTTGAATGAAATTAAAAAGATACATAAAATATTCTTATAACTCATCAATGTTAATAAAAATAAATGAAAAAAATAATTTTAAAAATATGTACATGGAAGAAAAATATTTATTAAATAATATTTAAAATATTTAAAATGTGGTTTTTAAAGTAAAGTATCTCTCAGATAAAAACATAAAAATATTAATTTCATAAAGCATTATAAAGATATTTAAATAAGGTAAAAATGGCGTTTAGAATCCAATGAATCAAAAAAAATAATTTTCTTAAAAATTTTAAAAGAACATGGACATGGAAGAAAAAGAGTAGGAATAAAAACATTAAAAGAAGTTTGAAAAAAAAGAAAGTCAATTACCTCGAGTCTGAATCATCATGTATATTTTTATCTTCCTAAATAATGAACTTATATAAATTATTTACTTTATTTAGAATATTTTATAATTTTACTATTATGTTTATTTTATTTATTATAATCTTATATTCAATTACATAGTTATTTAAGTTCATGTTAGACATTTTGATGATATTCGGCTCATTAATCCAAAAATGATTTGACATATTGACTATGGTCAAAAAGAAATTATTTCATAATATCTAGAATAATAAAAATTAAATAATTATAATTTATATAAATAAATTTTATTTTTAAAATGAACCATGAAATAAGGTTATGAAAAACAAACGACATTGCAATCATGGTGATGGTAGGCCACATATACACATTAATAACTTTTCAATTTTTCAATAATCATGGTGAAAAGAATGTAAGTATTATTTTATCTTTATATAAATATCATTATATCATAAATATATTATTATTTATTTAAATAAACTTATATATACCATCTATGTGACGTGGTAATGACAAATGAACCACAATTCTTTATGGAGGTGGTAATCCACATGTACGTAAGTATGCCGTTATCATCATTCAATGAATAAAAAGGAATGAAAATATATGATATATTGTTTTTAAATAATGATAAATATTTCATGAATACAATATATATTCCTTAATATTATCACCATAAATTACCATGAGAGGTGATAATGGAAAAATAATTACATATGTTCGTGAGTCAGTGGTCTACCATACACATGAATGATGGTTTTGTTTCCCATTTGATGAAAAAGGTGATAGATGAGGGTTATTAAAATAAAATAACAAAATATAAGTATATTAGAGGTAATTATGTTATTATATCATCATGTTTGAATATTATTATAAGTTTGTGTAAGAAGAAACAAAACAAAAACTCTTGGTTAAGAATGACACCTCTTCTTCAAAAAACCTCTTTAGGTTTACACCAAAATCCTTCCTAGGATGGTTATATAATAGAAAAGGGCCTCTAATAAATGTAAAGGTATTTAAGGAAGGTATTTTGGTAGGTATTAGATCAAAAAGGTTTTTTAATTGTAAATAAAAGAGGATAGGAAGTGACCTTTTATAAGTGAGGAGAGGGGAACGTTTTTCATTTCTTAAAATATTAAATTAATATAAATTTAGTTTCATTGAAAAAGGAAAAAAAATTATATAATTAGGATATAATATGGTTATAGGTTTAAATAATATTATATAATATAAGTTTGACAATTTTAGATCAAGTTTTTAACCTCATCTCTTTATTTTAACCCGCATTAACCTTTTTTGATAATTATTGTGATAACAAAGTTTTTACTATTTAGGGGTCAAGATAGTTACTATAAAAGGAAAATTATCAAATAAATAGAAATTGGTTGATATTTTAAACCAAATAAAAAATAATTTTATGAATATAGTAGTTTTAGTAATCTTATATCATTTAATAAAATATTATTTATTACAAAATAAAATTAATTTCATTTTGGAACTATTTATTTAATTTGAATTTGAAAACAACATGAAAAAATGAATTAGAATATACCCATTTAAAAAATTAATAAAATATTATATTTATTTGTTTTTTTTCAAAAAATAATTCATTCTATTTATATTACTTTAAATATTAAAAAGACTATTTTATTTTTTTGTTAATTGTATAAATACCAAGTCATCATTCCATAAGCGTTTAGGGTAATTGTTTCACTACCAAAAATTAGAAATAAATTACCATGATAAAAAATAATTTATATTTTGAATTAATATTTATAACTAAACATTCATTGGTTTTATCCCTATCCAGAAATATTATAGTTATTAAAAGAAAGAAAGTCTCCTTTTTGTATTTTTCTTTTACAGAAATATTTTAAATTTAAAAATCAAATAAATATAGAAAAAGTAGACATATATTATATATTTGGATTTACATGGTTAAACAGATCATGATATATGATAAAGTAATGTTTTAGGTTCAATTTTTAGTCTTTATCATCTTATATTTAAGCTTAATTACCCAATTTACCCTTACCATAGTGATAATTATTTTCTATAGTTAATGTACATAATGAATTAAAATAAAAGGGGCCTATTTAAAAAAATACATTATGATTCCAAATATTTAATTCATTTATTGAGTTTCAATTCATATAATTTGAATATTTTAACTTAAAATTAAACCCACAAAATGTGATGAAAAATAGTTTTCAGAAAAATGAATTTTTAAGTATAACAATGTTTTTATACAAAATTAAAGTGTAAAATTAATTAAAAGGAATATAAATGGATTATATTTAATTAAAATCAACTAATTAAATTTTAAAAATAATCCAAAAAATATAACAGGATATTTTTTCATTTTAAAATAAAATAATGTTTTCAATAAAAATTAGTATTTTTTCACTATTTATTGAAAAATCAAACTTTTTAGAAAAAACAAAAATTTAACAATAAGACAATTTTAAAATAATTATTTCCAAAATGATATAATTTTTTAAAAATAATAATTCTAAATTTTACAAAAAAAAATTATAATATTTTTTTATAAATGTTTATAAAAAACATTTTTTTAGAAAATGTATTTTTGAAAAATAAAATGGATTTACGAAAAATAGAGTGATTAATCTATAATAATGAATCAATTCATTTACAATTATTAGTAAATTTATATATATATATTATAAATTATTTAATACCATTAATACTTTACAATTAAACAACTAGGTTATAACCGTTATTTTTAAATAATAATATTTGATTGTATATTTAGGCTCGGTGTTGCATGTCTTATATACCATAAAATATAATTTTATTTTTTTAATCTAGGGGTGTTATATTATTACCACATTTAATAATTTTTATCTTCAAAATTTGAAATTGGGCTTAGTAAATAAGTTTTTGAAATCTGAAAATATATTAGTTGATATCCCACATCATAAAAATGATAAATAAAAGTTCTTCTGAAAAGATTGAAAAGGAAAGTACGAAGGTCATTTGAAATAACACATATTGGGTTTCTAGAATGGATAACATTAGTGGGAAGTGAAAATAATGGAATGGAGAAAATATTAATTTCTAAATAATTATAGAGAGTGTTAATAAAAATTGATCCTAAAAAACTGAATAATCATGAGAATGTTAATTAGAAAAAACTATAAACCAATTAGGTGTGTAAAATACCATCGATTCATAAAAAAGTAAGGGAATGTGATTTTTTTATTCCAAAATAATTTTCTAAGAGTTGAGGAATTAATTTATCATCTAGACTAATAACTTATGGAAATATACTTACATGACATGTAAAATTTAATCTTTAAATCAATTTCCCCCACAATCTTATATTTTAATGTAAACTACAAGTATTAAAGATGAACTTTTCATGCAAGAAGCACTAAAATAAACTTCTAATGGATCATATAATTCCATGAAAGTATAAAAAGATATTCCCCATATATTTATAAATTAACTAAATCCAAAATGGTTAGCACATAGTAAGATACTTCAAAAATAAATAAACCTCCATATGATAAAATAAAAAATTAATCTCCAAAGTCTGAATAATAAATTCCAAAGTCCAACATAGATTATTCAATAAATAATTACCCTTAAAATTATTCAAAATATTATTGAATAAAATTGAAACCCAAAAAATAGAAGGAGTTGATCACATATTATTGCGATATTAAATTAACATTTGACTCAAAATAACATCAGTCACTCTAAAAGTTTCATACCAAAATATATATTACATATCTATATAATCTCCAAGATATGCTAATCATTTCCATAATTGAAATAAATCACACTAAATCCATATTAAAATAATATATTCTTCCAAAAGATAATTCATCCTTTATTCTTAAATTATCATATAATGTACCTAAAAAAATGAACTTATTCAAAAATAACATTAGTCACACAGTCACCAAATCACTATTAAATCACATGGTTAGCTATATTATATGTTCCCAAATTGTAATAAACCATAACTACCTCAACATTAAAAATTATATAAACTCCAAATCTTACCAATACCTTTAAATAAATGTCCAACAAATGTAAATAAATTTTTCCTAAAATAATACTTCATGTTAATACTAAGGTTTACATACACCTTAACCTAATAAAACATCTCCCAAAATGTCACTAATCCTTTTAAAATCCTTTCTCTTAAAACATAAAAATGGGTGCCTATGATTTTGAATTTATGATAAAATTTAAATTATAAACCCATGTTGGTATCCAAAAATATTAAGATAACCTCACATGAAAAAATTATAATCTCAAAAAATTTCTAAACCCTGTTCTGAAACCAACTATAATAGTCCCAAGTATGCACTCCTATATCTAGTTCTAAAAACATAAACCTCTCATTTTTGACTTGATACCAAATAATGTGACCCAATTTCAATCCTTAAAAATTAATAACATCAAAAAGAAAAATAGTATCACCTACATAACCATGAAACTTTTAGGTTTATTGTTTTAGAGAATTAGGATAAACACTTTTAAAGTGGACACATCCACTGAGTATCTATTATTCACATAAAATGTTTTTTTTTTCATATCTAATGTTTTAGTTTCAGAAAAAATATTCACAATTTTTTATTTATATCCACCTTTCACCTAATAATCCTTAAAACTCTATGAAAAACAATTTAAAAATATATAATGAGCATAAAAATATCAGTAATTTATACATAAAAAAGAAATAAAGAAACTTTTTATTTCATAAATACTTAAATAAGATCGGTCCTTTTAAAAATTAAACATTGGAATCAAAATAATCATTTTATTTCCCAATAAATCAAATTTTATGAAATAAATTTCAAAAAAAGTTATACATTTCACCCTTATGAAGTAGCATATACATTAATTTAATCATAATCTCTTGAGTAATAAAATGGGATCATAACATAAATAACATTGTATAATAAGATCATGAAAAATTAGTAAATGGAGTAGTAACAAAAAATATTAGATAATCATAAGTCAAGGATAATTAGGAATTCAAAATCACATGGAGGATATATTCCATTAGTAGATTTTGTTTAATCTCTAATCCCATATATAATTCCTTGTGAGGAAAAATCTTTACCAAATGTATTAGAGTGATATTTGGTAGAACCCATCATAACATGTTCATGATTATATGTGAAACAAAAATAAAATTAATCATAAGTCATAAACATAATAATTTTCCAGGGAATTAAAATGGGTCGTATAATATGGCCTCATATCATAATAAAAAGAGATTTCCTAAAGAAGGAATTTGATAAATGATCATAAGAAATATATTTCCCTATAAAATTAAGAGAGAATAATCTTGGTATATATGTGGGATACATATATACAAAATTTAGAACCATTCCATAACATTAAATTGGGAGATAAATGAAGTTATAAATATAAAGGTCATAACTCAAATAAAAGTGCGGTTTAGAGATATTCCCTACTCCATGAGGAACATATTTATAGATATCAAAATATCCATTCTATTTAAAACCATTTTTTAAAATTCCTATAACAAATAAAAATAGGTTTTTTATTTGAATAAAATAGGAAATATTTTAAATGAATCAAAACAACAAATAATGGTTATGTCTATAGGAAAAATCATTAATGTTTATATGTTAAAATAGAACAATCCTTTTTCCTTTTCATCAAAACATTCGGTATAAAATATATAAAAAGTTTCATTTTGAAAGACTTTGAAATAAAGTAAAAAAGTGATATAAAACATCCTTTATGATTCATTAATTTACATAAAAATACATCAATAATATAATTTTAAAATTATGTACATGGATGAAAAATATTTAGAAAATAAATCATTAAAATGTTTAAAACATGGTTTTTAGAGTAAAGTATCCCTTACATAAATACTAAAAAAAGACCCACCTTTTACTTTTTTTAAATAAATATAATTATGATATAAATTACCTTTATCATCCATTTAATCATAAATAATAATTTTCTTGAAACATTTATAAGAACATAGACATGGAAGAAAAATATTTGGAAGGGAAATTTAAAAGATGGGTTTTTAAAATAATATTCATTCTTTTGAGTCTGACAAATCATGTAAATTCTTTATCCTCTTAAATAAAAAACTTATTTTAAATATTTAATTACTTGAGAACATTTTTCCAATTTATTATTCCTTTTATTTTATCTATTATAATTTCATATTCAATTACTTAATCATTTAAGTTCATGTCATATGTTTTGATGATATTCGGCTCCAAAGTCCAAAATGACTTCAGCAGGTTAGATATTTTCAATGAGATAATTATTTAATAATATTCTGAATTATAGTCATGTAATAATAATAATTTTAAACATAAATAATAATTTTTAATAAAACCATGAAATGTGGCTGTGAAAAATGAACTACATCACAATCATGTAGATGACAGGTGGTACATACGCATGAGTAGTGTTTCTATTTTTCAATGATCATGATAGTAAGAAGGTAAGTGTTATTTTAGCATTAAAAATAATAATTATATCATAATTATAATTGTATTCCTTTAAATACACTTATATATAACATCCATGTGATTTGGTAATGAAAAATGAATCACATCGTTTGTAAAGGTGGCAATCAACATGTAAACACAAAGGACACTATCATTTTTTAATGAATGAAAAGGTAATAAAATATATGATATATCAATTTAATATAAGGATAAATATATCATTAAGATAATATATATATATATAAATTTAATCCATCATCATAAACTTCTATAAGAAGAGATGATGGAAAATGAATGACATTTGTTCGCAAGGTGGTAGTCTTCCATACAAACGAATGATGGTTTCGTTTCCCATTTGATAGAAGAGGAGATGGATGTAGGTTATAAAATTAATATAATAACATATAATTATATGTTATATACTGATGATTTTATATCATAATGGTTTAATAAGATATTAAGGAGGCATAATAATTAAAAAATGCTTGGTTAAGAGCGATACCTCTTTTTTCGGACAACCTCTTTAGGTTTAAACCACAATCATTCATATGGGGGTTTTCTAATAACAAAATGCCTCTAGAAAATTTTTATATAAGTAAATAAGTTATTTGGGTAGGTATTGGATAAAACAAAATGTTTTTTCAGTTAAAATAAAAGAGTATAGAAGGTTCTCTTTTATATGTGTGGGGAGGGACACTTTTGGAATTTCATAAAATAATAAATTAATATAAATTTATTTTCATGGAAAAAGGATAAAAATGATATATTTAAAATATAGGATGAGTATGGATGTGAATAAAAACATAAAATATAATTTCTATAAATTTATAATGGTTTTTACCCTTATCTCTTTGTTTTAACCCGCTTTAACCCTTTTTGACAATTATCACGACGATAAAGTTTTTACTATTTAGTGGTTGAGATAGTTATAATAAAAGAAAAATTGGACAATAAATAGAAAATGGTTGATATTTTAAACCATATCCCAATATATTGAAAAAAATAGGATATTTATTTATTTTAAATCATTTAATGAAATATTTTTATTATAAAATATCATTAATGTTAATTTTGGAACTATTCATTTAAGTTGACTTTGAAAACAACATGAAAACAGTTTAATTCTAATATAATCCTTCAATTAATCACTAAAATTTTATATTTATCTAAAAAAATTAGGAATACAATAATTAATTTAATTAATTTTACTTTTAATATTTTTAAAATCATTTATTTTATTTTTAATTTAATTTAATAAGTAACGTGTCAGTGTTGCATAAGAATTTAAGTTAATTACACCATTAATAATAATTATCAATAAATTATCATGGAAAAAAATATATTATATTTCAAATTAATATTTAGATCTGAACATAAGTTTTTTTATCATCCTTACAAAATATTATAGTTATTAAAAGAAAAAAAGTGACATTTTTTATTTATCTTTTACCTAAATATTATAAAGGTCAAAATCAAATAAATGTGGAACCAAGTGGCCATATATTTTAGTATTAGATGTACATGGACAAACCCCACTCATCCAATAGTATAAAGGCAAGTGTTAGGGTCAATTTTTAGTCATAATCACATTATTTTTAACCTTAATTACCTGATTTACCCATACTGAAGTTATTATTATTTAGTATAGTTACCATTAATAAGGAGTAAAAATATAAGGGGGATATTTAGAAAATTTGGGACTCATAATCTGAAACATTTAATTGATTTTTAAATATTAAATTAATATAATTGGAATAACATAATTTAAAATTAAACCCACAAAATGTGATGAAAAGCAGTTTTTCAGAAAAATGTTTTTTTGGTATACCAATGTTATTATGCCAAATTCAAATATAAAATTTGATATAAGAAATATAATTTTATTATATTTAATAAACAATAACTAATTAAATTTTACAAATAATCTAAAATATAATATATATTTTTAAAAACTTTTATAGAAAATATAGTTTTCAATAAAAATCAGTATATTTTCACTATTCATTGAAAAATAAAACATTTCAAAAAAATAATAAAATTTCACCATTAGATAATTTTAATATGTTTATTTAAAAAATGATAAAATTTTTATCATAAAAAATTTCTAAAAGTTCTAGAAATTAATTATAATATTTTATTATAAAAAGTAATAAAAACCATTTTTAAAGAATAAAATGACTTTACAAGGAATTTAGTGATTATTTACTAAGAATTTATTAATAAATTTATATTTAGTATTACCTTTATATATATTTATTAAATTATTTGATCATATTCATATCCTTAAATTTAATGGCTAGGTAATAATGATCATATTGAAAGAATAACATTTCGTGGTTTATTTAGGCTAGTTATCGCGTCTTGTATAATCTATCAAACATAGTTTTTTTTAAACCATAAGGTGTTAAATTGTTTCACAAATTAATTAATTTTGTCCTTGAAATTTGAACTTAGTCTCAGTTAATAAGGGTTTGACATCGATTTTTTTAAATCCCATATCATAAAATTGGTTAATAAAAATTAATTCATAAAAGAGAGACAGTAGAAGTATGAAAGTCATCTTGAATAAAATATACTAGATTTAGAAATAGGAAAACATTAGTTGAAAGTGAAAATATGGAAATGAAGGAGAATTTAATATCCAAATAATTATAGAGAGTGATAGAGAATATTTATCATAATAAAGTTAATGATTAAGAGAATTTCAATGACCACAAAATTGTAAACTAATGAGGTGTAGAAAAGACCATTGATTTTTTTTAAAAAGGTAATAGGATGACATTTTTTTTTCAATATCATTTTTTGAGAATTGAGGAATTACTTTATAATCCAAATGAATAACATATGGATATATATATTCTTTAAAAATATAATTTCATATTTTAATCAATTTCCACCATAATTTCATCTTTTTATCCAAACAATGAGTATAAAAGATGATTTTTTCATGCCTATTTCACTCACATCAACTTCTAACGGATTACATCATATCACAAAATGATAATTATATATTCTTCCTATCATTAAAAATTATCCAAAAAAATGGTTAGCCCAAGGTAAGATAAAATCCCAAAATGAATAAACCTTCATATGAGGAAATATATCATTAATATCCAAAGCCTCACCAATAACACCAAGAGTTAGAAATAGATCATTCAATAAATAATTAACCTTAAAATTATTCTAAATATTTTTGAATAATATTTACACTCAGAAATTATAATGATCTGATCACATATTATTCTTATATGAATTTATCATTTATCTCCAATTACCATTAGTCTATATTAAAGTCATATACCAAAATGTATATGTTAAAATTATATAATCTCAAAAATATTTTAATTATTTCCATAAGTTACCTAAATCACCATAAATACATATTAAAATAATATATAATTATAAAATATTATTCAACCTTTATTCCAAAAATGTCATATAATGTTCCCCAAAATAACTTCCTTTTAAAATAAAAATAACCACAGAGTCACAAAATCACCATTCAATCCCATGGTTAACTATATAATATGTTCCAAAATTTTAGCAACATATAAGTAACTCAAAATTAATGATTATATAAACCCTTAAGGTTATCAATACATTTAAAAAAGTTCGATAAAATACAAAGTAATTCTTCCTCAAATAATACTTCACGGTAAACCTTAGGGTTACATATACCCCATACCAATAGAACATATCCACAAATTTCATTAATCACTTTAAAATCCCATCCATTAAAACATTAACAGTGGTGTTTATGATTTTGAATTTATGATCAACCTTAAACTCATAAACCCATGATGGTATCCATAACTCTTAAGAAAAATTCAAATAAAAACATCCTAATATAAAATGTTGTCTAAACCCTAATATGATACTAAATATATCATCCCTGAACCTTGAATCTCATATCCAATTCTAAAAACATTAAGATTACATTTTTGACATGATACTAAAGGGTGTGACCTAATTCCAAACCTTAAAAAATCACAACATCAAAAAGAAATATAGGATCTCTTACATACCTAAGAAAATATTAGGTTTAGAGTTTTAGAGAATTATGAAAACCTATTTCAAAGTGGATACATCCACTCAATATCCATTTTATCCAAAATTCAAAACCTTTATGATATAATAAGTTTTATTTTCATAAAATAGCTTCACAAATTTCTTCTTTACCTTATCTGTGTCCTTACCCATCCGTAAGACCCTATGAAAAACATTTTAAAACATGTTATGAGGGAAAAAATATAAGTAAGGGACACATAAAAATAAATAAATAAACTTTTTAATTAATGAATAATTATAAAATATTGATATTTTTTAAAATTAAACTTTGGGATCAAAATAAACATTTTATTACCTAATAAACCATTTTACTTCCCAACTTTTTTCACAAATCATTTCATAATAAATATAAAAGGAAATAAAAAATTCATATAGGTTACTTTTCAATCATCAAAATATTATGGAAATTTTTTCAAAAAAAAGTATATATATTTTACCCTTACAGAGTATCATATTATTCCCTTTAAAAATAAACTCATGACTAATCAGTTGATAGAATAACATAAAGAACATGGTATCATAAGGTCACAGAAACATAGTAAATATGGATGAAACAAAAAATATAACATAATAATAATTAAAGTATAAACTTCCAAGAAAACATCACAATGATGATATATTCCTATATTTGATTAGGTTTGATCCCTAATCCCATACGTAACGTCTGATGTTACAAAATATTTACCCATTGCATTTTATATATCTCTAGGTTCATCCATACTAACATGTTAATGATTATGTATTCTACCTAAAGGAAATAAATCATAATGCATAACCATAATAATTACCCATTAAAATAAAATGGGCTACATAATCTTACCTCATCATATATTGAAGGGATTTCTTAAATAAGGTAGTTATGAAATTAGCATAAGGCATGTTTTATACTACTAAAGTAAGGCATAAAAAGATAGGTATATATTTTAGAGACAAAAATACATAATTTAGAGTCATTAAATAACATTAAGGATGGAGATAAAGTGATATAGGGAGATAAAGGTCATTAAATAATGAAAATATTGGTTTAGAGATATCCCTTACACCCATAAGAAAAACATTTCAAGATATAAAAATATCCATTCGATTTTAAATAATTTTTGAAAAAACCTAGAAAAAACTAAAAGAGGGTTTTTATTTGAATAAAATATTAAATATTATAATGTAATCCAATTTTCAAATAATGGTTAATGTTTTGTAAAAAATCATTAATTTGGTATAAATTAAAATAAAATATTCAATTTATCTTTTTATCAAAACATTTTGAATAAAATACGTAAATAGATTACTTTTTAAAACCTTTGAAAAAAATAAAAAGTGGCATAAAATTTCCTTTATAATTCATTCATTTCCATATAAATACACTAATATTATCATTTTCAAAATATGGATATTGAAGAGAAATATCCGTAAAATCAACATTAAAATAATTAAAATGAGGTTTTTAAGGTAAAGCGTCTCTTTTGTAAAACCTTAAAAATATGAATTTTTAAAATTCTATAAACAAAGTTAAATATTTTTAAAAAAATACCTTTAGTGTAAATTGACCCATAAATAATGATTTTAATGAATAGATTATAATATCATAGTCATGGAAGAAAAATAGTTGGAAGGAAACTTAAAGAGGTTTTCTTTGAAAGAATATACCTTACCCCAAGTCTAACTCGTCACATAAGTTCTTGAACTTGTAGGATAATAAAGTTTTATTAATTATTTACTTTATTAAGAACCTTTTTCAATTCTATTATTCCTTTTATTTTAATTACTACCATGCTATATTAAATTAACTAACCATTTAGGTTCACATCAGATATTTTAATGATATTATGCTATGAAGTCCAAAATGACTTCGAAAAGCTAACTATGGTAAACAAGGTCATTATTTCATCATCTACAGAATAGTAAAAATGATAAAATTATTATTTTTATGCCTCAATTACACTTTTAAATCTAGCCAGGAAATATGTTTATGAAAAATTAACTATGTAACAATCATTGTGATGGTTAGTCGTACATATGCATGCGTAAGATTTCCATTTTCAACGATCATGATTGAAAAAGGTAAGTACTTATTTATCTATATAGAATTATATCTATATAATAAATATAAAACTATTTCTATAAATACACTAATATATACCATCCATGTGATGTGGTAATGAAAAAAATCACATTACCATATAGAGGTTGTAATCCTCATGTACACACGAATGATGTTATCATATTTGAATGAATTAAAAGGTAAGAAAATATATGATATATTAATTTTAAATAATGAAAAAAATTTCATGATTATAATATATTTATATATATATATATTAATTCCATCATCATAAATATCCATGAGGGGTGATGATGGAAAATAGAATACATCAGTTTGTGAGGCGGTAGTCCACCATACACATGAATGATAGTTATGTTTCCCATTTTATGGAAGAGGATATGGATGTAGGTTATTGCATTACAAAAATAACATCTTAGTATATGGGATATATTTTTGATATTATATAATCATGGTTGAATAGTATTTTTTAGAGTTTTAAGAAGAAACCAAAACAATCTTAGTTAAAAATGATATATCTTCTCCGGAAAACCTCTTTAGGTTTACACCAAAGCCTTCCTAGGATGGGTTTCACATAAAAAAGGTCTCTAAGATGTGGTAAGGGAAGTAATTTAGGTATTTTGTAGTGTATTATCTGAACCAAAAGGTTATTTATGTGTGATGAAAACATGATAGGAGGTGAACTTTTATACATGAGTGGAGGGACACTTTTAAAATTTCTTAAAATATTAAATTAATAGAAATTAATTTTAATTTAAAAAAGGATAAAATATATTATAATTTGAATATATAATGAGTATGGTTATAAATAATATCCTCAAACGAAATTTGGAAAATTTTATATTTGTTTTTTACCCTAATCTCTTTGTTTTGACCTATGTTAACCCCTTTTGACAATTACCATGATAACTATATTTTATGCTTTTGGTGTTAAGATAGTTACTCTAAAATGAAAAGTGGTCAATAAATGGACCATGTATTATATTTTTAACCATATCCCAATAAATATTCTAAGTATATGATTTTCAGAAATTTTAAATCATTTAATAAAATATTAAACATTATATAATATCATTAATGTAATTGTTGGAACTGTTCATTTAATTTGACTTTGAAAACCACATGAAAAAATGGAATTAAAACCAAATCCTTTAATATTGACTAAAATTTTATATTTATCTAAAAAATATGCGGTACAAAATATTTAATTTAATTTATACTACATTTAATGTTTTGAAAATAATTTATTTTATTTTTCCTTTAATTGAATAAATACTTATGTCAGTGTTGCATAAAAATTTAATGAAATTATTTCATTACTAATTTTTTTTAAATAAATTAGCATGACAAAAAATCATCTATATTTCAAATGAATATGTAGAGCCGAAAAGAAGTAATTTTTATCCATATTGGAAAATATTATAGTTATTAAAAGCATGAAAGTAACATTTTTGTCTTTATCTTTTACTTATATATTATAAAGGTAAAAATAAAATAAAAATTGAACCAAGTGTCCATATATTAAATAGTTGTATGGGAATAGATGCAATTGACTCATATAATAGGGTAATGGTAAGTGTTAGGGTAATTTTTTAGACCTTATAATATTGTTTTTAAACTTAATTATCAGATTTACCTTTATCGTAGTGATAATTATTTATCATAGTTGCTATTAATAATGAATAAAAATATAATTGACATATTTATAAAACCCTGTATTTTTTTTCAAATAAATTTAATTTGTTCGTTATCTTTTGTTACACACAATACCGAGTTTAAATGAATAATATTCCCCTATTAAAATATTTTTTTAATATGAATGTCATAACCTGGCCATTAAATCGACGGGTATGAATAGGACTTAATAAATTATTAAATTCATGTAGTTTACACATTTATAAAATTAATTAATTTGTCATTAATTTTTTATAATTTAAAATAAAAAGCATTTGAAAGTAAAAGGAATATTTTTCTGATTTTTTTATTCAAGCAATGTGTTTTTACCTAAATAAATTAAATTATTCACTATTGGTGAATGATTTTTATTAAATATATATATATATATATTATATATTCAATCATATGTTTTATAATTCTTGAAATTTTTTTATAGTATTAGAATAATAATAAATTGTGTTTTATGTTTGAAAACAATATCTTTTTTCTAAAAATGGATTGGTCATGTTTTAAAAACATATTTTAAAATTAATTTTTACTAATATTATAAAATATATTTTAAGAAATGAACTTAATTTTTAAAAGAATAGTTTAAAAATTATCTTAGAGTGAAATATTTATAATTTTATGAAAAGATTAATTTTTTGATAGATAGTAAAAAACAATATTTTTTTATTAAAAAATTTCTTTTGTTTACTACATTTAAAAAGTTCCATTTTAGTTTAAAATGTTTTTTAAAATAACATTAGTTCAAATTATAATTAATACAATTTATTTCATTTGAATAAATTTTATTTTAAACCTTTATATAAAAACTTTTTATACATCAACAAAATGTTTCTTTGGAAAACCACATTTTCATCGTGCTGCGGAGTTTGAATTTAAATTAAATATTACCAAATAATTTAATTTAATTTTTTTAAATGGGTTAAATATTTTATATCAGAATAAATTATGTTTTTTATTAATTTTATCTTAATTTTTTGTCACAATAATTATTTAAAACATCCAATTAATGACTGTAGTTTAGAAAAAAAACAGATTTTCGGGGGGGGGGGGGGGGGGGTAAACCAAAAGATAAGTGTAGGTTTTCTAATTAAACAAATATAAATATTATTCTATATAAATATTTAAACCATATATTATCCTAATTTATTATCTATTTTCATTTGGAATCATTTTACTTTGGAATGAATTTATCATTTTATATTCTTTTAGTAAATTTCCTAATGGTTTCCAAGTGTGTCCTCTCCCCCACATATAAAAAGACACCTATCTCCTATCCTATACACACATTAAGACCCTTTTGTTTTAGTAAATTACTACCAAAATTACTTCATTTCTTCCCTTACCATTTTTATAGGCCTTTGTTTTATTAGGAAACCCCCTTATAAAGGATTTTGGGGAAAACCTATAGAGTTTGTGCAAAGGAGATGTATCATTTTTAACCGTGCATTTCTATTTTATTTATTCTCCCAAATCCTCAAAATATTATTAAACCATAATTATATAATAAAATAACTATATACTATAGAATTAAATTTTATTATGTTAATTTAACAACCTACACCCAATCCCAATTCCATCAAATGAGAAATGAAACTATCGATCGTGTGTACGACAGACTACCACCTCATGAACCAATGAATTTTTTTTCATCACCAACTATCATAGAAGTATATAATTGTGTATTAAACTTATTTATATTATATTTATTAAATAATTATAATTATATAATTATAATATCACTTTTACCTTCATACCTTACAATCTTGTGACAAACAATAATGTCGCCCATGTATATGTGTGGACTACTGCCTATAGGATGTGACGTGATGTGATGAATTTTTTCATATATTGTTTTAAATGTATGGTTATAAGGATATATTTAATGAATATATATATATATTATATAAATTATATAAAAGATATTCTTTATTGGTAAAATATTATTTAATTTTCTTTTATTCTTTCTATAAAAAAATTGGATACAACGTTCATGTGTTTGTATGACCTGTCATCTCTATCAATGATGTAATTCATTTTTACCTATCTAAAGTTTATTGATGAATATAAATATGTATATAAATAATATATATTATATTTATATATTTATTAATTTTATGTATATTATTTAACTATAATCAAAGTATAAGGAACCAAACTACTGAACTAAAACATGCATGAAAAATGAAGAAGTTATGACCTGAAAGAGTAATTTTAATAAATAATAGTTAATAAACTAGTAGTAAAAGGTTATAAGTAAATAATAGATTTAATGATATATATGTTCATTTTTATTTAATAGACTTATAATAAACCTACATTTATTATACAGAAGTCTTGAATGTGTATTATAAAAGTCAAGGCTCGAGGTAAGGAATTTTTGTCTCACTTTCATTTCCATGAGACATATACCATATTCACCACTTGTGTCTTTATATAGTGTATATAAATAAAAATGAATGTATTTCATGATTATTATTATTAAAATTATAGTTATTTAAATATTTTTATAAGTTTATTTCCTTCAAGGGGATTATGATTCAAGAATTGTCAGTGGTAAGGTTTTAATGTCAGTATCTCACCATTTTTTAGGATCATTTATGGTTAAGATCTAATGATGAAATATTATGACTTATATCACAATAAAATAATGAATTTTATTTTTCTTTATTTATTTCTATAAATTACATGTTTTCCTTTAATTTTAATCTCTTTATGTACTCAATAATACAAAAATAACGTATCTATGAAAAAACTAATATTATTTCTCTCTTTAGTCAGAAATCATTTCTCTTCAATGTCTATGTTTTATAAAAATGATTCCTAGAATGTTTTTAAAATCATAAAAGTTTGATTTAAATTCATTTTTACCCATGTTTAACTTTTATTAAAAAAATAATAGCAATCTTCTTATTGTTTTCTGAATAATGTATTTTTCTACATTATTTTACAAAATAGTGAAAGGAATTATTTATTTTAACCTATATCACATGTACAAAATTTTCCACTATCATGAATGCTCAATTCCTTAAAAATTAATCTAAATTTTTCTAAATTTTTTATTTTTTTTATTTTTTAATTAATATTAATGATTTTTTTAGATTTTAAATAAGTTATTTTAAAATGGAAAGGACTTTTACTTCCAGAATGATTTAATAGTCTATTTATGGAATTTTTATTCATCAATGATAAACACCATTGGTGTGGTTTATGATTTATTGGGGATATGATCCAATGGTACCATCCTTATTATTTATCCTGAGAGTTTATTATTATGATGATGATATGTTTATGATTACCCATTCATTTTAAATGGGTTATTCTATGATAAATTGATGAAATATTTATGAGACAATTTATTTTCATGGGTTAAGATATAGTTATATGATGAATGCTTAATGATTTTATGGAACAGATATGTATAGTTTTCATTATGTGTCTGGTGGGACCAAAATTTATAATCCTCCAATACATTGGGTAAAGTATTATATCTTATGAGATAATTATTTGAAACAAGTTGACATGTTTGATCCACTACAAGTTGATGTGCTTGATTCGTTATGGGAAACAAGATGATGTGGTTGATACACTATGTGAAAAAGATGTTGATGTCTGATTCATTATGTTTTGATGGTCTTGGTACTTAACCTTGACATTTGAAATAGTTCCAATAATTAGGATAGTTCCACACTTATATGACATGAACTTATTATTCATGATTATTTTTTGATTATTTTTCACTCTAATTATTCATGACTTTTTAAATGACAATGTTTTATACAATGAATCGTGTTTAAGGTCAATAATATAATGAGTATAAAAATTTTAATTTATATTCATGATATCATACAATTATGTATATATTATGCTTTCATATGATCATAAATTGATATCTCCCATGTTTACCCTTACTGAGTATCTGAGATCACCATTACTTATGTTTCATTTCCCTAGATAATAATTAATGGTTTTAAGAAGGGAATAACTATAAAGAGTAATAAATGGAAATATATTTGTGGGAGATTTTCAAGAACATTTGTGAAATAATAAGATTGTGTGTCTTGTCTCAAAATAAACTAAACCTTTATGTTCCTTGAGTGAGTATTTTTGAAATGTATTAAATATTCGAATAAAAATATGTAATATTTATGTATAATAATTTTATGTCACTATTGTTGTTATTAGATAAAGGTTATTTTATCCTTTGTAAACTAGGGTAAAAAAATTAGTGATAACCCTAGGGATAGGTCGATGTATAAGAAAATGGCGTGTAATGTTTTTGAAGGATATAGCGAGTGGTTTAAAAGAAATTATGTCCATTTGAAAATACTAAAATTAGATGTGGATCTAGAATTATAGTACATAGAGTTAACAATACAAAAAATGTTGCATAGGGATTTTAATTGATCATCACCTAGTACATGACCATGGTTCTTGTTGTACACCTAGTTTTACACTCCAAAGGGATATGTTTAGGAAATTCACAAACTTTTTTCAAACCATTATGAATTATTTGAATAGATGATGATCGTGAATGACCTAGGTTAAACCAAATGTGTCATAGGTGAAAAATAAGATGCCTTGATTTATATATCCAATTAATGATTTTTAATGATTGATCATTTTGATAAATGATTCTTAATGGCCACATAAACCATTTTGGTTTTAGTATGGGATTGGAGATAGAATGAAGAAATTGAGTTGGTAATAGGTACATTCATATATTGAAGTACCCTATTTTGGATTAGTTATATGAATTTTTCTATATCAAAAATAGATTTAAGTAATGTTAATTCCAATCCACAACAATTAGATGTTGATATAGTAGTGAAAAGCTCTAATGGTATGATGATCGCATCTCAAGTTTATGATTCTTCTCCAATTGTAGTTTATGGGATTGTGATTCCGGAAAATCTTGTTATTCTCTCTATATTTTAATTTTATGTTATCTTATTCATGTGTTGTTTTTCACTACATAAATCCGACATCAAAAATGATGTAGGAAAGTCAAATTTAATATCCCAAACCAACCTATGATAATGTATTAGTGTGGTGATAAATATGATATTAAAATGGAAATTAAAACCATTATATCTGTTATGATTAAAATTTTAAAGGGGTGTTTATCTTAGATGGTTGGGTAAAAGCTCAACATTGAATATATTTCTATTATGTTGTAGTTTTTGGATGTGTTTACAGAAGAGTTTCCTAATCTTCCACCAAATTGTGATGTTGAGTTATCAATATAACACATACCCACTGTTACCCATATTTCAAATACTACCTATATAATGGCTCAGAATGAGTTGTAGGAATTAAAGAAGAAACTCCAGGACAATTTTGAAAAGGGATTTATTCATCCAAGTGTGTTATATTGAGGGTACCCTTATTATTTTTGTTAAAATAAATGATGGATCGATGCATATATGCATTGATTATTAGGAACTAAATATAATCACAATCAAGAAAAGGTATTCCCTACCACATATTGATGAGTTGTTTAATCAATTATCCATATCTAAATACTTTTCCAAGATTAATCTTTATTCTAGATATCATAAATTGAGAGTCAAGAAGGATTATATGCCCAAGATGACATTACATACAAGGTTTGGACACTATGAATATATAGTGATGCCATTTGGTCATATGAATTCCCCTACTATCTTAATGGATTTAATGAATTGAGTCTTTATAGATTACATGGATCAATTTTTAGTAGTCTCCAAAGATAGTATTATTATATATTAAAATATTTAGTAAGATAATGAAGATCACTTTATTTTTTTTGAATACCCTTAAGAAGGAGAAGTTATATGTAAAATTTACCAAGTGTAAATTTTGGCTACAAATGTTTTCATTTTTGAGTGATATAATTTCATGATATGGAATATTTTGGGATCCATCAAAGCTTAATGTTGTTGAAAATTGGCATAGACCACCCACTATGACTGATATTTGAAATTTTCTTGGTTTTGATGGATATTATTAGGGATTTGTGTAGATTTTATCATGAATATATAATCCTATCACCAAGTTAATTCAGAAGGGATCCATGTTCCATTGAAACATTTAATTGGAATAAAATTTCAAGTAACTGAAGAGATGGTTAGTCAACACACCAATTTATACAATACTATATAATGGATAATGGTTTGAAATATATAGTGATGAATCAAATAAGGGAATAAGATAAATTCTCATATAGAATTATGTGGTTATAGATATACCTCATGAAAATTGAATTTTAATGATAAAAATTACCCAACTCATGAATTGGAGTTAGCTATAACAAATTTTTCATTAATTTTATAGAGGAATTATCTTTACGAAGAATGTTGTGATATATATAATGATCATAAAATTTTAATGTATATATTCACAGAGAAAGGGTTGAATATACACCAGAGAATATGGTTAAAACTAATTAAATTTTATGACTTATCAATAAATTTCCACCCTAGGAAAGAGAAAAAGGTGGTCTATGCTTTGAGACAAAAGGATCATGCTTCTTTATCTATGATAAGGATAAAAAATGATCCAATATTTATAGTTTTCAAAGTATGGATCTAGAAATCTTAAAGTAAGGGGAGACATATTATCTTTCTCAAATGAGTGTTGAACAATCTATCCAAGTGAGGATTAAAGAAGTGTATAAGGAATGTATAAATTTGTATAAGAAGATAAATAAATTCCTGAGTTTAACTTTAATTATAAAGGAATGATAAGGTCTAATAACTGTGTATGTGTTCCATCCATACAATATTTGAGGAAGTATTTGTTATATGAAGATCATATCTCTTCACTCTCAATTAATCCTAGAAGTAGAAAGATGTATAGAGATCTAAAAAATTAATTTTTGTGGGATGACATGAAGATAGATTTTGCAGAGTTTTTATCCCAATACATGGAATATCATCAAGTTAAGTATGATAGAAAAAAGTTTAATGTGATTTTACAATTATAACACATGCCATAATGTTGTGGGAAAACATCACCACATATTTTGTCATCAGACTCCCCAAAATGTCTTAAGGCTGTAATGTTATTTTGGTTGTATTTTATACCCTTAAAAAGTTATCACACTTAAATTATATTAGAGAATATTTCTCTCTAGACAAATTTTATTGGATATACATTAAGGAAATGTTAAAATTTCATGAATTACCACAATATATTATATATGATCAGGATCTGAGGTTTACATTGATGTTTTGATGAAGTATTTAGTAGGATGTAGATATATAGTTTATTTTTAGAAATGTGTATCATTATCATATAGATGGTTAGTTTTATAGAACCACTCAGACCCCATAGGATATTATAAGAACTTGTTCTATGTATTTCAATGGTGAGTGAGATCAACACCTTTTTCTAGTTGATTTTTATTATAAAAATATATTTCACTAAAGCATTAAGATGAATCATTATGAATACATGTATAGAGATACGCTTATAGCTCCAACATGATGGGGTGAAGTTATAAAAATAATGCTATTAGGATCTAAGATGGATGAGGGTGTGGAAGGGAAAGTTAGATCCATTTATAAGTACATCAAGGTATCTCAGAGTCAATAAATTTTTTTGATATCAATCATTAGGGTGATCTAGAATTTTAAGTTAGTGAGAATGTTTTTTTTGAATTTCACCATTGAATAAAGTTATGTGATTAAAAAATAATTGATGTCTGATCCTTAGTTATATTGGCCCTTCTGATATTCTTTATTGAGTAGGGATGATATCTTATCTCTTTGTGCTCCCATAGAACCTCACGATGTGTTTCATGTTTCTCTCTTAAGGAAGTAAATATTTGATCCTTCACATATACTAAACTAAGAGATAATACCAATGGAGAAATATATTTATTATAGGAAAAAAATAATGGAGATCATTTATTATAGAGATAAAGTTCTAAGAAATAAGACCACACACTTGGTGAATGTTTTGTGGAGAAACAACAAATTTGAGGAAGCTACATGGGAACGTGAGGACATGATCAGGTAGAAGCATCCTTAGTTTTTTATCATATTAACATAATTTCAAGGTGGAATTAATTTTAAGGGGTTATAATATAACACCTCAAAATTTTATTATTTTTTTTTAAAAATTTAAATTCTTTAATAGCTTGTGTTACACAAAACACCAAGTTTAAATAAACCTCTTTATATTGCTAAAATACTATTATTTAATGTGATAATTACAAACTACCCATTAAATTGGTGGGGATGAAAATGAAAAACTAAATTATAAAAATCATATAGTTTAAAATTTTATAAAATAAATTCATTTATTATTAATATATTAATAAATAAAATAAAAAACATTTGAACGTAAAAGAATTTATTTTCTGAAAAAAAAAGTTATGTGCATAGTTTGTTTTTACATTAATAAATTAAATAAGTCATTATTGGTGAATGATTTTAAAAATTTTATATATTATATATTCTTTAAAATGTTTAATCATTTAGTTAATATTTTTCTTTGAATTAGTTAAGAATAAATACAATTTTATGGTAAAAACTGTATTTTTTTCTAAATGCGGCTTCATCGCATTTTGTGCACCAATTTTAAAATTAATTTTTCTCCAATTTTAAAAGATTTATTCAAAAAAAGGAACTGAATTTTTTAAATCCACATAAAAATTATCTTACAGTGATTTTGTTTTATAATTTTATAAAAATATACATTTTTAGATGAATAAGGGAAAAAAATTATTTTTATTAAAAAAATTATTTTTTTAATGCATTTAAAAAGTTATAATTTGTTTTAAAATATTTCAATTATATTATTATTAGTCCAATTTATTTAATTGTAATAAAATTAATGGTAAATTTTGATATAAATATTTTTTATGCATAAGAAAACACTTTATTTGGAAAACTATATTTTCATTGTATTTGTGGGTTTTATTTTAAATTAAATTCTATCACTTATATGAATTTAATATCACAAAATAGATTCGTTATTTTTATTAATAATAATTAATATTATTTATTATGTTAAAATGAACTTTTTTTCATAATTAATTTTGAAAATAATAAAAATTAATTATCATAGTTAAGGCTAAAATGGGTTTACCTGAGAGGGTGGGTAAACCAAAAGGTAAGGGTAAGTTTGTCGATTAAACTTGTATAAATATTATTTTATTAAAATATTTCGATATTATACTATCAAAAAATAAAATCTATGGTTATTTTTGAGAATTTTTCTTGGGAATTACATTACCATTTGTTATTCTTTTGAGAAATTTCTATGTGGCTTCCATGTTGGTCCTCTCCTCTACTTATAAAAGGACACCCCTATCCTCTCTTCTACATACTTAAAGACCCATTTTTATCAGAAAATAGATTACGAAATCCCTTACTTAATTCCCTTACCACATCTTATATTCCTTTATTTTATTAGGAAACCATCATTATATGGTTTTTAGGGAAAACTAAAAGAGGTTGTCTGAAGAAGAGTTATCTTTCTTAACTGAGAATTTTTGTTATATTTATTCTTCAAACTCCTTCATGTATTATTAAGTCATGATGAAATAATAAGATAATTATATTCTATATGATAATATTTTATTATGTTAATGGTATTACCTATAACCATTCCCTCTTCTATCAAATGGGAAATGAAACCGTCGATCATGTGTATGGTGGACTACCGCTTTACGATCCAATGTAAATCATTTTTCATCACCCCCAATCACAGATGGATATAATGATGGATTTAACATATTTATATAATATTAATTACATAATTATACTTCTATAATTATAATATCACATATATATTCTCACCATTCAATCCTTTGAAAAACAATATCATCACTCATCCGTATGTGTGGACTACCACCTCCCTGAAGCAAAGCGTTATGTTTTTTTCATTTCATATTGACATAATAAGGATAAATTTAATGAATATATATTATATCAATTATATAAAAATTATTATTTAGAGGTAAATTATTATATACCTTTCTTTCATTCCATTCATCAAAAAATGGAAGCAATGTTCATGTGTATCTACGACCTACCGTCTCAATGAACAATGTAATTTATTTGTCAATCTCTAAATTTTTTAGATGAATAAAAAATTTATATAATTAATATATATTATATTTAATGAATTATAAAAATTACATAGATTATGTAACCATAATAAAATTACAATGTCCAAAACTACCAAACAAAAACATACATGAAAAATAAAGAAATTATCACCTGAAAAAGTGATTTTAATAATGAATTATTAATAAATAGGTGGTAAAAGGTTATAAGTAAATAATATATAGTATGATATATATATATGAGTATGTTTATTTAATATATTTATAATAATCCTATATTTATTATATAGGAGGTTTTAATGTGTACAATTAATGTTGTTACATTAGGTAAGAGATTCTGATCTCTCTTTTATTTTTTTTGACACATGTCATATTCACCACATGTTACTTTAATATGTTGTATATACTTACCATGATGCATTTTATTATTATTATTAAAATTATGGGGATTTTCATATCCATATAAAGTTTCTTCATTCATGTGTCTTATGATTTAAAAATTACACAAGTGGTAATCGTTTTAAGTTACAATATAATTATTTATCAGGATATTTTATGGTTATGATCAAATGATGATATATTATAGTCCAACTCTCAAGAAACTCATGAATTTATTTATCCATTATTTATTTCTATAAATTACATGTGTTCATTTAATTTTCCTCTATTTAGGTACTTATGATTCCAAAATAATGTTTTAAAGCGAAAACAACTTTATTTCTCTTTGCGATTGAAAACACTTTCTTTTATATGTCCACGTTTTCAAAAAAATGTTTTAAATATTTTTATTAATTGTATATAGATATTTGTTAAATTAAATTTTACCCATTTTTGAATTTTTTAAAAATGTTTTAAAAGGAATCTTCTTTTTTATTCCCAAACAATTTACTTTTTAATTTTATTTAAAATAATGAAAGAAATGTTTTCTTTTAACATATATGGAAATTATGAAATTTCCCACCTCTATGAATGCTCAATGATTTAAATATTATTATACATGTTCCCAAGGTTATTTTCAAAGAATTTTTTTTTAATATTTTTTAAATTATTATATTTTAAAGAAGACATTTCAAAATAGAATGGATATTTTCTACATGAATTATTTAATGACTTTTTATGAAATTTATATTCATCAAAAAAATAACCTTTGGTTTTTTATGCTTTACTAGGGATATAACCTAATTTTAAAATATTTATTCCTTCTATTGATGGTTTAAGATTATGATACTAATATTTTTATAAATAAAAGTCATTTTTTATGGGTTATGATATAATGGATTGATAAAATTTTATTGAAACCTGATTTCATTGCATGAGTTATGATATGATGATATGATGAATGTATAATGATTTTATGGAACACAAATGTATCTTTTTAATTATGTGATAGGTGGGATAATAATTATATTACATTATAATGCATTCGTTAATTTATTATATCTCATGAGATAATTATGGAAAATAAGTTGATGTGCTTGATCCTCTATAGAAAGTAAGTCGATGTGATTGATCTTTTATGGAAGAAAGGTAGATGTGCTTGATCCACTATGGGAAATAAGAATTTATGCCTAATACACTGTTATTTTATAGTATTAGTAGTTAAAAATTACATATGAAATTATTTATATACTTGCGATGGAGACACACTTATAGAAGATGAACTTGTGGTTAATGGTTGATTTTGATGATTTCTTATTTTTTTTAACTCTTGTATTTTGAAATGATAATGTTTATGCCATGAATTTTTTTTTAAAGTCTGTGATAGATTGGATATAAAATTTTTAAGTCATATTCATGATCCCATACCCTTATTACTATCTTATGATTTCATACGATCCTTCATTTATTTCTCCCATGTTTGTCCTTAATGAGCATCTGAGCTCATGCTTTCTTATGTTTCCTTTCCCAAGTTATAAAGAAAGGTTTTATGCAAGAAATGTATATTGAATGTACTAAATAGGAATATATTTCTGGTATATGTTGAATATATTTCATGAAATAAGAATATAATGTATCTAGTATCCAAATACACCAAAACATTATGGTCTTTAGGAAAGTATTTGTGATATGTATCGAATATTCTTCAAAATCATTTATTAATTATGTATAAAAATACCATGTTGATATTATATTTAGAAAATTTTTTCCTCTTAATTTAAAATATGTAATTAATTTTTCAGGATTTAATTCATAGAATTTTCATAATTTAATTTAAATTTAAACCCTCAAAACAAACTGAAAATCAGTTTTTTTAGAAAAATGCCATTTTAAGAATATATTTTTATACAAAATTAAAGCATAAAATTAATTCAAAGGAATATAATTGGATTATATTTAATAAAAAAGAACTAATGTAATATTAAAACTATTCCAAAATAGAGTATGTATATATAAATTCTCTAAATAAAAACACAGTTTTTAATACAAATCGGTATTTTTCCACTATTAATTGAAAAATCAATCTTTTCAAAAAAATATCAAAATATCACTATAAGATAATTAAGAATTATTATTTAAAAATGTATATAAATTTTATAATATAAAATTTCTTAATTTTCTAGAAATTAATTATAATATTTTCTCATGAAAAAAATAAAAAGCATTTGTGAAGAAAAACGTATTTTTGAATAATAAAATGAATTTAATAAAAAATTAGTGATTATTTACTAAAAATTTTAAAATTAATTTATATTGTGTGGAACCTTTAAATATATTTTAGAAATAATTAAATCATATTCATCCATTTTAATTTAACATCTAGGTTATAATGATCATATTTATATAATAATAGTTTATTGTTAAATTAAAATTGGTGATGTGAGTTGTATACATGATCAAATACAGATTTTTTTTAATATTGGGGTTTATGATAGAACTAATGGGTTACTAGTTGATGAATATATAATCATGATGTGTAAGCTGATTATATCTTTGTATGGTATGAGACATAATCCTTGTGCATGGTAATTTAAATTTGACAATTTCCTTAAGCAATTCCACTCTTCAAAAGGAAATGTTGATAGAAACCTATATGTTAAAGAAATGAGAACATGTACCCTTATTTTCATTATTTACATTGATGAAATAATTTTTATAGGTTATAGGGATAACAATTTTTAATAATTTTAGAAATAAATAAAGAAAAAAATGTGACATTTTAATGCTCATATATTTATCTTTCCTTATGGGATTACAAGTTCAACAAAAGGAAAGATATATCTTTATATCGAAGGAAAATTATTCCAATGATTTTGAATATATTTTTTTCATGGAAGAATCAAAAGAAGTATCTTTTCTTATGGGATTACAAGTGCAACAAAAGGAAAGATATATCTTTCTACCGAAGGAAAATTAGTCCAATGATTTTTTATATAATTTTTTCATAGAAGAATCAAAAGAAGTTTCTACACATATATCTGTTGGTGTGAAGATTAGTAATGATAAAGTCGAGAAAAGTATAATTAAATCAGAAATAATTATATAAGTTAATAGGAATATTGATCTATATTATAGATTCAATGAAAGATATTGTATACTTTGTTACAGTATGTTTAAGATATCAGAGTGTTCTAAAGAAATCAAATATGTTGGATGAAAAAATAATTCTCAAGTATGATAAAAGAATATCTTTTTATGGGGTGTTGTATTAACGAATTTTTAATACAACCCTTCTTGGATACACTGATAATGATTTTGATGGAGATTCTAATGATATAAATCCAATAATAGGATGACATTTTTGGGGGGTAATGTTGTGTGAGCTATCATAGTAGGAAAAAATGTTCTGTCACCTTGATCACAACAAAAGTAGAATATGTTTCCACCACCCAAGCATGTACTCAAAGGATATGGATGAAAACATCAGTTGAAATATTTTATAATTAATGTTAGAAAACCATTAAAGATTATTTTTGACAACAAAAGTGTTTTTATAATTAAAAAATCCTAAAAAACACTCCAGAACAATGAACATTGATATGAAGTATTATTAAATAAAAGAGAAAGTTGGTGGTGGAGATGTTAATCTTGAGTTCATTTCAAAAAAGTATCAAATTTATGATGTTTTCACCAAATATTTGATAAGGGAAAGAGAATATGAATGGAGGATTAAACTACATGTTCATCCTCTATCAATGAATTTCTAAATTTTATAATGAAATTCCCTCATGTTTTTTATATTATGTTGTCAAAGGGGGATAGAAATTATAAATTTCTAGGAAGATGTATAATTTTTTATTTTATGAATATGAAGCAATTTTTATCATAAGGAGGTGGGGGAGAAAAATATTAAGAGGGATTTTATATTATCATGACAAAAAAATTTCTTGTCACTAAGGGATGAAATTCATTCAATAAAATTGCTTTATCTAGTAGTGTGGTAGTAGGCCACTCTCTATGATAAAGGTTGTGATTTGATAAAAAGTCAAGAAAATAGTTATTTTTAAAAACTGTTAATGTTATTGCAAATGTTTCCATGAAATTCCCAAATGGGAGATTAAAGATCCTTTTGGATGTTTTTTGAAATGTTTTATATTTTTTTCAACATATATTATTGTGAATGGTTTTTGTATTTCAGGTGAGAAAAAGCTACCAGAGATGTTCAATAAGTATTTCATATGAAGTGCTGAAGGATGTCAAGATAGTTTCTTTAACCATGTTAGAAAAATTTTCCAAATTTAAAAAATGATATGATAATAATCTAGTTCTTAATATAATGAAGAAACTCATGACCCATGTTTAGTTTATTCAAAGTATGCAAAGTTGATGTTTCACAATGTCACTAGATGGAAAAATCACAATGTCACTCGGTAGAATAGGCACATTGGTATCAGAAGGAGATAAACCAGTAGTATGAGGCACTGATTTTTTATAATTTTGAAAAAATTAATATATGTACAATGAGGGAGAATTAAAAATTCTAAAGTTGATGTTTGAGTGGCGGTACAAAGTCCAAGCCATTGCTAGCAGACGTACATGGTGTAAAAAGTTAAAAGTGAAAGCTATATATTGTTGATGTTATAAAGTTGAATTTTCATTATATATTATGTTTTAAGTCATGAGGGTAATTATGGTATGAAGGAATCAATTCAATTCCATCAGTTGAAGAAACATTATATTGAGTTTTTGTTTGAATAGAGATGAAGTTACTCAATAAGAAGGTGAGTTTATATAGATCCTTACAAAGATCATCTAATGAACATGTACAAGTTTCATTAGATGAACATGTGTAAGAATGTGAAGAGGATAGGTAAGATAATGGATAAATGAGTTAAGAAAATGATTTTAGAAAATTAATTTTATTGTACAGAGTTTTATTAGATATACAAACATCAGGCAAACAACGTAATTTCATTGGACAAATGATTTCCTAAATATGTACTAGACTGAATTTGACAATCCAAAATTTTTATAAAGTTAGAGAAGATTCTAGATGGACCAAATGGATAAATTATATTTCATTAGTCAAAATTTGGATAAGAAGAGTATTGGTCGAGGCTATACTGATCTCATTAGATAGATTAAACCTGTCAAAGAAAACATTGAGGCCATTATTCAGAGATATGTTGGATCATTGGTTCAAGAAATATCTTGATCAATATATGGAGATGTCATTATAAAGTCATTATATGAATTTCCACTAGATGGAGTTATGAGAAGCATTATAAACATTTACAAATTTATTTAACAATGATGAATCTATACTATTTACTTAATGCTTTTGTATCTAGAAAAATTGAGAATATTTTATGAAGTTTCTTAATAATGAGTTTATGGATGTTTGAAGTAGTTCCTTAAAGTCATTAGGATGTTTGAAGAAATTTCATTGGAACTGAGTGTTCATGAAGATTAAATAATATTATACGAGGCTTAAGAAGTGTCCATTGATATTTATTAGAGTGGGGTTTTGGAAATTTGATTTTTTACTAAGTGGGAAAATGAAATTGAGTTCCTATGTTTTCTCTTATGAGAGTACCTATAAAAAGGGGTGAAAGTAAAATACATGTGTAAGAAGGATACAATGTTTGTATATTCATAGAGAGGAAAAGTGATAATTTTTTTGATGTAGTGTGAATTTAAAAAAAGTTTAAGCTTTAGTTAAAGAATTACATCAGATGTAGTTATAGTGAGAAGGGGTGCTAGATAGTGGTGCTGGTTAGATAAACTAGTTGGAGACATCAGTTAGATATATCAGAAAATCATTCTACCAGACAGAGTTTTTGAATATCTTATGAGGATAAAAAATTCTAATTGTCAGATAGAGCACAAAGTAGTGGTGTAGTATATTAATGGACATCAAACATGAGACAAGCTCTTACCAGACAGAAAAAATAGGATAAATGATTTTTGAAAGATATTATTGTGAGTTATTTTAAAAATTTTACCATTCTTATATTGGATCAGTTTCATAAGAAAACTTTTTAATTGTTGAGAGTTAGTATAATTTCCTTTTGGGGGATATAAGGAGCTTAATGGGAGTCACTACCACAGATCAACGCATTTGCAACACTGACTTTTATCAGCGCTGAAAAAAACACAATGATAAAAGGGGGGCCTTTATCAGTGCTAGTTAAAACCACTAATAAATCTACCCTTTATTATTGCTATTACTAGTGATGATAAAAGTTATTAATTAAAAATATTATTAATTTATACAAAATTGTTATATTTATATTAAAAAATAACGTTTATTTACATACATTAAACAAAAAATGCATGTTTATTTCTATTTTCTAATAATTAAAATATATATACAATGTTTTAAAAAAGTATTTATATAATTATAATTAAATACATATTTAAATAATTATAATATTATAATAAATTTCATTAAATAATAAATATATTTATTATGTTTATTGTATTTATGATTATATATAAATACATTTTAAATATATTAATTTATAATTATAATTATAAATAATATATTTATATATAGAAATATATGTTTCAAAAGAAATTGGTCGATAAATATATTGATTCGTGAGTATAATTGATGTGGATATATTATGTATTCATCATGAATGTTCGTTTATACAATACACCCTTACATGTTGTCCATATGTGATGATTCGTTTTTTATCATCTATACTTTACTAGGTATATGATTTATTCATATTATAACCATGAATCTATTATGTTCTGAAAATACTAATAAAATTACAAAAAATATATTTAAATAATAAATATATTTAATGTATTTTTAATTATAAAATTTTAATTATATATAAATAATTTTTAAATATACTTATTTATAATTATATTTATAAGTAAATATATATATTTAAATAATTATAAAATTGCAATATATAAATCAATTATAATTATTTAAATAAATAACTATAAATATATTTATAAGTATATACGTTTATTTATAAATATATTTATTTATAGTTAAAATTATATATATATATATATAATTATAAAATTATAATAATTATATTTATCATACTTTTAAAGTTATAAATATATATAATTAAATAAATATATTTATAAATATATATAAATATACTTATAAATATATATAAATATATATAAATACATTTATAAATATTTATAAATAAATAAAAATTGTTATAATTACAATTATAAATAAATATAGATATATTTGAATAATTATAATATATATATATATATCAGTTATATATATTTATAAAATTATAAATATAATAAATATATTATATATAATTTTATAATTATTTAATAAATATAAATATATTTATTTATAATTATAACTGTAAATAAATATATATTTATTATAATTTTTAATTTTAAATAAATAAATATTTATTTATAGTTATAATTATAAATAAATATTTATTTATTTAAATAATTATGAAATTATAAAAAAATAGTTATTATTCTTCTGAAGTTATAAATATATATAATTAAATAAATATAATTATAAATATATAAAAATATTTATAAATAAATAAAAAAAATTCTAATTATATTTATAAATAATTACAAATATATCTATTGGGAGGGAGATAGAGTAGAACCAAGATCTTTTTGCTTGTTGCAATGGCAATTGAGGATTTTTTTGGTTCTTACTCCTCTGATGGCTGACTCTTTTCTCCTCCACATGAGATTCAAATCCCAAAAACCATTTTGTTGTGGATTGATTCCTTAGAATTAGGAAGATACTATGATTATGCGACCTATCACTCTTCTCTCTACAAAGGGTTGTATGTGCATTCAATTCGACGTTGGGGAAGCACATCACACATTAAATCGGATCCAGCTGTAGTTTGTGAACATCTGGTATTCAGTGAGTTTTTCATCATCGTGTGACTTGTCTTGCCTAGAGGCTCCATCCCGATGAAACCGAGGGATATAACGGAGTGAATATCTATAATTTTGGGTTCCGTGACTTGGAAATTTATTTCCCTTGGCCGTGGGTTCTACCACATCCTCTTCCCGTTCGTAAGAGTTGAAATATCACACATGGGGCTTCGCCTCTATCTCTTTGAAACCGGGATTCCTTCACAATAATAAATGAGACAATAAATTCAACCCATTAGATATTGGTAACTCATTTACTCATGTTTGGGTAATAGTTCTTGGCCTTCACTGGATCCTTTTCCACTTAAAAATCCTTCATGACATTGCAATGTCAATCAGAGTACCCATTAAAAAGGATAAAGAGACTGAAGTTGTGGGGTTATTCACTTTTACCATCTGTTGGTTGAGGTTGATCCCAAGTCAACCTTGGTTGATCATGTTTTTTTGTCTATCGATGAGGATGACTTTGAATTAATAATTGTTTATAAAAAACCCCTAGATTCTGCTTGGAATGTAAAATCATTGGACATAATGTTTATAATTTTCGGAGAACTCTCCATTTTTATTTTTGTTCTTCTTGAGGCCATGATAAGAATTCATGTTTTAATAAGATCAAGAAGGCTTAAACAAATGGAGGGTTTCATGATGTGGTTGGCGGACATCCTATTTGTGATGGGTAAGTCAGGTTGCATTAGTTAGATGCAGCTAGATTGGAACACTCCGAGGATACTGGAATAGAAAAGGATGTTGCTATTATAGAAGTGGGTGAAGCATCTCCTGTAGAGGATAAGCAGCTGGAAATCGAGGTTTATGGACTGATTGATAGTGTATTGGCAGTGCAGAGGGCTGAAGGTGATGTTGATAAGAGAAGTGATTATGTTATGGCTTTTAGGCAGCTGGAAATCGACCCTATTGAAAGTGAAGGGAAGGAGCATCCCGTGTGTATTTGTACTCATGGAGCAATCCTTGACTGATGATTTTCAAATGACCCTAAGAAGTGGTAAAGTTAAGGAGGTTGTATTCACTGGTCTATTGAAGGAGAAGCATGTGAACAATGAGGGGTTTCAAATGATTCCAAGGAAAACTGCTTTTCCTAGACAAAAGTATGATCAACCAATAGATATAGAAGTTGTAAATATCTTTGATCCACTTAATGATGATTTATTATAGCAAAAATCTTGGTAATGGGGTAGACATCTAAAAACATGTGGTTTTGGTCATAGTTGAGAAGACATGGATGTTGTGCAATGGAATGGTCGATCTAGGAATTAGCTCACTCCGAAGCAAGAAAAGATCAAAGAAAAGTACATTGCACTTCTCAATTAGCAGAACATACAATCAGAATGAGAATCTGCAAATAATGTTAGGGATATAGATCATAGCCATGATGATTATGGTGATTCTTCATTTACTGTTGTTTCTGATGGATTTGGGCTAGAATGTTGTTTGATCCCATTCACTTTATGTTCCTTTTGTCTTGTCCTTTAATTTTTAAAATAACTTTTGGTAGGAGAAGTCTTTCCTATTTCATGAACCTTTTAGGTATATATATATATTTAAATAATTATAACATTATAATAAACATATTAATTATATATATTAATAAAGTTATAAATATAGTAAATATATTTGTTGTAATTTTATAGTTATTTAAATAAATTAATAAACATATATTTATCAATGGTAGTACACATTACACTACATGCAATAAATATGTGTCGAACAATGGAAATCTCATGGAATTAAAAGTAAGATAATAAATCCCTTACCTCGTGTCCGACTTGACTCGTTTGTTCCTTTTTCTTCCTGAATAATAAACTAAAGTTAATTTCTACTTTCTTATGAAACCTTTTCAAGTTTATTATCCTTCTTATATCACTTATTACCATGTTATAAACATTATGGAATCATTTAAGTTAATAATGGTCGTTTGGTCGATATTTGGCACTTGAGTAAAAAATGAACACCCTATAATTACATGTTGTCCATGTGGTCAATAGTCCCTTATCTCTAGAATAATATTAATGATTTATATATCATATAAATAATATATATCCAGTATATATATGTATTTATAAAATTACATAACATTTTGGAGATAAGAAATGAAATGCACCGTTCATGGAGACGGTAAGTCGTACGTACGCATGAACGCTACTTTCATTTCTATTTCGACTTTTCATGGAATAAAAACATAATGATAAATAGTTATATTATAATTATAGTATAATATCATATATAATATAATTAACTATATCCTTTAAACATCCCACATATAGCATTAACGATTCATATCACTTTGAGAGGGTGGTAGTCCGCACTTCCTCAAATGAAATTATAGCATTTACCCATCATAGAAACCATAATGTTAGGATATAAATGTAAAATATAGAAGCATAAAGAAAATGTAAACATAATATATATCATATATAAATATATTTCCATATTAATGGCCACCATGAGAGGCGGTATGAGATAATCGAACAATCATCATTTCGTGAGGCGTTAGTTTTCCATCCACAGAAACAATATGTTCTTGACCCATTATATGGAGGTGTGTGTAAGTGAAGTTAAAATACTTATGCTAAAAACAACTTAGTATATTGAGGATACTGGTGTTGTTATAAAAGAAACTAATAAAAATATTTTAGGGTTTTGAGAAGTAAAATAAAAGAAAAGAAATTAAGAGGAACTGTTACTTTAATTTGGGTAACTTCATTGGGATTGAACCAAAAGGACTTCTTGAAGTGCCTTATGCCTAAGGTAAGGCTTCTATGAGTAGGATAGGGATGTATGAAGCTTAATTAGGAAGAGTTTTTATGAGCCTAAAGGCTTGATAGGTGTGTGGAATTGGTTATAAGTGAGGGCTTTTTATACGGGGGAGGAGGAGCTCTTTAGGAAAGTGTGGTAATATTATTTTATTATATATTGATATTTAGTTTCTAAAGGTCCAAAAATAATTATAGTCAAATATAAGATTACTAATGGTCGAAATAAAATAATCCAATATGAATTGTATAAGTTTTGGATGTTATTTTAATATTTATAATCTTATTTATTTAAATGATTTATTAATGTGGTAAACACTACATCATTATTGTGTCATAAATAATTTAAATTATTAGATATCTAAAAATTAAAAAACAAATACAATGATGTTGGGAATCTTTTTATCTTTAAAATGAATATTTATATTTTAAAATATTACTTATATAACACCATATAAAATTTAATTTACTAAAATATATTTGTTTATGTCATTTTTACCTTTACATTAAATTAATTAATCTAAAGTGTCATTATCATTCATAAGTGGATCCATGGGTCCCAAAATACACCCAAGGATGTCCATGGTCAGAAATTACTCATACAATAAGGTTAGGAAAAATGTTAAGGTAATTTTGAATTATTACAATATTCTTTTTACCATGAATTACCCTATTTACCTTTAACCACGGTAAATAAAAGTCAAAAGTTACGATTCACCAAAAAATTATTTTCATCCTATTGAACAATATTTTACTTAATAATAGCAACCATGAATGTTGTATTTTAGAAAATAAATATAAAAAAGTGGTAAAATTTCATTTAAATGAAAAAGTCAGTTTTTTTAACTACAACTAAGTGGTTTCACTATTCAAAAATTGAAGTTTTTTAGAAAAATATCAAAAATTCTGCCTATGCTATATTTGAAATTCTGAATTCAAAAATGATGCCTATTTTATAAATTCAAAACATATAAGTGGAATTAATTAATTTAAAATCAATTCCCATTGTTAAAACAAATAGCCTGTTTTTAAGAAACAATAACTATCAAAAGATTGACATTTGTTTATGTCCACTTTCAAAGTGAAATTAATTAAAATGACAAAAATTAGATTAAATGGTAAAAATATATTCTAATTACACTTTAAAACTAATTAAACAGATAATATAACAATATAAATAAATTATATTAAAATGTAGTTTTGAATTAAAATAAAATATTTTCACTATTTATTAAAAAAATGAACTTTATCAGAAAAATTCAAAAAAAAATTCACAAAGTAAATTTTGATGTCCCAATTATAAATAAGGGTTTTATTTTGTCAAATAGAATGTATAAAAATGACCAAAACTTTATTTAAATAAGCTTGTCCATCAAAAAGCGGTAAATCGACCTTTTACGGAATATTAGAGTATTCATGCTTAAAATTAGATTCATTAATATATTAAGCCCCTAACTTTTATTGGTTAATTGTAAAAATGTTTAATAAAAATATATAGTCATATTTTATTTAGTTATATTAATTCCCACCAATAAAACGTCTAGGCATTAACTACCATTTAAAATCATAATATTATATTATTAGTGTGCAACGTAAGATTTCGAAGAAACCTGTGGTTGCGTACTATGTACGCCATGTAACATAGAATCCCATTTAATTTAAAATTATTATTTAATTAAAAAATATTAAAAAATATTAAAAGTGTCTTATTCTTTATTTATCTGGGATGTTACATCCTTCCCCCCCTTTTGGGAATTGTGTCCTCGCAATTTTGAAACTAGGCTTGGAAACTTCATTAAAAGTCCCACATCGGAAAAGAGCCAGTAAAACTATATCTTTAAATGAAAGAAAGAAAAGTACAATGGTCACCCGAGATAACCCTTACTAGGATTCCATGTAATAAAACATGGATATTGAAGAGAGAACAAATGGTCAATTTTTGATGGAGAGTGATAGAAAACATGATTATGAGAAAGTTAACCACCAGAAAATCACAAACTTATGATGTGTTAAATGGTATTTGATTACCCAGAAGGAAACATAAACAATTTTTTTTTGTTTTACAATACTTTTCAAAATTTGGATGAATTAATTTATTACATAGAATAAGAACATAAGGAAATATACTTACCTTCAATTATAGTTTCATCCTTTAATAAGTTTCTACCAAAAACTAATCTTTTCTCCAAACAAAGAGCATTCAAAAAGACATGGTCACGTCAAAAGAACAAGAATCATCTTCTTGGGAATCACATAATCCAGAAAAGAAGAACTGTATATTTCTCCTATCTTTATACATCAACCAAGACTAATATTGGTTACTATAAGATTATATAATCCCCAAAAAGTATAATCTTTTATAAAAAGAAAAACTGCTCTTAATCTCCAAAATTTGTCAAAAATACCCAAAGTTCAACAAAGACCATTCAATAAACAATTTTACCTAAAATTATTCAAATTAACCGAAACTAAGATTGAAACCAAAATCTCAGAAGGATTTAATCACATAGTCTTCCAAGATAAATCTTAACATTAATCTCTAAATAACATTAGTTACTCTTAAAGTCTCATATTGAAAATTAATTAACCTAATCAAATATTATCCATGATAGGTTAATAATTTCCATAGATAACCCAAAATCAACTTATTATTTATTCCTAAAATCATATAACTAAAAATAATTAGTCATAATAACCAGGGACTTCACATATTCCAGTGGTAGGTGATAAATCCCAATCGTACTTTGGTAGTGGGTTTGATTCCCAAAACTTTTTCCAACGCGATGGGTTGTCACGCAGTCTATGTGTCATCCTTTTTCAAAAACTATATAATTTTATAACATTCCAAAAAAGTGATAAATTCATAAAAAATAACCATAAGATATTTTAACCACAAATTTTATCTAATAACATTCATTTTTCATCCCAAAATGTATTAACATGTAATTGCTTCAAACTCAAGGATCATAAAATCCCAAATGGTTCTTTATAATTATATCCACAATATAAAAGTTAATTATTCCTTGAATAAAATTTTCATATATCATACTTCATGGTTACACATAGTATAAAAAGTCTTCCAATGTAATCCCATCATCAAAATATCCTTAATACTTTAAAGAATTTAACCATCCTAAAATCTACCATAACTCTTGAATCCCTTATATGTTGACTTCTTACTCATTCAACGTTCTTCATGATTAGTTAACCATTCTTTACCAACTTATTCGAAAATAATTCTTTACTAAAAACAAAATCATGAATCATATTCTAAAATTCAATAATGTCAAAGCATATGTTAAGAAATAATCCATATAATTCATTGGTCATTTTCAGTTTCTTCATCCTCAATTAGAATGACATTAGGTATTGGTAACCATATATTTGTATGATCCCGGTGATCCCATTCCCGAAACTTCTTCATAGGACATCTCTTTGTATAATGACCATATACACCACTTTTAAAACATTCAATTGATCCCTCAAAAATAACTTTTTTCCCTTTCTTAGTGTCAACTGAATGCTTCCTTTTTCCATTGCAGGTTCTTTCTTTATGAACTTCACTTCCACATCTATATCATCTTCCTATCCCTTTGAAACATTTTCCTATGTGTTTATTTCCACATCCTTGACACATAGGTTTTTTAATATACTTACCTTTATGATTATTACATGAACTTTAGTGGGGATTTGTTTCTTGCATATACGGTGCCTTATAAAAATAACCAAGGTTTAAGTGGTCAATAATGAATCCAGATAGTTGGTTGACATTTACCATAAGATTTCTCATTGTAGATCCCATTTCATTCAATTTTTCATTCAGAAAACGGTCATAGTTTTCTTCACATCCATTGTTACTTTGGTTCCTACTAAATCCAGCCATTTACTAAAACCAAAAAGTTAAGTGTGAGTATTTCAGGAAAATAATCATATAATATCTTATGAAGAGGGTAGATAAAAAGATATACTTATTCATGTTATCTTAAACTCATTCACTTTATTTAAAATAACTATGACTCTTTCTATAATCCTAACTATTATGGTAATTTCACTTATACTTAAAGAACACCCTAACCACTAAAGTTATCTAAACCGATCTCTGATACCAACTATAAGGACCCGACCTTCAAACATGACATAATATTGAATTAAATAAATAATTAACATTGAGGATATTTTCAGGTTTAGAGTTTTAGAGAATTAGGCCATAACTATTACATAACAAGATGAATATTACATGTATACACTACTACTCAGTATCCATTTTTTTCATAAAATAAAAACTTTTAAGAAGAAACATGTGTAGTTCCATGTTTTAGACAATATGACATTTCCTTTATCCCATACTTGAAACTATTAATCTTTAAGTCCTGTGAAAAAAAATTCAAAAACTTGGGATGAGTATAAAAAGCTCATTAAGGGTTATAGAATAATGAAGGAAAACATTATCCCATCAATAAATACAAATCAATGAAACCATACTTTTTAATCATAACATACCTTACAAAATCATAAGATTTATGAATAACACAAACAAATCATAAATCATAAAGGTTACTTATGGAATCCATATAAAACTTACATTATAGCTATCACAGCTACATAGGGATATACACTTGGAATACCCATCACAGTATATTCTATAAATCTCTTAGGAGAAACATTATGTTTACCTCCGTCAGGTTACCCAATGCATTGGAGAGCTATCTCAGGCTCACCTGCCCTAGGTTTATTACGGAACCACCTGTATACATAAAAAATGCCTAATAAACATAACATAATCATAAAACATATCACAAGTATAAAGTAAAGATAACATTTCCACATTATAATATATCAAATAAAGATATTGAAATAAATAATGCTTTATCAAATCATTTTCAAAACCATTTAAAAATAGATTTTTGAATCAAAGTGTCTGATACCACTTTGAATCTTTTAAATGAATTATTATTTGAAAACTTAATGTCCATATAAATAAATCCTAAAACCCATTTTTAAAATATGTACATTAATGATAAATATTTAGAATAATAAATCTTTAAAATATTTAAAATTATATTTTAGTTAAAGAGTTTTTTAACAAAAAGAGAGACGCTTCAATAAATATAATTGAGGAATAACACTTAATCATAACTTTATAATATCATCAGAATGAAAATATTCATGATATAATATGTCAAAGGATAGTATATACACTATATATGAGTGAATTGGTGCATAACAACAATGTAGTCTCAATATAAATGTAAATTGAGTTGAAATCCCTTATAAAGAAGGTATCCTTAAATTAAGTATAAATCAATCACATAATTATGTATGAAAAATAAAAATACACCCGATATAAGTGGATATTAAGTGTAAAACAATCAAAGGTAATTAAAACATATTCATAAGATGACATATTCAAGAATTAAAAGTTGAACTCAAAGAATTGAAATTGGGTTAAAAAGTTCCCTTATAAAAATTCGACAACCTAACGACGTCACGCTAAAATTAAAAGAAATGAGTTGAGGAGATAAAAGGGGTATATAATCACTTGTACATAAAGTTTTAATCAATAAGGATATATTAGAACATATCCCAACATAAAAATATGTAAAGTAAAAGACATAACAAGAATAAGTCTTTTAAAAAGAGGAGGGTGAAAGGTTCCCTTACTGATTTGGTAACTTACAAAACATACGCAACATGAAAGAAGGACCATAAAATATAGATTTAAATACCCATAAATGAAAGTATATTAAACAGATAGTATAATAATTGGAATTACATACACTACTAAAAGGAAATAGTGACAAATATTGCATGAATCTCACGAGAATAAAAAGTGAGATAAAAACCCCTTTCCTCGTTGTAATCAATCAATTCATATGACCAAAAGATAATAAGAACCAAATAAATCACAAAATAAAATTAATATAAAGATAATCCTGATAATATATATCAATGGAAGTACAAATTACACCACATGCAATAAATAAGTTGTGAACAATGGAAATCTCACAGAATTAAAAGTGAGACAAGAAATCCCCTACCTTATGTCCGACTTGACTCGTTTGTTCCTTGTTATTCTTGAATAATAAAATAAAGTTAACTTATACTTGCTTACGAACCTTTTTAATTTTTATTATCCTTTTCATATCACTTATTACCATGTTATAAACATTATTCAATCATTTAAATTAATAATGGTCGTTTCGTCGATATTTGGTACTTGAGTAAAAAATGAAGACCTTATAATTACAAGTTGTCCATGTGGTCAATAGTCCATTATCGCTAGAATGATATTAATGATTTATATATCATATAAATCATATATATCCAGTATATATATATAGTTATAAAAGTACAAAATATTTTGGAGATAAGAAATGAAATGCACCGTTCAGGGAGACAGTAAGTCGTACGTATGCATGAATGCTACTTTCATTTCTATTTCGAATTTTAATGGAATTAAAACAAATTGACAAATAGTTATATTATAATTCCAGTATAATATCTTATATAATAACATTAACTATATCCTTTATACATCAAACATATGGCATTAACGAGTCATATCCCTTTGAGGGGGCGGTAGTCCACACTTTTCTCAAATGAAATTATCAAGTTTACCCATCATGGAAACCATAAGGGTTGGCTATAAATGTAAAATATAGAAGAATAAATAAAATATAAACATAATATATATCATATATAAATATATTTCCATCTTAATGGCCACCATGAGAGGCGGTGGGAGATAATCGAACAATCATCGTTTCGTGAGGTGTTGGTTTGTCATCCAGAGAAACAATATGTTCTTCACCCATTAGATGGAGGTGTGTATAAGTATAGTTAAAATAATTCTCATAACAACATCCTAGTATATTTAGGATACTGGTGTTGTTATAAAATAAAAGAATAAAAATATTTTAGGGGTTGGAGAAGTAAAATAAAAGAAAAGAAGTTAAGAGGAACCGTTACCTTTAATTTGGGTAACTTCCTTTGGTATGAACAAAAAGGACTTCTTGAAGTGCCTTCTGCCTAATGTAAGGCTTATAGGAGGAGGATAGGGATGTAGGGAGATTAATTGGTTAGAGTTTGGACAATCCTAAAGGCTTGAGAGGTGTGTGTAATTGGTTATAAGTGAAGGCGTTTTATAAGGGGGAGAAGGTTCTCTTTAGGAAAGTGTGATAATATTATTTTATTATATAATGATATTCAGTTTATAAAGGTCAAAAAATCATTAGAGTCAAAGATAAGATGACTCATGGTTGAAATAAAATCATCCAATAATAATTGGGAGAGTTTGGGATGTTATTTTAATATTTACAATCTTATTTATTTAAATGATTTATTAATGAGGTAAAAACTTCATCATTTTTGTGTCATAAATTATTTAATTTATTAGATATCGAAAAATTTTAAAAAAATTCCATGATGTGGGAAATATTTTTATATTTCCAATGAATATTTATAGTAAAAAATATTACTTATATAACACCATATAAAAGTTAATTTACTAAATGATATTTTTTATGTCATTTTTACCTTACATTAAATTAATTAATCTAAAGAGTCATTATCATTCATAAGTGGCTCTATGGGGTCCCAAAATAGACCCAAGGATACCTGTCATCAACCATTACTCATACAATAAGGTTAGGACAAGTGTTAAGGTAATTTTGAATTATTAGAATATTCTTTTTATCTTGAATTACCCTATTTACCTTTAACCACAGTAAATAAAAGTCAAAAGTTACTATTCGCAAAAAAAAAATCATTTTCATCTTATTGAAGCACATTTTACTTACTAATAACAACTATGTATGTCTGATTTTTAAAATTCAATTCACAGAAGTGGTAAAATTTCATTTAAATGAAAAAGTCAGTTTTTTTAACTACTACTAAGTGGTTTCACTATTCATCAAAAATTGAAGTTTTTCAGAAAAATACCAAAAAATCAGCCTAATATATATTTGATATTCAAAATTAAAAAATGATGTCTATTTTTCTAAATTCAATACATAGAAGTGGAATTAATTAATTTAAAATTAATTCTCGTTGTTCAAAACAAATAGCGTGTTTTTAAGAAACAATAACTATCAAAATATTGACACTTGTTTACATCCACTTTCAAAGTGAAATTAATTCCAATGACCAAAATTGGATTAAATGGTAAAAATATATTCTAATTACATTTTAAAAACAACTAAAAAGATAATGTAACTATATAAATAAATCAGATTAAAATGTAGTTTTGAATTAAAATACGATATTTTCACTATTCATTAAAAAAATGAACTTTCTCGAAAAAAACTCCAAAAATTTAAAAAAATAAATTTTGACAACCCCATTATAAATAAGGATTTTATTTTGTCAAATAGAATGTATAAAAATGTCCAAAACTAGATTTAAATATGCTTGTCGATCAAAAAGCGGTAAATCGACCTTTTACTGAATATTAGAGTATTCATGATTAAAATTAGATTAATTCATATATTATGCCCCTAACTTTTATTCGATAATTGTAAAAACATTTAACAAAAATATATAATCATATTTTAGTTAGTTCTATTCAATCCCACCAATACAATGGCTAGGTATTAACTACCATTTAAAATAATAATATTATATTATTAGTGTGCAACGTAAGATTTCAAAGAAACCCGTGGTTGCGTATCAGGTACGACATTGAACATAGCATCCCCTTTAATATAAAATTAATATTTAATTCACAAATATTAATAAATATGAAAAGTGTCTTATTCCTTATTTATCTGGGATGTTACATCCTTCCCCCCTTTTGGGAATTGCGTCCTCGAAATTTTGAAACTGGGATTGGAAACTTCATTAAAAGTCCCACATCAGAAAAGAGTCAGTAAAACTATCACTTTAAAAGAAAGAAAGAAAAGTACAATGGTCTCCCATGATAACTCATACTAGTATTCCATATAGGAAAACATGGGTATGAAAGAGAGAACAAACAGTCAAGTTCTGATGGAGAGTGATAGAAAACATGATTAGGAGAAAGTCAACCACCAAAAAATCACAAACTTTTGATGCGTTAAACAGTCTTTGATTACCCAGTAGGAAACGTAAAACAAAAATGTTTTTGGTTTACATACCTTTTTATAATTTGGAGGAATTCATTTAGTACATAAAATAAGAACATAGGGAAATATACTTACCTTCAAGTAGAGTTTCATCCTTTAATAAGTTTCTACCAAAAAATAATCTTTTCTCCAAACAAAGAGCATTCAAAAGGACTTGGTCACATCAAAAGAACAAGAATCATCTTCTTGAGAATAACATAATCCAAAAAATAAGTACTATATATTTCCCATATCTTTAGACATCAACCAAAACAAAAATTCATTTGTAGAAGATCATATAATCCCCAAAAATTATAATATTTTATAAAAAGAAAAACTACTCTTAATCTCCAAAATTTGTCAAACAATACTCAATGTTCAACTAAGACCATTCGATAAACAATTATCCATAAAATTATTCAAAGAAACCCAAACTAAGATTGAAAATGAAATCTCAGTAGGATTTAATCACATTGTCTTCCAAGATAAATCTTAACATTTATCTTCAAATAACATCAGTTACTCTTAATGTCTCATATTGAAAGTAATTAACCTAATCACATATTCCCCATGATAAGTTAATCGCTTCCATAGATAACCCATAATAAACTTATTATTGATTCATAAAATCATCTAACTAAAATAAATTAGTAATACTAACTAGGGACTTCATGTAGTCCAGTGGTAGGCGATAAATTCCCATCGCACTTTTGTTGTGGGTTCGATTCCCACAGTTTTGTCCGACGCAATGGGTTGTCACGCGGTCTGCATGTCGTCCTTTTTCAAAAACTATATAATTTTATAACATTTCCCAGAAGTGATAAATTCATAAAAAATAACCATAACATAATTTAACCACAGATTTTATCTAATAAATTTTATTTTTCATCCCAAAATATATTAACCTATAATTGCCTCAAATTCAAGGATATTATAAACCCAAATGGTTCTTTATAACAATATCCACAAAAGAAAAGATAATTATTCCTTGAATAAAATTTTCATATATCAAACTTCAGGGTTACACAAACTATAAAAAGTCTTCCAATGTAATCCCATCATCAAAAGAGCCTTAATACTTTAAAGCATTTAACCATCCTAAAATCTACCATAACTCTTGAATCCCTTATATGTTGACTTCTTACTCATTCAACGTTCTTCATGATCCATTAACCATTCATTACCAACTTATTCTGAAATAATTATTTCCTACAAACAAAATCATGAATCATATTTTAAAATTAAACAATTTCAAAGAATATTTTAAGAAAAAATTCATACATTTCATTGGTCATTGTCAGTTTCTTCATCCTTAATTAGAATGGCATTAGGTATTGGTAAACATATATCCGTACAATCATGGTGATACCATTCCCAAAAACTCTTCATAGGACATCTGTTTGTATGATGGACATGTACACCACATTTAAAACATTCAATTGATCCCTCAGGAATAACTTCTTTCCATTTCTTAGTGTCAACTAGATGCTTCCTTTTTCCATTGCAGGTTCTTGCTTTATGACCTTCACTTCTAAATATATAGCATCTTCATCTAAATTTTAAACATTTTCATATGTGTTTCTTTCCACATATTTGAAACATAGGTTTTTGAATATACTGACCTTTATGATTATTACCTGAAATTTTGTGAGGATTTGGTTCTCGCATATACGATGCCTTATAAAAATCACCAAGGTTAAGGTGGTCAATCATGACTCCAGATAGTTGGTTGAGAATAACCACCAGAGTTCTCATTGCAGCTCCCATTTCATTTAGTTTTTCATTCAGAAAACCATCACATTTTTCTTCACATTCACTATTACTTTGGTGCCTACTAGATCCAACCATTTACTAAAACCAAAACGGTAAGAGTTATTATATCAGTAAAATCATCATATAATATCTTATGAGGAGGATAGATAAAAATATATACTTATTCATGTTATCTTAAACTAATTCACTTTATGTAAAATAACTACGAATCTTTATAAAATCCCAACTATTATGTTAATGTCACGAATTCTTAAAGAACACCCTAACAACTAAAGTTATCTAAAATGACCTCTGATACCAACTATAAGGACCCAGCCTTAAAACATTACATAATATTGAATTAAATGAATAATTCACATTGATGATCTTTTCAGGTTTAGAGTTTTAGAGAATTAGGCCATAACTATTACATAACAACTTGAATATTACATGTAGACACTAATACTCAGTATCAATTTTTTCATTAATTAAAAACTCTTAAAAAGAAACATGTCTAGTTCTATGTTTTAGATAACATGACTTTTACTTTATCACATCCTTGACACTATTCATCTTTATGTCCTATGGAAAACATTTCAAAAAATTGGGATGAGCATAAAAAGCTCAATAAGGGTTATAAAATAAGGAAAGAAAACATTATCCTATCAATAAATACAAATCAATGAAACAATACTATTCAATCATAACATACCTTACAAAATAAGAAGATTTATGAATAACACACAGAAATCATAAATCATAAAGGTTACTTATGGAATCCATATCAAAATAACATTATAGGTATCATAGTTACGTAGGGAGTTACACTTGGAATACCCATCACATTATATTCCCTAAATCTATTAGGTGAAACATCACGTTTACCTCTGTCAGGTTACCCAATTCATTGGAGAGATATCTCGGGCTCACCCGACCTAGGTTTATCACGGAACCACCCGTATACATAAAAAAATTCCTAATAACCATAAAATAATCATAACACATATCACAATTATAATGGAAATATAACATTTCCACATTACAATATATCAAATCAAGATATTGAAATAAACAATGCTTTATCAAATCATTTTGAAAACCATTTAAAAAGAGATGTTTGAATCAAAGTGTCCCATACAACTTTTAATCTTTTAAATGAATTATCATTTGAAAACATTAATACCCATATAAATAAATTCTAAAACCCATTTTGATAAAATGGACATTAATGATAAATATTTAGATGAATAAATCTTTAAAAAATTTAAAACGATATTTTAGTTAAAGAGTTTTTTAACAAAAAGAAAGACGCTTCAATAAATATAATTGAGGAATAAAATTTAATAATAACTTTATAATATCATGAGAATAAAAATATTCATGATATAACATTTTAAAGAATATTATATACATTTTATAAGAGTGAATTGGTGCATAACAACAATGAAGTCTCAATGAAAATGTAAATTGGGATGAAATACCTTATAAAGATGGTATCCTTAAATTAAGGATAAATCAATCACATAATTATGTGTGAAAAATATAAATACACCCAATATAAGTGGATATTAACTGTAAAACAATAAAAGGCCATTCACACATATTCATAGGACGACATGTTCAAGAAGTACAAGTTGAACCCAATTAATTGAAATTGTGTTAAAAAGTTCCCTTGTTAAAATTTGACAACCTAATGGCGTCACGTTAAAATTAAAAAAATGTGTTGATGAGATAAATGGGTTATCTAATCAATTTGAAATAAAGTTTAAATTTATAAGGATTTATTAGAACATTTCCCAACATAATAATATGTAAATTAAAATACATAACAAAAAGAAGTATTTTAAAATGAGGATGGTGAAAGGTTCTCTTACCGATTTGGTAACTTACAAAACATATGCCACATGAAAGACGAACCATAAAATGCAGATTTAAATACCCATAAATGATTGTATATTACACAAATAGTAGAATTATGGGCATTACATACACCATTCAAAAGAAATAGTGACAAATATAGCATGAATCTCAAGGGAATAAAAAGTGAGATAAAACCCCCTTACCTCATTGTAATCAATCAGGTAGTATGACCAAAAGATAATAACTAAAAAATTAATCACACAATAACCTGAATATAAATAGAATCATGATAGTATATATCAATGGTAGTACACATTACACCACATGCAATAAATAAGTGGCGAATAATGGAAATCTCACAGAATTAAAAGTGAGATAAAAAATCCCTTACCTCGTGTCTGACTTGACTTGTTTGTTCCTTGTTATTACTTGATAATAAAATAAAGTGAATTAATACTTTCTTACGAATATTTTTCAAGTTTATTATCCTTTTTATATAACTTATTACCATGTTATAGACATTATGCAATCATTTAAGTTAATAATGGTCGTTTGGTCGATATTTGGTACTAGAGTAAAAAATGAACACCTTATAATTACAAGCTGTCCATGTGGTCAATAGTCCATTATCTATAGAATGATATTCATGATTTATATATCAAATAAGTAATATATATCCAGTATATATATTTATTTATAATAGTACATAACATTTTGGAGATAAATGAAATGCACCATTCATGGAGATGGTAAGTCGTACGTACGCATGAACGCTACTTTCATTTCTATTTTGAATTTTAATGGAATTAAAACATAATGATACATAGGTATATTATAATTACAGTATAATATCATATATAATATCAATAAATATATCCTTTATACATCCCACTTATGAAATTAACGAGTCATATCAATTTGAGGAGGCGGTAGTCCACACTTCCTCAAATGAAATTATCGCGTCTACCCATCAAGGAAACCATAAAAGAAAAGATATAAATAAAAAATAAAGATGCATAAATAAAATATAAACATAATATATATAATATATAAATACTTTTCCATATTAATGGAAACCATTAGAGGCGGTATGAGATAATCAAACAATCATCATTTCGTGATGCGTTAGTTTTCCATCCACAGAAACAATATGCTCTTCACCCATTAGATGGAGGTGTATGTAAGTGTAGTTAAAATAATTCTCATAACAAAATTATAGTTTATTTAGGATACTGGTGTTGTTATAAAATAAAGGAATAAAAATATTTTAGGGTTTGGAGAAGTAAAATAAAAGAAAATAAGTTAAGAAGAACCGTTACCTTTAATTTGGGTAACTTCCTTTGGTAGGAACCAAAAGGACTTTTGAAGTGCCTTATGACTAATGTAAGGATTATAGGAGGAGTAGAGGGATGTTGGGAGATTAATTGGGCAGAGTTTTGATGAGACTAAAGGTTTTAGAGGTGTGTGGAATTGGTTAGAAGTAAGGACTTTTTATAAGAGGGAGGAGGGGCTCTTTAGGAAAGTGTGATAATTTTATTTTATTATATAATGATATTCAGTTTCTAAAGGTCCAAAAATCCTTAGAGTCGAAGATAAGATGATTCATGGTCGAAATAAAATCATCCAATAATAATTGGATAAGTTTTGGATGTTATTTTAATATATATAATCTTATTTATTTAAATTATTTATTAATGAGGTAAACACTGCATCATTATTTTGTCATAAATAATTTAATTCATTATACATATAAAAATTATAAAAAACTACCATGATATAAGAATTACTTTTAGGTTTCCAATGAATATTTATAGTTAAAAATATTACTTATATAACACTATATAAAATTTAATTTACAAAAAGATTTTTGTTTATGTCATTTTTGCCTTTACATTAAATTAATTAATCTAAAGTGTCATTATCATTAATAAGTGGCTCCATGGGGTCCCAAAATAGACCCAAGGATGACCATGGTCTGACATTACTCATACAATAAGGTTATGACAAGTGTTAAGGCAATTTTGAATTATTAAAATATTCTTTTTACCTTGAATTACCCTATTTACCTTTAACCGCGGTAAATAAAAGTCAAAAGTTACTATTCAACAAAAAAATATTTTCATTTTATTGAACCAAATTTTAATTACAAATAAAAACCATGAATTTATGATTTTAGAAATTCAATTCATAGAAGTTTTCAAATTTCATTTAAATGAAAAAGTCATTTTTTTTAACTACTACTAAGTGGTTTCACTATTCATAAAAAATTGATGTTTTTCAGAAAAATACCAAAAATTCAGCCTAATCTATATTTGATATTATGAATTCAAAAATGATGTCTATTTTTCTAAATTCAAAACATATAAGTGGAATTAATTAATTTAAAATTAATTCCTGTTGTTAAAAAAATAACGTGTTTTTAAGAATTAATAACTATCAAAAGATTGACACTTGTTTATGTCCACTTTCAAAGTAAAATTAATTCAATGAACAACATTGGATTAAATGGTAAAAATATATTCAAATTAAAATTTAAAACAACATAAAAATATAATCTAACCATATAAATAAATTAGATTAAAATGCAGTTTTTGAATTAAAATACAATATTTTCACTATTCATTAAAAAATGAACTTTATCGGAAAAATTCCAAAAAATTTACACAAAGTAAATTTTGATGTCCCCATTCTAAAAAAGGATTTTATTTGGTCAAATAGAATGTATAAAAATGACCAAAACTAGATTTAAAGAGGGTTCTCCATCAAAAAAGTGGTAAATCGACCTTTTACTCAATATTAGAGTATTCATGCTTAAAATTGGATTCATTCATATTTTATGCCCCTAAATATTATTGGATAATTGTAAAAACATTAAAAAAAACATATATAATCATATTTTAGTTAGTTCTATTCATTCCCGCTAATACAATGGCTAGGCATTAACTACCATTTAAAATAATAATATTATATTATTAGTGTGCAACATAAGATTTCAAAGAAACCCATGGTTACGTATCAGGTACTCCATCAAACATAGCGTCCCCTTTAGTGTAAAATTAATATTTAGTTCACAAATATTAATAAATATGAAAAGTGTCTTATTATTTATTTATCTGGGATTTTGTAGTTGAGGTGAGCCATTCAACTCAAAAAAATTTCTTAACTGGGGTAATCAATATTCTAATAATTGTTTCTATGAAATGTGAATTAGATAGACACTAATAACTTTCCTATACTGATATTCTATAGGATTATAATGACTATGATTTATATATATCTACTCCCACCCATCTTCTTATAGCTAGGGCTATTGTGTTCAGTTTCCAAAATGACATGCTACCCAATAGACCACTTCTAATAGGTCTTGTGTGAGTGTCGATTAGCGTATCCCTTGAGCTAAGCACCAATATATTTGTTCCAATTAATGAGGAATGTATTCATATGGTTGAACAAGATATTAGAACATTCATCGCATGGTCGTCACATCTTTAAAAAAACATGTCTACAAGGAGGTATTCATTTTAAATTTATTTTTCAAGATAAACCTTTAATAATAAATGAAAAAGATTTGAACTGATGAATTTTATTACAGACAAACAATGGGAAGAGGTGAAATTAAATATAGGCTCAGAACCATCTAAGTATCAACCAACCAATTGAAAGGATCTACCAAAAGCACCTCTACCCTGCCCATTCTATATCTTCATTTACTATTATTAAAGGTTCTTGTGGATACAAATTTAAAAAATAGTTGTAGTCACATAGTTGATTTTGATGAAAATATATATAGAGAAGAAGTTCAATAATTCATTAGTGATGATAATTTAAGTGAAATAATCAACAACAATTGGCTAGGCGCCTCAGTTGCAAATGTATACATGAGGTTTGTTTTCCTGATTTTATTTTTCAACAGCTGATATGCTGTGTTAAGTATGACTAAATACATTTCATATTTTTGGTAAGAATATATATATATATATAAATAATTAGGTATTTCCCAATGAATTATTTTTGGACTCATTAGTTCTCACACAACCTCTACAGAACAACCAAACATAAAATCCAAAAAAAAGATGAAAAAGTGGCTGGCCTAACCAAATTTTTTGAAAGAAAACTTACAGATGAAAGAATCTTCCTAATAAAAATGATGCAGGGGTAAAACTCTAAAATTTAATCATATCAAATTTATTTTCATTTCTTTCATTACTTATTAATTTTTGTGTTTTTAAGAATAATTGGATGCTCATTGCCGTCAATTTGGACATTCAAATGTTTTATTTCCTAGATTCAATCCATGGATACCCAACAAACCAACCACAAATGGTGGAATTTGTCAATTTTTAAAACACTACATCCAACTTTTTAGAACTAATGATCAGATTATATAATTTATATTATATTTTAATTATGATTCAATTATGATAAGGCAATGCATCAATATCATTAAAAACAAGGAATGAGGCCAGGTGCTAAGAACAAAGACCATGATAAGTTCAATGATTGGACAAGTATCAATGTATATATAATAATATTTCACTATCCAAACACATATAAAAAAATAACTTATTCTACTCAATGTTTCTGTAGTGTCCAAAACAAACAAATTGATAAGATTATGGTTATTATGTTTGTAAATTTATGAGAGAGATCATATCCCTTGAACAAACTAGCATCCCAAAAGTGGTATTTTTTTTATGAAAATTACTATTTAATTTAAAATATTTATTAATACTTTGTGTATTTATATATTTCTAGTACTACTATGACTATTGAAAAGATTCATATTCACATGATGATATATATTTTCTTAGGAAAGAATGGAAAATATACCTGATGGAATAATGTACACAAATAGCATGAATTTGTGTCTTTCATAGAAGTCGTGGATCATTTCATATTATGTTTAATTTACTTCTTTTTAGAATTACTCAAGTTGGGGTGGTTTGTTTGAAGATTATAATTCTTGTAAGAGATAGGTTTTTGAGGATGTAACTCAAAATTCAATAAGAAGGTAATTTTTTAAATATACTATGTTTTTTCCATAATATTTTTTGTTCTCAAATGCATGAACATAATCTAAGTGATTCTTTTTATTTAAAATTGAAATTAATTTTAGTAAAAAGGACAACTAACATACTCAAAAATGAGAAAACACATTCATATTATTTTTATACTTAAGGAAAACAATCTATAAGTAATTTGTGATGTGTAAGAATCATCTTCACCTCAATATGATGCACAATATCGCTGGTATAAATCAAAGTATATCTTTTTCTTTAAAATTCACATGATTTTTAGTAAAAAGAACATGTGGAATACTAAAAACTGAGAAAAAATATTCTAATTGTTTTGATAATTTAGTACAATGATCCATGAGTCATTTTTGACGTTTAAGAGTCAACTTCTCCTCAATACGACACACGGTACGACAAGTATGACTCTAAGAGTGTATTTTTTATTTAAAATTGACATTAATTTAAGTAGAAAAACTTATGAAAAACTGATAAATGAGAAAAAACATTCAGATTGTTTTGATACTTTATTAAAACCATCCATGTGTCGTTTGTGATTTGTATAAATCAACCCCACAATAATCTAACGCATGATGTGATCGGTATGACAAAAAGTTCCTGTTATCAGTTTAAAATTTACATGTTAGTTCCAAACGTGTCACTCACTGAAAACTAAGAAAACATGATATTATTGTCTCGATAATTTAATAAATTGATTAATAGTATTTTTTTGATGTGTATGAAGCAGTCTCACATCAAACCAACACATGATTCGACTGAATGACTCGAAATGTGTGTCTCCAGTTTGAAATGACATTTTAGTAAAAAAATATAATGGGCATAATGAAAACTAGTAAAATAAATTCCAATTATTTTGATAATTTAGAAAAATTATCTATATGTATTTTTTGACATGTAGGAGTTAACCTCACCTCAATAGGATGCACAGTGTGACTGATATGACTCCAAGTGTGTATTTTTATTTAAAATTGACATTAATTTAAGTAAAAACAATAAGTGACATACTGAAAACTGTTAAAACACATTTGGATTGTTTTGATAATTTTGTGAAATTATCAATGAGTTATATGTGATTTTTAGGAATCATCCTCACATCAATATGATGTATAGTGTGACTGGTATGACTAAAAGTGTATGCTATAAGTTTAAAATTGAGATTTTAGCTCAAAACCTGCCACTCACTGAAAACTAAGAAAACATGATCTGATTGTATTAATAATTCAAAACATATTTTAATAAGTCATTTTTTATGTGTATAAAGTATTCTCAGGTCAAACTGGTGCATGATGTGACCAGAATGACTCAAAATGCGCGTTTTCAGTTTAAAATGACATTTTAGTAAAAAAAACTGACATACTAAAATGAAGAAAATTAATTCAAATTATTCTAATACTCTAGGAAAATAATACATGAGTCATCTTTTATGTGTAGGTATCAACCAAACCTCAATACGATGCATGGTGTTACTGATATGACTCCAAGTGTGTCTTTTTATTTAAAAGTAACTTTAATTTAAGTAAAAAAGAATAAGTGACATACTGAAAACCAAGAAAACATATTCAGATTGTTTTGATACTTTAGAAAAAATACATGAGTCATTTGTGACGTGTAGGAGTCAACCCCACCTTAATCCGATATACGTTGTTACCAATATGACTATTACTGTCCGTTATTAGTTTAGAATTGACATTTTAGTTCAAAATGTGTCACTCACTCAAAACCAAGAAAATGCACTCTGAATTTCTTGATAATTTAATAAATTAATTCATAAGTCATTTTTGATTTGTGTGAAGTAGTCTCATGTGAAACCGATGTACTATTTGACTGGTATTACTCAAAATGTGTGTCTCTAGTTTGAAATGACATTTTTTGTAAAAAAGACAACCAACATACTGAAAACTGAGAAAACACATTTAAATTGTTTTGATATTTTATAAAAAATATTTATAAGTCCTTTTTTATGTGTACAGGTCAACTATACCTCAATATAATGCATGGTGTGACCAGTATCACTCCAAGTGTATCTTTTTATTTAAAATTGACATTAGTTTAAGTAAAAAGAACACGTGACACACTAAAAACCATGAAAACACATTCATATTGTTCTGATACTTTAGGAAATGATCCATGAGTTGTTTTTGACATGTAGGAATCAACCACACCTCAATCTAATGCATGGTGTGACTGGTATAACTCCAAATGTGTATTTTTTATTAAATATTGACATTTTAGTAATGTATTTTTTCATATTTGTGTGTAATTTATTTCTTTACAGTATTACTAACATAATATTTATTTTTTTATATAGTCAAAATCTATTGCTTGGGTTGAGATGATTTTTTGGAAAATTGATACCATTGGTCGACATTTCTGAGAGGGGATCATGAGCATCAAAAAATGAAACATTAATACTTTTAAAAATTTATTGGAGAATTGTAAATGTGATTATATAAAACATTATTTGAAACGTATATAGACGTGTTAATTTTTTTTACACCATGGACAAACATTTTTTGTTTTCATGGTGTCACATTAAATGTATATATAATTGTTTAAAATTACAGTTTTTTTGTTGGGTGTGCTATTATATTAACAGCACATTGCTGCTAGCCAGACCTTTATCAGTGCTAAAACAATCACTGATAAATGGTGTCTTTTATTAGTGCCAAAATAGCACTAATAAATGGGGTCCTTTAGCATATCTTTTTTTAGCATGGATAAATTACCCCCTTTTTCAGATCTATGATCAACAACTCTTTTTTAGCACTGTTAAATGCTATTTTGAGTGATGTTAAAGGGAAAATGTGTAGTAGAAAGTTATCTAAGTTGTATTCAGTTTTTATAATAGTGGATTTCCATGGACATACATGAGTCTACATGACAAGGATTTTGGTTCTTACATCAAGGACAAACCTTATAAATCTTTTTTACCTTTATTTAATTTTTTTTCATGATTGTGTGGTTTTTATATAAATTTTATAAGGATAAAAACTCAAACAAGTTGTAGGGGTTAATTTCAAGAGAATTGAAATTTTAAAATATCATCTGTCATTCAACCCCCATTCCTAGTGGATCTCATGATCCTAGAGAAATTCATATAATATATCCTATATTACCAAATATATGTGTTCTAGACGTTAATTTAACATATATTGAACCCAATTCAATTTTAAAATATTATAAAATTAACTTTTAAATTAAAACAGGTAATGTGTAGTCAAACTATTTTAGTAGAAACTTGTAATTTTGACCATTAAAGATTCCTTATCATATTTAGTATTGATAACCAATAAAATTAGAGTTAATATATATATATATATATATATATATAAATAATATTTATTATTTAAATAAGGTTATATTACTTTATTCGATATAAATTCCATGATATTAATAAAATAATAATTTAAACTAATTGTTTCGCCATTATTGTGGTATTTAGAATTAATATTAATAATATAATTTTATAACTAAAAATTAAATTTGACATATTAAATAAAATTAAAATTATTATCTCAGATATAATAATCATTTTGTCAAATTATATTTCTAGGTATGAAAAAATTAATCCTAACATTAGCGCATGTAACGTGTAAAAACCAGTTTTCTGGAAAAGTTTATTCTTAACCATAACACATATGTATAGGAATAAATTATCAATTTTATTGATTATAATGATATTAAAGTGATTATTATTGATCTAATAATAGTAATGTGAAATTAAAATAAATTAAAAACTTAATTTAACCATGCACAAATTTAATTAAAGAAACAGATGAAAAATATTTTTCAAAAAATATTGCTTTCTGGAATGATATTCATGGGTTTTATAAATTTGAAATAGAATTTATAAATTCATTATTTTAATTTATAAATAAATAAATAAATATTTTATGTAAAATGTTTTCAAAACATTGAAGTCATATAAAAGTGACGGTATTATAAAAATTAGTATTTTTTACTATTCACCTAAAAATCGATTATTTATACAAAAATATAAAAAATAAAAACTAAATAAATTTTGATATGTGGAGTTCAAAAATGAAGTACAAATTTTTAATTTAGATTTATTAAATTTATTATAATATGTTAAAATATAAAGGTATAAGGTATGGAAGTATTTTTTTAGAAAAAATGTATTTTTTAAGTATAATGTGAATGTATGGTGAGAAATGGATCCTCCAATTGCCCATGAAAACGCACCACACACGCTGCTGAGATTTCAAAAAAAATCACCCGTTGAGCCTTTGTCTACCTTACCACAATCGTCTCCACTGACTCCGATGATCTTTGACCCTGGTTCTGTGCCCACCCCCTCCGCCCTTGCATCTTCGTCAGATCCTTCGTGCTCCTTTCTCGAGCACCCTGATCCCTGGTCTTCATCGGCTCCCCATGCTTTGGCACTCCTCACCCCTGGTTCTACCCCCTTATTTCCAACCATGCTACCTCACTAGTTCCTCCCATCCCCCTGTTTAGATTCCAATTATAGCCTTTCATTTAGGGACACCCTCTGCAGCTCGATCTGTGCTTCCCCCAGCCCTGCTTCCCGGAGGTCTCCCTGTCACTGCCCCAAGCATTGAGGGAGGGATCCTGTATCTCCTTGGATGTCCCTCTGTCTACCTTGATGGAGGATTTCCGTGTTATGATGCCCTATGTTTCAAGGTGCCTTCCCTCTCTCCAGGTTGATGCTTTCACCGATTCATTCTCCAATTACATATAGTCTCTTAGGTTGAGTATGGTGGGGGGTTTGCAAGGTTTCTATTCCAATGGATGATCTTTATGAAGAATATGAGCATGCTTGTGACGAGGCCTCTATTCCAATGGATGATCTTTCTGAAGGTCTCTCTCCTGCTTCTATCTCTGACTCCCTCCAGATGTCTAAAGTGGGCTCTACAACCTGAAGTATTCGAGATCAAAGGCGGTCTACATCTTGTTCCCCCTGTACTTAGAGCAAGGTCACCCCCCATTCATAGGTAACCTCCACCCCTTCAGCAACACTCGTGTACAAGGGCACTGGAGTATGCACGAGGTCAAAATCTAAGAATCTCAAGGTGAGGCCATCCTTCCACTTTGTAAAGGCTACGAGTTCTAGAGTCAGCACCATAACACTGTTTCACCAATGATTTCCTTGCTCATATGGAATTCCCACAACATAGGCACCCTGTTCAAGAATAACTTATTAGATTCCAAGATTACAGTGAATAAGGCTTCTATTGTGTCCATCCTTGAACAAAAGAAGCATCCTTCCAAAGTTTTTGGTTTTTCTAAAAAGCTAAAGATCCATGACTACATGCATGCTAACCCATCCAACCAGCACATCTAGAAATTCTGGCGTAGGAAATCCAGCGTGGATTTGGTTCAGGATAGAACCCAATTCATCACCACTAAGGTAACTCCAGGAATCCATTCCATCTTCGTGTAGTTCATCTACGAGAGTTGTGACTACCAACAAAGAGAGATCTTATAGAAATAACTCGGTGCATTTGATCATGGTATTCATCTGTGGATAATCAGGGGAGATTTCAATGTGGTTGCAGAAATGGAGGAGTGGAAAGGAAGGGGTCCTTTCCATAGAAAAGCCAGCATAGACTTTGTCCAATTCATAGTAGGAAAATGGCTCTTGGACCTCAGCTTCTCATGTGACAGTTCACTTAGTGCAACATCCAACACAACAACTATTGTTTAGGGATTCATTTGATCAATGTATGGTCAACATGCAAGCCATTTATATGTACTCTAACACAATGGTGAGTGCTGGTGTGTGGCATGTCAGACCACTCCCCGCTTCTTGTTTCCCTATCTTCTGGGTAGGACCACCATGAATGGTTTAGATACTACCAACATTGAACCAGCTTACTGGGGTACCATGAGCTGGTTAGAGACATCTGGAATGACCCATCTTAGGGGCATATATGGACTTTCTTTCATAACAAATTGTGACAACTCAAGATGAGGATTCATATGTGGATGAAGGATGTTCATCCCATTGATATAAATATGGATGTCACCATGCAAGATGTAGAACGCATCAAGAGATGTTTGGTAGAGGATCAAAATTATTGGGGTTTTAAAGAACTCACCAGTAAGAAGGAATACCTGGAAAACATGATTCTAAAATAAGAAAGACCAGCTAGGGAAGAATCGATAATCAAATGGATCAACGAGGGAGATAAGAAAACTATATACTTCCCTTCATGTATCATGGAAGATAAATGGATGGTTAAAACAAACATTCTATAGAACGATGGTACATATACTAATGATAGGGATGTCTTTGGTGGACTTCCCACTCATTCTTCAAATATCTTCTAGCTGGACCCAATAATCATATGCCTAACAAGTACCTAAGGGAGAACATGAGGCTTTTTGATATGGTTCCAAACCATTTTTCTTACTAGGATAATGGTGGTCTAGGGGATGTTCCTATAGATAAGGAGATCTATGATGATATGATGAACCCAAACCCTAAAAATGATTTGGGATTATATGGATTTCTTAGATCCTTTTATAAGTCCTCTGGGGATAAGGTGAAAGATGAATTGATTGCGTCTATCGAAGATTTCTTCTAGGGAGGTAATTTACCCAGCATTCCATGAGCCACCACCATTGTGTGGCTCCCCAAATCTAGGAATCCTTCATTTGTTATTCATTATAGACCATTGAGTATGTGTAACTTCCCTTATAAAATATTGAGTAGCATCATCAACTCAAGGCTCTCTATTTACCTCCCATGGTGGGATTCTATGGAACAACACAGGTTTGTGAAGGGCCACTCAATCTTTAGGGCCATTACATTGGCTCAGGAGATAATCAGAGAGATAAAATTCAAGACTCATAGTTCAAACAAGGCCATCAAGTTAGATATAAACAAATACTATGACTGCATTGAGTGGAGATTCATTAATAAAGTGCTTGCAGGTATGAGTCTCTTCTCCTTGAATATTGACATTATTTTCCACTATTTCAACTCCTTGTGGTTGGAGGTTGCATTCATGGAGAAAACATATGGCTTATTTAAGGTAGCCCACAACCTAAGGTAGGGGATCCAATATCTCTTAGTATTTTTATTCTTTCACAATAATTCCTAAGATGCCACATCCAAAAAATCTTAAGCAATGGAGAAATTCTCTTGTACTATCGAAGAATGAGATCTCCATCTATTTCCCACATAATGTTCGAAGATGACACTATCATCTTCATGAATGCTAAGAGTAGATCAAATGAGGTTTGACCAAGGTATTGGAGGAGTACTGCCATTGGAGTGGCCAGCTTATTAACAAGAGTAAGGGAAACATTTAATCTATAGTGGTTTTCTTCCCTGTATGATCTCTACAGTGAGCCATAATCTTGACATGCATAGAGGGGAGCTTCCTAGGGAATACCTGGGTGCCCTCATATCTTTAGGTATGCTGTGTATTCATGACATTATTTTCCACTGTTTTAGCTCCTTGTGGTTGGAAGTTACATTCGTGTAGAAAACATATGGCTTATTTAAGGTATCCCACAACCTAAGGTAGGGGGATCCTATCTCTCTTAGTATTTTTATTCATTACCAAGAATTCCTAAGACGCCTCATCCAATGAAGCTTAAGTAATGGATAAATTCCCCCATACTATAGAAGAATGATATCTCCATTTATTTCCAACTTAATGTTCGAAGATGACACTATCATATTCATAAATGCAAAGAGTAGATCGATATGAGGTTTGAACAAGGTATTAGAGGAGTACTGTGAGCCATAATATTGACATGAATAGAGGGAAACTTTTTTAACTATAGTGGTTTTCCTCCCTGTAGGATCTCTACTATGAGCCATAATCTTGACATACATAGAGGGGATCTTCTTATGGAATACTGGAGTGCCCTCATATCTTTAGATAGGTTGTGTATTCATGACTTAGACCCCCTCGTAAACAAGATTATGAATCGGATACTCAACTAGAATAATAAATATCTATCCTTTGGGGGCTAGATAGTACTGATAAATACTGTTCTCTTTGAAACTACGATCTATTCCCTCTCGTCTATCAAATTCCCAAAAGGCACCATCAATAACAAAGTAAGGATTCTATGTAGCTTCATATGGGATCCTATCTTAGAAGGAAAAATACATTGGGTATCTTGGAGCAAGATGGAAAGGCCTGTTAAGGAATGTGGTATCAATGTTTGAAGTCTTTAGGACACTCTTCTTTACATGAATGAAATGTTGGCATGGGAAGTACTGGAACAACATACCTTTTGGGGGATCACCATGCACAATACTCTCTCGAGGAATCCAACTTAAATGGTGGGATATGATTCTTGTCTTTGGTCTATGGTTGACCCCCTCCTCACATACCTTCAATTTAACACTCATTGGCTCGTTGGAAAAAAGGATACCTCTTTTTGGAACCAAAAATAGAGTGGGGATATCATCAGTTTTCCAGGATGCCTTGACACATATATTTATTTAAGGGAAGCTAGTTTATATCCGATTTTCATTAATTCTATTCTGGATAGGGTCCAAAAGGACATAATTAACCTCATTGAGTAGAAATTGGACCCCAATAGGTGCGATTTCACACCATCCTCCTCGTGGTCTTTCACCACAAGGGACTTCTACCAAACCTTGAGTGTGTAGGATAATTCTAATGTTTGGAATGATGTTATTTGGGAAAAAAGTATCCCATCAAAATAAAGCTTCCTCGCACTGAGAATAAGGACCAAGGCTGTCTCTACAAATGAAAACATCAAACACTGTGGCATTTAAACTGTATCCAGATTTGCTTGCTGAAAAAATCATAGGGAGAAAAGTACCAGATATCTCTTCTTTGACGGTGAGTGGGTGTGTGAGGTGTGGACCTCATTAGGCGAGTTCACTACCTTCTCTACTCATAACATGGACGATAAACCCTTTTTGGATTGTTGGTATCACAAATCAGGAGATGGGGGCTCAGAGAAAATGGCCCACACAATAGAGATGCATGTCGGTTGCTGGTGCCTATGGAATTGTAGGAACAAAGTTTGACATGAGGGGGTTTTTTCATCATGGAGATCTATCATTATTATAACAAGGAACCTCTTAATTGACATGGTCAGAATCACGAGAAACTGGTGGGAATCCCCCACTCTGTAATGGCTTAAAGCAAGTATCCATGTGGCCCAACCTGGTAGGAGAAGCTTAAGGAACAATTGGGTCTGTTGGTATACCCATCCAAGGGGAATGAAGCTCAAAAAAGATGTATCTTTTACCCTAGGAGTCATGAGTGGAGGTGGGGTAGTTTGTGATGCTAACTGTTCAGTCATCTTGGCGTTTACAGCCCAGCTGGGTAAGGCTTCCTCTCTCCAGGTGAAGGCAATGCCGATGCTCATGGGCCTAAGCTTGTGTAGCCAAAGGAAGTTTAACATCACAGAATCTGAAACTAATTCTATGATATTTTATAACACCTTGCATGGAATTGGATCTACCACTTAGTTGATATCCTATGCCATCAAGAAATTCCATGGCATCTTTAACAATAACATCAAAGTGATCCACACATGGAGGGAGGGTACTAAAGTTGTAGACCACCTGGCATCACTCGATATCCTTGGTCCAAAAAAACTTATGTTTATATAAATTTAATAGCTTTAATCATGACTGGGTCAATCTGATTAGAGGGGATTCCCTCAGTCTTCATTATTTTAGGCCTCCTTCAGCTCGTGGTTCCTTTGTCTTGCAGTGGCTTGCCATATATTTCCTTGTACCTATATTTTTCCTTGAATAAATATTTACCTAATGATGATGAAGTATAATGTGAATTTATTCTTTTTTATGGTCATGAAATATATATTAGATGGATGATAAATTATTTATATTTGTATTAAATTTATATATAATGGTTATGTAAGTATATTTTTATATAGAAACTCATAACTCGAGAAAAAAAGTTATTAAGATTAAAATGAAATTTATATTAATAAGCTGATTCGATTCTATAAATAATAATTACATATTTTTATGTCACTAATTTTTACTTACAAAACCCCTTATAAAATCTAAATAATATCTAAGGGTAAGATAATAAGTAGTGACATTTACATGTGGTGATTTAGCTAGCATAGATCTCATAGTGTGTCTTACAAGATTATTATTTTCCATAAATGATTTCACTCAATCCATAATTACTCAAATTTGTCCTGGTTCATGGTGATCCCTAGTGAAGATACCACCCATCCGAGATTAAGAAAATGGACCTCAAAAGGATGAATTGAACTTTCTAATTCCATTTATTCCTACATTTTTTATTCATTTTATGATATGATTACATGAATTTATACCAGCTAATTTAATGACTATGTTCTAATGGTCATATTTAAGATTCAAAATATATTATTGTTTTTTTATCATTTTAGTTTGGTATAGTGTTTGAAACATTATATTTAATATATTATTTATTTATGGAGAATATATAATTAAATCTGAGGTTGTTGCACTCCCCCTAAAAAAATAGAATCCTTTTAATTTTAATTACTCATAACGAATGAAATTAGGTGAGGGTGTTCTTAATATATTCATCATTTGAGATATAACTTCTAATTTGACATATACCTCACTTTCTTAGGATATACTGATTTATGTATCTTTTATAAAAAATAATTGATCACTTATATAAAAGGACCACAATTTGTATACACCCTAATAATATATTTTCCATTACATACCTTTCCCAAAACCATTTGGATCTCCATGACATTAAATAATAGTGAAATAACATATTCCTTCAAAAAATAACTCTATATTTAACTTTCAAAGTCTAGTAACCAAAAGTTAATAAATTAACACATGAGTAAATATATATCATAATCCTATAAATGAGATGAACTTCACCCAAATTTCATGGATAACTTTTTATTTAAATCTATGATCAATTCCAATACCATCTAAATCACTCATAATAAAAAATTAACCCATTATATTTAAGGACCAAGATGATAAGGATGATTTTACTCTAGTGTTATCTTTTGTTGTCAAAGAAGATTTTTAAGAAAAGTATGTTTAAGAATAAAAGAAATCACCTCAACGTTTTTGGTAAAATTCGAACTGACCACCATATTCAAGAATTAGACTCAAAATGCTGGAAAATGTCCATCATATTCAGTATAAGATAGGTTGAAGAAATGGGTTCATCAAATTCACACTTAATCTATAATGTAAGGTTTGATCATAATGTGGAAGAATCAGAGTCTTCCTAACTATGATTTAAACATGACGATGATTTGCTGATCTTGGAGTTCGTGTCAATCATAATTAGGTTGCGAAACTTGTGATGAAATCTTGATGAAAGAAAGGGGGATTGAAATAGATATATAAAATAATATCCAATTTGATCATAATCATGAAAATCATATTTAGTATGAGAAGGAAAATATAGTTTTTAATGAATGACAATAATGTTACAATACTTTCCTTGGTATGTCAGATGATGCTAATGCTGATATTCAATATAATCAAACTCATGAATTCATGATACAAGTTGAAGTTTGTGAAAGAAGAAAATTGGTGAAACTAATGTTTTTTGACCTCAAGGTTATCATAATGATTTTGTTGATTGTAGATTTGTTTAAAGGCTGAGAAGGATGATCATAATGAATAATTGAAAGAAGATGCTAAAGTCAGAGCTACTGATACTAGTCTATCTTATTTGGCGTACCATCGTGTTCATCAAAGAAATAATTTTTCTTATCAAGAGTGATGGTAAAGGAATTGAAACTATTAAAGTCGATTCAAAATGTAATGACATTGATCGATTAGGAATGTAGTCAACCATTATTCAAGCATGAATTACATTTGTCTTCATTATAATGAGGTATATTGTAATCAAAACTAGAATCAGACATGAGTTTTTTAAGAGTATTAAGGAGATGGTTGGATGTGCTGTCAAAGAAGGAGCTTGAAATTTGACAGTTGGAAAGATATGTGGAAAATTTGAGAAAATGAAGGTACTAGTTTTCAGTCAGACCAAAAGACAATAGATATAAATCCTTATAGAACGAAGCTGATGAGTATCATATTCACAAAAAGAAAAAACCCTTAATTTGTTTTCAAATTATTTTAAAAAGTGTTTCAAGAGCCACCATGTCAGAGTTTAAACTGATTCATCTTGCTCATTATAATGAAAAAATCGAAATGGGAGGATAACAAGGTAAAATTATTGGGTAATCAAAATAGTATCTATTTCATCATATAAGAAATTGGTACAGAGTATCATAATGAAGGAATCAAATTGATGAAATCAAATTTAGACTGATGGTTTTAAAGAAATTCATAAGGGAGATAAAATGGTTAGAATATTTGAGAAGGATTGAGAAGAAATGGGAAGAGTTGAGAAGTACTGACGAAGTCATGATGCACCCAAAATTCAAGGAAACATGAAATTTCAAGGAATTTGGTTCAGTGGGAATTTTTTAAGAATCCTGCACAAACCACATTTGGGATGAGTATAAAAGGTGAAAAGCACATCAAATTTTTTTATTGAAGTACGGTTCAAAATTAAAAGGAGAGAAGGCAGTACGTTGAAGGATTTTAGAGGGAGAGAGAAGAGGTTTCTATATTGATCTTTCTTGAAGAAATCATGCTAGAAAGAGGAGAAAGGAGAAGAGATAAGATTTCAACATATTTAGTTGATCATTGTATTCAGCTAATTATCATATTCATTTGGTGATTTTATTGAGTAGAGTTACCTTATTCAGTCAGTGATCATATTGGGAAGAGTTATCATATTCAGTTGGAAGGATTACCATATTGGGATTTCTAGACTGAAGTCGAATATTTTATGAATTGTATCAATTGTATTCTATAGAGATGTATTATCATATTGAGAAATTAGACTAGAAAGAATAAGACCAGATTTTTTTAAAAAGTCCAGGATCTTCTTACCAGCTTCTGGGAATGAAAGTGAAGAATTACTTTGAAAGATTATATTTTTTAAAGTTAGTAAAGAAGCACAAGTAACATGTTTTGTTATAAAAACATTGTATTACATCATTTTTTCTAGAGATATAACATACACTATTGAATTGTTTACATACAACTACACAAGTGAAAGGGAATATCCTACTAATTTTATTCCACACAAAAGGTTTTTTTTCTAGAGGATTGTGTGGTATTGAATTGTTTTCAAACTATACCAAGGACATAAATATTATAATTGAATAGTAAACCTTATAAATACTTGTGTTCTTGTGGATGTGTGTTTGATTTTTATTTAGCAGGGAATGAAATATTTTACAGGAGGCAAAGGTTGTTTCATTTTATAAGGAAGTATAAAAGAAAAAATATCACTAATTCACACCCTCCCCCTCTCAATGATAAAATTATCCTAACTGGGAACTTGCAATTGGAATCAGAGCATAGGTTCCCCTTGCTTATTATGTGCTAATGTTTTAAGAGAAGTTGATGGAGAGTCTGAATTATGTGAATAGTAAAGGAATTCTAGATTTCAATGGAAATAATTATCATTTCTGGAATGTCGGAATGTTTCCTTATCTCATGTCTATTGGATATGATGTTCTTGAAGCTGTAATAAATGGGTTTCCTCCTATTAATGAAAAATTTCCTCTTATATATGTGGATAACATGAATCTTGAGAATGATGGAAGTGAAAAATGATTTATCATTATCACTTTATGAAAGTTAATTCTTAAGAGTGAAAGGTTTTCCAATACTAAAGGTATCTGAGACAAGATGAAAAACATATAAAAAGGTAATACAAAATTGAAGAAGGGAAAATTAAAAATATTTTGGATGAAGTATAAATATTTGAAAATAGGTGAGCATGAATCTATTGTGGACTTCTTTTCCAGGGTGAATGGCATTATTACTACTATCATATGTCTTGGTAAAAATTTATAAGATTCTTCAATAGTTGAAAAGATATTGAAAATCCTTCCTAACAAGTTTTATGCTAATGTTTCCTCACTGAAAGATAGAGATCTTGATACATTATCTTTGGATGATTTTCATAGTACTCTCATCAATTATTAAATGAAAATAGGGAATGTTATGAAAAGAAAAAAAGTTGATAAAGAAATGTATTCCAAGGCTATCAAGAAATAAAAGTGAAAGAAGATTATTATTGATGAATAAGTTGGTGATTATAACTCAGAAAAATTGGAATGTAAAAATATTGAAGATATTTTATCCTTATTTACAAAAAATGTGAGAAGAAGTATAGGTAAATACAAAGGGAAACTTCTCTTGAAATTTTTTCAATATAGAGCCATTGGGTACTTTGCATCCAATTTTCCTCAAAGAAAGAAAGAAGAGGATAGTGATGAAGAAGAAAGAAAGACAAGAAGATCATGGAAGAAGCAAGGTGATAATGATAAATATTTTTTAAAATGGAATGATAAAATGTTCTTAAAATCTAAAAGAATACGTTTCTTATCCAAAGATGAAGAAGAAGAAGGTAGTGATGTGGAATCCATAAAATATCCAAAGTATGTCGGTGAGAATATTTTTATTACAACAATGAATGATGATGAATGCAGAAAAAACAATGATGATGAAAAATAAAATAAGCATGAAATTCATTTGAAAGAAGTGTTGAAAGAAAGTATAATAAAGATCAGAAGGCTTGGGAAAAAACAAGAAGTTGGAAGATGAATTGTCATGACCCCCTCCTCATAAGGTGTACCCCTCCTAGGCCGGTAATGTGAGAAGAGAGATAAGGACCCCCGAGTCCCACCTCCAGTAGGCTCCCGGTTAACAACTAGCACTGACAGTATAGTAAACACACAAATGGGAGGCATTACTCTCTAAGAGAACACATGCAAAGAGAGAGATAAGCCAGATACCAATCAACTCCAACTCAGACAACAATATAAAAGAAATATCAGGTACAAATATGTAATTTCATGCAAAACTACTACAACTGAAAGGGGAAAATTATAAGTACCCAAACAAAAGTGAAAACAATAGTGACCACAAATCCCAAACAGCTCCTGCAACCCCAAGCTAGTAGAAACCATCCTGATCTCCAACCTCCTTCACGTAACCCGAAAAACAGTTTATATATACATAGGGTGAGTATAATAGTATACTGTATAGGATTCTCCCCAGAGCCTCTCATGAAAAAGTAAAGAAATCATGCTAAATCACAATGAACAACAAGTGAAACTAACTCATCACCTAAACAGGTATACTAAGTTCTCATCCTCACCGTGGAAGCTCTCACCAAGTATCGCACATAAGAGTATATAATAAAGAATATCAAGGGTACCCCTCTACTACTTCCCCACTAGTTTGCAGCTTTTCCGCATCGTCGCACGTCCTATGAATCTCTCTCCAAATAGGATTTCCTACAGACACCTGAGCGAAGCACCACAACATGCACCTTGTGTAACAAAACCACCATGTCCACAAAAGAAAAGTTACCATGTAGTTTTCGGGAGCCACAACAGCTCGCATAATGTGTATCATACGTCAAACATTATACCTTAAGCCATTATAGCCCTCACACCGAGTAAGGATCCTCAAGCCTTCACGACCTATACACGTTACGCCTATAGTAGTCCATAGAAAACTATATCCAGAATATATGTGTGTGAATAACCACAAGCCATTAAAAACCTCTACACACATATATGGGGAAAACTAACCACTGTGCCTACCATCCCAAGTAACTACCAAGAGAAGAGAGTGGGGCCAAAGGGGGTAGTCAGCCATCCATCCTCCGACTAGAATGTTGGGGAAAACACCCCCTAGGGCTCAAAATCCATGGGGTGTTAGTTTCCCTAACTGACATGGTGGAGTAGCGTATAGAAACAGAAAAAGTATAGAATATACTATATCTCACAACCACACTATGGGAATAACCTAGTCTTAGACTCAACTGTAGCTAATTTCTCTCAGACTCCCAGCTGGCACTTCTATGACTAGGTATCCTATAAGCACACATCCATTTAAAGAGATTAAATACATTACTTCATTCCTTTTTTCAGTTGCACATTACGTTAATTAATTATTTAAACACTAATTAACCATCAATAATTTCCACATTATATTTTATTAGCATCATACCCAAATTTTATTGTTCCATTAAATTGCAACCTCAGGATTGTGTCCCATCAAGGTCCAACCCCATGTGTTAACATTATTTATTCAATCACTAATTAACAACATTATTACTTTCCCATATTCCCAGGAAGTCTAGAAAAACATTCTAAGCTACTAAACACAAGGGGATTAATATGGTGAGTAGGTGAACTACCCGTCGAGTCTTTTACACCTATAGCAAGAGCATAGACCCATCCTCCCTTGAGAATCTAAACACGGAAAGCACATGGCATACCCAACGTGTCTTCAACCCCTTTGAAATAAGGGTAAGCAAGACCGGTTTCCTTGAGTAGTGGGGAAAGTAAAGTAGATAAACAACCAACAAGAAACAGCAAGCATCCAAACATTCACATCCAACCCATTCCATCATCTCCGGTGTCCTCCCCGACACCCACATGCATAAACTGACGCATCTCGCCACTCTAGGCATCAACTGCTACCATAAAAAATAGGCCTCTTTACCCCCACATATCACAACAGCCTTCCATGATCATATCACAACACAAGTAGCAGAAAAAAACATCATATCAATTGGGCTCTTGGACCTTAAACAAACAAGAGGGCAACTCAAAACCCTACACGGAATTATCTTTTATAAAAAAACTAGTTCTTTAATCCATCATGGATTAACCGATTTATTATTCATAGGTTCCAACTTCGGGAACCCTTAATAGTAATCTATAACTATTGATTAAACATGCTTACAACATCAATTTGATTAACATAAAATTACAACAACAACAACCCAATTCATTTACATGCCTCTTTATCTTTAGCCAAACAATTATCAATTAATTCCAACTTTATGTTCATTACCAATTTTCATCAAGAAAAAAAATCTAAACAAATAAAGCATATATATCACACTATTTAGAAAAACAAGAGGCAATAACATACGACCGATATCAATTTATTTATCTGGTTCAAATATTTAATATGTCAATTCCATTGTAATATAGTGGGCTAAAACATGATAACTATATAGTTGCATGTAAAATAATAGAGAAGTAACGAATCCCCTACCTCAAACGGTTCTTGATGTTCTTTATTCGAAAACGAGCCACACAACAGGTTACGATCTCCCCCCCCCGTGAGAACTATATATACTAGAGGATGTAGAGACACCACCACACTGGTCAACACCGAAGAAAATTCCATTTGGATCATGAAGATAACATTCCATAAAAGGGAAAGGAGAAACAGGAAGATATGAACCCAAAATAATGGTGATAGATCATACCTTATATCAAAGATTGATCGATACTGCTTGGTTGCATCAAAACAGAGGGGAACCAATCCAAGGTGGAAAGTTTGATTGCACAACTTCTATGGGATGGAATGAAATGTTCGAGCATCTCATAGCTAAGAAAAAGGGGGAGGAACTAGGGAGGAATATATGTCGTCCCTTTAGAATATTTAATGGAGCAACAATTTAAGATACATTAGATTTTCCATTAAAAGTAGATCACATTAAACCACATGGTTTGACCAAGTAAAAACATTACGAGCCTTAGGAAATATTATTATAGGATTTATGGCCTTTTAATCAGCCTTATAGTCCTTAAAATGAGACTTTAAATGCATTTTATGTCAAAGGAAACATCAAAGGGGTGAAACTGTAGGAAGCTAGAAACACTATTCACGAACTCAAAATTTAGAAAAGGAAAAAGGGATACCGTTGGAACCTCACCGTTTTGGAAGCACTGTTCATGAACTCAAACTTTGGCAAAGGAAATAGAGGCTATCGTTGAACCTCACCATTCATGAAACACTGTTCACATAAGGATACTATTGCACTGTTCACATAAGCCTACCGATTACATTGTTCACATAAGGCTACCGTTGCACTCTTCACATAAGTCTATTGATGTAACTGTTCACATAAGGCTACCATTGCACTGTTCACATAAGCCTACTGATGAAACTGTTCACATAAGGCTACTGTTGCACTGTTCACATAAGGCCACCATTTCACTACTCACATAAGGCTACCATTTCCCTATTCACAGAAGTGGAAACACTGTTCATAGTACTGGAAATTTGCCAATGTGTTGGGTATAATTCACCTTGACCTCCTGGAACACCTCAAACAATATATTTCAGCAATGTAATGGACCAGAGAGTTCCGAGCCAATACATTAGATACCTCTCAAAACATTCTCATCCTCAAGAATTCAAAACCCATGTAAAGGGGAACCAAAACGGGGTCTAAACAACCACCCATCGAGATACCTCTCAAAAGAGTGCAAGCCACAAGAAGAAACAAACAAAATACATCTTATAAAAATGAAAGGTCTATAACCAAAAAGCTAACACCGTTACATGAAAAGAGTTAAACATCAAACAACTCTAGATACTGAGCACGTATATATGACTCATGTTCCCATGTACTCTCTTCCATGCCACCGTGTCGCCACAAGACATGAACAAAGGGGATAGAATTCCCGTGCAACACCTTATCTTTGCGGTCTTGGATCTCCATAGGATAATCCTCGAAGGTCGCCTCATCATCAACATCGTTCTCTCCCCAATCGACAACATGTGAGTCATCATAAAGATAATGATGAAGTTGTGATACATGGAAAACATCATGTATCTGACTCATCTGTGGGGGATGTGCTACTCGATACGCCATGACTCCGACAAGATCCAAAACCTCAAAAGTCCTAATAAATCGGGGAGAAAGCTTACTCCCATGACCAAACCTTCTCTTACCATAACGAGGAGTCACCTTCAGAAACACGTGATCCCTAAAATCAAACTCCAAATGTCTCCTCCTTTGACTGGAATATAATTTCTGACGTTATTATGCTGTCTTCATTCTCTCGCGAATCACCTGAAGCATCTCTATTGTATTCTGCACTAGTTTCGGTCTGAGAATTGCTGACTCTTCGACCCTAGTCCAGCACAACAGAGAACAACAAGGTCATCCATACAAGGCTTCAAATGTCACTATACTGATGGTGGAGTGAAAACTATTATTGTAAGCAAACTCCACCAAGGGTAAGTGCCTCATCCATGAACCTCCAAAATCAAGGTCATAAGAGTGTAACACGTCTTCAAGAGTCTGGATGGTTCACTCTATCTGACCATCCATTTAAGGATAAAAAGTAGTGCTAAGGCAGAACTGATAACCGAAAGCATGTTGGAGACCTCTCCACACCCTGGAGGTAATATGAGGATCTGGATCAGAAATTATTTTCTTTGGGACTCCATGAAGTCTCACCACCTCTTCTAGATACTGCCTCGACAAAACTTCCACTAAGATTGACTCCTTGATTATTATAATGTGGGATGATTTTGTTAAATGATCCACTACCTCCCAAATAGAGTCATGTACTCCCGGATCTTGAGTTAAACCAGTAAAAATTTCCATTGATATTTCCTCCCACTACTACTGAGGAATATCTAATGGCTGGAGAAAACCACTGGGGACACGATGCTTAGCCTTGACCTTCTGGTAGACCAAACATCATGACACAAACTCTATAACTTCATGCTTTAGCCCAGGCCACTAAAACTGACTCCTCAAGGCTCGGTACATCTTTATCACGCCCAGATACACCACTAAAGGTGAACAATAGAACTTTCTGAGAACCATCCCACACTTTTCCAAATAAATAGATATCCTTACATGGTACAAAAATTAGTGCTGTTCATCCTCAAACCAACCATCAGGGGCCTCACCACAAACAACTCGGTCTCTCTGACCTCTACCTCATGATCCCCCAACTAGGACTCTTCCACATACTACACCAGAGATGATTGCACCATCATCTAGAAAAGACAACCTCTGACCCCCCAACTTCTCCCATATCAAGATGTAATGCTGAAAATTCTTCCATTACTCTCCAAGAATCACCAGATTCACAAACTGCATCACTATGTGACTTTTGACATAGCAAAACAGCTACAACATTCCCCTTTCCAGGGGTATATGGTATTTTGATGTCATATTTTTGTAAGAACTCCATCCACTGACACTGTCGCATGTTTAATTCATGTTGGGAAAAAACATACCTCAAACTTTTATGATTGGTGGAAACCACAAAGCACTCGACAACGAGGAAATGTCTCCACAACTTCAGAGAAAACCACACAGCTGTCCACACAAGATCATGGGTGGAAAAGTTAAATTCATGTTGACGTAACTACCATGATCCATAAGAAAAAACTAATATTTACTACATCAGAACACAACCTAACCCCAGATGTGAAGCATCGCAGAAAACATCAAACTAAACTTCCTCAACTGGAAGAAAAATAACTTGAGCACTTACTAACTTCTACTTTATATACTTGAAAGATACCTGACTTTGATCAGTCCATATGAACACTTGATCCTTCTTGGTCAAAGCTTCTAGAGGAGTCACAACTCGAGAGAAATCAGCTATGAACCTCTTGTAGTAGCCTATAAGACCAAAGAAACTTCTCACATCTGACACTATCTTGGGGGTTTCCCAAGACAAAACTATTTTTATCTTCAATGGATCCATAGCTACCCCCATCTAGGACACAACATGCCCCATTAAATGGACCTCTTGAGCCAAAAAATCACACTTCTACAACTTCCCAAATAGCTGATGTTGACTAAGAACTCCCAAAATGGTATGTAGATGCTCTTTATGATCCTCCTCAGACATGGAGTACACAAGGATGTCATCAATGGAAACCACCACAAACTAGTATAGGAACTCATGGAACATAGCGTTCATCAATCCCATGAATACAACTAGAGTATTCTTCACACCAAATGACATTACAATGAACTCGTAATGCCCATGACGACAATGGAATGTAGTCTTTGGGATATCTTCATCCTTCACACACATCTGATGAAATCCTGACTAAAAATCTGTTTATGAGAACCAACTTGAACCCTACAGTTGATCGAATAAATCATCAACCTGTATAAGAGGATTGCGATTCTTCACTGTCACTTTGTTTATGTGAAGATAATCAATACAAAACTGCAAACTGCCATCAACTTTATTCATGAACAAAATCGGTGCACCCCACAGTGACACACTCGACCAAAAAAAACCACACTATAACAGACCATCAAGCTATATATGTAGCTCTTGTAACTCAGAAGGGTCCATCCTATATGGAGACATAGAGATAGGAGATGCTCCTGGTTGTAGCTCGATCCCAAACTCAATCTCTCGTCGAGGGGTTAATGCTACAACCTCTTCTGGAAAGTCATCAGGGTACTCTTCTATTACGCCAGGAAACACCAACTGCTGAACCTCTATTGAACTCATCATCAACTCAACCATCATGGATTTTAAGGACATAAAACGCCTTTGACCAATCCGAGGGTCTCGCTCGCCAACAAACACCACCGACTCTCCATCTGCATCGAAGAACACAACCTACCTCCAGAAGATATCCACAATATCCTGCACTGAATACAACCAATCCATGCCAAGGATGACATCATATTGTTGTATCTGTAAACATAAAAAATCTCTCGAAGAGTGGTGCTGCCCATGCACCAGCTCACGGTCTCTACATACTTCAAACAAGTCAGCTCGACCTCCAATTGGTGTATTCAAAGCCAAGGGTACTAGAAGTCTCTCTACCTCAAATCACAAATCATAGAAAAGGGTAGGTGATATGAAATATTGTGTCAGTCTTAAATAAAACAAGGCACACACCATGGTAGAAAACAAGCAAAGGGTACCTCGAATGACATCTGGTTCGCTTGGAGATGGCAATTCTAAAGAATAAAGCTGGACATGACCTCCTCCAAGACCTCTCTATCCCTGATGAGACCACCACCATGGCTGTGATAAGCTATTTGAGGATGGGGTGCATTACAAGGTTGTCCTATACCTACCCCATCTACCCTCTAATGATCCAAAGATGGTGCAACCTGATGCTTCTTCCTCGGCTAAAAGTAGCTCAACGGAGGAACTTGGAGCAGAACAATTGGTGCACGATGACTAATCCTAAAGGTTGGGCACTCTCGCTACAGATTACCTCAACCACTGTAAGAAAAAAAAGCATCTGATCCCTTGGTATAGGCCTGAGAGCTGCTGCCCCTAGAGAAACGAGAGGCTACGGGTTGGGACTTACCTTCTGCTGAAAGAAAACTCTTCTTCCCTAAAAACTGGAAACACCAGACCACAACACTACTTCATGAGGAATTATGATGACTCCCCTCTCATAATGATATGGTTCTAGCCAATGTCCTCTCGATGACCTCTACCCTTACCAACACCTCAAGAAATTTCTTCAACACAAATGGGGTGACCTAGCGCTGGATCTCTGGATGCAAAGCCTCCTCAAAATGCCTTGCCCTGGCCTCCTAATTTGACAATAGGTATGAAGCATATCGTAAAAGGTTCTTTAAATGGATTCCAAACTCTTTCACACTAGAGATCCGCTATTGAAGGTTAAGAAGTTCCTGGTGACTGGACACTTTCACCGTTGAAGATCGAAACTCGACTCTAAACTTGTATCGGAACTCCTCCCATGAGATCTCTGACTCCTCGCGATCCTTGAGGAACAAGAACCACCACATCCTTTCTGCTCCACCCCATCATCATCACAACCAAGGAAACCTAGTGCTCATTCTAAGCATGGATCGAACTAAATCCGATCTTGGCCTCCTCCAACCAGTCTTCAGTGACTGCATCTAAAACGAAGCCCTCATACTTCTACAGTCTTTGGTGCTAAAACTTTCAGAGTGTCCTCAAAGTACCGTCATCATTAACCTATACCTGGTGGCGATCTGCTAGCATAACCTGATGGACATCTTCTATGCGATCCTAACGAGGACGTTGACCTGGAGCCATACCTTCAAAATAACAAATAGTTAGAGATCCTAAACCTGGAATATAGAAGAGTAGACATTAATTAATTAATTTTTATCTTGTATTAATTTTAGGTTAACCTATCCCAAGGTCTAACCATTCAAATACACACACAAAGAAGCGTGATTCATGATCCGTTCCTAGGTCTCTACCCTAAAAATAATATCACCTTGTTTTCTAGCCATTGTAAAAATAAAGGTTCATACATCAGATCATAGGGGGCCCTAAATTCTTATGTCTCAGCCGGGTTCCAGTGTTTACATCACCTGCTAACTTGATTGACACTATTGACCTACCAACCCAAGCAACCTCACCTGTGTCTAACAACAAACTTCATCCTATCTCTCAACCAGACCTCTGATACCACTCTATCATGACCCCCTCCCCACAAGGTGTACCCCTTCTAGGTCAGAAATGTGATAAGAGAGATAATGACCCCCCGAGTCCCACCTCCAGTAGGCCCCAGGTTGGCGACTATCACTGAGGGTATAGTAAACACACAAATGGAAGGCATTACCCTCTAAGAGAACACATGCGAAGGAGAGATATAAAACATACACCAACCAACTCCAACTCAGAAAACAATATAAAAGAAATATCAAGTACACATATGTAATGTCATGCAAAAATTCTACAACTGAAAGGGGAAAACTACAAGTACCCAAAAGAAAGCGAAAACAACAGTGACCAAAAATCCCAAATAGCTCCTACAAACCCAAGCTAGTAAAAACCAGCTTGATATCCAACCCACACCAAGTGACATGAAAAATAGTTTATATATATATATAGGGTGAGTATAACAATATACTCTGTAGGATCCTCCCCGGAGCCTCTCCTGAAAAAGTAAAGAAGGAATGCTAAATAACAATGAATAAAAAGTTAAACTAACTCGTCACCTAAACAGGTATACTAGGTTTCCAACCACACCATGGAAACTCGCACCAAGTATTGTATAGAAGAGTATATAATAAAGAATATCAAGGGTACCCCGCTACCACTTCCTCACTGGGTTGTTGCTTTTCCCCATCGTCGCATGTCCTAAGAATCTCTCTCCAAAAGGCTTGCCCGCAGACACCTGGGCGAAGTACCACAACATGCACCATGTGCAACAAAACCACCACATCCACACAAGAAATGTAACATGGTAGTTTCCGGGAGCAACCACAACATGCATAACATGTATCATATGTTAGGAATTATACCTCAAGCCATTACAAGCCACACACTGAGTAAGGATCCTAAAGCCATCAAAACCTATACATGTTACGCCTATAGTAGTCCATAGAAAACTATATCTAGAATATATTTGTGTGAATAACCAAAAGCCATTACATCCCTCTACACACATATAAGGGGAAAAATAACCATTGTGCTGACCAGCACAAGTAACTACCAAGAGAATAGAGTGGGGACAAAGGGGGTAGTCAGTCATCCATCCTCCCACCGAAATGCTGGGGAAAACACCCCCCAGGGCTCAGAATCCCCGGGTTGTCAGTTTCTCTAACTGGCGGGGTGGAGTAGCATATAGAAACAAAAAAAAAGTAAAGAATATATTATATCTCACAACCACACTATGAGAATAACCTAGTCTTAGACTCAACTATAACTAACATCTCTCAGACTCCCGACTACCACTTCTAAGACTAGTTATCCTATAAGCACACAACCATTTACAGATCTTTAATACATTACTTCATTCCCTTTTTATTAGTTTCACTTTATGTTAATTAATTATTTAAAAATTAATTAACCATTAATAATTTCTAAATTATATTTCATTAGCATCACACCCAAAGATCATTGTTCCTTTAAATTGAAACCTCAACATTGTGTACCAGCAAGCTCCAACCCCATGGGTTAACATTTTTTATTCAATAAATTCTTAACAACATTATGACTTTCCCATATTCTCAAGTAGTCTAGAAAAACATTCTAAGCTACTAAACACAGGGGGATCAACATGATGAGTAGGTGAACTACCCATCAAGTCTTTTCCACCTATAGAAAAAATGTAGACCCATCCTCCCTTGAGAAGCTAAACATGGAAAGCATGTGGCATGCCCCATGCGTCTTCACCCCTTTTAGAAGAAGGGTAAGCAAGACCAGCTTCCTCGAGTAGTGTAAAAAGTAAAGCAGATATACAAAAAATAAGAAACAGTAAGCATCCAAACATTCACATCCAATACGTTCCATCATCTCCAGTGTCCTCCCCAACACCAACATGCATAAAATGATTCATCTTTCCACTCTAGGAATTAACTCTTACCATAAACAATAGGCCTCCCTTCCCCCACATATCAAAACAGCCTTCCAGGATCACATTACAACACAAGAAGCAGGAAAACAAACATTATATCAATTGGGCTCTTGGCCATTAAACAAACAAGAGGGTAACTCAGAACCCTATAAGGAATTATCTTTTATCAAAAAACCAGTTCTTTAATCCATCATGGATTAACTGATTTATTATTCATAGGTTCCAACTACATGAAACCTAAATAGTAAGCTATCACAATTAATTAAACATTCTTACAACATCAATTTTATTAATATTAAATTACAACAAAAACAACCCGATTCATTTACATGCCTCTTTATCTTTATCCAAACAATTAGAAATTAATTCCAACATTACGTTCATTACCAATTTCCATCAAGAATGAAAATCTAAACAAAGAAAGAATAAATATCAAAATATCTAGCAAAGAAAGAGGTAATAACATACGACTGATATCAATTTATTTATCTAGTTCAAATATTTAATATGTTAATTCTATTGTGATCCAGTGGGCTAAAACATGCTAACTATACAGTTTCACGTAAAATAATTGAGAATAAATGAATCCCCTACCTCAAACGGTTCTTCATGTTATTTATATGAGAATGATCCACACAACGGGTTATGATCTCCTCCCCCTGTGACAATTGCATCCACCCGAGGATGCAGAGACACCAACACAACAGTCAACACCCAAAAAAATTTTATTAGTAACATGGAGACAACATTCCATAAAAGGGAAAGGAGAAACAAGAGGAGATGAACCCAAAAGAATGGCAATAGATCATACCTTATATTGAAGATTGATTGATACTGCTTGGCTGTATCAAAATAGTGGTTAACCAATCCAAGGAGAAAAGTTTGATTGTTCAACTCCTACGAGATGGAATGAAAGGTTTGAAAATCTCACAACTGAGAACAAGGAGGAATAACTAAGTAGAAAGATATCTCATCCCTTTAAAATATTTAACGGAGCAGCGGTTTAAGATACGTTGGATTTTCCATTAAATGCAGACCACATTAAACCACACAGTTTGACCAAGTAAGAGCATCTTGAGCCTTAGGAATAATTAATATAGTACTTATGGCCTTCGAAACAGCCTTGAAGTCCTTAAAATGAGGCTTTAAATCCATTTTATGTCCAAGGAAACATCAAAGGGTATAAATTGTAGGAAGCTAGAAAAACTATTCACGAACTGAAAATTTGGAAAAGGAAAAAGTGGATACCGTTTGAACCTCACCGTTCTAGAAACACTATTCATGAACTCAAAATTTGGTAAATGAAATAGAGGCTACCGTCGAACCTCACTGTTCTTGAAAGACTGTTCACATAAGGCTACCGTTGCACTGTTCACATAAGCCTACCGATGACACTATTCGCATAAGGCTACCTTTTCACTATTCACATAAGGCTATCGATGACACTTTTCACATAAGGCTACCATTTCACTATTCACATAAGCCTACCAATGACACAGTTCACATAAGGCTACCATTGCACTGTTCACATAGAGCTATTGTTGCACTATTTACAGAACCAGAATCACTATTCATAGAATTAGAAATTTGGCCAAGTGTTGGGGATAAGTCACCTTGAACTACCAAAACACCTCAGATACCATATTTCAGCAAAGTAATAGACCAGAGAGGTCCGATCCATTACATGAATGTTCCTCAACAAAAACTCAAGAAAGTTTTGTACTAGTGAAGAAAAAAATTCTAGTCGAAATTGTTGATTTTCATAAATCTATTAAGAAATAAAAGAATCACTATGAACATATAGAAGTGAATCTGTAAGAAAAAGAAGAAGAGTTGGAACTTGTTTAATAAAAAATTTCAAAAGTTGAAGAGAGAAATATAAGTTTCAAAAACTCTATCTCTAAAATTAGTGAAATTTATCATAATAAGTAACCTGACAAGGATCAAAAAAATTTATAATTAAAGGTTGAGAATAATGTTGTATGTGTTTCTAATAAAAAAAGTGATGGGAATGATATGAATGTTGCTAATACTAACAAAGCTTTGAATTTAGAAGTATTAAAAATTCTTGGGTTTGAAAATATTTAAAAACATTCAAAATATAGAAATTTTTATAACAATTTTGGTTCTAATAAGGTTGTGAATAAAAGGATGATTCTGATTGATAACAAAAATGTTGGTGACTTTGGTAAGAAAGATAGGAATGTGAAACATGTTCACAAATCTAGTCAGTATGAAAGATTCAGAGGAAAATAATATTTCTATGAATACTACTAGTATTATGATGGATTTTTACACACAACTAATATATGTTAGTTTGACTAACAACATTACTATTATTCCATAGGTTTTGGAAGGAAAAGTTTGATGGGGGAGTCAATCCTATCAAAATAATATGTCTGAGAAGAACATTCAAAAGAAAACTGAGAAGGTTGATGTGAAAGTCGAAAATAGATTCTAACCATTGGAGGTTATTTGTGAAGGGTGTGAAAAACCTAGAAACATTGCAAAAAATGTCTTGTTTTGTTTCTAGCATAACAAAAGTTTATTAAAAATTCTCAAAAGACATAAGAGAAGAATGTATAAAAATAAGAAAACATATTATTGTTGAAAACACTCTGAAATCTATAAGAGGATAACAACATTTGATTCTTGATAGTGGGTGTTATTTTATATTATATGAGACATAAGGTTATTTAAGAATGCAAAAGACATTAAAGAGGTGACAATGACATTTAGAAATGATAAATAAATGAGAATAAAATTTATTGGTTTAGTTGTTATTGGTAAAGAAAATATGAAATCCAAGAATGATTTATATGTTTATGGGTTGAAATGTAACATATTGAGTGTTTCACAATTGTGTGATGAAAGTATCAAAATTACTTTTTGGAAAGTTGTATTTTTTTTTGTGAAAAGTGATAATGACAAAAAGATAGTTACAAGAGGCCAACATACAAAGTGAAACATATTTCAAGTTGTCGAGGCACAAAACTCATGTTACTTGGGCATGGGGGAAGAAAATCAATTGTGAAATAAAAGGATAAGACACATGTTTTAGAGAAACATGTGAAAGATATCTAAATGAAATAGTGATTTAGAAATTACTAATTATCCAAGATAAATAGACTGGTGTTATACTATTTTCCAGAAAGGAAAGATTAAAAATTCAGTATATAAGAAAGTGGAAATTTGTTCAAAATAACCCCTGGAACTTATCCTTTATGACATCTGTGGGATGATGAGAAAAAAATAAATGAATAGAGATATTTATTTCATTACTTTCATTGATTACTTCACTTTCATTACTTGTATCATGTATATGAAACATAAATCATATTCTCTAAAAATGTTTAAAAGTTTTAGGAGGAATGCTGAGAATGAATGTGAGCATTCAGTGAAGAAGTTATGAACTGAAAATGGTGGCGAATATATAATTGAATAATTTTAAATATATCTTGAAAATAATGGATTTAAGAATTATTATAGATCCCCTTACACTCCTAAAAAATGGGGTTGCTAAAATAAATAATATAAGTTTGGTGGAAATGGGAAGAACTATGTTACTTGAACATGATCTTTATCATCACAATTGGAGGCAAGCCAGGAGTACTACTGTATAGATTAAAAACTAATGTTTTTAAAGGAAAATATATTATATGAATCTAGAGGAATTATTTTATGGAAAAACACAATTTTTGAAACACTTAAGTATTTTTAGGAGTCCCTGTATTATAAATAAGATTGGTGGAAACATTGAAAAATTTGACCAGAAATGTGAATATGAAATTTTTATCGGATATGTTCTTATAGGAAGAGTATTTAAATGTTTCAACAAAGAAAAAATAATAATGGAATATTATATTAGTGTGAAAGTTATTGAGAATACAAAATAAGATAAGAATACTCATATAAACAAGGAAGTTGATAAGGATAAAGAAAACATTTCTGATAAGGATAAAAATAATTGTAATACTACTCAAGAAGAAGAATCAGACTCATCAATTTCTAGTGATGATGAAGAATCTCAAAAATCTCATCCTAGGTTAAATAAGTAAGTGGAAGATTAGAATATTATTGGAGAAAAATATTAATAGGTTCAAACTAGAAGAAAACAAATTCCAGTACAGATAATTCCTTGTATTCAAAAGTTGAGCTGAATGATGTGAATGAAGCTTTTGAGTATTTAGAATGAGTTCATGCCATGAATGAAGAGCTAGATCAGATAGAAAATAATGATACAGGGTAAATTCTTCCTAAGCTAGAAAACAAAAATGTTATTGTTATAAAGTGGTCTTTTTTGGAACAAGATGAATGAAGAAGATGAAGTAATAAGAAACAATGAAAGATTAGTGTTCAAAGGTTACTCACAAATAAAAAGAGTTTATTTTGATGAAACTTTTTCTTTTGTGGAAAGGCTAGAAACAATCAAAAAATTTCTTCCTATTTCTCCACAATGAAGTTACAAAATCTTTCAAATGGATGTAAAGTCTGCATTTATAAGTGGGGATCTTGATGAGGAAGTTTACATTGAACAATGTTTCTATTTTGTTGTTGGGAAAGATGAAAGTTATGTATATAGATTGAAGAAATCCTTGTATGGGATAAACAAATATCTAAGGGAATGGTATTCCAAATTGGATACTTAATTAAGGAAGATGAATATCAAGAAAGTAAGAGTTGATAAAAATCATTACTTCAAGGAAAGTCAGGAGTATTCCCTCATCATTATTGTTTATGTTTATTTAATTATCTTTAATAGGAATGATGAAAGATATTGTGAAATATTTTCTAAAGAAATGAAAAGGTTGTTTGAGATACCTATGCTATGGTAAATGAAATAATTTCTTGGTTTAAAAATTTTACAATAGAGAAACACATTTTTTTCTGAAGAAAATTATATCATGGAAATTCTTGAGAAGATCATCATAGAAACATTGAAACCTGTTTTTATACCAATTTTAGTGGGAACAAAGTTGTCTAAAAATGGAGAAGGAAAAGAAGTTTATCTAAAATAATTTGGAAGGATTATTAGAGTTTTTTTTTGTATTTGACTACCTCAAGACCCAACATTGTTTATGTTATTACATTATGAGAAATATTTTAGAGTTCTCTTAAAGAATCACATTTACTTTCTAGAAAAATAATTCTCAGATTCATCAAAGGCACCAAAAATTTTAGAATCAGGTATGATAGCTCAGAAAATATTGATTTTTTTGGGTATTTATCTTCTAATTGGGTGGGAAATTTTGATGATATAAGATCCACATCTGGTGGAGTATTCATTCTTGGAAAAAAACCTATGTTAGTTAGAATATAAAGAAATAAAATTCAGTAACTCTCAATACAGATGAAGTAGAGTATGTTGCTACTACTCAAGCTACCACCCACATTATGTGGATGAAAACTCAATTAGAATACTTACTTATGAATGTGAAGTTACCCTTGCTATTTAATGAAATAATCCTTTTCTAAAGTGAGGTTGAACATGGGTGTCCAACCTCTTTATCACCAAAGTTGAGGTATACGTATTTATCACCTATCTCATCTTACCTTTGGATAGTGTTGTCCAGGAGAAGAATTGTTTATAAATCTATCTTTATTTAAGAATGTAAATAGAGGGAGTTTTGGGTAATATATAAATCTAGTAATATATGAGTGTGGACTATTTTAACTATTTTTTAGAGTAGTTGTAGGAAATTTTTGGTATTCTAGGGACATTAAAGAAGTGGAATAAGTTGTGAAGAAAATTTTAAGAGGATTCATGATCACTTATTTTGGAGAACATTTTTTCTATAAATTATTCTTGTTTTCTACAAGGATATAGCTAACATAGGATTAAAATTGTTGATAAGTAATCCATATCTTGAGGATACAAGGTTTAGTAATTTATAAATCTTGGTTAAAAAAAATAAAAAGGGGGATATGTTTAGGAACAAGATGATAAGGATGATCATATTTAGGTGTTTTATTTTATTGTCAAAGATGATTTATAAGAAAAGTAAGTTTAAGAAGAAAATAAATCACCTAAATTTGTTTTTGGTAAAATTTAGAATGATCATTATATTTAAAGAATCATATTCACAATTCCTAAAATGGTCCATTATATTCAAGAGAAGCTAGATAGAAGAAAGGTCTCATCAGATTCACAATGAATTAAGAATAAAATGTTTGATCATAATGGGGAAGCATCAGAGTCTTCATGACTATGATTTAAATGTGACGATGATTTCATGATGTTGGAGTTATCATAAATCATAATTAATTTGAAAAAAATTCAATGCAAGGTTGATGAAAGAAAGGGTGAGTGAGAGAGATACTGCTAATTGTATCTAGTTTGATCTTAATCATGATATTCATATTCAATCTAAGAAGTATAAGAAAACTGTTGATGAAATATAGGAATGTTTCAATACTTTCCTTGGTAATTCATATGATTCTAAAGTGGATCTTCAACATAATTAAATTCATGAAGGAAGTCAGGATACAATTGAAGTTTGTGAAAGAAGAAAGTTGGTGGTGCCAATTTTTTTCAGCCACAAGATTATCGTAATGAGTTTTCCGAATGAATTTTTTTAAATACTGATAAGGATGATCATAATGAATAAATGAAAGAAGATTATGAATTCATATCTTTTGACACCGATCCATCGTATTTGGTGTACCATCATATTCATCAAAGGAAGAATTATTTTCATCAAGACTTATGATAATGGAATTTAAACAGTTAAATCTGATTCAAAGCATAATGACAGAGATCGATCAAAAATTTATTCAACCATTCATTAGGAGTGAACTAAATTTTTATTCATATTAATGAAGTAGATAGTATTTAGAACTGGAATCAGACTTAATTTTGGTAAGAGTGTGAAGGAGATGGTTAGATGTACTATCAAAGAAAGAGCTTGAAATTTGAAGGTTGGAAAGATCTATGGAAAATTATAGAAATAAAAGGTATTATTTTTCCTTCATACCAAAATCCAAAATGTATAAAACTTTGGAGAATGAAGCTAATGAGTATTATATTCAGAAGAAGAAGAAAAACCCAGACTTTTAAAAAAATGCTTTTATCAAGTGGGCTAAAACCCACCATGTTATAGTTGATACTGATTTATCTTAATTATTGTAATGATTAAATCAGAATGGAAAGATAGAAACATAATCATATTGAGAAATATGAATGGTATCTATTTCCCCATACAACCAATTAGTGCAGAGCATCATAATAAAGGAATTGTATTGAGGAAATTAAATTCAGACTGATGGTATAAAGAAATTTAGAAGAGAGATAAAATGTTTGGAAGGTTTGAGAATGATCAAGAATAAACTAAAAGAGTTTAGAAGTGTTGAGAAAGTTAATTGGCACCTAAAATTCAAGGAATAATGGAAATTTGTGGAATTTTGATGAGTATGAATGTTTTCAAGAATCCTACCCAAACCATATTTGAGACAAGTATAAAGGGAGAAAATCACATCGTACTTTTCTAACTGAAATACAATTCATGGTGAACAGAAGGGAAGTCAGAGTGTTGAAGGATTAAGAGAGAGATAGAGAAGAAGTTTACATATCGATCTTTCTTAAAAAAATAATTCTATATAGAAGAGAAAGGAGGAGAGAAAAGATTGCATCATATTTAGCTGATCATCGTATTTAGATGATTATCATATTCAGTCAGTGATTGTATTGAGTAGAGTAATCATATTTAGACGATGATCGTATTGGGTAGAATTATCATATTCAGTTGGTAGGATTATCAAATTGGGATTTTTGGACCCAAGTAAAAATTTGTCAGAATTGTATCAATTGTATTATATAGAGACATATTATCATATTGAGTACTCGGACAGGGAAAAATCATATTGAGAAATCATACTGAGTTTTATTAAAATATCCAGGTAGTTATTACCATCTTCTAGGTAAGAAATTGAAGAATTTATTTGAAATTTTATATTTTTGAAAGTTGATAAAGAAGAAAAGGTAACAATTTTTTTTATAATTTTTTTTACAATATTTGTGTTAGAGATAAAAAACAAACTATTAGATTGTTTACATAGTGCTACATGAGTGAAAGGGCATATCCTAATCATTGTATTCCACACAAAATGATTGTTTTATAGTGTATTTTGTGGTATTGGATTATCTCCAAACCATACCAAGGAAGTAACTATTCTTCCTAAATAGTGAACCGTTTAAATACTTGTGTTCCTAAGGATGTGTGTTTGATTTTTTTAGCAGGGAATTGAACTTTTGACATGAGGAAAATGTTGTTTCATTTTTTAAGGAAACATAAAAGAAAAGATATCACAAATTTACCTCTCTCTCTCTCTATCAGTGATACAATTATCCAAATTGGGAACATACATTATTACCTTAACCCCATTCATATATTAATCCTAAGAGTTATCTATACCTCTATTACATGTTTATTAATTGTTATCCCCAAAAATATAAACTTTTTATAAAATAAATTGTCAGGGTTATTGATTCTATTTAATATATGTTTCAAATCCATTAATGAGAAGCCACTTAAGAATGATCTGTATATGTTTCTCATTTCCTTGATAAATTTTAGAATATACCAAAATAACATTGATAAATATCTCTCACTAATGAAAATAGATATGATTGTCAAAAATTAATTTCCATTATGGTATGAACCTCACTATCTCATGTATGTTTATCAAACTGACCTTTATATCACAATTGGAGTATAATAATATTCTCAACCATTTTAGTTTGCTCCCTTCTTTAGTTTTAAGATTGTGGTTTTTGGATACATACTATTCTCAAATTTATCCTCACAACCATGTTTCAACCAAATACTAAAACCAAAATGGTTATGATAATATCCAAAATAATCAAAGTATAATAATATGAAAGCTCAATCTTATTATTGAATATATAATTATATTTTTTTTTCAACCTATGGTAGTTTTATCTCAACCATTTCATACTTGGTGAATCCTATAACTCTAATGGTTCTACATAAGTTACTTTAAGTTGTGTTATATTATAATTATTAACATAATTATTATAAGTAAATTGGAAATCAATCTTTTATAGTGGTTTCTAAAGAGGATACGATCAACAAAAGCATATCCACCATGTTTGTATGATCAGGTGTGCGATTAAGACTCTTTTTCATGCACTAGGTCATGGTTAATTTAATACCCAAAACACCATATTTAGGGTTATTACTGCTAGGAAAAATGTCTCTAGAGTCTGCATCCACTTGACGGTATCCATACAAGAATATAATTTCAAGGATAATCGTAGAATCTTTAATTTACCAAGATTTTAGGATGTTATCCAATACTTAATTCTATCCATTAGAATTATCCCTAGTGCTTTCAATAAAGATCAATCATCTTAATCTTAAAAAATAACAAGAACTTCCTCTGATACCAACTATGGAAACCCAATCCATAAACACATATTATTTCATAATTCTTAATATTTTTTTCCAAAAAATCCACATCGAGGATCGAAAGGTCTAGTGTGTTTGGATGAATAGGCACACAAATACGTAATCTTAAACATAAAAATATCATCACTATTTAAAGATATAAATAATTATCCTAAATCACATAGACCTTCTAAATATTCATAAGATATCGTGGAAAAATAAATAAGTAAAAGGGTGATCTTATAATCTCATTAAGGGAATAAAAATGGAAATAAATCATAACATAAGAGTTAAGTTCTCTAAGATGATATCATAAAAGTATTATCATAAGATTGAAGTAATTTCATAAGAATATGGTGTCATAAGATCATTTAATCTGAAAAATGTGGAATGAACATAAAAATTAGATATCATAAACATAATTCAATGATCACTCCCAAGACCAACATCATAAAGTAGACAAAGTCCCAAGATGCATTAGGTTAACTACCTAATCCCTTACAAAAAATATAATGAGATATAAAGATTTAAATAATTAATTGGAGGGATATATATTTATGTTTTCACCCATCACATAAATTAAAATCATATATATACATTCTACATGAGGAAAATAAACCATACATAAATCATATGCTTGATCAAACCCATGAGAAGAAATTGTGTTTCATAATTCTAATTCGAGGAATATCCAAAGGGTAAATCATAAGGATTTACATGATAAGAAATAATAAAATAATTTTAACTTCCATAATAAAAAATAGACACAGGTCTTGAAGTTGGAGTTCTAATGTATCAATTTCATGAGAATGTTCTAGGATAAGAAATAATAAAAATGGACCTCTTTGGTGAAGCATTATAAAATAAGTAAAGCATAGTTTTAAAGTAGGAAGGAAGTTATTATTTTTGATAAAAACATAATTGAAACTATATGGGTTCAAAAAAATAATTAGGTTTTTTAGAGTCTTTTCATGGTTTAAAAACATTTTATGGGGGGTGCTCGACATGAGACAAGAAGTTAGAAAGTTCACAAAAACGTGGTTTATTTAAAAGTAGGACTTTCAAAGGGAACAAAAAACAAGTATAAACCCAATAATGAAAGGGATATTTAACTTGGTATATATTTAAAGGTAATATATGAAAATATATAATAGTCACATGAGAGTAATATTGCATAAAATAGAGAACAATAAAGAGAACTTATAATAGAAAAGTCACGAATAAGGTATAAAATACCACTAATGGATTAATAATCATTCTAATAAAACCCCATTGTAAGAGAGAGAGAATTAATTTGAAGTTAAAATACCATAAATAAAGAATATACATGGTATTGAACAAAAAATTATATGTATAATAACTATTTGAATTGAATTTGTTGCGTAAAAGAAAATCTGTCTTAAAGAAGAAAAATTTGAGATAAAACACTTATGACCCTAGTAAAATTTGAATCCAATTTCAGTAAAATATTTAAAACAATATGGTTCTATAAATACATTAAATTAAGTAATTAATTATAAAAAAATACATTATTTTTTATTATATACACCATAGAAAAAATAAATAGATGCATAACATTAAAACTTGTCTCAATGAAGAGGAATTGTGACAAAACCCATACCTCAGGTCCAAAAGTTCTCTACACTTGAACTTAAATCATGAAAAATAAAATTAGGTTTATTAGATATATAAAAAAGAATATTATTCATCTAAATATAATTTTATAAGGTCCAAATAATATCTTTTAGTTTATATTTTTATTATAATTTTATCTTATGTCGATTTCTCTGTCTTGTTTAGTGAATTTTTCATAACTCCTTTTGTATGTTAAACATGGTAGAAATAATTGTAAAATAGTTTAGTTATATACATAATATTAATAGTGTTATGTATTTTTTTATATTGAATATATTTATAAATCAATCCCTGATTGGTGGTGATAAAAAATGAAACTCACTGTTCATGGAGGTGATAGTTCAAAGAGACACATGATTAATGTTTCCATTTCTCAATGAATATGAGGGAAATAAATTATATGATAATTTTTAATTTTAAAATAATATTCATATTATAGATATAATATTTTTTTATAAATTACATCATATTGATCAACCATGATTGGAGGTTATGAAAAATGAAAGGCATAACTTTGTAAAGGTGGTAGTTTGTGCAACACAATAACAATGAATTTGTTTTTCTTACCAGATAGAGAGGAATAAATAATGGTTGTTAAATTAATATAATAACAACTTAGTATAATAATGATAATTATTTCATTATATTATTATGAAAAAAATATATTTTAAAGAGTAATATTAAGTAAAAATACTTCATAAAGAGATATTATTTACATTAGTGACTCGATCTATCCTCAGAAAACTCCATGGAATTGAAGGTCTTGGGACTAGTTTGTGTGAGAAGGGTCTTAATAAAATGAGAGTAAATTATGGAATAATATATTTGGAAAGGGTTTCATGTAAATGTTGAATTATAGGTACATATTTTATAGGATGTAAGTGACCCCATTTTATAAGAGAGGAAAAGGGAACTTTTTTAAACCCCTTTATATTTTAATAATGTCATGAAAATATTCAAAGGTCAATGGATAATTTTTTTTCAAAATAATGTAATTTAAGGTGTCTCTAGGTATATAAATAGTCATCTAATGTTTTCAAAACATGTTTACAACATTTTACATAATTTTTTAAATTATGTTTTCACATTTTACAGTTTTACTTTTATACGAGGTAACTAGTTTTTAACTAAGTGATTTTATGTTTAATTAAAAATATTAAATAAACCATATTAACAAATTTGGATGTTTTGGAACTAAATTTAAACTTTATTTAGTATAATTAAATTTATAAATATTTTATTATTAACATTGAAATTAAAATCGACAATGCTTTGAACACCCATTTTAGTAGAAAAATGACATTTTGACCATTAAAAATTTCTAATATTTTTTAGTTATGATTACTAATTAAATGTGTGTTAATATAACAATTTATTATTTTATAAATATTATAAGATTCATCATTTAAATGAGTTTATTTTAATTTATTTGATTTAAATTCCATAATATTAATAAAATAATAAATTTATAATAATTATTTCCCCATTATCATGGTAATTAGCATTAATCATATAAATCTAAATTTTATAACTAAAAATAAGATTTTCCATATTAAATAATATGAAAATTATTATTTCAAATATGAAAATAATTTTATCAAATTAACATTTAATGTGTAAAGAAATTAATTATATTGTTAGTGCATGTAACATGTAAAAACCTTTTTTAAGAATAGTGTATTTTAAGCATAAAGTGTCATGACCCCCCCCCCCCCAAATAGTACCCTCCTAAGATTTCAATGTAGGAAAGTAGATGATGATTTCCTGAGTCCTGCCTCCAGTAGGCATTAGGTTAGCAACTAGCACCAAGGGTACAATAAGCATATATATGGGAGGCATTGCCCTATAAGAGAACTAGTAGAAGATATAGATAAGATTGATACACAAATAAACAAATTATCAGACACATGTATAAATAAATACCAAGTGAAACAAATTAAATGTAATATTGTACTATAAAAAATGAAAGGAAATCTACATATACAAAAAATTAAAGATGACATCAACCATAGAGCCCAAACAGATCCTACAAAACCACGAGCTAGTAATATCCCAACCGATATCCAACCTACTCTAAATCACATGAAAAATAGTTTATATAAACATAGGGTGAGAATAACAGTGTACTCAGTAGGATTTCCCCATATGCTCTCATGAAACAGATAAAGAAATCATGCTAAATCACAATGAACAATATTAAAACTAACTCGTCAAAAAAAAAACAGGTATACTAAACTCCACCCTCACCATGAATAAATCTCACCAATTATTGAATACAAGACATCTTATAATATTATAATGAAACATCAAGGGTAACCCACTCCCACTTCCCTACTTGTTTGTCGCTCTACCCCAACATTGCACATCCTGAGACATCTCTCTCCAAAATAAGCATTCCCAAAGAAACCTGGGCAAGGCATCAAAACATGACCTTCATGCATCACATCATCACATTACCCATCTACATATCTATATATAGTAACCATGTCTTTTCTTGGAGTCACCATATCCCGTAGGATGTGTATTATACATTAGGTATTTTATCTTAAGCCCTCAGTACCCATACACCAAGTAAGTACCTCAAACCATCACAACCTATACATGTTATACCTATAATAACCCTTTAGATACTATTTATAGAGATACATATGAGAGAAATAACAACAATATATTATAGCCTACACATATATGGTAACAATAACCATTGTGAATACTAGCAGAAGAAACAACCTAGATAAGAGAGCAGTGCTAGATGGGGTAGTAAGCCATCCATACTCCCACTGAGATGTCGGGGAAAAAACCCTCCCAGAGTCCATTGGGTGTTAGTATACCTAAATAAAATAAGTGGAGAGTCATATTAAATCACAAAATATATAGTATATAATATAGATCACAACCACACTATGGGAATAACCTAGTCTTAGACTCAACTGCAGCTAACGTTGCTTGGATCTCTAGTTATCACTACAAATAATAGATACCCTATAAGCATAAAATCATTTTAAAGAGATAAATTACATTAATTATTATATTTTTATCATTTCCTTCTATTAATTTATTTATTAACCCTTAAAATTAAACATTAATACTATTTGAAGATACATTCCATTAATCATCGGATAAAAGTCCATACCCTCTAGGCACAATCCATACTGAGCCCACAATTTATAAATATTAATATCTTTTATCTTTTGTATTCTATCAATAGTAACCTTTCTGGTGAAGAATTATTTAATTCATTATTATAATCATTACATAATCTAGGTACTCTAAGAAAACCATCAAAAGCTACCATTAAGAGAAAACATGCAACCAAGCACACCTAGCTACCTCAAGATGTCTAGAAATGAATGTAGATAAAACAAGAAACCCAAACATCATTCATTAAATAGATTCATAAGTGAATATCCAAAATATCTATATCACATCAATGGGTAATCCCTTATTTAACCCATTCTATCATCTATAGTACCATCCCCGACACTCACAAGTATACCTCAATGTATCTCACCATCACAAAAGTCAACTATGGGCACCTTATGTAGGTATCCTTGCCCTATAACATTAGTCATCCTAGGATATTCCATCCCAAGATCATAACATGTCTAAGAATACCTACCCCATATCACATCACATAGTGAGGATCACATTTGAATAACATAAAAAAAGTAGCAAGAAACAAACCAGCACAACCAGCAGGAAATCTAGGACCTAAAAAAGGCATTCCAACATCATACATAATTTATATCTTAGGGATATAAACTCAAGGAACTAAGCCATATTAAGAAGAAATGAAACTTAGGACCTTGAAATTATATTTATGACAAAACAGATTATTATACCATCTTGAATTAACTAGTTCATTACTCATAAGTTTCAACTACAGAAAACCTAAGGCATCAAGCCATAATAAGATACCAAATGATTAAACATGCTATCTATAATTTAAACTAGTTTTATAAAACTATGAGAATTAGCATTCCCATTTAACGTGCCTTTTTATTATTATTAACAATAATAAACATGATTCACATTATTTATCAATTCCATTAATGACATGGAAGATAATTTTTAATTAAAAATGCACATTGCATCAATTTGATCATTAACAAATTACAACAAACACCATATGCAACCATTCGACCTTTTTAATTATTCTAAAGCTAATAAATTATCAATTAATTTTGGTTTACATTCTTTAATAATTTCAAAATTATAATCAAAGTGTAAGAACATGATAATAAATATTAACAATGATATCACACTATTAAGAAAATCATGAGTCAAACCGATATCATGGTATAAATCACATCAACATAAAATCACTAACCAATTATTTTTTAATATGATCCAATAATTATTTGGATAATTACATTTCCATATAAATGGATGAACCATGATCATTTTTTTACATTTAATGAAATAGAGAAGAATAAAATTGCCTTCCTCAATGGAATCAATGCTCTTCACACGAGAATAGACCAACATCACTGATCCCAATCAACTCTCCTATAAGGATATGAATCCCTCCAAGGACACAACATCAAAACCTCACAAAAAAACCAAGAAAAATTGAATTACAAATATAGAGATGATATACCATAATATGGAAAGAAGAAACAAGAGGAATAAAATTGAAGAACCATGATAGAAGAGGTAGAACATACCTCATATCACCCCATATCAAAGATGGAAGACTGAGAAATGGTCCCCATAAAAGGAATCCCTAATTTCATAAATATAGGTTCATTAGATCACATAGAAGTTGGGAGAACTATAGGTCTTTCAAAAAATATGAGGCACTAAATAGAGGATTTACATGTCATGAAACTATTTCACATCATGTATATGTTGGGCTTCATATATCACTGAAAAATGCATCGCCTCAAGGAATTTATTCTAGAATTAATATACATAATGTAACACCCCATGAAACATCCTAAAAAATACATGAATGAATTTAATCCATGAAATATATCTCACAAAAGATATAAACTATAAACACATGATGTGAAATACTTACATGATGTATATTCTCCTTAATTCTAACTTTTAGCAGCTACCCCCTGGAATCACTCCAGCCCTCTTTTGAGCACTGAGAAATTCAGAAACACAAAAATGGTAAAACTACATAGGTCTCATCCCTTACATTTGATACCTCTCAAACAATTATCATCCTCAAGAATCCAAAACCAAACCAAGAGAGAAAACAAAAAATTGTTCATCCGAACAACCACCTCACCTGATACCTCTTAAGGATCCCACTATTATAGGATCTAGACCACCTCACTAAAATGGAACCAGAGAAAACCATGAAACATCATCAAATAGATCCAAAAATTTATCTCAGAGGAGATACCTATCAAATGAGGGTAAATCCACAAAATGTAACAAGAGGAAACCATCTCATAAACCAGAAAGGTTAACCTCCTCAAAACAAAAAACATTATAATTGATGAGCTAAACATCAAACAAATTTGGGTACTAAGTGAATATCTAAAACTAAAATTTCTTGGTACTCTCCACCACACCACCATAAAAGTATAAAAAATAATCCACAAGAACAACATTCCCCATAACACCTTATCCAAGTGGTCGTAGATCTCCATAGTCCTCCCCTCGAAGGTTTCATCATCATCAACATCGATCTCACTCCAATTGATGAATTGAGAGTCGTCATGAAGATAATGATGAAGTTGTGACATGTAGAAAACATCATGTATCTAGATCATCTATGGAGGAAGTGATATACAATACTCTATGACTCCAACATGAGCCAACACCTTGAAAGGTCTAACAAAATGGGGAGAAAGATTACTCTCATGACCAAACCTTAATTTACCATAATGAAGAGTCACTTTTAGGAATAGATGATTTCCAACATCGAACTCAAAAGGTCTTCTCCTATGATCGGCATATGATTTATAATGATCCTGAACTTCCTTCATTCTGTAATGAATTACCTGAACCATCTCTATTATATTTTTTTACCAGTTCCTGCCTAAGAATTTCTACCTCTCAAACCCCAATCTAGTAAAATTGATAATGGAAAGGTCATCCATAAAAAACTTCAAATGGTACCATAATAATGTTGGAGTAGAATCTATTATTATAAGTAAACTTTACCAAGGGTAGTTACATCATCCATGAACCTCTAAAATCCATGACACAAGAGAAAAAAATTCCTCAAGAGTCTAGATGGTCAGCTCTATTTGACCATCTATATGTTGATGAAAAGTAGTGCTATGGCATAAATAAGATACAAAATCATTATATAGACCTATAAATAACTTGTAGATAAAATGTAGATCTCAATCTAAGATAACCATCATCATGACTCCATATAATCACACCCATACTTATAATATTTCTTCTACAAAACCTCTACTAAGATCCACTCCCAAATCACTATAAATTAATTTTTTTTTCAACCAATCCACTATCACCCATATATAATCACAGAATCTCTGATTTTGTGGTAAAATATTAACAAATTCCATCAATATTTCCTTCCACATTCATTGTGGAACATCTTGATGATCACGAAAACCACTTGGAATAGGGTTCTTGGACTTCACATTATGATAGACGAAACACTAAGTGTTAAAGTCTATAGGTACATGATTTAACCTAGGCCACCAATACTAACCACTCAAGGCTCGATACATCTTTTTCATATAGGGATGTATAGCCAATGGTTAACTATGTAACTTCTAGGGAACCATATCATGCATCACTAAAGGAATGAAAATAATTCTCTAGAACAACACCTGGTTCTATCCAACCTCAAACCAACCATCAGGGGCATCTGTAAAAAAATTATCCATCCCTCCAGACCTTCACCTCAAAATCCTCCAACTGGGAATCCTCTACCAGCTACACCGAAGATGAATACACTGTAATCTAAAAAATAAAACCTCTACCTCCAACATCTCCCATAACTATATGCATCATTGAGAGTTTTTCAATCAATCTATAGAAATATCTATATTTCCACGTGGCATCACTACATGAATGCCTTCTTAGTGCATCATTCACAAAATTTCCCCTTCCCGTTGTATATGAAATTGAAAAATTTTAATCCAATAAAAATTATATCAATTGATGTTGAAAAAAGATTAATTCAAACTAGGTAAAGACATACCTAATGCTTTTATACTTAGTAAAAATAAAAAAATTCTTGCTGATGTGGTAATGTCCCCAAAACTTCAATGAAAACACAAACACTACTAATTGAAGATTACGGGAGACATAGTTATTCTTATGGGGATATAACTAATAAGACCTATAATAAATAACCAATATCTACTTCATTAGAACAAGACTAAACCCAAGACGCAAAGAATCATATAAAACTTCAAACTAAACTACTTCTACTAAAAAAAGAACTAGAGGAATGACAAGAGTATCCTTCAAGTACTAAAAAGATTCCTAAGACTATTTAGTCCACAATAACACCTGATCCTTTTGGATGAAGTCCTTTAGAAGAGTTAGAACTTGAGATAAATTGAATATGAACCTCCTTTAATGAATTCAAATATCATGGAAACTCTTAAACTATACATATTTCATGGGGGATTCCCAAGAAACAACCACCTATATATTCAAAGGATCCAAAAATAATACCTATTGGGACATGAAATAACCTATAAAAATGACTTCATGATCCCATAACTCACACTTATTTCTGGAATAACTAATCACAAAGAAGAACTCCCAAAATTACATAATGATTCTCTACATACTCCTCCCCATACATGGAGTACACAAGGATGTCATCGATGAAAACCTCCAAGAACTTATCTAGGAACTCCATGAACACTGTGTTCATAAACTCCATGAACACAACTAGAGAATTTTTCACACAAAAAAACATTACAATGAACTCATAATTCCAATGGTGATAATGAGAATCTGCCTTTTGAATATCCTCATCCTTCACCGACAAATGATGGAACCCTACCCACAAATATATCTTTGAGAGCTAACTTACTCACTTCAGCTAATCAAATAAATCATCAATCCATAAAATTGAATAGGGATTCTTCACTTTCACTTGGTTTAAGCTACAATAATCGATACAATACTACAAACTAAAATTGGACTTTTTTACAAAGAAAACTAGTGCACCCCATGGTGACACACTTAACCAAAAAATCACACTACAATAAATCATTGAATTGTAATCATATATATTTAAATTTATATCGCTCAATACTATATGGATACATCAAGATATAAGACACACCTGGTTTTAGCTTTATTTCATACTCATTTTCCCATGGGGGGGGGGGGGTAACTCTATAACCTATTATGTAAAGATATCAGGGTACTCTTCATAAACCCTAGGAAATAATGAATAATTAACCTATGATGAGATAAACATCAACTCAGTTATCAAATAAGATAAGGATAGAACATGCCCTTGACTCATGTGACGACCCCTCTCACCAAAAAACCTCACTGTCTCTCCATCAGCATCGTAGAACAAAACCTAACTCCTAATGAAATCCATGATATCCCATAATGAATAAAAACAATACATTCCAATTATGAATTCTTATGGATGTATCCATAAACCTAGGAAATATATCAAAGAGTGGTGTTGGACCAAAACATGATCACAGTCTCTACATGCTTCATATAAGTCATCTTTGTCTCCAACTAGTGTAGTCAATACCAAGGGTACTATAATCCTACCAACCTTAAGTCCCAAATCACTAATATGGTTAGGTGATATAAAAGTGTGTGTAGCTATTTAATCAAACAAAGTATGTACCCATAAAAAAAGAAAAGGTTATGTTGAACTATGTCTCGATCTCTTTGTTCTAGCAATGCTAAATCATAATGTTAACCACGAAGTACTCTAGGGCCTCACTGAACCTACTGAAAACCTCATCCATTCCTATTATCTACTCTCAAAGGATATGGAGCATCTCATGGATGTACTGTACTGAGCCCATATCCTCTCTTTGGATCTCATACTGCAACACCCTATTGTTGCAGCCTCGACTGAAACTTCCTCAATAGAGGAATCAGAAGTGGAACACCTGGTGCATGCCGAATGATTATAATGATCAGGTACTCCTTCATATAATGAAATCAGTCTGCATCAGAAAAAAAATCTTTCTAATCCTTTGGCGCATATCTATGAGTTTATTCCCCATAAAGAAACAAGATTATGATCACTAGGACCTACCCCTAACTGACCGAAAGATATTTTATCAATGGAATTGGTAACCTTAAACCCCAGATCATATTTTCAAGGAATCTTGAATAATACCCTCTCTTAATTATCCTATTCTGGATATCATCATCTCAATAACCTTTTCCCCCTCTATATTCTCTCGATACATATTTAGAATAAACAGAGTAACCTAGTGCAAGATATATGTAAACAAATCACCATAGAAATTCCTCACCTTGGTAACATCATCTAGAGATAGGTCTGAATCATATCATAGAAGGGTCCTAAAATGGATCCCAAACCCTCACATGTTGGAACTTACCTATAAAAGGGTAAAAAGATCTTGGATATTGGACACCTTCACAATTGAAGAAAGGAAATCTATTTGGAACTAGCCTTAATACATCTCCTATGAAGCTTCTAACTCCTCATCATCCGTGATGAACAAGAACCACCACTACCTCGTTTCTCCACGTAGCATCATCATAGACAAAAAATCCCAATTCTTTTTACGGGCATGGATAGAAATGAAAGCTATTTCAAACTACTTAAACTAGTATTTTGTATGTGAATATGAAAAATATCCCTCATACTTCCATAAATACCCTAACTGAAACTATCAGAGTGTCCTCCTCCATGTGTCATCATCTAAAAGCTCCACTCAATTTCGATCTTCTAGAACATCCTACTAATTATATTTAGTGTGAACATATTGAGAATGTTGACCTAGATACTTGCATATAAAAACCATAAACTATTATACCCCTAAACCTAGAATATGAAATATTTAACATTAATTAATTATTTTATTATATTGTTAAGGTTTTAACATAACCCAAGGTCTATCCAATTCAAACACAGTCTCAAATAAGAATGATGCATGATCCTTTCTTAGGTATCTACCCAAAAACTAGTTTCACTTAATGTATTAGGCTTAGTAGACTTAAAGTTCCCATAATTAGATCATAGGGTTCCCTAAATACACATTTCTTAACTGGTCTCCCATGTCTACATCACTTAAAAAACCTAGCTGACATTGTTTCCCTACCAACCCGTGCATTCTCACTTGTGAAAAACTCCAAATTCCATCCTATTATTCAACCTAAACCTATAATACCACTCTATAATGACCCCTACCGGACAAAGAGTACCCCTCCTAGGCCAAAAATGAGTTTAGGGAGATAGTACCTACATGAGTCCCACATCCAGTGGGTCCCAGGTTGGTGACTAGCACCGATGAAATAATAAGAGTACATATGGGTGGAATTACCATATAAGAGAACATATATAAGAGAGAGATAAGATATATACACCAATAAAAACCTACCTGGGTTATATATAAAGAAATATTAAGTGAAAATATACAATTTCAAATATTATCATAAAAAATAAAAGTAAATATACAAGTACCAAAAAGTAATGACAACAACGACCATGAAGCCCAAACAACTTCTGCAAAACCAAAAGCTAGTAATATCTCGCTCGATATCCAAACATATTTAGATGAACTGAAATATAGTTTATATAATCATAGGGAAAGAATATTAGTATACTCAGTAGGATCTTCCCCTAGATCCACTCATGATGAAGATAACAAAATCATTCTAAATCACAGTGGACAACATTGAAACAAACTTGTCACCTTAATAGGTATACTAATTTCCCATCCTCATCATGTCTAACACTCTCCAAGTATCACATAAGAGAGATAATTTAATATAATAATGAAACATCAAGGGTACTCTTCTCCCATTTCCCTATTGTTTTTCTGCTCTACCCGAACATCTCACTTATTAAGCCATCTACCTCAAAAATAATCTAGCTCGAAGACACATGGGAAAGGTATCACAACATGAAAATCATGAATCACATCATCTAATCATCATATCCACATATCCATATATATTAACCATGTAGTTTATAGGATCCACCATAGCCTATATTATGTGCATTATATATCAGGTATTATAATTTAAGCCATCATAGCCCATACACCAAGTAAGTACCTCAAGAATTAACAAATAATAAACATTATACCTATAATAATCCTTTGGATACTATATCTAGAGAAGAAAATGTATGGAATAACTACATGCCATCACATACCTCTACACACATATTTGAGAAAACTAATAGTTATGTATACCTAGACAAGTAATTACCAAGAGAAGAGAGTGGGGCTAGAGGGACTATTCATCCATCCATCCTCCCACCGAGATGTTGCAGAAAACACCCTCCCAGAGTCCACTAGGTGTTAGTAACCCTAAACAACAAGGGTATGGAAGCATATAAAATCATTTAATATAGTAGATATAATATTTCTCACAACCACAATATGGGAATAACCTAGCCTTAGACTCAACTATAGCTAATGTTGCTTAGAATCCTGGTTGCCACTCCTAATACCACATATCCTATAATCACACATGAATTTAAAAGCGATACATTAAATTAATTATTTTATTTTTATCATTTACTTCCATTAATTTATTTATTAAAAATTAAATTATCCATTAATATTATTTTAAGATACATTACATTAATCATCTGAGCAATGTACATTCCATCTCGGAATAATAAAAATAGATTCAATGGTTTATCAATATTAATATCTTTTACCATTTTCATTCTATTAACACTAACCCATTGGGTTAATAATTATTTAATTCATAATTAGAATCATTATATATTCAAGGTACACTAAAAAATCCATCCTAATCTACCACCAAGAGGAAACATAAAACCAATAACCCCCAACTACCTCAAGAAGTGCGGAAAGGAATGAAGATAAAAAAGAAACCCAACCATCAAACATTAAACAGATTCATAAGTGATCATCATTGATCTAATCATCACATCAAAGGTTAAGCCCAACTTCAACATATTTCATCATATCTTGTTTCATCCTTGACACCCACATGCATAACCTAATTCATCTCACCATCACAAACATCAACCACCACCACATACTCCTGGCCTCTCTTACCCATAACACCATAAATCCTAGGATTAACCATCCCAAAATTATAAAAAATCTAGGCCTTCATTCCTTTTATTACTTTTAATAGCAAAGCTCAACTCTGGATCTCATAAAAAGAGGAGTAGGTAACAAAAAATCAAATCCAATAGGGAAAACTAATCCATAAAATAAGGCATCCAACCTTCACACATAAATGATCTCTCATAGCTCTAAACTAAAGGCACTAGACCTTCTCAAGTGGATAGGAAACTCAGACCCTAGCGGTTATCTTTATCACACAACTAGTACTTATTCAATATTGAATTAACCAATTCATTATTCATAGGTTCAAACTATAGGAACCATAAGGTATTAAGATACAATATGATACCAAAATATTAAACATTATCTATATCTTTTAAACTAGTGTCATAAAACAGTGATAAGTAAAATTCTCATTTTACATAACTTTTTATTATTATCAACTAGAATAAATATGCTTCACATTATTTATCAATTCCATTAATCACATGGAATATCATTTTCAATTAGTCATGCACACTATATCAAATAGATCATTATAAAGTTAAAAAAACACATGATTAAAAAAATTCTCCTTTTAATTATTCTATAGCAAATTAATTATCATTTAATTTCAGATCTATGTTGTTTAATAATTTCTATATACTAATCTATGTATATGAACATTCTAAAAAATCATATAATAGATATAACACTATCCAAAAAATCAAGAGGTAAACCACTATCATAGTATTAATCACATCAACATATGATTTCTAACCAATTATTTATTAATCTAATTCAATAATGATTAGGTTAATTCCATTTCCTTCCAAACAAATAAACCATACACAATTTATGACTATACATAAATAATTAGAGAATCAATGAATCACCTAAATCAAAGGCTAAAACATTGTCACATGATAGTGAACCAAAATTACAGATCTCAATCACCTATCCCACAAAAAGGATGCACACCTCTAAGTATTCCATGACATGACTACACCAACAAACAACTAAGAAAAAATCCATTAGAAACATGGATATGATCTTCCATCACATGGAAAGAAGAAAAAAGAGGAACCATAAAAAATAAACTTGATAAAATATGTATAACATACCTCAAATCACTATAGATCTAATATGAAAGGCCAAGAATAAATCCTCAATAATGGAATCCCCAGACTCTTGAAGAGAGGGTCATTAAATCACCTGAAAGCCGAGAGAGTCATAGGGTTTGAGAAAAATCACAAGGTTATATAGCCTTTATAGGTTCACTTTATAATGGATTTACATGTTGTGAAACCCTTTCACATCATGCAAATGTTAGGATTTAGATCTCATTGAAAAATGGGCTTCCTCGAATCATTTATTCCAAAATTATTACATGTCATGTAACACCCTATGAACCATCCTCAAAGAATCCTTGAATTCCATTCAAGCCCTGAAATGTCTCTCAAAAAATACATGAACTTATAAAAAATGATGTAAAACACTTATACTATGTGTGTTATCCCTAATTACAACTTTTAGCAGCCTAACCCCTCCATAATCACTTCATACCTCCTCCAAGCACCATGAGTTTCCAAAATATAAAAAGGGTTAGACTACATGGGTTCAATCCCATATATAAAGTTTATGAATATGAAATAATTATAAATGTTATTGATTATAATGATATTAAAATAATTTTAATCATCATATAATATTTACATGACATTAAGATAAATCAAGAACCCAATTTTCCCATGCATATATTTAAATAAAGAAATATACAAAAAAATTCTATTTAAATATTACTTGATTTTATAAAATTAAATTCACGGTTTGTATAAATTGATATTATTATTTTTAAATTATTTATTTTAGTTTATAAATATATATTTTACTTCATAAATATATATATTTTTATATGAAAATGTTTTTGAAAAATTATTTTTCATATATAAATGAAGGTATTATCAAAATAAATATTTTCCTTCATCACCAAAAAATCGATTATTTTTGAAAAATATCAAAAATTAAAACTAATTAAATTTTTATATAATGAGTTCAGTAATGAATTTCATTTTATTAATTTAAAATTATATAATTTATATAAATTTTTTACTATATAAATGTGTAAGGTGTGGAACAATAATTATTAAAAAAACATATTTTTTAAGTATAATATGAATGTATTCTTATTTGGTGTTAATGAACATCTATTTGATGGATGATAAATTATATATATATGTATGTTAAATTCATATCTAAAGGAGATATAAGTTTATTTTAATATATGAATTCAAAACTTAGAAAAAAAAAGTTATTAAGATTAAAATGAATTTTATATTAATACTCTAATTTGATTCTATAGATAATAAATATATAATGATAATATGTTAATTTATACATTCAAAACCCTATATAACCTTTATATAAGATCTAAGTGTAATATAACCATATATGGAAGTCGCAGGTGGTGGTTAAACTTGCAAATATTTCATAGGGAGTCCTACAAGCTTATTATTTTCCCACAAATGATTTTTCTCAAGCCATAATTTACCTTTTTTAACTTGGGTTAGTTCTAAAGAATACCCTAAATAAGCTACGTCCCTTCCAAAATCATATAAACAAACTTCATAATGATGAATTACACTTCTAGATTCCGTATCTTTCAAATTTCTATATTTAATTTTTGATATGATTACTTCAATTTATACCACATAATTTAATGGTTAAGTTTCAATAGGAATACCTAATATTTAAAATATATCAAGTTTTTTTCATTTTTGATTGGTATAGTTTGTGAAACATGTTTTTTAATATATCATTTATTAATGGACAACATGTAGTGAATTCTTAGGTGTGTTACTTCATTAAACTATTGAGGGGTCAATGACTCAAAAAAATCGAAATAATTGAGTGTGGAGTGAGATTGTGTTGAGAAAAAGTCAACCATTAATTCTAAAATATGTTTTAAATATATTTTTAGTCATTTATTATTAGATTTGTACATTTTACCATTTTAGTTTTTACCTTGGTAAATAGTTTTTAACTAAGTAATTTATATTTTATTAAACATATAAGGAAACTTATCTTACAAAGAATTTATGGTTTGAACCTAAATTTAATATCTATTTAATATAATTCAATTTCTATATAATAGAACAATTTGTATTTAATTAAAACATTTAATATATATTAAAAATATGTTTGTATAAAGAGGATGTTTTTACAATTAAGTGTTCTTATTAGTATTTAATATTGATTACTAGATGAATTAGTATTAATATATTTATATATAGGTTTAAAAATTAAAGTATGATTATAATTGAGAAATGATTAATTTATTTGATAATAATTCCGCAATGTTAATAAAATAATTCCTAGTGAAAATCATTTTTACCACTATCATTGTAATTATATTTAATCTTAACAATATAATCTTTATACAAAAAAAAAATAAATTGACATTATTAACTATTTTGAACTTATTTATCTAAAATATGAAATTGATTATATTCTTAGAGTGAAAAAATAATTTTTAATATAAGAATATAAAAATCAATCTTAAGAGTGAACCACTACTTATGATACAAAAAAATTAAACATGGGTTTTATAAATTGAAATATGTATTATTAAATTATTTATTTTACTTTATAAATATATATTTTTCACTTAAAAAAGGGATTTATATACATAATGTTTTAGCAGTGACAATTGTTTTTGCAAATCTGATATATTCACTATTAGTAAAAAAGTTAATTATTTATAAAAACCCCTCAAATCCATCTTAATAAAATATTAATTTAATAAATAAACTATTGAAGTTAATTTTTTCAAATAAAAAATATAAATGTATTAGAAATATATAAATTCAAAATTTAGTTACTAATATTTATTATTTCTAGTTTAATGTCTATTATAATCATAGTTAATAATTTATTTTTTTAAGAGTATCACAATTTTCATTTTTTGGTGTTGTGTGTAATAAGAGCTACTTTAAACTATATTTATTAAGGTTAAATAATAACTAAAATATTATTTTGTTACATTATATCCTCTTAATAAAATTATCCCTTAAAATTTCTTTTGATACACTAAGGTGAAAACAAATAAGGTTATTTTATTTCATTGTCTCTTCAGGTTCCCATGTTTCACATTCACACATATGGTTTGTCCAACGTACTTTTAAAATGTGAGTTTTATTTTTTGTATATAACATTATATACATGGTTTAATATTTTAACTAGTTTCTCCTTGTAATAGAGATAATTATATATCTGTACCACCTAGGAATTTAATACATGTGTGGGATCTGATATGTACATTTTTAGGAAGGATACATGGAATAAATCATATAATTTGGAAAAAATTTGTGGGAGTTCTAATTGATGTTACTCTATTTGATAAGATCCATAATTTTAAAGAGTCTAATGTATCCTATAATTAGATTTCCTTTATTCATAAATCTCATAACTCTCTTTCATGGAGATATACAGAGGAGAAATAAATCACAAACTTCAAATTATAGGTCACTTTGATGGTTATCTGCATAACTCTTCAGTAGAATCTATGCTAATTTGATGTATTGTTGAATATTATTGATTTTTACCATTTACTGACCATATTGGGGATTATATTATTTAATTAACCTACTTAATCCCAATAAATTGGTTTTCTACATCTCTCCCCATAATGGATTTTATATGGGGCTATTTTGGGGATCAAGTAGAAATTATTGTTGTAAGAGAACTCGACCAAAAGTATATGTTGGTATTTGCCTTCCTTAAATTTCATTGAGAAATATCTCAACATATCGTAAACTATTTGGATAATTAATTTGGATTAACCATAAGTATGTGTGTGATAATCCATAATGAAGTTAAATTCTATGTTTATACCATGTTGACGACTCTTCCTGAACTTTGAGATAAACCTCATATATCGATCAAATACAATCAGTAATGGTGTTAAAAGTTGACTCACCATTTCTAAAATGTATCTATTTGAAATGTGATCAATTGATGAGTCTTATTGAATGTAAATTAAGTTATTAGTCTTTATAATATATTCCACCAAAATCTATATAACATTATTTCCTTTTTGATGTCTTTAGAATCCCCATTAAAAAATCTACAGAGATGTTCTCCCATTTCCATAGAGGCCTGGGAAATTGTTTCATCATATCCTTGTAATTTTTCCTTAAAAATTAACCTTTTAACACACCATGAACTTTGATACATATTATGAAATATTATTCCTCATACCACCCCACTAATTGTGTTCTCAGAGACCTCTATACATATTCAAACTCCCTAGGTGAATGGAGAATATTGAGCTATGTGAATCATTCATCAACCTTTTTTTCTTATTTAGATTAGAGGGTATATATAGTCATTTAAAAAATATCACAAATCGTTCATCATAAATATTAAACTCAATGTATTTTAGATACCTCACTACATCCACCTTCTTCTATATCTATGTATCATCCCTTTGATCTTTCTTAATCTTCCCCAGTAATGATGAATGTGCAATCCTTTGAGAAAGGTTGGATTATATTCCATCTTTAATTACTCCATTTTATAACCTTTTAATGTTTAATAATATCATATCCTTATCAATCCCCATAATAGAAAATGTTTTATGATCTTTTCTACATAGATCATCTACCAATTTGTCCACCTTCCCTGGATGGTATTGTATTGAGAAATCGTAATCCTTAATATGCTCTAACCATCTTCATTGGACCATGTTAAGCTCATTATATATATATATATATATATATTTCATGCCATTGTTTTCCATATATTTATCACAATCATATACCTAGAGATCGCCTTCCCTGTATGGTAGTTGATTGAGCAATCATAATCCTTCACCGAATATAACCATCTTCAGTAGTGAACATTGATGACATATTATATATATATATATATATTATGATTTTATGTTATGTATATATATCACACAAATATCCATAGAGATAATGCCTTAAATTTTTCAATGTGAATATTACTACATCAAAATTGAGATCATGCATTATATAGTTCTTTTCATGCACCATCAGCCATATTAAGGGATAGACTACCACTTTCTCATTTTTCATGAGTACATAGACCAAAACATTTTTTGATGAAATACTGTATATGAAAAATACTTCCCCACTTGTGGATATGGTGAGTACTGGTGCTGTCGTTATCCTCTTCTTTAACTCCATAAAGCTTACTTCATACTTATTCATCTATAAATACTTCACTCCCTTCTGATTAAGCTTGGTTAGTGGGTTTTAAAATCATGGAAAGTCTCTGTCAGTTCCTCGATAGTACCTATATAATATGAAAAATATATAAATATTTGTTGTATATATTTTTAAAGGATATAAATAAATAATTTTAGACTTTTAAGGGCCCAAAAATATTCTCTTACATGTGATAACATTCCCCATGAATGCTACTTTCTCTATCATAAAATCACATTTACTATACTTTTTATATAACTTATCCATCCTTAATGTCCATAAAAATTACTCAAATACTTCTCATGTTACTCCATGATTTTAGATCACATGATAATATTATCAATAAAGTCAACCAAAAATTTTTCAAGGTAATATCAAATGATATTATTTATTAAGTCCATGAAGATTAATGGAGTATTCATCAGTCCAAATGGAATGACTGTGAACTCATAGTAACTGTACCTCATATGAAAGTTGGTCATGGTATTATCTTACTTCTTCACCTTTTACATATGATATCTCAACTAAAGGTCCATCTTTGAGAAGCAATTTCATCCCGACAGCTAATCGAACAAGTCATCAATCCATGTTCGTAGATACATATTTTTGTTATGATTTTTTGAGCTTTTGATAATTGATAGAGAGGCGGATTGACCTATCATTATTCTTAAAAAATAGAATCCATGCACATCATGGTGAAGAAATAGGGTGAATAAAACCATTTCCACATTCTCTTGTAGATGCTTGTTTAGTTCTTTCAGTTCAATGTGGTCCATTCTATAAAGATTATTGTGTATTAGTTGAGATCTAGGAATAAATTCAATTGAGAAATCATCCTCCCGACCAGGAGGAAGATCATGAAACTCTTCAAGGAAAACATATACATATTTCTTTATAATGGGTATGTCTTCAAGAGTGGTCCACATCATTATTTAGATCATTTAAGCTAGATAATCTCACCTAAAAGGAAATAAAATCATTTCTTATGGGGATGATTCCAAAGGATGTTCATCCTTTTACAAACACATGTATCGAATTAGAGGATGACATGAGATATGAAAAATGTTTTTATTCTCCTGACAGTTGATGTGGGATTTATTTAAAGATAACCATCTATTCCAAGTATAACATCAGATTATTCTATAGGTAATATGAAAAGGTTTTTTGGGAGGTTAATTCCATATAGATTTAATGGGTAGTATTTATATACTTAAGAAGAAATAATTACACCACTTTCCATCTTTACTAATAATTTAACCTCCATGATTTAAGGTGGGTTTTTAATAGTTCTACTAAAATTGCATGATATGAAATAATGTTTAGATAAAAAATAAAATGTTATATTTTATATTCGTGAATGAATATATAGAATACCTATCACCTTATTGTTTCCTTGATCCACATTTGTAGTAGTGATAGCATAATATTTACCTTTCTCTCTTCTCCTTGAAGGATATTTTTTGGTTATCTTCAATAATCCCTAGTTTATTGAATTGGTTGAATAATGTCTATATTCTTTATAGTTGAAACATTAGACCATAGACTATGGATTTATTAAGACATTTTTCCTTCATCATACTAGTAGGCTTAATCAAATTACTTTTTATATTATTTCCATGATGCATTTCTTTTACACACTTGAAACATTTCCTAGTACCATTGAGAATGTCACAAGGATTCTTCTTCACAAATTTTGAGATATAAGAAGTTGGATCTTCTTGATTGCTTGATATTTGTTTGGTACACCTTTAAAATAAAATTAAATTCCTTTTTTCTTATCTGTTATCCCCTGAGACAACTAGGAATCACCAATTTCTATCTTGAATTTAAAGGAACATCAAATAATTTCCTCATAACCATAAAAGTCCTGAATTTACAAATCTATTCATAGTGTCAGCCTTATCCTACTAAATAAGTGATTGATCCTACATTTAGTTCTTTACAAAACCATTTTCATACCATTAAATCCCGGTGAAGTTATCATAATAATGACTAATTGATTCATCTTAATTTAAGTGTAACAAATTAACTAACCATTTTAAGATGGAGGGTGTGAGGAAAGTATTTTCTAATATATATCCTCTTGAATTCATCCCACAACATTGACTATATGTATTATCTTGGATTGGGATTCTTGAGAAGTGTCTATTGTTGATCAACTTCTTTCTCAGGATAATAAATATCTATAATGTTCTTCTATTTATAAGAGAATTGAAGGATATTTAATGTATTCTCAATGATGCTTATCCATAATTTGGTGATCATTATATCAAAAAATCCACTAAAAGTTTGATGTCTTTATCCTTTAAATAAACCAAATTCCACTTTCTCTCTTAGAGGGTTTTCTATGATATTCAAGTTATTATTCATAACTTGAGTTAGATATACTAGTAATGTCATGGAGTTATCAACTCTGATATCATCATTCTTTATATTTCATTTGTAAAATCATTAATTTTACCATTGAATATGTTTTTGGAATAGTTACTCAAATTTTTATCCATTTTATAAAATACAATAAATTTAGAAATGAGAATATAAAAAATAGAAGCCATTATCATATAATTAATAACTTGTAAATGAAATATATAACTTATCTATAAATTTCAAGGTCCGAATCTAGGTTTTCCATGGTAGATTCCATATTATTTTCAGTAACCTAACATTATATTCAAATAATTCATAATGGTCTATAAATATCATTTCAATTAACCAAATAATATCCATCAGGCATGTAAAAAATTATGCAAATTTCGGCATATTTCTTGTGAACCAGGTGATGATTGAGTTAATACCCAATCCACCCTTTGGAGTTTACTACCAATAGGTACATCTATTCCATAGCCTACACACACATGTAATATCAAACAATGGATTTCATTTCTAGGGAAACCATATTAAAACTTTATTTAACTATTATAATATAATAAAAAAATATATAATATATTTTTAGATGTTATTATGTTCATGTAATAACTAATATCCATCTCCACTACCATAAAATGAGAAATGAAACCATCAAACTTGTGAACGACAGACTAGAACCTTGTTAACCAATGTAATTGGATGGATATAATGATGTATTTAACATAATTATATGATATGTATGAAATTATTATGATTTTGAAAATTTTTGTATAACATATTCAATTTCCCTCCAAGTTTCTATGATTAAAAAATCATATTTATGATGTTATTAATGAGTATCATGTTTCTCTGTAAGTAATCTGTATTCTAAGCCTGGTGAAAAATATTTCTAAGTACAAGACACCATTGAGGTTACTACTACCAAATTGAGACACCATTTTCCATGAATCACTGCTAGAAAAAAATCTCTTTAATTATAAGATACCACAAGGATATCACATCTCTAGAATATCATACTATTAGACTAAAAACTTGACAAATTCTGAGACACCATTAGTCGACACACCGCTAGGATGTCATATCATCAGAACACAAAGTTGGATAAGTATGAGATACCACTAAATGAAGTACTGCTGACATCATACCATCAACACATAATTTTGGCTATGTCTAAGACAACATCGGACTAGACACCGCCAGACCAAATACCACTAGTTGATACGCCACTAGTATAGTAGAATTATGGCTAAGTATAAGACACCACTAGTATCATACTACAATTATCATACCTCCAGTATTATACTATTAGTATCATACCACCTGCATCATACCATCAGAGTGAGACACCACCAGTCTAAGGCATACAACTATTTTTTTCTAAAGTTATCTTTTTAATATTATATCATTCTAATGACTATATTTATTTCATTTAATGAAATTTACTATTTTAATTATTTTATCTTAAATGATCAATAGTGATCATTTAAGAGAGTGTCTATATATGTAGTATGAGGAAGTGGCTGATTAGGATATTCTATTTTCTACATTTGATAAAAGATTAGCACAATCTCTATTGACGAAGAGGATAGAAAGATATATAGAAGAAAGTAAATGCAATAAAAGTAGTGAACTAATGAGAAGACGAGAGATCAAGATACCTAAACACTATTAGAGCTGAACCTAGTTGCAAACAAGAAGATACCATCTTCTTCTACACTTGATTCGCAAGTTGAACTATGCATTCATATTTGGTTCCTTCCTTCAGTCAAAGAACAAGAGTATATGAAACTCTGTTTTCAGAAAGTTTTTCAAGAGAACCCAACTGAAGATTTACTTTTGAATCAAATCAAGAGTTACAAGATATATTGAAATAGACCAAGAACTTCTAAAAACTACTCTTATAGATTTATATATTCTATTTATATTGATTAATTTTTGATTAGTGTGTGTGAATACTCTGTTTTACCACACATACACTATATCCTATGGAAAATTGGAAGATACTAGATATATTCTTAAGCTCTTTCATATATATTTCTCCCACAGATAAAAGTGGTAGAGGTACTTATGTGGCATGTTTATTTTTTCTCCCATGAATAAGTGTGGAAGAGGTCATGTGTGACCTATACAATGTGTTAAGTATTGTAAAAACCAATCTAGGTTGTGGATCATCTTGTTTATTTTATATGAACTACTTGGTGGTGAGTGATCACCAAGTGAAGAGGACTAAGTCTCAACTTCAGATAGAACCTCTTTTATTTATTCTTTCCACAGTGTGTTTTGATTTTATTTTACTTTATTTCTATTTTAAAATTGAAAATTATTTTCACTCTAAAAAAATTTATACTCTGAAAGATTCTATTAATCTGTGATCATATAGTATTTTGATCAAGTAAACTGATTTCAAAGGGTATAATAATATTTTATATTATTAATTTAAAACCTAATAAATCATTAGATAAATCATTGGAATGATTTAGTTCTATATCATACTACTTATTTTGACAAATAGAGTTATATGTAAACATTTTTGGGATTTTAAAATAATCCATTTTAGATGGGAATTTTTATTTGGTTCTCATTTCACCCCCTTTTGAGACACTCACTCCATTTTTTTATTAGAAATATTACATTATTTGGTATTAATTTTTTTTCAAATTATTTTAACTATGATTTTAGTTACAATTTAAATATCTCAAATTTATATCATTTCTATGATATTCCCTTAAAAATGGATAATCAACAAGAAGGTTATTCTATAAACATAACTCATTTTTTAGTGGAATAAATAATTTTCAATGGATGATTAAAATTAAAATGAACATAGAAAACAAGGGTTTTATATTTGGTCTGCTAGAGAAGATGAATATGTTATACCTGATACTACTAGAAGCACTTTGGATGATGAAAAAAAGTTATATTATAATAATAATTGTAAAGAAATGAATTACCTATAATGTTCACTAGGATATGAGAAATTTAATTGGATTTATTCATGTAATTTTTTTTGAAATTTTGGATAATATATCTGTTTCCCATGAGGGCACATAAAATATTAAAGAGATGATGCTTAATACATATACAATTAAATATGATAATTATAAAATTAAGCCTCATGAACACATTTATGACATGTATCTCAGGTATATTGATATTTTCCACAAAATGATATTATATGGAAAACTTATATCAGATAAGGATCAAATCATGCAATTACTCAGATTCATACTAGAATGATGGATAGGAGCATCAGTTTCAATCATAGAATCTTGCTCCATAAGTAAAATGCATGTAAATATTTGATTGGAAAAATTATGATGTATGAAGAATAATTAAAGGAAAAAAAGTAATAATATGATGATCATAAAATAAATTTATTATCTTTTAAGACTACCTCGACTAGAAAACAAAAGGAAAAAGAGAATGTGAAAGTTATAGCTACCAGTTCCCATTGATAGTGAATCAACTCATGAGAGTGATGAAGAGATGGATCAACTAGCCATAATATTGAAAACATTTTACCAAAAGAAAAAGTTATTTATAAAATAAAACTATAAAGGAAGGTATTAAAACATAGTAAATTGGAGGAAAGAATAAAATAAGGATGATGATACAAAGGAATTTTTCTTCTATGAATGCGATAGAAATGGTCACATAAATTCTAACTGTCCAAAGGTTATGTATACAAATAAATATGAGGATAAAGACATTAGATAAAAATATTACAAGAAGAAAACATATAGTGCTTTAGATGATATCACAAGTGACTCTGATTCATCACCTGAAGATAGGTCAGATAGAGAAAAGATGTGTTTCATGACAAAATTCAGTGACGTATGCTTTACCAACTATATCTAGAATTTTTCCTACACAGGTGTTTAATAATACTGATAATTAAGAACATGATGAAAAAAAATGTAAAGTAAAGAATTATTTTAATGTTACTACATGATAGAGGATACCTTTAATGAATTAATAGATAAGTTTATAATAATTAAAAGGCAACATGATCTAACTGTAAATATAAAATCTGAACTATCTATAGAAAAAGATAAACATACTTAACTGCTCAATAAAAAAATAGAACTTAAACTTTAAAATGAATAATAGATGAAATATGTAGAAATTTATTAAAATGGTTGAGAGACACTCCCACATATTTTTGGAAAACAAGTTTCTCTAAAATATGTTACTGGAATAGTGTATGATCCTGTAAAGAGATAAATATCTAAAAGTACTTTTTTCCCTATATTCAGACCTAAAATATATACTACTATTATTTTTTGAAAGGACCGACCTAGTTATTTTCTCAATATATTTATATAAAACCCATTAAGAAAATGTGGGTTACCAAATCCTTGATTACTGAAATTTTTAGACGCAAAAAAATTTGGGTACCAAGATAATTTCTTTTTTAAAACAAGTTTTCTGGGAAAAATAATTAAAGACCTCTAGTAGAAGTCTATGGTACTTGGACAGTGGCTGTTCAAGAAATATGATAAGTGATTATTCATTCTTCAAGATCCTCATATTGGTTTATGTTATACATGTCACCTTTGTTGAAAATGAAAAGAGGAAAATCGTCGACCTAGGCCAGATGGGTAACCAAAATTTAGTTTTAATTTCTAAAGTTTTATATATTGAGGGTTTAAATTATAACCTTCTTATCATTTTTCTATTGTGTGGTGATGGTTTTTATGTTATGTTTTAGAACTATTATTTTAGAGTTTTTGATTCCAAAAATTATTTAATTTTCACTAATTTGTGAAATTACAATGTTTATACTGTAGATTTTAATTTTTATATTTCTCAAAATGCTTTGTTTGTAGGTTCCTATCACAAAGAGTCATGGATTTGATATAGGAGACTAGGCCATTGCGACATTAAATCTCTTATAAAACTAACTAAGAAAGGGTTAGTTAGGGATCTATCTAAGCTTTAGTTTCCAACATATAATGTTTACTACCCCTGTCAAAAAGGGAAACAACACAAAGCTTATTTTTAATTAAATAATGAAGTGTCAACATCTCAACATATTGAGTGGGTTCAAATGGATTTTTTATAACTTCTATAATTTCAATTCCAAATGGGAAGCACTATTTTTATTTTCTTATAGATGTTTTCTCAAGGTGTACTTGGTAATGTTTTATAGGGCAAAAAAGTTAAGAATTCTCTTACTTTACCAATTATTACAAGTGTATAGAAAATTATAGTGGACTTAGGATTAAAACCTTAAGGAGTGACAATGGTTGTGAGTTTTAAAATTAATATTTGGAATCATTTTTCTCAAAAAATGGCTATAATCATAACTTCTATTCTCCTAGAAGACCCTAGTTGAATGGAGTTGTTGAAATGATAAATTGAACCTTACATGATATAACCCAAAATATAATAAATGAGTATAACCTACCTATATATTTTTGGGAAGAAACTATCAATAAAACATTTAATATCATCAATAGAGTTTTGATCAGAACTATCCTTAAGAAGCCCCCTTATGATCCATGGAATAATAGGAATCCAAAAGACAATTACTTTAGAATTTTTGTTTTCAAATAATTTATTATTAACATTAATTATAATCTTGAAAAAGTTTCTTATAGGGGTGATGAAGGAATTTTATTTAGTTATTCAATCTCTAGAAAATATTATAGAGTTTTCAATAAGAAGACCAAAATTCTGGAAGAATCATTGTATTTCAAATTAGATGAAATTGGTCCACATGATCATAATACCTATTTAGAAGAACATTAGCATGATTTATCTTCTCTGAACATAAATTCTAATCCTATAAAATATTCTATCAAACAAGAAGAAAAATCATCATATTTTGAATAATTTCTAGAACATCCAAAACCAGAACATGAAAATACAGAAGTGACCAGTACCTATTTCTCTAGAGTTGTTAGAAAGATTGACAATCATAATTTAGATGTTATTTTAAGTGATCTAAATAGAGAAACACAAAAAATATATTTTGTTAGAAATCAAGTGGAGCATCAAGCATTCCTATCTCATCTTGAACCTAAACACATCAATGGAGATATTAATGATGAGTTTTGGGTAATAGATATGCAATAAGAATTGAGTCATTTTGAAAGAAACAATATACTGGAACTTATATATATACCCAAGGAAACCTTAAATATTGTCTCTAAATTGATATTTTGGAATAAATTTAATGAGTTAGGGGCTATATTCCGAAACAAGGTTAAACTTGTTGCACAAGGTTATAGTCAGGAATAAGGGACAGAGTACGAGGAGACCTTTTCACTTATAAACATACTTAAATCCATAAAAATACTTCTTAATTTTGAAACACATTTAGATTTCAAGTATTATTAAATATATTTTGAAAGTTTATTCTTAAATGGTTTTATAGTTGAGGATTTTTTTGTTTATTAACCCCATGGTTTCCAAAATATTTTTTTTCTAAATCGTATTTGTAAATTACCAAAGCCTTATATGATTTACAACAATCTCCTTAATCTTGGTATGATAAGCTCAAAAATTTTCTGATTTCAAAATAATTTTCAGAAAGAATAGAAAATCCTACCCTTTTCATAAAGATAATTTCAAAAGATTTATTAGTAGTACAAATATGTGTTGATGATATTATTTTTAGTTCTCAAAAAAATATTTGTACTGACTTTTATAAAATGATTAAAAATGGTTTAGAAATGAGTTTAATGGGAGAACTCAAATTCATTCTTTAATTTTATACTTTTCAAAACAAATAAGGAATTATTTAAAATCAGAGAAAATATACAAAATATATTTTAAAACATTTTTACTTAGATAGGACTATGAGTAGTGATAATCCCATGAGTACCACCTATAAATTAGATCTTAATGATTTCGGGTAACCCTTTGATCAAACCAATTATATATTTATGATTGGAATTCTTCTCTACTTGACTGAAATTTGACCATATATTATGTTTAGTGTGTGTATATGTGATCATTTTCATGAAAACCCAAAAGACTTTCACCTTTTTACTTTTAAAAGAATGTTAAATACCTCGAGTACACTACCAATTTAAGATTGTTTTATCCAAGAGGAAAATAATTTTCTTTAGTAAATTATTCTAATGATGATTTAGGTAGATTAAATTTAGAGAGAGAAATAGCCATTAGAAATATGTTAATTTTTAGGCAAGTCTCTATTGTCATGGAGTAGTAAAAAGGAAAATTATTTTGCGTTTTTTACTACTGAAGATGAGTATATAGTTACAGGCAATTACTGTGCATAATTTTTGAAGATGAAACTCACTATAATAGACTATGGTTATTAATTCCAACATGTTACCAGAAAATATAACAACACAACTGCTATTAACATTTTTAAGAATCCAATTTCACATTTTAGGACAAAACATATTAATTTAAGATATCACGTTTTGAGATAATATTTTCAAAAATGATATATAACTCATGAATTTATTGGTATATAACATCAGTTAAATGATATGTTTTAAGAATTTGAATTCTGAAAGAATGAATTATATCAATCATGAGTTATAAATGATAAATTTATGTTAATTTTAATTTTTTGTGACATACCATGATGATTTTCATGTCATTGTCTTGTCATGCCATTCATTGTCACACCATTGGATGTCACACCATTAGTTTGGAATACCATTGCTATGTTATGATGTTTCATTTCATTACTTTTCATTTTTTTCTTCTTCTATTTATTGATATTTTGAACCACTGGTTAATTTATCGGTTTATGTTATGTCTGTAACCCGATGTGTGTTTTTCCATGAATTTTGATTTTGATTTCAAGTATTAATTTGATTTTAAAATACCGAATATCCTAAATCATATTAAAGTGGACTAATATTAATTCAAAACATACCATGTGATCCACGAAATACTCTCATATACCTCTTGAGCCTAGTGAAACCCTTTTCTCTCAAACATTTCAATTATTCTCCTACCCTTGACCAAGCTTTTTAAGCTGACATGAATATTGAGAATGAAGCATGATTTTGAGATTTATCCTTCAATGTTTAAATCTTATATGAAGTTTAAGAAATATTTTATTTCACATTCTCTAGTTTCTCCTGTCAACCTAGATATTTCTAACGGATTTTTTATACCGAAAAAGGAAGTTGAATCTAAGTGGTTGTCTCCCAGTAAGTCTCTAGTGCTTAGATAGATTTATAATAATGGATGGTTAGAGTGGTTCTCCTCTTAAAAAATACCTTTCAACCCTAAGTTAGTCTATTATTTTTATCAGAATATAGAATTTGTGTTTGATGAAGATGATATTTATTTGATTAGAAGCCATGTGAAAGGACATGTTTTTTGGGTTTTCATCAAGGAAATGGGATAAATGTTTAGATTTTGCACATAATGGAATCTATGATGATTACCAAGGAATCATTCTATAAGTCAGTGATTTGTTTATGTATGATGATTCTCTTGTTGTGCTGATAGGATATAGAACAACCAGAAGTCCTATTGGCTTTGAGTTGGATAGAGAATGCAGGCTACTTTTTAGGTTTATACACCACTTGATTTTCCAAATAAAGGGTGATTTTTCAACACTAAGGTATTAGGATGTTTATATTCTTTCGTTGATGATATAAGGTCAGAATATCAATATTTGTAGATATATTATGATTCATATGTGTGAGATGACCAAGAAATCCTCAATATCTAATTCTTTGAACTACTCGAAGATGATTTATCTAATGTTGAGGGATATGGGATTAGTTTCTAAGAATGAAGAATCTACTATAGAGCGCAGTAGTTTTATTTCATACAAGTGATACTTTTTCAAGAATGAAAATTATTTAGAACCCCTAGAACAAATAGTAAATTGGAGATTCTAAGAAATTATATGCTGAGTATAATCTAGTTGAATATCCAACAAGACTAAAAAATGATGTTGATCTAGGCTTGGAGCCTAAAAAAGTGGTTGAATACTCTAATTAGGATAAGGAAGAAGTTTCTTTTAGAAGAAGAAAAGGAACCATATTTTGATTTAGGGAGTGACCCTTATTTTTCTCGCAAAGATTATCCTATTACATTTGGTGTTCCTAGTCCACCTAGGTGGTTTCTAAAACGAGATTTTTTTTTCAAAAGCAATGATGAAGAGACTGAGGTCTCTAGAGAGGAGAAATATAAAAGTTCCAAATCCACTAATGATAATGATAATGAGGAAGAAGAAAAAGATGAAAAAGACTATCATGGAAGTGATGATGTAGACTCTGAAAAAAGTGGTGCTAGTGGATGAATTGAAAGGAAATTAGCGGAGATGCCTCCAGAGATTTAGGATTCACTTATTCAGGGGGAGAAATCCTCATCTGTTGAAATATTTCATGAATCTCTAGCTGTTGATAAGATTTAGTCTAGTTCATTTACTACTATTCAATCAGTATCTAATACTAACATGGATGAGAAAATATTATTTATAGATGTTTTAGAACAATATTTAATTAAACAAGAGAAAAAGAAGATTATTATGGATAAATTTAGAGATAAATAGTTTGTTGATTTAAATGTTGATAAGCCTCCCATGGTTGAGAATGTAAAAGGTGATTCTATAAGGCCCCCGCCTTAAACCTTACTTAATCTTGAGTTATTACAAGATTACACATTGATGATCTTTTCTGGTTTAGAGTTTTAGAGAATTAGATAATAAAACTTGCATTACATTCCACATATAAACAAAGTGGTTACATAAAGATAGTATTCTTCATTCCCATCAATGGAAACACATTTAAAATAAAACATGGATTATTTCTTGACACATCCTTGACTCTATCATCTTATCATGTACCTTTCCCTTGACCTGTGAAAAACATTTCAAAAACATGGGATGAGCATAAAAACTCAGTATGGGTTATATAAAAAAAATATGGAAAGGAAACATGAGTTCATATATACATAGAATGAAATCATACTTTACCCATAAAACATAGGCACTTTAACATACCTCATAAAATCATGAATAAATCATAGAAATCATAAGACATAAAGGTAACTTGAGGCATTCATAACATTCTTACGTAGGGAGTAACCCTCTTGGTTACGTTTGGAATACCCATCACAGTATATTCCCTAAAAATCTCTTCGGGAAACCTTAACGTTCCACTCCTTCGCGTTACCCAATGCATTGGAGATCTATAACGGGCTCACCCGTCCTTAGTTTATCACGGAACCACTCGTCTTCATAATAATGCCCAAGAACCATAACATAATCATATCACATAAAACATGCATAAAGGAAACATAAAATTTCCACATTTCAATCACGAGATATCAATACACCACATTGATATAAAAACATTATGAAAACCATTTTCAATACTAAAATAAAAGAAAAGTAAAACATGGTATTTATTTTTCTTTTAAAAAAAAGAAGGTATGGCTTGTAGAGGAAGCCGAAACTCAAATAACGGTCACAACGGCGGAGAAGTCGTTGTCGCCGCATACGTACGACAAAAACATTCCCTTTTGTCATTTAGTAAACGCTTCGTATAAAAAAGATTCCTTTTGAATAAACGTAAAAGTCAAAGGGGTTTATACACCGTATAAAAGAAAGTTGTGTATAAAATAAAATATGCCTCAATGAAAGGAGATTGAGACGAGGTCCCATACCTCGTATCCGACTTGACCCGACCGTTCTTTAATCTCCTGAATAATAAACTTGAGTTAATCTATACTTGATTATGAATCTTTTTCAAGTTCATTATTCCTTTTATACCATGTTATGAACATCATGTAATCAGTTAAGTTAATAATGTTCATTTTGTCGGTATTTGGTTCTTAAGTCAAAAATAGACTTCTTACACTTACATGTTGTTAATTTGGTCAAAGGTTCATTATATCCAGAATGGTATTCATGATTTAGATATAATATATGTCATATATATCCAGTACATACATGCATTTATAATATTACATAATCATTTAGAGGTAAGAAACGAAATGCACCGTTCATGGAGACGGTATGCCGTACGTACGCATGAACACTACTTTCATTTCTATTTCGTATTTTATAGAATGAAATCATAATGTTATAAAGGTATATTATAATTCCAGTATAATATCATATATAATATCATATTTCAATCGTTTATATGTCCCACATATGGTATTTAACGAATCAAATCACTTTGAGGGGGCGGTAGTCCGCACTTCCTAAAATGAAGATATCGTGTTTACCCATAATGGAAACCATAAAGGTATGACCAAAATGAAAAAAACAGAAGCTTAAGGAAAACATAAACATATTATATATCATTTATAAAAATAGTGACATCATAATGGCCACCTTTGAAGGTGTTAAATGAGTATTGAACAATCATCGTTTCGGGAGGCAGAATTTCGCCATCCACGGAAACCGTATGTTCTTTAACCATTTGATGTAGTTGTGTGAGAGTGTAGCTCAAATAAATCTTATAACAACATCCTAGTATATTGAAGATACTGGTGTTGTTACAAAAGAAGTAAATAAAAAGAGTTTAGGGGGTTGGAGAAGCAAAATAAAACAAATGAACATGAGAGAATGAATTACCTTAAAAAGTGTAACTCCTTTTGGTTTGAGCCTAAAGGCTTCCTTTGAAAGGATTCTGCCCAAGGGAATCCTCTAGGATGAGGAGAGGGATGTGGAGAGATCAAATGAGCAGGGGCTGGCCGAGCCAAAGGCTTGAGTAGTGTGTGAAATGAGGTAGAGGTGGGGGCCTTTTATAAGAGGAGAGGAGGGGCACTTTTGGAAAGTAAATAAATATTACTTTATTTGAAAATGTGTTTCGGTTTCAAAAGGTCCCACATTGATATAATTCGTGGATAAGGTGATAAGGCTTCGAAATCCACTCATCCAATAAGTTTTGGACATGTTTAGTTCATAGATTTTACATTATCTTTCTATTTTATTTAAATCGTCAAATAATGATGTCATCGCTGCATCATTATTATGTCATAAATATTTTAATTTATTTAATGTCTAAAAATCATAAAAAAAATACTATGATGTAGGAAATCTTTTTATATTTCCAATGTCTATTTATAATCAAATATCTGATCTTTATAACCCCATGTAAAATTTGGTTTCATAAAACATATTATGTTTGTGTAATTTTTACTTTTACATTAAATAAAAAGTTATTTATGTCATTTCCCAACAAAAGTGGATCCATGGGGTCCCCAAGTTGACCCATGGAATGTCATGGTCGGCCATGACACAAACAATGAGTTTGGGACATGTGTCTAGGTCATTTCCTATTATTAAAGCATTATTTATACCTTAAACTACCCTAATTACCACTAATCGCGATTAAGAACTTAATAAGTTACTATTCACCAAAAAATTATTTTAATCTCATTGAACCACATTTTACTTCTTAATGACAACCATGTATGTCTGATTTTCAAAATTCAATACACATTAGTGGTAAAATTTCATTTAACTGAAAAATCAGTTTGCTTGATTACCACTTAGTGGTTTCACTATTCATCAAAAATTGAAGTTTTTTAGAAAATTACCAAAAATTCACCCTAAGCTATATTTGATATTCCAAATTCAAAAATGAAGTCTATTTTAAAAAATTAAAATCATATAAGTCACATTAATTAATTTAATAATTAATTCCCGCTGCCAGAGCAAATAGCGTGTTTTTACAAAACAATAAGTATCAAAAGATTGACACCAGTTTAAGTCTAATTTAAAGTGAAATTGATTCCAATGACCACCATTGGATAAAATGGTAAAAATATATTCTAATTTCACTTCAAAACCAATTCAAAACATAATCTAATCATATAAATAAATTATATTAAAAAGCAGTTTTGATGTAAAATGCAGTATTTTTCACTATTCATTAAAAAATGAACATTGTCAGAAAAATACCAAAAATTCACACAAGGTAAATTTTGATGTCCCAATCATAAAGGATACGTTTATTTTGACAAACATAGTTTATAAAATTGTCAAAATATAGATTCAAAAATGGGTTGCCATCAAAAGGTAGTAAAACAATCTTTTAAGAATATTAGTGTATTCCATGCATAAGATTGTATTTATTTTCATTTTAAGCCTCTATACCACTATCTTAATCATTAATAGGCATAGATAAAAATATCTATTATTCATTACTTACTTGGGATGTTACAGATTCTACTGATGTTGTTCTTCAAGAGGATGTTCAGAATTTATATGCACCTACTATTTCTATATAGTTAGAAGTAGAGTCTGCCAGTGCTGATGTACAGAGTTTATATATTCTTAGAAATATTGAGACAATGATGGTTTTACCTGATTTTTTGGTCCCTCCTACCACTTCTTCTATAGTTTCTGAGGTTTCTGGGAGATGAGTTGATTCCATGTTTGAGGAATGGGGAAAATTCCATAAAATTTCACCAAAGCGTGATAAACCTGATGTTCAAATTGAAGGTGATCCTAAGGGATCCCTAATATCTCAAGTATATTTTTATGGGATTTTGGAAATGTTTAATTATTTCAGAACTCATTCATGTAATTCAACACCTGATTCTATTCTAGTTGATTTAGTTACTCACTTTGAATATGATTATTTTGGTAATATAGCGATGTATGATTTTTCATTGAAGATAAATAATCAAACTCAAGAGAATTTCATCTATGATAAATATTCTAGATATATATTTGAGTTAGTTATTCAATATAACCATTCAAAGATGATGTATCACATTTTTGAGGTAGATGTTGTGAGTAAGAATCTAAGTGGTGAACAAGAATCTCTCTTGTATTTGGTTGAAGAAATGAAATATGTTTTTAATGATTATTTGGATGGTTTCCTTAAAAAACGTGAAGATAGACCTTCTGATACTTCTGTTGCAACTGCTCTTCCTCCTCTGGTGTTTGATGTTGATCTGTTAAGGACAGTAGCTAGAGACGAGCTGTGAGATGCTTCAACCAGTGCTTTAGGAAGTGTCATTGATCATCCCAAAGAGACTTTGAGCATAATTTCTTATAACTCTGATCATGTTCTCAAGTTATTTACCAACTATCCCCACAAGAATACTGATAGGGAAACTATAAACAAGGAAATTAATTATTATCTCTCTTTGATTTATAACAAGTATAAAATGGATATCGAAATAAAATTATTAGCTGAAAATTTGAGAATGCCTCATATGAATCAATCATTCAAAGAATAAGTAAGATCACTCAAGGATATGACTCCAGTGTTGAAATATTTTATAGAAGAGAAGGAATATTGCTTTGGTGATATGGAAAGGGGTGGCCAAATTATAATGGATTTCGTCAAATTCATGAAGTTTTCTATTCATGTTCATAGACAAGTAGTTTTTTGTTAGGAAGTTGTTCCAAATACTCCTTAGTTGTCTCTCAGAATAGGAGTTTCTTGAGATCCTTTAGCCCCTTTTCCTTCCAAATTATATAATTTTCTAATGTCTTCTACTCAATACTTATGAAAACTTAGGCCATTTGGGACCATGTAAGATCATCCTCATACTGTCATTGGACTCTCTTATGTTATCCCCTTTACCTTTCCTTGAGTCGATCCTACTACCTTAGATAAGGATAAAGAGAAATCCAAGGATAATGGAAAAGATCCATTGATAGCCTATACTAAATCTTGAACCTTGTTTTTGTTGACCTAGACAATTTTTCTTTGATGGGACTTGGGATGTAATAAATTTTTAGTAATCATTTTTAATGCCTCATGTTCTCTTATTATATTTTATTATAATTAGTTTCTTTACCTTTTTGATAATCCTAGAATGGGGAGAATTTATGGCATATTGAAAAAAGTATGGAATTTATGATTTATTACATTATTTTTTCTAAATTATCTTTGATACTATATTTTTTAATCATTCTATTCGTGATACTTATATTTGATACATACTCTTTCTTATTATTCTATGATACTATATTCACTTAATATAGAAGTTATGTTCTATTTTATACTACCTTGAATATCATTTTTAAAATGTTGTAATTATTTTTATTCCATTATTTTTATCATAAAAAGGAGGGTGTTTGTTGGAATCCTAGTTTTAATGATCACAAAATATTGTTTTTGATATTATTAATGACTTTGATGTTTCAAATGTAAGCTATCTATATTATGAGCTAGGTAAAAAAAATCTCTATGTATGAGACACTTTTGAGGTTGGAACCACCAACTGGAGGCACTGTTGTCTATGACTTGCTGCCAGTATAAAAAACTTGCTAAGTAAAAGATACCGCTAGGATATCACACCACCAGAATATCGTACCGTTGGACTGAAAAACTGAAAAATTATAATACACCATTAGTCAAAACACCATCAAGATTTCATGCTTCTAGAATGGAAGGTTGGATATGTATGAGATACTACCTGATGAAGCACCCATGAAATTATACTATCAACACATAATTTCGGTAGAGTCAAAGAGACTATTAGACCAGACACCACCAGAACAGACACCACTTGTTGAGATGCTATCATAGAAGTGGAAATTTGACTACGTCTACGATACCACAACTATCATATCACCAGTATCATACCCTAAAAGCGAGACAATGACGTTCTAAGAACCACCATTCTAAGTCATCACCCATATTTTTTTCTTAACTTATCTTTTTTAAATCATATTATTATAAATTTTATATATTTATGTTAATGAAATTTAGTATTTTAATGATTTCACATAAATGATTAGTAGAGAGCATTGAACAGAGTGATAATATATGCAGTATGAGGAAGCAGCTAATCAAGATATTCTCCTTGCTATTGCTGATAATAGAAAAGCACCAACTATCTTAAAGAAGAGGAGGGAAAGAGAAACAAAAGAATGTAGATTCAATAGATGTAATGAAATAATGTGAAGCTGAGAGATCAAACTACTTAAAAAAACATAGAACTAAACCTAGTTACAAATAAGAAGAGCTCATATATTACTACACTTGACTAAAAAACTGAACTACATAGTCGTATTTGGTGCCATCCTTTAGTCAACGAAAAAGAGTCTTTAACACTTTTCTTTACTAGAGTTTTTCAAGAAAACCTAACCCAATATTCACCACTGAATCAAATAATGAGTCAAAAACTACATTTCAGTAGGCTAAGCACTTCTAAACTCTACTCTTATATATTTCTCTATTCTATTTATATTTATTACTTTTCTAACAGTGTGTGTACATACTCTGATTTACAATATTCACACTATCTCTTGTGATAAACTGGAAGATAATTGATATCTTCTAATTCATTTTTCATATTTATTTATCCCACATATAAGAGTGGTAAAGGTCCTTGTGTGGATTTGTTTAGTTTCTTTTCCCACAAATTACTATAGAAGAGGGCGTGTGTGACCTGGAAAACATGTTAATTGTTATAAATCCTGATCTAGATTGCGGATCATATTTTTAGTTTTATATAAAATCCTTGGTGGTGGGTGATCATCAAGTGGTTAGGTATAATTCTTGACTTGAGACTGAAACTCTTATATTTTTTTCTTTCCGCTGTGTGCTTTAATTTTTTTAACATTATTTTTGCTTTAAAACTGAAAATTGTTTCAATTGGAAACAAAATATATAATATTATAGTTTATCTTAATATGTGTTCATATAGTATTTTGATCAATTAAACTAATTTCAAAGGATCTAATAATATTTTATATTAATTTTAAATACCTAATCAATCTTTAGATAAATATTCATAAATATTGGGATCTATATCATACTACTTATTTTGATAAATTGGGTTGTATTTAAACATTTGGGGGATTTAAAAATGATCCATTTAAGATAGGAATTTTAATTGGGTACTCAATTCACCCCCTTGAGATACTCACTCTGACTAATATATACCTTCTTACATTTTATTTTTTTGGGGATATGATAACATCATTTGTGAGTATAGTGGACTACCGCCACACGAAGCGATGTGATTCGTTTTTATCTTATGATTTAAATGCATGGTTGTAAGGTTAAATTTAATTAAAATATTTTATATTTATAATTTAAAAATACCTTTGGAAATATAAATTTATATATAACTTCTTATCTTCAAATTCATTATAAAACAACAATATCGCTCGTGTATATGTGTCGACTACCACATCCCCATAACAATGTGAAATGTTTTTTATTTTATTTTTATATGCATGGTAATAAGGATTTATATGTTTAATATAAATTCTATATATAAGAAATAATATTTTTTTTGTAAATACAAATTAATATTTATTTTCACTTCATTCAATCTATTGAGAAAAAGGGAAACATCATGCATGAAATAGTGATTTTAACAGTGAATTGCTAATAAAATAGTTATAAAAGACTATAATTAAATATTATATGGTATCATATATATGAGTATAGTGATTTAAAATATTAATAGTAAGACTATATTTATATATGGTAAGTTCAGACACATATGAAGAAATTTGAACTCGTGCTAAAGGGTTCTCATCTTAATTTTACTTCCTTGAGAGATTCACCAAATTCACAACTTATTCCTTTGACCGAGGTATATAATTCAAATTTTATATGTTATATCATTAATATATTGATATTAATTTTATTATTTTTTTATTATTTTTTGAATATTTCTTTTATGGGGCTCACAATTCTGATGTAACCAAAGTAGTAATGGTTTATTTCACAATCTCATCATTATTTGGGTTTATTTTTTTTAAGTATCCCTGAGGGGAATTATTTAATATTTCTATCTTAACAGAAAATATTTTATTATCCTATGGTTATTCATGAAATTTTAAAGAAATAATATAAATTTTCCACTTTATTTTACTTAAAATTATTGAGAAAGTATTTTTAATGAAATTTGATGTTATTTCTCTCTTTGATCCAAAATCATTTTTCAAAATAATAATTTTTTATAAAAATGATTTCAAAATTGTTTTAAACCTTATAAAAGTAATTAATTGAATAAAATTTGATCCATTTTTAATTTTAATTTTTTAAAGGAATCTTCATGTCATGTTCAAAATAAGGCTTTTTTTATTTTACTGAAAATGCGAATGAAAGAATTTTTTAACAAGTACAACATGAATGGAATTCCACCCATCATGACCACTACATGTTTTAAATATTATTTCAAAACATTTCAAAGGTAATTTTTGAATAAAATTATTTTTAAATTATTTTTTGAACATTTCATTTTGAAAATATTTTCAAAGTGAAAATTATATTTTCCTCAAAAATGTTTTCATGGAATTTTTGTGGTATCTCTATTCATTAATGACATAAAAACTTTTTTGTTCTTACGATCGAATAGGGATACAATGGATTTATGTCATCCTTATTCTTTCTTTGTATGTTTTATGATTATATTAACTAAGGATGTTCAATTTTTTTTACCATTCACTATATTACTCTAGATGGTTTAAGATTAAGTTTATTTGATTGTGGTATGTTTTAACATTTCACATGTTAATTTTTTAATATAAATGTTTATACTGACTATTTTTCAATACATTCATATGAGGAATTCCTTAGACTTAGTATGTTATGGATGAATCCTTTTTAAATATATTCCCTCGATTCATTAATAGGTCCCGTGAGACAAATCAATAGGCCAAATGAATTTGGTTTCTATCCAAAGATTTAATCTATCTTGTGAAAGGCCTTGAAAGTATGTTTTAAATTTATGAAATTATAAACTACCTTATTATAAGATCAATCATTAATGTACATGTAATCACCCAATTAGTTAGAATATCCATGGATAAGTTTCAATATTATGTGATTATTTATATGGATTTATTTGATCATCATTTATTCATGTCATACTATACCCAATTTATTATTTAAATGGTACGTGTTCTATTAATTTACCTAGAAATATTTATTATGATTATTAAATAAAGATATATTCCATTATAAACATACTCTTATTGAGCATCTAAGATCACCACTTTATTATGATTTATTTTCCCTGTGATATGAGAAGGTGTTTTATAATTGATATACTGGTATACACTATGAATAATAGTGGAATTATTGAAGAACACAATATGTTTATTTGATGTTTTATAATGTGTATGAAATTCAAGAAGATATATAGTGTACCAAGACTACTAAACTATGTTCATTTGGGATGTGATACCTTGTATCAAGTGCTAATGTAATAAAGTAACCACCAAATCTAGGCTACTGAGGTCATGGTCTCTACCATTGTTATCAGAAGAAGTTTAGTTTAAATCGTGGGAACTAGATTTTATAAAACATATATTTGGGAATATGAGCCAAAGATAAACATTCAATATAATTATAAAATAGTATACTAATGTATTGGTAAGGTAGAGATTATGTGGTTTTTCTTAGAAATATGTCATTTTATGGATTCTACAAGTGGATGTGGTTCTACAAAAAACGTACTTAGGGGTAATAAATCTGAAAAATGCATGTTGGTTTTGACTCAAGTGTTACCAGTTACACAAAAAAAGTCCTTACTATGCCATTGGGTTGAAACTTCCATGAAACATTATTAAGATAATTAATATTTTCTTTACAAATAATTATGAAGGATTTGAAAATATATTTATGATTTAGAAAATTTTCCAAAAGAACATATGTTTATGATTATAATTTTAAATTTATGTTAAGTGTTTCACTATATTAGGGATTATAAATTATGATACATAATGTTATGATCTTCTCTAGTATAGTCCATTATGAAAACCCTTCTATTTATTAAACATTAATTATTGATTTATTACAAAATATTACACTTAATAAAACCTGAAATATCAATAAGGCTAGCTTCTTTGGGTAATTTGGTAAAATAGATAAATTAATATTGGAGGCACATCACAATTACTGAAAACTAACTTAACATGCTCATAATATTCTATCATACATAAAACTATATGGGATAACCTGGGGACACACATAAGAAAGGGGTGATCTATAAATCCTAGCAAGGGAATTAACATGGAATTACATGAGGAATGTTTTACATGTTAGAGAATAGGAACATAAAATGGGTGCGAAACATGAACATGGAAAATGAGGAATGCTAAATCATGATTACATAATGGCAAAATGGAAACGTGGCAACAAATTTAAACATGTAATCATAAACATAGGTTAAGGTTAACCATTAAGACATCGAAATATAAAAAGTCCCATGATATATTGTGTTCACTCGTTAATCCCTTTCATGATGTCTCTTAAGACTAAAACATCATCAAATCCATTGGAATTCTATATAATTCTAGGAACACTATTCATTTTTAAATCATTCAAATGCATAGGTTTTCAGCATAGATTATAAAATATGGAAGGATTATTATCACATTTTATTCCACCATCAAGGATTCTGGAATATATACATAAATGTCCCCAACAAAATAAGTATTAGTGAATAAATGTGAAAAAATTAAAGGGATAAGTGTATTGGTATTCACTAGACAATTGTCTAGAATGGAAAATCATAGTGAAATTTCAACAATATAACGATAGTAATCAAATATTCATAAAAATGGTTTAGTGAGAGAAAAAAGGTTATATCATTATTTATAAACAAAATTTAATGTAAGAGGGATGTGTAAAATCATATGCCAAAATTAGGATTTTCAAATAAAATTCATAAAATAAAGAAGATGTTTGAATTGAAAATAGGAGAAGGAAATAATCCCTGACGAAATTTCATCATAGTAACAACTTAGTTAAATTCTATAATGAGATGGGATAAAGTATATATGATTATTAAGAAATAAATTGGACACTAGAGGAATATTTATAAGGATATTAAAACATAACCAAATAATAATTAAAAGGATAAATACAAAAAAGGTTCTCGAATTGAAAAGAAGAGAGTGGGGTCCCTCACTTTTGGTATGGAAAATCAAAGCAGAATTTAGACAACACCAAGAGTGTACTTAAAGATTCCTGAGAGGGATTAATGATAGTTAAAGGGTTATCTCATCCCATGGAAATAAAAATACAAGTAGGAGGGATGTAAGAAAACATACCCAAACGAGAACAAAAGGAAATTATGAAGTAGGACATAAAATAGGTTATTGAATAAAATAATGAGAGTGATATATCACACCATGAGATGGTGACTCATAAATATTGTGAGTGTCTTCTTGAGAGCTTTGGGGATCCTTGAGAGGAATCTAGAGAGGGGAGAGAGGAATAAGGACATGTGATGTAACACCGTGAGTTTTTATGGTTTTTTTCAAATGAATTAATTTTATTTGATATCGTTCATGCATGATAAACCATGTTAGACATTAATTATTTGCTAAAACAATATAATATTTCACCACACACAACACTAACTTGGATTTCATTACACAATGAAAAAGATTCTACAAAAAAAATAAATTATTATAATAATTTTTTAAATGAGATCGTTATAACATTGTTCTTAATCATAATAATTTGAATAATAATAATAAAATTTTATTATTATATATAGTAACTTTATTTAAATAAAACATATTTATAAGAAAACATGTACTTATTGGAAGTCTTATTTGTCTGAAAATACTATTTTCTCAAATGAACTACTTTAAATGTATTTCTGTGAAAAATAATAAAATTAAATTCATGTTCTTTTTTAAAATTAATTTGATAAAATAAGTGTAATTTTTAATTAAAAATTTATAACTTATATTAGGGTGATTTTTTGGTATTTTTCGGAAAAACATCATTTTTGGATGAATAGTGAAAAATATCGAATTTTAATTCAAAATTGATTTTTTATTTAATTTATTTATATTGTGAAATTATATTTTCATTTGATTTTAATGTTTTATTAGATCAAATTTACATCAATTAATCCAATTTATGTTATTAGAACCAATTTCACATTGAAATTTGATATAAAACATTTCAAATGATTAAACATTTTTGTTTAAAAAACTCGTTGTCGCGACATGTTTGTGAAATTAATTTCAAATTAATTTCTACGAATTCTGTGATTAGAATTTAGAAAAATGGATTTAATAATTGTAATAAGAATAATTTATAATTTATAACAAGGTAAATCTATTTTTTACCAACAATATTAGTGAAAAAAATTAAAATTAATTTCGGTAACTAAGGTAAAAACATGATTACTTAGTTTTTAAACTTTAATTTAAGGGGTGAAATAACCTAGAAATATGTCCAAAATCCAATGCATGGAAATATTTTGACCAATTACCCTATTTTATCAAAAATTTACAATTATTAAAGACACATGATGTAAGGGAGACTTCTCAATAGTGTTTACATTTTTATATTTACAAGAATTACATTCCTTCTCCACTATAAAAGGGAACTCACCCCCTAACTTATTTACACCTATAAAGCAATTTTTATCAAAAAAAACATTCTAAAATATCCTCTAAAATTTCTTCCATTCATCCTATAATCATACCCTTTATAATAAATCCAATAAAATAATCCATTTTTTGCAAACCAAGAGGAGTTACCCAAATAAGAGGTAACATCCTTACACAAACTGTTTTATTTTATTTTCAGTATCTGACCCACAAAATAATATTATTACATTATTATATAAACACCTAATTATTCTAAATATTATGATATTTTTTATTATATTATTTCTACCTACAACTACACACACTTCCATCAAATGGGTAAATAAGTTATCATTCATGTGTCCGACAGACTGTGGCCTCACAAAATGGTGTCGTTCACTTTTCATTTACCACCTATCATGGTTGAAAATTATGATGAAAATAATTTAGTTATAATTTATGTATGATATTTATGATTTATTTATGATTATTTAATTATTATATAACACATATCTTCATTCTTTCATTTTTTGTAAATATGATAATTTTTTTGTGGACGTGTTGACTACCTCTTTCTCAAAGTGATGTAATTCCTTCACACTTTAGATGGAATGTATTAAGGATGGGTTTGGTAATATTATATGATAAATATGACATAATAATTCTATTTAATTATTTTATATATCTATATAAATATATTTCATTTACTTTGTTTGAAAAAGATAATAAAATAGAAACAACGTTCACGCGTACGTACGACCTACCATCTCTATGAACGATGTATTTTATTTTCTCTTTCTAAATTATATATATTATTATAAATATTTATATACTGAATATAAATAATATTTATTTCATTTTTATCATCCTAGATATTATGAAATCAAAATATAATTATGAGGATAAAAAATATAACAAGTCAAAGCACATGCAAAAAATAAAGCGGTTATTACTTGAAACATATCATTAACATGGAATTGTTAATAAATGGGTAATATAGTATCATAAGTGAATAATATATGGTATAATATAAATTAATATATTTATGTTATAAATATATAATAAATCTATATTTATTATATAGGATTCCTAAATGAGTAGGACAATAGTCAAGACATATTGTAAGGGATATCTAGTCACACTTTTTTTCTAGAAGACTTATACCTTATTACCCACTCGTTTATTTTGTGTGGTGTATATAATTTACATTAATGTACTATATGATAAATATAATTATATTTATGGGTATTTACATACCCATTTTATGATCTATATTTAATGTTATTTTTGGTTCAAAAGTTTATAAATCACTAAGGTAGTTTTTTCTCAATTTTCCTTTTTTGAGACACATGTTTTGTTATGAATCTATATTAATTTAAATGGTGAATATACCAAAATATGACATATTATATCATGAACCTAATTATTTTCATGATATTTTAAGCTTCATTTAATTTTATTTACTCACATTCTTGTATTAGTCAAAGGTACCAACTGACAAGAGTTTATAGAAATAATTCCATTGTTTATTAGGATTGTTTATGATTATGATTTTATTGATGAAATACTCTAATCCATATTTCATGAACACACATGAATTTTATTATCTCATGGTTATTAATTATATCTAAATTTATTATAACCATTTTAATTTCTTTTTTACTTAATATAATTAATATAACATTTTTAAGAAAAATGCCTTCATTTCTCTCTTCAAGCAGAAATATTTTTTATTTGGAAACAATGTTTTCTAAAAAATGTTTTCAAAAATATTTTCTTTTTTGGAAAAATATTTTAAAAAGATTTTATGTTTTAAAAGGTTTTTTTATATTTTCTTTCAATATTATATTATAATTATCAATTCTATTTTCAAAGAAATTTTTTTTCAATTTTTTTATGTTCTAAAATGAAATTTTCAAAGAATAAAGGATATTTTCCTAAATAAATGTTTTTAAAATATATTTACAAATTATTTTCATCTAAAATCACATCCACTAGTGTTAATAATTAATTTATATGAAATTATCCAATAGTTCTATTCAAATTATTTCTCTTAATGGTTTATGTTTTCAGGGTGTGATGTCTATGAAACTTGTTTCTCTTCATGGGTTATTTGTTTATGAAACCTATTTCTTGTTATGGGTTATGTTTTGATGAAATGATTTTCAATCCTCTCTCTTTTTCATAGTTTATGATATGATTACATATTTCGATGCCCATTTCATTTCATGGGTTATGATATGATGAATTGTTATGATCTAGTGGAACACATTTTTATGATTTACTTGTGAGATGGGTGGGAGAAATATCTCCCTTTAATGCATTGAATAGATATTTATATATCATGAGATAGGTATGGCTGGAATTGGGAGAAGACTTAGTTCATTAACGTAATTTTTCTACCAATATTGTCTTAGGAGTTAACCTTTAGTACTATGGTGATCATGAGAGTGAACCATGACTAAAAATATGGTATGGGGAGTGAACCCATAGAACTAAGATGGAATTTGAAATAAGCCTTGATTTTTATGGAAATATTTTTATATTCTAATGTTTCAGCCCCAATTCCATGTCTTATTCCAATGTTATGTTTGCATGGATTATGTTATTGATTCCATTATGATTCATGTTTTATAGACTTACAATATTTATGAAATGATTCATGTTTATGATCATTGATATACATGGCATGATCAACCAATGAAAGGATCACATTCTCATTCCCTTATACTCATGATTATTATTACATGTATCCCTTATTTAACCTTACTATGCATCTATGCTCACCCATTTTTATGTTTCCTTTCATAAGGTTATGTAGATATATATTATGTATAATGTGTCTATGAATAGTGATGGTCATGAAAAATCTAGTGGGATATAATGTATCTCACATATGTACAAGTGGTTATAATTCCTTGTTTCCAAAGGCAATAAACTAATATAGTCTTTGGGATTTAATTTTTTTGATGTATTAAGTATTCTAAAAAATTGATACAATGTTATGTATAAAAAATGAGGGTCCCTATAGTTTTATTAGATAAAAATTTTAGTTAAACTTTGTAGAATATGATGATAAAAACTTATTTATAACCCTAAGTACAAGTTTAAGGATAAGTCTAAGGATGAGGAAAAGTATAGAAAAATGTCCTGGAATTTTTTTGTAAAGAATAGAATGAGCGGTTTCCTACCAATAAATCTCTATTAGTATACTACAAGTGTATTTGTATCTGGTACACATGTACATAGGGGCAAGAACCACTAAACATAGTATTGTGATAGACTAAACAGGTTATTGGTGGACAAAAATGGATCTTGCTAGACATATGGTTTGAAACTCCCAGTGGATATGCTTTGGAAATTGATAAAATCTTCATGAAACATCATGAAGGATTTAAATGGATGGTGTCTTTGAATAACCTAAGATAAACCTGTGGTGTCATATATTAAATAAGGTGTCATAATTTAGACAACCTATAAGTGGGTTTTCATGATTATGTGGTTCCCCACTATGATAATTGTTTCTTACTTTATGATTTTGGGTTTAGTCAATGGATGAACCTAATGGAACTTTGTTAATTCTATGTGTGATAGGAAATGAAATGATTTTCTTCATGAACATCCAAATTTTATGGTACTTGTAAGGAAAAATATATATGTTATGATCACACACCTTTCTCAAGATATGAATCATGCTGAATTTCGAAATGATAAAAGGAGGGAACAACATTATATTGAGTCCTTCTTGAGGAAATGTCCACATTCACTCAGTGGGTCTTCTGATCCACTTGTTTCTGAATAATGGATCAATACCACTAAAAATATATTCCCCTTTCTCAAGTGTTTAGAACATGATAATGTCATAATGGTTGTTTTTCAGTTAGAAAGTGAAGCAAATTAGCTAAGGACTCTAATCAAGAATACAAGAAAAAAATATGAAATTAAATCTGGGGATTGGGATATGTTTATGAACTTATTTTTCAAAATATAATTTACTTATATTATTCATAAAAATATACAAGAAGATTTACTTGATAAAAATCAAAGGGATGATGAATCTGTTAGTACTTATGAATCAAATTCTATAAGACTTGTGTGGTATGATTCTGGTATTATCATCCAACTTAAAAGTAATGTTGATAGGTTCTTCGGTTTCTTAAAGTTAAGTCTCACAAAGGAATTGAAGATAAGAGATTTTAGTAGTTATGGAGATATTTTTCATTGTGTATTCAAGGTTGAAATATAATTTAGATTTATATATCAATATCATGTTTTTGACCAGGAAACAAAAGATAGAGTTCAAAAGAAAATATGAAAACAATTAAGAGAAGAAGTTGAGATTTTGTTTATTCTCTAAGTGTGGAAATAAGCATATAATAAAATGTATTAAGGGGTATAATAAATGTTTTAAGTGCGTAATGAAATATAATAAAAAATAATATTTCTAATGTGATGGGAAGAAGTTACCTAACAATGTGAACCAAGAGAAAGATGCACAAACTGCACCTCCCCCACTTCAGTGATACAAGTGTATCGAGAATGGGTATTATGCTATCTAGTGCAGAAAAATGGTTAATGATGAATATTTATGATGAAAACATCTTAAACTAAGGGATAAGGGGGAATCTCCGGTAATCACTTTTTCTGATGAGGGTTATGATAACGATGTGGTGAAATGTACATTTACCATCCACTCTAGAACTGATAATTTATTATTTGATTCTATATCTACCCACTCTTTCATATCTAAAGAATTTGTTAATGGTATTAAGATTCCATAAAAATTATTATATGTAGAATTAGTAGTGAATCCCCCTAATGGTAAAATGATTTAATCTCAAGTTTATGATTTCTCTCATATTTTCATTTGTGGGAATGTACATCTAGAAAGACATGTAATTCTTTATTTGGTTAAATTTTATGTCATCTCAGGCATGAATTGACTTTATCATTATAAATTATGCATCAATTATTGAGGAATGAAAGTTAATTTTTATATTTCAAACCAAAATATGATCATTTATGAATGTGATGATAAGTATGAACATTATATAGAGATTACATCAAGTGTATGGGTCATAATTCCCATTAGGAAGGAATGTTTATCTCAAATTGATGGGGAAAAAATCGGTATCAATGATATGACTATTTTTTTACTAATTTATGGATGTCTTTATGAAAGATCTTCATAGCCTTCCACCAAAACATGAATTTGAGTTCTTGATAGATCTCATAACTAATTCCTCTCTAATTTCAAATACTCCTTATATAATGAACCAAATTGACTTAGAGGAATTGAAGAAGGAACTCCAAGAAAACATTTATAAGGGAATAATTCCACCAAGTGTATCACTTTGGGTGAAACTATTATTTTTGTGAAAAATTAATATGGATTAATGTGACTCTGCATTGATTATTGGGAGTTAAACAAGATCATGATCAAGAACAAGTATACACTTCCCGATATTTATGACTTATTTGATGAATTTCACAAAGATCAATACTTTTATGAGATTGAAAATTGGTCTGAATATCATCAATTAATAATAAATAAGGAGGATATACCCAAGATTAAATTTTGTATAAGTTATAGAAACTATGAATATATAGTGATTCCTTTTGGTCTTACAAATTCCCCTACTATATTCATATATTTGATGAATAGAGTTATCATAGATTACCTCAATCAGTTTATGGTATTATTTATAGATGATATTCTTATCCATTCAATGATAAATTTAGTGGATAAATACCACTAGAAAATTGTACTAAATATCTTAAGGAAGGAGAAACTATATGAAAAATTTACAAAGTGTGAATTTTGGATACAAAAGATTCAATTTTGGGTGTTATAATCTCAACAGACAGTATACCAGTATATCCATTAAGTAAAAAAGCTTTTTAATATTGTCATAGATGAACCATGATGATATAGATCTATATTTTTCTTGGTTTAGCTAGATATTATTGACAGTTTTTGGAGAATTTATCATGACTATCTAATCCTTTAACAAAGTTAACTCGAAAGGGTGCCAAGTTCCTCTTAACAGATGAATGTGATGGAACTATCAAGGAATTGAAGAGAAGGTTGGTAAAAATACATGTGATGACATTATTCTATAGCTTAGAAGGATTTTCAATCTACAATGATGCATCTATGAAGGTATTTAGATTCTTTCTTATTCAGAATTATATGGTTATATCCTATGCCTCATGATAGTTGAAGATCCGTGAGAAAAATTACCCAACTCATGATTTGGATTTAAATGGTGTATTTTTTTCATTAAAGATATAGAGGAATTATATTTATAGAGGAAGGTGTGATGTATATACTAATCATAAATTTCATAAATATATATTCACACAGTAGGAGTTGAACATTATCTATAGTATATGGTTTGAGATGATTAAGGATTATGACTTCTCAATACATTAAAACCTTGGGAAAGAAAACAAATTGGATGATCCTTTTAGTTGAGAGGATCAAGATAATATATCCTTGATAGGGATTAAAAATATACAATATTTATAGATTTTGGAAGGATGGATATTGAAATATTGAAGGATTGAAAAAATCATATCTTTCTCAATTGTAAGTTCAACCCTCAATCCAGGGGAAGATTAAATAGGCACCGAATGAAGTTATAGAGATATAAAAGAAGTGGGGAATTGGGGAGGGAGATGGTGGGTACTTAGGGGGTGGGGGGAGAGGTAGGGAATATATTTCTAGAAGGTATATATGGTGTTATGGATAATTTTGGTTTTTATTGGTGGTTCAGGGTTCATAGATTGAGGCTACAGTATCCTCGCGGTTTGCTTCCAGATATTGTGGCATGAAATCTTGTTTGAATTTTGAATTTGGTGGTGTACTGTGAGAGTTGGGATGGAATGTGATTTTTTTAAAAAAATTTATGTTTTTGATGTTTTAAATTGGTATTTTGAAATTGTGTGTTTCCCACTTAACCATAAAGGGGTTTATAGAAAATAAAAAATAATTATTTCTTGTAAATATGAAAAATAAGGTAATAAATGTTCTTAAGTTTAACCTTGATAATGATAGAATGATAATGTTTAGGAACCATGTATGTGTTCCATCCATACCATATTTGATCAAGGAGCTATTAAAGGAAGCTTATAGTTCATCATTCTCTATTCATCCTGGAAGTATGACGACGTATAGAGACTAGAAAGAATACGTCTATATGGTTGGAATAAAGAGAGATACCATAGAGTTTGTATCTCGATGATTTGTATTCTAGAAAGTTAAGGCTGAAAGAAAAAAAATCCAAGGAGATGCTGCATCCATGACCTATATTATAATGAAAATATGAGAACATCAATACAAATATTTTCATTAGACTCCCCAAAACCTCTAAAGGGTTTAATGATATATGGTTGGTAGCTAATAACCTTACTAAGTCATCAGTGTTCATTTATATCAAAGAATAATTCCTTATATATTAACATTCCCAGTTATAAATAAAGGAAGAGATAAGATTTCATGGAGTACCATATTAGATTAAATTTGATAATGATCAGAGGTTTAACTCAAAGTTCTGGTGAAGTCTTTAATAAGCCCTTGATACAGAATTGAGTTTCAATATTTCTTGTCATCCTTAGATGGATGGTCAGTCTAAAATATAAATTCAAACCCTAGAAGAAATATTGAAATCTTGTTCTTTTATTTTCAAAGGTGGTTGGGATCAACACCTTCCTCTAGTTGAGCTTTCTTATAATAATATATTTTACTCAAGTATTTAGATGGAACCTTATAAATACCTCTATGGAAATGAATGTATAGCTCCAACGTATTGGAATGAAGTTATATAATGAAAGATATTGTGACCTACTATAGTTTAATAAATGGTCAAGAAGGTCAGAAATATTAAAAACCATATCCAGGTAGTAAAATTTTAGTGGAAAAGTTTTGTTGATAAACATCGGTGTGATCTAGAATTTTATGTTAGTGAGAAGTTGTTTATGCTAATCTCTCTTTGGAATAATGTAACGAAATTTGGGATGAAAGCGATACTAGGACATATGTATATCAATCCCTTTGAAATTATTTATTATGTCAGTATGGTGTACTATTTCATGGAACGTCCTAAAAATCTCTCTTCAGTCCATGATGTGTTCCTTGTATCTCTATTGTGTAAGTGAATACCTGACCCTTAACATGTATTGAAATCAGAGGTCATACCACAGGAGTAGGATATTTCTTATGAGGAAAAACCAGTTGAAATTATGGATCATACAGAAAAATTTATTTGAAACAAAACTACTAACATGGTCAAAGTTTTTTAGAGAAATCACCATTTGGAGGAAAATATGTAGAAACTTTTGGATACGATTATGAAAACAAATCCTAATTTTTTATATAAGAATGATGAATTTTCATTTTAAAGCGTGTGAAAATGTAACACCCAGAGTTTTTGTAAACCTTTTTTTGAATAAATTAATTTTATTTGATGTATTTCATGAAAGATAAACCAATTTATACTTTTTCTATATGCTACAACAAGATAAGCTTGCTCTATATGAAACATTGACTTGACATGCATTACACGCAACACTGAGTTTCTACAAACAAATTTTATTATTGTAATTATTAAAATGAGGTAGTTAAAAATTTCTATGAAATATATTAGTATGTATATTAATAAATAATTTTTAAATATTATTTATAATATTTCTATATAAATAAAACATATTTATAAAAAACATATAATTCTTTATACAATCTTATTATTTTTGAAAATACTATTTTCACATATGAACTGCTTTACAAGTCATTCTATAAATAAAAATAAAATAAATTTTAGATAGTTATAAATTGAATTTGATAAAATATACTTTATTTTTTATTCATAATTTAAAAATTATCTTAGGGGTAATTTTTTGGATTTTTTTGAATAACTTCATTTTTGGATGAATAATGAAAGTACTGAATTTTAATTCAAAACAGTTTTTTTCGATAATTTATTTATATTATTAAATTATATTTTAATTTGGTTTTTTATTTTATTTTTATAAAATGTACATCAATTAATAAAATTTATGTAATTACAACCGATTTCATATTAAAATTGGATATAAAAACATTTCAAACTAATAAACATCTTTGCTTAAAAAACCCGTTATTACGACGTGTCTGTAGGATTAATTTTAAATTAATTTCTTCCAATTATTTGATAAGAATTTGGAAAAATGGATTACATATTTATAATCATAATAATTAATAATTTATAGAATTTTCAAATTAGTTTCTGAAAAAAAAATTAGTAATAGTAATTCAAATTAATTACAATGATGAAGATAAAAACAAGATTAATTAGTAGTTAAAATTTAATTTAAGGGGGAAAATAACCTAGAAAAAATAACTAAAGAAATTTTATTGATATATTTATACCATGTACCCTCTTTGATATAGAATGGAAAACTATTGGAGACACTTGATGTAAGGGAGACCTCTCAATAGTGTTTACCTCTTTATATTTAAAAGAATGCCACTCCTCTAATATAAAAGGGAACACACCCCCTCACTTATCCACACCTATAAAGAACTTTGAAAAAAAAGGCTGCCCAAATACATTTCTAGCTTCCCAACCGTCATCCTATAATCACCCATTTTCTAATAAATCCACCCAAGGAAGCACTTTCGTGCAAACCAAGAGGAGTTACCCAAAAAAGAGGTAACATCCTTCGAGAAGCCCTTCAATTTTATTTTCATTCCCCAAAAAGCAAATATTTTTATTCAATTATTATATAATAACCTATTTATCCAAGATGTTATGATATTTATTTATTCTAAGGGTTCTTCCTACACCTAAAATCACTTCCACCAATTGGTTAATGAGCTTATCATTTGTGTGTACGGCGGACTATCGTTTCGCAAAATGATTTTTTTCGTTTTTTTATTTACCACTTCTCATGGTCGGTAATTATGATATAAAAAATATTTATAGATGTTATAGAAGATATTTATTATTTATTTATAATTTTATAATTATTATATAACACAAAAATTCATGCTTTACAACTGTGTAAATATGATAACTTCGTTTGTGGGCATGTGGACTACTGCCTCCTCAAAGTGATGTTATTCGTTCACACTTTACATGGAATGTATTATGAAAGGGCTTATAAAAAATATATGATAAATATGAAATAATAATTTTACACAAATTATATAATATATATACATATATTTCATTTACTTTCATTCTTTAAAAAAACAATAAAATGGAAACAACATTCATGCGTACATATAACCTACCATCTCTATGAACAATGTATTTCATTTTTTATTTATAAATTTTATATATTATTGTAAATATTTAAATAATTAAAATATATGATATTTATTTCATGCTTACCATTCTTTAGATGATGAAATCATGATATAGATATGAGTACAAAAAATATAACAAATCAAAACACATGCGAAAAACAAAGAAATTATTATCCAAAATGTAACATTATTATAGAGTTGTTAATAAAAGGAAAATATAAAGTCATAAGTAAATAAAATTTTCTATTATATAAATGAATAATTTTCTATGATGTATTTATAATAAACCTATATTTATTATATTGGAGGTTTGAATGAGTATGATAATAGTCAGACATAGGGTAAGGAATTTATAGTCTCACTTTTATTTCTGCAAGACTTATTCCTTATTAACAACTTGTTTATTTTATATGGTGTATATAATTCCCATTAATTTAATCAATTATACTTATACATAATGATATGTGTATTTAAAAACCCATTTTAGTATCTCTATTTCATTGGTTTTTACAATTCAAAAGTTTCCAAATATGTAAGGTAGTATTGTCATAATTATCCTTCATTGAGACAAATGTTTTTCTATGCATCCATATTCTTTTATGAGGTGTATATACTAAAATTTGACATGTCATACCATGAATATAATTATTTTAATTATATTTTAAGATTCATGAAGTGGAATATCCTTACATGTGAGTATTATTAAATGTTACAAATTGGTAAGAGTTTATTACAACAATCTCATAGTTTACCATGATTATTTATGATTATGATTTCATTAGTGAAATATTATGATACATATTTCAAGAAAAAACATTAATTTTCTTATTATACGGTTATTAATTATATATTCATGTATTATTACAACTTTTTTTCACTCTTTGGTACTCAAGATAATTAAGAAATTGGTTTTAAGAAAATCTGACCTCATTTCTGTCTATGGTCGGAAATTTATTTTTTTTAAAAATCTATGTTTTATAAAAATGTTTTTTAAGGAAAGGGATTTCAAAAATGTTTTATATTTTAAAAAGTTTATAAAATGGTTTTCAAATCTTTATTTATAATTTTTCAACGCTATTTTCATAGAAAAATGTTAAAAAAATGTTTAATGTTTTAAAAAGTGTTATTTCAAAAAAGATATGGTATTTTACTCAAGAAATGTTTTTAAAAGGTCTTTAAAAACTATTTTTCATATAAGATTAAATCCATTGGTGTTACTCATTCCTTTATGGAAAATAATACAAAGGTTCTATTTATATTTGTTCTATGAATGGTTTAATTTTTTATGTTATGCTGTTTATAAAACCCGTTTCTATTTCATGGGTTATATGCTTATGAAACCCATTTCTTTTTCTTGGTTTTCATTTGATGAAAATATTATGAAACCTGCCTCTTTTTCATATGTTATGATATGATTACATGTTTATGAAACCCATTTAATTTCATGGGTTATGATATGATGAATTTTTATGATTTGGTAGCACATATATGTATTATTTCATTGTGATATGGGTGTGACCTATATCTCCTTCCAATGAATTGGGTAAAGATTTATATCTCATGAGATAGACATGGATGGAAAGTGGAGTGAACTATGTTCATTAAAGTAATTTGTTCACTAATATATTCTTGGGAGAGAACCTTGACTACTGAGGTGGTGATGTGAGTGAACCATGACTTTGGTGATGGAATGGGGTGTGAAACCATATTACTAATATATCCTTGGAAATAAACCTTGACTACCATGGAAATGATTTTATATGCTTATGTGTTTTCCAAAATTCCATGTCTTATTACAATGTTATTCATTCATGTCTTATGGTCATGATTCCAATGTTCTTCATGTGTTATTATTTACCAATATTTATTCCATGATTCAGGTTTATGATATTTGATATGTAGGGTATGATCTTATAATAAAATGATCATGTTATCATACCATTATGCTTATGATTTTGCTAACATATCTCCATTGTTTTCCCTTAATGAGCATCTAAGATCACCCCTTTTTATGGTTTCTTTCCATAGTTTATGAAGATATGTATTATGTATGATGTTTTTAAGAAGGGTGATAGTCATGAGGAACCTACTCTGAGATAATGTAACTCACATATGCACTAGTGTTTATGTTTCCATGTTTCTAAAGGCACTAAACTAATATGGTCTTTGGATATCTGTTTTTTTAATGTAATGGCTCGAACCTCTCTAGACAATTCCTCTAGGAAAATATTGTGTCTTGGGTGTTCTGGGAGGCCAAAGCAACATATTTCTAACACTTCAAAATTTCCAGTTCTATGAACAGTGTTTCCAGTTCTTTAAATAGTGTCATCGGTGAGACATTTGTAAAAAGTGTCGTTAGTGAGACATTTTTGAACCATGTCATAAGTGAGAAATTTATGAACAATTTCGTCTGTGAGACATATGTGAATAGTGTTTTTGGTGAGACATTTTTGAATAGTGTCATCGATGAGACATTTTTGAATAGTGTCATCGGTGAGACATTTGTGAAAAATGCTGTCAATGAGGCATTTGTGAATAGTGTTGTCGATGAGACATTTATGACCAGTTTCATTGGTGATACATTTATGAAGAGTATCGCTAGTGAGACATTTATAAAGAGTGTTGTCAGTGAGACATTTGTGAACAATTTTTTCTGTGAGACATTTGTTAACAGTATCTTTGATGAGACATTTGTGAACAATGTCGTCAGGGATACATTTGTGAACAATGATGTCAGAGAGAAATTTGTGAATAGTTTCATCAGGGATACATTTGTGAATAGTATTATTGGTGAGACATTTGTGAATAGTGTCATCAGTAAGAAATTTTTGAATAGTTTCATTAGTGAGACATTTGTGAACAGTTTCATTGGTGATACATTTGTGAACAATGTCATTGGTGAGACATTTTTAAACAGTTTCATCGATTAGAAATTTGTGAACAATGTCATTAGTGAGACATTTATTAATAGTGTCTTTGGAGAGAAATTTGTGAAAATTATAGTCGTTTAGATATTTGTGAATAGTATCATTAGTGAAACATTTTTGAACAGTGCTTCTAGCTTCCTATAGTTTTACCCCTTCGATGTTTTCTTGGATAAATGCATTCAAAGCCTTATTTTAATGGATTTATAGCCAATTCAAAGTGAATAAATCCTATCTTAATAATAAAAAGTGTTCAGGTTCCTTTACTCAGTCAAACAATGTTGCCTTGACCATATCCTCTTTTAATGAAAAATCTAAACCGTATCTAAAATGCGGCTCCATTAAGATTTTAAAAAAGGCCAAGATACATTCCACCTTTTTTTTCTTTTCTTTTATCTTGGTGAGAGGTTCCCCAAACCTTTTTTCTTGAGGAGTAGTGTGATTTTTCTATCCTTGGATCGTTTCCCCTTGGAGTTTTCCCTGCTACGTGTGCACCCCCTGTCTTGGTTCAACTAGGAAGTGTTGGTCTATCTTCGATATAATTCATTGCATGAGAGGTGATTGTGATCAGTTGTGTTGGCCCATTATCTTAAAAATAACGTCATAAGACTTTTGAATTAGGGGATTCATGGCTTATCAATTATTTTACTTGTATTCATAGAGTTATCATGTTTTATCCACTGGATCACAATAAAATTGACATAATAAATACTTTAACTATATTAAATAATTGGTATCAATTTCTTAGTGATGATATTGCCTCTTGATATGATAGATCATGTGATATCTATTCTATTCTTGTTTAGCATGTCATTCTTGATGGAAATTGTTAAATAATGAATATTTGGGATTAATTAGAAATTAATTGGCTAAAGATAAAGTGGCATGTTTAATGAACTTGGTTGTTATTGTTGTGATTTGTGATAATACAATGGATGTAGTTATGAATGTTTAATTGAATCAGTTAATTCAATATGGAACAAAGGACCAATTTTGCAATAAGGATAATTCCTTGAAGGATTGAAAGTTACCCTCTTTCTTTTAATGGCCAGGTTCTTTATTCGTTGGAGCTATGAGTACTCATTGTGAGTGAAGGATGAATTCCTTTTTTAGGTCTAAGAGCCCAGTTGCAATGTTGTTTGTTTCTTGCTTCTTGTGTTGTGGTGTGAGCTTAAGATGGATTATTTTGGAGGAATTTTGTGGTATGTGGGGGAAAGGATTGCCATTAGTGGTGGCATTAGTTAACACCTAGAGTGGATAGATGCATCGATTTATGCATGTGGGTGTTAGGGAGGACACCAAAGATGGTGGAATAAGTTGAAGATGGGATTAACTATTGATATGAAAGTGATATTTATTGAATATAATGTTTGTTTATCTAATTTAATTTTCTAACTTCTTGAGGAAGATGGTCTGGCTTACCCTCCTTCCAAAACAGGTGAAGATGAACAAGGTATGCCATGTGTTTTTTATGTTTAGTTTATCATAGATGGATGGTCCTGTTCTCCAAATGTTGGTGGAAAAGACTCGATGGGTAGTCTATCTACTCACTATATTGAGCCCCATGTGTTTGGAAGCTTGTAATTAGTTTCTAGAATACCTAGAATTATGGAATAGTGATACTGCTGTTAATAAATGATTAAATAAATGATGTTAACATATGTTGTTAGATCTTGGTGGAATGAAATGTCGAGGTAATATTTCTAAGAAGTCATGGACTCGGTTTGGTTATGCCTGGAGTGGAAGGATCATGGTTTTAATGGTAATGAGTTATAATATGGTAAATGTTATTGGTTAATTATTGGTTAAAGAATTAATTAACATAATGTGGAACTGATAAAAATGGATAAAGTAACCTAATGTATCTCTTTAAATGGTTGTGTGCTTATAGGATATATAGTATCAGTGGTAAAATCGGGGAGTCTGAGGGGAATTAGCTGAAGATAAGTCTAAGACTAGGATATTCCCATAGTTTTGTTGCAAGCTATATTCTATTCTGAACTTTTTGTGCTTCTATATGCTACTCCACCCTATCAGTTAGGGAAATTGAAACCCTGGGGATTTTGATCCTTGGAGGGGTGTTTTCCCCATCATCTCAATGGGAGGATTGATGGATGGATACCCCCTTTGGACCCACTCTCTTGTATAGTTAGTTTCTTGTGATAGTAGGAACAATGGTTAGTTTTCCCCATATATGTGTGTAGATGGCTGTAATGGCTTATGGTTATTCACACACATATATTTTGGATATAGTTTCCTATGAACTACTAACGGCGAAACATGTATTGGTAGTGATGTCTTGAGGATCCTTACTCAGTGTTTGAGCTGTAATGGCTTGAGGTATAATTATCGACATATGATAAACGTTATGCGAGATGTGGTTTCTCTCGAAAACTACATGGTTACTTTGGTTATGTAGTCATGGTGGTTGTTTTACATGAGGTGTATGTTGTGGTGATTCACCAAGGTGTCTGCAGGCAATCCTTTTTGGAGATATATTCTTAAGAAGTGCAACATTGAGGAAAAGATGAAAATTAGTGTAGAAGTGGTAGTGGGGTACCCTTGATATTCTTTATTATATTTTACACTCTTGTATGTGATACTTGGTAAGAGTATCCATTGAGAGGATGAGAACATAGTATACCTATTTAGGCGATGAGTTATTTTCACTTGTTGGTCACTATGCTTTAGCATGATTTATTTACTTTTGTAGAAGAGGCTCGAGGGATGATCCTATTGAGTACACAATTATACTCACCCTAGGTTATATAAACTATTTTTAGGTCACTTGGAGATGGTTGGAGATCTGGATTGTTACTAGTAGATTGGGGTTGTAGGAGATATTTGGGCTCCATGGTTGCTTCCATTTTACTTTCCTTTGGCACTTGTAGTTTTTCCCTTTCAGTTTTAGTAGTTATTACAAGACATTACATATGTGTAGTTGGGTTTCTTTTGCATTTAAATCCAATAAGTATTTGGTTGGTGTCTGTCTTCTCTCTCTCTTGCACATTTTTTCTCTCAGAGGGTAATGCCTCCTATATGTGTGTTTGTTATACCCTCAGTGCTAGTCTCTAACATAGGGCCTACTGGAGGGAGGAATCAAGGGTCATTGTCTCTGTTCTCAAATTTCCGTCCCAGGAGGGGTATAATTTTTTGGGATGGGGGTCGTGACAAAGTGGTATCAATGTTCTGGTTGAGGGATAAGATGAAGTTTGGAGTTAGGCATAGGTGAGGTTGCATGTGTTGGTATGGAAATAATGTCAGCTAATTTTAGCAAGCACTGTAGACATAGGATACCAGATAAGAAACATGTATTTATGGCCCCATGTGATTTGGTGCATGGAACATTAATTTTAAAATGGATACTAAACTAGGTGATACTTCTTACAGGGTAGAGACCTAATAAAGGATCTTGCATCATTCTTCTTTTCACCCATTTTTGAATGGTTTGACCTTGGGAAATGTTAACCTATAATGAATAGTAAAAAATTAATTAATATTAAGTCTTACGTATTCCAGGTTTAAGAGATATAATTGTTTATTATTTTGAAGGTATGGATCCAGGTCGATGTCATCATTAGGTTCACATAGAATATTTTCAACAAGCTGTTCCTGCTGGTCGTCGTAGATTTGAGGTTGACGATGAAGAAAATTGGAGGAAGAAACTATGCAGAAATCAACATTAGAGTCTATAGAAGTATGAGGGATCCATTTATGATATAGTAATGGAAGGATAGTTGGAGGATGTTGAGATATATGTCTATTCAATCAGGGCTCATAAAAAGAACTAGGTGACATTGGGTGTGATGATACTTCTTGGGGAAGTGAGGTAATGGTGGTTCTTGTTCCTCAGGGGCTGTGATGAGTCGAAAGTCTTATGGGAGGAGTTATGAGAATTGTTTAGAGTCGAGTTTTTTTCTTCAACTATGAAGGTGGATTGTTTTTAAGAGCTTCTTACCCTTCTATATGGGAGCTCTATTGTGTTAGATATTGGAATCCATTTCAAGAATATTTTGTGATATGCTTTGTACATGATTCCAGATAAGGAGGCCCATGCAAGGAATTTGGAGGACGCTTTTCATCTAGAGATCTAGTGCTAGGTCACCCCGTATATACTAAAGACATATGTTGAGGTGCTGGTGAGGTAAGAGGTCATTGAGAGGAATTTATCAAGAACCACATCCTTATGATAGGAGATTCATCATGATTACTCATGAAGAAGTGATGTGGCCTAGGGTTCCCATTTTTCTAGGTAGAAGAGTTTCCATTTGGTTGGGGGTAGGTCCCATCCCCTAGTATCTCATTTCTATGAGGGTATCAGATCTCAGAGCTCTATCAAGGGATGATACGTTTGTTTTTCTCATGGATGAAAAGTTCGTTAGTAGTGATCATCCCCAAACTTTCAAAGGAGTATGAATGCACTAGGTGTAACACTTCAAGTTCCTTCATTGAATTAATTTCAGCTGAGGCCGTAGCAGGGGGTTGCACTAGTATTGGATCAGTAGAGAGAAGATGTGAAGGCATAGGACAACCTTGAGATGCTCCCCATCATTAGAGAGCAGAGCACGACCATGGTGGGGGGATTTATTTGGGTTATAGAGTCCATGGAGTAGGTCATGGTATGCTTTATGTTTTAGCATTTCTAGCATCAGGTAAGCCATATTTCATTCAAGGTACCCATTAATTTTTTTTATACATGGTTGTATTCCTTTTTTGATTCAAGAGTGATACACTCCTTCATATCACGTACCCTTGTCCATGCTTTCGGACTTGAGATAGAGAGGCTTCCAGTTCCCTTGGCATGGACTACTCTATTTGGAGGCTGAACTGACTTGTCTAAAGTATATAGAGATTGTGAGCTACTGATGGGTAACACTTCTCTTGGGGAGATTTCTTATGTTTATGGATACAACCATATTATATTATCCTTGAAATTTATTGCTTGTATTCAGTGTAGGATACCATAGACTGATTCAGGATAAATGTAGTGTTCTTCTATACTGATAGAGATCCATCAATGTTTGTTGGTGAGCAAGACCCTCAGATGGGTCTGATGCTTTTTCTGTCATTATAATCTTTGATGACTGAGATGATGTTGAGTTCAATGGAGGTTTAGTAGTTGGAATTTCCTAGGGTCATAGAATATTACCTTGAGGCCTTTCCAGATGTGGTCATTTCATTCCCCCCTCAATGGGAGATCGAGTTTGGGATCGATCTACAAGTAGTTTTGTCTTCTATCTCGATGTATCTATATATGATGAAACCTTTAGAGTTGTAGGAGATTCATATATAGTTTGATGGTCTGTTTCTTTTTGGTTTTGTTCAGTTGAGTTTGTCACCATGGGGTGAACAAGTTTTGTTCGTGAATAATAATGGCAGCATTTTGTGTTTTTGTGTCATTATCGCTACTTAAACAAAATGACAGTGAAGAATCGCTATCCTATTCTGTGAATTGATTATTTATTCAATAAAATAAACTGTGAATGTTGGTTCTCTAAGATTAAATTGCGGTAATTATATCATCAGATGTGTTTAAAGGAATAGGTTATCTTGAAGACTGATTTACATTTTCATCATGGGCATTCTGTGTTCTTAGTGATGCTGTTTAGATTGAGAAATGCTACAACTATTTTTATGGGGTTGATGAAAACGATGTTCCATGAGGTCCATGATAAGTTCATGGTGGATTTTATTGATTAAATCCTTTAGTAATCTGTGTTTGAGGAGGAACATACAGAAAATATCCATGCCATTTTTGGAGTTCTTTATTGAAAACAACTATTTGGGAAGTTGTAGAAGTGTGAGTTTTGGGATTGAGAAGTTAGTTTCATGGGAAAGGTTGTATTCTAGAAGGGAGTAGATGTGGATTCTTCTAATATTGAATAAGTTGTGTCTTGGGCATCTCCAAAGATAGTGGTGGAGGTGTAAAGTTACCTTAGTCTTGCATGCTTTTACAAGAGGTTCACATCTGATTTATCTTGGGTTGTGACTCCTATGACTATGTTGACCAGAAAGGATTAGATGTTCATGTAGACTAACCAATGTTATGTAGCTTTCAAGTATCTAAAAGAGAAGTTAGTTAGATCTCTGGTTCTTTGTTTTCCAGTAGATTGAGTTCAGTTTTAGGTTTTATATGATGTTTTGTGTTTGGGGTTAGGATACATTCTAATGCAACATGGACTAGTCATTTCTTATTGGTCTGGGTAGTTACGTCCCAATGAACGGAACAATTCCACCCATGATATTGAGTTGTTATTAGTGGTGTTTCTCTGATGTTTTGGATACATTACGTCACTGGAGGGTTCTTTATGGTCTTCCCCAATCACAAAATCCTAATTTATGTTTTCTGCCAATATGACTTAAACTTCTGAAAACATTGGAGGATGGAGTTCTTATAGGATTAAAACTTTATAATATCATATAAAATTGTTAAGGGGAATGTTTTATCCACTTCATTGACTAGGAAGTTGTGTAGTGATGTAGTGTGTGAATCATGTGATTCTTGTAGAGTAATGGACTAACTTTAAACATTACATCTAGATATGTGAGAAGTTGGGGGAAGAGGTTGTTTTTTTAGATGACGTTGCATTCATATTTGGTACAGTATGTGGATGAGTCCTAGTTGGGGGATCATGAGGTGGTTGTATGGAAAGACTGAGTTATTTGGGGTGATGCCCCTGATGGCTAGTCTGAGGATGAAGAACCATGTGTGTTGTTTTAGGGAATAATTTTCATTCTTTTGGCAATGCTTGAGATGGTTCTCATAGAGTTCCATAGTTCTCCCTTAGTGGTATATCCTGTCATGAAAAATATGTACCAATATTTGAGAAGTTATTTTTGGTGTCCTAGGTTAAAGCGTACAGTTTTCAGAGTTTGTATCTCGATGTTTAGTCTACCAAAAGGTTAAGGTCGAGCACCATGTTTCCAGTGGGTTTCTTCTACCATTAGATGTTCCTCAATGGAAGTGTGAGGACATATCAATGGGATTTTCTACCGGTTTACCTCAAAATCATGGGGGGTATATGATTCTATATGGGTATTTGTGACTCATTTGATGATATATACCCACATTATAGCAATCAAGGAGTCAAAATTAGTGGATGTTTTGTCGAGGCAATATCTAGAGGATGTGGTGAGACTCCACAGAGTCTTGAGGAGGGGAATTTATGATTGATACCCCCATATTTTACCACCAGGGTGTGGAGAGGTCTCCAACATGCTTTTGGTTGTTAGCTATGCCTTATACCTACTTTCCAGTCCCAGATAGATTGTCAGATAGAGCAGACCATCCAAACTCTTGAAGACATGTTTCACTCTTGTGACTTTGATTTTGGTAGTTTGTCGATGAGGCACCTTACCTAGGAATAGTTATCTTATATTAATATCTTTCACTCCACCACTTGTATGCCACCATTTGAAGCCTTTTATGGATGACCTTTCTATTATACATTGTGTTGGATGGGGGCCAAAGAGTCTGTAATTCTCATGCCATAACAAGTAAAGAACGCGAAAGAGATGGTTTATATGGTTCAAGATAGGATAAAGGTAGCACAAGACCATCATATGTTTTTTTTCAAAAAATAAAAGGAGACCTATGAAATTTGAATTTGGGGATCACATGTTTTTTAAGGAGACTCATTGTCGCAGGCAATGGAGGTTTGGTCATGTGACAAAGATTTATCCTTGATTTGTTGGGTCTTTCAAGGGGTTGGCTCATATTGGAGTCATGGTGTATCAGGTATCACTTACCTTGTACATGAGCTAGATACATGATGTTTTCATGTGTCACAACTCCATCATTATCCTAGTGATGACTCTCACTTCATCGATTGGGGAAATATCGATATTGATGATGATGTGACTTTTGAGGAGTAGCCTATAGAGATCTAGGACCATGAGGCGAAGGTGTTTTGTAGGCATGCTAGCCCCTTGGTTTGTTTCTTGTGGTAGTATGGTGGCATGGAGGAGAGTACATGGGAAAGTGAGTCTCAGATACACTCTCAGTACCCTAAGCTATTTGATGCTTAACTCTTTTCTTGTAATGATGTACGTTTTGTGGTCATAGACCATTCTTGTTTATGTGATGGATTTCTTTCATTGCTTATTGTTCCTTCTCCCTTTTGAGTGGTATCTCCCCTGGGATAGTGTTTATCTCCTGATTATGGTTTCTACTTAGTTTTGAGTCATTCCTTTTAGGAAGTGTTAGGGATCTTTAAGTGGTAAGAGCCTTGAGAGGTATCTCGAAGGGTGGTTGTTTGGACTTTTTTCTTCTATCTGGGTTGGTTTTGAATTCTTGTGGATGATAATGCTTTGAGAGGTATCTGATTTAATGTCTTATACCTCCCTGGTCTATTCCTTTGGGAAAATCTGGTGTTTGATGTGTTCTAGGAGGTCAAGAACACTTATTTATAACACATTTCCAAATTTCTTGTTCTATGAACAGTGTTTCCAGTTATGTTAATAGTGTCGTCAGTGAGAATTTTTTTGAATAGTTTTGTTAGTGAGACATTTGTGAACAGTGTCTTCAGCAAGAAATTTGTGAAAAGTGTTGTGAGTGAGACATTTCAGAATAGTGTCATCAGAGAGAAATTTGTGAACGGTGTATTCAGTGAGAAATTTTTGAACAATTTTTTTGGTGAGACATTTTTGAACAGTGTCATCAGTGAGAAATTTTCGAATAGTGTTGTCGGTGAGACATTTGTGAATAGTGTCAATAGTGAGACATTTGGGAACAGTTTCGTCAGTGAGACATTTGTGAACAATTTCATGAGTGAGACATTTGTGAATAGTTTCATTGGGGAGGCATTTGTGAACAATTTCATCATCATCAGTGAGACATTTGTGAATAGTGTTGTCAGTGAGACATCTATAAAGAGTGTCATCGGTGAGACATTTGTGAATAACATCATCAGTGAGATATTTGTGAGAAATGTCATCAGTGAGTCATTTGAGAACAATTTTTTTGGTGAGACATGTGTGAAAGTGTCATCAGTGAGACATTTGTGAACAGAGTTTCCATATTTATACAGTTTTCCCTTTGATATTTTGTTTGATGTTAAACACATTGAAATACATGTTTTAAAATATTTAAGGATGATTCAAATCCTGTAACTCCTATCATAATATTCCTAACTGTTCAGGTGTCTTTACTCAGTAAACAAGGTAGCATTAACTAGCTCTTCCTTTAATGAAAAATCTAAACTGTATTTAAACAACTACTCCGTTTATATTTTCAAAAGGTCCAAGAAACATTCCACCTTGTTCTTTCTTCTCTTTTATCTTAGTGTAAGGAACCCTAAACTTTTGTTCCTATGGATTTCTATGATTTTTTTATCCATGGATCATTTCCCATTAGAGTTTTTATTACTGCATGCACACCCCTATCTTGGTGCAACCAGGAAGTGTCAATCCATCTTCGATATAGGTCATTGTGGGAGAGGTCTTCATGATCTGTTGTGTTAGTCTGTTCTTATACAAATAATGTTGAAAACCTTTTTAGGTTGGGTATTATGTAATTCTCTATTATTTTACATGAATTTGTAGAGTTATCATGTTTTTTCCTCTATATCATAATGAAATTGACCTAACAAATATTTGAATAGGATTAAATAATCAGTGTCTATTTCTTAGCGATGTTGTTGCCTCTTGATTTGATAGATCATGTGACATATATGCTTTTATTGTTTATTATATCATTCTTGATGGAAATTGGTAAATAACATAATGTTAATATTAGTTATAATTTAATTGGATAAAGATTAAGAGTCATTTTTAATGAATCTGATTGTTTTTGTGTTTGGTGATAATCAAATGGATGTAGTTATACATGTTTAATTGAATTGAATAATTAATTATAGAATAAAGGACTTGTTGTGCAATAAAGACAATTCTTTAAAGGGTTTTGTGTTACCCTCTTGCTTTTAAAGGCCTAGAGCCTTATGATTTGGAGCTATGAGTGATCATTTTGTGTGAAAGATAAATGAATTGTTTAGGGCCAAGATCCCAGTTGCAATGTTGTTTTTTTCCTACTACTTGTATTGTGGTGTGAGCCTGTGATGGCTCAGCCTGGAGGGTTGTTATGGTATGTGGGGGTAGGGAGGCCTAGTGGTGGTGGAACCAGTTGATTCTTAGAGTGGTGAGATGAATCAATTTATGCATGTGGGTGTTGGGGAGGACACCTGGGATGATGGAATAGGTTGAAGTTAGTGTTACCCTTTGACATGAAAGTGGTTGTTATTGAATATGATGTTTTCTTATCTGATTTAATTTTTCCACTACATGAGGAAGACGATCTTGCTTTCCCTCCTTCCAAAAGAGGTGATAACTCATGGGATATGTCACATTCATTCAATTCTTATATTCTCGAGGATGTATGGGTCTATGCTCCAGCTATAGGTGTAAAAGACTCAATATGTAGTTCATCTACTCACTATGTCAACCTCCTTATGTTTGGAAGTTTATAATGTTTTTCTAGAATACCTAATGCTATTAAAAAATGATAGAATAAATGATGTTAACTCATGGGGATGGAGGTTGGTGGAATGTAATGCTGAGGTAATATTTCCGAGAATCCGTGGACTTAGTTTGGATATGCCTCAAGGGAATGGATCTTAGTTGGAATGGTAATGGAATGTAATGTGGTAAATATTAATAGTTAAATAATAAATAAATAATTAACTTAATGTGGAACTCATAAAAATATTTAAGTTAACATAATGTTTATCTTTAAATGGTTGTGTTATTATAGGATATCTAGTCTTAACAGTGGAAGCCAAGAGTCTAAGAGACGCTAGCTATAGTTGAGTCTATGACTAGGTTATTCCCATAGTGTGGTTGTGAGATATATTATATTCTATAATTTTTGGGTTTATATAAGTTACTTTACCATGTTTATTAAGAGAACAAACACCCTGGGGATAATGAGCCTTGGTGGGAGTGTTTTCCCAAATATCCTTATGGGAGGATGGATGGATGACTAGCCCCTTTGGACCTGCTCTCTTCTCTTGGATGTTACTTGTGATGATAGGCATGGTGGTTAGTTTTCCCCATATATGTGTCTAGAGGGCTGTAATGTCTTGTTGTTATTCACACAAAAATATTCTAGATATAGTTTCCTATGGACTACTATAGGTTTAACTTGTATAGCCTATGATAGATTGAGGATCCTTACTCGGTGTATGTGCTATAATGGCTTGAGGTATAATACCCAATGTATGAAACTTGTTATGAGATCAATGATAAATCCTAGAAACAACCTGGTCACTTTGGTTTTGTGGACATGGTGTTTGTGTTTCATGAGGTTCATGTTTTGGTGCATCTCCCATGTGTCTGCAGGGAAGCCTTTTTGGATAGAGATTATTAAGACATGAAACATTGGGGAAACACAACAAACCAGTGGGGAAGTTAAAGTGGGGTTCCCTTGATATTATTTATTATATTATATACTCTTTTATATGATACTTGATGAGAGTATCCATGGGGTGGATCAGAAATTAGTATACCTATTTTGGTGATGAGTTAGTTTCACTTTTTGTTCACTCAGTTTAAGCATGCTTTATTTACTTTTTCAAGAGAGGATCTTGGGAGGATCCTACTGAGTATACTATTATACTCATGCTACGTTATATAAACTATTTTTCAGTTCACTTGGAGCAGGTTAAAGATTAGGATGGTTACTACTATCTTGGGGTCGCAGGTGCAGTTCAGGCTTTGTTGTCACTACTGTTTTACTTTACTTTGGTAATTTAAATTTTTCCATTTCATTTTAGTATTTTTTGCATGACATTATATATGTAAAATTTTGATTCTTTTACATTGCTGTCTGAGTAAAAGTTTTTTGGTTTTTTTCTTATCTATCTCCTGTGAATTTTTTCTATTAGAGGGTAGTGCCTCCCATTTGTGTTTTTGTTATACACTCGGTTATAGTCTCTAAGTCGGGGCCTACTGGAGGCAGGACTTATGGTTCATTATCTATCTTCCCACATTTCTAGACCATGAGGGGTGCAATTATTTAGGAGGGAGTGGTGAAATGTATTGTATTATTATTCTGCAAAAATGATGCCAAGTTAATGTATGGAAAGAAAGGTTCATTATATGATCCATGGTTTTTGAGTGGAGAGAAATGGGAGCATGAGTGGGTTTATATAGGAAAAGAGAGGGGAGTTATTTTTTATTTCCCAAACACAGGTTTTAGAATCTATACAATAAAATAACCAAATCCACAAACCATACCATGGTTTTGGCCGACGGTTTTTGGTAAAGAGTGGTGTTTTTGATTATCTGATATGGAAGTCCAAAATTATTAAAATATTACCCTTTATGATGTGTAAGTGAGAAATGTTTATAAATAAATGAATTTAAAACCTTAAAATATAATATAGGTTTTAGTGGATTCAAAAAGGATTTATAAAATCAATCAAAATAACTTAAAATCAAATTATTTTAAATGGGAAACATATTTTTGGTTCTGGAAACATGATAATAGTTTATGAACATTCATAGCAATTACATTTGAATTTATAAAATATATTATCATTTATAAGAATTAATTAATAGTCTAATTTTATTAAAATACCATTTATTCTGAATATTAATGAAATAAAAAAGCTATATCTTAATTAAAGTTGATTATTACACAAATATACTATTGAGTTCTGTCGTATTAAACACTATTTTTTATCAAACTCATTATATAGTTATTTAGATAATTAAAAGTAATTTGAATAAATATAAAAATTATTTCATTGAAAAGGAAATATACATATTCCTATTTTTAGGTCTACTATTTTTTTCTTTGTAAAATTATTATTATATTTTCACCCATCAAAATTCTATTTTACTTTATCTAAGATAAGATATAATTACTACCATTACTATACCTATTTTAAAAAATAATTTAACATATTACCTAAAATTGAATTTTGATTAATCCAAATATCGAATCAATTTTACCAAAATTAATCCACATAGGTGTAATAATTTAATATAAATAAAACTCATAAGAATGATGAAAAGTGGTTTTTTCAAAAAACGCATTTTTTTCAAGGAAAGGATGAATTTACTTTTACTCTATAAATCGTAATATTTATTATATGAATTTAAATTCATAAATATATATATATAATGTATAATATTCATTTATATCATTTCTCATTATGGGTTATTTTAATTAATTATAACAGTGAAACATTATTCATTTTAAAATAGTTTTAAGAAAAATTCGTTTTTAATCATTGGAATAAACTTATTATAAAATATAGTGTTAAGATTATTTATATGTAATTATTAAAATTAAATATAACTAAATAATACTTATGTTACAATGAAATAAATTTAATGAATATAGGTAATTTTATATTATTTAATTTATCAAGAAGTTATAATTTTCAAAAAATGGTATCTCTCACTTTTAAATGAAAATATATATTTTCCAAAAAACCTAAATTTAAACCCAAGTTATTTTTGATATTATTATATAAAAAATTGAGATCATTTTATCAAATAAATTTTCAAAATTTTCTAGAACATAATATTAATATTATTTCACACAAAAGAAATAAGAAACAATTTTGAAAAACATATTTTGAAGACATAATAAACAGTTGAGTGATTATTTATTGATAATATGTAAATATAAGTTTATAATATATATGTATACATTTCCTAAACCAGTTAATTTGAATCATATCCAAAAACATAATGGAACCTTTAAAATGATCATATTCAAATAATCATTATTTGTGATCAGTGTTTCCTATCACGTATGCTATCAAACATAGTTTTCTTTTTAAAAACATACAGGATTACATTATTATCTCAGTAATAAATTTCTTCTTCATAATTTAAATTTCAAATTGGTGAACAATTTTTTGAAACAAGAAAATATCATTATTGAAAACCCACAAAATAAAAAGGGTTAAAAAATTTTCACTAGAAAAGAGAGAAAGAGAAGTTTGATGGTTTTCACATAACTAGGTTTCCATGTGTGAGAGAATTAGTGGGAAGAAAATACTTAGTCATAGAATATAAAACATAAAACAAAGAACTAATAAAGTGTGATAGTAAACATGCCAAAAGAATTTAAATGACCACAAAACCATAAATATGTAATGGGTAAAAAGATCATCAATTCATCAAAAATGATCTTAATATGATTTTTTTTGATTTAAGATTATTATCCTAGGGTTACGTAATTCCCTTATAATACAGACTAGGAACATAAGGAAATATAATTTCTTGACATGTATAATTTCATCCTTTAATCAATTTCTACAACAATCTCATCTTTTATCCAAATGATGGGAAATCAAAATGAATTTTTTATAACTAAATAACTAGTCTAAAATTCTAATGGATCGCATAATCTACCTTATAATAATAATCTATCCCACTAATCTTTACTAAATTAATAAAAATATAGTTAACATAAAGTAATATAAACTGAAAATAAAAAAACCTTAATACATTAATTTCCAAAATTTCTTAAATTATTCCAAATGTTTAACATAGATAATTACTTAAATATATACCCATATAAAACACTAATAATATCAAAATTAAAGAATGTATTAATATCAAAGGTTTTCTCATACCCTTCATTTTACACCTCCATAAAAATAATATCATTATTCTCAAATATTCATAATGGGTATACATACCTTAACCTGATAAAAAATCTCCTGAAATATCATTAATCACCACAAAATAAAAAAGATTTAAACCTATAATAAGTTTCCCAAAATATCATTAATCATATTGTAAATGCATTACATAAATATTAAAAAGTTGTATTAATAATTTAATCTTAATATTATCCTTAGAAATATCATACCAAGACTCTTTGGTTTTATCCCCACAAAAAAACATATTAAGGGTAATCAATAACCTTAGAACTAAAAAACATTTATAGGTTATCAATACCATTAAACATATGTTTCAAATGTTTAAAGAAAAACTACTATAGAATGATAATTAGACGTTTAATGATTATTATATCTGGAATGTCATTGATATAATATTTCTACCATGTAATTACAAAATAATAATACAAAAAAATTAAATACTTATGGTTAAATTATTTACATTATATAGGTGATTCATTAGTCGAGGATTTAACCCTTCGATTAGGGAATTGACTCAGATAATTCCCATATTTTTCACACATAATACATTAAACAAAAAATGGTTTCATAGGATGAAATTTGTTCCCTTCAATAATACTCTTCATTTTTAATGAAACTAGGTACTTTATGGCTTATTTTTTAACACATAAAACACATTTGAGTTCATTTTTGGATTTTACTTTGGTGTTGCATTCTAAAATTTTGGAACACAATAAAATGAATATTATTTTGTTTATCACCTTTATTATATGAACTTAGTTTATATTTCATCTTCACCTTCTTTGATATCTTTAGAAATTCACCTGTTTCTTAGTTTTTAATTTTATTTTTTGATAACTGGTTTGGCATAAGCATAATATTTTTAACTTTATCATTATCTATATTAGTTGTATCATTTTGGGACTTATCACATTTCCCATCACATTGGTTTTTGACTTGGTTATTCTTATTTCCCAAAATTTACTAGAATAAAAAAATTATTGATGAGTGCATTTAAACTATTACACACATAATCACGAATCCAATAACATTAAATAAATAACTAATAAATGAAAATTATTTCCATGACTAATGAATTTTAGGCTTTAATCCCTATTATACATGATCTATTTACTAACAGATAATCCTATGAAATTTCTTTTTCCCTTAATAATGGTTCATAATCAGAATATGAATTTACTAAGGAATATCACCCAAGCGTGTAAAATAGGTGTAAAACAAGGCTTATTGGTGTGCACCATTTAATGATTGAGTGTTTCTCAATGTGGTTTTTAGGGGTTTACCCCAAGGTACATCTGTGCCAGTTCCACATCCACTTATAGTATTGTGAAAGGGATGTATTTTCTTATAAACCACTTACATTATACTATACCAAAATCTAGGGATGTATTATATTGAGTTTTCATATACCTAAGGATTTCTATTTATTTTTAAAATAATAATCCTAAAAAATAACGAAACATATCATTTGATACCAACTATGACAACCCTTTTGTTTATTACAAATTAATTCATTGTTATTACAAAAGATTAAACATAATAAAAACTAGAAGATCATGAAGTATAGTTTATTTGGATAATTTGGTCTAATAAAGAACAACATAAAATAGGGGGTATATCTCCATTATTGAAAATTTACATAACATGCTCATAATATTCCAGTTTACTTAAAACTGAATGAGATAACCTGGGGACATATATAATATTGGGGTGAGCTATAATGCCAACTAAGGATATAAACATGGAATAAAATTATTAAAGTATCACAAGTTATAGAATTTGAAAATAAAATGGATGAGAAACATGAACATTAATGATGAGTCACAATAAAGCATGAAAACATAAAGGCCACATAAAAATGTGGAATGAAATTTGAACATGACATATATCAAGGATAACCACCAAGATATAAAGATGGAAAAAGTACCATGATAGATTAGGTTCAATTAATAATACCTTTCATGATTTATCATGAGACTAAAATAGTTCCCAATTCATTTATTCACTATAAGATTTCAGGAACACCCATCACTTTTATATCATTCGCATGCATAAGTATTCCACATATATAATACAACATGAAATAATTTTTCATCAAATTTTATTTCAAGATCAATGAGTGTGGAATAAATACTTGATTTTTTGAATCAAATAAGTATTTTTTCATAATGATGAACAAAATTTATAAGAAATGGGTATAGGTATTCACTACACAATTATTGGGCATAGATAATTGCATTGAAATTTCAATAGTATTACAAAAGTACTCAAGGATTCATACAAATGGTTTAATGAGAGTGAAAAGGGTATATATTTATTTGGAAATAAAATTGATAGTAATAGGGATGTGGAAAATTAAATCCCAAAACTATGATTTGGAAATATTTTTAATAACTAGAATAAGATTCTTTAATTGAAAAGAGGAGAAGGAAAATATTGTTTACAAAATGTTTTCATAGTAACAGCTTAAATAAATGCTATAATGAGAGGAATAAAGGATATACCATTATTAGTACATCAATTGGATATTATAGGGATATTTATAAGGTTATAAAAATTTACCATATTATATTTAAATGGATAAATACAAATAAGGTTCTTGAGTTGAAATGAAGAGAGAGAGAGATCTCTCATATTTAGCATGAAAAATTATAAGAAAATTTTGGAATCATAGCGGGTATACATAAAGGATCATGGTAGGGATTAATGAGAGTGAAAGGGTTCCCCCATAAAATTTAATTAAAAACGGTTGTTTGAGGGATGTAGGAAAACATACCCAAACAAGAAAAAACTAAAATTGAGTAGCATACCATAAAATATGTTCTTGAATGAAAATAGGGGAGGGAGAACCCTTAACTTGAGAGAGTTATTCCAAAATATTGGGAGGAGATTCTTGAGAGATTGAGAAACCTTGAGAGGAATATAGATATATGAGGGAATATTATTTATGTACTCTATGCTTTTTGAGTGAAGTGGAATTGGAGATTGAGTGGGTTTATATAAGAAAAGAGAGGGGAGTTCTTTATTATTTCCCAAACATAGGTTTTAGGCTCTATACAATGAAGTAATCAAAAATAAAAACCATACCATGTATATTACAATGGATTTTGGAAAATAGGGGTGTTTTTCATTATTTTATAATGAAAAAGGCCAAACATATTAAAATATTACCTTTGATTATGTAGAAGTGAGTCATGTTTATAAATAAATGATTTTAAAACCATAAAATATAATATAGGTTTTGGAGGATTCATAAAGTATTTATAAAGTTAATAAAATAAACTTACTATGACATAGTTTTAAATACTAAACATATATTTGGTCATTGATACCCATTATAGAATTTATTACATCACTGTTGGGTCATTAAGATGTCATAATTCACACTATATATTTATACCGTATTAAATTTTTACCAATAAATTTGAATCTCAGAAAATTATGAAAAAGTAACCATTGGATAATTTAAAAATGATGATTAAAATAATAATATAAATTTTATCCAAAAATTATATATATTTTAATTTTCACATTTAAAATAATAATTGATATCTATTAATAAATGTTGGGTTTTGGAAAATAAAAGTTTTCTAACCATTAAAAAATTACAATTAACATCATTAAAATATATTATCATTTATAAAAATTACTTAATATTATAATTTTATTAAAATTTCATTGATGTTGACAATTAAAATTCTTTAAAAATGTAATATATTAATTGAAATTTTTTATTACACAAATATATAATTCATGTGACCTCATATTAAAAACTAATTTATATCAAACTCATTACTTAATCATTTATGAAGTAAAAAAAAGAAGTAAAAAATGTAACAATTATTTAATTTTAAAATAAATATGCATATTTATATGGTTGTGGTTACCCTTTTTCCCATGTTAAATTATTATTATCTTTTTACCCATAATTATCCTATTTTACTTTTACTGAAATAAGAAATATTTAGTACAACTACTATACATATTGTCCAAAAAGTTGACCTTATTACTTAAAATTATTATGATGATTCCAAAAATGAAATATGTTTTATCAAAATAAATTCTCATAGGTGGGATAATTTAATATAAATAAACCTTTCAAGTGCGATGAAAATTTGTTTTCTAATAAATGTATTTGTTTTCAAGGAAGGGATGATTTTAATTTAACACTACAACTAGTAATATTCATTATATGAATTTAAATTAATAAATATAGATATATAATCTAAACATTTAATTGAAATAATTTCTCATCAGTGGTTATTTTAATTAATTATAATAAATAAAAATTATTAATTTATAATAATTTTTTTAAAAAAACATGTTTTAATCATAAAAAAATTATATAAATATTTAGTATAAAGATGATTTAAATATAATTACTTGGATTAAATATAACTAAATGATACATATGTTACCTTAAAAAAATTAAAAGAATACTTGTAATTTTATATTACTTAATTTATCTAAAGAAATGATATTTTTTCATAAAACATTATCCTTCATTATACATAGAAAATATATATTTTAAAAAAAAATACCGAAATTTGAACCTAAGATATTTTTTATATGATGATATAAAAAATGGATTCCATTTTAACAATTAAATTTTCTAGATTTTTATTTTTATTTTTTTCCAAAGTAATAAAAAGCATTTTTTAAGAAAAAGTTTAATGAAGACAAAACCAAAAAGTGAGTGATTACTTAATGATAATTTATTAGTATATTTATGTTGAGTAGGATATATATATATATATATATATATATTTCAAAAATTAGTTAGTCAAACTCATATACAAAAATTTAATAGAAATGTTCAAATGATCATATTTAAATAATCATTATTTGTTTGGGTTTGATGTTTTATATTGCATACAATATTGAACATATTTATCTATTTAAAAACATGGGGTGTTATATCCATTGTATAAAAATGGAATCTGCCGGAATAAATTAGAATTTTATCAATACACATAATCCAAAGAGTAATATTGATCATTTCTTTGATGGACTAGATAATATTTCAAACTGAATTAGTCTCTAAAACATTTCCATACTAAAAGGACATAAAATTATATGTTATCAAGAGAGGTAAATAATTATCTAGGTATTATGAGACCTATTGAATGAAAGAGAAAAATAGGAAAACACAATAAAAATGGATAAGGGGAAGAAGGGAAAGAAGGGTCTTACCACGTGTGATAGTTGTGTAAAGAAACATCCTGATACTTGATTAAAGGGAATGATAGTTTTCCTCAAGTTTGTATAGATTGACCTTTAGGTGCATGAATGAAAGGGTTAGAAATAAAAATTTTAGGTTTAGTGTTTCAATTTTAAGGAGATGCTTCACTACCTAGATGAATACCTCAAGAGTCAAGGGAATACACCTTAGAAGAAGCTAAGGAATTATGGTTAAGATTATTTTATTATTATGATAAAAGTAGAATGATTAAAGATCTAGTGTGTTTCAATTAATGAATTATGTAATAGGAGAATTTTTATCAATGAAATTATATTTACAATAATTATAAAATTTATAATTATTATACTATAATACTTTTTCTATAAGGATTTGAGAACATATATTGAATACTACCAATGACCAAGAAAAGTGATTCAGTGGAAAGTTTAACTTATCAAAAAACACATGATAGGGTGAAGATAAACAATAATACATAATATATGGTTATAAATATATGTTTATTGGATATTATTTGTTACACTGAATTTTATTACTAATTTAATATTTTATGTTATTTTTGTAAGAAATTATTTCATGTTTGAATTTATGAAATATACTTGATAATTTAAAATTTTATTTTGGGAAGAATTCATGTTTTAATTATGGTTTTGTAGTGATTAAGGTTTTAAAATATTTGGAATGTGACATTAAAATGAACTTTTTATTTTATAGGAAATATAATTAATAGTCTTCCTTCTATTTTTTTGGAATTTAAATTGTTTGAGATACATTTTTGATAAGTCTTAAGGTTAACCATTTATGTAATAGATTATGTTGAATTTTAAGAGTCAATATTTAGGTCTTAGAAATTAATGTATTATATTGGATAAAATTTTTCTAACCAATTTGGTTTTAGTAATTAATGGAGGAAAAATTGTTACTCTTTTATAGATCTTATGTAGCGACCCTCACCCAAATAGACCAAAGATTGTGTCTACTTTATTACATTGTCAATATATAGAAGTAATTACATTCCAAATGACAAATTTGTTTAGACGTTTTAGATAACCAAATACATACATAACCCCAATTTTATATTGAGAATATAGAATATAAAATAATGAATAAAAAATAAACTGAATTGAATCCATGAAAAATCATTCAAATATCTCTTCTTAATATCTTGGGGAACGAAAAAAATAAGGGTGTGCTCAAGTGTTTAGTAAGGGTTAAGTAAAATGGAAGATAACATGAATCAATAATCATAATAAATATAGAAAGGTAAATAAGTGAACACATATTAAATTTAACTAAATTTTATCTCATTATGCGATACATAATAATAAATATGGAAAGGTAAATTACTAAAAAGACATGAAATTTAATCAGTAACCTGTAATGAAATGAATATAGTGATAATATCATAGAAAATATCATGGAGAATAATAATAACTAAATACCCAATGAAGTAAATGAATAATTATTGCAATTAATGTCTCAATCACATGAAACTTCTTCCTAAAGACATTTCAAAATATGTTTTAAAACAACTAGGTACAAAGTCATCTAGTTTTTCCAATTGATGTAAAACTAATGGGTAAAAACTCATCAATTTTGGACAACTGATTTGTCTCATGAGACCCACTGATGCATCATGTGGCTATATATATCTTTGACCCACCCAATTATTTATTTTAAAATTATTCCTCATATATTGAGTGGTTGTTTTAATTCATGGGTGTTATTCCTTTGAAATAAACATCAATAATTATTATGGATACAAATTTATCAATATTTCCCAATTTATTCAAATAACTCTAAAAGTATAAATCATATTTTAAAATGGTATAAATTTTAAGAAATAATACTATCCATCAGACAAGAATATCTATATTTAAGGGAAATTTAATTTCAACTAAAATTGATTATAATAAATTCATTGTTTCAAGATAATGTTAACAATCACAATAGAAAGTGACATTGTACTACCACTTTTACCACATAGTAATTTTCAAGTCTAATCTTATTGGATGAATTAATTAATATTGAAATTTAAAATAACATGAATCACGAATTAATAATGATATTATTTTTATAATTTATAGTATATACACTATATAAATTAAATTAGGTATATAAAATTATAGTATACCTTAATGAAGGGAAATTGAGATGAAGCCTCTTACCTCATGACCCCTTTAGGCTGAACATGCTTTAAATTCATGTATAGTTGTTTTAAACACATTATTAACTTATACAAACCCATATTAATATTTATAATATCATATATGACCCTTTTTTATCATATTATCACCCATATCTTAATAATCATTAATTATTTTCATTGTTCCTGTGTTAATTGCCTTGTTTTCTCATGCATGTTTTTTCCTTAAAGATATTGTTATTGCATATATTGCATAACATAAAAATAAAAATTATAATAATAATGAAATATTTATAATATTTATACATAAATTATACATTTGAAACTAATCATGAATTATGGTCTTGAGAAATGATGTACATTATTATCCAAGAGATGGTAGGCCGTACATTTGCATGAGTAACATTTCAATTTTTTTATGATCATTATGGAAAAGAGGTAAGTAATATTTTATCATTATAGAATTATAATAATATAAAAAATACTATATTATTTATTTAAATATTCTTATATATATCATCCATGTAGTGTGGGGATGAAAATATAGTCACATTATTTTGTGAAGGGTGTTGTTCACACGTAAGTGAATAATGTTATCATATTTTATTCGGTGAAAAGGTATGAATGAAAGTGATATATATTATATTTTAATAATGATAAATATTCCATTAATATCATAATTATTTCATTAATATCACATATAATCCTCAACTTTATCCTTATCACTTTCCATGCAAAGCATTGGTGAAAGATGAATCACAATGACTCGCGAGGTGGTAGTTCACTGTACACATGTGCGACGTTATTGTATCCCTTAAGAAATGAACTGTAAAAAAAAATATATGATATAATTAATCCAAATGTAAAATTACATTATCAATATCACTTATATACATTATACCCATCATCATACCCAAATTTGAGAGGTGGTAATGAAAAAACAAATGGCATCAGTTTGTGAGGCGATAGTCTTTCGTAAACATGAATGATGATTTAATAACCCATTTGATGGATGTAGGTATGGTTTTTGTTCATTTAATTAACATAAAAACATATAATTATATGTAATATACTTATTTTATTATATAATAATGTTTTAATATTATTTTAATGATGTAGAGGAATTAAAAAATAAAAATTCTCATTGAAGAATGTTACCTCTTATTCGGGTATCCTCTTAAGGATTAAACCAACAAAATACATAGATTGTACTTATGAAAAATATAAGTATTATAAGATGATATTATGTAATTTTTTAAGTTATATGGTCAATTATTGGAAGATAATAATTTATTTTAAGGTTTAAATAATAGAGTAGAGGGGGTGGACATTTATTTGTGAGGTGAGTGGAACAATTTTAATTTTCGAAAATGAAAAGGTGTACACATATTTTTCAAATAAAAAAATGGACCAAAATAGATAAATATAGATCCTTAGACATTATAGGGTTGAAATATCTCCATAAAATATATTTTATATTTGTGTTTAGGTCATCTTAACCATTATCTTTTTAGTTTTTCCCATGGTAAACCCATTTTTACATTAATAGCGGTAAATAATTTATAATGTTTTCATTATTAATTTTGGTGAAAAATTTAGTCGATATTATCATAAAATATAAATTATTATTATTAAAAAATCTAATCCATATTAAAAAAAACTCATAAAATTTGAAAATAATAATTTAATATTATTTCCATAAACATGATGAGGAAGAGAGTTTTCAATGAAAAAATGTCTAACAATTTACAAACTTTTATATATATAAATTCAATATAAACTTATAAAAATGAAATAAATTGGTTTATTTTATATATAATTGAACTAATTATGCTAAAATAATCAAAATATCTTTTAAATTTATAAATAATTTAATCAAAAGGCAGTTTTCAATTAAAATTCAGTATTTTACACTATTCACCGGAATTAAACCATTTCATAAAAATAACAAAAATTTACTCTAAGATAATTTTGAAATTATTGTTTTAAAAATTAAGTTAATTTTATCAAATATATTTTCTAAAATTCTTAAAATTTAATTAGAAATTATGTGTACAAAGAGCAACTAAACCAGCTTTTAGAAAAATATATTTTTTCAGAAAATATTTATTTCTATTTTTAATAGTTTTTATTATTCCTTGAAGTAAATCAATGTATATAAACTATAAGTGGATGGAGATTTGTAAAAAATTTCTCTCAAGGTGATACCTCTTAAAATGGTACATCAGTCTTGACTCGAGTTGTACCTGGTACATGATAACGGGCCATACTGTACATTTGGTTTGACTCTCTTGTGGGATATTTTTAGGATAATTCAATTTTATTTACAAACCATTATGAAGGATTTGAAAATATTTTTATGATTTTAAAACTTTCCAAAATAAATCATATTTATTATTATGAGATTATCCAAGCATAATTTTTTCAAATTATGTTGAGTCTTTCAATAGTTTTGGGGTTACATATTATTGTATATAATTTTATGATTTAATATAGTGTATTCCATTATTTAAAAAAGGAACCCAGTATAAGGAATGTGAATTATATCAATGTAGATAATCCAAAGAGTAATATTGATAATTTCATTAATGGAATTAAACCAATCATTCAAAGGGGACAAGTATCCCAAACATTCTCATCATACAAGGACATAATATCATGTGTTATCAAAACATAGAAATAATTATCTATGTATTATGGCTTCAATAGAAAGAAAGATAATTATAGGATGTAATAGTATAAAATGGATAAGATGAAGAAGGGCGGAAAGGGGTTCCTATAGGTGATAATTTTGTAAAGAAACACTATGTTCTTTGATTTAATGGAACGAGAGTTTTCTTTATGTGTAGAGAGAAGGTAATTCAAGAGAAAGAATGTAGGTGTAAGAAGGAAAGATTTTCTATTTAGTGTTTCAAAAGTATGCATATTTATAACTATACAAAAAAATTCCCCAAGAATCAAGGGAAAATACTTAAGAAGAAGCTAGGGGATGCTGATTAATCTTATACTATTAGTATTACTGATGTTAAATTATTGATGTGATTGTGTATTTAGATTCATGAATTATGTAATAGGATCATTTTCATCAATGATATTATTGTTATGATAGTTATAAAATGTATAATGATTGTAGTACAAATAAATTTATTTAAATATTTGGGAGAAAATGTTGAATGATAGAAATAACCAAGAAAATTTATTCAGTGGAAAGTTAAAATTCTTGGAAAAAACATGATTAAGGGAAAATAAACTTCAATATGTGATATATGGCGATAAAGATATATTTTTAGGATATTATTGGATAAATTGAAATTGGTTAGTTATTTGATGGTTTATGTTATATTTACTATAGTTTAGTTATTGGTTGGATTTATAGAAAATATTTGAAAATTTGAGATTTTATTTTTAGAAGAATGCATGTTTTCATTAAAGTTTTAAGGTGATTATAATTTTTACATATTTGGAATGTGACTTTCAGAGCCACTTTATATTGTATGTGGAATATAATTCAATACCCTTCCTTTTAAATTTTTTGACTTTAAACTTGGTTAGAAATATTTAAGATGATCCTTAAGGTTAATCATTTATTAAATGGATTATGATTAATTTTGAGTGTTACTATTTAGGACTTAGAGTTTAATGTATTATATTGGGTAACTTGTACTAACAATTTTTGTTTTAATAAATATATAAGGAATGTATTATTACTCTTTTATAAATCTTATGATCCAATAAAAATTAATTTTAATTCTTTTCGAACAAACAAATTTATCTTGGATATTAATTTCTTTGAATAAAAATAAAGTGCAATGAAAGGATGAAATTATTATGAAAAGGATATTAAGTATGTATATTTTATGGTGTTATCTATTATGGCTAAAAATTATCTTTTTTTATATTTTCAGATAAACTGTGTTATGGATAATTGGTAACCAAAACATAATGCATGGGATAAAGGTTTAAAACAGTAGAAAATAAGTTTAAAATTCAAAAATAAATTCAAACCATTCAAGAAAACCTCAAGCCACGTGTACCCACAACTTAAAGTTACATCGTATCACATTCTATCATCATCTTGAGCCCCACCTTCATCACTATCCCACACCAATCGCTATAGAATCTCATTGTTGTAACACCAACACAGCTTCAAAATCAACCATAAAATACTATAATCCATTTTCGTTTACATTAAACACCATCATTATCAATGAAAAAACACACAACATGAAGTAAATAAAAATGAATAAATCAATGATGCCACATTTTCAATGCCACTGTGAGTCAAACCAGTCTACTGACATCACCAGAAATGAAAAAAAATGAAAACCCCATTCTAGACAGCCTCTTAAAACTCCATCAACCACTAAAAAAACTCCAAAAGATCCATCATAACCAACACACCAGCCAACATGGATAGGAGCATTGGATTTTGATTTTAGTGTAGAGTTGAGTAGAAGAATGGTAGAATAGAGAGTCGTATTTTGTAGGGTGGGAAAACCAAAAATCATAACATCCATTACTAAAATAACTAGAAATCATGAAAAAACATAGTTAACATGAAAAAACACCATCACAAATTAGAGTTATTGACGTCAAGGATGATATTATAAGGAGGAGATTTATTTAAGGGTGGAAGAATGTAACACCCTGATATTTTAAAAGAGTAAAATCATTTTTGATAGCGTGTATAACCCAAAATTCCATGATTATTATAGAATATAACACCATAATACACCCCAATACATTATAATATATTTATTTAAAATCATTCTATTTGATATCTTACATTTCATGCAATGCCAGGTTTAAACAAAATGTGATAATATATTAAAATATTATTATATAAAAATGACCATTATAACTTATTTTTTTAAGTTGGTAGGTATGAATAAGGATAAAAAAATTATGAACATTATTTTATTTAAAAATATATAAAATAAATTAAATGGTTATTAATTTATTATTAATCAAATAATAATAATTGGAAGGAAAAATAAATATTTTCTAAAACAATATGTTTTTCTAGATGATGTTTTATTTTCCCTTTGGACACATATTTTAAACTAATTTTTCCCCAAATTTAGAAAATTTATTTGAAAAAATAATCTTCCTTTTTTAAATCTATATGTCAAAAAAATATTTCGATTAATTTTTAATAATTTTTTTGGAATGATTAATGTTTTTTAAGAATAGTGAAAAATACCAATTTTTATTGAAAACTTCATTTATTATAATTAATTTACAATGTTAAATTATATTATTAATTATTTTTAAAGTAAAATTTGTTCAATTATAATGAAATTTATCTAATTTAGGTCATTTTAAACAATTTCATATTGAATTTTTATAGAGATAAGATTTTTATATCTCCACATATTTTTTCTGAATGATTCAATCCCTCTCAATGAATAAATTTGTGATGATTAGAATCATTTTTTTTATTTTTGGTAATTTTTGGGCTTAATTTTTAAAATTGATTAATTTTGGATATTTAATAGTTTTATGGTTCTATTGCTTTTCGAGCAGAACTCTTAATATTTGATCTAATTTAAATATTTTTATGATTCCATTGTTTGTGGGATTCTACTCTGTCTTCTAGACCTAAATCCAATTTGAAACACCCCATCCTATAAAAATCAATCTAGTGGAAAAATTATTTTGTTTGAAAAATGGACCACACCTCAATAATGGAGAACAATCTAGGAAAAGATAAATCCAAAAGTGATGATTCTAGATGGATAAGAAATAAGACTTCAAGATTCATTTTCAAATTAAATTTAATTTATAATTTAGGTCATTAAGCTATCCATTTAATGCAACATAGTAAAGGGAGTTGAGGAGTCTCCTTGGTAAAAAATAATTCTTAAGTATTTTTTGCCTAATATTTTTGAAACTTGACAAAATAAGGTGATATTTTGTGGGTACGCGAAAAGAGAGAGTGGGAAAAATTTTATGATTATAAAATTCCTATATTCATCCATTTATCTTGTGAAAGAAGCTCAATATTTTAGTGGATAGAATATGGAGGGAAAATTTTCCACCCCTCAATCCTATAAATATGAGTTTCTACTTCCATTCAAAGGTGTTGAAAAAGGATAAATAGGGAACGTGCTGGAGGTGTGGATGCTTGAATTTCTAGGGATTTTATACATTTTATTTTATTACCGTCACAATTATCACTTCTTTTCCCTTTCAACTATATTACCCTTTACACAGAGGGGTAAATATTTTGACTGATTGGGTATGGGAGAGTTTTTCTTTTGTAATGTATGAGCCCTGTGATTTAATTTAAAACTATATTTTTCTGTTGAATGATTTCTATATTTAGTGGTTCTCAATTATCTTAATGAAATAATATTTAGGGTATTGTTGTAATTCATTATTTATATCGTTTATTGAAGTTCTTGAAACTCCCTCCGCCTAGTGCAGTTTTTCTCAATCGTGCAGATTCCGTTAGGTTGTGAGTGTCTAGAGATCATTTCCGTGTGTGGGGAATAAGTGAATTTTTCCCAGATTTATATGGAGAATAAATTCTTGATTGGTACTTGCCTTAGTTATTTAGGAATTACTTATTAATTTTTATTCACACAAGAGTGGTTCCCATTAATTCATTCAGCCAAGGGAATTCGACAAATCAATTGTGGAGTTTTTAATTTATCATTCAACATAATGAATGGGGGAATGAACATTTTGACCATTATGACATTCAAAAAGGTGATCCTACCCTGATCCCATCACAATCTTCATCAAATTCTGTCTAAACATCTTCTTAATTTCTTTATTTATTTTAAATCAACCAATTACAAAAATTATATCCACTTTGTCTCTAATTTCATGTGAAAAATGCAATTGCTGACTCCTCCTCTATAGAGAAAACATAGTTTGGATAATATAAGATATTTTAACTTAGGTAATATCTATTTTTTCACACCCCATGACATGAATGTGTCAAAATTTGGTTCCATAGCCGGGTATGTGGTGCCAACAATAATTTTCTTTTCATTTCTTCTTTTCTCTTTAAAATAGCATGAATAGAACCAAACACACTGAACCTTAACCCATAGATCTTTAAATTAAATTAACCTTTATGAATAGAATTAGAAACCTTAATTTTAAATATGAATTTTTAAAAATTTATCCTACAGACTTGAGTGAAAATTTGGTGTGCATTCCGGTCATGTCATCATGGTTGGAAATTAGAACACAACACCTAGAGAAATATGTGCACTAAATTCCTTAATCAAAACTATAAAATTTTCATTATAGTGTTACAGAATTATTTTAGGATGAAACCTAATGTGATTCCATTAATCCCAATATTACATGTATTGGTTGGAGAAGACACAAACAAAATTATTAAAGAGTTCACACATGTTTTCTCTACTTTCAGACACTGTGGAGTAGCTGAGGAGTAGGTAAAGTTGAAGAAATTCACATTTTCATTTGAAAGATCTTCCAAATAATGGTTTTATAGACTATGGAAATGATATGTGAATGATTGGAATTAATTAGTGACATTTTTCATGAAAATATTCTTCCCCACCTCCAGAAGCACAACCATTAGGAAGGAAATCAATTCCACCAGACAGTCATGTCGAGAAACACTTTCGGAGTACTAGGAAAGGTTTAAATATATATATGCCATCTCCCCACATAAATAATTCGAGTAGAATCACATTATTGTGTTATTTTAGCATGTCTTACTTTAAAATGATGGAAACCTTCTAGATGATCACCTGGAGGTGCATTGATTGACAAGTCACTAGATAAATCCAAGGGTCTAATTGAGGATATTTCTCAAAACATATAGTAGTTTGGTATAAGAGGTACTAGAATAATAGGAATTAATGATTTAAGAACATCATATCCATAACCTTTAGGGTAAACTAAGACTGAAAAGATAAATAGTATGGTGATATAGATATCCATAAAATAAGTGGGTGAAAAACAAGCCCCAGATAAGGTATGTGGCTTATGCTCATCACATGATCATTTCACTGACCGATGTGCTAAAAAATAGAGAATGAAAACCAATGTAGTATTCTTTTAGTCAATGCAGTTCTAACAAAATCAAGGAAGAGATAGCCTATCCAATTTCTATATTTATTTATAAATTAGTAAAGTCAAGATAGAACCCATACCAAAACCAATTCCAAAACAACCCCCATTACAACAACAATTTCAAATACCACCACTATTTAAAAAAAATAAATGTCATTACAAGAATTATTAACACTAAATACAGAATTTAAAAAATCCCTATGACAATCCATCCTCCGTTGTACAACCTCAAATTGAAAACCAATAACAGATATCTGAGATTGATGGAATGAAAGACATCATAAAATACTTTTAAAAAAGTTCAAAAATATCATAGATTTCCTAACCAAAATTATTGGAAAAAACCCTTCAAAAATAGTGGAAAAACTAAAAGATATTTTTAGTATGATAACAACAATAATTGGAAAAGAACTCTCACCACCAGAAGCCTTGGAACCTGAAACAAGACCACTTGGGATGTGGGTGAATGAAGATTGGAATTTTAAAAATTCATTGAAAATACACCAAGAATAAGAGAAAAAGAGGATGTGAAGAAGGATATAATGCATAATAAGAGACAGGAAACACCATTTCAACGGAAAAAAATAAATAATAAAGAATTACCCCCACCATTTCCATAAAGGATTATTCAATCAAAGAGATTTTAGCAAGAAGCACTTCAAAAATAAATTATGGACACCTTCCAGAAAGCAGAAATTAATTTCCCCCTACTTCAAGCTCTCAAAAAATTTGAATTATGATAAATTTATAACAAATATTTTAACTAAGAAAAAGATACTATAAGGGAATGAAATGATCAACTTGGAAAGAAGTGTCTTAACACTTATCACACTATAGTTTCCAACCAAATGTTAAGATCTAGGGATGTTTTCCATTACATGCACCATTAGATATTTATATTTTTATAAAGATTTTTTTATCTAGGAGATTCAATTAATCTATTTTCTCACTAACTATACTATTATTTAAAAATTGGATACTTAAATCCTACCCTAGTGGTGGTCTAACTTCCAAATACTCCATAGTTTTCCTAGAAGAAGTTCTATAGGATGTCTTCATGAAATTCAGTTATCTATTATTAATAGATGTCTTATATGTGCTTAATATGGAATCAGATAGGATATATTATCAATCACCATTATTTTTTAGATACCATTCTTGAAGTCATAAAAAAACATCATCAATTTCCACGAAGGGAAACTCACTATGAAATTTGTAGATAGAATTGTACACTTTAATATTTTTGAATCCATGAGGGACCCATCAGATGATCATTCAATATTTAAACTCTCCAATGATTTTTGAAATAAACCATTTGAATAATCAGGTATGTTTCATGAATTCTTATCTTTAGGAGAGAATTATATCCATTGGAAATATCACTGAGCATGTGGATGACCAAAACACTAGAGATTAAGAATTCATGTGGGGAGAAGAGGTAAAATCTAATTTCTTTGGTGATTTATTAAATGGTGTAGAAGATGATATGGTTTTTTTTGTACAGGAGGTATAACCTTTGGAAGTGGGGAACTTCAGTTTAATTCCATCCCTTTAGAAACCCCCAAATCTATAATTAAAACCACACCCCACTGATTTGAAATATGTTTAACTTAGTGAGGGAGAGAAATTACCAGTGATAATTGATAATAATCACTATAAAACTGAGGAAAAACCTTTGATTGAGTATTTTAGAGATAATTTCCATGAAATATGGTAGATATGAGCTGATATCATATGAATAAACCCAAAAATCCACTCACACCAAATTCTTCTTCAGGGAGACCCAAAACCCATCATACATCCCCAAAAGAGGCGGAATCCCACCTTGATAGGGGTTTTGAATAAGAAGATAAAGTATCTCTTGAAATATGAGATAATATACCCCACCTCAAATTTATAATGTGTTAGAACCATTCTTATAGTTCAAAAAAATAGGCCTAACCACTATAAGGAATAAAAAGAATAGATTAATCGATGTTAGAATTCAGAATAGTTGGATAGTGTGCATAGATTTAAGAACATTAAATTAGGTCACTCAGAAATATTATTTACTCACCTCATTCATTGACTATATATTACAGATATTTTTAGGGATAACTCATTATTACTTTCAATATAGACTTTTAGGTTATTTTTACGTACCTATTTCTCCTAAAGATTAAGAGAAAACAACCTTTACTAATATATTTGGAATTTTCTCATATAAAATGATGCCATTTAGATTTTATAACGGTCCAAGTAAAATTTATGGGTTTATTTTAAGTGTTAATTCTGATCGTGTTTAAGATTTTATAGTGGCTTTCTTGGATTTATTCATTGTCTTTGGAAGTTATTTTGACAATTGTTTTAAAAATCTGGAAAAAGTTTTGGAAACATGCATTGAAAAGAATATTGTTTTAAATTTAGAAAAGTGTCATTTAATGGTTGATAGAGGAATTTTCCTTAGGAATTTCATTTGAAAAAAGTTCATTAAAGTGGATAAATGAAAATTTTATTTGATAAATTCATTTCTTTACCCAACTTGTGTGAAGAATGTTAGATCATTTTTAAGACTTATAGGATTCTACAAGAGGTTTATCAAAGTATTCAAAAATCTTGATCTCCCTCCATCTAGATTTATTTTTAATGATGTTTATTTTGATCTCAATGGTTCATTTAGGTAATCCTTTGATTAGCCTAAGTCGCGAATGATTACACCACTAGTGATGAAACCACCAAATTGGAAAGATCCATTTAATCTACTTTGTAATTCTTCTAATCAAGTTGTTGGAGAAATAATTTCTTCAAGAATTGAGGGTATAACAGAAGTCATTTCTAATGAATCAAGAATCCTATATTCATCTAAATTTAATTACGGAACCATATAAAAAGAGTTCTTAGTATTTTTTTCTTTAGAAATATTTAAATCATATCTTTTTAGAACTAAAGTTGTTGTGTTTTTCAATCGTGCAACTATCTTATACATGATGAAGATAATTGAAGCTGAAATGAGGCTAGTGAGATAGATGATACTATTTTAGGAGTTCATCATAGAAATAAAAGAGAATAAGGGAGTCAAGAACTAAGTGGCTGATCACTTAAGTAGACTTCCTAACACTACTGAAGCTGAAATTACAGACAAAAAACCAATGAATGATCACCTTTGAAGATAGAAGCTTCAATTGATTGAAATATAAGTTACTTGGTATGTTTACATGGTCAATTTTATGGTGAAATATTAGGTCCCATCTCATTTCAATTCCTACCAAAATCAAAAATTGAAATCTGATTCTTAATATTACTTTTCAGATGATCCATTTCTTTAGAATATCTTAAATGACCTTGTGATAATAAGAAGTTTTTTGGAGAGTGAAATTAGTTATCTTTTCATCATTTTCCACACTTTATCTTATGGAGGTCACTTTTTACCTCAAAGGAAATAAATTAAGGTTTTATAATCTAGACTTTATAGGAAGATGATTTTTAAAGATCCTCATGAATTTTGAAAAAAGTGTGAAAAATGTTAGTTTTATGAAAATATTTGAAAGAGACATGAAATGACAATAAAGTAACTTAATTTTTTGGAAATGTTTGATGTTTTGGTTTTATATTTTAGGGGAACTTTCCAAACATAATTTGTAAATTCTTATATCTTTCTTTTAGTTGATCATGTTTCCAAATGGGTGGCTGAAAATTCCACCAGGATTGATGATACTGAAGTTGTTTGATATATTTTAGGGATAATTTTTTTTGGGGATTTGGAGTGATAAGATCCATAATATGTGATTAGAGGACCCACTTTTACAACAAGAGAATTGAGGCTTTACAGGATAATTATGGGGGAATCATACAATATCAAACCCCTATCATCTGTATAATAATGGTCAAAATGAGGTGTCTAATAGGTAAATCAAAGAAATTTTGGAAAATATTGTTTATCTAAAAGGGAAGGATTAGAGATAAAGGTTGGAAGACACTGTAACATCCCAGGTAAATAAATAATATTAAATTATAATGTTTATCAATATGGTTGAATAAAATGTTAATACTACTTTAAATGGAATGCTATGCTCTATGGCGTACCTAATACGCAACAACGAGTTTCTTTGAAATCTTACGTTGCACACTAATAATATAATAATATTATAATAGTTAACTCCTAGAAGTTTTAATGGTGGGAATGAACAGAAATAACTACAAAATGATTACATATGTTTGTTAAATATTTTTACCTTCATCCAATAAATGTTAGAGGCTTAAAATGAAAATGAATCCAATTTTAAGCATAAATCTTCTAATATTCTTTAAAAGGTCGATTAACCGACTTTTGATGGAGAACCCTTTTTAAATATACTTTTTACAAATTTATATGTTGTATTTCAAAAAATAAAATCCTTCTTTAGAATCTGTATATCAAAATTTACTTTGTGTATTTTTTTTTATTTTTCCGATACAGATCATTTTTAGTGAAAATGTTGCATTTTAATTCAAAACCACATTTTAATCTGATTTATTTGTATGGATAGATTATCTTTTTAATTGATATTAAAGTTTATATATAATATATTTTTACCATTCAATCCAATTGTGGTCAATGGAATTAATTTCACTTTGAAATTGGACTTCAACTAGTGTCAATCTTTTAATAGATATTGTTTCTTAAAAACATGCTATTTGTTTTGACATTGGGAATAAATTATTAAATTAATTAATGCAACTTATATATTTTTAATTTTTTAAAATAGACATCATTTTTTAATTTGGAATATCAAATATAGCTTAGGGTAAATTTTTGGTATTTTTCTACAAAACTTCAATTTTTAATGAATAGTGAAATCACTAAGTGGTAGTTAAAGAAACAGATTTTTCATTTAAACGAAACTTTACCACTTATGTGATTTGATTTTAAAAAATTTGAAATACATGGTTGTCATTAGAAAGTAAAATGTGGTTCAATGAGATTAAAATAATTTTTTGGTGAATATTAACTTTTAGGTTTTATTAATCGCGATTAGTGTTAATTAGTGTAATTTAAGGTAAAGATAATGTTATAATAATATGAAATGACCTTGACACATGTCCTATCCTTATTGGATGTGTCATGGCCGAACCCGACAATCCATGGGTCAACTTGGGGACCCCATGGAGCCACTTTTGTTAGAAAGTGACATTAATAACCTTTTTTAAAAGTTAAAATTAAAATCTCACAAACATGTATTGTTTTACTAAAACAATTTTTACATGGGGTTATATACATTATATTTTCAACTATAAATATTCATTATAAAGATAAAAATATTTCCTACATCATGATATTTTTTTATAATTTTTAGACATTGAATAAATTATTTTATTTATGACACCGTGATGATATAGTGATTACCTCATAAATAAACGATTTAAATAAAATGAGAGGATAGGGTGAAATATATGTCTTAAACTTTTAAAAAACCTATTGTATGGGTGAATTTAGAAACATTATCACCTTAACCTAGATATATATCCTTTTGGTACCTTTAAAATCCGAAAAGTATTTTATAATAAAGTAATATTTTATAACTTTCCAAGAGTGCCCCTCCTCTTCTCTTATAAAAGGCCCTCACATTTACCACCATACCTACACCTATAAAGCCTTTGGCTTGGCCAAAACCTTCCCATTTAATCTCTCCACATCCCTCTTTTCATTATTGAATCCTCACCTTTGATAGAATTCTCTTGAAGAAACCCTTTTGGTTCAAACCAATTGGAGTTACCCGATTTAAAGGTAATGTATTCTCTTATGTTCTTTTGTTTTATTTTGATTCTCCAACCCCCTAAACTCTTTTTAATCCACTCTTTTGTGACAACAACATTATCTTAAATATAATATTATGTTGTTATAAGAATTATTAGAGATACACTTACACACACATCCATCTAATGGTTAATGAACATACTGTTTCTGTGGATGGCGAATTACTGCCACACGAAACGATGATTGTTCAATATTCTTTTAACACCTTTAAAGGTGGAAATTATTATGCCACTGAATTTTATATATGATATATATATATATATATTGTATTTATGTTTTATATATGCTTCTGTATTTTATATTTAAATCATACCTTTATTCTTTTCATGTTGTGCAAATGCGATAATTTCATATGAGAAGTGCAGACTACCGCCCCCTCAAGTGATGTGACTCGTTCATGAAATACATGGAATGTATAAAGAATGAAATTAATGAACTTATGTGACCTATAAAACATATATATTATACTGTAATTATAATATATATATCACTCAATTATTTTTAATTTCATTAATATGACAAATGAAAGTAGCGCTCATTCGTACGTACGCCCTACCGTCTCCATGAACGGTGCATTTCATTTATTTTTATCTCCAAATGTTATAGAATAGTATAAAATGAATATTTACTGGATATATATGATATTTAAATCATTAATACTATTCTGGATATGATTTACTTATAACTACATGGACAATCATTTTCAAACAAGTTCATTTTTGACTCATGTACCAAACATCGACAAAAACGTCTGATATGAACTCACATTATTAACCAATTGTTATAACATTATAATATGTGATATGAAAATAATAATAATCTATAATGGATGAACTTAAGAAATTATAAATTTACCAATGTTTATTATTCAGGAATATAAAGAAATGAACAAGACAAGTCGGACTTGTGGTAAGGGATCCTACCCCTCTCTTTCTTTTTAAGTACTCTCTTTTATGTCATTTATTTTAAGCTCATATTTCTTATGTTTTGGGATGTTATTTTATATTCCTAATTCTTTAATTTTTATGTTCATATTATTAGAGACCATATTTTATCTCATAAATCCATTTTTGGAAGTTTTAATTGGCGCTGTAAGGCTGCCGAAATTTCGTAAGGGACTTTTTATCTCACTTTGTGTTTTCATGAGATTCAAGCTACATTTTCCAATATTTACTTTTGAGTGGTGTATGTACTATCCATTATTCTAATATTTGTGTAATATAATTTCGTTTATGAGTATTTACATCAAAGTTGTATAGTCCTTCTTTCATGGGGTATAAATTTCAAAAGTTACCCAAATCGATAAGGGAACCTTTCACCCTCCTCTTTTTAAAAGACTTCTTTTGTTATGTCTTTTAATTTTCATCTTATTTTTTGGGGATATGTCCTTATATATCCTTATTTCCATAAATTTTATTTCCATGTTATGAGATAACCTTTATCTCTCTCATCAACTCTTTTTCTAAAACTTGATGTGATGCCGTTAGGCTGTCAAAGGAACTTCTTAACCCAATTTCGATTTCTTTGGGTTCAACATGTAGTTATTGAATATGTCATCCTCTGAATATGTGTGAATGTCCTTTGATTGTTTTACACATAATATCCACTTATATTGGGTGTATTTATATTTGTCACACATAATTATGAGATTTATTTATCCTTAATTCAAGGATACCTTCTTTATAATGGATTTCATCTCATTTTACATTTCTATTGAGACTTCATTGTTGTTATGCACCAGTTCACTCTTATATGGTTTATATACTATCCTTTGGAATATTATATCATGAATCCCTTATTCTCATTATATTATAAAGTTCTGATTAAATTTTATTCCTCAAATATTGTATTCAGGTGTCTCTCATTTTGTTAAAAAACCCATTAACTAAAATATCATTTTAAATGTTTTAATGATTTATTCTTATAAATATTTCTCATTAATATCCATGTTTTCAAAATGGTTTTAAGGATTTATTTATATGGATATTAATGGTTTAAAATGTTAAAAGCTTCAATGTGGTATGGGACACTTTGATTCAAAAATCTCTTTATTAAATGTTTTAAATGGTTTTGAAAATGGTTTTTAGAATGGATTCATTATTTCACTATCTTAAAATGTTATATTGATATTGCAATGTGGGAATGTTATATTTACATTATGCTTATGTTATGTGCTATGATTATGTTATGGTTATTGGGAATTGTTTATGAAGACGGGTGGTTCCGTGATAAACTAAGGGCGGGTGAGCCTGATATATCTCTCCAATGCATTGGTTAACACAAAGGACATAAATGCTAAGGTTTCTCTGAAGAGATTTAGGGAATATATTGTGATGGGTATTCAAAACATAACCATGATTGTTACTCCCTGCGTAAGAATGTTATGAATGCCTCAAATTACCTTTATGACTTATGATTTCTGTTGAGTTATGCATAAATCTTATGATTTCATGAGGTATGTTAAATTGCTTATGTTTTATGAGTAAAGTATGATTTCATTGATTCTTATGTATACATGGACTGATGTTTTCACTCTGTATTGTTATAAACCTTACTGAGCTTTTTATGGTCATCCCAAGTTTTTTTGAAATGTTTTTCACTAGACATAAATATAAAGAGGGTCAAGGATGGGATCAAGGAAATGTCAGGCAATCTAAAACAAGGAACTAGACATGACTCTTGTGTTCAAGAGTTTTTATTTTGTGAAAAAATGGAAGCTGAGTAGATGTGTCTACTTTGTAATCATTGATATGTAATAGTTATGTCCTAATTCTCTAAAACTCTAAACTTGAAAAGTTCCTCAATGTGAATTATTCATTTAATTCAATAATAAGTAATGTTTAAGGCTGGGGCCTTATAGTTGGTATCAAAGTACAGTTTAGATAACATTAGAGGTTAGAGTATTATGTGACAAGTTGTGTATAACCACAATGGTTATTATATTAGATAGAGTCGTTGTTATTTTTGAAGTTTGGAATGAGTTTGAGATAACTTGGATAAGTATATCTTATTGTTTATCTTCCTATTTAGTACATAATGATTTTGTTGATATACTCACACTGACATTTATGGTTTTAGTAAATGGAGGGATCTAGTAGACACCAATGTGACAATGCGTTTGAAGGAAACTGTGGTAGTTCTCTGATTAAGAGACTGGATGAAATGGGGGATTCAATGAGAAATCTTGTGGTTTTTATAAACCAACAATCAGAAGTCATGATCAACCACTTGAAACTTGGTGAGTTCTCTAATGAATCATGTACAAGAGAACTAACTCGACATGGAAGTTTAGGTAATAATTATAAAGGTAACCATTAGAGTTTATATGATCCTTACTTTAGAGGTAATTATGGGTTACTATACGTTATGATGGAATATGAACGACATGAGATAAACATGAGGTTAAATTATATTATGGTTATTTTTGAAGATTTAATCTCATTTTGGGGAATGTTTTAAGAATTATATAGTTTTGGAAAAAGGACAACACACAGACCATGTGAAAACCTATCGCATTAGACAAAGCTGCGGGAATCGAACCCACAACCAAAGTGCGACTAGTATTTATCACCTACCACTGGACTATGTGAAGTCCCTGGTTAGTTTGACTAATTTTTTTAGTTAGATTATTTTATAAATCAAGAGTAAGTCAATTTTGGGTTATCTATGGAAATTATTAACCTATCATGGAGGATATGTGATTAGGTTAATTACTTTTCAGTATGAGACTTTAAGAGCCTCTAATGTTATTCAGAGATAAATGTTAATTTGTACCTTGGGAGACTATGTTATTAAATCTTTAAAATATTTGGGTTTCAATCTTATTTGGGTTTAATTTGGTGAATTTTATAGTCAAATTGTTTATTGAATGGTCTTCGTTGAACATTCGGTTTTGTTTGACAATTTTTGGAGATTAGGAGAAGTTTTTCTTTTTGTAAAAAAATATCCTTTTTGGGTATTATCTGATCTCATACTAAACTTTTTGGTTTGGTTTTGGTTGGGATCTAAATAAATGGGAAATATATAGTTCTATTTTGTGGATTAGGTGATTCTGAAGAAGTTGATTATAGTACTCTTAATGCGAACAAGTCTTTCTAAATACTCATCTTTTAGAGAAAATATGAGTTTGATTAAGGAATCTAGTAAAAGTTGAAAGTCTATGTGACAAGTAAGTATGTTTCATTATGATTTAGTTAAGCTCAAAAATAAATTTCTCAATGAATAGTAACTAAAAAAATATGTTGTATGTTAACTTTACCTACTAGGGAATCGAATACCATTTAACCCATGAAAAGTTTGTGATTTTAATGTGGTTAAATTTCTCTTAGACAAGTTTACTATCACTCTTCATTAGAACATGACCCTTTTTTTTCTCCTCCATATCCATATTTTCATACATGGAATCCTAGTATGGGTTAACTCGGGTGACCTTTGTACTTATCTCCCTTTCTTTTAAAGTGACAGTTTTGCTGACTCTTGTTCTGATGTGGGACTTTCGATGAAGTTTCCAAGACCAATTTCGAAATTGTGAGGATGCAATTCCCAAAATGGGGGAAGGATGTAACATCCCAAGTAAATAAATAATATTACGTTCTAATGTTTATCAATATTTGTGAATAAAATTTTAATACTACTTTAAATGGAATGCTATGCTCGATGGCATACCCAATACACAACAACGAGTTTCTTTGAAATCTTAACTTGCACACTAATAATATAATATTATTATAATAGTTAATGCCTAGACGTTGTAATGGGGTGAATGAACATAAACAACTACAAAATTATTACATATGTTTGTTAAATATTTTTACATTTATCCAATAAATTTTAGAGGCTTAAAATGCAAATGAATCCAATTTTAAGCATAAATCTTCTAATATTATTTAAAAGGTCGATTAACCGCCTTTTGATGGATAACCCTTTTTAAATATACTTTTGACAATTTTATATGTTGTATTTGACAAAATAAAATCCTTATTTAGAATCTGGACAACAAAATTTACTTTGTGTAATTTTTTTTTATTTTTCCGATAAAGATCATTTATAGTGAAAATGATGCATTTTAATTCAAAACCACATTTTAATATGAATTATTTATATGGATAGATTAACTTTTTAATTGAGATTAAAGTGTATTTATAATATATTTTTACCGTTTAATCCAATGGTGGTCATTGAAAATAATTTCACTTCGAAATTGGACTTAAACTAGTGTCAATCTTTTAATAGATATTGTTTCTTAAAAACATGCTATTTGTTTTGACAATGGGAATAAATTATTGAATTAATTAATTCAACTTATATATTTTGAAATTTGTAAAATAGACATCATTTTTTAATTTGGAATGTCAAATATAGCTTAGGGTGAATTTTTGGTATTTTTCTGAGAAACATCAATTTTTGATGAATAGTGAAACTACTAAGTGGTAGTTAAAGAAACTGATTTTTCGTTTAAATGAAACTTTACCACTTCTTTTATTTGATTTTCAAAAACCTGACATACAGGGTTTTCATTATGAAGTAAAATGTGGTATAATGTGATTAAAATATTTTTTTGGCGAATATTAACTTTTAAGTTTTATTAATCACGATTAGAGTTAATTAGTGTAATTTAAGGTAATGATAAGGATATAATAATATGAAATGACCTTGACACATGTACTACCCTTATTGGATGAGTCATGGCCGACCAATAAAATCCATGGGTCAACTTGGGGACCCCATGGAGCCACATGGTTGGAAAATGACATTAATAAATTTTTTTAAAAGTTAAAATTAAAATGTCACAAACATGTATTGTTTTACTAAAACAATTTTTACATGGGGTAATACAAGTCATATTTTTGACTATAAATATTAATTAGAAAGATAAAAATATTTCCAACATCATGATAATTGTTTTATAATTTTTAGACATTGAATAAATTATTTTATTTATGATACCGTGATGATACAGTGATTACCTCATAAATGAACGATTTAAATAAAATGAAAGGATAAGGTGAAATCTAAGTCTTACACTTGTCATAAACCTATTTGATGGGTTTATTTAGAAACCTTATCACCTTATCCTATAAATATATCCTTTTGGGAACTTTAAAATCCGAAAATTATTTTATAATAAAGTAATATTTTATAACTTTCCAAGAGTGCCTCTCCTCTTCTCTTATAAGAGCCCCCACCTCTACCACCTTACCCACACCTCTCAAGAATTTTGATCAGACAGAACCTCACCATTTCATCTCTCCACATACCTCTCTTAATCATTTAATCCTAACCTTTGGCAGAATGATCTTCAAGAAACCCTTTTGGTTCAAACCAAGAGGAGTTACCCGATTTAAAGGTAACGTCTTCTCTTATGTTCTTTTGTTTTATTTTGCTTCTCCAACTCCATAAAATATTTTTATTCCATTATTTTGTAACAAAACCAGTATCTCAAATATACTAGGATGTTGTTATAAAAAGGATTATAGATACACTTACACACACATCCATCTAATGGTTAAATAACATACTGTTTCTGTGGATGGAAAATTACTGCCTCACGAAACGATGATTGTTCAATATTCTTTTAGCACCTTTAAAGGTGGCCATTTTGATGTCACTGTATTTTATATATGATATATATGGTATTTATGTTTTATATATGCTTCTGTATTTTATATTTAAATCATACCTTTATTCTTTTCATGTTGTGAAAATGCGATAATTTCATATGAGGAAGTGCGGACTACCGCCCCCTCAAGTGATGTGACTCGTTCATGCAATACATGGAATGTATAAAGAATGAAATTAATAAAATTATGTGACCTATAAAACATATATATTATAATGGAATTATAATATATATATATATATATATTATTTTTAATTCCACTAATATGACAAAAAAATGAAAGTAGCGTTCATGCGTACGTACGACCTACCGTCTCCATGAACGGTGCATTTCATTTATTTTTATCTCCAAATGTTATGGAATAGTATAAAATTAATATTTACTGTATATATATGATATTTAAATCATTAATAATATTTTTGAGATGATTTATTTATAATTATATGGACAATCATTTTCAAACAAATTCATTCTTGACTCATGTACAAAACATCGACAAAAACGTCTGATATGAACTCACATTTTTAACCAATTGTGATAACATTATAATATGTGATATGAACTTAATAATAATATATAAAGGAGGACCTTAAGATGTTATAAATTGACCAATGTCTATTATTCAGGAATATAAAGAAATGAACAAGACAAGTCGGACTTGTGGTAAGGGATCATACCTCTCTCTTTCTTTTGAAGTACTCTCTTTTATGTAATTTCTTTTAAGCTCATCTTTCTTATGTATGGGGATGTTATTTTATATTACACATTCTGTAATTTTTATGTTTATATTATTAGAGAACCTATTCAATATCATAAATCCATTTTTTGATGTTTTAATTGGCGTCGTTAGGCTACATAAATTTCACAAGGGACTTTTTATCTCACTTTGTGTTTTTGTGAGATTCATGCTACATTTTCAAATACTTCTTTTTGAGTGGTGTATGTACTGTCCATTATTCTAATATTTGTGTAATATATTTTCATTTATGATTATTTACATCAATGTTTTATAGTCCTTCTTTCATGGGGTGTATGTTTCGAAAGTTACCCAAATTGGTAAGGGAACCTTTCACCATCCTCTTTTTAAAAGACTTCTTTTGTTATGTCTTTTAATTTTAATATTATTATGTGGGGATATGTTCTTATATATCCTTATTGCTATAAACTTTATGTCCAAGTGATGAGATACCCTTTATCTCTCTCATCCACTCTTTTTCTAAAATTTGATGTGACGTCGTTAGGATTTCAAGGGAACTTCTTAACCCAATTTCGATTTATTTGGGTTCAACATGAAGTTATTGAATATGTCATCCTTTGAATATGTGGGAATGACCTTTGATTGTTTTAAACATAATATCCACTTATATTGGGTGTATTTATATTTTTCACACATAATTATGAGATTTATTTATCCTTAATTTAAAGATACCTTCTTTATAATGGATTTCATCTCATTTTACATTTCTATTGAGACTTCATTGTTGTTATGCAATAGTTCACTCTTATATGGTGTATATACTATCCTTTGGAATATTATATCATGAATCCCTTTATTCTCAGGATATTATAAAGTTATGATTAAATGTTATTCCTCAATTATTTTACTCAAGTGTCTCTCATTTTGTTAAAAACCCTTTAACTAAAATATCGTTTTAAATGTTTTAATGATTTATTCTTATAAATATTTCTCATTAATATCCCTATTTTCAAAATGGTTTTAAGGATTTATTTATATGGATATTAATGGTTTAAAATGTTAAAAGCTTCAATGTGGTATGGGACACTTTGATTAAAAAATCTCTTTATTAAATGTTTTAAATGGTTTTTAGAATGGATTCATTATTTCAATATCTTAAAATGTTATATTGATATTGCAATGTGGGAATGGTATCTTTACTTTTTTGCTTAAGTTATATGATATTATTATGTTATGGTTCTTGGGAATTGTTTATGAAGATGGGTGGTTCCGTGATAAACTAAGGCCAGGTGAGCCCGATATAGCTCTCCAATGTATTGGGTAATGCGAAGGAGTTAAACGCTAAGATTTCTCCAAAGAGATTTAGGGAATATACTGTGATGAGTATTCCAAACATAACCATGAGGGTTACTCCCTATGTAAGAATGTTATGAATGCCTCAACTTACCTTTATGCCTTATTATTTCTATTTAGTTATTCATAAATCTTATGATTTCATGAGGTATGTTAAATTGCTTATGTTTTATGAGTAAAGTATGATTTCATTGATTATTATATATACATGGACTGATGTTTTCTTTCCATATTTTTATAACCCTTACTGAGCTTTTTATGATCATCCCAAGTATTTTTTAAATATTATTCATAGGGCATAAAGATGAATCGGGTCAAGGATGGGATCAAGGAAATGTCAGGCTGTCTAAAACAAGGAACTAGACATGACTCTTATGTTCAAGAGTTTTTATTTTGTGAAACAAATGGAAGCTGAGTAGATCTATCTACTTTGTAATATTTGAGATGTAATAGTTATGTCCTAATTCTCTAAAACTCTAAACCTGAAATGATCCTCAATGTGAATTATTCATTTAATTCAATAATAAGTATTGTTTAAGGTTGGGGCCTTATAGACACATTATGGGATTATATGATAACCTACAAAACCCTGATTGGAATGAGTACATATAGGTTTATTTATGGAAAAGCTGTCATATTCCTATGGAATTAGAGCATAAGGTACATTTTCCTATAATAAAAATAAATTTGGATCTTGAAAGCACTGGTAAATATAAAATATTATAGTTACTAAATATGGAGAAAATTAGAAGGTAAAAATTTGAAAATTCCATGATTTTCAAAGAAAGGACAAGAGTAGATCATGAAAATCTGATCCAGTCGAAATACTTCTATCATAGAGATAAATGTTTGTTATTAAACTAAATACTCAAGTTGATGCCAATAAACTTTGTTCTAGATGGTAAGGCCCATTTATAGTTACTCATGTCTATCCTTTCGGTGTTGTGTGTTGTTTTAAGGATAGAGAGTACAATATATTCACTATTAATGGAACCAGGTTGAATAAATTATATGTGACCATTCCATTATATCCAGAAGAAGAGATCACATTCCTCCAACCCATTTGTCAATAAAATTCATCAGGTCGCACAACTTATTTACACTTTCATTCATGATTTGATTTCATTCCAAATTTTCTTACCAGTAAAATGAAATTAAATGCATTTATAATGTGAAATCATTTATGTGTGGGTGAGGGAACCTTTTTAGTTTAGTATTTTTTTTCTTTATTTTCAAAAAAATTCTATTTTTTTTTCAGATTTTTGTGTGTTTATTTTTCAATTTTTGTGTGTTTTGGAAACTTGTGAGCTCAAATTATTAAATTTTAAATTTTTCAAAACCATTTATATGATTTAATATATTTATTCCATGAAATCGAGCTTTAATTATTGGTGAAAATAACATTTTTTATGTTCAAATCTTTGGGAATATCGTGAAAAGTAATCTTATTTTTGACTCTCATGCCACATATCACTATCTTTATCTTTGAAATAACTATCCCATGAGGCTTCAGAACAATTTTTTTCATATTCTATTCATTCATATCACTTCTTGAGAGAACTAGAATATGATTGGTTTCACTATAATTTGATTAATTCCTCTCAAAACATAAGTATTTGGGGTAGTTTTGTTTTAAATGATTGATACATTTCATTAGTTTTAAATACCCATGTTCAAGATAATCCTTTTTATTATAAAATTAATTGTACATTTAATAATTTTATCATATAAAATCCATGAATATCTTATTAGTTTATCCACATTACAATCGAATTTCCCATGTCCAACCTGCTCATGATGTGAAATTGTATGATCTAGTTGAACTTAAGTGTTGGGGGGAATATGTCTTGTATTGTGATACATATTTTTTTTAAATTTGGGTGGAGAATAAAATTATTGATTGATATATTTTATTCTGATAAAGAATCATTCCATTGAATGTTTTTCCGTTTCTAGAGCTTTCATAATAAGAGAAGTTTTTCTTTTCTGGAGCTTCGAATGGAGAAAGAAATCTGTTCCTATATGGAGCTTTCAAGAAAAATTATGTTTGAGAAGACTATAATTTTTTTTTCTAAAAGGTTGAGTCGTGTTCACTTTACTTGAGATTTAATGACTATGGAGCTGATTTTCTATGAAGGGGAGTGAAGAGGAGACTATCCTAGAGTGAAAATTAGAATCTTGAAATTTTTATTCAAAAATAGCCAAGACCTCCAAATTCAGCCTCAAAATTTTTGACATATAAATACTGTCTATCAGAAGCCACATAAAAACATGAAAATTACTCATGATAAACACATGAACTTTACTCACATTGGGTGGAGATATTTGAATTTATCAAGCCTACAGTAACCCTTGGATGATTTTGGATGAGAAAATAATTGTTGAGAAATGATATTTGTGATACGAGAGAAAATTCATGTAAGGTAGGTGTTTTGTATTCATGAGAGGAGATATTATTTGGAAATATAAAGAATAATCTAAACTAAGAACTTGATATAATTTTCTCTAAGGAGGCATGATATTTTATTTTCTCTATTTAAAATTGGTGTATCTTATGAATATGTGTTTTAAAGTTTCATTGATTTGATTTTGATGCTTATTTATCCATTATTATAAGTGATAAGTGTGTGATAATGGATATAGATAATATTTTCAGAATTATTCTTATGTTTTTAAATTATTTAGTCCCTTAAAATTAATTAATTTGAGATGATTAGCTTTATTTTTGTATTTGTGGTTGTTTTTTGGTCTAATTGTAAAAATTGCATAATTATAGAGATTTTACATTTTATGGTACTTATGTATTTAGAGAATTACTCTTTAATTTATGATCCAATTTTAATTAATAATTTTGTGTATGATTATATTGTTTGTGTGCATGAACTCAATATTTTAGACCCAAATACAATTCAAAACACACTGGACCAGAAAAATAAATTAAGTGGAGTAATTTTTCTGGAAAATAGAATGGACCCACCTAAGTAATGGATATATATATAGGCTTAGATAAATCAAAATGTGATGATTACATCTATAGAAGAAATAATACTATTAGCCTCATTTGTACATTAAATATCATAAAGAGTTTAGGTCATTAAGGAATCCATTTAATGTGACAAAATGGAGGTAGTTGAGTAGTCTTCTTAGGAAGAATACATATTATTCAATAATTCAGGAAAAATATTTTTGAAACATGTCCAAATAAGCTGATATTTTGTGGGATCATGAACAATAGATTGTGGAAAAACTTTTAGGAATCCACCTTTCCAATATTCTACCATTTATCATGAAAAATAAACTCATATTTTCAATGTATAGAATCTAAACATAAAAACTTCCACCCCTAATACATATAAGTATGAGTGTCCACATCCATTCAAAGGTTTTGAAGAAGGAGGAGTAGGGGATTATCTTGAGTATTTTAACTTTAAAGTGTTTTTGATTTTCTAATCTTTCTTTTATTAGTATTGTAATTCTCCATTCTTCCTTATTAAACTCTATTACCCTTCACATGGAGGGTTAAATCTTTTGAGTGATCGAGGAAGGGGGAGTTTTCCTTTTGTAATTTCTGAGGCTTGTGATTTAATTAGAAACATTATTTTTCTATTGAATTATTTATATTTTTAGTGGTACCAAATTATCTTAATGTTATAGTATTTATTGTTTTGTGGTAATTCATTTTTTATATATTTGGTTGAATTTCTTTAATCTCCCTTCGCCTAGTGTATTTTTTCATGATCGAGTAGATTATGTTAGGTGGTGAGTGTCTAGGGATCATTATCACGTGTTTGGAATAAGTGAATTGCTCCTAGATTTATAAGGATAAACAATTCTTGATCAAGACTTTCCTTAGTTATTTTTCAAATCCTTATGAATTTTTATGCACTTTGTAGTGGTTCCCATTGTTTCCTTAAACCAAGGGTGATTGATAACTTGATCGAGGAGTCATTCACTTATCATTCAATAGGAAGAAAGGGGGAATGATATTTATGACCATGATGACATTTAGAAAGACGATCCTACCCTAACCCAATCACTATATTCCTAAAATTATGTCCCAAAATCATTTTAATTTATTTCTTTATTTAAATGAAACAATTTCTAAAACAATCCCCATCACATTATCTAATTTCAAGTGACAAACAAGAATGTTCAGTGATTCTCTCTAGTTAAAACCTAGTTTTACCACTTTAATTAATTTAACCTTAGTAAATATCTCTTTTTGTCATGTCCCATGATATAAATGTGTCAAAAATTGGCACAATTTCTTAGTATTTAGTGAAAAAAATATTTTTTTTTCTTTTCATATTTTCCCGTTAAAATTTCTTGAATAAGAACAAAAACACTAAACCATTCCCCCTATACCTAAAAATTGAAATAAACATGGTAAATATATTTAGAAAATATATTTTTAAATCTTAATTTGTTAAAATTTCCTTTTCACACTCAATTGAAACATAAAGTGTTCACTCTGAGCCTATCATCATGGTTGGAAATCAGAACCCAACCATTAAAGACCTCTGGAAACTTCAATTACTTAATCAAAATTATAAAATTTATATTCCAGTGTTATAAAATTATTTTGAGATTAATCCTAAAAATATTATATTACTCCCAAAATTTCATGGATTGGTAGGAGAAGAGCCAAACAAACTTATTAAATAGTTCACACATGTCTACTCTACTTTCAGACCCCAAGGTGTAGCTGAGGAGTAGGTAAAGTGGAAGGCATTCCAATTTTCATTGAAAGAGTTTCCAATGAATGATTGTATAGACTAAAACCAAGATATTTAAATGATTATAATGACAATGTGATGTTCTATATACAAATATTCATCTCCACCTCTAGAAGCACATCCATTAGGATGGAACTATATGCCATCAGATATTCATATAAAGAAATATAACAACAGTACTATTTATTTAACATTTAAACATGATTTATTACATAAAACTACACTTAATATAACTTATAATTTTTAGAGGTCTATTGTATTTAGTAAATAGATACAAAACATAACATCTTGAACATGGAATAAAAAAAATTATTGAAAACTTCCCTAACATGATCATAATATTCCAATGATTTTAAAACTATATGGGACATCTTGGGGACAACATAAGAAAGGGGTGATCTATAAAGCACAGTAAAGGAAATAAACAAGGAATAACATGAATAAGATAATAAATATTAGAAATTAGGTATATAATTGGATAATAAATGGAACATGAATAATATGGAATGATATAGAATGATAATTATAACATGGGAAATGTGGAAACAACATACAACATGTCATAGGCATGAGTCAAGGCTCATTGCAAATGGAGAATAATGGGACAAGGAACATTTTATATAGAGGATCACGAGTCAATGATCATTTCACAAGGAGGACCATGAGTCAAGGATATATATTGAGACCATTTCACATGATGTATCATGATACTAAACATTATCCAATGTATTAGAGTGCTATCTAGGCACACCCATCATAATAATTTCATTCTCATGCTTATGTATGACAAACATATCATATAACATGGATTAATTAGACATTATTATTTATTCCATGATAAATTAATGCAGAATAAATACATTTATGTAACCAATAAATAAGTATATATGCATGAATGGTAATGCCTATTATAGAGAAATGGGTATGGTATTCACTACATAATTTTTTTGGCATGGAAAATCATGGTGCAATTTTATCAGCATAAGGACGTCATAAAGATTTTCATAATATTGGTTAATGAGAGAGAAATGTGTATATCATCATTTATAAATAAAATGGATAGTTATATGGGCTAATTGATCCTGTGAGAAATCCTCTTTAATTGATATGAAGCATGTAGTCTTTGTAAGATGATCCATGACAACCCAAAGAGAATTTTTTTCCTTTGGATGTCTCCAAAAGTCTAGTGACAAAGTCTATAGTGATGTTTTTCCATTTCCATGTTGATTTTGGTAATGGTTTCTTCATCCTCTTAGAGTTATACATTTCAACCTTAAATTTATAACATACTAATCACTTTGATGTATATTCTATAATCTCTTTCTTCATTTTATCCCACTAAAAGTGCTCTCAAAGATCCTGATATATATTTGTTCTTTGTCAGTTAAAGGAGAAAGTAAAACTATGTGCATCATCTAATAGTTATTTCTTTAATATGGGATTTAATTGAACACATAGTCTTGAACCAAATATCACAATTCATTCTTATTTAACATTAAACTCTGAGGATTTCCCTTTTCTCATAGTTTCTACTTTATACTGAATTCCCACATCATCTTTTTTAGAATCCTTTAACCTTTTAAGAATAGATGATTGAGAATTAATTTGTGAATGGATTGATGATGTTCCTTCTTTTATAATTTCCATGTACACCCTATTCAAATCTATGAAGAATGGATCCTTATCACCTCTCATTGATGAAATAATTTCAGGATCCTTTATACTTAGAGAATCCAACACTTTTTTACTTTTCTAGGATCATAAGGGATTGAGTAACCATAATATATGATGAGATCTTACCATATATGTTGGCACATATTTATCTATTTCTCTGTGAATATATATATCAGAATTTTGTGATCTGTATATATTTCACACTTCTCCCTAAAGAGATAATGCCGTAAAATTTTCAAATCGAAGATCACCAATACCAACTCTTGATCATGTGTGGGATAGTTTTGCTCATGAATTTTAAACTACATGGAAGCATACCCATGACATTGTCATTTTTCATTAACACATAGCACAATACCTTCTTTGAAACATTGCTAAAAATTACAAAAAAGTTCCCCACTTGTGGGTAGTGTGAGAATAGGGGCAATGATAAGCCTCATTTTCAACTCCATGAATAATTATTCACATTCATAATTAAAATAAATATTGACTCCCCTCTGAGTTATCTTGGTAATTGGGTTTGAAAATTTTGAGAAATTTCTCACAAATTGGTGTTAATATCTTGCAAACCCAAGGAAACTATGAATATCTATCACATATGTTGGCCTCGACCATCCTTCAAATGTTTCTATCCTTGAATGATCAAAAGATATCCCATTGCTCGTGATGATATTCCCTAACAATGAAACTTACTTTAACCATGATTGAAACTTGTTGTACTTTTCATAGAGCTTATACTTTTTCAAGGTATTTAGCACAGTTCTCAGATACTACTCCTGGTCTTCCATAGGTTTAGAATATATTATAACAACATCTATAAAGAAAACTATGAATTTTTCAAGATAACATCTAAATAATCTATTCATAATGTCCATGAATATAGCTAGAGCATTATTGAGTCTGAATGGAATTACTATAAACTCATAGTGCCCATACCTTATATGAGAATTAGTATTGGGGATGTCCTACTTCAACCTAACTTGGTAGTATCTTGATCATAGATCCACTGTGGAGAAGTATTGTGCTCCATGTAGCTGATAAGAAAATTCATTAACGAATGGAAAAGGATATGTGTTCTTCATCACAGTCTTGTTGAGATCATGATAATCAATTCCAAGGTACATTGGCCCATCATTCATCTTAAAAATGAGGAATGGTGCACCCCATGGTGAAGCACCTGGGTGTATAAATCTTTTATCCAGATTCTCTTGTAGTTGTTTCTTTAGTTACTCATATTCCATAATATCTATCCTATATGGAGTCTTGGATATTGGAAACTCCCCAAGTATTTTCTCGATTAAAAATTCAACCTCTCAGCTAGGGGGATGACACATAAATTACTCAGGAAACACATCAATGTATTCCCTCAAATTAGAAATGTATTTAATGATGGTTATTTAATTAGACTCAATCATTTGAGATAGATATTTTTGACAATAGAAAAAATATCTATTCTTGAGATTATGGTGCTAAAAAATATTTATCCTCTTTCTGGAACTTGTAATGAATTGAGGTTCGATTCCCTATATGGAGAGTGGTTTCCATCTCATGGAAATTTATGTTGGATCTATATAGGGAAATTCAATCCATCCCAATAATTTTATCAAATTCCACCAAGGGAAGTATGAAATGGTTAACTAGGAAGTTTATAACACAAATATTGATAGGGGAGGAGTTATATACTTGGGATTAAATAATTTCCCCATTTTCCATTTTCACTGAAAGAACTACTTCCGTGTTTTGAGGTGGTGTTTGAGTAGTTCTACTAAAATTTCATGATATGAAAGAATATGTAAAACTAGAATGATATAGTATGTTCACTATTCTTAAATGAATAACTAGCGTACCTATCACCACTTCATTTCAAGGATTCAATTCCTTGGTAGTGATGGAAATAAATCATCTTTTCTGCCTTGTAGGTTATTGGTTTCCTTTAAAACATTGGCTTAGAAAATTGATTCGTAAATTTCCCCAGTTCCTTGTAGCTATAGTAATGGATGATGTACTAAGGGTTGACTAGGGTGTTCCTTTCCTCATTCACAATAGCTAGTTTCTATGGTAGGAAATTATTATTTGGGTTTCCATCCTTCCCACACCAAAAACATTTCTTTTTTCCCTTCAAGCAATTTTTTGGGTTCTTTTTCCTACACCATTAATAAGTGGGATGCTAATATTTCTTTTTACCATTGGATTTATCCATTAGACTACTATAATTAAACTCCACTTTCCAATTCTTATCCCCATAAAACCCTTGGGATTCCCCAACCTCCATTTCTACTTTGAGAGCACATTAGAAAATCTTTTCATAGAAATCAATGTCATGGATCTTTAGGGATTTTCTTAGACTAGGTTTTATCCCACTAAAGACATGTTTAACCTCTCCATTATGGGTGATGAAAAAATTAATGGTGTATCATGCAAGTCCTGTGAATTTTCCTCATACAACCTAATAGATTCTTTATCATTTTTCTTGAGTTCAAGGAAATCCCTTTCCATTTTAAGATGGGGAGTGTGAAGAAAATTTGTATCAAAAACATTTTCCAAAATTCCTTCCACTCAATTCTTTTGATCTCTTCCTTAGGCTTCATATTCTTGATCAATGTTCACCACTGATCTACTTCTCCTTCTATACAATAAACAACCAATACAACCTTCTATTGATTGAAACACTGAATGATGGAGAATATCTTCTCAATGTAGTAGATCTATTGTTCCTCCATTAAGGGATCAGATGATCCATTAAAAATATGAGGCATTTTTCACATGAAGATTTATATTGTGGGTTTTTCTCTCTTAGGGGGTTTAGAAGCTCCTCTTGATATATTTTTATATTCATAACTTGGTCAGTTGTGGGAGTATTGTGAAAATGTTTGTGATTCTCACTCCTATCAAATTGGGCATCTCATTGGAAAAGTCATCACATTTCCCTTCACAACAGTTGTTAGCTCGATTCCTCATATTACCAGCCACTGGCTAGAATAAAAACCAAAATTTGTGATGAATATCTTAAAAAATTAAAAATATAAAGATAAATCTAATGATATTAAAGGGATAACTTATAAATTACATTTATCCCCTTAACTTATGATTTTTAGGATTCATTCTATGTTATCCATGATCAATCTCCTAATGTATATTCTTATGAGAACTTTTACCCATAATTATGGTTCATAATGAGCTTATGAATTTACCAAAGATTATCCCCTTGGAGTATCAAACGAGGTGCGTAGTAAGGTATATTGTCTTGTACTAGGTTACACCAATTCAAGCCCAAAACACATTATCAGAGTAGTTACTCCTAGCTAAATTTGTTCTAGAACCATGTCCATTTATAGTATCTGGACATGGATGTGTTTTCTTGATAAACCACTTAATCTATAATTACCAAAATTTAGTTAATTATTCTAACATTTAGTATTATCCTTATGGGTTTTCACTATGGTTTTATAATATAAATCTAAAAAATAACTATACATATCCTCTAATAACAACTATAGCAACTCTGCTCTTTATTTAATATTTAAAAATGATTTATTAGATAAAATTAAACTTAATACAACTCTGATGATATATAGGCCAAGAGTGTTTGGGAAAAACATAAAAAACATAATATCTTAAACATGGGATACAATAAAATTGTTGAAAAAAAAAATCCATTACATGATCATAAAATTACAATGATATTGAAACTATATGAGATATCTTGGTTATAACATAAGAAAAGGGTGATTTATAAAGACCATTAAGTGAAATAAACAAGGAATAACATGAATAAGATAATACATGATATAAAATAGGAATATAAATGGATATTAAAGGAACATTAATATTAAGGCATGATATAGCATGATAATTATAACATGGGAATTGTGGAAATAATATAGAACTTGACATAAGTATGTGTCAAATATCATTGCACATGTAGAAACATGAATTATACTCATTGTACATAGAAGAGAATGATTCAAGGCTCATTGCACATGGAGGAAAATTATTCAAGGATATATTTTGAGACCATTTCACAAAATGTGTCATGATAACAAGCATTACCAAATTCATTGATGCACTATCTGGTCACACCCTTTATAATCATTTTATTCTCACACTCAAGTGTGGCACATAGATCTTATAACATGGATGCATTCAGAATCATAAATTATTTTAGGATCAAGGAATGTAGAATATATACATTTAATTCCTGAATTAAGAAGTATATATGCATGAAGGTGAATACCCTTGATAGTGAAATGGGTATGGTATTCATTACATAGTTATATTGTCTTGAAAAATCACAGTGCAATTTCAACAGCATAATGACGTCAGATTGAAATTAATAAAATTAGTTGATGATAAAGAAAGTGGTCTCTAAAAATTTATACATGAAATGGAAAATAATATGGACATGTAAATACATTCCTAAACATATGGAATTTGAAATATAAGGCATAACATAATGGAGAAACTGGCAGATAGGGGAGAAAAGAAAGAACCCTTACAAAATTTCAGCATGGTAATGGGTGTACATAAAGGTTCATAGGAGGGTTAAATTAGATCAAAAGGGGGTCTCATAATTTTGTCATAAAATGTAAAAAATGGGGATATTTAAGAACATATCCCAATATAGAAAAATGGAAATTAAAAGATATAACATAAAAGGACTTCTTGGTAAAAGTGGAAGGTGGAAGATGAATTACAGAATATTGGCATAGTAACAATATAGATAAGGGTAAATATGAGATAGGATAAATGATATATGAGGAATATAACATAAATTATAAAGTAATTATTATAAATTAATTAAAATATAACAAATTGGAATGAAGAAGAAAACTTTCAAAGTTTGATCTTAAATTTAAAGGAGGAGAGAATAGTGAGGGTCCCTTGAATGTGTGGCCCAAAGGCTTGTGAGAGGCTTCTTTAGAGATTTGGGGCACCTTGGGAGGACTATATGGAGTATGGGGAAGATTATTATGTTTTATAAAGAGTTTTAGTGAAGTTAAATGGGATATTTTGGTGGGTTTGTATAGGAAAGGAGGCGGGATTTCTTTATTTTTTTGGTTTTGGAAACTACATAATAAAATATTCAAAAAAAAAACATTCCATGGTTTTTCCCATGGTTTATGCAAAATGGGAGTGGATTAAATTATTTTATAAGGCCATAGGTTGAAGATAATAAAATAATTTCCTTTTTTATGTGGAGGTGTGTCACACTCTCAAAGAAATGACTTAGAATATTAAAATACATTATAAGTCATTGATGATTTATTAATGATTTATTAAAAAAATATAATTTGAAATGAAGAGAATTTATTTGGCAGACGAAACCATTTATATTATTTTTTACATCACTATTGGTCCATTATGATGTCATAAAACACAATGTATATTTATACGGTTTTTATTTTTTACCCAAAAATTCGATTGTCTTAGAAAATTATGAAAAATCACTATTGGATAATTTCAATGTCTTGATTATAAAAACAATATTCATTTTATCAAAATAATTTTCAAAATATTTTAATTTTCACTTTTAAATTAGAGGCTGACATTTATTGAAAATGATGAGTTTTTGAAAAATAACAGTTTTTGAACCCTAATAAAAAATTTATATTTCCCTTCATAAAAATTATATGATCATTTATATTTAATAAAAGTTATTTAATAATAAAATTTTATTAAAATTTTATTTATTTAAAAAATCCATTAATTCATAAACTCATTAATTTAATTTGCATATCAACCAAAAGTACAATTTGGTCTTTATTGAATCAAAAATAATAATCATTTCAAAAGTTATAATAATAGGATGAAAATATTTTCATTATTCTATAAAAAATAATCTACATAATATTATTTCTAGGGTATTCATACATATCCCATTAATAGAAAATAATACACCATATGATTATGGTGTGTGATGCTGGGGATTTCACGGGGCCATTTAGTGAACATGGTTTGAGTTGTGATATCGATGATCTTGGTCATCTCTTATAAATGGGTTCGTTCATGATTAAGTTGCTAGATCTTAGAATGGACTTGGTCTAATTAAAATACATTAATTTTATGTCCCTCTGATTCTTTGATAAATGGGATTCATAGGGAATGATCCTACTGGTTGAGGCCATCACATTCTTTGTTTATGTCAAAAGGATTTTTTAAAACCCTATATTTATACTAGTCGTCTAATCATTGTTAAATGGATGTATTATAAATGGTAATGATATTTAAAGATCATTTAAACCCAAATTGATATTATAAATCAAAATAAGTCCATTAGATATCTATAACCATATTAAATTTAACTAAATCCAAAAGTTAAATTTTTTTGGCAACAATTTGGGTTGTTAGATGAAACCCTTTATGGGTATTGGAAAAGGTTTAAAAAGATGCATTCCAGGTTCCCAAATAAATAAATTGGGGAGTATCTATTTATTATCTTATTTTGGAACGTCTTACTAGAAAAAAAAAACCTTCTAGGTGTATGATCTAGAGTCTTATTGGTTAACAATTCACCAGAAGAAGCTAAGGGCTCATTGAGAATATTTTTTAGAACTCACAATAGTTTCTTACAACAGGTACTATAACAACGAGAGTTCATAAGGTAATCAATTATTATCTAAAAAATTCATGGGGAACAAATATTGATGAGATAGTAATTATGGTGAGATATAGGGCCCTAAAAAAAGTGGGTGACCAACAAGCACTGACCAAGGTATGTGGTTTATGCTAATCACCTAGTCATTTCACTAACCAATGTGTTGAAATACAGGGAATAAAAATTTTTACATTGGCCTTTCAGCCAAAGATGTTCTAAAAAATATAGGATGAAGATATCATAACCAAGTTCAATATGGATTTGGAAATCATCAGATTCAAGATAGACCCCCATACCTAAACTAGTTCCAAAACCAACACCCATTATTGTAACAATTACAAAACACACCACCATTTCAAAAAAATGAAATATAATAACCATCATTAGTACCACTAAACATCCAATTTCCAAATACCCTATGAGCAAACATCCACTAGAACATAACCACGAATTCAAAACTAAGAGAATATATTTGAGATTGAGGTGTTAAAAGACATTGTAAAATCTTATTCCATCATGTTCAAAAGTATAATGGACTTAAGAACAAAAAATATTGGGAAAATACCTTCCCAATAAATAAAAAACCCAATATATAATTTCAATATGATAAAAATAATAAGTAGAAAAAAACTCTCACCAGTAGTAGCCCATGAACCTGAAACAAGACCACCTGAGATGATGAAGAATTAGGTTTGGAATTCTGAAAAATATTTGAAAATACACTAGGAAGACAAGAAGAAATAGGATAAGGAGAAGGATATGTTAATGAAGAAGATAAAATAAACACCATTAGAAGATAAAAAATGGATAACAATGTCTTACCCCCACCAGTTACATCAAGGGTGATTGAATCAAATAGATTGTAGGAAGAAGCACTTCAGAAAGAAATTTTGGGCACCTTATAGAAAGTTGAAATTAATATTCCCCTTCTTAAAAAAAATAAAAAACTCAAAAGAATGATAAAATTTTGAAGGATATTTATTCCAATAATAGGAGACTTCAAGGGAATTAAATAATCAACATTCTAATAAGTGTCTCATTCCTTATCACACCATAGTTTCTAAACAAAAAACAAGATCCAGGGATGTTTTCCATTTCATAAACCATTTTAAATTTAAACTTCTCTAATGAATTGTGCGATCTAGGTTCATAAATTAATTAATTTCCTCAACCATTATAATTTTTTTTCATATGGGATACTTTAATCCCACATGTGTGGTGGTCTAAGTTGAAAATAGATCAATATTTTTCACAGCAGAAGCTCTGGAGGATGTCCTGGTGAAACTCGAAGACCTCTTAATCCCATTTGACTTAAATTTGTTGAACATGTAAGAGGATAGTATCCCTTCACACTCAACCATATTTTTGATGGTTCCTTTCAGGAATATATCCAAAACCGTCATCAATTTCCATGAAGGGTCACTCACCATTGAATTTGGATATAACACTACCCACTTTAATATTTTTGAATCCATAAGGTACCCATAAGTTGTGAATTATCCTGTTTCACTCTATAATGATGTTTTTATTACACCAATAATTAATTAGGTATGTGCCAAGAATTCATAGCTTAAGGATATAATTTTTCCATTGGATATATCCCTGAGCACATGGATGACAAAAATACTAGAGATTCTAATTTCATGTGGGAAGAAGAGGTAAAATATTTTTTATTTAATGTTTTTTTAAATGATGAGGAAGATGATATGGTATTTTTTGTATATGAGGTTCAAACTTTTGAAGTGGGTAATGTTATTTTAATTTAATCTCTTGACCATCCCCCTGATCTGTAATTAAAACCACTCCCTACTGATTTGAAATATGTGTACTTATGGACGGAGATAAATTACTAGTGATAATTTATAATAATGCTTATAAAACCCATGAAAAATATTTTACTGGTATGTTGAGGTATAATTTACAAGAAATATGGTTGATCTAAGGTGATATACTAGGAATAAAACAAAAAATATGCTCACATAGAATTCTTCTTGAGGTAGATTCCAAAACTGTCAGAAAAACCTACAGGAGGCTGAATCCCACCTTGATAGAGGTTGTGAATATGGATATCAAGAATATATTGGTAGCCAAGATCACCAATCCCATCCTAGATTCCCATTGGGTTAGCTCTATTCATACAGTTCCAAAAAAACTATCCTAACCACTGTGAGTAATGAAATGAATGAATTAATCCCTGTGATAATTCAGAATAGCTGGAGGGTGTTCTTAGATTTTAGAAAGTTAAATAAAGTCACTATGAAAAATAATTTCTCTATATCTTTCATTGAGTAGATTTTAGAGATATTGGTTGGTATAACTCATTATTTATTTTTTGGAAGAATTTTAGGGCTATTTTCAGGTACTTATTGCTCTCGAGGATTAAGAAAAGACAAAATATACTTGTCCCATTGACAGTTTTTTAATATAAAAGGATGTAATTTGGATTATTTAATTCTCTTGGTACATTTCAGAGGTTCATGGTATATATTTTTTATGATCATATTTGATATTTCTTAGATGTTTTCTTGGATTATTTCATAGTTTTTGGAAATTATCTTGACCATTGTCTGAAAAATTTGGAAATAGTTTTGAAAATATACATTGAAATGAATATTGTTTTAAATTTTGAAAAGTGTCATTTCATGGTTGAGAGAGGAATAGTACATGGTCATGTAATTTCAAAAAATTCAATTAAAGTGGATAAATAAAAAATTGATGTGATAAATTTATTGCCTTACCCAACTAGTGTGAAGCATGTTAGATCATTTTTAGGATATGCAATATTCTATAGAAGGTTTATCAAAGTTTTCCAAAATATTGATCTACCCCACTCTATATTGATTTTGTAAGATGTTGATTTTTATTTCAATGTTTCATATAGGTAATCCATTGATGTGATGAAGATAATATTATTTACACCACCAATGATGCATCCAAAAAATTCGGAAGAACCATTTGAGATAAATTATGATTATTCAAATAAAAAAGTTTAAGTAGTCCTCTTTTAGTGAATTGAGGGCCAAACAGAAGTCATTGACTATGCCTTTAGAAGAATAGATGTATATAAATTCAATTAAATGACCATAGAAAAATATTTTTAGTAGTTTTTTGCTTTAGAAATATTTAGATCATATTTTCTTGGAACTAAGGTCACTATGTTTTTCTAATCATCCAGATATTAGGTACTTGATGAAGGAGGCTAAAGATAAAACAAGGATAGTGGGATGTATTTTACTACTTTATGAGTTTGACATATAAATAAAGGACAATAAGAGAGTATATAACTAAGTTGATGATTGCTTAACTAGACTACCTAACACTACTAAATATGAAATTCCTGAGAGAGAACCATTAAATGATCACTTTCCTAGAGAGCAGTTGTAATTGATTTAAGGAGAAGTGACTTGGTATTCTGTAGTATTCAATTATCTAGTAACATATTAGGTAACATGTCATTTAAATTGGCACGAAATTCAAAACGAAAATATGATTCTAGATATTAAATTTGGGATGGTCTATTTCTTTAGTATATTTTAAATGATGAAGTGATAAGAAGATGTTTTCCTAAGAGTGAAATTGGATTAGTCTTTGAGTTTTGTCACATATTATCTTGTGGAGGAAAATTTTGTTCTCAAAGTACAAAAAAAGGTTTTAGAATATATAATTTCTTTCCAAAACCTTTTTAAATATGATAATTATTTTTTTCAAAGAGTTTAAAAAATGACATTTTTCTAGAAATATTTTAAAGATACAAGAAATTCCTCAAAACATACTTAAGGAATATAAAATTTTGGATGTTCTGAGGATAAATATTACAAGACCTTTCCCAATTTCATTTTTAAATTATTATATCTTTCTTTAAAGTTATTATGTTTCTAAATGCATGGAATAAAAAACCACTAAGACCGACGATGATAAAGTTGTTTATGATTTTGTAAGGGTTAACATATTTTGTAGGTTTGGAGTGCTGAGATACATCAAATAAGATCAGGGACCCTATTTTTTCATATGATAATAGCGGATTTATTGAAGAAGTATGGGGTGAATTATAAATCATAAACTCACTATAATCCACAGACTAATGTCCATATTTATATTTTCAATTGGGAAATAAATGGAATTTTGAAAAGGAATGTTAATCCAAAATGAAAGGATTAGAGCCAAATGTTGGAAGAAACATTATGGTATTACAGTAAAACCTACAAAAAATAAATTATAATGAGTTTATATAGGCTAATTTTTTGGAAATTCTATCATATGATAGTATAATTGGAGCATAAGGTGTATTAGGTAGTGAGAAAAATGAATTTGGATCATTAAAGTACCAGAAAAGTGAGAATATTTCAGTTGGTGAATTTGGAGTAAATTAGAAGATAAAAATTAGATCATTATAGTATTTAAAAAGAGATAAAAAGATTGGATTAGGATAATATGATCCAACTGAAAGACTTCTATCCTGGAGAAAATGTGATGTTATTCAACTCAAACTATAGCTGATTCCTGGTAAACTTTGATCAAGATGGGAAGATCAATTAATAGTTACTCATGTATATACTTTTAGTGCTTTGAAAATTGTGAAAGATGGAGATTATGTGAAATTTACTATTAAAGGACACAAGATAAAAAAAATCCATTGTACCAATCCATTACATCGAGTAGAGGATATCATATTCAACGAACTTGTTTATCAATAAAATTCATTAGGCCATACCTCTATATTACACTTTATTTATTGCTGTGATTTCATTTCAAATTTTCTTAAATGAAAAATACAATAGGATTCATTGAGGAAAATGCACATTTATGTTGGGAGAGAACCCTTGTAGTTTATGACATTTTTTTGTTTCTTTTTTCTATTTTTCAAAAAAATATGTCTGTTTTTAAATTTTTGTGTGTTTTCCAAACATTCAAGATAAAATGTTTATATTTTCCATTTTTTAAACCCATGACTATAATAAAAACAATTTATTCAATGAAAACTAGCTTAAATTATTGTTGAAAATGTATTTTATTTAATTTGAAATATTTGGGAATTTCATGAAAATTACTCTAATTTTTGAATCACATGCCACATCTCACAATATTTATCTTTGAAATCAATTTCCCATGAGGACTCTGAACCATTTTTTTCCAAATATTTTCCTTCAATCAACATATTTAGAAGACCAAACCATACTCAATTAATCCAAAATTTTATTCATTCCCCTCAAAGCACAAGGGTGTGAGGTACTTGTGTTTTAAATTATTATGGCATTTCCTTGGTTTTAAATCACCATTTTCAAGAGAATACTTTTTGATTTTATACTTCATTATAAATTAAATCATTGCGGACTGTATGATCCATGAAAAAAATATTATATTAGCAACATTACAAGTCAATTTTCTCTATGCAACCTACTCCAATAGTGAAATTTCATGATCTAGTCAAACTTAAGAGTGGGGGAAGCTTTATTATATCGTGAAACATCATTTTTTGAAACCTTAGGTAGATAATAAATTCTTAATAGATGCGTTTTATTCTATAATAAATATTTATATTTAAATCTATACCTTTTCTAGAGATTTCGTGATAAGAGAAGTTGTTCTTTTCTAGAGATTTCAATGGAAAATAAAGTTCTTCCTATTTGGGGTTTTCAAGAAAAATTACATTTGAGAAGATTGAAATTTTTACAGCTGAAATGGGGAATAATATTCACTTTACTTGAGATTTCAGGATGATAGATATGATTTTATACTAATGGGAGTGAGGATAAAACCATATATGAGTGAAAATTTGAATCTTTCAATTTTGATTCAATAAAATCCAAACCCTCCTAATTCGTCCTAAAAATTTATAACATATAAATCCTACGAACTAGAATCCAAAAAACAACCCTGCAAATTCCTCATAATAAATAAATTTTGTTGACTCACATTGGGGGGATATGTATAAATTTATCAAGCCTGTGGTGACCCTTTCATGATTTTGGATGAAAAATGTATTGTTGAGAATTTTCATTTGTGGGATTAGAGAAAATTCACATGAGGCAGGTGTTTTGTGTGAATGAGAGAAGAAATGTAGTGGAAATATACTAAATGATATGAAATAATAAGATGATATATTTTTCTTTATGGAGGAATGATATTTTTTTATTTCTTGTTGTGGAATTAGTAGATCTCATAGGTATGTGTTTTCAATTTGATTTGTTTTGATTTTGATTCTTAATTTTCATGGATTCTAAGTTCTAAGTGTGAGGGAATTTATAGAGATAATATTTTCATAATTTTTGATATGTTTTCAATGATTTAATCCCTTTAAATTAATCAAATTTATCTTATTTTATCAATATTTTATTTTTGGTAAATTTTGGGATTAAATTTTAAAATTTCATAAGTCTGGAGATTTAACAAATTTTCTGGTACTTCTGCATTTTGAAAAACAATCATCATATTTTAATGAAAATGGAGTGATTAAATTTTTTGTAGGCTTCTATTATTCAGCTGACTATACTCAATCTTCTGAACCCAGATCAAATTCAACACATACTGGCCCAAAAAAAACAATCAAGAGTAGAAATTTTTCGGGCCAATAGAATAGACCCCACATTAGTAATGGGGAAATATCTAAGATAAATAAAAATGTAGTGATTCTATCCAAAGAAGAAATAGGACTCTAAGAATAATGTTCACATTTAATTTCATTAAGTGTTTTGAGCATTAAAGAATCCGTTGAATGTGACAAAATAGAGGGAGTTGAAGAGTCTAGTCGGGTAGAAAAAGTATTATTTTGTAATTTGGGCATAACATTTTTGAAAATTTTATAAATAATCTGAGGTTTTATGGGAGAATGAAAAATATATAAAAAAACAACATTTAAAAAGATACATTTCCAATATTCTTCCATTTGTCAAGGAAAAAAACTTATACATTTGGTGGAAATAATCTAGAGGGAATATTTTCCACCCTTAAACCCTAAAAATATGAGTGTCCACTTCCATTAAAAGGTGTTAAATAATGAGAATGAGGAGTTATGTTGGATGATTGTAATATTTATGTTTTGTGGATTTTCTACTTTTTCATTTATTAGTATCATAATACTATCTTATTCCCCATTCAACTCAATTATCTTTCACATGGAGGGGTAAATATTTTGAGTGACTGATAAAGGGGGAGTTTTCCTTTTATAATTATAGAGCCTTATTATTTATTTTAATAGTATATTTATCTAATGAATGATTTATATTTTTAGTGGTTCCAAATTATCTAACTATGATCATATTTACTACTTTTTGGTAATTAATTGTTTATATATTTGGTTAAAGTTATTTAAACTCTAGTTACCTAGTGCGGTTTGTCTCGATTGAGAAGATCGTGTTAGGTTGTTAGTGTTTAGATATCGCTGAAACATGTGTGGAATAAGTGAATTATTCTTAGATTTATAATGATCATAATTTCTCTTTTTCTGATTGCATTATTTTTTTTGGGAATGGATTATGAATTTTCATGACATAAGAGTGGTTCCCATTGCTTTCTTCAACTGTGGATGATTGAAAACTCGATCGAGGAGTATTTCAGTTATCATTGAATAAAAATAAAAGGGTAATGAGATTTATGACCAAGATGAAATTATAAAAGTGATATTACCCTAAACACATCATTATCTTCATAAACTTGTGTACAAACATCATTATAACTGTTTTCCTTCTTTTTATAATAAAAAAATTTCATAAAAAATTCCACCTCTTCCTCCGATTTCAAGTGAAAAATGTGATTGTTGAGTGATCCTATGATGATAAAACCTAGGTTTTAAACTATACTACATTTGAACTTAGAAAATAACTATTTTTTCACACCCCACAATAGGAACATGTAAAAATTTTGATATTAAAACATTCTATACTTATAGTAATTATTTCATTAGGAAACCCCTCTTTACTTGAGTCCATAATTTAATTTTAAATTGAATTATGCTGATTCTATGAATATAATTTAGAATATGGATTTCATATTTGGAATAATAATAATTTATATTATCTAATAAGGTCAAAATAATTCTTTACCATATTGAAGCCTGAAAAAAATTAATTAACACAGTCAAGGTAAAAATGAGTTTAGTGGGGGTTAAAATAAGAAGATAATTTTTAAAAATAACATATAACAACCCCAAAACAAATTTAATGGTTATATTTAGACCCTATAATCCTTGTGGTCATATAATTTGGAGGCTTTTAGTATGATAAAACCAGGGTATCACTTTATCTTTTCAAACATTCCATGTGGTTCCTCTCTCCCAGTTATAAAAGGCCACCTCCTCTACTCCGATATTCACGCAACCAAACCAATTTTGTTATAAAAAAACCTACCCAAATACTTTAATTATTTAAAAACAACATCTTAGAGGCAATATTTATATTTTTAATCTCACCTATAAATTATTTAGGAATAAATTTAAATAGGCTCTTCGAAGAATAGGTATAATTCTTAAACATACGTATTTGTATTATTCATTCTTCAACCTCATTTAAAAATTCTAAAACTAAAATAATATAGAAGAAAAATTATATACATTATAATTATATTTTATTATGTTAATTAAATAACCCATATCAATTTCTAATTCCATCAAATTGGAAACTAAATGGTCGATCGTGTGTAAGGAGGACCATCGCCTCGAGAACCATTGTAATTCATTTTCAATCACCACATTTCAAGGAAGGATATAATGATGATTTTAATATATTAATAGTATATTTATGATTTTATTATAATTATTAAATTATTATTTTACATATAACTTATTACGTTCTATTTTCCGGGGGATATGAAAATGCTGCTTGTGTGTACAGTGGATTATCACCTCACAAAGTGATGTGATTCATTTTTGTCATATGATTTACATGAAAGGTATTCAGGTTATAGTAAATGAATAGATTTTATATTTATAATATATAAATATATAAATAAATATAATATCACATATACCTTCTTACCTTCCAATCTTTTCTAAAATTATAATGTCGCTCATGCTTACGTGAGGACTACCGCCTCCATTTTGCGATGTGATTTTTTTTCGTGGATTTTAATAAGAATTTATTTGATTAACATAAATTCTACATATTAAATAATAATGATTATTAAAATATTAATTAATATTTTTTTATTCAATTCATCTAGAAAAATAAAAACAGTGTTCATGCTTACATACGACCTATAGTCTCCATGAACTATGTAATCCATTTTCAATTTCAAAATTTAATTGATTACTCTTAAATAAATATATAATGAATAAATGTCATATTTATATCAGGGTTAAAATTTTGGATATTATTTAACTATTATCAATATATCAAAGGCCGAAATTACTGAATTAAAACATACAAGAAAAACAAATCAATTATCACCTAACACAATTGTTTTAAGAAATAATTAAAAATGAATGGGTAATAAAAGAATAAATGTAAATATGGTATGATATATATGATTATAAATATGTAATATATGTTAAATAAATCTATATTTATTATAGAGGAGGTTTGGACACATATAAATAAAGTCACACCTGAGGTATGGGTTTCTCGTCTCACTTTTACTTCCATGAGGCATACACTATATTCTCCATTTATTCATTTGAATGGTCTATGTGATTCCCCATTGATATTTTATATCATGAATATATTTATAATAATTTTATTTAATTACTAATTTAATTATTATTTCTTTTATGGGGATTACGATTCTGAAGGCACCAAAGAGGTAAGGGTTTATTTTACAACGTCATCATTATTAGGGATTGATTCTATTTAAGTACCCCTTAAGGGAATTATTTGATATTTATATCTTAAAATAAATATATTTTTTAATAATAAAGTTATTCATGAATTGTTTCATGTAATAGAAACTTTTTGCACTTTTTGTTAATTAAAATTATTGATCAATTTCTTATAAAAACCGACTTTGTTTTTCTCTTGAGTTGAAAATCCTTTTTCATCAAATTTTTTGTTTTCTAAAAATGGTTTCAAAAAAGTTTTTAAAACATTCCAAATTATTTATTGAATAAATTTCAAAACCTTGTTAATTTTTATAAAATGTTTTTTAAAAAATATTTATGTAATTTTCAAAACAAGGATTTTTTGGATTTTATAAAAAATATGAAAGGAATAATTTTTTTTAACATTTACAACCTGAATTTAATTTTCTTCCCTTAAGACCAATCAATGTTTTGTATATTATTTTAAAAGTTATCAATGGTAATTTTAAATTGATAATTATTTCAAAAATATTTTTTTAACTTCCTATTTTAAAAATATTTTCAAATAGAAGAGTTTATTTTCTTGAAAAAATTTTTTAATGACATTTTATGTCATTTCTGCTCATCGATGCCATAAAACTTTCATTATAATTATGATACACTAGGGATATGTTGTATTTATATAATCCTTATTCGTTATTTGGATTGTTAATTATTAGTTTTATTGGGGTCATTAAATTTTATTTCTATTCACCATATTACCCTTGATGGTTTATAGAACCCGGTTATAGATAGCCCCTTGATGCATCAAAAAGTCTCATGAGATAAATTAGTTAGCCAAATTAGATGTGTCTCTACCAATAAATTTAAATTTTCTTGGGGATGTTCTGGATAGAATGTTTTAGATTTCCAGTATTATGTATTCCACCATCATGAGATCATTTATTGGTTTCCATGTTATTATTCGATTAGTTATAATATACAGTTATAATTTTCAAGCTTATGTGAGTTTTTATCATAATTTATTCCTACCATACTATAAACCAGTTATTGTTTAAATAACATGTGTAGCAGTTATATACCTTTCTATATTGAGTATGATTATTTATTCATGATATATTTCTCCATATGAAAACCATTATTGAGTATATTAGTGCACACATTTCTTATGTTTTATTTTAGTTAGGATAATAGGAGTTGTTTTATGATTAAAATGAAGGGAAACACTATGAGGACTAACGGAATTCTCAAAGTAAACACATTTTCCATTTGATTTTTTTCAAATGTATGTAAAATTATTTTATATATCTTGTTTAACAACACTATTAAACTATTCAATCCTTCACGATGTGATACATTTTATCAATTTCCAATGTAATAAAGTGACCATAAAATCTAGGATATTGGGTTTGGCGTTTCTATAATTGGTATCAGGGGATGTTTAGTAGAATTATTGGGAACTAGATTTAAGAAAACATAGATTAGGGAATATAAAACTTTGATATAAATTGAGGATAACTATACAAGAACAAACTAAATTTCTAATAAGGTTGATATTATGGGGTTTTTCCTTACAATACATACCTATATGGACACTAAAGCTAGATGTTGTTCAAGAACAGATGTACCTAATGGTAATAACTCTGTAAAAGGGGCATCAGAATTAAATCAAACATTACTAGGTACACTAACATAGTCCTTAATAAACATATGGTTTGAAACTCCTATGGGATACTCTTAGAATAATTCACATTTTATTTACAAAAAATTATGAAGGATTTGAAAATATTTTTATGATTTGTAAATTTCACAAAGAAATTTTTTTATGATTATAATATTAACATTAAATATTTTTTTCAATTTATTTTAAGTGTTTACATATTTTTCTTAATTTTTTAATATACAGATTTTTGTCTTGTAATAATTTTGAATATTTCTAGGAATATTTACATCAACAGGCACAATGACCAAATGAGATTCTAAGGCTTGGTGAGACTAGAATAATTTTTTAATTAAATTTAATATTTTAAATATAAAAATCTTTTAGTTTTCATGAAAAAGTGAAATAAATCTAAAATGGTGGATCGTATCAGAAATATGAAACCATATTTGAGTTCAAAATGTAGGGTTTACTGTAGGTGTGACATAAGTCTTATATATGTTATAAGATTGTGAAAAATTAATTACGCCCATAAATAATAAATTAATTAAATAAATTAATGTATTTTTATTTGATGAAAAAAGGAACTAATACACTTCTATATAAACATGATTATTACCAAATTTCTAGATAGGCATCAGAACCTTGGTGTTTTAGAGAGGAGCTAGTGGAGGAACTTACCCAAACAAACATTGATGGAACAGGCTTTGGAAATTGGGGTTCAAACAAAAATTAAGGATCTCACCTACAAAAACGATGAAAATTAATTCTTCATCCATGATTTATTCAAATCAAAGAATGAATTTGTATTGTGTTTATTTATCTATATTTTATTTACTCTTTATTAATGTGAATTAATCATTAAACAAATTAATTCACTGGTCGATTGATTAATTTGGGTAATTGCATTATCTTCCTACAGTATAGGAATTAATATTGTTTTGGTTTTTTTATTTCTTTTTCTTCACCACACAACAACATAGAATTGAGGGAAACATTAATATTGGATGAGGTCCATTACTAATGTTAATGTTTCTACATTTTTTCCCCATTCTTCATGTGATGATAAATAATATGGGATTTGGCCATCGGTTCGACAGATACCACGTAAACGTTTATTGCACAATCAGTATTTGGAAAAAACATATCATTATTATTGGTTCGGAAGGGATATTGACGACATGGTTGTGATTTATAGTGACGATAAAGGATCTGATTTGGATTTGAAGATCCTCGATCTTGGGTTATTCGAATCATGACCCAATGGTGTGAAGGAAGAGACACTGTATATAAGGGGATGTGGAATCGTGGTCATGATGTTACTTTTCGAAAGTCGATGCATGGATTAGATAAAATTAAAGGAAACCACATGAGGATTTTAAGGATCATTAATGTTGAGGAATTATTTTTTAGGAGAGATGGTATTACGTTTGGTTGTGAATGGAGAGAGGTGGTGGGGTGCATGAACGCAGCTTGAGGGAGCTCAAATGTGAATTCCATTTATCATTCCTAATATTATATAATAATAATAATAATAATAATAATAATAATAATAATAATAATAATAATAATATTACTACTATCAATTTGTGTTTTAGTTTTTTCTTTAAGCTGAGATATTGGATTAACGATCCTTTAGTGACATTGTGACCTTGATATAGAAATAATGATTTCATGACCAATGTTGGATATCTAAATTTTCCTCAAGAATCAGGTTTATAAAGAACCCAATAATAATAATAATAATAATATCATAGAATCCTTTATCTAACATAACTTATTCATACCGTGTCAGAATGAAAAACCATTTACAACTTTGAGACCCTAAAATTATGGTGGGTGTTTTAATACTAATATTGGATATTTAATTCAGAATTTTGGATTGGCCCCATGAAGCATCATATGTATAGTTTATGATTACAATGTGTTATACTGGATGTCTATTTTGGGATAGTGAATAACCTATCCTGATCGTTTTTTCAAAAGGATCCCAAAAATGTGATCCAATTGGTCATTCAAGGCCATTTTTGGTTGAATAATAAAATATTTATATTTTTAAAACTTTATACAGATGATGGTTATAATGAATTTGTTATGATTTATTCATACCTAAATACGTCCAATACCAATCTTGGAAAGACTTACTATGTACCCCAAGGACATGTCTTGTACTCTTTTGAGGATAGGTTGGAGACCTATTTCTCCTTAGTTCAGTTTTTTTGTGAGCATGTGTGATCTTTCTTGGACTAGTATTGTTTTAGTGTGTTCCCTTAGTCCATTTCTATGATGGTTTTGTGTGGTGTTACATTACAATTATATAGGGTGATCCTATAGAAGAATCCCGATGATCAGTGTATTATGGGTGGGATCTCTTATTCTGTAGTGAGTTACCTCAGTTTACTTCGATAAACACCTTAGTGGATCAAAGCATGTATCCTTCTGATAAGACTATATAGATCCTTATGTACTTAATTTTTCTATTGATAGGGTTTCTTGGAATTAGTGGAACTAATATTTATAAATGAATTGATCCCCTATCTAAGAGGATGGTTCTACTAGGGTCTAAATTCACCCTATTGAGTTCTAGGAATTACCCCAAACCATGTATTGAGATATGATCATTATGATGAAGTGTAGTCTAATTTAGTGTGTTTCTATATTGAAACTTCTCAGTATCATTCATGCTTATTATTTGATAAAAATCATGATCATGAACTTTGGGATGAGTATCTATCATAGAAGTATAGTGCATGGGGTAAGTCCTACAACATTAGTGTTTTATAGAGCCTTTGAGGAGAAATCCAAGGATGGAAATGTGGTTGTGACCTTACCTTGAAATTGTGTGTATACTATGAGTATATCTAGATATTTTATTTTATATATCACATTATTATTAAATTATCCTCTAATGAGATAAAAACTCATGATTTTTTATTTATAGTGATTTTAGGGTTTCTTACTTAGTATTTTTATACTCACCCCAACATGGTCTCTTACCACACATGTCATGTATTATGTAGATGATGGATATTTTTAAAATTACTTTGAAGACATAGAGTAGTTTTACCTTAGCATTAGTTAGAATGACAAAGGTTTATACCAGTGTTACATTTGATAACAGTCCCCTCCTTTTGGGCATGTCAAACTTTATTTTTTATTTTGGGGTGGGATTGAATTTGGACCCTTCTTATGATTTGTATTACATTATATCATACTATGATTGTGGGAATATAGATGTATGCATGAATTTTTATCATTTGTTTTACATTTTATCATTTTATAGGCTTGGAGATATGTTTGTGAGAATATGTACTTTAGGATAATGTCTCCCATGTGTGTGATATTTCTTCTAGGTGCTAGTCACCATCCTTTGGCCTGTTATAGGAGAGATTGGGGTAGTTGTGTCTTAGGACCCATAGGTTTTGGTCATGATATAATGGGACTAAATCAATACCTAGACTAAAGTGTTACAGAACTTCTTGGGTTTACAAATGGAGTTTGGAGTTTCTTTTGCCTATATGTGAGGTTTGGTTTGAGAACAAGAGAAATAGTGATAAAATGTTTTGAGTTTGGATCTTAGGATAGGGTGTAAAATATTAGTGCGGTGGTCAATGTATCCATTCACCAAGACCATGATAACCTACTTGTTGACTTCGTAAATGTAGGTAATAGTTGCAGGAAAATCATTGGTACATGCATAATATAATAATGGGTTGTAGTTTCCATGTCTTTTTTGAGTTTGCTCACCAGATATACTCATTGACCATGGAATATCTTGTCTTCCTTAATGATGTATTCACGATTCCTTCCAATGAGGTTTCCATAGTAGGTTCAAGTGTTCAACTCGATGAGTGATGAGGCCCCTCTAAAGGGGGTTAGTTATGAGGTAGTTTCTATTTATGATGGTAAGTAGGTGGTTATTTCTCCCAATGATCAATTTGTAGACCCAACTCCAATGGTTCAGGTGGATGAGGCATTCATGGATAATTCTTGGGTGTCTCTTTTGGTTATATGTGATGATGTGAAGGTTTCAAGAACATATCATGAGATTTTTGAGGTAGGGATCACATGGTATGTATGGTCAACAAGACCTAATGACAACATGAGTTTGACACAAGTCATGAAACACGAGGTTTCATCAAATATATCCGGGTTATATTAGTTATATTAGGATAATACATTGTTATGATTGTGATTAGAGTAGAAATATTGTGAAATATTACTCTACCTATGGTGATACAGTCAAAGAGGCAGTCAACGAATTTCTTAGGTAAAGGAAAAAATCTAGAAAGAGGAGGTCCATAGGGTGACATATGTGATGGAAGAGCCGGGGGATTAGTAGGTGGTGGTGGGAACTTTGGTTTTATGATAACATGATCACTAAAGGTAGAACACTTGAGGATAGATTATTTTCTATTCATAATATTGGAATGCTAAAATCATTAGAGGTTATTTACCAATAGGTTTCAGGTGTGTTTCGAGGTATGATTTGTGTTCCCTCTACTATTGTTTTTGTAATATTAGACACAGGTATGAGGAGCTCTTTTACCTCCTTTGTTAGATCCTTTTTTGGGAGTCATGAGGCATATGTAGAGATCTTTTTTGGGGATGTTTGGAATGAATTTATAGGTTCAAGGAAGGGAAAAATTCCTTGAAAAAAAGGAATTACTGAGATGTGATCCAAAAATATACGGGCGAGTCCATGCTGCCCAAATCAGATAGTGTCATAGTGTGGTGGATGAGTTTCTATGAATGTTTTTTTGAGGCTGTTTGTTGTGATAAGTTGTCAATGAAATCCATGGTTATGGTAAATATGTCGGAAAATTAAAGGATGAGGTCTAATTAGTAGGATATTTCAAGTTAATTGAGTGCATTTTGAGGTACAATGTGTGTCTTCACTACCCCAGTGGCAGTTTTCACAGAGAGTTATGAGAATTTTTTCCATGAGTGTATCCCCTGTTTTATACCTAGAGATATAGTAGATAATTTTTTATTAACCCTCATTTTTATGCTCTAATAGATAATATCAGTGGTTACACGCTTCTACCATAAGTGTGAACTTAATCAAGGAGAAGAGAGAGAGCCTCACACTAAATATTTCTATAGTGGTATTGATACCCTATGATGTTTTCCTTTATATGAACTAGTTTTATACCATCAATGTATAATATTTCAACTAACTATTGTAGTAATGTTTTTTTCATTATTGGGACAGATATTTTCCACATTTGATAAGGATTTATCCTAGGAAGATCTGGTTGAGCTCATGCGTAGGAGGTTAAATTTTACTTCTTATTGATCAGCTAGTTATACATTTGGAGTATTTGATGCTATGAGATTTTTGTTTTCATATATTGATAGTAGATAATGAGTATTTGTTTCATTGGAACATGATGAATTTATCCCCACACCAAATTTTTTGATTATATAAGGGTTGTTAGTAAGGATCTACCCTATTTTTGTGACATCAAATCAGATTTCATTCATTGAGCTTTGTAATCTGAATGTCTAGTTAAGAGTTTGATGAGAGAGGGGTTTTATATGTCCTTGTGTTCTCACCTCAGAATCCCAATTTTTCTGATTTAGGAGGACTATCAGTGATTGAGGATTGGGTATAATTATTTCTTATAGTTGATAGTGATACATGTTATCACAATTTTTTTTATAGATCAGGATATACCGGAAGAGGATTTCCAAAGCCACTGTAGTTATTTTGAGTTCATGGGGATACTCTTTAGAGAGTTTTATTCCACAGTAGAATCAGGGACTTATGAAATACATTATTAACCCTTTTATGTATTAGTTCAGAGTGGTATTATTAAATGACATTAATTTGTGCTCAGTATTTGAGTTAGAGAACATGAGACACCTATGGATGGAACGGTTTGTGTCTAGTAATTAGTTTTACCCCTTATCTTCTTTAGAGATTATGGTAGGTACAACTTAGAGATATTTATTGTGATATGTTTCATGACTAAATATCTAATAAATATATTCTATATGGATTCTATAACGGATGGAATATCATCATAATTTCTCAAGGATGAATGGTGACACCAGTCTTGCAGAGTAAAGAGGTAATGAGAAGGTTTTTTCCCTTGGTAGTACATCGGGGAGAGGATGATGAATTCTTGGTAAATTTCAAGAGTACTTAGTAGAATAAAAATGTAAGAATTTGGAGTTCTGGATACGTAGTGTTTTATCTAGTGTGATAGTACATCTCTAGCATTCTTAGGTACTTTTTTCATATAGTAGTGTGCCAATAGTGAGGTGGTGTATTGCTTAACCACATGACCACAGTAGATGGGGTTTCTTGGTGTTCTTAACATGTTTCAACTAAAAAGTTATGTGAAGGACTCATTGTTTGATATCAAACTAGGTAAGATGGTCTATGTGAGTAGAGTTTCCCTTTTCAAGGAGTTGGTTCCATTGATGACTGGTGGGAGAAGGACCCTTCATGAGAATGTTTTTTTCTTGGGTGTGTATTTGTTAACAACACAGTAAATAATTGGGGAAGCTCTTTGGTGTTGGAGACCCAGTTCTGAGCTCGGTATCCCAACTTTGTTGTTTATCTTTTACTTTTTGGGTAAAAAATTCTTGAAGGATGAAATAATTAAATGTATAGTTTTTTCAATGTAAGACTTTTTAATATTTCTATAAATATTTCCGGAGAAATGCACTGAGACAGTTTGAGATTATGTGGACTGGTTGTCCCATAATTACTTTATGAAGTATATTTAAAATATTAAATATCAATCAATTTTTTTTCTTGAATAAGTATAATAAATTTGAAATAGATTCATGGATCGAAAATCTAAGACCACCCTTGAGTCCAGAAAAAGAAGTTTACCCTAGGCATAATATAATATTAATTGGTGTAGGAAGTTTGTGAAAACATTTTCAAGGGTGTAAATAATAAATTGATTGATTTTTATTGGATGATGCAGAAACATAATTAAATTATATATATAAAAGGTTATAAAACAATTTTAGGATTGGCCTCATAATCATGGTGTTTGAGAGAGGATCCAATGGAGGAGCATCTATGGATGAAATTTGATGGATTGTACTTTGGAAACTAGTGTCCAAAAAGAAATTAAGGATATTTCCTATGAAAATGAAGACAATTACTTATTTTTAAGAGATTGTTCCAAATGAGGATGAGAATTGTTTTGTGTGAATTTATCCCATTTTTATTTACCCTTGATGAATGCGAATTAATCATCTAAAAAATTAATTCATGTAATTAATTTATCTTCCTTCCCATAAGAATTGATATTGATTTTTATTATTTATTTATCTTCATTCATTTTTCAATGAAAACTAAATAATGCTTACAAAAAAATTGGCTGAGGTCCATGACTAACATTTGTGTTTATGAATTTTATTTCCTCATTCTTCACGCAATCATTATCAATCTTGAATTTTATTGACAGTTCAATAAATACCTGATAAACAATCATTGTGAAATAGGTCTTTGGAATAAAATATCATTGTGGTGGGTTTGAAATGAATATTGATGAAATGGTTGTGATGTAGAGATATGACATCATATCTTCTTCAGATTTGATAATCCCTGATAATGGTTCTTTAGTGTCGTGGAACAATGGTGAGATGGAGGAGACTATACATAGAAGGAAAGTTAGAATCATGGTCCTGGTGGTAATTTTATAGGGATGATGCATAAGTAATATTGGAATAAAAGAAACCACGTGAGGGTTTTAAAGATAATCAAATTTTTTGATTTATTAGTTAGGAGAGAGAGGATTTTTCATGGTTGTGCATGGATAGAGGTAGCGAGGTGCATGAATACTGCATTAGGCAGCTCCATCATGAATTACATTTCTCATTATGAATATAATATAATATAACAATAATAATGATATTATTATTATTCACATCAATTCATGTTTTGGTTATATTTTTAAGTTATGACGTCGAATCGATGAGCCATCAACAACATCATGACCCGGATGTTGAGATTATCATTTCAAGAACAATGTTGGATATTTAGTTTGGGCTCATGGATATCATATAAGAAGTTAATAATAATAATAATAATAATAATAATAATATTTTTATTATTATTACATAATTTATTATTTGATGTAACTTATTCATACGGTGTCAGAATGATGAACCATCTATATCTTTGCAACCCTGATATTAAGGCTGACATTTTTTTACCAATATCAGGTATATAATTCAGACTCATGGCTTAGTCCCACGAAGTATCATACATATGTGTTACAACAAAAATGTGTTTTTTTAACATACTTCAATTTCGAGTAAAAAAATAGATTATAATAAGAATTTTTCTAGAAGGATCACAACCGTAAGTTCAGGATAGACTTTCATAGAAATTTGTGGTGGCATATCAATAGAATTATGTTTTTATACCTTCATACCAATGATGATTATTTTTCATTCATCGGGATTTTTTCCAGAACTAGACATGAGATATACCAAACTTGGGGAGTCATGTCATGTAACCTATAGCCACTTTATATACTCCTTTAAAGATAGGTTGGATACATATTTCTCATTAGTTAAATATTATTGTGAGCTTGTGTGAGCTTCCTTGAACCAATATCAGTATAGTTTGTTTCCTTGGTCCATTACTATGATTTTTCATTGTTGAATCACAATCCTCTCATAGAGGGTGACCCCTCTGTAGCCTCCTGGTTATTAGTTCATTATGGGAATCATCTCTTATTATAGAGTGTGTTTCCTTAGTCCTCTTTAATAGATACATCAACATCTTCAATCAAGTATCCCTTTGAGAGGTTTGGAGTGATCGTTATGTCAATCATATTTACATAAAACTTTTTTTGGAATTTTTGTGACAAAAAATTACTCGGGCTTCGATCCCCTATCTAGGAAAATATTTCTAGTAGGGGATAGAGTCACCCCCAGTGAGACTTAGGCATTGACACCCTATATATATATATATCAAGATATGATCTTTTCTATGAGGTGTAGTCCGATCAAGTGTGTTTCTTGGATAAGACCTCTCAATATTCTTCATGATTATTCTTCTCAATACATATTATGAATTATCACTTAGATGAGCTTCAATAGCGGTAGTATATATCGTGGAGTGTGTTCTCCTAGATAGTGTTGTATAAAGCCTTCATGTAGAATTTCTAGAATGGGAATGTGGTTGTGACCTTACCTTGAGAATTTGTGTCTACTATGAGAATATATGAATTTTTTGTTGTATGTGTCACATTATGATTAAAATATCACGTTATGATATGAATACACTTGATTATTTATGCTTAGTAATGTTTGGTATTCCTATTAGGTATTTTTATACTCACCACTGCACGATCTTTTCCCACACATATCATGTCTTATGGGGAAGACATATATTTCTCAGAGACCTTGGAGGACTAGGAGAAGGTAAACCTTATCTTGATCTAGATATGACAGGTATATAATGATATTTAATTTTAAAAACAATCCCCTATAACTGAGTGTGAATGAATTTATTTATCAGTTTTGGGTGGGCTTGAATTTGGAACCTTTTTATGCTTTCTAGTACTTTCTATCAGAATATGATTATGAGATTATATATGTATAGATTCATTCTTATTAGTTTTTTTACTTTTAAACATTTAATATAATTTTATATGTGTTTGTGAATATAGTTAATTTATGACAATGTCTCCCATGTGTGTGATATGCCATTTTGGTGCTAGTTGCTAGCCAATAGACTATTGGAGGTTGGATTTGGTTAGTTTCATATTAGTTCCCATTGGTTTGGGTCATGGAAATTATATGATGTGACACATAATGTTATGATCTAATCTATTGTATTCTATTGTTTATAAATTTTACCAAGAGGAAGGAATAAGAATCATATATAGTCACTCAATCCATTGAGTAATAACGATCATTTACATGATAGACATAATCCAATATTTTAAAGGGAACTAGTCCACAAAGCATTCTTCTAATATGAGGACATAATATCATGTGCTATAAAGATAGAGAAATAATTATTTGAGTATTATTACTTGGAATTAAATAGATAAAAGAATAATACTATAGAGAAAAAATGGAAAAGTGTAATAAGGGAAATAAGGGTTTTCAAACATATGATAATTGTGGAAAGAAACACCCATGTACTTTTTTAAGGCAGTGAGAGTTTGATTTATACATGGAGAGAAATTACATCAGTATTATGAAATAAATGGTCAGAAACACACTATTTATGATTAGTAGTTTATCTATAAGGATATGAGGCACTGGACAAATGAATACCCCAAGAGTTAAGAGAATATACCTTTGAATAATCTAAGGGATCAAGGTCAAGCTTATGATATTAATATGGATGAAGTGGAATGATAAATGTTCTTGTGTTTTTGGATTCAAGAATAATGTTATAGGTGTATTTTTATTAATGATATTTTGGTTATAAAAATTATGAAATGTGCAAGGATTAAATTGTAGAAATTTATATTTAAGGATTTGAGAGAATATATTTAATGGTAGAAATAACCAAGAAAAGTGGTTCAGTGGAAATTTAAACATCTTGGAAACAAAATGATTGAGGGAAGATAACCATTAATATGTTTTCTAATATGATAAATATATATTTATGGGATAATACTTGTGATATTGAAATAGGTCCGTGATTTTTTTGTTTTTGTTATCTTTGATAGAGTTTAATAAATGTTTAGATTTATATAATATGTTTGAAAATTGGAGATTTTATTTTTTGAAGCATACATTTTTCTATTAAGGTTTTATGGTGATCAAGGTATTCACATATTTGGAATGTGATATTAAGAGATAATTTATATTGTCTGTCTAATATAATTTAGTCTAATTCATAATAAATTTTTAGAATTTCAATTTGGTTAGACATATTATGGATGAGTCTTATTGTTAACCATTTATAAAATAGATTAAGGTAAATTTTAACAGTTAATATTTAGGTGCTATAAATTTATGTATTATATTGGCTAACTTTTTCTAAACACTTTGGTTTTGTTAAAGATATTAGAAAAATATTGTTTATCTTTTATTGGTATTATGAAACGTTAAAAATTAATTTTAGTGCATCAGGTATATTAAAGTTATTCTTTAATATTCATTTCTTTTAGTACAACCAAAGGATTAAATTATACTTTAAAATATATTATGTAATTATATTGTTTGGTATTATCTATCATGATCATAAAATATTCCCTCAACATTATGAAAAAGATCTTAAAAAAATGTTATCCTATTATATTCATATCTAATGAATGAAAAGGTCTTTTAAATCATAAAAAATTTATGGTATTGAGTTCTTTGACTTCCCATTTATCATTAAAATTATTATGATCAAAGATATCCATCACTATCTATAACTATTTACAATTTTCTTCCCTATCTATATCTTTACTTACCAATAAGTTTCCCCTACTTGGGAACCTAGTTATGGGTTATTCTATATGTCTTGTGTATTAATATTTCCCCCATATCGAGAGGATGTTTTACTAAATATTTATATGATACAACATTCCAAAAAAGGCATTTTCAAATTTCAGAACCTCAATTGTTGAGATAAAGATTAAATTGTGAGGAGATAATTTATTAATGGGGGGATAATGTAACACCATGATATTTTAGAATAAGGAGATCACGTTAAATATGGTTCATTATTTGAAATAGAAATATTAAAAGAGAATATAACAACCTGATACTTTATAATATATTTCTTCAAATTTAATATCTCTGATATATTGGGATGGACACAACATCATTTTTAAATGAAATTCAATAGTTTATTAAAATATTATTATTTAAAAATGACCATTATAACATAGTTGTTTAGTTTTCGGGTTTGAATATAACTAAATAAATTATTAAAATTATATGGTTTACACAATTATAAAATGAATTCAATGTTCATCTATTGATTAGAAGAAACATATGAATCATATGAATGACCAAAAGGTTTTCTGAAAAATTTTATTTTTCAAAAATGCGGTTTATTTGTGAATTTCCCACATAATTTGAAACTAAATTTTACTCATTACAGATTTTATTTTGAATTTTTTATGGAATCTATATGTAAAAAATATTATTGGGCTATTTTTTATATTTTTTTGAAATGTTTAATATTTTGATGAATATTGAAAAATAATAATTTTTATTGAAAAATGAATTTTTTTATATAATCTATTTACATATTTAGAAAATATTTCATTTTTTTGAAGTATAATTACATCAATTATGTTTAAATTTAAATAATTTAAGTCATTGGAATCAATTTTATATTGAAATTTGATATTAAAACCTTCTATACTTATGATAATTTTCTCTTTGGAAAACTGCTCTATCATCGCATCTACAGTTTAATTTTAAAAATTAAATCTGCAATTTTTTTTGAATTGAATATGAAATAATGGATTATATATTTTTAATTATAATAATTTCTTTTATGTAATAAGTTCAACTTAAATTTTAACCATAATTAAATTCGAAAATAGTAAAAATTAATTATCATGGTTAAAGTAAAGGAGGTATTACCTTGGGTTAAACTAATAAGATAAGAGTTAAAAATGACATGAAACATGTCAAAAAACTATTTATGGATATATTTAGACACTATAATCTCTAAGTTTCATGAATCAACCATTTTTTAGTCTCTTAGAATTCAAAAAATGTTTGTATCATATTATCATTTCAAAAATTTATTGTGTTCTTACCCCACATATAAAGGGCCCCCGTCTCCTCTCTTATTCACAATTAAAAACCCATTTTTTTAGAAAATACCCACAAATAAAAATTTATTAATTCGCTACCAACATAATATAGTATTTATTTTTATTATTAATTCATCCTAAAAAACTAAGATGTTATTTTTTAGGTTCTAGTGCAATATTTTTTATATTCTATTCAGCATTCATGTTTTTAATAACCACACAAGATTAAAACCATGGATTTTGAGATGGATTTTGTTTTTATTAGAATTTTATATTGAAATGAATTTTGGGGAAGGAAGTTAAAATATGTTGTATGAATAATATGAGCTCATTAACCATTATTTTCGGGAGAAAAATCTAATTCATCCAACTAATGAAGTGTTATTTTCTAATATGGAATTAATTTATATAAGATGTTTGATAGCATGGTTTTCCTATATAGTAAATTATTTCATTGTAACTAAAATTTATTATTGGTTTTATAATAAAAAGTATCTAAGATTGAGAGTGATCGAAAGAGTTACATTTAGGATTATCTATACTCGTCGCATGTTGGTAGTGACCAAATAATAAAAATATGCATTCCAGATTTTAAATTTCAATCAATTTTTATTTTTTTTCCATAAATTATGTTTTATAGGAATATTTTGACCCCAAAGAACCACAAAAAATGTGAATTATTTTTTTTGTATTATTACACTATTTTTATGGATGCCTTTTAATTCTATAAAACATGAAGAAATTTCTAATTTCAAGTTAATATTTCATAAATAAATGAAATGCCCCATAAAACCATTTTATAATATAATTTATTTGATGTATGAGGTATATATTTCATGATACCATCAAAAATTAATTTCAATTCCTTTACATATTTATTTATATTGATTATATGTATAAATGAACAGAATCTACTCCAAATAGAGTTGATGAGGATAAATTTATTTCTAAATTTTTGAAATGAAATCCATTTCCATTTTTGGTTTACCAAGATTTTAATCAGTGATCAAGGATCCCGATTTTATAATAGAAAATTGGAATCTATTTTAAATAAATAAAGAGTTCATCACATGGTCTCTACACCATATCACTCATAATAAAATGGAATGGATGAGTTGAAAAAAAATTTCAAACATGTTCTAGAAAATATTGTCTACTCAAATAGAAAATAATAATTTTTAAGAACATATGAGGAACTTTGGGATTATATATTTTTAATTAAAATTACAATTGTAAATACACCTTTTTGAATTTTAAATGTATTTTTTTAATATGATGATTTATTTCAATGAAAGATATTTTTCGAAAATTAAAAATGTAACATGAATTTATTTTCTATTTGAAAGAATGAAAATTGTAGTTGTAGGAGCTAGTAAAAATATGAAAAAATTCAAATGAAAAATCTTTGTTTTAAAAGTATAAAAAAGTCCTTCTATGATAGAATTATCATTAAAAAGTAGTCTAAATATGGAGGCAAAGAGTTGATATTTTAAACTATAAACAAGTTGGTTCTTGGTAAATTTCATCCCAAATTGTTTTGAACTTTCATTAATAGTCATGTTTTTCCATTTTGTGTTGTGTATATTAGAGAACCCAATAAGAAAACACTATTAATAGTAAATTGGTAAGATATTAAAAATATTTAAAAAGAGTTTTATAAATATTCTATCAGAGTAGGTACATATTCAAGAAGATGACTATATAAGAACCCTCGGTTGCATCCTTCTATTTCATTTGTTTTTTTTCTATGTGCATAATTTTCTATAATCATTTATCATTTGAAGTGTTAAAGAATTATAACATTTCCTAAAATAACTATGTTTTTTTCGGGGTGGGGTGGGGTGGAGAGGAATATACTTTTTATATTATAATTTTATGTATTTTAAAATTTTTTAATATTTTATGTTTGTATTTACTTTTTTTTATTTCAAATTTTTTATTTTTTGAAAAACATTCCCTAAAATTGAAGACATATGTAATTTTTGAAACCCATGAAGATGATTTAAATGATTTAACCCCTGAAAGTAAATTTAAATGTGTGTTAAAATTAACACTATTCTATATTAAAAATTTTATGAAATTATTGAAAATACCACTAAATTTTGAATCACCAACCATAAATCACCACCTAAATATTTTAATCACCTTCCTATAATTTTTTTGAACCCTTTTTGACACATTCTTAACATTCAACTCAATTCTTGAGTGAACCAAACAATGCCTCTATAAGAATAATTTGACTTATTTCAATCAAAACCTATTATTTTGGTACTTTTATTGGAATTATTGAGTCAATTATTTTTATTTTAAAGCCCTATTTTTGAAGGATACATTTTTTCAAGACATCCCTTTATATTTTTTCCCTTATTAACTCTTATAAACTCATAAACAAATTATTATGAATCCACATTACAAGGTGGTTTTCAATAAACAAGATACTATAATAAGTGAAATGAGTGATCTAATTGAACTCAAGCATGATGAGATGATGTTTTTTGGTTTGATACTTTATTTGATCAGGGTTTAGAAAAAATATTTAATAATGAAATAGTTTTATTGAGTTTATTTGATGTTATACTTTTAAAATTTTTTAGAAACAAATTTTGAAAAATAAAATGATAAAAAAATTAACTATAATGGATCTTTTGTAAAGAAATATAACACTCAATTATAGAGAGATAAAAAAGTTTAATTATTATAAATAAGGTCTAGAAAGTCATACCAGAGTTAGAAACTGAAATAATCCCTTATTACCTTAAAAAAATTGGAAATATTTTAAATATAAAATAAAATTTTAATCTGGGAAAGCAGTTGAGTGGATACAATGTTTTTATTAAATAAAGAAAATTTTGGCCATCCATAAAGATTTTCATTTTTTGGATATTATTTACCACTAAGGGGAGTTAGTGAAAGGCCTTTATTGATAATAAAGAAAATCATGTAATTTATATTCTTAAAGAGTCAAAACCTTTTTATTCCACCTCATAATTATTCAAATTTAAAATCTATCTCCTTAAGTGTTAAAATAATCCTTAGAATCCTTATGATTAACACATGTTATTAACTAATTTGGGTAGATATTTAGGAACTTACCAATCCAATGGTGAATTTTTTATGGGTTTTTCTAAGAAAATCCTTATTCATAATCTTAATACGTGTGATGAGAAAACAATAATGTAAGGGAAGTGTGTAACATCCCATGAAAATTGGAATATTAATTATGTAATCAAATATTTTTATAAATTAAAATTAACTATGAAATGTTTTAATAAATACTTTTATAATTATATGATATTTTTTATACTAAAAATATGATTTGAATCAAAATACCATTGTAGTTTTTAATAAAATTATTCGATTTTAAACAAATACCATTTATATTGATTTGGTATTAATTTAATTAAAAGAGTATTTTAATATAGATATCTTTATTTTATTTTTTTATAAATATGAATTATGAATAAGTAAATCTATTAAAATTATTATGTTAGAACTGCATTTTAACATAGGTATCCAATGAAATATATATATATATAAATATATATATATATCTAATATACTAATTACAATTTTATCTTTATTTGAGGAAAAATAAAATTAAATGAAAATTATAAAAATTTTATTATTTCAAATGGTAATAATAATCACAATTATAATTAATGGAAAACATATTCTTTTAAAAAGAAAATTATTTTTTCTTGTCAGGGTAATATATTTTAAAATGCGACTATTTTAAAATCTTTTGTGCAAAAATTATTAAATTGATGGAAATATATTAATTTAAGTGTTAATATTTAAAAATATAATTTTATATTTTTTAATTTGTTAATATAATAATATATTTAATGGATTTTATATGATATATGTTTCCGTTTATAAAAAAACTATATAATTAATTTTATTAAAATAATGATTATGATAAAAAGATAAAAAAAGAGTTGTAATCGAGTTTAAGAGAGGGGGTTGGTTTTTGAGATAGGGAACCAAGGTATTCGCATAGATTATCTTCATCTAAAGGTTCCATGGGAGGTCGAGATCGAGATTTGTTGAGGGTCCAATCCAAGACGAGGGTGGATCAGTTGCTTCCAGGGGAGTTTGAGTGATTTTGGCCGCCAAAAATGGTGGAACAAACGATGTTGATGAAGGTTAGATCAAGGTTTATGGGACTCAGGAGGTTAGGGTTTTGGTTCTTACATTGGTATGAAATATATTCATAGTATTTAGATCTTTGATGCATAGGTGTTTATTTTATTTTCTAGGCGTTAGAATCAATATAACTATGATGTTTATCTTTTTTTTTATTTTCCCTATTGATCTCGGTCCGTTAGATATCTATCCCAGTTTGATTTTGTATTAATATTCCATACGGTTTTTCTCTATAGTAGTATTAAATTGTTTCAGTCAATATTTTGTGCCTGTTGTTTCTTTAGTTAAATCTATTACAGTTTATGAATGTATGTTCTCTCTCTATATCTGTACCAAAGCTTGTTAAACAAGCTTAAATTTGTCACTATTTTGAAATCATAAGGAATCGCCAGTCTGTAGGTAAATAAATTATATATATATATATAACAATATATAAATAGTTAAAGTTAAGTATATAAAATCTTTATTCCTATGTGAAAATGAAAATTGGAACACCAATTTATAGTCTCGAGAGAAATTAAGGGAGTCCAAAGAAGTAAAAATAATTAGTTTTTTGAAAAATAAAGTAAGGGTTATTTATTTTTTACAATTTATATAATTAATTTTTATATTTGTATTTCATTATTATAAATTTTATAAAATCATGTCATAGTGATACCATACTTATTTATTTTCAATTATGGTTATCTATTTTTAAATTATAATGGGGTTGTATTTATTTTACTATGTTGTGATATTCTTCTGCAAGGGATAGAATTATTTTTATCAATTTATTTTTAATTTATAACGATATATATATATATATATGAATTTTTAGAAATTATAATTTTTAGTGATTTTATAATTATTTATTTACAAATTATTTTTCATGATTTACAAAGCTGTATGTGATTATATTTATTTTCATCATGAAAAATTTGTTTAAATGTGAATTTGTATTTTAATTAGGTGGATTAGGAATTCCATGCCATATATATATGATTAAAAATGATTTTTTTGGAAATGATTTTTTTCACTTATTTAAGCATTATTCCATTATTATTTACTTCATAATTATGAATGTATTATATTTACAAGTTATAGATATGTTTTATTCACTGTTCAAGATCATTTGATTTGTAATTTTAAGTTTATAACTATTCATGAATAAATTACTGATGATTATCAATTTATTTAATTAAATAAGGGTTAAAAATTCAATAATTTAATGAAATGGAATCATCTTATATGCATGTCATTCATAAATCGTGAATATTTCTATACACCACTAATTTTCTATGAAATTTTATACATTAATATATATATATATATATATTTACATGTAATCTTGGGAATTGTATAAACCCTTTTATTTATCAACACTACCCACAAAAATGTATTTTTTTATGCAATTATGGATGAAATTTTTAGTGCATGGATGATAATTAACCTACCATATAAATTTTAAAAATCTATATACCAGAAGACATGGTTGCACCATGTATAGTAATAAATTTGCAACGAAGGTTTATATTTATACACACACACACACACACACACACATATATATATATATATGTTTATGTGTATTTAATGATTTTTTATATTTTTTTTAAACAAAAACTCTAGTGGAAAACATATATATATTTTCAAGGAATATTGAGAAGGTTTTAATAAAATATTGGCACGTGGACATTGTAAACATGAAAGGGAGTAGGGAGAGAACCCATCCCTCAAGAAAGTGGGTAGGCCCAAACAACCTTTAATGTTTCAATTGTCCTCGTGGTTTTGTTTTCAAAAACATTATTAGTATTTCCCAAAAATAATTGGATTTTTTTTATAACATTTTCAAAGTATAATTATTTTCAAAGAAATATAATATCTTATAAAGGTTTTTTTCAAAATTATTCTTCACTGGACTTTTATAAAACCCCTTATTGGAAAAAATGACTACTCAAAATATTTTTGAAATTTATTATCATAGGTTGAGTTGAATTAACCTAAGAAGGAAACACATATGAAGTATTTTAATTTATTTAATTTTATTTTGTATAGTTTAATTAAGTTGTATGACATGTATATAATTCTGTAAAACCTAAACCGACAAAAGTTCATAGAATTTGTTAAATTTTTTGTATTTGTTTAGTTTTTATTTCAAAAAAATACACCACATTTATATGTGAAGAACCCAGAATCATGGGTCCGAGTCTTCACAAAGTGTTTTTGGGGAAGGGTTAATAAATAGTGAAAATAAAATTATTAAAATTAATTTATAATTTGGAATGATTATTAATGAGTAAGAATGATTATTTTTGGATCCTTGGTTGTTAAATTATTTTATCTCATGGGTGAGTGTTTTGAAATTTATTTGTTATTTTCTATGATTCCAACTTATCTAGGTTTCATAGTCTTAAGTGAAGTGGAATTTATGGAGTTTTCATTTTAATTATTTTTCAATGTGAATTTAAAATTATAAATCCAGAACATTTTTATAATATCAAATTAATTTAACTATTTTTGGTTTTTAATGATAGTTTTGTATTTTTTGTGAATATGGATTAATTTTTTGCCTTTATGTGTTTATAATCACTTATGCAATTAATTGTATAAGAATTATTTTTATTTGGGTTTTTTTTGAAATAAAAGGAAAATATAATTTTGAACTTGAAATTTAAAATTTTTATTAGGTTTTGAATAATTAAAGATATTTTTCAAATATTTTAAGAATTTTTTTAGGACTTATAAGATATTTTTCATCCATATAGGATTATTTTTGTTGTCAAAAATCATATTTCCTAAGACATTTTCTCTTCGCATGGGTCTTTATTCATCAAAATATGAAATTTTTGGGAGCCTATACAATAAATTACTTTTCCAATATTCTTAATTAATATGATTTTCCCCATACATATTACATTTTGAGCCATTTTAGTATATTTTTCTATTATTTATGAAATTTTCAAATCCTATTAGATATTTTTCATCTTATATGATGTTTTTATTGAACCTTTATTATATTTCTCTATATAGACATTCCATAAATTAATGGAATATGAAGTGAATTTAGATCCTGGGAGAATTTAAAGAGGATTAAATAAATAACCCATATTAAAATCACTTTTTATCTTGGAAAAGAAAAATTTAATGTTGTTACAACCACTGGGTGAATCATCATGGTAAAGTGATACATGCATGAATAGGTTCTTTAAGTGAAATTGAAGGTTGTTAACATTTTAATAATACATTACCTCTATCATGGGAGTATGAAGGAGACATATCCATCAATTGAACAAAAGGGCACAATCAATGGAGGTGATAATTGATGGATGTGTTGTGTGTTGTCTATTGAATGATTTTTTATATAGATACTTCAAAAAAATGAAAGAAGAATGAGTTATGAATTTAGATATCCATTCCTAGAAAAATTTTACAAGTAGATGTGGTAGTGAAGATACATGGATAATACTTTATGAGTTTTTATCTTTTCACTGTGTCGTTTTTTAATTATATGGAAATTTAATTTTCAAATAAAGAAGGTATTTTTCATTCTAAAATTAATTTTCTTCACATATTTTTAAATTTATTTTTAATATATTTATGTTGTGTGGTTTTCTCATTGATTTTTTTTGGTGATGTATTGACTTTGAAAATTTTGAGTTCAATTAGGTTCAATTTTTTTGAGGTCTTTGAGCTTTTGAGTCTCTTTTTTAACATAATAAAAACACACATGGAGTTATCATTGTGATGGTTAGGTATTTTTTAGTGTTAATAAGTTTCTATTTTTGTAAGTAATTATTTCATAAATTAGACAATAAGATTATACAGTGTAGTGGATAGTGTCTGAAGGATCCATACTTTTCCACATCTTCTATCTCTAAAATATACCTTCACACTTTTTTCAATCTCCTTTTATCTTTTCTTATAAAACATCTAACTTATAATTTATTTTAGATAAATTTGTTTTATTTGAACAAAAAATTTAGTTTATACTTTTTAAAACACCAAATTTAGTACTTCTTTTACAGAAATAAACCAAAGTAACAATTTTTAACTCACCTTGTTACCCATTTGAGAGAAAACCTAGGGAAAATTGTGATAACATCTTTAAGGGGATAATAATTCAAAATAAAAACATAACTAAATCCCATATTTCACTTAGGATCCTTATTTTTTAAAATTAATACAATTTTTTGGTATATTTAAATTGAATTTATAATGATAAAAATGACCTCTCGTTTAGAAATAATTTTTTGTTGAAAAAATTATTTATCCACATTGAATAGTGATATATGTAAAGACCCGTAAAATTCAAGGAAAATTTTTTCTTAATTTTCTTTAGAATTTTACAAGAGCGTGGTTTCAGACGGCACCTGATTCCGAGGCCCGGAGTGCCCGGAATTAATTTCCGAAGTTTGGCTCGGGTACGTTCAGTGAACGAACGAGCGGGGATTCCTAACTTTTGATCCGGTGCTCGGAATTGAAATCCGAGGGCACCGATGAACTCGCAGCGCCGATATTCGCTTAAAGAGACCTTTTCGGGAGTTGCGTTTGTTGCGGGTTGAAAGTTACGTTTTGGGGTTTTTAGTTTGAGTTAAATAAAATTGTGAAGAACAATTTTATTACAACAAGTTAAAACCTATCAAAGGAGGTTGGAAGTGGGACCCACACCCACTTAACCTCCCTTGGGAGGATTAAGTGTGGTGGGGCCCACACGAACCCCTAACCTTTTCAAATTCTCTCAACATACTTAACCCCTAATTAATTGGCTTAAGTTACTCTTAATTAATAGTGGGAGTTAAGTCTTTTTGAATTTCAAACTATGAAATTCTTTTGTGTTGTGTTAATAAAATAAGAGGTAGTCTTATTTTATTGGGAGTTCTTTGTTTGTCTTTTTGAGAGCTCCTCTTCATCTTCTCCGGCGAAGAACGTCTTCATCCTCAACGAAGAACGACAATACTTCGTCAAGGATCATCGACTCGGCGACCCGGTATCATCGGACCTCTTCTTCCTCCTCGGACCTTCTTCGTCGGCAAACGAAGATCCGCCAACGTCGTGTCTCTTCGGGCATAACACTTCGTCAACGGATTTGACGAACGACGACCGCGACGCCCGACCTCCGCGACGCCGTCTTCCGCGGGACGTAGACGATTCTTTGAATCTTAAACCCAAGGTAGGGTTTGTCGTTTTCTTTTGGTTTCCTTATTTTATTCTTGATCGTGATTTTATCAATACTAACGTGTGACTTGATTTAATTTAAGTTGCGTTATTATTTTAACGTGAGGGGGGCCGGACCGCACGAACACGGCCGAACCCCCCTCCATCGTTGTTGTTTAATTCTTGCGGTGGAAGCAAGTGGCGTGGTGCCGACGCACCACACAGATGATCGTGCTTATAATTTACGCAACGCCGTCGCGCTACGCCGAGGAGAATCTTCAAGAACGCGACGCCGTCGCGCCGCGTTGAAAAGAATCAAAGCACGGCGAAGGGGCGCGGTGCCGACGCACCGCGCCGGATGACGAACGCCGCGGCGGGACGAGAAGACCGCGGCCGGTTCCGGGCCGCGGCGGGACGAGGAGACCGCGGCCGGTTCCGGGCCGCGGCGGAAGGGAAGACCGGCGGCCGGGCCGCCGGCGTCGGAAGCCGAAGAAGGGGACCGGAAATTCCGGTCCCGTTTGAGAAAACCGGCCGGCCAGCTGGCCGGCCGGATGACTTAAAACCGGGGAATTTAATTCCCCGGCCGGTTCTTTAAAACCCCCCTCATAATGAGGGGGGCGGTCCCATGGAAGGGGGGGGGGGCAGCAGCCCCCCGGTTTAATTTAAAACCGGCCCCCACGTGGGGGGCCGATTTGTTGCAAACGGCGCGGCAAAGCCGCGCCGCCCTTCTGAAGAAGCGGGGCTTAGCCCCCCGCGTGCGCCGCGGCCCGCTGCCACCACCGCGGCCCGCCGCCGCCGCCACCGCGGCCCGCCGCCGCCGCCGCCACCGCGGCCCGCCGCCGCCGCCCGCCGCCGCCGCCGCGCCGCGGCCCGCCACCGCCGCCCGCCGCCGCCGGCCGCCGCCGCCAGCCGCCGCGCCGCCCCGGGGGGGGGGGGGGGGGGGGGGGGTCGGCCCGGACCCGGACCCCCCCGTTTCGAACCAGTTTTGGTTTTTGGCCCATAACTTGAGCCTTGGACCTCCGATCGATGAACCGTCTGCGGCAACGCGATCCTTGGATCGAGACGGTCGTTTTGATATATCGCACTCAAGGTTTCGGTTAACTTTGAGTTCGGCCAGGTTGGTTCGTTCATGAAACCAACCGGGCCTTCGGAGCGGAAACGCTCATATCTTGAGCTACGGACGTCCGATTGACGCGCCGTCAGTCGCGTTGTGTTCCTCTTAGTGAGACGGATCTTTTGGCATACTCCGCCCGAGGTTTGGACGCAGGTGGAGTACGGTCGGGTTGGTTTTGCCTTAAAAACCAACCGGGCCCCGGAGACGAAAATGCCGATAACTCTCAGACCGGGCGTCCGATCGACGCGCCGTCTGTTGCGTTGAGTTCCTGTTGTCGATACGGAACTTTTGGATACATCAACTCTGATCTTTGTGACAGTTGATGTATCAGCCTCTCAGCTCGTGGAGCGGACCCTCCGTACGAGCTTGCTGTGTGCGGGAACCCTAGTGCTGGCTGCGACTGTTCTACTGCTACTACTGCTACTGTGACTGCGACGACGACAGTACAGAGATCCTATGTGGATTCGACGACGACAGTACAGAGATCCTGTGTGGATTCGACGACGACGACTACAGCACTCAGCGATCCTACGTGGATCAGTGCTACAGGTCCTGTGTGGGCCCGATCCTGTGTGGGTCCTTGCGCTCAGCGGTTCTGTGTGAGCCAGCGCCTACAGGTTCTGTGTGAGCCCGATCCTGTGTGGGTCTTTGCGGGGGTTAGTTACCTATCGATCCTTCGTGGGTCCGACGACTTAGATGGATCAGTGATCATCTTTATCGTCCTTGAAGAAGTATACCTGTGTGAGCTGAATCCTGTTGTTTTCCTGTGTGGATTGTGTTGTGCAATCCTGTGTGGATTATATTTTGCTTTCCTATGTGGAATACGTATACTTTCCTGCGTGGACTGAGTTGTACTTGGGCTCGGAGGTTGGAGCGTATTTTAATTAATGACTTAGGTATATGTATGGGCATATACCTAAGCAGTGTCGGTTGTTACTTCGTGATTGTACTTTTCTTCGTGGTTTATCCTTTGTGGATTTGAGAGACCTTCAGGGGTCTCGGGGTCCCTACTGAGTAGCTTATACTCACCCCTGCACGGGCTTCGCCCGCACTACGTTGTGTTGGTTGCAGACGACGGACAACATTGACCTTAGCTGAGGCTTGTAGAGCGGGACGGTACCCAGAGGTGGACCACTGGGCGGGACGTGCACGGAGCGGACGACGGGACCCGTGGAGCAGAGGAGCTATCTGTACCCACCCTTCAGGTGGGATTTCCGGTGGACAGCTCAGAGTAGCGGCCTTTACTTTACAGTTGCTGTTTTTCCCTTTTCGAGTTGTACTTTACTTTCAGTTTGAGTTTGTATTCTGGCCCATTTACCTTTCCGCACTTTCAGTCGTACTCTGCTTGCTTAGTTTTTACTTTCCGCTTGTTTACTCTGTGGTGTGTGTTTACTTATCAAAGGCAATGCCTTCCCTTTTTACCGGGATTTAGGCCTTGGTGCTAGTCGCCAGCCCCTGGCCTATGGAAGGCGGGCTTGGGGTAGTCACGGCACGGACCCCGAGGGCGGGTCGTGACAAATTGGTATCAGAGGAGTTCGGTTCTACCGCGAACTTTGATCTTTTCTATGTGAAGCAATAATGTTTAGCGTATTGAGTGTGGTTATCAGTCCAGGGAGTCCAGTGTTGGTGCGGCGGCCGACGTATCCGTACACCAGGACCCTGACTTCTGATTTCCGACTTAATGCACGAAAACATTGATTGCGTGTGTGTTTCAAAGTTTTCTTTGTGATTACTTGTGTCAGCTCACCGGGTATACTGATCTGCTTAATGAAAGTCTCAAGTTTTCTTTGTGATTACTTATATCAGCTCACCAGGTATACTGTTCTAACCGTGGCGCACCTGTTTCCTATTCAGGATGGCCCCACGACGGCAGCCAGCTAGGGTTCCGAGAGTCGAGCGAGACGACAGCCCACCGAGCGACGAGGCTTCGGTGCAGGGCCCTTTGTCAGCAGTGGCACCGGCGGTAGCTTTACCCGCCGATCCCCCGATGCTTCCAGCAGCAGCCGCTGACGATGCACGTCGCCTCAGCGCACTGCATGAGTTTCAGCGCCAGCGACCGCCCAGGTTTCGCGGGGAGACGGATCCTCAGGCAGCAGAGGACTGGCTGGAGGCAGTGGTTCGAGTGTTTAGGCTAGTGAGGACACCAGCAGACCTCATGGTGATCCTCGCTGCGAGCCTACTACACGCAGCAGCAGGACGATGGTGGAGCTTGATGCTCCAGGTTCACGATGAGGCATCTCTTCTTTGGACGGACTTTGAGAGCCTCTTCTGCTCGGAGTTCGTCCCAGCCACCCTCCGAGCGGTGCGCATTCAGGAGCTTCTACAGCTGCGGCAGGGCAGCATGACGGTCGCTCAGTACTCGGCGAGATTTACCGATCTCTCGCGCTACTCGACCGACATGGTACGGGACCCATTCTTCCGGGCCCGGACCTTCGAGCAGGGTTTGAGACACGAGATCAGGGCATCGCTGATCTCTCTCAGCATACCGACTCAGACAGGAGTACTGGAGCGGACCCTTCTGATCGAGAGCTTCCTTGCTGAGTCTACACCAGCACAGAGACCCACCGCAGGGCGGCACGTGGCAGAGTCATCTGCAGCTGGCAGTCGACGAATGACTCAGGGGTCCAGACAGACCAGACCTCAGGGCACTGGCTCAGCAGTGCAGGGCACACAACGCGGAGCCAGTCTTTCGAGTGGAAGACAGTGCTATGCATGCGGCGGGCAAGGCCACATGGCTCGTGACTGCCCGACCCGCCATGCGGAGGAGCAGCAGACGGTTGAGGAACCACCTAGGCAGAGGCAGAGGTTCGACCGTGGCGGTCTGCAGGGAGGAGGCGGACGAGGCAGAGGAGCTGGCCGAGCAGCAGGTGGTGGATGATGCTTTGAGGCTCTACCACCACCACCACCAGGAGGTCCACCCCGACCGCAGGGGAGAGCTCAGCTTCAGGCAGCCGAGGCCTTCGATCATGGAGCTCTGGGAGCCGATGGACAGGAGCAGAACTAGTGGATACATCCTTTGTACTTCTGGTTCCTTGTTGATTTTGTGTAGCGTCTTGTATTACGAGCTGCAATAATCAAAGACGCATACCTTGTGATGTTTTCGTTCATGTCCTCTATCGTAATGTTACTAAGAGGTTCCAGTTTTGGCTGTTGACTTGACCCTCACTTGTGAGACATCTACTGGAGGAGGCCCAGTTACCACACACTGATGCCGACAGTGTGACTCAACCCTTGGAGGTGAGAGTAACGGTTGAATCTCTTAGTAGTAGCGTCGAGGCCTTACGACATCATCCTTAGTATGGATTAGTATCATCCATGTTAGGATTGACTGTTTTAGGCAAAGAATGTGGTTCATCCAGGGGATGAGACCAGATTTCTCTTTTCGGCAAAGGAGAAATCTTGCAGCTCTGATGGGACCGGAGATGGTCCAGGCCACGACAGAGAAGGTCCAGGTCATCTAGGAGCGGATGAGTACAGCTTAGAGCCGGCAGAAGTCATACGCTGACAGGAGGCGGAGGCCACTGGAGTTCGAGGATGGCGACCACGTCTTCTTGCGGGTCTCACCTCGACGTGGTATTCAGAGTTTTGGCCGAGGCGGCAAGTTATCTCCTCGCTTCATCGGACCCTTCCAGATTCTCAGCAGGATTGGCGAGGTGGCTTATCGCCTGGCTCTACCACCTCAGTTGCACCGGGTGCACGACGTCTTCCACGTATCCCAGCTGAGGAAATACGTGCACGACCCGACGCACATCATTGACCATGGGGAGCTTGACGTTGACGATGGGGCGACATTTACGGAGGTCCCGGTGGAGATAGAGGATCGACAGGAGCGGGTCCTGCGTGGGCGATCGATTCCTCTTGTGCGCATCAGATGGCAGCACGGGAATCTCCAGGAGAGCACATGGGAGCGGGAGGCTCAGATGCGTGCTCAGTACCCTCATTTGTTTCCCTAGTTTTTGTTGTATCTTTACGGGGACGTAAAGCCCTGAGGTGGGAGTAATGTAAAGACCCGTAAAATTCAAGGAAAATTTTTTCTTAATTTTCTTTAGAATTTTACAAGAGCGTGGTTTCAGACGGCACCTGATTCCGAGGCCCGGAGTGCCCGGAATTAATTTCCGAAGTTTGGCTCGGGTACGTTCAGTGAACGAACGAGCGGGGATTCCTAACTTTTGATCCGGTGCTCGGAATTGAAATCCGAGGGCACCAATGAACTCGCAGCGCCGATATTCGCTTAAAGAGACCTTTTCGGGAGTTGCGTTTGTTGCGGGTTGAAAGTTACGTTTTGGGGTTTTTAGTTTGAGTTAAATAAAATTGTGAAGAACAATTTTATTACAACAAGTTAAAACCTATCAAAGGAGGTTGGAAGTGGGACCCACACCCACTTAACCTCCCTTGGGAGGATTAAGTGTGGTGGGGCCCACACGAACCCCTAACCTTTTCAAATTCTCTCAACATACTTAACCCCTAATTAATTGGCTTAAGTTACTCTTAATTAATAGTGGGAGTTAAGTCTTTTTGAATTTCAAACTATGAAATTCTTTTGTGTTGTGTTAATAAAATAAGAGGTAGTCTTATTTTATTGGGAGTTCTTTGTTTGTCTTTTTGAGAGCTCCTCTTCATCTTCTCCGGCGAAGAACGTCTTCATCCTCAACGAAGAACGACAACACTTCGTCAAGGATCATCGACTCGGCGACCCGGTATCATCGGACCTCTTCTTCCTCCTCGGACCTTCTTCGTCGGCAAACGAAGATCCGCCAACGTCGTGTCTCTTCGGGCATAACACTTCGTCAACGGATTTGACGAACGACGACCGCGACGCCCGACCTCCGCGACGCCGTCTTCCGCGGGACGTAGACGATTCTTCAAATCTTAAACCCAAGGTAGGGTTTGTCGTTTTCTTTTGGTTTCCTTATTTTATTCTTGATCGTGATTTTATCAATACTAACGTGTGACTTGATTTAATTTAAGTTGCGTTATTATTTTAACGTGAGGGGGGCCGGACCGCACGAACACGGCCGAACCCCCCTCCATCGTTGTTGTTTAATTCTTGCGGTGGAAGCAAGTGGCGTGGTGCCGACGCACCACACGGATGATCGTGCTTATAATTTACGCAACGCCGTCGCGCTACGCCGAGGAGAATCTTCAAGAACGCGACGCCGTCGCGCCGCGTTGAAAAGAATCAAAGCACGGCGAAGGGGCGCGGTGCCGACGCACCGCGCCGGATGACGAACGCCGCGGCCGGTTCCGGGCCGCGGCGGAAGGGAAGACCGGCGGCCGGGCCGCCGGCGTCGGAATCCGAAGAAGGGGACCGGAAATTCCGGTCCCGTTTGAGAAAACCGGCCGGCCAGCTGGCCGGCCGGATGACTTAAAACCGGGGAATTTAATTCCCCGGCCGGTTCTTTAAAACCCCCCTCATAATGAGGGGGGCGGTCCCATGGAAGGGGGGGGGGGGGGGGGGGGCAGCAGCCCCCCGGTTTAATTTAAAACCGGCCCCCATGTGGGGGGCCGGTTTGTTGCAAACGGCGCGGCAAAGCCGCGCCGCCCTTCTGAAGAAGCGGGGCTTAGCCCCCCGCGTGCGCCGCGGCTCGCCGCCACCACCGCGGCCCGCCGCCGCCGCCGCCCGCCGCCGCCGCCGCGCCGCGGCCCGCCACCGCCGCCCGCCGCCGCTGGCCGCCGCCGCCGGCCACCGCGCCGCCCCGGGGGGGGGGGGGGGGGGGGGGGGGGTCGGGCCGGGTCGGCCCGGACCCGGACCCCCCCGTTTCGAACCAGTTTTGGTTTTTGGCCCATAACTTGAGCCTCGGACCTCCGATCGACGAACCGTCTGCGGCAACGCGATCCTTGGATCGAGACGGTCGTTTTGATATATCGCACTCAAGGTTTCGGTTAAATTTGAGTTCGGCCAGGTTGGTTCGTTCACGAAACCAACCGGGCCTTCGGATCAGAAACGCTCATATCTTGAGCTACGGACGTCCGATTGACGCGCCGTCAGTCGCGTTGTGTTCCTCTTAGTGAGACGGATCTTTTGGCATACTCCGCCCGAGGTTTGGACGCAGGTGGAGTACGGTCGGGTTGGTTTTGCCTTAAAAACCAACTGGGCCCCGGAGACGAAAATGCCGATAACTCTCAGACTGGGCGTCCGATCGACGCGCCGTCTGTTGCGTTGAGTTCCTGTTGTCGATACGGAACTTTTGGATACATCAACTCTGGTCTTCGTGACAGTTGATGTATCAGCCTCTCAGCTCGTGGAGCGGACCCTCCGTACGAGCTTGCTGTGTGCGGGAACCCTAGTGCTGGCTGCGACTGTTCTACTGCTACTACTGCTACTGTGACTGCGACGACCACAGTACAGAGATCCTGTGTGGATTCGACGACGACAGTACAGAGATCCTGTGTGGATTCGACGACGACGACTACAGCACTCAGCGATCCTACGTGGATCAGTGCTACAGGTCCTGTGTGGGCCCGATCCTGTGTGGGTCCTTGCGCTCAGCGGTTCTGTGTGAGCCAGCGCCTACAAGTTCTATGTGAGCCCGATCCTGTGTGGGTCTTTGCGGGGGTTAGTTACCTATCGATCCTTAGTGGGTCCGACGACTTAGATGGATCAGTGATCATCTTTATCGTCCTTGAAGAAGTATACCTGTGTGAGCTGAATCCTGTTGTTTTCCTGTGTGGATTGTGTTGTGCAATCCTGTGTGGATTATATTTTGCTTTCCTATGTGGAATACGTATACTTTCCTGCGTGGACTGAGTTGTACTTGGGCTCGGAGGTTGGAGCGTATTTTAATTAATGACTTAGGTATATGTATGGGCATATATCTAAGCAGTGTCGGTTGTTACTTCGTGATTGTACTTTTCTTCGTGGTTTATCCTTTGTGGATTTGAGAGACCTTCAGGGGTCTCGGGGTCCCTACTGAGTAGCTTATACTCACCCCTGCACGGGCTTCGCCCACACTACGTTGTGTTGGTTTCAGACGACGGACAGCGTTGACCTTAGCTGAGGCTTGTAGAGCGGGACGGTACCCGGAGGTGGACCACTGGGCGGGACGTGCACGGAGCGGACGACGGGACCCGTGGAGCAGAGGAGCTATCTGTACCCACCCTTCAGGTGGGATTTCCGGTGGACAGCTCGGAGTAGCGGCCTTTACTTTACAGTTGCTGTTTTTCCCTTTTTGAGTTGTACTTTACTTTCAGTTTGGGTTTGTATTCTGGCCCATTTACCTTTCCGCACTTTCAGTCGTACTCTGCTTGTTTAGTTTTTACTTTCCGCTTGTTTACTCTGTGGTGTGTGTTTACTTATCAAAGGCAATGCCTTCCCTTTTTACCGGGATTTAGGCCTTGGTGCTAGTCGCCAGCCCCTGGCCTATGGAAGGCGGGCTTGGGGTAGTCACGGCACGGACCCCGAGGGCGGGTCGTGACAATATATATATGTATATATATTAATATTCTGTTACAGAATTAATAATTGTAAAGTACTTTGAAGTTTTCAATTTTTTCACAACACCGTTTTGGTAAAAAAATAAATCAATGTGGTATATATTGATCTTTTTTTGTTTGAAAAATGAATATATATAAAACTTTACAACAAACTCTTCCTTAGATCTATAGACTAAGATCATGACATTAATCATTATCTAGTATGTAACGATTATCTTTACAGCTACCCAATAACTGTAATAATGATTTGATTTTTATTTTCTAATCATAGTAAATGCATAAATTACATCCTGAAAGTACACAAAAAAAGAATATATTATAAAATAACTAAATCATATTTAATCTTAATAATGTTTTGATACTTTTTAATTATTGAAATTACCTATATCATCAAATTAATGTTTTAATGAAATATTTTTAAAAAAACCTTTATTGAGTTTTTCATGTAAACATAATAATAATCTTACTAATTTATGTGTTTTAACTAAGGAAAATAAATCATTAAGGTCAATATTTATAGATCCTCAATCCGATTATTCACATTATTTCATTAACATATATTATGAAGAAGAAATAAACCATCAAATATTTTATTGAATTCAAGGTTTATATGTCATATTTATGTGAATAATATTATCCAAATACAACACCAAAAAGAAAATTATACACCCACTATCCCATTTTTATAAAGGGAATTCAACTTTATTCCTTATAAATCAAATGTATTGGATGAATTTATAAAAAAAGTTTATTTCAACTCATTGAAACTTGTTTCAACCAGTAAATGTGTCATTACACCTTAAAAATCCAATCATTATGTTATGGATGATCAAGAACTTCTATAAGTACTATAATTACATTTTTGAATAAATTATATCAATATAATATGGTTTTTAATTTTTTTAATGTATCATATCTGATGGATATGTGTACTAAAGGGAAGACTATGACCTAATGTTTTATACCATTCCATGATATAACTATATGTGAACCACAACATAGTGTGAGACACCATACCATGATGGATATGTATTAGTATTATAATATTGTTTTATAATACTTAATCCACCCCCCATAATTTACTTCATGGTATCGTTGTTGATTAAATCATCGTGTAATGATGATTAGGTGAGTCACAATATCTTACATAAAAATTTAAATATTAAATGAAATTAATGATATTTAATTAAATGTTTTCATAGTTTAATTTTTTTTATATTTTATGAAATGCTTAATCAATATTATTAATGTATTTTATGTTTTTAAAGACTTCTATAAATTAGTTTATTCCCCATACACGTTGTTCGATTCCATTAGATTCCACTCATGAGAATCGCTTCTTTTATTAAAACTCTTCAAACTAGGATGATTATTAATATCTAATTTATCTCTTTTATTTAAAAATTATTTTATAGTAGACCATAAATAGAGTTAAAATGTACATGAGTTTTAGGTGATTCACACAATCTATGGATGACACTATAGAAATTAGTCTTTCATAATATTCTTAGTGATCTTGATAAAATAATAGTGCAGTACATTTACATGTTGGATTGACTAGTGTAAGGTTTTCCATTATTATTCTTTATTTATATTAAGTTAAAATTTATGTGTATATTTTATGTATAATTGGTATTTTAGAGTTTTGATTCACTATTTTATAGATTTTAGACACCCCTATAAAACCCATCATTAGTTTTAGATCCCATCTATCATCATGTGGTTTGAATTTTAAATGAATAAGAAAATTGGAAGATAGGATTCCCCAGAAACCATGGATTATTTTGAAGAGAAACACTCATTTAAATTCATGTAACTCATAGAAAATGAAATACTGACATATAAAATTAGTATTTCAGGTATTATTATATATTTTCTATAACATAGTTGATAAAATATATAAAATAGATAAAAATGATGGAAAATAGTGCTTCATATAAAAATTATCTATACTATAGCCAGCTGTGCTTTATGCCTTGATGATCATTAAAATGGGACTGATAGGAAAATAATACGTGAAAAAATTTGAATTTTATAAGATTAATCTACTACTTAGAATGCCTTTCTAGATTTAGTGTGGCTAACAGAATTGGCCAGTGATGTAACATTTCATGAATATATTTTTGCACATTTTTTGGGGGTTTATTCAAATTTTAATTAAAAACTATATTTTATATGGGAATTTATTGAATACATTTTCATTATTATTATATTGAAATTATTTTAATACTTTTATGGGAGTAATTTTTTTGAGATTTTAATTGATAAAAATTTTATTTTAAAATTTTCTCGTTTGTTTTAAGACCATATTTTCTTAGTTACTATGGAATGAATTTTATTATAATGTTATTTTGGATGGTTTTTAAAATACTATATTTTTAGAATTTGTTTTTTTAATTTATATTTTGGGGAAATTTATTATTTTAATCATTAATGTGTGAAAATATAATGTTTAATCATTGTTATATTTTGAATCCATAGACATTCCATAAAATGTAAAATATAAAATTAGAGAAAAATAAAACCAAAGAAAATGAGGGGATCGAGCCAAGGTCGAGATGATATGTTTTTAGAAATAATTAATTGAACTAATGAATAGTGAAATAAGCTATGAAATTAAAAAAAATTCAGCACACTCAAGATGAGAAAAGATTTAGATGATAGATAACAATCGATGATGGAGGTTTATTAGAGCCGCTATACAGGAAGGAGGACCATAGTCGGGTGTTCCACGTAGAGTCCAAGGAGAAGATATTAGAGCATCTGAACATGTGGTTGAGATAAAAGGTAGTGTATGATTCATATTTAATTGACCATTGATCATTAATTCCTCATTTCGGGAAAAAAATGTGACAATGAGTAGCTGTAACTAGAGTCTATCACAATCTTAAGGCAGGGGTTCACATGAGATCGACCTAGAGAAAGAAGATAATCTCATTAGAGAAGATCCTCTTCAATTTCTCTTTAATTTTTGTAATATTGTATAAATATTATTTTATTAAATATTATTATTAAAACAATTTCTATCTTTAACTGAATAGTTTTAGGGAATTTTATTCAATGAATTGAAATTTATTTTACCTATTATTACTTTGGTTTAAATTTTTAGGGGTTTTTCCTTTTTATTAAACGTTATCTTTTTTTCATCATGAAAATATTTTTACATACACTAAATGAATCAATAGGTAATGATTTGATGTTTCATTGAACTTGTAACTTTAATTGAAGTAATTAAATTGAAAATTTTATGTTTTTTATTTTATCAATGAGGAATAATACATATATTGTGTTCCATTTGGCATATCAGTTCAGAGGAGCGTTCCATAGAAAGGTTTTTTATCTAATAATAGTTAGGTATCAAATTAACTTTTCAAATTGATTCAACACATTTATGGTTATTTGTGTCATAAGATAAGTTTTGTTTTATTTCAATAACATCCATAACATTTTACAAAATTCCATCAACTATTTATCTTTCCTCTCTATATTACTATTTATTGTCCTTTTAACAATCACCACTGATTTCTCATAACTTTGACACTAAAATTTCCATCTAACTTAATATCATAATTTGGTTTTTATTATTTTGTGATGTTTTTCTCTTTTGGTCACCCACTGAATCCTTCCCATTGTTTTAATCCTTATTTACTATGGTTCTTTTAGTTCATTGTTATAAATAATAAGATTTACGCTCATTAATAACATATATTATCAACTTTTTAGCACCATTTTTGTATAATCATCATCTAAATCTCCTAAGAACATTTTAATATATGAGATAGAAAGTTCATAATCTAAGTATCTCAATTTAGAATTAATTGTCCTTCTACCCATTTCCACAATTTTACAAAATTCTAATTTTTAGAACTATCTACAAGATGAGGAAACCTAGGTTTGACTTCTAAAGTGGATGAAAAATTATCATAATTTACCTCAATATTTAAGAACTCAGTTTTCAGAATATAGATTTACTAGTTTGAATTGAAATTGGATATAAGGGAGGGAATTATCTCACAAAGGTATGTCTATAAGTGTTGATGAAAAGCCTAAGAAGCACTATTAAAAAAAGAATATTTTTTATGGACCAATTAATGGTCCTTAGAAATGATTTTCCTTATTTGGATATCAAGTTTTCATAACAGTTCATGTTCATACAAGAGATTGGGCTCAACAAAAAAGGATTTGAAGTGTTCAATTACTAATTCATGAATTATTTCATGTAAATGTCATGAAAATCCACCTAAATAAATTTCAATGACATATTTAATAATATAAAATAACTTACATATCACTTCGAGTTTGGATTCCTCAAAAACATGAAATCCTTTTAGATCATTAGTAACTTGGATGGTCATTTTACCCTTTGAAAAATTATATTACTACACCATTAGTAGTTAATATTGGCCTTCCTAGATTTATAGAAACCTTTTATTAACACTTTATGTCGATAATAGTGAAATCAATGTGAATATTGAGCTTCCCTACTTTTACTAAGAGGTCATGAACGCTTCTATAGAGATAAGTAATCTACAAATTAATAAATTAAAGAGAGAAGAAATTTTTTTTATTTCCCTTAGACCTAGCTACATAAATAATCAATGTGGAATTATGTTTACACTAGATATTAAGTTAAACAAACAATTAATATCCTTAATTTCTTATATTATATATGATATGAAAAAAAGTCTATGGTTATTTATTTTAGAAGGTAGAATATTTAATAGAACAACACTACACCCCTCAGTTATACTTATAGTGGCCAATTGCTTATAATATATTTTGTTAGAAAAAAACATTTAGGAAATATAATATATGATGGAATCTTGTTTATGGCTTCTGAAAAGGGAGTGGTTATGTTGAAGGTTATAAAATTTTAAGATTCTTAAAGTACATAGGTTCGTCATTTTTTAACAAATTTGGGAAAGGTATTGGGAGGTGTAAAATGTTGTAAAACAAGATGATTTTTCAATATTTACTCATACCTTATATTTATTTTACAAACCTTTATCAAATCCCATTTTATTTTCCATTGTTCACTTTTTTCAGGTGTAGATTCATTATTATGTTTAGTTTGGACCTTGTTTTTTAAGATTCTAGATTTATCATCTTCTATTTGTTCAGATTTAAATAAATCCTTTATCTCTGCTTCACTATCTTACAATATATCTTTTATTGTGTTTTTAATCTTGATATAGTGGTATAAACTATTAAAATTTCACTCGAGTTGGCTATAATTATGTGGGTTAGCAAACCTTTATCTCTAAAACTAAGACCCCTTTCCTTTTATCCCCTTTGGGTTTATATGTTTCCAATCCTATATTATTATGAGTCTATCTTTTTGATCAACTACATAACCAACCCCAATAAACTAGTATTTTATTATGATGGACCAAACATGTTTTTAAGCTAATAAAAATGTCTATTTGATTACCCCCAGATCACAAAAGTTTGTTTGATCAACCATTGGTCTCTATAAAATAATTTAGAGTGGTTTTTGTAGAAAATATTATGATGATTTTAGAATGGGTAATCATTTCACTATTTCCTATCCCTATAGTCCACAAAATGATCTCTCTCATCAAACAAAATATTTTGATCAAAGTTAAGACAACCATTAATTTTTTTCCAAATATTATATAGTGATTACATTGTTCCCTAAGTAATTTTTCAATGAATTTAACATAAAACTAAGGGTTTAGCTCAGCTCTATGAATAGTTCTTATAGCAGAGTTCCTATGTTCCAACATTTTAAAAATGTATCAATCATTTTTTTGAGATTCTATATAGTCTTGTTTGAGAAATAACCATGATAGGACTAATCTACTGTAGATTGACGGTAATGAACAATATGGTTATAGAATGTATCCATAACAAGAGGAAGAGCTAATTTGTTGTTGGGAAATTGACTATTTATTGCACAAATATATCTATTTTCTAATGAAATAATTCCCCTCATCCTAGGAAAACACTGTAATTTTATACTAAACTGAAATGGTGGTGTTACTATGATAAAAATTAGTAAAAAATGATTTCAATACATGGTACTAGGTGTTAATAATTTCATCATATATATTATGGAAGAAAATTTTAGACTTACTATTCAATCAAAATGGAAAGATACTCAATAGAATCTCCTCCTCACCCGTAACACCACTAAAAAGTGAATTTGAAATGCAAAATGTTATTACCCATGTTAACAAGGAAGACCTTTATTTTTTGGGGACTACCTGATTAGAAATCTGTAGTTAAGTGTTCTTGGACTAGAGTAGCGATCAGGATGGGTGACCTTCTTGAAAGATTCCCAGGGAGTGTATGAGTAAGGAAAAAACAAATACAAAGAACATGTATTAGATTGTGTGGATAATCATTAGTCTGATAAGAGACCCCAATGAGTAACAGACTATGGTGTGTTGGGAAGGAAACCAAGGTATTACAAGATATCAATGGGGACATATGACTAGGTTCATGGTCCAAGGATGGTCGGGTCATGAAAAATAGTATTAGAGCCAACACCCAGCTAGAAGTTTAGAGTCAGTTCTTGGGTTTGATGCTAAGGGTCCACAACTAGGGAGTTGTTCATTAAAGGGGTGGAAAACATAACAACCCATGAAAATTGTGACTTAAAAGGGAAAATTTTACTACCCATATCAGGAAGGTTCACATTTCTTTTTGATATCCAACCTGATTAGAACTCCACAGTTAAGAATTCTTGGCCTGGTGTAGTGATCAGTATGGGTGACCTTTTGGGAAGATTCCATGGGTGTGTATGAGTGAGGACAAAACACACTGAAATAATATATTTTGGGATATGGGGATAGTCATTATTCTGATAAGAAACCGAAGTTAGTAATATTCTGTGGTGTTTTTGTGATGAAAGGGAAGATATTACAGAAGACCCATGGGGTCAGATGACAAGGTTCAAAACCCTAGGAAGGTTATGTCATGACATAACTAATCCCAATTATTGGTAACAAAATAAAAAAATATAAAAATTTGCAATTAAATAAAGACAATACTTATTATTCTAGCCCCCATGGAAGGGTGACATAGAGAGAAGATATTATTTAATTTTATATTCACTGAAACTATAAGAAACAACTATACAATAATGCTTACAAGACACATAAGGCTATTGGAATTCTTTAATTATTATCCTTTATTAAAATTAATTAATATTATGTGATGGATTTATATTTTTATTTAAATATTCATCTCTTTAAATATCATGATTTTCCAATTAGTATGTCCTTTTATTTTTAAGGGAAGAATAATGCTTTACGTTTATAATTATTATAAACATTAAGTTTTATTCTATTCAATTATCAATCTTATTATCTAGACCAAAATAGAAACCTTAAAAAAATTCAATGCAAAATATCTTCCAAAATTTTCACAGAACATGGGTTTTCAAAGGAGAAAAAATGTCTTACACTAAGACAGGGTGTAAAAGTATACCGTATTTTTTTAGATGATTTGATATTGGTTTAAAGTGAATTTTCTTAGTAAGTAATTTATATTGTATTTATAATATAATATAATAAAAATATAAAAGTGTATATATTCATTAACGAAAAGTTTAAAAATATAAATATACATTTTTTTATTAAATATTTATTTAGAAATATTATTTAAACTCTTCCAAACATATTTTTGGATTATGATATGATAAATGAATTAAATAATGTCAAATATGAGATTTTAAATTTTAGTAAATTGGTTATATAAATATGAAATGTTTATTAGTCAATTAAATTTGCGTTTACTAAATGTGTCATAATTTTAATAGGAATAAGTTCATATTAATATCCTGTGAATGATAATATGAAATGTTCATCATAGATTGAAGTGAATTGTTCATGTTTATCCATGTATAAATTATAAAGTGTTTATACTTTAATTTTTAATTGTTAATTATTTTATTATATATTGTTTAAATAATATAATTTTTCATTTAATTATCTTATTCTCTCCATTATTATTAAAAACGGTGTCCTATATTATGAATTTGAATATATTCTTATACATGAATCTTAGGAGTCAATTTCTAGGAATGCGAAGGGATTTAGTTTTCTTCTAAATTGACTTTAGTTTTTATTTGTTTATGAACATGAATTTAATGTTTGAATATAATATATACATTTTATTTGTTAGAATTATGATAGTATAGAAACCTATCTTGAATATGGAATCCAGGAGTAGAGGGAATTTATATCATACTACTCAGTGTCATATAGTATTGTGCCTTGTCTATAAAAGTGGGTGTTGGATACCTATTACTTCAGAATTACTCTTGTGGGTATTATTAATTTTATATATTTCTAAACCTTTATATAAATTTTTTTCACGTACCTTATGCATGGGATTCATTTTGATGAGTATAAATATAGCTAGATTGTAATTTGGGTTAATAACACAATATATTAATTATTTAAAGAGTTATACATTAATATAATCTGAACATATTGATTTTGTGTAAAGCGTAATATTGAAAAATAAATCAATATTATCATGTACACATGTAAATATATTAACATGAGATAATATGGTTATATTAAATCCATTTTAAACTACTACTATGTTTCAAATTCCTTCCAAAGTTGCCACCTATTAATACCTTTATCATTCAACTTGGTAGGTTATGATAGATAATGGTTCCCATGTATTATCTTGAGTAATATATGGTGAAAATAAATATTTCTAACATTTATTTAATTAAATCATTGTATGATATTTGGATTTAACTTAAATAATAAACCCTTAGGAAGGATACTAAAGGAATAATTTCAGTTTGTCTATCTAATGTATTGGAAAAATAGTTCTCTGATCAACTATGCATGAGTCATATAATATATTATTTGGTTGAAACCCTTCCTAAATAACTAATAGGTGAGAGGAATGAAAAATAATACTAATTTCATAACAAAATATATATCTTGTACCACAAAGAGGTATGATGGGTTTTAAAGGGATAATTTTGTTATAAGATTATATTTATTAAAATTAATTATTAAATTAATGTTAAACACAATACACATCATATAAAATATTCTATTGTAGATAAAATAGAATAATTATAATCCAACTTGAATTTGAGATCAATATTAGTGAAATATAAACCTTAATATAAACAAATTTCTAAGAATATTACAAAACATAATAATTATTTTTACATGAGTTAGAAAATTATATGTATTAGAGAACACCATCCTAACTAAATTTTTTTTAAGTTGTTCAACAAATAAAAATAATTACTAATGAGAAGAATAAAATGATTCACCTAAGGTTTAAAAGGAATTAGATACAATATGACTAGAAAATTTCTGCCTCCACTCATGAATTAATATGATTGGACATGTTAATAACTCGTTGAGGCTTCAAGTTTTATATAAGGATATTATTAGTTATGAAAATAATAGCTATGAATTGGTGATCCAATGATATTACCTGATTTTCTTAAAGTATTGAGGAATGATGAACTATGGTATTTCATTCAATAGATCTAATATTGTGTTGATAGTAAAAGTGGTAAAAAGTTAAAACTAGGTAATGAAATGTCAGTTATAAATTCCAAATATATTTCATTGTGTATCCAACTAAGGTAATTAAAACATAAAGTAAAAATCATGAATTGAGGTAGATATACCCATATGATGGAACTTTTAGTATACCCAATGGAGTTTGAGAAACTTTGTGGAAATTCTATATTAGGTATTACTGTTATATAAAAAAAATTTCAATTTTGAAAGGTGTATAATACAAATTATATACTTTAGAAATTTTGAAAACATAAAAAAGTTCAAAATAAAGGAAAAAATCTGATGAATCATGTAATTTTTATTGAAATGATGAGGAGAGGGGTTTTAAATTCATGGATATAAGTCAAAAAATTATTCAATATCAAAAAGATCTTAATAAAAAGTTTTTGTTTTCATCTCATTCTATTATATAATGTTGTATGTTTTTTATTTATAATAATTTTTTATGAATAGTATGAGATTATGGATTTAATACACATCATTTATGATTCATTATATAATTTAATGTGGTTTGAAAGGAAGACAAGTAAAAATAGAGTTTTATCTAGGATAAATGTTATAATAAAAAATATTTATTAAAATATTAGAGAAACAGTTCTTACCAACCATCAGTTGAATATTTTAAATAATAAAATATTCCTTTTATAATATAGTTAAAAAATGTATAATACCATATGATATATAACATATAATATTTTAATTTTTACATATCCCCAATGAAAGAAATAAATGTAATTTCTGGAACACAAATGAGTTTTTGAATCTAAACATGATATTCTAAATAGATTTTTGTCTTTATGATTCTTATGGGACTATGTTTTAAGATTAAATATGTTAAATATTTAAATTAAAAAATTATTATTCTAGTCAATATTGAAATTGAATATCACTCTATTTCCTAAAATATTTTAGCAGATGATGGATAAGTGAAATGTAAAGAGTTAGATCGAGCTACCACAATGAGTTGAATATCTATTTATATCCTCAATTATTATAGTATGTTTTGGAAAAGAAAAATATAATGACTTAAATATTATTACCATAATGATCTCAAAGAATACATTTGATTGAAAGAGTTCCAAGAATACCAATGATAATGAACTTATAAAGAGTTATAAATATTTTTTTTTACCAACTTCATTACATTTTATTTTTTAAAGTAAAAGAGTTTGAATATTTTATTCAAGGATTATAATACTAGGAATTTGATTCCTAAGTCTCACCATTAATTAATCTATAATATTTATAGTGGTTACTCAATATAGGAATTTAGTGATAGACTTTTATTAGATGGGCACATAGAGTTTCAGTAAGAATAACATTAAGATGTATTGAGTTTACCAAAACGTAAAATGTATAGGAAATACAAAACTAATTTTCCCATCGATAATATGTTACATGATTACACAAGATATTTTGTGTGATTTTTTGAAGTATTCTTAAAATAGTTTAGGAATATAAATATTAACATACTGTATAAAAGGTTGACTCCATATTATCATTCTTTCACATTGGCTACATATCATACATGAAATGTAATAAATATTAACCTCTCACAAGTTGTGTTATTTGTCATTTATTTTCATCATGAATTATAATAGGTTTTAATTAAATATTAAGGTTAGAATAAGTAGTATTGTTGTAAATAGATATATAATATTCTCATGTGGAATAAGTTTTTTGTTGTGCTCTTAATGAACCCTAAGTATATACCATCTAAAGTGTTATAGTCATAGTAATTGTATAATAATGTAGGATGTTCCATATTTTAATTTCCTATTACCCTAGGTTGGTGATATTCATAGAATGAGAACCTTTATAATTTGATACCTTTAATTTTCAAGAAATGAGGACCAGCTTAACATGGGGTTTTTGTGTTTTTTGCTGATCATGTTATTAGTTGAATATTAACCAAGATGTGATTTTTCCTCTTTTATGATGAGTATGAAATATGATCCCTTTATTTAAAAAGAACATGATATTTTGTGACTATACCTTGATAGCACGTTTTACATACTTATCTATTAGGGTGAGGGTCATGTGATGTGCTCATCCACTATGATGAGTGACATGTGATGTATTCATCGACCTAGCCAGTATATACTCAAATAATCAAGAATATATTAGTAGATATATGAGATTAACATATTCCATTTACAATGATTACTTAATGTCTTGGAAAAAGGTATAATAGGAAAATTCATATTTGTATAAGATGTATTTGGTGGATACAAGTATAATTATACTCGTTCTTGATTGACATAATTCCATATCCATTTATAACAAGTGTATCGTTGACACTTTTCTAGAGGAAAATCTTCGATTAAATTTATGTATTCAATAATTTATAATTATTATCAATTATACAAAGGATAATGGGGTAACACATTTTGGTCATGTGAATGAGTCTCAATTTTTTGAAACATTAATAGCTACTCAAAATGTCTGTTGGATGATATCGAGATGATGTTATGGATATAATTTGACAAGTTAATACATATAATATAGCCTAATGTAAACATGGATGAGGAATATTCCAAAAAGTGTTTTATAATTATCTAAAAGGTTTTTTGTATATGTTTTCATGATTTATTTCATATAATGTGACATAATGTGAATATATACTGGGTATATGAAGCATTTAGAGAAAGTGAGAGAAAGATGAATATTTATACTAAAGGAAAACCACAACATATTAGTTTTGACCAAAAAATGTTCTATCCCAATATGTACTTTTTTGTAATGTGAGACATTATTCAATTGTGGATTTTCAACATGAATACCATATTGAAGGATAATCCTTTATATAACATCTGTTATATACTTTCACCTATCATTATCAAATGAATTCTAATGTAGTAAAGAATATGGGTGATTGAAAATATCATTCAATTATTGTAATGCTAAATGACAATTAATGTGATTAAATAGAATGTTTTATGAATTTAAAATTTCAAATAATTTATAAATTTATCAATCAATATTGACCAAAAATTTGAGATTTTACAAAGCCTATATGAATCAGTTCATTACTTATAATTTTTTTTACTCTATCATGTGGCATTCATGAGACTCAGAAAAACTATTATAACTCCTAAAATTGGGAAAATTATAAATCTATAATTTCAATTTATTTATTAAACACACTATTTGATAAGACCATTAATAGAGGGAGAACTTACCTGAGTATTATTTGATTAGATCAATTCATGGATACCATTTGGTTAAGGAGTCTTTTAGATTCTTTTTAATGATCTTGATGATTTTTTTAAATTATCTGACGATCTAGATCAACTAGTGTAAGGTACATTGTTATTTTTCTTCAATTATATTAATTCCAAATTAATAGATAGATTTTTTTAATTGGTTTTTAGAGTGTTCTTATACTACATTATTGACGTTATACATCCATATGAAACCATTTAATATCTTTATAATATCTTATTATCACTACATGGATCAAAAATTATTTTATCATAACTAATAGATATTTTTTTATTTAAATGATTTTTTAATCCTTTAGAAATAAGTCAAGACATTATATAGACACTTTAGTCTTCTCATAAAATAATTACTTACACCTGATGGGTTTTACCTCTTTAGTGGATATACCATGTTTCTACCTTGATTAGTACACTTTATTCAATTAATATCTTTATATATTCAATTAATTTATCAAATTTTGATCTTATGATAAACACTATGTAAGATATTTATTTATATTCTATTTACACGACCTTCCTAAAAAATTAGGAACATTATATATGTTAGGTTCTTAATGAAATCTATTATTTCATTATAATCCTTTTATATAATAAGTTGGTGTAGTTTCCCTATCTTTTTTTTGTATATGGATTATCCATTATTCTTTTTGAACATAAACATAATAAATATTATATTTTTTCCATTAATTATTTTATAAATAAAATCAATTTCAAGATTGATATTATTTCGATCTATAAAAACCTTTATTCTTCGAATAATTTAAAAAAATATTCTGATATTAAATTGGGATAACTAAAAAATATATTTTTTTCTTTAGGTTTATCTTTACATGAGGTAATACATTATACATATTCCACGCAATCCCAAATATCCAGGAATAGGAAATTGAGATTCATCCCAATATATATTTTATAATATGTGTTTCAAATAGGTATTGATGTAACACATATAAAAAATTGATAACATTGAGGTATAATTTTTGTAAAATTTTTACCTTTTCCTCTATATTATGGTGGGTGTAGTACATCATGAGTTATTATAGGAGGTTGAGAACCATAACACGTGAAATGGCTGTGGTGGAAAAATCTGTCATTGTAATGGTTTGATCACTAAAAGTCCAACGAAATGAAAATATTTTCTTAGTGGTATAATTAATGAGATATCCCCCATAATCAGGTGCTTAATGGTTAGTACTGAAGTCCCAGCAGACCACTAAAATTCAATCGGTGGACAATGGGGTTCTGGTGGAGCCCAAACCCTTAAATTTCATTGGAGTCTATTTTAGTATTTTTAGCACATTACTCTTTTTAAATCCTTGTTTCCCATTATTTATCTTACATGCTCATTGAATCCAAACCCTTATCTACCTCTTTTGTTTTGGATCTTTTTATTGTATTTATTTTTTTAATATCTTTCCATCGGTTATATTCATATCATTAGTAAATCTAACCTTGTATGATCTATAATTCGTTGTTTCTAATGTTACTTTTTTGATTAATTATTAATTTGTATTTTTTTCGATTTTGTCGAGTTTTATATTTTATTTAAGGATAGGTGAATCAGTATACAAGTTTATATGATCATGAATCTATAAGAACAAAGTAGTTTATATCTATATTCTCTCTTTGTTTTATGTGAATTTCGTTGAATATGATATATGTGTGTGTTGCAAAGTAGGTGTAAATGACCATGAATGGAACTAAATTGTTGTTTTGATCACATTAAGTGCTGAGTAAAGATATTGAAAACTATAATAGATCCTCTAAGACTTATTCTTAACTTAAATTTCCACTAATAACCATTTTTTCCTTCACTATTTTTTGAGATATTATTGAATTTGAACCTACGATATGTTTTTTTGTTTTTGACTTGATTTACTGAAACTTAAGGGTATCCTTTAAGTGATTATTAATAAAGGCTAGCCTATAAATATTATTTAATAGTGTCATGTTAACATTTCTATTTAATTTAGGGGTAGTTAGTTACTAATTTAAATCAATATTTATGAGATGTGTGGTTGTGTGATGTTACATGTCATGACAAGGTAGGTTAGTATTGAGATAATTATATCTTGGTGTTTAGCACAAAAATATAGTGGTAATCTAATTAGTGGGTTGGGTTTAGCAAGGTAAAATTTGTGCTATGAGTACCAACATTTATTGATCAGTGCTGATAACCCATTCACTATACAAGATTATTGGACATTGATACCTCATTCACATTTCTTGATATTTAGTGATACCATATTCTCCTTTCTATTTTTATTGGTTATTGATAACCCATTCACCATTTGTTGGTGATACCATGTTCGCCTTCAATTTATTATTGGTCAATGATGACCCATTCACCTATGTTTAATAGTTAGTGATACTTATGTCACATTAATTTACATACAGGTTATTGATAACCTACTTGCCTATGTTTGATGGTTGGGGATAAATTTTTCATCTTTCGTTGGTTATTTATAACCCATTAATCATTTCTTGATGGTTTGTGATACTCCATTCACTAAAAAAAGGTAGGGTTATCTTCATTATGATTTATTGTTCTAAATAATTGGAAATGTGTATAATATGGAATCATCTTTTCGACCTTAGACTAGCTGTTGCATGATGTTTACATTATTAATGTGAACTAAGACTGAGGGAGTACTCATTCCATAGTGACACTCACTAAAAAAATAGGTTTCTCATTTAAATGGATTATTTAGAAAAAATAATGGTAGTTTTATTATAGTTATTTTTTATTTTATACTATATCATATTATACATACAACCAAATATAGTGAATTTATTTAGGAATGAAATTGGTGGTGGATTACTAAGTATATTCCTCACACCATACATGTCCACCATGATGGTCATGAAAAAATAATTGCTTATGATATAGGTAATAGAAAAGTCTAAATGATCTTTGAATTTGATAGAGATAAAGGATGGGTATTAGTAGATGGTATTAATAATGTCCTTTGGTCCCCTTTTTTATGAATCCATTATTTTAAACTTTTGGATTTTAATTTTTATAAATCGACCCATTGGTAGATCCTACATAGGATATATTACATCTATGACCTTTTATGGGTTCGTATTTTTTATAGAATGTGATATTATATATTGTTTTTGTAATCAACATAATTTATATATTATGGTAGTGTAATATGGATGATGAATACTTTTTATTTTTTTGTTTTTATGGTGATATAATATAGGGTATATTCTACCCTCATTATTATCAGTATCTTTCCCTTTGTAATAACATCTAAGAGTTAGGAAGGTATGCCTGAAGTCACTAAACATTCTAGCTAAAGCTAGTGTCTATTGAATGAGTATGGTATGTTACAAAGTGGTATCAGTTGTTTGTTTTGATTTATTTTACTATTTAAAAAATGTTATAAGTAGATAATAAATGCATAACCTTGGGATTGAAACTACATTTGTTCCTAGCTAACATTTTATGGGGAAAATTCATGCTACTCAAGAATTGGATTAAGATTTAATTTTATTTAGTATTATAATATTGTCATTTAAAGAAATATGGTGGGTTAGTTATTTTTAATTTATTTTAATATTTGATCAGAGTGAAAAAATGTGCATTCACATATAATATTTAAAACATAGGTTCTTATGACACATTCTTGGTTGTACATGATTGATAAAATTATTATAAAAATAGGTTTAGTTAATTAAATAGTTATTATAAAATTATTTATATTTTCTTATATAAACTAATGGGGGTTTGTTAATTTACCAGACCCATTAATACAAAATTTTCTAATTACTTTCATTTTATGATTTATTATGTGAACTATATGTGGAATGTGGACCAAACACTGAGAGTGGGTAGGTTTGGAATAGAAAATTCATAGGTGTTAGGAACCCTTTATTGAGTTTGAGTTTTATCCATTAACGGTAAGATTTGATCCTTATGAGAAATTGTTAAGTGTCATATGAATGTATATAAAAAATCATCCATTTTACCTTCTAGTATATAATAATATTTTCTTAAATCACATCATAGGACAATTATTTCTTCAATATGCATGTCAATGTTATAGTGAAGCTAATCTTGGTTGTTATGGGTATGAGGATACCATGATATAGAATGGATCACTAATATTTGTGTGTGGGTATGATTTTACCTTTAGGTTTGTGAGATGGTTGTATAAGGTGTTTCTTATTTGAGTTATAACCTATGATATTAATAAAGAGAGTGGTTTTGGTGGGGATCTGAGTAGGTATGTGTATAAATTAGGGTAGTGTGAATCAATTTCAATATTATAGTCAATATATTATTGGGTGATGTTAAGGTAAATCATAATCTATAGTATGTTAGTAATAATTTGTTGTGGTTGGGTTTGAGATAGACCTAGATGGTCATTATCCCATGCTTTTGGTTTTCCTTAAGTGTGTATAGGGTTAGAAGAAGGATTATTTATTGTGTTGATTTTTGTTGCGTGTTAATGTGGGCATGTGGTATGAATATTCTATTTGATTATGTGTGTGGTATTTTGATTGATGTGATAAGTCTCATTATGTTATTGGATGAGTGGATTCTAAAATGGTATGACTTTTTTTCTCCCTTATATATATAACTGATAGAATTTAATAATGGAATTACTATCTTGAGAGTATTTAAGAAGTATATAAGGAACTAGTATAATCATATTTATAATGTAATAAACCCTTAAAATGTTCTAAGGGGTACAATATCTTTTAAATTGAATGATATGATATAGATTATAAAGTAATCATATATGATTTTATATATAGAATGATAAATCCTTGGATGGGGGCTAAGAAGGATTATTATGAATTTTGATATATTTGATATAATTGTGAATGTTGGAGGTCTTGGAAGGTTATCTAATAGTATAATATGTATTATAAGGAAGTGGTTGATAAAAAATCATCTATAGAGAATAGACAAGAAATGATGGGGAAATCTCTAAGGGATAAGGACCTTATTCGTGTACCTTTTATACTGATCATGCAGAAAGTATTTAAATATTTTGATTAAGGGTTGATAAAGTAGAAGATATAATAGCTAGATCTATCCATGATCTAAAAGGTCCATCATACCAAAACAATGGAAATAAATTGGGACCCTAAAAATTAAATATTAGACTAAAAATTTCAAAATTTATCTTGAATAGAATGGTACCTTAGGGGAATTTCATGTAGGCTTAGAAATTTATAAAATTATGTATAAGAAACATAAGTGGTTTATGAACATAGAGTTGGAGAGATATGTTAAAATACCATCTTATATTGAAGTAAATTCCCAATTATATGAGATGTTTTATCCAAATATGTTTAATATAATAATGTTTTGGGAGTTTTCAAATATTGGAAATTTTGGGAAATTAATGGAATATTATTTCACGAAATTTGAATTGAATATTTGCATCAGAACAATCATATAAGGGAATGATCTCATGAATTCCCCCCTCTCTGAAAATGTCCATTACAGTATGTTTTATGTATATGTTATATCCTGTTATATAATCACATATTTTAATGTTTTCAAGAAGGTATTAGTAGTTTTTTAATATATGTTCTTATCAATTACTATACAGAATACAATGTGATGGTTAACTCGAAGAATAAGGGAGTTACATTCTTTAGGATAATGGATTTGGTGTTACTCATTTAAATTCTCCGACATTTCTTCAACCTAGAGTAAAAGTTACTTTTCTATTATTATAATGTGAAAGGATATAATATATTTGTGTTTAGTGGGATATAGAACCAAAGTCCTGTTATGGTTTTCAGAAAACTGAGCATTGCTAAAGGCATTTTAGGATAGTGGCTAGATGGTCATAGAATCTTTGAGTGTAGTGTCATGTTTTTAATGAGTCATCACAAATTTTAAAGTTATATCTTATTAGTGAATTCAAAAAACTAAATTGTGATTTTGAAATTTTTTCTTTTTTTCCAATGTGAGTGTATGAGGAAAGGTCCATAAGATCTAGAGATTAGTGATTATGGATTAACATGATTATAAATATTATTAGAGAATGATTTGATGCTATTTTAATTATATGAAGGATCATTGTTTATGTTTATGTGATATTTATGTGATTGTATTGCAGATTTAAATGTGAAATTAATGTCGAGAACAAAGCAATTTAATTCTTAGGAAAGGGAGATAAGTTAAATCCTATTATGGGGGAGTACATTTTCTATGGTTTGAGAATGTGACCTTTATTAAATAAAAAAACATGGAGAATATAAAGAATTACATTTTAATCAAAACTAAACCTAGGTGGATGAGGATCTACATGGGTGCTTGGGAATATCTAATAATGTGATATTTAGTTAGGGGAGGCAAAGACTAATTTTATGAGGATATTCAAATATGGATATTGATATAAAACTATTGGGTGAAGTCACTATGTATTGTAACATACTGGGATATAATTTGATAATTTATATGGTTTGGTTCTTGTGTTGGGAGATATCATAACTCACCTAGCGTTTTTGATGATATATTCTTAGAATGAGGTTCCACATCATGTGTGTAGTCACAAAAAATGGAATTATTTCCGGTGTAGATAACATGGGGTTATTTGGGTGAAACACTATGAGAATTATGGATAATATATTACAAATGATATTAAATATTATATTATTAATTTAACTATGGCTTTGTCTGAATATATACTTTATTGGGGTAGTTTCATTGATTTTTTTATTTTTTATGCTTATAATATGAGATGATGGTGGAGGAGATGATGTAGGATTTCCATGTCAAACTACTTAGTTTTGGATGTGGGAAAACAAGTCATTGGTGAGTTGAATGAGTCTCTTGTAGGATACTTAAAATTATTTTTTAAATATTATAATGTGGTGGAATAATTCCTCATGTACTTAGTGGAGTACATATAATTATGACACTGACCTCTCAGGTTGAAGGTTAGACATCATTTTTTCATAAGAGTGAAACTTTGGTTGGGAAACCAATGGTTTTAGAGATACTAGAATTCAATTCTGGATTCAAAATATATTTGAGATACAACACTATACTCAATTTATTCCACATATCTTAACTCCAATAATAAGATATGAACACCAATCAAATGATCAATGATGATAATGTTGATATAAAAGTCGATGCATCATTTGAGGAGTGATCCATGATCATGATAAACTAGTGTATATAGATATTATATTGAAATGGAGTAGACCAGATATGTGTATGATGAAAATATAGGCATATATTAAAGAAAAAGTGGGAATGGGAGGCTGATATAAGAACTTAATGTAAAAGAGATTCTGTTTGAGGGGGATTGGTGATTCATCACAAGGATTAGAATCAATATAATTAGAATATTGTTATGAATTTTGAATAACTATTAGTCTATTCTTGTGTATTTTGGTTTGTTTTGGATATAATAATTATCAAAGGAGATCTAGAATAAAAAAATAAGAAATAGTTATGGTGGAAAAAATATTCCTCCGTAGTAGATTGACTACTTGATGTTTAGTATATCTCCATCATATTCTGAGTGGATTTAATAAAGGTTCCCCACCAACCATAGGATTATTAGTTGGATTCCAACCCTCTAATTTTATAATGGAATAGTTTTACAAGTTTTTTTGTTTAAAAGATATTAATCCAACTCTTTCTCCTCAGTTCTCTCACATGTCTAGGAGCTTAATCCTCCCACCATTACCCATTATTTTATCTCATTATCTCTTATTTCATAGTTTTTTCTTACCATTAGTTTAGTTAATATAAAGTTTGTAATGCTAATATTGCGTGTCATTTAATTAATAGATTCATGGATATTTTTATTATTTTATATAAACCCCATTTTGGGTTGTTTTATTAGGTTTTTAATTTTTTTTGGTTTGTAGTGGGTCATCTTATGTTTTTTATGATAATGCTCATATAATCTCAATGTGGGTGATCCAATAACTCTCTCTCTCTCTCTCTCCATATCTATTTTCTAGAAATATTTAATTTATGGATGTTGGTGAGTGTGTCTGAAAACCTAGAGTGGAAACAAATTAGGTTTTAACACATTTAGTGTTGATTAATGGCCATTAAAACTATAATATTTCCTAATATATTCTTAATTAATTTACATGTTCTCTAGTGTCCATGTCACTTTTGGAATGTGTCAATATACCTTGTAATTGTAACACTTACGAGGTATAATTATTTATAACATGAGTTATTAGACCTTAAATGAACCCTTTGAGTGATTCTGAATGAGGGGAGCCTGTAGATTGTAGTATGTTGTCCTGATTATGTGATTTTAGGTTAGTTAGTAGATTGTATGGATCAAAATCCATGTGATATATTGTTAAAGGATGTTATAGTCTATAAAAAAAATTTCATGATATAAGTATATCTAGGTTTATGGAGTAAAATTATATGGGTTTCTATGTTAGTAAATTGGGTCTAGTGAGGCCAAATATAATGCGTGAGTGCCTATGTTCATTTATGAGTAGTGACAACCCAATCACCTTACTTGCTTATTGATTAGTGATACCCCATTCAACATTTTTTAAATGGTTAGTGATTCCCCATTGTACATTCCTTTATAATTGGTCAGTGATTACTTCTAAATAATTTTTTGAAGGCATGTGATACCTTTTTACCTTTTTTATTGGTTGGTAATAACATTTTCCCCTATATTTGACAGTTGGTGACACCCCCTTCAACATACATTTCTTCTTGGGCAGTAAGAACTAGTTCACCTATATTTAATGGATAAGGAAACCCATTAAACATTTACTTATTATTGGTATGTGATAACCTATTCATATTTTCTTGATGTTTGGTGATACACTATTCACTTCATAATGTTTGGATTTTCTACATTATGAGTAATTTTATTGATACACTATTCACACTATGTATGTTGTTTTTTATGAGTTAGAATCATGTTTGTTTCCACATTATTAGGTAGACCCTGAAACGCCCATTAAAAGTTAGTTCCATGATTTATATGTACTCATTACATTTGGAAACCAATACCATATAATAATTGGCCAATGTTGGTGTGGTGTAACACCCTTAGATTTTTGAAAATTAAAACTATGTTCAATAGAGTGTTCGACATGAAACATCAAGCTTAAATGGCACATGGAATATATAACCATTATAACCCAGCCATTAAACTTGTGGGTATGAATAATTTTAAGTAATTTATGATATATAAATATATATATATACATTAATGTCCTAATAAATATATATTATAGATAAATTCTTATTAAATAGTCAATCATTTTTTAGTAAAGTAATATTATTCTTAAAAAATAGGTTTTCTTCAAAAATGATTTATATAAATTTTTTGTAAAAAAAATTATAAATAATTTTTAGAAATTTTTGTAAAAATATTTTTTAAAGGGAATTTTTTTTAAAATTATAATATCAAAATTTTACTTCGGGATAAGTTTCTAGATTTTTCAGAAAATATTGATTTTTTTTCAGTGAATTGTGAAAAATACCAATTTTTTTAAAAGTCATTTATATTCAATAAATTTAGTATCTTAAAAGTATCATTATATTTTAAATAGAATTTAGTGTAAAATAATTACTATTTTTATATATAGTCACTTAATTACTTTTGAATCAACTTTATATTGTATTTTTGTATAAGTTTGTTTTTGGATTTAAAAAAGGGATTTTTCTAAAAGTTGTTTTAAAGTGTATAAAGTTTATGAATTTTCATTAATTAAAATAATCCCTAACCACAAATGTATTTAATAAAATTTATATGTTATAAATTAATAAATATTAATTTATATTTATAAAATCATTATTATGAATTATATATTTAATATAAAATCATATTTTTCTTAAAAAATACTCTTCCCAAAAAACAACATTTTCATTTCTTTTTCAGGTGTAATTTTAAATTAAAATTTTATACCTATGAGAATTGAATTTGGAAAAATTGATTAATATTTTAAAATAAAATTTATTTATATTACCTAATAATTAAAACAAATTTTTTTTTCCATAATGAATAGTGAAAATATTAAAAATAATTTTCTACGTTTAAGAGAGAAATTAATTTAAAGTGGGATAAAGTAAAAATATAAAGGTTAAAATGGAGTAAAAACTTATATAAAATATATTTTATGTCCATTTTATACTAGATCATGTATAATGATATATAATGGTCTATTTTTGTTCCTTTTAGAAAGATAAAAACATGGGTACACCATTTTCTTTTCAAAAATCACACGTGTACCACTCATCTAACTTTTAAAAGTTCACCCACTATGCTCTCAATTTTGAACCTTAAAATGAATTTTTATTGAAAAATACCTACCTAAAACGATTAATAATTCCTTATCCAATACCTATAGCCCTTATTTTTATCATAAATCTATTGTAATAAGAATTTTGGTGCTTACTTAAAGAGAATTTCTGAAGAAGTTATATCATTTTTAACCAAGTGTCTTTATATTATTTCTTCTTAAACCTTATAAAATCTTTACCCATTAAGATTATATAATTTTAAAATTATCTCCCATATAATTAGATTTTATTATTTTAATTTAATAGCCTCAATCCACCTCTAATTCCATCAAATGGAATTTTAAATTTATCATTTATGTGTACAATGGACTATCACTGTGAAAATCGATGATATTCATTTTCCATCACCAACTCTAAGGGGTTTTTGAAATGATGGATTTAAAGTATATATAAATTATTTTTTACCTATTTATACTTATATATCTGTTATATATCATATATCTACTTAATTTACTTTATTTAGGGGATATGATAACGTCGCTCGTGTGTATAGAAGACCACTGCCTCAGGAAGCGATGTGATTAGTTTTTCACTAACACATTAAATGGATTGTATTGAGGATTAATTTAATGTATATATTTTATATAAATAAAATTTGAAATATATTCATGACATTATTATCATTATTAAAATATAATATATCGTTTTATTTCTTACACTGAAAAATGATAACATCATTCGTATATGTCTGGACTACTGCCTCCACGAAGTGATGTTATTATTTTTTAATCACCACAATACATGGATGAAATAAATATAATTATATTTAATTATATAATATGTTATTTATGATATGATTAAAATTTTTCAAAATATTAGATACTACTTACCTCATTTCCATCACGATTATCGATAAATGGAAGTGGTACTCATGCGTACACACAACTTACCATCTCTATGATTGTAACATAATTTATTTTTGATAACCATATTTCATGATTGGTTTAAAAATGTATCATTTATATATAAATATGATAATTATGTCATGATTATTATTCCTTATTTGTTTAATAATGACCACTTTGTCCAATAGTCAACCTACTGTTGTAATTTTTGACATATGATACAAATATCATCAAAACAACCTATATAAACATAAATGATTAGGAAATATATATGAAATGGAAATAATATAAATAAAATTAATAATAAACATGTAAAAACTTATCAAGAAAGTTAATAGATAACAAAATTTCATTATTCAAGAAGATAAATAATGTACCTGACAAGTCAAACTCAAGGAAAGGGACTTCGTCTCAATTTCCGTTCATTATGTTAGATTTTGATGTTATTCACATATATTGTTTTATAATGTTTATATATAGTAACTTTGAATTTTTATATCATGAATTTATCTATTCTAATGAAATTTAATATTTTTTAATGTTATTCATTAACGGGACATACGATTCATGTGTTTCCCAAGTGATAATGGACTTTTATTTGAAAAAAATCACTTTTTAAAGTTTTCCTTCATACTATTTCTAATCCATGTACATGTATTTAAAATTATTTTATGAATATTTTTATATGTAAATTAAATATCAATAAAGTAAATTTTATATATATTTTTAATTTATTTCAATGTATAAAAAAATAAATATTTATACGTTTTTAATACAGAATGTTTTGAAAAATAATTAATGGAATGTTCTATTTAAAAGTATACGACGTCAATAACTTTTATGACTTCATAACCATTATTTGAAGTATTTATTCCTTTAAAATATTTTGTCTCTTATCCAATGAAATAAATTATTCGATATTTTTTATTTTTGTATTAAAAATGGGGTTTCAAAAGAAAACGTATTTTGGTATTGAAAATGGTTTTTGAAAAGAAAATGGAATTTTGGTATTAAAAACGAGTTTTCAAAAGAAAAGGTTATTTTGATATTAGAAAAATATATTCTTATGATTGTTAAAGACTTTTTTGTAAATTTTTATGATTGAAAAGTGCATGAATAATTTTTTTGTTCATGATATGTTACTTTAGAATGATATATAAGAGATGAGTGTGTGCAGATTGTACAGGGAAATCCTGTTAAAGATTATATGATGTGTGTAACCAAATAGATCTAGGTGATCCATATATGGTGTATAATTTTAATTCACATAGATAGTGCTTAAATTATTTGTGTAATGTTCGTTGTCTTAACTAGAAATAGTGATAAAGATTCCAATGGGTTTATTCTTTGGGTTTAACAGGGATCCAATTACTTCTGACACGGGTTTAAAATAGATTATGAATGTGATGTTCTATGTTACCAAAATTTGGTTTTAAATTTATTTATATGGGGTTTAAAGGATTCATTTGAGAAACAAGTTTGTCTGTGCTTTATGTGAAAAAATTTTATTTCATATTCTCAATGAACCTTGAAGATAAAGGTAAATGTTATAAAAGTTTTCATATTTTTTCAGCAGACTAATAATTTTTTTTCATTTTTTATGCCTCCTAATGGTATTTTTCCGCACATACCACATTTTAAAATGTTTTTCAGCAGGTTTAAGGATGGGTAATGCAATGGAATAAGTTATGGTCAAATTCATGCTAATTTCTATTAAAATAATCCATATTTATTTTAAAAGTTTCATATTTTGGAAAAAAATCGATAATAATCGAAGGTGTCCACTCTGTATTATATGGCTTTGTTTTATATGAGTAACGAACTAATTATATAAAAATATAGAACTAAAAATATATTAAAACTAAAAAAAGGTGAATATATGACTAAAATTTATAATTAATTTTTATTTATGGCTAAGCCCTTATATTTGGAATCAAAGGATGATTTAGATAGATTTAGAGGTTAAGAAAATGTTAATAGTATAACCTTGAAAGATTCTATGTTATGGTGAAGACAAAATAATATAGAATTTTAAGATGACCATCTGTATTCATCTAAAAAATTTCTATTTAAAATGGTCTCCCATAGTGGAAATAGGTAATTTTTAGTAGGAAGTATCCAAGAGAATAATACCATACCAAATCTGCATCCTGAGATGGTTAGAAATGGAATTGAGCAGTTTTTTACTATGATGTCTAATCTAACACAATATATAAATGATAGTGGTATCAAGAATAGAGAGAATGAGTATCTACTACATTGGAACATCATGATAGACAAGAATTTCCTAAGACAACACCCCCATCATTCATTGTATCATCTAACCTAGTGGTAGTTCAAGGATGGATCAATTCCCTAGAGAATATATTTTATGTCCTAGGATATTTGTAACATGAAAAGGTAGATCTTTTATTTTATCATTTTAAGGTGAAGATGATTGATGTTGGTATTTTTTTAAGGATATAAAATTGAAATACGATCTTGATTCCATTAAATGGGAAACATTTATAACTCTTTTGCTTGAGATATATTTACCTATGTCTGTTTGAATAAGGATGGGAAAAAATTCTTGTAATTGAGGAAAAAGATGAAGATTATTTAGATTCATATGAAGAAAACTTCACATGATTGTCCAGGTTTGTGTATGATTTTATTCAGAACACTGATAGTAAAATTAACATATTTTACCCAGGGTTGAAACCATAATTATGAAGAAATTTGGTATAGTGATAATTTAGAAGTTATGATAAAGTTTTTCATTTTTATAAGAATGTTAAGTTGGAGTTTTCTAATAGATATGTCAAATGAGATTATGAGAGTAATAAATTTTCAATGTTTAATGTATAAAAGAAGAAAAACACTAATATTTCTGAAGTTAATCACCCAACATGTTAAATGTTTGGTAGAATACATGTCAGAGAATTTTTTTCAGGATGTTTAAAGTGTTACTAATGTGGTAAGTTTGGTAATATGGTTCTTGACTACAAAGAAAAGTGTCTTGAACAATAAAATATTGATATAAAATCTATCTACTTAACAATGATGTGTTTCAGCTACAATGAATTGCGATATTATTAAAATGAGTATTTAATGTTACTTACATTGTGTGGAAGTCATCATGATAAAATAAAGGAGTATAAATATCATTTATTTATACTACAGTTGATGTTGGCCCATCTAGTGAAGTGGTGAAAAATCTATAGATCTTAATATTTCTCAACGGTTAATCAAGAGTTCATAGTTTAAAACAACCCTTTTGAGGTTTTAATTGAGAATATCTTAAAGTGATTAATGAAATTTTGGGAGATGTTTTTTTATTTATGTATATGTAAGGATTTTGTTTAATATGATGTATGCCATTATTTTTTTATATCAGTTTTAGGGTATTGATAAAATTAGACTTTATATGATCTTTAATGATAAAATTTATATTTAAAAAATTTCAACATATTTTTGGGAATTTTATATGAAAAAATGTTTATGAAGAAGGATATCTCAAGGGTTGGGAAACAACCTTTTACAATCGGCAAGGCTATGGGGCTTAAACCCACAACCGAAGGATGATAAGGATAAAATTAATTTCAATGGACTATGTGACGTCCTATTTAGTATTTTTTAAAATTAAATAGTTTGAATTAAAATGGTAATGTTGATTTATGGAACACATGTTTTATCATATAGAAAACCATGAGATTAAAAATTGATTTTTTGATTTTGTGATTAATGTTGTTTCACAAGAATATCACTATAATATTTGGAAACATCTTACCTTATGTTTACTATATTGGTTATGGTTAATGTATAAATACATTAGGAATTTCTTCTTATCATTTTATAGAGTATGTAATGTGTTATAAGTTTATTTTAGTACTTCATACAAGAAAACCTCATCTTGGATACTCATCATTAGATAGAAGATGAGAGTGTGGTGGAAATTGGTTAATTGAGGAAATTATACTAGATAATTAAGTATATTTCTTTAATATTTTAGTGAATATGATATTTTAATTACTCAAATCAAATAAAAATATATTTGTAATGTATAATTTTTATATTATTTTCACTTCCAATGAATAAAATGGTCCTTTAACTCATCAAAAATTTATGGTTTTGAGGTCCCAAATTTCTATTAATCATTAAATTTCTTATGATTAATCATATCAATAAATATAAAAAATTATTTGGAAATTATTATTTTATTTAATTTCTAAACCTTCACATGAATCCTAAATGGAAACCTAATTATGCATCATTCCAGATTACCTCCTCACTTCCTTTTATCTCTTATCAATAAGAAGTTTAATTAACCTTTTTAGGAAATGGGTTCCCAAAAAGGTATTTTAAAATTCCCATGTTTTGATTATCAAGATAATTTTCCAATTTTTAGTACTAAATATTTTAAATTAGGGTGCAATGTAGCATCTTAATATTTTAGAAAATAAAACTATGTTTGACAGCGTATTCGACAAGTGACACCAAGATTAAATGACACATGAAATATATAACTATAATAACCTAGCCATTAAATTGGTGGGAATGAATAATATTGAATAATTAAGGATATATATATAAATATATATATATTTCCAACTCAATATAAACTCTTTAAAAATTATTAGTAAATAACCAATAAATATTTAGTAATGTAATTTTATTCTTTATAAATTGTTTTTCATCAAAAATGATTTTAAATGATATTTGCACAGAAAAATTTTATTTAAGTTTTGGAAATATTTAATAATTTATTTATTAAAATTAAATTCAATTTTAAAATTATAATATCAAATCTGAATTAGGGTAAAATTTTTGGGTTTTTCAAAGAAAATTTATTTTTCAATGAATAGTAAAAATACCGGTTTTTGTATAAAAAACTTTTCTTTTAAATAAATTAACTAATTTAAGAGTCTCATTATATTTATAATATGATTTAAAGTAATATAATTATTTATTATTTATATTAAATCCACATAATTACCTTTTAATAAAATTTATACTGGATTTTAGTATAATTCATTTTTGGGTTTAAAAATCAGATGTTTCGAAAAACTATATTAAAGTGCATAATTTTTACCATTTTCGTTAATAAAAATTATACATGTTAAGAAATTTTTAAAATAAAATTTATATATAATATATAGATAAATATTAATATATATTCATAAGAGTATTAGTCATAACCATAGTGTTAATATAAAATCATCTTTTGCTTGAAAAATACACATATTGAAAACATTCTTTTTCAGCGTTTCTGTGGGTTTATTTTTAAATTATAATTTTTCAATTATTTGAATTGAATTTGAAAAAATGTATTAAATATTTTCTTTCAAAATAATTTATATAATATAATTAGGCCATCTTAAATTTTCACCATAATGAATAGTGACAATAGTAAAAATTAATTACCACAATTAATGTTAAAATAGATTTAATAGAGGTTACACTGGAAATTAAGGGTTAAAATAACCTAAAAAATTGTCTAAAATATATTATATGGTCATATTTAGAACTTATCATTTATTAGGATCGATAATGGTCAATTTTGGAGTAATTTTTCATGTGAAAATGTGGTTAAAAAATATAGTTTTCGAAAATTACCAGTGTGCCACTCACCTCGCTTTGAAAAGGGAACCCACAATCCTCTCATAGTCATACCTTCAAAGACTTTTGTTTCAAAAAATATCTACCCCATTATTTTCCTTAATTACCTTTTTAAGACATAAATCCCTTATTTTGATCATAAATCTCTCATGTGAAGGCTTTTGGTGTGTACCTATGGAGGTTTCTCGATGAAGTGGTATCATACTTAACTAAGAATCATTATTTTATTTATTCTTACAGCTTTTAAATTATTTTCCATTTATGATTATCTAATAAATAATTATATAACATTTACTGATATGTTATTATGGTAATGGAATAAAATAAATCTATCTTCTCTACCATTAAATGGGTTTCAAAATAATTATGTGTACGGTGGACTACCATCTCATGAAATGATGTCATTCATTTTCCATCATCACATATAATGGAATTTTGTGATTATGGGTTTAAAGTATATGTATTTTATTTGAAATATATTTAGAATTTTTTAGTTATGATATTATATATACCATCTTACTTTCTATTGTGTGGGGGATAAAATAACGTCACTTGTGTGTATGGAAAACTATTTCCTCACGAAGCAATGTGATTCATTTTTCACTAAAAATTTACATGGAAGGTAATAAAGATAATTTTAATGAATATATGTGATATAAATGAAATTATAATTATATTATTTATATATTTATCATTATTAAAAAAAATATCATCCTATTTCTTACATTAATAAATTATAACATTGTTCGTGTACGTGGGGAATACCACCTCCATGATGTGATTTGTTTTTTTCATCACTAAAACCCATGGATAGTATATTTTGGTATATTTAATAAAATAAATTGGTATTTATGATATTATGTTAATTTTATAAATATAAATTATTACTTAAATTCTTTTTATAATGATTAGTGAATAATGGAAACGTTACACATGCGTACGTACGACCTACCATCACCATAATTACAACGTAGTTCATTATTCATTAACATAATTACATATTTGGTTTAAAAAATTATAATTGATATATAAATATGATAATTATTTCATTATTATTATGAAGAATATTTTTGAGAATGAACTCTTTGAAGAATAGTTAACATACTGAAGTAATTTCTGACATATAATCCAAATATCATCGAAATAACCTACATAAACATAATTGATTATGTAATTGTATACAACATGATAATAAGGGAAATAGAATGAATAAAAAACAATAAAATTGTAATCATGAATGTAAGTAATTAACATATATTTATTATTCTAGAAGCTAAAGAACATATGTGAAAAGTGAGAATGAAGGTAAGAGACTTAGTTTCAATTTCCTTTCATTGAGTAAATTTTGAGGTTATGACCCAATATTATTTTATAAGGTGTATATATAGTCCAATTTAAATTTTATATCATGAATATATCTTCTATCATGATATTAATTTTTTTTTAAATTCTATACTTTCATGGGTCTTACAATTCAAGTACTTCCCTAGTGAAGGGACTGTTGTTTTTAAAAAAGAATCTTTTAACATTTTCCTTCCAACTATTTATCTTCCATGTCCATGTTTTTAAAATGATTTTATGAATATTTTATATAAAAATATAATATTTTTTAAGTATATTTTATATATATTTTCACTTTATAGCAAAAAAATTCAAATGTAATCTTTTTTTCATGATTTATTCAGGAACAAAAAAATGTATATTCTATTTTAATTTATATAACCACAATGAGTTTTTTTTCCTCCATGACCATTATTTGAAGTTTTAATTCCATTAAAAATATTTTATGTTTTATTAAAATACAACCTATATACACTTTTTTGGGGTATTTTTGTATTAAAAATTGGGGTTTTTATAGAAACGGGTATTTTGGAATTAAAAATGGGGTTTCAAAAGAAAAGGGTATTTTGTTATTGAAAATGTGTTTTAAAAATAAAAGGGTAATTTGATATCACAAAGTGAAATTATTATGAATTTTAAATACCTTTTCAAATATTTAATGGTGGGAAAGTGCATGAATATATTTTCTTATTCATAATATGGCACTTGGATATTATACATAAAGGAATTGGTTCACCCAAATAGTAAAAGGTGATCTAATTACGTCTTATATGACATGTGCTCCCAAATAAAACCTAGTGACCTTAATATATATTATATAATGGGTTTTCCCAGATAGTACCCCCATGAAATGGGTAATGTTCCTTTTCTTAAAATGAATGACTGGGGGAGTTACCAAAGGATTTATTTAATGGATTTCACTGGGATCCAATTACATCTGACATGTGTTTAAAATAGGTTATTATTATTATTGTATAAGTTAACAAAAAGGGATTTTAATTACTTTATATGGTTTTTAAAGGTTTCATTTGAGAATATTTTGTTATGTTTAAGGTCAGGAATTTATATGTGGCCATTTATTTTGGTGGATTATTTATCACTCAATGATGTGAATTGTTTTATGTGGACCATATGGATGAAGAGATAGTGATATTTTACTATCATAGAATGAAACTTGACCTGAGTATTTTAGGATCCATTCAATCATTCACATAATATATAAATATCCACATACACACCACATCATTCAAATTTATAAAATAATCAGGTCTTCTTTCCTACTGTGATATTTAAATATCTTGATATCTGCATCCAAAATATCCACATTTGAAATAAATATTATTTTTTGATTTATTTATTTTTGTGGAATATTTGAATTCAATAAAACTGCACAATTTTAGTCAGTACAAAAAAATATTACGTATATATTAACAAATCCCATATATATCTGAAAATTTACATTGTGGATCACTTTGTAAACATTGAATCATTTGGATATTTTATTCACATCTTCTACGCGATTCATACTAGCTTCATCCCAGTAATCGTCTATGTGCCTCACATTAGCTAAAACGCAACAATCAGTGACGTGCCACAATTTCACTATGTGATTCAGTCCAAATTTAACACATAGAAGATTCACCTTTGTGATTTTGGTGGATCTTCACTTGGATACATTACATATTACAACTATATGTTGTATTTGGGAATGTGAAATTTTAAAATTTTCAATGTATCATAAATCAGTGATGTGAATTTTCTATGTTTTTGAAATCAGTTACATGGATAAAATAAAATATGTGGATCTAGGAAATTATATTATTCACACAAATTAAGTCATAAAATAATTAGATACATTAAAACCCATCTCAAACATATAAACACTTATCTTGGATGTCATATATAATGATCCTTTATCTACCAACACCTGTATTTTTTTAAAAAAAATTAGATTATGTTATCCATCATCATACTTAGATTCATTGTCAAAAACAATGGAAAGAATTTATAAAATTCCAATTGAATTTTCAATCCCCCCATTTTAATATTTTGTGGACCCAAACAAATCCTCCCCAACTACTCATTTATGAGTTACTAGAAAAATTAACAAGATAATCATCATGACACCATACTATAGGTTATAATCTTATATTTGAGAAAACTCCATCCTTTAGTGGTAAGAAAAAAGTCATATAAGAGATAATATTCCACCCCTTTACTTCTCTTACCTTTAACGGGGAAACCGACTATTATATAGATATATCACTTTAGGAAATGGAATTAACCTCAAGATACACAAAATGAATAGAATATTTACCTTTCTTCAAGAGTTTTGGTACCTTTTATCACCCTTTGATAACATTATCCAAGGCTATATGGGGTAAATCATAATGTTTCTTAAAGGCGTGTGAGTGGATGAACACTGATGTTCATCCTTAATCACTCAAATCTATCATTAAACAAAAACTTGCTGAATATATCATCCTATTGATCATGAGTGGGAACAAATTATATCTTGATGTATCGATTGGTTACATTCATTTTTTTATGAAAATATATTTTATATTAATGGGATTAAATGTTAAGTGATGTATAAGATTTTTAGATAGATCTGTATAACATATATTATCATAATTATTTCTTAACGTATTATTGATTTTAACCCTTAAATAATCCAAATAATCATCCAATCCAAATATTTTAGTATAGGTGCTAGTAGAAATAATATATATGGTTTAGTAGTGGTAAATGTGATTGAATTCTATTTCTACAAATGGCCACTCATTGAACAATATCCAAAGTGGAAAATGCCACATGCAGTTGATATTTTATTATCAAAATCATCTATATTTTCAGCATAATAAATCCTATATAGATTCAAATCATTTACCTTATTATAAATAATTCTAAATCTCATTGTCTCTTTATCATATATAAAAACAATTTTAGAATCCATAATATGTGATTCTTTTAGAACACCATGATATATTTCCCAAAGAGTCACCACATAAACTATTTTTGTCTTGGTGGATATAAAATATAAAATAAATAAAATAAATTTTCTAAAGAATATTTTATTTTCACATACACTATCCACATTATTGGATGGTGTCACACCTACTTGATTAAGAATTTATAATGGATTTGAATCCTCCATTTCAATGAATTTCAACAATTCTCTAGAATATTTTTCTCAAGATGAGAAAGTAAATTTTTCTTATTATATCACTTATAATGCCAAGATATGGATCAACGCACTTCGAATAGACATATCAAATTTTAGTTTTATTTGGATGGAAAAATACTGATTAACATTATCATGATCACATGAGAAAATAATATCATCGACATACACAACAATAATAAGTGTAACTATGAAAATTTATTTCATATATAGGTTGCAATAAAACTTTTCTTTTTTGAATCGTAAATCCCTCATGAATTTATAGAACATTGAATATTGGGCCCTTGGGAAATGTTTTAGGTTATACATTGATATCTTTAGATTTACACTCTTGTGTCATCATTATCAATTACAAAAAACTATCTTGTTAGTCTACATAAAATTTATCTTAAATATCTTCCTTCAAAAAGGATGATTCAACATCTTTTTTTATAAATTTTATATTTTCTATATACTAATAAAAGAAGAATAATTCTATTGGAATCCAATATTTTAATTAGAGAAAGGTTTTATTCAAAATCAACCCCTTCAACAAGAGATTATACTTTGAACACAACTATGGATTTGTTCATGATAACTTTTTGTTGACCATTTAACTTATTTTGGAATAATCACTTGGTTCTAATGATATTTTTTCAATAAGTGTTGAAAAATTTCCCAAGTGTAATTTTTATCAGTCTGGTGAGATTTAAATCCTAAAAAACTAGTTTAAGCATCAGTTTATTATTCAGTATGCTATCTAGAGATCTATATGTAATTTTTATTATCTTCTTCAGAAACTACTAAATCAAAATAACACATTATTATTTTTCCATAATAATGTAATCACATCTCCCAATAATTTTGTGATTTTCTTCATTCTAGAGTCTATTTCCATTTCTATTCAATAGGTATCAAATAATGATACCAAAATTATCCTTTGATAACACTTTCATTAGTTATATACTTTTACTTTAATGAGGAATTAACTATCAAAGAATATAAAGTAGTTAAATTTTTTTCTCTTTAATATAAAAAATATCATATGATGTTACATTTTAATTTTTTCTTATGAATCATAAATTTCTAATATAAATTGTTGCAAATATTTCATCCCTCTAAAGGAACATTCATATTTTAAATTCAATAAAAATTGTTCTCCGCCTTTCTACCACAACTCTCTTCATTCTCTTAGAAACCACATTCTAATATGGTTTGTAGGGGGATTTGTATTTATTTATAATCCCATACTTCCCATGGTATAATTAATAAAACATTTCAAGTGTATTCTTTCCCATTATCAGTTCTCCATTTCTTAATGCTAACCTGATGTACTATTCAACTTCTATTATAACGATTTTGAACTTGTCTACTACATTTTAATAGTATATCATGACCAAAAATATTTTAATTATTTAAAATTAATCAATTAATTAAATTAAATATAAGTCACCTATTGTGGATTTTTTTCTAATGGTTCCACAAAAATATGTGTGAATTAATTCAAGGAGACTTTTTTATAGTGTTTTTACCAAATGTTTTCTCCCTTTAACAATTTTCCATTTTTTGAAAGTGATAGAAATAGAGTATATATCTCTATTTAGTTGAGTAAAATACATTACAACATATTATTTATATATATTACTCAAATTATTTTGAATAATGTGTCTAAAAATTTTGTGCCATCAATTTTTCTTTTATCGAGTACTGAGAGAACAATAATTATTAGAATATCCAAACTGAAATAAATTTGAATTGGTCCTTTGTCTATAGTGAAAATCTTTCATCTATATCTCTTTTACTTAAATACACATACTTATTGAATATTAACTCAATTACCTCATTAAAAAATTGAATTAAACATATGATATTTTTCTTGAGTCCTTTAACAAATAACACCTCCTGTGAATTAAACCCATTAGGTTCAATAACAATAGAGCCAATTCCTTTAATTTTTATTGAGATTGTGTTTCAAATGATCAAAAAACCACAATGACTATATTTAACAAATTTAAAGATCCTAGTATCTCTTTCCATGTGTTTGGTGCATCCACAATTTAAAATCCATGATTTTGTTTATTTTTCTACCTTTGAAAATCTAGAATTTGTAAATTTTTATTACTTATCTATATATTCAATCTTCATTCCTTCAGAATTATATTTTTTCTGACCTATAATCATGGTTAAAAATTAATTATAATAATTTTTTTTCTTATGAAGCCTTCCACATAATTTCATAATCCCTTTAAATCTGTTTCAAATTGGAAAAAATAAGAATTTTCAATCACTGGGAGTCTTTTCACGGGTTTGTTGATTCTATTTTTTTGACTTATTTACTATTAAATCTATCATTCTATGATTATATGGGAGAGAAATTATATATCAAAAAATATAATCTTCATGTACATAGTCTTTGTAGTACCAGTAGTATACTCTTAAGCATATTCTTTTATTGAATTATTGATTCTACCCTAGAAAATCTACTTATTGTTTTAACATAAAAATGAATCTATTTTGAAAATATTTTAGATTAGATTTATTATTCATATTACACTCCATTATTTAATTTTTTTTAAAAAATAAATTACATTATTTAAATTTTATTATACTTTTTCTAAGGATTTATTTTAACCCATGTTTTTATAGATTTTCTTGTAGAACCTGCACTGTTAGGATGAGTAATTTTAGAAATTTTAAATTTAACCAATTTAGAAATTACCTGATAATCTATAATATTATTTTGAGTGATTTAATAATATTTTATATATGTATATTTTTATAATTCAATTTCCAATTTAACAATGTAAATATCATATTTAAGTCATGTTTAGTCAGCATTCTCAGGTTCCACCATCGGAGAAGAAATCTTCTTCTCAGATTCATCATTTTTTTACCATTCACTGCCAATTCCAACTTGTGGGTTTTAATTTCATCAATTTATTTTTACATATGTTGGAAATAATAGTAATTTTTCTTCATCATGTAATTTTTTTATTGAGGCTTGTATCTTCCTTATTGATCTCAGTGTTTATTTCAAGACAAATATTAAGTTATTTATTTTACATGTGAATCAAGTTGGAATAACTTTACTAATTTTATCCACTAGTAGAGTTTTATCCATAACCTTTAACATGTTCTATAATTTTGGTTTTATTTCTACAACCATTACCTTTTGAGTCACTATTTGAGAAAGATCTTTTTTTATCTTCCCTCAATGTTCTTCCCTTTTTTCCATCTGGTTGTCTTCTTTTGGTTTCTTTGATTCCAATATGGGATTTGTTTATCATCCACATCTAATTCCAAATATTTTTTATTTTAAAGGAAACTGATAGAAAATTTAATTATCCCACAAAATTTAAAACATTTGAATGGAAAGTATTATCAGGACCAGATCCTTATTCAACCAATAATTTCATTTTTATACAGAAAATAATTTTATTGAATTTCAAGGATCTTTTTAGGTTTAGAGATTTAGAAATGTAGGCCATAAATATTACATAACAAAACTATATATTAAATGTTAAAAAATTCATATAAGTATCCATTTTACCCAAAATATAATCCTTTTAAAGAAACATGTCTATTTTCATATAAAATATTAATGATTTTCAACTTTAATTATTTTTTCATCCTATTTTTTTAAAAAACCATGTGAATTATTTTATAACATGTGATGAGAAAAAATATAAGTGTCATAATAAAAAATAAAAAAATCCATTAGTTTATCTAAAAAACATGATATTATAAATTGTTTTTACCTTTAACATAATTAAAATTATGGTCAAATAATCAGTTACCAACACATGAAATCATATTTACTGCCCATATTTGTTCATAAAACATTTTATAAGAAAACAAAAAGGGAAAATCAAAATAATGAGGGTCTCTTAGAAAACAAAAGAACCCATAAAAAATTTATAAAAAAAATACTCTTTTAGCCTAAAACGGAAAAATCCATCCTTTAAGAAGATTATTAGCTTAATTTTCGAAATCTATCGAGTTCCATGAATACTAATTAAAAAGAAAAACAATCATATAGGTTCCTTATAGAATTATCTTTATAGAAACCTTATAATAACCCTTATAAAAACCATTACAATTGGAATAACTATATAGTCAAATTTCCTCATAATTCATTGGGGTCATAAACATTTCCCAATGCATTGGAGAGGTATATCGGGATTACCTGACCATAAAAAATATCTAAGGACTGTTAAATGCATGAAACAAATTATATCTTCCATTAATGTGATAAAAATCTTAAAACTATCATATTTAAATGATATGTAAAACATATTTAGACATTGATATATACATTTTCCTTAAATACAAATTTTCAAAACTAAAACACCCAGAACAAATGGAATGATGACTTTTCTATGACGAAAGCATGGAAACATGTAATGTAGGAAAAACATCAAATAATGGTTGAAACATCAGGAAAATACATTAGTATCTTATAAGTTATAATATAGAATTCCATTTTCTTTATAAAGTGATTTCATGTTTTCAATATAAAATATGTTAACATATTGTTTTTGAAAACCTTTAAAATAAATTTAAAAGTGACATAAAATTTCATTTATGATTCATTTGTCTCCATATAAATATATATGAAAATAATTTTTAACAAAATTGAAATAGAATATAATGAAATAGAAAAATAAATCATTTAAACATTTAAAATGAGGTTTTTAAAGTAAGGCATTCCTTACAACATGTCAAACGAGTCATGTATGTTATTTATTATCCTATTCTCTAGAAATATTCATAAGGTTAACACCAAATGCTTTCCTAGAATGATTTTATAATAAAAAAATGCCTCTAGGATGTGGGGATATATGTATAAAAGGGATTTGGGAAGGTATTCCCATATCCAAAAAGAATTTTTATTGTTAGGAAAAGATGAGAGGAGGTCGCCTTTTATAAGAGAGGGGAGGGGAATTCTTGGAATTTGTTAAAGTATTAATATAATATGAGTTAATTACAATGTTGAAATGGATTAAAATAATTTTAATCTATAGATAATTTTAGTTTGATATTAAATCCTCCCAAAAATTTAAAACTAGAAAAGTTTAGATTATTTTCTCTCCCTTATGCAATTATTTTAACGCTTCGTCAACCCTTTTGATGATAACAACAACAATAATGTTTTTTACTATTTGATGATAATGAAAGTTACTATGAATGGTAAAATTTCCCATAAATTGGATATGAGAAATATTTTGAACCATATATTAATATCTTGTCCAAATAGATAATTTTTAAGAATTTTAAATTATTTAATAAAACATTATTTATTATAAATATCATTAATACCATTTTTAGAACAATTACTTTAATTTGACGTTGAAAAATACATGGAAATAATGAAATTTTAATATAATCCATTAAAATATCCAAACATGGTATATTTACCTATAAAATTCATGGCACATATTAACTTACCTAAAAAATATTACTTTTATAGTTTTTAAAATTATTTACTTAATTTTTCTATAGCTTCCACAAGCACTTTGACCACATTATGTAAGCATTTAGGTTAATTATTTCACAAATAAAATATAGATATAAATTTCTTTGATTTGAAAATCATTAATATTTTAATTAAATATTTATAATAAAACCTAATTTGTTTTAATCGCTACTACAAAATAGTATAGATACTAAAATAATGAAATTTCTATTAATTGATTTATCTTTTACTTAATTATAACAAGTACAAATCAATGAAATTTGGAACCATGTTTCCATTTAGTCAAAATTAAGATATATATGTCAGAAATAAACACCTTAAATTGCATAAATTAATATCCTAGTTTCATTTTTTAGTCTTCATCATTGTATTTTTAACCTTAATCACTCGGTTTACCCTTACCATATTGATAATTATTTACTATGGTCACTATTAATAATGACTAAAAGTAATTTGAAAATATTTAATAAATATAGACCTCCAGATTAAAAATATATAAGACATTTTACTAGATTAAATTCATAGAAATGAAATAATTTAATTTAAAATTAAACTGAAAAAATTCAATGAAAGTCCATTTTTAGAAAAATACCTTTTTAAGTATAAAAACATATTTATAACAAATTCATGTATAAAATTAATTCCAATGATCATAATTGGATTATTTTTATTAAAAATGGATTAATTTATTTTTAAGTCTAATCTAAAAAAATTTACTTTTTAATTTTTGGAAAATAGAATATAGTTTCAACAAAAATTAATATTGTGTTATATTCATAAGAATATCAAACTTTCGTGAAAAAATAAAGAAACTTCACCCTAAGATAATTTTGATATGATTCCATAAAATAATACATCAATTTTTAAAATTAGAATAAAATTACTCATAAAAAATTATTAGAATAAATCCATTTAATACATAAATCCTAATTTTATTAGAAATTAATATTATTCGTTTTCACTAAAAAATTACATAATATACTTATAATAATTATAACTCCATAAAATTTAATTAATAAATTTTAATAAGACATAAAAATGATTTATCTTTACCATAAATAGGTTTTTAAAATAATCCCTTTTTTGGGAAATTTAGCCTTGTATTTTTATTCACTTAATAAAAAATTTGGGATTTCATTCCCTCACTCCATGGTCATATTCCCATGTTACTTCTTCAACTAAATCGATTTTTCAACAAAACCATAGCTTGAGGAATTGCCTTATGCGGAAAAAAAATCTCTCTATGTTCAAGAATCTATACTATATATTTATCATGAGGAATGTTGTCTTCTAACTGAACTATTTTAAGGATCAAAACATGAGATGAAGTTGACACTATTTTCTTAATATCGACATATGAAATACGTTATGTGCCTTAGTTAAAGTCGGAGTAAGGGATACATGGAGGGAGACTGATCCAACATTATATATGACTTTATATGACCAATGAAACATATATATAAATTCCCATTTTTATGAAAACAAAAAACACGTTTCTATAGAGATACATTCATAAAACATTGATTACATACATCAAAAGAAATATCATTCATCTGGTTATCCACATAACTTTTCTTCCTAATCTGATCAATCCTCATATGTTTATAAATCACATTCACCTTCCCAACCAGTTATTTTTACAACCCTTGATCCCATTAACTTTATTTGTCATACAGTATCCCAAAAATATTTAATCCAAAACATCTTTCAAGAAAATTTCTAAAACAGAGCCATCTGTATACTTGAATGAAAAAATTGTTATATGAAACCTCTACTAATAAAAGATTCCTACTTCATTTTACCTATTAATCCCTTGATCACTCAAAGAGTATTTATTCAATGGTCTTAATCACTCAATTAGTTTTTCCATCAAATTGAGTTTAAAAAGATGTACTAAAATTTATTTCAGTGCCCAAATGACTTCTAAAGTCTTTTTTATAAATTAGAATTAAATCTAGGATCATGATTATATATAATAGAGATAAGAAGTATATGTAACTTTTTTATATCCTTGAGGTAAAATCAGGGAATATAATCTAAATTAATAGTATTTCAAATGGTAAGTAAATGCATATATTTAGTTAATCGATCAAAAATAACCCAAATCACATTATTAACTTGAGGTGTCTTTATAAATCAACCCATGAAATCAATGGACATATTTTAAAATTTGAACTATGGTACTACAAAATAATTAATAATACCCTTAATTAATTTTCATTCTTATTTAACCCATTGACATGTTAAACATTTCATGATAATTTTGAAAAATATCTTTTCAACCCATCCCACCACTAAGACTCCCAATGGTCTCTATACGTATTTGTGATTCTAGTATGAATGAAAAATAGGTAACTAAAAGCTTCAATCCATAATTATTTCATCAACTAGGATTTACAAGGCGTACATAATTTTTTTTAATATATAGTAACACCTTATTTATCAATATTATTCTTTGGAAACTTACAATTATTTATAGTTTCGTCTTTTTCATTTGAAAAATGACCCTCCCAATGAGATTGATTAATTTTTTCCAACAAATATGATTTTACTGACACATAAAACTAAAGAGAAGAAGATCCTTATTAAAAAAATATCTAGTCCAAAATTCATCAAATCATTAGACAAAGGGTTATGTTCTAATATTAATTTTTTTAATGAATCATTATTTTTTCTACTCAAATCAATGATTACTTTAATTTATTTCCCTGTATGGTAATCAATCATGTATTCATAATCTTTAATTTGTTCAATATAAGTTTTCTACCTCATTTTAAACTCATTATATGTTAATATATTCTTAATAATTGTTTGATCATTATATATTTTAAATTGTACTCCATATGTATTATTTCTTTAAATATTTAATTCAAAAAACCAAAATAGCTAATTCAAGGTATTATGTAAGATAATTTAACTCATATGGTTTAATTTTACATGAAACATAAGAAATTTCTTAATATTTCTATATCATAAAAAAACCAAGTCCCTTAAATGAATTTTCCCTATAGATGAGAATTTAACTATTTCTAGAGGCTAGGTAAAAAGCTATAGAATTCACCAATATTATTTTTAGTTCCTAAAATCAATCATCACATTATTTTATCTGAATGAATTAAACTCCTTAAATAGTAATCTAGATAACTAAGGAATGATTTAAAAAACTATAGGTAGTAAAATAAAAATACATGAAAACTAAAAGTTTATATGAAATTTTTAGGTCTTGACCATTCTTTAACAACATTAGTTTTAATAGGGAAAATTATTATACCAACATTAAAGACAACATACCCAAGGAAAGTTTTTTTTAATAAAGCTTCACTCTTACTAGATTTTCCATATAGTTTTATTCTTTTCATGACATAAAACTATAATCCTTATTTTTCCTTCATGATCCTCAAGAATATTAGAATATACCAATATATCATCAATTAAAAAAACTAAAAATGTATTTGGTAAATCATGAGAAACTCTATGCATAAGATATATAAATATAGTTTGTGCATTTGAATACCCAAAGGGGATAACTAAAAAAACATAATGCTTGTGTCTCGTCTAAAATTTTGTCTACATAATATCTTCCTCCTTCACATTAATTTCATGATATCCTAACATAAGATAAATCATTTGAAAATACCTTACTCCATGTAGTTGATGAAATAAATCATTAATATCAGGAAAATTATATATGTTCTTAAGAGTGATGTCATTAAAGGATTTATAATCAATGTATGTAATCATTTAACAATATTTTTTTAATAAATTTAATACGGTAACCCCAAGGTGAGTGATATGATGAATGGAACCTTTTTTTAGAAACTATTATAATTTATTTTTCATTTCCAAAAATTATGCATAATCCATTCTAAAAGGGTGTTTTAAAATAGGATTAGCATATTCCACTAAGTAAATATAAAATTCAACATCCAAATTAAGAATAAAATAAAAAAACAATTCATAAATACACCCACTTATTATTTTACTACCGATACATATCTAATTTGAATTTTTCCTTTTCAAAAACATAATCTAGGTAATTTTCACAATCATATTTAATCACTTTTCAAATTATTGGTATTTTCAAAAGCTATTAAATCATTGAATAAAACATTATTGGATCTATAATAAATCTTTCCAAAAAAACGAAGGATAATCTATAACACCTTGAGCTTTTATGGAATTTTTTTTCAAATAAATTAAATTTTAATTTATGTCTATAAATGCACTAAGCCAAACATTAATTTCACACAACACCCAAATGGGATAGTTTACATGAAACCAAATCAAAATAGGATACATTGATCATAAACTCTACGTAAGTTACAGGTAACACCGATTTGGCACACGTTATAGATAACATCGATGTTTCTACGAAATATCATTTTATTTTTATAATTTCTTAAACAAGATAATTATAACCGAGAATTTAAAATTATTTATATAAATATTGATAAAAAAAGTCAAACATATTTTTTAAATTTTTTTATATAAATAAATCATATTGATAATAAATGATATGATTTTTGGTAAATTCTTTTTATGTTTAAAAAGATTGTTTTCTCAAATGAACTACTTTTTGACATCCTTGTATGAAAAATAAATATTAATTTTAGATACATTTAGAAATTGATTTTGGTAAAATAAACTTCATTTTTTAATTCTTAATGTCTAAAATATCTTAGGGTTAAATGTTTTGATTTTTCTGGGAAACTTCATTTTTGGATAAATAGTGAAAAATAATAGAATTTAATTTAAAAATTCCCTTTTAACTAATTTATTCATATGTTGAAATTATATTTCAGTTTTTTTAAAAGTTTAGTTAGATTATATTTATTTTAAATTAATCCCATTTATATAATTGGAACCAATTTCACATTGAAATTGAAATAAAAGCATAGCAATGTTTTGATCATTTTTTTAAAGGCTAGCATTGTCAACCAAACTTCTATATTAATTTTGAATTAATTTCAACCACATATATGATTGTAATTTAAAAAAATGGATTCCATAATTTTAATTAGAATATTTTATAATTTCTATTAAGGCTAACTTAGTTTTTAAAAAAAATTATTAGTGAAAGTAATTAAAATTAATTACATCAACTAAGGTAAAATTAAGCTTAACTAAAGACCAAACCTTAAATTTAAGACCCAAAATGGAATATAAACATGTCAAAAAGATACCTACTGGACATTAATCAGAAATTAACCTTATATTATCATGTTTTATTGGGTTTTTAGGAATTTTTCTGTGAAAAACCTGGGTACACCTAACTTATTATAAAAAATGACAAGTGTGTCCTTTAACTTCCCTATAAAAGGCCACGAACACTCCCTCTTCTTAAAACTACTGAAACCACATAGGTTTGGCCAGTATAATCCCAATACACTTTCCAATATCCATACATTCTTCATTTAAGCCTCCCTTTGGTCAAAACTTCTTCCAAGGAATCCTTTTGGCACAAACCAAAAGGAGTTTGTCGATTAAGAGGTAACACCTCCCCTAAAACTCTTTTTTTTATTTTCATTATCCACCCCTCCAATATTTTTATTCCATGATTTTATATAAAAACAGTACTAAAAATATCCCACTATTTTGTTATGAAAATGGTTTTACCAAAACATATACACACCTCTATGAAATTGGTAACAACCATACTGTTTATGTGTATGGTGAACTACCGACTCACTAAACGATGATTGTTCATTTTTCCTTTACCACCTCTCATGGTGTACATTATTATTGAAACTATATTTATATATGTTATATATTATATTTATTATGTCTTTAGTATTATTTATTTCTTTTTAAAACACATAACTTTTTTACTTTCCATTTGGTATAAATATGATAATTTCATTTGAGGAAGTGTGGACTAACGCCCCCTTTAAGTGATGTGATTCATTCACACACATCATGTAATGTGATATAAATGGGTTTAGTGAACATATATGATATATATATATATATAATTATAATTAAACTTTAATGTTATTATATACTTATATACATGTATCTCATTTTCTTTCATTCTTTCAATAAAACAATAAAAAATATACACCGTTCATTCGTACGTACGACTTACTGTCTCCATGAACGGTGTAATCCATTTCATAATTATATATTATATAGATTATTATAATACACATTTAATGTATATAAATTATATTTATATAATTTTTTAAATTCTCAAATCATGATATAATTATAAGGACCAACTATATAAAAAATTAAGGCACACGTGAAGAACAATGTGAATATTAACCCAAGTGAAATTTTTACATAGAATGATTAACAAGTGAGTAATATAAGGTCATAATAAAACCATATATTATATTAAATATGTCAATTTGGTTATTTAAAATAATTATAATAAATTTATATTTTATTATGATAGTGGTTTGAATGAGTACGACAAGAGTCAATACATGTGGTAAGGGAATTTCATCTCACTTTTTATTTCCAGGAGATACATGATTTTTTCACCACCAATTTCATTTTTATGGTGTATGAACTACCCATGAATTTATCATATCTCTATTGTAAATAATTTTTTTGGTTTCAAAATATACATTTTTTATATTTCTTTCATGGGTTTTAAGATTCAAATGTTTCCAAATCAGTAAAATAGTTTTGTCTCAATTTTTCTTATTTGAGACTCATGTTTTGTTATGGACCTAAATTAAATTTAAGGTGTATGTACTTAAATTTTACATGTTTTATCATGAATAAGATTATTTTAATGATATTATAATATTCATGTAATTTACACTTCTTAAATGGAGAGTATGATCCCAATTTATCAAGTGATAAGAGCATACTAAAACAATCTCATCACTTTTCAAGATTATTTTTGTTTATTATTCCTTTAATGAAATATTATGATCCATCTATCAAGAAAGATCCTTATTTTCCTTCTTATTTATTTATTTAAGATATATATATGTATTAGTAACATTTTTACACTCTTTGGAACTTAAGATAACAAATAAAATGTTTATAAAAAATTTAACCATATCTCTCTCTTCAGTCAGAAAACCAATTTATTACAAAAACAATGTTTTCAAAAAAAGTTTTCAAAAAAGTTTTCAAACGATACTTGAAGATAATTTTCATGGAAAAAAGATTTAAAAAAAGATTTTATTGTTTTCAAATCTTCCATTATATTTTTTGAAATCTATTTTCATAGAAAAAGGTTTTGAAAAAGGTTTGATGATTTTTTTATAAGTTTTCAATGAAAATGGTTTTCAAAAATGATTTCAAGATTAATTTATAAGTCTTCAAGGAAAATGGTTTTCAAAATTTTTTCAAGATTTTTTTATAAGTTTTCAAGGAAAATTACATTCAATACTTTTTCAAGATTATATAATATGCTTTTAAGGAAAATGGTTTAAAAAAATCAGGTTTATTTTATAAGATTTCAAGGAAAAAGTTTGTGAATATTTCTTCAACCTTTTTTTCTATGTTTTAAATGTATTTTAGAAGTAAATGATTTTAAAAAAAATTTAAGTTGTAAAGATAATTTCTCAAAAATTAATGAATATTTTACTCAAGAAATGTTTTCAAAATATCATTGTTTGTTATTTTCCATTTAAGATGGCATCTGTTGATGTTTCTCATGACCTTCTAGGAAATAATCTAAATGTTATACTCATATTCCTTATTTAATGGTTTATGTTTCGATGGAATGACTGAAAATTCTATTTTTTTGATTTTCCAAATACCCACTTTATGGGTGAGCGGTAACCACAAAAACACAACTTACACCAAACGCGGGATCCGAATTCAAAGGTTCAAAATGAAAATTCAAAATTCAAAACTGCCACAGGACCTGAGGAGACATCGAACCACGAGAACCCACAGTTGGAAATCATGTCTCCCACCATCATCACGCATCCAGTACACCTTGTAAACTTCATAGAAAACCTCATCGATGAAGACAGCAACCCAGTCTCCAGAATGTAGCCATGCCGCAATGAACCCATAAGCCTCCCACCGAAACCGTAGCCGCAAATCTGAGCTGAAACCGAGAAGATGCACCGGTGGCCGAATCGAGCAAGCTTCCTAAAGCATAAGAGGGGGAGACCAGCGAGGACCAAGGGAATGGCCATACTGATGTTGCGAAGCCACGAAACCATCCTTGGACCATCCAACATGAAGACCACCCCAGAACAAAAAAACCACGAAAACGCTGAGTGCATCACACCATGAGAACCCACACACCCCATAATGAATCACTTCACCAAACATAACAAAAGGAATCAGTAGTAAGAAGAAACCACCTTATTGACTAGAAAATCAGAACAAATCTCAATCGGCATAAAAAATCCACCCAATGAAGTCGACCCATACCAAAATCAAAACCAAAATCTGTAAATGAGGAGCAAGAATCACGAACCAGCATCGGTTGAGGACCTCCAAAATCGCACCGGAAGAGGACATCAATGAAGACAGAGCTGTAGATCCTGCCACCTCATTTAAACCCACACCTAGAGACCAACCTCTCTAGCACACCCACAGCTGACTCGAAGCACGACAACAACCCCCGGGCCGTAGCAACTGAAGCACGAATTTGGACCAACACAGCTCCTCCAAGAAATCCCTAACCAGAAGCAAACAATGGGATCTCAGAGAGTCACGAACCCAAACGAAGCTACAATAGGAAGGGGATACACACCGCGAATGCGCTGAAAGGTTCATCCGAGGAGAAATCTGATACGTAACGAAGAAGATGAATGTGGTGTGGGGGAAAACCTATCGCCACGAGGCCCCTTATGGGAACATAAATGGGATGATTCTTATGACATCCATTTATCATTTACATGTTATATTCTTTTGAAACATGTTTCTTTTAATATGTTATTATTATGATGAAATGATTATGAAACCTTTATATTTTTCTACAAGTTATGATAGGATTACATGTTTATAATAACCATTTCATTTCATGGGTTATGATATGACTATTTATGATCTTGTGGTACATGAATATATGATTTCATTATGAGATGGGTGGGACCTATATCTCTCTCCAGTGCATTGGGTGATGATATATATTGTATGAGATAGACTTATATGGTATTAGGAGTGAAAATTGAATACTAAGATAGACATGGGAGTGAACTATGACTACCAAGATGGTATGAGGAGTGAAATCGTGTTACTAATATAGAATCTCACATTTTTATAACATAACATTGCATTACATTTTATAAACAGAGGAACTTTAACATTTAGCGTCTTGGAAATAAGGTACAAAATAAAAGAAAATATAAAAAATTCTTCTAGTAAACTTTTAATTCTTCATAACAGGTTCATCCCAAGTACAATTACTGCATATCATAACCGTGAGGCATAAATAAAAGGAAAGGGTGAGAAGAAGGCCCAATAAGGGAAAAGAAGTGAAACAGTTTACATGTGAACTTGAGCGATATCAATAAGAACATGAGGAATATCAAAAAAGAATGAGAAAGAAGAATATAATTACAATAATAACATGAATAATAACTTGAAAATATGTCCACAACATTCAATTTATACTTTCATAAGAATATCACCAAGGATTATCCCCAAGGTGTCAAAAAATTTACGAAGGTTATTAACCATGGTATCATAAAACTTGTCATCTCTAGAGATTAATTTAATTACCCAATGCATTTCAGAGCTATCAAGGTGCACCATTAATATGTATTTATTTTTATGAGATGAAAATAGATCATAGTAAAAAAATTTCATAAATATCCTAAAGAGAATAAATGAAATGCGTTTCATATCAATATCATGACATTTTAAAAAGTGCTTAAAAACATGATCATTATGTCATTTATAACCCACAAAAATGGACTGAGGGTTTTATGTATGTCAATTGAAGAATAAAATATATCATTTTTATGTCTTGATGAATACCACTAAAAATTAAATAGGTTTGGGTATTCACATAAAAAAATAAAAGAATTTATTAAGAAAAAGGAAGAGATTTTGAGATGAAAATTCAACAGCATAGTGACTATGCAACATGGTTTTTGAAAACATTAAAAAGAGAGGGAACATGGGTCAAAAATTAATAAAATACTTATAATATATTATAGGGGTTGAATAAAATGGAAATAAAAACATGTTATGGAAACTTGAAATACATTCCACATAAAAGAGAACCTGAATGGAAAGAAAAAGTTTAGAATTCCCTTACCTTTAAGAGTAACCTCTAAAACTCTAAGATCATAACCTTGAGGGATTTATTACACCATGTGAAGACTCAATGGGTGGTATTACTAGCAGAAATTCATGGAAGATGAATTTTTAATGAATATAAAAAGGAATTGGTGGGTATCTATAGCATAATAGAGAGAGTTTTTTTATTAATTTCAAAGGACACCTCATTAGTGGTATTTGAAAAACCATGGGATCCCCATGGTATTTTTGCCTGGTATTGGCCACTTGGGACACCTCATATAATATTTTAGTACTCAAGAGTCGACCATAATTATTAAATCATTAATATATCACTAATGATATAACAAACATACCAAAAACTCAAAACTGTATTTTTTCTATTCACTGAAAAATGATGTATTTTATAAAAATATAATAAATTCACCGTAACCTAATACCGACATTCATAATTAAAAATTTTCATTTATTTTATCTTAATAAACATCTATAAATGATAAATTTATATTTTAACTTAAAAAATACATTATTTTTAATAATAATAGCGGATAGAAAATGCATAGTGACTTGCATAGTAAAATTTTCGACACTTAAAAAAATAAAATTATTTTACCATTTGTAAATAAAAATGAGTGCTTATATAACACTATTTAATTATAAAAAAATATATTTAAAGATAAATATTTTAATATATTAGTAAAAGTGCAATTTTACCCAGAAATATTCAATTTATCATATTCCATCATAGTTTTTAAGAAAAATTGTTCTTTAAACTAAATGATGAAATAAAAATTTTGTTAAAACAATGGGATTACATTTTAAGTAACTAGGGCCTTGAAACATAACCCCTTAAAACACTCGTATATGACCTATGGGTAAGGTGTGCGATGGTGGTGGACTCCTGGGGTGGCTCAGATAACATCGCCTGAGTGGTAATCTCTACGAACTTGAACTTATCCCGTAGGTGATTCTGTTCATGATTAATGTGTTGAAGATCTTCATGGGCATGGTCGTAAGTGAATCCCAGTGATTCTACCTCCTTCCTATGCTCTGAAAAATGGGCTTCGTATGGAACGACTCTTCTGGATGAGGCCATTAAACCTTCTTTCTATATTAATTAACCATGATCATTTCAATTAATAAAAAATAATCATAATGTTAAGAGTATAGTTTCTAATAGACATATAAACCAACTATAATAACTAATCATTGGTAATATAATGGTTAAAACACAAAGGTCTCATTTCAATTATAATCACTTCATTAATAAAAGCATATAGTTTTGTTGAGTACAAATTAAAATAACATACAAATTTAAGAAACAAATATTATTCAAAAGTTCGGGTTGTTACAAAAAAGATAGTAATGGGAGTGGACCATGACTACCAAGATGGTATGGGGACTGATTCCAGACTACTAATATGGTCTTGGTAGTGGTGCCTTGGCTACTATGGAAATCATACTATATGATTATGCATATTCCATAATAAAATTTTTCATTCCAATGTTATAATTTCCTAGCTTATGTTCATTATTTCATTAGGATTCATGTCTTATGAACTTAAAAGACTTATGCCATGATTCATGTATATGATATTTGATAAGAAATTTATGATATTATATTTTCATGACCATTTTCTAATACCCTGATCCTTATGATTATGCTTACATATCTCCCTGATTTACCCTTACTGAGCATTTGAGCTCTCCTTGTTTTATATTTCCTTCCCTAGGTTATGAAGAAATTTATTTTGTTCGATCTATATAATAAGGGTGATAGTCAAGAAAAAAATAGTGGGACAAAATGTAGCTCTATTATGTTTTAGTTTTTATGTTTCCATGTTTCCAAAGGAAGTAGACTAGTATAATCTTTATGCATCTATTTGTATAATGTTTTAAATATTCATAAAATGTTATATAATGTTAATGTAGGAAAAGAGGGGGTATCTATAGACGGCATCAAACAAAAGGTTCAGTTAACCTTTATAAGTTAGAACAAAAAAACCTTAGTGAGAACCCTATGGACATTTATAGGGAAAAGTCTAAGGATAAGGAAAAGTATATGAAGATGTCTTGTATTTTTAGTAAAGGGTAGAGTGAGTGGTTTCTTAGAAATACATCCTTTTATGGGTACTACAAGTAGATTTCACTCTAGAAAAAATATTCATAGGGGTAAAAACGTCGACAAGATGTTCTAAACTAGATTGGGGAATATATGGTAGAGGATAATGCGCCTTTCTGCACACCAGATTTTACACTCACAGTGATTATGCCTTGGGAATTCAAAAATGTATCACGAATAATTATGAAATATTTAAATACAATTTTTCTATGAATAAACTAGTATAAACCTAAGGTGCTATAGATTAAGAAATGTGTTATAAAATAGACATCCTATAAGTGAATTTTTATGATTATGTGGTTCCTCAATATGATAACTATTTTTTACTCTATTATTTTGGTTTTTGTCAATGGATAGAACCCAAAGGAACTGTGTTAATGGTGATTGCGATGGAAAATGTAACATTTTTTCTCCTGAGAAACTGAATTCTATGGGAGTTATAATGGAAAACCTCATTGTTATGATTAAAAAACTTTATCAAGCTATGAATCATGGTGAAATTCTAAATAACCAAATTAGGGAACAACATTCTGTTAATTATTTCATAAGGAAACACCCACGTTCTTTGCGAGGGTCTTCTGATCCACTTGTTGCTCAAAAATGGACCAATTCTACTAAAAACATATTGTCCATTCTCTTGTTTTGGAGAATGAGAATGTCATTCTTTCTATCTATCAGGTAGAAGGACAAGTAGACTAGTGGTAGACTCTAATAAATAATATGAGGTAGTAAAATGATATTGAATTCATGGATTGGGATGAGTTCAAAAAATTATTTTTCAATAAGTACTTTCCTTGGATTCTCTGTACCAAGATGGAGAAAGAGTTACTTGAGTTGAATGAAAGGGGTGATGAATCTATTAGTATCTATGTGGCTTATTTCATGAGACTTGTGAGGTACGATTTAGGAATTATTATCAAACCTAAAAGTAAATTTGATTGGTTATTTAGTGGATTAATTCCATGTCTCAAAAGGGAGTTGACCATAAGATAATTTAGTAGCTATGAAGAGATTTTACAATATAAAATCAAGAGTGAAAGGGAGGATTGAGTCATATATCAATCGCATAGTTTTGAAAAGAGGAATATGGAGTTTAAAGGAAAATCCAAAAATCATGAAGAGAAGAATGTGAGATTCCATTTATGCTCTATTTGTGGGAATAATCATAGAAGAAATATCTTTAAGGGGTATACTAAATGTTTTAAGTTTTTAAAAGAAGGGAATCGAGAATTTTTATTCTGAAGTGATGAGAATAAGTTAGTTAATGTTTCCAATGGGAAAAATCAGCACATAATCCACCTTCCACTATTCAGTGCTATAGGTGTAAGGAGAATAATAATTATTCTAACCACTCCCCAAACCCAAAGTATGGTGATAATGATAAACTCCAAGAACCTCTTAAGTACAGAGACAAGGGTAAATCTCATGAAATATTTATTTTTAAAGAGGGGTGTGATAATGAAATAATTAAAGGTACACTTACTATCCACTCTAGAACATATAATGTCACATTTGATTCTGGATCTACTGATTCTTTCAAATATAATTTTCTATAAGGGTATTACGATTCAAACAAAAGAATTAGATATGCAATTAGCAGTGAAAACCCCTAATGGTGTGATGGTTTCATCTCCAGTATATGATTCCTCTCTAGTTGAAGTTTTTGGGAATGTGCTTCATCCAAATCTTATCATTCTTCCTTTGGTTAGATTTTATTTTATATTAGGAATGAATTTTATTTCTCTGCATAAATCGCACAACAATTTTCATGGAATGGAAGTTACTTTTGATATTAAAATCCCAATTATAATTATTCATCCAAGTAATGATAAGTATTAACTTCCTAATAAAAATGGTTGTTTATATCAAATGGTTCGGTAGAGAATCAACATCAATGATATGCCTTTTGATTGGTATTTTTTGGATTTATTTTCAGAAGATTTTTCTAACCTTCCACCAAAACGTGAAGTTGAGTTCTCAATATAACTCATACCTAGTTCCTCACATATTTTAAAGGCTCCTTATAGAGTGTATTATATTGAGTTTTAGGAATTGAATTAGAAACTCCATCATAACCTTGATATGGGATAAAATCAGCCAAGTGTGTCACCTTGGGGTGAACCTATTCTTTTTGTGATAAAGAAATATGAATCAATGCATCTATGAATAAATTATTATAAGTTTAACAAGATCAAGAATAATTATACTCACACCCTATTGATGAGTTGTTTGATCAACTATCACTACTGGAAATTCGAGCTATAGCCACGGTTCTAAACCGTGGCTATAGGCCCTCAAACCGTGGCTATAGGTAATAGCCACGGTTTGAGGAACCGTGGCCAAGTTTGGCGTGGCTATAGGCCTAGACCTATAGCCACGGTTCCAAACCGTGGCTTTAACTCTATAGCTACGGTTCAAACCGTGGCTATAGGTTTATAGCCACGGTTAAAACCGTGGCTGTATACCTAATGCCACGGTTTCAACCGTGGCTATACTAAAGGCCGGACAAAATCTATAGCCACGGTTTAAAACCGTGGCATTATGTCTATAGCCACGGTTTAAAACCGCGGCAATACATCAATAGCCACGGTTTTGAACCGTGGCTATAGGGTTTCCAAATTCATAAAAAAAAAATACCCCCTGGACACACCCTGGACACCCCCATGCCACCCCCGGCCAGTCCCCCCTGCCAGTACCCCCGGACAGCCCCCCGTGCACCCCCGGACAGCCCCCCGTGCACCCCCGGACAGCCCCCCGTGCACCCCCGGACAGCCCCCCGTGCACCCCCGGACAGCCCCCCGTGCACCCCCGGACAGCCCCCCGTGCACCACTGGACAGCCCCCCCGGCCAGCCCCCCATGCACCCCCGAGCAGCCCCCCGACCAGCCCCGGACAGCCCCCCGTGCACCCCTGGACAGCCCCCCCGGCCAGCCCCAGCCAGCCCCCCGTGCACCCCCGAGCAGCCCCCCGACCAGCCCCGGACAGCCCCCCGTGCACCCCCGGACAGCCCCCAGCCCCCAGCCCCCCCTGCCCCCTGCTTGTCCCCCTGCCAGCTCCCCCCCTGCTAGTCCCCCCCTGCCCCCTGCTAGTCCCCCACTGCCCCCTGCTAGTACCCCCCCCCCCCCCGCCACCCCCCCTTCTTGTCCCCTTGCCAGCCCCCCCTGCCACCCCCCTGCCAGTCCCCCCTGCCCCCTGACACCCCCCCTGCTAGTCCCCCTGCCCCCTGCTAGTCCCCCACTGTCCCCTGTTAGTCCCCCCCCCCCCCGCCACCCCCCCGCTTGTCCCCTTGCCAGCCCCCCCAGCCACCCCCTGCTTGTCCCCCTGCAAGCCCCCCCTGCTTGTCCCCCTGCCAGCCCCACCCCTGCTCCTGCCAGCCCCCCCCCCCTGCCCCCTGCTTGCCCCCCTGCCAGCCCCCCCCCCCTTCCCCCTGCTTGTCCCCCGTCCAGCCCCCCCGGCCACCCCCCTGCCCCCTGCTTGCCCCCTGCCGCCACCCCCCCCCCTTCCCCCTGCCAGCCCCCCCGCCCCTGCTTGTCCCCCTGCCAACCCCCCCTGCTGGACACCCCCCCTGTCCGTGCACCCCCGGACAGCCCCCCATGCACCCCCGGACAGCCCCCCATGCACCCCCGGACAGCCCCCCGTGCACCCCTTGCCAGCCCCCCCAGCCACCCCCTGCTTGTCCCCCTGCAAGCCCCCCCTGCTTGTCCCCCTGCCAACCCCACCCCTGCTCCTGCCAGCCCCCCCCCATGCCCCCTGCTTGCCCCCCTGCCAGCCCCCCCCTTCCCCCTGCTTGTCCCCCTTCCAGCCCCCCCGGCCACCCCCCTGCCCCCTGCTTGCCCCCTGCCGCCACCCCCCCCCCCCTTCCCCCTGCCAGCCCCCCCGCCCTGCTTGTCCCCCTGCCAACCCCCCCTGCTGGACACCCCCCCTGTCCGTGCACCCCCGGACAGCCCCCCGTGCACCCCCGGACAGCCCCCCATGCACCCCCGGACAGCCCCCCGTGCACCCCTGGACAGCCCCCCCGGCCAGCCCCGGCCAGCCCCCCGTGCACCCCCGGACAGCCCCGGACAGCCCCCATGTGCACCCCCGGACAGACCCCATGCAACCCCCATCCCCCCTGCACAGAACCCCGGAAACCCCCTGCCCCCTGCTTGTCCCCCTGCCAGCCCCCCCTGCCCCCTGCTTGTCCCCCTGCCAGCTCCCCCCCTGCCCCCTGCTAGTCCCCCACTGCCCCCTGCTAGTCCCCCCCCCCCGCCACCCCCCCCTGCTTGTCCCCTTGCCAGCCCCCCCTGCCAGTCCCCACTGCCCCCTGACACCCTCCCTGCTAGTCCCCCTGCCCCCTGCTAGTCCCCCACTGCCCCCTGTTAGTCCACCCCCCCCCCCCGCCACCCCCCTGCTTGTCCCCTTGCCAGCCCCCCTGCCGCCCCCTGCCAGCCCCCCCTGCTTGTCCCCCTGCCAGCCCCCCCTGCTCCTGCCAGCCCCCCCCCTGCCCCCCTGCCAGCCCCCCCCCCCTTCCCCCTGCTTGTCACCCTGCCAGCCCCCACGGCCACCCCCCTGCTTGTCCCCCTGCCAGCCCCCCCTGCCCCTGCCAGCCCCCCCCCCCCTGCCCCTGCCAGCCCCCCCTGCCAGCCCCCCCCCCCTTCCCCCTGCTTGTCCCCCTGCCAGCCCCCCCCTGCCCCCTGCTTGTCCCCCTGCCAGCCCCCCCCCCTGCCCCCCTGCCAGCCCCCCCTTCCCCCTGCTTGTCCCCCTGCCAGCCCCCCCTGCCCCCTGCTTGTCCCCCTGCCAGCCCCCCCTGCCCCCTGCTTGCCCCCTGCCACCCCCCCCCCCTTCCCCCTGCCAGCCCCCCCAGCCCCTGCTTGTCCCCCTGCTAACCCCCCCTGCTGGACACCCCCCCTGTCCGTGCACCCCCGGACAGCCCCCCGTGCACCCCCGGACAGCCCCCCGTGCACCCCCGGACAGCCCCCCCGGCCAGCCCCGGCCAGCCCCCCGTGCACCCCCGGACAGCCCCACGACCAGCCCCGGACAGCCCCCCGTGCACCCCCGGACAGCCCCCATGTGCACCCCCGGACAGCCCCCCGTGCACCCCCGGACAGCCCCCCCGTGCACCCCCAGACAGCCCCCCCGTGCACCCCCGGACAGCCCCCATATGCACCCCCGGACAGCCCCCATATGCACCCCCAAACAGCCCCCCGTGCACCCCTGGACAGCCCCCCGGCCAGCCCCGGACAACCCCCTGTGCACCCCCGGACAGCCCCCCGACCAGCCCCGGACAGCCCCCCGTGCACCCCCGGACAGCCCCCATGTGCACCCCCGGACAGACCCCATGCAGCCCCATTCCCCCTGCTTGCCCCCTGCCACCCCCCCCCCCCCTTCCCCCTGCCAGCCCCCCCAGCCCCTGCTTGTCCCCCTGCCAACCCCCCCTGCTGGACACCCCCCCTGTCCGTGCACCCCCGGACAGCCCCCCGTGCACCCCCGGACAGCCCCCCGTGCACCCCCGGACAGCCCCCCGTGCACCCCCGGACAGCCCCCCCGGCCAGCCCCGGCCAGCCCCCCGTGCACCCCCGGACAGCCCCACGACCAGCCCCGGACAGCCCCCCGTGCACCCCCGGACAGCCCCCATGTGCACCCCCGGACAGCCCCCCGTGCACCCCCGGACAGCCCCCCCGTGCACCCCCAGACAGCCCCCCCGTGCACCCCCGGACAGCCCCCATATGCACCCCCGGACAGCCCCCATATGCACCCCCAAACAGCCCCCCGTGCACCCCTGGACAGCCCCCCGGCCAGCCCCGGACAACCCCCTGTGCACCCCCGGACAGCCCCCCGACCAGCCCCGGACAGCCCCCCGTGCACCCCCGGACAGCCCCCATGTGCACCCCCGGACAGACCCCATGCAGCCCCATTCCCCCCGGACAGCCCCCCGTGCACCCCCGGACAGCCCCCATGTGCAACCCCGGACAGCCCCCATGTGCACCCCCGGACAAACCCCATACAGCCCCCTACCCCCTTGCACAGAACCCCGGGCGTTTATCAAGCGCGCGCAACGCTTAAAGAACGCATAATGAGCCCTACCGCGCAGACCACACGTCCGATTGACGCGCCGTCTGCGCGTGCACGTCGCGAATAATAATGGGATTGTTGTCCTGTGATTTCAGGGCAATCCGATGTCGTCCGCTATGAGTTTGACCGTTAGACGCCTGTTTTGGCCGTTTATGACACCGGAACGGCGTTCCCGGTCACCACGGGCACACGGCACGTCCGATTGACGTGCCGTCTGCTCGACCACATCACAATTCACTTACCCTTTGATTTCGTCCGATTTCAGGCCATTCGGACTTCGTTCGGCCCGTTTGGACCCCCCACGCGCGTTTATCAAGCGCGCGCAACGCTTAAAGAACGCATAATGAGCCCTACCGCGCAGACCGCACGTCCGATTGACGTGCCGTCTGCGCGTGCACGTCGCGAATAATAATTTGAATGTTGTCCTGTGATTTCAGGTCAATCCGATGTCGTCCGCTATTAGTTTGACCGTTAGACGCCTGTTTTGGCCGTTTATGACACCAGAACGGCGTTCCCGGTCACCGCGGGCACACGGCACGTCCGATTGACGTGCCGTCTGCTCGACCACATCACAATTCACTCACCCTTTGATGTCGTCCGATTTCAGGCCATTCGCAATTCGTTCGGCCCGTTTGGACCCCCCACGCGCGTTTCTCAAGCGCGCGCAACGCTTAAAGAACGCATAATGAGCCCTCCTGCGCAGACCGCACGTCCGATGGTGACTAGGTCTCATAGCTCATCTACCTACAACTTGGAATGGGATGATGACGTCGGGGAGGGGGTTATGAAAACGAAATGCTTTATTATGAAGGCAGTTTTATCAATGTCTAGCCCCATCTCCTCTCTTATGTCATCTTTTGTTTTTAATAAAATGGCTTTAGAGCCTTTCGGCTCGAAGCTTCTTTCTGTCATACTCTAATTCTGTTAAGCCTCTCAAACTTGACACACTGTCATACTCTAATTCTGTTAAGCCTCTCAAACTTCCAGCCCTCAATGAGGGCTGCAATTCTGTATTAAAGGATGGGAACGAAAATTACAGCAGAAAAATAGAAGAAATAGGGAAAACAACAGAAGAAATCCTCAGGAGGCCCCCAGGCTGAGGGAGGAAGATCAAGCTAACAAGCCACCAGGCCGATCTTCCGCTGAACTGTAAATGGCCCATAGAAACGAGGGGCAGGTTTCTGAGAAATCTGGCAGGTTAAAGAGTGTTGTTTGTGAGGCCGAAAGCGTACGGAAACAGGATCTCCCACATGGAGGGCAAGGTGACGGCAGTGTATTAGTTTTCTGCTTCATGATGTCTTGGGACCGACTCAAATAATATTTGAGTCCACGATCAAGCAGTGCATGGGCAACAGCGGGCAACTAGATTTCTGATGGAACAGCGTAGGTCTCGTGGCAGCGATTTACCACCTCTGTTTGGTCATCCGTTTGCGGGTGGTAGGTCAAGCTGAGTTTTAAGTCAGTGCCTTGGAGTTTGAGCAGTTCAATCCAAAAATGGCTTACAAAAATGGGATTGCGGTCGCTGGAATGCTATGCAAACTGACAATCTCCCACACGAAAACCTCGCCCACACTCCCACACTCTTTGCTGTGTAAGGGTGTTTTAGGGGTAAAAAATGGCCATATTTAGAGAGATGATCAATGATGACCAGAATCACAGTGCAACCACGGGATTAGGGTAGTCCGGTGATAAAATCCATAGAGAGACCCGACCACACCAGCTGGGGAATTTCCAACGGCTGCAACAGGCCAGCCGGATATAGTGTGGAATATTTATTTCGTTGGCATTTGGCCCATTGGCAAACTGTTGAACCGGTATTTTCATCCCGACCCAATATAAATTGGCAGGCAATTTTCTATACGTGCGGCAAAAACCAGAATGACCCCACTACGGAGACAAATGGAACTCAGCCAGCAATATGGGCACCCATGGGGACGAACTAGACAGCACCAACCGGCCCTTATAACAGAGGACACCTTGCAGAAAAGAGTAAGTAGGAAAGGAAGGAGCATCTGCTTGCAGAGTGATGATGACTTAGCTGAAAAATGGGACGTCTGAAACGCCTGTGAGCAAGTGGGGCTGAACCTCCCCCCTGCTGGATGTGGCTGGAGCAGGGCCACATCACGGCGTGACCGCGGCGTGACCGCGGCGTGACCGCAGCGTGTTGGCCCGATCCAGCGACATCCGCGGGGCAGCATCTTCCGACCAGGAGCGAAGGGAGCGGGAGGAGGCTGGAATGTGGGTGAAAGGGGGCTGGTTGCAGGTGTTGGGGGGATGGTGCGGGCTGATTCGAAGGTGGGGGGGCTGTTGCGGGCTGGAATGCTGGTGGCAGCGGGCTGATGACTTTGCTGAAAAATGGGTCGTCTGAAACGCCTGTGAGCAAGTGGGGCTGAACCTCCCCCCTGCTGGATGTGGCTGGAGCAGGGCCACATCACGGCGTGACCGCGGCGTGACCGCGGCGTGACCGCGGCGTGACCGCGGCGTGACCGCGGCGTGACCGCAGCGTGTTGGCCCGATCCAGCGACATCCGCGGGGCAGCATCTTCCGACCAGGAGCGAAGGGAGCGGGAGGAGGCTGGAATGTGGGTGAAAGGGGGCTGGTTGCAGGTGTTGGGGGGATGGTGCGGGCTGATTCGAAGGTGGGGGGGCTGTTGCGGGCTGAAATGCTGGTGGCAGCGGGCTGATGACTTAGCTGAAAAATGGGTCGTCTGAAACGCCTGTGAGCAAGTGGGGCTGAACCTCCCCCCTGTTGGATGTGGCTGGAGCAGGGCCACATCACGGCGTGACCGCGGCGTGACCGCGGCGTGACCGCGGCGTGACCGCGGCGTGACCGCAGCGTGTTGGCCCGATCCAGCGACATCCGCGGGGCAGCATCTTCCGACCAGGAGCGAAGGGAGCGGGAGGAGGCTGGAATGTGGGTGAAAGGGGGCTGGTTGCAGGTGTTGGGGGGATGGTGCGGGCTGATTCGAAGGTGGGGGGGCTGTTGCGGGCTGGAATGCTGGTGGCAGCGGGCTGATGACTTTGCTGAAAAATGGGTCGTCTGAAACGCCTGTGAGCAAGTGGGGCTGAACCTCCCCCCTGCTGGATGTGGCTGGAGCAGGGCCAAATCACGGCGTGACCGCGGCGTGACCGCGGCGTGACCGCGGCGTGACCGCGGCGTGACCGCAGCGTGTTGGCCCGATCCAGCGACATCCGCGGGGCAGCATCTTCCGACCAGGAGCGAAGGGAGCGGGAGGAGGCTGGAATGTGGGTGAAAGGGGGCTGGTTGCAGGTGTTGGGGGGATGGTGCGGGCTGATTCGAAGGTGGGGGGGCTGTTGCGGGCTGGAATGCTGGTGGCAGCGGGCTGATGACTTTGCTGAAAAATGGGTCGTCTGAAACGCCTGTGAGCAAGTGGGGCTGAACCTCCCCCCTGCTGGATGTGGCTGGAGCAGGGCCACATCACGGCGTGACCGCGGCGTGACCGCGGCGTGACCGCGGCGTGACCGCGGCGTGACCGCGGCGTGACCGCGGCGTGACCGCGGCGTGACCGCGGCGTGACCGCGGCGTGACCGCGGCGTGACCGCGGCGTGACCGCAGCGTGTTGGCCCGATCCAGCGACATCCGCGGGGCAGCATCTTCCGACCAGGAGCGAAGGGAGTGGGAGGAGGCTGGAATGTGGGTGAAAGGGGGCTGGTTGCAGGTGTTGGGGGGATGGTGCGGGCTGATTCGAAGGTGGGGGGGCTGTTGCGGGCTGGAATGCTGGTGGCAGCGGGCTGATGACTTAGCTGAAAAATGGGTCGTCTGAAACGCCTGTGAGCAAGTGGGGCTGAACCTCCCCCCTGTTGGATGTGGCTGGAGCAGGGCCACATCACGGCGTGACCGCGGCGTGACCGCGGCGTGACCGCGGCGTGACCGCGGCGTGACCGCAGCGTGTTGGCCCGATCCAGCGACATCCGCGGGGCAGCATCTTCCGACCAGGAGCGAAGGGAGCGGGAGGAGGCTGGAATGTGGGTGAAAGGGGGCTGGTTGCAGGTGTTGGGGGGATGGTGCGGGCTGATTCGAAGGTGGGGGGGCTGTTGCGGGCTGGAATGCTGGTGGCAGCGGGCTGATGACTTTGCTGAAAAATGGGTCGTCGGAAACGCCTGTGAGCAAGTGGGGCTGAACCTCCCCCCTGCTGGATGTGGCTGGAGCAGGGCCACATCACGGCGTGACCGCGGCGTGACCGCGGCGTGACCGCGGCGTGACCGCGGCGTGACCGCAGCGTGTTGGCCCGATCCAGCGACATCCGCGGGGCAGCATCTTCCGACCAGGAGCGAAGGGAGCGGGAGGAGGCTGGAATGTGGGTGAAAGGGGGCTGGTTGCAGGTGTTGGGGGGATGGTGCGGGCTGATTCGAAGGTGGGGGGGCTGTTGCGGGCTGGAATGCTGGTGGCAGCGGGCTGATGACTTTGCTGAAAAATGGGTCGTCTGAAACGCCTGTGAGCAAGTGGGGCTGAACCTCCCCCCTGCTGGATGTGGCTGGAGCAGGGCCACATCACGGCGTGACCGCGGCGTGACCGCGGCGTGACCGCGGCGTGACCGCGGCGTGACCGCGGCGTGACCGCGGCGTGACCGCGGCGTGACCGCGGCGTGACCGCGGCGTGTTGGCCCGATCCAGCGACATCCGCGGGGCAGCATCTTCCGACCAGGAGCGAAGGGAGCGGGAGGAGACTGGAATGTGGGTGAAAGGGGGCTGGTTGCAGGTGTTGGGGGGATGGTGCGGGCTGATTCGAAGGTGGGGGGGGGGCTGTTGCGGGCTAGAATGCTGGTGGCAGCGGGCTGAAATGAAGGTGGAAGGGGTCGTGCAATGACACGAATGGGCAGAGTGAGAATATCGGATTGATCATCGGATGGAGTACACTGTAATCAGAGGAAAGAATATGCGCTGTGAGAATACAATATGCAATGGAGGATCATCGGATGGTCCAATAAAATTGTACGCTAAGTAGACACCCTATTGAGAGCTTCACCTGGATTCAAACAGCACAACCATTAATCTCATAGTGATTAATTATTGATTTTCACAAATAACTCAAATGATCCAGCATGATAGTTGGTAAGAAATATTTAGATGTGAATACACTTTTTGAAAGTCAATTTGGCATTCTGAATTTCATTGACACCTCATTTTAATTATCTCCGATTGACGTGCCGTCTGCGCGTGCACGTCGCGAAGACTACCATGCTTTCAAATTCAGGCCAACTAGTGTGTACAGGTAAATAAAGAAGCCAATGATAAAGATTTTAGCACCCCTACAACCGAAAAAGCACATTCCAGTAGAGGGAATAAGGGTCCCTATAGGAGAAACTACAGTCTAGAAAGAAAAAACCACATCTAGTTGCTTATTATTGTCCAACGAGTGGTTTTTTTGATGAATACATACAAAATTAAATACATACCCGCAAGTAAATACATACAAAATTAAATACAGAATTAAATACATACAAAATACATACCGAATACATACCTGCAACTAGAGAATCCATACATACCTACAACTAGAGACTCCATACATATAGAATTGAATACATACAGAATACATACAAAATACATACAGAATACATACAGAATGCATAACTACAACTAGAGACTCCATACATAAAGAATACATACATACTTGCAACTAGAGACTCTATACATATAGAATACATACCTGCAATTAGAGACTCCATTCCTCCCTCAATTAAAAATACATACAGAATTAAATAGATACATGAATTCAGAATACATACAGAATTGAATACATACCTACAAGTAAATACATACAGAATTCAGAATTAAATTCATACATGAAAGTATTATAACACATAATTCATACCTGTAAGTAAATACATACAAAATTCAGAATTGAATTCGGAATTCAGAATTGAATACATGCCTGCAAGTATTATAACAAATAATACATATCTGCAAGTAAATACATATAGATTTCAGAATTGAATTTAAAATTCAGAATTGAATACATACCTGCAATTACAACACATAAGTCATATCTTCAAGTAAATACATACAAAATTTAGAATTGAATTCAGAATTCAATACCTGCAAGTATAAAACATAATTCAGAAGGTAATTAAATACATACATAATTGAATTTATATTTTTCATTAAAACAGGATGAAAAATTTGGTTGATGTTGAATTAATAAAACAAAACAGTGGAAAAGAAATTAAAATGATGCAACGCCGAACCAGATGTTTGAAAAAAATCATATTTGACTTAAAACCAGCATTCAACACAAAGACAATCTGGTAGAATTCAATTAAATATGAACATTGAATAGCAACTGTTAAATAGAGATATTTAAATCGATGATGAACTGGTATTTTTAAGCCAAATCAATAGATTCAAAGAGAGTTGAACATCTACCAGTCAAGAAACAACTCAGAGGAAGGAATTTGGAGAATAATACCTCACTCAAACCCCCATCACGATTTAGACTTGGAGGGGAGTCCGTCGGCGTCGGGGGAGGCGCTGTCTTCCGGGGAGGGGGGAGGCGCGGTCGTCCGGGGAGGGGAGTGCATCGGGGGAGGGGAGTGAGTCGGGGAGGGTTCCGTAGGAGTGAGTCCGGGGAGGGGGGAAGCGCAGCGAGGAGGCGTCGGGGAGGAGGGGCGAGGAGGGCGCGACGGCGCGGCGAGGAGGGTGCGGCGAGGAGGGCGCGGCGAGGAGGAGATGCCGTCGGGGAGGAGGGCTGTGGATCGGGGAGGAGGAGGAGCCCGATAAAAGATCGGGAGAATAAAAGGATAGCCACGGACAAAAATTTAACCGTGGCCTAATAAGGGCTATAGCCACGGACCTATAAAACCGTGGCTATAGGTCCGTGGCTATAGCCCCAATTTCTAGTAGTGTATATATATCTCAATACTTTTCCAAGATTGACCATTATTATGGATATCATCAATTGAGGGTCAAGAAAGAGGATATACCAAAGATGAAATTATGTACAAGGTATGGACACTATGAATATATAGTGATTTCTTTTGGTCTAACTAATTCCCCAACCATCTTTATGGCTTTAATGAATAGAGTCTTTAGAAAGTGCCTCAATCAGTTTGTGGTAGTCTTTATAAAAGATATTCTTTTCTATTCAAAGAGAAATTAAGAGCATGAAGATCACATTAGAATTGTACTAAAGACCCTAAGAAAGGGAAGATTTTATGGAATATTTTCAAAGTGTTATTTTTTCCAATGAAATGTTTCACTTTGGGTCATATAATCTCGGGAGATTGTATAATAGTATATACATCAAATACTGAGGCTATTTAATGATGGACTAAACCAATAATGATTATTTATACCCATTGGTTTATTAGTTTACTAGGATATCATTGATGGTTTGCGGATAATTTTTCACAACTATTTATCCTTTGAATAAGTTAACTCATATATATGTCATGTTCCTCTAGGTAGATGAATGTGAGGAAAATTTCATGGAACTAAAGAGAAGATTAGTCAGTTAATCTCTGGCCACATTTACCTTTAGTATAGAAGGGTTTGTAATCTTTATCAATGAATACAATAAAGGATTGGGATTTTTTATTATACATAATAACATGGTAATCACTTATCCCTCATGGAAGTTGAATATTCATTAGAATAATTACGCCACTCATGATTTGGAGTTAGCAGTAGTATTTTTTCATTAAATATATGGAGGCATTATCTTTATGGGTAAAATTCTGATATATATAATGATCATAAAATTCTAAAATATATTTTCACATTAAAGGAGTTGAACATACTCTAGAGAATATGGTTATATTTGATAAAGTATTATGACTGTTCAATACATTACGACCCTAGAAAAGTGAACAAGGTGGATAATGCTTTGATTCAGAAGGATAATGCTAGATTATCCATGATGAGGATCACAAAAGATCCAATATTTATAGATTTGAAAAGGATATATCTTGATTTCCTGAAGGAATGAGAGAATATTATCTTTTTCAAATGAATTATATTCCCTCTATCCTAGGGAAGATTAAGGAGGAACAAAAGGAAGATGAAGAGTTGGAAATGAAATTTAGAAATTCTAATGATTTTAACCTTTATGAGGATTAAATGATAACATTCAAGAACCGTGTATGTTTTCCTCCATTACCATTTTTGAGGAAGGATCTATTAGAGAAATTTTATAGTTCTTAATTCTCTATTAATAATTGAAATATAAAGATATACCAGGACTTGAAAGAATACTTTGGGTGGGATGGCATGAAGAGAGATATCATAGAGTTTTTATCTTGGTTCTTGGTATGCCAACAAGTTAAAGATCAAGGAAAAAAGTCAAAGGGGATGTTTCATCCATTATCCATACCATAATGGAAATGGGAGAACATCACTATATTTTTTTCATTAGACTACCCAAATCCTTTAAAGGGTTTAATGATATATGGGTGGTATTCAATCACCATACTAAGACAGAATGCTTCATTACTATTAGAGAAGACTTCTCTCTGGATCAGATTTCTAGGATATGCATTAAGGAAGTCATAAGGTTTCATGGAGAACCACATTACATTATATCAGGCTTGGATCCCAAGTTTATCGAAATGTTACGGTGAAGTCTTCCGTAAGAACTCGATACCGAATTGAGTTTCACCAAATCATATCATCCTTAAATTTTTTTAGTCTAAAATAATAATTCAAATCCTAGAGTATATGATGAGATATTTTTCTATTGATTTCAAAGGTAGTTAGGGTCAACACTTTTCCCTATTTGAGATTTCATACAATAATATATTTCACTCAAGAATTTAGATAGATATATTTTAATCCTTCTATGAGATGAAATGTAAATATCCAATGTTATGGGATGATGTTGGAGAAATAAATATATTTGGACTTTAGAGCATAGAATAAATGACTATCAAGGTTATAAACATTTAGTAGAATATCTCAACATATCAAACTTGGATGAAAATTTATACTAATAACCACAAAAATGAACTTGAATTTGAATTTTTGAAATGGTGTATCTATTAATCTAACCTCAGAATATTGTTATGAGATTTAGTAAGAATAGGAAGCTATCCCCTAGTTATATCGCTCCCTTTGATATTCCTGATCATATCGGGATGGTACACTTTTTCTTGGGAATTCTTCCAAATATATTTGAAGTCCATGACGTGTTCCATGTATCTCTTCTGATGAATTAAATACCTAACCATTTACATGTACAGAACTTAGAGGTCATACCTCTAGAGAAGGATCTATCTTATGATGAACAACTAGTTTAAATTCTGGACCAATCATAGAAAGTTCTACCAAACAATACCACTTACCTAGTCAATATTTTGTAGACAAATAATTAATTATATGAGTTTATAAGGGAAATTGAGGCTATGATAAGGTATATTCATCCCCATTTTAACTGGGTGATGAATTTCGAGGATAAAATTCATTTTATGGGGGGGGGTATAATGTAACATACCATGTTTTTATGGACATTTTCTTCAAATAAATTAAATTTTCATTTATGTATTAAATTGCACAAAGTAAAAAATTCCTTTTAGAAGATAATTAATTTTCATACATTACATATCACCAAATAATTATATGATACATGGAACATTAACTCAACGTATGACACATGCAACACCTGCTTAGCATACATTACACACAACACCAATGTTTCAACGAAGCATCATTTTATTATTATAGTTATTAAAAAGATATAATTTTAACCTCATTGTAAAAATTAGTTATATAAATAATAATAACTACTTTAAAATATTTTTTATAATTTTTTATATAAATAAAACATATTTTCATTGAAATATTTGAATTTTGGTAATGTCCTTTTATGTTTAAAAATATTGTTTTCTCAGATGAACAATTTTGATGTCCTTCTGTGAAAAATAATAAAAATTAATTTTTCAAAAATTAATTCATTGAATTTGATAATATAAATATAATTTTTTAATTTAGAATATCAAAATTATCTGAGGATTATTTTTTGGGATTTTTCTGTGAAACCTCATTTTTGGATGAATAATGAAAAATCTCAGATTTTAAGTCAAAACTGCATTTTCATGTAACTTATTTATGAGGTAAAATTATATTTTAATTTTTTTATAAGTCTATAATGATTATATTTTTACAAATTAATCCTATTTTTTTCATTTTAACTAATTTCACATTGAAATTGGATATAAAAACATAGCTATCTTTTGACCATTTTTACTTTAAAAACCTGCATTGTCAATCCGAATGTGGAATTAATTTTAAATTAATTTATAAAACATATGTGATTTGAATTTGGAAAATAGATTAAATATTTATAATAATAATAATTTATAATTTATAATAATGTTAACATTTCTATTTAGAAAATTTTTTAGTGAAAGTAATTAAAATTAATCACATTGATTAAGGTAAAATTATGCTTACCTAAGGACTAAATCTTCAATTTAAGACCAAACACAACATATAAACATTTCTGAATCCCATTTCATAGAAATTATTCAGACATTAAACTTTCATTATTATTTTTTTTGGTTTTTTATTAATTTTTTTTGGAAAAAACATTGGCACATCAAACTTGTTTTCAAAAATGAAAAGTGTGTCCTTTCCCTTACCTATAAAAGTCCACCACCCTCCCTCTTTTTAACAAATATAAAACCACTTAGGATAAAAAATTATCTACCTATTATAATTCCCAAAATACCTACCTGACTCATTGAAGTCTTCATTTTTTCATAAATCCTTCCAAGGACCCCTTTTGGCACAAACAAAAGGGAGTTACCCGTTTAAGAGGTAACACCTTCTCTCAAGCTCCATTATTTTATTTTATTTCTCCACCACATGAATAAATTTATTTTCTGATTGCATAAAATATAGTATATTAAATATACTAGTATTTTTTTATGCTATTTTTTTACTAGAACTTACTTACACCTCCATTTAATGGATAACAAACATACTGTTTATGTGTACAACGAACTACTTCCTCACTAACTGATGACTATTCATTTTCCCTTTAACGCCTATAATGGTGGAAATATGATGGAAAATATGATTATATATGTTATATATTATATTTATTATGTCACTAAGGTTCTATATTCCTTTTACAACACATATCTTTTTAACTATCCATTTGGTGTAAATACCATTATTTTTTTTGAGGAAGTATTGACTACCGCCCTCTCAAAGCGATGTGATTTGTTCACACACTACATGAAATGTATTTTGTTTGGGATTAGTGAACATATATGATATATATATAATTATAATTATACTATAATGATATTATATATATATAGGTCATTTTATTTCTTTCTTTCAATATGGTAATAAAAATTGAAACAACATTCATTCATACACATGACTTACGGTCTCCATGAATAGTGCATTATATTTCATAATTTTATATTCCGAAGATTATTATAATACACATATAATGGATATACATGATATTAATATCATTTTTACCTTCTATAATTATGATATAAGTATAAGGACCAATGATATAACAAATTAAGACACATGCGAAGAACAAAGTGAATATTATCCGAAGTGAAACCTTAACATAGGATGATTAAAAAGAAAGTAATATAATGTCATAATAAAAACATATGTGGTATTATATATATGAATATGGTTATTTAATATATTTATAATAAATTTTAATTTATTGTATAGGTTCTTTTAATGAGTATGATGATAGTTAATATAAAAGGTACGAGGATTTCAAATCAATTTTTATTTCCGCGAGATACATGCTTTATTCACCACCCATTAATTTCTTATAGTGTAGTAACTTCACATGGATGAATTATTTGTCTCTAAAAATTATATTTATTGGTATTAAAATCTATATTTTATGATATTTATTTGAGAGGGTTTACATTTACAAAGTTACCAATTCGTTAAAATTGTTTTGTCTCAATTTGACTTCATTGAGACCTATGTTTTGTTATACAACTATATTATTTTTAAGATGTATATAATTTCATTTTAATTGTTTCATAATGAATATACTTCTTCTCATGATTTTTTAATATTCATGTAATTTACTTTTCTTACATGGAGAGTTTGATCACAAGTTACCAAGTCATAGGAGCTTATTGAAACAATCTTATCACTTTTCAAGATTGTTTGTGATAATGCTTCAATTGAAAATATATTATGATCCATCTCTGAAGAACCCTCATGATTTTCCTTCTCCAATATTTATTCATGATATATACTTTTATTAGTACCATTTTCCCTTATTTGGTACTTAAAATAATTAAGAAAATATTTTTGATAAAATATGACTATATCTCTCTCTTCGGTCTGAAATATATTTTATTACCAAAAAAATGTTTTAAAAAAAGAGGTTTCCAAAAATGTTTTTAAATGATCCTTGAAGATAAATTTCAAGGAAAAATAATTTCAATTTTTTTATTATTTTAAAACCCTTTGTTATATGTTTTCAAATACATTTATAATGAAAAATGTTTTAAAATGTTATGAAGCTTCTTTTTTATGTTTTCAAGGAAAATGGTTTTTAAAATTTATTTTTCAATATTAAATTATAAATTTTCAAGGGAAATAGTTTTCAAAATGCTTTCAAGATTATTTTATAAATTTTCATGGAAAATGTTTTTAAAATTGTTTAAAATCTTATTTTATATATTTTCAATTAAAGTGGTTTTCAAAAATAATTTCAAGATTATTTTATTAATTTCAATGGAAAAAATGTTTTCAAGATGTTTTCTAGCATTATTTATATTTTTTAAAATTATTTTTAAAAAAAATTATTTTCAAAATTATTTGTGTTTTAAAGAGATTTTTTCAAATAATAATGAATACTTTCTTCCCGAAATGTTTTCAAAATATTCTTCCATGTTATTTTCCATCTAAGATGACATCTATTGATGTTACTCATTCCCTTCTAAAAAATAATCCAAATGTAACATTCATATTATTTCTTGAATGGTTTATGTTTTGATATAATGATACTTATGACACCTGTTTGTCCTTCACATGTTATATTATTTTGGAACCTACTTCTTTTAAGGGGATATTCTTAAGATAAAATGATTATGAAACTTTAATATTTTTTCACAAGATATATATGATTACATGTTAATAATAACCATTCCTTTTCATGGGTTATGATATGATTATTTATGACTTTGTAGAACATATACATATGATTTCATTATTATATGGACGGGACCTATATCTCCCTCAAATGCATTAGGTAAAGATTTATATGTTATGAGATATACTAAAATGGTATTCGGAGTGAACCATGACTACTAAGATGGACATGGGAGTGAACAACGACTACAAAGATGGTATGGGTAGTGAACCCATACTACTAATATTGTCTTAGATGAAATAACTTGGCTACTATGGAAATCATGTTATATACTTATGCGTCTACCAAAATTCCATGATTTATTCCTATTTTTTTCTTTAATGGATTATGTTCTTTAATTAATTATAATTCATGTCTTATGAACTACCATGATTTATGCCTCAATTAATGTATATGATGTTTGATATAGAATGTATGATCTTCTATTTTCATGATAATGTTATCATGTCCTAATACTCATGCTTTTGATTATATATCTCCCGTGTATACCCTTAAAGAGCATTTAATCTCACCCATTTTAATGTTTTATTCCCCATGTTACGAATATATGTATTATGTTTGATATGTTTAAGAAGGGTTGTAGTAAAGAATAACCTAGTGGGTAATAATATAGCTCACTTATGTATCAGTGTTTATGTTTTTATGCTACTAAAGGAACTAGACTAGTACAATATTTGGGAATCTCTTTATATAATGTATTACGTATTTAGAAAATGATATGAAATTTTAATGTATGAAAATTTAGGGTATCTTTAAAATATATACCCAAAAATAATACTAACCACTTCTATGGAAAATTTAATAATTTTGATAGAGAATAAATTCCCTAAACATAAGAAATATTCCAAAAATTGTTTTTATTTTATATTTCCACCTAAAGAATTTCACCAAAAGTTCTATCATATTTTTATGAAGTGATATTCCCATTTTACATGAATATTTCTTAGAAATAATGGAATGTAAAGATCTTGTTTCAAATAGATATTATACAGAAATCAAACAAACCAGAAACATACCTATCACCAATTCATTAGATACACCAACATTAACTATTGTAGTAAAAAATCATTCTTCTTCACCATTGGAATTCAATCATGATGATTTCCACCAAAAGTTACTAACATCGGAAAAATGTTAGAATAATGTACCAGATCATTACACTTAAAAAATATGACCACCAACTTTCAATATTTATATGATCATTTTTCTCTAGAGTCATGAGCTACATGTCCAAAATATTGACATCAGACAAACCTACCATATTTTAGAAGAAATTCTCCAAGATTATTTTACTATGCTTATCACAAGATGTGAACTTTATTTTTCTACATACAAATTTATTTTATGTATGATTCATTATTCTCTATCATCTAGAACTTTTCTTCTATTTATTATCATTGAATATATGATAATTTCTGAAACCAAATTCTATATTCTTAGCACATCGGATAAGTTCGGGATAAATTTTTAATACACAAGAATCCAATGAGATTAGATATATAGGATTTAATACTCATTAAAAATGATTAATTTTACAATCATGATAACAAATAAAATTTGGCGCATATCTTGACAATCAAGTGAAATTTTCATTATACACAGAAATTTAATCTTCTTTTTTCTATCTTAATTAAAAAAATTATTTTCCATCCAACATTAAATAGAAATTTAAAAGTACTTATCAATGAATGTATGCTTAAATTATTCATATTTCATGGTATGAATCTCTTCTCTTTATGTAGTTTTCATAACCATTGAACCCCTCTATCTGAAATCACCTTAAAAATGATAAATAGAAAGAGTTACCTTTTGGTGTTCTAAAAAAATGATGAATTCTAATATCTTCTCCATGTAATTAATATATACTTCAACTACCATAGTGTTATATGTTCACTGAATGTGGGAGGGTGTTTTTTTATAAAATGACATGATATAAACATGTTACTTTGTGGTTGATTTGGTATATATCTCACATGGATACCACAACAGTTTATAGCATTGGTTAACAGAAGCATCACAAAAAAAAATATTTTCTATTCTAATTACAACCATTATAGATTGCTGATTTGGAAGGATATCATCATCTCAATGCATCCATACTTCAGAATCCCTATTTATTAAATTCAAAACCATTCTAAATATATAGTTTATATAAATAAACAATTTATTCTCAAAATCTTATATTATTATGAACATAAATTAATATCTAGTAGTGGTATTTAATTTTATTATGATAATATCATATAATATCTAAACTTACCTACGATACCAACTATAAGACATAATCCTTATTCCACATATAATTTCATTTTTAGAGGAGAATTAAATTTATTAAATTTTGATTATCATTTAAGGCTTAGAGTATTGTAAAAGTAGAACAAAACCAAATACTAAATTTTGAACACTTCATCTTAGTATCATATTTATCAAAATAGAAAACATTTAAGAGGTATTATATTTTAATTTAATGAAAAATATTTACGATTTTTAATTTAATTTATTCTTTATTAGTATTTTTTAAACCTTTTCATTTTTTAAAACAAGGGATGAACATAAAAATATCATCAAGGGACATAAAAATAAATAAACCCATTAGTCCATTTTAAAACCATGAGATTATAAAAAAGTGTTTTTCTTCAAAAAGATAAACATTTATCTTAGATAGTCATTTATCGATACATGAAATCATATTTGTTGCCCAAGGTATTTCATAATACAATTTATAAGGAAATATAAAGGAAAAATAATAATCATGGGTGTTTCTTAAAAAACATGAAAACACATAAAAATGTTTTCTAAAAAAATAAACCTTAAAACAGGAGTCACCATATATTTAACTTCTAACATAATTCTACAGATAACATAATTATTTCCTAATGAATTAGAGAGGTATACCTGGATAAAATGAACATAAACAATGTAAAATGACAATAAAATGATTGAAACACATGAATACTTGCATTTACATCAATATAAATCATAAAAATATCCTTTTTTTACTGATAAGTAAAAAAATTCAGATATTGATATGTCCTTTTTATTTAAAAATTCCATTTTGAAAACCAAAACACTCAGAATAATGACACTGAGATTTTCTATTTGAGGAAAACATAAAATATAGTAATGTAATAAAAATAAAAAATAAAAATTTTGTGTTATGAAAGTACATTGAACTCATATATATTAAAATTAAAAAATACTTTTATCTTTTGTATAGAATGTCAATTTGTTTTTGCATAAAATATGTTAAAAATATTTCTTCTGAAAACCTTTAAAAGAAAGTAAAAATATACATAATTTTTATTTCATAATTATTTTAGTTCCATATAAATACATATAAAAATTATTTTTATGAATATTTACATGGAACAAAATGTATCAGAAAAATAAATTGTCAAAATAATTAAAATGAGGGTTTTAATGTATTGTTTATCTTACATTGACTCCAACTCATCACATACATTTTTTATCTTCCTCTTCTTTAGAAAACCTCTTAATTTTTACACCAAAGGATTTCTTGATGTGGATTTTTGAACAAAAATTTCATAAAAGATATTTGGAGTCTTGTGAAGAAGAGATTTGGGTAGGAATTGTTCTATAAAAAGTTGCTTTTAGTGTGAATAAAGGAGGAGAAAATGTTCCCTATTATATGGGAGGGGAGGGGAATTTTATTTACAGTAATAAAGTTTTATAAATTAATTAGAAGGTTTAAATATATAAAATTGATATTATTTGAAGCTATGATATGTATGAGTCCAAATACTGTTATCAAATAAAACATATACTAGTTTAGGTGATGTTATCACCCTTATATTTTTTATCCAAACATTACCTATTTTAATGATTACAACAATAATAAAGTTGTTTTTACTCTTTATGGTTCAAGATAGTTAATAAAAAAGATAAATTGGCCCATAAATGAAATATGGTTACTAGTTTCATCCATATCCCAATATTGTTTTGGAATATAGGATTATTTAGGACTTTTGAATCATTTAATAAATTATTATTTATTATAAAATATCATTAATGTCATTTTTTGAAGTATTTATTTAATTTAACATTGAAAACTATATAAAATTAATTAAATTATAATATAATTCATTCAAACATCACTAATATGTTATATTTACATTATAAATTCATGGTACATATTAACAAACCCAAATATTATTACTTTGAGAATTTTTTAAAATCATTTACTTAATTTATTTATTCATTACACAAGTAAAATTTTTGAATTATGTAAGCATTTAGGGTAATTAATTCATCACTAAAAATATAGAATAAATTACCCTTATCAAAAAATTATATTTTAAATAAATATTTATAAAAAAATATGTTGTTTTAATCTTATCTAAAAAATATTATATATATTAAAAGAATAGAAATGGAATTTTTTGGAATTATCTTTTACTTTAATATTATAAATTTCAAAATAAAATAAAATGGAACCTAGTTTACATATTTTTTAATCTTATATGGGAATGAAAAAAAATAAAATCATCTAATATGATAAAAGGAATTTTTTTGTCATTTTTTAGTTTTTATCATAATATTCTTAACTTTAATTACCTAGTTTTCGCTTACTATGGTGCCAATTATTTTCAATGGTTTCAATTTATAATGGAATAATAAGTGGGAAATATTTAATAAATTTATAACTCACAATTCCAAAATAATGAATCCATTTAAAATAGTAATGTCATAGAAATGATATAATTTAATTCAAAATTAAAATTAAAAAACATGAAGAAAATGTCTATTAAAAAATGCCTATTTAAGTATAAGAATATATTTATACAAAATTCAAGTATAAAATTCGTTAAAAATAACATAATTGTATTATTTTTTTTCCAAATGCATTAGTTAATTTTTAAAACTAATTTAATTTAGAATATTACTTTTTAATTGTTTGGAAATAATACAGTTTCCATTAAAAATCATTATTTTCACTATTCATCAAAAAATCAATCTTTTCTAAAAAAATTCAAAATTTATCACAAATATAAGTTTTATAATATGATTTAATAATTTATTTTCATTTTTCAAATTAAAATTCTATAATTAATTAATTAGAAGTTTAAATAAAAACCTATAATATATAAAAACCCAATTTGGTAAGAAATAATTATTTTTCTTTTTTGACTCTAAGTTAACTAATATCATTATAATAATTATACACACCTAAAATATAATTAATTTATAATAATAATACATGAAAATGATTTACATTGAGTAACCCTATTTTGTTGCAAATTTATTTTATATTTACCTTTTCCCATTTTATTATTTTCATATATTTTAGCTATATTTTTGTTATTATTTTCATCACCCTCATTACCTCTATTCGAATCACATGAAGGTTAATCTACATTTTCCTGGATATTAAATTAATTCATAGATTTGAAGAAAATTTAGTCTTTTTATTTTTATCTTGAAAATATGATCTTTTTCTCATTTTATTTTTTAAGAGGGTATTGTGAATCTCATCAATGGATATGTCATGAGTATCTTTCAATGTTGAGATCTTAGAGTTAAATATATCTGGAATGTTCCTCATTTATTTTTGTGAACAAAATTTAATCAAAAATATTTCCATAAATTATGACAACCCATATTTTAACAATCCTTAGTTCATGTTTTATTATAAAAACACATTTAATAAAAATCTATAAGATTATGATGCTTAGTGTCGTTGGGAAAATATATACACAACAATATATCATGGATAGGGATACAACGACTTTATTTAAAATTCCTTAATATCCTCCTAAAATTTCACCACTCTTCTAGGACTATAAGGGATAATATGGGGATGTACATGAGAATGGGGTGATTTATAAATCATAGTAAGAGAATAATTAATGAATAACCTAAGTCAATGTAGTACATGTGATTTAAGAGGCATAACATGGTTACATATAATGGTTTGAATCATAATTGTGAATATTAAAGCATGATATATGATGATAACATCAAGAAAAAAAAGAATTTGGAAACAACAAAATACATGAAACCATTATCATAGTTAAAGGATGACCACTGAGACATCATAACATAATGTTATTAAGATAACCTCCCAGGAACCATAAATGGTATTTCATGATATAAAAACATTACCCAATGCATTGCATGGCTATATATTTTTGGTCTCACCCATCACATTCATATCATATACATGTATTTGTGTACCACATAGATCATAAAACACAAGGTCATATTTCAAAAGACTTAACCCCATGGTTAAGAAGTCTATATTACATACATGGAATTCACTGATAAATTTAGGATAGGTATATATAGGTCAATACCTTTGAGTGAAAATTGCTATAGTTATTCACTATACAAAGGTTTACATGGAAAATTGGAGGATAATTTTGATAGCATAATGGGTGATCATAATGATTCATGAAAGGTTTTAATGAGTGTGAAAATGTTTCTCCCAATACTTTTAAGTTATAATGAGATTAATAGGTATATGTAAAAACATACCCCATTATGAAAAATTGTAAATCAAAATTCATAACTCAAAGAAAGATACTGAATAAATAAGAGGAGAGGATCCCTTACCGTTAGATGGTGCTTCCAATAGGGGGATATTATTAATATATATGGAACACATTGGGATAGATATATAGTATAAAAGGAAATGTAACTTTATTTTAAAAGGATTTTTAATGAATAGTAATTAGAGTTTGAGTGGGACTTCATATCAAAAGAATGGGGAATTATGTCATGATTCGCTCCCCGAGGCCCGTGCTCTGGCTACCCCAAGCCTGCCTTCCATAGGCCAGGGGCTGGCGACTAGAACCAAAGGCGTAAATCCCTAAACTGGGAAGGAATTGCCTTTATAACTGAAAACACACATAAAGAGAGTACATAGCTCGATACAAAAGACTATGTAAAACTGTATAACAAGAGAGTACTGAAAAGAAAAGGTGACGATAATACAAGCCCAACTGAAAGTACAAGTACACCTAAAAAGGTCAAAAATAGATGAAAGGAGAAAAGAAGCTCCTGGATCATCCACCACAGATCCTACCTAAAGGGTATGTACATATATCCTCCTCAGCACTCCACGTCCGTCAGTCTCCTCCGGGTACCGACCCGTCATGAGGTCCACCTCCGGGTACCGTCTAGTCCTCATACACTCTGCCTCGGTCAGCGATGTTCGTCGTCTGCATCCAACACAACGAGGTGCGGGCATAGCCCATGCAGGGGTGAGTATAACAATAATCAGTAGAAAACCCAATACCCTCAAGGTCTCACAAAATCCCACAAAGATAAACCCAAAAGTATGAAATCAACAGATAACCCCACTTATTTATATAACCATACATATACCTAAGTTATCAAGTAATCCATCTCAATCATGAGGAAAACACAAAGTACTGACTCAACTCACATAGGTATACATATTTTGTAGAGAGATAGAGATGATTAGATGAAGCAACTGAATCATATATTCTGTCAAACCCACACAAGATCTAGGAACAGAAATAAGAACTGTTGAACCCACACATGATCTAGGAACAGTTATTCTGTCAAACCCACACAGGATCCAAGAACAGAAGTCAGAACTGTCGAACTCACACAAGATCTAGGAATAGTAGTCAGAGCTATCAAACCCATATGGGATCTTGGGATAGTCATCAGTGTTATCGAACCCACACAGGATCCAGGAATAGTCACTAATGCTGTCGAACCCACACAAGATCCTGGAACAGTTGTCAGTGCATAGCCATCCACAGGGTACTGCACGAAGCATGCTTGATTCTGGGAGGGTCCCCTCTTCAAGCCGAGTGTCGATACATAAACTACCACAAAGTCCCATGAATAATTATTCCAAAGGTCTGCCACATCATAGGTGTCTCAACGCAATAGACGGCGCGTCAATCGAACGCCCGGTCTGTGAGTTTTTATCATTTTAGCCCCAGGGGCCCAGTTGGATTCGTGTAAGATCCAACCTCACCGTATCTCAACTAAACCCAGAACTCCAGTGGGGTATACTCAAAGGGACAACTATGCTCCAATATTTCCAGTGCTGTTGATGGATCATCAAACAGATGGTTGTTGCCAAAGATATGACCAAATAAAGTAAAGGGTCGGTAGTGGGCCCAGGTCCGGTCCGACCCAGTCGGTCAGACCCGACCCGACTTAGTCGGGGCTGACCCGGTTTGGGTTGACCCGTTTTAACCCAAGGGGACTCGCCTGGCCCATTGGGTTTGGCCTGTCCCACTGGGCGCAGCCCAGACGGCCGCGAGAGCGGTCTGGCCCGGGCTTGGGGCCGGTTTGGCCCGGTGCAATGCGAGAGAGCGGACCAGCACAGCTCAGTCCAGAGGGCGCAGCCAAGGCCGGTTTGGCCAGGGCACTGCGAGGGGGATCGGGACACCGGCTCAGCCGGGAGGATGAAAGGGGGCCGGCTCGTAGAGGTGCATGAGGTGCGTGCGGAGGCCGAAAGGCTTCCATTTGGGGAAGGGTGTGACCAGTGCGGGCCAGTGCGGCCGCGAGGCGCGCTGCCAGGTGGGCTAGCGGTGGGGTGGCGCGCTGCCACGCGGGCTGGTGGCAGGGAGGCCCATGGCCAAGTGGGTCGGGGGGCGGTTGGGAGGCTGGCGGTGGACAGGAGCTGGGTGGCACAGGCCAGCGACGGTGTGTCCAGGGCGTCTCGACTGGAGGGTCGTGGTTTGACCCGGAGCATCAGAGCACAGCAGGGGTGGCATGGTTCGTGGAGGCCGCAGGTAGTGCGGCCTTTGTCATCGCCGCTTCTTTCACCTCGTTGCTTAATCGTCAAGCCAAAGTTCAATCATAAACAAGATTGGGGGAGGGGTCGAGCCATGTTGGTTTGGCCGACACCCTCAGTGTTTAGGGTGGTATCAATTAGTTAATCAAGAGGAAGAAAGTTGAACTTCAATTATTCTTACAATCGACCACAACAATTCCTTTCATTAGAAGAAGATAGAAGGAAATAAGAAATACACAAAACAACCCCTACCTTTGATCATCGATCATTTTTCATTGAAGAAATCGTGGAAGTCAGTCTTCTAACATGTCTCTTGATGGTTGAATCTTCGAGGAAGATTTCTAAGAAGGTCAACGTTCTTCATTTTTCGTTCTTTTTTCTACATTGGGATATGGGGTTCTTCATTGGAGAACACTAATTCTCCCAAGATCTCCTCTCAAAGGCTCCCACCGAATGAGAAATTCCAAGAAAAAATAATAACAGATCGTCTATTATTTTAGATGTTGGCATGAAATTCAAATGGAGAATTAAATTAATTACATAGGCTCCCCTTAATTAATTCAAGGGGTAGGCAGAAGGAATTAATTAGGGGAGGTGAATAGGCTCCCCCTCATTAATGAGGGAGAGTTGAGAGGTTTTACGCTCCTCTATCAATAGGTGGGTTAAGCCCCATGTGGTCCCCACACGGTAACCTCTCGTGAGAGTTTATGTTCGGGTAGGCCCCACAACCATAACCTCTCATGGGAGGATAAGGCGTGGTGGTCCCACCTCCAACTACCATGAGGAGGTTTTAACCACAAAACACCCAAATGGAGGATCTAATAAAATAATGTGAAAACTCACTTTATTTTATTACTTTCCACGAAAACCCAGAATCTATCTTCTACTCTCGACCAACTACCATCGACCAACTACCATCGACGTGAAAGTCTCCTTAAGCGAATACAGGCGATACGAGTTCAACGGTGCCCTCAAATTTCAATTTAGAGAACCGGTTCAAAATTTAAAAAACTCACTCGTATGTTTACTAAAGGTACCCGAACAAAACTTCATAAATTGATTCAGGGTACACCAGGCCTCAGAATCAAGTACTGTTAATTTTCGCAGACTCGTAAAATTCCCATGTATTTCAGAAAAAAATTTCCACAAAAACTCTGGGTCTTTACATTCTCCCCACCATAGGACTTTATGTCCCCGTAAGCTACAACATGAACTAAGGGAACAAGTGGGGGTACTGAGCATGCATTTGATCCTCCCTCTCCCATGTGCTCTAATGGAGGTTCCTGTGCTGCCAACGAACATGCACTAGTGGTATCGACTGTCCAATAATTACCTACTCTTTTTGATCCTCAATCTCCACTAGATCCTCTATAAAAGTCACCCCATCATTGATGTACATCTCTCTATGGCCAATGATGTGAGAAGGGTCATAAACATATCTCCTCAGCTGGGATACGTGGAAGACCTCATGCACCCGATGCAACTGTGGTGGAAGAGCTAAGCGGTAAGCCACCTTGCCTACTATGTTGAGGACCTGGAATGGTCTGATGAATCTCAGAGATAACGTATGCCTCATCCAAATCCTCGTAAACCATGTCGAGGTGAGACCCGTAGAAAGACATGGTCGCCATCCTCGAACTCCAGAGGTCTCTGTCTCTTGTCAGCATACAACTTCTGCTTTCTCTGTGCAGTCTTCATCCACTCCTGGATGATCTACACCTTCTCTATGGTAGCACGTACTATCTATGGTCCTAGTAGTGTTGACTCCCCTGGGACTGTCCATCATAGTGGCGATCTGCAAAGTCGACCACACAAGGCCTCAAAAGGTGCCATCTCGATGGTGGAGTGATACCTGTTGTTGTATGAAAACACCACCAAAGGTATGTGATCCTCCCGACAGCAACCGAAGTCGAGGAAACAAAAATGTAGCATGTCCTCGAGGGTTTGAATGGTCCGCTCAGTCTGAACATCTTTCTAAGGATGGAAGGTAGTTCTCAAACGAATCTGCGTCCCGAAAGCCTCCTACAACCCCTTCTATAGTCAGGAAGTAAATCGTGCATCATAATTAAAAACAATACAAGAAGGTACTCCATGTAGCTGTACAATATCTTGCATGTAGAGGCGTCCCAAGCTCTCTACTGAACTATTCTCTCTGATCGATAGGAAGTGTGCCGACTTGGTGCGTCGGTCGACAATCACTCAGATAGAGTCATGTCCTCTGGACGTACGTGGAAGACCCATCATGAAGTCCATGGAGAACTCATACCACTTTCACTTTGTGTCCTCTAAAGGATGAACCAAGACTACTGGTACCTGATGCTCTCACTTCACTTGCTAACAAGTGATCCATAAAGAGACAAACTCTGCTACTACCTTAATCATACCTGGCCACCAGTTCTATTGTCGAAAGTCCTGGTACATCTTTGCCACTAATGGATGTACCGCTAGAGGGTATGTGTGGAACTCTCTCAACAAATCCTCTTGAAGTGACACTGGCACTATAGTATGTCCTCTAAAGAGGATGACGTGCTCCCCACCTTCAGAAAATCCATTAGGTGCCTGCCTTGTAGATATCTGAGCACGTGGTGTCTCGTAGTCAGCTTCTCCACACAATGCCTCCATGACTCGCTGAAGAGGTGGTGGAGTGACTATAAGAGACTGAAGTAAATATGCTCTATCTTGGTCCACAAAGGATATCTATAAAGCATCTAGGTGCTCTGTCGCCTCTCCTAGCAGCTATATACCAGATCTCTTACTGACTGCATCTACTACAACATTCCCCTTCCCAGGATTATAGAATATCTCGAAGTCATAGTCCTAGAGGTACTCAAGACAACGTCACTATCTCAGGTTCAGTTACTTTTAAGAGAAGATATACCTAAGACTCTAGTGGTTAGAGTAGAATGTAAAGTTCTCTCCAATCAGATAGTGTTGCCACATCTTCAAGGCGAAGACCACCGCTGTTAACTCCAGGTCATGGGTAGTGTATTTCTGTTCATGTTGTCTCAGCTGTCAAGAACTATAGGTGATTATTTCTCACTCATGCATCATGAAACACCTGATTCCAGTCCCTGATGTGTCTTAGTAGACTACGTACCCTAAGAACTCCTCTGGAAGCCTCTATATGGGGGCACTAGTCAGCCTCTGCCTCAGATCCCAAAAGCTCTGCTGGCATCTCTCCGACCATACGAAGGGTTGCCTCTTCTTCTTCAAGGCTGATAGTGGTGCTAAACTCTAGAGAAGTCTGGTTCAATCCTCTGTTAATATACAACCAAACCCAAGAAACTCCGAACCTTTGTCACACTGCTAGGTGGCTCCCAAGAAAGTACCGCCTCAATCTTCGATGGATCCAGTGCAACTCTAGCCTCCAAGATGACATGTCCCAAAAAGTGAACCTCTCGGATCCAAAACTAATGCTTTGAGAGCTTACCATAATGCTGGTTCTCTTAGAGTGTGTCTAGTAATACCGGCAAATGGTAGGCATGATCTTACTCAATAGTCAAGTAGATCATAATTTCGTCGATGAAGACTACAACAAAGTCATAGAGGTATGGCCAGAAGGTCCTGTTCATCAGTCCCATGAACAATGCTGGAGTGTTGGTTATGCCGAAAGGCATAACCAAGAACCTGTAGTGGTTGTACCAACATCTGAAGGCCATCTTCTGCAATACCCATCTTGTACTATAAGTTGATGATTACCTGATCTAAGGTCTATCTTCGAGAACCACCGTGATCCATTCAGCTGATCAAAGAGGTCGTCAATCCTTAGGAGTGGGTACTTTTTCTTCATGGTCACCTGGTTTAGGAAATGGTAGTCAACACAAAGCCTCAAGCTTCCATCTGCCTTCTTGGCGAACAATATCAGGGATGCCTAGGGAGAAACACTGGGCTAGATGAATCCCATCCCCTACAAGTCCTCTAACTCCACACGCAACTCGTGAAGCTCAGTGGGAGCCATCAGATATGCCGGTGTCGATATCAGTGTCGTCATGGGGTACAAGTCTTTGTAAAAGTACACCTCTCTATGAGGAGGTTGACCTGGTACATCGTCACGTAAAATATCCGCGTACTGGTCCACCACTATAGGATAGCCCAGACTCTCTACATCTACCGCTCCGTGGTTAAGGCATGCCAACTGATGAGTGATCGACTGCACCCTCCTCTGAGTAAGTCTATCCTACACTGCAAAGGCTCCCTTCTCTCCATTCAAGGAGAAATTGGTCCCATCCATGCGGACACACCATACTTTGAGCCTAATATAGTTGATCTGAGCATGGACTGTAGATAACCAGTCCATACCCAAGATGACGTCGTAAGGCCTTGACGCCGCTACAAGGAGATCCTAGCCGAATCTATTCTCTTCTATAGTAAGCTCACACTACCGGCACTAGTTCATAATCATCGAGCCTTCTCCCGTAGGAGTCTCTAGCCATATGGATCGAGCCAACGGCTCCATTCGAATCTCCGAGCTCCGGACGAGGGCAGTGGCAATGAAAGAGTTACTGGAACTTGTGTCTATAAGAACTCCATCCAAGGTGCAGTAGACATAGATCGTACCACGAATCATCTGCAGAGTGTCGTAATAATAAGCCTCAACTACCTGGATCTGATGTCTCTCCAGTCCACTTGATCCCTACAGTCGCGATGGACCTCTTGGTGGTGGTGGTGGTAACACCTTGTAACACCGTCCAACGCCAGCTGCATGACCAGCTCCTCTTCCAAGTCTGTATGCTCCCTACGAATTGCCTAGATCAAATATATGCCTCTTCTCGAGAGGTCCTTCAACTTTCTGTTGATCATCCGTATGGTGGGCCAAGTAGTCTCGAGCCATGTGACCCTGCCCGCCGCATGTGAAACACTTTTTGTTCCTCGAATGACTGGCTCTGTCTCGTGTGCCTCGCACAACCAAAACTGAGTCCTGAGGTCGTCCACCAGATGGTATGGTTCACTTGGACCTCTGTGACATCTTTCTACTGCCATCTATTGAAGAATCCGCTATGTGACGCCCGATGGCAGGTCTCGTTGCAGGTGACTTCTCAGTAAGGAAACTCTCTACTAAGAGGGATCCCTCCAACACCCCCTCCTGTGTCAGGATGTTGAGAGAGATCATCGAAGACCTGATCTCTCACCCCATCCCCTGATCGAAGGTCTGGACCCTGATGAATGGGCCCCACACCATATCTATGGAGTAGTGCGATAGGTCGGTGAACCTCATTGATTATTATGCCACCATCATGAAACCCTATTGTAGATGAAGTCGCTCTTGTATCCGCACATGACGTAGGGTGTTTGGGACAAAATATTCCCAAAATAGGCACTCTAAGTCTACCTGGAGAAGTGTCTCCTCGTCATTCACCTATAGCATCAAGCTCCATCATCCACCTGCTGCTGCCTAAAGGAGAATCGGGGCAAGAATATCCATAAGGGCTGCTGGGGTCCCTACCAGTCTAAAGACTCTCACCATAGCCTCCAGCCAATCCTCAGCTACCTGCAGGTCAATCTCTCCCTCGTACTTGGGCGGCCTCTAGTGCTGGAACTCGTGCAACGTACTCAGGAAGCGTGCACTCTCTACTGCTGGGGCTGGTGGCATCAATGGACCAATAGGTAGTGGTAATTCTGGAACACTGGCAGGCTGTCAATGTGGGGCCATCTTGAAAAGAAACAGGTGTTCCAAGGTTAATAAGTTATACCTAGTGAGCTGACTCAAAATAGATCATAAAGATGACTCGTCAAAACACAAACGTAATCAGTGTTTTAATGCAGTGTGTCGGAAATAAAAAGTCAGGGACCTGGTGTATGAATACGTTGGTTGTTGCACCAACACTAGACTCCTGGAACTGAAATCCACACTCACTACATTTTTCTACACAAAAAAAGAAGATCAGAGCCCTATGTTCTATGGTAGAACTGATCTCTTTGATACCAATTTGTTACGACTTGTCCCCTGGGGCCCGTGCCGTGACTACCCCAAGCCTGCCTTCCATAGGACATAGGCTGGAAACTAGCATCAAAGGCGTAAATCCTTAATCTGGGAAGGATTTTCCTTTATATCTGAGAACACACACAATAGAGTACACAGCTGGATACAAAACACTAAGTAAAAGTGTATAACAAGAGAGTGCTGAAAAGAAAAGGTGCCGGAAATACAAGCCCAACTAAAAGTACAAGTACAACCTAAAAGGAAAGAAATAGATGAAAGGTGAAAAGAATCTCTTGGATTGTCCACCATGGATCCTACCTGAAGGGTAGGTACAAATATCCTCCTCATCACTCACCATCTGATTCTCACTCAAATTTACCCAAGAGATGAAGGTAAAATGGTCCTTGTATTTTAGCTTGGGTTATCGAATCCTCAGAGACCTAAGAAGAAAACTATAGACATGTACATTCTATGGACTGTTTTCGGCTATGAAGTGGACAACTTGGATTGATTTTAGATGAGTTTAGAGGATATCTAACAGATTTAAGTGAATTCAATTTAAAATAATGAGTTGATCCTAGGTTATTGCTCAGGGTGGGTTGGACATATTTCCTTTCAAATATTTCAATTTCTTATATTTGAGATGTGTTTATTTAAGAAGATAAAACAACAACATCACTTACTGGTTCAATACCTACACCATTTAATACTAATCTCTTATACACTTGAGGGATCAATGTTTTGAGCACTTCAAGGTTAAAGTTTGTATTAGCACATGAAGTGTGTGGCCTTAAATTCAACAAGGATGATGGAGGTTAAAAATCATCAAATAAAAATATCAATTTAAGAAGTGATTATACATTAATGGGGTGATAAATAACATCCAATCCAGACCCTTGATACTCCCTTGGATCAACCCATAAGTGGTTTATCCCTCCATTGATTCTATGGTTTCAATGGAAGCGGAATGTAGACTCATAAGGGAGGACATGGATAAGTAAAGAAAACAACAAAAATAAAATGATCACTCCACCGTTGTGTGAATAATTTCAAAATATTTAGTGTAAATAAATTCACACCTTGAGGCAACGGTATAAAAGTGAGATTTATAACAACAGAATAATAGTATAAGAAGAACTTTTATTAAGAAAATAAAGTGAATTGAACAACTTACAAGTGAAAGACAAATTTGAGACAACATAATCGCAGCATAACATTACAATTGAACCAAGAAAAAGAAATTAAAACCTCCTTCAACACCACTGTCTTAAATAGGAATTTTGGGAGCCTTGGGTCGAGCCTCCAACAGTTCAAAGGATCCCACTTGAGTATGGTATGCCTAGGGTGGTGGAAGGTAAGGAAGGGGATACTTTTCCACCCTTGACCCGAGGTGGCAGCCAGCTTGCTTACACCGAACAGAAGTGCTTGTAAGTCCTTCTGGATGGCCAAATCATAGTGGTCAATAGAATAATCAAATGGATTTCAGGATTTCTTCTAAGCACCTGTAAAATTTGGGCCCATTTAGAGTTATGGATTCCAGGATATGATCATATTAGTGGGATGTTTTTCTGGGATGAAGAATCTGGCCCAGAATTTTATCTCTAACTTGGGCCGCCTAAATGGACACCATGGAAGCCGAATTAGCATTGGATCATGAAGAGTGATTTGTTCCTATGCCTGTAATATTGCATACAACGAAATTTTGGGTTAATTGGGCTTGTATTTTGGGCCCCACGGTCTCATCAGTGGGCTGGTATCCAACATGCGTTCTCCAGAATTGATTCTTTTCATTGCCAAATATCTCCATCATCCTCCATGAATTATCCATTAATCCCTGAATCAAACATGTTCATATTTAATTGTAGATAAATTTCAAAGAATATAAAATTAAAATATGTATAATTATATTCATTCAGATGAATCATTGGGTACTTTAAATGATGTTAAAAAATGTACCACATAATAGTGCATTTTAAGAAGGTATTACAATCATAATGTGAAATGATGTTCAAAGTGTAAAATGCACTAAAATGGTGTTCATGAATAATAAAGAACATTAATATAATATATATTAACAATGAATATTAGCCTCATTTAGTGTCTAATCACACCCCCCAACTGGTGTTTTTCTAGTCCTGAGAAAAAAATATCTCAACAAAATGAAATTCGAATTCCCTTTTCCAAAAAACATTTTAATACACAATGATCACCAAAAAATCTTATACCAAACAATCAGAAACCCATCAAAATATTTTAATACAAGATATTTTCATAAGCAGATCCCAATCACAAGCCCATTCCTTTTTTCAAATTCATTTTCATATTTCATCCAATATCAATTATGTATGAGGATGTGTTGTGCATCACAATAGACATGAGGGTTTATTTTTATTCAAGGGGGGAATGATGGAAGCACTAGGTGGAATCACATTTCAATATTAAGTTGAGTATTCATTTTTTTTGTATTCATTTTTTTTGTTTTTTTTTGCAATTTTTCCATGGTAATTGAAGTTGTACTCAAAAGAGTCAACACCTGTAGCGAGACTTTGCCGATGACTCCCAAGCTCAAAGACCTTAGGGCACCAAGTGAATCCCACATACTCAGGTATCATGTTGAGTTTACTCAGTCAAAAACAAATTCAAATTACCAAAAATAGAGATAAAATTACTAACTCTAGGCCAGATAACTATGGAGTCACGATCCCCAAGTGCCAAAAGCCACGCATTAGGTCATTTCATTGCTCTAAACGCATTTTGTTTATTTTTTATTTTTTTTTGAATACTCATATTAAACTAAAATGATCACCAAACCTATGATATTTATTTAGGGGACCCCATGAACATAAACTAATACCCCACTATCCAAAGGACATGCATTGTGATTTTTTTATTTGGATGAAAATATAAATGATGAAATATCACATTGGACAGCCACACCTTCCAAAATCTCTGCTCATTAAATTATACAAGGATTAAAATCAGAATCAGGGCATTATAAATTATTTGATATTCAGTTTCAAATTGTTCATTGTGTATTACCATGTTCAAAGTTAAATAAAATTTCCCTTCCATTTACACAAATAAATTCAAATCATTCATTTTTTTGACAAAAAATCATAATTTATTTTATCTCCCCCCAACATAAAATAACAATGACCCCAGTGTTTAAAGAAAAGGAAATTTTTTAAGAGGGGTTAGAGGTAGAGAATGAAAGTTTAAAATGGAAATTGAAAATGAGGATCATGGAATGATGTCACCACGTGGTTGATGTTGAAATTATTGATGCTCCCTTTTTAGTCCTTTGATCTCTATGTCGCTTGTGGAGTTCCCTAGTGGAAGAAGGAAAACAAAAAAACAAAACAAAAAACTATATATATATATATGTAAATTATAAGTATATATATAAAATAAACTAAACTAATGATACATTATCTTCTTTTTAAATTTTTGGGTAAGGTATTACCCAAGGATCACACCACGTGACAGAGATGAATATGGTGCTCCCCTTTAATACCCATCCATACTCATAATAGAAGAACAGGTCAACAGTCTATTTTTTTTAAATATAAAAATTATTAATTAATCCTATTTAAAATATAAATTTTATTAAAACAACAAAATGATAGGAAACTTGAAAACCATGGGTTGCCTCCCATGCAACGCTTTGTTTAACGTCGTTAGCTCGACTTGAGCCCCCCAACTTACCCAATACCAATATTCAACATTTTAAAGACCCCATATATCTCCATATCCACTAGATTGAGATTTATTATTTGTTTATAATTTCTGTCATGTAAAAACCAATGTTTTAAAATGAGCGGGTAAATCCAAGGAATATCAGAAATGGTGGATTCAATTTCTTTTTTAGTCATCAAAAAGGCATTAAGAATCATTACCTCTTTATTAGTTTCAAGATAAGAAATTGTGAAAATTGGACGTTTTTGGCTATCCCCAATTAATGGAAACATTAGGGTGGATGGAAAGTCCTTTTTTTCAAGTTCATGCTGGCTAAAACTTTCAGACATAGGTAGGGACTTTAAATCAAACTCAATTTCATTTTCAAAATTGCTCAATAGACTTGGTTCCTTTTGAATATAAGATTCAGCCACCAAATTGGAAAGATCAATTTTAGGAATGGGTATGGACTCAATGTTTGTGATTTATCTTAATGGTTCAGTGATTTGTGTTTTTGAAGAATCATCAATGGAGTTATACTTAGGAGACTCAATACATGATGTCAAATTCTCCTCTTTTGAATCCAAAAAGTTAATTTCTTCCTGATTTAAAGACCCTTCAAAAATTCCTTGATCCTCTTCGTCTTCCCCAAATCCAAAGGTTTTCTCTTTAGTAAATTCATGAGAGGTTTGTGGGAAACTAGACACTTCACATAAGGCTATGGAAGAGACAGTTTGTGTAGGGATGGGTTCCTCAAAAATTTTAATGCTTTGTAGTTATAACCTCAATGATGAAACCTCAAAATTCATTATCTCCATTTGTTGACATAGTTTTTCAAGTAATGGATGTGGATTAGGATGGATAAGGGGTGGATCCAAATGGTCTATTCAAGGTGGATAGTTAAGTTGTTGGAATTACACAAGAGGGTGTTCAAATTGGCTTTGTGGGGATTGAAACTCATTATATGATGGAATTTTTTGTGGATAATAAGAGTAAAAACATTTTGGTTCATTAGGTTTTTGATGATCCCACAAGTAGAAATTAGTATGGTCATTATACATCACACATGGGGTTGGGTGATCAAAGTAGGTATAGGTTTCCAATGTTTGGACTTGTTCAAAATTGAATTCGATAGGAGTGAGGGGGTGAGAAAAGAGAAGAGGGATGAAAAAAAGGATGATAGTGTCTAAGATAACATACTTAGGTCCCTGGAAATGGTGCCAAAAATTTGATTCTCGTTCAAATTTACCCAAGAGATGAAGGTAAAACGGTCCTTGTAGTTTAGCTTGGGTTATCGAATCCTCACAGACCTAAGAAGAAACCTATAGACACGTACATTCTATAGAATTTTTTCGGTTATGAAGTGTCCAACATGGATTTATTTTAGATGGTTTTAGAGGATATCTAATAGATTTAAGTGAATTCAATTTAAAAGAATGAGTTGATCCTAGGTTTTCACTCGGGGTGGATTGGACGTATTTCCTTTTCAAAGATTTCAATTTCTTATATTTGAGATGTGTTCATTTAAGAAGATAAAATAAACTCTTCACTTACTGGTTCAATTCCTACACCCTTTAATACTAATCTCCTATAAAATTGAAGGATAAATGTTTTGATCACTTCAAGGTAAAGTTTCGTATTAGCACATGAAGTGTGTGGCCTTAAATTCAACAAGGACGATGGAGTTTAAAAAACATCAAATAAAAATCTCAATTTAAGAAGTGATTATACATTAATGGGGTGATAAATAACATCAAATACAGCCCCTTTTTATTCCCTTGGATCAACCCATAAGTGGTTTATCCCTCCATTGATTCTATGGTTTCAATGGAAGTGGAAAGTAGACTCATGAGGGAGGACATGGAGAAGTAAAGAAAACAACAAAAATAAAATTATCACTCCACCGTTGTGTGAATAATTTCACAAGATTTGGTGTGAATAAATTCACACCTTGAGGCAACAGTATCAAAGTGATATGTAGAACAATAGAATAAGAGTAGAAGAAGAACTTTTATTAAGAAACTAAAGTGAATTGAACAACTTACAAGTGAATGAAAAATTTGAGACAACATAATCGCAACATAACATTACAATTGAACCAAGCACCAAAAATTAAACACTTCTTCACCACCACTGCCTTAAATAGGCATTTCGGGAGCCTTGGGTCGAGCCTCCAACATTAAAAAGGATCCCACTTGAGTATGGTAGGCCTAGGGTGGTGGAAAGTTAGGGAGAGGAGACTTTTCCACCCTTGACCCAAGGTGGCAGCAAGCTTGCTTTCACAGAACAGATGCACTTATAAGTCCTTCTAGATGGCCAAATCAGAGTGGGTAATATAAGAATAAAATGTATACTTTGATTTATTCTAACCTCCTGTAACAGTTGGGCCCATTTGGAGTTGTGTATTTCGAGATATGATCATATTAGTGGGCTGTTTTTCTGGGACGCAGAATCTGGCCTAGAATTTTATCTCTAAATTGACCAGCCTAAATGGAAACTATGGAGGTCGAATTAGCGCTGGCTCCTGAAGAGTTATTTTTTTCCTATGCAAGTCTTCTAGCATCTCACGAAATTTTGTGTTAATTGGGACAATATTTTTGGCCTCACAATCTTGTCAGTGGTCTGGTGTCCAATCTGCCTTCTCCAGAATTTCTTCCTTTCATTTCCAAATATCTCCATCATCTTCCATGAATTCCCCATTGATACCTGAATAAAAAATGTTCATATTTAAGTGTAGATCAATTTAGAAAAATATCAAATTAAAATATGTATAATTATATTCCTTAAACACAGATGAATCATTGGGTACTTTAAATGATGTTAAAAAATGTACCACATAATAGTGCATTTTAAGAAGGTATTACAATCATAATGTGAAATGATGTTCAAAGTGTAAAATGCACTAAAATGGTGTTTATGAATAATAAATAACATGAATATAATATATATTACAAATGAATATTAGCCTCATTTAGTGGACAATCACCATCCATCAGTCTCCTCCAAGTACCAACTCGTCGTGAGGTCCACCTCCGGGTACTGTCTAGTCCTCGTACACTCAACCTCGGTCAGCGTTGTCCATCATCTGCATCCAAGACAATTAAGTGCGGGAATATCCCGTGTAGGGGTGAGTATAACGATACACCTTAGGGACCATGAGTCCCTCAAGGTCTCACAAAATCCAATAAGAATAAATCAAAATGTATGAAATCAATAGATAACCCCACCTAGGTATATGCCCATACATATACCTAAGTTATCAAGTAATCCATCTCAATCATGAGGAAAACACAAAGTACGGACTCAACTCACACATGTATATAACATTTGTAGAGAGATAGAGATGATCAGATTTAGCCACTGAATCATCTATTCTGTCGAACCAACATAGGTTCCATGAATAGAAATCAGAACTATCAAACCCACACAGTATCTAACAATAGTTATTTTGACGAACCCACACATGGTCTAGGAACAGAAGTCAGAACTATCAAAGCCACACAGGATCTAGGAACAATAGTCAGAGTTTTCAAATTCGTACGGGATCCAGGAATAGTCTTCAGGGCTGTCAAACCCACAAAGTATCCAAGAATAGTCTTTAGTGCTATTGAACCCACACAGGATCCAGGAACAGTCGTCAGTGCACAGCCAGCCACAGGGTACCGCACAAAGCATGCTTGATTTTGAGAGGGTCCTCTCCTCAAGCCAAGTGTCGAAATATCAACTTCCACGAAGTCCAAAGAAAAAGTATCTCAATGGTCCGCCGAGTCATAGGGGTCTCAACGCAATAGACGGCACACCAATCAGACGCCCGGTCTATGAGATATTAGTCCTTTAGTTTTGGGGGACCGGTTGGATTTCTGTACCATCCAACCTTACCATATCTCAACTAAACCCCAAACTTCAGTGGGGTAAACTCAAAGGGACAACTATGCTTCAAGATTTCCAGTTCCACTGAAGGATCGTCAAACGGATGTCTGGTACCAAAGATATGTCCAAATAAAGTAAAGGGTCGGTAGTGGTCCCGGGTTCGATCTGACCCTACCTGACTTAGTCTGGGTCGACCCGGTTTAGGTTGACCCATGCTAACCGAATGGGCCTGGCTGGCCCATTGGGTTTGGCTCGGCCCACTGGGCCCTGCGCAGCGGGCCGCATGAGTGGTCGGGCCTAGGTTCGGGGCCGGTTTGGCTCGGTGCACCGCAAGAACGTGGCCCGACGCGGCTCGGTTCGGAGGTCATGGCCAGGACTGGTTTGGCCAGGGCAACACAAGGGGATCCGGGATGCCGGCTCATCTAGGACGGCAGATCGGCTAGGAGTCCGCAAGGGGGTAAGCTCGGGGAGGCGTAGGGGCACGCGTGGAGGCCGGCAAGAGGCCGGTTTGAGCAGGGTGCAGCTAGTGTGGGCCGGTGCGGCTGAGAGGCGCACGGCCAGGCATGCCAGCTGCCAGGAGGTGCGTGGCCAGGTGGGTGGGTGGCCGGGAGGCGCGCGTACACGTGGGCTAGTGGGTAGCTGGGAGGTCGGGATGCTGGCGGCGGACGAGAGTCGGGCGGCGCGGGCCGGCGGCGGTGTGGCTGGGGTGGCTCAGCTGGAGGCTCACGGTTTGACCCGGAGCACCAGAGCGTCGTGGGGGCGGCGCGGTTCACGGAGGCCGCAGGTAGCGTTGCCTTTGTCGTCGCCGCTTCCGTCACCATGGTATCAATTGGTTCATCAAGAGGAAGAAAGTTAAACTTCAATTATCCTTATAATCCACCACAATAATTCCTTTCATTCGAAGATGATAAAAGGAAAGAAGAATTACACAAAAAAAACCCTTACCTTTTATCGTTGATTGTTGTTCGCTGACAGAGTCATGGAAGTTGGTCGTCGAAGACGTCTCTCGATGGTTGGCATAAGGAATTAATTAGGGGAGGTGAAGAGGCTCTCCCTCATTAATGAGGGAGAGTTGAGAGGTTTTACACTCCTCCATCAATAGGGGGTTAGGCCCCATGTGGTCCCCACAGGGAAACCTCTCGTAGGAGGTTATGTACGTGGGGGCCCCACCACCATAACATCTCATGGGAGGTTAAGGTGTGGTGGTCCCACCTCCAACTCCCATGAGGAGGTTTTAACCACCAAAAACACACATGAAGGCTCTAATAAAATAAAGTGAAAAATCACTTTATTTTATTACTTTCCACAAAAACCCAAAATCTATCTTCTACTCTTGAAAAACTGTCGTCGATGTGACAGTCTCTTTAACCGAATATCGTCGCTATGAGTTCAAAGATGCCCTCAGATTTCAATTCCAAACACCGCTTCAAAAGTTATTAAAACCCACTCATATGTTTACTGAACATACCCGAACAAAACTTCATAAATTGATTCCAGGCACACCAGGCCTCAGAATCAAGCACCGTCAATTTTACAGACTCGTAAAATTCCCGTGTATTTAAGAAAAAAAATTCCATGGAAATTCCAGGTCTTTAACAAGTATTTATTAATCTCTAAATACAGGTTTTGGACTCTATATGATAAAATAATAAAAACTAAAAACCTTCCCATGGGGTTTCTGATGGTTTCCTCAAAATATTATAATTTTTAGATATTTTATAGGTTTAATAAAAAAATATATTAAATTAATATCATTGGTAATGTGGTATTCAGTCATGTTAAGAAAGAATTAAATTTAAATCCATATAATATAATTGTTGTTTTGGAGGAATCATTAAAGCTTTATAAAATTTATCAAATAACATAAAAAACACATTACCTAAAAAGAGAACCATATTTTATTTCATTTATACTCTTCATAGAATTTATTATATAACTTTTTTAGATTTTATGATGTTATACCTTGTACTATATATTTATGTTGTATTTAATTTTTAGCAAAAAATTCTTTTTTCTTAGAAAATTATAAAAAGTCTCCATTAAAAAATATCAATAGGATGAATTCAAGAATAAATATTTAATCAAAATAATTCTATAAATATGGTAATTTACAAGTTTTAATAAAAAAACACATTTTTTGAAAAATAATAGTATTTACAAAGATGACACTTTTCCAACCATTATAAAGATTATATTAGACATGAATAAATTATATTACCATTTATATGAGAAAAAATATTATTTAATAACAATATTTTGTTAAATTTTTTCAATAAATTCTAGAATTTATCTAATAAGAGTGTATTAATTTAAACTATATTTATTTTTGAATAAACTGCAATTTCTATTTCGTCATATCAAAATCTAATTTTTATGAAACTAATCAATAAAATTGATAAATATAATCATTATTTTATTAAATAGAAAATATTAAAATTCATATAGTTATGGTCAAGATACACAAACCCTTATTACAATTGTGTAAGCCTTAAGGCTAAGGTGGGTGATGGTGATACTTTCTTAGAGTGGTTCAGTGAACATGGTTTGGGATGTGATCTCGATAAGCTCATAATTATCTTGTAAATTATTTCTCACATGATTTAGTTATTTAATATGAAATAATGTTTGGTCAATGTAAATGACTAGTTATTTCATCTTGTTCATAATCTATAATAAATGGGCTTCATAGGGTATTATCATACTGGTTAAGGCCATCACTTATTTTTTCCATGTCAATTGTATTTTATCATCACCTTTAATATATAATAATACTAATGGTAACAATACACCAAATATCTTAACAATAGACATGATTATTAATGGTATTTGCAATATGATAGTATATAACTTATAACAATCCACAATAACCAAATTAGTTCAAGTATTTTATACAACTTTAATAATAAATTATGAATTTATTCATTTCAAAATAGAATTTAATTTATTAAACTTTGGTTTATTACATTATTCACCCATTTATAAATTTCTCCATTGAAATTTCATTTCATACAATAAGACAAATGAGGTAAAAAAATTTCATTTCCTCCTTTTGTTCCAATGTTTCTACCTAAAATTTTTTGTTCTGCTTCAAAAATTTGACCTGGTGAGTTTTATTGTTTCTTAAAATGTTTTCTCTATGATCTATGTTCAACATCAGGTACCCCTCATATGAAATATCAATCTCTAAGGGTACAAACAATTTATTTAGTACAAGTGAGGGTTTTGGTATATAGTTTATCATGACGGATACATGGAACAAATATTGTACTTTGGAAAGGTTAGGTGGGAGTTGTAGTCGATAAGCAACAAATCCAATGTGATCAAGGATATCATATGGTTTGATGTTCTTGGACTAAGCTTTCCATTCCTCCAAAACCTTGTGACTTTATTCCCCTAAGATATACAAAGGAATTACTTATCTATGATGTCAAACTCTAGGTCTCATCAGAAAATGTCTATATAAATTTTCTATCAACTTTTTATGGGCTTCAAAAAAATAGTTTGAACCCGATTCTTTATCTCTTGGATTAGATAATTTCTCACAATATTCAGTTATCCTACCTCATTATAGCATGTTCGAGTCCGAAACCTCTTCCCAAACAGAGCCACATAAAGTTCCATTTTAATGGTATAATGGACGCTATTATTATATTAGAACTATAAAATGGTAAGGTACTAATCCCAACATCCTTATAAATCAATTGAACAATATCTCAACATATCCTCTAGATTTTGGATGGTTCTATAAGAATGTCTATCAATATAAGGGTGATCAGTAGTACTGACACTAATCTATATATCTATTAATTACTGAAGGCCTCTATATAACCTTTAAGTAAACCATATATATTGATTAAATATAATAGATAGTGGCACTCCATGAAGTATTAGGACATCCCTTGTCTATATCATAGAGATTTGGTTAATAGAGACATCTTCCTTTATAACAATGAAATTTGATGACTTTGTAAGGAATTTGACTACCAACCAAATGGTGTTACTACCTTTAGAGGTATTGGTGATTCTTATGATAAAATACAAGGATATGTTTTCCCCTTTCCATACATGTATGAGAAATGGTTTCATCATACCCTTATACTTATATCATTCTACCTTGACTTGTTTTCATATATACAATCAAGATACAAATTCATAAATTTCTCTCTTTAAGTTATCCAACTAGAATATTTTATTTAGATCTTTATACATCACGGTTATTTCTATATTAATAGTTAAGAATGATTTTTGAAAATTATCCAAAATTTAAAAATTCATTTCTGGTTTTTATGGGACACATATATGGATTATAAACCTTATAACTCTATATTTAGAGAAGTTAAAATATAGAATATTATCTACCTATTTATATAGCCTAACACCATCTTTTTGATCCACCTTTATCCTCTCAATAGTAGATAGTTTAAAAATATTTTATTAAAGTAGAATGATAATCCTTCTATTATTCCCATGTATATCCTTTTCATGTCAATGATGATTGGGTCCTATTCAATCTGTATCATATATTTAATTGTAGGATCCTTTTTTCTCAAAGAGTCTTCCACTTTGATTACATTCCCTGGATTATAATGGATTAAACAATCATAATATTTGATTATAATTAACAATCATTGTTTTATCATATTGAGCTCCTTTTTTGGGAATATATACTTGAGTATCTAATGATCCACATATAGGTCTCACTTCTCCCCTTATGGATAATGTCCCCAAATATTCAATGTGAAAATCACTACAACAAATTCTTTATCATGTTTTGGGTTGTTCTAATCATGGATCATTAATTAGTGGTAAGAATAAGCTATCACTTTACTATATTTCATGAGTACAAAACACTATCTATTTTTGTACAAATTGCTGTAGATCACAAATTCTTACCCCTGGTGGGAATTATGATCATAGGTGTGTGGATTAACATCTTCTTTATCTATTTAAATCTCTCTTCACATTCATCCTAACAGAAAAACATTATCCCATTATGATATAGCATGATTAGTGTGATTGAAAATCATTAAAAGTTTCTCATAAATAAATTTTAGTACCTATCTAATATAATGAAACGATATACCTCTATCCTAAATGTTAGTATTGACCATCCTTCAATTTATTTTTTAAGGGTCAATAAATATATCTTTTTTGGTGGTAAGTTTCTCTAGAAATGTTACATTCTCCATACAAAACTCAAATTTACTATGTTTTTCATATATATTTTTCTTTTCACATGGTCTTCAGTGAAATATTAAAATGATCCTCATGTTCCTCCTTGATTTTAGAGTAGATAATAAAACCAACTACAAAGAGTAAAAAAAATATCAAGGTAACCTCTAAAGACTCTATTCATAATTTTCATAAAGATAATTGGGGCATTAGAAAGTCCAAATGGATTAACAATAAACTCATAATGCCTATACATTGTATAAAAATATGTTTTTGGGGATACCTTTTTCACCATTAATAGATAATATCCGAACCAAGGATCCACTTTGGAGAAGTATTGGTCTCCACAATACTAATTTAATGGGTCATTAATCTATGGAAGTAGATACTTTTTCTTTATCATGATATTATTAATCTCATGATAATCAACACAAGGGTATTTTTACCCATACTTATTCTCAATGAAAAAGATAGGTTCACCCCATGATAAAACACTTGGGCGTATAAATCCTTTATCTGGATTTTGTTGTAGTTTCCTTTTCATATCTTCATGTTCAGAAATGACCATTATATATAGATTTTTTAATATTGAAATATTATTTTGTATATGTTTGTTGATAATTCAACCTATCATATAAGAGGTGGAATAGAAAATTCTTCAAGGTACACTTCAACTAATTCCCTTATAATGTAAATTTCACAAAGGATGATATTTCCTTAGACACGATCATTTCATCTAGATACGCTTTCTTAGCTGCTAATAATATCAATGATTTATATGATTATACCAAAAGATATTTTTCTTCCTCCTTAAACTTTTATAGAATCATAGGTGATTTATTAGACAAAGGTACATTTACTACTCTAGGGAATTTGTATTGTCTCCATACAAGGAAATTCAATCCATACCTATAATTGCATAAATTTATAATAAAGGGATTATAGAAATGTTCTATGAGTATTTCCACCTAAAAATATAGACATGTGAAAAGTAATATACTTGGGATACAATAAATGTCCCGTTTACCATCTTCACCAATAACTCAGATTCCATATTTTGAGGTGTTGTTGGAATTTTTTTCATAATTTATGAGATATGAAATAATGAAAATAACTAGAATAAAATAGTATGTTCACTATCCTAGAATGAATAAATAAAGAATATATCACAAATTCATGGTTATGATCCACCTTAGTGTTTGTGATGATGTAAACTTTCCATTACCCTCTAGGCCTTATTGTTTGTTGTTGTCGTTTTTGTTGTTTTCAGTTACCATAAAAAACCTTGGAATAGTGAATTGATTCACACTGTGACCTTATTCCTTATTTTCAAAACATTAAACAATATCCCAAGTGTTGAATGGAAAATTCATTTATTCCATCACACTAGTCTATTTTCATGGTCCACATTTTTTTATTTATGTGACCATCCTTCCAACACATAAATCATTTACTTGTCCCCTTAAAAATATTTCCTTGATGTTTCTTTCCAAAGTTTTGATAAGTGGGGTATTGGAATTTCTTTCACCATATGATTTAACCATAATACCATAAGAAATAAAATCCATTCTCTGATTCCAATATCAATACCTATAAGATCCTTGAGATTCATTGATATATATTTTGACTTTAAGGGCACATAAAAAAATTTACTCATATATGTAAAATTCTTAAATTTCAAAATATTATTGTAGACTCAAATTTATCCTACCAAATAATTGGTAAACTTTAATTTCGAGGTAAATAAAAAAGATGGAGGAATATCGTGCATGTCTTTTGAATTTCACCTTATACGGCTTGATGGATTCATCATTCTTTTACAAGAGGCTAAAAGAATCACTCTCCATTTTATATTGGAGAGTGAAGGGAAAATATTTATTAAAAAATAATTTCTCAAATTGTTTCCACTCCATCACTTTGATCCCCACATTGGTCTTTGCGACATCCCGGACCCGACTTCCCCTCAACTCGAGCCCCGAGCCTGGTTGGCCACATAACCCCTGGCTCACCTCCCCATATGCCAGGGGTTGCCGACTAGAAGTAGGTGTTTAATGGTAAGTTGGTGGGGAGACTTTACCCCCTTTTCAGAGTACACAGCGGAAATTAGTAAAGTGATAGAATAGCAGAAGCACAATCAATGGACAAGTAAGAGAAAAAGGGAAACAGACAAACAAACAACAGAAGTAAGGAAAACCCTGATAAATATACCAAAGCCACATAGGTAGTGTTTGATACAAAATGGATGCATGGAATGATTGTACAATGGAAATAGAAGACAAGCATGATACACAAGAATACAAAAAGAACCAAAGTAGCCCACGAGCATCTCAATCCAAGTTCAATCCTCTTCTATGAATCTCCAACTAGAACATTCATGTATCAACAACCTGAAGTTGGGCCTTTGCCCCTTCTAGTACCTGCAGTAGTAAAGTCTACACGGGTTCCCAAGAGGTCACCTGTGTAGGGTGTGAGACAAGTCTTAGTAGGCCACCACCAATGATATCTACGTGTAATCCAAATAAGTGTTTGCAAGCAAAGTGAGTAATGGACTGCAAGTAAGTAAATCAAGGTAACTAAACAGCCCTCCCATTCAGGTTCTGGAAGGACAACTGGTGGCTTTACATGCTTCAGCTCATAGATGGTATGTCTGAATGAGTCACCTGGTTTTTTAGATAGATATATATATATATATATATATATATATATATATATATATGATACATTGGGTAGGACCGGGATGGAACTCACGAACGTCCTTAACCTAGGGGCAGCGTTCTCGATCCTACCTCTGGCCCAACCTTGAGAATGCTCTCACGGTCTATCCCATGCCCGAAGGCTTAATAATTATTTAGGGGAGCTCTCACAGTCTACCCTTATCCCGAAGCCGTAAAATAGGGGATCTCTCATGGTCTACCCCTGGCCCGAAGCTGTATCATTTAATTAGCATAGGTTATAAGGAATACACTTCTTATAACATTCATATCAATAAAACATGGAATTTCCGTCTCACAATATCACATAATCACATTTCAAGCAAACATTCATTTAAAATTATAAAAGGGGTTTAGGCTAACTCATTATAGCTAAGCCCTAACCAAACCATCCCAATTGCCTAACATGGAAAATGCTTTTTAAGACACATCATCAAGGATAAAAGGTGAAAAGGGGACAATTCTTGAGGCATAACACCTTTGGTTGACCACTCCTGGTGGACACCTAATCCAAACACCCAAAAAAGGTTAGATTTCTCAATCTCATACCACACAGGTCATTTAGACATGAAGCATTCAATACAAATAAGTGGTTTAGAAAAGAGGAAAAACACGACATGAGGATAGTTACTCAAAATGGAGAAAACCCAAAAGGAGAACACATGACCACCTACCTTAGAGATATAGTAGTAGGCTCGCTTGATATCGACCTCAGATTCGCGGTAGGTTGGAAGAGATCTGAGTTCCAATCCAATGTTATGAAAATAGGGCATATGAGCCTACCTCAAAATAACAATACAGAAGACAATATTTGCCGATGAAGGAAGGGTGTGTGAGGTTAGCCTTACCTTGGCCCTTCCAACTCTTCTGATGGATCAAGAATTGAACACTGGGGGAAGAAACCACAAGATATTGAGTGAGAAGATGGTTTGGGATCTCAAAGAGGGCTCCTTCTGTGTTCTATCTGCGGGAAGAAGAAAGAAAGAATAGTTTTAGTCTTAAATAGAATTAAGAGGAAAAAGGTAAATTTTACTCAGATCTGGGTCGCACGGTTTAGGCGCAGGGTTTACCAGACTGTGTGCAAACAGTGCGCACTTCCCTGCCTCCAGAAAAAGGGTCGCACAGTTTAGGTGCATAGTTTACCCAAACCATGTGCACCTCCCTGCTTCCAGACCAAAGGTCGTATGGTTTACCCAAACCGTGCTCAAGCCGTGCATTGGCCTTGCGCCCCTGTCTGCAAGCCCATTTCTCAAACTCTTAGCCTCAGAACAAGCCCCAGACACTCCACGAAACTTCCTTAGGATGTTACACACATTAAGCAAGCTTAAAAGAAAGATTTGAAAGCAAAACTAATGATTCGTACCTTTTCCAAAGAGTCGGTTCATTACAACCTCCCCTCCTTAAAGAAACTTGTCCTCGAGTTGGCCATTCGAGAGTACTGATGTGTCATCGAAGAAAATATCCAGCCATTGAGATCGTATATTAGCCTCCCACTCCGAGGTGTTGTCTTGTACCCAACCATGCTGCCATAGCACCCGTACAAGAGGAACGTACCTACGTCGGAGTGTCTTCACTCACCGGTCGACAATTCGCATCAGATACTCCTTGAAGGAAGAATCCATATCTAGTTCAACCTCACCAGGCTGGAACACAAGAGTCGGATCTGAAAAGTACCGGCAAAGCTGAGATACATGAAAAATATTATGCATGTCCTGATATCTTTGTGGAATTGTATACTGGTAAGATACTGGTCTGATCTACCTCACCACCTCGAAGGGTCCTAAAAACCTCATCGAAAGCTTACCCTGCTTTCGAAAACATCTCTTCCCTAACCTGGGAGAGACCTTCAAGAAAACCCAGTTCCTGACATCAAACTCAAGAGGTCGTGGATGCTTGTCACCAAAAGAATACTGTCTAGACTGAGTTTTATGCATACACTTCCTGATAAGCTGTATCTTCTCATTAGTCTCATACACAAGACATGGTCTTAGAACAGGTGCCTCCCTTGCTTCAAGCCAACACAAAGGCGAGCGACAAGGACTACCATATAAGGCTTCATAGGGAGTCATCTCAATGGTATCCTGGAATCTATTATTATAACTGTACTCGAAAAGAGGAATGTGTTTCTCCCATGAACCTCCAAAATCAAGAACACATGCACGTAACATATCCTCTAGTACCTGTATAGTCTTCTCGGTCTGTCCGTCTGTCTGTGGGCGGGAGGTCGTACTCAAATGTACCTTCGTAGCTAAAGCCTTCTATAGACCCTGCCAGAACCGAGATGTAAAACGAGGATCTCTATCTGAAACAACCAAATGGGGTGCTCCATGAAGGCATACTATTTCTTTAACATGCAGACTTCCCAAGTCATCAACCATGATGGTCTCCCGCACTGGTAAGAAATGCGTGACCTTCGTCAGACGATCGATGATAACCCATATTGCATCGTTGCCACGAGGTGTCCTGGGTAATGAAGTTACAAAGTCCATAGAAACATCATCCCATTTCCAATCTAGAATGGACAACGGCTGCAAAATCCCTGTCGGATGCTGATGTTCCACCTTCACCTACTGACAGGTGGAACAACAAATGATGAAACTGGCTATCTCCCCATTATGATAGGCCACCAATACAGTCATCGAAAATCACGATACATTTTGGTGATTCCAGGGTGAGCTTCCCAAGTTGAGGCGTGGAAATCCCTCATCAACTCCTCTCTAATGTCTGCTTGGACCCATACACACCCATGGAACTACAAAGTATCACCCTCATCCACGGTTCAATCAGTAAAGGCATCATCAGCGACACTTTCCTGAAGGGAAAGGCCTTCCAGATCTGATAACTATCTTGCCCTGACCCATTCCAGAAGAGTATATGTTACCACTAAGGCTGAGAGAATGGTCTGACCTAACCCTCATGAACCTCAACGTGCATCTCTAAAAATAGGGCCATCACCATCCACTCGTCATTAGATTCCCAAACCACTTGTGACTGAGTTTTCCAACTCAGAGTGTCGGCTACTGATTTTTTTTCCCAGGAGTGTAGAATAATTGGAAATCAAAAGATTATAGGTACTCGACCCACCTGTGCTGCCTAAGATTCAGATCCCACTGAGTGAAGATATACTTGAGGATTTTGTGATCAGTGAATAACACAAAATGTTCTCCCAATAAATAGTGTCTCCAATAGCGTAAGGCACGAACAACCGTTGCGAGCTCAAGGTCATGCGTCAGATAATTCCATTCATGAGGCTTTAATTGACTAGAACCATATGCAACAACTCACTCGTCCTGCATCAAGACTTCTCCAAGCCCGATTCCTGACGCATCACAGTAGACCGTATAAGCCCTTCCCAGCTTCGGCAAGATCAGTATCGGCGATGAAGTCAGTTTTCCCTTTAGTTCCTGAAAATCTATTTCACAAGGTTCCAACCACTCGATGTTCACCACCTTTTTGGTCAAAGCTATAAGCGGTGTTGCTAGGCATGAAAAGTTCTGAATGAACCACCTATAATATCCAGCAATCCCCAAGAAACTCCTGATATCGAAGATGTTCTTGGGTTGCTCCGAAGAGACTACAGACCTCACCTTCTCAGGGTCAACTGAAACTCCAGACTCATAAATAATGTGACCCAGGAAGTGAACCTTATTTATCCAAAAGTGGCATTTACTGATCTTATCATAATGTTGTTGCTCTCTTAGTGTATTCAGCACAATATTAAGATGGTTTTCATAGTCGTGTCTCAAGTGTGTATAGACTGAGATATCATCCAAAAATACCACCACAAAAGAATCACGGTGTGGGTGAAAAATCTGATTCATAAGAGCCATAAACACTACAGGTGCATTCGTAAGCCAAAACTACATGACTAGGTACTCATAGAGACAATACCTGCTCTTGAATGTCGTACAAGGTATGTCTGAAGTCCGGAGTTGAACCTGGTGATAGCCTGACCTCAAATCTATCTTGGAAAACACCTTCGCTCCTCCGAGCTGATCAAAGAGGTCATCAATTCTAGGCAAAGGATACTGATTCTTAGTCATCAGATGATTTAATTTACGGTAATCCATGTAAAAACAAAGGGTAACATCTTCCTTCTTAGTAAATAGAATAGGTGATCCCCAAGGAGAAGTGCTGGGATGTATAAATCCTTTTGCTTCCAGGTACTCCAACTGACTCATGAGCTACTGAAGCTCTTTAGGTGACATCCTATAAGGAGGAATGGTCATTGGTGTTGCTCCTGGTACAAGCTCAATGGTAAAATCCACCTCTTTCACTGGACTTAGACCAAAGAAGTCATCAGAAAAGACATCTCTAAAGCGCTCTACTACAGGAGGATAAGCAGTGGGTTGTAACCCTTGGTCATAGAGATAAAGACCGGCATCCTATGTCGTGACACCACCCAACATCTGTTGTTCGGGTCCTACTCGTGTCAGACTAAGATTCCATTCTCCCTTATGCACATGTGTGTCTCCCTCTGGTGATGTAAATGTCACCCTCTGATGATAGCAGTCAATACGTTCTCTATAGGAAACTAACCAGTCCATCTCAACTATTACATCAAAACATGCCATCTCTAGAACATACAAGTTCCAAACGAAAAGTTAACCGCCCACCTTGAGGGGACATTTTTGACAATGGTGAACGCCCTCTGAACGGACACCTAACAGGGTATCTAGCGTAATCACACCATGATACGACTCAACGTAGAGGCCCAAACATTCCATGATAGCCTCCGATATGAAAGACTGAGAAGCACTTGTACCAAACAAGGAAGATACAAATATAGAGGCCACTAAAATTGGTCCTTGTACAGAAGATGGCCCGACATACATCTCCTACGGCATAGGCTCCACTACATATAACTGGTCGGTACCATGACCCTGAGTCACAACCTGACTACCCTGCGCAGACCCGCCTTGCTAGTGATGAGAGTCATACGCCTGATTACCTCTGCCTCGACTGCCACTATGGCCTGATCAGTCGACAGTATTCCAACCACCTGACTGACGTGATCCTGCTGATCCAGCACTAGATTGTAGAGTAGGTTCAGATACCTGCTCACTAGGAAATTGGAGAAAAATTCATGCAGAAAAGTTGAAGGTGACCCATCCTTCCACAACCTCTGCATTCCACTGGGTTTTACAGAAACTGCGCCCAAAAGTGTCCCTTCCTCCAGCACTGATGGAAAATATAAGAACTATCTGTGCTAGGAGCCTCACTGCTGCCTCCCCCATGGGAAAACTCAAAACGTCTCTTCCTTCATGAAGAAGACCCGCTGGAATCTTTTGGTGCGGAACCACCCTGGTTCGCACTATCGGCTTCCCTCAGATTCCGCTCAGTAATCAGAGTTTGGTTAACAAAATCAGGAATAGATGTCAACCTGAATACGTTTACCTAAGATCACATGGAATAACTCATCCCATCTTCAAAACATCTAGCAGCCATCAGATCTTCGGCAGCTAGCGATGGGGAGAAACGATGCAGCTCAGTGAATCAGGACGAGTGCTCCATGACTGTCATGTCCCCTACTGCAGGTTCATAAACTCTCTAGCTCTGTCAGCTCTAAATGTCTGGGGAAAGAAAAAGTCATAAATGACTGCCTAGAAATCTACCCAGTCCATGTCTCCCTGCTGTCTAGATTGGGTGATGATATCCCACCCCATTATAGATGAATCGCGCAGCATATAAACGACTAATTTGACTCTCCCCTCAGGAGGCATCTTGAGATGTTAAAATATGGTCTAGATCACCTCCATCCAAGACTCAGCAGCAAGAGTTCCTCCATCTCTCGGAAAAGTTGGAGATGCTCTAACTGAAACTCGTAGGTCAACTCTGCCATACTTGGGGCAGATCGCACGCCGCCTTGAATATTCAACATCATCCTCAAGAAACCCTCACGAAATTGGGAATCCGCGCCCATCTCAGGAATAGAAAAAGGAGCCATGGGTGGCTCGACTGGAAGATCAACTGGAAGCTCAGGGCCCACCACCTCAGGAACGTGATCGTCGCTACCTTCAGTGCGCACGACTTGAGGACATCGTGGAGGCATAACGCTACAATGCCAAATGAACATCTCAGAAAAGGAATCCAATAAATTAATGGCTGAACTCTAGAAGATAGGACAGGTACTACACCTTCCAACCTCTAAGATCACCTACCCACTCCTATAAGGGTTATTATCAAAACAAGAAAACATTCAAAATTTGCAAATACAGTGATATGGCATTTCCCATCCCATAAGGGCCCATACTCCTCATGTACTGAAAGATGACACACACTTGGATGCCATTTCTCATTTAATTTTGCTAGTTAATTATTAATTTTTTTTCTTATAAAGAAAGATTGGTTTAGTTGGAATGCCATTTTCTGATCCATAAGGGCCCATACACCTTATAAACCAAAGAGTGGCACCCACTAAAACCACATCCTTTCTATAACCACAACATGAAGGAAAGGTCAGCATAGTTACATACATATCAACAAGGCATGGAAACAATCAACAGACAATGCTCATTGAAAATTTAAATGTGACATGGAAATATGCATGTCTGAATAATGTTGTGCCTATTGTGATGCATGTTCCAATTCATAACCCTCATTTCATCGGGTCGAAAAATGAAATACAAATTTCAACCCCACAAGTATCAATAACATCACAAAACATGTGAAGCACCCAATAGTGAAATGGTATCAATAGTAAACAGAAAACTCAATAACAACATAATTTATGAAACTTAGTCTTTACCCTGTACATGGGTTCGCGACGCCCAAGCACAACTTATAACTAAGTCCCTAAGCATTCCCATTTTTTCCAATCGATTGTCACCAAATAGTAAAGCAAGAAAGAAAGAAAATCCCATGATACCACTTTGTGACGTCCCGAACCCAGCTGCCCATCAACCCGAGCCCCGAGCCCGGTTTGCCACATAACCCTTGACTCGCCTCCCCATATGCCAGGGGCTGCCAACTAGCAGCAAGGGTTTAATGGTAAGCCGGTGGGGAGACTTTACCCCCTTTTCAGAGTACACAACGAAAATATGTAAAGTGATAGAATAGAGGAAGCACAATCAATGTAAAAACAGGAGAAAAAGGGAAACACACAAACAAACAACAGAATTAAGGAAAACCCTGATAAATATACCAAAGCCACATAGGCAGTGTCTAATACAAAATGGATGCATGGAATGATAGAACAATTAAAATAGAACAAAATCATGCTATACAATAATACAAATAGAACAAAATTATTCCACGAGAATCTCTAGCCAAGCTCAATCCTCTGCTCAGAATCTTTAGCTAGAACAAACATGTATCAAAAACCTGAAGCTGGGCCTTTTCCCCTACTAGTAACTGTAGTAGTAAATTCTACACGGGTGTCCAAGAGGCCGCCCGGGTATGGTGTGAGACAATTCTTAGTAGGCCACCACCAACGATGTCTACATGTAATCCAAATAAGTGTTTGCAAAAAATGTGAGTAACGGAATACAAGTAAGTAAACCAAGTTAACTAAACAACCCTCCCGCTTAGGTTCCTGAAGGACACCTGGCGGGTCTACCTGCTTCAGCTCATAGATGGTATGTATGAATGATTAACCTACTAATTTGGAGATATATAGATATATATACATATATATAATATATTGGGTAGGACCAGGATGGAACTCACAGACATCCTTAACCCAGGGGAACCACTCTCGATCCTACCCATGGCCCAACCTTGGGGAAGCTCTCACAGTCTATCCTCTACCCAAAGACTTAATAATTATTCAAGGGAGCTCTCAAAGTCTACCCTTAGCCCGAACTCGTAACAGAGGGGAGCTCTCATGGTCTACCCCTGGCCCGAAGATGTATCATTTAATTAGAATAGGTTATAAGGCATACACTTCATATAAAATTCATATCAATAAAACAAGGCATTTCCATCCCACAATATCACATAATCACATTTCAAGAAAACATGAATTTAAAATGATAAAAGGGGTTTAGGCTAACTCATCCTAGCCAAGACCTAACCAAACCATCCCATTTTCCTAACATGGAAAATGATTTTTAAGACATATCACCAAGGTTCAAAGGTGAAAAAGGGGCCAATTCTCAAGGCATAACACCTATGGTTGACCACTCCTGGTCCACACCTAATCTAAACACCCATCCAAGTTTAGATTCATCAATCTCATACCACACGGGTCATTTAGACATGATGTAGTCAATACAAATAAGGGGTTTAGAAAAGAGGCAAAACACAGCATTTGGATAGTTACTCAACATGTAGAAAACCCAAAAGGAGAACACATGACCACCTACCTTAGAGCTGTAAGAGTAGGCTCGCTCGATATCAACCTCATATTGGCGTTAGGTTGGAAGAGATCTAAGTTCCATTACAATTCCCTGAAAATAGGGCATATGAGCCTGCATCAAAATAACAAGACGGATGGCAAGATTTGCTGATGAATGGAGGATGCCTGAGGTTAGCCTTACCTTGGCCCTTCCAACACTTTTTACATATCAATAATCAGACACTGGGGGAAGAAACCAAAAGAGATAGAGTGAGAACAGGGTTTGGGAGCTCAAAGATGGATCCTCCTGTGTTCTGTCAGTGGGAAGAGGAAAGAAAGAATAGGTTTAGGCTTAAATAGAAATAAGGGAAAAAGGTAAATTTTACCCATATCTGGGTTGCATGGTTTAAGTGCACAGTTTACCGGACCGTACGCAAACTGTGTCCACATCCCTACCTCCAGAAAAAGGGTCGCATGATTTAGGCGCACGATTTCCTCAAACCGTGGGCAAACCGTGCACACCTCCCTGCTTCCAGACCAAAGGCTGCACGGTTTACCCAAACCGTGCGCAAGCCTTGTGTAGGCCGTGCGTCCCTATCTACAAGCCCATTTCTAAAACTCCCGGGCTCCGAACAAGCCCCGAACACTCCCCGAACCTTCCTTATGATGTTACACACAATAAGCAAGAATAAAAGAAAGATTTGAAAGTAAAACTAACGATCTGTACCTTTTCCAAAGAGTCGGGCCATTACCGTCTTCATATTTTTTATTATCTTTAACCATTGATTGGATTCTCCCACTATATTTTATACAATCAATATGAACGTATCTTTCATAGTGAATTGGAGGATAGAGAAGAACTTCTCAATGGAACTGATCAATATTTCCATGGTAAAGGGATAAGATGTACCACTAAAATTTAGCACAATTTTTTACAGAAAGGTCTTAAATTGTGACGTGTTATTTATTAAGAGAGTTTGGGTGTTCTTATTGATATCAAGTTTCCATTAATAATTTGAGTTAATTGAGAAAGTATCATCCTAAAGTTCTTAATTCTTGATCCCATTAGGTTGGGAATATAATTTGGTTAGTCATCACATTTCCCATTACATTTTTTTTGACTCACTTTCACCCATTGCAACCCATTAACTAAAATAATGGGAAAATTTGAGAGGAAAATTTATAAACTATCAAACACATAAATAGAAAAACCTGACCATTAAAGGAAAAAATGATAAATGTCATATATTAATTAATATATGAATTTTTACGTTTTAAATTATGTTATCTAATATCTATTTATTAACATAAAATGTTATGGGTATTATTGTTCCCTTAATAATGGTGTGGAAAAAGATTATGAATTTACTGAAGCATATCCCCCAGAGTTTCAGACCAAGTGTGTATAAAAACTTATTTTTTTACTAAGATAAGATCTAATTGATCCCAATGAACCTATTATGAGGTTATTACCCCTCATCCACTTGTATTATCAAAAACATAGTTGGGTTCCTTCGAAACCACTTACCCTATAATTTTGCAAATAAATTTAGAGATTTTTTTGTAAAACCGCAGCTTTTTTGGTGATATATTAGGATCATTTTTAGCTAATCATATTATTTTTTTAAATTTTCACTTTTTTTACATTGGGGTTTGTTTGGTTGAAATTTTCTATAAAAATGAAAAAATAGGACAGGACACAGTTGGTGCATGGTTTTTTCTTTACTGTGCACCCTGGCCCAACAAACCGTGCAAACTTGGACAGAGCAGTTTTGCATAGATTACACATAGTTTTTCAAACCATGAACCCTAAAAGGAGAAATTGTGAAACCAATTAAAAGATGTGTATGGTTAAGGAATATGGTTTTTGGAAACCATGCGCTTCATCACAAAAAACTATACATGGGTTTTTCATTCACCCAAAATTTTATTTTAAAATTTACTAAGCCCCCATTTTAATCCCAATTCTACCCCAATTTGACCCTAATGTTTCTTTTGTAATTTTCAATCCCTATGGGATTATTATAGGTCATTTTGACCTCTATTTATTGTGATTCGAATACTGAAATAAATATCAGAACCACTCCCTATAAGAGGATATGATCTCATGTAGTTTTACATTTTCTTTACTGTTATTCTTCCATCCTTTCAAGGTTGTACTTCCAATTTTTTGGTTGGATATAGATATATTTTTTCATCTATATCTAGGGATCATGTATCTAGATCTATAATTAAATTATCATGATTTTTTTAATCATAGATTTTGGTTTAATTTTCAGATCTCATGATACGTCGGTATTCCACTCAAATTCGGGATTTCCATTGGCTAATTGTTCATAAATGAATTGACGTAGGTGGTATATAATTCAAATCCAGATGTATTGGTTTATATTAAATGTATGTAATTTTATAATTTATATTATATTTATAAATTAATTTCCTTATTTATTTAATTAATTTCATGAATTAATTAATTGAGGCAATGTAAAATTGGGGATTTTGGGATTATAGATTTAGATAATTAATTGCTGAAATAATTATGATATATTGGGATTTTTTATTTGAATAATTAATTATAGAAGTAGTAATGGGATATTTAGATTCTTTATTTGAATAATTAATTTTAGAATTAATTATGATATATTGAGACTGTTGATTCGAATAATTAATTGTAGAATAAATTATGAGATATTGAGATTTTTTATTTGAATAATTAATTGTGGAATTAATTATGAGATATTTTTATTTGAGAATAGAGATAATTTAATTGGTGGATTCTAGTTAAATTATTGATTAATTAATTTATAGGATTTATTTGCTTAATTAATTGAGAAATTAATTAACTAGAACTATATGATTAACAAATTACTTAATAGAAGTGAAATTTATGTGGATAATTAATTTTTTAATTAACTATCTGTTGGTTAACGATAACATGGAAATTCATTCATGTATTACAAATTATGAATGGTAACATGGTTATTAAACTGTGAAATTATTAATGGTAACATGGTCATTAAATTGTGAAATTATGAAGGGTAACATGGACATTCAACTGGGAAATTATGATTGGTAACATGATCATTCAATAATGAAATTATAAATGCTAGCATGTTCATTCAATTGTGAAATTTTGATATCCCTTGGGAATAGTTTAGATTTGGTCATGAGACGAAGCAGGTATTGAGATATGGGTATCTAATAGAACTTGATGGTGTATGTGGTTAAATAAATATTAACTAATAATGTGATAACTATTTAATTTTGATTTTTAATTATTTATTTATATAACTACAAAAACTATTATTGATTATATATTGTTTTAGAAACTATTAGCAGTGGACCACTATGATGTACTCATACCCTACACGGGATGCCGAATTTTTATCTAATTAGATTTCATGGCTATAGAATAGGATAGGGAAATATGCCTTACATTAGGTGGATGAGTTAGGATTAAGTATGGAAAAGGGAATTGGAAGTGGTTTGGTACTAGATAGGGTTTTTGTCAGTGTATTTACTTTTCAGTTGCATTTTGACACCTAGAATGTTCTTTTTCATGGCTTATATACTATTATTTTTTATATTGTATTTTTTAGTCATTTTATGATACTTCTATTGTCTTGGTTATGAATATATTTCCTTTTTTTATTGTTTATTGATTTCCACTGGTGTTTTACTCTGATAAATAGTATATAGTATCCCTATGACTAATATAAAAACCTTTATACTAGTTGGTAGCCTATGGAATACAAGGATGCATGCTTGAGGTCATGTGACCGACTGACTTTGCGCACTGGCATATGGAACCTAGGTCGGGACATCACAAAGTGGTTTCATAAGAGTTTATTTATTTTTCTTTTGTCTTACTATTTGAGAAATGTAGAAAAGAGAATTTGAATATTGTGGCCATGGTTATGGGATAGTGCAAGGAAGTAGCTAACCCATGTATGGGGGAGAACCCAATTACCTAGGGTGGGATTGTTGTTATTGCATTTTGATATTATAGTTTAATATTATTTTACATAGGATGACAAACTTATGGTCTAACATGAGTATTATTTCAAATATTTGTTGAGATTTGACTCATTGACCAATTTTTTATGATAGTTGAGTTTACATGCATCATTATAGGCACTGTGGATAAATTTCTGACATGCATCATTTTAGTCATGTAAGAAAAAATAGGTTATGTGTAAGTTGTTAAGATTGAACTATTTTTCCTTTCTTATGAAATTGAACTAAAAATGGTTCCTAACATGAAATTGATAAAGACTGTAAAATTACGCTAAATGAGAATAAATGGGTTTCTAATTGATAAATTTTTATAACAATAATTATTGTACCCTTTTAGTGACAATGACATAGGTATAAAATTGTTAAGGGTTGTATTAGGACCTTAGTTTTGACCATATGGAGGGGTTTAGGGAAAATATTTTGTTTTTGTTTTTGTGTTTCCCATAAATATTTTAAACTGTTTTATGTGTCTTGAGTCATGCATTTGGTATTGTAGAGATATTCCATCATGAAAATTAAATTTGAGTGGATGAAAGGAGGATACATTTGGAGATCATCTAAAAGTAATGGAACCTATGGAATTAGTATTGTCGAGTGAGGAAGTAGAGGAGCAGTTGCAATATAACGTTTCTCTATTAATTCAATTAAAGGAAAGATACATAGAGAAGGTTTTGAAGAGCATGTATGACTTAACATGTAACTTCATGTTGTAGAACCCTCTAAATTTTAATAGAGAGGGTAAAACTGAGAGAGAAAAGTTCTGTATTGAGTGTATCAAGACTACACATGACTATTTGGATACTTATATTGATTGAAGGGTTAAGTGGGATAATTATATTATATGAGGATCAGGGAAGTGCTGGCAGGATGTTCATGCTCAGACTGGAGAGGATGATGGTATGTTATTGAAGGGATTATTTGATATGTTACTGGATCACTTCTACCCAAATATGTTGAGGAAGGAGAGAGATTTTAAGTTTATGAGGTTTAATCAGGGGAGTATGTCTGTGTTGGACTATGTAGGATGCTTTCTTGACTTCCAATTAATTTCTTCAGCATTGGATGGATATGGAATAACTATGGTGAGGTGATTCTAGAATGAACTTAAATTTGTGATTAGGCCCCAAGTGTATCTATTTCGGTTAAAAAAGTTCCAAGAGGTGGTTGATCAGACTCTCATAGTTGAGGGGACCCTAATGAAGGATTCTTGTATTAGAAATGTAGTTTCTACTAGATGATCAAATGGTATATATTCTAAGACCAACAAAAGTTATTACAAGGATTTTAGTCAAGGTAATAGTTGAAAGAGTGGCTAAGCGGAATGGTTAGTCACTCAAGACCTTACATGGATTTTATTATACTAGTGTGGTAGGGTGGGACACTATTATAAGTACTATACAAAACCACTATTATATTTCTGGTTTTTTAGAAAAAATGGGACATCATTAGAAGTTCTACCAGACCTATCGATATATAGAAATTGAGGGTAAATCTAGAAAGAATCAGAGTGAAGCAGGGGGACTTGTACACCATATGAGGATAGAGGCTAGAGTTATACTCTCTATGGTGGCACAGGCAGTGGATGTCAAGCTTGCTGGAGAGAGTTCCCCTACCAGTAGGGTGGTGCAACTCATGAGAGTTAGGATTCATCACAAGGAAGAGGGACAAGATAGTTTCATATAGTGCATACTACCCTTTTGGATATCGAGACATGACCATCGATAATGATAAGTACTATTATTTTAGATTATATATTATCTAGTTCTTTATTTGAAATTGGTTATTTTTTTTGAACAACATGTTATTGGTTTGAGCTTGGTGGTGGAGTTCTTCAGTGGGGTGATGAAGATAGACACACCATTGGGGAAACGGTTGAGAGCCATTTATTTATTCTAGGTATTTTCTCTCGATATTTGAGAGAATGATTTTTATGGGATCTTTACATCCTTGTTATGTCAGTATTTTACCTAATTATGGGCATGGATTATATAGTAGTATACTGAGCCTATATATATATATTTTTTGGAGTAGAGTGACCTTTATGTGTCATAAGGGTGTCCGTTATATTCATCGCGGAGAGTGGGATATCCAAGAAGGCAGAGCGTGGCCAATTACTAAGCAACTATTAGAGATCAAAACCCTAGTTTGTAGTCTACTAAAGGATGATGGAGGTTTAAATAAGGATTTTTTCCCACCTATAGTGGACCACTTTCTGGATGCATTTCCTAAATACTTATAAGGTTTGATACCTAAGAGGGATGTGGAATTTACTATTGATCTCATGGTGGGGGATGATCTAGTTTTTATTCCACCATACTAAATGAAACTAAAAGATCTTAAAGATCTCAAGACATAAATGGAGGAGTAGTAGTATAATGGATTTATCCATCTGAGTACATCACCATGGGGTTCAATAGTGTAATTTTCTGAGAAGGATGATGGGAATCTATGTTTATGTTTATATTTCTGAAAGATAAACAGGATAAAAGTGAAGAACTAGTATCCTCTTCCATGTATTGATGATATATTTTACAAGTTGGGAGTTTTTTTTCTTTTCCAATATATACTTGAGATTAGGGTTTCATTATTTAAGATTTCAGCCTTTTGATATACTGAATACTACTTTAACAAGAAATTATGGCTTTTCTTAGTTTTTCATAATTCTGTTTGGTTTGATAAATGAAAAAAAATCATTTATAGACTGGATGAACATGATATTTCATCCATACATAGATCATTTTGTGGTAGTGTTTGTGGTTGAAACCTTGGTGTACTCTAAGACTCTTGATTATCATTCCCAATATCTTGATTTCATTTAGAGAACACTGAGAGATCATCGGTTATATACCAAGATATCTATGTTTTTGTGTTGGATTGATCAGGTAAACTTATAGGGTCATAACTTCTGAGAGGAAGGTGTCTCACTAGACCCCAAGAATGTACATGCAGTGGTTCCTTTGGAGTAGAATAAGAATTTATTTGATATCCATAGTGTTCTGGGTTTGGTAGATTATTATGAGAGATTAATAGACAAATTTTTTTCATTTGGAAACACTAATTTTGGGATTGAATAAAAATGGGATACAATTTGACTAGTCTGGAGAGTGTGGGAATGCTTTCTAGGAGATGAATAATGGATTGAAATCAATGTGGATCTTTATCCAACATGCACCCAGTGATGAGTATATTGTGTATTTTTATTCTTATAGAATAGATCATGGAGAAGATCTGATGTAAGGAGGTCGAGTTTTACTATACGGGTCTCGACAGTTGAGGCCAGATGAACAGAACTACCCTACACATCACCTCAAGCAGGAAGTACTTGTTTACATTTTGAAGTGTTTGTAGAACAACTTATTTGGTGGGAATTTTATAGTGTATACCAATAAAAAAATACTAATTTATATCTTCTCTTAATTATATTTGAATCTCTGATAGTGGATATGGGTTGAGTATATGCAGTCATTTTATTTTGAGCAAAAATATATGCTCAGAAAAATAAATAGTGTAGATGATTCTATGAGTAGGAAAACTCAGACTCAAGTAGATTATGATTCTATAGTTGAGTATAATATGATTACTTTTCTGGATGAGATGAATGTGGTTGGATAGTGGAATTAGTAGAAGCCGAATATTTTATATTTTTTAGTAGGGTATGAAATTTTGAGATGGATCAGGGAAAGAAATTTTGAGGATCTAGGGTGTTTGACCTTGAGATAAATCCTTGAAGGTGGGGAGTGTCGTTCCAATTGGACCATAGATGAGGGTGATATCATCTTTTTCAGGAAATGGGATGTTGTGAAAATGAGAATGTGGGTGGATCTAATGTGTCAGTTTTATGCCTCAAAATGGGTGGTGCCTCTTAGTGTGACAAAAAATTACCGTGAACTATGTATATAGTTTTCATGGATGGGGATGAAAAAGAAGATATCAAGGTTCATAACATAATGCCACACCTGTCAACAAGTGAAGGATGAGAATTAATTACTTTATGATTTGTTTTCAACACTGACCATTTTGTATTGGATGTGGTACAATGTTACCATGTAATTTACAGTGTGTATTCTAAGGAGGCCCCAGAAGAATGATGATATGTAGGTGATTTGGGACAGGCTGACAAAGCTAGCACATATCTAAAATATACGAGAAACTTTCTTAGTGATGAATTTGGGAGAAATATATGTTTGAGAGATTTTCTGTTTGAACTGGGTTACAAGAACTATTGTTTCATATAAGAACTCCCATTTTACTTTGTTCTTTTGGAAGGGTTTATAGAAGGATCTTCTTAAATAGTTTTTTTGAGTATGACATTCCACCCACAAACATATCAGTATTCAGAGCATACTATACATGTTGTTGAGGATATGCAGTAGGTGTGTGTTTATAATTTAGTTGGCATTGGAAGAATCACCTGTATTTAGTACAGTTTTTATATAAAAATAGTAAACATAAAACTATTCAGATGGAACAATATGAGGCTCTTTATGGTAGTCCATACATATCACCTCTATGTCGGATGGAGGTAGGTGAGTCAATGTTTTTGGGACTGAGTCTCATGTAGGATATGTCATAGAAAGTTCATCTTATTTGGAAGGATATGACTATGACTTAGAGTAGGGGGAATTGGTATCCTAGAATATGTCTATGACTCATTGAGTTTATAGGGTGTGATCATCTATTGTATTAGGGGTCACATAGATTATGTCACCATAGGATATAGACGTGGGAAAATAAAACCTAGGTTTAATGGACCATTTGATGTTATAGAGAGAATCAGGATGGTGGCATACCAATTGAATATTATATATATATTGTGTTATTAATGATATTTTCCATGATTTGAACAATCAGCGGTATAACCTCAAACCTTATGATGTTATCAATGTCAATGATGTTGATCTTGAGATAGATACATCCTTTTAGGATCATCTAATATGTGTGTTGGATCATAGTGTGGAAGTGTTGTGGAGAAAGAATGTTCCAATAGTTAGTGTATTGTGGTAGCATGGCCATGTTCAGGAGTAAGCTTTGGACAGAGAAGCATATATGAAGGATTTTTGGTCTAATATTTTTGACTCATAATCTCATAGATGCTTGGGAGTACAAATTGAGGATGATTTTTTTTAAGTTGGGGACATTGTAAAACCCTATCCTTGTCAAGATATGGCTCATTCTCATTTATAGGTACTCTTTTTTTCTTATATAGAGTAAATTTTACTTTTTTTTACATTAGAGTGTGTTCAGGTGGAAATTTTGAGGAAAATATAAAAAGGGCAGACCATGGTTGGCACATGGTTTTCCCTAAACATGCGCATGTGCCAAAAAATCATGAAACCCTAGAGATAAGGGGTTTTCAAAGCCAGCACAAGGTTCTTAAAATCATGAATCCCTAAAAAGAGTGGATTTGAAAAAATGGAGTATGATTTTTTTGATCATTCAACCTAAAATGATAAACGATAAACCCCATTAGACGGGGCATATAGTTAGGGGAAACCACGTGCCTTATCCCAACAAACCTTGAATGATTTTTTAGTAAATCCAAACATTTATTTTAAAATTTCATGAGCCCCCATTTTAATCCCAAATCAACCCCCATTCAACCCTAACATGTTTTTATGATTTTAGAGTCTTATAGAGAGATTCCAATCCATTCCAACATCTTTTATTCATGATTCAAAGCCCAGAGTGAAGATCTACTCCCCTCCGAGTAAAGGGATCTCATTCAGTGTAGTTTCCTTTATCATTGTCGTTCTTCCATTCTTTGAAGGTTGTTATTCACTGTTTTTGGATGGGTCTAGAAACATTATTGGATCTACATATGGGGATCATTGATCAATATCTATAATTAAAGGATATTGATATTTTCAATCCTGAATTTAGGTTTTAGATCTAGATCTCGCACTAAATCATTATTCTGTTCAAATTTGTGATTTTGGTTGAGTGATAGTTCGACAATGAATTTAGGTAGGTGGTCTATAATATAAATTTCAAATTCCGGATTTAAATTACATGTATCTAATTTTAAAAATTATATTTGTTTTTTATAAATTTATTTCTTTATTGAATTAATTAATTTGATGAATTAACTAATTGAGGAGATGTGAAATTGGGGATTTTGAGATTATAGATTTAGATAATTAGTAATTGAATTAATTATGAGATATTGAGATTTTTTTAGTTCAATAATTAATTATTGAATTAATCATGAGATATTGATATTTTTTATTTAAATAATTAATTTTAGAATTAATAATGATATATTGATATTTTTTATTTGAATAAATAATTTTAGAATGAACTACAAGATATTGAGATTTTTTATTTGAATAATTAATTGTGGAATTCATTACGAGATATTGATATTTGAGAATTGATATAATTGATTTTTTAATTAATTATGGGATATTAAATTGATGGATGTTGATTAATTAATTGATTAATTAATTAATGGGATTTATATGATTAATTAATTTAGAAATTAATTAATATGATTTACACGATTGACTAATTTCTTAATTAGTAATGAATTTTATCTGGATAATTAACTATTGAATCAATTATGTGTTAGTGAATGGTAAAATGGACATTCAATCATGTATTATATGTTTTGCATGGTAACAAGGTCATTAAATTTTGAAATTACGAATGGTAAATTGGTTATTAAATTAAGAAATTATGACTGGTAACTTGGTTATTCAATTGTGAAATTATGAATGATAACATGGTCATTCAATTATAAAATTATGAAAGGGAACCTTGGTTGTTCAATTATGAAATTATGAATGGTAGCATTGGTATTAATGTTTAACATATGAATGGTACCATGGGTATTCAAATATGTATTAAATAATGGTAAAAATGGTGTTCTGATTTATGATATTTTTGGAAATAGTTCAGAATTCGGCAAAAGATGAAATAGGTAGTATGATACAGGTTTCCATGGGAACTTGAGGGTTATTGTGGTTAAATAAATATTAATTGATAATTTGATAATTGTTTGCTTATGAATTGTAATAATTTCATTATACAACTAAATATACTATTATTGAATGGATGTTCTTTTAGACACCGTTGGTAGTGGCCTATCGAGTTGTACTCACACACTACTCAGGCTGCCTAATCGGTACTCAAATAGATTTCATGGTTGGAGGATAGGATAATGGAAAATGGACTTTTTTATACAAATGAGTTCGGATGGAGCATAGATTATGGAACCAGATGTGGTCTAACACCATCTTGGGGAGTTTTCAACACCTTTGCTTATGAGTTTTTTTTTGACACTTGGAATGTACTTTAGCATGACATATATCCTATTTTTTTTGATATTATAATTCCAATTTGATCATCTTGTGATACTGGTACTATCTTGGTTATGAATGTATTTCATTTTGTTATTGTTTACTTATTTTAAATATTTTTTACTCTAATAAACAAGGTATAGTCTCCCCATGACTGATATTAGACCCTCACTGCTAGTCGAAAGCCTCTAGTGAATGGAGATGGTGCTTGAGGTCATGCAACTGACTAACTCAAGGAATTGATATGTAGCACCCAATTTGGGGTGTTACAGTTTTACTACGCTTAATATCATTCCTAAGTCTTCTAATAACGTTTTTAATCCTAATCTCCCCAAATGACTAGGCCTTCCTCCAATACAAACTATGAGATCCAGTATTTTAATACACCTTAATTCATGATTTATTACATAAAATTAGACTTAAATTAATCCAAAAATATTATTAGGCCTAGTGTGTTTAAGAAATAAGGTACATTTCACAATTACTGGGACATGGATACAATGACATTATTTAAATCTCCTTAACATGCTCTTATATTCCATCGCTCTTCTAAAACTACATAGGATAACAAAGAGATATACAACAAAAATGGGAGATATATAAATACTAATAAGGGAATAATAAAAACATAAAATAATGTAAATAAATACATGTGATTCAAGAGGTATAACATGGTGACATAGAATGGTGATATTTATAATCATGGACTTCAAACCATGGAATAAGCTGATTATAACAAAGAAACATAAGGAATCTGAAAACAATACAAAACATGACATCATATGAATTATAAAGGATAACCATAGAAAAATCAAAACATATCATTCTTAAGATAACCTCCCATGAACCAAGCATGTTATCTCATGAGAGAAAAAAATTTCCTAATACATTGAAAGGGTATATAATTATAGGATATGGCACCACATTCATATTTTTTACATGCATTCATGAGACACATATATCGTACAACATAGGGAAATATTTCATGACTTTTAAACCCATGATTAAGGTGTGTCGGTTACATACATGGAATTCACCAAGATATTAAGGATTTTTATATATAAGTGAGTAAATTTTAGTTAAAATGGGGATGGGTATTCACTATAAAAATGTTAAGCATGGAAAATAATTGGATAATTTCATATTCATAACAAGTGTATGAAAAGATCCATGAAAGGGTTTAGTGAGAGTTACATGGGTTCTATCATTAATTTTAAATCATAAGGAAAGTAAAAATCATGTGTAAAAAAATTCAACATAAAAGTTGGGAAATAAAAAGGCATAATACAAAGAATTTTCTTGAATAAAGAGGATGAGGAGAAGATTACTTACCTTGAGAGGGTGCTTGTAAAATCATGAGAGGAGATTCTTGAGACATTGGGAGCAACGTGGGAGGGATATAGAGAGGGAATTATATAGTAAATTTATGATAAAAATGGGTTTTAGTTATCTCTAATGAGAGGTTGTGTTGTTTTTATAGAAAAAGAGAGGGTGATTTTTCATTAATTTATAAACATTGATTTTGGACTTTACATGATAAGAAAATAAAATCCACAAACCTTTCAATGGTTTTTGAAACATTGTTACTTCCAAAGAGGAGTAGTTTTTAATATTTTATAATAATGAGAGAAAAAAACAATAAAATAAAATCCTTACTAATGTTGAAGTATGTCATGTTCCTAAAGAATTTATTTTAAAACCTCAAAATATAATATAGGTATTACTGGATTCATTATGGGTATATAAAATTAATATAATAACTTTAAAACCACATTTTTAAAGGGGAAACCGAATTTTGTTCATAGATACATTTTATTTTATTTATCCAAACACTTTTTTACTTTTATGATGTCATAATACATACCGTATATTTTTACTGTATTTAATTTTTACCCAAAAAGTAAATTATCTCAAAAAAATGAGAAAACATCACCAATGTATAATTTCAAAATTATAATCTCAAAAATAATATTTCTTTTGTAAAAATTATTATCTAGATATTATAATTTACGCATATAAATCAAAAATCAGTTTTTACTAAAAAATACTAGTTTTGAAAATGATAACAATTTTACGACTCTTATAATGATTATGTTAGACACCATTAAATTATATTATCATTTATATTTAAACGAATAAGTTTTAATAAGAATATTTAATGACAATATAATTTATTTAAAAAATTCTGAAATTCATCCAAAAAGAGTGAATTAATATAAACTATATATGTTTCCCAAAAAAATATACAATTTTGATTTCTTCGTATAAAATTCTATATTTTATTAAACTCATCACCAAATGTTATTAATGTAATAATTATTTCATTAAAAATAAAATATAAAAATTTATACTGTTAGGGTTTAGATTCACAACACTTTATTACACCCATATATGTTTTAAGGGTACCATATGTGATGGTGACATTTTATTGGTTTTCTAGTGAACATTATTTATGTAAGAACCCAAATCATTTTTTCAGGTATGTTTTACTTTATTGGGTTTTTTTAGAAAAATAAGAGTTTTTGGAAATTTTAGGAGTACACGCCCTGTACTTTAAGTAGACATTGTGTACCCGGTTGTTGCGGGTGACCATGTAGTGGTCTTGTAATGGCCAATAACATAGGCGTGTGTAGTGACCCCGAGACTGCCTAAAGTGGGGGCTAGAAAAGGAAAGTACACACCATGTATTATTAAAGAACACATCGTGTTCTTTTTTTTCATTAAATGGACCGGGGTCACGTCTAATTGGAAGAATGTTCTTCTACTTTGCACGTCTCATATGAGAGAGTTCGTACAACCAAAGATCTTTTCCAAGCCCCCAAATCGCCGTCTGTTCTCCGAATCGACCACCATTGATTGCATTGGAATCACATCGGTGAGCTCTCCCTTCTTCTTGAACATCATCTCTCGATTTCTTCTCTTCCAAAATATATCCTCGGTTGAATGTCTTAATAATTATTGTAGATATACGTCATTATAGGGTGATTCATGGCCCGAGGTTCACTTATATCATTCGTACAATGCTGAGGTAGGTGGTTTGTGCCATTCTGTAAATAGTCTTTGAATTTTATGTGAAAAAGTGACCAATACCTAAGAACGAGGTATTGCGTGTTTATGGTTTTTAGACCTGTTTTTTCTTCTATTCCTTGTTTGTTTGGATACATGTTGTTTTTTTATGAATAGGGTTAACTTTTCCATGCTATGGAGGTTTTCCCCATGTTTTCTTATTTTAACCGTTTGGTCCAGCTTTCCTGTTAGGCTTCTTTTCTTCACATACCTAGTATTGTTAGGATGGAGTGATTATTATCTTATATGCTATTACATGCTATAGATTGTTTAGAAAAGTAGTTATAGAGGTATAATTTGGATTCCATATATCGTTTGTGCATGGATCACTTACACAGGTCCATGAGAACCTATTGTAGTAGACAATAAGGAGAATGGGCATTGACGACTTCTCTAGAGTATCTATTTAACTATTTTGTTGAAAGACCATAGAGGGGATGGACTTTGTGCTCCCTCATAGTGTCTGCAGTTTCCTCAATATGGTCTATAGGTGGAATTGGATGTTGAGTTCTTCTTTATAGTTCCTATTAGTTATCGATATGAGACCATAGGGGGAATTGATGGTGAGTTCTTCCTTAACAAGTCTTTGCTAAAGCACAACCAAAGGGGTTAGACTGTGTGTACTTCCCTGAGGGTTTCTAGTGTTAGTTTGGTTGAACTAGAGGGGTTAGGTTGTAAGTACTTCCTAGAGGGTTACCTACATTTGATTAGCTACTTACTTGGTATACGAAAGTGAATGGAATTGAATTTGTAGGATTGTTACTATGTGTATGTCCTTGCTTACTACGTAATTTTGTTTATTGCCACCCATATATATATTCACTAACTATTAGGCACAGATCTTTGGGTGGTTTCCTTCAAGGATTTGCCTAACACCCAATTTGGGTCATGATTTTTGGCCCAAATAGATTATATTATTATAGGTCTAGATAAGGGAAAGTTCCTTTCTACTTCAAGTAATTGATTGCTGTGGAGTTGGGGAGCATGGGACCAAGATAAGGCATGCGATGATGTGGATCAGTTTATCTTATTTCTTTTGTACATAGTTTTAGTAGTGTATTCCATCATTGTTACTTATTTTAATACTTTCATAGACATATGTATCATGCATCATATATATCTCTCTGTGTGTGTGTGTGTGTGCGTGTGTGTGCGTGTGTGTGTGTGTGTGTGTGTGTGTGTGTGTGTGTATGTGTGCTCTAGCTATTTATTACTTTCTCTATTTACCTATCTCATGTTTTAATCCTTCCGCTACTGCTATCTATTTTACTTCTACTGTGTTACTCTACCAATGAGGGCATAGTTTCCCCACTATCACACCCAAGACCCTCACTACTAGTCAGAAGCCTTTGGCATTTGTGGAAATGCACTTGAGGTCGTGTGACCAACCGGGTATGTGGTATCTCATGGCAGCTCCAAGAACTAGGATGTTAAAAAGTGGTATTAGAGGAATTATTTTCTTCTTGACTTACTGTTTGGAGCCTTTATCCAGGGATAGGAAGGAATAAGTACTTGGTAATATGTTGTGCTCATGATTAGCTAACCCGAATATAGGGAAAATCCAATTTACCTCTTTATTGCAAATTTTTCTGGTTTTTTAATTTTACAGTTGATTTGATTTCACCATTGGGTGATTCACATGTTTTGTGATATTATTGTTGATATTACGGAGGTTATATTTCTATTGTAACCTGATGAGATGAGGGTATTCTATCTCATGCATCATATGGATACTTGCTAGAGATCCTATGTCTTGAATTCTTTCCATGCCATTTAGGGTGCATTAGTGATTTCATGTTTCTGTGATAGAGGTTGTGTTAGATATGCATGCTATTGTGATAGATGCCTTTATAGAATACCTATTTTTGATAAGGTATTGTTTTTGTAAGGTCTTGTTTTAATGGATGGAAAACATTGGTTCTTGAGGTGTTATAGGCCCTCATGGATCAGATTTTGGTGGATCATTACATTTCTTTCCTTGAAAATGACATGTATAAGAAGACTAGTTTTGATTCGCGGGGAGTATGGGCCCTCATGAATTGAAATTTGGCACTTTAATGTTTTTTTCTGTTTTTTTGGGCTTCCAAAGTAGTTTTTGAGGCTTACTTTATAGAAAAACCTAGAATACATGGTGTGTAATGATGAATATAGGCCATGTGTCCTTTTATTCAGGAAGGAACTGTTTTTCTTAAGTACACGCCATGTACTATATGTACATGCTGTGTAGTCTATAATCGTGTCACTAGGTGTATGGGCAAGGACACGGGGTTGGGAAATCATTGGGGGGATTTTCTTCATACCGGATGTACATGACATATTGTAAAGATCATGTGTCCACCTGTGTGACTAATGACACAGACGGATAAAACATAGTACATACACGCTGTGTCAAGCTTGCACTTGTCGTGTAGTATAACCCCTCTATTTGGCCATGTAACAAACAAACTGGGATAGGAGAATCCTTCTGGTACATGTTGTGTCTAGCATAAACATGTCGTTCAGTGTTAGCCATGTGTCCACCTGTGTGAATAACTACATGGGTAGTTGAAACCAAAGAATTACATGTCATGTTTGTATGGAACACACTATGTAGAGTGAGCCATGTAATCTTCCATGTAACTAACAATACAGGTTGGTGAAGTTCGTCTAGTACACACTGTGTCTGGAAATAACATGTCGTGTAGTTTAGTTCTATTAGAACAATGTGGATTAATTGTGTAGAAGAACTTGGGTAGGGGAAGATGGTTCATGTACATGTCGTCTGTTAAGACAACACACCGTGTGTATGGGGTGTTACACGACCTAGGTTGGCAGAAGTACATGCCCATGTGAAGACTTAAGGGAACATTCCATGTAGGCATTATACATTTCGTTTATCAATGTTTTGAAAAACCTGAATTTTTTCTTTCTCATGTTCCCTACTCACTCTTCTAAGTTTCATTCCCTGTTAATCATGATCTATGTTGTGTTCATGACCGTGCAGAGTCATGCCACCAAGACATCCTCTATTTGTCCGCAAGTTATAGGGTAATGATTAGACATTGGATATGGATGATCGGGGACCACCAGCAGATCCTCCAGTTGTGCCAGTATTGGAACCAACCGTCAATCTGGATAAAGGGGATGATGCATAGTTCCAAGAGGGATTTATGGGGTTCATGCAGACCTTCCAAGGAGTACCATATCATACTCCTTCTATTACAGTGTTGATGTGGGTTTTACAGCAGCAGCATCCTCCCACCTTTACAAGTGAAGGAGGACCTCATGCTGTAGAGTCATGGTTAGAAGCCATGATTTCTGTCTTCGAGCATCTAGAGATGCCTCCAGAGAGGGGGGTGAATATTGCTACGTATATACTCCGGGACTCCGCTAAGAGATGGTGGGATGTGATCTCACATGCAGGATGCTAGTAGACTATGGCATGGGCTGAGTTTTACTGTACCTTCTATGATTAATTCTACCCAGAGACTTGGAGGGCAGATCGAGCCTGAGAGTTCATGAGTCTGGAGCAAGGTACTCTCTCAGTTATAGAGTATTCTTCTCACTTCACTGAGCTGTAGTGGTTCACGCCTATTCCAGGAGGTGGTGAGTTATTTCTAGCAAGGAAGTTTGAGGATGGTCTTAGGAATGTCATCCAATCTTAGGTGAACATCTTCAGGTTGACATCCATCACTTCTATAGTCAACCAGGCACTGATCACGAAGTGCAATCTGAGGGATTTTAGAGTGGTGAGCCAGGGAAGTTTGACATCTGGAGTTGGTATCCCTCTTACTGACAGTAGGAAGTTCCAAATGGAGTCTACATTCTGAGACCGTAGTAGGCGATAGACATCTTCTGGCAGCCAAGTGGTGTGATACCAGTGCAGGAAGAGCAGGCATATGAGGCCACATTGCCCGAGAGACCCGGTGGAGTGCCGATCATGAAGAAAGATAGCCATATTTAGCACTTCTGTAAGTTATTCTCACCAGTAGCTGGTGAAAAGGGTTCTTCTATGACTCCGTGTTCAGGAGAAGCACCACCAGTTTCTCATCAGGAAGAGAACTAGAGTTCTTCTAGCTGTTTAGGCTGAGGTGGAGGTTGTGGCTGTGGTAGAAAGTTTCCAGGATTTCACCGATAATAGGGTGGATTAGCTCAGAGTGGTCAGGCTGGGTCGTAGAGTCGTGGTGCAGGTCATACTTTTGCAGTGGTGCCGAGCCAGCAAGAGCAGGATCCCAGAGCCTCTACAATTCGAGGTACGATCCTAATGGCCTTAGTTTTAGATTTTGCTCTTTTTGATACAGGGGATTCCCGTAGTTTTATATATGTCAATATTTTATATATCCTTGGGCTCTGTATCTTTTCTTCTATTGATATCATGATGCTAGACACTCCGTTGGGAACTATAACGGCTAGTGTCAATCAATTCAAGGAGTTCCCTCTTGAGGTTGGTGGGTGTAACTTATTCTTGGACCTCTATGTCTTGGAGATGATAGGCTACAATGTCATTATCGGAATGTATTGGTTGGTTCCATTCTAGGATGATGTCGATTTTAGTCATCATAGGTTGAGTTTCACGTTGCCAGAAAGAAGATTGTTTCTTCATAATGGAGAATGGGATGTACATGCGAGCAGAGCGGGACCCGAGCGTCATGGGTTAGGGGGAGTTATATCCCAGATTTCTAGTCTTTACCTGGATGACTAGGGGACTTCCCAAATGGACTTTCCTCTAGTGGTGGATCATTTCAATAATGTCTTTCTAGTGGAAATTTCATGTTTTACACCGATGTGAGAGGTGGACTTTTCTATTTATCTTGTTCCAGGAGAGGCACTACTGTCCATTAATCCTTATAGTATGGCTTCACCTATGTTTCAGGAGCTCAAGAAGCAGTTGTAGGAGTTGCAGGAAAAGGGATTCATCTAACCCAGTACTTCTCCTTGGGGTTTGACGATCCTATTTGTGAAGAAATCGGTTGGTACCCTCAGAATTTGCATAGATTATCGGATGTTGAGCTAGTTGATGGTCAAGAACCAACATCCCTTGCCGAGTATTGATGTTCTCTTTGATCAAATTCAAGGAGATCAGGTGTTCTCAAACATTGACATGAGGTTCAGTTACTATCAATTGCGAGTTAGACCATCAGATATACCTTTTACAGTCTTTTGGAGTAGGTATAATGCATATGAGTAAGTGGTTCTGCCGTTCGGTCTAACGAACACGCCTGTGATTTTCATGGAACTAATGAACTGACTATTCCATCCATATTTTTTTTCATGGTAGTCTTCATGGACAATATCTTGGTGTACTCTCACAGTTTACATGACCATTCCACACATCTTGAGATCGTTTTGAGTACACTAAGAGAACATCAGTTATTTGATAAGCTCTTAAAATGCCACTTTTGGATGGACAAATTCACTTATTGGGTAATGTTATCTCAGACACAGGAGTATCAGTAGACTTAGAGAAAGTGAGAGTAGTAGTTTCTTGGGAGCATCCAATGAATTTCATTGAGGTACAGATTTTTCTTGGGCAGGCTGGTTACTACATCTCTTTTATATAGGACATTTCATGCATAGCAGCTCCACTGACGGGCCTAACTAAGAAGAGTGCGAACGAGTTGTTGTCATATTTTTTCGAGTCAACCTTTTAGTGGCTGAAAGGAAGGTTGTATTTAGCACCAATAATAGTATTTCCCAAGCCAAGAAAGAGGTAACTGTATACAATGATGCATCAGGTATCAGGCTAAGAGATGTTATTATGCAGGGAGAAAGAGTTGTTGCGTACGGGTCTCAACAGTTGAGGCCACATGAGAGGAACTACCTGAAACACAATCTTGTGTTGGCTATAGATGTTCATAATTTAAGATGTTGGAGACATAACCTATTGGGAGAGTATTTTTTGGTTTTCAATAACACAAAAGTATCAAGTATATCTTCACTCAGTGTGACCTGAATTTGAGACAGATAAAGTGGGTTGAGTACCTTCAATATTTTGACATTGATCTTGCCTAAATGTCTAGGAAGGGATGTGAATTGGATAATGTGTTTAGTAGAAGGAATCAGGTACAGGTAGTTCAGGAGGCTAGTAGTGAGTGGGAACTTATGGCTCTATTTTCTGAGATGCATTTGGAGGTTCATGATAGATAGGGGCAGACATTTCTATATTTTATAGTTTTTACCTCTACTCTTCTTGATCAAGTGAGAATGAGGCAACTATTAGATTTAGAATGCCTAGTCCTATAGAAGAGTGTTTTAGGAGGGGACCCTATTTTTATATGGACAGTAGGCAAGGATGAGATATTTCATTTTCATGGGCGTGTGTGGGTTCCATCAAACATATACAGAGAGATGATACTGTACTTTCATTCCTCAGTTTTGGTAGATCATCCTGGTGTCACAAAAATGTATCTTAATCTCCACCGTCAGTATTGGTGGCCAGGTAAGAAGAGAGATTTTGCTGGTTTTTTCATGAGATGTTTCACCTATCAGCAGGTGAAGGCGGAGCATTAGCGACCAGTAGGGCTTTTGAAATAGTTACCCATTACCGAGTGGAAATGGAACAATGACTTTATGGACATCGTGATGTGTTTACGGAGGTTTCCTCGAGGGAATGATGCAGTATGAGATTTCATTGACTGAATCACGAAGGTTTCTCATTTCATACCGATCAAGGAGACCTTCGGTGTTTATGAGTTGGGAAGGCTAAACATCTGAGATATTGTACATTTACATGGAGTTATACACTCTAGTTTTTCAGATAGGGATGACCATTTTACTTCCTAGGTCTGGAAGGTACTTTAGATGGCTTGGGGACACAGGTAATTCTGAGTATAAATTACCATCCCCAGATATATGGTCAGTCTGACCGTACAACTCAGGTTCTTGAGGACATGCTTCAGGCATGAATCATGGATTTTGGAGGTTTGTGGTAGAATCACATACTTGTTTTTGGAGTTTTCCTACAATAATAGATTTCAAGAAACTATTTAGATGGAGCCTTTTGAGTCTTGGTACGGTAGGCCATGACGATCACCCTTATATTGGCTGGAGGCAGGAGAGGCTGCTATTCTAGTACTCGTCTGGTCCTAGAGACCAAAGAGTAGATAGAGTTGGTTCAGAATAGAATGGCTACTACATATTCACGACATAATTCTTATACCGATCGATGAATATGACCTCTGGAGTTTGAGGTCAAAGATCAGGTTTTCAGGCTTGTCACACCGAGGTTGGGATGCAAGAGGTTTAAGAGACATGGTAAGATTTAGCTAAGGTATGTTAGTCTGTTTGAGGTGCTAGAGAGATTTTTCCTAGTTTCCCATTGGTTGTAGTTACCTTAGAGGTACTGGGCAATGATTGATGTCTTCCGTGTTTCTCAGCTTCAACGTTACTTCTTAGACCCGTCTCATGTTTTCCAACCAAAGGAGGTTGAGATTGAGATAAATGCCTCATTCAAAAAGCATCCTATCCATATTTTTGATTAAAGTGTGAAGGTTCTCTATGGCCAATCTATTCCTCTGGTACGAGTGCCATGGCAGCATGAGCTTGTACAAGATGAGACTTGGGAGGGGGAGGCCGATGTATGATCATAGTGGCCAGATCTATTTGAGTATTGTTCTTCTACGTTTCCTTGCTAGAGAAATTAAGAGGTAAACTATTTTAAGGGGGGAAGTTACTAAGAATCTTGATCTTTTTTCTTGTATTTTTCACTTTTCTGGTTGTTTTGAGAAAAAGAGGTGTTTTTAGAAATTTTAGGAGTAAATGTCGTGTACACGGTTTCCGCGGGTGACCGTGTAACGGCTGAGCACATATCTATGTGTGGTGACCAAGAGACTGTCTAAATCAGAGGTTGGAAAAGGCAAGTACATGCCATGTAATTTTATTGAACATGTCGTGTGCTTTTTTTCATTAAATGGACTGGGGTCACATCTAATTGGCAGACCTTTCTTCTTCTTATTCGCCTGTCTCATCCAAGATCATCTGTATGATCATAGATCTTGTCAAAGCCCCCGACTCGCCATCCTTTCTCTGAATCAACCGCTGTCAATTTCATTAGAATCACATATGTGATTTCTACCATCCTCTTAAAATTCATCTCTTGATTTCTCCTCTTCCACATGATATCTTTGGTTGAACTTCTTAAGTGTTTTTGTAGATCTATATTTTTATAGGGTGATTCAAGGCCTGAGGTTCACGTATATCGTCCGTACAGCACCGAGGTAGGTGGTTTGTTCCTTTCTGTATATAGTCTATGAATTTTATGTGCAAAATCACCTAATACCTAAGAATGAGGTATTTCATGTTTATGGTTTATAGCCATGGTTTTTCTATTATGCCTTGTTTCTTTGGATAGAGGTTGTTTGTTTATGAATAAGGTTAATTTTTACATAGTATGGAGGTTTTTCCCTTGTTTTCTTATTTTAACCATTTGGTCTAGCTATCCTGTTAGGCATTTTTCTTACCATTCCTAGTATTGTAAGGATGGAGTGATTATTATTTTACATTCTATGACATGCTATAGATTGTTTATCCAAGTAGTTCTTGAGGTTTACTTTGGCATTCATGTATTGTTTTTGTGTGACTGACTTACACAGGGACATGAGAACCTGGTGTAGTAGACCATATAATGAATGGATGTTGAGGGCTTCTCTAGAGTGTATATTTTTCTGTTACGTTGTGAGACCATATGGGTGATGGACTTTGTACTCCTTCAGAGTGTCTGCAGTTTCCTCGATACTGGCCATAGGGGGAATTGGACATTGAGAGATTCCTTAGTGTTCCTATTAGTTATTGATACAGACCATAGGGGGAACTGATAGTGAGTGCTTCCTCAGAGTGTCTTTGCTAAAGCAGAACTAGAGGGGTTAGAGTGTGTGTACTTTCTAGAGGGTTGTTTGTGTTCATTTGGTTGAAATGGATGGGTTAGGATATGAGTACTTCCCAGAGGGTCACCTATTTTTTATTAGCTACTTACTTCGTATATGAAATTGAATTCAATTGAATTTTTAGGATTGTTAATATGTGTAGTTTCTTATGTACTGCTTCATTTTGTCTGTTGCCTTCCAAATACATTCCCTTACTCTTAGGCACATATCTTTGGGTGGTTGCTTATTGGGATTCATTTCACACCCTGTTTGGGTCATTCTTTTGGGTCAAAATAGATTATATTGATGCATGTATAGATAAGGGAAATCTAACTTCTACTTAAGGTAGTTGATTGTTGTGGAGCTGGGGATCATGGGACCAAGTTGAGGCTTGCGATGTTGTGAATAATTTTATCAATTTTCTTTTGTACTTGGGTTTAGTATTGTATTCTGGAATTGTGACATTTTTGGATGCTTTCCTAGACATATGGTTCATGCATCATATATATATATATATATATATATATATATCTGTGTGTGTGTGTGTTCTCTAGTTATTTATTACTTATGTTGTTTACCTATTTCATGTCTTACTGCTTCCACTACTGCTATCTATTTTACTACTATTGTGTTACTCTGCCAATGAGGGCATAGTTTTCCCTCTATCAAACCCAAGGCCCTCACTGCTAGTCGAAAACCTCAGGTATTTGGGAAAATGCACTTGAGGCCATGTGACCAACTGGGTACGGGGCACCTCTAGGCGACTCTTGGAACTGAGACGTTATAATTTAGGACATGATCTTAAAAATACTGAACATATCATGTAAATGGTTTCCCTTATACTTTAGTTATTGAATATAAGATTGGTATTGGTCAAGGGGAAATTAAAATGATTCCATCTCCCCCATAAGATTTAATATATAGTCTTTATAGGGTATGATCCTACTGGTCGGGGCCATTGCTTCTTTCGTCTATTTAAATTGTATTTTATCATTGCCTTTAATATACACTAATCATAACAGTCACTACCCAAGAGCTATATTATCAATGGTTATGATGCTTAATGGTATTTATAATTTGACATGATATACTAATAATGGTCCAAAATAACCAATATAGTTAATGTGTTATCAATAAAATCATTAATTAATAATAAATTTATTCATTTGAAAATATAATTTCATTTATAAAACATTGAGACATTATATAAAACCTCTGATATAGATTACTATATAATTAAACCTAGTGAAATAATTGTCAATATTATCATATTCATTCATTCTGATATCTCAAATTTTATAATCTATATTTACATTTTTCTTCTTTTATCTTGATGTTCTCTTTATGCCTGATTTTAAGCTTATCCCACATTTCCTTAGCCGACTATAGTCCCAAAAAATCAGTGTTCAATTTTTCAAACAATGATGGAAGTTTTTCATTTTCTAACTTATCATATATTTCAATATTTCTATTTTATAAAAATTTCATAACACCATCCCTTAAAATTTTTGGGTAACCTACAGTTATAATGTCACTCAATTCATGTCCCTGTGATATCAGAAATGGTAGCATTTTATGCCTCAACCCATGAAAATTAATTCTGTTAAATAATGTAACACCTAAAGTATTAATTCAGTTGAGGTCTTATGTAATAAAATATAATGATTACAATCTCAGGTGAAACCTTTTATGATACCACTTGTAGAGACTGAATCATTTTTATAATACTTGGGGTGAATCAATAGTACCTGATTTGTTTTACAAATACTTCCTTTAGAATAAAACCCCTCTATAACACCCTGGGATTTTAAAAGATTGTTTTTATATTGTATGATAAATGAAACAACAAACGTAAATTACCCAAAAAATATATTTATTTTAAATTTAGTCTCTTTGATATCTTGCAATCCATGCAACCCCCAGTATAAATGAGCCATAAAATAGAAACTGTTATAACCTAGACATTAAATCAGTGGGTATTAATAATACTAAATAAATTATGAATATTGTATGTTTTAAACATGTATAAATAAAATTATATAGTAATTTATTTATTATAAATAATATAAGAATCATTTTAAAAAAAATAAATGTTTCTTAAAAAATTGTATTTTTATAAAAGGAAGTCTCTTCGAATTTAGAACACATAATTTAAAATTATTTTTCACAAATTTAATAAAATGTAATTTTAAATATTAACATAATATTTGAAATAATCTTGTAAAAATATATTACTATTAATTTTTATTGAATATTTTAGAAATATAAAATTTTGATGGATAGTGAAAAATATTGGGTTTTATTGAAAATTGCATTTTTTGTTTAAAAAAAATTAAATTTTACATTTTCATTTAAAATTGTTTTAAATGTAAAATTTGTAAAATTATATTATTATAAATAATATTTAGTTCATTTTAATTGAATAATTTTTTATTTTTGTTATTAAAACTATTTATACTTATGAGGATTTTCCCTTTCAAAATCTCTTTTTCTTCGCATCTGTGGATTTAATTTTAAATAATATTTTCCCATTATATGAATGTAAATTTTAAAAATGTATTCCATATTTGGAATAATCATAATAAATTTTATATAATAATTTCAACTTAATTTTTGGTTATAATGAATAATGAAAATAGGGAAATTAATTACCACTGTTAAAGTTAAAACGGGTTTACCGAGTGTTTAATTTTAAAATATATGGGTTAATATCACCTCTAAAATTTTCAAATTAATTTATTATGGAAATATTTAGAACATATATAATACATGGTTCTATAAAGATCTATTTTTTTTCCTTTTTACATGATAAAAACATCGGTATCACTTTTGTCAAAAATTAGAAGAGTTCCATCTCCCCCACCTATAAAAGGCCACCCCTCTCAACTCTTATTCACACTACAAAATGATTTTTTGAGAAAATAAATACCAAAATATCTTATTTTATCAATGAAAACATCATAGAGACCTTTTTTGATCATAAATACAATCTAGTTAGAATTTAGGTACGAACCTAAAGAGGTTGTCTAAAGAAGTGGTAATGTTCCTAACCATGTGTTTCTATTTTACATATTCTTCTAAATACATGAAATATTATCTAACTAAGAATAAATAAAAAAAATTATAATTTATAATTAAATTTTAATATTTCAATGGAATATCCTATATCAATATCCTCTTGCATCAAATGAGAAATAAAATCATCGATCATGTGTACGGTGGACTACCACCTTGTGAACCGGTGTAATTGGTTTTATGCACCACCTCTCACAACTAGATATAATGAATTAATTAAAATATTTATATTAAATTTTTGAAATTAATATTCTTTATAATTTTAATATCACTTATACCATCTCACCTTCCAACCCATTTAAATAATAATATTGCTTGTGCGTATGTGTGTCATACTTCCTCAACGTAACGATGTGAAATGTTTTTCATTTTATTTAGAAATGGATGGTAATAAAGAAATATTTAATTTAAATTTATGATATATTTGAACTAATAATATTTATTTAATGGTGAAATATTATTTTCATTTTATTTTTTCTATCTATTGGAAAAATAGAATCAATGTTCATGTGTGTGTATGGCCTATCATCACCATGAATGGTGTAATTCATTTTCACATCTCTAAATTTATATACTATTATAAATATTTATATAATAATTATATTTGATATTTATATCATTTTTAACATTATATAGATGATTTTACCATGAACAACCTGAAAGGACTGAGATTTTCAAACCATAACATACATGAAAAATGAGGCAATTATCACTAGAAATAGTTATTTTAACAACTAATTATTAATAAAAAGGTCATAAAATACTAGAATTAAATAATATATCATATAATATATTTTAATATAGTTTTATAGTAGTTTTATAATAAGTATATGTTGATTATACTGGAGGTTCAAATATGTATGATGGAAATCAGACTTGAGGTAAGGGTTTCTCATCTCACTTTTACTTTCACGAGACATATTCCATATTCACCACCTATTTATTTTGTGCAGTGTATATACAACCCATTTTATATATTATATCATGAATATATTTATATTTATGGTATTAAATATTTTTATTTAGTCTATTTCGTTCATCTGGAATATGATTCAAAATTTACCAAAGTAGTAAGGGTTTATTTTACAATCTTATCATTATTCAGGATTAATTATATTTAAGAGTCTATTAGAGGAATTATTTTGTCTTTATATCTTAAAAATAACATAATATCTTATCCTATGAAAATTCATAATGGTTTCATGTAATATTACTATTTCCACTCTTGGGTATTAAAATTATTTGGAATGTTATTTAAGAAAATCCAAATTTATTTATAATTTCAGTCAATCATTTATTTTCCTCCATGTTCCTACTTTCTAAAAATGTTTTCTCATCTTTTTAGCATTATCAAGATGTTTTATTAATTAATATTTTCATAAATTTTAATTTTTGAAAAAAAAATGAAAGGAATTTTCTTGTTGTTTTCCAAACATGGTACTTTTTATCATTTTTACAATAGTGTGAAAGAAATGATAGTTTAGCGTATAAAATATATATGAAATTTTCTACTATAATTAAAAATATTTACATTGAATCTTAATTTACATATTTTTAATGATAATTTTAAAGAAAATATATTTCTTAATATTTTAGTAATTTTCAATTATTAAAGGTGATTTTCAAAATGAAGATGATTTTGTCCTTAATAATGAATTTAATATCATTTTTATTCTATTAATATTCATCTAAGACAAAAAAATTAAATATATATACCCCATTGGGTATATGATGTATTGATAGCATAATTATACTTTCTCTAGATGGTTTATGATCAGTTTGATTGGGGATGCACTATTTTGATACCCTTTACTATATTACTCTTAATGGTTTATGAATATTTTTATTGATTGAGTAAGGTATTGGAATTTTATATTCATTATTTTCAATATTAATGTTTATGTTCATTAAGAATCACCCATTTCATTTGAGGAATGAATTATATATAGTAAGTGATGGGTGGGGAATGTTATAGCCTCTCGATGCATTAGTAGGTCTCATGAGAAAAACTATATTGGTTCTTTGGCCAAGGCCTTACTCGTTTATGTGAGATGTACTATAATGAGGAATTAAAGTTATGGTTATGATGTATGGTATTATTAAATCCCTCTTTATGTGATCATTTATTGATGTTACATGTAATTATTTGATTAATTAGAATATCCATGGTTATGATCTAGGATCATGTGATTATTTATATTGAATTATATTATCATCACGTATTCCTAAAATATTATTCCTCATTCTCACAATACTGATTTAATAAAAAAATCATTTATTTACCTTTACATATTGATTATTAATTATTAATTCATGATAGATTCTATTATACACTAGCCCTTACTGAGAATTAGAGCTCACCCATTTCTTATATTTCCTTTCCCCAGGATTCTAGGAAGTGTATTTGGATTGATATTAATGGATTTCATAAATATAATAATGGTTTTATAAAATTAAAATCTACATTTCATTTCATGTTTTGAAATGTAATTTGAATTTCATGTACGAATCTAGTTATCCAAGTTCACTAAATCCTTTAGTCCATTGGGATATAATTGATTCATTCTATTACTAATGTAATAATGTAACAACTAACTCTAAGATACTGGGTTTGGGGTATTTAAAGTTGGTATCCAAGAAAGATTAATAGAAACATTAAGAAAAATATTCCACAAAATATAGATTAGAGAGAATAAAGTTATGAATGGCTTTGAGTATAGGTTTAATTATATGATTATGTCATAATGTTGTGGTAAGATAAATATTGTGATGTTTACCTAGAAATACATCATTGTCTATATAATCTAAGTGTACATGGTTATGGAACAATTATAACAAGGGGTAATTAATTCGATAAGTGAATACTAGGATTTTACTCAATAATCATTAGGTGTATGACATCATGACTTGCAATACCTATGGTTTGATATTCCTGAGTGACATGGTTGAGATAATTCACATTTTCTTTAAAAACATTATGATGGAATTGAAAATGTTTCTATGATTTGAAAACAATTTAAATGAAATGATGTTTATGACTATGAGATTGGATATATATAAATTTTTCAATTAATGTTTAGTATTTCAACAGTTTTCTAGATTGTACATTATGTTTCATAATATTACGCTATAATTCTGGGTATAATATTTTTTATAAATGGAACCTAGTATAATAAATGATAATCATACCCATTCACATAATCCATATATGTATTTATATATTAGGAAAGATAATGAATCAAGATATGGATCTACAACTAGAAATGATAAAATTATAAATGTATTGGAAAATATGAATCGGGTTATGAGTAATGATATTTACTATATAGAGAAGCCTTATGATCCACTACATGGTGTAACAATGTTAGATATCATCACACCTCATCAACATCCATCATTTAATGAAACTATAAATCCATTTTCAGTGTAGAAATAGATTATCTATTTAGAGAAGTTTTTTCTTATTTTTTAAAGTAATGAAATAGAGAATGTTGTCATGGTAGTTTATCATCTCTTAGGGGAAACTGATCAATGGTGGTCATTGATTCAAAACACTTATTATGAATAAGAAATAGCAATTATGGAATGGAAAAATTTTAAGGTACTATTCATGGGAAAATATTTTCCTCGTGAGCAGGGAGAATATATAGAGAGATAATTCCTAAGTTTAAGACAAAAATAAGATCGAAATATTTCAATGTATGATGATACCATTACAAGGTTATAAATACATTCTATGTACTACTTATGTAATCCAATGATAAATATTGATCCTTTATTTGATGGGCTAAAGAAAACCCTTAAAAGGACACTAGTCCCTCAAAAATTCTCATCATATAAGGTCTTATTATCATGCACTATCAAGATAGGGAAACAATTCTCTATGTCTTTTGGATTTAATGGGAAGCAATAGAAGAATATTATAGTGAAGAAAAATGGATAAAGGTAAAAATGGAAAGAAGGATTTTTCCACTTGTGATAATTTTCGAACAAAACACCCTAGTACTTTTTTGGTGGGAATAAGAGTTTTCTTAATATGTGGAGAAAAATTCCATCTGGTATATGAATTAATGGGTAAGAAATAAACCACTAATTTTTAGTTTTTCAACTGCAAGTTTATGGGCCACTGCTCAAATGAATTCCACAAGAGTCAAGTGAATATACCTTAGAATAAGATAAGAGACAAAGGTCTAGATTATTATATTAATATAGATGACATGGAATGATTTAAGTGATTGTGATTTTGGTTTCATGTATTATATTTTATAAGAATATATCAATGAAATTTTAGTTAATTTATAATGAATCATATAAATATTGTACAATATTAGTTTTTATTTAAGGGTTTGAATGCATATATTAAATAGTACCGATTTCTAAGAAACTTAATTTGGTAACCAATGTTATTTTTGGGGATATTAATCATATTTTTTGGGAATATAATAAAAATTATATTAATATGTTTTTATAAAAAGGACAAACATTATGTCGGGTGATGATCCATCGCATTTGGCAAGGCTCTGGGCTCAAACCCATAACTAATGGGTGATAAGGTTGTAGTACATACCATTATCCAACATAAGGTTTAAGTTAATATGAAATTGTTTTTACATATATGATTTTATTGATAGACAGTATTGTAATGGAAAAATTTCAGTTTTTTTGTTGAGGTTTATGGATTAATGAATCATTTTGGACAACTTATGTTAACAATTTTGGATTTGGTAACTTTTGGGGACATATAGACAGAGTTTTCACTATTTAATGGATATTATGATCTATTTAAAGTTAATTTTTGTGCTTCAGGCATAAGAAATTCATAATGGATATTAATTTCATGGAGTAATAAACGAAGTGTAATATGATCAATGTACAACCAAAGGATAAAATTTTTGAGATGAAATAAAAAAACTTTAGGTAATAATATTTTTTAGGGTTCCCCATCTTGATAATAAATTAATTCATAAAATATATAAAATTTATCTTGAAATGAAACTATTATCCTATTACCTTCATTTTCATTCTGTATTTTTGGTTTTTTAGTTGATCATTCATTTTTGCTTGAACAATGATCCCTATAACTCTCCGTAATCAGTTAAAGTTATCATTTGTGCCCACATTCTGACATCCCAGAAATTTTTTTCTCACTTGGAAATAATTATATGTGTTATTATATATGACCTTAATAATTCTATTTCTCTCTTATTAAAAGAAATTTTTATTAAACTTTTTTTACAATGTGGGGTTTCAAGAGAGGTTAGGTGTATGATAAAAAAAATATAACTGCAAGGGAAAAATTTATTTAAGAGGGTAGAATTTAAGACCCCAATATTGTAAAATATGGAGGTTTTGTTCTATATATTATGAGATATGTAACAATAAGCTTAAAAAATTGGGAAATATTGTTTGAAAATTAATCTCTTTGACAGCTTGCGATACATGAAACCCTGAGTCTAAAAGTAATAAAAAATAGTGTAATGATTTAACCTGGTCACTAAATTAGTGAGTATAAATAGAAATATATAAATTATAAAAAATATATGGTTGAAACATGCATTAAAAAAATTCAATGGATATCTATTAATTAGAAATAAAATAAAAAACATTTAAAATAAAAGGAAATGATTTTGGAAGAACTTTATTTTTATAAAAGGCGAAATCATCAGGCATTGTAGTCATAATTTAAAATTAATTTTTACCAATTTTATAGAATTTATTTTTTTAAAATTAAATTTATATTTGAAATCATAATTCAAAATTTATTTTAGAGTGTATTTTTTATAAATTTTAAAAAAGATCAATTTTTCGATAAGTAGTGAAAAGCTAGTTTTTATTGAAAATTGCAATTTTATTTAAAATATTTAAAAGTTATATTTTTTTTAAAAATTGTTTTAAAAATAAAATTAGTGAATTTATATTATAATAAATACCAATTATTTCATTTTCATCAAATTTATTTGGATTTTTTATATTAAAACATTATGTACTTATGAGAACATTCTATTAGGAAAACCTCATTTTCATCACGATTGTGAGTTCAATTTTAAATTTATTTTTTCCACTAATATGACTGGAATTTGGAAAATAAGATTCCAAATTTTTAATAAAAATAATTCATATTATATTGTACAAAAAATTAATATTTAGGAATAATTAATTGGAAAAAACAATAAAAACTAATATCGTGGTTAAGGTTAAAATAGGTTTACAGTGGATTAAATAATAAATATAAGGGTTATAATTTCCAATAAGCATGTAAAATTCATATTTTATGGTCACATGTTGACTTTATAGTATCCATGGTTTGATAAGGATTCACTTTGGGTGAGTTTTGGCATATAAAAAATGTGGGTATCACTTTTTCTTTTCAAAAATCCCAATTGTGTCATATTCCCTACTTATAAAAGGCTACCCCTCTCATCTCCTATTAAAATTCATAGAGTCTTTTATATAAGAAATAAAAAATAAATATATTAATTACATCCCTCCATACATACTTCAGGACTTATTTTGATAATAAATCTAATATAGGATGGATTTAGGTGTAAACCAAAAGAGGTTGTTTGAAGAAGAGGTAAAGTTCCTAACCACATGTTTTCATTTTACTTAATTTTCTATGAAAATAAAATATTATAAAAATATTTTTGAATAAAAACTAAAGTATATATTAGATAACTATATGTTATTATGTTAATGGAATAATCTATATCCCTATTATATTCCATCTGATGTGAAATGAAACCATTGATCATGTGTACGATGGAGTACTGTCTCGTGGATGGATGTAATGGGTTTCCCATCACCGCATATCATGACTATATATATTGATATAATTAACATATTTATATAATATTTATTAAATTAATATAATTATTTAATTTTAATATCACATATAAATTCTTACCTACCAACCCATTGGAAAATAATAACGTTCCTCATGCGTATTTGTGGATTACCACCTCCACGTTGCAAGATCGAATTTTTTTCCCTTTTATTTGGTCATTGATGGTAATAAGGATATATTTAATCATAATATATGATAAAATTAATATAATAATGTTTTTTTCAATGTGTAATATTATATAAATTTATTTTATTCCATTTTTAAAAAAATATAAGCAACATTTATGCATATGTACGATCGACCATCTCCATGAATAGTGTAACTAATTTTCTCATATATAAATTTTATGTACTCTTATAAATAATTATATAATTATTATATATGATATTTATATTATTTTTAAAATTGATAAGATTATGGAACAATTATTAAGGTAATAGGGTCAAAATTAATGATCAAAAACACACATGAAAAACAAAGAAATTATCACTTGAAACCATCATTTTAATAAATAATTGTTAACAAACTAGTCATAAAATACTATATGTAAAAAATATATTGTATGAAATATATTATTATGTTGCTTGAATATATTTATAATAATTATATATTTATTATAAGGGGGAATCAAACATGTATGAAGGAAATCTGACTTGAGGTAAGGGTTTCTCTTCTCACTCTTACTCCTGTGAGACATATGCCATATTCACATCTTATTTATCTTTTGTAGTGCATATAAAACCACTTTTATATGTTATATAATGAATATATTTATAATTATGGTATTTAGGGTTTCAATTTATGTTATTTATTTCATGGGGATTACAATTAAAAAGTTTCCAAAGTAGTAAGTGTTTATTTCAAAATCTCATCATTATTCGAGATAGATTATATTTAAGCCCCCATTGGGGAAATTATATGGAATTTAACTCATAAAAAATATGTTATACTTTGTTTATTAATAAAATTTTCAATTAATATTATCATTCTTCAATCATTGTAACTAATTATTATTGAGAAAACATGTTTATGAAAATCCAACACTATTTCTATTTTTAGTTGAAAATTATTTCCCTTATATGACCTGGTTTTCTAAAAATGTTTTCTATTTTTTTAAACTTCAAAATTATTTGTTAAATAAAAATTCACCCAGGTTTTACATTTTAAATTTTTTTTAGAGGAATCTTATTTTCATTTTCTGAATGAGTCGCTATTTATCCTTTTTTCAATAGTGTGAAAGGGATATATTTTAAAATATAAAAAATATATAGAATTAAAAATAATCATGATCACTCATTAATTTTAATATTATTTTAAATTTTTATATGATTTTATTAAATAAAATGTTTTTCTTAATATTATGTAATTTTTTTTTATTTTTGAGGGTGATATTCAATGTCAAAAGGATATTTTCTTCAAGATTTTTGAATAGAATATTTACAGTATATCTATTAATTAATGAAATAACCCTTTAATTTAGTTTTATGACTCTATGGATATGTTGTATTGATACCATCCTTATTATTTCTGTTGATTTTTGATGACCAGTTTGACTGGGGTTGTACTATTTTTATACAATTTACCATATTACTCAGAGTGGTTTATGATTAGGCTTATTGATTAAGGAAATTATTAGCATTTTTTATTCAAGATTTTCCATAAAAATGTTTATTTTGATTATGTTTGAACCCATTTATATGATAAATGCATTATATATAGAATATTATGGGTGAGGATCACTATAGATACTCAATTCTTTAATAGGTCTCATGAGTCAAACTAGACTGGGTATTTGGTTGAGGCCATACCCATTTATATAATATTCCATGTCTTGAGGCCTTTTTGATAAGTTTATAATATATAAAATTATTCATTACCTCATTATGATATTAGTTATTAATTTTCCACATGATTATTCAATTAGTTAGAATATCCATGGTTATTTTTAAGCTAATGTGGTTATTTATATGGAATTATTTGATCATCATTTATTCCTTACATATTATTCTTCATGTTCAAGTTATTGATTGAATGGAATTTTTTTAGTTATTTAACATAACATATTGATTATGACTTATTTATTCATGATGTATTCTATTGTACACTTACCCTTATAGAACATTATAGCTCAACCTTTTATTATGTTTTCTTTCTCCAGGATTAAGTAAAGTGTATTATGATTTATATACAAAGATATGATAAAGGTAATAATGGTGTTGTCAAAGAAGAATCTGTGTTTTATTTCTTATTTTCAAATGTAATTTGAATTTCATGCACGTATCCGGTTATCCAAGACTACTAAACTATTTAGTCCTTTGGGATGCGATCACTTGTATGTATCACCAATGTAATAAGGTAACCACCAACACTAGGTTATTAGGGCCGAGATCATTACACCCTATAACTAGTTAAAATTTTTATTTTCCTCTTTTGAAACACATCCATATCCATATGAATTCAATATTAAAGAAAATTATCATTGAATAAATTTTACATGTTTCAGCCTCAATGTGAGAGCCTACTCCTTGAAACATATTACCATTTTTAAGAACATAAATACTATTATTATTATTATAAAATTTCAGTGATTACAAAAACCTGAAATTGGTGCACAAGGTTTAACAAGAATTATCCACTTTTCCTTACAATATTTATTTGTATTTTTTATACATGGACCAATTATTCTTCAAATACATTCCATTTTCTATTTGATGAATAATATATTTATTAATAATTCTAATGATTTTTTATCATATGTAGATCTTATTTGAAATGTTACTCATCTAATATAATAACAGGTTTGGATGGAAAGTAGATTAACCTTCCTCTAACTAATTACTAATGAATAGTTTGAGTATAAGATCATGAATGATTGAACTAATATTATTAATTCTCAGCAATTAGACCCTAGATAAAAAATATTCTGATAAAATTACCTCCACCTTCCCCAAAACACAATTGGGGAATAGGTAGATCTTCATTGGATTATTTTTATTTAAAAAAACTGGGTATCAAAAAACCTCTCCAAAAAATTCTCTACCACCACCGAAAGTATATATTCATAAAGATATTCCAAAATATTTGGAAAAAATATTTCTTCCATATCAAATTAGTTCAAACTCAATTGAATACTTTTTCAAATATTCATTAAAACTTCTACAATACTTTAACTACTATAGGTCTATTCCATATTTCACATGATATATAAATATATCTATACTCACCTCTTTATTTAAATTACAAAAGGAGTCAGTTCTTCATTACTAATTTGAAATTAAATTTTCAAGAGATCTGCAACCATAAGATCCAAATTTTAATTCTAAATCATCACATGATTTAATTTTTTTCTTAAAATATCCAATTCTATAAACATACATATTTTAGTTTGAATATGATAATAAAAATATTACAGGAATGAATCCCATATCTGGATTGAAATCACATTGGTCGTTTACTTCATCTACATAACTATAATTGGATACATAGTTCATATCATCTCTTTCATTTGTATGATTCACAAAATAGTAATAATATATGTTTGTCATATCATCCATGTTGTAGTAATCAACTACGGGGATTACCTCAGCTATGTGTTTTTTCCCAAAATGACTATGCAATAGATTCACCTTTATGATCAGGATATGTGGATATGCACTCAAAACGATCCTAGAATCAATCTAATTGAACCATATTGATACATGTAAGTCTAAATTTTCCCATGTACATAAATATTCTATGTGAATTTTCATCTATCATTGAAATTGGCTACGTGGATTAAGAAAATTCCACAATTCACTCAAATTAAGACAGAAATAATTTTTATGTTCTCAAAGCCTTCTAAGAGCTTTCATCACTTCTCTAAAATGTCTTAGATATTTATCCTCCTATACCCAACTATTAAATTTTATTATTTTAAAAATCATCTTATCAACTATTACACTTATATGCAAGATTGATACCAAAGACAACACCTTCAACAATTCTCAGGGTATTTACCCTTGGGGAAAAATATTGATGAAAGTGGTGTTCTAAAAATCTAAATAAGGTGATAATTATAATATGGATGATAATGAGAATTTATAACTTTCAATAATCATGGTTATGAAATAAAAAAAGTGAAGGTTCATAAATCCTAACAAGGAAACATTGATTAAGGTAAATTATATCATCGTATTATAGTAATAATTAAGGGTGTAAAAACATGTCAAAATATTAAAACATGTCATTATGTGTAACATCCCAAGTAAGTACTGAATAATAGATATTTTTATCTATGTATATTAATGAATTATATTGTGTTTTAGAGGCTCAAAATGAAAATAAATCCAATCTTAAGCATGGAATACACTAATATTTTTTAAAAGATTGTTTTACTGCCTTTTGATGGCAAACCCTTTTTAAATCAGCCTTTTGACAATTTTATAATCTATATTTGTCAAAATAAACATATTCATTATGATTGGGACATTTAAATTTACATTGGATAAATTTTTGGTATTTTTCTGACAATGTTCATTTTTTAATGAATAGTGAAAAATACTACATTTTACATCAAAACTGCTTTTTCATTTAATTTAATTATATGGTTAGATTATATTTTTAATTGGTCTTAAAGTGTAATCTGAAAATATTTTTACCATTTAATACAATGGTGGTCATTAGGATTAATTTCACTTTGAAATTGGTCATTAACTAATGCAAAACCTTTCATAGATATTGTTTCAAAAAACCTGCTATTTAATTTGAAAACGGGAATTATTTTTAAATAAATTATTGTAATTTATGTGTTTGGAATTTGGTAAAATGGATCACATATTTGTAATCAGAAGGTCCAAATTATGTAATTAAGACTCTTTTGTTTTTGGACATTATGAATAGTAACGACGGTAATTATCCTTAATTATCTTGATTAATGAGTAATCGGGTAGTTAAGGATAATAAAATAATATCATAATAATATAAGATGACACCAAAATGTGTCTTAAGGATAATTTTTGCCTCATGTCCGGCCATGGGATTCCCTGTGCCAAACTTGGGGGCCCCATGAAATCACTTTTGTGAGAAAGTGACTTTTTATCTTTTTATTTTTTAAAGAATGTTAAATGTAACAAAGAATGTATCACCTAAGTAACATATTTTTAATTTTGTCTCAATAAATGATCATTTAGACTATAAATAGTCATTTGAAACCTAAAAATAATTTCTACCTGATAGTATTTTATTATAATTTTTAGACATTAAATAAATTAAATTATTTATGACATCATAATGATGCAGCGATGATCTCATTATTTGACGATTTAAATAAAATGGAAAGATAATGTAACATATAAGACCTAAACATGTCCAAAACCTATTGGGTGGGTATATTTAGAACCCTTATCACCTTATCCTCGAATTATATCAATGTTGGACCTTTAAAATCCGAAACGCATTTGAAAATAAAGTAACATTTCTTTACTTTCCAAGAGTGCCCCTCCTCTCCTCTTATAAAAGGCCCCCACCTCTACCTCCTTACCCACACTCCCAAAGCCTTTGGCTCGGCCAACCGCTGCCCATTTTGTCTCTCCACATCCCACTCTTACTCCTTGAAGCCTCACTTTGGTCAGAAGTCTTTCCAAGGAAGCCTTTGAGCTCAAACCAAAGGGAGTTACCCGATTTTAAGGTAATGTCTTCACTTGAGTCCTTTTGCTTTATTTTTCTTCTCCAACCCCCTAAACACTTTTTATTAATTTGTTTTGTAACAAATACAGTATCTTCAATATACTAGGATGTTTTTATTAGAAGGATTCGAGCTACACTTACTCACACCTACATCTAATGGTTAAAGGACATACTGTATCCGTGGATGGTGAATTTATGCCTCCCGAAACGATGATTGTTCAACATTCTTTTAACACCTTCAAAGGTGGTCTTAAAGATGTCACTATATTTATATATGATATATAATATGTTTATGTTTTCCTTAAGCTTCTGTATTTTTCATTCTGGGCATACCTTTATGGTTTCCATTATGGGTAAACGCGATATATTCATTTAAGGAAGTGCGGACTACCGCCCCCTCAAAGTGATTTGATTCGTTAAATACCATATATGGGATGTATAAAGGATGAAAATATGATATTATATATGATATTATACTGGAATTATAATATACCTTTATATCATTATGATTCCATTCTATAAAATACGAAATAGAAATGAAAGTAGCGTTCATGCGTACGTACGACTTACCGTCTCCATGAACGATGCATTTCATTTATTACCTCTAAATGATTATGTAATATTATAAATGCATGTATATACTGGATATATATGATATATACATCATTATTATAATTATGGATATAATGGATACATGAACAACTTGTAATTATAAAGGGCTTATTTTTTACTCAAGTACCAATGATCGTTAAAACGACCGTTATTAACTTAAATAATTACATAGTGTTCATGACATGGCAATAAGTGATATAAAAGGAATAATGAACTTAATAAAGGTTCTTAAGCAAGTATAAATTAACTCATTTTTATTATTCAGGACATTAAAGAACGATCGAGTCAAGTCGAACCCGAGGTATGGGACTTCGTCTCAATCTTCTTTCATTGAGGAATATTTTGTTTTATACACAACCTTATTTTATACAGTGTATAAACCCCTTTGACTTTTATGTTCATTCAAAAGGAATCTTTTTTATACGAATCGTTTACTAAACAACAAATGGGAATGTTTTTTTGTCGTACGTATGCGGCGACAAAGACTTCTCCGCCGCCGTGACCATTATTTGAGTTTCAGCTTCCTCTACAAGCCATACTTTTTTTAAAGAAAAATAAATACCATGTTTTACTTTTCTTTTATTTTGGTATTGAAAATGGTTTTCATAATGTTTTTATTATATCAATGTTTTGTATTGATATCTTGTGATTGAAATGTGGAAATATTATGTTTCTTTTATGCATGTTTTATGTGATACAATTATGTTATGGTTCATGGGCATTATTATGAAGATGGGTGGTTCCGTGATAAACTAAGGGTGGGTGAGCCCGATATAGCTCTCCAATGCATTGGGTAACTCGAAGGAGTGAAACATTAAGGTTTCTCTGAAGAGATTTAGGGAATACACTGTGATGGGTATTCCAAACGTAACCAAGAGGGTTAATCCCTACGTAAGAATGTTATGAATGCTTCAAGTTACCTTTATGTCTTATGATTTCTATGATTTTTTCATGAATTGATGAGGTATGTTAAAGTGATTATGTTTTATGGGTAAAGTATGATTTCATTATTATGTATATATATGTACCCATGTTTCCTTTCCATATTTTTATATCCCTTACTGAGCTTTTTATGCTCATCCCAAGTTTTTTGAAATGTTTTTCACAGGTCAAGGGAAAGGTACATGATATGATGATAGTGTTAAGGAAGTGTCAAGAAAGAATCCATGTTTGATTTTAAATATGTTTCCATTGATGGGAAAAATGAATACTATCTTTATGTAAACACTTTGTTTAAATGTGGAATGTAATTCAAGTTTTATGATCTAATTCTCTATAACTCTAAACATGAAATGATCCTCAATGTGTAATCTTGTAATAATTCAAGATTAAGTAAGGTCTAAGGCTGGGGCCTTATAGTTGGTATCAAAGGTCGGTTTAGATAACTTTAGGAGTTAGAATTCTGTTAAATGATTATCCAAAAATATTTTTTTTATGGTCAAATTGAAGTGATATAGTATTTGAAGATTACCATGTTGCTTTATCTAAGACATGTTTGTTCAGAATGGTTTTACGCAGAGGAAACAGGGAAGCAGTTCTAGGAAGGCATGCAGAAGGAAATAACCTTCCGAATCAGCATCCTGAGATGGTCGGAATTGGAACTGAACAGTTTGTTGCAGTAATGGCACAGTTGACTCAAGCGATAAATGGAGGTGGTATCCATGCACGAGATCAGCCAGATCAACCACAGATGAACATGTCAGTGGTGGAACATTTCATGAGGCAACATCCCCCATCATTCAGAGGATCATGTGACCCTGTGTTAGCTAAAGGGTGGATTAAAGCACTGGAGAAGATTTTTGATGTCATGGGGTGTTCAGACAATCAAAAGGTTAGCCTTGCTATTTACCGTTTGGAGGGTGAAGCAGATCAGTGGTGGTCGATGGTTAAAAATATCAGGTACACTGATGAGATTGATGCTCTCAACTGTGATGAATTCAAAGGTATGTTTCATGAAAAGTATTTTCCTAAGGCTGTTCGACTTAGGATGGAAAACAAATTCTTATAATTGAGGCAATAGGAAGACTCAGTGGCTACCTATGAAGAAATGTTCACTCGATTGGAAAGGTATGCTCCAAATTTTATCCGAGACCTTGATAGTAAAATCAATCGTTTTTACTCAGGATTAAAGCCAAAATATCGAAGGGCATTAGATTCTCATGAGTTTAAAAGTTATTAAAAGCTTGTTCAATGTGCTGAGAAGGTGAAAATGGAGTTTGCCGATGATCAAGTGTTCTATAACAACCAACAGAAGAAGAGACCGAGGTGGCAGGAGAAAGGGAAGAATTCTTCAAAAAAGTCTGATGGTAATAAATCTAAGATTCCAGTTTGTGATAAATGTGGAAAAAGGCAAGCTGGGGAATGTCTTCTGAATTCTGGAAAGTGCTACCAACGTGGTAAGATGGGACATAAGGCTCGTGATTGCACTGAAAAAGATCAAGGTAAAGGTAAGACCAAATTTGATTTATAGTTAGTGAAATGTTTTAAGTGCAATGAGATGGGTCACTATGCAAACGAGTGTCCGACAAAGAGCATGAGTGATGCGATGTAGTTAGACTACAAGCAGAAAGGGGTGGTGAAGTTATTTTCAACTACTTCAGTAGATTTCGGGCCATCAAATGAAGTTGTATCAGGTACTTTGTTTGTTTTTTCAGATTATGCCAGTGTGTTGTTTGATTCGGGGTCCAAACATTCTTTCATCTCTGAAAACTTTTCTAGTAAAATTGGAATACCATCTCAAGAAATGACTCATGAACATTTGGTAAAAACACCTGGGGGAAATGTTGAGGGAAAAAGAATTTATAATAATCTTCTTATCCTTATCAGTGGAAAGAACCTACTTGAAAACCTTATTGTTCTACCTCTAGTAGAGTTTGATGTTATCCTGGGTATGGATTGGCTCTCTATTTACCATGCTAAGATTGACTGTAGAGCTAAAAAAGTTTCTTTTCAGAAAGACTTTCAGTTTCTGTACAAGAATGAACCCTTACTGTTGATAACTTATCAAGAGGACAAGAAACTTGTAAAAGATGGAAATGAATGTTACCTTGCACACATCGTTGAAAATAAAGGAACTATTCAGATTAATGATGTGCTAGTGGTAAATGAGTATCCTGATGTTTTTCCTGATGAGTTGCCTGGAATAATACCAGATCGGGAAGTTGAGTTTACTATTGACTTAGTTCCTGATGCTAAGCCAATTTCAAAACCCCCTTATCGAATGGCTCAAATTGAACTTTTAGAGTTGAAGGAGAAATTGCAGGATTTATTAGAAAAAGGTTTCATTCAACCTAGCACATAACCATGGGGTGCTCCTGTTTTATTTGTTAAAAATAAAGATGGTTCAATGGGACTTTGCATTGATTATAGAGCCTTGAATAACATCACTTTTAGGATCAAATATCCTTTTCCTCATATCGATGATTTGTTTGATCAGTTCCAGGGAGCTCAGTATTTTTCAAAGATTGGCCTCAGATCGGGGTACCATCAGCTGAAGGTAAAGGAAGCAGATGTTCCGAACACCGTGTTCCGTACAAGATATGGCCATTATGAATTTGTATTAATGCCTTTTGGGATAACCAATGCACCTGCTGTATTCATGGACTAAATGAATATAATTTTCCATGAGTTATTGGATAAGTTTGTGGTGGTTTTCATTGATGATATTTTGGTGTTTTCTAAAAGTATAGAGGAGAATGAAAGACATTTAAGGGTTATCTTTCAAACCTTAAAAGAAAAGAAACTGTATGGAAAATTCAGCAAGTGTGAGTTTTGGTTGCAACAAATTTCATTCCTGGGTCACATTGTTTCTAAAGATGGGATACCTGTTGATCCTGCAAAAACAAAGGTTGTGGAAGACTAGTCAGGACCCAAAAATGTAACTGAGATTCGTAGCATCCTTGGTTTGGCAGGCTATTACCGGAGGTTTGTTAGAAAATTTTCACGGTTATCTAGTCCAACGACTAAGCTAACTCGGAAGGGTGTTAAGTTTATCTAGACAAAAGAATGTGATGATTTTTTTCAGAAATTGAAAAGAAGATTGGTGAATACTCCAGTTTTGGCACTACCTTCCAGGAATGGTGAGTTTGTTATATACAGTGAGACTTCATTGAAAGGACTTGGTTGCATCCTAATGCAGAATGATCAGGTAATTGCTTATGCTTCACTTCAGTTGAAAACTCATGAGGTAAATTACCCTACACATGATTTGGAATTAGATACTATTGTTTTTGCTTTAAAAATTTGGAGGCATCATTTGTATGGAGTAAAGTGTGAAATATATACTGATCACAGAAGTTTAAAGTATATATTCACTCAGAAAGAGTGGAACATGAGACAAAGGAGATGGCTATTATTAATCAAGGATTATGATTGTATAATTCATTACCATCCGGGAAAAGCAAATAAAGTGGCAAATTCTTTGAGTCGAAAAAGTAATGCTTTATTAGCAATGTTGTGTTTGGAACGTGATCCTTTGGTTAAGGATTTGATGAACTTTGGCATAGAAGTTGTTGGTGCAGGAAGTTATTCTATTTTGTTTCAGGTATTAGTGAGATCATCTCTATCAGATAGAATCAAGCAAGCACAGAAGCAAGACAGTGAGTTGCAGAAAAAGGTAAAGCTGGTTCAGAAAGGTAAGTTGCAGGAATTCAACATTGATAATGATTGTGTTTTGAGATTTGGGAAGAGATTGTGTGTGCCTTGTGATTCACAGTTAAATAGAGAGTTGTTATGTGAAGCTCATAGTTCTCCGTTTCCAGTTCATCCTGGCAGTACTAAGATGTACAGAGATCTGCGGGAGTATTACTGGTGGGATGGAATGAAAAGAGATATTGCTGATTTTACTGTGAAGTGTTTGACTTGTCAGCAGGTTAAAGCAAAGTGGTAGTTACCGAAAGGGATGCTTCAGCCTTTACCAGTGTGAGAGTGGAAATGGGAGAATATATCCATGGACTTTGTTGTGAGATTACCGGAGACATCTCGAGGTAATAATGAAATCTGGGTTATTGTTGATCGCTTGACTAAATATGCTCATTTCCTTGCTATACGAGATACTTTTTCCCTAGATCAACTTTTCCACTTGTATCTTAAAGAGATAGTCAAGTTACATGGTGTTCCCCTCTCCATTGTATATGATCGTGATCCCAGGTTCACTTCTAACATTTGGGAAGGCCTTCAGAAGTCGTTGGGTACTGAATTAAATTTTAGTACAGCATTTCATCCTCAATCAGATGGGTAGTCAGAACGAACAATTCAGACCTTGGAGGATATGCTACGAGCTTGTTCGATGGATTATCAGGAAAGTTGGGACCAACATCTTTCTTTGGTTGAATTTTTATATAATAACAGTTTTCATTCCAGTATACAGATGGCACCATTTGAGGTGTTATATGGGAAGCGGTGTCGAACTCCAGCTTTTTGGGATGAAGTGGGTGAAAGGAAGTTGATGGGACCGGAATTGGTAGATGAGATGGTAGAAAAAGTTCAGTTGATTCAGAAACACATGAGAACAGCTCAGAGTAGGCAGAAGAGTTATGCAGACAACAGGAGGAAGGATCTATCTTTTGAGGTAGGTGATCATGTTTTTCTCAAAGTATCACCATGGAAAAGTGTGTTGCGATTTGGTAAGAAAGGAAAGCTGAGTCCAAGGTTCATTTGACCATATGTAATTCTGGAGAGAGCTGGACCAGTTTCTTACCGAGTGGCTTTACATCCGAGCTTATCTCAGGTACACAATATTTTTCATGTTTCAATGTTGAGGAAGTATATGCCAGATCCATCTCATGTTTTGAGTCCAGAGGTAGTTCAGCTAGAAGAGAACCTATCTTTTGAGGAACAACCAGTCCAGATTCTTGACCACAGGGAGCAAGTGTTACGAAATAAGGTGATTAATTAGGTAAAGGTTTTGTGGAAAAACCACATGATGGAAGAGGCAACATGGAAATCTGAAAATGCAATGAGGGATAAGTACCCCCATTTATTTGATAAGTAAATAAATTGCGGGGACACAATTTTATAAAGGGGGGAAGGATGTAACATCCCAAGTAAGTAATGAATAATATATATTTTTATCTATGTCTATTAATGAATTAGATAGTGTTTTAGAGGCTTAAAATAAAAATAAATCCAATCTTAAACATGGAATACACTAATATTTTTTAAAAGATTGTTTTACTGCCTTTTGATGGAAAACCCTTTTTATATCAAAATTTTGGCAATTTTATAATCTATATTTGTCAAAATAAACATATTAATTATTATTGGGACATTGAAATTTACATTGGATAAATGTTTGGTATTTTTCTGACAATGTTCATTTTTTAATGAATAGTGAAAAATACTGCATTTTATATCAAAACTGCTTTTTCATTTAATTTAATTATATGGTTAGATTATTTTTTTAATTGGTCTTAAAGTTTAATCTGAATATATTTTTACCATTTAATCCAATTGTGGTCATTAGGATTAATTTCACTTTGAAATTGGTTATAAACTAATGCCAAACTTTTCATAGATATTGTTTCAAAAAAACCCACTATTTGTTTTGACAACGGGAATTATTTTTAAATAAATTATTTCAATTTATGTGTTTGGAATTTGGTAAAATGGATTACATATTTGGAATCATAAGGTCCAAATTATTTAATTAATACTCTTTTGTTTTTGGACATTATGAATAGTAACGACGGTAATTATCTTTAATTATCTTGATTAATGAGTAATCGGGTAGTTAAGGATAATAAAATAATATCATAATAATAGAAAATGACACCAAAATGTTTCCTAAGGCTACTGGTTGTCTCATGGCCGACCATGGGATGCCTTGTGCCAAACATGGGGGCCCCATGAAACCACTTTTGTGAGAAAGTGACTTTTTATCTTTTTATTTTTTAAAGAATGTTAAATGTAACAAAGAATGTATCACCTAAGTAAAATATATTTAATTTTGTCTACAAAAATGATCGTTTGGACTATAAATAGTCATTAGAAAGCTAAAAACAATTTCTACATCATATTGTTTTTATAATTTTTATACATTAAATAAATTAAATTATTTACGACATCCTAATGATGCAGGGATGACCTCATTATTTGATTATTTAAATAAAATGGAAAGATAATGTAAAACATAAGACCTAAACATGTCCAAAACCTATTGGGTGGGTATATTTAGAACCCTTATCACCTTATCCTCGAATTATATCAATGTGGGACCTTGAAAATCAGAAACTCATTTGAGAATAAAGTAGCATTTCTTTACTTTCCAAGAGTGCCCCTCCTCTCCTCTTATAAAAGGCCCCCACCTCTACCTCTTTAACCACACACCCAAAGCCTTTGGCTCAGCGAACCCCTGCCCATTTTGTCTCTCTACATCCCTCTATTACTCCTTGAAGCCTCACTTTGGGAAGAATTCTTCCCAAGGAAGCCTTTGAGCTCAAACCAAAGGGAGTTACCCGATTTTAAGGTAATGTCTTCACTTGAGTCATTTTGTTTTATTTTGCTTCTCCAACCCCCTAAACTCTTTTTATTAATTTCTTTTGTAACAAATCCAGTATTTTCAATATACTAAGATGTTGTTATAATAAGGATTCGAGATACACTTACACACACCTACATCTAATGGTTAAAGGACATACTGTTTCTGTGGATGGTGAATTGATGCCTCCCGAAACGATGATTGTTCAACATTATTTTAACACCTTCAAAGGTGGACATTAAGATGTCAATATATTTATATATGATATATAATATGTTTATGTTTTCCTTAATCTTCTGTATTTTTCATTTTGGAAATACTTTTATGGTTTCCATTATGGGTAAACGTGATATCTTCATTTAAGGAAGTGCGGACTACAGCCCCCTTAAAGTGATTTGATTCGTTAAATACCATATGTGGGACATATAAAGGATGGAACTATGATATTATATATGATATTATAATGGAATTATAATATACCTTTATATCATTATTATTCCATTCTATAAAATATGAAATAGAAATGAAAGTAGCATTCATGCGTACGTACGGTTTACCGTTTCCATGAACATTGCATTTCATTTATTACCTCTAAATGATTATGTAATATTATAAATTCATGTATATACTAGATATATATGATATATACCTCATGATTATAATTATGGATATAATGGATACATGAACAACTTGTAATTATAAAGGGCTTATTTTTGACTCAAGTACCAATGATCGTTAAAATGACCGTTATTAACTTAAATAATTACATAGTGTTCATGACATGGCAATAAGTGATATAAAAGGAATAATGAACTTAAAAAAGGTTCTTAAGAAATTAGAAATTAACTCAAGTTTATTATTCAGTACAATAAAGAATGATCGAGTCAAGTCAGACCCGAGGTATGGGACTTCATCTCAATCTCCTTTCATTGAGACATATTTTGTTTTATACACAACCTTCTTTTATACGGTGTATAAACCCCTTTGACTTTTACATTTATTCAAAAGGAAACTTTTTTATATGAAGCATTTACTAAACAAAAAAAGGGAATGTTTTTTTGTCATACGTATGCGGCGACAACGACTTCTCCGCCGTCGTGACCATTATTTGAGTTTCAGCTTCCTCTACAAGCCATACTTTTTTTAAAGAAAAATAAATACCATGTTTTACTTTTCTTTTATTTTGGTATTGAAAATGGTTTTCATAATGTTTTTATTATATCAATGTGTTGTATTGATATCTTGTGATTGAAATGTGGAAATATTATGTTTCCTTTATGCACGTTTTATGTGATACAATTATGTTATGGTTCTTGGGCATTATTATGAAGACAGGGGGTTCTGTGATAAACTAAGGGCGGGTGAGCCCGATATAGCTCTCCAATGCATTGGGTAACGCGAAGGAGTGAAACGTTAATGTTTCTCCGAAGAGATTTAGGGAATATATTGTGATGGGTATTCCAAACGTAACCAAGAGGGTTACTCCCTACGTAAGAATGTTATGAATTCCTCAAGTTACCTCTATGTCTTATGATTTCTATGATTTATTCATGAATTGATGAGGTATGTTATAGCGCTTATGTTTTATGGGTAAAGTATGATTTCATTCTTATGTATATATATGTACCCATGTTTCCTTTCCATATTTTTATATCCCTTACTGAGCTTTTTATGCTCATCCAAAGTTTTTTTAAATGTTTTTCAGAGGTCAAGGGAAAGGTACATGATATGATGATAGTGTCAAGGACGTGTCAAGAAAGAATCCATGTTTTATTTTAAATATGTTTCCATTGATGGGAAAAAATGAATACTATATTTATGTAACCACTTTGTTTTAATGTGGAATGTAATGCAAGTTTTGTGATTTAATTCTCTAAAACTCTAAACCTGAAAAGATCCTCAATGTGGAATCTTGTAATAACTCAAGATTAAGTAAGGTTTAAGGTTAGGGCCTTATATTATGAACACAATTCGGGTCTCACTACTAAGAAATCATATCATAATGTTATTATCTAACTTCCCATGAACCATATATAGTATCTCACGATAAATCATAATTACCTAATTAATTGGGGGGTTGGGTAATTCATTACCTTCCCATTACATCATAATATATCATGCATATGCATTACACATATATAAAAAAAATACAGGAATACAAATCATAAAATAACCCAAGATATGGAAATAGATTATGTTACAAAGTCAGAAATCTGAAACCATCATGGTATGAATTATCTTACCAAGAAAATAAGGAAACAAGTAATATTGGAAGTTCATAGGTGGATAAATAAGAATTTCTTTGAATATTGATCTTAAATGGAATGAAAAAATAATGAACAGAGATGAAGAATAAAATATGGAAATAAACCCCTTTCTAAGAATTTGATGATATTGATAAGAAATCATTTGAATGAAATAAATGCGTAGGGTTTCTCATAAAATAATAAATTACCATAATATTGGTTTCTTAATAGTGGGGTTTTTAAAATCACAGAATAATATATGGAAATGTTTTTGGAATATTATTTATAATGGTTTGACCTCAAAAATTTCTTTTAATAGGAAGTAGAAAAATATACATATCCCTAAAAAATGTAAAATTGAAATAAATGAATTTTATAATTGATGTAGATATAATATAGAACAATCATAAGCGGATGAAAGAGAAATAGTGAGTATAAATAGAAATAAAGAGAGATAGTTAAAGGTGTCCCCTTACCTCAAGTCTCAAATTAGTTGGATGGTCCTATAATCCACTGAATAGTAGAATTACATATATTAATTCAATACTCAAAAACCTTAATAAATTTTATTTTATATTTTATAATCTATTTATTATTATAATTTAAAAAAAATTAGACTGATGTTTCTCATGTAAATTATACATGGTTTAATGGTCCACTGCTCTAAAACTTCATTAGTAAAATTGTAATGATTAAAGGTGTTGTCCAATAGTTCCATATTATCAATAATATTAAATATGTGGAGTATTTATAATTATTATATTATAGTTGTTTAAAATTTTAATCATTAGAAAAAATGGTTTTAAATCCTGAAATTTGTCTTGATATTCTCAATTGAGGCGGTTTAAATTCCCACCATGGTTTATTTTTACTATTTCTATTATAATTCAATATTATCATTCAAAAACATTAAAAATTATTTATATTTTTTATAAATTTAATACCTATATATTAATTTGACATATAAATCCATTTATTAATGATGTTAATCGAAACATTATCCTCTAACTATGTGGTATGAACCTACCATATTTTAAATGTTGTTTTTGAGAGTGATTAAAAGAGATTAAAAATAATAAATATTTGGATTTTATAATTAAAAAAGAGTATAATTATGATATTTATTTTATTTTATTTTAATTATATCATAGATATATATTGGATAATATAAGGATGAAAGTGAAAGACTCGCGATGAGATGTTGGTACCATCTCATTGAGACACCTACTTTCGAATTCCCTAAAAAGATTTTTTTTTGTTTCTTTTTGTTCGAATAGATCCTCCCAAATATTTCACCAAGGTTTTAGGGATTTAATTTTTTAGTTTCTTATCAATTTAAATCTTGTTAAAAATGAGGATAAATTGTTAGAGGAGGGATTAATTTATTGTTAAAAGAGATAGATTTTTTTTGTATAAAATTTTAATTAAATTATTTTTCTATTCAACACTATGAATATTATTGATTATTTTTAAATAGTAACTTAATTTCTAAATAATCAACCAAACAAAAGATTAATAAAATTTCTATGGATGTAAGTAATCGTGTTTTTATCTTATAATAAATAATAGCTTATTTTATTATATTTTACTAGTCACCTCATCTTTTCACTACTTATGCAAATTACAAAATATTTTCCATTAACTAATTAAAACATTATGGTTCCAAAAAATACATCCATTAAAAAATTATTTCTAAAATTTGGTAATTATAATAATTAATTCTAGTGTAAATATTTGAGTTTTGTTAAGTAATATAAAACACTTTTTACTAAAAATTTATACTTATACTTACATTATTTTACAATTATATAGTAATTATTTTATAGAATTATAGTTCTTAATTTTAGTTAATTTATTATTGTTAAAAAGTTATTCTGTAGAGACTTTATTATTACCCTAATAGACATTTTACTATTCTATTGGCCAATTTATAATTCTAATGACCAGGTTAGTATTCAAATTGTCATTTTTTCAGTGATCATAATGTCTTTACACATCATATAAATATATAATATTATTATTATCCTTTATTCATTAAATTATCTATCAAGTTTCTTTAAAATTAATATATAATATTTCATTCTTATTTCTATTGTTTTTTTATTTTACTATATTTTTTAAGAGTTTTTTATTTTTATGAAACCATGACACCATAGATTTCTAAATTATACTAATGTTGTTTGCACATTTTTGTTATTTGATTAAAATTATATTGATTCTTTGAAATGAATTTATCATTCATTTATAATGTTATGTTTTAAAATAAAATATTTTTTACTTTTTTTATAGTTCAAATGGTTTATTTATAATTGAGTATTTAAGGAATTAATATGTGTTGTGGTGAAGGAATTTCCATAATAACCTGCGATAGAAATATATTCTCCAAATGACCAATTCTCTACATATCACCAGAAAGATAATTTGAGTAACATCATAATAAAATTAGAAAATTTACACTTCATTTTAAAACACTATAATTCTCATGGTGGATAGACTATACCACTTATAGATTTCTATAAAAAATATTCAGGGTAAAAAAACCTCCCCTCGACTAATTTTGAAATTGGCTGAACATGATAATAGAAATATTAAAATATACTGTCATGTTTCTCTATGAAATAATCTCAATGCCAGTGGAATCAAGTAGTCCTATAATATCTAAATAAGATATAAGGTTTCCTTTACATTCTAATACCATTTATCCATCTATTTGTCTAAAATTAATACTATATACTTTGAAATTTTCTGCTATTGAAGCTCTCATAATGAAACTCTACCATTCACTATAGATATAGGGATTACTATAAATTGAATAAAAAACAAACTAATTGCTTACAGTCTTCCTCTACCTCACATTTTTTATGTATATTATAAATAACTATAAATAAAAAAATTAGGTAAGACTAAGGATAATGTGGATTATTATATTTATTTACATCAAGATCATTCATAATCAATAATGCATAACAACAAAAACAATCATAAACTAATATTATTTAATGAATAAACCAACACACATATAACAACCTTTTCAAAAATAAAAAAAATCATTGACAAATATCAACATTTAATTAAATACCAAGTATTGAATCATTGAGGGACTTTATATCCTTATTCAATTTCATTTACCTATATCAAAAACATGGTTAAAGTAATAGCATGAACATACAATCCAATTTATTCCTAAACAAGTCTTACCCCAAAATCTATTTTAAAATTCTCTATAAAACATCATTCTATCATGACTTGGACCCACCCAAACTATTTCTAATCAAAAAATAATATCAATAGTAACCCTTGAAGTCTACCTCTAATAAGATATGGGGTAGAGAATATCCCTGAGGAGTTTTAATAAAAAACATTAGTGGAATTTCCCTACCATTTATATAGACTCCCAGTAAACACATTCATCAAAAACTATTAAACCATATATAATATATTAAATTAACATATGTATGGGTATACCATACAGTCAATGATATACACATACTAGATAAATAATCTATCAAAAAAAAGAGTGACAATATCACTTGACCCTTCTAATTACTAGAAGGATCACTTAATATATGAACTAAAATATCCTAGAAACACTTTAGAAATAATATTATAAGTTTAAAAAGCATAAAAAACTGGATGAGTATACTTTTATTCTTGATAGTTTTCTCATCAAACCTTTAATATAACATGATAATAGTTATAATAATTAAATAATGAATGAAACATAGATGGATAAAAATTAATTTATTTATAAAAATAATCAATAATATCATTTAATTTTAAAAAATAATAACCACATGTCATCAATTATAATGAATTTCATCATTATGGGATGATGATTTTGGGATAAAATTTCAATATTAACAGGCTGTATGTAGGGAAATTTTGAATTTATTTTTAGACAGGTTTTAGGGTATTTACAACAAAATAGAATATGTTTTTATATGGTTTCATGTTTTTTTGGGTTTTAGAAGATGATTGAAGTTGGGATTGTGTGTCTTTTCTATTGAATTTCAGTAGTACAATGATGATGGGCACATAGTGTAAGGAACTAGGTTCCTGATAAATGATCAATGGATAGTTCTCCCTATTTATCTAGTGGTTAGGCCCTAGTGTTTTGAAAATTTATAGGGTGGTACTGGTTACCCAATGATGGATGACCAGGTACCCCATAATATATTATGGGATTTTCCTAATGAGTAATGTCCCTTTATTTTAGGAAATAATCCCTTACTTATTTATCCAAGAAGCTGTGAAAGAGGGATCATTTAATTATTTATCTCCCACTTTATTCCCCTCATGGATCACCATTGATCCCCCTATGCATAGTGGTTTATAAAAGATTGTTCTATTACCTCAGATGGAGAAAATTCCCCTTATTATTCATCTTATGTGCACATTATCATTCTTACACTTATTTCACATGCCTGCACCTAGATATTTAATAATGATTCAATTAAACATGGTGAAATTATCTTCAATATAAGGGTCTTCTTGATGTAATAGATAAAGTATGTAAACAATAGAAGAACATACCATTGTACTAACTTTTTTGATAGAGGTAAACTGCAATGTAATTTTTTATAAATATTCTTCCAAATTGGTTTTTTTAGAGATGAATTGGGTATAAAATCATTGGTATTTTTCTAGTAGTTTCTCTATAGGAACAACATTGAGCTTAATAATTTTGTTGGTCATGGTTTTTATGACTTATTAATGTTCCAAGAGTTTTTTGTTCATAAAATACTTTGAATTAATTAAAACAATTAACTAGAAATGTATATAAATGATAAAATCTACGTTTTAGTATAAGACATGGGCTTTAAATTATTTTTGTTATTTGAAAGATCTTGGAAAATCTGGGTTATCTCAGCTAAATGATATGTAACTTGAATATCAAGATCTGTGATCCATTGAATACTTAACTATATGTAGTTTATGTATGACCCTTGGTGTGATTACTAGGTGTTCATGTTCAAGAATAATTAATATGGTCTATTTTATCTTGAAATTCATATATGGGGTTGAGAAGTTCTTTCTTGAGATTGAGATGATCTTCAAAGTATCCTTTTCTATTTTTAGAGGTGAATTATGAATGGGGTTCCAAATATCATCATTATTAGTATTTTCGATGAACCTATCATGAAAATTATTTTATGTAATAAGCCATTATTGTTTTGGGATTAACATTAGTGTAAAGGGTATTAGACTAACATTATAGTATGTTATTAATTACTATTGTAGTTAGTGTATATCATTTAATGTTATTTGGAAGGGATTTGAATGTAGGGACTTGAGGCCAATTTTTCTCCCCAAAAGGAGATTAATTTATAGGAAAGGGTATATTATTCTTGATTATCCCATATATATTAAAGTATTTTATGGTTTGTGTACTTAGGGTGGGTTGAAGGGTGTTCTCTCACATTACAAGTGTGTGAAATGGATCTAAGATAGATAACTGAGAATATGGTTTTTCATGGGTATTGGGATCACTTTTAGTGATGAATGTGATTATTTTAGACCGGCATATATTATGACAAGCCATACATATCTTGGTTTGTAGTGTTGAACATGCTTCCATCAAATGGGTGGAACAATTGGTTATGGATGAGAATTACCAACATCTATTGGTTATAGTTAGGTGAAATCTATTAATGTAACGTGAGAATGACCATGGTGTGGTAGTTCCATGTTAATAATAAATGATATGAACTAGTAGGTCCCTTTATAATGATATTATGTTCACTTGTATAAGACCATTATAGTTAATTTATTTAACCTTGCATTATTGGTGGATTATGTGGATTTATTGATCAAGCCTTTGGGTTTGAGAATTATGTTTTGGGGAAATGTTTAATAGTACAGTTCATGTGTAGAACATAGATTTAGGGTAGATGATTCATAATTTATGTTATTTCTAGTATCAGCTAATGGGTGTTAAGTATGGATGGAGTCTTGTTCTGTGACAGTATATGCAGGTAGGTGAGATCTATGATATGAGATATGTATTCCATAATTATTTTTTTGCATAAAATACAATTAAATGAATTGTGTATGTACATAACTCAATGAATGATATGTTTTTTCTATAGGCCTATGTTTTGAGGTGTTCTGCTACACCACCAAGATACTAGTATGCCTATGTCTGGATATGTTATGCTTTTTACAAGAAAATTCACTATAAAATATTTTAATTTTGTCCTAGGTCTAGCTTTATTATGCTTTTCTCTTCATGGGGTTTTTATACATGGGTCTGAATATTTTTTATCTATACCGTCTGTGTATACTATATGATATAATACATGTGTAAAGGGTTTAGATATGTTATACCCATCTTAGATGTGGTTATTATATGTAATTATACTCAAATATTTTGGTTTGGATATTCTATTCCCTTAACTTATGGGTCCCCTAAATTAATTTTTGACTTTGATACACCTCTTTGAGATCCATTTTTAATATAAAATGAAAATAAAATGAATGATTGCTAATAATGGACTTGGATGGTGGGTTCAGGTATGGTTGCAGCTTAGTTATCACATGAAAAACATACATGTTTTCTTCTTTGTTTTATGTATTTTTTATATTTGTTTATCTATTAACATATGCTATATATAATTTCATATATAAGAGACCCTATTTCTTGTGCACTATTTTGATATATTACTCACACCATACATGTGTACCCTTGGAGATGTGAAAACTTGATATTTATTTTGAAGATATATCCATAGGAACTAAAAAATATCTGGATGGAGTAGCTTAATGTCTATGAGAGGAAGGTATAGGTAGTTACTTGGGGTTATATGGTGATGTATCCCATTTTATTTTTTATTTTTTTATATATTTTACTTGAATAATCTGATGGGCGATTATTGATATATATATATATATATATATATATATTAAGCATGGGTTCTATAATTGATATATCCCACTGATGTTTATTTATTACCGATGGTAAGCACTTGATTATAATTCCTTATACTTATACTGATGTTATATAATGGTTACATTATTTATTTTTTATTATAATTTGTGATATTGAAATTATATTATCCCTAATTTTATAATTTTAGTTTAACTTGTTGTCGGTAGTCTTTAACATATGGGTAGATGGACATGATTTCATGTGGTCCCACTAGCATGGCCACAAAATGAGGGATCCCAAATTGGTGCGTTATAAAATGGTATCTATGATTTTTTTTATCTTACTATTTTGTGAAATTTTATATAGAGATAGTAGACATAAAATATTTAAACTTATACCTTCTATGCATATCATGGACACTTGTATGATAGAAAACCCTATTACTATGGGTATGTAATATTGTAATTTCATTTCATTGTTATGATCGAGATTCTTATTTAGTATGAATTTCTATTTAATTTTTTTTCATTATTTCCTTATACATAAAATGGGACGGTAAAAGTGTGTTTGTTCATGCATTTAAATAATCACACTAGAATATAAGAAATTTTAATGACTTCCTATGAGTGTAGAATTATTTTCAATAAGAAAAAATGGTTTTTGGGAATGAAACGTTTTTAAATAGTTTTAAATATATATTTCAATGTAAATAATGAATTTTTTTTTTATTTTCTTAAAAAACATAATGAAATGATATTAATTAAGAGAAATTATTGTGATGGATTTTGTATCTTTCAATTTTATAGAGTGATTACATTAATTCTCATGGTTGATAATATCCCCACAATGAGTAGATGATTTCATTAGGTTACGTAGGTATGAATGGTTTTTATGTGAGTTCTATTAAATTATATACCCTGGAGAGGGTCATGTTATATTTGTTTTCAACAACCCCAAATCCAATAATAAATATCTGATGGAACTTTTATTACAATAATAAAAACTAAAAAGATCATGATGTATAGGGTATAGTAGATTAGTGATCTTAGGAACTTGATACAATAATGAAAATTTCTTAATATTGAATTTCCAAACATCACATGTAGTAATATTTATGCTTTAAATGGGACAATTAGAATAAATAAAAGGAGGATGAGCATAGATTCTCAGCAAGGGGTAATGTACAACAGAATATTTCATGGCATAAGAATATAATACAAGATATGGAAGTAATAAATGAATATTATATTTCTTTAATAAAATAAAAAATTTAAAATAATATCTCCATCGATAACAAAATAAAATATTAACACATGGACTATAATAACTAGTCTCATAGTGATATAATTTATATTGTGGATCATCCTAAATAAACTGGAAAGGCCTCATGCTAATATACCAAACATAAAAGGGTAAGTAATACCCCAACTACCCAAGTTTTTTTCTTATAAAACAAATCAATTCTTGAAGGGGATATATAATTCAAGGTCCAATCAGTCACATATAAAGTCCAATTCATCCATTATATGAAGATAATGGATAAATGATACATCTTATAATGTTCAATAAGGAAAAAAATACTTATTAATGGATAAATAATCAAAATCTATCTGTATATAAATAATGGATATAAAAAATATCAATATTTCTTTATTTAATAAAATAAATTTGATATCTAGGTGAAAATATTATCAATAAATATAGAACCTAGAGGATAATAAAAATAAAAATTAAAGTACCATTATTAAAATAATGACAATGAAGTGGTGGTGTATGTTAGTTTCATGGAAGAAGAATATCAAAATAAAGTAGTCATTATGTTTAATAAATTTAAATAAGTAGAGAAAAATAAAATGATATATTAAAATCCATTATTATTGTTAATAAAGATCTTGTGAATAATCCCAATCATATCTTCTAAGAGTGTCAAACCAGGTATGCACTTAGGATGACTTGTTCTGCACTAAGTAAATATTCATTTAATTCCCCACCAACTATTTTCTGGGTTGTTACCCCTAGTATAATCTTTTCCCAATATTGTATCCACATTTTTGTATACATACATGGATTTCCTTGTAAGGAAATTAAACTTTTCTTACTTTAACAAAATTTTAGGATGTGTTTGTTAGATCATTTCAAAAAATTATTAAGGTTATATAGTTAGAGGTTATAATGATCTATCATTCCTATTAAAAAAAGGAATTTAAAAAAATTAGAGTATAATAAAATTTCTCATTTAAAAGAAAATAAATTAAAATTAATTAAAAAAACTAAAGAATAGAAATATTAGGAACACTTTTGAATAATAATGTCTTAGGAAAAGGCTATAATGAGAGATAATAAGTAATATAGATTTAGCTATATGTGAAATGTGTGGTAATGAAATAAAATTAAAATCATGTCAATATATGAATAATAGCTTATATTATATTAAAACATAATGATTATAATTAAAATGGTAATAGGAGGACTAGAAAACCACTAAAATGCAATGTAGTGAGGTAGTTAAAATCTAGGGAACTCCTTAGAGATAATTTTAAGAAAGAAAATAAGAGGTGTCTTTTTCTCAAAGGCTTTGAAGTTAAGATTAACCACATAATGGGTTTATATTTATATAAAATGAAGGAGATTTATTTATTAATTTATAAACATAGAAAATGGAAATATATGTTGTGTAAAATGAAAAATATTATCCTTCCTATAGCATCCCATTCTATTTTACCTAATGAAATTCCTAGGAAATTTTCATTTTTTTGGTTTTTTGGATTATCTATTTTAAAAAACGAGGCTCAGATCATAATTCGAAGATCTTTAACACTTTTATGTTTTTTAGATGTTATTGGATGATCGAGAGGTGTATTGGGTTGTTCATTGTGTCTTGGGAGCCTCGAGCCCCAAAAAATCAAGCTTTAGGTGGACTACTATGGGCACACAGTTTGATTGAAACCAAGTAGAACATTAGTGAAAATTGTGTGCCTATGACAGGTGAGTAGCAGTGAGATGAATGGGAAGTTCATGGATTTCCAAACCGTGAAACTATCCTACACACTTCGTTCAATTTGAGTAGTTTTTTTTCAATGTTCATGAAAAGGTTGGCAGATGGTTGGACAAACTATTTGGGACAACCATGCGTGTTAATTGTTCATAAGAAGTGGGATCCACCCAAGTGGTTTACAGTTTTTCCAACCATACAGAAAAACTATTCAAAACCATTTTTTTGGTGAATTCAACATTTTTTCCTTATTGAGGTTAAATTTAATGTTTTAATTTTATTTTTCTTCTCCAACAACATGATTCTCTCACTTTAATAATGGGTTCCTCCTCCTCCCTCCAATAGGGATCATAATATATCCAATGTTTGAATTCAGATTCAAGTGTTTTCATTCCCTACAGATTCCTATCGATTATATCTAAATTCATCTTAAATATTATCCTATTTATCTCTCTCTTGATAAAGTTATCATGGTGGGAGATTATTCACCCTATTTTTAAGGGGTTCATCTGTTTCATCAATTTCACTCAAAATGGACCAGATAAAGGATTAATATTGGATTTTGGGTCATTCTTGGTATAAGGTAGGTGGTATAACTTCTTTCCTAAAGTTTCATTATTTTTTAATATGATGCACTCTTGTGTTGTGTGCTAGATTCTATCGGAGATACTTCCTTTTAATCAAATAAGTTTTTTTGTACCCACTACCTTGTTTGATGGGGTCATTGTGTAGGGAGAATCAATCTGTTGGTTTATCTCAATGTCACTTAACACTTAAATTATCATAGTAACTCCTTTAAAGAAAAATGACCTAAATCCTTGAACATTTGAAAACCCCTTTGGGAGCGTTTCATCATTAATAAATGTATCACCTAAATAAATTGAAATAAAATGAGTTGTTGGACATGAGTTGGGACCATAATATTAATTCATATTCCTCATTCCATGGTTGAAAATTTTTAATGGGATTAAATTGATGAAATTATTTGAATGACCAAAATGAAATACTTTATTATAAATTTCTTGGATCATATTCAAGTTATAAAATTCTTATGAATTTTTATTTATGATTTACTTATAACTTTTTTCCTTCTACATGTGCTTAATTTATCACACTTATTTATTATTCCTCATTCAATGTGGCATGTTATATATGCTCATCATTTCTTCCTTGTGATCTTGATTTATACCTTATACCTAATTTCCTAGGCTTATTCATCATGTCTCATTACTTATCGCTTATGCGAGATATCATATGTCATGTTTGATGGCTTGAATAATGTTCTTGGGCTAGCCCACATATGTTTTGGTACATGTGACTACCATGTTATAATATGACTTGGTTGCTATGCCTTGATTGCTTGAAGGTTAGTAGAGAACATTGGTCCTGAAATAAGGATTTCATATATGGATTCCCAATGCTTGGCTTAGTAGTACTAGACACACTAGGATATATCAATTGCCTTTACCTAGATGGGCCATTCTGGCAGTTTATTTATACTTGTGAGTTACACCAGTTCGCTTGTGGATGGAATAATTAGAAATCATCTACACCATGACTCAGGTGATACCCCATCCCCAATGTGATATACTTGATAAGGACTCTGAGTTTACCATACCCTGAGTGATATTAGGGCTACCATTACAGGTCTCCTCGGATGGACTCAATGGTATTAGTTATACCGAGAGTACTTTTGGCAACCCATGGGATTCCCTTACAAATCTTTTTATATGGGTTCATTTTCAAATTACTAGATTTTATGGATACCTAGTATGTATTACTTGTGGTGGATTTTTCTTATTGTTTTTGTTATGATATCATTGTGATATTAAAATTCTTGAATGATATCTTTGGTGTGTGACCGCCAAGAAAAAGAACATGATTGGGTTCAATCCATTTATGTAGCATCATATGTATGATTCAATTTATCTACCATATTGCCTTTATATGTTCTCCAAGTTTATAAATCTAACTCAGACCTTAGGAGATATAATTTGGTTGGTATACATTTAGGTACCAGGGCCAAAGTGTTTTTTATACATTTATTTGTCACCTTGCATTCAATAATGATGGAACATTTTCCATTTTTATAGTGTATGATCTTGATTGATATATACACCATAGGTGGTGTCCTACTGGTATTATATCTCACACCCATCTGGGGATGCCATAGAAATAGGGTACTTGAGTAGTTCTACCTATTTGTATGACCTTGGACTTATTTCTTGTTATATGTTGTATACTTGGGAGTTAGGGAGCATGACATTGAGCTAATACTCTAGATTCTCATGAATTTCAAATTTGGGATCCTTTTTTTATTTCACATCTTATATCTTGTAGAACCATCATTATATGCATGAATCATCATATATATTGGTTTTGGTAATTTTATTTTATTCAGTTATTTGATGTTATTCTTATGATGAATTGTTTGTCATTTGTTACTAATAATTTAATTGTTTTTGTTTTTTTACATTATACCAATGTAATAATCTGATTATGAGGCTATATTATCCACAATAAACCATCACTAGTCCCTTTATTCTAGTCATCAGCCTTTTGCATTTTTGGTGGTGGGCTTGAGGACATGTGGCAATTGGTCAGACTAAAAGTTTTGTGGTTGGTCATGTTGGGATGTTACAAAGTAGTATATGATCTTTTCATTCCATTATTTTAATATTTTGGGATTGGTAGAAAGGAGAAAAGGAATTTGTCAACACTTGTTAGATATTTATTCTTGGGTTGATCAAACCATGTACAAGGATAATTCCAAGTGAACTGATATTGGATTGATATTCATGTTCTTTTTTATAGTTGATTACAATTTATCCTTGAGTGAATGGTGTACATTGAATTTCTTACTAATTTATGATATTTATAATAATTTCCCTTTTTTGGTAAGATAATGAATTTGAATTACTAACTTCAATATAGAATCCTAGGGATTCACATGCCATGAACACGTTGTTCCATATAGATTGCATTTCTAGGTTGTTTAAAAAATGTTTCCTTCCCATGTGTATTATATTCCATGTTAGGTGTTTTTGGTAACATGATTAGAATTTAACTGCTTAGGTATTTCAATAATTTACTATGTATAACATATCTAAGTGTATGATTAATATGCTGTCCTTTAGTGATATTCCATGTTTCTATGATTATAGTGTTATGATTGGTATGTTGTTTTACTTCTTTATTTCATTACCCTATTAAACTATATCAAATGTTATGTTTATAACACTTAATTAAATTACAAAGTGTGAAAATGATTATGATGAAAAAACAAAACTAATCAATTATGCAATGTTTAATCCATGAACGATTCGTTCTATGGGATGAAACATTTATGGTTCAGTTAAATGAGACCCAATTTTACAACTTGTAAAGTTTATGGTGCATTATGAATTTGAAGAGGGTGACCCATATAATGGAACCATTGTATAAAGAATATATATATATATATATATATATATTTTTAATAAATGTTAAGGCTACTGGAATATATTTTAATCCTAGATAAAATTACAGCAGTTAGATGGGATCCTCCTGCAACTTTTAATGTGTATCAGAAAGTTATAATTTGAGGTGTGGTAGCCCATTAAACCAAACCATATATTATAAACCATCAATATAGTAACTTCTATAAATGTAAATTTTTTCACTTCTACCTTAAATGTTTTTGTTTCATAATTAAGGATTCTACCTTTAAATCTTGTACATAATGACTTGTGTGGCTAGTTTTAAAAGGAACAACTTGACCAATGTAGGTTAGTTGGTGCATGTTTCTTATTAAATGAACTACTAAGGTGTTTAAAGTATAAATGTTTAAAAATGGTTGGGTTGATTTTATTATAACGTAAAATGGATTAATGGGACCCTTATTGGTATCCTTAACAATTGGTATGCATTAGTTCTCAACCATGCTGGGAGGGGGTGTCTTTAGGCATTGTGTTAAGGGACTTTTAAAATGATCATAGCCACTTATATGATTTTTCATGTAAATGTAAGGTGGAATCCCCTATGACCAGACCTCTTTAAATAATAAGGGACCTTTTTCTACATTGGGCTATAATTTTTATGATGATTTATGAATAAATTAATGGGGCTTTAAATGAGGTTATGTCATAAAATGAAATACCTATGGATATTAATAAAAAATAAAGCATAAAGGGTAAATTTATTATAACAACCCTATGTTTCCTTACGTTCTTAACTAGAAGATTTTAATTTATGATTTATATTAGTTTTGATTTGAAACTAAACCATGAGGTGTCTTAAAGGGATAAATGAGCTAGTTTAATGACATAAAATGGATCCTTAAGATGTGTTCTTAGTCTACTGCTTTTATAAGGGTATTTTAAATCCTTTTTGTGTCCTTCAGTGGCTCCCTTGAAACATAAATATAAGCATCTTCTATAGGTCTCTTATCTTGTAGTTTGAGCCTAAATGATATTTCTTTAATCCCAATGACCTTTTTTAGGTGTGACATCATTTTTGGGTCAATTTTTTACATTTTGGTAAAAGTATGGCCTATTTGAGTAAGTACCCTCAGATTTCTAAATCCCTTTCTAATGGCATGTTATACTTTTCAGGAGTGTGGTAATATTCACGTGTCGTAGTCCCATATAGGGCACATAGATTCAAAAACTAATTTTTTTTAACTTGTGGTTGTGTTGTGTTTTTACCATTTTTTAGATTAATAATCATATATTGATTAGTTTCAGCAGGTTAGATATTCCAAGGTAATGTTCATCCACTTTTTAGTTCGTATAAACCTTCTTTTTCTTCCTTTGTATTGTTGGAAGACTCGGGATGTCGGTTAATTTTTTTAAAGTAATACAGAGTGGTTTTACTCTCATTTAGCTTATTTATGTGGTAAATCAAATACTTTAATGCATAGGGATAATAATAATATGGATAATATCAGGGATGTGTAGTTTCATAGGTGGTCTTGGTATTGTATTTGTTGATATACACAATATCATCGAATTGTTAAATATTTGAAAAATCCATTAAGTTAGGTGATAATTTTCAAATCTAGAGATCTTTTTCATGAATCATAGATAATCTTCAGAGTAGTGGGACCTGAGATTCTAGCGAGATCAAAATATTCCAAATGCTCAAGATGATGTTCTATGATGATCAGGTGTTTGACACACTAGTCAGTTGATTTTTCTTTTCCCCAATGGTATAGATCATGAGGACTTAACTCATGAGGATATTCATTTGTATATCTAATTGTGAATCTAATATATATCTCTTGATAATATGGTTATCTCTACCTCTTTAGTTTAACTATTGTTAAATCATGATGGCTACCTTTGGGACCTCCGATCAATGGTCAATGTATGGTGTGCTTTGGGATATGTTTCCTTCTTTGGTAAATCTGATGAAAATGACACTTATAAGGTGGGGAACATCAAACAAATTATGGTTTAACATTTCCTTACATGTATAAGGTGCACAACTAGGAAGATGATTCTGTGATTGTTGGTGCTTTTTCTAAACACCCTTGGGGTGGGTGAGTTTCCAACTATGTCGGTGCATTCAATGCATCATGATGCTAAAGGGTTGATGAATATTCATCCTTTGTAACATCATTAATCATGTATGAAATTTAGTGGATCTTTAAAGGCAAGAATGAGATTCCTTTTACTGTAGAGAATCCTGGTCGGTTGTGTGGATGTGTCAGGATGTAAAGCTAATATTTTTCCAGAAGATGAAAAATTGTTGTTTGACTATTTCTCATAATTGTAATTGGGTGGAAGACCTAGAGAGAGCATTTACCCTTGGTATAAAGAGTGTATTTGGATCCTTATTTAAACTGTTCAACTCATCTTAGTGTACTCATAGTTAAATTATGATAATGTTTTGTATCATGACATCATCTGGGTACATTGAGAGAGTTTCATTTGTATGACACACTATGTTTTAAAAGATTTTTGGATTCTTGAGTGGTATCTATCAGATTACTCTTGAGAATCATGGTTTTCCCTAGAGGCATGGTTAGTCCTGATTAATAACAAGGTTCCCATGATGGAGTTCCTTAGTCATACTCATAGACACCTATTGTTCTATTTTAACTGATCACAAGGCAGATGCTACTTTGAGATAAATTAAAATTCTTGGCATGGGGATGTTCTCCCTTATACCTACATCTCTCTTATATTCACTATTTACGTTTTTTCCTTGGATGATGCCTTTGGGATCCCTTTTACGACTTCAAGGTTTCCCTAAATCTCATTCAGGATTACATGAGTTGTTTAAGATGGGTGTCGGTCCAAGTGTGCTACATTGGACATTCACCCATGTTTTTTCTATTGAACGACATCTTAAAGTGGTTGTTTTTTATAGAGAGATCATCATAATCCAGTTAAATGATTTAAAGATAATTATCAGGTAAATATTAATGTTTCTTTTTCTAAAGTAATCAATTCAAGATTTTGAAATGCACCAGTCTTCTAAGCTGAGTGCCTCAAGTGAAGTTGACCAGAGAATATTTTACTAGTTATATCCCTATATCTCCAACTTATCATACATGGTTGGTGAGAAAAACATAATATCATGTTGTTGTGTTGTGGAAAGTTTAGTTAGTGTCAAAAAAGACCATTCATAAAAATTTATCCTGACTAGGACCTTGAGGTTGATTTGGGAGTCGATTGACTATTTATCCTATGAATCAATCCAAGAGCATCATTAGAGTGATATGGTAATTCCTAAATCGATAGTTCCATTGGTATAATACTGTACTCAAATTTAGACATACAAATTCTAGATCTTAATAGTAAAGGAGGTGGTAATTTGATCATGTCTCGGGTAATATGACCTCATGTAGGTGTCATCTCAGAGTTTTAGTTCAGAAAGACAAGTAATAGCTTTAGTTTCTGTGGCTAGAATTATGTGTATTGAGGTGTTCCTCGAAGGTGTGTTGGGAATATAAAAATGAAACAAATTCATTTGAATGGGTCTTTGTGACCCAAGTAGGTCGAGTGATGTTATATTAATTCCCCAAGGCTTCTAGGGGATGGAATTTTCTAAGGTGGGGTGTTTTTTTCATATCGTGATTTTGGACATGATGAAATTACAAGGGAATTTTTGATTTTCTTGTTTGGTGTAATGTTTTTTTTGTAATATAAGAATTAGATCTTAATTACAAGAGTTAGAACACACAAACTTGTTTTTCACTGTGTTTGGAATCCCTAGAGGTTTATCGTGTGTTTTTGAGTTTCAAGAGTATCGGTCTCTAAAAAATCATGATTTGGGGGGAGTGGTTAGGGAGAATGGTTTTTCTGAACCCGTGAAGCACACTAGTGAAAAATGTGTGCCTACTATAGGTGAGAAGTTTTGAGCTTCTTGGGATATTCATAGTTTCCCAAATAGTTTTCCTAACTCACGTATTTATTTCAATTTAAGTAGTGGGTGTGCACGATTAACTGTATGGTTGGCCCATGGTTTTTCAAACCGTGTGGGACGACCATCCCAGTTAATGGTTCCTATGCTATGGGAACTGTATGATTGGCACAAAAATTGAATAATTGTTTGACCAAGCTATGTGAACCATTTTTTATGGTAAAATTACCCTTTTCCCTTAATGAGGTTAAATTTCCCTTTTTTATATCTATCTTATTCTCTAATAGTGTGAGGCTCTCCCTTACACAGTGGGTTTATCCTCCATCCTTCACTTGGGATCATGGTATCTACCACATCTGAAGTCAGATTCAAGTGACGTTAGTCCCTATAGATTAATCTCACTATGCATTATGTTCCTCATGAACCATTTTCTATTTATCTATCTCTCTCGAAGAAGTTATCATCGTGCAAGCTAATTTACCCTATTTTTAGTACATTTTTCAATTTCATTAATTTCTCATGAACCAACCCAAATAAAATAATAATATTAAATGTGTTGGCCACAATTTTTATAATATTTGTTTTCTATATTCTTTACCAATTTTTTGTTTCATTTCTATATGATGCACCATTGTGTCGTGCTTCAGAATAATTCGTTGATGCTGTCTTTTCGTCAAATAAGATAATTTGAACCTATCACCATGTTTGGTGAGACCTTTGTGAGGATAGAATAAGTCTTTTTGTTGATATCCATGAATCTTGACACATCAATGGGTACCATTCTCCCTTTGTGTCCAAATTCGCTTAATACTTGAACATTTGAGAACCACTTTGTGTGTGTTTCCACCTTAAAAATTGTCTCACCTTAATAAATTGAAATAACATGAACTGTAGGCTATGATTTAGGCCTATAAGATTAAGGAATATGCCTCATTACATGGTTGAAATATTTGAATGGAATGAAATTGATGAAATTGGTTGAATGAACATAATGAAATAATGTATGATTTATTTCTTAAATATTATTCTGATTTTCAAAGACTTATGCATTTTTATTTATTATTTTTTTATAGTTTTTTGTTTCATGTGCTATATTCTTATCATTTCTACCATGTGATTATTCCTTCTTACTTGTACCTAATGTCTTGGTCTTATTAATCATGTCTCATTGCTTATTTATTATTCCTAATATAATATATAATGATTGTAATCTTTAATAAAGATCTAGGGATATCATGCTTATATTGGGGTACATGTGACTGCCTTTTTATGATATGATATGGTTACTAATCCTTGACTGCTAGTGGTCCGGGATAGAACATGGGTCTTAACAAAAGGACACCATGGATGGACTTACCATGCTTGTATTGGTACTAATTGATGCATCGAGAGTGATCTTTGGCTTGTGTTGGATGTGACCTCAGTGTGGATTATTTATACTCATGATTGATGTTGGTTCACTTGGGGAGGAACTGTGGATGGAATTGTTGGAAATATGGATACACAATGACTCAGGTGATACATGGTCCCCAATGTGAGATACTTGGTATGGACTCATATTTTACCATAAAATCAGTGATATTATGGATTCTATTATGGGTCACCTTAGACAGACCTTTTGGTATTAATTCTATCAAGGGAATCTGTAGAAACCCAAGATATTTGATTATGGATATCCTTGAATGGGAATATGTTTATATTACTAGACATGACAGATACACTATATGGATTACTTATGGTGCCTTTTAATTATTATTGTTGTTATGATTTCAAATTTGTATTTATAATCATGAATGATGTCTTAGGGTTGTGGTATCCAAGCATAATAATATGCTTGGGGTCAACCCATATCTTTTCATTTATATGTATGATTCCATATATCTACCATATTTCCTCTACGTGTTCTCTTAGTTAAGACATCTAACAATGGCCAAAGTAGGTTTAATCATTTGGGTATCTATTTAGGTACCCAATCAAAAGTGTTTATTTATTTATTTATTTATTTATCACTTTGGACTCATAGATGATGGAATACTGCCCATTTTTATAGGGCACAAACTGGATTGATCAAGTCTCTGTTGATGGTGGAATATTGGGATTTTATCTAACATGCGACAGGGGATTCCATTACATTGGTAACCGGGCAGTTCTACATGATTGCAAGAACATGGATTAATTATTTGTGTTGTGTTGTGTACTTGGGTGATAAGGAGTATGGGTCTGAGATAGTTCTCATGATGCTCAAGGAGCTAGCCTTTGGGGCACTTTTTATTATTATATTGCACTACTTGAATCTTATAACATCATTTGTATATGAATGAATCATCATATTTATTTTCATTGGAAATTTTCTTTTATTAAACTAGTTGATATTATTCTTCTAATGATCTCTTTTTCATTTATTATTACTACCCCCATTGTTGTGTGTTATTTATTTTATGTTATATAATGGTGAAACTATGATTATGTAGGTGTAAAGAATCCTAACCATACCATCATTAGACCCTCACCACTATTCATCAACCTCTTATGTATAGGGTGACATGTTAAACGTCATGTGGCATTTGGTTAGACTACCGGTTTAATAATCAGTTGGGTCGTGATGTTACATTTCCAAGGTTTTTAGCTCATTGTTTTTGAAATATAAGACATTGTTTTTTATATTTTAATATTTCAAAAATAAACATAAATTTTCTTATATTATTTTGGATTTGGGAATACAATTATTTCATTGAATAGTACCATTTAAGAATTAATTTGTATTATTAGCATTGGAATGTTATTTATAGTTTTTTGAATTCATTTTAATTTAATAAAATAAATTATATTAAATAAATAACTTGTTTCTGACCATGGATTATCCAATATTAATTTTTAATTCATTTTTATATCATGATCAATTCATAATACATACCATATTTTACAATTTAGTAAAGAAATATGACCATCTCAAAAAATTATGAAAAATTTACATTTAGATATTTTCAATATGATGATTCCAAATGTTAAATCAATTTTATGAAAATAATTTCTTATATATGAGAATTTTAATTTTAATATAAAACTCTTATTATATAAAAAAATCATGTGTTAAGATCCAAAAAGATAAAAACTTTTTATTCTAGTAAATTTCATTCTTATGCTATGTAATTTGTGTGTACTTATATCACATTTAATTGATTAATATATTTTTTTTAATTGTTAATTATATTATTTTAAAAGAAATTTATTTATTTTAATAGAAATTTGATGAATAATTGTTGTGTTACTATTAAAATGGTTAAATTTCTATTGGCCATATTGTAATGGCCAGATCCCAATATGTATATTAACCCCTACACACACACTCTCTATTTTAATATTAAATGATCACTAATATATGCATCATAATTATTATACCATATCTATTCCATTTCCCATATTTTTTTTTCATAATATAATTTTATCTTATATATTTTTCATTCATTTTATAGTGTGAGCCTCAAGGGTTCTGGATTATAGTTGTGCCTTATATTTCTTTTTATTATATAATATTATTTGAAACCATTATGTTGAATATAATTATCTATTTTTTTATGATCTACTATGTGTGTTACAATTTTGATGAAATGTTAGATTTTCATTGTGTAATAGATTTGGTTATAAATTTTTTATTTAATTTTGTATAATCCTATATATTATATCCCCCCTGAAATTTTTTTATCATTTATATTTTGGGTGTATAATATTCTAAAAATACTTGAGGGTAATTGATACACATTTCTTCCTTATGTTCCCATGATTAGTCCTAGAAATTTTGATTCCTCTAATGTAATTTCAATAAACAGGTCATTCTATTTTGTAACACTTATCCACCAGTGTTGTGAATCTAGAAAAGATCTTTATTTAATGAAAATTCAAGTTCATCCTATATTTTAGTGATTGGGAGTATGTGTTTAGGGTCTATCATGTACATACTTATCATCAAATCATGGAATCCACAATTTTCCTTAGATATGTTGAGTGAAAAGGATAAAGGATAATCCATAACTCCAGTTTTATCCAAAATATCCAAAGGTCCAATGTACCTCAGACTTAGCTACCCTTTATTTCCAAACCATATTGCTTCCTTCCATAGAGATAATTTTGAAAATAGATTTTCTCATATTTTTAATTAAAATTTATCTCTATGAGAATATATTTAATATCTGCATTGGGATATCTTGATATGATTTTGGATTTATCAAACCTTCACTGATGTCACCACAATGAGTTCTAGACTAACAAGTTTTATTTAAATTACATTATCCAAATAGGTTGGATTACATCATCTTTTTCTATAAAATACATCATAAATGCCATTATTGTGCTCTATCTGAAGTTAATATTCTATCAACATTCCAGAAGATTTAGGTACTAGTCCCATTTTCCTTTTAGATTAAGCTATAATGGACTCAACGTTTCTTCTATGGTTTGGATAGTCATTTATGAATTCCCTTCAGTTTGAGGATGAAAAGTGGTGCTCAAATATATCCCAAAATTAAAATTCATTTAAAAAAGTATCCAAAAATTTTACATTAAATGAATTTCATGATTAATTTTTTTTTATATGTTTGTAATTAATTCTTACAACATAGTTGACATAGATCTTTGTATGTTGATCAAGGGGTAGTTCACAATGCTCTCTAGATATTCCCACAAGATCTAGTGAAACAAATCTTAAAAAAATATCCTTGATCTAAAGTGAAATGAACCAATATTTATTTTACAACATGACCATATGTTAAAAATTACTACTCGTAAATCATATCACAATACCAAGAAAGAAGGTTTTACATATTTTAGGAACATTAATTTAAGTAAATTATTTTATGATACATGTGAACATTACTACATATTCGAATAACACTAGATTCCCTTATATACATCTCTGAGGTTATATTTATCATTATAACCTGAGGAGAAAAAAATAAGAAATGAGTGAGATTGAATGATCTGTATTGGAATACATATCAAAATTTTACCAACAGTAAGATTATAAGAATATGAAAAACAAGAGAAGGGGTGGGATATCTTATTAAGAGAACATAGTATAATAAGAGTTTTCCAAAATTAATTATCGAGGGACATGAAATATCAAATTAAAAAACAAATAGCATGGAAAAAGAGAGAGAAATAAGAGATAATAAACATGATCCATGGAGCATAATCATAAGAATATGGCTCCGAAATATAAAATTCCATTTAAAATCTAGCACAATAATGATCTTCAAAACAAACATAAGAATAGGGAAATTATAAAATTATGAATAAATAAATATCTATAATTCATTCTCTATAAAAAAATTCACATGCTTCATGTTGTGAATAAATAAAATTTTCACTCTTTGTATTGTGAACAAACAAAATTTCCATGATTTATATTCCGAACACAAAAATGTCCATTCTTAATGTCCTAATCTCAAGAGATATAAATCGTTACACAATTAATTATATATATATGGAACATCCCATCAATCATCCATTGATATGTTTTCCACTCGAATCATATTATCATAACTTATATAGGGTGATAAAACATCACTTTATAAAAAAAATCATTTTAGACTAAATATAAGTGAAACTTAAAAAGCTTTAATAAAATGATTTAAAACAATGTTATAGAAGATAATGTAAGAATTACATTAAAAATAATTTAATTAAGGGTAAAATAATAGTATAAAAACATCATAATAAATAATTATAAGTGAAATATTGTTCAATTTTTTTTGAGAAATAATGTGTACTCACTGATAAACCATTTGCTTTCAAGTGGATGGAAACCCTGTTTTTAAAATAAATTGAAAAAATTCTATTTAAGAGCCAATATAATAAAAAGAGTATTAAATTTTAATTCTACTAAGGGGTAAATATAGTCATGATAATCATTTATATTTCTTAATAATATTGGTGAACATTTTTTGGAATAAGAATGTCGAGATGGGAGAAAATATTAATTCGTAATAATGAGAGTTATTCATACCAACATTACACTTTTATTTTAGAAATTTTTATAGATGTAGTTGTTATTTATGATAAGAATTAATTTTAGCAGGTAAAAAGGGGAAAAAATATAAAATTGTGTAAATTTATGATCAAATAATTATTGGAAAAGTATATTGAAATAATAAAGACTATGATCCAATGAGTTGGAAATTCAGTCGATTGATCCTTTACAACTTTTTTAATTTTTTTGTGAAAACACCATGAGAGAAAGAACTAGTAATTTGACATTGAATATCATGTATTATAATAAAATCATAATAAAATATATTAAATGGTAATTTGATACACCATTCAAAATGAAACATGGATTATAATAATAAATATGTTTGAGTGGGTGAAAATTCAGGACAAGAAACCCTTACCTTGTTTCCTTGTTTAGTTGAATGAAAGATAAGATCTTATATAAAAGAGAAAAAACATCTTAATATAGAATTACATACATTTTTTCATAAAAATAAACTATTATTAACATAATTTTTATTTATTCTTTTCATGTATATTTGTTAGTTTATTTTCCATTTTCAATATCAGGTGTGAGTAACATTGGTTTTTTAACTAGTTTCTTAATAAATGTGTTTTTATTTATTATTATCTTAATATTAATCACTCCTATGTCATATAATTTAATTTAATTGATGTTTTATAATTATTTATAATTTTATAATTTCATTTAGGGGAGTTTCTTATGATATTTAAAGATAGATTTTGCAATGGTCATGTTTCAATAATTCTTAGTGAATTACCTTTTTTCCATTAATAATGTGTAAATTTTTTATATTACACTTATAGAGCCAAAAATTATCATAATATAATTATTTATATCATATATTACTTGAAATTAAATTCTCATAGTCACAAATGATATAAATTAAGATCATTATTCATATAGGGATCAAACCGACCCAAACATGATTTTTCTAGGATTAATTGATGATTTTGTTGTATTTTAGTTATAATATAATTATAAAAGAAATATAATGATCATATTTTATTTTTATTTGTTAGAAATATGATAATTTTGAATAATTATAAGAATAAATAAACCTATATGAATTTATTTCATATTAAAAATATATCATTTTTTTTCTTGGAATGCTCTTTTGGACGGTTGCATTTACCTTGATTTTTTATTTCTCATATTGTTAATAAGTTGTCCAATTGTTATTTATATAAACTTAATAATTTTATGAACAAAATATTTATGTATTTAACTAATAATCATGACCATCAATGTAAGGTGACGATGAAAAAAAATAGAAATTGATCGTTCTATGTATGTGGTAGTCAACACATACAATGGATGATGATTTAATTTCCCATAGAATGACTAAAAGTAGTAATATTTTTTTTAACTTATGAATATAAAATATATCATAAATATATACTTACAATTTAAATCCACTATTAGGACCCGTCATTTATGTTGGTGATGAAAAATGAACATGTTACTTTGTGAAGGTGGTAGTCTGCACGATGCCTAGTTAATAGTTCTATTTTTTTAATACAAAGGGGAGAAAGGTTGTTAATTCTTGTAAAATAATTATAATAAAATAAAATATCCAAATTATATTTATATTATAATTTTTCATTATGTAAAAGGAGTCCACATAAGGAAATAAAGATGGGAATGAACTAGTTTTAAATTTATACCTCACTACTTGAATTGCCTCCAATGTGAAGTGGGTTAATCCACTGAGGGATTATAATTTCAGAGGAAAATAACAACTTTATGGTGGATTGAAATGTGTATGAGATTTTTGGGTGGATTTGGGTCCAAACTAAATGTTTTTTTGTGTGATCATAAGTGAGGAGATTAGTTCCCATTTTATAAGTGAAAAGGGGTGTCATTTTTGTAAATACCCAAAACCTGTCAATAATGGAAAGTCACTCTCATGGAATGTTTCCTAAAAAATGATAAATAATTTAGATTATAGATTATAAGATCAATAAAATATTCAAAATTGCATTATCACACATGCTAAAAACAATTTTGAGGTTTTTTCTCCTATATTTTTTCTTTTACCATTTTCTCTTAAACTATGGTATCTAGTTTTCTACGTAAGGTAACTTAACCATTATTCATGTAACATCCTATTACTGATATGATAAGTATTTATAAAAACTTGTACTAGTTTTTCATTTTATTTGACCGAGTAGTGTTGAGGATTAATTAGTAGGAACCTATAATTGTGAAGTTAGAGATTTTATGGACTCTCAGATTTAACCGGCCTTTTTTAAAGGCTGTCGGAGGGTTACATGTCATGTAACTAGGTTACATGATGTGTAATGGTTTATGGAGTAATGTAATGAAATTCTCCATGATATCAATGGTATATGAAGTTAATATTCTTTACACGGTGTGAATTAATTAAGTATTAGTTTTTTAATTGAAGCGTTGGTTTAAAAAATCAAAGCGATACATTTTTTGGTGGTTTGGGATATTAACTATTTCACGACATGAAATGATATTACACATTGTGTAATACAACGACTTCATTTTTTTAATTAGGTATAATGACTAAGATCTCCTTTCCCCTCTGTAGTTTTATTTATGTCAACCCAAAGCCTTCCCCATAAGATCTTGGAGCTTTCCAACCCTTCCGGATCCTCTTGTTAAGAATTCGATCATCCTTGGAATTGCTATGTGATTCTTTGGTAAGATTCATCTATCATTATTCATCTATATCTCTTTCACCTTATTTGGTATTTCAAGAAATCATCTTGAAATTGATGGATCTATTCTCCTTGTTTTTGGAACACATCTCAAGGTTGTGTTTTGGGGTCTTTTACACAATCACTCCCATTGACAGGTGTCATTTTGAGTGTTGAGTTTTGGGAAAAGGTAGGTGATTCCGTCCTATTTATCCAAATTATTTAACTTTTAATTTTCTTTATTTACTTTAATGGTTTATTTAAATTAAATTTATAAAACATTTTTTCAATTGATTCAATAAAAAAAATCCAATTCCAGATAATTTAGAGTTTTGAAATGGTTTTGGAATGAGGATTAAGAAAACTCCAATTCCATTAAATTGGGGTGTTTTTAGGGAAATTGGTTGATTTAAATTGTTTAAGTTAAATTAATGTTTAATGGAAATTATTTAAATTAAAATTTTGAATTTAGTTGTATAACATAATTGTGAAATTCATCAAATTGGTTTTGGATGGATTTCAAACATCTGGAAATGGATTAAAATGTTTTGATAAAAACCCTTTGGTTTTATCATGTTAAAGAGGCATGTTTTTTTTATTAAATTTTTTTTTGTTTTAAATGGAAAATTCAAATTAAAATGGAATAATGGGATTTTATTTTATTTTTAGAAGTCTGAAAATAAATTTCTCATAATTCATTATGTAAGAGAACATGAATTCCTTAGGTAGTTGGTGAGTTATTTACACACACTCTATGCTATTACAACATTCAAAAATGTACACGAAGTGGGACACATCCCTAATGGGATGGTGATGAGTCACCTTTGGAATGTGTTAAGGGATGTGTGTGTATACATATTTTTTATATCAATTAGCGAGGGAGGATTCTTATATCCTGAAACATTCATACCTATTTGGAAGCTAACCATGTTTCTTACTTGTTATTTATATTTAAGATACAAATATATACCAATGTTGAAAAAATTATTTTCATCCCTTTTGAATTCACATAAAATGTATTATGTAACTATTTTATCTAAGAAATTATTTTACAAATATTCCATCACTTGTAAATACTTTTCTAAAATTATTTCTCTATATTTTAAATTATATATGATGATTTGTTTAAATATTCTCTAAAACAACTAACCTGTTTATTTAAAATATTGAAATCGTTAACTTGGTTGATATATTTTTTGGAATCTATTATGGAACCTTTGGTGATACCCTACTGGACATTTTATCTCACACACTGCTTGTGTGTTGGGTGTTTATATATTATCTCCACTCAGTTTTGAGAAAAGGGAAAGGATATTTTAGAAGTGGATGCATGTATTGAACCTTCAACATGGTGAGTTGTTTCAATTGTGTATTGGATTGTTTTCCCTATTTTTTTACTTGAATTAATAGTATTTTGGGATTGATTATTCCCTATTGTATTTTGGTACTTTACTCTTAATGGAGTTTATTTCATTATGAATATTGACTTGTCTCATTTTATATTCAAAATGCCTATGGAAAAATCATTCCCACTTTCTATTGTATGATTCCAGGTTCTAGTTGGTAAACCATGGGGATTGGAAATGACCTTATGGGTATTTCAATTTTGTCTTGCTAATCGGGTTATCAGGGTACCAATGTTGGTTCATGACAAAATGGTATAAGATGATCCTATTGAGCTTTTTTATTGAAGACAATGTCCATTTTTGAAATCATGTTGGGACTTATGAGGTAGTTTCAATTGATTTCTTAGTTATCTCACACCACAATGAACCTTAAGTCTCTATAGGTGATTATGGAAAGGCTTATTGTGGTTTAGTTTTATTTGTTTCCCTATTGTGATTTGGATAGGGTGAAATCCAAGTCTCGTTGTTCTATCTACTGGGAATAATTTCCCTTGTTGCTCAGTTTGAGTGATAGTATGATGTCTTCATTTTTTTTCTAACAATGTTTTATATCATCATGCCTCCGAGAAGAAGTGAAAATTAGATCTAGTATAACGTTGTTGCTAAAATGCAATGATCAAATCCTCTAGTGGACCCAAATCTGGTTGTGGATATTTTTTGCACTGTCTATGCTCTGGGATATTCACCATCTCTAGTTCCTGTTCAGGCTCCAGCTATACATCATCCAAGGGATGTTTTGTGAAGTCATTCTAAAGATTTCCTACCCTATAAGAAACAAAGATTAAAATTATCCACTGATCCTCAACATATTGATTAATGGTTCATCAAGTTAGAATATTTGTTTGATTTTTTAAGGACACCATATGAGATCAAGGTAAAATGTTCAACCTTCATACTAGAAGGATTGAGTAGAAGATAGTAGGACAAAATGGTGATAGAGAAGAAAAATTAGGACTTATATTTGAGATATTTTATTGTTATTTTAACTGACCAGTCCTATCCACATTCAATGGTGTTGTCCAAGGGCATAGAGGTGTTTAATCTTCAGCAGGCTGAACAAAATGTGACTGAGTATTGAAATGGATTTGCTAAAATTGTGTAGTTCTTGCCTGATATCAAATCCAATGAGAGGATTAAGGATTGTTGGTTAGAGTTGGTGCTTATATTAGATTTCCATTCATGATTTTTCTTGCTAAATTTTCCCACTAATGCTGATGTACTAGATAGAGAGATAATGGTTGAGATGGACCAGGCTGGAAATTTAGGGTTGATGGGAGTACCTTTTTATTCTTGTGGTAGTGTTAGTTACTTCAAGGGAAAGAAGAAACATGATGATTCTAATGGTATCTCTCTATGTCAGGGTTATTACAGACCTTCTACAGTGCTTGGAGGATGTAATTTTATTTCTTATTAGTGTGGAAAGATAGAAAATTCTCAGAGGGTATGCAATAAGGCACCAAAGAACTATAGCTCCTATAGATGGTCAAGACACTTACAAATATTTTTACATAACTTTTATACTCCAAATTATTAAATTGGATCATTAGTTCATCCTAAAACATTAATAAAATTATATTATTCACATATAAAAGGATTCTAAAAACATACATCCATAAAAAAGAAACTTTATGCCATGGAATATTCTATAGAGGAAGCATACACATGCCCAACAACTGGGAGAGCTACAATTACTATATCTTTTTCATTAGTGACTCTTATATTTGATACTGGTACATCTCACTCTTTTAATTCAACACATATTGTTAATCAAATTAGTATTTCTATATAGATTTTATCTTCGGAATGGGTCATGCACCCAAGAACCAGTAATATGTTATATGAAATGTGGTGGTAGTTCATGTAGACATGGATGATACAGGGCATTTCTAAGTTTGTATCTCTTTTCTATACATTCCAATAGGTGAAGTCCAGGAATCAAAAACCATTGTGTCTATTTTAGAAACTTTTAGTCACTACTTAGAAGTTGGATGAAATCTCTAGTGACTTTTTGGTTGGGTTTCCTCATACCCAGATAATGAATAATGTGATATGAGTTGTGATCAATAGGATGACCAAGTAAGCTAAATTCATAACCAGTCATGATGCAACCAAATTTTAGGAGTTGGGAAATCTCTTCATGGATGATATTACTTATTTTCATGGAGTTCTATATGTTATAGTTTCTAATAGGTATCATTAGTTCAATTATCTCTTTTGGAGAGGCCTTTATGAGGCCTTAGGATCTTGGGTCCATTAGGGAATAGACTAACATCTGTAGTCAGATTCATAGGTAGATATAGCTATACATATTGTAGAGGATATGCTTAGTGCTTATGCTTTTAACATTATTGGGGCTTGGGATAATCACATGGGGTTGGTTGAGTTTTCTTATAAAAAGATTTATCATTATGTGTTCAGAATGGAACTACTTGAAGCCTTGTATGGCCAAACTAATTATTCTCTTTTATGTTGGTTGGAGATTAGTGAAAGTTCTTTGGTTGGACCAAGCTTTTTCAAAGAGTCAATAAATAATATTTTCATGATTTTTCAATGAATATTGATAGTAGAGAGCCAATATAAGTCTTATACAGATCGTAATCTTAAACCTTTAGAGTTTTCAGTTGGTGACTAGGTTCCCATGAATGTTTCACCCTAGTTGGATCATCTAAGGCCCGAGAGGCAAGGGAATCTTGCTCCTCATTTGATGGGACCATTCGAGGTTATTGAGAAGGTGGGTTGATAACCATAGCATTTATCAATTCCACCATAGATGATATAAGGCCTCAGCCTTAAAAATTACATAATATTGAGTTAAGTAAAAAATTGTACATTTAGGATTGCTTCAAGTTTAAAGTTTTAGATAATTAGGCCATAAACCATACATTACATCTCAAAAATTATAATGTAGACACTTCTACTCTATCCAAAAAAAAATTCACAATAATAAAACTCCTTAAATAAAACAAGAATTATTTTCTTGATAAACATTTTCATGAATTTTTGTTTTCTCTTATCCTTCCTTTTACCCTATGAAGAACATTTCAAAATCTTGGGATATGCATAAAAGCCTCAGTAAGGGATATAAAATAAGGAAATAAAACATTAGTCTAGGAATACATATGAATCATAGAAATCATACTTTTTAATTATAAAACACAAGCTCTTTAACATACCTCATGAAATCATAATATTTATGAATAACATAGAGAAATCATAAATCATAAATGTTACTTGTGGAATCTATAACATACTTATGTTGAAGATTTCACATCCACATAGGGAGTTACGTTTGGATTACCCATAAAATTAAATTACCTAAATCTCTTAGGAGAAACGTTAACATTTACCTCAATCACGTTACCCAATGCATTGGAGATCTATCTCAGGATCACTCGCCCTAGGTTTATCATGGAACAACCCATATACGAAAATAATACACAATAATCATAACATAATCATAACACTTGAACAAGCATAAATGAAAGATAATATTTACAAATTTTAATCAGAAGAAATCGGTTGAAGAGATTAACATAGTCAATACATTATCAAAACAATTTTCAATACCAAAATATGTAAAAAGTGTATATAGTATTAATTTTCCTTTTAAAAACATTATGTATTGTTATGAAATCCAAATATAAAATAATGCTCGCCGAAAAATAAATGTCTTTCTCACTGTAAACATTAAAAAAGAAACTTTTTTTTCATTTAGTGAAACATTTTTTATAAAAATATTCATTTTTAAAACCATTTAAAACATTTAATAAAGATATTTTTTTGAATCAAGGTGTTCCATAACACTTTAAAACATTAGAAATAAATTATCATCTTAAAATATTCATGTACATATCAATAAATTGTTAAAACCAATTTTAAAAAACATTGACCTGAAATAGAAGGTTTTAAATGAATAAATCCTTACAACATTTAAAATGATAATTTTTTAAAGAGTCCCTTAAAACATGAGAAACACTTGAATAAAAATCAATGTGGATTGAAATTAAAAAAAACATTAAATATCATGATAATATAATAATTTATTATATAAAGAGTCAAAAGGGTTTAATATACACATTATTGGATAATAAATTTGCATGACAACAAGATATGTTTTAGTGAAAGGAGATTTAGACAAAATACCATACAAGGATCATTTGAATGGCATAAGAATTTTTCAATGGGAAGATTATGTATATAAATAGTATATCCCCATAAAGGGAAGTCTAAATTAAAAAATAAATAAATAAAAAGTGATTACACACATAATTATATCATAACATATTCAAGAAGTATATGATTAACCCAAAGAATGGAACTTGGGTTAAGAAGTTCGCTTACGAAAATTCGAAATCCTAACGACGTTACTTAAAAATTCAAAAAATGAGTTGATGAGTGAGAGAAGGGTATCTCATTACTTGGAAATAAAATGTCATGTAATTAGGGAATATAATAAAGTACCCCAACATAATAAAAATTAAATTAAAAATCATAACAAAAAATAATTCTTTGACTAAAAGATGATGGTGAAAGATTCCCTTACCTTGAGTCTGACTCATCACGTATGGACTTTGTTCTTCCTGAATAATAAAATTAATTAAATTTATACTTGATTAAGAAAATTTTTCAATTTTATTATTCCTTTTATATCACTAATTACCATGTTATAGAAATTTACATAATTATTTATGTTCATATCAAACGTTTTGTCGATATTCGGTACTTAAGTCAAAAATGAACTTTGTTTTAATTACAAATTTTTCATGTGGTCAAAAGTACATTATCTCCAGAATCATATTCATTCTTTAAATATCACACACACACACATATATATATAGTATATATTTATTTAGATCCAGTGTATATGTATTTATAACCATCCATAACATTTGGATATAAGAAATGAAATGTACCGTTCAGGGAGACGATAATTTGTACGTTTGCATGGGCACTACATTCATTTATTTGTCATATTCATGAAATTAAAACAAAATGATACATAGAAATATTATAATTAAATTATAATATCATATGATATATATTTTAGATAAGTTCATTAACTCCATCCTTTATACGTTCCATGTATAGAATGAACGAGTCATATCAGTTTGAGGGGGTGGTAGTTCGCACATCCTCAAATAAAATTATCGTATTTACACATTACAGAAAACATAGAGTCATGAATTAAATGAAAAATAAATAATTAAATATAAAGAAATATAATATATATCACATTTAAATTTATATTCAACATAATATCCACCATGAGATGTGGTAGGAGATAATTGAACAATCATCGTTTCGTGAGTTAGTAGTTCTCCATCAACAGAAACAGTATGTTCTAAATCCATTAGATGGAGTTGTGTGTGAGTGTAGGTAGAATAATTCTCATAAAAACATACTAGTTTACTGAAGATACTTTTTTTGTTATAAAATAATCGAATAAATATAGTTGTTGGGATTGGAGAATGAAAATAAATGGAAGAATCTTGAGAGAAGACATTACCTCAAATCGGGTAACACTTTTTGATTTAAGAAAAAAGACCTTCTTGAATTGCCTTATTCCCAAGGTAAGACTTATAGAATGGAGATAAAGATGTTGGGATGTTTTTAAGGAATATTTTGGGAGAACCAAGGGGTCTTGAGAGGTGTGAGTAAGGGTTTGAGGTGGTGGCCTTTTATAAGATAGAGGATGTCTACTTTATGAAAGTTTGAAATATTATTTTATTATAAAATGAATTTTGATTGTCAAAAAGTAAAAAAATAATTTAATTCAAAGATAATGTATGTATTTTTCTAAGTCCTATCAACCAATAGTATTTAGACAAGTTTTGGTTTCATATTTATCCATATCATTTAGCTTTAAGCCTTAGTTAACTTATTTGACTCTTACCATGTCTTCTTGTATATTCATATTATATGGTTAATATTGTTACTATAAAATGATAATAGAATCTAAAGTGGTTCATTAATGAAATTTTAATCCTTATATAATTCATTTGGTATAGTCTTATTTTTTTAGGACTATTATATCATTTTATAAAATAGTATTTGTTTTGAAAACTCATTTTTTCTAATTTATATACTATTCAACCATGACTTTTAAAAAAATCCATAAAAACTTGATTATTCTGAAATAACATCATTTATTTATACATAAAAAGTCATTATTATCTCTAATATTATTTTATGACATAAAAAGTTTCAAAATAAATTTATTTTAATTTTTATAGTCTCATTTATTTAAAAAATTCATTAATAATGAAATCACTACATCATTGTGTCATAAATAAATTTATTTATTTGTTTTCTAAAAATTAGAAATAAAATACCAAAATGTATGAAATAATTTTATATTTATAATTACTATTTATATACTAATATATCAATTATATAACCATATATAGAAATTGTTTTAGTAAAAGATATATGTTTATGTTATATTTTTCTTAACTATAAATTAAAAGTAATTAAATGTCGTTTTCAGACACAAGTTGATACATGGGGTCCTAAAATCAACCCAAGGATTTCCATGGTCAGACTTATCTCATCAAATAGAATTAGGACATGTTTTAGGGTAATTTAATATTATTTTAATATTATTATTTACCATTATTTATTGGATTTACCCTTTAACCATGGTAAATAAAATATTTACTGGAGTTACTATTCATAAAGTCTAAAAATAAAAGTTACCTATTTAGAAAATTTGGACCTAATTATTAAAAATATGGAATCCAAATTCAAAACACAGATGTTTCATAAATTTAATTAAAATTAATTCCTGTTGTCAAAACCAAAAAACGTGTTTTTAAGAATTAAAAAGTACTAAAATATTGACATGCGTTTATGTCCAATTTCAAAGTGAAATTACTTAAAATGACCAAAATGGGTTAAATGATAAAAATATAATTTAATTAAACTTTAAAACCAATTAAAAGTAAAATATAACTATATTGATAAATTTGATGAAATGATAGATTTGACTTAAAATGCAGTATTTTTCACTATCCATTAAAAATGAATTTTATCAGAAAAATACCAAAAATTTACCCAAAGTAAATTTTTATATCCCCATTCTATAGATGAAGTCTATTTTGTCCAATGGAACATATAAAAGAGACAAAAACTATATTTGAAAAGGGTTCCCCATTAAAAGGAGGCAAAACTACCTTTAATAAATATTAGAGTTTTTATTCTTAAAATTGGATCCATTATTTGTAACACCCCAAGCTTCCACGGTACGTTTCCCATCGAATAATGCGATAGCCTGTGTTGTACGCAACCTCGAGTTCTAACACACACCACAACTAATCAAACTAGCCGTTATGAATATTAATACCTAATTTTTGAAATTATATATATGTTATATTTCAAAATGGACTTCATTTTTGGATTCGGAATATCGAATTTAGCCTAAGGTGAAATTTTGGTACTTTTCGGTTAACTTTAATATTTTGATGAATAGTGAAAATTACTAAATTTTAATTAAAAACAACTTTTTTAATCAAAATAATTAATAGTGATAAATTATGAATTTTAGTGGTTTTAAAGTATATTTATAATATATTTTTACCATTTAATATAATGTTGGTCATTGGACATAATTTTACAATTAAACCGAACATAAACAAGTGTCAATCTTTTGATAGTTATTATCTCTTAAAAACACGCTTTTTGTTTTGACAGCGGGAATTAATTTTAAATTAATTTCTGCCACTTCTGTGTTTTGAATTTAGAAAAATGGATTCCATATTTGGAATCAGGATGTTCAAATTGTTTAAATAGGTAACTTTTATTTTTAGACATTTTGAATAATTACTGCGGTAAATATTTTATTTACCATGGTTAAGGGTAAATCTGGTAAATAAGGGTTAAAAAAATAATATTATAATAATACTAAATTACCCTAAAACGTGTCTTAACCCTATTGGTTGATACATGGTCGACCATGGGCATCTTTGGGTCAATTTGGGGACCCCATTGATCCACTTGTAAGTGATGATGACACTTTATTTTAATTAAGTTAAAATGAATACAAAAATGGCATAAGCTTACATCTTTTAGAAGAACAATTTTTACATAAGGTTATACATGTTGGATTTTCGATTATAAATATTCATTAGAAAGATAAAAAGATTTCATACATAATGATATTTTATTTATAATTTTTAGACATCAAATAATTTAAATTATTAATGACACAATGATGATGCAGTAATTACTATAATAGTGAAAAATTAAAATAATTGATATTATAAATACCCAAATAAATATAATATGAAACTTTTAATGCATTTAACTAATTTTCTAAGATAATATGATATATTAGGATTTATTTAATTGACTTTTTTCGAAGTAATCAATCTATTATGAGTTTCACAAAAATCAACTATTGAATAGTGTCAAAATTGACATAAAAGAGTTCTTAAAACAAATATTATATTATTAATTGATATTAAATTCCTAAAAATCTAAGGTTCGGCCAAGATACTTATATCATGATAGGATCATCATTAATGGACCACTTGAGGGTCGCTTGTATGTATATGGTAAGTTTATTAACCATATAATATAAAAATACAAAGAGACATTGTAAAAGTGAAACTAATTAACTTAGAGTTAATACTTAAAGAGAAGGTTAATATAAGTACCCAAACCTGTCTAAATTCTATTGGTTGAGTTTTTTTCGACCTATCCCCATCTTAACCTTTGAATAGTCAACTTTGGAGCCATTAGAAACCGAATATGAATTTATTATAAATTAATATTTCTAGCTTTTCCAAAGGTGCCCCTCACCCCTCTTATAAAAGGGCACTCCTCCTTCTCATTTCTTCACACCTCTAAAGCCTTTTGGTTCGGCCAAAATATACCCAAATACTCTCCCAACATCCCTCAATACAACCTAGAGGCCTTAGTTTGATCAGAAAGCCAACCTAAGGAGCCCTTTTCAATCAAATCAAAAGGAAGAACCCGAAGAAGAGGTAATGTTTTCACCACCCCTTTTCCAAGTTCATTTCTTCTTCCACTTCTTCTTCCTTGGTTGTTACCATTCTAAAATAATAACTCCAGTATCATTTATATACTGTGATGTTATTATAAATATGGTACAGACATATTCAGTATTTTATCCACCCTTTGAATAACATGTCACCATACGTGCGTACGTACGGCTTACCGTCTCCACGTCGTGGTGTAATTGTTATTCAATATAATATTATTTGGATGGGTATAATAATGATGTGTAACTCATATAAATAATAAATATAACATGTTAATGATTCTGTATATATGACATACCATCCATTTATATATTATTTTAATATCAAAAGAATGATATTGTCGCCCGTGCGTACGTACGGACTACCGTCTCCACGAACGCGATGAGATTCATTCTCCATCATATCCATTCAAGTATAATTATAATTTGATGATTTAAAAATAGTATCTAAGGACTTGATATCATTCTGTATATTAATAATATACATCCCATTAATAACTAATATGGCTCACATAACAAAGAATATAAAGTAAAATGAACCCGTTAACACCCGAAATGACGATAATTCTAAGATATTATTAACAAATCAATGTTAAAAGATCATATATGATATCATATTAAAGTAAATGATTCTTGTATTATTCAATAACAATTATTTCACCATTATACAGGAGGTAAACCTACCATCGACCAAGGAAAAAGTACAAAGTAACGGATTTTCTTATCTCACTTTTAATTCCGTGAGAATTCCATTGATCACCACTTAATTATTGCATGTGGTGTATGTGTACTGCCCATGATTGAATTCATTGTGTAATATACTTTAATTTATGGGTATTTACATCATCATGGTATGATACTTCTTTCATGGGTGTATGTTTCGAAAGTTACCTAATCGATAAGGGAATATGAAATTTCAATTTCCACTCATTTGGCTTTACGCATATTTCATTGATTATATTACCCCAAGATTATGTGTGAAATCACTATTCATTTGATTATGTCATAATTTCCACTCCCCTTCCTGTGGATATAAGTTTGATACACATAATCACTCCATTGATAATTCTCAAGTCATTGATATGAATTTGATAAGAGTAATTTTAACTCATTCACCATTTGTTGAGTTAAACATCCAATTCGTTGGTGTTGTTTTTACAAGAATATGTGTGAATATCCTTTGATTGTTTTACACTGAATATCCAATCATATTTAGTGTATTTATATTTGTCACACATAATTAAGTCGTTGATTTATCATTAACCTAAGGATACGGCCTTTATGAGATATTTCATCTCAATTTACATTCCATTGAGACTTCTTTATTGATATACACCAAATCACTTTTATGTGGTGTATATAATGTACTTTGACATAGTATATCATGAATCCCTTTATTCTCATGATAATACAAAGTTTTGATTACCTCAATTATTTGTATTCAAGTGTCTCTTTTGGTTAGAATCTCTAACTAAAATACCATTTTTAAATGTTTTAAAGACTTATTCTTCTAAATCTTGCTCATTAATGTCCATGTTTTAAAAATGGTTTTAAGGATTTATTTATATGGACATTAAAGTTTTATAAATTAAAACTCCTTTTAAAAAAGTTTCAAAGTGGTATGGGACACTTTGATTCAAAAATCTACTTTTAAATGGCTTCTTGACAAATAGTGTGACTTTTAAATGTTTTCAAGAAAAGGGGGATATTTCTCTCAAATAGTCTTGATGATTATTTTCATCTATGTCAAAATCCTTCATTATTCTTGATTGAGGTTAATGTGATACAATACAATCTTCCATATTGTATCGAATGAGTTATGTTTGACTGTGGATGTGTTGTTTTGATACCATTCATGGTTTGTGGTAAAAGTATTGACATTTCGTATACTAGTTTTAATACGAATGTTTATGTTATGTTTAAACATGTTCATATGAGGAATGCATTGGACTTAATAAGTGACGGGTGGAGCCCGCTATAGCTCCTCGATGCATCGGTAGGTCTCATGAGACAAACTAGTGTCTTGGCACAAGGCCTTGGAAAAATCTTATTTGTAGTCTTGGCACGAGGCCTTGGCTATGTGGTTATGATAGTCTGGCATTATGCATTCCATCTTTATGAAAGTGGTTATTGATTTTGCATGTGATCATTCGACTAGTAGAATATCCATGTGAGTAAGTAAATGGCACTATTTCATTTTACCTTTGCCATTTTATGCTGAAGTTCAAGTTTAAAAGGCTTTTGTTTTAGTTATAAATTGTCATAAGTGTTTATGCTTATTTATGAAAGCTTCTGCTATAATGTTATCCTTACTGAGCATCCGAGCTCACCCCTTTCAATGTTTTATTTTTTTTTCCCAGGATTATGAAGAAGTAATTTATGAATGACCTGCAGGGATAGTATGAGGGGATATGAAGACAAAATGTTTTTTTTATGAAGTAATGTAAAAATTTATGGATGTATCTAGTTATTTCCAAGGATACTAAACTAATCGGTCTTTCGAGACTTGATCTTTCTCGTGATCATGCCAATGTTATGTAATAATGCACCGACTCTGGGTAACTAGGGTCGGGGCGTTACAGTTGGTATCAGAGGAAGTTTAGTACAAACCTTGGAAGCTAGATTTAGATAAACTCTGATTAGAGAACGTAGACCTATGATGAACTTTGAGGATTAGTATAAAAGAACTTCCTAGAATTTTGGTATTGTAGAGATTTTGTGAGTTTTCCAAGCAATACATCCCTGTCTGGATACGAGCAGGTAGAGGCGGCTCTGGCACAGATGTACCTATGGGTAAAACCCAAAAAAACCGCTTTGAGCTAGACTCGAACGGGAACTGGTGCACGACAACGGGCCTTGCTGCACTCTTGGTTACGACACTCTCGGGGGATATGCTTAGGATAATTTACATTTTATTTACAAACAAATTTAAGTAATATATACATAAGATGAGATTAAATGACCTTGGTTAATCCTAATATGTTTCAAATTGAGAATATGGTGACATTTTAATCTCTAAATGATTTTACAACTACTATTACTCACACAATGCTTTCTGGTTTTAGTCAATGGCTGGATTCCAAGGAAGTCATAGTGACTTTGAGAATGATGTACAAGGTGGGAACGGTGGTGGCAATGAGCAAAAAAATGGAATGTTGATAGGCGTAAAAGATATCGTCTTTATGCCAAATCATTTTTCCAAAAATATGATCAACAACATATATATTAACCAACTCCCAGACTCAACAAGGAAGAGAAAGGTGATAAATGATAAGAGCTCCAGCAATGGAGACCATGGAGAAAAGAACCCTCAATTTTCATCATGCAGGAAATGTGGAAAGAGACACCCAGGAAAGTGTCTCAATGGGACAACGAAATGCTTTACGTGCGGGAAGGAAGGACATAAAGTGAAGAATTGCCGGAGAAAAATGAAGAGTACTATGGAAGAAGATAAAAATGGTCCCAAGAGTCCATTTACAGTCATTTGCCGTAAATGCAGGGGACCTGGCCATTACCCTAGTGAATTTCATATTCTATTGGATATTTTCTTGGTCATAGAAGAAGCTATGTGGGAATAAATGGTTGGAGAAATGTTTAAAAAGTATTAGCGCTCCTTGTTAATGGGTTTACTTTGGAATAATTTTCTCTTGTATTTGTAACCCCGTAGTTTGCCATGTGAGAATGATATTTGAGGAAGAATTGTCTCTTCTCTTATGGATATAGGTATAAATAACCATTTAGTTTTATATGATCATTGGGGTTTGAGAGAATTATAAGTTATTATAATTTTGGATGAAAATGCAAGGAATGATATAACATTTGTGGTTAAATTTATGTTATAATATTTTGAGGAATTTATCTCATTTTTTCAATATTATAAATTATAGTTTTTGAAAAAGGACAACACGTAGACCGTGTGACAACCCGTCGCGTCGGACAAAGCTGTGGGAATCGAACCCACAACCAAAGTGCGATTGGGATTTATCGCCTACCACTGGACTACGTGAAGTCCCTGGTTAGTGTGACTATTTTTTTTAGTTAAATGATTTTATTGATCAATAATAAGTTGATTTGGGTTCTTATTTCTTATCAAATGAATACCCTTGGTATAGGAAAATGATTTGGTGATTAAGTGATAAATGTTATTTTGGAAGATTTTCGATTTGTTGGGAACACTATATGCCCAAGGAAAATAGAATACTATGGGGTTTCATTTGAGGAGTAATGGTAGATTTTTATCTATGTTTTTATTGTGGATTTATAGTGATTTGGGTGATTTATGGAAATGACTAACCTATAATAGAGAATATGTGATTAGGTTAATTACTTTTGAGTATGTGACTTTAAGAGTATCTGATGTCATTTGGAGATACAATTTAACATGGGAGACTACATAATCAAATTCTTCAATGCATTGGGTTTAAATATTACTTTGGATTATATGGATGAATTTTAAGGACAATTGATTATTGAATGGTATTTATTTAACTTTGGGGTATTGTTGGTTTATTTTTAGAAATTAAGATGAGTGATTATTTATCTCAAGGAATATCCTTTTGGGGGATCATTAGATTTTTCACTAACCATTTTGGTTTTGATTAATCTTCAAAGACAATGTGAATATATAGTTTATCCTGCATGGATCATGTGATTCTATAGAACTTTATTCTAGCTCTTCCAGTGTGACCAAGTCTTCTTTAATACTCATCGTTTTAAAAAAAATGAGTTAGTGGTGAAAATTTATTAAAGAATAAAACTACACTTAAAAATTAAGTATATATATCTTCATATTCTTAGTCAATATCATAAATGAATTCCTTATCCTTATGTAATGTAACTTAAAACAAAAAAAAATGTTGTCCGTTTACTTTCCTACTAGGAGACTAATGGTCGTTTGTCCCAACACAAGTTTGTGGTTTTCTCATTGTTAACTTTCTCCTGATCATGATTTCTATCCCTCTCCATCAGAACTTGACACTTAGTTTATCATCCATATCCATGTTTTATTACATGGAATCCTAGTATGGGTTATCTTGGATGACCCTTATACCTCTCTTTCTTTCTTTTAAAGTGATAGTTTTATTGACTCTTTTTCCGATGTGAGACTTTCCATTATATTCCCAAGAAAAATTTTAAAAATTGCGAGGACGCAATTTATTGAAGGAGGGGAGAATGTAACACCCCAAGCTTCCACGGTACGTTTCCCATCGAATAATGCGATAGCGTGTGTTGTACGCAACCTCGAGTTCTAACACACACCACAACTAATCAAACTAGCCGTTATGAATAGTAATACCTAATTTTTGAAATTATATATATGTTATATTTCAAAATGGACTTCATTTTTGGATTCGGAATATCGAATTTAGCCTAAGGTGAAATTTTGGTACTTTTCGGTTAACTTTAATATTTTGATGAATAGTGAAAATTACTAAATTTTAATTAAAAACAACCTTTTTAATCAAAATAATTAATAGTGATAAATTATGAATTTTAGTGGTTTTAAAGTATATTTAGAATATATTTTTACCATTTAATATAATGTTGGTCATTGGACATAATTTTACAATTAAACCGAACATAAACAAGTGTCAATCTTTTGATAGTTATTATCTCTTAAAAACACGCTTTTTGTTTTGACAGCGGGAATTAATTTTAAATTAATTTCTGCCACTTCTGTGTTTTGAATTTAGAAAAATTGATTCCATATTTGGAATCAGGATGTTCAAATTTTGTAAATAGGTAACTTTTATTTTTAGACATTTTGAATAATTACTGCGGTAAATATTTTATTTACCATGGTTAAGGGTAAATCCGGTAAATAAGGGTTAAAAAAATAATATTATAATAATACTAAATTACCCTAAAACGTGTCTTAACCCTATTGGTTGATACATGGTCGACCATGGGCATCTTTGGGTCAATTTGGGTACCCCATTGATCCACTTGTAAGTGATAATGACACTTTATTTTAATTAAGTTAAAATGAATACAAAAATGGCATAAGCTTACATCTTTTAGAAGAACAATTTTTACATAAGGTTATACATGTTGTATTTTCGATTATAAATATTAATTAGAAAGATAAAAAGATTTCCTACATAATGATATTTTATTTATAATTTTTAGACATCAAATAATTTAAATTATTAATGACACAATGATGATGCAGTAATTACTATAATAGTGAAAAATTAATATAATTGATATTATAAATACCCAAATAAATATAATATGAAACTTTTAATGAATTTAACTAATTTTCTAAGATAATATGATATATTAGGATTGATTTAATTGACTTTTTTCGAAGTAATCAATCTATTATGAGTTTCACAAAAATCAACTATTGAATAGTGTCAAAATTGACATAAAAGAGTTCTTAAAACAAATATTATATTATTAATTGATATTAAATTCCTATAAATCTAAGGTTCGGCCAAGAGACTTATATCATGATAGGATCATCATTAATGGACCACTTGAGGGTCGCTTGTATGTATATGGTAAGTTTATTAACCATATAATATAAAAATACAAAGAGACATTGTAAAAGTGAAACTAATTAACTTAGAGTTAATACTTAAAGAGAAGGTTAATATAAGTACCCAAACCTGTCTAAATTATATTGGTTGAGTTGTTTTCTACCTATCCCCATCTTAACCTTTGAATAGTCAACTTTGGAGCCATTAGAAACCGAATATGAATTTATTATAAATTAATATTTCTAGCTTTTCCAAAGGTGCCCCTCACCCCTCTTATAAAAGGGAACTCCTCCTTCTCATTTCTTCACACCTCTAAAGCCTTTTGGTTCGGCCAAACTATACCCAAATACTCTCCCAAAATCCCTCAATACAACTTAGAGGCCTTAGTTTGATCAGAAAGCCAACCTAAGGAGCCCTTTTGATCAAATCAAAAGGAAGAACCCGAAGAAGAGGTAATGTTTTCACCACCCCTTTTCCAAGTTCATTTCTTCTTCCACTTCTTCTTCCTTTGTTGTTACCATTATAAAATAATAACTCCAGTATCATTTATATACTGTGATGTTATTATAAATATGGTACAACCATATTCAGTATTTTATCCACCCTTTGAATAACATGTCACCATACGTGCGTACGTACGGCTTACCGTCTCCACGTCGTGGTGTAATTGTTATTCAATATAATATTATTTGGATGGGTATAATAATGATGTGTAACTCATATAAATAATAAATATAACATGTTAATGATTCTGTATATATGATATACCATCCATTTATATATTATTTTAATATCAAAAGAATGATATTGTCGCTCGTGCGTACGTACGGACTACCGTCTCCACGAACGCGATGAGATTCATTCTCCATCATATCCATTCAAGTATAATTATAATTTGATGATTTAAAAATAGTATCTAAGGACTTTATATCATTCTGTATATTAATAATATAAATCCCATTAATAACGAATATGGCTCACATAACAAAGAATATAAAGTAAAATGAACCCGTTAACACCCGAAATGACGATAATTCTAAGATATTATTAACAAATCAATGTTAAAAGATCATATATGATATCATATTAAAGTAAATGATTCTTGTATTATTCAATAACAATTATTTCACCATTATACAGGAGGTAAACCTACCATCGACCAAGGAAAAAGTACAATGTAAGGGATTTTCTTATCTCACTTTTAATTCCGTGAGAATTCCATTGATCACCACTTTATTATTGCATGTGGTGTATGTGTACTGCCCATGATTGAATTCATTGTGTAATATACTTTAATTTATGGGTATTTACATCATCATGTTATGATACTTCTTTCATGGGTGTATGTTTTGAAAGTTACCTAATCGATAAGGGAATTTGAAATTTCAATTTCCACTCATTTGGCTTTACGCATATTTCATTGATTATATTACCCCAAGATTATGTGTGAAATCACTATTCATTTGATTATGTCATAATTTCCACTCCCCTTCCTATGGATATATGTTTGATACACATAATCACTCCATTTATAATTCTCAAGTCATTGATATGAATTTGATAAGAGTAATTTTAACTCATTCACCATTTGTTGAGTTAAACATCCAATTCGTTGGTGTTGTTTTTACAAGAATATGTGTGAATATCCTTTGATTGTTTTACACTGAATATCCAATCATATTTAGTGTATTTATATTTGTCACACATAATTAAGTCGTTGATTTATCCTTAACCTAAGGATACGGCCTTTATGAGAGATTTCATCTCAATTTACATTCCATTGAGACTTCTTTGTTGATATACACCAAATCACTTTTATGTGGTGTATATAATGTACTTTGACATAGTATATCATGAATCCCTTTATTCTCATGATATTACAAAGTTTTGATTACCTCAATTATTTGTATTCAAGTGTCTCTTTTGGTTAGAATCTCTAACTAAAATACCATTTTTAAATGTTTTAAAGACTTATTCTTCTAAATCTTGCTCATTAATGTCCATGTTTTAAAAATGGTTTTAAGGATTTATTTATATGGACATTAAAGTTTTAGAAATTAAAACTCCTTTTAAAAAAGTTTCAAAGTGGTATGGGACACTTTGATTCAAAAATCTACTTTTAAATGGCTTCTTGACAAATAGTGTGACTTTTAAATGTTTTCAAGAAAAGGGGGATATTTCTCTCAAATAGTCTTGATGATTATTTTCATCTATGTCAACATCCTTCATTATTCTTGATTGAGGTTAATGTGATACAATACAATCTTCCATATTGTATCGAATGAGTTATGTTTGACTGTGGATGTGCTGTTTTTATACCATTCATGGTTTGTGGTAAAAGTATTGACATTTCGTATGCTAGTTTTAATACGAATGTTTATGTTATGTTTAAACATGTTCATATGAGGAATGCATTGGACTTAATAAGTGACGGGTGGAGCCTGCTATAGCTCCTCGATGCATCGGTAGGTCTCATGAGACAAACTAGTGTCTTGGCACAAGGCCTTGGCAAAATCTTATTTGTAGTCTTGGCACGAGGCCTTGGCTATGTGGTTATGATAGTCTGGCATTATGCATTCCATCTTTATGAAAGTGGTTATTGATTTTGCATGTGATCATTCGACTAGTAGAATATCCATGTGAGTAAGTAAATGGCACTATTTCATTTTACCTTTTCCATTCTATGCTGAAGTTCAAGTTTAAAAGGCTTTTGTTTTAGTTATAAATTGCCTTAAGTGTTTATGCTTATTTATGAAAGCTTCTGCTATAATGTTATCCTTACTGAGCATCCGAGCTCACCCCTTTCAATGTTTTATTTTTTTTTCCCAGGATTATGAAGAAGTAATTTATGAATGACCTGCAGGGATAGTATGAGGGGATATGAAGACAAAATGTTTTTTTTATGAAGTAATGTAAAAATTTATGGATGTATCTAGTTATTTCCAAGGCTACTAAACTAATCGGTCTTTCGAGACTTGATCTTTCTCGTGATCATGCCAATGTTATGTAATAATGCACCGACTCTGGGTAACTAGGGTCGGGGCTTTACATTATTTTTTTTAGCCTCTAAAATTTATCAGATAAATTTATAGACATTTAACAAACATGTATAATCATATATTAGATAGTTCTTTTCATTTCCACTAGTAAAACGGCTAGGTGTTAACTACTATTTAAAATAATAATTATTTTATTTTATTTTTCAGTATAACTCAAAGTTGTGTGCAACGTAAGATTTTGGGGAAATACGTAATTGTGTGTTGAGTATAATATCAAACATATAATCAAATTTTATGTAAAATTAATATTTAATTTACAAATATTAATAAATATGAAAATGTCATATTCTTTATTTACATGGGATGTTACATATAACATCGACACATGACGTATTCCATGTATCGCAGTTGAAAAAGGATCTCTTTGATCGATCTCATGTTTTGAGATGGTGTGATATTGAGATTAAAATTGATTTATATTTGACTGATCATCTAGTTAATTTAGTTGATTCTCAGACCATGATACTTTGTGGTAGGATGATACCTTTGGTTCTTGTGATATAACAATATGGTTTTTATAATCATGAGGCATGAAAACATGGGGTACGGGTAAGAGAGAAGTGGACTCATCTTTTTGTCATGGAACAATATTTACAGGATTTTTGGGGAAATAATGTTTTATGGTGGGGGAGGTTGTAACATCCCGTTACAAATCTAATAGTTACGTCTATAACATTTTCACGATTTTTAATTTTCTTTCACTGGGTAGGGTAGAGAATTAATTGGGAGAATACCCATAATGGTGAAGTCATATAGTTTTTGGAATTCTAGCTTTAAACAGACCTTTCAGTAGGCTTATAGAGGTTTACACTCCCAGTAACTGGGTTACACAATGTGTAATGGTTTCTAGGAGAAATTAGTGAAAGGCTTCGGGATGTGAAGGGTACAAGACATGATTATCCATTAAATTTCATTAATGAATTAAATATTGGGTTTTAATTTGGAGTGTTGGTTTTTAAATTAAGGTGATATGTTTTTCAATGATTTCAGATATTTACTATTTCACAATGTGAAATGGTATTACAAATTGTGTAAAACCCGGACTGCATTTTTTAAACAAGAATCACGACTGAGATCTCTTTTCCCCTCCTCTCCAGTTTTTTATCTCATCCCAATTCCTTCCCCATGTGATATTAGAGATTTTTAACCCTTCTGAATCATCTCATTCAAAATTCGTTAATCGTTGCACTTGCGATGTGATTCCTGGGTAAGATTTACCCATCGTTCTTTATCTTTCTCTCTTTCTCCTCGATTGATATTTCAGCATATCATCCCAAAATTGATGGATCAATTCCTTAAGTTGTTGGACATCGTCTCAAAGTTTTTTCGAGGTATTCTACACCTTCATTATCATTGATGGGTGTCGTTGTATGTGTTGGGTTTCAGGAAAGGGTAGGTGATTCTATCATATTTAGCCAAATTAATTAAATTTGAATATGTTAGATTTACTACAATTGTTTTTTTAATTTCAATTTCTCTAAATTTATCAATTAATTCAATAAAAAAATATAATTCTAGTGAATTCGGATATTTGAAATGGTTTTGGCATGAGGATTGGGAAACCCCCTATTCGAATTAATTATGGCGTGTTTATGGAAATTGGTTGATTTAAAAAATTTAATTTAAATTGGATTTTGATTCAAATGATTTCAATTAAATTGTTGAACATAATTGTGTCAATGAATTTTGAAATTTATGGAATTAGTTTTGAATGGATTTAAATCTTGTGGAAATGGATTAAAATGTTTTAACAAAAACCCATTGGTTTTATCTTGTTAAAGGGGCCTATTTTTTATTAAAACCTGTTTTGGTTTTAAATGGAAAATTAACATCAAAATGAAAAAATGAGATTTAATTATATTTTAAGAAATGTTAAAAATAAGTTTCCATACATGGTTGTGTAAGGGAGCCTTAAACCCTTAGGTATTTGGTGTGTTATTTTGATACACTGTTCAATATTAATGTTCTAAAACATACATGCAGTGGGTCACATCCCTGATGGGATGGTGATGAGTTTCCTTGGGCCAGTGATAGGGGGTTGTGTGTATAAACATTTCAACGAGATCAATTAGAGTGTGAAGAGTCTTATATCTTGAAACATTCATACCTATTTTTATGATGACCATGCTTCTTGCTAGTTATTTATATTTGAGATATAAATGTATGCCAATTTTTTAAAATAATATTGCATGCCTTCAAAATTTACATAAACTATTTTATGTAAATGTTTTATCTAATTCTTCATCTTATAAATATTACATCACTTATATAGCCTTTTATTAATGTATATTCCCATCATTTGAATTATATAGAATGATTTGTTGAAATATTCTTTAAGACCCCAAACCTATTTATTTTAAAAATTTAAATCAATCCTTTGGTTTATTTTTTTGGAATAAGTTATAGAATCCTTGGTGAGACACTACAGAACTTTTTAGATCACACCATACTTGTTCCTTTGGATGTTTGTATATTATCTCCTATCATATTTGAATAAAATAAATTATATTTTAGAGGTGGATCAAGATGTCTAACCTTGGATGTAGTGAGTAGTTTCCTTTTAGACTTGGGTTTCCTTTCCCTATTTTGTTACATGGGTTGTTGTACTTTGGGCTGATTATGCCCTATTTTATTCTTACACTTTACTCGTAATGGAGTTTCTTTTATTATGTATACTGAATTCTCTCTTTCTACTTCCACATTGCTTATGAAAAAACCATCACCAATTTTAGTTGTATGATTTGAGGTGCTACTCACCGATCTATGGGTATCAGGAACACAATTTGAGCTATATTAGGGTCATCTCGGTTATCAGTTTACTAGGGTACCTAGGCTGGTTCATGAATATTCACATAAATAAAATGGTTGTTCTTATATAATTTGAATTTAATAATTATAAATTTTGAATCCATTTTATTTGATTCAATTTCTAAAAGTAATAAATTTTAATCTTAAAAAACTAAATGTACATTTTAATATTTTTTTGAAAAAATATATGTTATGGCCTAAAATGAAAAATATGGGTTTATAAATTAAAACCATTTTTTAAAATTTTATTTTTGGTCATTAAATATATATATATTTTTATAATTATAATGTTTTCTGAATTTCCTATCCATACATATATATTAATAATTGCATAAAAGTAATGTTATTTTGTAAAAATGGTATTTTTAATTATTCACCAAATAATCATATTTTTTAGAAAATATCACAAATACATTTCAAGATAATAATTACATGAAATATAAACACAAAAATTTAATTTTTTTTCAAATTTATATCTTAATATTTATAATTTTTTTCATTTAAAAATATAAAATATTTTAAAAAACTATTTTTTATAGGAAAACAACTTTTATTGTTATTAACTATTCATTTTACTATTAATTAATAATTAATGTATTGTAAATACATCATGTCATTATTAAATCAAAATAAATTTAGATCCTTGGCATAAAATGATGATTTCTAAAAAATAAATTTTGTATGCATAAATTGAATTGGGTGAAAATAACTTTTAGAAAAGTATAAAAATTCCTATTATATATATACATGTTCATTTTAATAAAATACTAATTTAAAATTAAATAACCTCTTATGACATCCATATAAGGCCATAGAACTAGATATTTTTTGTTATAATTTTGGGTTGGGGTTTAGCTAGAAGGGATCTTATATAAATCACTATGAGTTTTAACTTCATCCGTACAATGTTTTATTCAAACAATAATTGCCTGAGTTTTGGTTCAGCTTTTCCTAGGGAAATCTCTAGTGAATCTACCACCATTATATTTTTAGAAAAGTGGGTTCCATAAGGAATACTTCTTTTTCTTCTAGATTCCATTTATTATTAATTTCTTTATTAATTTTGTTAATTGGTCACCTCAATTTATACCATCCAATTTAATAGTTATTTATAATGGTCATTTTTAATATTAATTTTTTTTAATTTTATTTTGTCATAGTGCTTGAAACATTAAATTTTATAAATAATTTTTATTATAGAGAATATATAATGAATTCTCATATCGTTACATTCCCCAATTAAAAAATTGCATCCTCCAAATTTGAACTATAACATAATGATGAAAATCGCTAAAGTTATCAAAAAAAGTAATCATGAATCAATGTATGATGTATGTAGATATATTAATTCTACAAAATTGATATAATATAGTTTCCTCATAATTTTACTATTCATGAAATTGAGTTTTCAGTAATCATTTGAACTAGAGGCCCCTCATGGTTAGGTATCATAATTCATAATAGAATTATTTTTTCTATAATTATATTAATCATACATGAAATGGTGGATATGAAATTTAATTTACTTATTTTAGTTGTAAATATAGTTCCAACATGAAGATAGAAAATAAAATTCAAAAAATCCCCTAAAATTCAAATAAATGGTGGACAATTATACTTGAAGAAATCATAATCCCCCAAACCTTGAAGATATTAATATTCCATGCATGAAATAATGACACCACTAGGTTTTTTTATTTAGTCAGATATTATTTAGGGGAAACATACTTTACATAAGAAATTGAAAAATTTATAATGATGAATATGTTTACCTAGAACCACTTAATTATTATGATCCACCTCATTGTTTGTAATAGAACACATTCTTCCTTTCTCTATTAGATTAATAAGTTATTGGTGGATATTCCGTTAGTTAACTCTATGGTTATGGTATTATTATTTATAATTATAAAAAACCATGAATTTTAAATAATTTCAGTGTGGGTGGTGCTTTAACGGGTACATTATTCTCCTATGTTTCATTATTTGTCCTCTTCATCTACTTACAATATAAATTATCTTTGTGGCCATTCCTCTCACACTTAAAACACATACTTATTACTTGTAGGAAATTAAAAATGTGTTTTATCCAATAATTTTAAAATTTAGGTAGTTGGATTTCTACCCCAAATGGGTTATAATTGTAGATTAAATGACAGTTTACTTTATTTTTTTACTTCCCTATAATAATAAGAGTATGCAGTTTCAATTTTAACTTTCAGTGCACATCAAAATCCCATTGATTCATTCTAAATTCTCATATGGATAATTTATTTTTAATACATGGATTAAATAATTAAAATAAATGATATATTTTAATCAAAGGGTTAGAGATAAAACTATAAGAATAACTCTTAAACCCTGTGATGTTTTCTTTTTATGTTTCAACACTACACTAAAATAGGGGAATATTGGTGGTTTCAGAAAACTATAATAAAAGTATTTCAAATATTTTGTGGTGGTTTTTAGAAAAACACCACCAAATAAATTTAATATCTTAAGAAAATAAATTCATACCCCAATCACCCCCTTCTCCTCTCCCCTCCCCCTCTCCCCAATCCCATGCCCGATACTCCATACATTCCCCTTGTCACTACTCCCCGATTCCCCTCACCAATGTCCCACATTCTCCCTCACCACCATTCCCTATTCTCCTTCACCACCACTCTCTGATCAGATGATACCCCATCCTTTCTCTCCGCCTCACATATTTTTGGTTTGATTCTATCAGTGGTTTAACCCTAATGAATTTGGGTGATTTCTTTGATCATTTTTTGGTTCTTAGGGTTCATGTGGATTGATTTGAGGGCCGGTCTAGTGAAATGTTTCGAAAGAGATGGTTTTCACCCCTTTTAGAATGGTTTTTATCTTTTTATTCCATTTTGGATAAAATTAAATTATGGATTTCATGAATTTTAGGTATTTAAAAATTTTCTAGGGAGTCATTCACATTTTTGAGGTGGAATTTCACCATTATTTTTTAGGGAATCACGATTATTGTTAGTTACCTTATTTTAGTTCTTTAATATCTATAACCTCTATTTCATTTATTTTTTGTCCATAGTTTAGATATAAAATTATAATAGTAAATATTTTTAGTTGATTTTTTAAGGGTAATTCGTGTTTCAATTGATATCTAATTCAATTTAATGAATTTCCCAAATTTATAAGTTTCTTAAAAACCAGTTTTGACTCATTTTATGTACTAGTTGATTTGTAAACATCATAATTAAACTTAATTAATATGTTAAATTACTTAAGGTATTTTTTTGTTTTAAAATTGGGGTTCTTGGAAATTACTTTTTAAATGTAATTATTTTTGTGGTTCACATTTTTTTTATTTTTGTATAGATTTTTCATGTTTTATAGTGATAGTGTAATTATTTATTGTTGTTGTACCTCATCGATTTGAGGTTACTATAAGAATTTTTGGTTTTATGGCGGGGGTCTATCTGTTAAGGATTTGTTTCAACTACCATATTAGATAATGTTTAGGTCACATCTTCTTGTACAGTGTGAAGAATTGTATTCATTCAAATTAAAATCTAAAAAAATGATGTTATTCAAAAACATTATAAAATTAAAATTAATAAAGAAGTTTTAAAATTATTTATTTTGATTAAATAAATTTGTTTAGGTATTTTAATTTTATTTAACTACCTTTAGGCCTATTTTGAAATATGGATAAAAGATAGATCATGTTACCAAGGAACAAACCTCAGTATGCTAATGTTTTTGAGGAGTTTTTGATTTTTCAATTTCAAATCAATCTATTAAGGGAAGAATAATATTGTCACAACCTAAATTTAAATTTATAAGATGTTTGAATAGATAGGAAATTTATAAAAACATTATATTGATCCAATTACCTTCTCAATGTTTACAGTAGATTTTTCATAGAGAATCAAACAATATAGATTGTTTGAGAATTGATGTCAGTTGATAAAATGAGCTCCCAACATTAATGAAAATTGAAAATGAAATTAAAAACCATATAAATGATTATTATGGCATTTCAAAGAAACAACATCTACATTAAAACATATCATATCAACCAGTTGAGGGTGTTAAAAATAGTAACCTAAAAAATGATGTTTTTAGAACTACTGGACAACAAAATCAAGATCATTACATATAATTGGATCCTCCCCTTGATTATTCGGAGACAAGTGTATTGGATAACTTCACTACACATAAAAATATGTTTCTAGGTTTAGGTTATGATATAAAATCAAGAGATGTATGGTGGATGTCTGAAATATTCAAGACATTCCATTCCTTTGAAGTTGTATCATATCAAATCCCTATCTGGAATTACAAATAAGGTGGTGTCAATGATATGAGAATTGTTTCATGAATCCTTTCAAGAATCTAAGTTCCATGATTATTTTTATGATATGAAAAAATTACCAATAGTTTTCTAAATTATACATATATATGTACTTGTCCTAATGGTATTATGATATACTGGGGAGAGGATTCAAGTATATTGGATTGAAATAAATATTATTATTCTAGATTACATTAAATGGGTGATGTAGGAAGTCCAAATTAACATACTACAATGATGAAGAATAAGAAGAAAACACCTGGAATAGTTTTTCATCACTTCTATTTTAAACCTCTACTACAAAGATTATTCATTCCATCCAAATCCAAAAAGCACATGCAGTGAAATTCTATAGATAATAAAAATGTTGGGTTTATGTTACATCCAAGAGATTTAAAATCATGGTATACAGTTGACACATTACATATTTATTTCTCATATTATCTTAATAATTTGAGATTCAGAATAGGCAATGATGGATTTATCCTATTTGGGACTTTGAGTACCAGTTATAGTATTTTTATTGTTGTTTGGATCACTTAAAATCTACCTCTGAGGATGTGTATGTGAAAATTATATTTTATCCTTTCAATCATTATTCCAAAAAAACATACCTAGAAATGATATTAAAGTATACTTTAAGCCTCTAATTGAATAATTATAGGAGTTATGGTGTAATTGTGTTGAGATAGATGATGTAACTTGAATAATAATGTTCAAAATGCATGATACTCTATTGTGGATCATTTATGACTTCTGTGGACATGGGAAATTATCTTGTTGGTAAAATTAAATGGGTCTCACATGTTTTATTTCTAACATCTATTTTGACCCTGAATGACTTCCTCACAGTAAAAAATAGTGCTTCTTGTTTCATCATAGATCTCTCATTGTATCTTATTTTTTTAACAAAACAAAATTCAAGGGTTCTTTGTATTGTAGAAAACCTCGAAAAATATTGATAGTTTCTAAAATATTGTTCAACTAGTAAATAATAAAATAGAAATTGGGAAATTGAATCATTTGAATGAGTGTGGGAAATGTGCTCTAAGTGCATCACGAATTGAAAAAAGAATGTAATAATGGAATAAATAAATAATATTCTTCAAACATCTTTGTTGGGAATAGAATTTATTGCAACATAATATTTATGTTATGTATAATGAGAGATATTTTAGTCATAATTTGATCTAGATATTTATTAATGATCCTAAAAATTGAAGTACCATTTCATTTCATGGAAGTAATTACAAACAATGAATATATAGAATGATCTATGGGCATATAAGAATATATAGTTTTCTCTAGAAAATTTTTCAATGAAAAATAGGGATAAAGATACATTAATTCAAATATTAAAACATGTGAAGGTACCTATGGGTATTAAAATAACACTTCAAGGTATATTAACTTAAATAATCATAGGTTACATGGATTGAAAATTAAATATTCACATATTTTTTATAGTAGCTACTACCATAAGAATTTAATGCATTGTTACTTGAAAAGGAAACTATAGTTACAATACAATTATTTAGATTTTGAGAGAACTATGTGGTAAAACTCGACAATTAGTTTTACTTGAAACCCTTTAGGATAGATTTTTACAGAATTTTTTTTGAAATGGATATGGTCATTCATCCATTGTTTTTCATTTTCATGATTAATTTTACTATGTATTTGGTTAAGAAAACTAAATTAGTATTCCTCATACATTATCTATGGATGTATCAAATTGAAATTTGATTTGTTTATAATATTTTCATCTCAATTAAAAAATTATTGGAAATTAGTTAATATTTAATTATGTTTAATTTATTTTCTCTAGTATATTTCTTGGTCATTTGAAATCATACGTAAAAAATAGAACTACCTGATGGCTCTATTTTTTGAATTTTATATAGTAGAGGAGTGTCTTGCCTTTTGTTTTAGATATTTGGATGATATTGGGAAAAAATTTAGTCATGTTGGATATGTTGATGACACATCGACTCAATATTAACTACATGGGAAGTAAAACAAATTTACTTTTATTAGCCGATCAGTTGGGAGGATCTCAAACATTAAACTGATAGAAATTGAATTATTACATTAACATAGATATTTGCTACTAAATAGTGAAATTGTCAACCCATTTATTGAAGTGATCTGGAAACAAACAATGTGATGAAAAATAGTTTGAACATAAATGAGAATGTTATAATAGAATTTGTTAATAAATATAATGTAGAATGGGTTCCACATCACGTAGATAAAAATATTAAAACAAATATGTATATTAGGTTAAAAAATATGTTTTAGATCAAATAATATATATAACTTTTTCTAGATCATGAATACTAATACTCATGCTAAGTTTTTAGAATATTTTATGTTTATAGCTCGCGGTTCTATAAAACATTATAGATATTTTGACTATTACAATGTGAATGGTTACAAATTTAATACCATTGACCGAGAAGAGGGTCTGAAAACATAGAATAATAGTATATTTACATTTTTCGAATTGAGATACTAATGAAAGTGGATTGATATTATCAAATTAAAAAACCATATGAAATTTTCAATTATTTTATTCAAATGAATGTAGTCCAATATTACTAGTTGTTTTAAAAGAAATTACTTATAATTTACATATGTTTACTTCTCTCACTTGATGGATTTTAGTGACTATAAATTAGGAGATCCCAATGTCTTCCAACCGCAAGTGAAAATTATATATTATATGGATGATTTTACGAAGGATGGGTGGAATGTAGTAATTTACATAAAACAAAAATACCTAAATGATATGGGAAATGATGTAAAAGACTCAACCTATGAAAATTAGTCCCATAAATAGAAAGAAATAGATTTACTTTTTGATCATGATATTGAAAATATTAGTCTTACAAGGGTAGATGATATATAGATGAAGTAATGATGGAGAATGATAATGACAAGATTAAATGAAAAAATTATTATATTTATATTCATCCATTAACTAATAAACCACCTATTTTATATGTATGGACATTAATTTTAATTGCTATGTAATTTTTTTCATTATGGTGCATATGTTGTCATTTCTAAAAACAATTATACATGATTTATTCAAAATATATGTTTTGAATTTGATTTTACTTGTTTAAATTATATTAATTCCAAGGAAGAAGAATTTAAATAATCCTAGTAAACTTCTATTTATTTTCCCATCGACCACATAGAAACCTGATGATCCAATATTCTCTATCCCTATAACATCTTGGATACCCTCAAATACCCCCTTTAACATCTAAAACACCCTAACTTTTAGAAATTGGGTAAATCACAATGAATCTATACCCATGATTGGGGAAACGATGGGTATAGATGTTGTTACAAAATCTGTACACATGGTTTAAAAAAACACTGGTATAGCTTAAGATATACGTATAGTAATTTGAAAATTGTGGGTATAAATTCTTGAAAAAGTATTCTATGCTCTTGCACCCCCTCTTGTCCTCATTTTTGATTCCCTATTCCCCTCCCCTAAAATGAGCTCGACATCCCCCCTCCACTCCTTCGGTGACTTTTCTCCCCATCGATAGGTGATATTCATCCATTTATGAAATTTTTGGTTTTAATCTATATGCTTTCCTTCCCTCTGGTTATTTCTTCTCTCCTAACTATATCAATGACCATTTCAATTCTTCACTGCGCTTCCCTAATTAATGTATTTTTTTATCTAATCTTATTAAACATTAGACTAGTGTGGTCTAAATCCATCTCTATTATACTGGGTGTTATTTTAATTTTTATCTGTACATGTGATTCCAATAGTTGTTGATAATGATGTTGCAAATGTATTCTAGTAATTTTCATTAACTTCATTTCATGTTTTGTTACTCATAAATTTCTATTGTATTTTGGTGATGATTCCATAGGATCTAGAACTATTTTTTCCCTTGATTTGTACTTTAATTAATTTAATAATTTGATTCCATTATGATCTAAAGGAATATTAATAGGTCTTGGTATTATTTTTTGTTTATTTATCATTCCATGTTTTAAGGCATATATAAATTATGTTTTATTAAATAGAAACACTATATTATATTTGTTAGATAAATATATGTCCACCTTGTGATTATTAATGCATGTCATTTAAAAGTATGATAATTTTGTCTTTTAGAGAATGAACCAGCTATATCTCCTATTTGATGACAATAAGGACTGATATATTGATCTAGTAAAATGTTAATTATAATAAAAATATTGTTTTGTTTGATCATAAATACTCATAAATATATAGGATAGATATAAATAAGTATCATAAGGATGACCTAAAAACACATCCATTTTATATGATCATGTAACGGTATAACAAAGTTTTCTATATAAAAAATTTTATTGAGCATTTGTTGAATATTTTATGTATCATTTTAAACTTGGAAGACAAATAATATTGATGTAAATTTAACTTTTATTTAATAATTTGTTGAATATTACATGTTAATGAAAAAATTTATATTTATATAACCACTTAATCTACTTTTAGGTCCCATGTGACAATTAGAATATAGTTAAGGGTGTGTCCCTACACTACTAGCTTGTTTTCAAGGAACTTGACCTCAATTATATGTTTATTCTATATGAAATTTTTCATTTGCATAATTATTTTATAATTCTAGTCAAACTTTAATGTAATTATTTACACCATTTTTTCTTGAATTTTATTTATGCCAAAACCGAGACTTTATTTCTGTATGTTAAGTGATTTCTTATCCTATACTAAGAATTCATTCCCACCATTTTCATATATTTTCTCATTTCCCAAGCAAATTTTCTTCCCTAATATGAAACATTTAATATAAGGATATCATGATGGTTTAATATAAATTATTTAGGATTATATATATATAGTAAAATCTATAATTATTTTAATGTTTAAGTATACAGTCAATCCTTTGAAAGGTGGTAATTAATGAAATAATTTATATCTTCATGTTATACATTTTCTTAAATTTGAATAATTTACATAATTCTAACTTTAGTAAAATACGTTCATGACTAAATGTTATACTCAATTATGTTTTCAAACGAGAAGAATTCTATGGATAAGAAACATACATTTTTATTATCGTATTCCTTAATTTTTTATTATTGAAATACATGAACCTTGATTAGATTTCTGTGAGTATCCCTTGGTTTTTTCTTATGAGATACCTTATAATTTTTTGTAATTGATAATATAGTATTCTATAATGTCCACTTACATCATGTATTGTACCAAATTCTGTTTCCTATTACTTTTTTTTCAATTTACAATACAAGAAAATTTTAATTTATATTTGAATTTTGAAATAATTTTATTATGGATTACATTATTTCCTAGAATTTTTTTTCACATTTAATATATTTGAAAGAAGCTAGATGTATAATATTGTGTTGATTTTATTCTAGTTTTAGGAGAATTTGCAAACTTTTATAGATTGTTCATTTAACAATGTTTTAAATAGAGATCATATACAGTTTCCATGTTATAATTGTGATAGAAGTCCATGTTTTAGCTAAGAAAAAGTCAGGTACTATATAATGAAATAGAGGCTTAAAATACCGTTATTTTTTATATCACAATAGAGATATGAGACAATATTCTACTATTCATGAAGAGAAAGAAATAAGTTGTATGGAGGATTTTATTTTCGATCAGTTTCCATTTATGAATCATCGTGAGAGAGATATTATTTCATTGAAATAAGTAAATGATATCAATAAACATGATTAAAAGAATAAAGATTATGATTTTTAAAGCGTGAAAAATTTAATGGATGATTCCACAACTCTTGTATATCATGAATTTACTAAAATGAAAAAATGTAATATTTAGTGTGGTTATATCATAGAAAAACATGCATGTTATTTAAAATACCACCATTTATTATATTCTTAACTCTTTGGAGGAATTACTACCTGATGGTGTAGACATTCCTTCAAACCATTATAAGGCATGGGTGTTAATTAATTATATCATATTTACAACTAATAAAATTCATGCTTCTTCAAAATATTGTAATTTATTTTGGGTGGAAGTAACTGAACATAATGACTGTAAAGAATTTGGCACATCTCTATGGAATGAAAATGAATATGGAATGCCATTATATGTTCTACTGAAATTCATGTATCACTTTCCATTGATTACCAGGATTTAAAATATATTCACGTCTATAGAAATCTAGGCCAAAATGAGATAGAATAATTCTAGAAGAATTAAAGGTAATGATGAGTTGGTTCATATTATAGATTGATTTCAAGGGTAGGAATTTGATGCACAACATCCTGATTTTACAATCGAGGTGTGTAATGTCAGGTTTGGTTTATCTTGTGATTGTTTTAATCAATTTGGTTAGATGATTACCTGTCAAAAAATGTGGCTAGTTGTTATTCATGTTTAGAATATTCCTCGGTGGATGTGTAGGAATAAACCATTCACTTTATTTGGTGTACAAATAACTAGACCTTCTAATCCTGAAAATGATATATTAATCTACTTACAACCATTAATAAGATAGTTTAAGATTATTTGGGATATAGGTGTAGTTACATTCGATGTTTCATCAAAATAACATTTAGATGCATGATTCCCTTCTACAGAAAATAAATGATTTCTCTAATTACTAAATGATTTTTGGGTGGAACATGAAAGAAAAACTATATTGTCTTATTTTTATAAAAAATACGTGATTGAGAATGATTAAATATCATCAGAGTTTTAGTTTCATGGGCTATCAATGATGTTTTATAATGTATCATCAATACAAGAAGAATCACTACAGCTTTGATAATATTTTTGACACTGGAAAACCACCTCATTGTTTGTTAGGAACTGAGGTGATTAATGAATTGAAATATTTTAGATTTTCAGTAGGGTAATTTCATATGAAATCTAAAAAGAGTCAAAATGTTGACATTGAAGCCACATATAATTAGAAAAAATAGAAATATCATTTTTGATTTTCTATATTGGTATAGAAATTTGATACATCATTTTTAGACATAATTAACATTGATAAAAATATATGTGAAAGTTTTCTTTCAACTCTTTAAAATACCAAATTGATTACAAAATATGAATTCCAATCTTTCAAGTACTTGTTGAATTAGGGTATTAGACCACAACTTCATCCTGTTTGTATCAGTGAAAACAAATGGAAGGTTCCCTATGATTCTTATATGATGACACCTTTAGAGAAAAATCAATTTTCATAATTATTGGAGAATATCAATGTTCCTAGTGGAAAAAATATCTAAAAGAGTCAAGAGAATGTATTTGAAAATAAAATCCCTAAAAATCATGATTATCACATCCTTCTTCATGAAATGATGCCCATTGGAATACGAAATTTTCTATCCAATAATATAATGGTGAATGTGAATCTATTGTGCCATTTTTTATAGATGTTTGTGCTAAAAGTTGTTGAATCCATTCATGATAAAAATGATGAATTGTGTTCCATTAATTTTTTGTGAGTTGGGAAAAAAATTTCCTCCATCATTTTTAACCTTAATTATGCATTTAACGGTATATATTCCAATTGAAACACTTCTTGGGGGGGTCATTGCATTTTTTTGGATGTATCCTACTGAAATAAATATGGGAACAATGGAATGGTATGCCTGAAATAAGAATCATCCGGAATGTTCTATTGTGATAGATTATCTATATCAATAATGTATGAATTTTTATTCAACGTATTTATCTAATTTGAGCACTAGACATAACTAGCCAATGATAAATGTAGACGAGTAGTATGGGGAAACTGAGCACTAATTTCCATCTCTTTCCTAAACAGGAGGAATTTCAGGGTCATATACATTAGCTACATTGAGCTCTAAAAAGTGGGGTATGGAACATCACATAGTATTATTTAACTGTGGTTTGTTTGATGAATATATCAAGTAAGTAATTTTAGTATTTATGTTATATATTGTACCATGTCATTTTAGATATACCTTAATTTTTTTTATAATCTTATATATGTAACATAAAAAAATATAATTATATTTCATCAATATTTTCCTTTGATAAGGATAGAGAATTTTCATAGAAAATAGTTTCCTTCTTGGTTAAAATAAAACGAATGACCATTAATTTAATCAATATAAAATATAGATTTTCATTTAATTTTTTTATTCATGTAAATTTTAGGGATTGAGTTTACATATTGACTATATTTATCATGGATTAATATTGTTGTCTTTTATTCCCAATTCATTGGTTATTGAAAGAAAATTTTTAATAATCAATGCATATAAATTTGTTACAACTAATCAAGTGATGAAAATGATAACATAGAAAGATGTCAATATATTAACTTCTACAATAGACTATTACACCAATTCATTAGATAGTCATCCCTGATATAAAATTATGTCTTATTATGGATATTTCTATAAGATATTTTTATAATATTACTAATATCAAGTTATATCCATTAAGGTAAAATGTAAATGGTTTGATTCAGTGATGTGACATGGTACATTTATTTATTATTTTGGATTTAGAGTTATTGACATGAGTTTATTCATTTTTATCAATGAACCATACATTTTGGCATCAACGAAAAAAATAATTTATTGTGTGAATGATCATATGAGACCTCATTATAGTGTTATTAATGAAGTAATCCCAATAAATATTTTTCATGATGTTGGGGAAGAAACTGATACCATTTATTCCCCATTGGTGTTGACCAAAATTTTGAATTTGAGGACTCAAATTGTCCCATTGTGAGAGTTGATGTTGAACTTGAGGGAGCGGTGGGTAATATATAGAAGAAATGAAATATGTTCACAGTTCATTTAGTTTAACTTGATAGGGGTTTTGTAGTTTGGTATTAAAATAATTAATTTAATTTAGTTTTAGTTTTTTATGATTTGTTTATTTTAGTATTATTTGGTTTCATTTAATTTATTTATATTTATTTCAATTCTAAAAAACTAGGTTTAAATGGGGGGTTTTAAAAATACTTAACATGGTATTAAATTATTATTTCTAAAATATATTTTGATATTTTTTATGAATTTTTTGACATCTAAGTTGTATGAATAAGTTTTAAAAACTATTTCAAAAAAATTCATAATTTATTCTTATACAGATTATGAAAAATACTGGAGAAGATTGAAAGAAGTGATTATTTGATGTTGATCGACAGATGCATGAGTATGGGTTTCCTCCTCTTCTCCCCTTAGTGAGTATATTAATTGTGATAATTTTCTTATTCATGACATATAATGTTAGGTTCATATTCACTATCAATTTTTTGAGGGATATTCAGTTTCACTAGAGTTGACTCATGATTGTCCTACTAGCATCCAACTGAGTTGGGATGCTCCTAGACCTAGATAGATCAATTTTCGTACATGTTCCCCCCTAGTTGACTAGAAAAACCACATCAAATTCCCCATTCCATCCTCATATTGAGTCTCTAGAGATATTCACACCCATTACTCCCTAATCATATTATTTAGACTCTTCTTCCAAATCCATGTCTACGCCACCTCTAGGGATGTTGGCACCTTTACATTATCCATATCCTTTTATGTATCCCTAAACCTACTACCCATATACAAAAATGTACACACTACCTTCATTTCCAACTATCCATCCAACATCTGATGATTCCATCCCTTCATCCTCCACTACAGTGCATGTAGATCAAACAGAGAATGCATTGGAACATACACATCCATTAAAGGGTACTGATCCATGATAACACACAAATTCCTCAAAGCCTATTGGTCATCTTATATCTGGTTTTTTTATAATTGTGTCATATTATATCACAGTATTTTTCCCAGTTGTACCATGACATAATTATTCTTTCTCATCTTTTATCTTATTTAGTGGGATCTTCTAGTAGGAAGAATGGGTGCACCTATATAGAAATTTTATGAACATCCTAATGGAAACTTTACCAAAATTCTTAACGGCCAATTTGAATAATGGACAATTAACCAACTTGCCTAATAGCCTAATGGGATGACAACCAATCACCCTAATTTCTATATAGCCTAACAACCAATTGGACAACTAGACGAATGGCCTAATGAAAATTGTCAAATTGGCCTAATTGACTAACATACATTTGGACTAATTGAATAACATACAATTAGACAACTAGTCTAATGTGCTAATAAAAATTTGCCTAGTTGTCCTAATGGCCTAAAGGAATAATTCAAAATCAACCTAAAAACCTAACGGCCAATTGGCCTAATGGCCTAATGACTGATTGACCTAAATGCCTAAGTTCAAATTGGTATAATGAACTAAAGGACCAATGGAGAATTGGAATAATAGAAAATTGTCCCAATGAACTAATAGCCAATTAGAATAACAACTTAATTGGTTAATGGACAATTGGGCTAATTTACTAAGGTCCAATTAGACTAATGGCATAATTTCCTAACTCCTAACAATGAATTGGATAATTGGAAAATATGATTAAAGGAATAATGACCTTTAGGACTAAAGGAAAATCTTTCTAAAGGAATAATAGCCTATCGTCCAATTGTCTTAATGTCCTAATGACAAATTGGCCCAAAGGCCTAATATTCAATTGGATATTTGGTATAATAGACTAATGGCCAATTGGTCAAATGACATGAGGGATAATATTCCTAATTTTCTAAAGTCCGATTAGTATAAAGGAATAAAGTAATAATGTACAAATGGACAATTGTTCAATTGGCCTAAAGGCCTAAATCCCTAATGTCTAATTAGTATAATGGCCTAAAGTTCTAATGGACCATAGTCTTAATGGATAATATCGATTGAAAAAGGATCTCCAATGAATTCTCCATTCTTATGGTTTTATGTTTTGAAAATCACAAACACTTTTTCTTAAGATATATTTTTCTTACGAATTTTTCAATTCGTTTTAATTGAAGATTTTTCTTTCCATTATACTTACATATTTTTCATTCTGTTGTACTTATAGATTTTCCATTCTGTTTTACTTACAGATTTATCATTCTGTTATACTTACAGATTTGTCATTATGTCTAATTAATGATTTGTAATTTCATTTTACTTACAGAATTTTCATTATGTTCAATTATAGATTTGTCATTCCTTTTTACTTACAGATTTTTCATTATATTTACTTATATATTTGTTATTCTGTTTTAATTATAGATTTGTCATTACGATATATTTTTCATTACATTTTACATACATATTTAACATTATGGTGTACTTAAGATTCGGACATATTGTTTTACTTAATCCTGCGTGATACTGCTTTTCATGATATCAATACCAGTAAAAATTTCATACCTATCTTATGACACTGGTACCCAAAATAGTGATACTATTTTTCTCAATTTTATTTTTATTTGCAAAAGAATCTGTTTTTTGGATAATGCTAGAGTTGTTTAATATATCATTCAAATATTATCGGATTCTATATTTTCTTATACTTAACATTTATCTTAATATTAACATCATTTCATACACATGAAATCATGTCATACAATCTTTTATAAACTAACCATTTTTTGTTTGACACGTGTCAAAGTCCTAAGGAAATTTAAGGAAAATATGACCGTTGGAGTGGAGAAGACCGTTGAGAAATTTTGCATCTAAAAACGATTCCATTTGAACAAGACAAAAGTACGATGAAATACAGAGAATATAAAAGCGATGAATGTTTGTGAAGTGATTTCTAGAGAGGGAGGCTCCTACAACTCTCAGTGATTAGTGTAGATGTCATGAACAAATTGTTTCGTTGTGAACAACTTGTTTAGACTTGCTTTGTGCAGAATTTGATCATACTGATCGTGGGCTTCCGGGTTTGGATGATGGAGATTCTGATTTTTCTCTTAATCGAGGGCTTGTAGGGATAAAAAGATAGATACTGATCTTCAGATTGAGGGCTTACCTGGGTTTGGGTAAGACATGATTTCTTTAAAGTATAAATCAAGGAACCTTTATCCAAGGTTGATGGATACCCTTCTATTTGGGTTAAAATAAAATTATTGTTAGTTGTTTTCTTTTTCAAGTTGTTTTTATTTTGAAAATTGTTTAACTTTGCTAAATTTTGAAAGTATAACATTATTTTACTTTTTATTTATATTACTTTGATTATATTGAAGATTCTATATGATTTAAGGTAGATACTTTCTTTTAAGAAATTATTTCTTAAGTTTTTATCTTAAGATTATAATGTTTAAGAAAATGTTTATTTAATAGGGTTTGTGGATATTTGTTTAACTTTGTTAAACTATGTTTTCTAGATGTTTAAAAATAACCTTAAAAAACAGATTCCCTTAAGGTTAACAAATTTTATCTAAGAATGTTTTATATCAACTTTTAAGGTTCTAATGGAATTTTTAAAGTATACAATTCACCCCCTCTTTTATTTGAGCATCTCATTATTTTATTCGATCCTACTATTGGTATCAAAGGAGGTATCTGAAATACTTATATTCACAAATAAATTTTTTTGCTCAAGCATTTTCATTGTTCTTAAATCCTCCATATTTTTTGTTGTTTATAAACTTTTACTGCTAACATGTTTTGTGGAAATAAATTTTCTTTTAGTATGGAAGATATTCATGTTGGATCTCTAGACAATATCAATACTACCAGACCACCGATATTCGATGGAAATGACTATGAGTACTACAGAGATAGAATGAATATATTTGTGATAAACACAGGTGTTCAAAACTATATTATATTAACGGGAGATTATAATATTCCTAATAAAAAACATAGAACATTCACTAATCTAGAAAATGTGGAATACTAGCTGAACTTTAAGGTATGAAATACTTTGCCTTATTCTATGAAAATAAATATTTATATATATATATATATATATCAAAATTTCATCTTTTGAAGCTATAAATATAATTTCGAGGAAGTTCTAAGTAACTCACTTTGGAACTTCTAAAGTCATTGACACTTGAAGAGCCATGCTCAGAGCTGAGTATCAGGGTTTCTGTTTTCATTATGGAGAACCCATATGTAAGGTATAACAAATATTTATGACTATCATTAACAACATAAAATAAATGGGTGGGAAAGGTTTAGATGGTGATATTCTTGTAGAAAAAATTATTAACATCATGCCTAATGAATTAGAATCAAAGAGGAAAACTATAGATGAGAATAGGAAAGTTACTCAAATTTTCATTATGAGCAGTTTGGAACCCTTCTTCAAGAAGAAACAATAATGAAGAGAGACGTTGATAATATTAAAAATAAGAATCAAAAAGGAGGTGTTTCTTTTACCAATACATCAAATCATATAAAATCCAATACTCCTGATAGAATGGAATGATCTAAATCTAAGAAGATTATCATTCAGTCGGAATTTAGTGAAATTGAAGCTTCAAAAAATGAGTTATCCAATCCTTCTCGGAGGATGAAAAAGATTTTTGGGAAAAATAACATTCAATATAGATACAAGGATAATGATGGAATAGAATAAAAAGATGGATAAGTGGAATGCAATAAATGCAGAAGAACCGGTCATATAAGACCCGATTGTCCTTTTCTTAAGAAAAGAGACAAGAAAGATAGAAATTTTAAGAGGAAGAAGAAGAATTTATACAAATCATATTATAATAATGTCTTCAATGCCAATGAAACATGGTGTTCCAGTAGTGGAGACTTTTTTAATGAATCTTCATAATATGAATCTACTGAGCAATAGAATATTGGTCTAATAACCAGAGCTCCATTTCAAAATCGATGCCTTATGGCTAAGGTATGAACTGCTAAATCCTTAAACAATATGTTTTTAAGTAAACATTTTCTTGATAAAGGTTTTTCTACAGATGAAGAAACATTTTCATCAAACAATAATAATTATTTACCTTCCAATGAGTAAGTTTCTATATTTTCTATGCTGCTTGAAATAAGAAACTTGAAAAAGAAAATTCTAGATAATTTATTTTAACAAAAGGAATTTTGGATCTTACTAAATATCTTGATAAGAAAAATGATGTTTTAGAAAATATTTTTTTAAAACATGAGGAAGTTAATTCTGAGAAGGATAAACATTCTAAGGATCTTAAAATTTTATTTTTGAAAAAAGATGCTTTAGAGGATAAAATTAACTATAAATCTATTATTCATTAAGATAAAAATTTAGTCTTGAGACTAAAGTTTGAAATATTTTCCTCAAAGAAAATTCTTACAAAGTTTACTTCTGCTAAGAAATTTTTTGACGAGATTTATTCTAAAATCCGACAACATGGTGATAATCAAGGATTAGGTTATTTTCAGAAAAAAATAATTTTTAGAAACAATTATTTTGTTCCATCAAGATCTCCCTTTTGCACCAAATTTCAAAGTGGTAGGAATTGGAAGAAGAATAGTTCTTTAAATAATGTTCAATCCCTTGGGTTTCATAAAGGGTACATTTCTAAAAAAATGTGGATACCCATGATTTTATTATCTAACAATTCCAGATATAAGAAAGCTTGGATTCCAAAAATCGAACTCTTTTTTTGAGGATAATGAAAGAAGAACCAAAAAATTCTGGTACATGGATAGTGGATGTTCCCGACACAATACTGGTAAAAATTAATATTTCAAAAATATTTTAAAGACTTAATGTGGAATAGTAATCTTGGGATATTACTCTCAAGTATAAATGTTTGGTATAGGTAACATTATTATTAGTGCAAAATATATCATTTCAAATATTCATTTTGTAAAAGGCCTTAAGCACAACCTCATTATCATAATCTAATTATGTGATGAAGGTTACCTTTGAAATTGTAGAAATGATAAGTTCTTAGTTCACAATTACAAGGATGATATTATTCTTTCTAGCCTTTGACATGAGATGGTGTACACCATAAACCTAGAAGACCACAAAAGTGAGTATTTACCTTGCCTTAGTGCAATTTAAGATCAATCTTGGATTTCAAAAAGAAGACTTGGACACTATATATTAAGAAATATTAGTAAACTTTCTACGAAAGGATGTGTTACGGACCTACCAAATCTTAGGTTTGATTATTCAAAAGTATGTGATCAATGTCAATATGGAAAGCAACATAAATCTAGATTTAAATCTATTAGTGAAGTTTCAACTACTAATGTCTTATAGTTAGTTCACATGGACTTATTTTGTCCAACACAAACTAGACATATTGGTAGAAAATACTACGTGTTTTTCCTAGTTGATGACTACATTAGATTTACTTGGGTCTATTTTCATGGAAAGAAATATGATTCTTTTTCATATTTCAAAAACTTTAGAGTGCAAGTTAAAAAAAATAAAAACCTACCTTGGATAACTATTCATAGTGATCATAATGGAGAATTTGAAAATTCAGACTTTGAAACTTTTTGTAGTAAGAAATGTATTACTCACAAATTTTCAGCTCTAAGAACTCTTAAAAAATATCTTTGTCAGAAGAAGAAATCATATTCTTCAAGAGATGACTAAGACCATGTTGAGTTAATATTCTATAGCTAAATATTTTTTTTCTGAAGCTGTAATTAATGCCTGTTATACAATAAATTGAGTTATAATAAGACCTTTTATTAATAAAACATCTTAAAATTTATAGACTGGCCGAAAATCGAAAGTTTCTTTCTTCAAAGTTATTGGTTTCAAAGTATTTATCTTAAATACTAAAGATAATTTATACAAATTTTCACCCAAATCCAATGAAGGAATTTTTTTTGGTAACTTTACTAACTCTAAGGCATATAGAATTTTTAATAAAAATACTTGTACTGTGGAAGAAACAGTACATGTTAAATTTGATGAAATTGATCCTTTTATTTTCAAACAACCTAAACAAATTATAGATATATTTTCTAAAAATGATCACCAAACTTTGATATAATAATCTTTAGTTAAAGAAAATGTTAAAGAAGTTATTTATAAGACATTTAATCCTGAATATTTTCTACCCTATGTTGATGAACAAGTTTTAAAAAACCCAATTCATTTGTTACTTAAGAATCATCCCAGTGATAATATCATTGGAAATGTTAATCAACTAATACGAACTAGAAGTTCCTTAAGAAATGAATTTGAACATGTTACTTTTCTTTTATATTTTGAACCAAAGAATCCTGATGAAGCCTTGGGTGATGATGATTGGATAAATTCCATACAAGATGAACACAATGAATTCATAAGGAATCAGGTTTGGATCTTGGTCGAAAAACCTATGGATGCTTCTATTATTTGAGTAAAATGGGTTTTTAGAAATAAATGTGATTAAAATGGAATTATTATTAGAAATGAGGAATTATTAGTAGCTAAAGGCTATAATAAATTAGAAGACATATATTATGAAGAAACCTATGCTCCTATATCAATACATGGATCTATCTCTATTCTTATATCCTTTTCATCTTTATTTAATTTAAACCTTTATGAAATGGATGTGAAGTGTGCTTTCCTAAACAATTATGTATAGGAAGTGGTCCATGTAGGTCAATTCCCTAGTTTTGAAGATACAAAATAACCTAATGATATTTACAAACTTACCAAAGCTTTATATGGACTTAAACAAGACCCAAGATCTTAGTATAATAGACTTACAAGATTTGCGCCTCAAAATAACTATGTTAAGGGAACTACTGATCCAAACCTTTTCATCAAGAAAGTTAATAAAGATGTTTGGATTGTTCAAATATATTTTTATGAAATCATCTTTGGATCAACTTAGAAATCCTTAAATAATTCCTCTGCAAATCCTTTGAAATCTGAGTTTGAAAAGAGTATGATAGGTGAGTTAAAAATTTTTATCGGTTTTGAAATTTCTCAAAAAGTAGAACAAACTTACATATCCCAACATAAGTATCTCAATGATATTTTTAAAAAGTATTTATATGGAAACACTAAGAGTATAAGTACTTGTATTGGAACCTTTAATACTCTTGATATTGATGAAGTAGGGAAACCTGTGGATAAAACATCTTATAGAGGAATGATAGGAAGTTTACTTTATATAACATCTAGTCAACCTCACTTAATTTTTTCTGTATTCCTATGTCCAAGATAACAATAAAATCCTAAATAATCCCATTTAAAAGCTATGAAAATAATTATTGGTATTTAAAGGGAACTTTAGATTTGGGACTATTTTATTCTTCTAGAAATGTTTTTGAACTTAAATGTTTTTCATGTGCTGACTTTGGTGGTTGTAAAATATATAGGAAGAGTACATCCAAAACTTGTCATTTTTATGAGATTCCATAGTTTTTTGGTCATGAAAGAAAAAACATTATGTATCACTTTCCACTGCAGAAGCAGAATATGTAGCAGTTAGAAGTTTTTGTGTTCAAGTGTTGAAGATGCAACACACACTAAGAGACTATGATACGAGTTTTACTAAATCTAAAATTATATTTGATAACACAAGTTCAATTTCCCTGTGTAAAAACCATGTACATTACTCTCGTGAAAATCACATAGATATTAGACATCACTTTCTTAGAGATCACACAATGAAAGGAGATATTATTCTTCAATTCATCGGAATGCAAGAACAACTTCCTGATATTTTTACAAAACCCTTGCCTTATGACAAATTTGAATACATTAAACAAAAGCTTGGAATGATCATTGTAAGGTAATCATACATATATACTTTTTGTTTAAATTATATCATAACATTGAATTACTTTTTATTTCAGGGGGAGTACATATGCTTCTTTGTTTTTCTTTCTTTCTCTTTCAATAAGAAAAATTATATTTCTTTTAAAAAAATATCTTTCTATAAATTTTTTCCCTTTATGAAATTCCTGGAATAGAAATTCATTGTAGAGAACCAAAGCATGAAGTACATGAAAATTAAATTAATTTTTTGGAATACTTAATAGATAACAAAAAAGACACCAAAGGACCGTAATATTTTAGTGTCGTTGGAAACTTGGAACATAAACTTCTAATCTTGGTGAAAGATCTTCAACATTTCCCATAAAGATCTCCCCTTTTTTTCTTACCTAAAACCTTTCTTTATATCCTAGGGAAAAGAAAACATATACAGGGTGAGCTCAAATGCTCCGTAAGGGTAATCATAGAGAAAATAAAACAAACCATATACATTTGAACTTCAAAACATGAACATAATATTTAAAAATGAAGATCTTGAGAAATGACATAAAACATGGCAGTAAGTAAGGCATAGATCATAATGGATCATCAATCAGGATAAAATAGCATGGGAATAAAGCATGTAATTGTGGAAAACATTAAGCGCATGATATGATTTCCATAGTAGCCAAGACATTGCTGCCAAGACCATCTTAGTGGACAAAGTCCCCTTCTGAATCGAGTTAACTCCTCGTTCCAGTCCTGTATCACTGAACCAGATTAACTTACCATTCAAGACATGTTTATCTCATGAGATATAAATCTTTACCCAATTCATTTAAGGGAGATATATGTCCCACCCATCTCATATTGAAACCATTCTTACTTGTTCCACTAAATAAACATAAATCATTCATCATAACCCAAAGAATAAAATGGTTTTCATAAACATCACCCCATCATAACATAATCCATATAAAACAAATGGATATAATTTCATCATAATAATAATCCAACCATATAAATAATATAGACATTATACTTGTAACATAAACATACTGAATAATGTCATCTTAGATGGAAAATAGTTTTGATAAAACACTTGAAATAAATTATTGAGGAAAATATGATTTCTTCTTCAAAATCATTTTCTTTTCAAAAAATTCCATGAAATTATAAAAGAAAAGGATTTTGTTTAAAATAGTCATGAAATATTTTAGAGTAATATTTATTAAGAAAAGGTGTTATGAAACCGTAAAAAACAGTTCATGCCGTATAAGTTAAAAAAATATTCTTCTCCTACTTTTGTCAGAAAAGTCAAAAAGTACTTCGTATGGTGAAAAAAAGAAAGATTCCTTACAAACCATGTAGTAGAAGACAAAAATGGGTAAAAAGGTCTTTAAAAATACATGAAATTTTTTTACAAAACATTGTCTTGGATGATAACAATAGCCCCAGTAAATACTTATGAATAACAATCTTGGATAAGAACGATATTGGAATAGTTATCCCTTACCTTAGGCACGATATGCTTCATACATATCCAAACCTTCAGTATAATTATTTAAATAATTTCATTGACTTATTACAGATTCATATTCATTGTTATGATATCATATATGGTTCACTTATGCCTTTGTATTACCCGTTCTTTTGTAAATTTCATGTTAGAGCAGCGTTTTGGGTAAAATCGTTTTATTTATCGTACATGTTTGGACTTGTTGTTCTTGATATTATTATTACATATATCATGATTTAATTACATCCAGAATGAAAATAATGATTTATATATCATATATATTCAGTATATATATATTTAATAGATAGGTAAATTAAATGAAATACATCATTCATAGAGACGGTAGGTCGTACATATGCATGAATGTTGTTTTCTTTTCCTTATTGACTTGAATGGAAGTAAGTAGATGACATATATATATATATATATGTATAAATAAATACAGTAGCTTCATTATTATTCATTATATATACTTTATAATCATTCTTGAATGGTTAATCATGGAAAAGGAATCTCGTCGCGTTCATGGAGACGGTAGTCCGTACATACGCACGAGCAATGATATCATTCCCATGATTATTGAATTGAATTGGAGTGGATGATATAATATCTCAGAATTAGTATGATGTTATTATAACTATATATAGTTATTATTTACACCATTATACCCATCCAAGTAAGGTGGTGGTTGAAAACATATAACACCACGGCGTGGAGATGATATTTCGTACGTACACACGCGCAGTGACTTCGTTTTCCGTAGGATGGATAGAAGGTGAAATAGGGTTGTTTTATATTTATAATAACATATCATTATATAAATAACACCAATGTTATTACTTTATAATGAGACAACTAAATAATAAGAAGTAGAAGAAGAAAGACACTTTAGAGAATTGGAAGAAGAGATTACCTCTTCTTCGACGCACCTCCTTTAAGCTTCCTCTTAAGGAAGTAGAGTTGGTATTTTGAGAAGACCAGAACATCCAAAATGTTTCTAGAGAAGTGGAGAAGTTAAATGGGCAGGGTTTTTTCGAGATTCAAGGCTCAATAGGGTGTTAAGAGAAGAGGGAAGGGGTGCCCTTTTTATAAGGGATGAGAGGGGAACCTTAAGAAAAACGTAAAATATTATTTTATTATAAAGTCATATTTAGTTTTTAATAGCTCTAAACTGATTTATTTCGAAGCTAAGGTGGGTATGGGTCGAAATACCCTCAACCAATAGGTTTTATACAAGTTTAGGTTACTATTTTAACCTTATCTTTTAGATTTAACTCTAAGTTAAATAATTTATCTTTTATCGTGTCTTCTTGTTTTCTTACACAATATTGTTAATAAACTTAATATAACCAGCCAAACGAACCCCAAGTGGTTCATTATTAATATATATAACCTTATCTAAGTCATTTTTCTGATCCTTAGATTTTTAAGAATATAATAACAATTAATAATATAATATTTGTTTTAGACTCTATTTCATGTCAATTTTGACACTATTTGGTAATTGATATTTGTGAACATCATAACAGAATGATTAGTTAGGAAAAAGTTTATTAAATCAACAATAACATGTCATATTAAACTATAAAATTATTTTAATTCATAAAAATTCTCAAATTACATTTATTTGGGTATTTATAATATCAATTATTTAAATATTTCATTATATAGGTAATTACTGCATCACCGTTGTGTCATAAATAAATTACAATATTTAATGTCTAAAAATTATAAATAAAATACCACTAGGTGGGAAATATTTTTATTTTTCTAATTAATTTTTATAGTAGAATTTAACTTATGTATAACCTAATATTAAAAATGTTTTAGTTATTAAACTTTGATTTTAACTATTTTAACTCTTTTTTAAATAAAATAATAATAAATGTCCTAATGTAATCCAAGTGGACCTAAAAGATAATATTATATTTCTAAGTTCTGGTCGAATTATACTTATCCAATAGAATTAGGACATGTGTTAGGGTAATAATAATATAATTTTTACCCTTAATTACCATATTTACATTTAACCGTGGTAAAAAAAAGTAAAAAGTTACTATTCGCCAAAAATTATTTTTATCTTACTGAACCACATTATATTCCTTGATATTAACCATGTCTCTTAGATTTTCAAAATTTCACTCACAGAAGTGGTAAAATTAGGTTTTATGTAAGTTTTCAAAAATCTCCTTGGAGGTAGGTAAAAGACGGTGAAAAGTTCAATAAAAATTTTAAATATCTAAAATTATTATAAAATTATTCTAATGAATTACATTGAATTTATATAGGTATTATGTATCAATTTTCACCTAAAATAAATTTAAATAAAATAAATAATTATTTTAATAAAAAGTCTGTTTTTAAATAGTAACCCGATGTTTTCACTATTCATTAAAAAATTGAATGTTTTCAGATAAATAAAAAAAATTCAGCCTAGGCTAATTTCGATATTCCAAATCTAAAAATGATGTCCATTTTGAAAGATAAAATTTATAAAATTTCAAAAATTGGGTATTACTATTAATAATGACTAGTTCATAATAATATTATAATAATATCATGTTTAGTGAAACTTGGTATTGTGTACTATACACGCTATCGAAGAAGGTCTTGATTGCATGTAATGTAAGCCAAGTCAGGGCTGCGTGTAGTGAAAGATCCATTTAGTGTTGCATATAACATAATCAAAACTTTTTTCATTTATACATTAAACAAAATCTATACTTAATGTTGTGAAAAATAATTTCCAAAAAACGAAATTCAAATAGTGTATAACACGAGCCAAGAATAGTGTTGCATATACTGTAAGCTAATACGGTGTTGCCTATAGTACAATCTAATCTTGCTGTAGTGTATAAAAGAAGATGTCAAAGAAATTAAAAATAATATATATCATAAAATATCAGGGTGTTATATTCTTGGAATTAAAATTATCAGAATTAAAATTATTGGAATTAAAATTATCAGAATTGAAATTCTATGAATTGAAATTCTCAGAATAGAAATTATCGGAAATGAAATTATCAAAATTGAAATTTTTGGAATTGAAATTCTCAGAATTTAAATTCTCAAAATTTAAATTCTCATAATATAAATTCACAGAATCTAAAACTTACAAGATAATTCTTATAATACCGATAAATTCTTCAGAGTATTCCAAAAGGTACCCTTTCCTACTAATTATTTTCCAATTTTATGTTTCAATTGTATGTAATATTAAATTTTTAATTCATGTTTTACATGACCTCAAAAGATAAAAATTTAATTTTCTGTACAATCATCCTCAACCGTCAGATCAGATCAAATTATTTTTAGTTGTTTGATTATCTTTTGGAAGCTAAAATGTCATTGGTATGTCTAAATAAGAAGTACTTTGATTATGAGAACCACACCATCTTCTATAATATTTGTGCTAAGTTCTAATGCCTTTAAATTCTATGTTTAGGTTCCTCTATTTCATACACTCTAAATGTCTCTTGAATCCTTAGCAGATATGATACCGATTAGTGAGAAAATAAAGTAATGGTCAATCTCTAGGGAAAGACTGGTATGCCCAAATTTCATTGTAAAATATGAATCCCTCATTTCTAATGTCATAATAACTAACGGATGGGAATGTGTATGTGTGGCTAATGAGAAAATTTAGGATCTAATTTACCCTGATCTAGTAATACAATTTTATGAATCCATTACCATCTTGAAAAATGATGGAAAAGATATGTTTAAGTTCAAATTTTATGACATGACTTGTATAGTTCCTTATAAGAAGGTGGAAAATGTTCTCAAGATATCGTATAATGGAGAGGCTGTTCTATTCTCTCACAAACTTCCCTCGAAGGTAGGTTCTTTTTAAAATGACAAGGCTCTAGATTGCCTTGGTCTTAAGTATATTAAGCATACTAAGATTACAAATCTTACATCAAATCACAATCTAGTATCCTTATGGATTCAAGGTTTCTTATTCCATGGAAAAGGGATAAGAACTATCTAAAGACATGCGATATCTTTCTATTAGATTTTCTAGTCAATGTAAGAAATTTCAACTTGATCAAGTACATATTCCTCACCATCCATGCAGTATAAATAAGAACCATCAAGTCTCAGATACTTATGTATCCTGCCAAAATCTCTAGGATAATCATAATGTGTCTTCAAGAGTTTAATGTTCCTTTCCGATCAATCTCTAAGACGATCAATATTTTGTTGCTCAACGATGATACTCTTAAGAGAATGAAGGTAGAGATATTACTGCAATCCAATTTTTTTGAAGAATTGGTTTTCTAGAAAAAGGTTGATGTTCCAGAGTCTTCAAAATCAGTACCTAAGAAAAGAAAACCTAAAGAACAAAGCTTACACACACCAGTTCCTACTGATCCCGTATCAGCACATCCTCCTGTAAAGAATCCAAAATCTAATTCTGATGCAACAGTTGCAAAAGGGAGAGAGATGGAAGCAACCACAAAGGAAGGTGATCCTTCATTTGGATTAAATCCTTCCAAGGATAAGGCCTTAAAAATTTTGAGAGCTGAAAATCATGAAAAAAAAATAAAATTAAGTTGATAAAGAAGAAATATTCCATGAAATAGTAGAAAAATAGAGAGAGATGGTAGCAACCAGAAAGGAATGTGATCCTTCCTTTAGCATAAATCCCACCAAGGCTAAGGCCTTAAAAATTAAGAAAGATGAAAATATTGAAAAAGAAAAGAAAAATAAGTTATTAAAGAAGAAATACTCGGAAGCTCAAGTATGTCAGTCTTTAATAAAAGTAGTAGAGAAGAAATCCTAAGTACCATAATCTCAAGTTTTTCATAGGAAACTGGATGCCCAGCCGGAAATTTAGAAAGCTAATAAAGTCTTAACAATATCAAAACCTGTTCAAGAATTGGAAGATCAGATTCTTCATGAAGATAGTGATGATATTATAAGGGAAGTGTAAGAATATAATGGAACACCTAAGACTTCAAAATTGATTTCTAAAGAACAAGATATCGAAGAAAAAGTTAAATTTAAAGTAGATAAGAAGTTGAGGTTGAATTAGAAGAAGAAGATAAAGAATAGGTTGAAAAATAAAGTGAGGAATGAGAAAATATTTAGGAAGAAGAAATAAAAGAAGGAACTCAAGAAGAATAGTTTCAAGGGGAAGAAGATGAACATGGATATCTCAATGTTATCCAAGTATCTGATGAACAAACCCTAGTTCAAAATTCTAATAAAGGAAAGAGTGTAATGGTTGACACATCCAATAAAGAAACACCTAGAAGTCTTCAAAAAGGATAGAGAAATTAAATTCCATAACTCAAGAGGAGCTGAGAAAGGAAAGATTATTCTGACCCCGAATCATCATCTATTTTTGAGCATGACATTGTCAAGTTGTCTTTAAAGAAGTTGGTCAGCACTGTTCTGGTTCTAGAAAATATAGACGCCCAGAGTGAATTGATGCAAGAAAATATTAATAAAAAGACATGATCTACAAAAATGTTGATGGACATATTGGTTATGAAAGAAGTGGATTTTAGCAATCTTTTGATTTATTATAAAGCTCAGAAGTTAACTTGAAAGAAATTCTTTATCCACACTAAAACCATCAATGAAGAGCTTATATAGTTCAACAAATTCACGGATTCAACAAATAGAGATTTCAATACTTGTGAATCCAAGTTCAAAAAATTCAAAGCATCTATTTCAGAGAATGTAATCCAACTCAATTTTGTTGCTCGATCCTTAAGTAGTGAAAAAGAAGTTAGAGACTAATTAGTGAAAAAGGTGGATGCTCAAGAGGAGTTCATTACAAATTAAGATGATAGAATCAAAGATAAAGAAGAAAGGATCTTTTCCAAAGAAAAAAGAACCCAGATCAGGATATATTGTGGAATAGTATTTAAGAATATCATAAGGAAGTGAATAAAGATAAATCTTTGATAAAGAAAATGATGTCTGAGAAGAAGAAGGATAGATGAATTTTTTTTACATTCTGATGTTTTGTTGTAATATAAAATTCATTTCCAAAATTTCCTTAAGAATTTTCTTTAATATATTTCATTTGTTTTCACATGTATGTTTCCTTAACCTTATAGGTATATCCTATACTTCAGAATTCCTTTTTGAAAATCACAAATGGGGATAATTTATTTAAACGAAGAATTTAACGAGGACTCCAAAGAGGGAGTATTTTTTAAGGGGGAGTATGGTAAGAAATAATAATGCCTTACTAAGGGGGAGTTTCTTTTGATAAGAGATGTTAATCTAAAGGGATATGTTTCCTTTAAAAAGAAAATTAAAAACTAAAGATCAAGAATACGATATTGGGGAAACATAACCTAAGGGGGAGTTAGTCGTATTCATACTAAATTTCTTTCAAAGGGGGAGATAATCTTTTCTTAATTGTTTTTATAATTTAATATATTCTTCCTTTGAAAATTTTTTTGTGCTTTCCAAAAAGGGGGAGATTGTGGAGTCAATAAGGTGCTCTTATGACTTCTCTATTCCTTATGGTTTTATGTTTTGAAAATAAAAAACACTTTTTCTTATGTTCTATTTTTCTTACGAATTTTTCAATCCATTTTACATGAAATATTTTCATTCCATTAAAGTTATAGATTTTTTATTCCGGTATACTTACATATATTTCATTATATTTTAATTACAGATTTATCATTCTGTTATACTTATAGATTTTTAATTATTATTACTTAAAGATTATTCATTCTTTTTTCCTTATAGATTTTTCATTATGTTTACCTATATATTTGTTATTCCATTTTACTTACAAATTTTTCATTACAATATATTTTTCATTACATTTTACATACATCTTTAACATTATGGTGTACTTATGATTCTGACGTATTGTTTTAATTAAGCTTACGTGATACCATTTTTCATGATACCGATACTAGAAAAAATGTCATACCAATCTTATGATATTAGTATCCAAAATAGTGATACCGTTTTTCTCAATCCAATTTTAATTTTGTTAATAATATGTTACTTGATATTATTAGAGTTGTTTAATATATCATTCTAATATTATCATATTTTATGTTTTCTTATACATAACATTTATCTTAATCTTAAAATTGTTTATTATACATGAAACGATGTCATCAATTATTTTATAAACTAACTGTTGTCTATTTTCCACGTGTACATGTCCCTCCAAAATTTAAAGAAATTATGACCATTGGAGTGGAGCTGACCATAGAGAAATTTTTCTTATAAATACGAGTCAATTTGAATGAGCTAAAAGTACGATGAAATACATAGAATAGAAAAGTGATAAAATTTTGTGAAGTGATTTCTAGATAGGAAAGCTCTTACAACTCTTAGTGCATAGTGTAGATTTCGTGAAAAAATTGTTCATGAGTGAACATCTTGTTCAGACTAGCTTTGTGTATACTCCGATTGTGCTGATCTTGGGCTTCTGGGTTTGGAAGACAAAGGTTCTGACTTCCTTCTGAATCAAGGGCATTTAGGGATATCAAGATAGATACTAATATTTGGATTGAGGGCTTACCTGGGTTTGGGAAAGAGATACATTCTTGAAAACATAAATCAAGGAACCTTTATCCAAGGTTGTTGGATACCCTTCTCATTGGGTTAAAATAATCTATTTGTTACTTATTTTATATTTCAAGTTGTTTTTATTCCACTGAAATTTTAACTTTGCTAAAGTTACAATGTGCAAATTTCTTATACTCTGATTATATTAAAGACTCTACATGCTTTAAGGAAGAGTATTTATTTTAAGAAAATATTTCTAAAGTGTTTATCTTAAGATTTTCAAGTTTAAGAAAACGTTTCTTCAAGAGGGTTTGTGAATATTTTTTTAACAGTGTTAAACTATGTTTTCTAAAAGATAAAAACTAACCTTAAGAAATAGAATCTTTTATGGTTAAGAAACCTTCTCTAAGAACGTTTTATATCAACTTTAACGGTTCAAAAATAATTTTAAAAGTATAGAATTCACCCCCTCTTTTATTTTATCATATCATTATAATATTTGATCCTAAAGATAAGTTGGGCTAACAACCTAATGAATAAATATCCTAGTGTCCCATTAGACAATTTAACTAATTTTCTAGTGGACCAATGGCCTATAGGACTAATGGACTAATGTCTAATTGGAAAAACAACACAATGGTATATTAGCCTAATGGCCTAATGGTTTATTGGACTAACAACGTAATGTCCAATTGACCAATTATCTTAATGGCCCAATGTCCAATTATCCTAACATCCTATTGGACATCTAGCCAATTTTTTGAAAGTCTTAATGTAATAGTAACCTAATATATTAATGGACTAATATCCAATTTTCCTAATAGACAATTAGACTAAGTGTATAATGGGAAATTTTTCAATTGGTATAATAGTTTAATGGCCTATTGGACTAATGACCAATTGTCCAGTTGTCCTAACCGCCTAATGACCAATTATACAAACATTCTAATGGAAAATTGGCCTAACATCCTAATGGAAAATTGGCTAATTGGCCTAATTTACTAACTTCCAAATGGCCTATTAGCCTAATGAATAATTGGAAAATTGGCCTAATGCCCTAAAGTCCAATTGGCATGATGGCCTAATAGAAAATTGTCATGTTTTCTTAATGGCCTAATGTCAACATTGTATGTTATCCTAGTGGAATAACTACAAATTGGCATAATTAGACTAATGGCCAAATGGCCAGTTGGCCACTTTTCCTAATTTCCTAACATGCTAATGACCAATTAGCCAAATAACCATTAGGAATTTAGCTAATTGGAATTTCTTATGATTTAGAACAAAAATTATTTATATTTAAATATTATGAATTGTTCAAAAATACATAACTATAATGATTATTTTGATATTACTAAACCACATCAAAATATTTTTTATTATTAATTTAATCTAGGATTAAATATTATTAACATTGGTAAAATTATATTATTAAAATAGTTAGTATGATAAATTGAAATATAAAATATTTATATTTAAGAAAAATGTCATATATACAATGGAGATTCCATATAATGAATAATATGAAGTTCATATTATAAAATGAATATAAATAATTCATATTCATGATTATATAATGATCATAATGAGTAGATAAAAATATAATGTTTTTATATTAGATTTTATTGAGAAAATTTTCATCAATATTTATCACATGCTCAAATTTATGAATTTTTAAATAATTTAAAAGTTATTACCTTTTATTATTATTAATGATTATAAAATGTTCATATTTTGAATATGTGTATACTAATAAATTTTATATACAGCAATTTTTATTGGACATCGATGGTTGTGTGCCTCGAAAAAAATTATTTTTCTCGAGTAATAATAAAAGGGATGAAAATTTTATAAATGCACAAACACAAGAAAAAATTATAATTTTTTTATTTATATTTAAAAAATTTATAAGAAATCAAAAATTAAATATCTTGTTTGTATATTCAATAGTCTTCCCTCGAGACTGTCAATGATAATAAAGATGAAAAGATTGTTCCAAATGAACTTTTGAGCCAGGTATTAGGTGAGGAGCACTATGGGATAGTCTAATGTCGAACCAGGAAGAAAACAATCCCCATTAGGGACAGGTCCTCATTGGTATCCCCTCAAACCTATCGGGCCACCAAGTTTCAAAACGCTCATGTAGCAGCAACTGAGGTTAAAAAATAACTTTACAAGAGCATGGAAGAAGTAAACTGATCACTAGATACTTCCTAAAAGTTATTTCAGTTGTAATCCAATAACTTCCATCAGAGGCTTATACTACTGTTGATTATTATATATAATTGATGAACTCTTTAAATGATGCCCAAAATTATTCCATTGAGGGTCCTAGTTGCATTTGAGATGATGGTGGTGGTGATAACGATGAGGATGAAAATGCTTTGGGTGATTTTGTTGGGGATGAGGATGGTTTTTATGTTGATGAGGATGATGATGTTGAAAATGGGGAAGATATTTTTCCCTATATTTTTTACATAGTAATAAAAAGACATGTGGATATTGTTTAATTACTTGAATTGATTATTTGTATGGATTTATTGGTATGTCACAATATTTTAAATGGTTTGAAATTTTTTACAAGAATTTGTGTAAATTCTAAATATACAATATTTTTATTTTATTGAATGTGTAGTGTGTTTGTTATTAGATTTATAGGTTTTAGGGCTATCAGAGCGGTTTCTGATTCCAAAAGGGTACAACTATAAATACCCAGAGTTTTAGGAATAGTGGGAATATGATTTATACTGGGAAAATCTCTACCCATGGTTTTTAGAAAAATGTGTATACATATGTAACCACAATTTGTGTTAAACTATGGGTATGATACAACAGTATAAGTATATACCTACGATTTCTATAGAAACTATGGTTATAGCTGTATAATGATGTCTCCCAAATCCATGTCTATTAAAACAATGAGTATAGGCTATACCAACATTTTTAGAGGATATACCCATAGTTTTAAACTATAGAAATATGGTGTTTTTTTAGTAGTGACTCTTTCTACCTTCTATCAGCATCTGAAACACCCTCATTCTCCATCCAATCTGTATCTAGCACAATCCCTCAAAATTTATAAGATTCAACAGTGATGGAACATATCTCCAATACTATTAATTCATGAGTATATTGAAGGGTGATGGTTTTAGGTATAAATTTTAATGTGAATAAATTTATTTCACTTTTTTATACTATTAAATATTTGTCATTAAACATTCAAACAATGTTTCTATCAAGATAAATATGAATAGTTCATATATCTATAATCTGAATGTATTGAATATAGTTTTACTCTTTGACAAATATAGGCTCCCCACGTATTATATTGTGGGATTATTTTTCCAAATTCTAGGCTAGATAGTAGTGGAGTTGGTTACCTTTTTGATTACCTATTCTGATTGGAGGTATATGCCTCAATCTTAGAAGAATCAACTCATTGATTCCCATATAAAGTTAATTGTAATAAATTATGGAACAATTGAATATCATTATGTAATAAAATTCTAATATTTTAAAAATTAATCTCTTTGTACCGATGTTATTTCACTTTTCCATTTCTGATATTATCACATGAAATTGGATGTTGAAATTTTTGTGTATGAAATGAAAAGATTTTAAATTGAGATTATGGAATGAATTCAATAATATATCATTTAACACTCAAATGAAGTATGATAAGGTAATTGAAGGGGGTACCTAGAGAGAAGTGTAAGGCATTTGTTGATAGAAAATTCCATGAGATTAACATCATATTGAAAATTTACATTTCATATTAAACTCATTTTGCATATATACATTCATATGAAAAGGATATGACATTACATAAATTAATATTAAATTACATGGTATTTATTTTAGGATGTTTCAAGGAATACGTCATCTAGTTTAGCTAAACCAATATCACCCCACTAATTATGTTCAAATAGATTTTATAGAAATAGAAGTCTATGGTAATATTTTCATTAGATTAAATATTACTATGACAAAATTATCTAATTCATGTGTTAATTTTTTTTATTTACCATTGTTTAATGTAGTTAAAAAAAATAAGGTGCCGATTATTTCGAGTGGAACTTCGGTTAGATGTTTATACAAAATCTATTCGGAGTTATGTGAATGATTTTAGAGACCCTAAGCATGACGTACATGGACATTACATTACTTTTTCGGAATAATTAGTACATTACAAAAACACACACACAAGGACCATAATAGTTTAGTGTCTTTGGAAACTCAGAATATAATCTTCTAAACGTGGTGAAAGATCTTCAACATATCCCATAAAGATCTTCCCTTTTTTTCTTACCTAAAACCTTTCTTTATATCCTGGGGAAAATAAAACATAAAATTTTGAGCTCAAATGCTTAGTAAGGGTAAACAAAAGAAATATCAATCACATCATATTCATAAGAACATAACAATTTGGAAATCTTACCCTACAAAGGAGATCATAATTTCATAACATGGGATAAATCATGGTAGTGAAATGTAATCACAATAATCATAACTTAAAACATGAAACTTTGTGGCATACACACATAATCATAGAGAATCATTTCTTATTATTCAAGACTCATTTCCAAGACTATCTTAGTGGACAAAGTCCATTTCTGAACCGATTTCAATCCTCGTTTTAGTCTTGTTTCACTGAACCGGTTTAACCTGCCGTTCCAGCCATGTCTATCTCATGAGATATAAAATCTTTACCCAATGCATTGGAGGGAGATATAGGTCCCACCCATCTCATAATGATACCATTCTTATGTGTGCCACAAAATCATAAACCATACATCATAGCATAACCCATGTAATAAAAATGGGATTCTTAAAGATCATGACATCATAAAACAATTCATATAAGATAAAGGAATTCATAAAAATAATTCCATCACAACATAATAAAATCAATTTAATAATTGGTATAGAAACAGAACCCTTTATTAACTTATATGGAAAATAATTTTGATAAAACACTTGAACTCCATTCTTGAGGAAAATATCCTTTCTACTTTAAAAACATTTTTCCTTTATTAACATGTCATACAATTTTAAACTAAAATAAGTTTATTAAAAATAAACTTGAAAACTTTTAGAGGAATATTCTTGAAAATAATGTTTTAAAAATCCATTCATGCCTTATAAGTTAAAAAAACATTCTTCTCATACTTTTGTCAGAAAAGTCAAAAAGTACCTTGAATGAAAAACGACAAAAGATTCCTTCCATATATTTAACTAAAAACTAATCGAAGGGTAAAATTGGATTTAAAAAATTGTAGGTGGATGGAAATAATATTACATATTGAGGAAACATGGATGTGGATGATAAAATGTAACGCCCCGACCCCAGCTACCCAGAGTCGGTGCATTACTTCGTAACATTGGCATGATCACAAAAGATCAAGTCTCAAAAGACCGATTAGTTTAGTTGCCTTGGAAACACTAGATACATTCGTAAACGTTACATTACATCATAAAGTAAAAAACTACAATAACATAGTCTCCATAGTCCACACTTCTATCCTCTTCGGACAATCCCTGCAGGTCATTCATAAAATACTTCTTCACATCCTGGAAAATATTAAAACATTGAAAGGGGTGAGCTCAGATGCTCAGTAAGGATAACAATATTGCGGAAGCTTTTATAAGTAAACATATGCATTTAAGGCAATGTATAACTAAAACAAAAGCCTTATTGAACTTGTACTTTAGCATAATATGGCAAAATTAAAATAAAATAATGCCATTACTTGCTCACATGGATATTCTACTAGACGAATAATCACATGAAATATCAATAACCACTTTCATAATGAGGGAATGTATAATGCCAGACATTCTGAAAGATTTTGTCAAGGCCTCGGCCAAGACGTCTAAAATGATTAAGGCCTCGGCCAAAACCATAAATCAAATTTGGAAAGGGCCTCAGCCAATTCCACGTCTAGTTGTCTCATGAGACCTACCGATGCATCGAGGTGCTATAGCGGGCTCCACCCGTCACTTATTAAGTCCAATACATTCCTCATATGAACAGGTTTAAACATCTCATAAACCATAACATAATCGTATCACATAAAACATGCATAAAGGAAACATAACATTTCCACATTTCAATCACAAGATATCAATACAACACATTGATATAATAAAAACTCTTTCAAAACCATTTTCAATACCAAAATAAAAGAAAAGTATAACATGGTATTTATTCTTCAAAAAAAAGGGTATGGCTTGTAGGGGAAGCCGAAACTCAAATAGTGGTCACTGCGGCAGAGAAGTCATTGTCGCCGCATACGTACGACAAAAACATTTCCTTTTTTCGTTTAGTAAATGCTTCGTATAAAAAAGATTCCTTTTTAATAAACGTAAAAGTCAAAGTGGTTTATACACCGTATAAAAGAAATTTGTGTATAAAACCAAATATGCCTCAATGAAAGGAGATTGAGACGAAGTCCTTACAAAGATCATTTTTAAAATAAAATAGATATATTATGTGTATTCACTATAGGTACACATAAATAATACAAAATAAGACATAATAATATCATGACATAATTTGAAAGTAGGAGATTAACCCAAAGAATGGAAGTTGGGTTAAGAAGTTCCCTTACCTTGCGTCCTGTCCTGACTCGACCGTTCTTTAACCTCCTGAATAATAAAATAGAGTTAATTTATATTTACTTAATAACCTTTTTCATGTTCATTATTCCTTTTATATCCCTTATTACCATGTTATGAACATTATTTAATTATTTAAGTTAATAACGGTCGTTTTGTCGATCTTTGGTACTTGTGTCAACAATAACCTTCTTATAATTACAAGTTGTACATGTGGTGAAATATCCATTATATCCAGAATTATATTTATGATGTAGATATCATATATATCATATATATCCAGTATATACATTCATTCATAATATTACGTAATATTTAGAGGTAAGAAATGAAATGCACCGTTCATGGAGACGGTAAGCCGTACGTACGCATGAACGCTACTTTCATTTCTATTTCATATTTAATGTAATGAAATCATAATTATATAAAGGTATAATATAGTTCCAGTATAATATCATATATAATATCATTTACTCCATCCTTTATACATCCCACATATGGCATTAACGATTCACATCATTTTGAGGGGGCGGTAGTCCGCACTTCCTAAAATGAAATTATCGCGTTTTACCCATAATGGAAATCATAAAGTATGCCATAAATGAGAAATACAGAAGCATAAGTAAAACATAAACATATTATATATCATATATAAAAATAGTTACATCTTAATGGCCACCATTGAAGGTGTTATATGAGTGTTGAACAATCATCATTTCGTGAGGCAGAAATTCGCCATCCACAGAAACCGTATGTTCTTTAACCATTAGATGTAGGTGTGTGTAAGTGTAGCTAGAATACTTCTTATAAAAACATTCTAGTATATTGAGGATACTGGTGTTTTTACAAAAGAAATGAATAAAAAGAGTTTAGGGGGTTGGAGAAGAAAAATAAACTAAAACAACATTAGAGAAGACATTACCTCAAAATCGGGTAACTCTTTTTGATTTGAGCCAAAGGCTTCCTTGGGAAGAGTTCTGCCCAACGTGAGGCTTCTAGGAGTAAGAGAGGGATGTTGGGAGAGTATTTGGGCAGATGTTGGCCGAGCCAAATGGCTTGAAGGTGTGAATAAGGTGGGAGAGGTGGGGGCCTTTTATAAGTGGAGAGGAGGGGCTCTTTTGGAAAGATTGAAATGTTACATTATTACACAATGATTTTCGGATTCTAAAGGTCCAACACTTATATAATTCGAGGATAAGGTGATAAGGGTTCTAAATCTCTTCATACAATTGGCTTTGGACAAGTGTAAGCCTTGGATTTTGCATTATCTTCCCATTTTATTTAAATCGTTAAATAATGAGGTCATCGCTGCATCATCATGATGTCATAAATAATTTAATTTATTTAATGTCTAAAAATTATAAAAAAAATATTATTATGTAGGAAATATTTTTATCTTTCTAATGAATATTTATAATCAAAATTTGGACTTGTGTAACCCCACTTAAAAACTGTTTTAGTAAAAGAACTCATGTTTGTGTCAATTTAATTTTAACATTAAATAAATATATATTAATGTCATTTTCCAACTAAAGTGGCTCCATGGGGTCCCCAAGTTGACCCATGGGTTGTCTTGGTTGGCCATGACTCATCCAATAGGAGTAGGACAAGTGTCATGCTCATATCATATTATTATAACATTATTTGTACCTTAAACTACACTAATTACCTTTAATCGCGATTAAGAACTTAAAAGTTACTATTCACCAAAAAATTATTTTAATCTCATTGAACCACATTTTACTTCTTAATGACAACCATGTATGTCGGATTTTTGAAAATCAAATCACAGAAGTGGTAATATTTCATTTAAACAAAAAATCAGTTATTTAACTACCACTTAGTGGTTTCACTATTCATCAAAAATTGAAGTTTTTCAGAACAATGCCAAAATTTCACCCTAAGCTATAATTGATATTCCAAATTCAAAAATGATGTCTATTTTACAAAATTCCAATCATATAAGTTGCATTAATTAATTTTATAATTAATTCTCGTTGTCACAACAAATAGCGTGTTTTTAAGAAACAATTTATATCAAAAGATTGACAATTGTTTATGTCCAATTTTAATGTTAAATTAATTCTAATGACCACCATTGGATAAAATAGTAAAAATATATTCTAATTATACTTTAAAACCACTAAATAGTATAATTTATCACTATAAATTATTTTGATTAAAAAATTTGTTTTTAATTATTTTTCACAATTCATAAAAAATTAGAAGTTCTCAGAAAAATACCAAAAATTCAACATAGGCTAATTTCGATATTACGAATACAAAAATGAAGTCCATTTTGAAATATAAAATTTCTATAATTTTAAAAAGTGGTTATTAATATTCATAACGGCTACTTTGATTAGTCGCGGTGTTTTAGAACTCGAAGTTGCGTACAATGCAAGCTATTGCGTTATTGAAAGAGAGGCGTATCGTGGAAGCTCGGGGTGTTACATTCTCCCCTCCTTCAATAAATTGCATCCTCGCAATTTGAAATTTTTCTTGGAAAATAAAAGGTTGAAAATAGAAAATACCTTTGAGGAAAACCCACATCGGAAATAAGATTAATAAAATTTAGCCTTAATAAGTGGGAAAGGGAAATGAAAAAGTCACCACCCAATTATGATATCGATTAGGAGAACATTGGTGGCAATTAGAGACATATAATTGGAGGAAAACGTAAATATTTGTAGGGAGCGATTGGGGTCATCAATCACAATCAACTGTCAAATTGAGGGCCTCAAAGCCTTCAATATATGTTGATTTAAAATATCATCAGTTCAACAAGACATAAGGTATTAGGATAACACATTTTTTGTTTTAATATCCCTTTACTAAAGTTTAAGAATTAATTTATTCATTGAATAAGAGATAGGTATATATATATTTATACTTGACAATTAGAGTTTCAACCTTCAACTCATCTTTCACTCAAAAAGATAATAGAACTCAAAAATATTATACTTATCCTAATTGTATAAGGTTCCAAATGTTAACACATACCATTTAGATTAGTAAAATTATTTTTTAATAACCAGGGACTTCCTATAGGCTAGTGGTAGGAAATAAAGGCCTGTCGCACTATGATTGTGGGTTCGATTCCTGCAGCTTTGTCCGACGCGACGGTTATGCCCCACCCTGCAGGTTGTCCTTTTCCTAAAACTATAGTATTATAATATTCCAAAAATAATCTTCATAAATTTTTTAACCTTTAACAATACTATCCAAAGATCAAATTAATCCACTCCAACCTTTATATTTATCCAAAATACCTCTGTCCAACTCACAGTCCAGATTTTATGAGGAAGGTAAACATAATGAAGCTCTTTTTTTTTCTGCGTAACAACATGTGAACACCTTCATCATGTATTCTTTTAAAACACTGCAACATACTGAATTACCATAAATCCTTATTTATTACATTCATGATCCCTTATTCCTTATAGAAAACTAGATATACTCGTTCTATCCAAAAATGTATACAAATCATTAATCAGTTTCAAGGATATTAAGAATATCCAACATAATTTATCTGAATCAATCATGTCTTATTTCAAAATCACTATCTCGGTATCAGAACCATATTATGGTTTATATTTCTCTCAACCATATATTTTCCAAAAATTTAACCTACTGTGGAGTCACTTTTCTTGGTTCCACACAATCTCAAGTCCTAGATGAAATAGTACTGCACTACAATCCTTATATACTCCATAATTATTATAACCAGTACATCATTGATCCAACACTCAAATTACAAAATTATTTAATAACAACATAAGAACACTAATCATTACTCCTCATCTGTGGTAGTATCATAACTTGATTATTATCCAATAACATCATTTGGGGCATACTCTGATGATTTGAACATTGGTTTGCGTAGTGTCCCCACTCCTTGCAGATAAAGCATTGTACATTTGAAACCTTTTTCTTACCCTTACAGTCACGCACTTGGTGTCCTTTTTCTCCACACTTATAACAAACCCCCATTCCCTTCAGGAAAATTCCAAGGTGTTTCTTCCCACAGTTATCACATATTGGAAAATTCTTCATTCCCCTCATTCCTTTATCCATCATTCTCTCTTCCAAACCTTTCATCTCTTGCTTCGCTTCAAAGCCATAGGACTCAGAGAATTCTTTACTTATCTTATTAACACATGATACTATTTCTTCATATGTTGATAACACATGGGAGACTATTTCCCTTCGAAATGTTGGCTTAATACCGTGAAAGATACGATACTTCTTACTCTTTGGATCATACGTATTGCTGGAGTTCACATTCCTTCTACTGGGCGCCATTTCTATACAATGGCATAAACTATATTAGTTTATGAATCAAAATACATAATTCCATACTTATAAAATACTTAACATAAATTGAACTATTTATCGATATAATCCATAATAATAAAAAGGTTTTCTTTGAGGAAGTATATACTCATAACCCTTCATAGTGGTTTATAAAGAAGATGAGAATTATCTAAAGCATATCCCCTGGGAGTGTCGTAACCAAGAGTGCAGTAAGGCCCGTTGTCGTGCACCAGTTCCCGTTCGAGTCTAGCTCAAAGCGGTGTTTTCGGGTTTTACCCCTAGGTACATATGTGCCAGGGCCGCCTCTACTTGCTCGTATCCAGACAGGGACGTATTGCTCGGAAAACTCACAAAATCTCTATAATACCAAAATTATAGGAAGTTCTTCTATACTAATCCTTAAAGTCTATCTTTGGGCTATGTGCTCTAATCAGAGTTTATCTAAATCTAGCTTCCAAGGTTAGTACTAAACTGCCTCTGATACCAACTGTAACGCCCCGACCCCAGCTACCCAGAGTCGGTGCATTACTTCGTAACATTGGCATGATCACAAAAGATCATGTCTCGAAAGACAGATTAGTTTAGTAGCCTTGGAAACACTAGATACATTCGTAAACGTTACATTACATCATAAAGTGAAAAACTACAATAACATAGTCTCCATAGTCCACACTTCTATCCTCTTCGGACAATCCCTGCAGGTCATTCATAAAATACTTCTTCACATCCTGGAAAATATTAAAACATCGAAAGGGGTGAGCTCAGATGCTCAGTAAGGATAACAATATTGCGGAAGCTTTTATAAGAAAACTTAAGCATTTAAGGCAATGTATAACTAAAACAAAAGCCTTATTGAACTTGAACTTCAGCATAATATGGAAAAAGTAAAATAAAATAATGCCATTACTTTCTCACATGGATATTCTACTAGACGAATAATCACATGAAATATCAATAACCACTTTCATAATGAGGGAATGTATAATGCCAGACATTCTGAAACATTTTGTCAAGGCCTTGACCAAGACGTCTAAAATGATTAAGGCCTCGGCCAAAACCATAAATCAAATTTGGGAAAGGGCGTCGGCCAATTCCACGTCTAGTTGTCTCATGAGACCTACCGATTCATCGAGGAGCTATAGCGGGCTCCACCCGTCACTTATTACGTCCAATAAATTCCTCATATGAACAGGTTTAAACATCTCATAAACCATAACATAATCGTATCACATAAAACATGCATAAAGGAAACATAACATTTCCACATTTCAATCACAAGATATCAATACAACACATTGATATAATAAAAACGCTTTCAAAACCATTTTCAATACCAAAATAAAAGAAAAGTATAACACGGTATTTATTCTTCAAAAAAAAGGGTATCGCTTGTAGGGGAAGCCGAAACTCAAATAGTGGTTACGGCGGCAGAGAAGTCATTGTCGCCGCATACGTACGACAAAAACATTCCCTTTTGTCATTTAGTAAACGCTTCGTATAAGAAAGATTCATTTTGAATAAACGTAAAAGTCAAAGTGGTTTATACACCGTATAAAAGAAATTTGTGTATAAAACCAAATATGCCTCAATGAAAGGAGATTGAGACGAAGTCCTTAAAAAGATCATTTTTAAAATAAAATAGATATATTATGTGTATTCACTATAGGTACACATAAAGAATACAAAATAATACATAATAATATCATGACATAATTTGAAAGTAGGAGATTAACCCAAAGAATGGAAGTTGGGTTAAGAAGTTCCCCTACCTTGCGTCCTGTCCTGACTCGACCGTTCTTTAACCTCCTGAATAATAAACTAGAGTTAATTTATATTTACTTAAGAACCTTTTTCATGTTCATTATTCCTTTTATATCCTTTATTACCATGTTATGAAAATTATTTAATTATTTAAGTTAATAACGGTTGTTTTCTCGATCTTTGGTACTTGTGTCAACAATAACCTTCTTATAATTACAAGTTGTTCATGTGGTGAAATATCCATTATATCTAGAAATATATTCATGATTTAGATATCATATATATCATATATATCCAGTATATACATTCATTCATAATATTATGTAATATTTAGAGGTAAGAAATGAAATGCACCGTTCATGGAGACGGTAAGCCGTACGTACGCATGAACGCTACTTTCATTTCTATTTTGTATTTAATGTAATGAAATCATAATTATATAAAGGTATAATATAGTTCCAGTATAATATCATATATAATATCATTTACTCCATCCTTTATACATCCCACATATGGCATTAACGATTCACATCATTTTGAGGGGGCGGTAGTCCGCACTTCCTAAAATGAAATTGTCGCGTTTTACCCATAATGGAAATCATAAAGTATACCATAAATGAGAAATACAGAAGCATAAGTTAAACATAAACATATTATATATCATATATAAAAATAGTGACATCTTAATGGCCACCTTTGAAGGTGTTATATGAGTGTTGAACAATCATCGTTTCGTGAGGCAGAAATTCACCATCCACAGAAACCGTATGTTCTTTAACCATTAGATGTAGGTGTGTGTAAGTGTAGCTCGAATAATTCTTATAACAACATCCTAGTATATTGAGGATACTGGTGTTGTTACAAAAGAAATGAATAAAAATATTTTAGGGGGTTGGAGAAGAAAAATAAACCAAAACAACATTAGAGAAGACATTACCTCAAAATCGGGTAACTCTTTTTGATTTGAGCCAAAGGCTTCCTTGGGAAGATTTCTGCCCAAAGTGAGGCTTCTAGGAGTAAGAGAGGTATGTTGGGAGAGTATTTGGGCAGAGTTTGGCCAAGCCAAATGGCTTGACGGTGTGAATAAGGTGGGAGAGGTGGGGGCCTTTTATAAGTGGAGAGGAGGGGCTCTTTTGGAAAGATTGAAATGTTACAATATTACACAATGCTTTTCAGATTATAAAGGTCCCACACTTATATAATTCGAGGATAAGGTGATAAGGGTTCGAAATATCCTCATACAATTGGCTTTGGACAAGTGTAAGCCTTAGATTTTTCATTATCTTCCCATTTTATTTAAATCGTTAAATAATGAGGTCATCGCTGCATCATCATGATGTCATAAATAATTTAATTTATTTAATGTCTAAAAATTATAAAATAAATATTATGATGTAGGAAATCTTTTTAGATTTCTAATGAATTTTTATAATCAAAATTTGGACTTGTTTAAGCCCACTTAAAAACTATTTTAGTAAAACAACTCATGTTTGTGTCAATTTAATTTTAACATTAAATAAATATATATTAATGTCAATTTCCAACTAAAGTGGCTCCATGGGGTCCCCAAGTTGACCCATGGGTTTTCTTGGTCGGCCATGACTCATCCAATAGGAGTAGGACAAGTGTCATGCTCATATCATATTATTATAACATTATTTGTACCTTAAACTACACTAATTACCTCTAATCGCGATTAAGAACTTAAAAGTTACTATTCACCAAAAAATTATTTTAATCTCATTGAACCACATTTTACTTCTTAATGACAACCATGTATGTCGGATTTTTGAAAATCAAATCACAGAAGTGGTAATATTTCATTTAAACGAAAAATCAGTTATTTAACTACCACTTAGTGGTTTCACTATTCATCAAAAATTGAAGTTTTTCAGAACAATGCCAAAATTTCACCCTAAGCTATAATTGATATTCCGAATTCAAAAATGATGTCTATTTTAAAAAATTCCAATCATATAATTTTCATTAATTAATTTTATAATTAATTCCCACTGTCACAACAAATAGCGTGTTTTTAAGAAACAATTTATATCAAAAGATTGACAATTGTTTATGTCCAATTTTAATGTTAAATTAATTCTAATGACCACCATTGGATAAAATAGTAAAAATATATTCTAATTATACTTTAAAACCACTAAATAGTATAATTTATCACTATAAATTATTTTGATTAAAAAAGTTGTTTTTAAGTATTTTTCACAATTCATAAAAAATTAGAAGTTCTCAGAAAAATACCAAAAATTCAACATAGGCTAATTTCGATATTATGAATACAAAAATGAAGTCCATTTTGATATATAAAATTTCTATAATTTTAAAAAGTGGTTATTACTATTCATAACGGCTACTTTGATTAGTCGCGGTGTTTTAGAACTCGAAGTTGCGTACAATGCAAGCTATTGCATTATTGAAAGAGAGGCGTATCGTGGAAGCTCGGGGTGTTACATAAAATACACCCCAGTAAATTCCAAAGTATAAACAATCTCGGATAAAATTGAGATTGTGATATATTCCCTTACCTTATGTCCTATTTGCTTCATAAGTGTCCGAACCTCCTGTATAATGATTGAAATAATGTCATTGAATTATTCCAGAATCATAATCATTGTTATGATATCATATATGGTCATATTATTAGCTTCTTATTAGCAATATTTCATTGTTACATGTTATTCAGGTGTTTATTGCTTTTTGTTCTTATGCGTGTTTTGTCGAATAAATTCTTATTCTTATTTTTGGTTATAGATACCTCATTTACATAATCGTATTATTGTAATATATATCATATTCATTCACTCAATTCATTTATATAATAATTAAGTAATGAAAATCATGTAGAACGAGTCGCATCACATCGTGGAGACGGTATTCCGTACGTACGCACGAGCGATGATATCATTCCCATGATCGTGGAATTGTATTGGAGTGTATGTATACTATTTCAGAATCAATATAACTTTACAATAATCATATATATTCATTATTTACACCATTATACCCATCCAAGTAATGTTGTGGTGGAAAATAGATTACACCGCGGCGTGGAGACGGTATTCCGTACGTACGCACTAGCAATGATTTCATTTTCCGTAGAATGGATATATGGTGAAATAGGGTTGTTTCATAATTATAATAACATATAAGTATATGAGTGATACTGATGTTATTAATTCACAATGAAACAACTAAAGAAGAAGAAGTGTAAGAACAAATAATGTTGAAAGAATCGGTAATGGACATTACCTCTTCTTTGAAGCGCTTCTTTGAGACCTCCTTTTAGGGAACTAAAATTAGTCTTTTAAGAAGAACAGGACCTCTAGGATGTTTCTAGGGAAGTGGATAAGTGAAATGGGTAGGGATTGGCCGAGCTTGAAGGCTCAAAGTGGTGTGAGGAAGAGAGGGAGGAGGTGCCCTTTTATAAGGGAGGATAGGGGCTCTTTTGGAAAAAACAAACAATATTATTTTATTATAAAGCCAAATATGGTTTTAAATTTCTCCAAATTGATTTATTTCAAATCTAAGGTGGGGATGGGTCGAAATCCTCTCATCCAATAGAATTTATACAAGTTTAGGTTCCTATTTTAACCTTATCATTTATATTTAACTTTAAGTTGGATAATTTTACTTTTACAGTGTCTTTTTGTGTTCTTGCACTATAAGGTTAATAAACATACTATAACAAGACAAAAGAACCCCAAGTTGTTTATTATTAATATATATAACCTTATCTATGTCATTTGGCTGAACCATAAATTTTTAGGAAGAAAATAACAATTAATAATATAATATTTTTTTAAAAACAATTTTATGTCAATTTTGACAATATTTAGTAATTGATTTTTGTGAAAATTATAACAGAATGATTAGTTCGAAAAAAGTTAATTAAATCAATACTAACATGTCATATTAACCTATATGATTAGTGGAGTTCATAAAAAGTCTCAAATTACATTTATTTGGGTATTTATAACATCAATTATGTCAATATTACACAAATAAGATAATTACTGCATCATCTTTGTGTCATAAATAAATTAAATTATATAATGTCTAAAAATTACAAATAAAATAAAATTATTTATAAAATCTATTTAGATTTTTAATGAATATTTATAGTATAATTGATCTGATGTATAACCCTATATTAAAAATTCTTTAGTTATTAAACTATGATTTTAACTATTTTAACCCTTCTTTAAATAAATTGATAATAAATGTCCTAATCAAATTCATGTGGGCCTAAATGGTCATATTTTATTTATAAGGATTGATTGGTCTATTTACACTTATCCAATAGAATTATGACATGTTTTAGGATAATAATAATATCATTTTTACCCTTAATTACCCTATTTACTTTCAACTGTGGTAAAAAAAAGAAAAAAGTTACTATTCACCAAAAATTATTTTCATCTCATTGAACCACATTTTAGTCCTTGATATTAACCGTGTCTCTCGGATTTCTGAAATTCCACTCACAGAAGCAGCAAAATTAAGTTTTATGAAAAATTCAGTTTTTTTAACTACCACTTAGTGGTTTCACTATTCATCAAAAAATGAAAGTTTCCAGAAAAATACCAAAAATTAGGCCTAAGATATATTTGATATTATGAATTCAAAAATGATGTCTATTTTACCAAATTAAAAACACATCAGTTGCATTAATTTATTTAAAAATTAATTCTCGTCGTCAAAACAAATAGCGTGTTTTTAAGAGATAATAACTATCAAAAGATTGACACTTGTTTATGTTTGGTTGAAATGTGAAATTACATTCAATGACCAAAAAAATATTAAATGGTAAAAACATATTCTAAATATACTTTAAAACCACTCAAATTAATAATTTATCACTATTAATTATTTTGATTAAAAAAGTTGTTTTTAATTAAAATTTAGTAATTTTCACTATTCATCAGAATGTGAATGTTATCCGAAAAGTACCAAAATTTCGTCCTAAGCTAATTTCAATATTTCGAATCCAAAAATGAAGTCCATTTTCAAAAATAAAATTTATAAAATTTCAAAAACTGGGTATTACTATTCATAACGGCTAGTTTTAATAATATTTTAATAGCATATCGTTGTTTAGCGAAACTCGGTATTGCGTACAACACACGCTATCGTGGAAGGTCATGCTTGAGTGTAATGCAAGACAAGTCAGGGATGCGTGTTGTGCAAGCTCCTTTTAGTGTAGCGTACAACACAAGACATTAATGAAATTAAAAAGAATATTTTTTCGTAAAATCTTGGGGTGTTACATTCTACCCCCCATAAAATGAATTTCGCCCTCGAAATTTGTCGGGGTTATAAATGGTTTACTACTTGAAAGTTTCTTTAATAGAAACCCACATCATAATAAGGAATACCAAAACTTGGCTTTAAAAACTAATGTATGAAAAGTAACGGTTACCCAAATTAACTAATCATTGGGTTTCCACATAAGAGAACATAGGTGAAAATATGGATATGGAAGAGAAATCTAACCGTCATGTTCTGATGGAGGGTGCTAGAGAATATGGCTATAAAAATTACAACAATCACAAAGTCATAAATTTGTGATGATCTAGGGTACCATCTGATTCATTGGATATAAGGGCACTAGGACAACATTTTTGGTTTTCAAGATCATTTCCCTAAAGTTGAAGAATTTGAATTAGAATAAATACTTACTTTATTTTGGTACAATCTCACTGTTGTCCATGCTTTGAACAATTTCCAGTTCATCTCTTAAAGAAATGAAGTTGAATTTGTTATTCATGAACTGTTAATAGATCATGTGATAGAATGATGGGTCATTCCATCTGTTTCAAACAAAAGGTTAGCAAAAGTTATCAAATATACATAAGTCCATCTATCATGAGGTTAATCACATACGATTCCAAGAATGAACTTATAATTCATATATCATACCGCGTAATAAAATAAAACTAGTTTCTACTAACCAGGGACTTCCTGTAGGCCAGTGGTAGGCGATAAAGGCCAATCGCACTTCAGTTGCGGGTTCGATTCCCACAGCCTTGTCTGACGCGATGGGTTGTCGCCCGTCCTGCAGGTTGTCATTTTTCTAAAGCTATATTACTATAACATCCCATCAATAATATCGAAAAAAAGTTCTATACTTAAACAATACTAACTTATGTCCAACATAATCCATTCCAATCTTTAGGCTTATCTAGAATACTTTGGTCCAAGCTCATAGTATAAAGAAAATGATTACTTGAAATGTCACATAACAATCACGTGAATGCCATCATTTATACCCCATATATCATAAGATATATCTTGTTGGTCAAATTACAAACATGTGAATACCTTAATCATGTATTCTCTTGAAGAATGAATACCCATTGAACCTTAGTGAAAACATGAATGCAGTTAAAAGTTAACACTTTCCACAAACCAAAATCCTCAAAATTCTTTATACTCAAATCATGATATCACTTAGTCCTTATATCAATCATGAGCTCATGAATACAATCAAACATCTCATTATCTTATTATCCCTTCTTTATACGCATATCATCTGCTTACCAAAAATATCTCAATCATATTCCATGGTTACCGGTACCATAAAATTATTGAAAACCACAATAGACCAATACATAAATATTCCAATATTCCACAATACTATATACAACATTATTTTGGAATCCCGTTACATAAACGCTTAATCATTCCACCACATCATTGTCATATTCAACATTGGTAATAGTGATCGCATGTGACTTCCCTTTGTCCTTTTCCTTAAGTGGTTGCTCATGTCGATCATCATTAACCCTTGTATTAGGGTATTGATTAGCATAATGCCCCATTTCGTTGCACATGAAGCATTGAAGGGTTGTTGGTGCGTTCTCTGCAGTATTTTCTTTATTCACACCATTACCAACCCTTTTTCAATTGCTTCGACACTCATCTGCTCGATGACCTTCTTTTCCACACTTAAAACATTTTCTATTCCCTTTAAGACAATCTCCACCATGGTTCTTTCCACACTTTGAGCATAAGGAAACATTCATCTTCTTTTCACCATTATTCTGAGATTTCTCCTTGAACTCCGTCTTTCGTTTCTTGTCAAAACCATGAGATGGATATGTAAAACCAACTTCCATTTTTACATTAATATCACAGCGCACAATTTCTTCATAGCTAATGAAGTTTCTTATAGCTAATGCCCTTCGAATATTTGGTTTTAAGACACTGAAGAATCGATCAACTTTACTTTCAGGTTGGATGATAAAGTCAGATGCATACCTTGAAAGCCTTGTAAAATTCGCTTCGTATATACCAACAGATTCATCATCCTTTTTCTTTAGTTGAAGAAACTCCTTCTCCATATTTGTTCGAAGAATACGAGGGAAGTACTTATTGAAAAATAAGTTCTTCAACTCGTCCCATTCCATGGACTCAATTTCATCTCTTGGCTTCGTATTCTTGATAAGATTCCTCCATTGATCAGCATCACCATCCAAACGATATACTACAATGATAAATTTATCATTTTTATAACATTGAAGAATTGAAAATATCTTTTCAGTGGTACTGATCCATTGTTCAGCAACAAGTGGATCGGAATACCCACTGAAAGAAGGTGGGCGTTGCCTAATGAAGGACTCAATAGAATATTGTTCCCTTCTCTGCTCATTTGAAAGTCCAGAATGACTCATAGCTTGTGTAAGTATAGTAATAAAATTTTTCACTCCATCTCCCATGACGTTGGTTTGTTCAGGAGTACAATCATTGCATCGTCCATTACATTGATCAATACGGTTCCTTCGGGTTCCATCCATCGTCTAAAACCCAAAAAGAATAGTGTGAGAGGCAAAAATCACATTAGGGAAAACAACATAATAAAGGGAGAGTAACATCAATATCTAACATCTTAGGTTTAATTCTAAGATGGTTAGCACAATTCTAGGACTATAATGTATACTTAACCTTAGGGAAATCCCTAGACATACTTTAGAAATATCTCTAGGGATCTCACTAAAGTTCTCGCATCCTAGTTTCCAAAGGATGACTAAACCTTTCCTCTGATACAAACTGTAGAGACCCTAAGATTGACGTATATGGACATTACATTACTTTTTCGGAATACTTAGTACATTACAAAAACACATGCACAACGACCATAATAGTTTAGTGTCTTTGGAAACACGGAATATAATCTTCTAATCGTGGTGAAAGATCTTCAACATCTCCCATAAAGATCTTCCCTTTTTATTCTTACCTAAAACCTTTCTTTATATCCTGGGGAAAAGAAAACATAAAAGGTTGAGCTCAAATGCTCAGTAAGGGTAAATAAAAGAAATATAAATCACATCATATTCATAAGAACATAACTATTTGGAAATCTTACCCTGCAAAAGAGATCATAATTTCATAACATGGGAAAAATCATGGTAGTGAAATGTAATCACAATAACCATAACTTAAAACATGAAACTTTGTGGCATACCCACATAATCATAGAGAATCATTTCTTATTTGTCAAGACTCATTGCCAAGACTATCTTAGTGGACAAAGTCCATTTCTGAACCGAGGTCATTCCTCGTTTTAGTCTTGTTTCACTGAACCGGTTTAACCTGTCGTTCCAGCCATGTTTATCTCATGAGATATAAAATCTTTACCAAATGAATTGGAGGGAGATATAGGTCCCACCCATCTCATAATGATACCATTCTTATGTGTGCCACAAAATCATAAACCATACATCATAGCCTAACCAATGTAATAAAAATGGGATTCTTATACATAATGACATCATAAAACAATTCATATAAGATAAAGGAATTCATAAAAATAATTCCATCACAACATAATAAAATTAATGTAATAATAGTGATAAAAACATAACCCTATATTATCTTATATTGAAAATAATTTTGATAAAACACTTGAACTCCATTCTTGAGGAAAATATCCTTTCTACTTTAAAAGCATTTTTCCTTTCTTAACATGTCATACAATTTTAAACTAAAATAAGTTGATTAAAAATAAACTTGAAAACTTGTAAAGGAATATTCTTGGAAAAAATGTTTTAAAAATCCATTCATGCCGTATAAGTTAAAAAAACATTCTTCTCGTACTTTTTTCAGAAAACTCAAAAAGCACCTTGTACGAAAAACGACAAAAGATTCCTTTCAGATCTTTTACTAAAAACTCACAGAAGGGTAAAATTGGATTTAAAAAATTGTATGTGGATGGAAATAATATTACATATTGAGGAAACATGGATGTGGATGATAAACTACACCCTATTAAATACCAATGTATAAACAATGTCGGATAAAAATGAGATTGTGATATTTTCCCTTACCTTATGTCCGATTTGCTTCATAAGTGTCCGAACCTCCTGTATAATGATTTAAATAATGTCATTGACTTATTCCAGAATCATATGAATTGTTATGATATGATAAATATGGTCATATTATTAGCTTCTTTTTAGTAATATTTCATTGTTACATGTCATTCAGGTATTTATTGCTTTTTGTTCTTATGCGTGTTTTGTTGAATAAATTCTTATTCTTATTTTAGGTTATAGATACCTCATTTCAAAAATGGTATTAGTGTAATATATGTCATATTCATTCACTCAATTCATTTTTTTTAATAATTATGTAATGAAAATCATGTAGAACGAGTCGCATCACATCGTGGAGACGGTATTCCGTACGTACGCACGAGCGATGATATCGTTCCCATGATCGTGGAATTGTATTGGAGTGTATGTATACTATTTCAGAATCAATATAACTTTACAATAATCATATATATTCATTCTTTTAACCATTATACCCATCCAAGTAAGGTGGTGGTGGAAAATAGATTACACCACGGCGTGGAGACGGTATTCCGTACGTACGCACACGCGGTGATTTCGTTTTCCGTTGGATGGATATATGGTGAAATAGGGTTTTTTCATACTTCTAATAACATATCAGTATATGAGTGATACTGATGTTATTAATTCATAATGAAACAAATAAAGAAGAAGAAGTTGAAAAACAAAAAAAGTTGAAAGATTCGGTAATGGACATTACCTCTTCTTTGAAGCGCTTCTTTGAGACCTCCTTTTAGGGCACTAAAATTGGTCTTTGAAGAAGACCAGGGCCTATATGATGTTTCTAGGGAAGTGTAGAAGTGAAATGGGTAGGGATTAGCCGAGCTTGAAGGCGCAACGTGGTGTGAGGAAGAGATGGAGGAGGTTCCCTTTTATAAGGGAGGAGAGGGGCTCCTTTGGAAAAACTAAAAATATTATTTTATTATAAAGCCAAATTCGGTTTTAAATTGCTCCAAATTGATTTATTTCAAAGATAAGGTGAGGATGGGTCTAAATTCTCTCATCCAATAGAATTTAGACAAGTTTAGGTTCCTATTTTAACTTTATCATTTATATTTAACTTTAAGTTAGATAATTTTACTTTTACAGTGTCTTTTGTGTTCTTACACTATAAGGTTACTAAACATACTATAACAAGCCAAAAGAACCCCAAGTTGTTTATTATTTAATATATATAACCATATATAAGTCATTTGGCCGAACCTTATATTTTTAAGAATAAAATAACAATTAATAATATAATATTTGATTTAAAAACTATTTTATGTCAATTTTAACACTATTCAGTAATTGATTTTTCCGAAATTCATAACAGAATGATTAGTTCAAAAAAAGTTAATTAAATCAATAATAACATTCATATTAACATATAAAATTACTGTAATTCATAAAAAGTCTCAAATTAAATTTATTTCGGTATTTATAACATCAATTATGTCAATATTTCATTAACAAGATAATTACTGCATCATATTTGTGTCATAAAAAAATTAAATTATTTAATGTCTAAAAATTTAAAATAAAATACAATTATGTAGGAAATATTTTTATCTTTCTAATGAATTTTTATAGTCTAATTTATCTTTTGTATAACTCTATATTAAAAATTCTTTAGTTATTAAACTTTGATTTTAACTATTTTAACCCTTCTCTAAATAAATTGATAATAAATGTCCTAATCTAATCCATGTGGGCCTAAATGATCATATTTTTTTGATAAGGTTGTTTTTGGTCGAATTAAACTTATCCAATAGAATTAAGACATGTGTTGGGGTAATAATAATATAATTTTTACCATTAATTACCCTATTTACTTTTAACCGTGGTAAAAAAAGTAAAAAGTTACTATTCAGCAAAAATTATTTTCTTCTCATTGAACCACATTTTAGTCCTTGATATTAACCGTGTCCCTTGGAGTTTCTAAATTCCACTCACAGAAGCGGTAAAATTAAGTTTTATGAAAAATTCAGTTTTTTTAACTACCACTTAGTGGTTTCACTATTCATCAAAAAAATGAAAGTTTCCAGAAAAATGCCAAATATTAGGCCTAAGCTATATTTGATATTATGAATTCAAAAATTATGTCTATTTTACCAAATTCAAAGCACATCAGTTTCATTAATATATTTAAATATTAATTCTCGTCGTCAAAACAAATAGCGTGTTTTTAAGAGATAATAACTATCAAAAGATTGACACTTGTTTATGTTTGGTTTAAATGTGAAATTACATTCAATGACAAAAATTGTATTAAATGGTAAAAATATATTCTAAATATACTTTATAACCACTCAAATTAATAATTTATAACTATTAATTATTTCGATTAAAAAAGTTTTTTTTAATTAAAATTTAGTAATTTTCACTATTCATCAGAATATGAATGTTATCCGAAAAGTACCAAAATTTCACCCTAAGCTAATTTCGATATTCCGAATCAAAAAATGAAGTCCATTTTCAAAAATAAAATTTATAAAATTTCAAAAAGTGGGTATTACTATTCATAAAGGCTATTTTTAATAATATTTTAATAGCATATCATTGTTTAGAGAAAACTCGGTATTACGTACAACACACGCTATCGTGGAAGGTCGCGCTTGCGTGTAATGCAAGCCAGGTCAGGGATGCGTGTTGTGCAAGATCCTTTTGGTGTAGCTTACAACACAATACATTAATGAAATTAAAAATAATATTTTTCGTAAAATCTTGGGGTGTTACATTCTACCCCCCTTAAAATGAATTTCGCCCTCGAAATTCGTCGGGGTTATAAATGGTTTACAACTCAAAAGTTTATTTAATAGAAACCCACATCGTAAAAAGGAATACCAAAACTTGTCTTTAAAAACTAATGTATGAAACGTAACGGTTACCCAAATTAACTAATCACTTAGTTTCCACATAGGAGAACATAGGTGAAAATATGGATATGGAAGAGAAATCTAACTGCCATGTTCTGATGGAGAGTGGTACAGAACATGACTATGAAAAATACAACAATCACAAAGTCATAAATTTGTGATGATCTAGGGTACCATCTGATTCATCGGATATAAGGGTACTAGGACAACATTTTTGGTTTTCAAGATCATTTCCCAAAAGTTGAAGAATTTGAATTAAAATAAATACTTACTTTATTTTGGTACAATCACACTATTGTTCATGCTTTGAGAAATTTCCACTTCATCTCTTAAAGAAATGAAATTTAATTTGTTATTCATGAAGTGATAATAGATCATGTGATAGAATGATGGGTCATTCCATCTGTTTCAAATAAAAGGTTAGCAAAAGTTATCAAATATACATAAGCCCGTCTATGGTGAGGTTAATCGTATACGATTCCAAGAATGAACTTATACTTCATATATCATACCGCGTAACAAAATAAAACTAGTTTATACTAACCAAGGACTTCATGTAGGCCAGTGGTAGGTGATAAAGGCCAGTTGCACTTCGGTTGTGGGTTCAATTCCCACAGCCTTGTCTGACGCGATGGGCTGTCGCCCATCCTGCAGGTTGTCCTTTTTCTAAAGATATATTACTATAACATCCCATCAATAATATCGAAAAAAAATTCTATCCATAAACAATACTAACTTATTTTTAACATACTTCATTCCAATCTTTAGGCTTATCTAAAATACTTTTGTCCAAGCTCATAGTATAAATAAAATGATTACTTGAAATGTCACATAAGAATCACGTGAATGCCATCATTTATCCCCCATATATCATAAGATATATCTTGTTGGTCAAATTACACACATGTGAATACCTTAATCATGTATTCTCTTTAATAACGAATACCCTTTGAACCTTAGTGAAAACATGAATGCAGTTAAAAGTTAACACTTTCCACAAACCAAAATCCTCAAAATTATTTATATTCAAACTATGATATCACTTAGTCCTTATATAAATCATGAGCTCATGAATACAATCAAACATCTCATTATCTTCTTATCCCTTAATTATGCGCATATCATCTGCTTACCAAAAATATCTCAATCACTTTCCATGGTTACCGATACCATATAATTATTGAAAACCACAATAGACCAATACACAAATATTCCAATATTCCACAATACTATATACAACATTATTTTGGAATCCCATTACATAAACACTTAATCATTCCACCACATCGTTATCATATTCAACATCTCCAATAGTGATCACATGTGACTTCCCTTTGTCCTTTTCCTTAAGTGGTTGCTCATGTCGATCATCATTAACCCTTGTATTAGGGCATTGATTAGCATAATGCCCTATTTCATTGCACTTGAAGCATTGAAGTGTTGTTGGTGTGTTCTATGCAGTATTTTCTTTATTCACACCATTAGAAACCCTTTTTCTATTACTTCAACACTCAGCTGCTCGATGACCTTCTTTTCCACACTTAAAACATTTTCTAGTCCCTTTAAGACAATCTACACCATGCTTCTTTCCACACTTTGAGCATAAGGAAACATTCATCTTCTTCTCACCATTATTCTGGGATTTCTCCTTGAACTCCATATTTCGTTTCTTGTCAAAACCATGAGATGGATATATAACACCAACTTCCATTTCTTCCTTAATAGTACAGCGCACAATTTCTTCATAGCTAATGAAGTCTCTTATAGCTAATGCCCTTCGAAGATTTGGTTTTAATCCACTGAATAATCGATCAACTTTACTTTCAGGTTGGATGATAAAGCCAGATGCATACCTTGCAAGCCTTGTAAAATTCTCTTCGTATATACCAACAGAGTCATCATCCTTTTTCTTTAGTTCAAGAAACTCCTTCTCCATCTTTGTTCTAAGAATACGAGGGAATTACTTATTGAAAAATAAGTTCTTGAACTCATCCCATTCCATGGACTCAATTTCATCTCTTGGCCTCGTATTCTTGATAAGATTCCTCCATTGATCAGCATCACCTTCCAAACGATATATTGCTAAGATGACTTTATCATGTTCAGAACATTGAATAACGGAAAATATCTTTTCAGTGGTACTGATCCATTGTTCACCAACAAGTGGATCGGAAGACCCACTGAAAGAAGTTGGGCGTTGCCTCATGAAGGACTCAAAAGAATATTGTTCCCTTCTCTGCTCATTTGGAAGTCCAGAATAATTAATAGCTTGTGTAAGTATATCAATAAGATTTTGCACTTCATCTCTTATAACGCTGGTTTGTTTAGGAGGACAATCATTGCATTGTCCATTACATTGATCAATACGGTTCCTTCGGGTTCCATCCATCATATAAAACCCAAAAAGAATAGTGTGAGAGGCAAAAATCAGGCTAGGAAAAACAACATAATAAAGGGGGATTACCATCAATATCTAACATCTTAGGTTTAATTATAAGACGGTTAGAGCAATTCTAGGACTATAATGTATACTTAACCTTAGGGACATCCCTATACATACCATAGAAATATCTCTAGGGATCTCACTAAAGTTCTCACATCCTAGTTTCCAAAGGTTGACTAAACCTTTCCTCTGATACGAACTGTAGAGACCCTAAGCTTGACGTACATGGACATTAAATTACTTTTGCGGAATACTTAGTACATTACAAAAACACACACACAAGGACCCTAATAGTTTAGTGTCTTTGGAAACTCGGAATATAATCTTCTAATCGTGGTGAAAGATCTTCAACATCTCCCATAAAGATCTTCCCTTTTTTTCTTAGCTAAATCCTTTCTTTATATCCTGGGGAAAAGAAAACATTAAAGTATGAGCTCAAATGCTCAGTAAGGGTAAACAAAAGAAATATAAATCACATCATATTCATAAGAACATAACAATTTGTAAATCTTACCCTGCAAAAGAGATCATAATTTCATAACATGGGATAAATCATGGTAGTGAAATCTAATCACAATAATCATAACTTAAAACATGAATCTTTGTGTCATACACACATAATCATAGATAATCATTTCTTATTCGTCAATACTCATTGCCAAGACTATCTTAGTGGACAAAGTCCATTTCTGAACCGAGTTCATTCCTCGTTTCTGTCCTGTTTCATTGAACCGGTTTAACCTGCCGTTCCAGGCCTGTTTATCTCATGAGATATAAAATCTTTACCCAATTCATTGTAGGTAGATATAGGTCCCACCCATCTCATAATGATACCATTCTTATGTGTGCCACAAAATCATAAACCATACATCAAAGCATAACCCATGTAATAAAAATGGGATTCTTAAACATCATGACATCATAAAAAAATTAATATAAGATAAAGGAATTAATAAAAATAATTCCATCACAACATAATCAAATCAATGTAATAATAGGGATAGAAATAGAATCCTATATTATCTTATATGGAAAATAATTTTGATAAAACACTTGAACTCCATTCTTGAGGAAAATATCCTTTTTACTTTAAAAACATTTTTCCTTTCTTAACATGTCATACAATTTTAAACTAAAAGAAGTTGATTAAAAATAAACTTGAAAACTTTTAAATGAAGATTCTTGTAAATAATGTTTTAAAAATCCATTCATGCCGTGTAAGTTAAAAAAACATTCTTCTCGTACTTTTTTCAAAAAAGTCAAAAAGTAACTTGTACGAAAAATGACAAAAGATTCCTTTCATATCTTTTACTAAAAACTCACCGAAGGGTAAAATTGGATTTAAACAATTTTAGGTGGATTGAAATAATATTACATTTGAGGAAACATGGATGTGGATGATAAAATACACCCTAGTAAATACCAAAGTATAAACAATCTCAGATAAAAATGAGATTGTGATATTTTCCCTTACCTTATGTCCGATTTGCTTTGTAAGTGTCCAAACCTCATGTATAATGATTTAAATAATTTCATTTACTTATTCAAGAATCATACTCATTGTTAAGATATCATATATGGTAATAATATTATCTTCTTATTAATAATATTTCATTGTTACATGTTATTCGGGTGTTTATTGCTTTTTGTTCTTATGCGTGTTTTGTCGAATAAATTATTATTATTCTTTTAGGTTATAGATACCTCATTTATAGAATGTTATTAGTGTAATATATATCATATAAATTCACTCAATTCATTTTTTTAATAATTATGTAATGAAAATCATGTTGAACGAGTCACATCACATCGTGGAGACGGTATTCCGTACGTGCGCACGAGCGATGATATCGTTCCCATGATCGTGGAATTGTATTGGAGTGTATGTATGCTATTTCAGAATCAATATAACATTACAATAATCATATACATTCATTATTTACACCATTATACCCATCCAAGTAAGGTGGTGGTGGAAAATAGATTACACCACGGCGTGGAGACAGTATTTTGTACATACGCACGCGCGGTGATTTCGTTTTCCATAGGATGGATATATGGTGAAATAGGGTTGTTTCATACTTATAATAACATATCAGTATATGAGTGATACTGATGTTATTAATTAATAATGAAACAACTAAATAAGAAGAAGTGGAAGAAAAAATAAAGTTGAAATAATCGGTAACAGACATTACCTCTTCTTGGAAGTGCTTCTTTGAGACCTCCTTTTAAGGCACTAAAATTGGTCTTTCAAGAAGACCAGGACCTCTAGGATGTTTCTAGGGAAGTGGGGAAGTGAAATGGGCAGGGATTGGCCGATCTTGAAGGCTGAAAGTGGTGTGAGGGAGAGAGGGAGGAGGTACCCTTTTATAAGGGAGGAGAGGGGCTCCTTTGGAGAAACAAAAAATATTATTTTATTATAAAGCCAAATTCTGTTTTAAATAGCTCCAAATTGATTTATTTAGAAGCTAAAGTGGGTATGGGTATAAATCCTCTCATCCAATAGAATATAGTCAAGTTTAGGTTCCTATTTTAACCTTATCATTTATATTTAACTTTAAGTTAGATTATTTTACTTTTACCGTGTCTTTTTGTGTTCTTACACTATAAGGTTAATAAACATACTATAAAAAACCAAAAAAAAACCATGTTTTTTATTATTAACATATATAACATTATATATGTCATTTTTATGAACCTTAGAATTTTAGGAATAAAATAACAATTAGTAATATAATATTTGTTTTAAAAACTATTTGATGTCAATTTTGACACTATTTAGTAATTGATTTTTTTAAAACTTATAACAGAATGATTAGTTCGAAAAAAGTTAATTAAATAAATAATAACATGTCATATTAAACTATAAAATTAGTATAATTCATAAAAAGTCTCAAATTACATTTATTTGGGTATTTATAACATCAATTATGTCAATATTTCATTAATACGATAATTACTGCATCATCATTGTGTCATAAATAAATTAAACTATTTAATGTCTAAAAATTACAAATAAAATACCATTATGTAGGAAATCTCTTTATCTTTCTAATGAATATTTATAGTATAATTTATCTTATGTATAACCCCATATTAAAAACTCTTTAGTTATTAAACATTGATTTTAACTATTTTAACCCTTCTTTAAATAAATTGATAATAAATGTCCTAATTTAATCCATGTGGGCCTAAATTGTCATATGTTATTCCGAACGTTTTTTTGGTCAAATTAAACTTATCCAATAGAATTAGGACATGTGTTAGGGTAATAATAATATCATTTTTACACTTAATTTCCCTATTTACTTTTAACCGTGGTAAAAAAAAGTAAAAACTTACTACTCGCCAAAAACTATTTTCATCTCATTGAACCACATTTTAGTCCTTGATATTAACCGTGTCTCTCGTATTTTCAAAATTCCACTCACAGAAGCGGTAAAATTACGTTTTATGTAAAATTCAGTTTTTTTAACTACCACTTAGTGGTTTTACTATTCATCAAAAAATGAAAGTTTCCAGAAAAATACCAAAAATTAGGCCTAATCTATATTTGATATTATGAACTCAAAAATGATGTCTATTTTACCAAATTCGAAACACATCAGTTGCATTAATTTATTTGAAAATTATTTCTCGTCGTCAAAACAAATAGCGTGTTTTAAAGAGATAATAACTATCAAAAGATTGACACTTGTTTATGTTTGATTTAAATGTGAAATTACATTCAATGAAGAAAATTGTATTAAATGGTAAAAATATATTATAAATATACTTCAAAACCACTCAAATTAATAATTTATCACTATTAATTATTTCGATTAAAAAAGTTGTTTTTAATTAAAATTTAGTAAATTTCACTATTCATCAGAATATGAAAGTTATCCGAAACGTACCAAAATTTCACCCTAAGCTAATTTTGATATTCCGAATCTAAAAATGAAGTACATTTTAAAAAATAAAATATATAAAATTTTAAAAAGTGCGTATTAATATTCATAACGGCTAGTTTTAATAATATTTTAATAGCATATCATTGTTTAGCGAAACTCGGTATTGCGTACAACACACGCTATCGTGGAAGGTCGCGCTTGCATGTAATGCAAGCCAAGTCAGGGCTTTGTGTTGTGCAAGCTTCTTTTGGTGTAGCATACAACACAAGACATTAATGAAATTAAAAATAATATTTTTCATAAAATCTTGGGGTCTTACAATGATCCTACCAAATAAGTTAGGGAATTAGTTCCTTTTTCATTGCATTAACATATTGTCAATTTTCACATTTCAATATATATTTCATTAAATATGACTGATATTATAATTATAGGTGAAAATAAAAATACTATGAGATGAAAATCCCTCAAAGGCCTTATAGATCTCCAAATATAATCATCTTGGTCAACTCCTTAGGAAGAAGCATCACAGTCACATGCACAAGATGGGTTTGAGACCATTTCCATCTGAGTTATTTGGAAGGTCACTGGGGATTACGACAAAATCTACTCCTAGTTATAGTTACTCCCTACCTCAAGATGCTCAGAGGTATTTTTTTTACAATGAAATGCCCAATTCAGCAGATGGGGAGCATAATCTTGGAACAAGTGGATTATATAATGAAGAAAGATACCAATTTCATTGATCTATATAAATTTTTAGATAAATTATATTAGAGGATGAATGCATGTGTCCCTGATGATATTACATTGATGGGTGGTCTAAGTGAGTAGGTAAATCATACAACATCAAAATCATTTAGTACAGAAACATTAATTCGATTTAGTCTTACATTTATATATAAAACACTATTTAATATTCAAGAAAAAATTTCATACATGTGGTGGTATCAGGTAGTAGAGGCGAAGACATAGAAGGTTCTGGTCATAGTTCATCATGTAGGTATTAGGGTTAACTTTTGATTCAGTAATAGTGATGTGTAACTAATATTTGGACATAATAACACTGATACAGTGACTGAGAAACCATGATTTGGTTTAGTGTAGAGGATATATGTATTTCCCTTAAATTTCTTGAACTTTATATGTTTAGTTCATTTTAATTATTTTAATGAAAATTTTAACTTGTACTCATCATTCTTAGTCTCTTCAGGTTTTTTTTCTTTTAATACTCTGAAGCATCCTGCCCTTTCTCAATGGCTTGAGTTGAGTCGGAGGTGCTACTAATCCTTAGGCAATGTATCCAAGACACCAATGGCTGGAAATAAATGTCGAGGGCTTTAGGAAAAAGTGGGGGACTATAGCATCCCATCTTTTTATAACTTAAACTTTCATTACATTACACAAAAATGATGATCTTTTAGGTTTAGTGTCTTGGAAACCAGGAACATAATACATGAAAACAACATATATCATTCTTCTTAAACACTTAAAAGGATTCTGCTTAAGTTCATCCTAGTTTCATTACTGCATCTCATAACCTAGGGACATACATCAAAATAAAGGGTGAGCAGAAGGCCCAATAAGGGAAACAAGAGAAACATTTTACATGTGAACCTGAGATACTTCAATAAGGACATGAAAAGAACTTTAAGGCATGAGAAAGGAATCATAAGATACATCATAATAAAAATAACATTTTTCAAAACTTGAAGATGTGGCCGGAACATTTAATATTGACAATCATTTCGTTTCCCCAAGGTCCATCTACAAGGTGTCATTAAAAATTACCAAGGTTATTCACCAAGGTATCAGTCTAAAAAGTCATCTCTAGAGATTAAGTCTTTACCCAATGCATTGGAGCTCTATCTGAGCGCACCCTTGAAATGTCTTTATTATCATTTGAGCCACATATATCATCATCAATAATTTCATAAAAAACCCATATAGCATAAAAAAGGGTTTCATTTCATAATCATAACGTTTTAAAAACTGCTTTAAAGACATGATCTTTATGTCACTGTAAACCCACAGAAAAAGAAAGTAGGTATCATGTATGTAAATCCCAGAATTTAAAATATAAAATTTTGAAATATATTTGAATACCCCTGTAGAAATAAGAGCTTTGAGTATTCCCTTTATAACATAAAATAATTTTGAGAAAAGAGAGAGACATTTTGAGACGAAAACTCAGCAGCATAACAGCTATGTTTCGGGGTTTTAGAAAACATTGAAAAGAGAGGGGACACGGGTCAAACATTCATAAATGACCCATAAAATAGTGTAGGGACAGAATAATAAGGATATATGAACATGGTAATGAAATTTGAAGGACATACCATTTGAAATGAAAAACATGGAAGGAAGACAAAAATTAGATTTCTCTTATGAAAATTCGACAGCCTAACGACGTCACTTAAACATCAACAAAAATGAATTGAAAATATCAAATAGGGTCCTTCATCATATGAACATAAGAGTTAAGTATGATAGATATAGATATCATAACCCAAAATAATTAAAAAGGAACTTGAAAGACTTGACCTGAAAGAAGAACTTTGAAAAGAATGAGAAGGGTGAAAGAATCCCCTTAAAATTTCAGGAGCCTAACGGCGCCACTTAAACATTCTTAAAACGAATTGATGAGGGAAATATGGGGACTCTCATCATATGAACATGAAAAGGGATGTAATATGAATATATAAGAACATCCTCCAACATAAGAACATGGAGTATAAAATAAATGACATAAAAGAGATTACATGAAAAGAAGAGAGAGGTCGGATCCCTTACCTTAAAACGTAACTCTTAAAACTCAAAGGTTTGGACCTTGAGGTCTTGGGGGAACCTTGGGAGGACTCCTTGGGAGGTAAGGAGACCAGAACCTCGTTGAGTATGGTTTTGGAGTTGAAAGGATGAGAGGAGGTCTTGGTATTTATAGGGAAAGTGAGGGGACAAGGCATTAATGGCCAAGGGACACCTCACAAGTGCTTTACTCAAAACCATTTGCTCTCTCATGATATTTCCCCTGAAGTTAGGACACATGGGGCCCCCAAAACAATAATACATCACCTAAGGTCGGCCAAACCTTAAAATATCTCATGACATCACCATGACACAGCTATGATGTCATTAGACATACCGAAACCCTAAAACTGCTTTTTGTTACTATTCACTGAAAATTCATCTTTCTCTGAAAAATCCCAAAATTTCACCTTAACCAAATATCGATGCTCTGATTAAAAATATGAACTCTATTTTATAAATATAATTTTTTAAATATTTTTAATTTAATTTTTAAATAAAAACACAATTCACTGAAAATTCATTTCTTTAGAAAAACCCCCAAAAATTACCGTAACATAATATCGGTGCTCTGAGTTAAAAAATAAATTCTATTTCATAAAAATATTTTTCTGGATATTTTTAATTTAATTTTTAAGTAAAAAAACACTATTCATCCCAAAAAAACTAATACTTGATTAATAATTTATGAAACCGTTATTTACCCATTTTATTGAATCACATTACTTAATCTATGTGTCTAATTAATATTAAAACTTTCATTGAGTGAAATTACTAATCCATTTGGTCACATTACTAATCCTAAGCGTAAAATCACTATTCATAATTTACTATTCATCAAAAATTAAGTTGATCTTATTAGACTCTAAATTCCTTACTGAACACTTTTGTAGAAGACCATTTTTTGAAAATCATTACACATCATTAATTATTTAGGGTTTACATAAATATTTTAAAATATCCTTTTTTCAAAATTCATCAATAAAATACATCCTAAAATTATCTAGACATTTGAAATTTCACAAACATCACTAAAGGAAGAAATCTCAATTTATTCATCCCAAAGGATCACACAAGGAAGCTAGGGTCTCGTCACATAGCCCCTCATAACACCGGCATATGACCTAAGTGTAAGGTGTGCTATGGTGAGAGAATCTGAGGGAGGCTCAAGTAACATTGCCCTAGTAGTAATCTCTACTAACTTGAACTTCTCCCATAGGCATTTCTGTTCAAGCTTGACACGCTGTAGTTCGGCTTGGTCTTGGTCTGAAGCGAAGCCCAAAGATTCCACCTCCTTCCCAAGCTCTGATAAGTGGGCTTCATAAGGTTCGAGTCTACTGGATGAAGCCATCGACTTCTCTTTCTGCATTAACCATTAACTTCATTATTAAATCGTTAAGAGTAAGTTAATATACTATTTAAAAAGTTTGGGTCGTTACATTCTTCCCCACTTAAGAAATTTTGTCCATGAAATTTATACTTGAGGCATAGTTGAAAAGGTGAGGGTACTTTTGCTTCATCGTTTCCTCAGGCTCCCAAGTCGCTTCTTCATATTTATGATTCCTCCAAAACACTTTCACAAGGTGGGTAGTCTTGTTTCGTAGAACCTTGTCTCTACAGTCTAAGATCTCCACTGGCCGCTCCTCATAAGAGAGGTCATGTTCCAGTTGTACCACCTCTGGGTTCATTACATGCGAAGGGTCGGGTATGTACTTCCTCAAGAGAGATACATGGAAGACATTGTGAACCTGAGCTAGGTTTGGTGGAAGTTCTAGATGATAGGCCACTGCTCCTATGCGATCAAGGATTTCATAGGGGCCAATGTACCTAGGGCTGAGATTCCCTTTCTTCCCAAACCGCATGACTCTCTTCCATGGAGAAATTCGAAAGAATACTTTGTCACCAACACCAAACTCCAAGTCCCTTCGACGATTGTCAGCATAGCTCTTCTGCCAACTCTAAGCAGCCTTTATGTGTTGTTGGATGGCATGAACCTGTTCCATCATCTCTTGCACGAGATCAGGCCCAAGAAGCGTTCTCTCCCCAGTTTCATCCCAACACGTAGGAGTTCTACATCGCTTTCCATACAAAGATTCATAGGGTGCCATCTGAATACTTGAATAGAAGCTGTTGTTATAGGAGAACTCCACTAATGGGAGGTGTTGATCCCATCCACCTTTAAATTCCATTGAGCATAATCTTAGCATGTCTTCGAGTGTCTAAATAGTCCTTTCAGATTGGCCATCAGTTTGAGGATGATAGGTCGTACTAAAATTCAATTCAGAATTCAGAGCATGTTGAAGACTTCTCTAGAATTTTGATGTGAATCTTGGATCACGATTAGACACGATGGATAGTGGTACCCCATGCAGCCTTACCACTTCACTTACATATATCTTGGAAAGTTGATCCAGAGAGGATAATCTTCTCGAATAGAGATAAAATGCGCGGTCTTGGTGAGACGGTCCACAATACCCATATCGCATTGTTTCCTTTGGACATTTTCGAGAGGCTAGTTACAAAGACCGTAGTGATATTATCCCACTTCCATACTGGTATGGGTAGCGGTTGTAATACCCCCTTAGGAAGTTGTCGTTCTGCCTTTACTTGCTGACACACCAAGCACCTTGTAGTGTATTCAGCAATATCCCTCTACATGTTATCCCACCAATAATGATCACAAAGGTCTCTATACATTTTAGTGCTTCCCGGATGTATAGAGAAAGTAGATCTATGAGCTTCATCCATCAGTTCTTTCTTTATCTTTGGAATATATGGAACACATAGTCTTGTATGAAATTTCAATACACCTTCTTGATCAATATTGAAGTCAGGGAACTTCCCATCCTTTACAGCCTCAAACTTCTCCTGCAGCAAAGGATCTTCTTTTTGAGCCTTCTTGATCTTCTCTAGTAATGAAGGTTGAGAAATCATTTGGGATGGGGTTGATGATGTCTCTTTCCTTATAATTCCCATGTCCAGTTTTACTAGATCTTTAATCAAGGGATCTCCTAGGATCCTCATTGTTGCCAGAACAACAGGGTCTTTCCTGCTTAACGCATCTGCGACTTTATTTTCTATTCCAAGGTGATAATGAATTGAACAATCATAGTATTTAATAAGCTCCAACCATCTCCTTTGTCTCATGTTCAATTCTTTCTGTGTGAAAATATACTCTAGACTTTGGTGGTCAGTGTATATATCACATTTCTCCCCATAAAGATAGTGCCTCCATATCTTTAGAGCAAAAACAACTACCGCTAGCTCTAGATCATGTGTAGGATAATTCTGCTCATGAATCTTCAACTATCGAGATGCATAAGCAATTACCTTGTCATTTGTCATGAGGACGTACCCAAGCCATTTCAGAGATGCATCGCTAAAAATAATGAATCCTTCTCCGATAGAGGGTAGTGTTAACACAGGTGCAGTAACCAATCTCTTCTTTAGCTCTTGGAAACTTTCTTCACATTCCTTTGTCCAGAAGAACTTAACCCCTTTTCGAGTCAACTTGGTTAGTGGATTAGAAATCTGTGAAAAGTTTTTCACAAACCTCCTATAATATCCCTCTAATCCAAGGAAACTACCAATCTCAGTTACTGTTGTGGGTTGAGGCCACTCCTCCACAACCATTGTCTTTGCAGGGTCAACCGAGATTCGTTCATTGGTTACGATGTGCCCCAAGAATGCCACTTGTTGTAACCAAAACTCACACTTGCTGAACTTTCCAAAGAGCCTCTCCTTCCGCAGAGTTTTCAAAATAACCCTTAGATGATCTTCATGCTCCTCACAACTTTTTGAATATATCAAAATATCATCAATAAAAACTACCACAAAGTTATCAAGGTAGTCCTTAAAGACTCTATTCGTCAAATCCATGAAGATAACAGGAGCATTAGTCAAGATGAAGGGCATAACAGTAAACTCATAATGCCCATATCTTGATCAGAAGGCAATCTTTGGAATATCTTCCTTCTTCACCCTCAGTTGATGATAACCATATCAAAGGTCAATCTTAGAGAATAATTGAGCCCCACAAACTTGGTCAAATAAATCATCAATTCTTGGAATAAGATATATGTTCTTCACTTTGATCCCATTCAGTTCTCTATAATCAATGCATAGCCACATTTATCCATCTTTCTTCTTTACAAAGAGAACTAGTGCCCCCCAAGGAGACACACTCGGTTGGATAAACCCCTTCTCCAACAAGTCTTGGAGTTGATTCTTTAACTCTTCTAGCTCCACATTTTCCATTCTATACGGGGTCTTTGATATCGGTTGAGATCCAGGTATGAGTTCAATGGAGAACTCTACCTCCCTTTCTAGGGAAGGTCCAGGTAACTCCTCAGGAAATACATCCATGTATTCCTGAACAATTGGAACATCATCTATTTGTATGCTCCCTTTTCCTTCTTCATCATCCCCGATTAACTCCATAAAAAAAGCTATAGGAGGTGCTTTTAGATAGGGATCAGTTCGGGATATCTCTCCTAGGAAGATAACTGTAGGTTGTTTATTCAAGACTACTAAGATTTCCTTACTTCTGGATTTGATCCTAGCATTATAATTTGAGAGCCAGTCCGTCCCTAGTATAACGTCGAATTCCAACATGAGTATGACTACTAGATTTGCGATAATATTGTGCTCACTAAAGTAAACACTAGAGTCTCTAAACACTGTTGATGCATGGATAATCCCACTTGGAGTCTTGACTGACAACTCTACCTCAAGCAATTCAGAGATTGATTCTATATTCCTTGAAAACATGGAGGAAATAAAGGAATGTGTAGAACTAGAATGAAAAAAAGTAGTTGCTAGTTTTGAGAGGACAACAAGAGTACCTGCTACCACGTCATTCGGAGCTTCAACTTCAGTTGTCGTGATAGAAAAAGCACAACCTTGCTCCCCTGGCCTTTGCTGAGGTTGATGGTGATTCCACTCCACTGCCCTTGGATTTGGACAGAGATTAGCATAGTTCCCAAGTTGTCCACACTTGAAGCAATGGACTTCAGGTAAGGCCATAACCATCTTTCCTCTATCGTCAGTGTTGGGGAGTTGAGGCTTCACCTCACTACGACAATTCCGAGCAATATGGCCTCCTCTTCCACACTTGTAGCACTTTCCACTTCCAATTAAGCAGTTCCCCAGATGCTTCTTCCCACATTTATTGCATGTGGTAAGTTGCATTTGCTTTCCACCTCTTCCCTGATCAAAAGTCATCCCTAAACTGGGCTCCAACGATCTCTTGTTTTCATTTGATTTATGAGACCACTATGTCTCACCAAAATCCAGATCGACTTTCATTACACTCCGCACGATCTCATCGTAGCTATCGTAGTCCCGGTTGGCTAAATTCTTCTGCAGATGAGCTCTTAGTCCATTGAAAAATCTATCAACCTCCCCACTTGGATCCATGAAAAAGCTAGAGGTATATCGTGAAAGTCGGGTGAAGTTCATCTCATAGCTTCCGATAGATTCATTCTCCTTCTGGTTCAGCTCGAGAAACTCTTTCTCCATTCTCGTTCTCATGGAACGAGGGAAATACTTATTAAAGAATATTCCCCGGAACTCTTCCCACTCCATAGATTCCACCTCTACTCTAGGCTTCGTGTTTTTGACCAGTGACCACCACTGATCAACTTCTCCCTCTAGGTGATAAACTGAAAGGGTGAATTTTTCTTGTTCTGAACAAAGGAGTATAGAAAAGATCTTTTCAATGGAGCTTATCCATTGTTCCGCAACCAAAGGGTCAGTAGATCCAATGAATGATGGTGTTCGTTGACGCATGAAGGACTCAACAGAGTGTTGTTCCCTTCGTGGTGAGATCGACCTCTCAGCTTGATTCAAGTTATTACTAATAACTTGAGTTAGTTGGTTCATCATTCGCATGAATGTTTCCATTCTGGCTTCCATCGGAGGGTCGTCAGCACATGGTGCATTGCGGTCACCATCAGCACGGTTCCTCCTATTTCCTGCCATTTTCTAAAAGAATTAAAACTTAGTGAGAAACTTATTTCATTTATGAATCTTGTAACTAAGACTTCATTCTTAGATAATTACACTTCTCTATAATTCCTTCATAATGATTCATAAAAAGCTTGTGATTAACCAAACATATCCCCCTGGAGTGTCGACCAAAAGAATAAATATAGTTGAATTTTATAAATAAACTTTTATTATTCCGGAGTACTGATGAGGCGTGAAATGGAAATAATATTTTAATTCAGTATAAATAACCATATTAAAATACAATGTATGGATTTTAGAATATAATGAACATTAAATTTTTTTAAAAAGGAGATGAAACACAACTAATATTAATGATGTTGAGATTGAAACACAATCCTTTATAGGTTTAGTAATCATTTAACAAAAAACCTCATGAAAGAAATACAATTTTAATGATTTCTAAATCACTATAATTTTCATTAAATCCCATTATCGTGCACCATTTCCCATTCGAGTCTATCTCAAAGCGGTGTTTTCGTGTTTTACCCCTATGTACATCTGTGCCAGAGCCGCCTCTACCTGCTCTTATCCAGACAGGGATGTATTTGTTTGATAAACCACTCAATCAATACTTACCAAAATACCAGGAAGTTTTCCTATATTTAAACTTTTCTATAGGGTTCTTCCTAAAGTTTTTATATCCTAATTTCCATAAATAACTATACCTTCCTCTGATACCAACAATAGCATCCCGTCTTTTTATAACATAAACTTTCATTACATTACACAAAACTGAGGATCTTTAAGGTTTAGTGTCTTGGAAACCAAGAACATAATACATGAAAATAACATAAAGCATTCTTCTTAAACACTTCAAAGTATTCTCCTTTAGTTAATCCTAGGTTCATTACTGCATCTCATAACCTAGGGACATACATCAAAAGAAAGGGTGAGCAGAAGGCCCCGTAAGGGAAACAAGAGAAACATTTTACATGTGAACTTGAGATACTTCAATAACGACATGAAAAGAACTTTAAGGCATGAGAAAGGAATCATGAGATACATCATAATAAAAATATAATTTTTCATAACTTGAATATGTGGCTGAAAAATTTAATATTGACAGTCATTTCGTTTCACCAAGGTTCATCCCCAAGGTTTCATTAAAAATTACCAAGGTTATTCACTAAGGTATTAGTCTAAAAAGTCATCTCTAGAGATTAAGTCTTTACCCAATGTATTGGAGCGCTATCTGGGCGCACCCTTGACATGTCTTTATTATCATGTGAGCCACATATATCATCATCAATCATTTCATAAACAACCCATATCGCATAAAACAAATGGGGTTCATTTCATAATCATAACGTTTCAAAAACTGCTTTAAAGACATGATCTTTATGTCACTTTAAACCCATGGAAAAAGAAAGCGGGGTTCATGTATGTAAATCCAAGAATTTAAAATAGAACATTTTGATATATATTTGAATACCCCTATAGAAATAATAGCTTTGATTATTCACTTTATAACATAAAATGATTTTGAGAAAAGAGAGAGACATTTTGAGACAAATATTTGCAGCATAACAGCTATGTTTCGGGGTTTTAGAAAACAATGAAAAGAGAGGGGACATGGGTCAAACATTCATAAATGACCCATAAAACAGTATAGGGATAGAGTAATAAGGATATATGAACATGTTAATGAAATTTGAAGGACATAACATTTGAAATGAAAAACATGGAAGGAAGACAAAAATTAGATTTCTCTTATGAAAATTCGACAACCTAACGACGTCACTAAAACATCAACAAAAATGAATTGAAAATATCGAATAGGGTCCCTCATCATATGATCATAAGAGTTCAGTATGATAGATATAGATATCATACCGCAAAATAATTAAAAACAAACTTGAAATACTTGACATGAAAGTAGAACTTTGAAAAGAATGAGAAGGGTGAAAGAATCCCCTTAAAATTTCGGCAGCCTAACTTCGCCACTTAAACATTCTTAAAACGAATTGATGAGAGAAATATGGGGTCCCTCATCATATGAACATGAAAAGGGAAGTAATATGAATATATAGGAACATCCTCCTACATAAGAACATTGAGTATAAAAGAAATGACATAAAAGAGATTACTTGAAAAGAAGAGAGTGGTCGGATCCCTTACCTTAAAACGTAACTCTTAAAACTCAAAGGTTTGGACCTTGAGGGAATGGGGGCACCTTGGGAGGACTCCTTGGGAGGTAAGGAGACCAGAACCTCGTTGAGGATGGTTTTTGAGTCGAAAGGATGAGAGGAGGGCTTGGTATTTATAGGGAAAGTGAGGGGACAAGGCATTAATGGCCAAGGGACACCTCACAAGTGCTTTACTCAAAACCATGTGCTCTCTCATGATATTTCCCCTGAAGTTAGGCCACATGGGGCCCCCAAAACAATAATACATCACCTAAGGTCGTCCAACCCTTAAAATATCTCATGAAATCACCATGACACAGCTATGATTTCATTAGACATACTGAAACCCTAAAACAGCTTTTTGTTACTATTCACTGAAAATTCATCTTTCTCAGAAAAATCCCAAAGTTTCACCTTATCCAAATATCGATGCTCTGATTACAAATATGAACTCTATTTTATAAAAATATTGTTGTAAATATTTTTAATTTAATTTTTAAATAAAAACACTATTCATTTAAAATTCATTTCTTTAGAAAAAACCCCAAAAATTACCATAACATAATATCGGTGCTCTGAGTTCAAAAATAAAGTCCATTTTATAAAAATATTTTTCTGAATATTTTTAATTTAATTTTTAATTAAAAAAATACTATTCATCCCAAAAAACTAATACTTGATTAATAATTTATGAAACCATTATTTACCCATTTTATTGAATCACATTAATTAATCTATGTGTCTAATTAATATTAAAACATTCATTGAGTGAAATTACTAATCCATTTGGTCACATTACTAATCTTAAGCGTAAAATCACTATTCATAATTTACTATTCATCAAAAATTAAGTTGGTCTTATTAGACTCCAAATTCCTTACTGAACACTTTTGTAGAAGACTATTTTTTGAAAATCATTACACATCATTTATTATTTAGGGTTTTCATAAATATTTTAAAATATCCTGTTTTCAAAATTCATCAATAAAATACATCCTAAAATTATTCGGACATTTGAAATTTCACAAACATCACTAATGGAAGAAATCTCAATTTATTCATCCCAAAGGATCACACAAGGAATCTAGGGTCTCGTCACATAGCCCCTTATAACACCGGCATATGACCTAAGTGTAAGGTGTGCTATGGTGAGAGAATCTGAGGGAGGCTCAGATAACATTGCCCTAGTAGTAATCTCTACTAACTTGAACTTCTCCCATAGGCATTTCCGTTCAAGCTTGACATGCTGGAGTGCGGCTTGGGCTTGGTCCAAAGTGAAGCCCAAAGATGCCACCTCCTTCCCAAGCTCTGATAAGTGGGCTTCATAAGGTTCGAGTCTACTGGATGAAGCCATCGACTCCTCTTTCTGCATTAACCATTAACATCTTTATTAAATCGTTAAGAGTAAGTTAATATACTATTTAAAAAGTTTGGGTCGTTATAGGGACTATTTTCCCTCTGATACAAAATAACAAACCAAACATACCATTACCAAATACAACCACATGATTCATGTCAAAAATGTATTACATTCCAATAATAATAAATCCCACCATAAACAAACAAAACATTAACATAATTAGTGAAAAAAAGTGGAAGAATAAACAAAAAAACTCAAGACTCCAATCCATAACTCTATATCTATGCACCAAGATCCAAGATCCACCACCAAAAAATATACTTATCAGCATGACATAATACCAAATAATTGAGTCACCTTAACTTTACCTATTTCTTAGAATATAACATCTGTAAAAGTAGCGAAGTGCCAAAGTAGGGGTTGAGTAATAATACATAGTAGAATTTACCTAGACGACTTCTCTAATTATGCCACTAGGATAGCACATGTTACCACATTTATATATATAAATTTTCAAATCTATTTATATAATGAAATGAATTCCAAAAATCCTACCACATCCTTACCAAATAGTTTTTACCCAAGTAAACACATTACATGAAAAGAAACAAAATAATTCATTAACCATTCTTCCCACTCCATATTATCATAACCAAATTCACCTTACTTTTCTGCATCCACATTTCAACCATAATCATAATTTATCTACACACCTGATCTCGGTGTTACCGTTGTTGGTGTAACTTCACATCCATCCCTATCCAATTTTTATTGCGGTACTTCACACCAAAATTATATTCCATTGATGGAGGTCCATCATGCCCACTATCCATCCCATCCAACACATGCTTATACCATATAAGACAACAATCCTGAAACTCAACATGCACCAAATTTATATCAACACATAATTTACAAAACAAAATTAACCAATTGTGACCATCAACTATTCAACATAACATGACAAAGTACTTTAATAAATCACCCATTTATTTAAAGCACACTTAATCCATTATTCATTAAATACCCTAGTTCAACAATTTTTTATTGAATCTCAATTTTCAGAAACAATTTTCCATAATCACCCAAGCCAAAAAATTTAAAATCAACATTTTAAAATCCAACAATAAATCACATTTCACAACAATAACCCATTTTACCCAAAATACCCTAATCATCACAAAATGTGTTTCAACCATGATTCTCAAACTCAACCACAATAAATTTCCAGAAAAAAAATATAATTTTAAATTACTATTTATAGTTCTTGAAAAATAGAGTCAAGATAGAATCCACCTACCTTAGGGTTTCGACCAAATGACCATCATACAACCACACCACGAATCCTAGGGAAACTTCCACGAAATTTCCATAAATCACTTTTTCTAACATCAACAAGACAAAATCTCATCATTTTATGCAAAAAAAAACTCTATATCTACATGTGAGGGATGTAGATCAAGAAAATAAAGAGAGCGAGAGAGAACTATATCTAGAGAAAACCACAAAAAACACAAGGAGAGAATTACCAAGGGAGAACCACCTTTGAAACACCAAAAACACCCTTCAATTCACTTTAAAAATGAGAGGAAGATATTTTCTAACCCTTGGGAAGAGGAAATACTATGTTGGGTTCATATGGGAGGATAAATGGGGTGTTTAATGTTAATCCCAAGACTACATCATTTTTTAAATCTCTTTTAACAGCCAATCATGATTAGCTCCCATTGTTAGACAAACTATGTGTAACCAGGAGACTTCTACTTTCCCAAAGGGTTACCTGCATGGTATCCTCACACGATTAGAAAAATGGTGTGCCAAACATACAGGAGCCCATTGGCTCAAGTAGCACAGTTTACCTATAATGGACACACGATTTTCAAACCATTTTTCTTAACCGTGCACCCAAACCTTTTCTTGTACCTCAATATTCATGGTTACATGGGTTTGTTTCATGGTTTCCACTAACCATGATAAAACTATGCACCCAAATAAAATCCTCTAAACCGTTCCAAAACTCTTCCAAACTCTCCGAAACATAAACCAACCAATTCAAATACAGAAAAAGGAATAAACAGAGGTTGCGTACCTTAAACTAGTGGTGATACATTCTCCCAACCATTGGACTTTTTGTCCTTAGAAACTATAGAACTATCACTTTATGGAAAAATATTGAGCCACTAATCATCCATCTCTTTCTCCCACTCCCAAGTCGCACCTAAAATCTGACCATTCTTCCACAAAACCTGAAGTAGACTAATCATTTTCCCAAAAAAGACTTTATCATTATGATCAACAATCTGTAATGGCATGTGCACCAATGAAGCATTCAACTCTAGTTTAACATGACCCAAATGAATCACATGGTAATGATCTAGATGATACTTTTTCAAATTTGTCACATGAAACATATTGTTCACCACACCGAGCCATGGTAGAAAATTAAACTGATATGAAACATCTCCAACCTGCTCAATTATCTCAATAGCTCTAATATACCTCATTGATAACTTTCTATGCTTTCAAAAATGATGATGTCCCAACCTCAAAATAATTATCAAGAACACATGATATCCCACCCCGAAAGACAATGACCATCGATGATTGTCCTCAATTAATTTATGATGACTCTGAGCCATCTTCATTTTCATCTTGATCAATATAATATTCGTTGTAGTCACTTAGACAAGGATTATCCTAACCATAAATGTTTCACCAGTTTCAACCAAACAAAGTTGAGAATGACATGGGCGCCCATAAAATGCATCAAACAGATCAATATGTATTGAGGCCTAATAATTGTTATTATACAAGAAATAATACAATAGAGTGTGATCCTCCCATGATCCACAAAAATCCATAACACAAACGTGAAACAAATATTATAATATTATTATCTTCCTATTGGATTGTCCATATTTCTATAGATGTTATATTGTACTCATCGGCAACTAAATCCCAAGGGATCAATGCAAGGATTTATAGAAATGAGATGTGAACCTCATATGTCTATCTGATACAATCATAACTTGATCACCATGCCTCTTTACCACCTCATGGATATTGATTTTTGACAGATCCTCCACCATATGAGATTCATTAATAGTGATGAAACAGGCTTAATTTGTGAGCTAATCCATAATCACCCATATGGAATCATGTTTCCTAACCCCTCCTGGGAGACCTGTAACAAAATCCATCGATATCTTCTCCCATTTCCACACTGGTATATCTAAAGACTAAAAAATACTCATTGGTTGCTAATGCTCTACCTTGTCTTGTTAACAATTATGGAAATTCAATACAAACGTGACCATGTCACTTTGAATATGCACCCACCAGAACATCTCTTTCAACATCTTATACATTTTCTGGATTCCAAGATGAAAAACCCATATAGATTGATGGCAATCACTAAGGAATTTTTTCTAAAAAGTAACCAGTACAACTATATGATTCCAAAATCACAATACTAAATTCCCATCCAATTTATTGCCCACAATGATCTCCCCACTTTTGAGTTTATATCTCATAGAAACACACTCTAAATCATACATTTTCACCAGTTTAACCAAACAAACCAAATCAGGAACCAATGATACTGGATAGAAAAGGGATACAACACACCAGTCTACACATTCGAACATCTTGTTGACTATAACCAACATCAACTTCCCCTAATCTGATGCATGTTTCACCACTTAAGTATATGAATTTATACTTAATGCATCCTGCATAAAATTTCCTTTACATTTTGTGTGTAGAAAATTAATGTCAAACACCTTGAGATACCCCATTCATCTCTTTTTCCTCAAATTAAAATCTATTTGTGAGAAAATATGGTTCAAGCTCATATGATTGGTATACACTGGGAATTTATCACTAAATAGATAGTGACACAATGTTTTCAATGTATGAACCACCACCACCAACTCCAAATTATGTATTGGTAAGTTATTCTAGTGAATCCTCAACTGTCATGAAACATACACAACCACATGATCCCCTTTCATGAGAACACACCCCAACATTGATCCTGATGCATCATAATACACCACATACCCTTTCATTGGTTCTGTAAAAACTACGATTCATCCTAATGTAAGAAGATACTTAGGTTCTTAAATTTTTTTATTTTCCTACTCATTCCCTTGAAATGGAATATTCTTTCTTGTCAAATCAATCATCGGAGAAGATAATCGTAGGAAGTCATGAACAAAGTGTCGATAATACCAAGCTAGAACAAGGATCTTATGTATCTCAAAAACATTATTTAGTGTTTTCCATGATATAAAAACCTTTGTCTTCTCTTTATCCATAGAAACACCTCTCTCAGAAATAACGTGTCCAATGAAACAAACCTCTTGTATCCAAAAATATCACTTTGATAATTTATCATACAACTGATGATCTCTCATGATTCCCAACAATACTGGGAAGTGTTTCTCATGATCCACCATTATCCTTGAATACACCAATATATCATCACTGAATACCACCATGAAATAATCCATACATCTCTGAAATATATGATTCATCAATTACATAAATATCATGGATGCATTCATAAGAACAAAGGGTGTAACTACATACTCATAATTCCTATATCTACTCATAAAGGCTATTTGTTGAATATCCTCCATCAACCCCCACAACTGATGATATCCTGATTCTAAGTAAATCATGGAGAACAATTGAGGTCCCTTCAACTAATCGAATCAGTCATCAATGTGTGGATGTGTATATCGATTCTTTATCATAACTTGGTTAATCATATGACAATAAAAACACAACTGAAGACTTCCATCATCCTTTTAACTAACAAAACTAGAAATGATAATGGAGACGTTCTAGGCTAGATGAACCCCTTGTTTTATATATCTAACAACTACACCTTCATTTTCATCAATTCTTCCGGTTCCATATGATAAGATAGAATTGAGATAGTACTGGTCCCCAAAAAGAGATTAATTGTAAACTCCACTTCTCTTATAGGAGTAAACCCTAAGAATTATTTATGAAATTCATCTATAAACTGATCAACCAATTCCAGAAAACTGATTCTCTAAATCCTTTCCATTCAAACCAAAGAAAAATCACCAACTGATATGATATTGTCCCACCTGCTGGTTCCAATATGCTTGGTGCACCAACCATTACATTTTTCAATCCTCTGATGAGATTTTTGATGCCCTCACCCATCAGGAAAATAATTTTTCACTCATAAAAGTAGATATAGGACATAAACATCATCAACTAATCCATACCCAATATTATGTCTTACGCATCCCTCTCAAGCACTAATAAGTCCCACATCTACTCAACCTCATCCACAACTATACAACATTCTCTACACAGAAAGGCTCAACACTCTCTTTTACCCATATGAGTTTGAAGTTTTAAAATATAAGGAAAAATTAATACACTTAAACACAAAAAATAAATAACATTAGAAGAAACAAAAGAATAATACACACCAGTATCAAACAATGCGTACATAAAGGTAAAATTAAAAATAATTGTACATTGCATCATTGATGGTCAAGACTGATCATCTACGACAACCTTCTCAGCTCCAAAAACCTACTATATTACCATGATCATCTCCTTATTAACCTAATAAAACATTCCATATTGGGGATTTTTGGTATTCTAAGAATCACCCTGACTAACTTGGCTCTGCTGATGAGGATTATGTTGCTCGAATCATCACATCAAGTCATAGGATTCCTGAGACCCTTAGGGAGTGTCATGAACACCTAACCTCATATCATAGTGACAATAACCCTAAAAATTCTCCATTTACTTGTAATTTTTAAATTATCGAGGCTATTCTATATAATCTCGATTTATGTGGCCTTTAGAACGACCTTGAAAACACACTATCTTACTCTAAGACTCTAGGGGAAGATTCACATATCATGACATCGAATTCTATGCCATACTCTCAACCTAAAAAATAAGATTCCATCTTCTTCTTAATCTGTGGAATACAGTTCCCAAAATTTCCCATGGGCACCATCATGCTTCCCCTGCTTGTATCACCCTTGATATCACTTTTAGCTACTATTTCTGTATTTACCATTAATGTATAATCTATTATACAGAGCACTATAATTTTGGAACTAATATCTTTCCTTAATACAGATTCAAAGATCCACTCCTTCAAGGATGAAGTAGCCATAATCTCAGGTGAAAACCACACTACATTAATGAAATGAGAGTCGTGTTCTATCCCATAAATTTAATCCTACAACAAATTGAATAAATCCATTATGTGATGAATTTTGAACATATGAGGGTAGAATTATTTATTAAACAATTCCTTAAACCCTACTTTGTCATTCAATGGTCTTCTGTAGCACGGACCACCAAATCCCAGCATTGATGTGTGATATCTTTCTATGTGTATGTCAATAAATTCACTTTCAAATGTACTGGTGTTCCTAGGAAATTAAAGATTCAATTCATCCAGTTTTTCCACACTTCCATATTTTCCGGTTCCAAATCACCCTAAAAAATGGGTGGAATTTTATTTTAAAACTGAACTGAGTGACCCACGTACATTGGATCATCACTTTTATTATCAATTTACACATCTTTTAATGTTTTCACTAAACTCTAAACTAGCTACCAATTCTCATAGGGCTCAGCTGAAAAAAAAAATTTGTAGCATCCCCTAGTTTCTCTCTATGACGTCTACCCAGTCCCACTTCTATCAACAAAAGAATAACCATAAGTCTCACTCCCTAGTAATTGAAGGCTTACAATTTCACATTGTATCACATTATAACTATCAAAACCATGCTTTAAAAATTTTCCATTTATCCATGTTCATCAATTTTAAAAAATCCACTATGTTTTTAAAATCAACCCATTTTCAAAATACTACAATGAATCTCTTTTTAAAACCACATGTCTAGGAACAATTCCATATTTTTCAAAAATAAACTCATTCATATAAAAACATAAATCATTATGCCAAATGAAATATTCAATCCTAAGGGGAAGTCATTTTTACCATGTATTCCAAGATCAGCTAATTGGCTACACCCATGATAATGAGATCATGCTCCTATATGTGTCTCCAAAACACTTATGTACCCACCTCCCTAGTAACTAGAATTTCAACAAAAAAGTGTCATCTATAGCCTTTCATTCTATACATATCATGTTCGGACAATCCAATACCATGAACCTATCCCCTCTCAATAATCATACCAGAATGAATATCAATGCCCATACCGAAAAAACTAATACCATTTGTGATTCAAGTACTGAACAAGACAATTTTAACTTTTATGTTAAGGACCAAAAAAATTGACATGAATTGTAACATCCCTCCATTCCTCATTTTCTGTAGTTGAGGTATAGGTGCTACTTAGCCAAAGGCGATGCCCTCAAGGCACCAAAGACTAGAAATAAATGTCAAGGGCTTGAAGATCAAGTGGGGGATGACTTTACCTTTGAGACAAAACAAAAAACCAAAAATAATATTACAAAATATTAATACGTGATTCATCCCAAAACTTTATTACATTCCAACAATACAAAAAGACCACCATTAATAAACACAACAATACAATAATCAGAGTACCAAAGTGGAAGATTAAAATAAAATACTCAAGAATACAAGCCACATCTCTATATATTCACACCAAGATCCATGATCCACCACAAAAAAATATCCCAATCACCATGATGTTCTACCATAGAAATGAGAGTCCTTACCTTTACCTATTTTTCAGAATATAACATCTATAAAATAACTGAAGTCCCAAAGTAGGGGTGGATAATAAAAATCAATAGGCTTTCCCCCAATGAATTTCATATACAAACATCTAGGATACAAAAACTCAAAAAAATTATATAAAATAATTTATATAAATCTATTTAAACAATGCAATTTATTATAAGAAGACAAATAAATAATTACCGAAGTATCTTTACCTAAATCAACACATTGAATGTAAAGAAACCAAATAAGTTATTAACCATTATTTCTAATTCATTTTGGAATAAACCAATTCACATTGTAGGGATACACAAATATTACAACAATAATCATACTTTTCCCACATAATGGAGCTCAGTGTTACCATTGAAAATAGAACATCACATCTAACCCCATCCCCTTTTACAGTGATAATTCATTACCACATTCCATTCTATTGATGGTGGCCCTTCAAGCCCAATACACATCCCATCCAACCCATGATTATACCATATAATCACACAGTCCTAACAATCAATATATACAAAAATCATATCAAAACACAAATTACAAAACCAAATTAGAGAATTATGCCAAAACACTTTTCAATATAGAATTACAAACAACTTCCATAAATCACCCATTTATTGAAAGCAACCTTAATTTATTAGTCATTCCAAATTATACTTCAATAAAACAAATTTTTTTTGAAACTCAATTTTCAAAAACTATTTTCCATAATCACCATGCCATCAATTTTAAAATCATCATTTTAAAATCCAACAAAAAATCACATTTCAAAACAATAACCCATTTTTCACAAAATCCAAAAATCATCCAAAAATGAGTTTCAAACAAGCTTCGCACATCTCAATCATAGTTAATTTCAACAGAAACCATTTAATTTGAAATTCATCCTTCTAGTTCTAAAAAAACAGTGTTGAGAGAGAATCCACATGCCTTATGTTTTTGGAGAAAATGACCAATGCATAAACTCACAACAAATCTAATTGAATGTTCCATTAAATTTCCTTAAATATATTTTTATAACATCAACAAGCCCAAAAGTCATCATTTTAGGCAATAAAAACCCTAATTCTAAATGAGACTGATTTAGATCAAGAAAACCAAGAGAGTGGCAGCTCTAGATCTAGAAAAAATCAAAAAACCAAGATGAGAGACTTCATAAATAATAATCACATTCAAAACACCAAGAAAACCCTTTGATTATTTTAAAAAATGAGTGGTTGAGGATTTCTAACCCCTGAGAAGAATAAATATCGAGTTGTGGTGGAATGGTAGTAGAAATGGGGTGTTTAGGTTTAATCCTAAGACCCCCACTTTTTAAACACCATTTAAAATATACACATGGTTAGTAAAATAGTTAAACATATCATGCACTAACCGTATGACTAATACTATCCCAAAGTGTTCCACACACAGTTGCCTCAAAATTTTAGACAAAACATGTACCAACTAAGTAAGATAACACTACCTCAAGTACAACAGTTTACCTAGAATTTCCAATTGATTTGTAAATTGTGTGCCTTAACAATTCAACTACCCCTTTCCTCTTCCTCACTGTGTATGATTAATAGGGTTTGTTTCATGGTTCCCACTAACCATGCTCAAACTGTGAACCCATAGAAAAGCCTCTATACTTTTCAAAACCCCTTTGAAACTCTCACAAATATAAACCAGACACTTTAAACATATAAAAAGTTCTAAAAATGGTTATATACCACAAAATGGTGGTACTACATCTCATACTTGAAATTCCACCTATTATTGTTCTTTTCAAAGTATCTAGTATATTTAAAGCATTTATAAAATTTATTTTGTTCTGAATTACACTTGGTAATTCAATAACAACTACTATTTTAAAGATATAGAAACTCTTCTGATTTAATACATCCTTTGGTTCACCTCCTCTTTGTTTTTATTCATCTCAGTCAAAGGGGAACCCTAGGAGACAAAAATATTGATATATTTTTTTTGGATAGGATATTCAAAATTTATATATTCATATTAAGACCTAGATCACTAATATCAACAAGTATTGATTCATAAAATGTGAATAAAAGAAATATATCATGAAAATAATTATATTAAATGTATATCAATTACAAGGTAGATTTCTTAACAAATAAAGAAACGAGTAGGTTGCATAAGCTCATACGATCCACAAAAGAAGTTGACATGATTTGGGGGCAATATAAAAACAACCCCACAAGATCTACGTACACATATCGGAAATTTAGAAAACCAAAACCCATCAAATTATTGTGTCATTTCATGGTAATAATATATGATTCATAAAATTATTTTCATATTATTTTGATGTTCTCCAATTCAAATTACCACTTTCGATTACTGAATTTGTCTCAAACATAATCACCAAGATCATATAATATAATAAATATTGAATATGTAAAAGAGAAATAACGCAGTGTTTTTTATAACTAGGACACACTGGTTGAAATATAATTGTTTCAACACCATGGAAGTTCTTGTAAGAAGACAATGTAGAGGAAAAAAATATTTCAACACAATCCCTAGATAATTTCCACCTATGAAATCATTAAACATATATTATTACCATTTAATACCACTTGGAATAAGCATCCCATGTTCACAAACACACACATGAATGAATACCATAGATCTTTCTAGGATGAATATCACCATACAATTGTTATACTATTCATGATGATACTTTGATTAATATCCTATTGTGAATGAAAGGCTCGGGCAATAGAGAGTGCTACCCAATGCGGATAGGTTTGAAAAGTTTGGGAGGTTATTTGTCTAAAAAAATGTCAATAGGTCATAAGATACTTCCACATGAGTATTTCTAGAATTGTCTCACTATAACCTATAGCATTTCCCATGATATTTAAAATTTTACTTATTTTCTTATTATTGAGTATTGAAATAAATTTATCATTTTATTTGGTTTCTCTTCTTTATCTACCCTTTGTGCATGTCTCTTTACATTTATCTACCCTTATGTTTTTCAATGGTTTTTAAACCTTTTGGTTGATGCTTATTTTTTTTATCATGTGTATCATGTATATGTTTATTTGTATAATTTTATTATAATATATTTTCTTATTATAATCCTTTTCATATTGTATAGCGGAAGCTCATGATGATCATGCCCCATGTAGATAAACTAATTGGTCAAAGTATATAATTACCTATGTCCTTTCACTAATTTAAACATTATACATTATTAAAAATTAAAAATTATTTGACACTACTTTTTGAATTAATGAGAACCTTACTCGAATTTTTATTGATATTAAAGTTGTTTGAATTTATGTTTTGATCATTTTTTTTATTGTTATTGATTATAAATATTAATTTTTGAATATTATTCATATTATATTACTTGTTTATTATAACATATTTTTTTATACCTTGAACTTCAGAGGATTTTATTATGTTTTTATTATACTCAAATAGTTTTTTATTATTTCTATAATTTAATATTGGTATTTTTTGGATTTTATGGGGTTTAAATTTATTCATATGTAATGTTTTTAAACGTGATATATAGAATTTGTTTAAACTACTACTATATATGTTCAAAAAAATGGTGGTAGTTTAGAAAACTTCTATATATTATTAATTTTATTAAAGGTTTAAACTGCCACAGTCTCCTCAAAAGTTTTGACAAGAATGATTTTTTTCTAAAAATGAAATAATTGATGATATTTTTTTGACACTTCCCTTATACCAATTAAAAATGGACGAAATAGACACAAGTTTAATGGTGATGAAAATTTTAGTTTTAGTTTTTAAAAACCTTCAAGAGAATTTTTTCGGTGGTTCAATCCACCACCAAATTTTAAAAAATAAGATCTTTCCAACTATTTTTTAACTGTGATAGATTCATCCAACATCTTTTATAACTCCAATAATTATCTCTCATTATATGTGTGAATGTTATAAGTGAAATACTTATTAAATATCATTTTTGTGAATTAATCTCATCCATTAGAGTCTAATTCAAATTTTTTTTATTCTTTATAAGAGAAAACCATTGCCGAGTTTCAACTTCACAATGATAAAAAATTAAGGCAAACATATCATGTTCATAGAACTATAGAAATTAAAATATCTTTTTCTATTTAATTGGTTAATTTCTTGGTAATAAGTGTATAAAAATATCCATTGATGAATGGTCTATGTTTTCAGATAAAAGAATTGATAAAAAGTTTCTCCTTCATAAGTTCATTTGTAAGCATAGAAAGTTTTATTTCAATTCTCAAAAACTGGGATTACAATGTTAGAAATTTTTTCACTCAATTTTCAATATTATTTAGTATCGCATTGTGGAATTCATTTCATTATCTATCACATATATTATTAAATTAGCTTCTGCTTTGTCCATCCATTTCTACAACCAAATTATTTAATCATGAGTGATCAATATTTTAATCATAAGGTAATTATGAATGAATAAACCTTGAAATTGGTAACACTTTGAAACCATCACATTATCATTCAGTTAAACCTAAATCACTATTGGTTCAATATGGGTTTTTTTAGGAAAGGTTCTCTCATATTATTTAACATAATTTCTTAATATTTTAAATCCATAAAAATTACAAGTAAATATAACTTGATTAAAAAAGAATATACTTTGGTAGTAATAGAAAAAACTTGTAGTTAGGCATCATTATTGTGAACATTTCAACTATTCATTTAATATCTAAAATTAAATTTTTAGAGTTATTAACCCTAGGTTCATAGGTCCTGTAACCTACAACCACTTTTTATAACCTTACATAGATGTTATTTATAAGAAACCCACATAGTATACACTTTACCAAAATTTCAGTATGTAATCCTATACTTTTAATTATCCCTTAGAATCATACATGGAGATTTACCTAATGTTATCTAATCATAATTCCAAAAAATAACTAATAAAAGTCTCAAAAATAAATAAAACCTAATCTGATACCAAATAAGGTTCCCCAGAACTACACTGCCAAATCTGGTACTTAAAACACGTTCTTAAAATACTAGATTTGACTAAAGGTGAGATAAACCTATATTTATTTTTCAACATTACCATAGGATAAACATTACAACTCATATATTGTATCACAATCTCAATAAAGGATGGTTTAGTGTATCTAAGGATTAGTTACAAAAGAAACAAATATTATGATACTTTTGTACATTTATCCATATTCGAACCTCCCTATAACAAATTATAGAAATATCCTTTTTTATACATATCTCTCTAACTATATGAATTAAAAATAAGAAAGGTGTGGTCTCGAATTCTCAGTAAGGGAAGACTATTCAAAATGTTATGAATGGTAAGAACATAAGTATATGAGAAAACGTGATCATGGAAGGAATATATTATTAATATAACAAGTAATAATATTATTTTTCAATAATTAATTAAGAAGGACATTAAATACCAAATTAAGAAATCTGTGACATGGAAATATAGTGAAAAATTAGAAGATAATAAAAATGATCCATGGATAATCATAGGAATATGGTTGGGAAATATAAATTTTCCATTAAAACATATAATAAAAAAGAAATTTGGAACAAACATAAGCATAGAAAAATTATAAAATTATGGGAAAAAATCATGCTTCAGGTTGTGAAAAAATATGCCCACACTATATGTAGTCAACAAAAAATATGTGCACTATTTGTATTGTGGAAAAAAATGTTTAAGAAACATGTTAGGAACAATAATAAGACTATTATTTATATCCTTATATCATGATATATAAATCCCCAACCAATGAAGTAGAGGTATATATAAGATCCCAACCCTAAATCATCTATATATATCTGAGAATCTTTAAAACAAACAATCATCACATCTGTAAAGAACCCCTAGAAAAATAATGTTTTTTCTAAAACCTTTACATCCTCACACAAAATGAACTTAATAAATAATTGGATAAAATAAATATCATTTTCAAAAATTAATCATATCATAAAAGAATATAGTGGGCTATAAAAACATCAGTTCATGAAAGGTAAATATTAAGGTTCAAATAGAAGTAAAAATACAGAAGGTTTTATAAAACCTTTTATATAAATTCTATAAAATATGAAGTAAAAATTTCATTTATACACACTTTTTTAAATATAAAGATATAAATTTTTAAAAATTTATTATAAATATTTAAAATTAATTTTTCTTAAAAATACATAATGGTTATTTATAAAAACTTGGGTGGAAGATAAATAATTTTATTTTGAAAGAATGAAAAACATTTTTTATAGTTATTTAGAAATAAATTTGTTTAAGGATACAAATAAGAAAAAGAGTATTACATTTTTCATATGAAATAGAGTAATGATAATTATGATAATAATGAAAATCGAGATTAGTTTCCCCAAAAATAGAGGAGACCATTTGTAAGGAATTGAACGTGGACATGGTAGAAAATATTCATTGGTGAGAACATGAGTTATTCTTACCAGCATTGCACTTTTTTGGATTTTTTTCAAAGACATAATTACTGATGATGAAAATTAATTTCAATATAAATTAATTAGTAATTGGATATAAAATTTGATTATTTTAGGATCAAATTATTATTGGAAAATAATACTCACGTAAGAAAGACTGTTTCCTAATGAACCAGATATTGAGTCGATGAACCTCCTAAAGATTTTGTAATTTTTGAGTCAAAATCATGTGAGAGAAATATAATGGAATTGAAAATAGAATACCATGAGTAATAAAAAATCATTAAAAAAATTAAATGGTATTTTGATACACCATTCAAAATAAAATTTGGTGTCTAATATAAAATATGGATCAAGTTGTAAAAATGTAATATAAGAACCCCTTACCTTATTTCCATGCTTAATCGAATGCACTCTAAGATATTGATTAACTAACATAAATTTAATAATCAATTATTTAGGAAATTTTTAAAATAATTAACCTTTTTAAAAATCATTTATAGTTATTATATACATGTATATTAGTTAGTCTATTATCTATTTTCAATATCAGGTGTGTGTGACATGTACAATTTTAACTAAATTCACAATCATAGTATGTTTATTCATTATTACCCAAAATTTAATAATTAAAATATTATAAAATGTAATAAAATAATTTTTTTATAATTGTTTATAATCTTAAAATTTCATTTAATTTGAGTTTTAGTTACGAACAATAAAGATGAATTTGGAAATGATCATGTTTTGATAATTCTTATTGAACATAAGATGTTTTCACAAATAATGAGTTAAATTTTTATATTACCATTAAATAATAAAAAATTATTATTTACTTATCTATATAATATATTATAATAATATAAATTTCCAGTGTCATCCATGATATATATTTGTATAATTGTTCAATTAGGTGGTAAACCATCCAAAACATGAACATGCCTTGATTAATGGATGATTATATGTTAGTTTAGAAGTAGTTTCATTATACCAGAAGAATAATGGCCATATTTTTGTGTTTATTAGATTTTTATATCATAATTTGAAATAAATATGAGAATAATATTACCTATAAAATGTTATTTTACAGTATGAAAAAATCATTTTTCCTCTTACAATTCTCTTTTTGAGAGATGAAATTTCCATAGTTTTTTATTGCTCATATTTTTGATTGGTTTTCTAATTTGTATATTTAGAACCAAAATAATTTACTAAAAATCATATTTATCTATTAATTCCATTATCATGACTGACCATGTAAGGCGGTGATGAAAATTAAAATGGAAATTGATCATTCAATGAAGGTAGTAGTCCACACATTTTCATGGATTGTGATTTCATTATCCACAGAAATGATAAAATAATTAGTATTATTTATGATATCATAATATAATAAATTCAATAAATATCACAATTATATATTAGTTTCCCAATAATTACTATTCTTTTATGGATTTGAAGGAAAACAAACACATTACTTCATGGAGGTTGATGTCCGCACAATACACGATTATCATTTTTGTTTCTCTTACTAGAATGGGTAGAAATGTTTTCAATGAATGTACCATAATTATAATTACATAACGGTATACTAATTATATTTATCTTATAATATTATTATATTTTAAAGTATTTATATGAATAAGGAGTGCACGTAAAGAAAATTAAATGAGAATGAAGTAGTTAGAAATTTATACATCACTAATTGAATTATCTCTATTGTAAAGGGAATTCAAAATTTGAGGGATGGTATTTGGGAAAGAAAAGAACCTATGGAATTTGTATAATAATTTTTAGGATAGTATTTGGATGATTTTGGCTGAAATAAATTATTTTTTTAGGGGAAGTGAGGAGTGGAGTTCCCCTTTTATAAGTGAAAAGGGATGGAATTTTGGTAAATAACCAAAAAAATTCCATAATGGGAAGTCAATATCAAGTAACATGGACAAAAATTGATAAATAATTGAGAGAATAAGTGAAAATATCTAGAAAGTATTCAAAACAATTATCATAAATGTTTAAAGCATTTTTAGGTCATTTAATCCTATGTTTTTTTACTTTTACCATTTTCTTTTATTTGATAACTAGTTTTTTACCTTTTGCAAGTTTACCTTTATGCCAAAAATATAGGTGTTTTTAATTAATTTTGAACTACTAATTAAAAATTTTAAATCCATTATAATTGATTCAATTTTTAAATTTGATTAAAATAAATTTTGATATATGAATGTTAAAAAGGAATAAAAATATTTCCTTGAAAAAGATGGCTTATGTTATAAAATGTTAAATATGAGTTTATAAATTAATACCAGAAATTTAAAAAAAACTTAGGTCACTTATAGAATATATATTTATTCTTATAAAAAAATTTCCTTAGATTTACAATTTAGACCAATATTCTAATATTTTCTTAAAAGTCATGTTATTAAAAAATTGTATTATTTACTATTAACCTATAAATAAATAATTTTAGGAAAATAAACAAAATTTATCTTAAGATAATACTTCCTTGATAAATTTAAAAATAAGGTATATTTTTAAATTCACATCTTAAATTTTTTAAATTTAATTTTAATTTAGAAACATAATATATAGAGAAAAAATGTTTTTATAATAATTTTATTAGTAATAGTAATTAATATTTTTTCCAATAATTTACTAATTAATCTAGTGTCTATATATCTTGTTATTATTCAATCAAAATAATAATATTTCCCAAAAATAAAATATTGATTTCTTAAAAATACTTTTTTTATATAAATTGAATTGCACGAAAATTCCGTTTAGAAATGTTTAAAATTTACAGATGTATCTATAAGTATTCATATTGATATAATCATAATTTGAATTTACATAACCTGTTATGACCTCTATGTAAGACCTAAGAATCATATAATATATATATTTTTTAGGTGGTGGTTTGGCTAGCATGAATCCACTTTTAATATCTACATGATTAAATATATCCAATATTAGGTTTTTTTCTCAATCCATAATAGCATGTGTTCAGCTTTGGATTGGTTGATGTAAAACCCTAGAAAAGATACGACCATTCAGACTTTAGACAAATTGGATTCGTAAGTAAGAATTTTACTTTTGGATTCCACTTATTCTTACTTTATTTATTGATTTTTTGATGTGGTCAATTCCATTAATACCATAAAATTTAATGGATATGTTTTAATAGTAATATTTAATATTCAAAATATATAATGATTTTTCAACTTTAGTTTGGAATATTTCATGAACAATACAATTTAGTATCTTTTTATAGGTAATATGTAGTTAAATATTGGGTCTTTACAGTTCATCCCATATTTTTATGATATTTGAAGACTTTCTAAGGGAAACTAAAATGACCCTTTTAGCATTATTCCTATTAGATGTATTAGTAATCCTAGTAACAAATACCATTATCATATTGTACCAATTATAAATTGCTTTTTGAATAGTTTTGAAACCCCCTTTAGGAGATACCAATGGAACATTACTTTTTACAATACTAAGCATCTAGACACATAAGTAGAAATTTCTCAATTATTTTTACCCCACAATAAGAACTCTCTTAGATACCATTACTTTTTTATATAAAAAGAGTTTGTCGAGAAGTTTTATATTTGTGATTTATCCAACAATTTCCTCTATAGTTCATGTGTTGATGGAATATATAGTCTCTTTGCAAACATCAATTAAAAATATTGTTATATTATGTCTATCAATTTCCCCAATTCCATATATTTAATTATCTTTTTTAGACCTATTTATTCATGTTGGGATCTCTTTATCTACTTTATTAATGATGGTTAGGAGAATACTTGTAAAAGGAATGATGTATTCATTTCATTAACAATTTACTAAACAAATTTTACTAAATCCATGATTACAAGATCTTTGTTTATCCTTATCATGGATATAATTCCATGATCTTTTCTACTAAATGCATAAACCACCTTTTTATCCTTCTAATGATGATATTGTATTATACAATAATAGCCCATGATAAGTTATAGTCAAATTATTTGTATCATGTTGATATTTTTTATGTGAACATGTAATTTATTTAATGATAACTAGAATGAATATCAATATTTAATAAGTGTAGAGATACTTGAAGTTAGTAAAACAAGTACTCATTATGAGCTAAAAGATATATTCCCATAATATTAATGGAATTTATTTATATTCAATAAATTAATAACATCATAAGACCATTCATTTTAAATATGAGAGGTTCTTGCCAAGGTGAAACACTAGGGTGTATAAATCCCTTATTACACTACTCATTTATTTTGTTTCTCTTTATTCCATCAATTCCACTATACATATTATATAAGGGGGATTTAATACAGTTTGTTCATTAGGAATAAGTTCAATAGATAACTAAACCTCATGGTTAGGTGGATATCCTAATAATTCTCTAGGATATAAATAAAAATAACCCCTCACAATTGATATATCATTTTTTCTAAGTATATCCTTCTCATTTTTTGATTCATATTGTCCCAAAATTTTATTAAGATAAGAAACTGGAGTAGGTTCCAAACATGGATTAGGAAAAAAATACTCTTCTTAAAAAACATGGGATTTTATTCCATCCTCATTGATCTTAATATACATCTAATGAAAATAAATTCAATTATTATACATTGAGATAAATATTAAGGATTATATAATATTTGATCATTATTATAATAATTGGGTTTGAAACTATGGAACCACCATCCATTTGAATATGGAATGAAAAATATACCTTTAGTTATGAAAGATTTATGATATGAGTTTATACTGAAAAATCCTTCTTTATTACATAAGGTGGTCATTTATTTTTCATAGTAAACCAAAATATTATTATTGGTAATGGAATTGTTTTTATTCATTACACTAGAAAATATATATAAATTTTGGATGACATTTAATTAGTCTATGAATAAAGTTACCAATTATAATTCATTGTATTTAATTCCAATGCCTTTATTTTAAATTCATTATATGTAATATATATATATATATAATGAATATCTATTTTTTCTTATGTTTATGTTCTCTAACTATGTTCATCCCAATCCAGTTCATATGTTTTCTAATAAACTTGTTATGACACCAACTACAAAAACCACTCTAGTAACCCAAAGTTCATGGTTATTTTATAACAATGATATAGAATACATATATCATAATGAAGAATATCCAATCTTTTAGTAGTATTAGAAACAAGATACAAAAATTAATATTAAATAATATGGAAAACTTAAGTTACATTGTTTTAATACATAGAAACTTTATTATTTCTATTTGAATTTATATATGTAAAATGTAATTATCCTCATGATTTGTTAGGTAAAATGATAAAAAAATTAAATGGGGTGAGGTTAGATGCTCAGTAAGGGGTAGTATACAATAGAACATTTTGTAGCAGAATCAAGGAATAAGTAATATGGAATGAAAAATTGAACAGTGTAATTACATAAAAACTATGATAATAATATATCAATGGGAAATATAAAAAATATTCAACACATGGATAACAATAAATGACCACATTATTATAGAATACATAATGACACATATTGTAATCATGACATCAAGGTCTAATGCCAATTTATAATAAAAAAATGTTTAAGTAATACACAATCTAACCAAGCTTTTTTTTCCAATGAGTCCAACCAATAAATCTTGGCGATATATAATTTTATTCCCCACCCATCACATAAAAAGTCCAATTTAAGAATAATATTTTTAATCTAGTAATAAATACATATCATAATGTTCAATAAAGAATAAAATACCTATAAGTGGATATATAACAAATAGTTATCAATATTGAAATAATTTATATATATAATGTGAATATTTGAACACTCAATTAAATAGATTGGGTATCTAGGTGAATTTATAATCAATCAATATAGAAATAAGAGGATATTTAAAATCAAAAGTAAATTACCCTTATTAATAGAATTCTAATTAAGTGGTAATGTACCGTATATTCATTGATAAAAAATATCATTGGGAACATGTTATTTCATTTAATAATTTATAAAATTAACAGACCAATTCAATGTTATATTCAAATCCTTCCTTATGATTTTTACGTAGCATGTGAATCATCTAAAGCATATTCAATGTGTCTGTAAAACTAGGTGTGTGGTTAGTTCCATATTTAGCATATAGAGTGAAGATTGAGTTAATTCAAAAACAAAATTTTTATGGATATTACAAATAAGTGAATATATTTTAGAGACTACATTCATTTTAATTTATGCATATAGGGATGTCACTTCTAAGAAGTCATGCACTTTTTAATTTACCAAAATTTTAGGATGGGAAATGTCTGAGCATTACAATGGATTATGAGGTTAGTATAATTAGAGGGTATGATAGTCTATCATTGATAATTTTATGTACTACAATGGAGTATAAGGAAAGAAAATTAATTGGATTGAATTAGAAAATAATGAAATAGAAATGCTAGTAACCCTTACTTCAGCATAATAATGGATTAGGAAAAGGATATAATGAGAGTGAATAATTATTATATCATTAAAAATGTATCAAGATGATAATAAAAAATATATTTTAATTCATGGAAGTATATAAATAATATATTAAATGATATTCTAAGAAAATGATTACAATTGAAAATAAAATGGAAGGATTGGAAAACCCTTACATTTAAAGGTACCTTCTTAAAGAATGACTCGAAAGCCTTAAAACATTATATATATATATGTGTGTACTCCAAAGATAGAATATGAAGTATAATTTTATTCTAAAATGATTTGGAGTGAAAATTAATGGGATAATATTTCTGTATTTGTTGAAAATAAAAGAGATTTGAAAATTAAATTCTAGACACATGCCATGTAAAAATTGATTTTTGGAAAATAAAAATAGTTTGATTTCCCATTATTTTAGCTAAGGGTTGGTGAAATTTAATATTTTTTTGTTATTTTATAGTTTGAGAACATAAATTGTTTATTTTATAGTACTTTGTCTATAAGAATAAAACTTTTTCAACAAAATATTGTTTTTAAATGATTAATTTTCATTATAGACATTATTTGTTTTTTATAGGTTGGGATTTTCATTTTAATAAATTTAGATAAATTATATTAAGGAAATAATTTTTTTCATCATGGAATCAGTTACATTACCTATTAAATAATACATACTATATATGATTACCATAGTTTATTGTTTAGTGGAAAATATTATTATCTCATAAATGAATAAAAAAATCAAAATTTATTACTTTAGACATGATTATTCCAAATTTATAGTTATTTTATGAATATAATTATTTAAATATGATAATTTGAATTTTTTAAATAAAAATATTGTTGTATATAAAAATCATATGTTTGGTTTCAAATATTTAAAAATTATTTATTCAAGGAATTTTTTTTTTCTATGTCATATTTGTGTAATTATACCACTATGCAATGATTAATTTTTTTAATAATGGATCATATTATTATAAAATCATTTTATTCATTTCATCAAAAGCTTTCATGAGTAAATATTTTATTACAATTACAATAGTCAGATTCCAGTAGTCAGATCTCAATTATCTGATTACAATGGTCATATTCTCAATGTTATATTAGAGATTATATATATTATTAATTCAAACATCACAATATAATTCATTTACTTATATTAATTCATATTAAAATTTTATCACATTTATTATTTATTTATTCCTAATTGAAATATATCTTAAATGTTTTTCAGTCAGTATAGGGTATGAATTTTTAGGGTTCGCTATTTTGTAATTTTCTTAAAAATTATTTTGTTATATTAATCTAATTGTATAAATTATTTTGAATTTAATTTTCTAGTTTTATGAAGTAATATGTTCTATATCCTCCCAAATAAATAATATAATGTGCATTGTGGAATTTTTTTTGTGACGAATTGATTTTTTACTTTAGTAGTATCTTAAGTATTTCACACAATGTTTCCTTAAGAGGGTTATATATGACTCTTGATAGTGAAATTCTTGATGATTTAAGAGGTAATTTTGGTAATTAATCTATAATATTGTTTTTTAAGGTCATTTCTAAGTAGAATTGATGAACCTCACTTTCTATAGAGACAAGTGAGTTTGTAGTTCTTTCTGTCCCTTAAGGCAAGTGACTATTTTTTTGTGAGTGGTGATAAGAGTGTACTATAGTGAAACCTTGGATGAATGGATAATGGGTATATTTAAAAAAATTAAAATAATGTTTTAGTAGAATGAAATCATGTTTTTGGTTTTCTTAGTTGTTTACTTTGTTCTATTAGAAATGAATCCAAAACTGGTGCATCTTGAGGGATACATTGATATTATTGCCTTAGATAGAAGTTTATAAATCAAAAATATATTTTATCATGGATAAAATATTCAATAATTGAAGTGATTTGTTTTCTATTTTTAGGACTATTAATTATAAATCCATGTGGGATAGGTTTATTAAAAACGAGTTCTATAAATATACTTTCTTAGAGAAGTATGTTTTAAATGAAAATGGGTTTTTTGATATGATTATTCGAGGAACATGGGCGTTTAGTGGATAATGATTTAAGGTAAATGGATGAGATGTTAGGGTATAACCATCAATATTATATCAGAATAGATAAAATATATCCATTAGAAAACCACCCAGGAAACATATTCATTAGGTAGTATCATAATTAAAAAACAAATACAATGGCATAATTTTTTATTACTAAAAACTATTTATAATATGTTTACAAAGAGAGAGTGATAGTGGCTGGTAATGGTTTGTTATTCTATAGAAACCATACCAATCATCAAATAATTATGGGATACCTAGGATGAATTACTTTATTCAAATAAAGTTTTTTTGGATTGGTTGTACAGATTAATTCACAATAACATGGGTTGTTTAAAAACCTAAGAGTGAGAAATTTGTGTGGTAAGGTATCAATGGGTTATATGGATGGAGGTAATGTCTTGGATAGATAAATATGGATTGTTAGTTCACTTTTTAAGGCCCTTTTTAGGGAGGTGCATAGTAAGAAACTGGTATTTGATGAGAAGCTTGATATGGTGTCTAGGGGTTACTATGATGAGGTCAGTTTTTTTCTAGGGGATGAATTTATGTGTCTTGAGGGTAAAAAGAGTATTTATGGTTGGAAATGATGAAAATATGTTAGAAAGAGTAGGAATGTGTTTTTTAGATGGAATTACCCCACAAAATCAGAGTGAAGGGATCATTTGTTGTGTGTAGTGGTTTTGAATAATAGTGATATTGTATGGAAATAATATTGGAATGTTTTTTTAGGTGATAAAACATTTTTTAGATAATGGTATAGTAAATAATATAACAGTTTTGAAACCTATCAGTTTCTATAGGTGTGATGAAAAACATTTTAGTTGATTTTTGATATTGGATGGAAATTAGGATTGGGTGTTGAATGTATCACTAAGATATAGGGGTTTAAATTAAGGATGCCTGGTGATTGATATGATATATGAATTAATAGGTTTAATTAGTATTAATAAATGATCAAAAGGTTAGTAATAAATGGGAAAGGTTTGATTATAGGTATCATATTAAAGGGGATATTAATAATTTATCCCATGTGTACATTACGTAGTTCTATAGTGATATGGCTATATACATTCTAGAGGTTGTAGTTATAGAAGTGTATTAACTAGTGATTTTATTTTTCAATTGTCAATGATTAATAATTAATGTAATTAGATATTTTTTTATAGGTGTGAATAATATGTGAAAATAAACAGAGTGAGTGTTTCGGAGAAAATATAGTAAATCTAGATCATACTTAAGAGATGTAGGATCGTATCCTGTTACCATTAGGAATAAACAATGATATTATATACTAATGGGGCAATTAAGAATAGAGAAACCTAATATATTGTAACCAAGGATGATAATACCTATGGATGGAACATTAAAATGGCATGTGTTGTTATGATTCAATAATTTTGGGAGGAAATTTGAAGTTTTATAGATAGGGGTAAGGGATTTTTTAATTGGTGTTATTGAGTGAGTTTTAGAGTATTTGTTAATAAATAACGGTTGTTTTTTGACTTCTTACAAGTATTTCCTATATTAGGGGATGATCAAAATCTATAATGGCTGAGCATATTACTGAATATTAGCAACAAGTAGACACTAGGTACACTATGCATGGAATTAGGTACTAGATGAATTATCTTGGTAAAAAAACCTTGGATCCCAACTGGCCAGCCAGTGGCTCTGTACCAATTGTCTAGTTAGTATCAGGTACTGATGTTAGCAGACCAAGTACATAATTGTAATACCCAAACTGTAGTAACCCAAAACTAGTGGATATTTTTTTTAAATGGTATAGAATTCATATATTATTGGATCTAATAGTTTAATAGTCTTAGGAGACTAGATTCATACATTGTAAATTCAAAAAATTATAAATTTAGAGTAAATAATGATAATATACTAAAAATAATTCTCTATTCATATCCATATGTCATAGATTGTAATTTTTATGGAATCCTAGGTAAATGAAAATTAATACAAAATGCTTGTACATAGATAATTATCATGTGGTGGTATCCAAAATAAGATACCATGAATAAATAAAGAATCAATAATATGGTAGGAATATATGTCAAATGAATCTATATAGCTGATAAAACATGCGTAATATATCCATAGAAAACATAAAAATCGAAATAAATAATAACATAGAAAATAATTACTAATCTGATAGTGATATGAAGCATAAATCCAAACATCATAACCATACCTTCAAGGGTTATACTAATATATAATACATAAACGAGTAGTAATAGACCGAATACCTAATCCAGTTGGTCTCATGAGACCTAATGATGCATCAAGGGTATATATAATATTTTGACCCAACCATCATATAAAAAGTATAATGAATCCACAATATGACGAAAATGAAAAAACAATACATACAGTAATTTTCTTTGAGGAACCTAATATATTATTATGGATTTGTAATAAATATTTATCCTTAGGGAAATAAGATATATAAATAATATCAATAGTTCGTAATTCATTGAAAATTATGGTTATCTTGGTAAATATCCAATAATAAACTTCGAAACTATTGTATATTTAAAATGAAGTGGAATGTAACTTTATAAAATGAATGATAGTGAAGTAATAGTGTTGTGTAATTCCATGGTATAAGGATATAAATTAAAGATAGTCATTAGATATTGTAGTGTAAAATTGTATGAGACTAAATAATTGATTGAAAAATTCCCTCTAAAAATTAAGATATTTTATGTATTTTTGAAACACGTTAGGGTTACAAAATTTTCTTATGGAAATGATTTCAGGTTGGATACATAATGGGAAATTATAACTTGTAAAACAATAATGTTTAATTCACTTTAGACCTGATAGATGCTCTATGAAGTGCATCACCCATCATCCTTATCTAGAAAAATCCAAACTACTAGAAATAGTACCCCATAATGAGACAAATACAGGACATATATAGGGATTTGGATAATAGAGATTGTGGGTATGAGAATTTTTAATCATAATAATAGTTTATCGATATGGTATAATATTATGTAATAATAGTATCTCATTAATAATAAAATATTTTATTTATAATATGGGTGTATAAAAAATTAGTAATAGGAATTAAATATAATTAAATGGATTTCAAATGAGAAATTATGAAATGAGATTAGGTACCCTTCCTTTACTATATAGATTTTTAATGATTGATAAAGAACACTAAAAAACCTTAAGAACTCATAGTGGGATTATAGAGAGGAATAATGGGAGGTCAACCATGTTGAGTAATTTTTGAGTGATAAGTAAGTAGAGGATAAGTGGGTATTTATTGTAAAATATGGGTAAAATTTTATTAAAATTGGGACTATGGATGTGGAAATATTTCTTATGGAAAACCAAAATTGTTGGACTACAAATGGTTTTAATCTATGTATTTTTAAATTTATTACATTTAATTTGAAATTTAATTATTAGATAACTTAGTGAAAATTTTAATATTACTTTTTCCATGTAAAATAATTTAACTAACAAATATTTATTTTTAAAACCTTATTTCAAATTTCAAATATTTTAAAGTCAATTATGGTATTGTAAATTGATTTTATAAATTCAAAATACATTATTTTATCTAACATTTTTTTTGTTCAATTATTATTAATTTTTATTTATTACATTATTTTAACATCATAAAAAAGTAAAAATACCTACTGTATACTAATAATATATATTTCCATATACCAAAAAATTAAACCCTTAAAAAATTATGAAAAATAAATTGTTGTATAATTTTGAAACAATGATTAAAAAATTTAATTCATTTTTATGATAATATTTTTTTATCTTTGATAATTTAATTTATTAAATAAATCACTTTTTATATTCAAAAATAACATGTTTGGTGCCAAAAACATAAAAAAGAAATTTTATTTTGTATTATAAGAAACATACATGTGATTATATTAATACTTATCAGTAAATATAAAATATAAATAATTAATAATTTCACTGTAACTAGATGTTTTTATAATTTTTATTATACACTTACATATAATAGTAACATTTCTATTACAATGGTCATATTTTGATGTTTTTGTTTTCAAGTCGACATAATCCTTCCAATAGTCATATTACCCCAATATATAAACTCCATTAAAACAAAAAATATCACTTGTGTATGTTTTTTAGATTATATTCCTTACCAATTCCATTGATCATTATTTTCATTATAATTAAAATTTACCTTATACATTTTTAGTTTTTTAAGACTTTAATATTTCAGAGTGAAGGATTATAGTGTTAGGATATATTGTCATATATTCTCTAGAACAATTTACAATGATTATCATAAATGTAATTTCCTAGTTTTTTTATTGGAATCTGATTATATAATATATGATATTGAGTTATTTGATGGAAATTGTAATAACATATTTATTTATTATAATCATGTATTGGATAACAATATAATAGTGGGATGAAATGTTTTTAGTGGGAATAAACCTTTTCTTTCAGGGTTATCCCCATTTATTATTTATTCAAGCAAGAACGATGGATGGGTAATTTCTCTTCCTAATATCCCCTATATTCTCCTCTCAGATTACCCTTTATTTATCTTCAAATGGTGGTTGATAGGTGGTTTGTTTCTCATAATTGATCAAAATAACGCCCCTCTTGTTCTTATTATATCAGCTACCACATCCTTCCTCTAATTTGGTATGGATCAACCAAGGGATATAATCATTTTTAAATTATCTCATTATGGAATAATATTCAAAATAAGGGTAATATTTGTTTTATGGATAAATTATGATAAAATAGAAATAATTCACCCTACTACAATGTTTTTTTTCAGAGGTAAATAGATGAATGAATTTTACCAGGGACATCATGGAATTGATCTGAATTAATGATAATTATTTCATAAAATCACTGTTTTTTTATGAAGTGGGTGATAGATACGTGACATAGGCCTTACTCATGTCATTGATCATGGTTTCATTAAAACTTAAATGATCTATGAGTTTTTATAGGTTTTGTATTGTTAAATTAAATAGAAAATTTAATTATAAATGTTAATAGTAGACTAATTATGTGTTATGGTATGATATAATATCATGATATAGTTGCAGTTTTTGGAATAATATTGGAAAATATTGGATACCTCAACTAAAGGATCGATACATTTCATATAAATGTTAGATTTCCATTTAATATTTAACCTTTTATGGTTTATGCACGTCATGTGTGTTCCAGCAAGGAGTTCATGATTGGAATGAAAGAATAAGTGTTGTTTAGATAATAAAATGAATATATGAGCTAGGATACTTCTCTCATGAGGTGGATTTATTATTATATATATTGTTTCAGAATTTAAGAGACACCCAATGAATGATTCCCCAATATGAAACATGACATGTATGTTTGATGAACTCCTAGATGAACATGTTTTTGTAATTAACTAGTAGTAGTTTGGTATTTTACTCAATAGAATGGTTAAGAGACTCCTAAATTTATAATCCAATAGTTTTATTAATAGATATTTCCAAAAATAAAATTTGTTTTTGATGGGATTTTTGAATATGGAATTAGGACCATTGGTTCTCCTTGAAAGGGGATGTATAGATAAGAAGTAGAAAATTTTATCCTAAATATTAGGTAAGCATAGTGTGTGTGGTTTATTGGGATTTCTATGGTTGGTTATTGTTGATACCACTCATTATATGTTTTCCTAATTGAATTATGAATAATAAACAAGAATATGGTTTCCCATGTTTATTGTTATTTCATGGAGAGAGAAATTTAGATAAGTTGGACATAATTATTTATCGATAATATATACGTGGTGTGGTTAGTTAAAATAAACATTTTGCCTCAGAGTAGGTGTAGTGGTCATTTATGGATGGGTTTTACTTATATTCTTTCTCAATGGATGTTATAAAATTGTGATTCATTTTGATAATAACAAAAATTTGGAAATACATAGTTCTGTAAAAAATTAGATCACATTTTTTGTTCCCTATAGAACAATATGAAATCCCCTTGTATAATAAAATTTTATTTGATTGACTTAGCCATGTGTAATTGATGGAACTGGGTAGAAGGATTGATCTTTTCCAATGGTATTAGAAATTATCTAAAAGGTAATGTTTACAACTATAGGTAATGTGTAGGGGGTGGATTTGGGTGAGATGATTTGATATTTAGGTTAATACTGTTATCCACTTATCGACATATATATACAGATGATGGGATAGCTAATATCTATGATGTGAATTATATATCCCATGACTTATTCCCTATCATAGCAATATTATATACTATGTTTATATAAAATATTTCAGATGAGATAATTTCATAGAGGATAATGATTTAAATCCTCATGATACACTTTCTAGATGATTGTATGTTTGGATAAAGATATGTGATGCCTTTCCCAAATTGGTTTCCTGTTTGTTATGATACATGTAATTCTAATTTTGGATATGTTACGGCTTTCCCATGATGGTTTTATTATACATGTTTCTTTCAATGTTATTACATTCCCATATGTGTTTCCTAAATTTGATGAGACATGTCTATATAAGTTTGAATATTTTATATATTTTCTAGATGGGTTTTCTATATGTTATGAGGCATATATACCTTGGTCTTACTATATGATAGTTCCCCCTTGATGGATTTTATATATGTGGTCTTGGTTGAATTAATCCTTTAGAGATTTTATTACATGAAATGATACTTTTGTATGTGTCCAGTGGTGAGACAGTAGAAACGAGACACAGAAGGTGCGACATCGAGAATAGTTGGTAGTATAAAAGTTGGTAGTAGAGAAGGATTTAAGAAGATAAGTTTTTTAGAAAAGAAAATAAGATCACAATATGTGAGTACATTAATACAAGATGAATCTATCATTAATAAAATTGGATTGTTAGAATATAGATAAATATCACAAAAAATTATAATATGGGAAAATTCCATGATGGTTCAGAAGAAACATTAATCAGGCTACACTATAATACATACCCAACTATTTCTAATGCCACACATATAGTGTACTCTAGGTAACACACCATGTCAATGTGTGAGGAAAATCTTGGTCTCTATGACACATGTAAAACCAATCCATCATTCCAATACATCATATCACATAAAGGTGAAGACTCTGTATACTTAACTGACATGAATAGATAGTGAAACTATATGCAAAGATTTTTTCTGTGGCTCTCATGCTTTTTAAAAGAGAGTAAATGTTGTCTAATTTATGACTGTTGGATTTTTTTATGTATTCTCATATGGGATTCTGAATTTATAAAATAAATATTCTATACAAAAGTAAATATTTGTGCCCTATTTGATGGAATGTATCTCATGACCATTAAAGGATGTTTATGGTACATTTTAGAAAAATTGAGTTAGTTTTGTAGATATTATGATGTTGATTATGCAAGAAATTTGGAGTAGGAATAAGGTCAATAACCCCATGTGAATTTCTGATATCAGGGAATGAGTCCCCACACACTTCATAAAATCAATACCCCTTTCTAGATACAGGGAATAACGCATATTTTTATGTTTTTTGGTATGGGGAAAGTACCCCTTGATCCAAATATGGTTTCAGCCCCTGTAATACAAATGGAGTACGTAAATCCCCTAGGATATTGGATATGGTATATCCATAAATATATTAGGTAACCCTTAAATTGATTCAAATTTTCCTTAATTAGGTGTAGGTACTCCATAGAGGTTTGTACCCCTTGACTAGTAGACCCGTATCAACAAGTTTTGGTTCCCCTACTATTCTTTGAGAGATATTACCGAGAAGTTATTAGAGATTAGTAGTTTAAGTGTTTTGGGACTTTTGATTTATCATGTATCCCAAGTTATATTATAGTTATGAACTGGGTGGAGTTGAGTAATACTATTGGTGCATTTCCTATATATCTAGGTTCCCCATCCAAGTAGCATATATGATTTCTATATTACCCTTTTCCCCCTTCTTCTTCAATTTGGATATTACTTGTTATTACCATTATCTTGTTTGTATTTTTGGGGCATAATATTAGTCATTTTCATAATCACCCTGGCATGAGTATTCATATTAAAAAATTTTGTGCCTTTATATAAAATTAAATGTATGTTGGACACTTTGGTGGATATGAAGAAAATTGATAAGATACTTAGGGGAAATTGGTAGTGATGGTAGTTATTATATATTATACCCAGATCCATTTTAGAGAGGGAATATTTTCCTATTCTTTCATATGCATTCCATACCTTGATATATTAATACCACATATCTATTTTTACTTTAATGTTTTCCTACATGGAATTATTATAGTTATTTAGTTCCTCATGTATGCATATTATAATACATATTTGATAGTTCTTATTCTATTATTTGATTGATGGTAATATTAAATTTCATTGTAGTTATGTGGTTTATTATAGGTTTTAATTAATCTAACACCTCCCATATTTTTTTATATACCTTCTTGATGTTATTCACCATCCTATAGACAATTAAAGGTGGTATTGGGATGAGTCAATTGACCAAACTATCTGCCTAGGTGGGATCCAAATTGGTTGGGTTTTTTCACATAAACATTGTTTCTCTGTCTAATAAAATGTATATCTAAGTTTCACTAATTTTGGAAACATCAATATAAAAAATTTTACCATTTACATTAATGAAATATTTTAATAAAATCAATAAAAAATCTAAATATTTTCTATGATTATACTCCATTATCTAAACACTATAATTCATCTATAGTGACCTGAGTAACATAATTAATATTTCCATGGATATGTATTTTAATTTCAATATTGGAATTTTTAAATCCTATAGAAACCTCACTATCAATAAATTCTCTATATTTAATCATTATCATGATAAACATTAATAAAAAGATCTAAGAACTGCATTATTGATACTTAACCAAAAAAAATAGAATATGATTCAATAATACAACTTGTTAGTTCAAGTATGAACAACCATACTTAAAAGGTTATTTTTTAAAATATTTTTCCATGATCCAAATGAAAAAGAAGCCATCAATTAAAATAAGGCATGAAATATTATTTAATTGTCTATTAAATGGCGTCTCCCCACCATATATGATATTCCTAATCATGTTTCATTTATTATCTAATAATTTCCAATGTATTAATTAATTTATAAAAATTGAATCCATATTATAAATACTGAGAAAGACACCATTTATTATTTTCTATATTACAAGTGAAGGTTTTCCAATAACCCTATTAAATTCAACTATTTTTTATCCACATTTAGTGTTTGGATAGGAATTTTCCTTCCTTATAAATCTACCAATTCATTAAATTTCCTCAATTTATACATTAGCTTGAAATTAAATATTTTTACGACAACCAACCCATTTATGTTATATTTTGTTAAGATCTTGTTATAATAAAATATATTTCAATATATTTTGACTATTATATACTAAAAGTTTGTAATTGAAATTGTAATGTCTCCAATTCTTCATTTCATGAACAATAAAACATAACACCAATCACATGTAGGATAATTTTTTCAATATTTATTTTTTTATAGATCCATACACCATGAATTTTCCTCCATACATCATAAAACATAATAATAAAAATATTGAATAATCATAAAAAACTTCATAAGAAACTCCTAATTTAGAAAAAATAGAAACGATATTCAATGTATGTATCTTATTAAGTTTAAAAAATATTTATTGACTCATCATATTATAATGAAAGTTCAATTAATTTCAATTAATGTATGTTATAGAAGAATCTAATCATAAAAATATTGGAATAAATATTTACTAGTATTTATCTAAAATTAAAAAACTCCAAATGTCAAAAAAAATATTGGTTGTTCTCCAGGACATCACAAATTCTACTTTTTGAGGATAAAATGAAAATCCATAATCATATAAAACATGACCAATAAAATTTACTACATGAATCTAGGAATGAAATTTTAAAAACATGGAATAGATATTGTTCTCATCCAATGATTTAAGAAAACTAAATTTCTTCCCATGATTCACATCTATATTTAAATATATTAGAATATCATCCATAATTATCATCACAAAGGTATCAAAAAAATAATCGAATATTTTATTCATTAATTTCATAAACACAACAAGTTTCTTGGTAACTTTAAAAAACATGACAAAGAATTCATAATTTCAATATCGAAATTATAATTCAATATTTTTTTATATATTCTTACTTTATCCTTAACTCATTATACCCATATAAAATTCCAATCATGGAAAACCAATGAGATACCTTAAACTGATTAAAAATATCAGTAATTCACATCAAGGGATATTTATTATTTACTATCACAAGGTTTATCTTTTTATTATCAATTTATGATGTGAGACTACCTTTAGAGTTTTTAAAAAGATCAAACATGGATTTACTTAGAAAAGACACTCAGTATAATGATTCTCGTATGCTTTAGCTCATATAGTTACAACTCTAATTACTTTAACTCATTTGGATTTATATGATATAAAGGTAAAAATTAGTTTAGTTCTATGTACTATGTAAATGAAAAATACCATACCCCAATTTGGTGGAAAAAAGAAAAATACTTAAAGAAAAACATATGGATAGTTATTCATTAATTTGAGTAGTGGATATTAATCCTTTCCCTCCATTGATCCAAGTTCCAATCCGACCAATTGATCACATATTGATCCAACATCTCTTTATATTGGAATTACCCTAATAACCTAAATATCCTACTATCCATTGTAAGTGTCTATACTCTAATCTAGAAAAAATTAAAATTCAACTATTATAATATATTTAAGAATTTAATATAGTAATATAATATTTCCCATTAATCAAGACATGTGTTTCTCTCCCATGTACTAAAAATTCACATGATATTTTGATGATGAAAATATTTATAAGGTAGGATAGAAACCTAAGCTCTTTATCAGAACTTCTACCCAGTAGAGTATCATTCATCATAAAATATAAAATAAACTCCCATCGTAAGAGAAATATATAAATAAATAATGTAGATAAAAATAAATGTTATTGTATAGTCTAAAATGATGTAGAAATAAAAATAGAAAAAATAAAAATCGTACCTCGCCCCATAAAAGATCATATATCAATGTTTATCTCATATGATACTTACATAGTAGTAAATATTTTTCCTAGACTATTCTAAGTTACTAACATTTCTTCTTTAATATATCCACCAACTCTACCATTATTTCCAAAAGCATTCTATTCTGGTATGTCCACCTATATCTTTGATTATAGAATTTTTTTTTCTCTTAAACATTGGTTTTCCTGAAAAGTTTCCTCACTAATTCTTTAGATATCCAATCATTAAATATTTTAAGAATAAAATTGGTCGAACCAAATACATTTAATAAATACCCAACTTCAATATAATGGAATCGCTGTAATGGAACCTTCTCTTAAGAGTAGTGAGAAGATGATTCTAGATCCTTCATCTAAATGTCCTTTCTCTTACTCTTATCGACACTGATGTTATTTTTTTCCACCAAGTTGAAGAAGAAATGGAGATTAATTTTTTTAATTTTTTATTTTTCCTATTGCTAAATCTGTTGTGATAATATTCTATATATAATTTATTTGTTTTTCAAAATAATCATTTACTATATTTCGGTTCATAGTCATGTATTGAAATTTCAACCATTAAGCATATTATTCATCTCCATCTCTAGTTCATACTTTAGAAGTTAATTTTTTTATATATACTCCATTAAAAACATATTGACTTCATGAAACATAATTTCTCATGCCCAAATCAATTCATTTAACAAATATAGATCATTAATGATATTTTGGAAACCCATACAATCATGGTCGTTATATTTACATACACTATCATTTGATTTCAAGAACATACTACCTAGTAACTCCCATATATATTATATATACTCAACGTTTGGTGTCATAGAAGTTACCAAAAATATAAATATATGATGAATCTTTTCCAACCAGTCCTCTAATTGTTTAACCAAACATCACCTCTGATTAAAGGTGGGTGTTTCTATAGAAACTCTAAGGATAAATATATCTCTAATAAACTATATAGATTAACACCTCTGATAATAAAATGGATAACTAGAACAATAACATTCACCAATTGAGGATCTATAATAGAATTTTTATAACACCCATATATCTCAATATATATTTCCCTTTTGAATGAATATAATTTTTTATAGCATGTGACACATGAAATATTAAACTACAATGAACCTTGAGGATTTTATCGAGATAAAATATTAAAATGAGTTACCAATGCTAATACATTATGAGGTCAGAATGTAAAAACATATAAAGAATAGTATAGGTGGATTGAATGAACATATATGTAAGAACATGATTCTTCATTTGTGGTAATGATCTTTCAATTATATATTTTTACTTAAGAAGATGAAGGAAAAAGGGGATTAAAAACCTTGTATTTTTAAGAACATGTTGTGTAATATGGGTACACACCATATACTACTCAGTACATGCCATATCAAGGTCTAGTGAGGACCTGTATAGAAAAAGGCACCACACGATGTGTAGTTTTAAGTACACACCATGTAATTTTTTTGTAGATTAAATGGGAAGTAGCCTCGTGTTTGATCAGATAGACATAGGGATTACTCTATTACATAAAAAATAGTTAAATATGGGATTTTCCTCTCAAATATCCATCCGAACTCCGATTCAATTGTCGTTAGAGGAATTTACACCCAATTTGTCTACTCTGTTATAGGTTGAATTAAAATCCAATGCTAGAAGAGTAGAGTCTTATGAAAATTAGGTAGGTGGGTTTGTTCCTTTTGCTAAATGTCAAGTTTTTTATATATACCATATTTTGAGGCATTTAAACATAATCAGTTAGCTTCTAATTCCTCTTGATCTATTCTTCATGATTTCTCATCTCGACTGAGTTATTGAAGGTTGATAATTGATGCTCGTTTGTATATATACTCCCTTCTAGGTCAAATTAGAGGTTGATGCTTGATGAGGAGAGTCTTACGACTAAGAGGTAGGTGGCCTTGTTTTTTTTTCCAATGTCATGTTGTTTATATATACCATTTTGTGAGTCATTTAATCCCAATATGTAAGCTATTGATTACTCTTGAGTCATTCTTCATGATATCTCATCTTGACTGAGTTATTGAAGGTTGAGCATTTATGATTGTTTTTTAGAACTTTTCCTTTATAGGTTGAATTAGATGTTGATGCTAGATAAATTGAGTCTTACGTCCACAAGGTATGTGTTTTTTTTCATTTATCTCAATGTTGAGCTGTTCATATGTACAATAGTGATGAACACCCATTTTTAGGGTGTCGAATTGAATGTAAATTTACCCTGGTTGTTTTTTAATGTTTATTTAGTGATCGATTAAATGAATTGAAGATGGTTTTATCTTGTTTGGTTTCCTTAATGGCCACCATGTGGGTGTGTTTCCCTCTGATAACCAATGTTTAGCCTTTTGGCCTAGGATGCCTATGGGGATGCCTTTATTTCCCTTTTTAGGGTTCTTTAAATTGAAATTATTTAATAAAATTTTTTCCCATGTGTGATAATATTTTACTAAGAAGTTGTATAGTTTAATTAAGTTGTTTGTATTGTGATATGAATTCTCCAAGTGAGTTTATAATTGTTAAGCCTGGTAATTATTATGTTACTTGTAAGGCTTTTCACTAGTTTGATGACCACGCGAGTTATTATTTTTTTAACCATGTAATAGGGTAAATTACATGTGTTTTTTATACTAAAATGATTATACACTAGGCTTGGCCCTAATACATGCTGAAATGATTATATACTGTGTTTTGACCCTGACACATGCTGAAATTCTTATATATAGGGTTTCAAACCTGATTCACTGCTAAAATTATTATATATTAGGTTTTGATCTAGTTTGGTGTTTTGTTATACCATGGTTATATTGTTTTGGTTATATAAACCTAAAGTGATAATTGAATTCCAGTTTAGGAATGTCAATACAAAAGTCAATAAACAAATTGAATAATGATATGGAATGACTTATGATGTTTATACAAATCCAAATCATAAGCCTGGATTCAGTATTTACTTAACTTTTTAGATAGACTTCTGAGGTATCTATTGAGAATCCTTTAAATGGGGGATTGATAGTCTTGGGGAATATCTTGAGACTTATATATTTCAATCTAATTGAATGGTTGAACTGAACATAATGAATGAAAATGGAAGCTGGTGTATATAGGATTATTTACTTTTGAGTACTTCCTAGTAACTGCTTTCACTTTTGTACAATATTGTTGCATAATCTAACTGATAGATTGGAATAAATCATGGGTGGTTTCCTACTATGATTTATTTCCCACACCCTGTTTGGGTCATTTTTTTTAACCCAAACATATTATCTGACTTTAGGTATTAATAAGGGAAATCTCCCTTCCACCAGTGCTTGATTGGCTACTTATGGGTGGGAGAGCATGAGACCAAGTAGAGGCATACAATGATTATGAGTTTCTTTTGTTTATTTTATGCTATTGTAAAATATGTTTTTTATTTCTATAGTGTACACGTTTTGGTTTTTTTCATTGAACATAACATGTTGCATCATCTTTTGTATGGAATTATGTTTGGTTGTTTCTCTTATCATTCTTCCACTATTTACTTTAGATGTATACTATTTACTATCTCTGATATAGTATTATTATTGATTTTTCTATGTTACACTCTTCTAATAAGGGAATAGTTTCCTCACTATCACACCCTAGGACCTCATTTCTAGTTTGAAGCCTCTTGTGTTTGGGGAAATGTGCTTGAGGCAATGTGGCCAACCGGGGATGGGGCACCAGTTGAGTGGAATCTAGATTCAGGATGTTAAAAAGTGGTATCAAAGTGTTTATTTTCTAGTTTTCTTTATTGTTTGGAGACAATAGTAATAGATAGAGATATAATGAGATTTGGTTTTACGTTGTGCTCTGGAGCAACTGCCCCACGTACAAGGAACACTAGTGCAGAAAACGTTTTTTACATCGGTTATTTTTCATTTTTTACGTTGGTTTCTAGCCGACGTTAATACGTGCGATGTTATAAATAAGGTTTTTAACATCAGTTATTTAAAAACTGACGTCAAAAACATAAAATCGCAATTTTTATCACGTTGGTTATTTTAGAACTGACGTGATAAAGAAAATGGGAAGGGTTTATCACGTTGGTTATTTATCAACCGACGTGATAAAAGGCCTGGAAAATGGTTTATCACATCAGTTATTAAACAACCGACATGATAAACAGTGGAGAGGGGGGTTTATGTTGTCGGTTCATATAGAACTGATGTGATAAACTGGGGTGAGCGTGGTTTATCACCTCGGTTCTTATAAAACCGACGTGAAAAACTGGGGGAGGGGGGTTTATCACGTCGGTTATTGAATAACCGACATGATAAACCATTGTCCAGGCCTTTTATCACGTCGGTTATTCAATAACTGACATGATAAACCATTTTCCAGGCCTTTTATCACGTCGGTTATTCAATAAACGACGTGATAAACTATTCTCCAGGCCTTTTATCACATTGGTTATTAAATAACTGACGTGATAAACTATTTTACAGAAATTTTATCATGTCAGTTATTAAATAACCAACGTGATAAACTATTTTCTAGGAATTTTATAACGTTGGTTATTTAATTACCGACATGATAAACCCATTTTTTTAAACAAAATGCAGTCATCTTCTCTCCAACAGAATCAACCAGAAAACAAATCAAGAAATCGTTCCACAAAAACAGAAGTAGATCAAAATTAAGCATGTACATTGATAACATATAAAACTTACCCCCTAGACAGCCCCCACCCTCATTTATATCCCATGGACAGCCCTCCCCCACCCCGTTGGAGCCCTCAACCTCATGTATACCCCCTGGACAGCCCTCCCCCACCCCATTGGAGCTCCCACCCTCATGTATACCCCTTGGAAAACCCTCCCCCACCCCATTGGAGCCCCCACCACACTCATGGACTACCCCCTACCCCCGGACACCCCCAAACACCCCTCGACAACCCCCCACCCACCTGAACAGCACCCCCTCACCCCCTCACCCCACTTGACAGCCCCCACCACACCCCTGGACAGCCCCAAACACCCCTGGACAACCCCCCCCCCCCCCCCTCCCCACCCCTGGACAGCACTCCCACACCCTTGGACTGCCTTCCCACACCCCTGTACATCCCTGCCACCCCCAGGACTGTCCCCCCACCCCACTGGACATCCCTCTCAGACTGCTGGACACTCCCCAACCCCACTGAACACACCCCCACACCCTTGGAACCCCTCCCCCAAAGACCCAAATCCATACCAGAAAAACCATCAAAAGTAGACCAAAACAAGAAGTAGAGCAAAATTATCATTCACTAATATAACATTCAAAACATACACTGTAAACTTTAAAAAAAACTAAATCCAACCTAAACAACTACCAAATACACAATTAAAACGACAATATTCAAAATTACATTTTACATTACAAACAACTAAAATTCAATCAAACCTATAAAATAATTTGACCACTCCACTTGTACGTGTTTGATGTCTTCAACAGTATAGGGTTGAGGGTCATCAAAAAGCTACAAATGAAAAAAAAGATAGTTAATGTGTATAATGAATAAATCAAATTGAAATATTATGGAAAAGTTTAAGAGGAAATCGTACCAAGTCAAAATTCACAACTGTCCCAGTTGTTATTATTTCATACATAAATCTTATCATATAATATCCACATTCGATGACGCCTTGTTGTTCATGAAAATTCTGTTTGAATGAGTGTAAATTCAATATATTATTTTTATGTAATAAATCAAAAAGTACAAATTATAAATGGAAATTTACCTTCGCATTTAAATATTTGATCTTTTCATTTCTTTTCTTTGTGTTTTTTCGAAAGTAGGCCCATGCACTGTTAGAAAATAATACGAATGAGGTAAATTTAAAATTCATTATAATATATAAAACTATTGAGAAATTGAACCTTACTTTTCCAATATATTCTTAAAACTTTCCTGCACATCACCATGAACAGAGAATATCCAATAAAGAGCTTTCTCCCTTGGGAAAAAAATCCCTAACATCCAATGATCACTGGTAAAAGGAAATTTAATGTTAGTGGGTTTTTATATTAAAATATAATTAACTCTTTGAGAGAAATGTGTTCCATACCTCTCACAAAAAGGCATCATCCAACATTGTGTGATTATATTATTTTCAAATCTTTCAACAATATAAACCATTCTTTGTTCCTCATTCAATGCACATGCTTCAGGGAAAATCAATTGCGGGTCCAAATCTATATACTTCTTTCAGCTCATTCCTCTCACAAATTTTATAAACATACCTAATACAAAACATACATAAGTATATATTTTTAATAAATATAACGCAGGGAAAAGGTGTTAAGACTTACATGGAAAAAAAATTCACCACGTTGATGCCCAACTTATCTCCAGTAACAAGCTCCATGATATCAGTTTTTGTAATCCCCACACATATTTCACATCTACAAACATGAGATTCCATTGGAAACTCATAAAAACCCAACAACAAATGTGAATATTTTGACAATCTGTCAAGACCACTGGAATCTGTATCTGATGTCATAGAATGTTGTCTTTGTTGTTGTCTATACAGTATTTCTTTACCTTTGAAGTATTCCTGTGAAAAAAAATTGAAAAATATAGTAGTTTTCAAATGATAAAACAACTTTAATAAAAAAATAAAATAAAAGATATAACATTCATACCTCTATGGTAATGATTCGAAGAAGTCTGGATGGCCAAACTAAAAAATGGCCGATACTCTGTCCAACTGTCGCCACCTCATCTGTAGGTATTGGTACTCTAGCTGATCTATCTATAATATCCTGTACAGTGACCCTATGATTCTCTACCTCTAATTGTTGATGATGAACTATATCTCCTATACAATATACCAACCCGTATGCTACTATATGATGTTGAGAATCATCAACATACAACTCGCAATATGTAGGAAGCTGCGACGGAGGTGTAGGATAAAAAATGGGGTCCACAGGCTGAGGTGGGGGAGTGGGAGCAACTGGCGGAGGTGGAGGATAAATAATGGGGTCTGCAGGGGGAGGTGGAGGAGTGGGAGCTGTAGTATGAAATTGTCTTTACATTTCTAGAAACATAGACTGCACCGACTCTCTAATCTTTTCCTCCATCATCGCATTAATATTTTGAACTTAAGCCTCTGAGGATTCTATTTTTTTTATAATCCCCATCAATGTTAGAAGTTGAAGAATGTGGAAACACTTTTCTTACCGATACACCTGACAGATATCCTCTTACACGACCTGGATGTTCGGGCCTTCCCAATGCTGCAAATAAAATATCTTCCCTCCCAATAGCTGTAAATGTCCCCTCTGAACTCTGCTCCTCAAGAGAGTCCTGTATTAATTAATTGAACATTTCTGTAATGATTGAAACTTATATGAAGAAAAAAGTTAACCTAAATAAATTAAATAGATATCTTACAATCCTCTCAGCTACGATTCTCGATTCTTCTGAAAGATATTGCCCTTTTTTCCCTTCGAGCTCTCTTCCATTTTTCATGTCTAGATGGAGGGGATGGGGGGGGGCACCTCTCCAGAGATTGAAGACTCAGCTTTTAGTTGTTGAACTTTTTCCGCCATCATTTTTTCTTCCAATAATGCATACCCTCCCCGAGATAAACTATGAGGGTATACATTTTTAGGTTGGATCTCTTGATGAGATTTCCTTGTTTGCTGTAATTTAAGAATAAGAAATCATTAACAAAACATTAATAAACTCATTTATATAAGAAATTTTATAAAATATTACATTGCCCTTACCAGAAATGACATTTTTTCTACTTTCAAAAAATTGTCTCCATGTGTCTTCATCTATAAAAGGATATATGCGACATGGATTGTCATGACTCCTATGACCATAAATGAAATTAGATGAGAGGGTTGATTTGAAATCCCTCCATCTCCTGGCAGCCAACGATAAGCATTTCTTCCTGACTCCACTAGTGTCAGGAATATCAAATTTCATATGATAAAGAAGAGGTTAAACATATTATATATACTAGAAACATTAAAAGAATGGTCAAACAATGACAAAGGATCTTACCAAAATCGTCTCCCACAACTGAGAGATAATCGCTTTATCCACACCTCTCTAATCATCATAGAGAATGCTTACTTTGGTCTTAGCATGAGTTGTAACAAAACTCTTAAAATCTTTGGCATTTGGACCTCTAGGAATATCATCATCATCAAACTCAACGACTATCCTCTGATCCTGCGTACGGGCAAGTCATAATTTTGGTAAACGTGTGCACCCACATTTACCAACCTTTGAACTCTTTGTCGTAATAGGATCATGTGAATGTTCATCCCCAGAGGTATGACCAGCAATATGCACCTCTCCAGAATCGTGTGGTTGATCATCTGAATGATCTGTCATTATCCTTCAAATCAAAAAAAACAAACGTCAGTTCACAAATATACAAATTCAAATATTTTAATACTACTGTAATCAGAAAATAGAAAAGTGTACTAAGTTACATAATAGTAAACATTGGTAATATGGTAAGCATGTTAAACAATGGTAAAGATGGGAAAGATGGGAAAGATGGTCAAGATGGTCCAGATGGTAAAAATGGTAAAAATGGTAACCCTGGTAAACATTGTAAACATGGTAAAGTAATTATCAGTGAACAAAAATAAGCATTTTAAAATTCATGCAATGGTTATAAACATGATAAAGTAAACTAAACAAACTTAAAACAAACAAAAACATATACTTATTTTATTTTAAAACATGTTTTAAAAAATAAAAAACTTACAATATCTAATATTTATGAAAAAAATAAATGTAAATAATAAATAAACATATGTTACTTGTAATTTTAGGAATGTACAAAGGGATTGTTTTCCCAAATTCCTTCGTCGTGATCATTCCTTATGGCACAAACTATGTCTTCAACATGATCATCATTATGTTCTGTTAATATTTACATGGAAGTAGGGATCTCACATAAATCAGCATATTCATCAAGTTCATCTTCACCAACATATTGTTTTTTCCCTTGTAAAACAACATCCCACTGCATATCTGATTGATCTACTACATTGAATTTTTTTTTTGCATCTGTTGCCATTATAAAAGAATCAGCGGTGTCTTCCAATCTATTCAGATTAACAACTGTCATTCCAAATTCATCATGTCTGACACTTTTGTTACCATTAAACCATTTAAAGTTAAAAATAGGAACTTTAATTTTAAAGTAATCAACCTCCCATATGTATTCAATCACTCCATAATATGAACTTGATTCAGAAATTGTGTTTTTTTCCTTAGCACTCGAAAAATGCATTGCTTCTGCAAACACCAATACACCACTATTCTGAACTGCACTTCTGTTGTCCTGAGCTTTTATATGAAATGTATAACCATTAATGTCATAAACGGACCATGTTATCACATTTAAACATGGACCACCCACTATCCATTTTAATGTCTCTGATACGTCTGATCTACAAAGCAAAGTCTTTTTAATCCATGACAAAAAAGTTTTGTTGTGCTCATTCATAGTCCACATTTCTTTCTTCTTTGGATGACATTGTTTCAACTCATTAATATGCAATGTGATATATGGTTGAGCATCAGCTATGTTATTCAAGATGTATGATTCTAAATTCTTCATCTGTTCAGCTGACAATGATTTTACTTTCAAGCCGCGAATCCCCTTTCCCTTATTATTAACTCGTTCATGGAAAGATGGAGGCAAACCTATATGTTGCGCCGCAGCCAAGTAGCTCGTACAAAACTCTGCTACCTCCTCAGAAATATACTTTTCAATAATGGAGGCTTCAGGTCGATATAGATTTTTAACATACCCCTTTAATATTTTCATATACCTTTTAAAAGGATACATCCAACTAAGATATAGAGGTCCACAAAGATTTATTTCTCGAACCAGATGAATCATTAAATGCACCATTATATCAAAAAAAGTTAGAGGAAAATAAATTTCCAATTGACAAAGTATAAAAATTGCATCCTTTTCCAAAATTTTCAAAGCATTCACATCAACTTCCTTGTTACAAATTGAATTGAAAAAATAACACAACTTTATTATAGTCTTTCTGACACGAATGGGAAATATTCCACGCAATGAAACTGGTAGAATTTGTTGCATCATGATGTGACAATCATGTGATTTCATACCTATCAACTTCAAGTCCTTCAATGAGACAAAAAATTTTACATTAGAAGAATAACCTTGAGGCACTTTGGTATAATGAAGACACTGACAGAAGCTAATTTTCTCCCTCTTCGATAATGTATGACAAGCCAGGGGAATAAATGTTCATCTTCCTTTAGGAGTGGGAGCTAACTCCAAAAGTATTCCCATTAATAGTAAGTCTAATCTTGCATTCAACCCATCTTTAGTCTTTCCTTTAATATCTAACAATGTTCCAATCAAAGAATCACAGATATTCTTCTCCACATGCATGACATCAATATTATGTTTAACTTCATGATACCTCCAATATGGTAGCTCAAACAAATTGACCTTTTCTTCAAAATATGTCTATAATTACCAGATTTTGGTGTCTTTCCAAATGTCACGTCAAGGTTTTTCACCCTCTCAAAATACAGATCAGGGGATAAATTTTTTGGAGTAGTATCAAATTCTTATGATCCATTGAATGCCTTTTTTAGTCTTCTATAAGGGTGTTCCATAGGCAAAAACTTTCAATGACCCATGTACACTGTTTTCCTCCCATGATGCAATTGACAATATAACATCTGTTGTTCGCAAATTGGACATGCTTTATTCCCTTTAACATTGTATCTAGACAAATTTCCATATGCTGGGAAGTCATTTATAGTGAACAGAAGCACTGCATGCAGTTGAAAATATTCCATTTTATAAGAATCATACACCCTAATACCATCAGCCCATAACAGTTTCAAATCACCAATCAACGGTGACAAGTAAACAACAATATCATTACTGGGTTGCTTTGGACCAGAGATCATTGTACTAAACATGACATATTTGTGCTTCATACAAACTTCAGGAGAGAGGTTGTGAATTACCAATAAAACAGGCCATGAACTATGTGTGCTACTGAGTGTTCGGTATGGATTCATTCTATCTGTGCACAACCCTAGTCTGAGATTTCTAATTTCATTTCCAAATGTAGAGTATTGCGCGTCAATTTTCTTCCATTGTGGTCAATCAGCTGGATGGTATATTTTTCCATCACATACCCGCTCTTCAGCATGCCATCTTAACCTTTTTGCATCATGTGAATTATAAAATAAACGTTTGAAACGATTAATTATAAGAAGATACAAAAATACCTTTGAAGGGAGCTTTGTAATCTCTGCATCATCCTGAGATTTTTCTTTCACCTTATACCGTGATATCCCACATTTAGGACACTCTGACAGAAATTCATATTCCTTCCTATATATAATGCACTCATTCGGACAGACATGTATTTTCTTGTATCCCAATCCCATCGGGCATAATATTTTCTTGGCTTTGTAATGTGAATCTAGAAGATCGTTATCTTTTGGAAGAATGTATTTCATCAATTGTAGCAGATCTGTAAAACTTATGTCACTCCATCCATGCTTCGCCTTCAGGTTAATCAATCTTAACACCGCCGACAAAACCGTAAACTCTGTACAACCAGGATATAATGGTTTTTCAGCATCACCATATAGACGCGCAACTGTCAGTTCTATCTCAATTTGTTCTGCTAAAATATCACGAATCATTTCTTCAATTCCATCGGAGTTACCATCTTGAGAATCATCATCATCAGTGACATTCCGTCTAGTTTCACCATGCCAAATCCAAGGGCTATAACTCGGATTAAAACCATGACAAATCAGATGATATTTTATCTCTCTACTTTTCAACTTCTTCATATTCAAACATTTCAGGCATGGACAGAAAAAAATGTCACTACTTGGAGCATTTCGTTTTGCAAATTCCAAAAAGGCATCAACACCTTCCTCAAATTCATTGCTCATTCGAAGTGCTGTAATCCAACTTCGACTCATTATTACCTATAACAAATATCAACAAAAAATATTTTTTTTAAGATAAGACAAATATATGTTTATATGAAAAAAATCATAATTTGAATGTAAAACAATTTAAAATATAAAACAAATCTACAGGTATTTAAAAAAATATGCTTGAATATTATTTTTAAAACAAAATATAGTTAGATATAACAGTTTTAAATTTCATTGAATCAAAGAAAACCATGACGCCTACATAGTTTAATATTGATTGCGGTTTTGATGTTTTAATATATTAGATAAACTACCTATTTAACATGTTATTAATGGTTTCTGTAGACCCTAAATCCATTTGGTAAATATTTTCACACAATTATAAAAATCAATGGAAGTGCTTTTGGGAGGAATATGTTCAATCATTTGATTTTGATGTCCCATATTCTATAACAAAAGGCAATGTGGATACTAAAGCCCTTAGTTTGGATTTTTATTCTCAAAGGGTTTGTGATGAAAAAGAAGAGTAAAAGTTGATGTATATGATAAATAAAATACAACTATATTTTATGTATGGTTATCATATAATGAATTCACACCATATCATTTAGGATTTTCTCCCACAAAAAGTAACCCTCTTTAGTTCGAAATGAATAAATTTAGATAATTATGCATGAATTCATACATGTATTGTTGTACATAAACCAAAAAGAAGATTATTAGTACTAAAAGTAAAACTAGGAAGACACAATAAACTCTATATACTCATTGAAAGCTACTCCACAACACTTCCATGCTACTAACATCTATAAAAAACTACAAATTTCTTTTAAAAACCAAAAAAAATTGTTTATATTTATGTATGGTGGGCATAACATGTATACATAGTAAGATCCTCCCTAAAACATCTCATGAAAATGTTGAGGAAGCACACTAAAGCCCTATGAAAAAAGGAATCTAAATCATCACCTAAACAAGGAAAAATAGTTTCATATACTCACTATAGATCACTCACAAAATAATTCATATAAATTAACCTTTTCGTATAAAAAATTATATATATATATATATATATTAAAATTAAGGTTTTCGGATACCACTTCTCCACTAGTTATCCTCTCACACCCCAATGCGCTACTCCACAACACTTACATGCTACTAACATATATAAAAAACGACAAATTGCTTTTAAAAAACAAAAAGAATTGTTTATATTTATGTATGGTGGGAATAACATGTATACATAGTAAGATCCTCCCTAAAACATCTCATGAAAATGTTGAGGAAGCACACTAAAGACCTATGAAAAAAGGAATCTAAATCATCACCTAAACATGGAAAAATAGTTTCATATACTCACTATGGATCACTCACAAAATAATTCATATAAATAAACCTTTTCGTATAAAAAATTATATATATATATATATATTAAAATTAAGGTTCTCGGATACCACTTTTCCACTAGTTTTCCTCTCACACCCCAATACTAATGTCATGGTCCCACCCCGCCCATAAATCATCCTACACCATGTGAAATTGTATCACATCCATCAATGAATCATATGAAGCTTAGATTATCTCATCAACATCTTATCAAAATAGTAATGAGGTGAAAACTTGGAAACCACTACATCTTGTTTACATTAAATGTACAAAAATCGCAAAACATAATTTTAGAATATCTGTGAAAAAAATGAATGAAATCATTTCGTGGAAGGCTTACTTGAATGTTGCGAGATGAGATGATAGATCCGAGAAGAGTTACGAAGATAAACAATGAATCCAAAATGAGTTTAACGCAAGTCGATCGACGAGCCGATTAGGGTTTACCGCGCGAGAGAGACGAGCCGGCGGACTGTCAATCGAAAAATCGTAAATGACAGTCCACGGGGCTTTAATTTCTTTAAAAGTTTTATAAAGTCGATTATTATATAACCGGCATTATAAACTATTTTTTAAATTTATAACGTCGGTTATTTTAAAACCGACATAAAAAAGCCTCCGCGCTTTGGTTTTTTACGTCGGTTATAAAATAACTGACGTAAAAAGCCCGTAGACATCTCGTTTTTTACGTCGGTTATTTTATAACCGAAGTAAAAAAACCCGCGCTTTGGTTTTTTAGGTCGGTTATTTGATAACTGACATAAAAAACACGTAGATATCGGGTTTTTTACGTCGGTTTCCAAATAACCGACGTAAAAAAACCCCCCGCGCATTGGTTTTTTACGTCGGTTATAGGATAACCGACGTAAAAACCGAACAGGCGCGATTTGTAACGTTGGTTATTAAAATAACCGACATTAAAAATCTACTCACCGCATGTTTTACGTCGGTTATATATAATCGATGTAAAAAATGGTGACGTAAAAAACGTTTTCTACAGTAGTGGAAAAGCCAAAATGTCTTGAATTGAGTGATAATTTTGGGATTTTGTGTTGTTATAGTTGATTTAATTTCACCATTGGGTGATTCACTTGTTTTTTGCTTTTATTATCAATATTATTATGGTTCTATTTTTTTAATCCTATTGATAGGAGGGTATTCCATCTCATGTATCATATAGGAACTTGTTAGAAATCACATGTCATGCATTCTTGCTATGCCATTTAAGAGCATTACTAATTACATTTTGTTGTGATATATGTCATTCTAGATATGCATGTTGGTGTGATAGGTACCATGATTGACATACCTGATATTGTGATAGGTGTATTGGTACGTTATATGGTTCGAATTGGATGGACACCAAGTATTGATCCATGAGGAGTATGTTCCCTCTCAGATCGAAATTTGGTGGATCATGTTTCATCTATGAGAAGACATTTTGTTATGAATTGCTATAATTGATTCCAAACATTGATTCATGGGGATTATGCACCCCCATATATTTTAATTTGGTACACCATTGCTTTACTTTTTAAAAATAGGCGTTTTGGGGATGTTTAAAAGGCTTACTATCTATAATCCCAAACAACATGATGTGTGATGATATGAACACACACCATGTGGTATTCTGTTTAGAGAGGAATTTTTTTATGTACATGTCGGGTACTCTGAGTACACAAAATGTGGTTTTTGACCATATGTATAGACTTGTGAGGGAGAACAAGACTTGTTTGTTTTGGTTAGTGCACACCGTGTATGGTAGATACAAAACATGTAGCTTTACATAGGTAAACCCCATGTGACTCTGGACATGTGTAAGTTCATGGTTAAGAGGGAAAACATGTGTACATGTCATGTGGAGGGATGACATGTTGTGTACCTGTGATTTTTATGTGCCTAGTTCGACAGGATTACACACGTATGTAAGATCTTGAGGGTACACACCGTGCGTGGTTTCAATATGCCATTTACTTCTTTTATGGTACCCTTTAAGGGTAATTTTCTTTTTTATCCCCCTTTTTAAATTTTGCTTTCGAGAGTAGTCATTTGTAAGTAATATTCCACATAGATCACAATGGTGAAACCTGGGGAATGTTTTAAGGACTCCTAATGGGTCTTTTAGGGATTTTTTTCAAAAGAGAGAGGTTCTTCCACCAATAATTGTTTTCAGTTGTCTCATAAGAGTGAGATCAGTGCGTGAATAATTGGTTTGGTGTTTGGACCAACCTAGTTGAGTCTTTAAATATGAGATGAGTTGTGAGCTATCTCTCTTGACCTATGTTTTATATAGGGATTCCCTTGTAGGATCCCTCTCATATGTACCATTTGCGAGGATCCTTATTGTAGGTTGCCTCTGCTGTTTATCATTCAAGGATCCCGTGTAGGATTCCTCCTTTGCCTTTTTATCTACGGATCCTATGTAATATGACTTCACTTTTGTTTACCTAGATGATCCCAATTAGGATGAATCTCAATGTTGGACTTGACCAAACCTGGCCTTCATAGTAAGATTTTGGTTGTATTCCTCATTTTTTGATAGCTAGACCTTACCCACGGGGCTTGTAGAAGGGTGAGTACTTAGAAGAAGGTGTTGAGTTGTCCTGTTTTGATGTATACGCTTTGGAGCTTTGATATTTGTTGTATCTTGAACCTTAATTTGTGAATGAGAATTGAGTATATCTCAATTTCGCAGGTTAGACAACCCTTAGGCATGGTGAGATGCTTAGAAGGTCGTTCTAACCTCTCTTTTCTTAAATGATGGGCGACTTGGTATGTTGAAATTTGTGTAAAAATTTGTGTATCTGATGTGATTTTGAGCCAATCCCTATGTGATCCATCTAGTACTAGGATGTCTAGGGTGGGAAACCTATGAATAGTTCTTATAATATGATGTTTGTTCTTGTAAAATCGATGTAGTATATTGTAAGAACCCAGATCTTCTTTTCAGGTATGTTTTTCTTTTTCTGGTTGTTTTTGAGAAAGATAGGAAATTCTGGAATTTTTCTAAGTAAACGTCGTGTACTTTATGAGTACACGCCGTGTACTTCATTGTCGTAGGAGGTTGTGTGCTGGCCATGTAGCAGCCACACACACGGCTGCGTGAGAGTGACTTGAGGCCACTTAATTTGGAGTATATAAATGGAGATTACATGTCGTTTACCTTCTTTCATTCCATTAAACGCATCGGGGTCGCGTCTAATCATTAAAACTCTATTCTTTTAGGTCATTTTCGATTGAGAGCTCTATATGAACGTAGATCGTCGACGAACACCCCGAGCGTGTGTCCGTCCTACGAATCAAACACCGTCTGTTGTGTTGGAATTTCATCGGTGAGTTCTCTCCTCTCTATGAGCCTTGACCGATGATTCATCTTCCTTCTCATGTTATCGTAGACTTATTGTTTTGTATGTTTTTGTAGATCTTCAGCATTCTAGGGTGAATCAAGATTCAAGGTTCAAATATAATGATATCCTAATTCCATGGAAGGTGGTTTTTTCTATTCTGTTCAAGGTATTTGAGTATTATGTTCAAATTCTACCAATACACTTGAACGGGGTATTGCGTGTTTACTGTTTTACCCCTATTATTTTCCTACCATGCTTGTATGCTTGTGTTGAGGCTATTTAAATATGAGTAGGGTGTTTTTCTATGCTTTGGATGTATTTTCCCCCACATGTTCTGATTATGATCATTTGGTCCTGCTTAGCCTTAGGCTGCCTTGCCTATTTTCCATGCATGTTGCTGTAGGATGGAGAGATTGTTTTCTGACATGCTTGATATACTGTAGAATATTTATCCAAGTAGTTCTGTAGGTTTAATTTGGCCATATTTTATTTCTATGCTCGTTGACCTACCTAGGTCCATGAGAACCTGGTGTAGTAGACTATAATGGGAATTGATCGAGTGACCTTCCACAGAGAGTCTTTTAGCACCTTAGACTATAAGGGTAATTGGCTAAGTGAGCTTCCTTAGAGAGTATTTGAATCATTTTGAACTTCTATAGACTATAAAGGGAATTGATGGTGAGTGATTTCCGAGAGAGTCTATGAACAACCTGAGCTATAAGTGGAATTGACCGAGTGAGATTCCTCATAGAGTCATTGACCATGGGGATATAAAGGGAATTGAATGCGAGTTCTTCCTCAGAGAGTTCTTGACTAACTTAGACTATAAGTGGAATTGATTGTAAGTGCTTCCTCAGAGATTCTTTATATACTGAACCACAAGGGTTAGGCTAAGTGTACTTCCCAGAGGGTGGAATGTACTTGTTAGGTTGAACCAGAGTGGATGGATGTGAGTACTCTTCAGAGGGATACCTGTTTGTGCTTAGTTATTTGATTAGCTATTGCTTGATGTTGAAACTATGGATTATTTACTACTGCGTAATTTCCTTCTTACTGTTTTATGTATTTTACCTACCATATATTCACTAACTATCAGGAACATATCGTTTGGTGGTTGCCTACTGGGATTTAGTCTCACACCCTATTTGGTCCATGATTTTGGGACCAAAATGATTATATTGTTGCAGGTATAGATAAGGGAAAGCGCCCTTCTACTTTAGGTACTTGAATTATTGTGGAGCTGGAGAGAATGAGACTAAGATTATGCTTGCGATACTGAGGAGATGTTTATCTGTTTCTTTTGTACTTTGGTTTAGTACTTTTTGAATTCATGCATCGTGACTTTTTTGGCTACTTTCCTAGACATATGTATCATCTATCATTTATATATGTGCTCTAGTTGTTTATACTTTCAGTCATCCACTATTTACTCTTGTATAGATATTTACTGCTTCTGCTTTTGCTTTTGTTTTTCATCCACTGTGTACTCTGACAATGATAGCATTGTTTCTCCACTATCACACCCAAGGCCCTCACTGCTATTTGGCAACCTCTTTCATTTGGGGAATGCGCTTGAGGCCATGTGGCCAATCGGGTATAGGGCGCCCCTGGGTGGCTTCCGGAACTGGGATGTTACGTCTATCTGGAGACCTTGAGGGCCGATCGAGCCCAACAATTCATGAGTCTAGAGTAGGGTAATCTTTCTGTTATGGATTATTCCTCTCGCTTCACAGAGCTGTAGCATTTCATGCCTATTCCAAGAGGTGATGAGTTGTTCCTTTCATGGGTGTTTGAGGATGGTCTGAGGCACGACATCCGATCTTAGGTGAACATCTTCAAGTCGACTTTGATATACTCTATCGTCAGCTAGAAACTGATTAAAGAGCGTAATCTAAGGGATTATGGAGCTATGATCCAGGGTAGTTCGACATTTTGGGTTAGTGCTCCACCAGCTGATAGCAGGAAGCGCCGTAGGGAGATTGCACGAGGAGATCATAGTAGGCAGGAGGAATCTTCTGGTAAGCAGGTGTTATGCTACCAGTGTGGGATGAGCGGGCATATGAGGCTGCATTGCCCGAGAGACCCAGTGGAGTGCCGATCATATGGAAAGATGGGTCATCCTCAGCGCTTATTCCAGATCTTCTCACTAGCAGTTGGTGATAGGGGTTCTTCTATGACTCCACGTTCAGGAGTAACACCACCAGTTTCCAGCAGTCAGGGAATTGGAGTTCATCTGGTCGTTCAGGCTGAGGTGGAGGTCATGGACGGGGTAGCTAGTCACCTTGTTTTCAGCACAATAGGGTGGATCATCTCAGAGTGGTTAGGTAGGGTCACAGGGTCGCGGTGTGGGCCATACATTTGTAGTGGAGCAGACCCAGAAGGAGTAGGATCTCGTACCTTTTACAGTTCGAAGTACGATCATAGTAGCCTTAGTTTTGGCTTCTCCTCTTTTTGATACATAGGCTTCCCATAGCTTTATATCTATTGCTGTTGTGGAGATCCTTGGGCTCTGCATCATTTCATATGCTGATATCTTGGCACTAGACACTCTGTTGGGGACCAAAACAGTGGGTGTATGTCAGTTTAAGGAGTTCCCTATAGAGGTTGGTGGGTGTCACATTTTATGGGACCTTTATTCCCTAGAGATGACAGGATGTGATGTCATTCTTGGAATATACTGGCTAGTACCCTTCCAGGAATTCATCTACTGTTATCACCATAGGGTGATTTTCACATCACCAGAGGGCATATCATTTTTTTCACAAGGGTGAGTGGGATGTCCAGACGAGTAGAGTGGGTCCAAGGAATTAGAGGTTAGGAGGATTTACAACCCAGATTGATAGTTTATATCTGGATGATCAGGGAACTTTTCAATTAGACTTTCCTCCAGTGGTGGATCATTTTAGGGATGTATTTCCATAGGACTTTTCAGGTTTTCTTCCAGAGCATGAGGTATACATTTCTATTGAGCTTGTGCCAAGGGCCGCACCAGTGTCCATTCCTCCTTATAGGATGTCTACAATAGAGTTGCAGGAGTTGAAGAAGTAGTTGGAGGAGTTTCTGCCAAAGGTTTTTATCCAACCCAGTACTTCTCCTTGGTTTTCACCTGTCTTATTTGTGAAGAAGGCAGACGACGCCCTCAAGCATTGTGTTGATTATCAGAAGTTTAACCAGTTGAAATTCAAGAACCAATATCCTTTACCAAGGATTGATGACCTCTTTGAGCATCTTCGAGGAGCTTGGGTGTTCTCAGAGATTGATTTCAGTTCCGGTAATTATCAATTGCGTGTTAGATTATCAGATATACCTCTAACAGCCTTCCGGAGCAGGTATGGTCCATAAAAGTATATGGTTATGTAGTTCGGTCTCACGAATTCACCTGAATTTTTCATGTCACTGATGAAATGAGTGTTCCATCCATACTTGTATTTATTCATGGTTGTCTTCATGGATGATATCTCAGTGTACTCTCACACTCGACATGACCATGACACGCACCATGAGAGTGTTTTGAGTACACTGGGAGAGCATCGGTTATATGCTAATCTCTCAAAATTCCACTTTTGGATGGATCAGATTCACTTCTTGGTTAATGTGATCTCAGAGACAAGAGTATTAGTAGACTCATAGAAAGTGAGAGTAGTAGTTTCCTGGGAGCAGCCGAAGAACGTCTTTGAGGTACGATGTTTTCTAGGGCTAGGTAGATACTAAAGACGCTTCGTACAAGACTTTTCATGCTTAGCATAACCACTGACGAGTCTGAATAAGAAGGGTGCAATGTTTTTGTGGTTAGATTCTTGTAGAGACCCAAAGCTTCACGTACATGGACATTACATTACTTTTTCAGAATACTTAGTACATAACAAAAACACACACACAAGGACCGTAATAGTTTAGTGTGTTTGGAAACTCGGAATATAATCTTCTAATCGTGGTGAAAGATCTTCAAAATCTCCCATTTAGATCTTCCTTTTTTTACCTAAAACCTTTATTTATATCCTGGGGAAAAGAAAACATAAAAGGGTGAGCTCAAATGCTCAGTAAGGGTAAATAAAAGAAATATCAATCAAATCATATTCAGAAGAACATAACATTTTAGAAATCTTAACCTGCAAAAGAGATCATAATATCATAACATGGTATAAATCATATTAGTGAAATGTAATCCCAATAATCATAACTTAAAACATGAAACTTTGTGGCATACACAAATAATCATAGAGAACCATTTCTTATTAGTCAAGACTCATTTCCAAGACTATCTTAGTGGACAAATTCCATTTCTGAACTGAGTTCACTCCTCGTTTCAGTCCTATTTCACTGAACCGGTTTAACCTTCCATTCCATACATGTCTATCTCATGAGATATAAAATCTACACCCAATGCATTGTAGGGTGATATATCTCCCACCCATCTCATAATGATACAATTCTTATGTGTGCCACAAAATCATAAACCATACATCATAGCATAACCCATGTAATAAAAATGGGAATCTTAAACATCGTGACATCATAAAACAACTCATATAAGATAGAGGAATACATAAAAATAATTCCATCACAACATAATCAAATAAATGTAATAATAGGGATAGAAACAGAACCCTTTAGTATCTTAGATGGAAAATAATTTTGATAAAACACTTGAACTCCATTCTTGAGGAAAAAATCCTTTCTACTTCAAACACATTTTTCCTTTCTTTACATGTCATACAATTTTAAACTAAAAGAAGTTGATTAAAAACAAAATTGAAAACTTGTAAGTTAAGCTTATTGGAAATAATGTTTTAAAAATCCATTCATGTCGTATAAGTTAAAAGAAAACATTCTTCTCGTACTTTTGTCGGAAAAGTCAAAAAGTACCTCGTATGAAAAACGACAAAAGATTCCTTTCATATCTTTTACTAAAAACTCACCGAAGGGTAAAATTTGATATAAACTATTGTAAAAGGATATAAATATTACATATTGAGGAAACATGGATGTGTATGATAAAATACACCCTAGTAATTACCAATGTATAAACAATCTCAGATAAAAATGAGATTGTGATATTCCCCTTACCTTAGGTCCGATTTGCTTCGTAAGTGTCCGAACCTCCTGTATAATGATTTAAATAATGTCATTTACTTATTCCTGAATCATACTCATTGTTATGATATCATATATGGTTCACTTATGACAATATATTACCCGTTCTTTTGTAAATTCCATGTTAAATAGCGTTTTGGGTAAAATCGTTTCTTTTGTCATCCGTGTTTTGACTTGTAATTATTCATATGATTACTTAGATAATGATTACTTAATTCCAGAATATAACACATGATTTATATATAACATATATTAAGAATATAAATATATATAATAGATCAGTAAATGGAAATAAATACACCGTTCATGGAGACGGTAGGTCGTAAGTACGCATGAATGCTGTTTTCGTTTCCTTATTGAGTTGAATGGATTTAAGTAGATGACATACATATATATATACATAAATCCAGTATCATTATTATGTCATATATTTCATGATTACTTATTATATATACTTTATAATCATTCATGAATGGTAAACGTGGAGAATGAATCTCATCGCGTCGTGGAGACGGTAGTCCGTACGTACGCACGAGTGATGATATCATTCTCATAATCGTGGAATTGTATTGGAGTGTATGTATACTATTTAAGAATCAATATCACTTTACAATTATCATATATAGTTATTATTTACACCATTATACCCATCCATGTAAGGTGGCAGTGGAAAATTGATTACACCACGGCGTGGAGATGGTATTCCATACGTACCCACGCGCGGTGATTTCATTTTCTATAGGATGGATAGATGGTGAAATATGTTTTTTTAATACTTATAATAACATATCATTATATGAGTGATACTGATGTTATTACTTCATAATGAAACAACCTAAGAAGAAGAAGTGGAAGAAGAAATAAAGTTGATAGAATCGATAACGGACATTACCTTTTCTTTGAAGCGCCTCTTTGAGTCCTCATCTTAGGGCACTAATATTGGTCTTTGAAGAAGACCAGGACCTCTAGGATGTTTCTAGGGAAGTGGAGAAGAGAATTTGGTAGGGGTTGGACGAGCTTGAAGGCACAAAGTGGTGTGAGGAAGAGAGGGAGGAGGTGCCCTTTTATAAAGGGAGGAGAGGGGAACCTTTGGAATAACTAAAAATATTATTTTTTTTATAAAGATAAATTTTGTTTTAAATAGCTCAAAATTGATTTATTTCAAAGATAAGGTGGGGATGGGTCGCAATCCTCTCATACAATATAATTTAGACAAGTTTAGGCTCCAATTTTAACCTTATCATTTATATTTGACATTAAGATAAATAATTTTACTTTTACCGTGTCTTCTTTTGTTCTTATAGTATAAGGTTAATAAACTTACTATAAGAAGCCAAAAGAACCCAAAGATGTTTATTATTAATATATATAACCTTATCTAATTCATTTGTCAAAACCTTAGATTTTTAGGAATAAAATAACAATTAATAATATAATATATTTTTTAAAAACTATTTTATGTCAATTTTGACACTATTTAGTAATTGATTTTTTCGAAAATCATAACAGAACAATTAGTTCGAAAAAAGTTAATTAAATCAATACTAACATGTAATATTAATCTATAAAATTAGTGTAATTTATAAAAAGTCTCAAATTACATTTATTTGGGTATTTATAACATCAATTATGTCAATATTTCATTAATAATATAATTACTGCATCATCTTTGTGTCATAAATAAATTAACTTATTTAAAGTATAAATATTACAAATAAAATATCATTATGTAGGAACTATTTTCAGCTTTCTAATGAATATTTATAGTCGAATTTATCTTATGTATAACCCTATATTAAAAATTATATACTTATTAAACTTTGATTTTAACTATTTTAACCCTTCTTTAAATAAATTAATAATAAATGTCCTAATCTAATCCAAGTGGGCCTAAATGGTCATATTTTATTCCTAAGGTTGTTTTTGGTCAAATTAAACTTATCCAATAGAATTAGTACATGTGTTAGGGTAATAATAATATCATTTTTACCCTTAATTACCCAATTTACTTTTAACCGTGGTAAAAAAAGGAAAAAAGTTACTATTCACCAAAAATTATTTTCATCTCATTGAACCACATTTTACTTACTGAAATCAACCGTGTCTCTCAGATTTTTAAAATTCCACTCACAGAAGCGGTAAAATTAAGTTTTATGAAAAATTAATTTTTTTAACTACCACTTAGTGGTTTCACTATTCATCAAAAAAGGAAAGTTTCTAGAAAAATACCAAAAATTAGGCCTAAGCTATATTTGATATTGTGAACTGAAAAATGATGTCTATTTTACCAAATTCAAAACATATCAGTTGCATTACTTAATTTTAAAATTAATTTCTGTCGTCAAAACAAATAGCGTGTTCTTAAGAGATAATAACTATCAAAAGATTGACAGTTGTTTATGTCTGGTTTAAATGTGAAATTAAATCCAATGACCAACATTGTAATAAATTGTAAAAATATATTCTAAATATACTTTAAAACCACTCAAATTAATAATTTATCACTATTAATTATTTCGATTAAAAAGGTTGTTTTTAATTAAAATTTAGTAATTTTCACTATTCATCAGAAAATGAAAGTTATCCGAAAAGTACCAAAATTTCACCCTAAGATAATTTCGATATTCCGAATCCAAAAATGAAGTCCATTTTGAAAATAAAATTTACAAAATTTCAAAAAGTGGTTATTACTATTCATAACGGGTAGTTTTAATAATATTTTAATAGCATATCGTTGTTTAGTGAAACTCAGTATTGCGTACTACACATGCTATCGAGGAAGGTCGTGATTGCACGTAATGCAAGGCAAATCAAGGGTGTGTGTTGTGCAAACTTCTTTTGGTGTAGCGTACAACACAATAAATTAATCAAATTAAGAAGAATATTTTTCATAAAATCTCGGGATGTTACATTCTACCCCCCTTAAAATGAATTTCGCCCTCGAAATTCATCGGGGTTATAAATGGTTTACTACTCAAAAGTTTCTTTAATAGAAACCCACATCGTAAAAAGGAATAGCAAAACCAATCTTTAAAAACAAAACTATGAAACGTAATGGTTACCCAAATAAACTAATCACTGGGTTTCCACATAGGTGAAAATATGGATAAGGAAGAGAAATCTAACCATCATGTTCTGATAGAGAGTAGTAGAGTACATGGCTATAAAAAAGTCAACAATCACAAAGCCATAGATTTGTGATTATCTATGGTACCATCTAATTAATCACATATAAGGTCACTAAGACACCATTTTTGGTTTTCAAGATCATTTCCCTAAAGTTGATGAATTAAAAGAAATACTTACATGATTTTGGTACAATCTCACTGTTGTTCATGTTTTGAACAATTTCAACTTCATCTCTTAAGGAAATGAAGTTGAATTTGTTATTCATGAAATGTTAATAGATCATGTGATAGAATGATGGGTCATTCCATCTGTTTCAAACAAAAGGTTAGCAAAAGTTATCAAATATACATAAGTCCATCTATGGTGAGGTTAATCATATACAATTCCAAAAATGAACTTATAATTCATATATCATACTGCGTAATAAAATAAAACTAGTTTCTACTAACCAGGGACTTCCTGTAGGCCAGTGGTGGGCGATAAAGGCCAGTCGCACTTCGGTTGTGGGTTCGATTCGCACAGCCTTGTCCGACGCGATGGGCTGTCGCCCATCCTGTAAGTTGTCTTTTTTATAAAGCTATATTACTGTAACATCCCATCAATAATATCGAAAAAGAAGTTCTATCCTAACTTATGTCCAACATAATCCATTCCAATATTTAGGCTTAACTAAAATACTTCGTTCCAAGCTCATAGTATAAAGAAAATGATTACCTGAAATGTCACATAACAATCACGTGAATGCCATCATTTATCCCCTATATATCATAAGATATATCTTGTTGGTCAAATTACAAACATGTGAATACCTTAATCATGTATTCTCTTAAAGAATGAATACCCATTAATTGAACCATAGTGAAAACATGAATGCAGTCAAAAGTTAACTCTTTCAATATACCAAAATCCAAAACTTCTATATACTCAAACCATGATATAACCTTCTCCTTATATCAGTCATGAGCTCATGAATATGGTCAAACATTTCGTTTTCTCGTTTTCCATTCATTATGCGCATATCATGTTTTTTTACAAAAATATCTCAATCACATTCTCTGGTTACCGATACCATTGAAAACCACAATAGACCAATACATAAATATTCCAATATTCCACGATACTATATACAACATTATTTTGGAATCCCATTAAATAAACACTTAATCATTCCACCACATCGTTGTCATATTCAACATCACCAATACTGATCGCATGTGACTTCCCTTTGTCCTTTTCCTTAAGTGGTTGCTCATGTCGATCATCACTAACCCTTGGATTAGGGCATTTATTAGCATAATGCCCCATTTCTTTGCACTTGAACCATTGAAGTGTTGGTGGTGCGTTCTCTGCAATCTTTTCTTTATTCACATCATTAGAAACCCTTTTTCCATTACTTCGACACTCAGCTGCTCGATGACCTTCTTTTCCACACTTAAAACATTTTCTAGTTTCTTTAAGACAATATCCACTATGCTTCTTTCCACACTTTGAGAAAAGTAAACATTCATCTTCTTTTCACCATTATTCTAAGATTTCTCATTGAACTCCATCTTTCGTTTCTTGTCAAAACTATGAGATGGATAAGTAACACCAACTTCCATTTCTACCTTGATAGCACAACGCACAATTTCTTTATATCTACTGAAGTCTCTTATAGCTAATGCCCTTCAAATATTTGGTTTTAAGCCACTGAAAAATCTATCAACTTTAATTTCATGTTGGATGATAAATCTAGATGCATACCTTTCAAGCCTTGTAAAATTCGCTTCGTATATACCAACGGATTCATCATCCATTTTCTTTAATTCAAGAAACTCCTTCTCCATCTTTGTTCGAAGAAGGCAAGGGAAGTACTTATTGAAAAATAAGTTCTTGAACTCATCCCATTCCATGGACTCAATTTCATCTCTTGGCCACGTATTCTTGATAAGATTCCACCATTGATCAGCATCACCTTCCAAACTATACACTGCTAAGATGACTTTATCATGTTCAGAACATTGAAGAACTAAAAATATCTTTTTAGTAGTACTGATCCATTGTTCAGCAATAAGTGGATAAGAATACCCACTAAAAGATGGTGGACATTGCCTCATGAAGGACTCAATAGAATATTGTTCCCTTCTCTACTCATTTGGAAGTCCAGAATGATTCATAGCTTTTGTAAGTATAGCAATAAGATTTTTCGCTCCATCTCCCATAACATTTGTTTGTTCAGGAGGACAATCATTGCATTGTCCATTACATTAATCTACATGGTTCCTTCGGGTTCCAGCCATCGTCTAAAACCCAAAAAGAATAGTGTGAGAGGTAAAAATCACACTAGGGAAAACAATATAATAAAGGGGAAGTACCATCAATATATAACATCTTAGGTTTAATTCTAATATGGTTAGCGCAATTCTAGGACTATAATGTATACTTAACCTTAGGGACATCCCTAGACATACCTTAGAAATATCTCTAGGGATCTCACTAAAGTTCTCGCATCCTAGTTTCAATGGTTGACTAATCCTTTCCTCTGATAGCAACTGTAGAGACCCAAACCTTGACGTACATAGACATTACATTACTTTTGCAGAATACATAGTACATAACAAAAACACACACACAAGGACCGTAATAGTTTAGTGTCTTTGGAAACTCGGAATATAATCTTCTAATCGTGGTGAATGATCTTAAACATCTCCCATAAAGATCTTATTTTTTTACCTAAAACCTTTCTTTATATCCTGGGGAAAAGAAAACATAAAATGGTGAGCTCAAATGCTCAGTAACGGTAAACCAAAGAAATATCAATCACATCATATTCATAAGAACATAACATTTTGGAAATCTTAACCTGCAAAAGAGATCATAATATCATAACATGGGATAAATCATAGTAGTGAAATGTAATCCCAATAATCATAACGTAAAACATGAAACATTGTGGCATACACACATAATCATAGAGAATCATTTCTTATTAGTCAAGACTCATTTCCAAGACTATCTTAGTGGACAAAGTCCATTTCTGAACCGAGTTCACTCCTCGTTTCAGTCCTGTTTCACTGAACCGGTTTAACCTGCCGTTCCAACCATGTCTATCTCATGATATATAAAATCTTTACCCAATGCATTTGAGGGAGATATAGGTCCCACCCATCTCATAATGATACCATTCTTATGTGTGCTACAAAATCATAAACCATACATCATAGCATAACCCTTGTAATGAAAATGGGAATCTTAAACATCGTGACATCATAAAACAACTCATATAAGATAAATGAATTCATAAAAATAATTCCATCACAACATAATCAAATAAATGTAATAATAGGGATAGAAACAGAACCCTTTATTATCTTAGATGGAAAATAATTTTGATAAAACACTTGAACTCCATTCTTGAGGAAAATATCCTTTCTAATTCAAAAACATTTTTCCTTTCTTAACATGTCATACAATTTTAAATTAAAAGAAGTTGATTAAAAATAAAATTGAAAACTTTTAAGGGAAGATTCTTGGATATAATGTTTTAAAAATCCATTCACGCCATATAAGTTAAAAGAAAACATTCTTCTCATACTTTTGTCAGAAAAGTCAAAAAGTACCTCGTATGAAAAATGACAAAATATTCCTTTCATATCTTTTACTAAAAACTCACTGAAGGGTAAAATTTGATATAAAATATTTTATAAGGATATAAATATTACATATTGAGGAAACATGGATGTGGATTATAAAATACACCCTAGTAAATACCAAAGTTTAAACAATCTCGGATAAAAATGAGACTGTGATATTTCCATTACCTTAGGTCTGATTTGCTTCGTAAGTGTCCGAACCTCTTGTATAATGATTAAATAATGACATTTACTTATTATAGAATCATACTCATTGTTATGATATCATATATGGTTCACTTATGACTTTATATTATCTGTTCTTTTTTAAATTCCATGTTAAAGAGCGTTTTGGGTAAAATTGTTTCATTTGTCGTCCGTGTTTTGACTTGTAATTATTCATATGATTAATTAAATCATGATTACTTAATTCCAGAATATAAAACATGATTTATATATAACATATATTAAGAATATACATATATATAATAGATCAGTAAATGGAAAGAAATACACCTTTCATGGAGACGGTAGGCCGTACGTACGCATGAACGCTGTTTTCCTTTCCTTATTGAGTTGAATGGAATTAAGTAGATGACATACATATATTTATACATAAATCCAGTTTCATTATTATGTCATATATTTCATGATTACTTATTATATATACATTATAATCATTCATGAATGGTTAACATGGAGAATGAATCTCATCGCGTCGTGGAGACGGTAGTCCGTACGTACGCACGAGCGATGATATCGTTCTCATGATCGTGGAATTGTATTGGAGTGTTTGTATACTATTTCAGAATCAATATCACTTTACAATAATCATATATAGTTATTATTTACACCATTATACCCATCCAAGTAAGGTGGTGGTGGAAAATAGATTACACCACGTCGTGGAGAGGGTATTCCGTATGTACGCACGCGCGGTGATTTCGTTTTCCGTAGGATGGATAGATGGTGAAATAGGTTTGTTTCATACTTATAATAACATATCAGTATATTAGTGATACTGATGTTATTACTTCATAATGAAAAAACCTAAGAAGAAGAAGTGGAAGAAGAAATAAAGATGAAAGAATCGGTAACGGATATTACCTCTTCTTTGAAGCGCCTCTTTGAGTCCTCCTCTTAGGGCACTAAACTGGGTCTTTGAAGAAGACCAGGATCTCTAGGATGTTTCTAGGGAAGTGGAGAAGAGAATTGGAAGGGTTTTGTGGAGCTTGAAGGCTCAAAGTTGTGTGAGGAAGAGAGGGAGGAGGTGCCGTTTTATAAAGGGATGAGAGGGGCACCTTTGGAATAACTAAAAATATTATTTTATTATAAAGACAAATTCGGTTTTAAATAGATCCAAATTGATTTATTTCTAAGATAAGGTGTGTATGGGTCATAATACTATCATAAAATAGAATTTAGAAAAGTTTAGGTTCCAATTTTAAACTTATCATTTAGATTTAACATTAAGATAAATAATTTTACTTTTACGGTGTCTTCTTTTGTTCTTATACTATAAGGTTAATAAACTTACTATAAGAAGCCAAACTAACCCTAAGTTGTTTATTATTCATATATATAATCTTATCTAAGTCATTTGGCCGAACCTTAGATTTTTAGGAATAAAATAACAATTAATAATATAATATTTGTTTTAAAAACTATTTTATGTCAATTTTGACACTATTTAGTAATTGATTTTTGTGAAAGTCATAACAGAATGATTAGTTCAAAAAAAGTTAATTAAATCAATACTAACATATCATATTAACCTATAAAATTAGTGTAATTCATAAAAAGTCTCAAATTACATTTATTTGGGTATTTATAACATCAATTATGTCAATATTTCATTAATAAGATAATTACTGCATCATCTTTGTGTCATAAATAAATTAATGTATTTTATGTCTAAATATTACAAATAAAATATCATTATGTAGGAAATAGTTTTATCTTTCTAATGAATATTTATTGTCGAATTTATCTTATTTATAACCCTATATTAAAAATGATATACTTATTAAACATTGATTTTAACAATTTTAACCCTTCTTTAAATAAATTAATAATAAATGACCTAATCTAATCCAAGTGGGCCTAAATAGTCATATTTTATTCCTAAGGTTGTTTTTGGTCGAATTACACTTATCCAATAGAATTAGGACATGTGTTAGGGTAATAATAATATCACTTTTACCCTTAATTACCCTATTTACTTTTAACCGTGGTAAAAAAAGGAAAAAGTTACTATTCACCAAAAACTATTTTCATCTCATTGAACCACATTTTACTTACTGACATCAACTGTGTCTCTCGGATTTTTGAAATTCCACTCACAGAAGTGGTAAAATTTTGTTTTATGAAAAATTCATTTTTTTAACTACCAATTAGTGGTTTAACTATTCATCAAAAAATGAAAGTTTCCAGAAAAATACCAAAACTTAAGCCTAAGATATATTTGATATTATGCACTGAAAAATGATGTCTATTTTACCAAATTCAAAACATATCAGTTTCATTACTTAATTTAAAAATTAATTCCCGTCATCAAAACAAACAGCGTGTTCTTAAGAGATAATAACTATCAAAAGATTGATACTTGTTTATGTCTGGTTTAAATGTGAAATTACATCCAATGACCAACATTGTATTAAATTTTAAAAATATATTCTAAATATACTTTAAAACCACTCAAATTAATAATTTATCACTATTAATTATTTCGATTAAAAATGTTGTTTTTAATTAAAATTTAGTAATTTTCATTTTTCATCAGAAAATGAAAGTTATCCGAAAAGTGCCAAAATTTCACCCTAAGCTAATTTTGATATTCCAAATCCAAAAATGAAGTCCATTTTGAAAATAAAATTTACCAAATTTCAAAAAGTGGTTATTACTATTCATAACGGCTAGTTTTAATAATATTTTAATAACATATTGTTGTTTAGTGAAACTCGGTATTGCGTACTACACATGCTATCGAGGAAGGTCGTGATTGCGTGTAACGCAAGGCACGTCAAGGATGCGTGTTGTGCAAGCTCCTTTTGGTGTAGCGTACAACACAAGAGATTAAAGAAATTAAGTAGAGTATTTTTCATAAAATCTCGGGGTGTTACATTCTAACCCCCTTAAAATGAATTTCTCCCTCAAAATTCGTCGGGGTTATAAATGGTTTACTACTCGAAAGTTTCTTTAATAAAAACCCACATCGTAAAAAGGAATACCAAAACCTATCTTTAAAAACAAAAGTATGAAACATAACCGTTACCCAAATAAACTAATCACTGGGTTTCCACATAGGTGGAAATATGGATATGGAAGAGAAATATAACCATCATGTTCTGATAGAGAGTGGTAGAGAACATGGCTATGAAAAAGACAAAAATCACAAAGCCATAGATTTGTGATGATCTAAAGTACCATCTAATTCATCAGATATAAGGTCACTAAGACAACATTTTTGGTTTTCAAGATCATTTCCCTAATGTTGATGAATTAAAAGAAATACTTACATGATTTTGGTACAATATCACTGTTGTTCATGCTTTGAACAATTTCCGCTTCATCTCTTAAAGAAATGAAGTTGAATTTTTTATTCATTAAGTGTTAATAGATCATGTGATAGAATGATGGGTCATTCCATCTGTTTCAATCAAAAGGTTAGCAAAAGATATGAAATATACATAAGTCCGTCTATGGTGAGGTTAATCATATATGATTCCAAAAATGAACTTATACTTCATATATCATACTGCGTAATAAAATAAAACTAGTTTCTACTAACCAGGGACTTCTTGTAGGCCTGTGGTAGGCGATAAAGGCCAGTCGCACTTCGGTTGTGGGTTCGATTCCCACAGCCTTGTCCGACGCGATGGGCTATCGCCCGTCCTGCAGGTTGTCCTTTTTATAAAGCTATATTTCTATAACTTCCCATCAATAATATCGAGAAAAAAAAGTTTTATCATAACTTATGTCCAACATTATCCATTCCAATATTTAGGATTATCTAAAATACTTCGGTCCAACCTCATAGTATAAAGAAAATAATTACTTGAAATGTCACATAACAATCAAGTGAATCCCATCATTTATCCCCCATATATCATAAGATATATCTTGTTGGTCAAAGTAAAAACATGTGAATACCTTAATCATGTATTCTCTTGAAGAATGAATACCCATTAATTGAACCATAGTGAAAACATGAATGGAGTAAAAAGTTAACTCTTTCCACATACCAAAATCCAAAAATTCTATATACTCAAACCATGATGTAACCTTCTCCTTATATCTGTCATGATCTCATGAATATGGTCAAATATTTCATTTTCTCGTTTTCCTTTCATTATGAACATATCATCTTTTTTTCCAAAAATATCTCAATCACATTCTATGGTTACCGGTACCATTGAAAACCACAATAGACCAATACATAAATATTCCAATATTCCACTATACTATATACAACATTATTTTGGAATCCTATTACATAAACACATAATCATTCCACTACATCGTTGTCATATTCAACATCTCCAATAGTGATCTCATGTGACTTCCCTTTGTCCTTTTCCTTAAGTGGTTGCTCGTGTAGATCATCACAAACCCTTGGATTAGGGCATTTATTAGCATAATGCCCCATTTCCTTGCACTTGAAGCATTGAAGTGTTGGTGGTGCGTTCTCTGAAGTCTTTTCTTTATTCACATCATTAGAAACCTTTTTTCCATTACTTTGACACTCAGCTACTCGATGAACTTCTTTTCCACACTTAAAACATTTTCTAGTTCCTTTAAGACAATCTCCACTATGCTTCATTCCACACTTTGAGCATAAGGAAACATTCATCTTCTTTTCACCATTATTCTGAGATTTCTCCTTGAACTCCATCATTCGTTTCTTGTCAAAACTGTGACATGGATAAGTACCACCAACTTCCATTTCTACCTTGATGGAACAACGCACAGTTTCTTCATAGCTACTAAAGTCTCTTATAGCTAATGCCTTTCGAAGATTTGGTTTCAAGCCACTGAAAAATCGATCAACTTTACTTTCAGGTTGGATGATAAATCCCGATGCATACCTTGTAGGCCTTGTAAAATTCACTTCGTATATACCAACGGATTCATCATCCTTTTTCTTTAATTCAAAAAACTCCTTCTCCATATTTGTTCGAAGAATGCGAGTGAAGTACTTATTGAAAAATAAGTTCTTGAACTCGTCCCATTCCATGGACTCAATTTCATCTCTTGGCCTCGTATTCTTGATAATATTCCACCATTGATCAGCATCACCTACCAAACAATAAACTACTAAGATGACTTTATCATGTTCAGAACATTGAAGAACTGAAAATATCTTTTCAGTAGTACTGATCCATTGTTCAACAACAAGTGGATCAGAAGACCCACTGAAAGAAGGTGGGTGTTGCCTCATGAAGGACTCAATAGCATATTGTTCCCTTCTCTGCTCATTTGGAAGTCCAGAATGATTCATAGCATGTGTAAGTATAGCAATAAGATTTTTCACTCCATCTCCCATAACATTTGTTTGTTTAGGAGGACAATCATTGCATTGTCCATTACATTGATCAACACGGTTCCTTCGGGTTCCAGCCATCGTCTAAAACCCAAAAAGAATAGTGTGAGAGGTAAAATCACACTAAGGAAAAAAATATAATAATGGGGGAGTACTTTCAATATCTAACATCTTAGGTTTAATTCTAATATGGTTAGCGCAATTCTAGGACTATAACATATACTTAACCTTAGGTACATCCTTAGACATACCTTAGAAATATCTCTAGAGATCTCACTAAAGTTCTCGCATTCTAGTTTTCAATGTTTGACTAAACCTTTCCTCTGATACCAAATGTAGACTCCCAAAGCTTGACTTACATGGACATTAGATTACTTTTGCGGAATAATTAGTACATAACAAAAACACACACATAAGGACCATAATAGTTTAGTGTCTTTGGAATCTCGAAATATAATCTTCTAATAGTGGTGAAAGATCTTCAACATCTCCCATTTAGATATTCCTTTTTTTACCTAAAACCTTTCTATATATCCTGGGGAAAAGAAAAAATAAAAGGGTGAGCTCAAATGCTCAGTAAGGGTAAAAAAAAGAAATATCAATCACATCATATTCATAAGAACATAACATTTTGGAAATCTTAACCGGTAAAAGAGATCATAATATCATAACATGGGATAAATCATAGTAGTGAAATGTAATCCCAATAATCATAACTTAAAACATGAAAATTTGTGTCATACACACATAATCATATAGAACCATTTCTTATTAGTCAAGACTCATTTCCAAGACTATCTTAGTGGACAAAGTCCATTTCTAAACCGAGTTCACTCCTTGTTTCAGTCCTGTTTCACTGAACCAGTTTAACCTGCAGTTCCAGCCATGTCTATCTCATGAGATATAAAATCTATACCCAATTAATTGGAGGGAGATATATATCCCACCCATCTCATAATGATACCATTCTTATGTGTGCCACAAAATCATAAACCATACATCATAGCATTACCCATGTAATAAAAATGGGAATCTTAAACACCATGACATCATAAAACAACTCATATAAGATAAAGGAATTCATAAAAATAATTCCATCACAACATAATCAAATAAATGTAATAATAGGGATAGAAATAGAACCCTTTATTATCTTATATGGAAAATAATTTTGATAAAACACTTGAACTCCATTCTTGAGGAAAATATCCTTTCTACTTCAAAAACATTTTTCTTTTCTTAACATGTCATACAATTTTAAACTAAAATAAGTTGATTAAAAATAAACTTGAAAACTTTTAAGTTAAGCTTATTGGAAATACTGTTTTAAAAATCCATTCATGTCGTATAAGTTAAAAGAAAACATTCTTCTCGTACTTTTGTCGGAAAAGTCAAAAAGTACCTCGTACGAAAAACGACAAAAGATTCATGTCATATCTTTTACTAAAAACTCACCGAAGGGTAAAATTTGATATAAACTATTGTAGAAGGATATAAATATTACATATTGAGGAAACATGGATGTGGATGATAAAATACACCCCAGTAATTACCAATGTATAAACAATCTCGGATAAAAATTAGATTGTGATATTTCCCTTACCTTATGTCCAATTTGCTTCGTAAGTGTCCTAAACTCCTGTATAATGATTTAAATAATGTCATTTACTTATTCCAGAATCATACACATTGTTATGATATCATATATGTTTCACTTATGACTTTATATTACCCGTTCTTTTGTAAACTCCATGTTAAATAGCATTTTGGGTAAAATCGTTTCATTTGTCGTCCGTGTTTTGACTTGTAATTATTCATATGATTACTTAGATCATGATTACTTAATTCCAGAATATAACACATGATTTATATATAACATATATTAAGAATATACATATATAATAAACCAGTAAATGGAAATAAATACACCATTCATGGTGATGGTAGGTCGTACGTACGCATGAACGCTGTTTTCGTTTCCTTATTGAGTTGAATGGAATTAAGTAGATGAAATACATATATATATACATGAATCCAGTTCATTATTATGTCATAAATTTCATTATTACTTATTATATATACTTTATAATCATTCGTGAATGGTTAACTTGGAGAATGAATCTAATCGCGTCGTGGAGACGGTAGTCTGTACGTACGCACGAGCGATGATATCGTTCTCATGATCGTGGAATTGTATTGGAGTGTATGTATACTATTTCAGAATCCATATCACTTTAAAATAATTATATATAGTTATTATGTACACCATTATACCCATCCAAGTAAGGTGGTGGTGGAAAATAGATTACACCACGGCGTGGAGACGGTATTCCGTACGTACGCACACGCGGTGATTTCGTTTTCCGTAGGATGGATAGATGGTGAAATAGGGTTGTTTTATACTTATAATAACATATCAGTATATGAGTGATACTGATGTTATTACTTCATAATGAAACAACCTAATAAGAATAAGTGTAAGAAGAAATAAGGTTGAAATAATCGGTAACGGACATTACCTCCTCTTTGAAGCGCCTCTTTGAGTCCTCCTCTTAGGGCACTAAAATTGGTCTTTGAAGAAGAACACGACCTCTAAGATGTTTCTAGGGAAGTGGAGAAGAGAATTTGGCAGGGTTTGGCCGAGATTGAAGGCTCAAAGTGGTGTGAGGAAGAGAGGGAGGAGGTGCCCTTTTATAAAGGGAGGAGAGGGGCACCATTGGAATAACTAAAAATATTATTTTATTATAAAGACAAATTCGGTTTTAAATAGCTCCAAATTGATTTATTTAGAAGTTAAGCTGGGTATGGGTCGAACTCCTCTCATACAATATAATTTATACAAGTTTTAGGTTCCAATTGTAACCTTATCATTTAGATTTAACATTAAGATATATAATTTTACTTTTACTGTGTCTTCTTTTGTTCTTATACTATAAGGTTAATAAACTTACTATAAGAAGCCAAACAAACCCAAAGTTGTTTATTATTAATATATATAACCTTATCTAAGTCATTTTTCCGAACCATAGATTTTTAGGAATAAAATAAGAATTAATAATATAATATTTGTTTTAAAAACTATTTTATGTCAATTTTGACACTATTTAGTAATTGATTTTTTTGAAAATCATAACAGAATGATTAGTTCGAAAAAAGTTAATTAAATCAATACTAATATATCATATTAACCTATAAAATTATTGTAATTCATAAAAAGTCTCAAATTACATTTATTTGGGTATTTATAACATCAATTATGTCAATATTTTATTAATAAGATAATTGTTGCATCATCATTGTGTTATAAATAAATTAACTTATTTAAAGTATAAAAATTAAAAATAAAATATCATTATGTAGGAAATATTTTTATCTTTCCAATTAATATTTATAGTGGAATTTATCTTATGTATAACCCTATATTAAAAATTATATACTTATTAAACTTTGATTTTAACTATTTTAACCCTTCTTTAAATAAATTAATAATAAATGTACTAATCTAATCCAAGTGGGCCTAAATGGTCATATTTTATTTCTAAGGTTGTTTTTGGTCGAATTAGACTTATCCAATTGAATTAGGACATGTGTTAGGGTAATAATAATATCATTTTTACCCTTAATTGTCCTATTTACTTTTAACCGTGGTAAAAAAAGTAAAAAGTTACTATTCACCAAAAATAATTTTCATCTCATTGAACCACATTTTACTTACTGACATCAACCGTGTCTCTCTGATATTCGAAATTCCACTCAAAAAAGCGGTAAAATTAAGTTTTATGAAAAATTCATTTTTTTAACTACCCCTTAGTGGTTTCACTATTCATCAAAAAATGAAAGTTTTCAGAAAAATACCAAAAATTAGGCCTAAGCTATATTTGATATTATGAACTGAAAAATGATGTCTATTTTACCAAATTCAAAACATATCAATTTCATTACTTAATTTAAAAATTAATTCCTGTCGTCAAAACAAATAGCGTGTTCTTAAGAGATAATAATTATCAAAAGATTGACACTTGTTTATGTCTGGTTTAAATGTGAAATTACATCCAATGACCGACATTGTATTAAATTGTAAAAATATATTCTAAATATACTTTAAAACCACTCAAATTGATAATTTATCACTATTAATTATTTCGATTAAAAAGGTTGTTTTTAATTAAAATTTAGTAATTTTAACTATTCATCAGAAAATGAAAGTTATCTGAAACGTACCAAAATTTCACCCTAAGCTAATTTAGAAATTTTGAATCCAAAAATGAAGTCCATTTTGAAAATAAAATTTATAAAATTTCAAAAAGTGGTTATTACTATTCATAACGGCTAGTTTTAATAATATTTTAATAGCATATCGTTGTTTAGTGAAAATCGGTATTGCGTACTACACACGCTATCGAGGAAGGTCATGACTGCGTGTAATAAAAGGCAAGTCAAGGATTCGTGTTGTATAAGCTCCTTTTGGTGTAGCGTAAAACACAAGATATTAATGAAATTAAGAAGAATATTTTTCATAAAATCTCGGGGTGTTACAATTCTTGTGAGTAATTTTTTTAGAAGATGAAGGGGAAGTTGACTTCAGCATTGATACTCTTCTTTCCAGAGCCTGGAAAGAGCTATACTGTGTTCTGCCATACTTCAGGTATCAGGCTGGGAGTTGTGCTTATGCAAGGAGAAGGAGTCACTGCGTATGGGTTTTGGCAGTTGCGGCCACATGGGAGGAACTACCAGACGCACGATCTGGTGTTGGCAGCTATTGTTCATGGTTTACGATGTTGGAGACATTGTCTACTGGGAGAGAATTTTTTGGTTTTCACCGACCAAAAGAGTATCAAGTACATATTCAATCAGCGTGATTTGAATTTGATATAGCAATGATGGGTTGAGTACCTTCAGTCTTTTGACTTTTTGATTTTCTGCATACCTGGGAATTGCAACGTAGTGGCAAATGCGTTGAGTAGGAGGACTCAGATACAGGAAGTTCAGGAGGACAATAGTGAGTGGCAGCTTATGGCTCTGTTTTCTGTGATGCATTTGGAGGTGCATGAAAGACATGGTCATACATTCCTTTCTTCTGTAGTTGTTACCTCTACCCTTCTTGATCAAGTACGAATGAGGCAGATATCAGATTCTGAAGGCCTCGTCCTGTGGAAAAGTGTGTCAGGAGGGGACCCTATTCCTAGATGGGCCATAGGTGTGGATAAAATCATGCATTTCTAGGGGCGTGTATGGGTTCCAATAAATATATGCAAGGATATGATTCAGTACTTTTATACCTCAGCTTGGGCAGTTCATCCCGGTTTAACCAAGATGTATTGTGATCTACACCATCAATATTGGTGGCCATGTATGAAGAGGGATGTTGCTGGTTTCATCATGAGGTGTTCCACTTGTCAGCAGGTGAAGGCGGATCATCAGCGACCATCATGAATTTTATAGCAGTTACCAATTCTAGAGTGAAAGTGGAATGATGTCACTATGGATTTCGTGATCGGTTTTCTGAGGTCGCCTCGAGGGAATGACACAGTTTGGGTTGTCATTGAGAGACTCATGAAGGTTTCCCACTTTTTTCCGATCAAGGAGACCTTATGTGTTGATGAGCTAAGATGGTTGTAAATCTATGAGATTTTATGTCTTCATGGAGTTCCACACTCCATTGTTTCAGATAGATATGCACGTTTTACCTCTCGGGTCTGGTAGGGGCTTCAGAAGGTGTTGGGTACACAGGTACTTTTGAGTACAACTTACCATCCCCTGACTGATGGACAATCCGAGTGTACAATTCAGGTGCTCGAGGACATGCTTCGGTCATGCATTCTAGATTTTAGATATTCTTGGGAGAAGCATATACCTCTTGTGATGTTTTACTACAACAGAAGTTTTCAAGAAACTATTCAAATGTCACCTTATGAGCCTTTCTATGGTAGGTCATGCTGATCACCCTTGTATTGGTTGGAGGCAGGAGGGGTATCTATATTGGGACCTTGTCTTGTTCTAGAGACCACATAGAAGATAGAGTTGATTCAGAAGAGGATGGCTACTGCACAGTCTCAACAGAACTTTTATGCTGATCAGCAGAGATGACCTCTGGAGTTTGAGGTTGGGGATCAGGTTTTCCTGTGTGTCACACCGTGGTTGGAACATAGGAGGATTAAGATACAAGTTAAGCTTTTTTCAAGGTAATTCAGGACCATTGAGGTGTTGGAGAGAGTTGGTTGGGTTTCCTATCGGTTTCTGTTACCTCAAAGGCATTGATCTATGCATGACCTTGTTTTACGTTTCTCATCTCTAACATTACTTTTCATACCCATTCCATGTCTTTCAACCTAAGGAGGTTGAGCTCAAAGTGGATACATCGTTCGAGGAGCATCCTATCTGGATTTTTGATCGTAGTTCAATGGTTCTCCGTGGTTGATCTGTTCCTCTCATATGAGTGATATGGCAGCACGGGTGAGTACAAGATGAGACTTGGGATAGGGGTCCGATATATGAGCATAGCGGTCAGAACTGTTCGGGGTTTCTTCTTCTACGCTGCGCTTGGAAAATTTAGGGAAAATTTCTTTAAGGGGGGAAGTTTGTAGGAGCCTGGATCATCTTTTCTAGTATGTTTTTCCTTTTCTGGTCATTTTTTAGAAAAAGAGGAAATTCCGAAAATTTTCTAAGTTCACAACTTTTAATTTATGAGAACATGTTGTGTACTTATTTGCCTCAAAAGGCCGTGTGCTGGCCATGTAGTAGCCCCACACACAGCCGTGTGGGAGTGAATTGGAGGCCACTTAAAGCGGAGTTCAGAAACGGTGAGTACACACCATTTACTTCAAAAGTACATGTCGTGTACTTTATTTTTTTCATTAAATACACCAGGACCACGTCTAATCGCCATAACTCTCTTCTTTTAGGTCTCGTTCAACTTAGAGCTCTATACGACCATAGATATTCGACATACCCCTGAGCGTGCATCCATCATCTGAATCGAAAACTGTCAGTTGCATTGGAATTACATCGGTGAGTTCTCTCTTCTCCTTGATCCTTGTTTCGTGATTCCTCTTCTTTCTCAAGTTATCATAGGATGAATGTTTTGGATGTTTTTTGTATATCTTTAGCATTATAGGGTGAATCAAGCATTGAGGTTCACATATAGCAATCTCCTAACACCAAAGTAGGTGGTTTGTGCCTTTCCGTTCAAATTCTTTGAGTATTATCTGAAAGTTCCACCAATACCCTTGAACAGGGTATTGAGTGTTTATTGTTTTACCCCTTTTGTTTGCCTACCAAGCTTGTATGCCTATGTAGAGGTTATTTGGATATTAATAGGGTGTTTTTCCATGCTTTGTATGTATTTTTCCTACACATGTTATGTTTACGACCGTTTGGTCCAGTTTTTCTTTTGGCTTCCTTGCCTGTTTTCCATGCCTATTATTATAGGATGGAGATTTTATTTCCTAAAATGATTGATATATTGTAGACTATATATCCAAGTAGTTCTGTAGGTTTACTTTGGTCATACTGTATTACTATTCTCGTTGACCTACACAGGTTCATGAGAACTTGGTGTAGTAGACTTTAAGGGGAATTGACTGAGTGAGCTTCCTTAGAGAGTCTTTGAGAACTTTAAACTATAAGGTGAATTGGCTGAGTGAGCTTCCTCATAGAGTCCTTGACCTTGGGGCTATAATATGACTTGATTATGAGTGCTTCCTCAGAGAGTTCCTGACTACCTTAGACTATAAGGGTAATTGACTGTGAGTGCTTCCTTAGAGAGTCTTTATATACTGAACCATAGGGGTTATGCCAAGTGTACTGCCTAGAGGGTGGCTTGTACTTGTGAGGTCGGACTAGAGGGGATGGTTTTGAGTACTCCCCAGAGGGTTACCTAATTGTGCTTAGCTGTTTGATTAGATGTTTCTTAATGTTGATAATGTGGATTATTTACTGCTGAGTACTTTGTTGCTTTCTGCTTTCTGTACTATACCTTCCATATATTCGTAGACTGTTAGGCACTAATATTTGGGTGGTTTCCTACTAGGATTTAATCTCACACCCTATTTGGGTCATGCTTTTGGGCCCAAATAGATTATATTTATGCAGATACAGATAAGGGAAAGTACCCTTAAACTTCAAGAACTTGAATTGTTATGGAGCCGGAGAGAATGTGACCAAGGTTATGCTTGTGATAATGAAGAGTTGTTTATATGTTTATTTTGTACTTTGGTTTAGTAATATTTGTATTCCAGAATTTTGAATTGTTTGGCTGCATTCTTAGACAAATGTTTCCTTCATAATTTATATATGTGCTCCAGTTGTTCATACTTTCATTCTTCTGTTGTGTACTCTTGTATGGATGTTAACTGATTCCACTTTTTCTTTTGTTTTTCTTATTCTATGTACTCTACCAATTAGGGCATAGTTTCTAAAATATCACACCCAAGGACCTCACTTCTAATCGGTAGCCTCAGGTATTTGGAGAAATGCGCTTGAGGCCATGTGACCAACCGAGTACGGGGTGCCCCAGGGTGGCTTTCGGAACTGTGACGTTACATATATGTTAAAACATATGGTACCTATTGAGTGTTAAATGTTAAAATGAGCCATTTAGTTTTTTTTAATCATTGATATTTGAGTTGTTCTATCAATTTTTAGGTTATGTATAGTGTAGAGTAACGTGAGCATTATGGAACAAAGTTTGCCCACTGCTCAGGGGGACTTTTTGGGAAAAATGTGTTTTTACAAGATGATCATTTTAATTTCATATTTTTATACCAAGTGAAAATATGTGGTGATCGTGGTTCATGGAATGACACTCATGCATTTATGTTGGTTCTGAACTAGAATGTTGAGAGAGGCTAGTCCTTTTTCTCAACATCTAAGACACTCATGGGCGAGGAGTGTCATGTCAGTTCTGTTTAATTTTTTTATCCAGAGAGAAGAATCATAATCAAGGACCATTTGTAAATGGCCAATTCCACTTAAATTCCTTTGTGGCTTGCAAGTATTGTTTCATGATTGTGTTTACTTGACAACATGATGTTGTTACATTTTTTCTATGTGTGAAGTCCTTGTGAGGCAGCAATTATCATAGACAGAACATGGTGGTTAAGTGTGAGCAATCATGGAATTCCTTGGGATGAGGTCCTTGTGATCGGTTAAATGAAGATGCATCAGTAGGTGAATCCAAGTATTTATTCAGGAGGTTGACCTGTAGTGGTTTGAAAATACTTTTTTGGTAATCTTTGAAATCCTCTTAGTGTTATCTTCCTTCAGAGCTAAGCATGTTGCCTATCTTGATGATGTATTGGATGCACTAAGAGAGTGTTAGTTATATACCGCACTACAGTTAAAATCCATTGGTATTGTTCGTGATCTTTTTCGGTGTTGTGTTCTAGATGAATGGTTTTAAATGAGGATCACTTAATCTTTGGGATACCTAGGTTCCCATGCAGGAATTTCATAAACAGACTCTGGATTCCTTCTTCTTTCTTTTAAGCGACCACCAGGTGGATGCCTCTTTGATTTCAGTTAGTGATCTTATGTGGGCTTTTGGACTTGTACTAAAGTATCTCTTATAATGGGGAGTATTGTCCACCTTGGTGAGTTCCTCAGAATCCGAGTTTTTTACATTGAGGTTATCTTGAACACTTGTTCAGGATCAGATGTGATTCTTTGAAAAGAGGTCATGGTTCCAGTGGTATGGATATGAAATTATGAATTTACTCATGTAGTGGTATGGCCGTTTAGTTGATCCATGGATGGCTTGACAAGGAGCATCAGCGCTATACTGTTATGATCTTTAGTGAACAATATTGTTGTGGGAGTATGGTTCCTTGGGAGTAAGAATTGTGTTATGTTACAATACGTCATTCTTCTAAGACCGGTGTTTCTAAGATAAGTCATCCAATGATGGTTTGACTCATTACACTTATTTTTCATCGTGTTTGGTTCCATTGGACCAATTTAAACACTCCGCCAATCTACGGTGCATGTGATGTTGAATGTAACGACCCGAAATTTTGAATAAATATTTTTTCCTAATTTTGTTTGTTATTTTATTTTTTTATACTCAACAAAACTGTTTCATTAGATAACATGAGTATAATTAAAATGAGACTGTTGGGTTATGATTCTTATATGACCATTGTTCAATATGACCGCTCAAAACTGAACATTTTGATATATGTATCTAAATAAAAGTGATCTTGGTTAATTAATATAGAAAAAAGATTCGATGGCCTCATCCAGTAGTCTTGGACCGATCGAATCTCATCTAACAGAACTTGGGAAGGAGGTAGCACCACTAGGCTTTTCTCTGGACCAAACCCAAGCAAAAATTCATCGTGTGAAGCTAGAACGGAATCGCCTTTGCGAGAAGTTCAAACTAATAAAAATTACTACTCGTGCGATGTTAGACGAGCCTCCCTCGAATTCTCTCACCTTAGCACACCATACACTTAGGTCCTATGCTGGTGTGATAAGGGGCTATGTAAGGAGACCGTAACTGCCTTATGTAATCCTTTGTTCTAAATAAAAATTTTGATTTCTTCTTATGATGAAGTTTATGAATTTTTAAATGTTCGGATAAATATAGTATTCATATTTTTGGTGAATTTTAGAGAAAGTATATTTTAAAAAATGTTTATGTAAACTGAAAATATTTAAAAATGTGTAATGATTCTCAAGAAATGGTCTTCTATAATTATGTTTAGTATGAAATTTAGAGTCTAATAAGATCAACTTAATTTTTTATGAATAATAAATTATGAATAGTGATTTTTTGCTTAGGATTAGTAATTTGACCAAATGGATTTGTAATCTCACTTAAAGAAACTATTAGTATAATCTAGTAACCTTGATTAAGTAATGTGATTCAATAAAATGGTTAAATAACAGTTCCATAAATTATTAGTCAAGTATTAGTTTTTTCAGGTGAATAGAATTTATTAATTAAAAATAAAATTAAAAATATTTATAAAAATATTTTTATAAAATTATTTTTATAAAATGGATTTCATTTTTGAACTCAGAGCATTGATATTATGTTAAGGTGATTTTTGGGCATTTTTCTGAATAAAATGAATTTTCTGTGAATTGTGTATTTATTTAGAAATTAAATTAAAAATATTTAGAAAATTATTTTTATAAAATGGAGTTCATTTTTGAAATCATAGCATTTATATTTGGTTAAGGTGAAATTTTGGGAGTTTTCGAAAAAAGTTGAATTTTCAGTGAATAGTAAAAATACATTTTTAGGGTTTCGGTATGCTTAATGACATCATGACTGCATCATGATGAATTCATGAGATATTTTAAGAGATGGTCGACTAAAGGGGATGAATTATTTTATGAGGTGTCCCAAGTGTCCAATACCATGGGAAAATACCAGGGGCAAGCCCATGGTTTTTCCAAAACCACCAATGAGGTGTCCCTTGGCCATTAATGTCTTGTCCCCTCACTTTCCCTATAAATACCAAGCCATCCACTCATCCATTAGACTCCCAAATCTCCCCCAATGAATCTATGGTCTCATTACCTCCCAAGGTGTCCTCCCAATGTTCCCTCAATCCCTCAAGGTCCCAACCTTTGAGTTTTAAGAGTTACGTTTTAAGGTAAGGGATCCAAACCCTCTCTTTCTTTTCAAATATTCTCTTTTAAGTAATTTATTTTATTCTCCATGTTCATATGTTATAGGGTGTTATTTTATATTCCTCTTACATCCATTTTCATGTTCATATGATGAGAGATCCCCTCTTACTCTCATCATTTCGTTTTAAGAATGTTTAAGTGGCGCTGTTAGGCTGCGGAAATTTTTGTAACAGATTCTTTCACCCTTCTCATTTTCAAGTTCTATTTTCTTATCAAGTCTTTCAAGTTCCTTTTTATAATTTCAGGGTATGATATATATATATATATCATACTGATCTTTTATGTTATTATGATTAGAGACCCTATTTGATCTCGTCAATTCATTTTTTTGAAGTTTAAGTGACGCTGTTAGGCTACCGAATTTTTCATAAGAAAAATATTATTTTTGTCTTCCTTCCATGTTTTTTATTTCAAATGGTATGTCCTTATAATTTCATTTCCATTTTCTTATATCATTTATATTCTGCCTCTATACTGTTTTATGGATCATTTATAAGTGGGTGACCCATGTCCCCTCTCTTTTCAATGTTTTCTAAAACCCTGCAACATAGTCGTTTTGCTGCAGAATTTTCGTCTCAAAATGTCTCTCTCTTTTTTCTCCAATTCTTTTATTTTACTAAGTGAATACTCAAATATATTTCTTCTACAAGTGTATTCAAATATATAAAAAAAGTCATATTTTTAATTCTAGGATTTACATACATGAAAACCCACTTTTCTTTTCCATGTGTTTAAAGTGACATAAAGATTACGTCTTTAAAAGTAGTTTTTAAAATGTTATGATTATGAAATGAAACCCATTTCTATTATGATATAGGGGTTATTTATGAAATGTTTGATGATGATATATATGTATCACATGATAATAAAGACAAATTAAGGGTGTGCCCTGATAGCGCCCCATTGTATTGGGTAATGATGTAACCACTAGAGATTACAAATTTAAGGGTGCACCCTGATTGCGCCACATTGCATTGGGTAATGATGTATCCACTAGAGATTACAATTTTAATGATACCTTGGTGAATAGCCTTGGTAATTTTTAATCACACATTGGGGATGGACCTTGGTGAAACATAAATTATTTTCAATATTAACTGTTGTAATCACATCCTCAAGTTATGAAAAACGTTATTTTTATTATGATATGCCTCATGATTTCTTTCTCATGCCTTAAAGTTCTTTTCATGACCTTATTGAAGTATCTCAAGTTTACATGTAAAATGTTTCTCTTGTTTCCCTTACTGGGCCTTATGCATACCCTTTCTTTTGATGTATGTCCCCAGGTTATGAGATTCAGTAATGAAACTAGGATAAACTTAAGGAGAAGCCTTTCAAGTGTTTAAGAAGAATGTTTTATATTGTTTTCATGTATTATGTTCCTGGTTTCCAAGACACTAAAACTTAAATATCCTCTGTTTTGTGTAATGTAATGAAAGTTTATGTTATAAAAAGGAAGGATTCTATAGTTGGTATCAATGTATGGTTTAGTTATTTGTGGAAATTAGGATATGAAAACATTAGAGAGAACCCTATATGAAATTTTAAATATAGGAAATCTTCCTGGAATTTTGGTGAGTATTGAGTAAGGGGTTGCCAAGAAACTACATCCCTGTCTGGATACGAGTAGGTAGAGGTGGATCTGGAATAGATGTACATAGGGGTAAAACCCGAGAACACCGCTTTGAGCTAGACTCGAATGGGAACTGGTACTCGACAACGGGCATTGCTGCACTCTTGGTTACGACACTCCCGGGGGATATGCTTTGGTAAATTCATAAGCTTAGTGTGAACCATTATTAAAAGAACAAAGTTAAAATAAAGATTCAAAATAGAATATATGATCATGGATAACCTATATTGGAACCTAGGGGATCACAAGTTAGGGTATACTTTCCTTCTACAATTTTATCCTCTATGCTTAAAGTTTCCTTTTAATGATTGTTGTATAAGTATTTAAGCCCCTAATTATACTTTCTTTTCTTATTTAATGGCGAGAAATGGAAAAACATGTCTCAACAACCAATGTGATAGGAAATGTGACAATTTCCCTATTAATGTGACAGAGATAATAAAAGATCAAGTTGAACATATTGTGATTATGCCAAACCAGCTATCAAAAATCACAATTAATAATTGGTACCTAGTTGAATGCCCAAACTCATCAAGGAAGAAGAAGACAATGTCTGAAGGATGTTCATCTGATAAAGTTGATAAGGGAAAGAAGACCCAATTTCTTTTTTGCAAAAAGTGTGGGAAGAGGCACCAAGGAGAATGTCACAAAGGAACCGTGAGATGTTTTACATGTGGGAAGATAGATCATAAAGTAGCCAATTGCTTTTAAAAAATGGATAATGTGATGAATGGAGATAAGGTTCGATCAAATGTACCTTATACATTTTGATGTCGTAAATGGAGAGAAGCTAGACATTATCCAAGGAAATTATCTCTTGGAATGGATGAGAAGCATGATGAGCATCAAAAATCTTCGAGGACAAGGTAACAATGCAAGTCCTATGCTAAGATAGATCATAATGACTGAAGTACATGTAACTTCTTCGCAATAATTTTCTATGTCTTGTTGGAATTTAGTTTCATGCTCTATGAGCATATCTTTTATGTTTTCTAAGATCATCGAGTCACTACCTAAGATGATTTTATATTATTAAGGAAAACATCTATTGTTATGTAACACACATTGATGTCGTGAAGCTGTTATTATTAAAAAAAGGTGATTAGGGGATTAAAAGCTTATTATTATTTTGGAAGACATTCACTATTCTGGGAACCCTATATGATCGAGGTAAATAGATTACTACGGTATTTTCTTTGAGGAACAAAGGATGACTTATATTTTGAAGAATAGATGAATTTTAGGTGAACTTATCGTAATATAGGTTACTTATAGAAATGATTAACTTATCTTGGGGAAAATATGTTTAGGTTAGCTAATTTTGTTATAAGATGTTAGGAGTGGTTGATGTTGTTTGGAGATAAATGATGAAGTTTATTTTGGAAGACTATGTTATCAAATCCTTCATGTATTTATGTTTCAATCTTAGTTTGGTTTATTTTGAGGAATTTTAAGGATAGTTATTTATGGAATGGTCTATGATGAACTTTGGGTAGTACCGTGGAACTCTGACAATTTAAAAGTAGATTCCCTTCCCAAGGGATTCTTTCTTTTTAAAGAGTTGTTTTATCTTGCCCTTTCTATTTTTGGGATAATTTTTAAAGATAGAAGAAATATGTAGTTAATCTTTGGTGGATTATGTGATTCTCTAGAAGATGATTCTTATGCTTTTGATGAGACCAGGTGTTTTTTAAAGCTCATCGTTTGGAGAAAATATTAGTTTTGGTAGAAACTTATTAAGGTATGAAACTCTACTTGAAGGTAAATATATTTCCTTGTGTTTTTATTCTATGTAGTAAAGTAATTCCTCAAAACTATGAAAAGGAACGTAAAACAAAAACATTTTCTATTAACGTTTCCTACTAGGAAATCAAATACCGTTTAACCCATCATATGTTTGTGATTTTCTTGTTGTTAACTTTATCATAATCATGTTTTTTATCACTCTCTCTCAGAACTTGACCCTTCGTTTTCTCCTCCATGTCCATGTTTTCCTACATGGAATCCTAGTGTGGGTTAACTCGGGTGACCTTTGTACTTCCCTTTCTATCTTTTAAAGTAATAGTTTTACTGACTCCTTTTCCGATGTAAGAATTTCAATGAAATTTAAAAACGAAATTTTAAAAATTGCGAGGACGTAATTTTTTAAGGGGGAATATTGTAACGACCCGAAATTTTTAAGAAATCTTGTTTCCTAATTTTGTGTGTTATTTTATTTTTTATACTCAACAAAACCGTTTCATTGGATAACATTATTATAACTAAAATGAGACTGTTGGGTTTTGACTATTATATCACCATTTCTCAATATGACCACTGAAAACTAAACATTTCGATATATGTCTATAAATACAAGTTATCTTGGTTAATTAATATAGAAAGAAGATTCGATGGCCTCACCCAGTAGTCTTGGACCGATCGAATCCCATCTAACAGAACTTGGGAAGGAGGTAGCACCACTAGGCTTTTCTCTGGGCCAAACCCAATCCAAACTTCATTGTGTGAAGCTAGAACAGAATTGACTTCATGAGAAGTTCAAACTAATAAAAATTACTACTCGTGCAATATTGGCCGAGCCTTCCTCAGATTCTCTCACCTTAGCACACCATACACTTAGGTCCTATGCGGGTGTGATAAGGGGCTATGTAAAGAGACCGTAACTACCTTGTGTAATCCTTTGTTTTAAATAAAAATTTTGATTTATTATTATGATGAAGTTTATGAATTTTTAAATGTTCAGATAAATATAGTATGCATATTTTTGGTGAATTTTAGAGAAAGGATATTTTAAAAAATGTTTATGTAAACCCAAAATAATTAAAAATGTGTAATGATTTTCAATAAATGGTATTCTACAATTATGTTCAGTACGAAATTTAGAGTCTAATAAGATCAACTTAATTTTTGATGAATAGTAAATTACGAACAGTGATTTTATGCTTAGGATTAGTAATTTGACCAAATGTATTTGTAATCTCAGTTAAAGAAAGTATTAGTATAATCTAGTCACCTTGATTAAGTAATGTGATTTAATAAAATAGTTAAATAACAGTTTCATAAATTATTAGTCAAGTATTAGTTTTTTTAGGTGAATAGTGTTTATTAGTTAAAAATAAAATTACAAATATTTATAAAATTATTTTATAAAATGGATTTCATTTTTGAACTCAGAGCATCGATATTATGTTAAGGTAATTTTTGGGCATTTTTCTGAATAAAATGAATATTCGGTGAATAGTGTATTTATTTAAGAATTAAATTAAAATTATTTAGAAAATTATTTTTATAAAATGGAGTTCATTTTTGAAATCATAGCATTGATATTTGGTTAAGGTGAAATTTTGGGAGTTTTCAAAAAAAAGTTGAATTTTCAGTGAATAGTAAAAATACATTTTTAGGGTTTCGGTATACTTAATGACATCATGACTGCATCATGATGAATTCATGAGATATTTTAAGGGATGGTTGACTAAAGGGAATGAATTATTGTATGAGGTGTCCCAAGTGTCCAATACAATGGGAAAATACCAGCGGCAAGCCCATGGTTTTGCCAAAACCACCAATGAGGTGTCCCTTGGCCATTGATGTCTTGTCCACTCACTTTCCCAATAAATACCAAGCCATCCACTTATCCATTAGACTCCCAACTCCCCCAAAATAAACCTATGATCTCATGTCCTCCCAAGGTTTCCTCCCAATGTGCCCTCAATCCCTCAAGGTCCCAACCTTTGAGTTTTAAGAGTTACGTTTTAAGGTAAGGGATCCAAACACTCTCTTTCTTTTCAAATATTCTCTTTTAAGTCATTTATTTTATGCTCCATGTTCATATGTTATAGGGTGTTATTTTATATATCTCTTACATCCATTTTCATTTTCATATGATGAGAGATCCCCTCTTACTCTCATCATTTCTTTTTATGATTGATTAAGTGGCGCTGTTAGGCTGCGGAAATTTTTGTAAGGGATTCTTTCACCCTTCTAATTTTCAAGTTCTATTTTCCTATCAAGTATTTCAAGTTCCTTTTTATAATGTCGGGGTATGATATCTATATCTATCATACTGATATTTTATGTTATTATGATGAGATACCCTATTTTATCTCGTCAATTCATTTTTTTGAAGTTTAAGTGACGTCGTTAGGCTACCGAATTTTTCATAAGAAAAATATTATTTTTGTCTTCCTTCCATGTTTCTCATTTCAAATGGTATGTCCTTAACATTTCATTACCATTTTCTTATATCATTTATATTCTGTTCCTATACTGTTTTATGGATCATTTATAAGTGGGTGACCCATGTCCCCTCTCTTTTCAATGTTTTCTAAAACCCTGCAACATAGCCGTTATGCTGGAGAATTTTCATCTCAAAATGACTCTCTTTTTTTCTAAAATTCTTTTATTTTATTAAGTGAATAATCAATGATATTTCTTATAAAAGTGTATTCAAATATATATAAAAATTTACTATTTTAAATTCTAGGATTTACATACATGAAAACCCGCTTTTCATTTCCATGGGTTTAAAGTGACATAAAGATTACGTCTTTAAAATTAGTTTTTAAAATGTTATGATTATGAAATGAAACCCATTTCTATTATGATATACGGGTTATTTATTAAATGTTTGATGATGATATATATGTATCACATGATAATAAAGACAAATTAAGGGTGTTCCCTGATAGCGCCCCATTGTATTGGGTACTGATGTAACCACTAGAGATTACAAATTTAAGGGTGCACCCTGATAGCGCCACATTTCATTGGGTAATGATGTAACCACTGGAGATTAAAATTTTAACGATACCTTGGTGAATAGCCTTGGTAATTTTTAATGACACCTTGGGGATGGACCTTGGTGAAACATAAATGATTGTCAATATTAAATGTTGTAACCACATCTTCAAGTTATGAAAAACGTTATTTTTATTATGATATGCCTCATGATTTCTTTCTCATGCCTTAAAGTTATTTTCATGACCTTATTGAAGTATCTCAAGTTCACATGTAAAATGTTTCTCTTGTTTCCCTTACTGGGCCTTATTCTCACCCTTTCTTTTGATGTATGTCCCCAGGTTATGAGATGCAGTAATGAAACTAGGATGAACTTAAGGAGAAGCCTTCCAAGTGTTTAAGAAGAATGTTTTATGTTGTTTTCATGTATTATGTTCCTGGTTTCCAAGACACTAAACCTTAAAGATCCTCTATTTTTTGTAATTTAATGAAAGTTTCTGTCATAAAAAGGAAGGATGCTATAGTTGGTATCAGTGTATGGTTTAGTTATTTGTGGAAATTAGGATATGAAAACATTAGGGAGAACCCTATAGAAAATTTTAAATATAGGAAATCTTCCAGGTATTTTGGTGAGTATTGAGTAAGGGGTTGCCAAGAAAATACATCCCTATCTAGATACAAATAGGTAGAGGTGGATCTGGCATAGATGTACATAGGGGTAAAACCCGAGAACACCGCTTTGAGCTAGACTCGAACGAGAACTGGTACTCGACAATGGGCATTGCTGCACTCTTGGTTACGACACTCCCGGGGGATATGCTTTGGTAAATTCATAAGCTTAGTATGAACCATTATTAAAGGAACAATGATAAAATAATGATTCAAAATAGACTATATGATCATGGATAACCTAGATTGGAACCTAGGAGATCACAAGTTAGGGTATAATTTCCTTCTACAAGTTTATCCTTATATGCGTAACGTTTCCTTTTAATGATTGTTGGATAAGTATTTAAGCCCCTAATTATACTTTTTTTTCTTTTTTAATGGAGAGAAATGGAAAAACATGTCCCAACAACCATTGTGATAGGAAATGTGACAATTTCCCTATTAATGTTACAGAGATAACAAAAGATCATGTTGAACATATTGTGATTATGCCAAACCAGCTATAAAAAATCACAATTAATAATTGGTACCTAGTTGAATGCCCAAACTCATCAAGAAAGAAGAAGACAATGTCTGAAGGATGTTCATCCGATAAATTTGATAAGGGAAAGAAGACCCAATTTCTTTTTTGCAAAAAGTTTGGGAAGAGGCACCAAGAAAGATGTCACAAAGGAACCGGGAGATGTTTTACGTGTGGGAAGATAGATCATAAAGTAGCCAATTGCTTTTAAAAAATGGATAATGTTATGAATGGAGATAAGGTTCGATCTAATGTACCTTATACATTTCGATGTCGTAAATGGGGAGAAGTTAGACATTATCCAAGGAAATTCTCCCTTGGAATGGATGAGAAGCATGATGAGCATCAACAATCATTGAGGACAAGGGAACAATGCAAGTCCTATGCTGAGATGGATCATAATGACTGAAGTAGATGTAACTTCATCACAATAATTTTCTATGTCTTGTTGGAATTTTGTTTCGTGCTCTATGAGCATATCTTTTATTTTTTCTAAGATCATAGAGTCACTACCTAAGATGATTTTATATTATTAAGGAAAACATCTATTGTTATGTAACACATATTGATGATGTGAAGCTGTTATTCTTAAAAAAAAGGTGATTAGGGGATTAAAAGGTGATTATTATTTTGGAAGACGTTCACTATTTTGGAAACCCTATATGATCGAGGTAAATAGATTACTACGGTATTTTCTTTGAGGAATAAAGGATGACTTATATTTTGAAGAATCGATGAATTTTAGGTTAACTTGTGGTAATGTAGGTTACTTATAGAAATGATTAACCTATCTTGGGGAAAATATGTTTAGGTTAGCTACTTTTGTTATAAGATGTTAGGAGTGGTTGATGTTGTTTGGAGATGAACGGTGAAGTTTATTTTGGAAGACTATGTTATCAAATCCTTCTTGTATTTAGGTTTCAATCTTAGTTTGGTTTATTTTGAGGAATTTTAAGGATAGTTATTTATGGAATGGTCTATGATGAACTTTGGGTAGTACCGTGGAACTCTAAAGATTTAAAAGTAGTTTCCCTTCACATGGTATTCTTTCTTTTTAAAGAGTTGTTTTATCTTGCCCTTTCTATTTTTGGGATAATTTTTAAAGATATAAGAAATATTTAGTTAATCTTTGGTGGATTATGTGATTCTCTAGAAGATGATTCATATGCTATTGATGAGACCAGGTGTTTTTTTAAAGCTCGTTGTTTGGAGAAAATATTAGTTTTGGTAGAAACTTATTAAGGGATGAAACTCTACTTGAAGGTAAATATATTTCCTTGTGTTTTTATTCTATGTAGTAAAGTAATTCCTCAAAACTATGAAAAGGAACGTAAAACAAAAACATTGTCTATTAACGTTTCTTACTAAGAAATCAAATATCGTTTAAACCATCATATGTTGTTGATTTTCTTGTTGTTAACTTTCTCATAATCATGTTTCTATCACTCTCCCTCAGAACATGACCCTTCGTTTTCTCCTCCATGTCCATGTTTTCCTACATAGAATCCTAGCGTGGGTTAACTCAGGTGACCTTTGTACTTCCCTTTCTCTCTTTTATAGTAATAGTTTTACTGACTCCTTTTCCGATGTGGGAATTTCAATGAAATTTCAAAACGGAATTTTAAAAATTGTGAGGACGCAATTTCTTAAGGGGGAATATTGTAACGACCCGAAATTTTTAAGAAATCTTGTTTCCTAATTTTGTGTGTTATTTTATTTTTTATACTCAACAAAACTATTTCATTTGATAACATTATTATAATTAAAATGAGACTGTTGGGTTTTGACTATTATATGACCATTGGTCAATATGACCACTGAAAACTAAACATTTCGATATATGTCTATAAATACAAGTGATCTTGGTTAATTAATATAGAAAGAAGATTTGATGGCCTCACCCAGTAGTCTTGGACCGATCGAGTCCCATCTAACAGAACTTGGGAAGGAGGTAGCACCACTCTGCTTTTCTCTGGGCCAAACCCAAGCCGAACTTCATTATGTGAAGCTAGAACGGAATCGACTTCGTGAGAAGTTCAAACTAATAAAATTACTACTCGTGCGATGTTGGCCGAGCCTTCCTCGGATTCTCTCACCTTATCACACCATACACTTAGGTCCTATGTGGTTGTGATAAGGGGCTATGTAAGGAGAACGTAACTGCCTTGTGTAATCCTTTGTTTTAAATAAAAATTTTGATTTCTTCTTATGATGAAGTTTATGAATTTTCAAATGTCCGGATAAATATAGTATGCATATTTTTGGTGAATTTTAGAGAAAGGATATTTTAAAAAATATTTTTGTAAACCCTAAATAATTAAAAATGTGTAATGATTTTCAAAAAATGGTCTTCTACAATTTTGTTCAGTACGAAATTTAGAGTCTAATAAGATCAACTTAATTTTTGATGAATAATAAATTATGAATAGTGATTTTATGCTTAGGATTAGTAATGTGACCAAATGGATTTATAATCTCACTTAAATAAAGTGTTAATATAATCTAGGCACCTTGATTAGGTAATGTAATTCAATAAAATGGTTAAATAGTGGTTTCATAAATTATTAGTCAAGTATTAGTTTTTTCGAGTGAATAGTGTTTTTTAATTAAATATTAAATTAAAAATATTTAAAAAATTATTTTTATAAAATGGATTTCATTTTTGAACCTAGACCATCGATATTATGTTAAGGTAATTTTTGGGGGGTTTTCTGAAAAAAATGAATTTTTGGTGAATAGTGTATTTATTTAAAAATTAAATTAAAATTACTTAGAAAATTATTTTTAAAAAAGGGAGTTCATTTTTGAAATCATAGCATTGATATTTGGTTAAGGTGAAAATTTGGGATTTTTGGAAAAAAGTTGAATTTTCAGTGAATAGTAAAAAATACAGTTTTAGGGTTTCAGTATGTTTAATGACATCATGACTGCATCATGATGATGTCATGAGATATTTTAAGGGATGGTGGACTAAAGGGGATGAATAATTGTATGATCTATCCCAAGTGGCCAATACCATGGTCAAATACCATGGGCAAGCCCATGGTTTTCCAAAACCACCAATGAGGTGTCCCTTGGCCATTAATGCCTTGTCCTCTCACTTTCCCTATAAATACCAAGTCATCCACTCATCCATTCTACTCTAAACTCTCCCCCAACTAATCTCTGGTCTCATTACCTCCCAAGGAGTCCTCCCAATGTGCCTTCAGGCCCTCAAGGTCCCAACCGTTGTGTTTTAAGTGTTACGTTTGAAGGTAAGGGATCCGAAATCTCTCTTTCTTTTCAAATATTCTCTTTTAAGTCATTTCTTTTATGCTCCATGTTATTATGTTAGAGGATGTTCTTTTATATACCTCTTACTTCTATTTTCATGTTCATATGATGAGATATCCCCTCTTACTCTCATCATTTCGTTTTATGAATGTTTAAGTGGCGCCGTTAGGCTGCCGAAATTTTTGTAACAGATTCTTTCACCCTTCTCATTTTCAAGTTCTATTTTCTTATTAAGCCTTTCAAGTTCCTTTTTTTAATGTTGAGGTATGATCTATATACATGTCATACTGATATTTTATGTTCATATGATGAGAGACCCTATTTGATCTCATCAATTCATTTTTTGAAGTTTAAGTGACGTCATTAGGCTGCAGAATTTTCATAAGAAAAATATTATTTTTTTCTTCCTTCCATGTTTCTCATTTCAAATGGTATGTCCTTAAAATTTCATTACCATGTTTATATATCCTTTATATTCTATACCTCTACTTTTTTATGGATCATTTATGAGTGGGTGACCTATGTCCCCTCTTTTTTCAATGTTTTCTAAAACCCTGCAACATAGCCGTTATGCTGCCGAATTTTCATCTCAAAATGTATCTTTATTTTTTTCTCAAATAATTTTATTTTATTAAGTGAATAATCAAAGATATTTATTCTACAGGGTTATTCACATATATATATTTATATATATCAAAATTTCCTATTTTAAATTCTGGGATTTACATACATGAAAACCCGCTTTCCTTTTCTGTGGGTTTAAATTGAAATAAAGATCACGTCTTTAAAAGTAGTTTTTAAAACGTTATGATTATGAAATGAAACCAATTTCCTTTATGCTATATGGGTTATTTATGAAATGTTTTATGATGATATATTTTTCTCACATGATAATAAAGACAAATTAAGGGTGTGCCCTGATAGCGCCCCATTGCATTGGGTAATGATGTAACCACTAGAGATTACAAATTTAAGGGTGCACCCTGATAGCGCCCCATTGCATTGGGTAATGATGCAACCACTAGAGATTACAATTTTAATGATACCTTGGTGAATAGCCTTGGTAATTTTCAAATTACACCTTGGGGATGGACCTTGGTGATATGTTCATGATTGTCTAAGTTAAATGTTGTATCCACATCTCCAAGTTATGAAAAACGATATTTTTATTATGATATACCTCATGATTTCTTTCTCATCCCATAAAGTACTTTTCATGACCTTATTTAAGTATCTCATGTTCACATGTAAAATGTTTCTCTTTTTTCCATTATTGGGACTTCTGTTCAACCTTTCTTTTGATGTATGTCCCCAGGTTATGAGATGTAGTAATGACCCTAGGATGAACTTAAGGGGAAGCCTTTCAAGTGTTTAAGAAGAATGTTTTATGTTGTTTTCATGTATTATATTCATAGTTTCAATGACACTAAACCTTAAATATCCTCAGTTTTGTGTAATGTAATGAACGTTTATGTTATAAAAAGGTAGGATGCTATATTGAAGTCTGCATTTTCCATCGAGGGAAGACTGTGTGACCATTTTCAATGAGGTCGATTGGGTTTTGACTGTTCTTTGTGGTATGAGGCTGCTGTTATGACCTTATTTTTATTCAGGGTCATCCAGTTTGATGAAAATTATGCAGGTATCATCCCTAGAATTCTTGGGGAGTTCTTTATAGAGATTTTCCAATGGGGTAGGTGTCATAGTTACAATTCCATGCGAGTTGTTCTTGATAAGATCAAGACAATTTCACTCTTCTAACCTAACAATGAAACCTTCAGTGTTGATTACCATGGGAGGTTGTTCGTCTGTAAGATTATATGAATGCACGTGGTACCAAATTATATCATTTCATGTTGGGATTCTTGGTTTACTACTAATTTCTGGCAAGGGCTACAGAGAGTGATGGGTACATAGGTGATTTTGAGAACAGTTTACCACTGCCAAATGGATAGCCAGTTAGAGCGCACATATCAGATACTGGAGGACATGATTAGGGCATGTGACCCTAATTTCAAGGGTTCAGAGGGGAGACACATACCCTTGGTTTATTTAGCCTATAAACATAGATTTTAGGATAATTTTTTGATGGCACCTTATGAGGATTTTTATGATATACCATTGTAAAGACCCATAAAATTCAAGGGAAATTTTTTAATTATTTTATTTGGGATTTTACAAGAACTCAGTTTCTGACGACACTTGATTCCGAGGCCCGGTGTGCCCAGAATCATTTTCCAAAGTTTAGCTCGGGTACGTTCAGTGAACGAACGAGCAGGTTTTCCTAACTTTTGGACCGGTGCTCGGAATCGAATTCTGAGGGCACCGATGGAATTTCAACACCGGTAATTGCTTAAGAACATCTTTTCCGAAGTTTTGTTTGCTCAGGTGAGGTTATTAATTATTTGGGTTAACTAAAGAATAAAATAAAATATTGTGCAACAGATTTTCTTTTTATTCTAAGTAGTGTTAACCTAGGCTTGGTGGTTGGAGTGGGACCCACTGATATCCTAACTCCTAGGTAGGATATTAGTGAGGTGGGGCCCACAAGAGCCCCACCCCCTTTAATTCCTTTTACAACTCATGTGCATTTAATTTGGTAACTCACCCGTACCCTCCTCTTTAATGCCAAGTCAACTCTCACGTTTAATTGGATTATTAAACGCCTAATTAATTGGTCAATGCTTGATAATTAAATCATGATTTAATTTTGAATTTCGAAAACAGATGGTATGAGTAATAAAATAAGGAAACACCTTATTTTATTATTGTTGTTTCATTGTGTGAGAGGGATTGAGAGAGGAATTTCTCAAAGCCTTTGAATCATCATCTTCTTCGTTGGAGAACGCGAAGAACAACGAAGAATGCCAACCTCCGACGGAAGACGACGAGGAACGCTAGTTCCCCGGAGATCGACGACGCGACGCCGTGTACCATGACGCCGATGACCCTCCTTCTGCGATGTCGTCTTACGCAACGTCCCATCCCCGCGACGAACCTTCGTTCAACAATGCTTGAGGTAGGGGTTATTTGTTTTTGCCTTTGAATTATTCCTTTACCGTTCATCGTCTTTTATTTTTGGGCCACCTATTATTGTAATAACGGGAGGAGGTTGGACTGCATGAAAATGGCTGACCCTCCTTTCCCTTTGATGATTGTGTTTTTTGCGGTTTGGAAGAAGGCGGCGCGGTGCAACGACACCATGCAGAAACATGGGTAAATGTGGCGAAGATGTGTGGCGCCGTCACGCCGCGCCGTTGAGGCCAAATGAATCCGCGGTCAGAGTCGGGCCACAGCAAAGGAATGAGGCACATTCACGCCATTTCGGAGAACCATGAAGACACCGCGGCCAGAGCGGGGCCGTGGTGGAGGGGCGTGGTGCCGTCGTATCGCGCCGGTCAGACAGGGCCGCGACTCAAAGCTACGGCGATGCAAGCTGGGGCGGTTGGAACCGCCAGCCGTCGGCACCTTAGACGGGTGGGAAAACAGCGGTCCCACGGCAACAGAACCGGTCGGCCGGACCGGGCTGATCGGCTTCCAAGAAACTGGGGGTCGTAACCCTCGGCTGGTCGAAGGAGAGGCCCCCCACGTGGGGGCCATGGTTTGTCAATCACAGGGGCAGCGCCCCCCCTGTTCTGCTCAGCTCGGTGCTAGCCGAGCTGGACACGCGGGCCGTGCGAGAACGCCAGGCCACCAGTCACCTAGGCCGGGCCAGGCCGCGCCCTAATGGGTCAGACCCAGACCCGTTTCAGGACAACCCGGTTTGGGCCGACCCAGGGGGTCTTGGGCCGGGTCGGTCCGGGCCCAAAACCCCCTTTTCCCGGACAGGTTCGTTTAAATGCCCATAACATGATCTAAGGACATCAGATCGCTGCACCATCAATTAAGATACGATCCTTGGAACGAGACGGTCGTTTCAGTATATTACACTCAAGGTTTCGGAGAACATTGGATAAGGCCGGGTTGGTTCGAACACGAAACCAACCGGGGCCTCGAAGCAGAAACGCTTATAACTTGAGCTCCGGACGTCCGATTGACGTGTCGTCGACATTGTTGGATTCCTCTTCGTGAGACGGATCTTTTGGATTAATCTTCTCTAGTTTTGGACACATTTGGAGTGCGGTCGGGTTGGTTTTTACTTAAAAACAAATCGGGCCCCCGGAACGAAAAAGCAAATAACTCTCAGACCGGGCGTCCGATTGACGTGATGTCTGTCACACTGAGTTCCTTTTATCGAGACGGAACTTTGAGATACATCAACTCCATACTACGTGTCAGTTGATGTATTGACCTTTGGCTCATGGAGCAGACCCTCTCGGAAACGAGCATGCTGTGTGCGAGAACCCTAGAGCTGGCTGTGACTGCGACTGTGACGGTGATGAAGACTGCAATGAAATCCTATGTGGGTTCAGCAGCGATGAAGACTGTACTGAAATCCTCCGTGGGTTCGACAGTGATGAAGACTACACTAAAATCCTATGTGGGTTCGGCAGCGATGAAGACCGTACTGAAATCCTCCATGGGTTCGATGGTGATGAAGACTGTACTGAAATCCTATGTGGGTTCGGCAGTGATGAAGACCATACTGAAATCCTCTGTGGGTTCGACGATGATGAAGACTGCACTGAAATTCTATGTGGGTTCGGCATCGATGAAGACCGTACTGAAATCCTCCGTGGGTTTGATGGTGATGAAGACTGCACTAAAATCTTATGTTGGTTCGGCAGCGATGAAGACTGTATTGAAATCCTCCGTGGGTTGGACGGTGATGAAGACCACACTGAAATCCTATGTGGGTTCGGTAGCGATGGAGACCATACTGAAATCTTCCATGGGTTCAACGACAATTAATACTGCACTGAATCCTTTGTGGGTTCGGCAGCTTGGCTGGTTTAGTATCCTACCTGGGTCCCAGCATAGATGAATCAGTGGATATATCTGATCATCTCTATCACCCTACGGAGAAGTATACCTATGTGAGATGAGTCTTGAATTCAATCAATATCTTCGATATGATTGACTTACAATCCTGTGTGGTTGCGGTTGTACTCTTATGTGGACGTTATTGAACATGGGCTTGGATGTTGGAGCCAAACTGGAATTGATGACTTAGGTATATGTATGGGCATATACCTTAGTAGTGGATAATGTTACTTCGTGATTGTATCTTTCCTTTTTGGATTACCCTTTGTGGATTCTGGGAGACCTTCAGGGGTCTCTGGGTCCCTACTGAGTAGCGTATACTTACCCCTGCACAGGCTATTCCCGTACTACGTTGTGTTGGATGCAGAAGACGGACAGTGCTGATCATGGTTTAGGATTGTGGAGCAAGTCGGTACCTGGAGGTGGACCACTGGGCAGGACATACACGGAGCGGACGGCCGGTCCTGAGGAGCTGAGGAGGCTATCGGTACCCACCCTTTAGGTGGGACTTCTAGTGGACGGCTCGACATTGATGCTTTACTTTCAGTTGTTGTAATTTCTTTCCAGTTGTACTTTACTTTCAGTTTGGGTTTGTATTCTGGCCCACTTACTTTTCTGTACTACTTTTTAATCCAGTTTTACTTAGGGTTTACGTCTTCCTGCTTACTCTATGGTGTTTGTTTACTTTATAAAGACAATTCCTCCCCTTTTTTAAGGATTTACTCCTTTGGTGCTAGTCACCAGCCCCAGGCCTATGGGAGCTGGGCTTGGGGTAGTCATGGAACGGTCCCCAAGGACGGGTCATGACAAATTGGTATAAGAGGAGTTCGGTTCTACCGCAGAACTCAGGACTCTAATCATTATTCTATGTGAAGCTATAGTGTTAAGGGTATTGAGTATGGTTAGCAGTTCAGGGAGTCCATTGTTGGTGCGGTGGCTGACGTATCCGTACACCAGGACCCTGACTTCTGATTTCCGACATAATGCACAAAAACATTGATTGCATGTGTGTTTCAAAAGCTATCTTTGTGATTACTCTGTGTCAGCTCACCAGCTATACTGTTGGACCATGGCACACCTATTTCTTTTCAAGATGGCCCCACTATGGCATCCAACTAGGGTTCTGAGAATTGTGCGAGACAACAGCCCACCGAGCGACGAGGCATCAGTGCAGGGCCCTTTGACAGTGGAGGCACCGACGGTACCTCTACCCGCCGAGCCACCGATGCTATCAGCCCCAGCCGCTGATAGTGCACATCACCTTAGTGCACTTCATGAGTTTCAACATCAGAGACCACCCATGTTTCTCATGGATATGGACCCTCAGGCAGTCGAGGATTGGTTAGGGGTGGTTGTGCGAGTTTTCAGGTTTGTGGGGACACCAGCTGACCTCATGGTGATCCTCACAGCGAGCTTCCTACATGCGGCAGCGACATATTGTGGAGCTTGATGCTCTAGGTGTACGAAGATGAATCACTCCTCTGGATGGACTTTGAGAGCCTCTTTCGCTCAAAGTTCTTCCCAGCCACCCTCCGTGCGGTGCGCATCCAGGAGATTCTACAGCTGCGGCAAGGAAGCATGACAGTCGCCCAGTACTCGGTGAGATTTACCGACCTCTCGCGCTATTCTATTGACATGGTACGAGACCCATTCTTCCGGGCCCGGACCATTGAGAAAGGAATGAGGCATGATATCAGGGCATCGATGATCTCCCTCAGCATTCCGACACAGGCAGGAGTACAGGAGTGAGCTCTTCTCATAGAGAGATTTCTTGTCGATCCTACGCCAGCAGCGAGACCTACCGCACGGCGGCATGTAGCAGAGTCATCTACAACTGGCAGTCGACGGATGTCATAGGGGTCCAGGAAGAACGGACCATCAGGAAGACGATCTCAGGACACTGGCTCAGAGGTGCGGGGCACAGGGCGCAGATCCAGCCTTCCGAGGAGCAGGCAGTGCAATGTGTGCGGTAGGCAGGGCCACATGGATCGTGACTGCCCGACCTGCCATAGAGAGGAGCAGCAGATGGTTGAGGGGACACCCATGCAGAGGCATAGGGTCGACCTTGGCAGTCCGCCGAGAGCAGGCTGATGAGGCAGGGGAGCTGGCCGAGCAGCAGGTGGTGGGAGATGCTTTGAGGCTTTACCACCACCACCACCAGGTGGTCCACCCCCGACCACAGGGAGCTGGCAGGCAGAGACAGGCTCAGCTTCAGGCAGCGGAGGCCTACGACCACGGTGCGCTAGAGATGATTTGACCTACGATCTGTATCTACTCCACCCTTTCTTTAGTTCTTATAGACACAAGAGCGAGTCATTATTTTATTTCTGCTACCCTTGTTCAGAGCTTGGAGATTCCGACGGAGCCGTTGGCTCGATTTTTACGGCTAGAGACTCCAAGAGGAGTAGACTCGACGATTATGCACTGGTTCCGGTAGTGTGAACTTACTCTAGGAGGCGAGAGCTTCGGCTGTGATCTTCTTGTAGTGGCGTCGAGGCCTTACGACGTCATCTTGGGCATGGATTGGTTATCTATAATCCATGCTCAGATCAACTGTATTAGGAGCAAGGTGAAGTGTGTTCGCACCAATGGGAGCAGGTTCACCTTTACTGGTGAAAAGGGAGCCTTTGCAGCACAAGATTGACTCACGCAGAGGAGAGGACAGCCCATCACTCATCAGTTGGCTAGCCTCATCCTAGGAGAAGTTGACATGCAGAGCCCTAATTTTCCGGTAGTGGTGGATCAGTATGTGGACGTTTTCCCTGACGACGTTCCAGTACTACCTCCTTGCAGAGAGGTAGACTTTTATATTGACTTGTACCTTGAGACAGCCCCGATATACACTCCAGCATATCAGATAGCCCCCGCTGAGCTTCGAGAGCTACGGGTACAGTTGGAGGACTTGTAGGGAAAGGGATTCATCCGACCCAGTGATTCACCCAGGGCTTCCCCGATATTGTTCGCAAAGAAGGCAGACGGGAGCTTGCGACTTTGTGTCGACTATCATCACCTGAATCATGTGACCATGAGGAATAAGTATTTGCTACCGAGGATTGATGACCTCTTCGATCAGCTAAAGGGAGCACTGTGGTTCTCAAAGATTGAACTTAGATCAGGCTATCATCATCTCAGAGTTTGAGATGAGGACGTGCAGAAGATGACCTTCAGATGTCGGTGTGGCCACTGTGAGTTCTTGGTTATGCCTTTTGGCATAACCAATGCTCCATCAGTGTTCATGAGTCTCATGGACAGGATCTTTCAGCCATACCTCAATCGATTTGTCGTGGTCTTCATCGACGACATATTGATATACTCGACCACTGAGGAGGAGCACACCTACCACTTGCAGGTTGTACTAGACACACTCTGAGAGCACCAACTTTATGGGATGATCTTAAAGTTTCATTTCTGGTTACGTGAGGTCCACTTCTTGGGACACGTCCTCTCTGAGGTGGGAGTTGCGGTGAATCCTGCGAAGATCGAGGTAGTGCTAGCTTGGGAGCCACCCATGACCGTGACAGAGGTGCAGAGTTTCTTGGGGCTAGCTGGGTACTATCAGAGATTTGTACCAGACATTTATAGAGTTTCAGAACCACTCTCATCATTGATGAAGAAGGGGAAACCCTTCGTGTGGTCGGACAGATTTCAACATAGCTTCCAGGAGCTAAGACAGAGATTGATCAGCACGCCTATATTGAGGCTACCGGAGGAGGGAGTACGATACGTAGTCTACTGCGATGCATCAGGGACCGGACTAGGATGTGTCCTGATGCAGGAGCGGGCAGTGATCGCCTATGGATCACGTCAGTTGAGGAATCATGAGTATAACTACGCTACCCATGACCTGGAGTCAGCAGTAGTGGTCTTCGCTTTGAAGATGTGGCGACACTATCTGATCGGAGAGCGCATTACAGTCTACTCTAACCACCAGAGTCTCAGGTAAATATTCTTACAGAAGGACCTGAATCTGAGATAGTGGCGATGGATCGAGTTCCTCCTGGACTATGACTTTGAGAAAGTCTATACTCCTAGAAAGGGGAACGTAGTAGCTGATGCTCTCAGCAGGAGGACGGGCATCCAGCTACTCGGGGAGGCGATGGAGCAGCTAGCTGCTTTCAAGATATCCTTCATGGATAGAGATGGAGTACCCTTTCTTCAGTCACTGACAGTCACTCCTACACTACTACAGCAGGTCAGAGAGGCACATCTTGGGGAAGCTGACTATGAGACTCGACGTGCACATATTTCCTTAGGACATGCACCTGATGGATTCTCTTTAAGAGGAGAACACGATGTCCTTTTCAGAGGATGTACCATGGTATCATCTGCTATGTAGAAGGATGTGTTCAGAGAGTTTCACACTTCCCCTTTACCGGTACATCTAGGAGTGGTGAAGATGTACCAGGATCTCAGACGACAACACTGGTGGCCGAGTATGAAGAAGGTTGTGGTGGAGTTTGTTTCTCGATGCCTCACCTGCCAGCAGGTGAAGGCAGAGCACCAAGTACCAGCAGGCTTGGTACAACCCTTGGAGGTCCTAGAGTGGAAGTGGGATGGGATATCTATGGATTTCATGACCGGACTTCCACGTACTTTCAGAGGTCATGACTCCATTTGGGAGATTGTCGACCGACTCACCAAGTCAGCTCAATTCTTACCCATCAGAGAGAAGGGCTCAGTATAGAGCTTGGTAAGTCTCTACATTCATGAGATTGTACGGCTTCATGGTGTGCCATAATCTATCGTCTCCGATCGAGATGCCCGCTTTACTTCCCGGCTTTGGAAGGAGTGGCAGGAGGCATTTGGGACGCAGCTACGTCTGAGCCCCGCATTTCACCCTCAGACAGATGGTCAGACAGAGGGGACCATTCAGACTCTCAAGGACATGCTCCGCGCATGTGTCCTCGACTTTGGTCGCAGCTGGGAGGACCATCTACCCTTGGTGGAGTTCGCGTACAACAACAACTAACACTCCACCATCGGGATGGCACCATACGAGGCATTGTACAGCCGACCTTGCAGATCACCTCTATGCTGGACAGACCCTGGGGAGTCAGCACTTGTGGGACCGGAGATGGTCCAACCCATGACAGAGAAGGTCCAGGTCATCCAGGAGCAGATGAGGAAAGATCAGAGCCGGTAAAAGTCTTATGCTAACAGGAGGCGGAGGCCACTGGAGTTTGAGGATGGCGACCACGTCTTCTTGCGGGTCTCAACTCAATGTGGATTAAAGAGATTTGGCCGAGGCGGCAAGTTGTCTCCACATTTCATTGGACCATTCCACGTCCTCAGTAGGATAGGCGAGGTGGCTTATCGCCTGGCTCTACCACCTCAGTTTCACCTGGTGCACGACGTCTTCCACGTATCTCAACTGAGGAGATACGTGCATGACCCAACACATATCATCAAACATGGGGAGCTAGACATTGACTATGGGGTGACTTTTGCAGAGGTCTTGGTGGTGATCAAGGATGGATAGGATCCGGTCCTACATGGATGGTCGATACCTCTAGTACGCATCAGATGGCAGCACGGGAACCACCAAAAGAGCACTTGGGAGCGAGAGGCTCAGATGCGTGCACAGTACCCACATTTGTTCCCCTAGTTTATGATGTATCTTTACGGGGACGTAAAGCCCTGAGGTGCGAGTAATGTAATGACCCATAAAATTCAAGGGAAATTTTTTCTTAATTTTCCTTGGGATTTTACAAGAACGCAGTTTCTGACGGCACCTGATTCTGAGGCCCGGTGTGCCCGGAATCATTTTCCAAAGTTTAGCACGAGTATATTCAGTGAACGAACGAGCAGGTTTTCCTAACTTTTGGACCGGTGCTCAGAATCAAATTTCGAGGGCACCGATGGAATCACAGCGTCGGTAATTGCTTGAGAACATCTTTTCAGGATTTGCGTTTGCTCGGGTGAGGTTATTAATTATTTGGGTTAACTAAAGAATAAAATAATATATTGTGCAGCAGATTTTATTTTTATTCTAAGTAGTGTTAACCTAGGCATGGTGGTTGGAGTGGGACCCACTGATATCCTAACTCCTAGGTAGGATATTAATGAGGTGGGGCCCGCACGAGCCCCACCCCCTTTATTTCCTTTTACCTCCCACGTGCATTTAATTTGGTAAGTCACCCGCACCCCCCTCTTTAATGCCAAGTCAACTCTTGTGTTTAATTGGATTATTTATCGCCTCATTAATTGGTCAACACTCGATAATTAAATCGTGATTTAATTTTGAATTTCAAAAAAAAATGGCATGAGTAATAAAATAAGGCAACACCTTATTTTATTATTGTTGTTTCGTTGTGCGAGAGGGATTGGGAGAGGAATTGCTCAAAGCCTTTGAATAATAAACTTCTTCATTGGAGAACACAAAGAATGACGAAGAACGATGGCCTCCGATGGAAGATGAAGAAGAATGCTAGTTCTTCAGAGATTGACGACGTGATGTTGTAGACCGCGACACTGACGATCCTCCTTCCGCGATGACGTCTTTCGCGACATCCCTTCCCTACGATGAACCTTCGTTCAACAACGCTTGAGGTAGGGGTTATTTGTTTTTGCTCGTGAATTATTCCTTTTCCATTCATCATCATTCATTTTTGGTCCGCCTGTTATCGTAATAACAGGAGGAGGTCAGACTGCACGAACACAGTCTACCCTCCTCCCCCTTTGATGATTTTTTTTGTTGCAGTTTGAAAGAAGGCGGCGTGGTGCAATGACACCATGCGGAAACATGGGAAAATGTGGTGAAGAGGCGCGGCGCCGTCGCGCTGCGCCGTTGAGGCCAAACGAACCTGCGGCCGGAGTCGGGCCGCAGCGAAGGGGCATGATGCCGTCACGCCGCACCGGAGAACCACGAAGACACTGCGGCCGGAGCAAGGCCACGGTAGAGGGGAGGGGTGCCGTCGCGCGGCGCCGGTCGTACAAGGCCGCGGCTCGAAGCTGTGAAGGTGCAAGGCAGGGCGGCCTGAACCGCTGCCCGCCAGCACCTCGGAGGGGCAGGACCCCAGCGGTACCGCAACAGCAGCACTGGCTGGCCGGACCGTGCTGGCCGGCTTCCAAGAAACTGAGGGTCGTAACCCCCGGACTGCCAAAGGAGCGGCCCCCCATGTGGGGGCCGTGGTTTGTCAATCAGGGGGGCAGTACACCCCCTGTTCCGCTTAGCTCGGCGCTGGCCGAGCTTACCACGGGGGCCGCGCGAGTGCGCCAGGCCACCGGCCACCCAGGCCGGGCCGGGCCATGCCGACCGGGGTGGGCCGCACCCACCGAGCCGAGCCGTTCCCTAATGGGCCAGACCCGGACCCGATTTGGGTCGACCTGGTTCGGGCCGACCCAGGGGTTCTTGGGCCGGGTCGGTCCGGGCCCAAAACCCCCTTTTCCCAGATAGATTTGTTAAAATGCACTTAACTTGGGCTACAGATCTTTGATCGACGAACCATCAGTTGCGATGCTATCCTTGGAATGAGACGGTCATTTCAGTATATTACACTAAAGGTTTCGGAGAACATTGGGTATGACCGGGTTGGTTCGAACACGAAACCAACAGAGCCCTCAGAGCGGAAATGCTTATAACTTGATCTTCGGACATATGATTAACATGTTGTCGACTTTGCTGGATTTCTCTTAGTGATACAGATCTTTTGGCTTACTCCGCTCGAGGTATGGACGTAGTTGGAGTGCAGTTTGGTTGGTTTTGACTTAAAAACCAACCGGGCCCCTGGAACGAAAAGACCAATAACTCTCAGACCGGGCGTCCGATTGACGCGCCGTCTGTCACGTTGAGTTCCTCTTGTCGAGATGGAACTTTAAGATACATCAAATCCAGACTACATGTCAGTTGATGTATCGACCTTTGGCTTGTGGAGTGGACCCTCCCAGAAAAGATCATGTTGTGTGCGAGAACCCTAGAGCTGGCTGCGACTGCGATTATGACGGTGATGAAGACTACACTGAAATCCTATGTCGGTTCGACAGTAATGAAGACCATACTGAAATCCTCTGTGGGTTCGACGGTGATGAAGACTGCACTGAAATCCTATGTGGGTTTAGCAGCGATGAAGACCGTACTGATATCCTCAGTGGGATTGATGGTGATGAAGACTGCACTGAAATCCTATGTGGGTTCGGCAGCGATGAAGACCGTACTGAAATCCTCCTTGGGTTCGACAGGGATGAAGACTACACTGAAATCTTATGTGGGTTCGGCAGCGATGAAGACCGTACTGAAATCCTCTGTGGGTTTGACGGTGATGAAGACTGCACTGAAATCCAATGTGGGTTCAGCAGTGATGAAGACCGTACTGAAATCCTCCGTGGGTTCGATGGTGATTAAGACTACACTAAAATCCTATGTGGGTTCTGCAGAGATGAAGACCGTACTGAAATCCTCCGTGGGTTCGACGGCAATGAAGACTGCACTGAAATCCTTTGTGGGTTCTGCAGCTTGGCTGGTTTAGTATCCTACGTGGGTCCCAGCATAGATGAATCAATGGCTATATCTGATCATCTCTATCACCTTACGAAGAAGTATACCTATCTGAGATGAGTCCTGACTTCAATCAATATCTTCGATATGATTGACTTACTATCCTGTGTGGTTGGGTTTGTACACCTATGTGGACGTGATCGAACTTGGGCTCGGATGTTGGAGCCAAACTGGAATTTATGACTTAGTTATATGTTTGGGCATATACCTAAGTAGTGTTGGATGTTACTTCATGATTGTATCTTTCCTTTGTGGATTACCCTTCGTAGATTCTGGGAGACCTTCGGGGGTCTCGGGGTCCCTACTGAGTAGCGTATACTCACCCCTTCACAGGCTATGCCCACACTACGTTGTGTTGGATGCTGATGACAGACAACGCTGATCGTGGTTGAGGCTTGTGGAGTAAGTCGGTACCTAGAGGTGGACCACTGGGCAGGACGTACACGGAGTAGACAGCTGAACACGAGGAGCTGAGGAGGCTATTTGTACCCACCCTTCAGGTGGGACTTCAAGTGGACGGCTCGACGTTGCTTCTTTACTTTTAGTTGTTGTACTTTCTTTCTTTGTTTACGTAGTGTTTACATCTACCTCCTTACTCTGTGGTGTTTGTTTACTTTATAAAGGCAATGCCTACCCTTTTTGTCGGGATTTACGCCTTTGGTTCTAGTCCCCAGCCCCTGTCCTATGGGAGGTGAGCTTGGGGTAGTCATGGAACGGGCCCCGAGGACGGGTCGTGACAACCATAATGATCACACCTGTGTTGTCTGGAGGTAGGATAGGTAGCTACACTGGGAACTCATCTTGTCCAGGAGACCACTGAACTTGTTCAGCTAATTGGGAAGCAAGTGGCTACTGCACAATCTTGTTAGAAATCTTTTGTTGATCATCGCAGATGGCCTCTGGATTTTGAGGCTGGGGATCGAGTTTTCCTAAATGTTACACTATGGTTCGGACAAATGAGGATCAGGTTACAAGGTAAGCTTTAACCAAGATATTTCAGGCCATTCAAGATTCTAGAGATAGTCGAGCCTATTTCCCATCGATTGCAGTTACCTATGTTGTGTCACTACCTTTAAAACATGTCTCCCAATTTTCTACCCGAGGAGGTTGAGTTTCAAGTATATGTGTCCATTGAGTATAATCCTTTCATATTTTGGTTCATAGAATGAACGTTCACTGTTACCGGTCAGTTCTTTTACTATTGGTGCTATAGATGCACAGTTGAGTATGGGATGAGACCTAAGAGAGGGAGACTGATGTATGATCATATTGGCTGAAGTTATTATCTGATTTTTCTTCACCACACTTGAAATAGAAATTCAAGGATGAATTTCTTTATGGGTGGAGATTTTGACAACCCGATTCTTGCTTTAAGATACAAATCTTTCCTTTTTGAGTTTGTAATTAAAAAAATTGAGGTAAAGGAGAATTACACATTTTATATTTTTAATAACATATTGTGTGATATAGTTACATGCAATTTACTACCCAATACATACCACATGACATTATTTTTTGGACCTATACAAAAAAAGTAACAACACGACATGTAGTTTTAAGTACAAGCTGTTTAATTTTATTTTTTTTAAAACATGCAATAGCATATTGTTTCATCATTCAGATAGAGGGATCACCCCATTACACAAAAAGTAGCCCCAGACAAGATTTTCCCTCCCAAGTCTCTGTCTGAACACTTTTTCAGTTGTTGTTTGATGCATTTAATCCCAATTGATCTACTCTATTCTAGGTCAAATTAGAATCCAACACTAGATGAGGAGAGTATTATAACTACGATGCAGGAAGTCTTTTGTCATTCACTCAATTTCAAGTTGTTTATATATTCCATAGTGCGAGGCATTAAAACACAATTTGTAAACTCTCGATTCCCCTTGAGATTTTATTCATGATTTCTCATCTAGATCATGTTATTGAATGTTGGGAATTTATTGTCATTTTTTTGATCTACTCAATTCTTGGTCAAAATAGAAGCCGACAATATATGAGGAGAGTCTTAAAACTATGAGGTATGTGGTCTTGTGCCTTTCACTAAATGTAGAGTCATTTATATGTACTATAGGGTGAGGCATTGTCTCCCAATTGGTAAGCTCTCAATTCCTCTTGAACTGTTCTTCATGATTTCTCAACTCGACTGAGTTATTTAAGGTTGATCATTTATGGTCATTTTGTAGATATACTATGTTCTAGGTCTAAATATAAGTCGACACTAGATGAGGAGAGTCTTACAACTACGATGTAGGTGGTATTGTGCCTTTCGCTCAATGTTGAGTTGTTTATATGTACTATAGTGTCGATCGACCATATTTTGGGTGTCTCCATGAATAGAAATTAACCATTGTTGTTTAATAATGTTTATTAGGTGAATGATTAAATGAATTGAAGATAGTATTAGCTTTTCTAATTTGAATAAGTGCCACCCTATAAGTGTATTTCCCTTAGATAACAAATGTTCATCCATTTGTCCTAGAATTCCTATGGGCATGCCATTATTTCCATTTTTGGGTCTATTTAAAATATAATTGATTAATTGAATATTTCCCACATGAGATAATATTTTCTTAATCCTTGGGATAGTATATTTCACGTTTTAGTCTTGTGTTATGAATTTCCCATGTGAGTTTATAATTCTTAATCTTGGTAATTTTTAGGTTACTTGAAAGGCTTAGGACATGTTTGATGCTGACATGAGTTATTATTTTGTTAACCACATAATAGGATAAATAACACTTTTTTTATTCTAAAATTATTATTCATTTGGCTTGGAACTTATACATGTTTAAATGATTATATACCAGGTTTTGACCCTGGAATATGATGAAATGCTTATATATAAGTTTTAAACCCTGATTGACTGCAGAAATGCTTATATAGTGGGTTTTGATTCAGTTTGATGTTAGGTTATACCATTTTTATATGGTTTCGGTTATATACTCCTGGAGTGATACTTGAATTCTAGTTTAGGAATTTCAAGACTAGACATAGTCAATAAATTGAATAATGATATGGAATGACTTATGTTGCGTTTACCAAGACAAAGCACAAGCGTAGATTCAAAATTTTCTTTACTTTTTAGATAGCCTTTTGAGGTAGCTATTGTAAATCCTTTATATGGGAGATTTACGGGCTTTAGCTAGATCTTGAGACTTATATAATTCAATGTAATCGAATGGTTGAACTAAACATAATGAATGAAAATGGAAACCATTGTATATAGGATTATTTACTTATGAGTACTTCCTAGATACAACTTTCACTATTGTACATTGTTGTTGCATATAATCACTAACAGATTGGAATTGATATTGGGTGGTTGGACATAGAGATTTTTTTCTCACATCCAATTTGGGTCAGGTTTTTGGTCCCAAAGAAATTACATGATTCCAGGTGTCAATAAGGGCATGTTCCATTCTACCGATGTTGGATTTGCTACTTAGGAGTAGGAGAGAATGAGATGAAGCCGAGGCTTGAGATGCTTCTAAGTTTATTTTGTTTCTTTTGTGATCTTGGAATATATGTTGTGGATTCCTTCAGTGTACCTATTTTGGATATTTTCGTAGAACTTAACATGATGCATTATCCTTTGTGCAGAATGATGCTTGGTTGTTTATATTATCAGCCTTATGCAGTTTACTTCAGTTGTATACTATTTACAGTTTCTAAAATTGTATTATTATTGATTCTGTTGTGTCACACTCTTCCAATGAGGGAATGTTTTCCCCACTATCACACCCTAGGCCCTTGTTTCTAGTCAGCAGCCTCTGGAATTTGGGGAAATGTGCTTGAGGCTATGTGACCAACTAGGTATGGGGAACTAGTTGAGAGGTATCTAGATTTGGGATGTTTCTCAATGAATATTGCGACCCCAAATGTAAATATAGAAGAAAGAAATCAGTAATTTAATATAAATGATGAGTTATAAGTAAATGAATTATTTTTATAGAAGCATGTAAGGCAATAAAAAATAATGTAATATGACTGTTATATACATGGTCATTGGACACATAACTGTTGTATATATATAGTCATTGTATATATAGTCATTATATAAATAGGTTTTAGGTATATATTTTCTATAATTAGTTTATAATATTATAATAAAAAAATTATAATTTACTATAGTCATATAACTATTATTTTATATGAAATTATTTTGAATAACTTAATGTTTAATAAGGTCTTTTTTTATAAAAATACAGTTTTATTGTATATTTTCTAAAAAGAAATTTATATATTATTTAATAGGAATTATATAAAAAGGATTTAATTTTTGGTTTTATCATATCTTAATTTTATTAGAGATTTTTGTGGTTATTTTTTAGAAATAGTTGATTTTTAGTGAATAGTGAAAGTGTTGAATTTTTCAAAACCATCATTTCTTATATAAAAAAGATAATTTTAAATTACCATTATGTTTTTAATTAGGTCTTAAATTTACATAATTATCTTCTAATTATAATCGATTTATTTAATTAAATAATAAATAGAACATATTTAATTTTTGTGTAAACTCATTTTTAGGCTTGAAAACACGTTTTTTCTGAAAACTGTTATTATTAGGTTTTTTGAATTTATATTCAGACTTATATTTAAAATATATATATAATAAATATTGAAAATTAAATTCAATATTTGTAATAATTATGTCAAGTTTTAAAATAGGTTCTATTTATATGTTTTCATCAGGAATACGAACCTTGATAATAATATTATCACCATAGTAATGGTAAAACAAGTAAAACAATGTAAAAACTATGAGATATGACATAAAAATATCAATAACACTTATCTATAGTTTATATAATGTTATTTACTAGTCCAAAATCACCCATGAATAAAAAATATGAAAATTTATATCCACTTTCAATTGAATATATACTATATATTATTTTAAGAAGAGGATAATTACAAAAATGTCACTCTCTTACTTTTAATTTATTTTATTTGTTTTCATTGTGAGAAAATGAATTTATAAATGAATATAAAAAATTATTTTGAAAAAAAGTAATCTATTTTTATGATTTTAATAAATTTTTAATTTTTAGTGGTGGTATAATTACCTTAATGTATTATGAAACACTAATAGAGAGGTTGTACATGTTATAGACAGTTCATGATAAATGATTTTAAAAATAATAAAAATAATATGTTTTTGATTATTAGTGTTATTCAATGATTTTAATATGTAATTATAATGTATAATTAATGGAGAATTTCATTAAATTAAATTTTCATAACTTTTTTGATGTCTTTGAAGTAAAATTAAATGAAATATCATAAAAATTAATTTAACGATATTTTCTAATAAATAATATTTTATTAAATGATCTAAAATTTAAAAAAATGAAACAGGAAAAATTGGATTTAAAATTGTATAATGTTTTATCAATATACTATTTTTTATCATCTTTACACCATATAAGTAAATCTAAAATCGTTAAAGAGTAAAAATATTTATTTCCATATTTAAGGTTAAAAAGGGTTAACGAGGGAGGTAAACCAAAAGAGAAGTTATAAAATGATACATTATATTGTATGAATATTTCTAGTTTAAGGTAAATTGAACATATAATTTTATAACTTATAAATTTTTTCAATTTGGTTCAATTTTACAATATTATGATATTAATTATATTTTAATGTTCTTAATATTTACAATTGCACCACTCTCCTCACATAAAAAAGGGAACCCAGTCCCCTCTCATTCTCAGAATATTTGTGACATTTTTGTACAAAAATATCAAGTAATATACCTTAAAAACCATCCTCCCCATGACATAGATAATTTTTTCACACTAAAATATTGACCTAGAAGGATTAATGTTTTAGTTAAAGGAGGTTTTCCAACCAATAGGTATAACTCTCAATCAAATTCATTCACCTTATTTTTTATTCTGCCAAATTAAATTATTTCATAATCAAATTGATATAATTACATAATTATCTATAATATATTTATATGTTATTATTTCTATTTTATAACCATTATTCATGACCTCTTCAATCCCAAGGGAAATGAAGACATCGCCCATGTGTATATGTGAACTACCACATACACTAAGTGATTTGTCTAGTTTTTCATCACTACCTCACAAGACTAGTTATTATGTTGTATTTAAAATTTATATAAGATATTTTTGAGGTAATTATACCTTTATAATTATTTAAAGATCCTGAACATTCTTGAAGGTGCGTCATTACTTTAATTTTTTGTTACACGCTATTTTTAGTGTTGATAATGTGATTTTTGAATGTGGTTGGACTTTTGGGAGTATCTTGAGGGTGACAGACACAAAGGGAGGAAAAAAGAGGCCAAGTAGTTCATACCACATGGTTGAAGAATGGTTACAGTAAACTGTGTGCCTAGCCTAGAAAACAAGGCAACATGGGAACTGTTTAGGAAAGAGGGATATCTTAGGGTTACCGCACAGTTTTCCAAACCCTGAAAGTGTGCCTAGGAAACCATATAGCATGGACCCTCTTGGAAATTGGGAGATGAATAGGTGGGGAACAATTTGGATAACCATGCGACTAAACTTTGTGGCCCTTTAAAATTTAAGAATATTCCATTTTTTCCTTCTGATCTTATTAAATTTTCACATGATTTTCCTCCCATTTGACCCCTCTAGCCTAGGATACGAACCAGAAACCCCATTGTTCTCTATGGGCGATTATAAATTTATTATTAGGTGTTTGAAGTTAATTTGGGTGAAAATCAAAGATTCGTGTGAGTCTGACTCTCCACAATTCTCTTTTTTTGGATTAGGGCTTGTAGAATCTCTTCACTCCAACTGAAGCCCTAAAACCCTCACTTTTCCAGTAAGTCCAATGTTATGGATTTAAAGGTTTCTTGAATTAAAATCATGGGATATTTCTAGGATAGGAATCATTCTTGAGCATGAGATAAGTGGTCTTTAATATTTCACCCATAATCTCATCATTTTATATGCGCATGTGGTTGTGACATCATTTTTCTTATTTTGTTTCCCTATCTTTTATTATGGAATGTGATTTGAACCGTAGATTGAGGTGTGAGTGTAACATCCCCAAATGATAAAGGGTTAAATGACTAAATGATATGACTCATGTCAACATGGTGCACCTTCCTTTTCGGGATCCTGCCTGGTTATAACTTCACAGTTAAGCGTTCTTGGCCTAGAGTAGTGATTCGGATGGGTGACCTCCTGGGAAGTTTCTCAGGGTGTGTGTGAGTGAGGACAAAACACACTGGAAAGGACATGTGTTGGCCTGTGGGGACTTTCATTAGTCAGATAACCCGTTCGGGCATGTGGGTGGACCCTGGGGTGGGCCCCACGTGTCTGCGGGGCAACTGGTGGTACCTGGTGGGCCAGGACCTGACGACCAAGTTAAAGGCGGGGTGGATGTGCTGTCACCGGGGCCCAGTTGTCACAGTTGGTATCAGAGGAGGAACCCAGCCTTAAGTGAGCGGTGCACTACCTGGGTTGAGATGTAGGGCCCACAACGAGGGTGTTGTGCTCTAAAGGGGGGGGGGGAGATTGTAGCATCCCCAAATGATAAAGGGTTAAATGACTAAATGATATGACTCATGTCAATAAGGTGCACCTTCTTTTTCGGGAGCCTACCTGGTTATAACTCCACTATTAAGCGTGCTTGGCCTGGAGTAGTGATCAGGATGAGTGACCTCCTGGGAAGTTTCTCAGGGTGTGTGAGTGAGGATAAAACACACTAGAAAGGACATGTGTTGGTCTGTGGGGACTTTCATTAGTCAGATAACCCGTTCGGGCATGTGGGTGGACCCTGGGGTGGGCCCCACGTGTCTGCGGGGCAACTGGTGGTACCTGGTGGGCCAGGACCTGACGGCCAAGTTAAAGGTGGGGTGGTTGTGCTGTCACCGGGGCCCAGTTGTCATAGTGAGACCCTTCACATACCTCGTTAGATTCATTGATGATGTGAGACTAAATGTAGGGATACCTATAGGCCAAATCGAACCATTTCTATTAGTGAAAAAAATTAGTAAACCTTTTAATAGGGGTATTACGGGAGATAATGGGGAGTAATAATTTATTTGATGTGTGTGTAAGGTTAATGATTGATTAGAATTTTTTTATAAGTTGTATTTTGTAAATTATTTAAAGGTTTTGAAATGATTTTTATGGTATGTTTGGGGCTTAGACCTGATTATAGATTTATTTATGGAAAATTATGTTTTCAAGGTCTAAATGTTTTTAATTGAGGTGTTGGCCTAAAATTAATACAAAATTGTTTTTCTAAGTGGATTTAAAATTATATTTTATATAAGGTAAATGTTTTCTTTTTTGAAAATGGTTTAACAGTTTTTTTGAATGCTTGAAATGTAAATTAAAGCCTTTGGGCATGTTTCTTTTTTCAAAAAGGATGAACCCTATTTTAAAGGGTGGATTTAAGATGATTTAAAATAAGTATTTTATATTTTTTATACCATTATGTGGTCTTAAAGGGCCGTAGGGAAAATAATAATTTAATTGACCTATAGACTAGTGAGATAGCACCTATGAAAATTATATTGGAATGTTCACATGTTTTTAATGTGAATTTCATGACGAATGCGCATAGATGATTACATTGAGAAATGTGGGAGTTAGTCATAATTATATATGTGTTAAATAGTTATGGTTTTTGTTAATAAATGTCAAATTAATGTAAATGAGAATAATATTCATTGTTCTTAATTAAAAACTTGGAATAAGGGATTGTTGGTATAAGGAAATTGGCCTAATGGGTCACCAAATGTATGTGGAAAATGTGTTAGTGGGTTGTAGAATGAGAATTATTTATGTATTGATGAATTGTTGATTGTGAAATTGACTATGTATTTGAAATGGTATGTTTGGAAAATGGTTGCATAAACTTGTGGACATGGATTTGAGGTGTGGGATAAAGGATTAAGGCTCCTCTAATGGGTTATGAAGGATTGATGCTTCAAACCCACCATAGAGTTCATGGGATAGCGTTCTAGAATGATGATATAGGACCCTAAAGATTCATTGGATAATTACATAGATTGACGCATCAATTTATGTTTGGTAAACTTCGTTGAGATTACCTGAACTGATGCTTCAAGGTATGTTAAATAAGTTATGTAATGACCCAAAGTTTCATTAATGGAAATCCCTTTTGATTTAATTAAACGTCTCTTTATGTTTATATAAAATGTCAAATTTATTGGTTTTATGTTAAGAATTTTGACCGTTGCTAATATAGCCGTTGAACAGTGATCACATGATTAGTATAAATATAGGTCCTTAACAAATCCAAATTTACTCAGACAAAAGAAGTGATGGCCTCATCCAGTATAATTGCCCCATACAAAGCCCATTTTTCGGAGCTCGGAAAAGAGGTGGAATCCTTGGGCTTTGATCTTGACCAAGCTCAAGCTGAGCTTCATCGCGTCAAGCTCGAACGAGACCGTCTACAGGAGAAGTGAAAGTTGATATAAATTACCACTCGAGCGATGTTATCCGAGCCACCCCATTAGGCAGTCACCATCGCACACATTACCCTTAGGTCTTATGTTGCTGTTTTAAGGGGTTATGTAACTAATTGATAGTACTATATTCATGTACATTATTTTTTTATATAATAATGAATATAATTTCTTGTCATTATTGATACATTGTAAATAGTTTTTAAAGTACAAATGGTTTTTTAGTCATTATTTAATTAAGAAATATATTTTACTAAATTAAGGGATTTTTGAATTAAATAAAATTTTAATAAAATATTATTATTATTATTAGATGAATTTTATTATATATAAATGATCATATAATTTTATGAATGCAATTATAATTTTTGTTAAGGATTGAAAGCCATTTTTGTCAAAACCTGTGAATTTTCGATAAATGTCGGTTTTTATTTTAAAAGTGAAAATTAACATATTTAAAAAATTATTTAGATAAAATAAATTTTATTTTTGGAATCAGGACGTCGAAATTATCAAACGGTGAATTTTTCATAATTTTCTGAGACAGTCAAATTCTTGAGTAAAAATTAAATACCATTTAACTATATAATGTGTTTTATGAAATCATAATGACCCAATAGTGATGTAATAAAATACTATAATCTTTATGTTCGTCCCAATATATTTTTTACCATTAAAATAATGTAATTTTGGGTTTGTTTGACTTACTTTTCAAAGCATTAATGGACCCCTCAAGACTTATTCAACACCTTGCCTTTTTAAATTGATTTCCATGGGAGTGTGACTCACCTCCACATAAGCAACCCCAATATTTTAAGAAGTTCGGACTTTGGCCTTATAAAATATTTTTTCCCTATTCCCATTACCAAAAACAATTTGAAAAAACTGTGGGATGGTTTGTGGTTTGGATTAATTTAATATAAGGGGTCCCAAACCTAAATAATTAAGAATTCCCTCACATTTCCTATATAAACCCACCCAAGATCCCACTTTCTCCTAACTCAAAGCCCATGGAGTTCGTCCAAACTCTGACCTAATCTCTCTAGCATCCTCCCAAGGTTCCCCCAAGCTCCCAAGAAGCCTCTCACAAGCCTCTCTCTAGCCTTTGGAAGCACACTTCCAAGTAAGGGTATTTTCTTCGTTTCTCATATTTGTCAATTTTCATTAAGTTGTATTGCCCTTTTAATATCAATTATGAATGTTGGGGTATGGTTTTGGACCTCCCCCATACTTACCGTTTATTGTTTGTATGATGGGATACCCCTTTATCTCACATTAAATGCCTCCCATGTACAGCCATTACTATGCTGGAATTCTGAAAGGAACTTCTCTCTCTTCTTTTACATTCAAGCAATAATTTTGTATCATGAATCTAAATTCCATTACAATTGTTGGGACATGTATCTATATGACCTCCTTACTGTCCATTACATGTAAATATTACAAGGAACCCCTTTCTCTCTCATCAACCTCTTTTTTTATGAATTCTTACGTCACTTCGTTAAGCTGCCGAAATCACACCAATTTTCTAAGGCAATGCCATTGTGTAGTGAAAACCATGCCCATTTATCCATCAAGGGTATTCACCTTTATGCACATTTACTTATTGATTATAAAGTTTCATATATGAATTCCACATTCCTTTATCATGGAATAAATGATTATGTTTAATGAATCCATGTTTTATTATCCATGTGGCACACTTATGCATGAAATGAAATGTTTAAGAAGGGTGCACCCTTATAGCGCTCCAATGCATTGGGTAAAGTATAGCATCATGATACATCATGTGCAATGAGTGTTGACTCATGATAATTCAAGTGCAACGAGGGTTTACTCGTTCTTTATGTGAAATGAGGATTTACTCATGCTCTATGTGCAATGAGCCCTGGCTCATGCTAATTCCATGTTAAGTGTTGTTGCCACAATTCCATGTTATGATTATCATGCTTTATCATGCCTTTATGTTCATGTTTCTTTTATGCTTTATTGATATGACTATTGTCTAACATGTATTTTACTCCTTATTTTATTCCATGTGTACTCCCTTACTGGGCTTTATAGATCACCCTTTTCTTATGCATGTCCTCAGGTTATCCCATGCAATACTAAGTACGAGGGAATGTAGTGGTCATGTAAAGAAAGTTTTCAATAAAGATGTTGTATTTCATGTTTCAAGTATTTATGTAACGATCATAAGCCCCAAAGACACTAAACCTCTTGATCTTCTTGTTGTATCAGTAAAGTTTTATGTAATAAATCATGTTTAAGTTTGTAATAAAAGCAGGGTTGTCATTGTTGGTATTAGAGGATAGGTTTAGTTATTTTTGGGATTAGGAAACCCTTGTAAAGCATTAGATACAAGACTAATTATAATAAAAACATCCCTAAGTTTTGTTATGTACTGAGTAAGTGGTTTATCAAAAAAATACATCCATGTCTGGATACGAGCAGGAAGAGGCGGCTCTAGCATAGATGTATCCTAAGGGTAAATCTCGAAAACACCGCTTTAAGCTAGACTCAAACGAGAACTGGTGCACGAAAATGGGCCTTGCTTCACTCTTGGTTACGACACTCCCAGGGGATATGTTTTGATAAATTCAAAAGCTTAGTATGAACCCTTATTAATGGAATTAAAAAATTTCCCCTAAGAATATATGTTAGAAACTAGATCATGAAAAGCCTAGATTGAAGCCTATAGACTCATGAGTTAAGGAAATGAATGTTTATTTATAAGTCATAAACTTTTGTTTTTAGATTACCCTTTATGTGTTACCCCTAACATTCCTTTTATTCCAGCCAATGGCCGGTAATATGAGGACTCGGGCTAACAACCGATGTGAAGCTCAGTGTAATGATTGTACTAATGAGATGCCCAATCCAATGGGAGCGAGAATCACGAACTTGGTCACGCTTCTCTCTCAACTAACTCAAGTTTTGAATAGAAACACGGTTCAAGAGGAACGTTAAACCCCCCCCCCCCCCCCTAAGAAAGAACAAGTCACTATCGAGAGCTTCATGAGATAAAGGCCTCCTACATTTAGTGGATCATCTGATCCCACAATCGCTGAACAATGGATCAACTCCATTGAAAAGATATTCTCCATCCTCCAATGTTCTGAACAAGAGAAGGTTCTCCTGGCGGCTTATCGTATGGAGGGTGAAGATGATCAGTGGTGGACATTGATCAAAAATACGAAGCCTGAGGAGGAGATCCAGGCATTGGAATGGAAGGATTTCCGGAAGATGTTTTTCGATAAATATTTTCCACGAACCCTCCGGCTTAAGATGGAAAGGGATTTCCATTCCCTCCAAAAAAAGATGAAGAATTTTTTGGATCGTATGAGGAAAACATCACAAGGCTTTCATGATATGCTTCTGGCTTTGTCGTTGCCTCCAAATGAAAGGTTGACCGCTTCTTTGGTGGGTTGAAGCCTAGCATACGGAAAGCATTAGTGATCCGTGACATCGACAGCTATGATGAAATTGTCCGATGTGCCCTCGAGGTAAAAATGGAGATCGGGGAATCACAAGGGTATCATGGGGACAAGAAGCATAAGGTGGAATTCAATGCTGGTGGTCTGATGGATAAATCCAATGGTACTAAGAAGATCCAGCACCCCACTTGCCAAAAGTGCGGAAAGAAGCACCATGGAAATTGCTTTAAGGGGACGAGAAAATGCTTCAGGTGTGGAAGAGAAGGGCACCTAGCTGTTAACTTTCGACAAGAGAGACCCACGATTGTGATAGAGGAGAGGAACACTCCATTCGAATCTCAACATGTTTTTCAATGCTAAAAATGCAAAGAAATGGGTCATTTTGCAAATCAGTGCCCTAATCTATGGGTTTTCAGAGACAACCAACAACCTCCAAGGCATCAAGGAAGAGATTTTTCCATCACTTCTGCAAAAGTGAACCCCGCCAATGAATTGGTGATAGGTAAGCTAGTTATTCATTCAAGAATAGAAAACATACTTTTTGATTCATGTTCTATGCATTCTTTTATATCTCAAAAGTTTAGTAGAACAATCCTAGCACCACCACAAATCATGGAAGTAAAGATTTCGGTGAGTACAAAAAATGGGGCAATAGTTGCATCCCATGAATATAAGTCCTCCCCTGTTATAATCTGTGGATTTAATTTCTCGGAGAACCTCATCATACTCCCTCTGGTGGAATTTGATGAAATTATTAGCATGGATTGGCTTTCCTTATATAGAGCCAACATAAATTGTCGGGAGAGGGAAATCACACTCCATATGGAGAATCGACCCCTGATTATTTACTAGTGTAAGGAGGAAGATGAATCTCCTTTAGCTCCATTATCTCAAGCATGGATGTTACTGCCTAATGAGCATGCGTATCTGGCTCAGATGATTGAGTCCATGGAAGAAACCATCTTTGATGAAATTCCTATTGTGAGGGAATTCTCTGAAGTGTTTCCAAAGGAACTGTCTGATATTCCTCCTAGAAGTGATGTTGAATTCTCAATTGAACATATACCTGGGGCTTTACCAATATCCAAGACTCCATATAGAATGGCCATTTTAGAGCATTAAGAGATGAAGAAACAACTACAAGAGAATCTGGATAAAGGGTTTATATGCCCAAGTGCTTCACCATGGGGTGCACTAGTCCTCTTCATCAAGAAGAAGGATGGGTCAATGCGGCTTTGCATCGATTATCATGAACTTAAAAAAATCACAATAAGAATAAGTATCCTCTCCCAAGAATTGATGACGTGTTCGATCAACTGCGTGGAGCACAATACTTCTCCAAGGTAGATTTGCGGTCGGGATATTATCAAGTAAGGGTGAAGAAGGAAGATGTCCCCAAGACTGCTTCCCATACAAGATACTGGCATTATGAATTCATAGTAATGCCTTTCAGACTCACCAATGCTCCAACAATATTCATGGACTTGATGAATAGAGTCTTTAGATATTACCTTGAAAAATTTGTGGTAGTCTTTATAGATGGTATTCTAATATACTCCAAAACCAAGGGGGGTCATGAGGAGCATTTAAAAACTATACTAGAGACTTTGTGCAAGGAGAAGCTCTATGCAAAGTACAACAAGTGTGAGTTTTGGTTGAAGGAGGTATCATTCTTGGGCCATATCATCAATGGGATATCTGTGGACCCCTCAAAAACAGATGCAATTGAGGGATGGCTGAGGCTAACATCGGTAACGAATATCCATAGATTCTTATGGTTAGTTGGATATTATCGAGGATTTGTGAGAAATTTCTCACGGTTGTCCAAACATATTACCAAGCTAACTCGAAAGGGAGTAATGATTTCTTGGAGTGATGAATGCGATGAAATCTTCAAGGAGTTGAAAAGGAGGCTTATCACTGTGCCCGTTCTCACTTTACCCACAAGTGGGGAACTTTTTTTTGTTTTCAGTGATGCTTCAAAGAAGGGCTTAGGCTGTGTGCTGATGCAGAATGATAAAGTTATATCCTATACCTCACGGTAATTGAAAATCCATGAGAAAAACTATCCAACGCATGATCTGGAGTTGACCGCTGTGATCTTTACTTTGAAAATCTGGCGGCATTATCTCTATGGAGAGAAATGTGATATACATACTGACCACAAGAGTCTTAAATATATATTCACACAGAAAGAGCTTAATATGCGATTGGGAAGATGGATAGAGCTCGTCAAGGCTTATAACTATTCAATACATTACCACCCTGGGAAAGTGAACAAGGTGGAAGATGCCCTAAGTAGAAAGGACCCAGCAATTCTATCAATGATGAGAATTGAGAAGGATCAAATCTTATTAGACCTGATGAAGATGGACATGGGAATCATAAAGAATGGAACATCATCAATCCTTTCACAAATGATTTCTCAAACATCTCTTTTGGAAAGGTTAGAAGATGCTCAAAAGAATGATGTGGGAATTCAGGAAAAAGTAGAAGCTATCAAAAAAGAGAAATCCTTAGAGTTTAATGTTAATTAAGAAGGAATTGTGTGGTTTGGGAAAGGACTATGTGTTCCATCAAGTCCAAAGCTGAAGAAGGAACTTTTGGATGATGCACATAGTTAAAATTTCTCTATTCACTTAGGGAGCACAAAGATGTATCTAGATCTCTGAGAAAATATTTGGTGGGATAATATGAGGAATGAGATCGATGAATATACATCAAAGTGCCTGGTGTGTCAGCAAGTGAAGGTAGAGAGGCAGAAGTCTAAGGGGATGATGAAACCATTTCCCATACCAGAATGGAAATGGGAGAACATCACCATGGACTTTGTCACTGGACTTCCAAGGACATCCAAAGGCAACAATGAAATCTGGGTTGTTGTGGATCATCTTACAAAGACTGCACACTTCATTGCTATACGGGAGGATTTCTCATTGGATCAACTAGCACAGATATATATCAGGGAAGTTGTAAGGTTGCATGGAGTACCACTATCTATTGTGTTTGATCGAGATCCAAGATTCACCTCTATGTTTTGGAAGCGTCTTCAACATGCTCTCAATACTGAACTGAACTTCAGTACGGCCTATTATCCTCAAACTGATGGCCAATCCGAGCAGACTATCCAAACACTTGAGGATATGTTGAGAGCGTGCTCAATGGAATTTAAAGGAGGATGGGAACAACATATTTCTCTGGTTTAGTTATCTTATAATAACAGTTTCCACTCGAGCATCGAAATGGCACCATATGAAGCCCTATATGGAAAAAGGTGTAGAACACCGACATGTTGGGATGAGGTCGGTAAACGTAAGCTGCTTGGACCAGAAATGGTCGAAGAAATGGTGGAGAAGGTGAAAACCATTCAGCAACATTTCAAGGCAGCCCAGAGTCGACAGTAGAGTTATGCAGATAATTTTCAACGAGACCTTGAGTTTAAAGTTGGATACATGGTGTTTCTACGCATATCTCCATGGAAGAATGTCAAGAGGTTTGGAAGGAAAGGGAAGTTAAGCCCAAGGTACATTGGCCCGTTCGATATTCTTGATCGTGTCGGGGCTGTGACCTATCGACAACCACTTCCACCTACCATGGCCAAAGTACATGATGTCTTTCATGTATCCCTCTTAAGGAAGTACATACTGGACCCTTCACATGTACTCTCTTCTAAGGTGGTACAATCGGAAGATGACCTTTCTTATGAGGAGCAACCATTGAAGATCTTAGATCGTAGAGAGTTCTACAAAATAAGACAATGCCCCTCGTCAAAGTGTTGTGGAGAAACCACAAGTTTGAAGAAGAGACATGGGAATCAGAGGAAATGAGGAAGCTGAGTTACCCACATCTGTTTTAGTGTGGGAAAATGAAAAATTTCAAGGGTGAAATTTCTTAAGGGGGAATATTGTAACGACCCAAAGTTTCATTAATAAAAATCCCTCTTGATTTAATTAAATGTCTCTTTATGTTTATATAAAATTTTAAATTCATTGGTTTTATGTTAAGAATTTTGACCCTTGCTAATATAGTCATTGAACAGTGATCACATGATTAGTATAAATATACATCCTTATCAAATCCAAATTTACTCAGAAAAAAGAAGTGATGGCCTCATCCAGTAGAATTTCCCCATACGAATCCCATTTTTCAGAGCTCGGAATAGAGGTGGCATCCTTGGTATTTGCTCTTGACCAACACCAAGCTGAGCTTCATCGTGTAAAGCTCGAATGAGACCATCTACCGGAGAAGTGGAAGTTGATAGAAATTACCACTCGAGCAATGTTATCCGAGCCACCACAAGAGTTTGTCACCGTCACACACATTACCCATAAGTCTTATACGGCTGTTTTAAGGTGTTATGTAACTAATCGATAGTACTATGTTCATGTACATTATTTTTGTATATAATAATGAATATAATTTCTTTTCATTATTGATACATTGTAAATAGTTTTTTAAGTACAAATGATGTTTTTAGTTGTTATTTAATTAAGAAATATATTTTATTAAATTAAGGGATTTTTGAATTAAATGATATTTTAATAAAATATTATTATTATTATTAGGTTAATTTTATTATATATAAATTATCATATAATTGTGTGAATGCAATTATAATTTTTATTAATGTTTGAAAGCCATTTTTGTCAAAACCCGTGAATTTTCGATAAATGTTGGTTTTTATTTTAAAAGTGAAAATTAACATATTTATAAAATTATTTAGATAAAATAAATGTTATTTTTTGAATCAGGATGTTGAAAATATCCAAAAGTGATTTTTTCATAATTTTCCGAGACAGTCAAATTTTTGAGTAAAAATTAAATACCGTTTAAATATATAATGTGTTTTATGACATCATAATGACCCAATAGTGATGTAATAAAATAAGATAATCTTTATGTTCGGCCAATATATGTTTTAACTTTAAAATAATTTTATTTTTGGTTTGTTTGACTTACTTTTCCAAGCATTAATGGACCCCTCAAGACTTCTTCAACACCTTGCCTTTTTAAATTGATTTCCATGAGAGTGTGACTCACCTCCACATAAGCAACCCTAATATTTTAAGATGTTCGGACTTTGGACTTATAAAATATTTTTTTCTTCTTCCCTTTTCCAAAAACCATTCGAAAAAACCGTGGGATGGTTTGTGGTTTGGATTAATTTAATATAAGGGGTCTCAAACCTATATAATTAAGAATTTCCTCACATTTCCTATATAAACCCACCCAAGCGCCCACTTTCTCCTCACTCAAAGAAATTTTAGTTCATCAAAACTCTTCCCTACTCTCTCTAGAATCCTCCCAAGGTTCCCCAATCTCCCAAGAAGCCTCCCACAAGCCTCTCTCTAGCCTTGTGAAGCACACTTCCAAGTAAGGGTATTTTCTTCCTTTCTCATTTTTGTCAATTTTCATTAAGTTGAATTGCCCTTTTAATATCAATTATGAATGTTGGGGTATGGTTTTTCACCTTCCCCATACTTCCCTTTTATTGTTTGAATGATGGGATACCCCTTTCTCTCTCATTAAATGCCTCCCATGTACACCCGTTACTATGCCGAAATTCTGAAAGGAACTTCTCTCTCTTCTTTTACATTCAAGAAATAATTTTGTATCGTGAATATAAATTCCATTAAAATTATTGGGACTTGTATCTATATGACCTACTTACTATCCATTACATGTAAATATGATGAGGAACCCCTTTCTCTCTCATTAACCATTTTTTATGAATTTTTACGTCTCGTGGTTACACTGCAGAAATCACACCGATTTTCTAAGCCAATGCCTTTGTGTAGTGAATACCATGCCCATTTATCCATCAAGGGTATTCACCTTTATGCACATTTACATATTGATTATAAATTTTAATGTTTGAATTCCACATTCCTTTATCATGGAATAAATGATTATGTTTAATGAATCCATGTTTTATGATCCATGTGGCACACTTATGCATGAATTGAAATGTTTAAGAAAGGTGCGCCCTTATAATGCTCCAATGCATTGGGTAAAGTATAGAATCATGATACTTCGTGTACAATGAGAGTTGACTCATGATAATTCAAGTGCAATGAGGGTTTACTCGTGCTTTATGTGCAATAAAAATTTACTCATTCTCCATGTGCAATGAGCCTTGGCTCATGCTAATTCCGTGTTAAGTATTGTTGCCACATTTCCATGTTATGATTATCATGCTTTATCATTCCCTTATGTTCATGTTACTTTTATGCTCTATTGATATTCCTATTGTCTAACATGTATTTTACTCCTCATCTTATTCTATGTGTACTCCCTTACTGAGCTTTATAGCTCACCCTTTTCTTATGCATGTCCTCAGGTTATCCCATGCAATGCTAAGTATGAGGGAATGTAGTGGTCATATAAAGGACGTTTTCAATAAAGATGTTTTATTTCATGTTTCAAGTTTTTATGTAATGATACTAATCCCTGAAGACACTAATCCTCTTGATCTTCTTGTTGTATCAAGTGACGTTTTATGTAATAAATCATGTTTATGTTTGTAATAAAAGCAGGGTTGTCATAAGTTATTTGTGTAATGTTTTCCCTAGGGAGTTAGTTAACTTGACTTACTCCCTTATACATGGAAATTGACTGGCTTAGGCTGTAGATAAATTGATGTAAATTCCTAACCCATTGAAAAATTGAAGATAACGACCATGTGAATATTGTTAACTAATGGGAATGTGATAGTTTGTGATGCGTGAAGACCCATTTTGGTTAGAAGTTTGTGTTAACCCTTATGCCTTGGTTTTGGATCCCAGTGCGACCTGAGTTAGTTCATTTTCTAGTTGAGTCTATAAAACTTAATAGGTAAAAAGAATATTATATAATTACATAAATGTTTTCCATATTTCCTTTTTTATTTATTTTACATGTTTCCCCTATACACATTTTCAGGTTGTCTATTTCCTTAGACACTACCGGGGGGTGTCCTACTGAGTTGTACTCACACCATGCTCGGGACTCTATGGTACTTGGGTATATGAGAAGATTCTACTTTTTTAGGTACTGGTTTGGGATAGGGTCCTGGATATTGGTTGTGCATGAGATGACAAGTCAGAGCATGGGAGGTCGAGACTGTGTTGGGACTTGGGGCCAGGTTTATAGTATTTTGATAGTTTTATTCTTGGATTAAGTTGTATAACTATGTGGCATGTAGAGTATTCACTATATTATTTCATATCATGTATAATTGGATACTTATTGATTATTATTTCATGTTTTCCATTTATATTTGATGTTTTAAATTTTATCTATTGATGTTATTTTTATTGTGGATTCACTCTGATTAGAGGGTATATTCTCCCCTTTTTTCCCTTTAAACCAATACTGCTATTTGGAAACCTCTGGAGTATGGTGAGGTGGTCATGAGTTCATGTACTGATCCGGCTCAAGGCACTAGTTATAGTGGCATCCAGGTCAGGGATATTAAAATGTGGTATCAGAGTAGATTGTCTTTTTTTCTTTCTATTTGGTTTATGGTAGATAAGCTTCTAGGTTCATTTTAGGGTTTTGTTATGAGATTGTTCATAGATTCCTGCAACTCCATGTATGAGGTAAAATGCAGGTTTATAGGGGTGGGAAATGTTGTTTTATTTTTTTTCTTTTATGTTTTATTTTTATTTCCACCTTGATTGTTACACCTTAGATGAGATGTTATTGATTTGTGAGGTTTTATCTCTTGGATCGGTATAGAACGAGAGGGTGTGTGAGTTCACACATCATTCTAGGAATATAGGATTGATAGGCCATCCATATATTTCTTATGATTGAATTTTTAATGACATGATGATAAGTAAAATGGGTATAAAAAGTGGAATTAAATGACGTGATGGGTGATGAAAAGTTGGTTAAAAATAGTTTTGATAAATTTAAGTCCTTTGGTTTAGAAAAATGAAAGTGTTTTGAAATATGATTTTGAATAAACCAAAGATTTTTGGAAATGATGGTTTATGAAATGGTTTTTTTAAAATTTAACTGTTAAATATTAAAAAATTTATATTTTGAATAAGTGAAAAATTTAATTTGAATGGTGATTTTAATTAAGTGGGACAAATGGGAAAATGATGGAACTTGGGGATGTCAGTAATTTGTATCAATTATGATGGTTTTTGACCATGTGTTTGGGTGGTTTGGGTAGTGAGAGTTCTTCAGTTTGAGATATCTGATTGGGATTACTTGGTTAATGTAATGGTGATTGTCATGTCCTTGGCTATTTTGGGACCTCAAAGTTGTTAACTAGAATCTCTTAATGTGAATACGGTGAATCCTATATATTGATACCTTCTGAGTTGTGTTTTGAAACATATAATGTTTGTTTTCTTCAAGGTGCCAATGTATCAGTGTGAGTAACTTTGGTGTGGGACCTATAATAATTGATAGTTAAGTGTATTAGACCTAGTGTGTTTAGAACAGGGGTAGGTTTGTCGAGTCAATTAGTTTTCCTTATGAATTTTCCATTCCTTCATGCTTGGGGGGGATTTTATAGTCAATAAGGTTTCCTTTTGACTTCTCCATTCCTTCATGTTTTGAAAATCACAAAAACCCTATCTGAAGGAAAATTTCATTTTCCCTATGATTTTCCTTAATAATGAAAATTTTACTTCCCCAAGGAAAATTTAACCTTACCTTGTTTCAATTATTCATTTTTTAGTTTCTCTAAAATATACTCTTTTTATTCCTAAGTGTAAAATTATGTTTCACATCTGAAACCTTGGAATTCTATAAAAACTTAGATATAGGGTATTCTATATTCAAACTCCAAATTCTCTGAAATTCAGACTCTGAATTCTATTAAATTCAAGCTCTGCTGAAATTTGGACTCTGAATTCTCTGAAATTCAGAATTAGAATTCTATGAAATTCTGTCTCCAAATTCTCTGAAATTTAGATTCTAATTTCTCTAAAATTCAGACACCAAATTCTATAAAATTCAGACGCTGAATTCTCTGAAATTATGACCCCGAATTCTCTAAAATTTGGACTCCAAATTATCTGAAATTCAGATTCTGAATTCATGAGAAATTAGGTTCTGAATTTCTAAGAATTTAGGTTCTGAATTCTTTAGAATTCAGGGTCCAAATTCCTCAAAATTCAGACTCCTAAGTCTATAGTATTATGAATTCGAATTCCTTCGAAAACAGAATACTAATATTCATGCAATATAAAATCCTAATTTTTTTAGACTCTGAACATTAGACTCTGGAAATTAAGATTTGATTAAGTATCTTTATTTTTCTTACCTTTGTTATAGATATAAAATGATGTCATGCAATCTGTTATTTACTAACCGTTGTTTGAGTGACATGTGTACATGTACCACCAAAATTCAAGGAAAAATATGATCGTTGGAGGAGGGAGATAACCGTTGGAAATGTGCCAATAAATAAGAGCTCATTTGAACAAGCTTAACATGTTGATAAATCTAGAGATTACATGCTACTAAATTGATTTCAAGAGAGAGAGACTTTAAGCCTCTGTTCGTACTGGACACATTGTTCAGAATTGCTTTGTGCACCTCCAAATGTTGCTGAGTACATTCGAGGGCTTCCGGGGATAGGAAGACAGAGGTGCCAACTACCTTGAAGTTCAAAATCTTTTGGGGATAGTAAGATAGACTCTGATATTCGTATCGAGGGATTACCCTGGTGTGGGTAAGAAAAACTTTCTTGAATGTATAAATCAAGAGACCATTATCCAAGGTTGTTGGATGCCCTTCTCTTTAGGTTAAAAGATTTACTACTTGTTACTCGTAGTGTTTCAAGTTTGTTTTCCATTGAATTTGGATTGTTAAGTAAAGTATATAACTATCTTATACTTTCTTATACTTTGTATATTCTTATTTTTAATATTTTATATACTTTAATGTAGAATCTTTTGTTCTTGTAAACTTTTCTTATGTTTTATTTCTGGAACTATATTTCTGGAATCAAGAAAGTTTGTAGAACTAAGAGGTCTTGTGAATTTACATTGTTTAACTTTGTTAAATATTACAATATTTAAAAGTTACAAAGGTTTTTTTTAAAGTATAAAATTTTTCCCCCTCGTGTATATTGAGAATCTACATCATTATTTCGATCCTACAAGGTTGAACGATGTGAGGAGATGGTTGTTTACGGTTGGGTGTGTGTGGATTAAAGCTAGTGATAATTTCTTATTGTGGATCTAGTTAGGGAGTTGGTATCATCTTGATTTTGTTGATGACATGTGAGAGAGTTCAGTTAGGGTTTTGATAATTTTGAGTGTACAGTATAGATTGATGTTTCATTCCTTAGTAGTGGAACACAAAGAGTGTTTCTTAGTGTGGGATTAACCTATGAATAAATGTGGAAAATTTAATCGTTTCATGATATTTGGATTGAGTTGTGGCTACAAGTTAACAATCTGGAGAGATCTAGGGTATCCTTAAGGGAGGTTGACCCAATGTTGTAGGTGCCATGGAATGTGAATCATGGGTCGGTTGGGTATAAGAAAACATATTTTTAATGGAATGAAATTGAAGAGGCCCTGGTAGTCTAAGAAAATTGAGTGTTTTGGATCGGTGTGATGAATAATTGTGTACATGTTGTCTTTAGTAGGATTATATTATAAAAACTAGAGTGAGGTGATAATAATGAGGTAAAAAAGGAATGTGGGATCATAACAACCTAGAAGTGGGTTGAGAGTTGGAGTGAGTTTTATTGAAAATCAATTTGAGTTGTGGTGTTTTAGTGTTGACAAGACATTAGTAGGCATGGAAGCTCAAAGCCTTCATAATATTGAGGTTTCCACCTCATAAGACGTTATGCCAGTGGTGGATAGTTTTTGTGGTGTTTTTCAATGACTTTTAGGAATGAATTTCTCCAGTAATGATCATGTGAAGTACCTTAACATCATATCAGGTATGATAATAGAGATATGGCTTTACACCTAGCTACCAACATGTGTTTTGAATTAGAATAAATCCCCTAGAAGGATATGATAAAGGAATGATATGTGTGTGGGAGTCACATGGTGAGGGAATACACCATTAACTGTGTATGGGAGAAGCCCTTGGGATGGACTGGATGTTGATGAATTCCATGGGTGTCATTTTTGGAGGCCATGAACAATCATTGGATGAGGTTTTTTTGTTACATCAGTGGAATATAGATAGATATGACTATGTTTTGGGGTTCATCCTATCTTTGAACATTATCCATAGTGGTCAAACATATATAAAGAAATGAGTGGCATGAAACTCATAATGTGGGGAGTGTTATGTTAGACTTGGTTTGGTGGAGAAATCTCTGAAGAGAATGTGGTTACATTGTGATGCCAATGAGAAACCTATGAGGTGCATGTTCACATTTCTTTTAGGAAAACCAGGCTGGACTTAGATATGATGGTCGATAAAGTTGAGAAATTTCCATAGGATTGGGATAGTTGTAAAGGTAATCAGGTTGGTTGCCTTAGAGATGTGTTGGGGGGTGTTGTGAAGCATGAAAACATTTTTAATTGCAATGAATTCCATGATGAAGAAGTTTTACCAAATATCGAGGATGAATTCGATAGGTGAATTTGAATTATTGTGGTATGCCTTTAGTTAAAAGGGAATTGTTGCTAGTTAAAGTGGCAATGTACCAATGGTGAATGTTGGGCATCATTAGAGTGAGTCGATGGGGGATGGCCCAACCCAACTGGGAAAAAGGAAAATGTTGTGGGATATATGCCACCTCTAGTTATCATTGATAGGATAAGTGAATTTTTTAATGGGAATGGGTTTTGAGGAAAAACCAAGTTACCCTTAAATGATTATGAACTTTGGGGGTGGTCAATCTAAGAGGTTTGGATGGAAGGCTTGAATGTCAATGTTGTATAGTGTTCTTTGTGGATATTTTGGTGGGGTGATTTTCAAAAAAAACATTGGGTAAGTTATAAATATTGAGTTTAGGTTATTTGGTCTCCTTCTAAATTATGGAAGTGGTAAACACCAGAAAAGGGTGGTGATAGGATAAAGAATATGGTAGGAAGAACCATAGTGGAAATGTGGCTGGTTCATGATCTGATCAGTGATTGAAGATGGATGAGCACAATTATGATCCGTCTTGGTAAATTAGTGTTGGTGATGGGTAATGACTCAAATTTTGATTGTTTGAGTGCTTTTAGATGAAGAGTATGTATGGTTTCTACTTTTCTGATGATTAAAAATGAGTTGGGTTGTTGGGATTCCAGTTGTGGATCAGAGTATATCATGAGATGTGGTTAAAATTAGGACGTTTTCTCCTCTAAAGTCAAGCTTGGATCACTGTTAGAGCTTCAATGGAATCTAGGGCAGATAGATCCAAGTTATTTAGACAATGAATTTTGGATTGGATCAGACTAAGATTGTATTAATTGTTTCTCCTAGGGAAATGTAGTTCCTTGTTGGTATATTTATGAGTCACAATATAGTGGTGTTAACTGGTCCCTTCCCTTATAATTTGGTTCTATAAATGATGGGTTGAGGTATATCCATCCTCGAGGAGCATCAGGTTAATATTTTGGGTCATAGTGAGTAAATGTTTCTCACGGTAAGGTTGATTCTTTGGTCTGAGTGTTATTTTGAAATAGATGAGTTCATGGTGAATCTTTGCTGTGAAGGTTTATTGGTGAGTCATGGTCTAACCATTCAGTCTTGAAGACTCAATATGTATTATAAGTTCTTCTCAAGGATGATCCTTTATAAGGTGGGGAGGTTGTAAGATCCCAAACCTTCATGAATGTACATCCATGATTAAATTTTATGTTAAAATCTCTTTTTAAGGTTGATAAAGTGGTTTTCCATTTATTTAGGAGTTTAGAGAGTGTCCTAGGGGTGTGGAACATGGAAGGAGGAAAAAATATTCCAGGAAGTGCATAACACATGATTGGTGAATGGTTAGTGTAAACCGTTCACCTCACCCAGAAAATCCTATTCCATGGTAACCCTTTCAAGAGGAGTGATATCACAAGTTACCAAAGGGTTTTACAAACCATGCATGTACACTAAAGAAATGGTGTGGCTTGGACCCTCTTGGATCGAGGGAGCCTAAAAGTTTGCGCATATTTTGGATAACCGTGTGGTAAAACTATGTGGCCCTTTAAAAATTTGGACATTCCCATTTTCCCTTTTGATATTATTTATTTCTCCCCCAATTTTTACTCCCATTTAACCCCCTCTAGCCTAGGTTATGAAGTAGAAACCCCTCCTACTCCATGGGTGATTCTCCTTTAATTCTTAAGTATTCGAAGCACATTTGGTTGAAAATTGAAGATACAGGTTAGTCTGACTTTCCTTTTTGCTTTATTTTCTTGGATTAGGGCTTGTAGAATCTCTTCTCTCTTTTTCAATCCCTAAAACACTCACAATTACAATGTATTATAAGTTGGGTCTTTAATGGATGGTTGATTTCAAATCAAGGGATGTGTTTGGACTAAGAATCATCCTTAAGTATACGGTAGGTGGTATTTATGTTTTATCCCCTAGTCTCATCGTTTTTTATACGTATGAGGTTGTGCCAATGATTTTCTTTTTAGTGTTTAATTATCATTGATTATCGAAATTGATTTGGACATTATATTATGGTGAAAGACCCTTCAAAATCCCTATTGGGTTCTTTGATGATGTGATACAGAATGTCAGGCTATCCATGGGGTTAGTTGAACACTTCAAATTGGTGAGAAAATAAGAATATATTGAAATAGAATAATTATCATAATTAATGGGTATTAAAAATGTAATTTATTTGCAGGTAAGGTTAATATATTTATTGAAACAATTTAATAAGTCAGAGTTTGTAAATTATTGAATGGTTTTGAAATTATTTTGATGGTATGTTTGGGGTTTTGACATAATTTTAGATTTATTGATGGAAAATCATGTGTGAAAGATAGAAATGTTTTGAAATTAGGTGTTGAAATCAATCTGTTTCAAAAATGGGGTTTATAATTGTATTTCAAAAGATGTTTGAAATAAGTTCAAGGTTCCGTTTTAATAAAAATGTTTTAATGGTTTTTTTGAATTTTTGAAATGGAAATGAAATCCTTTGGGTGTGTTTCAGTTTTCAATGAGGATGACCCATGTTTTAAAGGGTAGCTTTAAGATCACTTCAAATAAGTATTTATATTTTTTGTACCATTCTGTGGTTTTAAGAGTCCATTCAGACTGTAGTCCTTGAATTGACCAATGGGCCTGTGAGATAAGACCCTTCCCAATTATAATAGAATGTTAAAATGGTTTTGATGTGAATTACATAATTAATGTGAATCATTAATGACATTTAAAAATGGTGGAGTTAGGTATAATGATATATGTGTCATATATTTATGGTTTGAGTTGGTAAATGTGAAATTAATGTAAATCAGAAAAATATAAATTTTTCTTAATTGACAACATGTAAATAGGGAGTGTTGGTATAAGGAAAGTGGCCTAATGGGCCGTGAAATGTAGGTGGTAAATGTGTTAATGGTTTATGGAATGAAAATTACTTATGTATTGATTAGTTATGGAATTGGAATGTAATTTCATTGATAGACTATGGATGTGAAATGGAATATAGGGTAAATGGTTGAATAATAATGTCCACATGGCTTGGTGGTGTGGGATAAAGGACTATGGATCCTTCTATGGGTTGGGTTGAACTGATGCTCTAAACCCACCATAGAATTCACGAGTTAGGGTGCTATACTGATCCTCAATGACCCTACTGATGAATTGGATGATTAGATAAACTAACACTCTATGGTACTTATGGTAAACTTGGTTGATATTACTTAGGATGATGCTCTATAGTATATGAAAAAATTTATTTAGGTGATGTTCTCGGTAGTGAGTTAGGGAACTTTGCTTACTCCTTTATACAAGGAAATTGGCACGCTTAGTCTATAATGATAATGATTTAAATTCATAACCCACAGAACAATTTATGAGAGTGAAAAATTGAATATTATTAACTAAAGGTCATGTGATAGTTTGTGATATTTGAACACCCCGTGTAGTTAAGAGTGTGTGTAACCCCTTGTTCCTTGGTTTAGACTACTACTGTAGGCTAAGTTATTTAGTTTTTTGGTTGATTCTAGAAAACATAATGGATAATATGAATATTAGTAATTACATAATTTTTTCCCTTATTAACTTGTTTATTTTTTTCACATATTACATACATACAAATTTTTACAGTATGGATGTTGATTCAGATACTATTGTTGGTGGCATACTGAGTTGTACTCACACCCTGCTCATGCCTGCATGACACTTTGGTACCCAAGAAGATGCTACTTGTTTTCAACTACTAGTTCTAGATAGAGACATGGTGGTTGGTTGTGCATGGGATGACGGGTTGGATCTAGGGAGGTCAGGGCTAGGTTGGGACTCGAGTCTTGATTAATACTATTTTTATTTATTTGGTCTTGGTTTATAATATATTAATTCTTATAATGTAGACTATTCACATGATTATGAAATAGCATGTGTACTTGGTTATATATTGAATATTTTTTCTTGATTTACATTTATTGTTTCTATTGGTAATTTAATCAATTGATATTACTTCTATTTTTGATTCAATATGAGAAGCAGATATTGTATCGCCATGTTTTCCCTTTAGACCTGCACTTCTAGTTGGTAGCCTCTGGCATATAGGGAGGCAAACTTGAGGTCATGTTATGATAAGTCATGAGGCACTTGTTTTAGTGGATTTCAGTTTAGGGAAATTACAATTATAATATTTTATCTACCTTAATACATTCCTATCCATGGGAAAACAACCACAATTGGGATGCATATGATTTGACCACCACCTCTATGAAGTGATGTGACTTCATTTTTATTTTCCACATTACATTGATAATGAAAATGATTTATTTAAATAATATATATGATATTTATGATAAAATATTTATTTTTGAGAGGTTAATTATTATTTAGCATTGTTTTATTCTATCCATAGAAATGTGGAAACATCAATCATGTGTATGTATGGATTACAATATCGATGAAGTGATGTAATTCATTTTATCATAAAATTTATATAGATTATAAAAAAAGGTATATAATTGTTAAATATAATGATCATTACATGATTATTATTATTGATGTGATGAAACCATCATCAAGGTGAAAGGACTGGAACCATCAAACCAAAACATTCCTGGAAAATGGACCAATTTTCACTCGAATAATGATTTTAATAAAGAATTATTAAAAAAATATAGGTGGAAAATATAATTGAATATATATATATATATATATCTAAATAATGTTTTTCAATGAATTTATAAAAAATATATATTTATTATATAGGATTTTAGAATATATATGAAACAAGACATAACTTGAGGTAAGGGTTCCTTTTCTCATTTTTATATTGATGATAGATATTCCATATTCACTAATTATTTATTTTGTGTGGTGTATATACTTAAAATAAACCGATTTTAAGATTATTTTGGTGAAAAATATTTGTATTTAAAAACCCTTATGAGGTTATTTATTTTATGTGGTTTTGATTATGAGATTACTAAATAACTAAGGGATTTATGTTAGAAACTCATTTCTTTTCAAGATTATTTGTGTAAATTATATTGAGGTAATTTATTTAATCTTTATCCTTTAAACATGATATTTTTTTCCTTTTGTAATTTTTATTTATTTCTTGTTTTCCTTTCATTATCCTCTCTTTGGTAAGTAAAATTATTTTGAAAATGTTTTTAATAAAATTCGACATTATTTTCTATTTGGTCAAGAATATTTTTCTCCCAATTATATATTTTATTTAAAATGTCTTTAATTTTTTTAATGTTCTCGAATAACTGATTACTTTATTTTTTACCCATATTTTAATAACTATATGTTTTTTAAATGAATATTCTTTTCATTTTATGAAATAAGTACTTTTTATGAAATGTGTGAAAAAAATATTTATTTTAATGTCTCCCACACGACCCAATTTTCCATACATATCACCTAATATTTTCATTAAATATTATTTTAGAAAATTATTTGGTTATTTTAAAATAAAATTGTTTCCTACTATTCTGTGAATTTTTATTTTTTTATAAGTGATTTCAAAATAAAAAGGGTATTTGCCTCAAGAAATTTTATACTGACCATTTAATGGTATTTAATTTATTAAAAAATCATTGATGTTATTATTTACATAGGATATAATCCATTTATATCATACATAATCATTATCTAGATTATTATTGATAATGATGATGAAATCTTGGTGAAACCCATTTTTATAGGTAAATCTATGATGAAATGATAAATTTTTTCATTATCTTGTATCATAAATTGGAATGGATTATTATTTTATAACAGGAGGGTCATTTATATTCCTCTAATGCATTGTTAAATATGATATATATATATATCTCCAATTAGAAGATAATGATATGCATGGATATGATTGTGAATAACTATATTAATGTTTTCTTACATGAGTCTCATTTCCTCAAGCTATGATCAAAAGAATATGCGTGGAAAAGATTTTGAATAACTATGTTCATTTTTTTATATGTGTATGTGATTCATTCCGGTTATTCTCATGAGATTATATTCATATATTATTTAAACTATATGTGTTCAAAAGATTATGGTTTCTTATTCTTATGAATCCATATTCTTATGTTATGACTCTTGAATAATGATTTCTTCTTCGACACCCTAACTAATCATACTCGATGATATGACCTGATTTTGGAGTTTATGATATATTAATTTCATGGAATGAATATTTTACATTGATAACATAAACATTATTATGTTATCATACTATTATTATCATCTTATATCCCCTAAGGATTTAAATCTTCCATGTTCACCCTTAATGAGAATCTATGCTCACCCTTTGTTATGATTCCATTTTCCCCTTATTATGAAGAATTAAACTATATAATATTGTACTAGAATGGTATTATCTATGGATATTTTTTAGGATATGTTTAAGTCTTCTTATAAATCTTGAAAATATGGGTATAATTGGAAAAATTCACATTTAAGTAGAATGAAATGGGTTTTGTTATGTTATTTATTTTTTCCTAATTCTATAAAACTCTAAACTTAAAAGGTTTTGGGTATGTAAGTGACTTAATGTTGTTTACTGATATTGTAATTATATATTATTAAAATTGGGTCACTTAAATTGGTAACAAACCTATTTTATAATAATTATGTTCTAGAACCATATCTATGTGTATGTATCTAGGTATGTCTTAGTCAGTATCAGAGCAGAGTTTAGATAATTTTAGATGTTATTAAGTTATTATGTAAGGTTGAATTAATATTTTTACACACCTTCATGGTTTAATCATTCAAAATATGACCATAAGTGAAATGGAATCAATACACTTTTAAGGTTTAATATGATAATATTACCTTATATATATTTATTAGGTTTTAATAGGTGTTTTAAATTTAATTAACCTTTTTGTTTAACTTGTTTTATATTGAAAAGTTTATTTAGTAAGAATATATTGATGGAAATAAGTTAAAAGGTGTTGAAACATATTTTGGTTAATATGATATTTGATGTTATGATAAAGGTCATTAATTAGGTAAAAAGTTTATTACATTTTGGAAAAATAAGTTTTCTCAAATAAATAACCATGGTATTAAAAATTAATTTAGTGACAAAGTGATCAAGGTTACTTCTAAGTAAGTTCACTAGATTCAGAACATTGTACGATTAAGTTAAATTGAAATATTTTTGGATAATATGGGATTTTATATGAATAATAAATGTTGAGTTATATTTTTAACGTATATATGATATTTTTGCAGATTTACCGTGATTCATACTAATTAAAAGAAATATTTATATATTTTTGAGATTATATCATTGGAAATATAAATTTTTGGTATGTGATTATATGAGTGATTATTATTTCATAGATATAAATATTAAATTTATGTTGGAATAATATATGATATAATCTTTGTATTTTTCATTTTTTAACTTTTACATGAATATTTTCGAAGCATTTATGGTTCAGTAACTTATGGAATGATTTATGTTTAACTTCAAGTGTTATTTACTAGGATTTTAATGTCAATATAGTTTTTCTTCACATGAAGTTCTATTCTTATTTTTTGTTATTCAAGATTTTTATCACCATTTTGGTTTTAGAGAAGTGGAATAAAAAAACATCATTTATTGGAGCTTATATTTTTTTAAAATTTTAATTCAGTACTTCAACAATGAAAAAGTTTATTGAATATTCATTACATAGAGTAAGATATGATATAGAAGTTGAGACTAATTGATCCAAAACCAGTGGATGTAATTTCACTTAGATAGTGGAAAAAATCATGTATGTTTTCTAGAAATATATATCCAAATGGTAAAATAATATTTTAAATATAATGACTCTTATTTATAAAATTACGCTCAACTATATTTGTACACTTTTATAAACTCATATTCAAGTATGATTCTTATAGTGGTAAATTAGTTTATAAAGTAAAAACTTTCTTGATCTTGACTTAAAAAATTAATGTTCATGAAAACAAAAATATTTTATTTATAAATATAATAAATTCATTTTGATGAGAACAAATTTACATCTCAAGGATGCATTTTTATAAGAAAGTAAGAACGTTACCACCATATTTTCAATATGTATTTATCCTTTAAATTAATATTTTGTTTAATGTATTATGATACACAAAACATGGAACAAAAATAAAAAATGATTCCTTTATTGAGACTAAAAATAGCAATAAAATATAAACAGTAATAAATTGTGATATTTTAATATAAAACCACATGAAGAAAATTACAACAAGGGAAAATCCAAAAATATATAAATATTTTTTAAAAATATTAATACTTATGATTCAACATGAATATTGTGAACCGAAAAAAATAAAATTAGGAATATAATAGATATAATGAAAAATAAGTAAAGGAATAGATTTTAGTAAATCATGTAAGGCTATATATAGGAATGTAATATGATAGTTGAACATATAACTGATGTGTGTATATATAAATATCCATTAGATATATAGATGTTAGTTACATTTAATTAAAATTTCTATATATTTAATTCCGACAAATTAAAAATAATATAATTCACAACAGTCCACAAATTATTAATTTATATATAATTGATTAAGAGAATTTAATGTTCTAAAAGGAATTTAATCTTTAAAAGCTGTTTCGATATATAAGTTTGAAAAATAATAATAAATTTTAGAAATTAAACTGGTTGAAAATTATTTCATTTTAGGTTTCATTATATAAAAATTAGGTTATGGTGATTTTTTTGGATTTTCTCAAAATATTTTAATTTTGAGCTAATAGTGAAAAACCAATTTTTGTAAAATTATAATTTTTTATTTAAATTAATTAATTTGAAAGGCCAATTATGTTTTATATTATTTATTAAATTAAAATAATTTTCATTTTATTTGAAATAATTTAATTTATTACTAAATAATTACCATTATATTGTATTTTGATATGAACTCATTTTTTGGCTTAAAAACACAATTTTCTAAAAACTATTTTTCATAATATTTTACAAATTTATGTAAAAATTTATTAATGAAACTTATATAAATTTAATATTGAAAACATTAGTCTATATTTTCCTTTATTTACTTTAAATATATTAAATTTCATGATTTTATTTTTTTCATTATGAATACTAAAATTGGTAAAAATTATGTCCCTATAGTAAGCATATAATGGGAAAAACATAGTTAACACTATGTGATAAGTAATCAAAATCACCCTACAACCCATATATATTTTTTAGTGAGTTTATTTATACAATTAAAATCCCATATTAGAAAACTATGAAAATATATTTCCACATTCCTTTGATTATAACCATTGTATTATTTTAAGTAATATATAATTATAAAGAGGTAATTCTCTTATTCTTAATTTCTCTTATATATTTTAGTTTGGATAAAAAGTTTTTATGAATTAATATAGAAAAATATTTTGAACACAAATATTTTAATTTCTTGACTACAATTTTTTTATATTTTTATTTATGATATAAATACCGTAAACAATTATGCAACTCCAATAAAATTCTTCTGTAGGCAGTAGAAAAATCAAGGTAAATGACATAAAAAACAACAAAATTAATATATTTAGGATGAATTAGGGTAGTACACGAATTTAATAGTTTATTATATATTTTAATTAATGATAAATGTGTTTATATACAAAAAATAATTGTTATCTAGATTTTTTTAAGTCAAATTAAAGTAATATCTCAAAAAATGACATTAATGATATTTTTTGATAAACAATATTATATTAAATGATTTAAAAAATTGAAAAATATTTCAATAGATAAAAATTTATGGGAAATGGTATAAAATTTTATACATTAACCATTTTTAATCCACATTCCAAATTATAAGAAAATTTATTACCCTTGAAGAGTGAAAAATGTGTTTCCACAAAAAAGGTTAAAAAAGACTGATGAGGGGTTTTAACCAAATCATATGGATTAAAATGAAACATAAACAAGTATAAATTTTTTTATTTGAATGTATTAAGAAAATACATTGCCTTAAATTATAAACAATGTTAACTTATAGCAACTTTTAATGATTTTTATATTTATTATATTTTTATGTTCTTAAAATTTTCTATTGTGTCACTCCCCTCACTTACAAAAGGGAACCAATATCATCTCATACTCACACATTTTGAGATATTTATATGAACAAATATATGACCAAATAACTTCTTAAACATCCTCAAATGAACTATAGACTCTGGTATCACCAAAATAATAACCTATAAAGTTTATTATGTAAGCCAAAGCAGGTTTCCCAAAGAAGTGGTATAACTCTTAATCAAGTTCATTAATTTTATTTCTTCTTCTATCTACTTCTGTTATGTGATAAAAATATATTTAAATTAAAAATTTTATACCCACCATACCAAAATTTTATTTTTTATTTTTTATAACCCTTATTCATTTTAATTTTGTATCATATGGTAAATGAAAACATCTTGAGTGTGTGTATGTGGACGACCACCTCCCTAAAACAATTTGTTCCATTTTTCTTCAACAAATCATGTGGTTGGTTATTATGATAGATTTAAATATTACATATATAATTATATGATATTTATAGTTCAATTATTCTTCAAAAATTAAAATATTTAACCTAACTTCTAAACATATGATCGTTTAGAAAATGATAACATCTTTCGTGTGTACGTGTGGACTACCACCTCCACGAATTACTATGATTTGTTTTATTTTCCACTTAAATAAATTGAAATAATGAAATATTTGATGAATATATATATACATATATATATTTGATATTTTTATTATAAATGTTAATTAATAATTAAATTTATTTCGTTCCATCGGTCAAAAGGTGGAAACACCAATAATGAGTGCATACAGACTACTTTCTACATGAAGTGATGTAATTTATTTTTATATCCTCTCTAAGATGTAATATTCTTGTAGCTATGGTGGTGGTGGTTCCATTGTGTTTCCCATAGTCAACCCTGTTGGTCTCCAGACCTGTTTTGAGTCTGGGTGCCTTCATCATTTTGGTAAAGGTTTTAGGGAGGTGGATGTTAGGTGGATGGAGGGTATATGTTATGGGTGATGGTTTTATGGAGTCTTTACCAGGTGGAATACCAATAGATCTACTTCCATTTATGGTCAATAGGTGGTTCTCTCTTTGTTGTTTCTTAATAATCATGTGAGATAAATTTTAGTGATCTCGATGGTGGTGGAGAGGGCTTCATGGGGATGATGGTGCACGGGATAAGGACTCCTATGATATATTGGTTAAAATAAGGGAGGTGAAACAAATTATAGGATGGGAGTCATTGGTGATTCCTTATATCTAAATTCCCTATCTCTTATTTGGTTATAGATTTTAATTAGTTTGGGTGTACATCAAATGGAATTTTCACTAAGATTTTGATTTCTACCCTAATTCTGTTGAATCTATTCTATTTTTGGGGACATTATATCTTATTAGGTCATTGAATTTTTTTTGAGCATTAGATTCTATCTTGTTTCATTTGGACAACGGTGAAGGTTTTTTTATGTACTACTAGGTGGGAACTTTCAAAAGAGGGATGGGTTTTGTGGTGCCCATCATTCATATAAATGTCATCTTTTTTGATGGATGGGCACCCTAAAATTTTCTCTACATCGAATTTTATTTTTTAATTTGAGTGGCTTTAGGTGAAAGTGTAGTGATTTACTCAAATCATTATTGAGTGGTAAACTCAAAAGATATATTTGTGTGCTGGAACCTTTCATCTGATCATCCTTCTATATATTCTTGTAGATGTGGGGAGTTCTCTACAACACTATTTTGATCCAGTATAGTACAACTTATTGGAATGGGTGATGCTTCATCCTTGATTGACTTAAATGTTTCTCTGTCTATCTGAGGGAAGTGAATTTTTTTTCTTATATTCACAATATCTTATCATTAAGAATTCGGGACCTTCAAGACTTTCAGGTAATGTTATTATAAGGATTACTACCGCTGTTTGTAAGTTTATTACACTTTTCCCACTTCTCAAAATGGATTTTATATTTTTTATTTTCCACAATGTGGGGTTTACTGTCAGTATTTTTTAAGAAAAATGCTACAATGTCATTTCATTTATAGATTTTTTTATTTTAAATTTACATTGAAAGTATTAGGAACTTATAATTTCTTAAATTATAAACCATGTTAATTTGGATCTATCTTACATGATTATGATATTTATTATATTCTTAGGTTCATAATATTTTTAATTGTACCACTCCCCTCACTTATAAAAGGGAATCCATATCATCTCATACTCACACATTTTTATCTATTTATATGAACCAATATCTATACAAATTTCTTCCTAAACATCCTCTCCAAGAAATATAGACTCTAATATCACAAAAATAAAAACCTATAAGGCTGAATGTGAAAGAAAATTCAGGTTTCCCAAAGAATTGTTATAACTCTTAATCAAGTTTTTTCATTTTATTGATTATTATACCTGCTTCTATTATGTCATAAAATTATTGATAAATTAAAACATGTATCTCCAATATACATAGATTTTATTTTTACAATTTTTTAACCCTTATTCATCTCATTTTCCATCTTATGGTAGATGAAAACATTGCTCGTGTGTACATGTGGACAACCACCTCCATAAAAATATTTGTTTCATTTTCCATAAAAAAACATTTGGTTTTTTATTATGATGGATCTAAATCTTCTAGATATAATTATATGATATTTATGTATTAATTATTATTTAAAAGTTCTAATATTTAATCTAACTTCTAAACTTTTAATCCTTTGGAAAATGATAACATCATTAGTGTGTATGTGTGGAGTACCACGTCCATAAATTATTGTGATTTTTTATATTCCACATAAATAAATGGTAATAAGGAATTATTTAATAAATAAATATATATATATATATATTATTTTTAATCTAATTCTGTTTGTATAAATTTCAATCAATACTTAAATTATTTTTTGTTCTATCGATCAAAAATTGGAAACACCACTCATGCATGCATACTAAGTACTTTCTCCATTAGGTTTTGTAATTCATCTTTAAGCACTAAATTATATGGATTATTAAAAACGCATATATAATGAATAAATATGATCACATTACATAATTATTATTCAAAATCTGATTAAAAATGTTAAACTTTCATATATCAGAACTGTCGAACTGAAAAATATATGGAAAACATATCAATTTTTAACTAAATGTGGATTTTAATTAAATATTATTAATACAAGGATTACAAGAAATAATAATGTAATAATATATAGTAACATATATATATATATGGGTTTTAATGGATTCATAATGAATTTATATTTATTATATAGAGGTTTTAATTTGTACAAAGACAAACATGACTTGAGGTAAGAGTTTCTTATATAACTTTTATATCTACAATACATGTGTCATATTCACCATTTGTTTCATTTGGGTGGTGTATATAATCATAAATTATGAATTTTAAGATTATTTTCTAAAAAATGTTGGTATTTTAAAATCCATATAAGTATCTATATTTCTTAAGTATTTATTGGGATATCACAAAAAATGTTAAGGGATTTATGTTAGGATCTCATTTCGATGGTGACTCACTCTCTAGGTGATGTGAAACCCTATCCTAAGGTTTTATAAATTCTTATATATAATCATTCAATCTTCTACTTTAATCATATTTGTTGATGGGGTTTCTTTAGCAGCTTCATGCTACAAATCATCTTTGATAGATCTTGTGGCAGATCCATCCACAATTCTCTATAGCCTTGATTCCACCTATTTTCATTCATCATCATCCTATGGAAATGTTATACATAGGTTTCATTTCTTCTTTTAGGTTTCCTCTTATTTTAGTGATAGTGACAGTGGCCCTGTTGTATTTCCCATAGTCAATGTTGTTGGTCTTCAGATATATTTCATATTTGGGTACCTTTGTCATTTTGGTGGGGTTTTTAGGGACGTTGATGTAGGGTGGTCTGAGGGTGAATGTTAGGGACACAATTTTTATAGTGTATTTCCCAGGTGGGGTTTTAATGGATCTGTTTCCTTTCATGTTTAGGAGTTATTTCTCTCTTGTTAATTTCTTGAGTGTCATGTGAGGTAGAAAGTAGTGAGTTCAATGGTTATAGAAGAGGGATTCATGTGGTCGGTGGTGCATTGGACATGGGTGCCTATGATATTTTTGTTAGAATAATGGAGGTGAATCATCTTATAGGATAGGCGTCACTAGTGCTTCCTTACATCTGAATTATTTATTTGGGTTTTGGTTGCTGATTTCAATCAATTTGGGTGTGCTATAGATGGAATCTACAATGAGATTTTTCTTTCTTCCCTTGTTCTGTAGAATATTTTATATTTTGGGGGACTATATATAAGATTGGTTCATATAATTCTTCATGATAACTAGATTTTATCTTATTTTATTTGGATAGCAGTGAAAGATTTTTTATGTACAACTCAGTTGGATGTTTTGAAAGAGTGATGGTTTTGATGGTACCCATCATTCATCCAGATTTCCTATCGTTTGGACAGATGGGTACCCTGAATTTATCTCTAAATAGAATTTTATTTATGAATTTTAGTGGAATCAGTTTGACAGTGCAATGAGTTATGAACAATCATTATCGAGTGGGCAGTTAAAAAGATAGATTGGTTTATTAGAACATGTCATCTGATCCTCCATATATATGTTCTTCTGGATATGGGAATTGCTCTGCAACACTGTTATGGTCCATCATAGTGATACTTATTGGCATGGGGATACATATTCATCGGTTGAGTTTACTATCTCTTTTACTATCTGGGGTGTGCAATGATAATTTTTTCTTATATTCACACTTTCTAATCATTAGTAATTTTGGACCTTCAAGACCTTCATGTCTTGTTCTTTTAAGGATTACTACCTCTTTTTGTATTTAGATCACTCTTTTCCCACTTTTCAAAAGGTCTTATATTTTTTTCAATAAAGGGGGCTTGAACCTCAAATTTTTTTAAGTAAAATGTTACAATCTAATTTTATTTTGAGATCTTTTATATTAAATTCCCATTAATGAAATTTATTTGATATTTAAAATTTAAACCTCATATATTTTCTTATCATATAATTATTTAATGGGTTTTCATGTTTTTTGAAATTTTTATTCTCTTTGGTATATAAAAACGATTGAAGAAATGTTTTTAAATAAATATTTAATTTATTTCACTTTTTTAAGGAATATTTTTTCCTGCGTTGAAATTTTATTTTAAAGTTTTTCAGGAATAACTTTTACTATTCTCCAATGATTGAGTATATTCATTTTTACCCATTTTTTAATTTTTATAAAATTTTAATTTTTTTCATTTTTTGAATGAGAAACATTTTACCATAGGTGCGAATCGAATAATTACATTAAAATATACAACCAGAATGAATTTTTCCAAAATCATGAATACTCTACCTTGAATCATTCTTCAAAATTTTCTGTGATTATTTACAAAGAAAATGTTTTTTATAATATTATGAATTGTTTTATATAGTAAATATGTGATTTTAAATTAAAAGGGTCTTTCCCTTAAGAAATGATCCAATAATCAATGAATAGAATTTTCATATATAGAAAAAGTAATTGATTTTAGTTATGATTTACTGGGGATATGAGTGAATGATACCATCATTTATTTTTGTTTGGAAAGTTATTGATTATAATGAATAAATCATGATAAAACCATTTTTTCCATTGGATATGCTATCATGAAATGATAAATGTTTTCATTAAATTATTTAATAACTATGAATGGATTGTCTTTTTGTGATGGGTAGGTCCATTATAGCACTCCAATACATTGGGTAATGTGATATAGATATCTCATCAGATTTTGAAGATAAACATGGACATGATTTCAAATATCCATATTAACATTATGATTCATGGGTATAATTTTTTCTATCAATTCTCTCAAGAATATGTGTAGAAATAATTAAAAATAGATTTGTTAAAAATTTGATGTGTTAGTATGATTTCTTCTGGTTATTTCCACAGGATAATGCATAAACATGATTACAAATAGTTATATTCACAAGATTATGGTCTCATATTATTATGATGCCTCTTTAATATGTTATGACTCCTGAATGAAGATTTGTTCCTTTGAAATTTTCTTATCATGCTTCTAGATACGAAATGATTTTGGAGATTATGATCTAATAATTTGGGAGTATGAATATTTTTTTATGAGAACATGTAATTAATTATGTTCCCATACCCTAATGAGAATCTCATGTTCCCTTAGGATTGATATCATCCAAGTTCCCCATTACTGATCTTTTGATCTCAATATTTCTTTTGATTCTCTTTTCACTTTTCTATAAAGAATGATATTATATATGATTGGTCTATAAGTCTATCATTTGTGGGAAATTTTGTGGGATATATTTAACTCTTATTATGTAAAAATATGTAACATCCCAGCCTAAAATACCATCAAATAGGTAGTAAAAACCGTTCACCACATGACCTCAAGCATGTCTCCCCAAATGCTAGAGGTAGCTGAATAGTAGAGAGGGTTTAATGATAGATAGTGGGGAGACTATACCCTCATATTCAGGGTGCACAGTGGTAGAATAAAGTAAATTTAGATAACAACGAAAATAGATATAATCAATAATCAACTAAATAATAAAAATGGACAATACCAATTTATACAGTGCATTTATTTCATGGTCATACATATCTGAAAGTAGTAAACCAAACAACATGCTTTTCATATCAGTAAAAAAAGGACAATACTCAAAGCCCCATGGGTGATCTCTATAAGTATCCCGAGCTCCTGCTCGGTCCTTTTCTTCTATCACCCAAGTGCAAGACACCAGCAAAAAGTAATAACCAAGGTCCTACAAACAATTAGAGTTTACTCAGGTACACTAGTTCAATGGAGGCATATGTAGGGTGTGAGATATACATCTCAGTAGGCCGAGACCACTGATAAATAGATCAATCTAGAAAGTTAGATATAATTAAACTGTGTGTATGTATAGTGAAGAAATAAAAATATTTAATAAATAATGTAAAACCCATCTAGGTTCCTAAGGGACACCTAACATAGATACCTTCTTCGGTGCATAGCTAGAAATAAGTGTGCAAATAAAAACTATATATATATATATAATGCCTAAATAAACTATTTAACACATTATTTGATATTATTTTTTTATCTGTATAAATCCCTGGGTTACCTTGGACACCCGTATCTCAACACCTATCATGGCCGCATTGGTGTCTGAACCGTTTCTCATATTCAATTCACAAATCATTACATCTCATTGACATTCATTGCCTATTTAATTCAATACATGTATGACCAATTGGACACATAGACCAATGTCAATTAATTGGTGTAGAACGTCATTTCAAGCACCCTCGTGAGTAATTTGGAGCATCAGTCCTTATCTCACAACCCATGGGTATTTGGAGCATCATTTCAGGTCCCATAAAATAACATTTTCATGTATGATGTGTGTAGAACGCCATGTCAAGTGCCATGAGTATTTGGAGCATCATTCCTTATCTCACAACCCATTTATCATATATATAAATATATGTATGTCTATATATATATATATATATATCATCTATGTATAATGTCACGTCTCACACCCCAAGATGTTGTCCACTAATTAACTCATAAAAAAATTAATGGATACCATTAATTAATTCAATAACTCATTAACAACATCACATTCACTAATAAATCAACAAATAGTTTAACGTAAGAATTCCATTAGTTAACTAAAAAATTTACTAATAATCTCTATAACATTACATAATTCAAACATTAATTAATCTCATCAATTTCTCTAGTTAATTTAACAATTAACTAATCAGAAGGAAACCATATCTATATCACAAACTTAATTCTACAGTTAATTATTATATAGAAACCATATCAATATTATATAATTAATTCACAAATAAAATTATCTCAAGGAAACCATCTCAATTTCACATAATTAATTCACAAATTAATTATATCTAAAGAAACCATTTCAATATCACATAATTAATTCACAAATTAATTATCTAAAGGTGAGGATAAGGTGAGAGGGGTAACAGCGAGGGGTTCGGCGAGGGTTCGGCGCCCGTCCAGTGACGGCGGTGGCCTCCGAGCAGGTTCCTCCCCCTTCGGGGGAGGGACCTCCGCAGTATTTCACTCCATTTTTAAACCCGGACTTCCTTCCACAGTTTCCCCCATGTTCTTTAAGCCCTAAGGTGCAAGAGCTTCACGATGGACGCCCCAACCTTCCGATTTCGATTGCTGTGTTTAACGAGGCGGTGGGACTTCATAGCTTCTCGTTAATCGCTCGATTTTCGAAGAGAAGACCTCCGGTTGATGTTTTTGACAGGTTTGTGTTCGGTTCCTGGGATTTACAAGAAAGGGCAACTGTAGGTTTGCTGGACAACCGAACCATTTTGATTCGTTTCGTTTCGGAGGAAGACCTAATTAAAGCATGGTCGAGGGCTCCCCGCATCTGCAACGGCTCTCGATTCTTCCTATCTCGATGGTCGTACGACTTCCATATGAAGCGTGATTCTCCATCAGTGGCGGTCTGGGTAAGTTTCCCGAATCTACCGCTCCCTTTTCAGAATCCTTCAATTGTTAAAGCCCTGGGTAATCTTCTGGGTAGATATTTGTGTTCCGATAGTCGGACCAATGCGGTATCTCACCCGATTAATCCTCGTGTGTGTGTGGAGGTGGATGCATCCAAGGATCCTTTAGACTTTATTTGGATTACCGTCGGGGAAGAATTCCGGTGTAAACAACCTGTGGTTTATGAGTCGTGGTTTTAATTCTGTAAGGCTTGCAAGCAGTTGGGTCATTCGCTGGAGAGTTGCAGACAAGAAGCCAAGGTTTCTAAAATTCCAGAGGACGTGCACAATGGAAATCGCGGAACCCCTGTGAACGCTTTGAGGGAGGATGTTTTAGCCGAAGGAATTGATGGGGATGGAGGCAGTAGGCCTTGTGTGGGAAGTGGTCCACTGAGTGATGCTATGACGACTCAGTTGGCAGATTTGGGCAAAAGTGATACAGGGTCTGGCACGGAGGCTATTGGCACGGGGCTTCTTCCTTGTGATAGTCAAGTGAGGAAGGAGAAACCACAAGTTAGTCCTACTAATCCGAAAGTTAAAGAGGTGTTTAGAAGACTGATAGGTGATCTCAGTGGCGGGAGCAGATCTGTAACAGGGCGCAAAGGCAATGCAGTGGACAAGAATGTCCAATATCAGCTCCCATGTGACTTCACTCCTAGTACAAATGTGGAGTGTTCTGAAATACAGACTAATGGGGCTACGCAGAGAGTGGTTCTTGAGGACTTCTGCACGCTACCACAGTTCATGGGACGTGGCTTTATTCAACCCAGCCAGGCCGAGAATCCTGGTATGACAATGGCAGATGGGGAGGTTGGTTTGAGCGAGGGAAATCCTATACTGGGAGTTAATGAAGACCAGAGGTTGGGAAGGCAGAGGCTGAATAAGGAGGTGGTACCTCCAAGCAATGAGATTTCCTCAGGGGACGACCATGCTGGTGTTTCCCCCTGTGAAGAGGTGGTCAGGGGGGTCCAGTACTCCATACCTATGGGAAACCATTTTGACGGACTCAATATGGAAGGGCTTAACAAAAATCATGAGGTATCAGATTGTGCAAATGGGGACCAAGTGGAGCCTTCCATGGGAGGTAGTAAGTGTACCTCGGCTGGTGAAACAAGCCCGAGGGGCAGGAGCAACAGAAGGAGGAAATGCAAGAAGAATTACTCTTCCTTTCCACCTCCCGCAAGGACTCGGTCTGCAAAAAAGAGAATGGATGAGAGGGTGGCCTAGGAGGCGGCTGGTAAGCCGGAGCTCCCTGACCAACCCGGATCATGGGGTTTAATTCTGAGCACGGTTGATGAGGTTAAAGAGCAGGTGTTGTATCACAATGCGTCGGAAGAGGATGCATCCAAGATGATGGGCCGGAATATTGAAATCAATCTTAAGGAGGAGGAATACTCTTGGGTTGACAAACAAGACTCTATTCTTGTTTGGGGATTCAACCAAGGGTTGTTAAAGCTTGAGGAATACATAAAGGTATGGGATAAACTATCTTTGGCTTTAGAAGTCCTGCTGACAGAAGTACCACATATTCAGGTAACAGATATCTCATGGAAGCTCTTTAGGGATAGGAACTCTAGCAGGTTGAAATTTTATTTCAATGACTCTATTCTTTCTTTTTCTGACTAAATCCCGGTCTTCCATTTTGATTGAGTATTTGTTTATGAGGACCTATCTTCAGGCAGTGGGCTGAAGGTGATTTTGGGGTTTTATTCCCAGCATTTTCTGGTTCTACTTCGGATGAGGTTTAGAGCAAGAGTTCACCACTACGACATGACACTTGGACTCTGAGAGGGTATGGCCTGGCCATCGGGATTGTGCCTACGCATCTTTGCAAGGGACCGTCCGAGTGCTAATGTCTTGGTGGCGGACCCATTCACAGAGAATATGCTGGGCAGAGGTAGACTCTTTTGTGCTGGGAATTTTATGTTTTTTGGTTGTTTTGCTGAACATTACGGTTTCTCACTTTCCTTACAAAGTGATTCGATAAGCAAATAAAAAATAATTTTCAGTCAGTAATTATCTAAAGGCTTTTATTTTGATATAACATAATCAATTCAAAAATTAATTACCTCAACTTTGAACATAAAAATATATCAAAATTAACTCTAAGATTAATTATATATATTATAATCTCACAAAACATAATTAATTCTCAGTTAATTATATCAACATAACCAGTTTAATATCACACAATTATTCCCCTCATTAATTATCATCTTAGATAAGATAATTAATTGATAATTAGTTATTTCAACTTAACCAAATTAAAATCTATTAATTAATATTATGATTAATTATGATCTCAAAGCACATAATTGAATTATAATTAATTATTTAAGCTTAATAAAATTAATATCTCATAATTAATTCCTTGATTAATTTTTATCCCAAAGAACCTTATTAATTCATAATTAATTATATCAACTTGACCAAATTAATTACACATAATTAATTCCCTAATTAATTATCATTTCAAACCACATAAGTAATTCATAGTTAATTATTTCAACTTAACCAAATTAATATCTTATAATTAATTCCTCGATTAGTAATAATCTCAAAGCACATAATTAATTCATGATTAATTTCCTCAACTTAACCAAAATTAATATATCATAATTAGTTGCTTGATTAATTAACATATCAAAGCACGTAATTAATTCATAATTAATTATCTCAACATAACCAAATTAATTTCTCAAAATTATTCCCTCGATTAATTACTCAAAATTAATCACCAGAAGCAGAGCTAAATGGATTGGAAGAATGAGAGGGTATGGAAACCGCCATCAAGACCAGGCACTGTGCAGCTTTGTACGGGGCAATGCTAGCCGATCAACAATACAGGTGGGGGCTAAAGGCGATCAATGATGCATAAGCTGGGGAGGGGCAGCTCTAGTGGACTGGGCCTATGGGTCTTGTAATGGGAATTGTATGCCTCTGGGCCTTCGAGTCATGTATTACGGGTCATGTATGGCCTTGTGCCTTGTGCCTACGGGCCATGTACGAGTTCCCCTTCAACCCCTAAAAGGGGGATTGTCTATAATAAAATAAAAGAAAGAAGGGCTTTGGGCCATGCAGAGGAAGTATTTGATTAATTATTATATGAAAGCACACAATTAATTATCTCAATATAACCAAATTAATTACTCATAATTAATCCCTTGATTTATTATCATCTCAATGTACGCAATTAATTTATACTTAATTATCTCAACTTAACCTAATTAATAACTCAAAACTAATCACCTGATTAACTAAATATTTTACAACCTCAAAGCATAATATTTATTCATAACTAAGCATCTCACTCCCCCAATAAGAAATTTAATCCAATATTTCAGTCAACATTAACAAAATAAATAATTCAACAAAACTATATTTTATTAATTAGCCAATGTTTAGAATCCTAACTCAATGAATCTGGCTCAGCCAAAGATTACCATCTCAAATCATGACTCTCTCATGCATAAGCACTTCCATATTAATGTTGACACGTACATAGAATTGATCGCAACACAAAACAACAACAACTGGAACTCACAATTAGTGTGGCTGGGACCAACACACACCAAAATAATCAATCGCAATACAATTACACTATAAGAACCAAATTCAAGTGGTGAGAAACCAAATATCAGAAATATATTCTTACCTTAATATAGAATTGGTGAATCAAAATAAGATGAATCGCTTCACCTTCGGTAGTGGTCATCAGAATAAGGACCAACAGGTCCTGATAAATCTTCCACACCACTTAAAGTTAGAAGAAAAAAAGAAACCAAAATAATCTCAAACCTCTGGGTTTCATCCAAATAGTGATTGAGAAATGGAGTGTTGAAAAATCCAATGCGAAGAACGAAATGCATGGAGAAGGACTTACCACTCCATGATGGACAACTTTCATGAATGAACTCGATGGAATAGAGCGCACGAACAGGAGTCGGATGAGGGGTGATGGTGTGCCTCACCATGGGAGAGCCGAGGAGAGGGGGTCATGCCTCAGCTGCTGTGCACCACAACCTCTTTGTTTTCTCCCTCAATTAAACCCAAGTTAATATAAGGATTAACGTAATAATAATAATCATCATCATCATTATATTATTATTATTATCAATTAATTTACTCAGCTCTTAGGCAGACCCCAAACTCCCCATTTAACACATCATATAATTAGATTACTTTCTAATTGAATTTAATATAATAATTTTTCAACTAATTGGTATTTAATTAAATTATATCAACAAAATTTAATTAAAAAAACCTTACACCCCATTAATCACCATTTAATTAAATTTTTTCAAACTAAATTTAATTAAATAATTTCTCTGATTAATGTTATTTAATTATATTATCTGAACACAATTTAATTAAATTAAAAACTCCAACTCATCCACATTATTTAATTGAATTCTCTCAACCTCAATTTAATTTAATGCTAACCCACATATTCAGGGTGTACAGTGGATGTAGATATAAGTAATAACCAATTGAATAATGAAAATGGTCAACACCAATTTATACAATGCCTTAATGTCATGGTCATACATATTAGAAAGAAATAAACAAAATAGAATGCTTCACACCTTAGTGCAGGAATAAAGAAAAAGACTCAGAGCCCCAAGGGTGATCTCTACAAGCATCCTATGCTCCTAGTCAGTCCTTTTATCTTAACTCCCAAGTACAAGAAACCAAAAAAAAGCAAGATCCATGGTCCTGCAATCAAGTAGAGTCTACTTGGGTAACACAATGCAATGGAGACCCGAGTAGGGTGTGAGATATAAATCTCAGTACACTAGGACGACCAAATTCTATCTCATTCTTGACAATTTGATATAATTAAACAATGTACATGTATAATGAATAAATATTAGAATTGAATAAATAAACTATAACCCATCCCAGTTCTTAAGGGACACCTGATGAAGATATATGCTTTGGCTTGTAGCCTGAAAATAGAGTCCAAATATGAACTATAAATATAGAGTGAATAAATAAATTGTATAACACATTATTTTATATTCTTTATTTAGCCGCATAAATCCATGGGCTCCCCTGGACAACCATATCTCAATACACGTCTTGACCGTTTCGGAGTCTGAACCATTTCTCATATTCAATTCAAAATTCACTATTTCACATTATCTTTAATTAACCATTTAATTCAATTCATGTACGACTAATTAAATCCATAGTCAAAATTCAATTCATGGGTGTAGAACGTCGTGTCTAGCAACCTTGTGAGTATTCAGAGCATCAGTTCTTGTCTCAAAACCCATGGGTATTTAGAACATCATTCCTTGTCCCATAAAAGAAAATCTTCATGCATGATAGGTGTAGAATTCTATGTCAATCACCACATGAGTATTTGGAGAATTAGTCCTTGTCTCAAAACGCATTTATCACTCATATATATGTATATATATATATATCATGGATGCAGAATGGCATGTTTAGAACCCCAAGATCACTTTCATTAATTAATTCAATAACTCATTAACAACATCAAATTCACTACTTACTCAAAAAATAGTTAAAAACAACAATTCCAATAGTTAACTCAATAATTAACTAATAATCACTATACAATTAATTAATTCAACCATTAATTAATCTCATCAATTTTAACAATTAATTTAAAAATTTACTAATCAATTAGAAACTATCTCAATATGACATAATTAATTATACAAGTAATTATTACAAGACAACCATCCCAATATTACATAATTAATCCACAAAATAATTATCTCAAGGCATCCATCTCAATATCACATAATTAATTCACAAATTAATTACCTCTATTGAAAAAGTTTCAATATCACATAATTAATTCCAAGATTAATTATCTCAGGGAAACCATTTCAATATTACATGACTAATTCACAAATTAATTATCACAACATAGCCCAAAACAATATCTTATAATTAACCCCCCAATTAATTATCTATATTATAATCTCATAAAACATAATTAATTTACAATTAATTATCTCAATTTTACAATTTTAATATCTCATAATTAATACTCTGATTAATTATCATCTCAAAGCACATAATTAATTCATAATTAATAATTTCTACCTAACCAAATTAATATAACATAATTAATCCCCTGATTAATTATCATCTCAATGAACAAAATTAATTCATCATTATGTTTTTAATCTTAACCAAATTAATATCTCATGATTAATTACTTTATTAATTATCATCTCAATTCACATAATTAATTCATAAATAATTATCACAACTTATCCAAATTAATATCTCATATTTAATTTCTCGATTAATTATCATCTCAAACCACATAATTAATTCATAATTAATTGCCTCAATTTAACCAAATTAATTAAAAATAATTAACCCCCGATTAATTATCATTTCAAATCACATAATTAATTCATAATTAATTATTTCAACTTAACCAAATTAATATATCATAATTAATTCCTCGATTAATTATAATTTCAAAGAATAGAATTAATTCATAATTAATTATCTCAGCTTAACCAAAATTAATATCTCATAATTAATTTCTCTAATAATTATCATCTCAAAGCAAAATATTAATTCATAATTAATTATCCCAACTTAACCAAATTATTTATTCATAATTAATCCCCCAATTAATTATCATTTAAAAATATATAATTAATTCATCATTAAATATTTCAACTTATCCAAATTAATATCTCATAATTAATTCCTTTCTTAATTATCATATCAAAGTACATAATTAATTCATAACTAATTATCTCAACTTAACCAAATTAATTAATAATAATTAATTCCTCAATTAATTATCATCTCATAGAATATAGTTAATTCATAAAAAATTATCTCAACATAACCAAATAAATTACTCATAATTAATCGCCTGATTAATTTTCTATTTTACAACCTCAAAGCATAAAATAAATTCATAATTAATCAGTTTACTCCCCCAATAAAAAATTTAATCCAACAATTCAGTAAACTTTAACAAAATACGCAAATCAATAAAACTATATTTTATTAATTAGTCAATGTTTAGAACCCTACCTCAACAAATTTGGTTGAGGAAAAGCTTCCTAACTTAAACTGTGATTCATTCACACTTACACACTTCCACATTAATTAAGCACATATATGGAATTGATCGAAACACCAAACAAAAACATCATATATTCTCAATTATTGTGATGGGGACCAATACACACCAAAATAATCCACTATAAAAAATTACACCATAAGCACCTAATTCATGGGGTGAGAAACGAAATATCAGGTATGTAGCCTTACTCAGATATGAAGATGGTAAACCAAAATAAGGCAAATGGATTTGCCTTCAGCAGATGTCATTGGAATATAGACCAATGAGTCCCGAGAGATCCTCTGCACCGCCTAAAGTTGGAAGAAAAGAAGAAACTGAATTAATCCAAGACCAATGGGTTTTAGCTGAATGGAGACTGAGCGACAGAGATCCGAAACAGCCGATGCAAATAATGGAATGCCTCGAGAAGGACTTAACTCATTGAGATGGAAAATTTTTGTGAATGAACCAAGAGTGCGAAGACGAGTTGGATGAGGGGTGGGGGTACAACTCACCATTGGAGAGCCGATGGGAGGGGGTCAGACTCACCTGTTGTGTGCCTCACACTCGTTTTCATTTATCCCTCAAATAAACGAAATGAAAATAAGAATTAATATAATAATAATAATAATAATAATAATAATCCCCATTATATTATTATTATTATCAAATAATTTACACACTCTAAGAAATACCCCAAAACCCAATTTAACAGATAATTATTTAAGTTCCTTTCCAAAAAAATTAGTTAAATAAATTGTCTAACTCATTATTATGTAATTATATTCTCGCAATATAATTCAATTAAATAAATCTGACACCCCATTAATATTCATTTAATTAAATTAGTTCCAACTGAATTTAATTAAATTATTTCTCTAATTCATGTTATTTAATTAAATCCTTTGAACATAATTTAATTAAATTAAAAAATACAACTAATCTACATTATTTAGTTAAATTATCTCAACCTCGGTTTAATTAAATAATAACCCCAATATTCAGGGTGCACTGTGGAAGAATATATAACCAATAATCAACTGAATATTGAAAATGGTCAATGGAAATTTATACATTGCATTCATGTCATGGTCATACATATCTAAGAGTGGTAAATAAAATATCATGATTTACATATCAATATAGAAATAAATAAAAAACTCAAAACCATAAGGGTGATCACCACAAGCATCCTGAACTCCCGCTCAGTCTCTTACTCCTAATTCCTAATTACAAGTAACCAGCAATAAGAAAGATCCAAGGTCCTGCAAACAATTATAATATACTCAGGTACCCCAGTGCAATGGCAGTCCGAGTAGGGTGTGAGATCTAAATCATAGTAGGTTGGGACCACTGGTGTTAAGCTCAGTCAAGAGAATTTGAGAAAATTAAATAGTGTGCAAGTATAACTAAGAAATAACATAATTGAATAAATAAACTACAACCCATCCAGGTTCCTTAGGGACACCTAATAGAGATACCTGCTTCGACTCATAGCTAGAAATACGATTCTGAATAAGAACTATATATAGATATATATTTAATTTTTAAATAAACTATTTAAGACATTATTTATATTCTTTATTAAATATCATAAATCCCCATGTTCCCCTAGACACCAATATCTCAATACCTATCTCATCCATGCAGGAGTCTAAAAATTTTCTCATACTCAATTCACAAATCATTACATCAAATCATCTTCCATTAACAATTTAATTTAATTCATGTACGACTAATTGGACCCACAGTCCAGAGTCAATTAATGGGTGTATAATGTCATGTCTATCACCCTCATGAGTATTTGGAGCATCAATACTTGTCTCACAACCCATGGGTATTTGGAAAATCAGTCCCTACACCATAAATTTTTTTTTTCATGCAAGTTGGGTGTAGAACACCCTGTCAAGTACCACATGAGTATTTGAAGCATCAGTCCCTATCTCACAACCTGTTTATCAATCATATATATATATATAATTGGTGTAGAATGTCATGTATAGCACCAGAAGATATCATCCATTAATTAATTCATAAATTAATTAATCGAGCCTATTAATTAATCCAATAACTCATCAACAACATTTCATTCATGACTAACCCAACAAATAGTTAAACAATACAATTAAATTAGTTAAATCAACAAATAACTAATAATCACTATAAAATTAATTAATTAAACCATTAATTAATCTCATCAATTTCTCTAGTTAATTTAACAATTAACTAATCAAAAGGAAACCATCTCAACATCACACAATTAATTCTATAATTAATTATTACACAACAACCATCTCGATATTACATAATTAATTTAAAAAATAATTATTTCAAGCCAACCATCCCAATATCACATAATTAATTAAAAAATTAATTATCTATAAATAGATCGTTTCAATATCACATAATTATTTCACAAAATTAATTATCTCAAGGAATCTGTTTCAATGTAACATAATTAATTTAAAAATTAATTATCTCAAGTTATCCCAAAATAATATCTCATAATAAACCCCACCAATTAATTATCTATATTATAATCCCATAACACATAGTTAATTAATAATTTATTATATCCACTTAACTAGTTTAATATCTCATAATTAATCCCCTAATTAATTATCACCTCAAAGAACGTAATTAATTCATAATTAATTATTTAAACTTAACAAAATTAATGTCTCATAATTAATCCCCCTATTAATTATTAGCTCAAAGAACATTATTAAATAAAAATTAATTATGTAAAATTAACTAAATTAATATCTCATAATTGATTCCTTTATTAATTTTTATCTCAATGAACATAATTAATTCATTAGTAATTATCATAACATAATCAAATTAATATCTCATAATTAATTTCTCGATTAATTATTATCTCAAAGAGAATAATTAACTCATAATTAAGTATCTCCACTTAACCAAATTAATTTCTCATAATTAATTCCCCAATTAATTATTATTTCAAAGAACATAATTAATTCATAATTAATTATTTCAACTTAACCAAATTAAAATCTCATAAATAATTCATCAATTAATTGCCTTCTCAAAGCACATAATTAATTCACAATTAATTATCTCAACTTAACCAAAATTAATATATCATAATTAATTCCTCGATTGAGTATGATCTCAAATAACATAATTAATTAATTATTAATTATCTCAACATAACTAAATTAATTAACATTTGAAAGCATATAATTAATCCATAATTAATTATTTTAGCTTAACAAATTAATTTCTCATTATTAATTCCTCAATTAATTATCATATCAAAGAACATAATTAATTCATAATTAATTATCTCAAATTAAACAAATTAATTACACATAATTAATTTCTAAAATAATTATCATCTCAAAGAACATAATTAATACATAATTAAATTTCTCAACTTTAAAAAATTAATTACTCATAATCAATTGCCCTATTAATTATCTATTTTACAACCACAAAGCATAATATTATTTTATAATTAATTATCTTAGTCCCCTAATAAAAAAATTAATCCAACTTTTCAGTCATCTTTAACAAGAGAAATAAATCAACAAAATTGCAATTTATCAATTATCCATTGTTTAGAACCCGACCTCGATGAATTTGGATGAACCAAATCATTCCAACTCAAACTGTGACCTACTCGTGGATACTAATTTTCACATTAATGTGCGCGTGTACATGGAATTGATCACAACACCTAAAAACAACTAGAACTCGCGATTATTGTGGCGGGGACCATCGTACACCTAAATAATCAACTCCAACCCAATTACACTATAAATACCTATTTCAAGGGGTGTGAAACAAAATATTAGGTATATAGACCGACTTGAATATGAAAACATTGAACCAAAAAAAGCTGAATTGCTTCTCCTTTAGCGGCCATCATTGGATGATGGACCAAAGTGTCCCGATACATCTTTCACACCACCTAAAGTTAGAAGAAAAGAATAAACCAAATTAATCATGATCTTTTGGGTTTCAGCCTAATAAAGATCAAACAACATAGGGATGAAACAACCAATGAAAAGAATTAAATGCATAGAGATTTAATTACCTCACTGATACAAAAAACATTCAGGAAGGAACCTGAATGAACCATACATGTGACGAGGAGTAAGAGGTGGGGGGTGGTGCGCTTCACCATGGGAGAGCCGAGGGGAGGTGGTCACGCCTCACCTATTGTGCACCTCACCCTCTTTTTTTTCTCCCACAAATAACCCAAAATAAACATAAGGATTAATGTATTAATAATTATAATAATAACCCCACTTATATTATTTCTATTATCAAATAATTTACTGTCCTTTTAAAATAACCCCAAACTCCTCATTTAACACATCATTTAGTTAATTTCCATCCAACCAAATTTAATTAAATAAATTTCCCAACTCATTATTATTTTATTAAATTCCCTCAATATAACTTAATTTAGAAAACCCTAACACCTCATTAATCATCATTTAATTAAATTTGTTCCAACTGGATTTATTTAAATAATTTCTAAAATTCATGTTATTAATTTAAATTCTCTGAACATAATTTAATTAAATTAAAAACAACAAATCATAAGAATTATTTAATTAAATTCTCTCAACCTTCATTTAATTAAATAATATCCCCCATTTTACAATGTATAATTAAATTGTTTTTAACCCTGCATTTAATTAAATAAAACCTCTGTTCCACATTAAGTAATTAAATTCCTCTTTACCTTGAATTTAATTAAATAAAAACCCAAATCCTCATTTACAAATCATTTAATATTACCATTAAATATTACTCTTCTTTGATAACCCCCAAATCCTCGTTTACAATTCATTTAATTAAATTTTTCACATCTCGATTTAATTAAAAAAAGGCATGAACTAACCATCATTTGAAATAAATTTAATTCTTTTCATCTCAATTTAATTGAATAAAATCTCCACCTCATTGTCATATAATTAAATTATCTCAACATTAATATAATTATATTAATCCCCCAATAGAAAATTTAATTAAATTATTTTCAACCTTTAATTTAATTAAAATAAATTTACCAGAAACCCAAAACTGTGTATGACACACGATTTAACTCGCATGGTCTGACAGACCGTTGGTAGACCATGCGTCCTCTACCAGACACCTGGAGTATCCTTCATAGATCACACACATAGTTTGTGTAACTGTGCATAGCCTTTGCGAACACCTCTTCCTTTCCTTTTAAAAAACTAATTTTTAGGTACGGTGCTCCCGAAACCCATTGAGACACATAAGAAACTACTTGATTATTTACACAAGCCTAATATCAGCACTTAAAATGAAACCAACTTGCGAAACTTCATCTATATGCACAATTTTAAAACCTACCAGATCATTAAACAAAAAAGGACAAAAATCATATTGTAACTCAGTTTAAAAACAATGGACTTTACAATATACCCACCTTAAAATATTCTTGTCCTAGAGAAGCTATCGAGAGATACTACAACACCAGTCAACCCACCAAGGTTAAGAAGACTAGTTTGAATGATCATGTTTCATTCCCAAATTCCCAATACACCTTTATCCATTTTAAAATCCCAATCCACATCTCTTTCTTGAAATACATTACTGATCCATGAATCTCATACCCATCGTTAAACTAGAAACGTGCCTTTAAAACAATTTCAACACCAACCGTAAGTAATCCAAAGTTTTTACTCAACTTATGATGACCACTCTAAGTTAATACATCACAAGGTTACTTTAAAAATTTAGTTCCTTAATACAAATAAAGGTGTAACCTAAAGAACCTCAAATCCCGCGTACAACCAAGATAACAACCACTTATCAAGACCAACAACTTCTATAACTTTGTAATGAGATAACATCGAAAATATCTCAGTGCCTCTACTGCAAGGTCAATATAGGGTACATGATCATCTCAATCAGAAGAGAACACTAAGAGTAAACCCATGTTACCAAGAAGTTCAATCGAACTATCATTAGCCAACTCTTTCTAAAAGGCTTGACTTCTCCTACTAATGAATCACCATCCAAAACCCAATGCTTAATTCACTCAAGGCATCCATGTTTATTCAAAATATTCCATTGAAACTCTTTTTAAAACTAATGGAGTTTCAAAAAAATTGTACACACTTCCAACCTTATTATGTTGTGATACCAAGAAATAGCTGACAATTTTACTGGAACTGATGTGACACTACCTCCTTAGGAGTGTCCATGTCATGGAGAAAAAATACTACCTTCTCGTAAGCAGGGTATTTTAGAAACACCTTAAATGAACATGTGAAATTACATGAACTAAAATTACCACATCAACATCTAGTATAAAATCCAAAATATTAAACTGTTTTTCTTGTCAAAACACCCTAGTCCCAAAAATTATTCCCAAGTAATGGGATGATTTTAAATTAATTCCCTAATATCTCTACTCTGGAGTTAACCTGAGAATGTATTTAATAGTTGACCATGTCCAAAACATGTCTAACCTACTAAACCAAGCATTATTCAATGATTATTCCCAAACCAAGAGTCAAGATACAACGAAAAACCCTTAAAACAACTGCGTCATTCTTTTAAAACCCAAAATCTCTAATAGGGACAATAACACTTAAATGGTACCAACATCAAAAATCTTATTAAGTTAGCAAAGAAAACTCCCCCAATATTCATTTTACTTTAAGTATCATTTTATTTTAAATAGGCAGTTTAAAATCTAAATTCTGTTTTAACATAAGTGTGACCTCCAAGGGTCCCATTTATTCTAATCTAGGATCTTCAAAAAGAAAATCAAAAGAGTTCAAATTAATCATGGACATTTAGGTTTCATCCTAATGGAGATCGGGCGACAGAGAGACAAAACGGACGATGCGTAGAACAAAACTCATGGAGAAGGACATACCTCACTGAGATAGACATATTTCATAAAAAACCATAAGGAAATGGGCGTGCGAAGAGGATCCGGAGGATGGGTGGTGGTGTGACTCTCCATGGGATAGCTGAGAGGAGGGGGTCATGCTTCACCTGATGTGTGCCTCACCCTATTTATTTTCTCCCTCAAATAACCCCATTTTAAAATATTTATTAATGTAATAATAACAATATTCCCCATTATATTATTTTTATTATCAATTAATTTACACACCTCTTAGACAAACCCCAAAATCCTCATTTAACACATCATCTAATTAAATTACTTTAAAAGAATTTAATTAATTAAATTTTCCAACTCATTATTATTTAATTAAATTCTTTAAAAAAAATTGATTAAAAAAACCCTGACATTTCAATAATCATCAGTTAATTAAATTCGTTCCAACTAAATTTAATTAAATAATTTACCTAATTCATGTTATTTAATTAAATTATTCAAAAAAAATAATTAAATAAAAAACTCCAAATCCTCAGCATTATTTAATTAAAATATCTTAACCTTATTTTAATTAAATAACAACCCCCATATCTAGAGTGCACAACGGAAGGAGATATAAGAAATAATAAACCGAATAATGAAAATGTCCAACGCTAATTTACACAATGCATTAATTTCATGGTAATAAATATCTAAAAGAAGTAAACAAAACAACATGCTCTATATCTCATTACATAAATAAGTAAAAATATCAAATCCCCAATGGTGATCTCTACAAGCATCCTTAGCTCTCGCTTGGTCCTTTTCTCCCAAATCCTATGTACAAGAAACCAGCAACAATCAAGACACAAGGTCTTACAAATAAGTAGACTCTATTGGGGTACCCTAAGGAAATGGTGGGATGAGTATGGTGTGAAATATAAATTTCAGTAGGATGGGACCATAGATGTCTAGATCAATTTTTATAATTCAATATAAATAAATAGTGTGTGGGTATAATGAAGAAATGACAGAATTGAATAAAAAAGCAACAACCCACCCAGGTTCCTATGTGATACCTAACAGAGATACCCTCTTCGACTCATAGCTTGAAAAAAGTGTCTAAAAATAAACTATATATATAAAGCATAAATAAATTGTTTAACACATTATTTGATATTCTTTTTTTAAACACATAAATCCATAGGTTCCACAGGACACCAGTATCTGAATACCAATCTCAGTACTGTTGGAGTATAAACCATTTCTCATATTCAATTCACAAATCATTACATCCCATCCGATTTCATTTACCATTTAAATAAATTGATGTACCAACAATTGGAACCATAGTCCAAATTCAATTAATGAGTGTAAAATGTCATGTATAGAACCCTCGTGAGTATTTGGAGCATCAGTCATTGTCTCACAATCCATGTGTATTTGGAGCATTAGTCCATAACCCATAAAAGAAAATTTTTATGCATAAAGCATTATATGAGTATTTGGGGGCATTGGTCCCTATCTCACAACCTATTTATCAATCATATATATATATATATATATATATATATCATGGTTGTAGAATTTAATGTCTAGTACCCAAAGATCCCATCCATTAATTTATTAATAAATTAATTAATTGAGCCTGTTAATTAATTCAATAACTCATTGACAACATCACATTCACTACTAACCCCAAATATAGTTAAACACAACAATTCCATTATTTAACTCAACAATTAACTAATAATCATTATAATTTTAATTAATTTAACCATTAAATAATCTCATAAATTTCTCTAGGTAATTTATTAATTAATTAATCAAAAGGAAACCATCTCAATATCACATAATTAATCCATAATTAATTATTACACGAAAACCCTCTAAATATTACATAATTAATTCCCAAAATAATTATCTGAAGGAAACCATCCCAATATCACAGAATTAATTCACAAATTAATTATTTCTTAAGAAACCATTTCAATATCACATAATTAATCTACAAATTAATTGTCTCAAGGAAGCAGTTTCATTATAACATAATTAATTCACAAATTAATTATATCAACTTAGCCCAAAACAATATCTCATAATTAACCCCGAATAAATTATCTATATTATAATTTTATAACCCATAATTAATTCAAAATTAATTATCTTAAATAAACTATTTTAATATCTCTTAATTAATCCCTTGATTAATTATTATCTCAAAGAAAATAATTCCTTCATAATTATTTATTTCAACTTAACCAAATTAATATCTCATAATTAATCCCATTATTAATTATCATCTAACAGCACATAATAAATTTATAATTAATGATTTCAACTTAACCAAATTAATAGATCATAATTAATTCCTCGATTAATAACTATCTAAAAGAACATAATTAATTCATAATTAATTTTCTCAACTTAACCAAATTAATATATCAGAATTAATTGTTCGATTAATTATCATCTCAAAAAAACATAATTAATTTATAATTAATTATATATTCTAACCCAAATTAATTACTCATAATTAATCCCTTAATTAATTATCATATTAATGAACATAATTAATTCATAATTATTTATTTCAACTTAACCAAATTAATATCACAAAATTAATTCCTCGATTAATTATCATTTCAAAGCACATAATTAATTCATAATTAATTACCTCATCTTAACCAAAATTAATAACTCATAATTAATTCCTCAATAAATTATCATCTAAAATCACATTATTAATTCATAATTAATTATCACAACATAACCTAATTAATTACTCCAAATTAATCCTCTGATTATTTATCATTTCAAAGCACATAATTAATTCATAATTAATTATTTCAACTTAACCAAATTAATATCTCATCATTAATTCCTCGATTAATTATCATATCAAACAACATAATTAATTCATAATTAATTATATCAACTTAATCAAATTAATTTCTCATAATTAATCCTTAAATTAATTATTATCTAAAAGAACATAATTAATTAATAATTAATTATATTAACTTTACCAAATAAATTACTCATAATTAATTTCCCAATTAATTATTGATTTTAAAACCTCAAAGCATAAACATAATTCATAATTAATCATCTCATTCCCCTAATAAATAATTTAATTTGACATTTCAATAAATTTTAGCCAATGTTATAAATAAAGAAAACTATATTTTATTGATTAGCCAAAATTTAGAACCCTACCTAAATGAATATGGTTAAGCCAAAGCTTTAAAACTTAAACCGTGACCCACTCACTCATACAAACTTCACATTAATGCATGCACGTATATGAAATTGATCACAACCCCTAACAACAACAACCGACACATACAATTAGTGCGGTGGGGACCAACCTACACCAAAATAATCAACCGCAACCCAATTACACCATAAACACCTAATTAAAGGGGTGGGAAACCAATTATCGGGTATATAGACTCTCCTAGCTATGATAACAGTGAACAAAAACAAGGCAAATCACTTCTCCTTTGGCGGCGGTCATTGGAATATAGACCAACGGGTCTTGAGGCATCCTCTACCCTACCTAAAATCTGCATAAAATAAGAAACCGAATTAATTTCGGACCTTTTGGTTTTGCCCTAATAGAGATCAAGGAGATAATGATCTGAAAGAGAAAATGTGAAGAAAAAACACATGGATAATTACTTACCTCACTGTGACGAACAACATTAGTAAAGGAACCATAAGGAACTGGGTGCATGAAAAGGATCCAGAGGAGGGGTGGTGGTGCTTCTCACCATGGGAGAGCCGAAGGGAGGGGTAATGCCTCACCTGCTGTGTGCCTCACCTATTTATTTTCTCCCTCAAATAAACCAAAATTAAAATAAGGATTAATATAATAATAATAATAATCTCCATTATATTATTATTATTATCAATTATTTAACACACCTCTTAGAAAAACCCCAAACTCCCCATTTAACACATAATTTATTTAAATTACTTTACAACCAAATTTAATTAAATAAATTTTCCAACTAATTATTATTTGATTAAATTATATCCGTATATGTTAATTCAAAAACCCTGAAACCTCATTAATAATTATTAAATTAAATTAATTCCAAATGAATTTAATTAAACAATTTCTCCAATTCATGTTATTTAATTAAATTCTCTAAACATTATTTAATTTAGTTAAGATATTCAACTCATGAACAATTTTAATTAAATTACCTCAACCTATATTTAATTAAATAACAAACCCTTTCTAAATGACTAATTAAAATTATATTAACCTTGGATTTAATTAAATAAAACCACCATTTCGCATTAATAAATAAAATTTCACTTACCATGAATTTAATTAAATGAAACACAAAATCCCCATTTACAGGATATTTTATAATACCATTTAATATTATCATTCTTAAATAACCACCAAATCCTTATTTACAATTCATTTAATTAAATTCCTCTCATCTCAATTTAATTAAATAAAGACTCTAACACATCATCATTTAAAATAAATTTAATTCATTTCATCTCAATTTAATTAATTACATTCTAAAACACAACATCAACAAATTAAATTTTCTCAAAATTAATTTAAATAAATGAAACCCCCAAAATCTCATTTAATTAAATTAATTTCAACCATTAAATTATTTAAATTAAATTAACTCAAAACACAAAACTGGGTAAGCCGCATGATTTAACTCGCACGGTCTAACGGAACGTTCACAGACCATGCGCCCAATACCAGATCCCTGTATTATCCTACATATCTCACCTGTGTGGTTTGACTAACCATGTGCAACCTATTAAAATTCTTATACCATTATTTTTATAAAACTGAGTTTTCAGGTACGGTGCTTTCCAAGCCCATCGAGCCACCCGAGAATCACCTAGAGCCTTTAATCAAGTTTGATATCAGCACATAAAATAAACCCAACTCACAAAACATCATGTCAAATCATGGTTTTAAATCCAACATGTGCATTAAATGAAAAAAAAATATTTTAACCAAGTTAAAAAACATGGGACTTTACACAAGATAATATTTGTATAATGGGTAAAACACTAATTAAATGAGAACAACATGGGTTTTGTTATGTAATGGGGTTTTATTAATTTTAAAAAAAAAATTAAAACTAAACTTTATTAGGTGTGTGAGATACTCAATGTTGGTTATTTATATTTTAATTATGGATGGTTAAAATTCTGCACGTCAATTGGTACTACACCCAGTATGTAAATATTAGGTTTAGCAATATACCAAGGTATATAGTTCTAAGTGTAACATCCTATTTCTACTTTTCCATTACTTCTTGACCCTTGTTTTTAGATCTTTATATTTGGGGATAGTCATGGGTTGTTTTGGGAAAAGTTAAAAAAAATTGAGGTTTTTTGGGCTGAGAACGGTTAGCACACCATTTGTCCAAGCCATGTGATAACCCCTCAAAATCTTTCAATCTTGGATAATTGGGGATTTCATGGTTAAACTAACCAAGTTAAAAACCATTCACCCTAAGAATAATACCATTATGGGTATATAGTTACTCATCAATGTATATCCCAAATAGGAAACCATGCAAGCAATTTTTAATCACCGCAAAATAATTTATAAAATATAGACCACTTATAAGATGCCTCATCACCCCTTTCAACCCTAATACAATTCATCTGTATTTAAAGTCTCTTAAAAGGTAAAATGGAATCATTAAATATTATATCTTTGTGTACTGAAGAACTAGTGATTACGTTTGATCTCCCTACGATATACAAACCCCACTTATTTGGTTTTTAAAGATCATCTCTTATGTAATTTTTAGACAGTGACATCTAACCATCATATTGAAGTATCTAATCTTGGATTTTAGGTATCTTGACTCAACATTTGAATCCTTGATCTTATTTTACCTTTTTTATTAATTGGTATTTCCCATTGTGGGTGTTTATTTAGTTTGATCATGTGATTAATTGTAGATTGTTACATAATATTTTTCCAAACTATTGAAAACCAAATTTAGTTTTTAATTTGAAATCTATTTTTAATTGATAAAAAAAATGATTTTTGGAGGTTTCACATTCAATTTCCAGAAGACATGGAAATTATAAAAGGTCCAATTTCAATGGAATTGAAATTGTTTAGTGTATTTTGATAATAAAAATATAGAATAACATAATACTATAATTGATGAAATTTTAATATGTTAATTATTGAGATAATTAACTTCAAATATAAGACTTTTTGAAAATGAATTAATTTGATGAAATCCTTGATTTGGTTTGTAAATTGAAAAGAAATGTTGAACAAAAAATTGGGAAATTAAATTTTGAATAATGAAATGAGTTTCAAATCAAATAAATTCCTGAGAATGAATGAATTATTGACTGATTAATTGAATCACACATGTGAATGAGTAGTTAGTAGTATATTTTGAAAAGGATTATATGAAATTGAATCCTAAGAAATGGTTTGAAGATGAAAACACTAACTAAATTAAGTTCAACATGATTACCCATGATGGGTGTCCTAATGGGGTATTGATTGATTATCCTGATGGATTGAGACTTATGGAATGTAAAAACATAATTGATTCATGATGATTTATGAGAAAATTATATCCAGAAAATAATGTACTTTTTGGATTTGGACCATGGTGCCTTATATTGATTGAATTGATTTCAAATTATATTTTTTTATTCAATTGTCTTATTCATGGAAATTATTTCATATAAATGTTTTATATAAAATTTTCATTTAATAATTATTTGATTTATCTTACATATTTTTATTTTTAATCATCTTTAGGTTTTAAATATGTAAGTGACTTACAATACCACATTTTATTTAAATTTAAATAATAAATATATTAATTTTGTTGAAATTGATCATGGAACACTTTTGAGACCCTACTAGGATTTTTACAATACACCATAGCTTTTCCTTGGGGTGTTTGTAAACATTTTTATACCAGGTCCAAGGAAAGGGAAATTGAATCTCAGAGGTCATGGATGTGGTTGAGTTATGGGGATCTAGGGAGATAATGGTCACTGATAGAGTAATTATCCACTTTTTGAATATGTACTGAGATAATTGTTCTTGATGTATATTTCATTTCCAACTGGATGATGCTTCACTTTGGGATACCTATGTGTTGATTGAAATTTTATCATTATAGAATGTTTGTAATACATACTATTTAATGTTATATCTTTCATTTTTTATCATATATTTATTGAAAAAACCACTATTTTTAGTCTGTGATATAATGAATGGTTCTAGTATCCAACACATGGGAATCAGGAATTCCCTCCAGGAAATGTAAAGAATGGTCCATGTATAAATGTACTAGGGTATTCAAGCTGAATCATGACACTATGGGTTTATAAATTCTCAACCATTATTTTCTCATATCTTGCAACAATCCTTCCAGATGAAACAATTATATAACATGTTGAATAATCAATCTAAATAACACATCTACTAAAGTGATCATTATCATAAATTTATACTCCATACCAATTCTATGTGGCTTCATCTCCCTTTTTTAGATAATTCTGTTTCAATTGCTTTATGAAACCAATTGAAAAAAGTTATTTTTAACTTTATATCCATTTCTAATTTTGAAATACATAAGACAATGAGTCATTGAAAATTCAATTCCCATAAAACCCCTTTTTTATAAACATGTTCATGTGATGAAAATAATTTTCTTTCATACCATGATATATAAACTCTTTATTTTTGAAACCTATCATATGTTAACATGGATAAATAATGACCTCTTATAAGGTTATGTTCAATAATTTATTTATCTATACTCCTTAGAAAGAAACTTTTCACCATAAATAGATTATCCATCCATACATATAGGAACATTTTTATTCTAGAAAATTTAGTATGTATGTCTACTAGACTTCCCCAAACTCAATTTAAAACTATTAATTCATACCATTTTGTAATTACCTAAACCACAGACATAGGTTTTGAATATTGAGACCCAAATCAGACTACCACAAGCTCTCATAGATGTTCTCCTAATCACCAGAGTCTATAAAATGGTGTCGAAAGAAAAATTAAATCTTCGGGGAATGATTTAACATCATTACATTTATTAAATTGAATAATTATGAATGTAATATGTATACAATGTTTTACTGAAAACATTTAAAATAAATTTTTAAAATAAAACAACGTTTATGTAATAAAAAAATTATAAATGTACTTTTTGACTCAAAAATAAATTAAATTTAACTCAATTTACAAAACAACAAATTCTTTCACCATGTCTATATAATGGAATTATTTATTCACAAAAAAAGTATAAAACATTTAATTTTATTTTATTATAACTAATATAGTATACCTATCCACCAAAGTTAACATGTAGAGAGTGAGAATGAACTCAATATGAATTTCGCATGGAATTTAATAAAATTACCATTCATGTGAAAAAGAAACAAATATAATTATAATTGATAATGATAAATTAAATTATTCTTATCCAAAATATTAATTTACTAAAACGGTTTTAGAAAAATTATTGAAATAGAAAATGTTAAACCAATTTTATCAAAATCGCATTATTTAAGAAATATCTAACAAAATACTTATTTTATAAAAAAATTATAAATAAAACTTTATCCTATAAAAAATAATTCTTTAAAACTCCAGAATTTACCAAAAAAACCAAAAAAGAATAAATTCCAAAAAAACATTGGAAAATATGTGTATCCAAAAAAACCCAAAACAAAGTTCCATGTTTCATTAAAACCATCAAATTTTAAGGTATGAATGTATATAATAATTTATAAATAGGTATTCATCATTTATGTTTCTCTATTGAAAACCAAGTCATCCCTATTTTACATATTCAACATGAAACTATCTACTTTACCATGATAAGAAGTGAGTTGTGTAATTCTTACCTTTATTCACCTAAATGTATGCACTTTATGTTTCGACATTTAACATGGTTAAAGATTTTAATTTTTCAAAATTGGTATCACTAAAACCATTTTAACCCATGAAATAATACTGTTAAATAATATAAAATAATCAATATTTAAAATAATTTAAAACCTTCATCCCTTTATGGGATTATTTTTAAACAGAAATTTATCATGAATTCACATTAAATAAATAATTGTTCATAATAAACTATATAAACAACCCATTACATGATTAATAAATAGAAACATGAAATTATTTATCCAATAAAATAGAATTTATTGTATAGTGTATGACCCTCAATGATTTTCACCACCCCCATTCCACTTATCATGTTCCATGTAAATGTGTAGTTATGAATTTTAGAATGAGGAAAATCATATGGGAGAATTTCTAGTGTGTTTCATTCCCCCATGATGTTTTGGAATGACCCATCATCAATTTTATAAAATTTCCTTTTAATGAATTCATTTATAAAACATAAAAAATAGTTTTTATAGCTTTCACACACCTCCACATACATTATAAAAATAAAATGAAATATATAGAACCAATTATTATGTATAACATAATTTTATAGTATATATCTCAACCTCAATTCACCTTTCCTCAAATTTTTCATTATATTCCACATACACCATGAGAATAATAACATTTTATCAAATGAATAAAACAGAGTTCCATCCTCCCTATTTATAGACCATCCCATCCAATTATTCATTAATCAACTATTTAAATCCCAATTCAGGAGTTGAATTCCTATCTCATTAAACATATTAATTTCCGAGGAAAAATATTTTATAATTTTATAATTCAATTTAATTTATTAAATCTTATATCTTCACCAAAATCCATGTAAAATACTATAAAAAATTTTAAAATTGGTTATTAAAATTCCATGACACACCAATCATTTTACCTAATCAATTATCTCAATTTTTCAATTAATCTAAATTGAATTTCATAGATCATAATAATTCTTGTCTCTCTGTTAATATTATATAACTTATACATGAAATAGAAATAAATTTATCCCCAAATTAATTCCTCTAAATCAATTAATTAAATCTAATAAAAAACTAAGTCATTATGAAAATATATAATTCCATAAAAATAATATACAATAATTTATTCTCCAAGTCACATTATAATTTCCAAAATAATATATCATCAACAATAAAACATAAATAAACTAATAAAATTTTATTACCATTCATATTCCATTAAAACTTATATAAATATACAAAATTTTAAATTGAATTTATTTAATAAGATCAATAAGATGGGTGTTACGTATGCCTCTTTATATATTCTTAGTATTCATTTCACAGTTTAAAAATAATAGAAATTTTATAACATTTACTACTTTGACAAAATTTTCACCTAATATATTACCAGTCCACATCTTGTTATCTTAATATAAGAATAAAGATGTTATAAAAATCATAAAAATATAATTCATATAGTATTTATAGTGGTCAATTAAAAATACATAAATTTTGTCAAATATTAATTTCCTAATTTACATTTATTTATATGTATTATATCACTCACTCAATGTGTTCAATTATTTTAGTCATTAAAATTTTTTATCAGAATAACTAACATGATATGTAACACCCTGAGATTTTATGAAAAGTATTCTTTTTAATTTCATTAATTTTTGTGTTGTACGCTACACCAAAAGGATCTTGGACAACACACATCCCTGGCTTTCCTTGCATTACACGCAATCGCGACCTTCCTCGATAGAATGTGTAGTACGCAATACCGAGTTTCACTAACGAGATATTATTATAATATTATTATAAACTAGCTGTTATGAATAGTAATACCAACTTTTTCAAATTTTATAAATTTAATCTTTCAAAATGGACTTCATTTTTGGATTCAGAATATCAAAATTAGCTTAGGGTAAAATTTTGGTACTTTTTGGATAACTTTCATATTCTGACGAATAGTGAGAAATTACTAAATTTTAATTAAAGACAACTTTTTTAAATGAAATAATTAATAGTGATAAATTATTAATTTGAATGGTTTTATAGTATATTTAGAATATAATTTTACAATTTAATACAATTTTGGTCATTTGATGTAATTTCACATTTAAACCAGACATAAACAAATGTCAATGTTTTGATAGTTATTATCTCTTAAAAACACGCTATTTGTTTTGACGATGGGAATTAATTTTTAAATTAGTTAATGTAACTGATATGTTTTTAATTTGGAAAATATAAATAACTTTTGAATTCATAATATCAAATATATCTTAGGCCTAATTTTTGGTATTTTTCTGGAAACTTTCATTTTTTCATGAATAGTGAAACCTATAAATGGTAGTTAAAAAAACTGAATTTTTCAAAAAAAAAATTTTCCACTTTTGTGAGTGGAATTTTGAAAATTTGAGAGACACGGTTAATATCAAGGACTAAAATTTGGTTCAATGAGATGAAAATAATTTTTGGTAAATAGTAACTTTTTACTTTTTTTAACCATGGTTAAAAGTAAATAGGGTAATTAAGGGTAAAACTGTTATTATTATTACCCTAAAACATGTCCTAATTCTATTGGATAAGTTTACTTCGACCAAAAACAACCTTAGGAATAAAATATGACCATTTAGGCCCACTTGGATTAGATTACAACATTTATTATTAATTTATTTAAAGAAGGGTTAAAATAGTTAAAATCAAAGTTTAATAACTAAGTCATTTTTAATATAGGGCTATACATAAGATAAATTCGACTATAAATATTAGTTAGAAAGATAAAAAGATTTCATACATAATGGTATTTTATTTGTAATTTTTAAACATAAAATAATTTAATTTATTTATGATACAATGATGATGCATTAATTATCTTATTAATGAAATATTGACATAATTGATGTTATAAATACCCAAATAAATGTAATTTGAGACTTTTTATGAATTCCAATTATTTTATATGTTAATATGACATTTTAGTATTGATTTAATTAATTTTTTTCGAACTAATAATTTTGTTATTATTTTTACAAAAATCAATTACCAAATAATGTCAAAATTGACATAAAATAGTTTTTTTTAATATTATATTATTAATTGTTATTATATTCTTAAAAATCTAATGTTCTTCCAAGATACTTATATCATGATTGGTGTATCATTAATGTACCACTTGGGGGTCGCTTGGATGTATATGGTAAGTTTATTAACTATATAATATAAAAATACAAAGTGACATGGTAAATGTCAATCTAATTAACTAAGAGTTAAAACTAAATGATAAGGTTAATATAATGACCTAAAATTGTCTAAATTCTATTATATGAGAGTATTTTTACCCATCCCCACCTTATATTTGAAATATATCAATTTGGAGTTATTAAAAACCTAATTTTACTTTATAATAAAATAATATTTTTAGTTATTCCAAAGGTGCCCCTCTCCTCCCTTATAAAAGGGCACATCCTCCCTCTCTTCCTCACACCACTTTGAGCCTTAAATCTCGGCCAAACCCTACCAATTTATCTTCTCCACTTCCCTAGAAACATCCTAGAGGTTCTGGTCTTCTTCAAAGAACAATATTAGTGCCTTAAGAGGAGGTTTCAAAAAGGCGCTTCAAAGAAGAGGAGGTTCAGATACATACGAAGCATATCGAACATAAGGTAAGGGATAATTTTGCAAATCTCATTTTTATCTAAGATTTCTTATTCGTAATTATTTACTACGGTTATTGATATCATCCATGTCCATGTTTTATAAAATTATGTTCAAAGTCCTTTCTACCCATTTTTACTTTTACCCCATGGTATGGAAGGAATCTTTCTTTTATTTATCCTACAATGCACTTTTTGACTTTTCGGACAAAAGTACGAGAAGAATGTTTTTTAACGTATACGGCATGAAAGGATTTTTACGGTTTTATAAATCCTTGTTTTCATGAAGCTTACTCCAAAAGATTTCATGACTATTTTCAACAAAATCATTTTCTTTTAAAATTGCATGACATTTTGTGAAAAGAAAATGATTTTGAAGAAAAAAGGATATTTTCCTCAAGAATTCATTTCATGTGTTTTATCAAAACAAATTTTTCATCTAAGAGGACATTATTTCATATGTGTATGTTTCAAGTATAATGTCTCTATGATTTACATGGTTTCACTTCTCTTATTATGAAATGATATCCATTTCTTTTATATGGATTATGTGATGATGGGATGATGTTTATGAAACCCATTTTATTTTTTTAGGTTTTTATGAATGTTGTATGTTAATTTTGTGGCACAAGTAAGAATGATTTCATTATGAGATGGGTGGGACCTATATCTCCCCCCAATTCATTGGGTAAAGATTTTATACCTCATGAGATAGACATGGCTGGAACAGTAAGTTAATCCGGTTCAGTGTAACAGGACTAGAACGAGGATCGAACTCGATTAAGAAAGGGACTTTGTCTACTAAGATGGTCTTGGCAGCAACGCCTTGGCTACTATGGAAATCATAACAAGTGCTGAATGGTTTCCACAATTACATGTTTTATTTCCATGCTATTTTATCATGATTGATGTTCCCCTATGATATATGCCATACATACTTCCAAGTTTCATGTCTTTGCTCAAGATTTTGATGTTTAGATTTTATGTTCAAGTTTTTGCATTCAAATTTTTATGGATTGTTTTATGTTCTCTATGTTTACCCTTACTGGGCATTTGATCTCACCCATTTTATGTTTTCATTTCCCCAGGATATAAAGAAAGGTTTTAGGTAAGAAAAAAAGGGAAGATCTTTATAGGAGATGTTGAAGATCTTTCACCACGATTAGAAGATTATATTCCGAGTTTCCAAATACACTAAACTATTATGGTCCTTGTGTGTGTGTTTTTGTTATGTACTAAGTATTTCACAAAAGTAATGTAATGTCCATGTACGTCCAGCTTCGGGTCTCTACTTGATATCATAGTAATGATATCTCATATTTTAGAGTGATCTTATTAATATTATTTATAATATCTAAAAATTTATATTCATTATTTAATTATATTTATTCTCATCACATGCCATGTTATAGAATATTTAAGTTATTCACCATTAATTCTATATTTAACTTCTCATTAAATGGAGGAAACCTTCCTCCTTTAACCACCACTGATATCCATCATTTTTTTATTTATCTCATAAATAAAACCTCACTATAAACCATGGGATAAATAATGGATCAATTTGATAAAATTTTATTAAATATTAGGAGTTTTTATAAGTTACTCTATTTTCCTTATCTCAATACAAAATATGCTTTTGAAGTATCCATTTTAAAAATATGTATGATTCTAATAATCCACACATAATATTTTAAATAACTACGTTAATAATATATAACCTTTAATTTTATGGGTTCTATGTTTCGTAGATATAATAGTCTCTAGTTTGAACAAAGGAAATATTTTTTTTTGTAAAATCCAATTTCATAATACCTTTCAAAATAATCCATCAATATCACACAATGTCAAAAAACTATCATGAAAACTTTTAAATTTGTTTATTTGAACATTACACATAAATTTAAATTCACACATCCTATGTAATTTATATATTAATCTTAAAAAAATCATTAAATTTATTTATCAAACCCAAAAAAACTCATATTTACATTTCATGTTGTTATAAAACATATAAATTCCTTTTTAAGAGATTGTCTTCAGTCCAAACACATTTTTTATCTATAACATGTTCATTAAAGATAACATATATATTGACCACTCAATAATAATATTAATAATCTCTCTCAAACATTCAAGGGTTCATGATCTCAACACACTTCTTAATATAGAATCAATAAATAATTACCTCATAAAAGTAAATTAGTGAGATTCTTTTATGCATTGGTCCTTAAAGATCGAATATATCAATCCTAATCCAAAATCCAATTTCACCTAAATAATTTTTCATATCTATGTATTTATGAAATAAATTACTCAATTAATTAATTATGATGCTACATTAACCACATTGAATTTAATAAAAAAATTAATTTAATTTTTAAAATAGGTAGAAAACTAATTTTATTTGTTTTTATGTTATATATTAATATTTTAATAAATATAACAATCACATTAAACCAAATAATACTTATTAACATTAATGTATTTGTGACCAATATTGACTTTTTTATGTTTCTAAAGCATTTGTATCTAATTCATAATCATAGGATATGAGAGCTATATTGTAAAATATAATGGAAATAAAAATTAAAAATTGTTCTAGTTTGATCATGTCCACCATATTTTTATTTTAAATTTTCCATTATTCCTTAACATTGATATTAATCATGATTCGGGAATTTAACTAACCCAGTATAACTTATCTAAATTTTATACTTCAAAAAAATTATTATATTATGTGTAATTATATTTTCCATGCATTTTCTTTTTCAAAAATCAATTTAAGGACAAGAATACATAATCCCTTCAAGTATGCAGACATATCACATAATTGAAAATAAACTCCCACCTCTTTATTAGTAACATAACATAACAAAATTCCTTTTTTTCAGAAAAATAATCAAATGGTTCTAGATTGAAATTAAAGTGTGATACCACTTTAGTAGTCAAACATTTCTCAATATTAAGTAATATTATACAAACCAATGTTCTCATAAGTAACACCATTGACACATATGATAAACCATGTAGTGTACTACATAATAAACATTATTGGAAAAAAATTCAAATACTTTTATCCAAGAAGTTATTAGTCATATATCTATATAAGTTATCCTTACCATGATATTATAAAAATATAATCACAATAAAACATGATAATTCTTAATTATTGACAACATGATAAAAGATATATTCAAAGGGATTATTATCATTTTATATCTTGTTTCCCATATAAAAATATAAATGAATGAATAAAATTTTTAATAGATTTACATTTCATGATATATAATTCACTCAATCAAAAAACACTTGAATAAATTTACTGAATAGACACTAATAAGTTTAAAAATATAATAAATTATTTCATTCGTGTATATAATTCCTATGGGACAAGTGTGAATTTCATAATTTAGTTGTATTAAGTATTTTGGTAGGGAATCCAAAACATTTCCATCTTTGGAGCTCATGAAAACAATATATGACCGTTGTTAATATTATCCCATATGAGGTAATTCGATGAATAATATCTCAGAATATATTTTGAGACCTTGGAACATTTTGTTATTAAATTAATCTTCTATTATTATAGAATACCTAAATTCAATTTATAAGGATAGACACTGCTAAGAGTTAAAAAACATTCTTATTTTTCCCAAAAAAACATTTTTATCCATATCAAATACTACTATATATTCATATATTGTTATAGAATCAACAACATTATGTTTCATATATTTTTTTATATTTTAACTATTCTATTCATGAGAAATGAAATCCTAAATGTAATTTATAGTCAACATTCATAGTCTAGAAATTTTAATAACTGTAACCCCCTACAAATAACTTTTTTTCAACATTATAGAATAAGAACATATCCTCAATTCTTTTCAAATACATTATGATATTTTTTATAATTATCCTTTTATTATAATCAAGATTTGACTGTTATTTAATTTTCATACTAAATAGGTCAATAAAACGTAGTGATGGGTTTTAATAAAAATTTAGTATTTAAATATATTTGATACATTAATTAAAAAATAATATTTCCATACATTTAATCTTTTTTCAACCCATAAATGTGTTATTAAAACTTACACATCTTTGCACCATTTTTTGGGTCTCAAAAATATTTATGTGGTACTATTTATAAATTATTATATCTATTAACATATATTAATGTCATTTTTATATCATTTCAATGTATAATTTCATGATAATATGTTATTATAACTATTTGAATTTGAATGGATTTGATCGTGAAGACTGAAAAAATTAATTTATATTCAGTACAATGAATTTGTTTTAAACAATTAGAAATGAATCTACAGTTTTAATTATAAACTCAACCATTAATTTAAGTATTATTATTGAAAACCCACTTATAATTTATTTTTATTACCTTTTAGGATGGGACTACAATTATCCAATTTTGTTTAGAATGCATGAATCCCATTTGAAACATCATATACCCAAGATAGTTTTAAATTTAGAAATTATGATGAACTTTTTGTATATTTTTGTTTTAGATACCCTTGTACAACATATTCATAAAAACAAATGACTACATATATCTCAAGTTCTTGATGAATACTAATAGTCTTCATTTTACTTTTTTGTAATGAGTAAATACATTTTCTAACACTTTTTGTTTCTGGATTATCCAGATTTTGAATAAAATATTTTTCTGATCATAAAAATTATAAAATATAAATTTTATCCCACTAAATACTTTGGAAATTAATTAATTTTTAGGATTAATAGTATTTTGATCTACACATACATTCAAAAATTATATAATTATAAAAATATAAATTTATAATCACATTGGGATAACTATTTTTTTATTTAGGTCCATATTTAATTGAGGTAATATATCACACATGTTCCATAAAAACCACAAATATCCATGAAAGACAAATTCATATGTTTACCAATACATATATAAGTTTAAATTTTTTAAATATACATTGATGGAACACAGGTTGTAACACCACATTAATTTAATATGATTTTTACATTAAATAAATATTTTGTTGACTAAAATGTCTCACATTCCTTGTCGACCTAAAATAAATCAAAATAATGTTTTATTGAGATAAAGTATTACAATTAATTATTAAAATTTATACATTATGGTAATTAAATATGAAATAACATTTATTAACCACTAGTGGAATAAAACATCAATTAAATATAAAAGACAAAAAACCTCAAATATCTTCCCTCAATGTATTTAATAAAGTTTAAAACTCTGATTGTAACCCTGAAAAGTTGGACACAAAGTATAAAAATAAATAACAGTTTTAGAGATATGTAAATGAATAAGAGGAATGATTTTAGTTATGTATGTAAGGATATATATAGGAATATAATAAGACTATTTTATATAAGGATATTGAAAATATGATCATTGGATATATTGTGGTTGGGTATATTAAATGGGTTTAATGAATTTCTGTAATTGAAAATAATGGATTGATAAAATTGAATGGTTTGAAGAAAAATTATTAATTTTAGTGGGATGTGATTAAATTCATCTTATACTAAAATGTTATTTCTTTTGAAAAGTCTATTTTTATGTGTTTTGAATTTTTATATTCCCAAATTAAATTGATAAATTTTAATTAATAATTCTATTAAAATGTTTGAATGTGTAAAAAAAATAAACTTTTAGGGATTTTTTATGACGCCGCCTCTTCATGACGTTAACATAGTCATTTGACCCCATTATTATCTTATGATGCCTTGATTCCATTCCCATCAAACTAAATTGTATTAGGCATTGAGATCACCTATTATAAAAATGAACATCCCAATTGGTCCATATAGGTTCTTTTAGTGTGGTTTTTCATCACTCAAACACACCCTAAGAAACTTCCCATGTGGTCACCCATCATAATAATACTCCAGATCAAAAATTATTAATTAGGGATTTATAATATAACAACCTCCTCAAAATAAATATATAACATATTAATTTTGTTTGTACCAATTAGTATTTTATGTGTCACTTTAATATTATTGTTCCATATTTAATTTTTAATTTATATTAAATATGATTATGAACACTTGAAGTTTAAAAATTCATTTTTCGAGAAAAAATAGTTTTTCTATTAATTTTTTTTATTTATATAAACCTTAAATTTATCATACCTATAAATTTAATTTGATTAAATGGATTCAAAAATTTTAATTTGATTTATGAAATAAATTAACGAGGTAAATTTTCTTTTTAGATATATAAATAATTTCTTAGGGAAATAATTGAGTTACCATATTAAAGGTATCATGAGGTATAAAATGATTAAACTAATTCTTAATGGATTTTAATATCGTAAAAAATTATCTCCAATTTGTTTTCAATTTTTTATTCATGAATAATATCAATTATTCTTCACTTTTTATTCACATTCCAAGTAAAAAAATAATTCCTTACACATTAAGAAATGTGTATTTGGGAAAATAACACTCAAAACACACCTATAAAAGGATCCAAACTCTACCCCTACTCAAACACTCTATGAATATAGTTCTATATTTAATGTATTCTCATTTTACCTCACCAAATTTTTTCTTAAGAATTTGATATATTCAGGTACCACTAAGGAAGCCTACTTTTTTTATTCTAATGCAACCCTTATGGAGAATGAGAGAACTCATCAAAGTATCAATTTCTTCTTCATTTCTTTCAATTAACTTTTCATATACATACATTCTAAATATAATTATAAACTATAAAGATATTATATTAACATAATTATACTTCCGAGTATGTAATACTAAAATTATATAACTCCAAACTCCTTCTCATTTCATTAGTATATCATGTTTTTTTGGGCTAGTTCAACTAACTATATGAATGATGATGCACCAACATCATCATTTTCATCATGAGTAAGTTTAATAAATTAATAATGGTAATATATGATATTATGGAGAAATATATTTTACTTGTAAAGTTCTATAATGAAGAAACAAATAATTAATTGTTACTGTAAAGAAAATTGATGCCCTTAGTAAATTACTCCAAAAAATCTCATCATCGGCTCAATTCCCATGAACCAAAACAAAAAAAATTCAAAAAAGTAAAATTCAATTGGATAGATAATTAAAAATAATGATTATAATAACTTGAATAATATGAAAATGATCATATTTTTATAAAATAATGAGGACCAACATCACCATTATGAAACTTGTATGAAACAATCCAAATTGATAACATCTGATAACGAAAATAAACAATAACTATCTAATATCTGATTAATAATTGATTATAATTTAAGAGTATAAAAGTTTATAGATAATAATATGGTTTTTAAATATTTTATTAATAATTTTATGATTACTATAAATGAGTCTAAATTGCTTTCATGTATGTTGGGAGTAATGGTAAGGGTTTATCATATCAATTTCCCTTCATTGAGATATGTTTCATATTCAATAATTTTTTTATTTTTTGTGGATTAGATATTGGCCCATGGATATTTTTTCATTATTATCATGAAATTCAATGGTTTTACATATCCATATTAGGTTCCATCTTTCATGGTCACTTGATTCCAAAGGTACCAAATTCATAAAGTTTCTCTTCCAATATCTTATTCAATTCAATATTTTTTTCTAAATTACCATATGATCAAATTTAATGATATTTATCTCTAAAAACCTATCTATTTTATTTTAAATTGGTTATTTATCTATATTTAATGTCATATTACCATTTCATCCATCTTTATTTTCCACCGCATTCTTAATATTTATTTTGTTTTATAAATTTATTTATCTATACTTCAATAATTTATTGTGGTCATTTTATAATTTTTTACTTTATTAAAATAATTTTTAATGGAATATTTTTAACATATTCCACGCAAGTCATTTAAAATTGATTAGAATTTATTTATAAAAGTTTAAAATGAATATTTATTTTTAATTATTTTTATATAAATTCACATTCTCACCATTATATCATTTTTTAATTATGAATATTACTTTTTATGATTTTACCATTTTCTAAAATTAATTCTTAACGTCATAATTTTTTAAAATATTTTTTTAAATAAATGATATCAGAAATTAATGGTTATTTCTATTGACTTTCCAAAGTTACTTTCTAAATCTATTATAATGTTTTTTACTCTATGTAAAAATCCTTTAAAAAATTTATTATCTATTTAGAATGTTACTTAATGACACAATTTACCATATTAGTTTATATAACATATGATCGTGTTTTGTGAAAATTATCAAGGACCTATTTATTTCTCAATAGTTAATTAATATTAGATGAAATTATTAATTTTTTCATATTCTTATGAAAAACAAAATATATGGTATATCATTATGTGATGGGTGGGTTAATTATATAATTCCAATTCATTGGGTAAATTTGTATATGTCATGAGTGTAGTGTGGTAATAGTGTTGTTATCCTAAGACTAAAATTTTATAGGATATGAGTGGTTATCCCAAGTTAACTATGTTATGTTTAGGTTGTTATCTAAGTATATTATTATATGAATGTATTTGTAGTCATTAGTAAAATATGTTTTTATTTGGATGCTTATGCTCATGAAATATTCTTATTTTATAAATTTAGTCAAGTTATTTTCTCATGGATCGTGATTATTGTTGTGATGTCTTTCATCCATGGACTACTCGACTGGTGAAAAAACTGATGACAACCACGTGACCTCAGGCATTCATTCCTGTATACCAGAGGCTAGAGACTAGTAGTGGGTGTATAAGGCAGTAATGTATGGATTCTATATCCTAGTTTAAGAGTAAAAATGAAATTTGAATAATCAAATCACATCATTAATAAATAATAATCCATCATGGTACTCATTATCAATAAAAATAGTGAAAAATAAATAAATGTAGAATATAGTAGTTATATAGTCTCATTGTCATTACTCTATATAATAGATTATCACTCCCTGATATGATCATTACACACTGTATGTAATAAATAATGTGAGCATACATAGGTATCCAATTCCATCTAAAAATAAATACCTCAATCTTGGTCACTAACTCGATTCGAACAATCCCACTCAATCATGCTATAATTGGACTTTACCCAACCAAGACCTACAAACAATGAAGTTTTATTAGGTACCTAAATTCCATGTATTATTGAGTAGTGTGTGAGTACAACTCAGTAGAGATCCACCAATGTGGTATCATATATAAAAAGTAAATACATTGTGTAAACATGTTTTCTGGTTAGAATAAAGGAAAAATATAACTAAAATGTTGAAGCATAAATAAAATAACCATTGTTGATCATCAGGTTAAAACGTGACACCGATGATCGACTATAACTACTTTAAGAAATGATGAATTTTGTTTGAGAATATAACAAAACAGATTCAAAAAATATTATACCTAACTTCTATAGGGTTTATAGTCCTTGCACTAGATCCTTAAATGTATCTAGAAGCATGCCAACAGTATCATGCATAAACTGTCAAATACACTTTAGGTAATTCATGGAATTCATCATGTATCAAACATGTAACCAATTCATTATAGAATTATTATAATCAAGTATACAATAGAATCATAATGGGATAACACTATAAAATAAATATAAATGAGGTATACTAGCATGATCCTCACAATGTCCTAGTAATCCCATTGACCATAAGCACACTATCTAGATCCCATGTAATATCCTGGACATCCTATACATATTAGGTGTATCCACCAAATACAAGTGATTATCCTAAAAATATTACTTATTAGGATTAAAGGCCCAATCCAAGGATGTATTATTCGAATAACAACATTATCATACTCAACATCTGTATCCTAGTAGCATGCCCTATGAATTCAATAGTATCATTATATATAGACTAAATACAAGGTGACAAGACCTAGGGGTTTCATTTACAAGGACATAGGGTAGTGAATCACTCATATAATATACTCGATCACATTTCTTAAAGCCTTGCAGTTCTCACGCCATTGGTTCAGGTTCTATGAGAACACTCATAATTAATTACATCTTCCAACAAGCACTTCCCCACTGTATGTTTAATGTTATACTGGGGCACCCACCTTCGTCCCCTATGTCAAATAATATTTTAGAAAATCTACATGGGATACTGCTTATAATATAAATCTATTGGGTTACCATCCATTACTCATGGTCCATAATGTACCCCATGTCATCATCGTAATTAGAACACGACCTCGTTAGCCTCATTAGGGGAGCCTCTCAAGAATATCTTTTAATATATTAAAAAATGCATATCTTGCATCCCATGTCAGTTGATAGTCCATATCCCAACTTATCATCAAGCACTATATAAGGCATACCCGGTTAGGAATTGGCATCTCCAAGGGGGAGGAAGTCTCTCTCCATGATTATCCAATCTATCCGTCAGGCTATAAAAAATTTCAAGGTTCCATAAAGGTCTATTTGGGATATCATTCCCAGCCAATAACATCCCATTACTTGAAGGTCACTAAGGAACCTATAATAGGTTCCCCTAAAACTAAAGAACCCATTTACACCCCCTATGGCCCATTTTCATCATGGAATGAAATTATGATTAATCCTTTGACTATTTATTACCATGGAATCAATCTTGTGTACAAGGGTCCTTCATGACCCTTGACACTTTATTCATTCCATCCATAATAACATAATTCTAAATGAAACAATTTATTTAAATGAATGGTAAATCACCCTAATTATATAGAACATATATCATATGAATAAATAAATAAAAATCATTTTACAAAGGTGATACGCTCATGGGAACACCTATATAAAATAGAGTTATTACTTTTTAGGCACTAGTCGTTAACAACAACACATGATCATCAGAGTCTCATATCTTATTTTGAGAACTAGTATCAAGACACCACATCTAATAATTAATTATAATAGCCTATACTTATTTATTTATCTATATTTTAAAAATTCATAATTTATTTCTAATTTAATCCAATTAGTTGTAATGACTAATACTCACTAGTTCACTCCATAGCACCAAAACCATAAACAAGAACCCATATAAGTTCAATGGACTATTCATGACACAATCCATGGAAAATAACTAACACATGACATTGATTCAATTTAAAATATCTTTTAATTTAGTAAAAAACCATAAATGAATTTATACTATAACATTATATCAGTGAAATAACATGAAATAGTGAAGAAATCATACAATTGGGTACTTCCCTTTTATACTAAGAAATGACCCATCATATGAGGACACATAAACTATGATTTTGTGTGATAATTAACAAAAACCTATATCAGGTCATCCAAAATTAGAATGAGAAACAATAGAATAAGAATATATAAGAAAAGAGGAAAACATAAATAAAAATAAAAAATAATCTCCCTCAAAACATTCTAATCTAAAGTAGGAAATCTAAGGAATAAAAGGGGAGATCCCCCTAGAATCATCCATGCATGAGGGAGAAGAGTAATGGAGTGGTGTCTACAAAATGAATTGGGTAAAATGGTAAAACTGGAATTTTAAATAAATGGGAATGTTTATTCCATTGAATGTACCAATAAATGTACTACACCATGGTACACCTCCCGACATCCCCTTGAGGTACCAACAAACTCTAGACAACATGGTGAATCATTTCAGCCCTTTATTTTTTATCACCCACCATGGATTGCACCATGTTGTGGTGTTTCATTCCTTTTATCATTGGTGAAACATCATAGATAATGCCTTTTAAAAAACCCCCACACAAGAATTTCTCCATGCCGTTTCTTATAAGGGAAACCCCCCATGAAAAAAACCCACAAAAAAACTTAACACCAGAGTTCTATGATTTTGTGGGGTTTCCCATCCTCTATAACCAACATATCTCCACACATACCCAAACTTTCGATAACCATTCTCACCATACATAGTCCCATCCACCTTAGTATGCTCTATAACAAAGTCATTAAAATAGACATGGGAACCTAAAATGCCACATGGTCCTTTATCCATGTTTTAAAATATATACTCATGATTACAAACTACTGATATTATTTTCCAAACATTGATTAATAACATGAAACCATCATCAACATTAAAAATATAAATTCCATTTTAATTTTAATGACCATGGAATCAAATTTATTTACAACATCCACAAAAAATCACTTCCAATACCCTAGAAGTATCTAGGGTGGTTAACCAAAAAATAATGACCTACTATGATCAATGACTCATCCTTAATTCATTGTATTCTATCACAAAATACCAAATGTGCTTCCACTGTGCCATTCTGATCATGTGGAAAACTATTCTTCAAAAACACAAGCCACCCCCTCATCAATAATGCTCACATCCAGAAGACGCTCAACCCAACCTATCAAAAAATTTAAACAAACGTTTCATCCATCAATTAGTCAAAAATATCATGGTTCTCCCCACCATAAAACTCACCATAAAAGTGTAAATTCTATGAAATGGAGATCCCCTCCATCAAAATCGCTTACTAAAATGAATTATTAGTTGTCCATAAACTTGTTTAGTGCAAGATGTAACTTATAGAAAACAATTTAAAGTAAAATTAATTGTCAAACCTCCTCTATCCAACCTATAAAAAAAATTTATCACCCACACCTATCGATTTTCCCTCACATCACCCGATCACGATGCCTATGTACAAAAGGCCTGAACTAGAGATCAAGATATTTTTAGCACTGCCCATTATCGATGCTAACAAAATGATGATAAAGGGGGTAACTTTTTCAACCATAATAAAGACCTCATATATTATTATTAAATAAAGGTAACATTTTACGTGCTTTTTGTAGTGAAAATATTGTATAATTTTATTAGGGATTTTTAGTGTTGATAAAAAGTATTTTTCATAAAAAATAGATAAAATTAAAAATTATATATTAATATATATATATATATATATAATATTTTATTAAATATGATTTATATAAGACTAAATAAGAATTTACACATAATATATTAGATATTTATTGAAAAAATGGACTATAAAATAAATAAAATTTACTAATATGATAATTATTATTGAGTAATAATCATGTGTGGGATGTCATGGAATACAACCCTCCCCCAAGTGATAGATTTTATTCTTATAATTCCTTCTACTCCCATTTCTTCAATCAAATAATTAAATATTTAATTAAACAATTAACTTGGTGAGTATTTAGAGTAATGTTGAATTAGACAAATATGAACACAACCCTCATTTGATTGGGTCTTCTTCTCTCTTTTTATTACAGAATAAATTTATTCTCTGGTCAAAAACTCATATGGATATTATAGTGTTTAAATTTTGTCATTTTTCATATTTTGGTGTTATTTATAATTAAATATATCCATACTTTAATATACTTACTAATAATTAATAAATTATATAAATAAATATTTAAACATATTTACATAAAAATATATTTTTAAATATAAAAACTATATGGAAATAAATACTCATTATTCATTTTATTTAAAATAAAAAAATTTCTATTTTATTTGCTTTATACAAATGAATTAATATACACACATAAATATACATACACATATGCAAGTGATTTTTATTTATAAGGGTGTGTGTTTCAATAAAAAATATATATTTATGTGTTTATTAAAATATATATATATATATATATATGAGTAAATATTTATACATGTGTTTGCAAAATATAAATGTCTACATGTGTGTGTAAAAATGTGTGTGTATGTGTGTGATAATATTGTATTAATATATTATATACTAATGAATTTTTTTATTATATAATAATCATTAATTATAGTATTTAAATGTATTTATAATATACATATACATTATAGAAAATTAATATCTAAATATAAAATTATATGTAAATGTGTATAAATGTATATGTAAACATATAGATATATAAATTTATATTTAAGTATGTATAAAATTTATATCTAAATAGAAAATATATAGAAATATTTTAATAATTTATTTAACAAATAAATATAAAAATGTATATAATTTTATGTAAAAATATATGAATTAAAATTTATTATCTAACATGACCACCACTCAATAAACATTCCAAAACAAAAAATCATATACCCATGCTCTATCAATCCTAGATCTTTTTATATTGGATAAAATTCAACTATACCATTGGGAGTCATGCCCAAAATCACTATGGCCATCCATTCATCTGATCCTTCAATCTAAAACCCCACCTTGACTCCAAAACACTTCAAGTGTTTTTCCTAACAAATATCAAGTACACACCATGCCTATATATCATACCTGATAACACCTAACATGAACCAATCCAATAATTGAAGCATCTACCATTTCATATCATCTCTAAAGAAATTCGTTGTAGAGACCCGAAGCTTGATGTACATGGTCATTACATTACATTTGCGGAATACTTAGTACATAAAAAAAACACACACACAAGGATCGTAATAGTTTAGTGTCTTTGGAAACTCAGAATATATTCTTCTAATCCTGGTGAAAGATCTTCAACATCTCCCATAAAGATCTTCCTTTTTTATACCTAAAACTTTTCTTTATATCCTGGGGAAAAGAAAACATAAAATGGTGAGCTCAAATTCTCAGTAAGGGTAAAAAAAATATCAATCACATCATATACATAAGCACATAACTTTTGGAAATCTTAACCTGTAAAAGAGATCATAATTTCATAACCTGGGATAACTCATGGCAGTGAAATGTAATCAAAATAATCATAACTTAAAACATTAAACTTTGTGGCATACACACATAATCATAGAGTATCATTTCTTGTTAGCCAAGACTCATTGCCAAGACTATCTTAGTGGACAAAGTCCCTTTCTGAACCGAGTCACCCTCGTTTCAGTCCTGTTTCACTGAACCGGTATAACCTACCATTCCAGCCATGTCTATCTCATGAGATATAAAATCTTTACCCAATGCATTGGAGGGATATATAGGTCCCACCCATCTCATAATGATACCATTCTTATGTGTGCCACAAAATCATAAATCATACATCGTTGCATAACCCATGTAATAAAATGGGATTCATAAACATCATGCCATCACAATCCATAAACAATTGATATCATTTCATCATAAGAAAATTGAAACCATTTAAATCATAGATACATTTTACTTGAAACATACATATCAAATAATGTCATCTTAGATGGAAAATAGTTTTGATAAAAACACTTGAAATGAATTCTTGAGGAAAATATCCTTTCTTCTTTAAAATCATTTTCTTTTCACAAAATTCCATGCAATTTTAAAAGATAAGGGTTTTTTTGGAAATAATCATGCAATCTTGTAGAGGAAGCTTCTTGAAAATGAGGTGTTATGAAACCGTAAAAAATCCGTTCACGCCGTATAAGTTAAAAATAACATTCTCCTTATACTTTTGTTGGAAAAGTCAAAAAGTACCTTATATGGTAACCAAAGGAAAGATTCCATTCATACAATGTGGTAAAAAGTCAATAAAGGGTAAAAATGACTTTAAACATTCATGGAATAATGTTAAACATTTTATAAAAACATTTTTTTAGAAAACATGGTCATGGATGATAAACGTAACCCCAGTAAATACTTACGTATAAGCAATCTCGAATAAAAATGAGATTGAAAATTTATCCCTTACCTTAGGTCCGACTTGCTTTGTAAGTGTCTGAACCTCCTGTATAATGATTTAAATAATGTTATTGACTTATTACAGAATCATATTCATTGTTATGATATCATATATGGTTCACTTATGACTTTATATTACCCGTTCTTTTGTAAATTCCATGTTAAAGAAGCATTTTGGGTAAAATCATTTCATTTATCGTAGGTGTTTGGACTTGTTGTTCTTGACATTATTATTAATTATATCATGATTTACTTACTTCCAGAATATAATGTATGATTTATATATCATATATATTCAGTATATATATATAATAGATAGATAAATGAAATGAAACACACCGTTCATGGAGACGGTAGTCCGTACATACGCATGAACGCTGCTTTCCTTTCCTTATTGTCTTGAATGGAAGTAAGTAGATGACATATATATATATACATAAATATAGTAGATTTAACATGTCATATATTCCATTATTATTCATTATATATACTTTATAATCATTCTGGAATGGTTAACATGGATAATGAATCTCATCGCGTCGTGGAGACGGTAGTCCGTACGTACGCACGAGCGATGATATCATTCCCATGGTCGTGGAATTGTGTTAAAGTGTATGTATACTATTTCAGTATCAATATAACTTTATAATAATCATATATAGTTACTCATTACACCATTATACCCATCCTATTAAGGTGGTGGTGGAAAATAGATTACACCACGGCGTGGAGACAGTATTTCGTACGTACGCACGCGCGGTGATTTCCTTTTTCTGTAGGATGGATAGAAGGTTAATTAGAGTTGTTTCATATTTATAATAACATATAAGTATATAAGAAATACTGATGTTATTACTTTATCATGAAACAACTAAATAAGAAGAAGTTGAAGAAGAAAGAAATTGAAAAAGATCGGTAATGGATATTACCTCTTCTTTGAAGTGCTTCTTTGAGACCTCCTTTTAGGGCACTAAAATTGGTCTTTTAAGAATCCCATGACCTCTTTGATGATACTAGGGAAGTGGAAAAGAGATTTTGGCAGGGGTTGTCCGAGCTTGAATGCTCAAATTGGTGTGAGGAGGAGAGGGAGGAGGTGCCCATTTATAAGGGAGGAGAGGGGCATCTTAGGAAAATCTCAAAATATTATTTTATATTAAGGTCAAATTCGGTTTATAATGGTTCCAAATGGTCTTATTTAGAATATAAAGTTGTTATGGGTCGAAATCCTCTCATCCAATAGGATTTAGACAAGTTTATGTTATTATTTTAACCTTATCAATTAGATTTAACTCTAAGTTAAATAATTTAACTTTTACCGTGTCTTTTTGTTTTCTTACACTATATGGTTAATAAACATACTATATGAAGCCAAACGAATCCCAAGTTGTTTATTATTAATATATATATCCTTATCTAAGTCATTTGGCCGATACTTAGATTTTTAGGAATTAAATAACAATTAATAATATAATATTTATTTTAAAAACTTATTTATGTCAATTTTGACACTATTTGGTACATGATTTTTATGAAATTTTTAACAGAATGATAAGTTCGAACCAAGTTACTTAAATCAACAATAACATGTCATATTAAGCTATAAAATTAGTGTAAGTCATAAAAAGTCTCAAATTACATTTATTTGGGCATTTATAACATAAATTATGTTAATATTTTCTTAAAAAGGTAATTACTGCATCATCGTTGTGTCATAAATAAATTAAATTATTTAAAGTATAAAATTACAAATAAAATATCATTATTTAGGAAATCTTTTTATCTTTCTAATGAATATTTATAGTCGAATTTATCTTATGTATAACCCCATATTAAAAATGTTTTAGTAAATAAACTTTGATTTTAACTCTTTTAACTCTTCTTTGAATTAAATAATAATAAATGTCCTAATCTAATTCAAGTGGGCCTAAATGGTCATATTTTATTCATAAGTTTGTTTTTGGTCGGAATACACTTGTCCAATAGGATTAGGACATGTGTTAGGGTAATATTAATATCATTTTAACCCTTAATTACCCTATTTACTTTTAATTGTGGTAAATTAAAGTAAAAATTTACTATTCACCAAAAATTATTTTCATCTCATTGAACCACATTTTACTTACTGACATCAACCATGTCTCTTGGATTTTTGAAATTCCATTCACAGAAGTGGTAAAATTAATATTTATGAAAAAATTAATTTTTTTAACTACCACTTAGTAGTTTCACTATTCATCAAAAATTGAAGTTTTTCAGAAAAATGCCAAAATTTCACCCTAAGCTATAATTGATATTCTTAATTAAAAATGATTTATATTTTACAAAATTCCCAACATATAAGTTTCATTAATTAATTTTATAATTAATATCCGCTGTCACAACAAAAAGCGTTTTTTTAAGAGATAATAACTATTAAAAGATTAACACTTGTTTATGTCTGGTGTAAATGTGAAATTACATCCAATGACCAACATTGTATTGAATTGTAAAAATATATTCTGAATATACATTAAAACCACTCAAATTAATAATTTATCACTATTAATTATTTCGATTAAAAAGTTGTTTTTAATTAAAATTTAGTAATTTTCACTATTCATCAGAAAATGAAAGTTATCTGAAAAGTACTAAAATTTCACCCTAAGCTAATTTTGATATTACGAATCCAAAAATAAAGTCCATTTTCAAAAATAAAATTTACAAAATTTCAAAAAGTGGTTATTACTATTCATAACGGCTAGTTTTAATAATATTTTAATAGCATATTGCTGTTTAGTGAAACCTGTTATTTGTACTACACACGCTATTGAGGAAGGTCGCGATTGTGTGTAATGCAAGGCAAGTCAAGGATGCGTATTGTGCAAGATCCTTTTGGTGTAGCGTACAACACAAGACATTAATAAAATTAAAAATCATATTTTTTATAAAATCTCAGGTTGTTACATTCTACCCCCCTTAAAATGAATTTCGCCCTCGAAATTCGTCTGGGTTATAAATCGTTTACTATTCATAGAAACCCACATCGTAAAAAGAAATACCAAAACCAATCTTTAAAAACAAAAGTATGAAACGTAACGGTTACCCAAATAATCTAATCACTGGGTTTCCACATAGGTGAAAATATGGATATGGAAGAGAAATCTAACCATCATGTTCTGATGGAGAGTGGTAGAGAACATGGCTATGGAAAAGCCAGTAATCCCAAATCCATAGATTTGTGATGATATAAGGTACCATCTGGTTCATCAGTTATAAGGGCACTATGACAACATTTTTGGTTTTCAAGATCATTTCCCTAAAGTTGATGAATTAAAATAAATACATACATGATTTTGGTACAATCTCACTATTGTTCGTTAATTAAACAATTTCTACTTCATCCCTTAATGAAATGAAGTTTAATTTTTTATTCGTGATGTGTTAGCAGATCATGTGATAGAATGATGGGTCATTTCATATCTCTCATACAAAAGGTTAGGAAAGTTATCAAAAAATATATAAGTCCATCTACAGTGAGATTAATCATAAATGGTTCTTAAAATGGACTTATACTTCATATATCATACTGCTTAATAAAATAAAACTAGTTTCTACTAAACAGGGACTTCCTGTAGGCCAGTGGTAGGCGATAAAGGCCAGTCGCACTTCGTTTGTGGGTTCGATTCCCACAGCCTTGTCCAACGCGATGGGTTGTCGCCCGTCCTGCATGTTGTCCTTTTTCTAAAACTACATTACTATAACATCCCATCAATAATATCGAAAATCTTATATCCTTAAACAATAATAACTTATGTCCAACATAATCCATTCTAATCTTTAGGCTTATCCATAATACTGCAGTCCACTCTCATTATATAGTGAAAACGATTACCAGAGATTTAATACTGTCGTTGATCCCCATATATCATAAGATATGCCTTGTTGGTCACATTCCAAACATTCAAATCCTTAATCATGTATTCTCTTGAATACCCATTGAACCTTAGTGAAAACATGAATTCAGTTAAAAGTTAACACCTTCCACATACCAAAATCCTCAAAATTCTATATACTAAAACCATGATATCACTTAGTTCTTATATTAATCATGAGCTCATGAATACTGTCAAATATTTCATTTTCTCATTTTCCCTTCATTATGAGAATATCATCTTATTTCCAGAAATACCTCAATCACTTTGAATACCACATTAGTCCAATACATAAGTATTCCAATATTCCATGATATTATATACAACACTATTTTGGAATCCCATTACATAAACACTTAATCATTCCACCACATCGTTGTCATATTCAACATCTCCAATAGTGATCGCATGTGACATCCCTTTGTCCTTTTCCTTCAGTGGTTGCTCTTGTTTATCATCACTAACCTTTGGATTAGGGCATTTATTAGCATAATTCCCCATTTCATTACACTTGAAGCATTGAAGTGTTGGTGGTGCGTTCTCTGCAGTGTTTGCTTTATTCACATCATTAGAAACCCTTTTTCCATTACCTCGACACTCAACTGCTCGATGACCTTCTTTTCCACACTTAAAACATTTTCTAGTCCCTTTAAGACAATCTCCACCATGCTTCATTCCACAATTTGTGCATAAGGAAACATTCATCTTCTTTTCACCATTATTCTGAGATTTCTCCTTGAACTCCATCTTTCGTTTCTTGTCAAAACCATGAGATCGATATGTAACACCAACTTCCATTTCTACCTTGATAGCACAATGCACAATTTCTTCATAGTTACTGAAGTCTCTTATAGCTAATGCCCTTTCAAGACTTGGTTTTAAGCCACTGAAAAATCGATCAACTTTACTTTCAAGTTGGATGATAATGCCAGATGCATACCTTGCAAGTCATGTAAAATTCGCTTCGTATATACCAACAGATTCATCATCCTTTTGCTTTAGTTCAAGAAACTCCTTCTCCATCTTTGTTCGAAGAATACGAAGGAAGTACTTATTGAAAAATATGTTCTTGAACTCGTCCCATTCCATGGACTCAATTTCATCTCTTGGCCTCGTATTCTTGATAAGATTCCACCATTGATCAGCTTCACCTTCCAAACGATACACTGCTAAGATGACTTTATCATGTTCAGAACATTGAAGAACTGAAAATATCTTTTCAGTGGTACTGATCCATTGTTCAGCAACAAGTGGATCAGAAGACCCACTGAAAGAAGGTGGATGTTTCCTCATGAAGGACTCAATAGAATATTGTTCCTTTTTCTGCTCATTTGGAAGTCCAGAATGATTCATAGCTTGAGTAAGTATAGCAATAAGATTTTGCACTCCATCTCCCATAACATTTGTTTGTTCAGGAGGACAATCATTGCATTGTCCATTTCATTGATCAACACGGTTCCTTCGGGTTCCATCCATCGTCTAAAACCCAAAAAGAATAGTGTGAGAGGCAAAAATCATGCTAGGGAAAACAACATAATAAAGGGGGAGTACCCACAATATCTATCATCTTAGGTTAAATTCTAAGATCGTTAGCGCAATTCTAGGACTATAACCTATACGTATACTTAACCTTAGAGACATCCCTAGACATACCTTAGAAATATCTCTAAGGATCTCACTAAAGTTCTCGCATCCTAGTTTCCAAAGGTTGACTAAACTTTTCCTCTGATACCAACTGTAGAGACCCGAAGCTTGATGTACATGGTCATTACATTACATATGTGGAATACTTAGTACATAACAAAAACACACACACAAGGATCGTAATAGTTTAGTGTCTTTGGAAACTCGGAATATATTCTTCTAATCCTGGTGAAAGATCTTCAACATCTCCCATAAAGATCTTTCTTTTTTATACCTAAAACCTTACTTTATTTCCTGGGGAAAAGAAAACATAAAAGGGTGAGCTCAAATGCTCGGTAAGGGTAAACAAAAGAAATATCAATCACATCATATACATAAGCACATAACTTTTAGAAATCTTAACCTGTAAAAGAGATCATAATTTCATAACCTGGGATAACTCATGGCAGTGAAATGTAATCACAATAATCATAACATTAAACATTAAACATTGTGGCATACACACATAATCATAGAGAATCATTTCTTGTTAGTCAAGACTTATTGCCAAGACTATCTTAGTGGACAAAGTCCCTTTCTGAACCGAGTCACCCTCGTTTCAGTCATGTTTCACTGAACCGGTATAACCTACCATTCCAGTCATGTCTATCTCATGAGATATAAAATCTTTACCCAATGCATTGGAGGGAGATATAGGTCCCACCCATCTCATAATGATACCATTCTTATGTGTGCCACAAAATCATAAATCATACATCGTTGCATAACCCATGTAATAAAATGGGATTCATAAACATCATGCCATCACAATCCATAAACAATTGACATCATTTCATCATAAGAAAATTGAAACCATTTAAATCATAGAGACATTTAACTTGAAACATACATATCAAATAATGTCATCTTATATGGAAAATAGTTTTGAGAAAAACACTTGAAATGAATTCTTGAGGAAAATATCCTTTCTTCTTTAAAATCATTTTCTTTTCAAAAAATTCCATGAAATTTTAAAAGATAAGGGTTTTTTTTGGAAATAATCATGCAATCTTGTAGACTAAGCTTCTTGAAAATGAGGTATTATGAAACCGTAAAAAATCCGTTCACGCCGTATAAGTTAAAAATAACATTCTCCTCATACTTTTGTTGGAAAAGTCAAAAAGTACCTTATATGGTAACCAAAGGAAAGATTCCATTCATACAATGTGGTAAAAAGTCAATAAAGGGTAAAATTGACTTTAAAAATTCATGGAAGAATGGTAACAATTTTATAAAAACATTTTTTTAGAAAACATGGTCATGGATGATAAACGTAACCCTAGTAAATACTTACGTATAAGCAATCTCGGATAAAAATGAGATTGAAAATTTATCCCTTAACTTAGGTCCGACTTGCTTTTTAAGTGTCTGAACCTCATGTATAATGATTTAAATAATGTTGTTTACTTATTAAAGAATCATATTCGTTGTTATGATATCATATATGGTTCACTTATGACTTTATATGACCCGTTCTTTTGTAAATTCCATGTTAAAGAAGCGTTTTGGGTAAAATCATTTCATTTATCGTAGGTGTTTGGACTTATTGTTCTTGACATTATTATTACTTATATCATGATTTACTTACTTCCAGAATATAAATTATGATTTATATATCATATATATTCATTATATATATATATAATAGATAGATAAATGAAATGAAACACACCGTTCATGGAGACGGTAGTCCGTACGTACGCATGAACGCTGCTTTCCTTTCCTTATTGTCTTGAATGGAAGTAAGTAGATGACATATATATATATATATATATATGAATCCAGTAGATTTACCATGTCATATATTCCATTATTATTCATTATATATACTTTATAATCATTCTGGAATGGTTAACATGGATAATGAATCTCATCGCGTCGTGGAGACGGTAGTCGGTACGTACGCACGAGCGATGATATCATTCCCATGGTCGTGGAATTGTGTTAAAGTGTATGTATACTATTTCAGTATCAATACCACTTTATAATAATCATATATAGTTACTCATTACACCATTATACCCATCCTATTAAGGTGGTGGTGGAAAATAGATTACACCACGACGTGGAGACGGTATTCTGTACGTACGCACGCGCGGTGATTTCCTTTTTCCGTAGGATGGATAGAAGGTTAATTAGAGTTGTTTCATATTTATAATAACATATAAGTATATAATAAATACTTATGTTATTACTTTATCATGAAACAACTAAAGAAGAAGAAGTTGAAGAAGAAAGAAATTGAAAAAGATCGGTAATGGATATTACCTCTTCTTTGAAGTGCTTCTTTGAGACCTCCTTTTACGGCACTAAAATTGGTCTTTTAAGAATACCAGGACGTCTAGGATGATACTAGGGAAGTGTAGAAGAGATTTTGGCAGCGTTTTTCCGAGATTGAATGCTCAAATTGGTTTGAGGAGGAGAGGGAGGAGGTGCCCTTTTAAAAGGAAGGAGAGGGGCATCTTAGGAAAATCTCAAAATATTATTTTATATTAAGGTCAAATTCGGTCTATAATGGTTCCAAATGGTCTTATTTCGAAGATAAAGTGGTTATGGGTCTAAATCCTCTCATACAATAGGATTTAGACAAGTTTAGGTTATTATTTTAACCTTATCAATTAGATTTAACTCTAAGTTAAATAATTTAACTTTTACCGTGTCTTTTTGTTTTCTTACAATATGGTTAATAAACATACTATATGAAGCCAAAAGAAACCCAAGTTGTTTATTATTAATATATCTATCCTTATCTAAGTAATTTGGCCGAACCTTAGATTTTTAGGAATTAAATAACAATTAATAATATAATATTTGTTTTAAAAACTAATTTATGTCAATTTTGACACTATTTGGTACATGATTTTTATGAAATTTCTAATAGAATGATAAGTTCGAACCAAGTTACTTAATTCGACAATAACATGTCATATTAAGCTATAAAATTAGTGTAAGTCATAAAAAGCCTCAAATTACATTTATTTGGGAATTTATAACATCAATTATGTTAATATTTTCTTAAAAAGGTAATTACTGCATCATCGTTGTGTCATAAATAAATTAATTTATTAAAAGTATAAAAATTACAAATAAATTACCATTATTTAGGAAATATATTTATATTTCTAATTAATATTTATAGTCGAATTTATCTTATGTATTACCCCATATTAAAAATGTTTTAGTAAATAAACTTTGATTTTAACTCTTTTAACTCTTCTTTGAATTAAATAATAATAAATGTCCTAATCTAATTCAAGTGGGCCTAAATGGTCATATTTTATTCCTAAGTTTGTTTTTGGTTTAAATACACTTGTCCAATAGGATTAGGACATGTTTTAGGGTAATATTAATATCATTTTTACCCTTAATTACCCTATTTACTTTTAACCGTGGTAAATAAAAGTAAAAAGTTACTATTCACCAAAAAATATTTTCATCTCATTGAACCACATTTTACTTACTGACATCAACCGTGTCTCTCGGATTTTTGAAATTCCATTCACAGAAGCGGTAAAATTAAGATTTATGAAAAAATTAATTTTTTTAACTACCACTTAGTAGTTTCAATATTCATCAAAAATTGATGTTTTTCAGAAAAATGCCAAAATTTCACCCTAAGCTATAATTGATATTCCGAATTCAAAAATAATTTTTATTTTAAAAAATTCCCAACTTATAAGTTGCATTAATTAATTTTATAATTAGTTTTCGCTGTCACAACAAATAGCGTGTTTTTAAGAGATAATAACTATTAAAAGATTAACACTTGTTTATGTCTGGTGTAAATGTGAAATTATATCCAATGACCAAAATTGTATTGAATTGTAAAAATATATTCTAAATATACATTAAAACCACTCAAATTAATAATTTATCACTATTAATTATTTTGATTAAAAAGTTGTTTTTAATTAAAATTTAGTAATTTTCACTATTCATCAGAAAATGAAAGTTATCAAAAAAGTACCAAAATTTCACCCTAAGCTAATTTCGATATTACGAATCCAAAAATAAAGTCCATTTTGAAAAATAAAATTTACAAAATTTCAAAAATTTGTTATTACTATTCATAACGGCTAGTTTTAATAATATTTTAATAGCATATTGCTGTTTAGTGAAACTCGTTATTGCGTACTACACACGCTATCGAGGAAGGTCGCGATTGCATGTAATGCAAGGCAAGTCAAGGATGCATGTTGTACAATTTACTTTTGGTGTAGCGTACAACACAAGACATTAATAAAATTAAAAATAATATTTTTCATAAAATCTCGGGTTGTTACATTCGTAATTATGGGTTAACCTCTATCTTGGGTTACACAAGTATACTACAATGGCACTAGAATGTATTACATTGTCTATAAACCCTATCTCACATAAGCCACAATGGATAAGAAATATATCTTTATTCCTATATCTATTGTCACATGACCACTCATGTTCCAAACACCCACTTTTGGGTTCACAAATACACATATAAAAAATCAAATTCCAAATCATCATCTTATTGGGGAACTAATCCTCATTGGGATATGCATATGTGATTGCCCCCTTGGTAACCCCTAACATCATCTCAATACACACCTATATAATTATACCATCCTATGAATATTTGTTTCTAGTATAAAATAATCATGTGGTTCAATTATGTAGAATGACACCCAGAACATGTATGGGAATACACTACATAGGTTTTTCTTATGTTTTAAATAATCAAACCGATTATAAATTTGAAACTAAAATTATAATCACCCAATTTGGTTTCATTATGAAGGAATGAAATTCCTATATCAATTGAATAAGGGTCAATATACATCCCTTACATAGAGGGGATGTATAGATTTCATATAGTTTGATCTCTCCATAATATCCATAATATTTATCAATAAAAGAATATATATAGTTGTTCAGCTGATTATAATTATAGGAAACTTTTAGATGGGAAAATCCTATATAATTTCTTTGTACCTCGAAATAACAGGCCTCTCATTATCAACGATATAAGTCACACACAACAGGGTGTATTCCATGTGAGTCTTACATTCAAATAATGATTCCTATACAATGGATTCATTTTAATGAGCCATGAGATAAAACCACAAAAAATAATAAATCTAATAAAAATAAATTTTAATATTATTTGTGAAATCATACAACCATAAAATTGGAAACCAATAATAAAAATCCCATATCATTGGTAACATAGGATTCCTTTTATAAAATGTGTTTGTGATTTATTAGTTCAATATCAATCGAAATATAAGACTTGTTATTAAAAGCTATCCACCATATCCAAAATCATAATACTAATGAAAACAATTCTATAATGCCAATTTGTGACATCCCACCACCCAAAAACACGTAACATGTGACAAGAAATATAGTATTTATATGACTTTATGGATACCTCCTCATATTCCAGATGCTTTAGACAAAACATTTTGGTCTAAGATGGTACCATGGAGAGATTATACAAAAAATATAAAATTTAAAATAATAAAAAAATAACCAAGCATCATCCGTAATAGATAATCATCCATTATATTATTCATAATCGATCAAAAGAATAACAAATTAACAAATTTTGAACCAAGTAGTCATAAAGTCTCATAGCCATGCCATTATACAATTACAATTCACCAAATGATATAATCATAACATGATAAGAGAAATAAATATAGGTAATGTTCAAGATGATCTAATTCTACCCCAATATATACCCCCAAAAAATTGATCAGTTCTATCTCACTCAATCATGCCACAATAAACCTCTAACCAAACTGTACAAGTAAACAATGAATTTTTCTTGGGTACTCAAGTACTATAGCCTCCTAAATATAGTGTGATTATAATTGTTTACGGAACCATCAACATGGTCTCATTTAAATCCAATAAACATAGGGTTTAAAAATTATATATGATCATAGTAACTATATAAAATTATTTTAGTGGAGAAGCATTAATAAATAAAAAACTCTAGATCCTCAGGTTTGAATGTGGAATCCATGATCGAATGTCACTTGTTTGGAAAAAGCTAAAGTGCCTCAGAGCATGTAATATATCCTTAAAAAACCATATCAAACCCAATAACCATATATTTTTAGTTGAAATAACCAGATCCTTGGATGTTTCTAATGGAATTTCAATTTTATCAATGAAAAATAGATGAATATAAATAGTATAATCCTTGGAATTCAACTGGTAGCAAGTTTACAACTGATTTTTTTTGGGGGGGGGTGAACCAATGAAATCCAAATAGTATCATTTTTTATATTATCATATCATATGTGTATGGCCCTAGGTAATCCATAATAATGAGGCATACTCATCAGATCCTAATAATATACTAAGAATCTCATAGTCAGCAGACATACTCAACAGATCTCAAGTAGTATATTGGGAATATCATACATATTAGGTTAATCCACTAAATGATAGGAAGTATCCCAAGAGTATCATATATTATATTGAATGTCCAATTCATGGGTAGTATCCATTTCATACCAGTAATTTTAGGCACAAGATAAAAATCCTTGGAGTATGTCATCAACATAAAATATTATCATTAAGAATAAGCTAAATCCTAGGTGAAATGACCAAGGAATTCTATTTACAAGGTTCAAGGGAAGTGATTCCATGAAATAATTTCCCCCATCATGGTAATTATATCCTCATTAGGATCACCCTTTTATTTCAAGTTCATAGGTGACACATAAAAATAACACTTTCTTATTACTTAAACAAACCCCTCTCATAGAACAACGTCACACCGAGGAAGCCTCTGGGCTCCCCTAGGTCACATCAAATTATAGAAAAACTAATGGTATCCATAACACAATTCACATTTATCATGTCAATGACCCCAACAAAGAGGGAATAATGTCACCAATTTCATTAAAATATTTAACACTTGGCCTTACTGGCCTCATAAATCAATCCTTAGTAGCATCACACTCAACTGATGGCATAATACCCATCATGCATCTCATGTTATAGGTTAATATAATTAACCAACCAATCATCATTTCACACCTAGGGAATACCTACCCATTTACTCACATCTCATTTGGTGAGGAAGGCTCTCTCCATGCTCATCTTAACAATCATGAGGCTATAAAGAATCTTAAGTACATATAAAGTCCTATTATATATAATCACTTTGAACCCACCAAATATATCTAATTAGAGATCACCAAGGAAAAAATTGTCAGGAAACATATTCTTACAAAACCAATTTACATCCCATAGTTTCTATGTCTATAAGTTTACAAATTTCTGATTAATACATTGACTATTGATGACTGAGTAATCAAACCAATATAGAAGGGTCCTTAGTGTCCCCTGAAATTTATTTTATTCCATTAATAAGAACATGATTTTAAATGAAAAAATATATTTAAATAAAACTTTGATCAGTCTCATCAAAAATACAACATATCACTAGAATACAAAAATAAATTGTATTTACAAAATGGGGTTTGATAAAGAGAGAACCTACCTAAAATAGTGTAATTCCTTTTTAAGTGTAACTCATCAACTCTCTTCCAAGATCATCCAAGTATCATATCATCTCTTAAGAACATGTCTTATACAAATAAATATAACAATTAAATATAAAAAACTATAATAACCAATTCCACTAAACTATGAAAATTTATAATTAGTCTCAAATATAATTCAATTGGATGTCTTGACTAATAACTTACTAGGTCATCTTGATATATTGATACCATAACCAATAACCAATATAAGGTCCATGACTTATTTTGGACATAATCTTGGGATAACATCCTCAAAAAAGAAATCGATTCAATCAATAATTTATTTTATCATATTCAATGTCTATAAATAAATTTGTATTGCAACATACCATCAAAATTAAAATAAAAGTTAGTGACTTTTGATCATCCTCTTGGGACATTCCTCTAGTGATTCCATGAATAATCCATATTATATTGAAGTGAATAAACTATAGTTTAGTGTAATAATAAATGAAACCCTAAAATAGTCCACCTAATACAAAAGGGGGAAATAGGAGAAGGGGAACCAAAAATAAAAGTGGATATATCTTTATAAAATTCTAATGAATATCCAACAAAATTAACATTATTAAGGGGAAACTAAATAATGAAAGGGTAAGATCTGCCCTTGGATTGACCATGCACAAGGGAGAAAAAATAGGAGGATGAGTGTTAAAAACCGTGGGGAAAAATAATCTAAACACAATTTTAAATAGTTAGGTAGGAGTGTGACACAATATATAAAACAACCTGAACCAAAAAATGCATTGCACCCTATTGAACCTACAATAATACCCCTAAGATACCTTGATACAGTAACCACCCAGTTTTATCCCCACAAACCTCATTGTTTCATCACCAACCATGACCTTCACTATGAAAGGGTGTTTCTCACCATTTTCCATAGGGGACACCTTCTATACAACATAATTAGTGAAACAATCCATTAGATAAGTTCGTCCTTCTTGTTTAACATAGGGAGACCCCCCATGGAAAAATTCCCATCGAAATTCCTAGATTTAGGGTTCCACAACATGGTGGAGTTTTTTAGGCTCCACACCCAACATGGATCCATGCCCACCAAAATTCATGGGCACCATGATCACCTAAGTGAATTTCACACCACCGTGATGACATCCAGGACATATTACTCCCTTTTATAAAACACTTATAGCTAAAATCATGATAGGTTTAATGGACCTTTCTCTAACATCTATACATGCACTATATACACCTCTCAGGTCTCGATCATTTCCCAAAAATAGATTTGCATGTTATTCAAACCCTCAAAATTCTAGTCCAAAACCCAATTCATAAAATTAACACTAAAAACATTAAAAATTAATATTCCAAGTGAATTTTTTTATCAAAAAATTTGTCTTTTCAATTGGATCATATTTTTACACTTATAGGACTCATGTGTAATATTCTACCAAAAACCATATGTTATGACTGATATTTAAAAATATATGTTTCATTAGTTACTATTATCTCATTTTAGAAATCTTTATTGTTTTATCATGAATATATTCTCACATTATTCAGTGTTATTATCTTCTATTTTCATCTATAATATTTACCCCAAATTGAGAAATTTAGATCACCCTTTGTTGTGTTATCATTTCTCTATGTTATGAAAAGGATTATTCTATATGATATGTCTATAATGGTATAAATTTTAAAAATACTTATTGGATATTTTGAATAATGGTAGTAGAATTTGTTGATTATGTATCTAGTCTCAAAATACACTAAACTATAGGTTCTGGGGTGTGTTTTATTTTGAGGTAAAATGAATAATCAAGTAAAATGATGAAGTATATATTTATATTATTTTAAGGTCTCCATAGTTTGTATTAGATTTTTCTTTAGTTTTATTTTTGATTAGGATATTAATAAACAAAATGGTAGAACCTAAAATAACCTATCTCATACCAAAATTTATAGAGGATAAACCTAAAATCTTATTGGTTTAAATGAATTTTTCATAATTTGGGGCATATTAGAATTGATTTTAATTATCATATGACTATTTAATATGAATATTATTTTTTAACACTCATCCTAGATATTTTAGTTTTATTAATGGACCAAAAAGGAATCCCAAAATTAGGGTGGTGGTGAGTACACCAATTTTTTGAAATACATCAAATTATCCAAGTTAAATGAATTCATTCATGTCTAAAAAATTATATAAGTCAATTAACTAAAATACCAAATGATTGGGTATTTAATTATTATTGAAAACTCTTATTGGTTTGAATATTTTATCCTTTGTATATAACTCCTCTCTAATATAATTTTTTGAGAGTATACTTCTTGGAAATATTATTAATATCCCTTTAGTAAAAATTTATGTGATTTTACGAATGGATTGGATATCTGTATATTGCTCCCATATTACTTTTGTGGATATAGATTTCAAAGATCATATCATAAATAATCCTATGATAATATTTTGATTCCATGTTGACTATGAACCACTTATAAAAATTAATTCTATTATATGGGTTTCATTACCCAGTAATGAGAGGTATTTAACATAAATAATTAGGGGGAAAACAAATATTAGAGGTATAATGATTGTGGTAGAATATTTAAATGTTTTTTATAAATATTTTAATAGTATCCCCTTATATCATGAGTTCAATTTTTCTACAGATCTCATAACTATAACAATTTATATTTCAAATACTCATTATAGAATGAACCCAATTTAATTTGAGTAATTTAAGATAAAACTCAAATTGAAACTGGATAATGGGGTTTATATTCCCAAGTTCTAAACCATGTGTGTAAACTTTTCCTATTTTTAAGAATAATTATTGATAAATGAATATATATATTGATTATCATGAATATAAAAAGATCATGGTATTGAAAAAGTATATTATTCCCCATATTGATGACTTGTTTGATTTACTAATATGGGATCAATAATTCTCAAAGATTGAACTTTGATTTATATATCCTTAATTATCGATGATAAAGTAGTGTTTTTAAGATAACCTTTCATACAAGATATTAGAATAATTAATTCATAGTGATTCCATTTTAACTCATGAATAACCCTACTATCTTTGTGGATCTTATGGATAGTGTCTTTAGAGATTACATTGATCACTATTTTGGTATCCTTTATAGATGATATACTTATATATTCCAAAATAAAAGAAGATCATAAAGATTATTTGGGTATTGTGATGTAGATATAGAGAAAGGGGAAATTATATGACATATTTAGCTTGTGTGTATTTTATTTACAAAATATCATTCTTGGGTCATGTAATCACAAGAGAGGGTATATATGTGAATCTTTTTTTGGAAGAGATGATTTATGGAAGTACCAAACCAATCACTACAATTAATATTTATTGTTTACTTTATTTAAATGGATTTTATAAATTATTTGTGAAAAACATTTATCTTAAATATCAAATCCACTAACCAAGTAAACTCAAAAGGGATTCATGTTACTCTGGATAGATGAATGTGATGAAAATTTCACGGAGCTAAAGATATGGTTGAATAAAAAAATTGTAATCATAAAACCCCATATTTGTGATTGGTTTATGATATAGTTATAAATCAAATAAGGTATTAGGACTTTTCGTAATGAAAAATGAAATGGTGGTAGCTTATGCATCACAGTAATTAAATATTCATGAGAAAATTTCTTGACACATGATTTAGATCAATAAATGGAAGAATTTTAATTAATAATATCAATTCATTATCTATACGGTGGATATTTCGATATTTATACTAATAAAATGATATTAATGTATAAATTTATAGAAAATGAGTTTAGCATTCACCAATAGAGATGATTAGAATTGATAGAAGACTGTGAATGCTCAATACATTATGACATTGTGACAGAAAAAATGTAGTAGATTCTCTATTTAAGAATGATAATTCTATATTATCTCTGATGAGGACAGAAGGAGACATAATACTATTTAATTTTCTAATGATTAAACTTGAAATCATATTTAAATGGTATAAATATTATATATCCCTAATTACAGCTCAACCATCTATCTGTAAAAGTCCAATGGGTTATGGAAGGAGGTTATGGAGATACATAAGAAGGTAATAAACTTTCCCAATATAAACATTGAAAGTGATAGAATTAAATGATTCAGAAAACGAGTATGTTCCCATTCGAAGCTAGATTTGATATATGAGACATTAGATGATTCACATATCATAGAATTCCCAATAAATCATATAATATAAAATATTTAAAAGGACATCAAGGAGAATTTCTAGTGGGACAACATTAATAAGTATATTTAAAAATACATATCTAGATTCTTGGTTTCCCGAAATCTAACGAATAATGACAGACTTATAAGGGTAAGATGAAACCATTAATAAAATGTGTGTGGAAATATGATTATATCACAATATATTTAATCACAGTACATAAAAATAATTCTAAAGGTCATAATTCCATTTGGGTTATAGTTTATTTACTAAAAAAATTCAGTACATTTCATTTCTATTTGAGTAGATTTTTTTATAAATATACTACCAAATATATACATAAATAAGATTTGAAGTAATAATATAGTAAAACATTCCATTTTATTAGATTGAGATCTAATGTTTACCTAAATGTTATAGAAATTTTTTAATAAATCATTGAATATAGATCCCTTCTTCATCATATCATATCACCCTTAGACCGATGGTCAATCATAAAAGACCATTAAAACTATAGAATATATTCTAATATCATATTATAGGAATTTCAATGGATATTGGTATAAAAAAATTACTTGTGTAGAGTTATCATATTTCAGAATTTTACATTATATTAGTTAAATGAAACCACATGAGGCTCTGTATTAGAAAATGTGTAGAACTAAAACATGTTTGTATGATGTTAGGGAGTGAATATTTTTGGGACTACATATTTACCAATATATGTAAGAGAAGACTCAAATCACTCATTCTCACATTTGAAATATACAATGTTAATAGAAGATCTATAATGATAATAACTCATTAGATTCGGATTTCCAAGTTGGAGAAAAGGATGTCCTTCTAATATCATTATGGAATAGGGTTATGAGATTCTGAAAAATGGAATATTGACCTCTAGTTTCAGTGGTGATCTAATAATCCTTAATCATTTGGGGATGGTAGATTATCTCCTTACTCATCCTCTAAACCTCATATAAGTTCATGATGTGTTTCATCTATCAAATTGAAGGATGTATATACCTGATCCATCACATGTGCTATATTCGTAGGTACTGCCACTAGAACATGTTCTCTATTATGAAGAACGATTAATAGAAATATTTAAATATATATAAAAATTGCTATAAAATAGGACCACTCTTCTAGTTAATGTGCTATAGGGGAATATTATTTTTGAGGAAGTAGTATGTGACCCTTAATATGAAATGAGCCATAAATGCCCTCATTTTTTCATCATAGTAATGAGATTTCAAGGGATAAATTATTTTGATGGTGTTAGACTGTTACACCCCATGATTTTAGTATGTATATCCATTAAAATAAATATTATGTTGAATATATTATTTTATATTTCATACAAAACAAAAATTAACCATGATACATTTTATTGAGATAAAATACTATAATTATTGATAAACAACAATAAAATATGATAATGGAATATAAAATGATATTAAGAAAACATCAATAGGTATAAAATCAAATGTAAATAAAAATTCCACAAGCAAAATGTCCTTATATTCATGCATTGAGTTAAAGATCATACTGTTGATTATAAATATAGAATGAATTAAAAGGGAATAAATATAGTTTACATGTTGAGAGGGAAGTAAATGAATGGGATAAATGATTTTAGTGATGTATGTGAGACTATATATAATAATGAAATAATATTTTCACATATATGTCCAATTGAAATGTAACTTTTGGAAATATGTTCATTAGATATATGTTCATTGGGTATATCCAATAGGAGCAATGACGTTTTTTAATTGAATATAATATAAAATATGGTAATTTTCAAATGAAATAAAAATATATTATTTAATTAAAATATTTTATAATATTTTATTTTTATTAATTAAATGTTATTTTTAAAAAAAATAATGAGTTGATATATTTATAAATTTAAAATATATATTTTTATTTCCATTGGGTAGATAAAATTCAACAGTTTGAAGATAAATAATTAATTCAAATGGGATGTGACTAAAATCATTTAAAATCAAAATAGAATATTTATTATCAAAATATTTTTTAAATGTTGTATATTTTTTTCTTAATAAATAATATTTATTAATTTTAAATGATTATTTTTAAAAAATATTTCAATTTATGAAAAAATATATTAATACACATTTATTTATTAATTAATATGAAATAGTTTTATGAACAGTTAATGATTAAAATTTTATTTTTATATAAAAATAGTTTTTTTATATTTTATGTACTCATTTAAATTGAATGTTCTCATATTTAAAAAAATAATTAGATTATTAGAAATCAATTTTTTAATCATAATTTTAAAATTAGTTAATAAGTTAACTTCAATTTTAGGCACAAAAATAAGTCACCAAGGTAAAAATTGAGTATCTAAAGTAAAGCTAAAATGAGACAAAAATGGTTAAACTAAGAACTTTTATGAGTGTATTCAAGACCCATATCCATTATTTTTGTCTTTATATCCACGTTCCATATCAAAATAGATTCTTTACACATTAAGGAATGATAATTAAAAAAAATATCTCAATATTCACCTATAAAAGGCCCCTCCCAAACAACTTTTTTCCTTCACTTATATCATTAATATATTCCCATTTTCCTTATATGATAGTATTATTTCATGTTTGGTAGATTTGGGTTCCATAAATGATTCAATAATACTTCATTAAAAAGTAATACGTATAAATAATGAGATAATTCATCAATTTATGTACCAAGTTATATATTATCCTTCTCAATTACTTACTAATCACCATTCATTAAAATATAATTCACAAAAAATCATATCATATTAACATCATTATTATTCATATTAAATGATATAAATATTACATAACTATGAAATCCAACTCAATTAAATACTATAAAATTTTCTTTTTTTGTTGGCTAAACCACCTATATGGACAATGTTGTACCAACATCATCATTGTTATCATGAATATTAAACCACGGCCCTTATCCTAGGTGTCTAGCCTATTCATTATTTTAGATACATATGCTATATTCTCTTTTTTGGGTGGAGATCGTATTATGAGAACTAAAGAGTGATCTCAAGATAAGTGGTAGTACCAGGCATCTAAAAATAAGGTGCATGAAGGATTCATGGTGTAAAATTGTATATCACACCAATAATAATTAGGTGAAGGGGCTTAGGGTATTTTGGATAAAAAATTCACATCATGAATTCATTATTTGTAATGAACTAGAATATTATCAATGGATTTCCCTTCCTATAGTTTTTTGTATATTATAAAAGACATACATAACATATAATACATTTTTATCGTAAATAAAGAATACAATAAGTAAAATTTATATAAATTAAAGAACTTATACTCATAGAATAGTAATCTAACTATCAAAATTGTAATATGACCATTAGGAATAGTAATCCAGCCAATAGAATAGTGAACTCAACTACGAGAGTATAAATAAATTTCAATAATTTTATAAACTATAATATGGTATAATTATATCCTGATATAAGTAAATAAATGTTTGGAAATTGAGAAATTATCTTTGGGTATTTTAGTTAGTAATAAATTTTTATTTACAATTTTATAATTGATATAATGTTTTAAAAAATATATTTTTTTTGAAATTATATTCATAAATTAATATTTAGTTTTTTATAATTATAAAATATTTTTATAAGAACTTTGATAATTTTTCAAAGTGTCATAAAATCAGTCATAATATTAAAATCCGTATTTAAAAAATAAAGGATGATTTTAATAAAAAATTATATTTCTCATATTGAGAAAATTATTTTCATAAAACGGAGTCTATTTTTAAAATATACATGTTGATAAAATTTTAAGGATAAAGTTTTGGATTTTTCTGAAGTATTTGAATTTTTTATGAATAGTAAAATACAGTAATTTATGATATTTAAAAAATACATGAATTATTGAGACATGGATGATGTCTACATGAGGTAATCAACCATTGTTTTAAACTCTCTTAATCTATTTACCATACTTATTCCCAAGAATCAAAACTATTCATAATCTGGATCCAAAATAATAAACTAATGAATAAAATAATCAGAAACACCCCTCTTCTCCGACTATAAATACAGCCCCTCACCACCACTTCCCCACAAACCTTATATGATTTTGATCTTATATATATTCTTCACAATATTTCTCCTAGACCTCTTCTCGATGTTCTTAATTTTCTAGTCTAACACAAAGACCAAACTCATGTTCTTTTAAGATGTTCTCAAGGAGACAAGATTTATGAGGTAAAATCCTCCACCTATCTATGTAAAATTATTTATTCATTCTACATAATCATTTACATAAATATAAAAAGTAAAATGATAACTCTAGTGTCATACATATACTAATTTTTTTATATTAATTGAATATAAACCATCAAGTCTCTTATTTTTTTTCTAAATATGAAATCATTGTATGTGAGGTATCGATTCACCACATACGTGAATGAAAAGTTTTATTTTTAAATTTCTCATTTGAAGATGGTCAGAAAAATATTATTATGGCTAAAAAATATTTAAACATATATATTATATATTTTTTCATGTTCTGGAACTAATATATATACATAATATAAAATAATAAAACAAAACTTGTCTGTGATAATCGAAAAACCTCCAAAATATATTAATCATTTTCTTTATTAATATTTTATCTAATAAATAATTCTCATATATGAAAAAATAATTATATATGGGACTATTTAAAATTATGGAATTATATTAATACCATATCGTTACACTTTTGAAGTTTCTATTCTATTTGACATGAACTCCCAAAATTAAACACAGGGGAACCGATAATAAAATCATGAAACAAACACTCCTAGAATGATGAAATTGAATCTTATTACTCATCAAAAAGATTATATATATACTTAATAAACTTATACTATATCTGATAAATGTAAAATATTTTCATAATTAATTAATTAGTTAATCTAATTCGATTATCCAAGACATTAAGTGCCAGTACAGAACACTTTCAGACCTGAAGTAAGGGAATCTATCTGAATCCCTATTTTTTCCTTCGAGTTACACTATTTATCTCATTAAATCAATGTATTTATTAATAATTGTTATTTTATCCTACTAAATTCTATTTTTATTCTCTAAAAAATTTATGTATCTCAGTTCTAATTTCTTTTTTGTAGAAATGAATGTTTAATAATGTTCCCATTTCAATTCCTCCCAATTAGTAAGATCAATTAAAGGGAACTTCTCAATTTCTTACCCATTTTAAAGTACATTACATAATCTATTTTAAGCCAAGAATATTTGTCTAAACTCAATCTTTTTAAAATTTAAAATAATTTTAGTTCATTTTTTTATTCAAACAATTATTATATTTCCATTTTAAAGACACTTTTACATTTTCTCTTAAACCACAATAATAAGACTCATTTCTAAAAGATTCATAAAAACTATTTTTATATGATTTAATTTAGGTTTGACATCATTTCTCATTATATATGTGTAGTTTTCCATTATTAATTTCCATATGTTATTTAATCCAATTCTATCATGGACACATTTATGATATGCCCATTGGTTATGCATTATGATGTGATTATGATACCAATATTTTTCATAGGTAACCCTTATTTTATTCTTTATGTTTGAACAAGTTATGATGGGTGTGACCAGATAGTTATTCCATGCATTTGTTAATTTTTAGCCTCATGAGACGTCATGTTGGGATGGGGAGTAACACTAATTCCATTATGGGACATTGTTCACCACGTCATATGGTATTTTCCATTAGCCTTAACTCATGTTTATGTCATGCTATATGTTCCTTCCACATTCCTATGATTCCAAGATTTATTGATCCCACTTTATATATCTTATGATTCCATATGTTTTATTTGTTCCATGTTTTTTATGTCATCATTTTATTTCTTAAAGCTTGTGTGCTATGATTTATTCCAATGATTATTCCCTTACTAGAATTTTTAACTCATACCTTTTGTTTATTTGTTCCTCGTGTTATATTATATTTATGTAAGAGTTTAAAGGAAGTTATTAACTCATTATGAAGATGAAATAAAATATATATTTTTCCATTCTTTCTAATTATGTACCTAATATTCTAAATACACTAGACTTTACGATCATTGGTTTGTATTTCATGGTTTATAATGCTTAAAATAATGTAATAATATGTGTAAAAGGATATATTATCTATAGTTGGAATTAGATAAAGGTATAGTTATTTTGGGGGATAAGGATTGGAAAACATTATTAATAACCCTAGGAAAAATTCTATCAACATGAATAAACTATATTAAAACTTAGGTAATCATATATTTTTATATACTTTTATTTGAAAGTTTATACTTCAATGTTAAAATTATCATTTTCATAGGATTAATAAGTATTAAATCCCCCTAATTATACTCTCTTTTTCATAGTTAATTCATAGAAATATTTCAACCCATGCTAATAATCAATGTTATTGGAAATGAGATGATTTCCCTAATGAAATTCCAAATTTGATGGGAATGGGATCCCAAAACTACATGATCGTGACCTCTAAACCAGGTCAAGTTATAAATGATAACATGAATAGTGTTGAACTCCCTCATTATCCTAATAAATGGATATTTTTGGTCACATAATTTATGTAAAAGGGTCTCCATTATTTAGTATATATTATGATCCCATTATCATAGAATAATGGATTAACTCCATTGAGAAGATATTATCTCTCCTTCAGAGCTTAACTGAGTAGAAAGTCATTTGAGTGGTTTATCAGTTAGATAATGAAATTGGATAACGGTGGACAGTAATAAAAAAACATAATGTCTGTGAATGAAATTGATTCCCTAGATTGGGAAGGATTCAAGAAAATAATTTTCAATAAATATTATTCCCAAACTCTTAATCTTATGATGGATAGGGAGTTCCTTAGATAGAAGAAAAAGAAAGATGAGTATATAAGGGATTTAAATAAAACTACACAATACATTCATGTTATACCTATGAATTTTGCATGAACACAAAAATAATTGTGTATAACTTATTTAACACACTAAATATATGTCTATGAAAATATTTTAATATTTGAGACTTTTATAATAATGAGGGAATTTCTTAATGTCCCCTTATGGTTTTGAAAGATATTGGAGACTCTTAGTGGTCTCATGGGCTCTGAGAAAAAAAGTGAAAATGGAGTTTAATATGGGAGGATCAATATATAAATAACATGATGGAAAGATAACCCAACGTCACACATTTCAAAAGTGTGGGAAGAAGCATCCTGGAACTGTCTAAAGGGAACCAGAAAATTCTTCAAATGTGGAAGAGATGGGAATAATGATATTTTTTTGAATTAATATGAGGAAGCTCACATATGTGAAAGATTAAAGGATTTTTTGTATAAACACTCATCTTGTAGTGTAGTGTTTCAACTATAAGAAACATGGGAATTATGTGATCTAATTTATTATGCAAGGGCTTGTTGGAGGTAATAAAAAACAACAACCTCCAAGGTATCAAGAACGAGCATATTCTACTGCAACTACTGTGGTGGATAACAAGGATTATATAAAATGTACTATTTGAATCTATTTATATGCATTCTTTCATATCATGTACATTTTGTAGATCTATTCAAACATAATCTAAAACTATAAAGGTTCAGTTATTAGTGATAATAAAAAATGGAAAAATTATTTTATCCAATGTATATAACTCCCCCTAGTTAATTTTTTTAGATTAAACCTCCCAAAAAATATTCTCTTACTTCCTTTTAGGGTGTTCAATGTTATATATCCAATAGATTAACTATCTTTAAATAAAAAAAACATTAAATGTCTGGAAAGAGAGATAACTCTTCACATCTCGAGGCATCCTCTAATTCTATATAATTGTATAGAGAATGTTGATTCTCATTTAGAATTATCATCTCAATTTTGGATGATGTTTTATATGAGAAATAATATATAGGTCAAATTATTGTGAAAAAGGAGAGAATCAGTCTTGAAAACATGACCATTTTTAGGGACTACATGGATGAGTTCTTTGAAAAAATTCTTAGTCTTCCACCTGATTGGGAGGTTCATTTATCAGTTAAACAAATTCATGTATATATTATTATATTGAAGATGCCTTATGAAATAAATACCATTTAGATGGAATAACTGAATAATTGGATACAAGGACATCTAGAAAAATGTTTTCAAACTTTCGAGTGCATCACCATATGGTGTGCCAATCCTCTTTATCAAAAATAAGTATAGATCAATGAAACAATTAACTGATTACCATTAGACCAATATAATGATGATAAAGAATAGTTATCCCCTACCAAGGATAGATGACTTGTTTGATAATATATGTGGGGCCAAGTATTTCTCTAAGGTGGACCTTCGGTCGGTATATCACCCATTAAAGGTATGGAAGGAAGATATTCCAATGACTACCTTTCGATTGATCAATGGAAATTATGAGTTCATATTGATACCCATTAGAATCACTAATTATATGGAAATATTCATGGAATTAATGTTTAGTTTCTTTTGTGATTACGTCAAAAAAAAATTGGTTGTATTTATTAATGATATTATGATATACTTTAAAAGCAAGGAGGAGGATGGGGATTATTTGAAAACAGTTCTAAATAATTTTTTAAGGGATAAAATTTTTGTAGTGTATTGAAAATGGGAGTTTTAGATAGAGGAAGTTCCATTCTTGGGGAATTTTTTCACAAGTAAAGAAATATATGTGGACCCTTTCAAGACAAAGGTAATAAAAGAGTGGCCTTGGAAAAATTTTATAACAGAGATCCATAGCTTCTTTGGTCTACCATGGTATTATTGATGATTTTTTAATAACTTATCATATTTTTCAAACCCATTATCCAAGCTCACTCAAGAGGGAGCAATGTTTTTCTTGGCTAGTGAATGTGAAGAACGCTTCAAAGAATTGAAAAGGAGGATTATTACTACATCGATACTCACACTACTAACATGTGGGAAACTCATTGTTGTATTACCCTATGCTTTATAGAAGCTATAATGATATTTATTGATAAAAAATGATAAATTCATATCCTATCCTTCAAGGTAGTTCAATTTTCATGAGTAAAACTATCCCGTGCAAAATATGGAGTTCACAACTATTATCTTCATATTTAAAACTTAGAAACATTATCTCTATGGGGAAAAGTGTGTGATTTATACTGATAATAAGAGCCTAAAATATATATTCACATTGAATTATCTTAATATGTTCTAGTGAATATTGTTATATCTCATCATGTATTATGAATTCTCAATCCAAAATCATACTGGTAAAGAAAATAAAGAGGAAAATTCTCCTAGTAGAAAGGATACTACAAATTTTTCAATGATGAGAATTTAGAAGGATCCAACATTCATTGATTTTAAAAGGATTAACATGTTAATCATTAATTAAAGAACATAATAAATAATTTTTGTAATCATCGATCAACCATCCCTCATGGAGAAAATAATGGTTACTTAAAGAACGGATGTGTAAATTTATAAAAAATTAAAAGCGACTAGAAATGGGAAATCCACAGAGGTCAAAATTGAGGAGGTGGGAGTAATAATATTTGGGTTAGGAAAATGTGTTCCATCAAATAAAGATATAGAAATATTTATTTTTTCTGATTCACATATCTCAACCATCTTTATTCACTAAGGGATTATAAAAATTTATTGAGATCTCTAAGAGAACTATTAGTGGGAAAATATAAAGAAACAAATCATTGAATATACATCAAAGTGTCTCATATGTCAGAAATTAAAGGATGAAAAGGGAAAAAATAAAAGGGGATGATGAAAAAATTACCATGGAATTTGTCACTAGACTTTTAAATATATCCAAATTAAATAATGATACATTGGTTGTTATGGAACATCTTATAATAAAAACTCACTTTAACGCAATTCATAATTACTTTTCACTTAACTATCATTAATTAATATACATCAAAGAAGTGGTGAGGCTACATGGATTACCACTACCTATTGTATTCGATTGAGATATGATATTTCCTTCTACGTTCTGGAAAAGTCTACAATATTCTATAAACATTGATATGAACTTTAGTACGACCTATCTTCCTCAAAATGAGGGCCAATCTAAGTAGACTATTAAAAAACACAAAGACTTATTGAAATCATTTTATATGGACATAAAATGAGGATGATACCAACATCTTCCACTTGTCAGTTTCTCATAAAACAATAGATTCCACTCAAACATCCAAATGGATCCATATGATTCCCTTTATGGGAAAAGATTTAGAACACCAGCATGTTGGGATCAAGTCGGTGAAGAAAAGATACTAGGACCTGAAATCATTAAACAAATTGTAGAAAAGGTGAAAACCATTCACCAAAACATTAATGAAACCCAAATTTTACAAAAGAGATATACAGGAAATCATCAAAGGGGCATGGAGTTTAATTGTAGAGACACAGTATTCCCCTACAAATCTCCATGGAATATGATCATGAGATTTTGGAAGAAATTACATCTATTTCCTAGGTACGTCATACCCTTAAATATTAATTGTAATTTTAGGGATATGGCCAATCGAATTGAACTTACACCAATTATGCCTCATGTACACGATGTATTCCATGTATCTTCATTGACGAATTACACACCAGATCCCTGAAATATAGGTAATTCATATGTGGTTAAGTTAGAAAATGTTCTCTCTTATGAGGAGCATCCGGTGAAGATCTTGGATGATAGAGAAAAGGTTCTACACCACAAGACTACTCACCAAGTCAATGTACAATGACAGAACCATAATGAGGAAGAGAACAAAATGGAAACGGATGAAGTGATGAAGAAGTTCCCTCACCCGTTTTCACCTTAGTTTGTAAAATGAAATTTTGAGGGAGAAATTTTATAAGGGGGACGAATGAAATGACCCAGAATATTATAAATGTAATTTAAATTCATATAATTATTTTATATAGTATAAAAGATAAACAAAAATATAATACATTATTCTTATAAATGAATAATGAAATAATTTTCATTTATAACAATTAATAAAACTATATTGATGGAATTGTAACCTGATAGTTAGAATAGTAATATGAACATTATGAATATTAATCTTGCCAATAGAATAATAACCTCACCTATAAAAGTACAAATAAAATTCAAGCAACTTATAAATGGGAATATGATATAATTATATAATGATATAAGTAAATAAATGTTTAAAAATGATAAATTAAGTGTTGGTATTTTTCTAAGTAATAAATATTTAATTAGCATTTTATAATTAATATAATGATTTAGAAGAAAATATATTTTCATAATGTATATTCCAAAATTAATAATTTTTTCTTAAAATTATAATATAACTTTATGATACCTTAATGAATTTTATAAAGTGTCATAAAATCTGATATAATATTAAAATCAATATTTTTTGAAGAAATTTTAATTTTAATTTAAAATTAAATTTCTCATATCAAAAAAATTACTTTTATAAAATGGATTCTATTTTTGAAATCTATATGTTGAAAAATGGTTAGGAAGATTTTTTGGGATTTTTCTAAAATAGTTGAATTTTTTAAGAATAGTCAAATATGATAATTTTTGGTATTTTACAAATACTTGTGTTATAGAGTAATTAATTATGTATGGATGATTTATTAACTTTTTTTTATAACTATATTTAACTATTTACTATTATTAGTCCTAATAATCAACACTATTGATAGTATCATGCCAAAATAATAAACAAATAATAAAATAATAAAAAACACCCCTCTTCTCCCACTATAAATACCACCCCTCACCACTTCTTCTCCTCACAACTTCTATGATTTTGAGCATGATTATATTATTAAAAACAATTCTCCCAAACCACCTCCCCATTTTCTATTATTTCTGGTATCACTAACCAAACCTATGTACTTTAAGAAGGATGTCAAGGAGAAGATATTCAAGAGGTAAAATCCCCCACCCTTCTCTTTTAAATTAATTCTTTTGTATACCTAATCCATTAATCCACTATCAAAAGTTACATGATAAAAATAGTATCATAAATATATTATAATTTTATTATGTTAATTTTATGTACATACTCAATTCTATTCTCTTATAATTTTTTTCTAAAAATGAAAACATCATCTATGAGGTGTTGATTCACCACCTTCATGAATGAAGAGTTTTTATTTACCATTACTTCCTTAAATACATGTCATAAAAACATTACCATGGTTAAAAAATATTTAAACATTTATATTATATATTTTTTCATGTTTGGGAACTAATATATATACATAATAATAAATAATATAACATAACTAGTTAGTGACCATCGAAAAACCACCAAAATAAACTAATAGTTTTATTTATTAACACTTTATCTAATTAATCATTATCATATCTGAAAAAAATATATATGGGACCATTTAAAATTATATATGTATATTAGTACCAAGTTATTATAGTTCATGAGTTTTTATTCCTTTTTATAATAACTCTCATAATTAAACTCAAGGGAACCAATCACAAAATAAAGAAATGAATACTCCCATAATGATGAAATTGAATCTTATAACTCATCAAAAAGGATAGAAATGAAAATAATAAAATTATAATAAATCATGTACAATTTAAAAAATGTTCCAAATTATTTAATTAATTGATATAACTTTATTATCCTGGAAATTACGTTCAAGTGCAGAACACTTTTAGACCTAAGGTATAGAATTCTTTTGAAATCCCCATTTCCCATTCTGGTTACTCTTTATCTCACATTAAACCAACTTAATTATTAATTATTCTAATTTAATAATCCTAAATTATATGTTTAATATGAAATAATATATATTTATCTCAATTCTTCTTTCAATTTTGATAGAATAGATGATTTATAAGGTTTCCATTTCAATTCCTCGTGATAAGCAAGACCGATTAAAGAGAACATCCCAATTTCATACCCATTTTGAATTGCACTCTTTAATATATTTTAAGCAAAAAATATCTTTATAAAATCACATTTTTATCATGGAAAACTATATTAGTTCATTTTTTGTTTTTTTAAAAAATCTTTCCTTTATTTACATTAAAGACTCTTGCATTTTCTCTTAAACTACACTAATGTGTCTCATTTATAAAATTTTGTTAAACAATATTTTTACATTGTTTCAATTAAATTAGACATAATTAATCATTATATATGACTCATTTTTCTTTATGAATTTCCATGTATGATTTAAACACATTACTTCATATATATCTTTATGATACAGCCATTAGTCATCCCTTATGAGAAGATTATGATGCCCATTTCTTTCCATAGGTAAGACTTATGTTTATCCATATGTTTTATTCTTCATGTAGAACACATATATATGACCATGTTATGATGGGTACACCCATATAGTTCTCTAATACATAGGGTAATTTTTAGTGTCTTGATACGTCATGTTGGGATAAGGAGTAACCCGAATTCCTTTATGAGACATTGTCCACAATGTGATATAGTCTTGGAAGTTATCCTTGAATCATGATTTTTCATGTTGTATGTTGCTAAAAAAATTTCTATGATTCCATTATTATATGATCCCATAATCTACATGTTATGATTCCATATGTATATTCATGTTCCATGCCTTTTTATGTCATCATGTTATGCCTTCCAACCAATGTACCATACTTTAGTCCTTCGTTTTGTACCATACTGTGAATTTTAACTCACCCATTTTATTCATGTATTACCCTTGATATCCTATGAATAAGTAAGAGATTAAAAAAAGTTAGGATCTCATTATGGAGAATAAATAATTTTGTTTATTTCGGTTTCTTACTTTCTAATTATGTATCAAATCTAATAAATACATTAGAATTTTTGATCCTTAGTTTTCATTTTATGGATAATTATGCTTAAAATAGTGTAATAATATGTGTAAAAGTCTAGTTTCACTATATTATATATTTAGTGAAACCACCCAATGATGTTTTTTCTATGTTTTACTTTTTTTTGCATCGGTGGTGTTTTATAAAAAATGTGTTCTCTTTTGCAGTTTTGTGTTATGAGATTGTGCACTATAGGTGATTCTCCCATTATATGATGGATTCTACATTATTGTTCAATAGAAACACCTTCCATAAATTTCATTGGAGATAATGAAGTAAGGATAAACATCTACCTTTATTCCTTCTTCATTTCCTTTGATGTCAAGTGTGTTATAATCATTTACATGTGTTTTTCTTATATCTTGGGAATTCAACTTGTTTTATGATTTTTACATGATTAGAAGAAATCAAATACCAATATTGGGTGTGTAGATGTCTATTAGTATGATACATGTGGTACCTCAAATCTAACCTTGAATTGCACATATTTGTTATAATTGTGTGGTTGTGCTTCTTATCAGCTTTTCTACACATATGGATAAAAATTAATTAAATGACCTCAGTTTAGAAAAAAAATAAAATTGAGTTTTTTGAGTTAAATGTACCATTTAGAATGACATGAAACATAAAAAATTATAGTTTTTTTGGGTTGACCATATATGAGTTTTGAGATTGAATTGATAGGGGTGAAAAATGATAATCTAAATTTAAAGGCTATCTGAGATTTTATAATTCGAATTGAAGGATATGAAATGAAATTTCACAACCATAAATTGTTTTTTATTGAGTTGGACCCTTGAGTTAGACATTTTGATTATGAGTGTTGAACTATGAATTGTATTATTAAACAAAATACTTGGTTTAATAGATTTGATGTGGGAAACCTATAAGTAATTTTAATTTATATCATTTAAATGAAACCATAAATGATTATTACATGGTTAATGTCATAAACGTTACAAAATAAAATAGGGATTATATAGTATCGTGCCATCAAATTCTGGTTTGAGTAATTAGTAAATGATTTTTCCTGAATAGATAATTTTTATGAGTTTAATGCCTTGGTTTCCATCCCTTGTATTTTGTTTTGGATATGAAATGGGTGTAATTATTTGAGTGAGAATGAGTTTCATTAGGGGAAATGAGTTAATGATATGGGAGGATGAATAATTTGATTCAAGGATATCCAACACTATTGATTTTCATGAGCTATTTGGATCCCTCATTACGAAGGAATCAGAGTGGACCCCTTGGATTCATGTGTTTTTCTATGATTATAATTCCACAAATCAATTCAATTAATTATATTAGGGTACCTTGTGAATTCTATAGGATGAGCTCCACATATGTGAAATGTTTGTAAAAGACAAAACACAATAGTTGTGGAACTGGATTATTATCATGAATGATACTCTAAATGACTTGTATATTTATTCCCTTGGATTTAGTTTTGAGAATTACATGGTTGGATTCCACAGATTCACCTGGATTCCACTATGAAGAAAACCATGGGTGAATTTATAGATATTGTATGGCTTTGTTAAATTGGAATTTCTGGTGGATCCCCATAAGATTCAAATGTTTGTTCTTGAATTTGGTTTTATTATTGGTATACCATAGAAATAGATAATCCATATCGTACACCATGATCAGAGACTCGTCGAACAAGGATGAATCTGGTATTATACCAATATTGTGTGTCCCCATGGGGCCTAGGAATTGGGGGTTGTAGTACTTATTTTTGATTTAAAAGTTGAAATTGTTTAACTGTAAAAATTCTTATTTATAACTCTCCTGCATGAAATTATTTAACAAATGGTTATTTTATAGACACCATTGGTGGTGGATTACTGAGTTTTAATCACTTTCTTCTCGAGCCTCTCTGGATCTTGGGTACTCAATAGGTTTTCATTATTTAATTATAGATAGAGGTTTTTGAAATCACATGATATTATTGATTCCATTATTATGAAGAGAAAGCATGAAATTTTGGACTAAGATAAGACTCAGGTCCATTCTGGTGGACTATCCTATTTTTTATATTTTTATATTGAGTTATTTTATATAGTTTTCTATTGATGTATTTTTAACAACACAAACTCTGTTTACCTAGATTATGTGTTTATATTTTTTACACTGGCATAGATACATGGGATATAATTCTAATGGACCAATTAGATACTTAGTCTTGGTGGTCAATATACATATACGACACCCATTTTTCACTAGGAATATATATATAACAAATATAAAGGATCTCCATACTTGGAATTTATTAAAATATATATTCTTTAAAACATAGAGAATGAAAAAAATTAATTGTAATCTCAATTTTCTTAAGGGTAATATGAAGTGGATTCTACCCTGATTAAATAAGGCATAATCAATATAGAAATGTCGATAATGTAAAACACATTCCATTTAATCAATAAATTTATAATTAAATGAATCACATATAATATCAATGAAACAATATCAAGGATAATAATGATTTAATTCAGAATGAAGGAAGTGCATAATATTTTGAATCATGATTTTAGACATCATTTTATTTGTACATTCAAGACCTTATTCTAATACAATTTAATTTATAGGTAAGTATACACCAGAAAACCATTTAACTAGGCTAACTAATTTGTATCATGAGGCTTATCGATGTGTTAAGGGGATATATACAACCAATCCCCACCAATCACTCTATGTATAATTCATTATTCTTATATTGAATAATCAATTCAATTTATAACCAATATGTCTTAGCGATAAATATAAATGTTGTGTAAATCATTCTGATTTATCATGCTTTCCCAGTCAATCAAATAACTTTTATTTTAAAAAACCTTATGTAAAAATGGTATACGATTTAACAAATAATATTATCCATGATATATGGAATATGGATACTTATGAGAAATATAATTATCAATGATGATATTAAAGTGAATGTTTCCATATATTTTTAATGAATAAAAAAGTAATTATATATACGTGATGACCATCAGTTCATCAGAACTATTGGTTTGGTAATTGAATCAAATCCCATGAAATAATAAATAAAATGCAAGATAAATATTAAAATTATCTCTTATTAAATATTTTTCATTTTTAAATAATTGAAAATATTTATAGAAATCCAAAGTCTAGGGAATTTTTATGGAGTTTCCGATGTCCATTAACGTTGTACACATTACAAATGTTCCTTTTGAATTTTTAACAAAAATAAAAAAATAATTCTTTAGGAGAATATTGAAATTATTTCATTAAAACAATTTTAATATTAATGGATAACATTAAATTTATTTACTAAATTTTTTGAGTATTAAAAATGAATTTTTTAAATCAATACTGCAAAATATGGACATGAAAAAAAACTATATCCATCTAAAATAGAAATGAAATATATTGTTCTTTTATAAAATTCACTATTTGATTCAAGTAAAAAAGATAAAAAAATCTAGAGGTAAATATGAAAACTCTTTATATATCCATAGGATATGAAAATAGAATAATCTCATGAAGGATGAATTACAATATTCCTTCAATAAAAGATAAGGTTATCCAAAAAATGATATTGTAAAATTAATACTTACCTATTTGGAAACATTTAAATTGTAACCCATTGAAATAGTAATCTAGAATTAAAAAATTAATAATCATGAATAAATAGGTATTCATTTAAAATATAATAAAATGGTATTTTTTAAAACATATAAAAGTAAATATGTGAATAAGATCAAATATGCCTCAATGGAAGGAAAATTGAGTTGAAATCCCTTACCTCAAGCTTCCCATTAGTTGTACATTATTTAACCACCTATATCATGATTTGGAAAATGTTATTAAAATATACCACAACCATATTCATATTTATAATATCAGATATGATCTTTTTATAACATCTTGTCACCCATTCACTTGTAATATTTCATTATTATAATGTTCTTGGTGTCCAAAAATTTATTTATCATGCATGTTTTATTGAATAATTTTAGGATATTATGAATATGATGAAGTCAAATAATATCCAGAATAATATTAAACTTATATTTATTATATTTATTCTTTATATACATTTTTATTATTATTCTTTAAAATTGAACATTGAAAATGAATCATGTGGTTTCATGAAGATGGTAGGTCATGTGTATGCACGAGCGATGATATTATTTACTTAATGGTAGAAATAGTAAGGAAGTTGTAGATATATTGATTTTATAGAATAAATATTATTTTATAAGTCTCATATATATTAATTATTTTCATCATAATGACTGTATTTTTAAATCGGTGATGCCAACCAAATTACATCAATTCACTAAGCGGGAGTCCTCAATACACATGAGTAAAGGTTTTGTTTGACATTTTATAGACAAGGATAAGGATAAATATTTTGACATCCACATAATAATATATATTTATATGGTAAATAAATTTTTTATTATATTGGAGTTATTAATACATAATTGAATTCTATAAAATTAGAAGTACAAAAATAAATATCTTGGTGAATATCATTACCTTTACTAAGAAAAAAATTATTTGGATATCATATTAATAATGCTAGGGCTAGTCTATTAGGTAGAAAAATAGATCTATAACATGGATAAGGATTTTTGGGAGATATTTCTTAACCTTTTGGTTTAGATATGTGCCATAATATGTGTGAATAAGTAAGGGGAGGAGGTTCCCTTTAAAAATTGATGTGAGTGGAATAATGTAATTCTTCAAAGTATTTAATAACATCAACTGAATTTATCAACAAAAATGGCTCCAAAATTGCTCAAATTATAGGGAAATAAGGGTACAATCAAAGTATATCTGACAAATGGTGTTCCATAAGGTGTTTTAGTCATTTAGACTAAATATTAATAGATTAACATCATGGAAAACCTTTTTTGACCTTAACAATAGTAATTAAATTTTATTTTTTTATACTCATTATGAAACAAAGTTTATCTAATTTTCTAATATTTATTTTTATTATTATTAATATGTAATCCATTTTATCAAATTAACTTCACATAATTGGAATAATTTAATTTAAAAATAATCCTTCAAAACATGTTGACAAATGGGTTTTCAAGATATGCATTTTGTAAGAATAAGATGATTTTACATTAGAAATATTACTAGTAATAATCTTTATCTGGATTTAAATTGATTTAGTAAGATATATAATTTATAAATTTAACTTAAATAATTAATCATTAAATATTATTTTAATTAATTAAAATGGAAATACATTAGGCATTTAATAATAATTTTTTTCAAATTATCCCCTTTACAACCAAATGATATTATAATTATTTATATAAAATTAATAATAAATAAATAGTTAATTATAAATATTATAAAACATTTTTAAAAATAAAATGGTTAATGTTGATTTACTACATTCTAAATCATTCGTAAATCTTATTTATAAGGGAGAATTTCAAAAAACTCATTCTATGATTTTTTTATCCATGTTGAAAATCAATATTCATCCTATCAAATTAAAATTTTGGTGGAATGAAATATAAAAATGTTCATTGGTTTATTGTTTCATTAAAAAAAATGTTTACATAGTATAATTGCAGATCATGTGGTACATTCTTCCCTGAAAAATTCATCTTTAAAATTTTAAAGGATATTAATTTCTAAACATATGAGAGTGGTTATTCTTCATAACATCCCTTAGATCCTACATATCTTACTCAATTACATGATTCCCCAATGTAATTTTAACAGTTGATTCATCCTATTTCTTAACACTGTCTCTCTAGTTCTAAGAATCTTGATAGGCTCTTCAGTATATTATAGATCGATTTCAAATTCTATTTCATAATAGGTGAAATTTTTTGGGTATATCGAGTACTTCAACAAAAATCATATATGGAAAACTTCATGTAATTTAGAAATTCTTGGGGAAATTTCCAATTGATAACACACATCACCAATTCTATCTATTATTTCAAAATGATTGATATACCTGGTGCTCATTTTCAGTTTCGTAACATATCATAAAACACCCTTCCATTGTGGTACATTCATGAAATGTGATATCCCGCTTGGAATTCGAAATATTTTTTTTGGTTATCATCATAGATCTCTTTCCTCATTTGGGTTGTTTTACTTTGAGTATTAATAGTTCTTACCTTTTTCATTATTTCATCAACAAGTTTAAGGCCTACATGTTTACTTACACCAACTTCATCCAAACAAGTTATGTTATGACATCTCTTTCCATATAAGGATTTATATAGTGTCATTTGAAATCATGAATTGAATATATTATTATATAAAAACTATAAAAAAGGAAAATAATGATCCCACAAAATTTTGACATCATGTGACAATGAAGTTAACATGTCTTCTAATGTTTTAATATCCCTTTTGGATAGTTTGTTGGTTTATAGATGAAATACAAATCTCAAATTAAGCTTAGTATCATGATCCTTTTGGAAACCTGTCCAAAATTTTAATGTAAATCATAGATAATGATCCAAAGAAATTGAATTATCTGTTGGATATTGTCTTAAAAAATTATTAATATAGTTCCATTCAAGTATATAAAGAGTTAAATCATCTCTTATAACATTGAAATGCCAAAATTATGTAAGGAGATAAATAGTAACCCATATTACAACATTTAATCTTGGTGTCATTGGTTATAGGGTGGAAATTTATATAATAATTTCATCATATTTCTATAAAGTAATAGTTATTTGTTGTATGAATCCTCTAATATTATTTCTCTTAACCTTCAGCTATATAAAAATACAAAATCCTTATATATAATCCCCAATTTTTTCTTTATATTATCCCATAAAAATATTCCTTTAAATAACAATACATCTTGGTGCTACCAGGGTGTATATATAAATTAAAGCTTTAAGAATCATCCAATAAATCTCTTTTTATCTTACAAATAAATATAACCCCTAGCATCTTTCCAAATTTTAGAACACTATCTTTATATATGATGTATTCCAATTTCCCATCATTCATGACTTTAATTTTCTTTTGAGAATTATCTTCTACACACAGTAAAATTTACATCTATTCGAATAAAGATTATGTTTAAATAATATTAAAATGGGTGATGTATATACTTCATTAAAAATTACCATATATATCTTTACTATATCCATGAAAATAGGATCCCTATAAATCCTCATTTTGGATAGAACACCATGATCTTTCCTACTCAACTCTTGTATAACCTTATTTTCCTTCTTGGGGTGGTTTTTTATTGAGGAATAATAATCAATGTGTAACTAGAGATATCACCATTTCCTCATATTAAACTCTTTCTATGAATATATTCATTTCATGATCATATGGTCTGGGTATATATTAAATCATTTACAATAGAGATAATATCTCCATATCATCAATGAAAAGATTATAGATGCTAAATTTAGATCACCAGTTTTATATTTCAACTCATGGGTCATTAACTATTTTGATTAATATACAATAACATTATCATTTTCTATGGTGGTCCACCCAATTATATTCTTCTATGAATCACTATATATAAAAAATCCATCATTTTCTGGGGGTTATATTAAAAATCATAGTGTTGACCAATCTCCTCTTAAATTTCTCAAAACATTATTCACATCACTCTTTCCAAACAAAATTAATAAATTTTTGTGTCAGCTTGGTTAATGTGTTAGAAAATCTAGAATTCTTTTGAAAAAAGTGTTGATAGCGACCTAAAAAAGTAATGTAAGTACATATCTTCTTTATTTTCACTGGTGTAGGTCCTTATCTGACTTCCATTTTATTTTGAATATTAACTAAGATTCCATATTTGGAGACAATATGTCAAAAAAAGGAATCTTTCTAAAGATAGAATTAACAATTTTTAAATTTCTAATATAATAATTTTCTTCTAATATTATCCATAATGGTTCATAATTGGTTCTCAAGGTCCTTATAGATTTTTTGATAAACCAATATATCATCAATGAATACAAAAATCAAATCATCAAGATATTCCTTTAATACTATATTCATCATCTCCATTTAAATAAAGCATGCATTAGCCGATCAAAATAGAATCACTATAAACTTTTAATTTACATAACTCATGTGAAACTCATTATTTATAATATCATCCTTCTTTACTCATAAATGATGATACCCAAAAATAATTTGAATCATTTAAAAATACTAATATCTTTGAAGTTGATAAAATAATTCATCAATGTGAGGTAGAAGATAATTTTTTTATAATATTTGCATTGATTTCCATTTAATTAATAAATAGCCTCATATATTCATCTTAGTTATTAACAAAAATAATAGTGGATTCTATTGGTGAAACACTAGGGAAGATAAATACATTATCACACAACTCCTCTGGTGGTTTCTTTAACTCCACTAATTCCACAGTGTCCATTTTATAGGGATTATTTGATATACATCTTCTATAATGGGTTAAATAAATTGAAAACCCAACCACACACTATAGTGGATATTTAGGTAATTCTACACGAAGTGCATCAATGTATTGTGGTACTATAGGTACATCTTGAATTTGAAGATTTCATTTTCATTCCATATGTTGGGTCTATTATTCTTCATCATGAATACCATTTAGTAGAAATATTATAGGTTTATCTATAAAAGCATTAAATGATGAATTCTGATAAAGATAACTAATTTTACATATTCATCATTATTCATAATTTCCATCTCTTCAAAATAAAATTTTTACCTCATATTTTGAAATTCATTGTACACCAAGGATTAAACCATATTATACCAAATGTAAAATAATAACGTCAGTAAATAGTGCGTGTTGATGTTTCATAATGTGAATTTCTTAATATATCTTTTTTATAGTGATATTTTTACTAAGAGTTTTAACTAACTACTCATTTATTAAGGTTATAAAAAAATATCAATTATTTTTGGAAAACATGAAATATATCAAAGTTTAGAGACCTGGTTTTCACCTTGTAAGACTTTGAAATGTTTCTTTGAATATTTCTAGAGTTAGGCGCAGAGATGGTGTGAAATTATGAGGCTCAATGTGTCCGGAATAAATTTTATAAGCATGTTAATAGTTTTTATAATATTCTCAAGTTATAATTTTGTTAAATATTAGAATTTAGCTCATATAAAAAATCTAAGTCCATAGATAAATCTGAAACATGTCGTTTACCTTAGGCAAGGCATAACTATAGTCGAAATGGGACTTCTGGGAAAAATTCCACGCATGGGAAAAATGGTAAATAAAATAAGTAAATTTAATAATATTATATCTAATTCCATACCCAATAACTTTCAAATAGAAATTTAGATTGGAAATTTGAAACCTCTATTGAGTTCGGAATGGGGTTTTTGCCTAGGTGCGGTATAAAAAGAGGGGGTACGATAATTTCAGATTTACACACTGAGAGGATATTCTATAAATATAATATTAAGAGTTCAGGTTTACCCTAATACTATATCTCTCCCCTATCATCTATTTCACAAACTATTTTTTTTGTTCTTTAATGTTCTTCTCTAGATCGAGGAGTGATCTTCGCCGAAACCTTGGTAGATCGAAGAGGGATCGCAACAGACGTGTTTCCAATGATAGAACACCGATTTGAGGAATGATATTTCTCATTTTGAGTTCTGATTCAATTTCTACTTCAAGTATCTGTTTATCGAATTTTTTCTTCATTGTATAATTGAAAAATCATTGATGGCTGCACAAACATGGCCATCGATCTTCGTTTGGATTCCAATTCTTCGTTTTGTCTTTCACAAATAGAGTCTCTAATTTCCAAACATAGGAATTGTTCATCAAATAATATATTTGAGCCTAGAGTTGAGAATTTCCTATCATGGGGATCATCGATCAACTTTTGGATCAAAAATCGGACCACCAGAGTTACCAATATGACATGCAGAAGAAGGTGGCGACGCGGATCCGGTACAACAGTTGGCTGGTGTGCCAAGAGGAGGAGGAAGACACTGATGCGGATCCGAGAGGAAGTGAGGTCTGTGGGATGGTGGTGGGATGGCGTGAAGGTGATGGGATGAGGGTAGATAGTGGCTGGGAGAATGGGGTCGGCACGGCCGGCAAGGCTAGAGGAGACCGGGGGTGCAAAGCAGCCCTATCCAGCGGTGCATTCGGTGGTGCGCTGGGGAAGAACCAGTGGCCAGCACATGTGTTGCCTTGGAGAGGGATCCTAGTTGCAACCGGGGGATCAAATATAACCCATGGTTCAGGGATCACATGTTGGAGTGGGGTCCTGAGTGGGTGGCCAGCTGTCATGGTCAGGATGAGCATGGATCGGTCCGCACAACGCCAACAGGATTTTAGGCCGAGAACCATCCATGATTGTCGGATTGATTCAGTGTTGTGTGGGCCATTGGGGAAATGGAGATTTAGGCCACGATGGGAGGTACAAACCACACGACCAGGTCATGGTCTAGTGGGTCTTCCAGTGCGGCCCGACCCAGGTGGGTAAAACTGGCTGAACCGGGCCGGTCTAGCATGTTTTGTGCCTGGGTACTTTAAATGCCCGTATCTTTTGATACGAGCATCTGATTTACATGATTTTTCTATCCACATGACCCTCTCATTGAGATGGAACTTTTTAAACTATTTTAGGATTTTTTATTCTTTTTCTCTTGGTGTGGAATCATGAAACACCTATGTTAACTAATAATAATTTAAATATTACTATTTGAAAAACTCATTTTAGACCTATCTTTCAATTAGGATGTCCATTAGATGCTCCATCAGTGGCACTGGGACCATAGTACTTGTTCATAATTCTAAGGACTACATTCATGTTTTTAGACCAAGGATAGGGTGTGGTCCCTATGGCCCCCGGTTCGAACGTATTGCGGTGAAATACAACTTTTTCACCAGTTATATGTTTTGGATGAATGAGTAGTCCACCTCATGTTTTTTAGGGTATCATAATGTTTTGAACCATTTATTTTGTTTTGGGACTAAGGTGTGGGCCCCACGATATGTCTTTAAACTGTAATGTATAAACTTATGATTTTTTCATAGGGTGTCCATTTGAAGTGAATGAATAGTTTCTCTAGAGTGTTTTTTTTGCAAGGATCACAAGGGTGTGATCCATTTGGAGGTGTGGATTCTTATTTGTTATCTCAGTAAATGTTGAAACAAGAAAGGAATATTGTTTCTAGATCCCTTTGAAGTGTTTGAAGAGAATCCACAGCTTGTTCTAGATTCGACTTTTTCAATAACGGAGAAGATGTATAAAAAGATACATTCAAAAAAATTGGGTCCTTTTGGGGAGGCATGTTAGTGAAATTATGTTCTCACATCATATCAATAATGAGAATTGTGCACTTGTTATCCTATTGGCTAGTTGTGCCTTATACCTTGGGAGTTCACTAACATGCTTAGGGGTACTTGATCGCAGTTTAGTACATGAGAATAGATAGGTACACGAATATGTTATGAGGAGGGGTCACATGACATATGGGACTCAAAAGTTCTATGTACTACATTACGATTCTTCTATATCTCATATCTCACTCTTTGTAACTCCTATTTTGTCATGTGAGTAGCCTATCCTTATTTTTTTCCACGTAGAATGTGAAGGTACCCCCTGTAGTTTATTTCGAGTTATGATGTGAGATGTTCTAGGTGTGACGTTTATCCGAGGTGACACCCGATGACTACAATAGATGTACCGAGAGGTACCATCCAACAAGGATGGAAAAATTTCCTTGGTTCTCTCTAAGAGGTACCATCCAGTAGGGATGGAAAATGTAACCGGTGCTCTCTGATATGTATCATACAATAAGGATGGCCAATGTTCTATGATGATTTTATGAGAGGTACCATTCTATAAGGATAACCAAAGTTGTTCTGGGGTTACCTTAAACTGGGATAGAAAGTAGTCCCTGATGAAAGTTCTGAGTTTATTCCAACTGGGCTAGGTATTGGTACCTATTGATAGTTTTAGGCTTCCCTCCAGAAAAGGTGGATAGTCAGACCCATCAACAACACTTTTTGGGTAGTACCCTTTAATTGGGATGGGCAGTGGGTCCCCAATGACTTCCATGTGAGTATCCCACCAGACATACAAGGGAACAGTCACTCGATGAAGAGTGGCAACCTCCAGCTGGGTTTGTCACAGATCCCTGACTTTGAGACATGACCTCTCGACTGTGCGATAGTGATGAGGCGTACTCTGACCTGACATTAGACACTGAAGAAAGATGGACGATTTTTCCACCAAGATGTGTCTTTATGGTGCAAATTAAAACTTTGAGGGTGAGATAGTTTTTCCCCAAGAAGATAGTATCAAGGTGTTATGATTATGTCCCTTTTAGATAATTTTCAGAGCAGACATGTGGGATGTTATGCATCGATGTTTACTTTTAGAACTATTGGAGACTCACTTTTCAGGGTTTGAGCTTGTGATATGAAGATCCCCTTACACTCTCATTTGGGTTTCTATAACTATGAATATATATATATATATATCCTATTTTCTATTTCCCACTCAGTGGGTTTTGGATACTCTCCTTCCAGGATAGGTGAAGACATGTGGGATTTGTTGCATTCTTTCTATGTCTAGATTCTAGTGGTTGTAAGAGTCTAATATACTATTGTAGGTTTCAAAGACGTGATGATTAGTTCATTTTACCACCATTTCTAGCTCCTTTTGTTTGGATGATCTTACTTTAATCTCTTAGTGGGTTGAGCTTCATTTATTTTTATTTACCTTGTTCTATCTACTGTCTTTCTCTTATGTTAAATATGTTACTACTCCACTCTTTAGTACCTTTCTTGCTTCTCCCTTGATCCTACAGGGCATCCTACTAAGTATCTTTATACTCACCCCTTCTAGGGTGTTGCCTGCACTTGGTGTGACCTTGAATATGAAATACATGTCAATCTTGACTTCAGATAATCTTAGGAATATGGGGTTCCTGGACCATGTGTTGGGGTCATAGCTTGGGATTCAAGAGAAGGACCCTCCCAGTTATTTTTCTTTTCACCTATTGTCCGGTTGTGGCACTTTTCTAGTTGGGTGTGTATTTTCCCGCTTTACCTTTAATCTTTACTTTTCGTTACTTATACTATTTATAGGTCGATGCATACTGGTTTTTTATTTACAACGGTGTTGTATAGAGTTTTCATTTCCCTCCGCACATTTTCATTGAGTTGGTTATGTGTGTGTAGATTCTTAAGAAAATTCCTCCCCAATTTTGTTGTTCCCTCGATGATAGTCATCAGCCCTTGGCCTATGAATGCAGTATTGGGGTAGATTTGTTTCAAGACCCTGTATGGGTCAGGTCGTGACAAATTGGTATCAAAGGTGGTTCGACCCATGGGAATTTTTTCAAACATTTCCCTAAAAAGGTATTGGTTGGGTTTAGTGTAATATTGTCAAAGTGTCTCAAGAGAGGATCTTTGGATAGGGAGTCTAGTGGGGGTATGGGCGTCTGGCATATCCACTCACTAGGACCATGATTACATACATGTTGACTCGGCACCTTGAGGCACTTGTTGTAGGAATGAATGGTACATGCATCATATAGGATCGAGTCATTGACTATACTTCTTGAGTCAACTCCCCATCGTTATCTATATATTTATATATATTCTAATATGACCACGGTACTCTTTAATAACATTCATGATGTTTTCATGACAATAGATAGCTGGGATACTAGATCTGGTTCATGATGAAGACCCTATGAGTGATGGGGCCTTAGTTCAAGACCCATCATGTGAGCCCCTTTCTCTAGGTGGGCAGGTAGTAACACCACCACCAGTTGAGTATAAGAAAGTCCCAATAGAGATGTACGAGGTTTTGCACTAGTTGAGTACACTCTGGGATTTCCCGCATTAGAAACCACTAAGGTTCTGTGGTGAGCAAGACCCTCAAGCGGTAGGGGTTTGGCTAGAATTATTCATCCTCCTTAATCTTGTGCGAACACTAGCAGATCAAATGGTGGATTTGGTACCTATCCTTTTTAACAATGTATTTAGGCATTGTTTGAGCTTGGCTACTCAGACACATAATGAGTTGGCACTATTGTGGGAAGACATCAAAGAACTATTTCATGGGGAGTTACACCCCTCCTTCTTTCACTCTTTCTGACTTCAGGGGATTATTTAGTTATAGTTGGGCGGGATGAAAGTGCTTGAGTATGTGACTAGGTTCAAAGACCTTGCATTCTACTCTCTGGACAAGATCTCTAATGGCTACTCCTGAGAAAGGAATATTGATAAGGGACTCGATAGAGAGATCTGTTCTATCATAGTACCCTTGTGTATCCCCACCTATAATGGGGTGTTTGAGCAGGAATTGCTGATAGAGAACATTTTGTCAGAGCGATGCCATGAAAATGATTTTTGTAGTGAGCATAAGATATCTGAGGTATATTCAGTAGCTAGCAAACATTAAATTAAAAGATCTCTATGTAAGATATCTTACCATGATCATACTTAGTCATTGGGTCATCCTAATGAGGGCTGATGTATTCCTGTGATGGGAAAGGTCACATGGAATGAGTATGCCTGACCAGACATGTTGAGAACACTAGGTGGGCATCTGGTGAACCCCCTTGGCAGAGAGAACACTATGATTAGGGTGGTCCCTAGGGAGGTGGTGCAAGCATAGGAGTAGTAGACGCTAGAGGTGGGTCACGACATTATGAGGTCTTTACACCCCCACTAGGCAGCCTGCATCAGGCTTAGGAAGATGGCAGCTGGGTCCATGGACAACTGTAAGCATTGGATGTCTATGATCCTATAGATCATGAGATGATAAGATGTCCTCCTTAGGTTTTTTCTACTTCTTGTATTATAAAATGTTAGAAACTATGTGAAGTACTCTTTTCCTCCCCACTCCTTCCTTGAGGTTTTACTAGGGTGATGTGGGGTGTCAGTGTAACCATATGACGGTGTTGTTCAATGTTGCTACGAATGTATGAGAAACAGGGGTACTTACACCATAGAGGCGCGTTTCTGTGACACAAAAAAAACCATGACGGTGATTCAGTGCAGCCCAATGTGGATAATATCTAGGTGTGGTGGATGACTCCCTCTAACATGTGCATTCATAGCAGAGTTGTGTAGTGGAGTGTTGGAACAATTCCCGACATTGTCGGTGGAGTTTTTATTATTTGACACTTTTTTTCCCAAAATGTGTCTAGTGTGTGTATATGAATATCTAGTTTTGGGATTACTCTCTTTAAAAGGGAAGAAAATACACATGGGGTTTTCCAAAAGCTTTATGTGTCTTGTTTCTTGTGGTTGGATGAGATCACTAACCTACACTATTCATTAGTACCTTGAGTGCTCAATGGAAAGTCTTACCACTTCGGTCATCAAGTACAGGTCGAGGTGATGGACACCCCATGAATAGAACTACATGACTCACTATCTTGGGAAGGATGTTTCAGAGTAGTTAACTTCTTTGTAGTTGACCCTGGTGGATCATGAAGGTAATGTTTTTCTTCAGTCGATGATGTCGAATCCTTTACTTCTTGAGTATGAAAGAGAGTCTTGGTTGTGAGATGTCAACTATGAAATCTTGAGTGACCCAACATCCGAGGGTATTTCAATATATGGATATTATAAAAGAGGGAATCATAATACCCTCTTCTAGGAACAATCATATATTCTATTTGCAGCATGAGATGTAGAGGCTTGGCATGAGAGGAAAACTATCCTCGAGTTCCTTCAGGCTGTAACAGACCATGAAAAGATATGGAGAGGTTTTCTACCACCTCACCATACCCAAAATAGCTAGAGTGGGTTCACGACGCCTCTCCACATGTCACATCTAAGGTGATACATTCCTGTTCCAAAGCACTCCATCGAAAGGAGAAAACCTCATAAGGATGAACCATTCCATTGGTTCACATGTTGTGGTAGCACGGAAACATGTAGGTTTTCTTGTGAGATAGAGATCCAAGTGTGAGCTCAGTCTCTCAAGGTTAATTCCCTATTTTTTTATGGGAATAAAATATTGAAGGGGGAATGTTGTAGAGACCCAGTTTTCACCTCAAAATACATTCAAATATTTATATGAATATTTCTAGTGATAGGCATCGAGATGGTGTGCAATTCTAAGGAATAGTGCGTCCAAAATAAATTTTATAAAAACATCAAGTGTTTTAATACTAATGACATTTCAAAAATATTTTATCTCCTAAATAGTATATTGGATCAGATATCTGAGGTCGTGGTTAGATCCAAAACATGTCGTTAAACCTAGGTGAGGCATAACTGTTGTCAGTGTTGGACATCAATGAAAAACCCTACACAAGGGGAAAAGGTAAATAAAATAATTAAATTTAATTATTCTATCTCCAATGACAAGCCCAATAACATTCATATGGGGACTTTTATTGGAATATGAGACCATTGTTGAGTCCAGAAGGGGGTTTTTACCTCAGTGTGACATAAAAAGAGGGGGTGCGGGAATTTCAGATTTCCACACTGAGCAGAGCATCTATAAATAGATGTTTAAGAGTTCAGGGTTAGCCCTGAACCTCGTTCTATCCATTCTCTCTCTTAAAATTCGTCATTGTTTTTCACTGTTCATTTCTGGATCAAGGATAGATCTCTGTTGAAACCTGTACAAATTGAAGAAGGATCATAGTGGATGCATCGCTAATGATGGAACACCGATTTTATGTATATTCATTTTTTATTTTGAGTTTTGATTCAATTTCTACTTAGAATATCAGTTCATCTACTTTTTTCTTCGTTGTATAATTTCAAAATCATCGATGGTCACACAAACAAGTCCATCGATCTATGTTTGGAACCATATTCTTCATTCCATTATTCATGGATACCCAATGTAATTTTTTAACAAGTGAATCTCTAATCAGATCGTAGATTCAAGCCCATCATTGCAAAGGTTTCATCTTGGAGATCACCAATCAACTTCTGAATCAACAATCGGACCACCAGAGTGGCCAATATGACTATAAAGAAAGAGCGGAGGTGGGTTCAGTACAACAGGTGTCCAGTTCCCTAAGAAGATGAGGCTGATGCTGATGTAGCTAGGTGGGGTGGTGATGTTTGTATGCTGGAGGTGGGATGACAAAGAGGCACTGATCTGAGGGGAGTGGGAGAATAAGAGTGATTGGGCCAGTGAAGCACGACAAGAAAAGATGTAGGAGACCAGGTTTATCAAGTAGGCTAGTCCAATGAGGCATCCAGCGCGCGTGTCGGCTAGGTAGAGGATCACAAACAAAACTGGTGGACCATCCACTATCTACAGTTCACAAATTTCCCATTGGTGTAGTGTCATGAGGGCGACGGTCAGATGGCCTGGTCGGGAGGAGCATGAACAAGTCTGCATCGCACGGAATGGATCCGAGGTGGAGGATCGGCCATGAGGTTTGGTCGGTATCGATGGTTCATGGGCCACGGGCCATGTGATAGGTTGGTTCATGACAAGAGGGTTGGGTTGGCCAGTGCGGGTTGGCCCAAGTAGGTCTGACCAGGCTGATCTAGCCTGTTTTGGGCCTAGGAACTTTAAATGCCCATATCTTTTGATACAGGCATCTAATTCATGTGACGTCTATGGCCATTTGACCCTATCATCAATGAGGTCCTTTTTGGACTAGTTTTTGACTTATTAGTGATTGTCTTAATCTGTGGATGCACTACATTCCTCCACAAAATAATAAAATTTTAATTATTATTATTCGTAAATCTTGTTTCAGATCTATCTTGCAAACTGGATGTCCATTTGACGCGCCTTCAGAGGCGTTGTGACCCTAGTACATGTGAGAAATTCTCAAGACTGGTTTTGTGTTTTTAAACCAAGAATAGGTGTAGGACCTAAGGGGAATGGTTCACACATGTTGCAGTGAAATGAATCTTTTTCACTAGTTATGCATTTTGGATGAATGAGTTCTCACATTGTGTGTTTTTCTTGGGGGATCACAATAGATTGATCCATTTATTCTGTGTCAAGACCGATACATGGGCCCCATAAAATTCATTTAATGTAAAATTCAGTGACATATGAATTTTCCAATAGATGTCTATTTAGGGTGAATAAATTATTGAACTTGTATGTTTTTCTAAAAGGATAACAATAGTGTGATCCATTTGGAGGTGGGAATTCATATCCACGATCTCAGTAAATTTGGAAAAATAAAAGGAATATCAGTGTAAGATCCTTTTGACATATTTGAAGAGAATCCATGATGTGGATCAACATCAACTCTTGTGAGAGTGAAGAATATATATAAAGAGATGTAGTCTAATGTTTTGGGGCTGTTTGAGGAGGTGTGTTAGTGACATTATGTTTTCACCCATTGCATCAAAAATGAGCATCATTCACTCATTTTCCTATTGGCTAGGCATTTTTTTGTAATCTAATAGTACACTAACATTCTTATATGTACTTGATCATTTTTTATTACACCAGAATGGCTAGGTACACAGCCATGTGATGAGGTGGGGTAACCCAATGTGTGGGTCCCATGTGTGATGTGTACTACTTTAAAATTCTTCTATCTCTTGTATCTCCCTATTTTGAAATTATATGTTTGAATGTTAGTATCTAATCTAGAGTGTTTGTCCACGTATAAGAAGATAGAGCCCTTGGTAGAGGGTTCTGATTTATGATGTGAGATGTTCTGGTTGTGACGCTTATCTGGGGTGGAACCCAACGACAGCAGTGGTTCTTGCGATAGGTACCATCCAACCATGATGGCCAGTCTTCCTCAGTATCCTTTAAGAGGTTCCATTGATCATGGATTTCTAGTGTTCCTTAGATATCTCTTAGAGGTTCCATTCAGCAGGTATGACCAGTGTTCCTCGGTGATTTTTTGAGAAGTACCATCAAGTAGGGATGGCCAGAGAAGTTCTGGGGTTACCTCTAGTTCAGCTGATAAGTGGTCCCCAATGGCAGTTTTGGGGTTTCTTCCAGCTGGGATGGGAAGTGGTACCCATTTATATTTGTGGGATTTCCACTTGTAGGGTTGGGAAATGGGACCCATGGAACGAATCTTTCTAGGAATTACCCTCCATCTAGACTTGGTAGTGGGTCTCCATTAACTTCTGGGTGGGGAACCCTCTGGACATACTAAGGCACAGACACACTATGATGAGAGGAATCCTCTAGTAGGGCTAGGAACATATACTCAGCTTTGAGACAAAACTGATCGACTGTGCTATTGTGAAGAGGTGTGCTCTAACGTGACTTTGGACTCTCTAGAAAGAGGGACCCTTTTTTCACCAAGATGCATCATTGTGACCCGACCTAAACCTGTTAGGTCGTGACAGTTCTACCCAAAGTCGATAGTATTAAGGTGCATTGATTGTGTCCCTTTGACCATGAGTTCAGAGAAGACATGTAATAAGCTACTCATCAATGGTTACTTCTATAATTGTTGGTGACTCACTTTTCATGGGATGAACAATTGATATGGAGATCCCCTTACTCTCTCATTTGGGTTTCTTTGATTGAGAAAATATATATCTTATTTTCTAGTGCCCCCTCCTTGTGTTTTAGATACTCTCCTTCTAAGAGAGGTGAAGATGTGAGGGGTATTACACATGCTTTATAGGTCTAGATTATTGGGGTTGGATGAATCTAATCTCCTACTATTATTAGCAACGACTCGATGAGAAGTTCATCTTATCACTGTTTCAAGCTCCTAGTCATTTTATGAGAAAAGTTTACTCTCTTAGTGAGTTGAGATGCATTTATTTTACTGTACCTTGTTCTATTTATTGTTTCCTTCTTCCATTATATATCTTAATAATCCCCTATTCAGTATCTCTCTTGTTGCTCCCTTGAGCCTATGGGGCATCCTACTACGTATATGTATACTCACCGCTGCTTGGGATTTTCCCACACACGGTGTTCCCTTGCAGATAAGGGAAAAGTCAATCATGAAATCATATGAGCTAAGGGATACATGGTTCTTATACCACATATAGTGGTTGTATGTTGGGATTCAATAGAGAGACTCTCCTAGTTATTTAACTTTTTTCTCATTTTTTCAGGTACTGGAACTTTTCATGTTGGGTGTGTATTTTTCTCCTTTCCCTTTCAACTTTACTTTTTCTACTTTTACTATTTAGATGTCGATGCATGTTGGTGATTTATATATATTAGTGTAGTATCTTGTTTTATTTTCCCTACACATGTTTTCCTTGAGTTGGTTGCCTATGTGTGTCTAGGTTCTTAAGATAAGGCCTCTCCAAGTTTGTTGTGCTTCATCGTTGGTCGCTTACCCCTAACCTATGGAGGAGTACTTGGGGTGGGTGTGGCTTGATTCCTAGAATGAGTCCAGTCATGACACAAAGAGTGTGAGAATATGAAAGAAACTAAATAATTATCTAAATTTGAAGATATTATTAAAGTTATTCCAACCATATCTTTAGGAATATGAACCTCATCTACAAAGATCACATAAACATGGCCTTCTCTCCTTAGCCTCTTCTATGGGAGGTTCCCTTTATGTTTGGTAGATTGGATTGAAAAATTCCACATTTCATAATAGTTAAAACATTGTATATACATAATCTCTTTCTTTCCCTTGCATTCATTATCTATTTTCACATTATATCTTAACAAGTAACATATTAATGCACCCTTCAACCATTTTCCAAGATGTTTTATTCAAAAAAATTACATGATGGAAACCGATTCATTATCATAATATTCTCTAATGCATTCCATTATTCTTGGTGTTCATCTGACCTATTATTATCGTGATTTCCATTAAATATAAAAGATCTATAAAATTACTTCCCTATTTTGATTGTGTATAAAATTGTTTCTTCATAGGATGACTTTTTTTAGAAACTTGTTATCTTCAAAGTCATGTATTAATACCTTTAAATAAATGAACAATCTTGGTTTCTATATTAAATATTAAATTTCAAACATACCTAGATAAACCTATAATGTAGGCCTTGTAATCCTCAAGAAATCATTCCTTTCTTTTTCTTTAGGATGAAGAACATTCTATCAATTTTAGTTTTTTTACCATGAGATAAATATTTTTCAATGAGTGTCTCATTAAAATCTCTTCTCTCTATGAATTATATTTCATCCTCATCTCTATTATTATGGATTAAGAAAAACTATTGATTAGCATATACTTTTATAAAATATACTTCAAGTATACCATTTTCCTTATCATCTCACCCTAAGTCCATAAATATCTTTTCAAGGGACTTAATCCATTGTTAAGAAACTACTAGATTAGTGGATCCACTAAATGATGCAGGCTTCTATGAATTAAAAAATCCAATATGGGTAAATCATACCATGGAACTTCATTTTACTCTATATTTTCAATGACATTAGTCATAACCATGACCATATTCTATAATATAGCCATGATCTTATCAACTCCAACACCAGTTGTATTGTCTTGATTAGTAGGAAAATTTCTATATTATCCATGAGTATTTATACCATTATTTCTTCCATTAGTGATTTATATAAAACATTATTTACTGAATTAGTTCATAACATTAGGAATTTTAAATCATAATATATAATTCCAAATTTTTTATAAAACATAACATAAATTGAAAATTTATCCATATTTAATATCACAACCATAAACCAAGTTTCTTGAGGATATCTATAAATCATAAAATAATTTTAAAATATTTCATAATGGTTTGTAAAGAAAATGTAAATTAACTAAAGAATATCCTTTAATAGCTTCAAACCAGGTGTGTATAGGGGATTATTCACTATATACTAGATTGATGAATAATATATAGTATATTAACTCTTTTTAGAGTTTTTACCACATAATAAATCCATTCCAAAAACCACATACACTTATATTATTCATATTGGGATGTATTTCAAATAGAAATACACAATGTTTACCTTATCAAAAATTTATGATATTTTCCAACAATTTTATATATCTTCAAAGTATATCATAGTGTTATGTTCCTTAATCTATATTTTTATAAATCTAGTTTTTAAGGTTTCTATTAAATACTCTCAATTACCAACTAGAACAACCCCCACTCTTGTAACCCTTAGTTTCCATATATTTTATTATATTGTCATAAATAAAAGGTATTTAATCCAAGAGGACTAAAAATTTCAGTAGTATTGGGGATCTACATACATACATGCTACCCATTTTATATTGGGAATAAAATATAAAAAAACATTAAGAATTATACATACTTTAAACTCATTAAAGGATTTGTTATACCCAACCTATGGAAATAAAACAAAATCATTTTGAGGTAAAAATATTATTGTGGGTTATATAAAGTATAATTTACTATAATTAAATAAAGAATAATTAATGTAGTGAGGTATACAACTGAAAAATATTCCATTATTCAATAAGATGATTATGAAATTAATCCATGGATAATATCAATGAAATAATATCATAGATAATAATAATTGAATAAAAAATTATGGAAATAAAAAATATTGGACAAAATGATCTCAAACATCATGATATTTATACCATCAATTCCTTCCATAAAGACATATTATTTCATGGGTAGGTATACCACCGAAACCCATTTAATTCAATATAATTATTTGTATCATATGACCTATTGATCCATCTAGGGGCTCTTTAGAACAGATCCCCATCCATCATTACATGTATAATTCATTCCTCATATATTTAGTGATTAACCTAGTTCATAAAACATATTCCTTAAAAATAAATATTCTTATTCACTAAAGAGCATGGATATATCAATATTTTCCCCAATCAATCAAATAACATTCATTGTAAAACAATATATGTTAAAATATTATAATTTTTAGGGAGTAATCATATTAATTATCCAAAGAGTAAGTATATTTAAGTGATTTCTTTTCCAATGACCACATGAAATTCAATATTTCAAGATAAATTCAATGAACAAAAAACTAATAAGAAATAATATATGATGATTGATTCATCGAAAAAATAGTTTTTGTAATAAAATCATGTCCTTTGTAAAGATAAAGAAAATGGGGAAAAATATTAAAATAATCTATTATGAAAATATTAATATTTTAAAATAATTTCAATCTATTAATAAAATATAAATATCCTTAAATTGTTAGGATTATGGGGAATTTTATCAATGATGTTTAAAGTAAAAACAATCCATTTGAATTTTTGTAAGGATATTTGAAAAACAATTATAAAAGAATAAAATTATCTGTTGAATCATTTTAAAAAATCATGTATAACTTAAAATATCGTTTATAAAAAAATTTATTAATAAAATATACTACAGTTAATAAATTTTTAAAATTATAGAAATTGAAGAAAAAATATCTGATTAATAGAGAAATAAAATTGATGTTTATTTTAATATTTTATTTCTATGAGTCAAGTTCAAGAGAGAGGGGAATTCATAAAATATTTGGAAACATTTTAAATAAACATAGGATAAGAAAATTGATGAATTTTTTAGGGGATGAATTATATTATTCCTTCAATGAAAATAATGGCGATACTAAAAAATGATATTGTAAAATAAATGCTTACGTCTTTGGTAAATTTTAAATTGTTACCCCATGAAAGAATTAAAATTAATTGAAACATTAATTATAATTTATATATAGTTATTATTGTTAAATATATCCAATGTCTACCATATACACCAAATAAATTTAAATTGGTGCTTAATATTAAATAGGTCTTAATTGAATGAATATTGAGATGAAATATTTTACAACATGATTCCCTTTAGTTATACATGATTTAAAATCATTTATCACAGTTTAAAAAATGTTATTAAATTATACCTGAATCATATTGATATTCATAATAACATGTAAGACAATCTTATAAAATATTATCACTATTTCGATAATAATATTTAATTATTTCCATTATTTCAAGTGTTAACTACTTAACTTTCTCAAGTTTGTTTTGTCATGAATGTTCTAGTTATAACTAAGAGGTTGTAATTATATTATATATATAATTATATTAATTTTATAAATATCATATTTATTCATTATAAATAATTTCAAAATCATTCATGAAATTCAGAGGTGGAAAATGAATCACACTACTTTGTAGAGACTGCATGCCATTTACATACGAGCAACAATATCATTTGAATAATGGGAGAAAGGGTAATGAATTGGATACCATATTTATTTTATATTATAAATATTATATCATAATTATAATATATATATATATATATTCATTATTTCCACCATTATTATTATACATGTAAGTAAGTGATGGAAAAACATTAATCTGTTTAAAAGGTAGTAGTATTCTACACATAAGATAAATGGTTTTTTTTACAATTTGATGGGGAAGATTTTGGATAAAAATTATTAAATTAATGAAATAAAATATAATTATATTTTTAGTGGTTTTATTATATTGGAATTATTAATACACAACTGAAGGTGTTAAAAAAGAAGTAAAAAAAACAGCCCGGTGAGATGATTACCTTTATTTACAAAAAATACTTATGTATCACTTATTAAGAACCATATGTTAAGTTTTTTTAGGGAGAAAAAAAGCTCAAAAACATGAAACGAAATTTTTTAGAGAGTTTTTGGTAGTTTTTTGTATAACTAAAAAGCATTATAGGTGAGAATAAGCGTGAGTAGGCAATGCCCTTTTATAATTGAGGTGATTGGCCCACTGGTAATTTTTTCAAGTTCTCAAATAATGAGTATTCATTTTCGTAGAAAATTGATCCAAAATAAATAATATTATAATTTTATATGGTTATATTCTAAATCTAACCAACCAATTGGGTTTATCATGTTATTTGGATATTTTAAATTTTACATTTATATATTTACCCCTGATAAACTCGTTGCGACCTTAATCGTAGTAATTAATTTTTAATATTTTTAAGATTATTTTTCACTAAATAAGAAGTTGAATATATTAACTCATAATAATTATAATTATACAGAAAAAATTCATTAATTTATATTAAATTAAATCCACATAATTGGTTGAATTAATTTAATAATAAACCATGAAAATGTAAAAAATAATGGTTTTTCATGAAATGAATATTCATAAATAACATGATCTTATATTAACTATATGAATAGTAATTATCATTATGTGGATTTAAATTTATATATTTAGATATATAATCAATATATTCTATTTAAATAATTGAAAATTAATGTGTGTTTTAATTAATTATATTTGAAATACATTATGCATGTAGAAATAGATTTTTGACTAATATCACTTTTACCTACAAATGATCTTATCATTGTTTTTATAAAACTCATAACTAATGCATGATAATTTATACATATTATAAAAATTTAATAAAAATAAATGGTTTAATAAGTAAATACTGCATTTTTAATCATTCATAAAGCATATTTCTATGGGAAAATTTTGAGGACTCGTTCTAGGATTGTTTTGACAAAGTAAGTTCAAAATTGATATTATACTTATAAAATTTAAATTTTCATGCCATTAAATCATTAAATATTCACTATATAATAGTTTTATTAAAATACAATTTTATATCACAATAATTGAAGCTCACTATTCTGAGTATTCCGTTGATGATAAGTACTATTTATAACTCATTTATTATTTAATAGAATATTGATTATTTATCATAAGTTTCCTGGATTTAATTTCACCACCTTATATTATTTGTATATATCATATTGGTAATATTTTATCTTTTGTAATACTATGATATTTGGGTATCATCTACCCATGATACCACCTTATACCCAAGCTATTAGTCATTAGCCTCTGGATTATGGGGAGGTGTGCTTGAGCCCATGTAGAGAACAATCCCAGAGAACTAGATCAATGGATCCTAGGAAACGATGTTGAAAAAAGGTATCAGAGAATTTTTCTTTGGTCTCACAATTTGGGAAAGGTAAATAGGATAATACAAGTGAGTCAACATAGTATGGATGTTTTACCTGGGACATGCTACCCCATGTTTTAGGGAAGACCATGTTGTCTGTGATGGGATTTCAGTTCATACAATTTACTTTTACATATATTCTAATTTCAAATGGGGTGACATATTTGATTATTTGGTTATTGATTAATGGGATTGTTCATCTTTAAATAATATGTTAAGATAGGGTTGGTTCTTGAATCATATCATCCATGTAGGATTCTTAATCCATTTTCATTTTTTCTAGGGATAGGTAACCCGTTTAACTAAAAAGTGACTTGGGTCAGTTATATAAAGTATCTAAAACGATTTATATGGTGTTTTTATATAATTTTATGGTGTTACCTTACTTAAAATATCCCTATAAAAGATAATGATAAGTTGTGTGATTTTTTTTATGTTAATGAAGATTCATCTAATTAAAATTATAATTAAATATTAAATAATGTTATCCTGTATAACATTTAATTGTAATTTTATCAAACTAAACCTCATATGTGAAAAGTTATAGTTATGATAAATGGTTAAAAAATTATGTTATTTATTACCAATATATTAATAATTATCTACATAAAATCCCTTATATATCTTATAAAGAGTTTTCTCTAAAACATGTACTAGAAATTTCATTCGCGTGAGACCTTATTATTGAATTTCTATTAAAATGGGAAAAATAAAATGTTTAAAATTAAAAATTAAAATTTTAAATAAGGTATAAATTGAAAGTGTTTGGCTTTCAAATTTTTCATCAGTAGTTGGTGATGTGAGAGTGCTAAAGTTTTGTGATATCCTTGATATATGTATTTTCATAGGTTATGATGTCATGATGTGTATTGAATTCTTATGACCCTAGTGGTGTATTCATTCCATGATAATGGGAATGGTAAAATAGACTCAAACATATCTGTGAGACTTTAGAATGATTGGTTGTTATGGAGGACACCATTTTACCTTTATATGGGGGTGAGTTTCATTTTAGGTTTTGTGGCTCATGTTAGATAGTAAGTGCAATATAGGTGGGAGGACCTAGTGGAGTTCATTTGTGTGAGTATATATTAGTGGTTTGGTGAAAGATAACAATTAAGGTGGCTCGTGAGAGTGGTAAACTAGTTTTTTTATTCATTTATGCCTTTGAAACATAAATATATTTTTTAGTATAAATGATTGGTTCATGGTAGGTGTTTCCTAGTATGGGTTTTAGGTGAGTTAGATGAATTTAAAATGTTTGTATTAGTAGGATAGGCCTGGTGATTATGATCTATAATGATATAAATATTATCTATAAATGGAATAACAATACAGGGGTCTACTTTAGACATTATGGACAATGCATAACATTCTTAAATTTGGAAAAAAACTAGAGAGTTTTAGATTCATTAGAACATATGGTTTTCAAGGATAAGACAGGTTAGGTGCCTTTCTCTATTGAATTAGGTTGTTCCTTCTATTGGGATGAGGATTTAAAAAAATTCATCATTTTAATGATGAAATATTTTCATCTTGAGTGATCTAATCCCTCATATGGTTTGAGGATTACATGCGAATTATTCAAACCACAACCTTTAAACAGAATCGGTACCTCATTCGATTCAAATAATGATCATATGTCCCACATTATTGGAAAACATTTATAAAACAATCAAAATTATAAACCTTTTTAGATCTTCCACACACTCTTCTTCAATTTCACTGTATGTTGTTCTTATAATTCTAGGATTTATAGAAACAATCTTACAATCCCTTCAACATTTTCAAAATCTCCTTGATCCCTCACCTTTGATCCTTGAAGGCATTCTTAGATAATTTTTCTAGTTATATCATTTCCCTATATTGGATTTTTTTGGTGACAAAAACTCTCAATTTTGGCCTATGAAGAGTACATGGGATGAAATTCTCATTTAGTTATGTAGAGGATGTCTAAAATACCCATATTTGGTTCTTCAGCCACTATATATTTAACATCCAATAATTAAGAAAATAATCTTGATAAAATAAATACATCATAATTTTTATTAATAATTTTTCACATGATTTTAATACATATAAAATATATCACTTGATAAACCAAGTAATTAACTCAACTTGTAATTACTGATAATATAAAAAAACATTCAATATTAAAATAATATTCATTCATGTAATATTATTCTGGGTATTTATATTAAAATTTGTAAATAATTTTACTAAATAAACCCACCCAATTACTCTATACTCAAATAATAACGAATTTATTTATTTATCGATGATTAATAATGCTTGGTAAAATCTCAGACCTCATCGTGGGGACCACCATTTCATGTAAAATTATTCACCAGAATGGTAAAGATTTATAAATATGCTATTGTGTGTGACCCTTTAGTACCTTATCTCCATAGCATTTAATAGAATTCAAACACCATGAGTGAACACTAAAAACCCATCATAGCCCCTAAAGAGACAAGGAATAGTCATAGAAACAACAACCAAACTTTGAAAACACACTATGTAATAAAATTTATTTACCATGCGATGTCTCATGAAAAACTTTTCACACATGTGTCATCATCCATTATTGATTTATTATTTATCGCTCTAACAATATAGATTTAAATTTAAAAAAAATTCCATGGATTTATAAAGGTACATTCATCCTGATTAACTAATTCTGAGATATCACTTCCTCAACTCAGAAGTGGCAGATTCTATCTTGATCATTCAACCAATATCATACCACCAATGGCACACCCAATGCAAGACACATCACAATGAATTCAATTTCACGTGTTTTCCCACTAATCAAAGCATACAATCCAATACAAAACAATGATAATAATCTCATGTGAGGATACTAATGCACATGTTCATAGATAGGAACAACAAATGACACCCGAAAAATGGGTCATTCCAATAGGCAGGTCTTTCCTCATAATATATTCTACATGATCACTAAGTGCGAACATCATGAGAAGAAGTATTAATGATTATAATATCCCAAAATAAGATAGTCCAAAGTCAACTGTGTCCAATCAGTATGATATTCCAAGATCCTATGAAATAAATTTAAAATTATTGTCATGGTATCTTTAGTTTCTGATTATAGTATGGGAACTACTTCAACATTTTGATACAACATGTAATCTAAAGACATTACTGTAAATATATTGGAAACATAAGTATCAATACTATTTAGGAAAGATAAACACATGTATATATCAGAATGTATACATTTCATGGTAATAAAGTTATATACATATGTTGGATATAGGGAACCCATTTTTAATACTCTAACATTAAATAGATCCAACTACTAACAAGTCTAAAACTATTAGTTCTCACCTGAGAATCATTCTTATGCTGGGATATGGATTTACTCAAGGGTTCTTCCACATTATCCTCTATGGTTACATTATTAACAGTGACTTATTCTATCTATGTGAAATCCCCCAATAGATGAAAATTTCAAATTGTATTATTTGGCATCTAGTGTGAAATCTGATCCTTGGAATGTACCAATGTAGTAGTTTTATTGCAAAAAATGTAAATAAGTTCTACACTACTATGTACAACACCAACATCTGAGATAAATTTTCATATCCAAACTACCTCTTTAGAAAAATAGAAAGCATTTATATACTCAGATTATACTATAAAATCTGATACTATAGTATTATTCTAAATTATCCAACTCACAAAACCACCATTTTGGAAAAATACACAGTATGATTTTAATTTTAGATCATCATGATCTATCTAGAAACTAGCATCAGTGTATCCAATCACTATTAGTTCCTCATATCCTTCATACACTAGAAACATATCATTTTCATACCAAAAGTACTTTTTGATGATTTTGATAGCTTCCTGATGCATCTCTTTTAGATTCTCAGGATATCTTCCCAACGTGATTAAAGAAAAGGTAACATCAAACATAGTACACATAATGAAATGCATTATAGATCTATCTACCAAGACATAATTTATTATCTTCATTCATTAAATCTCCTCTTATGTTTGCAGATATATTTTCTTGGATTGATTGATACCATGTGACATTTCCAACAATCCCTCTCTTTGATTGTTCTATATAGTACCTCTTAAGTACCTAGTCAATATATGTACATTGAGTCATCCCATGTATTTTCTATGATCTATATTAATAGATCTTGATTTGAAGAATTTATAATTCTTCACCAAATTCTTTTATGGACAGGATTTCCAATAACAATGTCTTAACTATCTGTAAGACTTGGACATTGTTTCTTATAATTAAAATTTCATAAATATATATTACTAAGAAAAATATGTAATTCCCTTTAACTTTATTATAGAAATAAGTATCATATTGTTTTCCCATAAAAAATTCTCTTATGACCTCATAGAAATGAATATTCATTGATCTTCATGCCAGTTTGACCCATAAATAGATCTCTATTTCGGGGTAACATTATTTTCATTGTTTGAGTTAACAAACACTTAATGTTGAGTCATAAAGACAACATCCTCTAACTTAACATTCATAAAAATAGTTTTTAAATTCATTATCTAAATAGCATAATCAGGGAATGCTACTATTGTATGTAAAATTCTAATGGACATAATCACTGTTACTGGAGAGAAGGTTTCATCATAGTCGATACCTTAATGATATTCTAAACCCTTCACTACCAGTATTTCTTTATAGCTATATACCTTATCATCCATGTCTATTTTTTTCTTGATTAACCATTTGAACTGAATAGTTTTTTCATCATTTAGAGGGTGTACTAAAATCCAAACATGATTTTTGTACATGTAATCCATCTCAAAATGCATGGAATATTTCCATTTAGAATCATATTTTCCATATGATACTTCTTTATAGGTTATAGAATCATCATCCAAAAGGAGTAATGTTTCACTATACTTGGTGAAAAGAAAACCATAACTATATATTTCTATAACCTTTTAAGTTTACCTATGCATTACTTGTGTCTTTGTAACTTCTTTATCTCCCATGGTCTCTTATGGACGCGGTTCTCATATGAACTCTTGTGCCTCTGGAGCATCAACTTCATAAAAGTAAATTTTTATCCTATAATTTCCATTAGAAATGTGTTCCCTTTCTAGAAATATGGACTTTCATTCAATAATTAATTTTCCATATTAAGGGCTATATGGATAATATCCACTGGTTCCATTCAGATAACCTATTAATATGCACTTCATGTTTCTGGATGATATTTTGAAACTATGTATAGTCTTGGAAAATGTCTTGCATCCCCTTAAATTTATATGTGACATACTGGGTTTCTTTCTATAACAAAACTCATTTTTAATCACATTTATTTCTTTTTTAGGTACACAATTAAGGGTAAATATCATTGTCTACAAGGCGTATCCCTAAAAAGATAAAGGAAGTGTTTCCTGAATCATCATTGATTAGACCATGTATAGAAAGAATTGATTTGAAAATTAATAAACACCATTCCACTATGGTCCATAAAGAGTACCGATTTTGTAATTATCTTGTGCTCTTTTAAGAGATCAATGAACTCTTAGTAAAGATATAGTGCCTGTATATTTGATCAGAGTACCTTAATTTACATACCAAGATGGTCTTCTACATCATGTTGATATTCCTTAAACATTTGAATGGAACATGAATTATACTACTTTAAATAGATATATCCATATCTATTAAATTCATTGTTAAAATTATAAAATTATTAAAACACACACTTCGCCTCTACTTGAAATAGACTACATATGTCACTGTCAATTAATTCCAGAAATTTTGGGCCTCTTCTCCCTTCCCAAAGAAAGTTGTTTTTTCCATTTTCACTTGTAAAAAAACGTGAAATAAATCAAGATGTTTTAACTCAGTTTTTTCTAAATCCCTTACTTGATTTTATTTAAGTAAACTCTTCTCATTTACATGACCAAGATCAAAATAACATAGGTATTTGTTATATGATTCATTGTCACTATTTTTTTAATTGATTGTCATTATTGGGTTTTTGAATTTATTTATATATAAACCATTGTTAACATGTACCATACCATAACACAAGATATTATTATAAAAAATATAATATTTATTTCTAAACAAGAAATAAAATCCCATGGTATCCAGACTTGATAATGATATTTTGTCTCTGATTATTGAAGGTACATAATAACAATTATTCAATACAAGAAGAAAACACATAGAAATATTTGTTGATGATATCCTACTCCTATTACTACTAGAATAAAAAAATTTGCAACACATATATCCAATTCTCTATTTTTAATCTTCTTGAATCTATGTGGTTCTTGTATATGAATAAAAATGTGTGATCTATATTCCAAATCTAATACGAAACTTGTAGATAAATATAGATTGCATTAAATGAAAAAATATCCAAAGTAGATGTTTCAAATTTATTATTCTTCCCATATCTAAAATTCATCTTCAAATATTTTTTCTTTATACATAGAAAAATGAAATTATCCTACTAATTTATCGCTCTCTTTAGCTTTTTATTTTTGGAAGTATGGTTCATCAATGTCTTTGTCTAAAACATTGCCTTATATCCTCTATCCATTCTCTTCCCCCCTCTTATTAACTATAAAGACTAAAAAATTGGTATTATTCATATCCTTATCATCTTTAAAAACTATAGAAAAAAGTTATGTGATCATATTTTTTATTTTATTCATATTTTTATTAACAATTAAAGTCAAAAATATTGATGGTAAATATTAAATAATGTGATCGTTCACTAGTTCTTGGTTTAACATAATCTCAAGGGCTTGAAGTCTCTCAATGTACCCAACCATATCAAGTGAATGAGGTCCTTATTTATACAATTATTCTAGGATATACCTATAAATTGAATTTGATATCTCATGCCTTCATTTACATTCAATCTCCTTATATAACTATTGTATATAAGAAATCATCATATAGGAATATTCGTCCTCATTTTTCTATACAGTTGACTAGACATAGAAAAAATATGATACATTATGCATCTAGTGAACCATCTATATGACTTTTCCATATATCATTATCTACCTTGATTTATCACTGAGTTGGCCCATCAAGAACTGAGGACTCCATCAAATAAATCTTCCTCCCATGGCGCAACACTATGCGCATGCTCCGGTACCACTCCTGGAAGTTATGGTTGGTCAAGATATTTTCTTTATCAAGTATTGATCATAGTGAAAATATTATGGTGATTTTTGTGATTTACATATTGATCTAAAATAAATAAATTTAGTCATCAGTACTTTATCTCGATTTCCTTTTAGACACTTTTGTTCAATTAATTGTATTTCATCAATTGTCTCCCAGTATTTTACCAAACCTCAATATCCCACACTATTTGATTTGAAATAATCTATCACCTGAGTATTCTTGAGGAAAAGATCTAAAAAACATCCCCACATACCATACAATCCTTGGCTATACCACTACTCAGAGAGTTCCAAGGTATGCACTAAACTGGGCAACCACATTAACTCACTATTCAATGAATTATTTATTAAAGTCTGATATTATCATAACAGTAACCTTGATTCCATCAATTAATTTCATATATATTTATATAGGGTCATCTATGGATACTCTATTTATAAAAACACCAGTAAATTCACCACAATACTCTTGTAAAAACTCCCTTGTAGTAAGAGTCACCCTCAATTATAGCTGACAAGAACCCCATACACCCATTTTGTTCAAATTTGGGCAATGGAAAGTTATACTACTTTATATATCTTTACTGGATTTAAATATTTCTTGAAAAATGTAATCCATTTATATTTAATATTTTGAAACAATTTTGTCTCACTCATAGAAAAAAATGAATTAATAGAAAAACATTCATATCATATTTATGCATTTTTATTGTTTATTGTTGTATGTGTTCTTGTAGAAAACATGAACATGAAAAAAAAATAATAAAAAATTACACAAATGAAATGATTACCAAACTGGTCTTCAGTATTAAGTTATCTTGATCCATTCTAAACTTATACATCAACCACGATCTAGGGTGTATCATACATAAGTCAGATCTTAACCCTAATACACATCCTTCCTAAAATCTAATGTATCAATTTCTTTTTGGGGGTAGCACATCATGTTATCAAGGTATGCACCATAAAATGGCACGATTAAATATACAATTATACTCAAAAATTGGTTAGGAGATCAAGGGAAATTAAAAATTCCAAGAGATAAATTAGACGTTCATGCCCATATATATATATAGAATAAAAATAAGTCGATGCGTAGACCGATATTAAATTATAAAATTATTATAAACATTAAAATAGTTAATAATTAAATAAATTTATCCACACATACAATGGTTCTGTTAATTTCTCAACACTATTCAATAGGTAAAATAAAATCATGATAAAATTAAATTTCAATAAATTTAAAGTACATGATCATTTAAATAAATTAAATAAATTATTTAAATTCAAATAAATTGTTTTTATTAGTTCTAGTCATTAATTTAACTTTTATTTCATGTATTATATTAACTGAATAATTTATTTTAATAATAAAAAAACTACTTTTTAATAACACTTAAATTTTAGAATTTTTTTACTAAAAAATAATTTTCATTTAATTGAATTTAATAATAATTATAAATTAATTAATTTTTATTATATAAAATTATATTGGGACTCAAAAACATTTCTTATAACCATTGAATGTCAGGTGGTTACCCCGTACGCCAATTTTGAGCATGGAAGACCTTGTGTAGGGAGGTTCTGGGCTAGGCCATGCCACTAAGACCTATTCCGGGTTGAGAAAACCCACTCTTAACCCTCCAATAGTAAATCAGGTCCATCAAAACCAAATGACGCCATGGAAGGTGTAACAGCCCGAGATTTTATGAAAAATATTCTTTTTAATTTTATTAATGCCTTGTGTTGTACGCTAAACCAAAAGGAGCTTGCACAACACGCATCCTTGACTTGCCTTGCATTACACGCAATCGCAACCTTCCTCGATAGCGTGTGTAGTACGCAATACTGAGTTTCACGAAACAACGATATGCTATTAAAATATTATTAAAACTAGCCCTTATGAATAGTAATAACCACTTTTTAAATTATAGAAATTTTAGCTCTCAAAATGGACTTCATTTTTGGATTCGGAGTATCGAATTTAGCCTAAGGTGAAATTTTGGTACTTTTCGGATAACTTTCATATTCTGATGAATAGTGAAAATTACTAAATTATAATTAAAAACAACTTTTTTAATCGAAATAATTAATAGTGATAAATCATTAATTTGAGTGGTTTTAAAGTATATTTAGAATATATTTTTACAATTTAATACAATTTTGTTCATTGGATGTAATTTCACATTTAAACCAGACATAATCAAGTTTCAATCTTTTGATAGATATTGTTTCTTAAAAACACGCTATTTGTTTTAACAGCGGGATTTAATTATAAAATTAATTAATGCAATTTCTATGTTATGAATTTGGTAAAATAGACTTCATTTTTGAATTTGGAATATGAAATATAGCTTAGGATGAAAATTTGACATTGTTCTGAAAAACATCAATTTTTGATGAATAGTGAAACTACTAAGTGGTAGTTAAAAAACTGAACTTTTCATAAAACTTAATTTTACCGCTTCTGTGAATGGAATTTCAAAAATCCGAGAGACACGGTTGATGTCAGTAAGTAAAATGTGGTTCAATGAGATGAAAATAATTTTTGGTGAATAGTAACTTTTTACTTTTTTTACCGCGGTTAATAGTAAATAGGGTAACTAAGGGTAAAAATGATATTACTATTACCCTAACACATGTCCTAATTCTATTGGATAAGTTTAATTCGACCAAAAACAAACTTAGGAATAAAATATGACCATTTAGGCCCACTTGGGTTAGATTAGGACATTTATTATTAATTTATTTAAAGAAGGGTTAAAATAGTTAAAATCAAAGTTTAATAAGTAAATCATTTTTAATATGGGGTTATACATAAGATAAATTTGACTATAAATATTCATTAGAAAGATAAAAAGATTTCCTACATAATGATATTTTATTTATAATTTTTAGACTTTAAATAAATTAATTTATTTATGACACAACGATGATGCAGTAATTACCCTTTTAAGGAAATATTAACATAATTGATGTTATAAATGCTCAAATGAATGTAATTTGAGACTTTTTATGAATTCCACTAATTTTATAGGTTACTATGATATATTAATGTTGATTTAATCTACTTGGTTCGAACATATAATTCTGTTATGACTTTCAAAAAAATCATATATGAAATAGTGTCAAAATTGACACAAAATAGTTTTTAAATCAAATATTATATTATTAATTGTTATTTTATTCCTAAAAAACTAAGGTTCGGCCAAATGACTTAGATAGGGATATATATATTAATAATAAACAATTTGGGGTTCGTTTGGCATGTTATAGTAAGTGTATTAACCATATAGTGAAAGAAAACAAAAAGACACGGTAAAAGTTAAATTATTTAACTTAGAGTTAAATCTAATTGATAAGGTTAAAATAATTCCCTAAACTTGTCTAAATCCTATTGGTTGATAGGATTTCGACCCATCCCCACCTTATCTTCGAAATAAGACCCTTTGGAACCATTATAAACCGATTTTGACTTTAATATAAAATAATATTTTGAGATATTCCTAAGGTGACCCTCTCCTCCCTTATAAAAGGGCACCTCCTCCCCCTCCTCCTCACACCAATTTGAGCACTCAAGCTCGGCCAAACCCTGCCATTTTCTCCTCTCCACTTCCCTAGAATAATCCTAGAGGTCCTGGTCTTCTTCAAAGACAAATCTTAGTTCCCTAAGTGGAGGATTCAAAGAGGCGTTCCAAAGAAGAGGTAATATCCATTACCGATCTTTTCAATTTCATTCTTCTTCAACTTCTTCTTCTTTAGTTGTTTCATGATAAAGTAATAACATAAGTATAACTTACATAATGATATGTTATTATAAATATGAAACAACCCTAATTCACCTTCTATCCATCCCACGGAAAAATGAAATCACCGCGCGTGCGTACGTACGGAATACCGTCTCCACGCCGTGGTGTAATCTATTTTCCACCACCACCTTACAAGGATGGGTATAATGGTGTAATGAGTAACTATTTATGATTATTATAATGTAATATTGATACTGAAATAATATACATATACTCCAACACAATTCCATGATCATAGGAACGATATCATCACTCGTGCGTACGTACGGAATACCGTCTCCACGATGTGATGCGACTCGTTCTACATAATCATCATTACATAGTAATTATATAAATGAATTGAATGAATAAATATGATATATGTTACACTAATACCATTCTGGATATAAGGTATCTATAACCTTAAAAGAAGAATAAGAATTTATTCGGAAAAACACGCATAAGAACAAAAGGCAATAAAGACCCGAGTAACAAGTAACAATGAAATATTACAAGAAGCTAAGAATATGACCATATATGATATCATATCAGTATGTATGATTCTGGAATAAGTCAATAACATTATTTAAACCATTATACAGGAGCTTCGGACACGTACAAAGCAAATCGGACCTAAGGTAAGGGAAATATCACAATCTCATTTTTATCCGAGATTGATTATACTTTAGTATTTACTGGGGTGTATTTTGTCATCCAAATCCATGTTTCCTCAAGTAATATTATTTCCATCCACCTAAAATTGTTTAAGTCCAATTTTACCCTTCGATGAATTTTTAGTAAAAGATATGAAAGGAATATTTTGTCGTTTTTCGTATGATGTACTTTTTGACTTTTCCGACAAAAGTACGAAGAATGTTTTTTTTAACTTATACGGCATAAATGGATTTTTAAAACATTATTTCCAAGAAGTTTCCTTTACAAGTTTTAAAGTTTATTTTTAATCAACTTCTTTTAGTTTAAAGTTGTATGACATGATAAGAAAGGGAAAAAACGTTTTTGAAGAAGAAAGGATATTTTCCTCAAGAATTCATTTCAAGTGTTTTATCAAAATTATTTTCCATATAAGATAATAAAAGGGTTCTGTTTTTATCCCTATTATTACATGGATTTGATTATGTTGTGATGGAAATATTTTTATGAATTCCTTTATCTTATATGAATTATTTTATGATGTCATGTTGTTTAAGAATCCCATTTTTATTACATGGGTTACGCTATGATGTATGGTTTGTGATTATGTGGCACACATAAGAAAGGATTCATTATAAGATGGGTGGGACCTATATCTCCCTCCAATGCATTGGGTAAAGATTTTATATCTCATGAGATAGACAGGGCTGGAACGGTAGGTTATACCGGTTCAGTGAAACAGGACTGAAACGAGGGTTACTCGATTCAGAAAGAGACTTTGTCCACTAAGATAGTCTTGGCAATGAGTCTTGACTAACAAGAAATGATTCTCTATGATTATGTGTGTATGCCACATGGTTTCATGTTTTAAGTTATGATTATTGGGATTACATTTCACTTCTATGATTTATCCCATGTTATGATATTATGAGCTCTTTTGCAGGTTAAGATTTCCAAAAGCTATGTTCTTATGTATATGATGTGATTGATATTTATTTTGTTTACCCTTACTGAGCATTTGAGCTCACCCTTTTACGATTTCTTTTCCCCAGGATATAAAGAAAGGTTTTAGGTAAAAAAAAGGGAAGATCTTTATGGGAGATATTGAATATCTTTCACCACGATTAGAAGATTACGTTCCGAGTTTCCAAAGACACTAAACTATTACGATCCTTGTGTGTGTTTTTTTGTTATGTACTAAGTATTATGCAAAAGTAATGTAATGTCCATGTACGTCAAGCTACGGGTCTCTACAGTTGGTATCAGAGGAAAGGTTTAGTCAACCTTTGGAAACTAGGATGTGAAAACGTTAGTGAGATCCCTAGAGATATTTCTAAGGTATGTCTAGGGATGTCCCTAAGGTTAAGTATACGTATAGGTTATAGTACTAGAATTACGCTAACGGTCATAGAATTAAACCTAAGATGTTAGATATTGAAGGTACTTCCCCTTTATTATGTTGTTTTCCCTAGCATGATTTTTTCCTCTCACACTATTCTTTTTGGGTTTTAGAAAATGGCTGGAAACAAGATGATTCACAATAATGGAGGATATGATGGACAATGGAATGATATGCTTCATAATGAAATGGGATTTGGAAGTCCAAACATAATTATTATTCCGAATCAGCAATCTCATAATATGATCAATAAAGTAAAATTTGGTAAGTTTCCTGACTCGGCTAATAAGAGAAAGATGGAGTTTCATGATGATCATAAAGGAAAGAAAGTTCAATTTCCCCTATGTAAATCATGTGGGAAGAGGCATCAAGGAGAATGTTTTAAGGGAACTGGAAGATGCTTTGGGTGTGGAAAAGAAGGACACAAAGCAAGTAAGTGCAAAGGAAAAGGTTCAGTTAACACCATGGATGAGGATAATGGTATTGCTACGACATCAAAAATGGTTAAGTGTTTTAAATGTGGAATGTATGGGCATTATGCAAACCAATTCCCTAAGGGAAAGACTCATGAAGATAATCAGTATGGTCGTATGGGAAGTATTTATGTTGATGATGATGAAGAGACTACAAATGATATGTGAGATGAAAGAATTGTTGAATCTTGGACAATGGTTTAAGAATGTAGTGAAATAATTACATGTTTATCATGTGTAATGTTGTATAAGTAATCTCATGGTACTATGGAATAAAGAGACATCTAAGGATTGTTACACTGTTGTCTTTACTTGAGTTTTGAAAGTGTATGATTAATGGTACCGGTATCCATGAAAGGTTATTCAGATATTTTTGGAATGTAGATGATATGCGCATAATGAAGGGATAAGATGATAATGAGATGTTTGATTTTATTCATGAGCTCATGATTGATATAAGGACTAAGTGATATCATGGTTTGAGTATATAGAATTTTGGGGATTTTGGTATGTGGAAAGAGTTAACTTTTAACAGCACTCATGTTTTCAATAAGGTTCAATGGGTATTCAAGAGAATACATGATTAAGGACTTTGAATGTTTAGAATGTGACCAACAAGACATATATTATGATATATGGGGATCAACGATGGTATTAAATCTCTGGTATTTGTTTTCATTATATTATGAGAGTGGAATGCAGTATTATGGATAAGCCTAAAGATTAGAATGGATTATGTTGGACATAAGTTAGTATTGTTTAAGGATAGAAGATTTTCAATATTATTAATGGGATGTTATAGTAATGTAGTTTTAGAAAAAGGACAACCTGCAGGACGGGCGACAGCCCATCGCGTTGGACAAGGCTGTGGGAATCAAACCCACAACCGAAGTGCGACTGGCCTTTATCGCCTACCACTGACCTACAGGAAGTCCCTATTTAGTAGAAACTAGTTTTATTATATTAAGCAGTATGATATATAAAGTATAAGTCCATTTTAGGAACTATATATGATTAATCTCACTATAGATTGACTTATGTATATAAATTTTACTAACCTTTTGAGACAGATGGAATGACCCGTCATTCTATCACATGATCTGCTAACACTTCACGAATAACAAATTCAACTTCATTTATTTAAGAGATGAAGTGGAAATTGTTAAAGGCACGAACAACAGTGAGGTTGTACCAACATAAAGTAAGTATTTATTCTAATTCAAATTCTTTAACATTAGGGAAACGATCTTGAAAACCAAAAATGTTGTTCTAGTGATCTTATATCTGATGAATCAGATGGTACCTTAGATCGTCACAAATTTATGGCTTTGTGATTACTGGCTTTTCCATAGCCATGTTCTCTACCACTCTCCATCAGAACATGATGGTTAGATTTTTCTTCCATATCCATATTTTCATCTATGTGGAAACCCAGTGATTATTTTATTTGGGTAACTGTTAAGTTTCATACTTTTGTTTTTAAAGATTGGTTTCGATATTCCTTTTTACGATGTGGGTTTCTATTAAATAAACTTTCGAATAGTAAACCATTTATAACCCCGACGAATTTCGAGGGCGAAATTCATTTTAAGGGGGGTAGAATGTAACAGCCCGAGATTTTATGAAAAATATTCTTTTTAATTTTATTAATGCCTTGTGTTGTACGCTAAACCAAAAGGAGCTTGCACAACACGCATCCTTGACTTGCCTTGCATTACACGCAATCGCAACCTTCCTCGATAGCGTGTGTAGTACGCAATACTGAGTTTCACGAAACAACGATATGCTATTAAAATATTATTAAAACTAGCCCTTATGAATAGTAATAACCACTTTTTAAATTATAGAAATTTTAGCTCTCAAAATGGACTTCATTTTTGGATTCGGAGTATCGAATTTAGCCTAAGGTGAAATTTTGGTACTTTTCGGATAACTTTCATATTCTGATGAATAGTGAAAATTACTAAATTATAATTAAAAACAACTTTTTTAATCGAAATAATTAATAGTGATAAATCATTAATTTGAGTGGTTTTAAAGTATATTTAGAATATATTTTTACAATTTAATACAATATTGTTCATTGGATATAATTTCACATTTAAACCAGACATAATCAAGTTTCAATCTTTTGATAGATATTGTTTCTTAAAAACACGCTATTTGTTTTAACAGCGGGATTTAATTATAAAATTAATTAATTCAATTTCTATGTTATGAATTTGGTAAAATAGACTTCATTTTTGAATTTGGAATATGAAATATAGCTTAGGATGAAAATTTGACATTGTTCTGAAAAACATCAATTTTTGATGAATAGTGAAACTACTAAGTGGTAGTTAAAAAACTGAACTTTTCATAAAACTTAATTTTACCGCTTCTGTGAATGGAATTTCAAAAATCCAAGAGACACGGTTGATGTCAGTAAGTAAAATGTGGTTCAATGAGATGAAAATAATTTTTGGTGAATAGTAACTTTTTACTTTTTTTACCGCAGTTAATAGTAAATAGGGTAACTAAGGGTAAAAATGATATTACTATTACCCTAACACATGTCCTAATTCTATTGGATAAGTTTAATTCGACCAAAAACAAACTTAGGAATAAAATATGACCATTTAGGCCCACTTGGGTTAGATTAGGACATTTATTATTAATTTATTTAAAGAAGGGTTAAAATAGTTAAAATCAAAGTTTAATAAGTAAATCATTTTTAATATGGGGTTATACATAAGATAAATTTGACTATAAATATTCATTAGAAAGATAAAAATATTTCCTACATAATGATATTTTATTTATAATTTTTAGACTTTAAATAAATTAATTTATTTATGACACAACGATGATGCAGTAATTACCCTTTTAAGGAAATATTAACATAATTGATGTTATAAATGCTCAAATGAATGTAATTTGAGACTTTTTATGAATTCCACTAATTTTCTAGGTTACTATGCTATATTAATGTTGATTTAATCAACTTGGTTTGAACATATAATTCTGTTATGACTTTCACAAAAATCATATATCAAATAGTGTCAAAATTGACACAAAATAGTTTTTAAATCAAATATTATATTATTAATTGTTATTTTATTCCTAAAAATCTAAGGTTCCGCAAAATGACTTAGATAAGGATATATATATTAATAATAAACAATTTGGGGTTCGTTTGGCATGTTATAGTAAGTGTATTAACCATATAGTGAAAGAAAACAAAAAGAAACGGTAAAAGTTAAATTATTTAACTTAGAGTTAAATCTAATTGATAACGTTAAAATAATTCCATAAACTTGTCTAAATCCTATTGGTTGATAGGATTTCGACCCATCCCCACCTTATCTTATAAATAAGACCCTTTGGAACCATTATAAACCGATTTTGACTTTAATATAAAATAATATTTTGAGATATTCCTAAGGTGCCCCTCTCCTCCCTTATAAAAGGGCACCTCCTCCCCCTCCTCCTCACACCAATTTGAGCACTAAAGCTCGGCCAAACCCTGCCATTTTATCCTCTCCACTTCCCTAGAATAATCCTAGAGGTCCTGGTCTTCTTGAAAGACCAATCTTAGTTTTCTAAGTGGAGGATTCAAAGAGGCGTTCCAAAGAAGAGGTAATATCCATTACCGATCTTTTCAATTTCTTTCTTCTTCAACTTCTTCTTCTTTAGTTGTTTCATGATAAAGTAATAACATCAGTATAACTTACATACTGATATGTTATTATAAATATGAAACAACCCTAATTCACCTTCTATCCATCCCACGGAAAAATGAAATCACCGCGCGTGCGTACGTACGGAATACCGTCTCCACGCCGTGGTGTAATCTATTTTCCACCACCACCTTACAAGGATGGGTATAATGGTGTAATTAGTAACTATTTATGATTATTATAATGTAATATTGATACTGAAATAATATACATATACTCCAATACAATTCCACGATCATAGGAACGATATCATCACTCGTGCGTACGTACGGAATACCGTCTCCACGATGTGATGCGACTCGTTCTACATAATCATCATTACATAGTAATTATATAAATGAATTGAATGAATAAATATGATATATGTTACACTAATACCATTCTGGATATAAGGTATCTATAACCTTAAAAGAAGAATAAGAATTTATTCGGCAAAACACGCATAAGAACAAAAGGCAATAAAGACCCGAGTAACAAGTAACAATGAAATATTACAAGAAGCTAAGAATATGACCATATATGATATCATATCAATATGTATGATTCTGGAATAAGTCAATAACATTATTTAAACCATTATACAGGAGCTTCGGACACGTACAAAGCAAATCGGACCTAAGGTAAGGGAAATATCACAATCTCATTTTTATCCGAGATTGATTATACTTTAGTATTTACTGGGGTGTATTTTGTCATCCAAATCCATGTTTCCTCAAGTAATATTATTTCCATCCACCTACAATTGTTTAAGTCCAATTTTACCCTTCGATGAATTTTTAGTAAAAGATATGAAAGGAATATTTTGTCGTTTTTCGTATGATGTACTTTTTGACTTTTCGGACAAAAGTACGAAGAATGTTTTTTTAACTTATACGGAATAAATGGATTTTTAAAACATTATTTCCAAGAAGTTTCCTTTACAAGTTTTAATGTTTATTTTTAATCAACTTCTTTTAGTTTAAAGTTGTATGACATGATAAGAAAGGAAAAAAACGTTTTTGAAGAAGAAAGGATATTTTCCTCAAGAATTCATTTCAAGTGTTTTATCAAAATTATTTTCCATCTAAGATAATAGAAGGGTTCTGTTTTTATCCCTATTATTACATGGATTTGATTATGTTGTGATGGAAATATTTTTATGAATTCCTTTATCTTATATGAATTATTTTATGATGTCATGTTGTTTAAGAATCCCATTTTTATTACATGGGTTACGCTATGATGTATGGTTTGTGATTATGTGGCACACATAAGAAAGGATTCATTATAAGATGGGTGGGACCTATATATCCCTCCAATGAATTAGGTAAAGATTTTATATCTCATGAGATAGACAGGGCTGGAACGGTAGGTTATACCGGTTCAGTGAAACAGGACTAAAACGAGGGTTACTCGATTCAGAAAGGGACTTTGTCCACTAAGATAGTCTTGGCAATGAGTCTTGACTAACAAGAAATGATCCTCTATGATTATGTGTGTATGCCACAAAGTTTCATGTTTTAAGTTATGATTATTGGGATTACATTTTACTTCTATGATTTATCCCATGTTATGATATTATGAGCTCTTTTGCAGGTTAAGATTTCCAAAAGCTATGTTCTTATGTATATGATGTGATTGATATTTATTTTGTTTACCCTTACTGAGCATTTGAGCTCACCCTTTTGCGTTTTCTTTTCCCCAGGATATAAAGAAAGGTTTTAGGTAAAAAAAAGGGAAGATCTTTATGGGAGATATTGAAGATCTTTCACCACGATTAGAAGATTACGTTCCGAGTTTCCAAAGACACTAAACTATTACGATCCTTGTGTGTGTTTTTTTGTTATGTACTAAGTATTCCGCAAAAGTAATGTAATGTCCATGTACGTCAAGCTATGGGTCTCTACAGAAGGAGGCCACCTTGTAGTTGTACTATAACACAGAGGTCTTGGTGCTCTGGATTCCATTGACATGGTGGTCTGGGTAAGCCGAGAAGGCGTTCAACCAAATATCATGGTTTGAGTGAGAAATGATGATGAAGGGTGGGACCTACTGTGACGAAATAGTACTGCTCACCTAATAGGAAGAGGTGTTAGTGGTTCCTTGTGGAGGGCATGTCGTGTCAGGGGAATATTGAAGTGGAGGAGGTGCCATGATCATGTATTCGTGAGTGGCTTGGCCATAGATGGTTCAGTCAGGGTGGATCTCTAGAGGAGGAGTCATATGGGGTTAGCCACATGGCAGCGTCAACAACATCCAGTGAGGGTAGGTAGCTGGAAGGCACTATTGTGGCATGGTTCGGTGAATGGAAGAGGGAGGTGGCAACAGTCCCTAGTGGTGGGTGGACGGATAGGATAAGGAGTCCCACAAAGAAGTGAGGACATGACTGGTGAGTAATGCATTTCATATAAGCCTATTTTCTAAAACATTAATAATTTGCTTTAGACCACATTATTTCTTGGTTTGATTATAGGTCTCCAGGTCAAGATTCCATATTATTTTCTATAACCTTAAAATCAAATTTAGTATAGATTAGGCTTATTTTAAAAAATTAAAATAATATTTTTTATCTTATTCTTCTATTAGTGGAAAAAATGGTTCACCATCCAAATAAGTTTTAGTGGTTTTATTTTTTTAGATCATGATCCAAATGAAAAGGGGTCACCAAATAACACCATATATAAGAACATGATCATATATAAATTATGTTCTTCAAAAATATAATATCCTAAAATTTAATATATAAAAAGAAATATTTTTTGCCATAATTATTTTTCTCATATGGTAAAAAATGGCCATACAAGATCAAATTGAAGGGAAACTAGATTCATTGGGACTAATTTTAATCCCTACACTTATATTTAAAGTAAAATATTTTTTCATTTTTCATAAAAATCCATTTGACCCCTATGATTACAACTTTTTCTATTGGGGAATTAATCAAAAGCCTGTGGGCCAAGGATTTAAAACTATTCATCTCCAAAGTGACGAAACACCACCTTTTCTATTGAACTAAGCCCCAATTTAGTTGTATAATATCACATTAATTATTCAAATTATGGAATTTCATCATAATGAGTACATTTTTCTATTTGTAGAACACTTGTCTATCACACGATGATGGTGATCATTACTTAAAGGATCACAGATTGAAACCCTCTAGATCATCCATACACACTTCTTGAATCTGTGTGTATACCTTTTATAGAATTTCATGTTCTATAATGGAGCTCTGAGGATATCCTCAACGTCATGATTATCACCTTAATCTTGTGACTTTGATCTACAATTCTATTCTTATATCATTGAATCAATTATAGTGTTTCTCCCTCTAAGATTCAGGATGACAGAGAAGCTCTCATTGTTTACTGATGAATAGTAAAATTAATGAGATTCTCCTTTACAATATATTGGATGTCTAAAATACGCATTTAGGGTTCTCTAACCCCCTATATATTTAACTTCCACAAATAAGTAATAAATAATTATGATAAAATACATGAATCATAAATAGTATTTATATTTTATCACATGATTGTACGATATATTAATTACAATACATGTAAACCCAAGTCATTAACTCGACTCATAATTCCCACTAATATTAAATGAGCCTCGAATATTGAAATAATATTCTTTCATTTAATATAATTCCTTAAATTTAATTTATCACTTGAAAATAATTTTAATAAATAATTTCAACCTTATTATTCTATACATGAATAATATTTAATTTATTTATTTATTGGTGATTGATAAGTCTTGGAAAAAACCCGGACCCCATGATGGGTCCCACCATGTCCAATATAACTATTAGCTAGAATATGAAGATTATTTAATACAATATTGTGTTTAACACACTAGGAACTAATCCTGGTAGAATTAAATAGTGTTCACCAACATGGAGTAAAGACTATTAACCCATCAAGGCCCCTAAAGATACATGGAATAATAACAGAAATGAAAATCATCCTATAAACACAAAATGTGTAATATAATCTGTTTGTTATGAAATATCTCATAAAGAAGGATGCACACATGTGTCATCATCTTTTGTTTCTTTCTTATTTGTTGATCTAACTAGATATTCATACCCTTGACTACTATGTCTATGAATTTGTGATGGTACTACCATCTCTATCATCCTAGTCTAAGATATCACTTCCTCAACATAGAAGAAAAAAAATTATATCTTGATCATTCAACTAATTCCATACTACCAATGATGAACCCTATGCAAGTTGCCTCTGGACATCTTTATTTTCATGGTTTTTTCATTTCATCAAACTATGAGATCAAATGATACACAATTATTATGATCCCCTAGAACATGATTTTCATACATAAACTGTGTTCAATCAGTATGATGTGTCTAGAGAATAGGAGAAAAATTTAAGATCACTCTCATAGTATCTCTAGGTTCTCATTATATAATGGTAACTAATATAACCTTTTGATACAATATGTAATCTAAGGACATTACCATAAATATAGTGGATGAAGAAGTGTCTTCAATATTATGGTAAGATGAACACATGAATTTATTAAGTTGTATACATGTCATGTTAATCATAGTAAATACAAAGTTATTGTCTAGGGAATAGAATTTCAATATTTGGGTTAAGATTTGGAAGAAGTAATAGTTTGAAATCAGAATATGATTCATAAATATGTGAGTATGGATAAATTTAGGTTGAAAAGTTATGCGGGAAATTGATGGAAATATATTTCTTTTAAGGAGGTTATCATGTTTTTAATAATGTACCTTCATAGAAAAGTGTAATAAATTTTTGTGGAAATGTGAAGAAAAGTCTATAGTTCATTAAACCAAATTAAATCCTAGAAAATTTTTATCAATTTCTTATCGAGTGTCATTTTCATCTGAGTTTATCTATGGTACATGGTATATTTTATATTGTGTTGTCAAAAAAATAAATTTCTTATGCATCTCATTTTTTGATCCCTAAAGTATTTTAGTTGGATGGAAACCATTATTATGAGGAAAAACTAGTATTTGTTTACCACATGGAGATTGTTTTGTGGAAAAAGGTAATTCATCATGTTAATGTATTTTATAAAAACTATATCGTTGAATAACTAACATGGGAATAAAAAAATTATACGAAGGAAAAATAAACCCAGTTGTTTTGGTAGTGAATAAATATATGAGGATTAAATTTACAATGGGGGGATAATTTAACAACCCTGTTAATGTTAAGGTATATAATATTCATATCTTATTAATATTAATTAATTATATTTATAGTGGTGTATTCATTATAAGAATATTAGGTTTTTCTGTCAAATGAAAAAAAAACTTTATTTAGAACCAAATGGGTTTCCATGCATTTTATGGTTTTATATAAAATATTTATTTACAAATTATAAAATTTTAATTTTAAAAAATTAAATTTATCATTGAATTCATCTTGTAAAAATTATATTTAGATGATTTTTTTAGAATATTCATAAAAGATTAATTTTTCAAATAATAAAGAATAATACTTATTTTTATTAACCTTTCATTTCATTTGAAGCATTTAAAATGTTTTATTTTGATTTAAAATGGGTTAAAAGTAAAATTAGTTCATTTATATTATCCCAAATGCAACTAATTTATTTTGAATCAGTATTATATTGAAATTTTGTAAAAAAAAATAAAATTAAAATCCATTTCTCTAAAAAAATGTTTTTCATTACGTTTTTTGGGTTTGATTTAAAATTATATCCTAAATATTACATGAAGTGAATGCAATAAAATTGGTTCAAAATTTTGAAACAGTATAAATAATATTATTTATTAATTTGAACTTAATTGTTTTATAACTAATCATAAACAATGGAATAATTTCTTACCACATTTATATATATAAGATGTTTTATAAAGGTAAAAAATAGATAACATATAAACTAACCTAAAAACTTGTCAAAATTTTATTTGATAAACATATTTCTAGAAAATATTATCAAGTATTTATAACTGGTCCATTTTGGATCTGTTTCTCTTCATTAATAAATTCATATATTCTAATATTGTTATCATATTCCCAGTATGTCCACTCCCCCAATTATAAAAGAATGCACCCTCCCCTCCACAATACACACATAAAGATCCTTTTTTATGCACTGATCCATACCCAAATTACTTCCAAAAATGCCTCCCTAATTCCAATATTCAATGGTTTTATCATAAAACAATACTATGATGGATTTAGGTGTAAAGCTAAAGATATTTTCGGAAGTAGAGTTAATGTTATTAACCCTTTTTTTAATTTATTTATTTATATACCTCCATTAATTATTCATCATGAGTACTAAAATAAATAAAAAAATAGATTTAATTTATTGATATATTTTTTTGTAAATTTAATTCCCAATATCCATATCCTCTTCCATCAAATTGGAAACAAAATAATCTTTCATCTAAAGGATAACCACGTCATGAACCAATGTAATTCGTTTTCTATCACCTCATCACACAAATAGTCATAATGATATATTTATTTAATATATATGATATTTTTGAAATGATTAAAATTAAAGAAAAATTATATATCTTCTATTTTTTACCTTTCTATCATTTGAAAATGATAATGTCGTTCTTATGTATGTGGTGATTACCACCTCTACAAAGTGATGAAATTCATTTTTCGTCACCTCATTATATGAATGGAATATACAAGATTATTTAAAGATAAAATATGATATTAATTATATAATCATCATTATGAAATTAAAAAATTATACTTACCTTCTTTCTATCTTTCTCTTTGAAAAATAAAAACATTACTCTTACGTAAATATGACTTACCATTTTCATGATTGTAACGTTATTAATTTTTCATAACCATCATTAATGGTTAGTTTTAAAATTGTTATTGAGTTATATATTTATAATATTGTGAGGATTATTATTTTGTAACTGATAAAACAATGAACACTTATACCATTTCCAACTAACTAGCTCCATTTTTGACATATGATCCAAATATCATCAAAATGTATGACGTGAACCTAAATGATCAAGAACTTACATATAACATATAAATTAAAAAATATAATATATAATAAAAAGGAAAAATTTCTTTAAGGAAGTAAAAAATTTACATAAATTTATTAATTTTGATGATAAATAACTTTTGTGATGATTTAGACTCGGGGTATACTATACTTTAACATAAAACCTCAATATACATGTTTTAAAGTTTTATTTTCAATTTTTTTTCTCACATGTACATATTCTTAAAATTATTTTTTATATATATTTATATAAACATAATATAATTAAAAAATACATTTTATATCTATTTTTATTTTCTTTCAATAGAATTTCAAAGGAATATTTTTACATGTTTTATAAGGAATGTTTTTCTTCCTTTATAAGCTTTCATGTTTTCCTAAAATAAAGAAATTTTCCCTTTATTCTAGGTATTTTATTTCAAAAATGGGATCTTTAAAAGAATGGTAACTTTTATTATACAAATATTTTTATATATGGGTTTGAAAGAGTTTTTAAAGGGTTTTATGATGAAAAGGTGCTAGAAAAAAAATGTTTTATTCTTGATATGGTATTATAGAATTATATATAGTGATGGGTGACCCTGATACAACATATAAGATCGGTGAGTATAATATATCTTATATGATGGTTCCATACTGATCATATTTTTCAAAAAATATATGATCACTAGGGTGGTTGTGCCGAATTCATGGTTCGTGATTTGAATAAGGGAAATTTCCTTTTTTATTTATAGATGATATGAAGATAGAATACATGTATTATGATATGGGATCAGGTGAGGCTTAAGAAAATGTTTTTGTTTTCCATCCTTAATTTTTAATTTTTTTATTAAATTGTTATATAATCATCCCAATGAGTGATCATGTATTGTATGTATTACCTGTATGAACTTAGATGGGTTAATATTTTGTTATATCATGTGATATGTTGTTATGGTTGCATTATTAAAATAATTTAAATATTATGTTTTATGTTATATATTATGAATATTTAATACTTATCTATTATTTATAGTAATATGTTATAGGGTATAAAATAACATCATTATTATTCAACCATTTCCATTATTTAACAACATCTATCATATTAGAAGGCACGCCTATGGTCACAAAACACTCCATCATAGGAATTTGAATGGTGACTTATTATGGGATGTTATAAATTAGTGTAAATTCATATTTTTAATTATTTTACTATTTATTACATGATATAAGTAAATAGGGAAAATAGAAAGTTTAGTTGGACACTTCTTCCAAGCTAAAAAATGCTCATGGATTTTTTCGAGTTACCACAGTATGGGATTCAGATTCTTTGTTTTTGAGTATTAAAACATTATGATTTATAAAAATATAATCTATGAGTTATTTTTAATATTTTTGAATTAGATATGGGTGTTAATTTAGTTTTCACTCAGGCATAAAATTTGGAATATTAGTTCATGCGATAGGTATATAGTTATATTTGATTCAATAAATTCTTATAAAAAGTTGATTGGTCCATTAAAAATATATTTTATATTATAAATTTGTAGTGGTGGTTCAGATGAATAAACCATTAAATATTTAATTTTATTATCATTATCAGTTGATGAATTATTATGTGAACCTTATGTGATATTTTAATGAAACCATGAGAGTGGGTTGGTTGGGAATGATAAATCCTTAGATGTTAAGAACCCTAGATTGTGTTACATTATTAAAAAGTGATGGATTGATATGATCCTTATTAGAAAGGGTCATGTATGAAATCAAATCAGGGAAACATGATTCTTGTTCAATCTTTATTATACATAAACATTTTCATTATATGAATCACATGATAAAATGTTTTCGCTATATATGTGAATGTTATAGGGACCCAAGTGAGGGTTTCTATGTCATTGAGGATACCATGACAAGGAAGTGAGACCTAAAATGGGTGTGTGGGGTATTTTTAGCTCACATTGTGAGATATGGAAACATTTAGTACATTTTTATAAGTTATTAGCAATGATAGATATTGGGATTCTGGTTTAAGTGGGGGGGGGGGGGCTAGTGTGCATTCATACAACTTATGGTGGGGAGAATCTAGTATAATATAATTATAATCAGGTGATTTCTAGATGATGTTATGCTATATCATGATATATGTATATATATTATGGTGTCAATACTATGATTTGGTTGTGTTTTTCGTAGTCAAAAGAATGGTCTTTTCCATGCTTATAGTTTTCATTGATTGTCTATAGGATTGAAATAATGTGCATTGATCGTATTGGTTTATAGTGTGTGTTAAGGTGGGCCTATTCTATTTATATATAATTTTACTAATTTTGATATCCCAATATCAATGTGATAAAAAAAATTAAGTTATGTGTTGAGTGGATTATGTATATGATGACGGACCCTTAGGTGGGTTCTGAGGGGGATTATTAGGCATTTTTTATTGATGTGATATAATTGTGAATATTGGATGTTTTTAAAGTTCATCGAATGGGTTAATATGATCTTATAGGACAATGGATAAGGAATAGTCATATGTGAAGAATAGTCCAGAGATTTTAAAGACATCTGCATGGGGTAGTAACCCTGATGATGTACCATTTATAGAGAGCATGATGTGAGTATTTTTGGATTTTGATAAAGTGTTAAGGAATGAAGAAGATATTGTGATTAGGGAAATCCATTATTTTAAATGTCTATCCTACCCAATTTTTACAATTGTATTGGGATTCCAATACACTAAAAAAATATTGAGAATATAAGGATTTATTTTTAATAGACTCGTACCCTAATGAGGTTTCATGTGGTGTTGGTGGTTTCTCATTTTAGGGATGAGGAACATGGGTGGTGGATGAACATGCAGTAGAAGAGATATTGTGGAATTACATATATGATATACATCCATTATCTCATGTATGTGAGTTTATGTCCAGATACAATTCACCTATATATGTTTTTAATGTTAATGTAGCTTTTAAATTTTGGGTGATTAATAGTAGTCCATGCATCCAATTTTGAGTTATTTCTTTGAATAATAAAATCCATATAATGAAATTATATTTGAGAAAGGACTTCATGAATTATTATGGGTATATGTTTTTACTTTTGTTAACATCCTCATTTTTCTATATGAGTGTATGAGAAAATGTCAGTGAGAATTAGGTTATACTGATGGTTGGTTGACATGATTATAAATAAAATTATACTATAGTACAAATTTTTTAGATTCTAATAAATGATAAATAATATTTTTAAACATTAATGACATTCTTATCTTGTAGATTGTATTATTATAAGTAATTATGAGAACTAGATTATTAATTGTATGGGGAATAAATAAAAATAAAATACTCTATTGGGGAGGACACTATTGATGGATTTAGTTCATTTACCTTATTATGAGTAAAACATGGACCATGTCAAGAATGAAATGTTGATAAAATCTATACCTAGGTGGTTGAGGCTTTACGTGGGTGTTTTTAAATCACAAGGAAAGTGATGTTTAGTTCATGTATCCTAGCTCAAATTTAGTAATTATATCCATAATTAGATATTAGCCTATTTTTTGGGAAAATTCACTACATTTGGCAACAAACTAAGATAGAATTAGTTTATAAAGCTGATTTAGTGATTGTTTTTGGAGATATATATACCATCTTTAGGGTATGATGTCATATATTCAGAATGAGGTTTAGTATAATGAATGGTATTATAGAAAACATTATATGAATTATGGTGTAGATGATTTGGGATATGTTGGTGTAATGTTAAGAGAATTATGGTTAGGCTCTTACTAATGACTTTAACTACTAAATTATGACATTATATGTGGTTCTGTATTAAAAAAATATTATGTAAAGGTAGTGTCATTTTATTTGTTTTTTTAATAACTATAACATGATATAGAGAGGGATGAATCAATTTATAACTTTCTTGATAGACTCCTTGGTGCATGAAATATTAAAGGGGGAAATTAGTGAGTGAATTGATTATATTTGAGGAGAATTTGAATCATTTTCAAATGATGAATAAGTGTTTTAATAATTTTTATAATTTTTAGTGAAGTACACATGTTTAAGATGATGACCTATCAAGTTTGAGTTTGTGGATCGTGTTTTCTTTATAGTGTCAATGGTGAATTCATACATAGAGGATATTAATGCCTAATTAATGATTCCTCCAATATAAAACACTACTCATAATTTATTAAATGTATCTGATCATTAAAAATTTGAACTCCACCACAATAATATGACCATTGATGTTAATATGGAGTAAGAATTGAATGTTTCATTTGATGATATACTCATGTTTATTATTGTACAATGTAAAATGATAATACAATGGAAAAACAATACACTTATAATATGTGTAAACATAGGTGTACAATAGATGATACTTGAAAGTAAAAGTTTTTATACTTGATCATTGGATAGATTTTTTCATTGAGGAGTCCTGGTGAAACAAATTTAGGACAATAAAATATATAATAGTGTGTTTTTTTAATAAATTTTAATTTTAAGGTATTAATTTGTTTAAATATCAATAATTTTCTGTGTATTTTTTGAGTTTTTGGATGTGGGAATTTTTAGAGGAGGAATAAAACTAAAAATGATAAATGGTTAAGGTAAAAAACATTATTAGTAGTAGATTAAATATTTTAAATTTTTTAGAAGTCCTTGAGATTGTAAGAAACCTTGGAAGAGGGATCTACCCCCATCATCAGTGTTGTAGCAGGACTTTGAATACTTAATTTTATGGGGTATTTTTTTACTCATCTTGTTTTTTCTATTACTTTAGTCTCAATCTTTTTCCAATGTTATACCATATATATATAGGCATTGACCACTCTTTTTTTAGATGAAGAATATTTGAGGCATTGGTTCATGAAGAATCTGGTTAGGATAGAATAATTATTTCTTATGTATTGTTTTTATTTAATAATAAATAATAATAAAAATAATGAAATAATACCTACATATATATTCTAATATATCGAGTATAATAGATATAGTCAATAAGACTAAGGTGATCCAATAGAGGATAGAACCAAATGTATTCATAGTTTCATCCGACAAATAAATTCAAATAAAAAATTTATTCGATTATTTACTAATCATTAAGATTCTAAAAATCACATTTATATAATTACATTCATGACTCCAGTTACGGTTGGTCAAATAATGAAATTTATGGAAATATGGTTCTTGTAAAAAGAAAGATAGAAGTTTGAAGTATGTCATATGAACTCCATGATGCCATCAAACATAGAAAGCTAGATAGAGAAAATTTGTCAAATGAACTAGATAGAAACTTCTATATTATTAACCTGGTGTCTCAAAAAATTACACTAGATAGAAGAAATAAATAAATATTATTGGATAGATATGTTATTTTGGAAGAACCAAATTCGAGGATGTTTAAAGTAGTTATTTGTAAGGGGATTTGAAGAGGATCCATCAGATGGAGATTCTTGAGAAATGTCATTGAACAGAACCATCATAAAATGTATATCAAATATCATTAAGGGTTTGAAACAAGTAAGGGTATTTGGAAATACATACATGTAGTCTATCGTGTAATGGTCCGGACCTCTCTGGTCCATTACTTTGTGAAAATGTGGTGTTGGAGGTGTTCTGGGAGGTCAAGGTGAATTATCCCCAACACTTTGCCAAATTTCCATTTCTGGGAACAATATTTCCAGTTTTATAAACAGTATCGGTAGGTGAACAGTGTTTCTATCGGTGAGGTTCGGTGAACAGTGTTTCTATCAGTGAGGTTCTATTGGTGGACTTCTATCGGTAGGCTTGAACTTTGTTTCCAGAACGGTAACTTTCTAACGGTGACCTTCTATCGGTAGGCTTGAACAAAGTTTCCATAACGGTAACCTTCTAACGGTGACCTTCTATTGGTAGGCTTGAACAGTTTTTCCAGAACGGTAACCTTCTAACCGTGACCTTCTATCAGTAGGCTTGAATAGCGTTTCCATAATGGTAACCTTCTAACGGTGACCTTCTATTGGTAGGCTTGAACAGTGTTTCCATAACGGTGAGGTCTAACGGTGACCTTTTCTTTCCTTTTCCAAATTTTGAGTATGTGAACAGTGTTTCCAGATTCTTATAGTTTTTCCCCATTTGACGTTTCCTTTGACGTAAAATAAATTTAAAGCCTTGTTTTAAGGACTCTTAAGGCCGATTCAAATTCCACAAATCTTATATTAATTATTCCTAAGGCTGGGATGTATTTACTTGGTCAAACCGCGTGGGTTAATGCGATCTGTTTTTAATGGAGAATTAACCGGATCTTAAACTGTCGCCCCATTAAATATTCAAAATGGGACAAGATATCAATCTCCTTTTTTCTTTCCCTTTGTTCTCAACTAATAGATTCTAGAACCTTTTAATGATTCTCGTAGGAGTTGCACAATCAATCTTTACTCCTAGGATTGGTTCTGCTCTGTTTTGGATGAAACCGAACTATGTCGGTCAATCTTCCCAATAAGGTATGTTTTATCGTCGTTCCTTTGGGGATCATCTCCTCTTGTTTCTCCCTTCCATATTATACCATGTAATTTCCAAGATTCTAATGGGTTTTTCTTGCGGTTGGTTGGTACTATCGTACCGTGGCATCCTCTGGTGGATACAGTTGTTGTGAGAGGAGGGTTTTGACCCCTTGTGTGGATAAAAGACGTCAAGAACTCTTCCAGGTAGAGGATTCATGGCTTCTCTAATTGTGTATGTGCAATCATAGAATTAACATGATTTAGTCCTTTGGATCACAATGAAATTGACCTAATTAAATACTTGAACCGGATTAAAAGAATTCGTTGATCGCATGTTGTTGATTTATACCGTGATAATAGTTTGACTCATGTTTTTCTAGATAGAGTGATATCTATGATTTCTTTAATTTTTTGTTCGTTCATGATGGAAATTTATAATTAACGTAAAGCCGGAATTAATTGTTAATTAATTGGATAAAGATAAAGAAGCATGTAAATTAATCTGGTTATTGTCGTCGTTGTAGTTGTTCTTATTTGAGGTTAATCAATTTAGGTTTGTAAGCATGGTTATTTAATTGTGATAGCTTACTAATTAGGTATCCCGTAATTGGAACCTACGAATAACAAATCTGCTAATTCAATATGGATTAAAGAACAGATTTTGTGGGAATTTCTAAAAGGGTTATGAGTTACCATCTTATTTTTTAAAGGGTCAATAGCCCATGGTTGTGATTGTTGTTTTCCTGCTGCTTGTGCTATGATGTGAGCCTGGATGGCTGTTGTGATATGTGGGGGCATAAAGGACTTGTGGTTGTGATAGCAGATGACACCTAGAGTGGCGAGATGCATCATTTTATGCATGTGGGTGTCAGGGAGGACACCAGGGGTGATAGAATGGGATGGATGTGGTTGTTGGATGCTAGTGGATTATTTTAATGATTATCTACTTTTATTTTCCCCACTTCTCAAGGTAGTCGGTCTTGCTACCCTTCATCCAAAGGAGGCAAATACGCGCGGCGTATTCCACGTGCTTTCCGTGTTTAGCCTCTCAAGGGAGAATGGGTCTATGCTCTTTCTATAGGCGGCAAAGACTCGACGGGCAGTATATCTACTCACTGTGTTGAGCCTCCTTTGTGTTTAGAAGCATAGGATGCTTTTCTAGAATACCTGGGAATATGGAAAAGTAATTCTGTAATGAATGTTTGATTAAATGTTGAAAATACACAGGGATGGAGATACTAGAATTTAAAGGTGATGTGAATCTTAAAAGGAGCAGTTGATTTTGAATTATATGCCAATTCAATTTAATGTTGAATTGTTCATAGTTAATTAATGTTTAAAGAATTAATTAATGTATAGTGGAACTGATAAAATGAGAATGGAGTAATCTAATAAAGCTCTTCAAATGTTTGTGTGCTTATTGGATACCTAGTCTTAGAAGTTGCAGCCTGGAGTCTGAGAGATGTTAGCTGCAGTTGTATCTAAGACTAGGTAATTCCCATAGTGTGGGTGTGAGTTATATATATATTCTGTAGTTATTGGGTTTCTATATGCTACTCCACATTGTCGGTAATGGAAACTGACACCTCGGGGATTCTGAGCCCTGGAGGGGTGTTTTCCCCAACATTCTGATGGGAGGTCGAATGGCTGACTACCCCCTTTTGGCCCCGCTCTCTTCTCTTTGTAGATACATGTGCCAAAAAGAACAACTGCTAGTTTCCCCATATATGTGTGTAGAGGGATGTAATGGCTTGTGGTTACTTCACACACATATATTCTGGATATAGTATCCAATGTACTACTATAGGTGTAATGTGTATAGGTTGTCATGGCTTGAGGATCCCTACTCGGTGTATGGGCTATAATGAATTAAGGTATAATACTTGATGTATGATACACGTTATGCGGGCTGTGGTGGCTCCCGGAACATACTTGGTTACTGTTGGTTGTGAGGATGGTGTGCTGCTTCGCCTAGGTGTATGTGGGAAAGCCTTTGTGGTGCACGAGGTGCAGATTGTAGAGCTTATCCCAGGTGTCTGTGGGAAAGCCTTTGGAGAGAGAAGCACAGGACGTATGTCGTTGGGGAAAAGCGGAAAACCATTGGGGATGTAGTAGAGGGGTACCCTTGATATTATTTACAAATTCTATATTCTTTTATGTGTTACTTGTTGAGAGTTTCCATGGTGAGGTTGAGAACTTAGTATACCTGTTTAGGTGACGAGTCAGTTTCACTTGTTGTTCACTGGGCTTTAGCATGCTTTCATTACATTTACACGAGAGGATTGGGGTGGATCCTATTGAGTATATTGTTATACTCACCCTATCTATATATAAACTGTTTTTCATGAAACTTGGAGCAGGTTGGAGATCAAGCTGGTTACTACTAGCTTGTGGTTGGAGGAGGAGCTGTTCGGGCTTGTGGTCGCTGTCGTTTTACTTTCTTTTGGGTACTTTTAGTTTCCCTTTCAGTTGTATTAATTTTCCATGACATTTCATATATGTACTTGGATTTATTTTATATTTCAGTTCTGAGTTGGAGTTGATTGGAGTCTATTCTATCTCTCTCTTCTGCATGTGTTCTCTTAGAGGGTAATGCCTCCCATTTTTATGTTTATTATACCCTCAGTGTTAGTCACTAACCCGGGGCCTACTGGAGGTGGGACTCGGGGGTCATTATCTCTCTTCTCACATTTCCGACCCAGGAGGGGTACACTTTGTGGGGAGGGGGTCATGACAGAGTGGTATTAGAGCTCTGGTTGAGGGATAGGATGGAGTTTGGAGTTAGGCACAGGTGAGGATGCATGGGATGGTAGGGTAACAGTGTCATTCATGTTTAGAAAGTGGGGTAAACACTAGAGACTGACAGAGACATAGGCGTTTAGGTCCCCCTATGATATTTTGCACGGACCATTATGTTTACGATGGCTACTAAAGAAAAGTGATACTGGTTGCAGGGTAGAGACCTAGGAAAGGATCATGCATCATTCTTCTTTGCGCCTGTGTTTGAATGGGTAGACCTTGGGATAGGTAACCTAAAATTAATAAAACAAAACAATTAATTAATTAATGTTGAGTTTTCCATATTCCAGGATTACGAGGTCTAAGAGTTGTTATTTTACAGGTATGGCTCCAGGTCGACGTCCTCCTCAGGTTTGCACAGAAGATGCCCAACAGGCTGTTCTAGGAGATCACCGCCGGGTAGAGGTTGAAGACAATGACACTTGGAGGAAGGCACTCCGAGAGTTTCAGCGCCAGAGTCTGCAGAAGTACGAGGGCTCCGTTTCGGATGCAATCATAGAAGAATTTTTGGGGGAGGTCAAGATAGGCTTCAGTTCGATTCGTGCTCGGAAGGAACATTGGGTGTCCTTGGTTGTGACGATGCTCCGTGGAGCAGCGAGGCAGTGGTGGTTCTTGTTGCTCGGGGATCGTGAGGAGTAAACGATCTCATGGGAGAGTATCGAGACAGGTTTAGAGTCGGGTTTCTTTCTTCGACTGTGAAGGCGTCCAGTCTCCAAGAGCTTATTACCCTTCGATAGGGGAGCTCTAGTGTTCGAGAGTTTGGAATCCATTTTAGGAACCTTCTATGATATGCTTCAGACCTGTTACTGGATGAGAAGGATAGGGCGAGGCATTTCGAGGAGGCTTTGTATCTAGAGATCCAGTGTCAGGTCACCCCATTTATGCTAAAGACATATCTTGAGGTGATGGTGAGGCAGAGGTTGTTGAGAGGACTTTGGCTAGGACCGGATCATCATGAGAGGGGAATAGTTATAATTCCTCATGAAGAAAAGTTGTGGTTCAGGGATCCCAGTTTTCAGGCCAGAAGAGTTTCCGTTCACCTAGGGGTAGGTCCCAACCCTTCCCATCTCGTTTCTCTAGAGGTAGCAACTTTCAAGCCTATGCCAAGGGATCAGGCGCTTGTCTTTCATGTGTTGGTCGTCGTCATCAGCAGTGGGAGTGCCCAACTTTTCAGAGCAGTCATCGTGCACTGGGTGCTCCGCTCCAGTTTCCTCCGTTGAGGTAGTTCCAGCCGAGGCAGCAGCAGTAGGTTGCACCAGCTATAGATCACCAGAGGGTAGATAGAGTAGGCAGAGGACAACCCCATGATGCTCCCCGTCCTCAGAGAGCAGATCGTGGCCGTGGTGGTGGATGTCATCAGGGTCAGAGAAGTCGTGGAGGAGGTCATGGTCAGCTTCATGCTCTAGTGTTGCCATCCCTAGTTGATCCAGATGTTGTTCGAGGTACGCTTTGCTTGTTTTCTACCTTGGTGTATTCCTTGTTTGATTCAGGAGCAACACACTCTTTCATATCACCTACCATTGTCCATGCTTTGGGATTTGAGTTAGAAAGGCTTCTAGTGCCCTTGGCGTTGACTACACCAGTTGGAGGTTGAGCCGACTTGTTTGAAGTAAGTAGAGACTGTGATCTAGTGTTGGGGAAAAACCTCTCTTGGGGAGATTTCCTATGTTTACGAATACAACCATATGATGTCATACTCGGCATGGATTGGTTGTGTTCGGTGCAGGATATTGTGGATTGCTACAGGAAGAAGGTTGTTTTCTTTGATGCAGATGGAGAGAAAGTGGTGTTTGTTGGTGAGCGAGATCCTCAGATGAGTCATAGACGAGTTCCATCCTTATCATCCATGATGGCTGGGATGATGATGATTTCTTTAGAGGTTCAGCAGTTGGTGTTTCCTAGGGTCGTAGAGGAGTACCCTGACGTCTTTCTAGAAGAGGTTGTATCCTTACCCCCTCGACGAGAGATCGAGTTTGGGATCGAGCTACTTCCAGGAGCATCTCCTATCTCTATGTCTCCGTATAGTATGGCCCCTTATGAGTTACGAGAGCTACGTATTCAGCTTGATGGTCTATTGCAGTGCGGTTTTGTTCGTCCAAGTGTGTCACCGTGGGGAGCGCCAGTTTTGTTTGTGAAAAAGGCTAATGACAGTTTGCGGTTGTGTGTCGATTATCGCTGATTAAACAAAGTGACAATAAATAACTGCTATCCTCTTCTGCGGATTGATGACCTATTAGATCAATTGAAGGGTGAAAGTTGGTTCTCAATGATTGAATTGCGGTCAGGATATCATCAGATGTGTGTAAAGGATGAGGATATCCCGAAGACTGCTTTCCATTGTCGTCATGGGCATTATGAGTTTGGTGTAATGCCATTCGGCATGACGAATGCTCCAGCTATTTTCATGGGGTTGATGAATGTTGTTTCCCATGAATTTCTGGACAAGTTTGTTGTGGTTTTCATCGACGACATCCTTCTGTACTCTACATCTCAAGAAGAGCATGCAGAGCATCTACGAGCCATTTTCGGAGTTCTTCGCCAACATCTGTTGTTTGAGAAGTTGTCCAAGTGTGTGTTTTGGGATCGAGAAGTTCGTTTCTTGGGGCATGTTGTGTCCCAACAGGGAGTAGCTGTAGATCCCTCGAAGATAGAAGCAGTGGTGTCTTGGGCAGCCCCTAAGACCATGTTAGAGGTGCGAAGTTTCCTTGGTCTCGTAGGCTATTATAGGAGGTTTGTAGCCAATTTCTTTCGAGTTGTGACTCCTCTAACAGCTTTGACCAGGAAGGATCAAGCGTTCATATGGGCTGATCAGTGTCAGGAAGCTTTCAAGTATCTAAAGTAGAAGTTGGTAAGTCCTCCAGTCTTTTGTCTTCCAGCAGAGGGAGTCCAGTTTGATGTTTTCTGTGATGCTTCACATCTGTGGCTAGGCTGTGTTCTCATGCAGTAGAGGTCAGTTGTTTCTTATGGGTCTCGGCATTTGCGTCCCCATGAATGCAACTATGCCACCCATGATCTTGAGTTGGCAGCCATGGTGTTTGCTCTGATGTTGTGGAGACATTACCTCATTGGTGAGCACTTTGTGGTTTTCACGGATCATAAGAGTTTGAGGTATGTTTTCTCCCAACGTGACTTGAACTTGAGGCAGCATCATTGGATGGAGTTCTTGCAGTAATACAACTTTGAAATATCATATACACCTGGAAAAGGGAATGTTGTAGCTGATGAACTAAGCCGAATGTCACGTAATGATGGTGTGCGCGAATCTAGTGATTCCTGGAGAGTGGTGGAAGAGCTATCAGCTTTGCATCTTGATATGGGAGAAGTTGGGGGTATAGGTTTTCATTTCCAGATGACGGTGCAGTCATCCCTAATGCAGAAGGTGGAAGAGTCTCAGTTGGTTGATCTAGAGGTGGAAGTTTGGAGAGACAGAGTTGTTTGTGGTGAGGCCCCTGATGGTTGGTCGGAGGATGAACAACAACGAGTGTTGTATCAGGGTGGGATTTTTGATCCCTTCGTGATGCGCGAGACGGTTCTCTGAGAGTTCCATAGTTCACCCTTGGTAGTTCATCCTGGTGTGACGAAGATGTACCAATCCTTGAGGAGTCAGTTTTGGTGGCCTGGGCTGAAGCGTACAATTGCAGAGTGTGTGTCTCGATGTTTAGTCTGTGAGAAGGTGAAGGTTAAACACCATGTTCCTGGTGGTCTTCTCCAGTAATTAGATATTCCTCAGTGGAAGTGGGAGGACATATCAATGGACTTTGTTACAAGTTTACCTTGAGCTCCGGGAGGACATGATGCTATATGGGTGGTAGTGGATCGTTTAACAAAGTCGGCCCACTTCATAGTGATCAAGGAGTCGAGCTTAGTGGAAGTTTTGTCGAGGCAGTATCTAGAGGAAGTGGTGAGACTTCATGGAGTACCTAGGACGATCATTTTGGATCGATATCCTTGTTTTACCACCAGGGTGTGGAGAGGTCTCCAGCATGCTTTTATCTCTCAACTGTGCCTTATCACTGCTTTTCTTCCTCAAACGGATGGTCAGACAGAGCGAACCATTCAGACTCTTGAAGACATGTTGCGCTCTTGTGTTCTTGATTTTGGAGGTTCGTGGATGAAGCACTTACCCTTGGTAGAGTTCTCTTACAATAATATTTTTCACTCTACCATTGGTATTGTGCCGTTTGAAGCCTTGTATGGCCGGCCATGCCGTTCTCCGTTGTGCTGGACTGGGGTCGGAGAGTCAGCAATTCTTGGACCAGAACTAGTGCAGAATACAACAGAGATGGTTCAGGTGATTCGTGAGAGGATGAAGACAGCACAAGATCGTCAGAAATCATATACTAATCAAAGAAGGAGGCCCTTAGAGTTTAATTTTGGGGATCATGTGTTTCTGAAGGTGACTCCCCATCGTGGGCAGCGACGGTTTGGTCATGGAAGTAAGATTTCTCCCTGGTTTGTTGGGCCTTTCGAGGTGTTAGCTCGTGTTGGATCTATGGAATATCGAGTAGCACTTCCCCATCAGATGAGTCAGATACATGATGTTTTCCATGTCTCACAGCTCCTTCGTTATCTTCATGATGAATCTCATGTTATCGATTGGGGAGAGATCGATATTGATGATGATGCATCCTTCGAGGAGCAACCTGAGGAGATCCAAGACCGCAAGGAGAAGGTGTTGTGTGGGCGTTCTATCCCCTTAGTTCATTTCTTGTGGCAACACGGTGGCATGGAGGAGAGTACATGGGAGCGTGAGTCAAAGATATTTTCTCAGTACCCAGATTTGTTTAATGTTTAACTCCTTTCATGTAATGATGTTTTCATTGTTGTTAGACCATTCATGTTTTATTTATGTACTTTTCATGTGATTTTATGTTTGAATTATTTTGATATGGATTGTTTTTTCCCATACACTCGGATGTCATAGTTTTTTTCCAGCATTCAAACAACTCATGGTGGTTTTCCCCTGAGAGGTATCTTATGGGGTGGTTGTTCGGACCCCTCTTTTCTTCTGGGTTGGGTTTTAATTCTTGAGGACGAGAATGTTTTGAGAGCTATCTAATGTAATATCATGGACCTCTTCGGTCCATTACGTTGTGAAAATGTGGTGTTGGAGGTGTTCTGGGAGGTCAAGGTGACTTATCCCCAACACTTTTCCAAATTTCCAGTTCTGTGAACAATGTTTCCAGTTTTATGAACAGTATCGGTAGGTGAATAGTGTTTCTATCGGTGAGGTTCTATCGGTGGACTTCTATCGGTAGGCTTGAGCAGTGTTTCCAGAATGGTAACCTTCTTAACGGTGACCTTCTATCAGTAGGCTTGAACACTATTTCTAGAATGGTAAACTTCTAATGGTGACCTTCTATTGGTAGGCTTGAACAGTGTCTCTAGAACAGTAACCTTCTAAGGGTGACCTTTTATCAGTGGGCTTGAAAAGTGTTTTCATAACGGTAACCTTCTAACGGTGACCATCTATCGGTAGGCTTGAACAGTGTTTCCAGAACGGTGAGGTCTAACGGTGACCTTTTCTTTCCTTTGCCAAATTTTGAGTATGTGAACAGTGTTTCCAGATTCCTACAGTTTTTCCCCATTTGACGTTTCCTTTGACATAAAATACATTTAAAGCCTTGTTTTATGGACTCTTAAGGCCGATTCAAATGCCATAAATCCTATATTAATTATTCCTAAGGCAGGGATGTATTTACTTGGTCAAACCGCGTGGGTTAATGCGATCCGTTTTTAATGGAGAATTAACCGGATCTTAAACCGTTGCCCCATTAAATCTTCAAAAAGGGACAAGATATCATTCTCCCTTGTTCTTTCCCTTTGTTCTCAGCTAAGAGATTCTAGAACCTTTCAATCATTCCAGTAGGAGTTGCACAATCAATCGTTACTCCTAGGATTGGATCTGCTCTGTTTTGGATGCAACCGAACTATGTCGGTCAATCTTCCCAATAAGGTGTGTTTTATCGTCATTCCTTTGGGGATCATCTCCTCTTGTTTCTCCCTTCCATATTATACAATGTAATTTACAAGATTCTATTGGGTTTTTCTTGGGGTTGGTTGGTACTATCATACCATGGCATCCTCTAGTGGATGCAGTTGTCGTGAGAGGAGGATTTTGACCCATTGTGTGGATAAAGGACGTCAAGAACTCTTCTAGGTAGGGGATTCAGGGATTCTCTAATTGTGTATGTGCAATCGTAGAATTATAATGATTTAGTCCTTTGGATCACAATGAAATTGACCTAATTAAATACTTGAACCGGATTAAAAGAATTGGTTGATTGCATGTTTTTGCTTTATACCGTGATAATGGTTTGACTCTTGTTTTTCTAGATAGAGTGATATATATGATTTCATTGATTTGTTGTTTGTTCATGATGGAAATTGATAATGAACGTAAAGATGGAATTAATTGTTAATTAATTGGATAAAGATAAAGAGGCATGTAAATTAATCTGGTTATTGTCATTGTTGTAGTTGTTATAATTTTAGGTTAATCAAATTCGGGAAGTAAGCATGGTTATTTAATTGTGATAGCTTACAGATTAGGTATCTAGTAATTGGAACCTACGAATAACAAATCTGCTAATTCAATATGGATTAAAGAACAGATTGTGTGGGAATTTCTAAAAGGGTTCTAAGTTACCCTGTTATTTGTTAAAGGGTCAAGAGCCCATGGTTGTGATTGTTGTTTTCCTGCTGCTTGTGTCGTGATGTGATCTTGGATGGCTGTTGTGATATGTGGAGGCATGGAGGCCTTGTGGTTGTGGCAGCAGATGATGGCTAGAGTGGCGAGATGCATCAGTTTATGCATGTGGGTGTCGGGGAGGACACTATGGGTGATGGAATGGGATGGATGTGGTTGCTGGATGCTTGTGGATTCTTTAAATGTTTATCTGCTTTGATTTTCCCCACTTCTCAAGGCAGCCGGTCTTGCTAACCTTATTCTGAAGGAGGCTAAGTCGCGCAGGGTATGCCACATGCTTTGAGTGTTTAGCCTCTCGAGGGAGAATGGGTCTATGTTCTTTCTATAGGCAGCAAAGACTCGACGGGTAGTATATCTACTCACCATGTTGAGCCTCCTTTGTGTTTATAAGCATAGGATGCTTTTCTAGAATGCCTGGGAATATGGAAAAGTAATTCTGTAATGAATTTTTGATTAAATGTTGAAAATCCACAAGGATGGAGATACAATAATTTAAAGGTGATGTGAATCTTAAAAGGAGCAGTTGATTTTGAATGTGATGACAATTTAATTTAATGTGGAATTGTTCATGGTTAATTAATGATTAAAGAATTAATTAATGTACAGTGGAACTGATAAAATGAGAATGGAGTAATCTAATAAAGCTCTTCAAATATTAGTGTGCTTATAGGATATCTAGTCTTAGAAGTAGTAGCCTGGAGTCTGAGAGACATTAGCTGCAGTTGTATCTAAGACTAGGTAATTCCCATAGTGTGGATGTGAGTTATATATATATTATGTACTTTTTGTGTTTCTATACGCTACTCCACCCTGTCGGTAAGGGAAACTGACACCCCACGGATTCTGAGCCCTAGAGGGGTGTTTTCACCAACATTCTGATGGGAGGTCAAATGGCTGACTACCCCCTTTTGGCCCCGCTCTCTTCTCTTGGTAGATACATGTGCCAATGGGAACAACTGTTAGTTCCCCATATATGTGTGTAGAGGGATGTAATGGCTTGTGGTTATTTCACACACTTATATTCTAGATATAGTATCATATGGACTACTATAGGTTTAATGTGTATAAGTTGTCATGGCTTGAGGATCCCTACTCGGTGTATGGGCTATAATGGCTTGAGGTATAATACCCGATGTATGATACACGTTATGTGGGATGTGGTGGATCCCGGAACATACCTGGTTACTATTGGTTGTGAGGATGGTGTGGTGCTTCACCCAGGTGTCTGCGGGCAAGCCTTTGTGGTGCACGAGGTGCAGATTGTGGAGCTTAGCTCAGGTGTCTGTGGGCAAGCCTTTGGAGAGAGAAGCACAGGACGTATGTCGTTGGGGAAAAGCGGAAAACTAGTGGGGAAGTAGTAGCGGGGTACCCTTGATATTCTTTACTATATTCTATATTATTTTATGCGTTACTTGGTGAGAGTAACCATGGTGAGGTTGGGAACTTAGTATACCTGTTTTGGTGACGAGTCAGTTTCACTTGTTGTTCACTGGGCTTTAGCATGATTTCTTTACTTTTTCACGAGAGGCTTGGGGAGGATCCTACTGAGTATACTATTATACTCACCCTATGTATATATAAACTGTTTTTCAGGTCACTTGGAGCAGGTTGGAGATCACGCTAGTTACTACTAGCTTGTGGTTGGAGGAGGAGCTGTTCGGGCTTGTGGTCGCTACCGTTTTACATTCTTTTGGGTACTTTTAGTTTCCCTTTCAGTAGTATTACATTTTCATGACATTTCATATATGTACTTGGATTTCTTTTATATTTAATTTCTGAGTTAGAGTTGATTGGAGTCTATTCTATCTCTCTCTTCTTCATGTGTTCTCTTAGAGGGTAATGCCTCCCATTTGTATGTTTATTATACCCTCTGTTCTAGTCGCCAACCTGGGTCCTACTGGAGGCAGGACTCGGGGGTCATTATCTCTTTTCTCACATTGCTGGCCCAGGAGGGGTACACTTTGTGGGGAGGGGGTCGTGACATATGGTATTGAAGATGACATGAAAAAATAGAATTGTATGAGTTTTATGGATAGAAAATTATTAGACATAGATGGTCATATGAAGATAAACTTGATAAAGTATTGTGAATATTTATGATGAATTTATAAGTACATTAAATGTGTAAATATGGATATTGACATTAAATGTTTCAATAATCAGGAATAGAAGATCATTATTCGAAGAAAAATATCAAGAGGTTTTGAAAACAAAATTTATGTCATACTTAAGATGTATTTATAAATATTATTGAATCAAATATTTTATGAAGCTTGATGGTAATAAAATTTTGAATGATTTTATGTTGATGTTCAAATTTTGGGTAGAAAATTTGAATTGGAATTTAACACTCCTCCCTATTATTTCAGAGAAATAAATCTCATATACAAGAGAGCTAGTTCACTATGAATAAGTTCCTAATGTTATTTTCGTTGCGTGAATTTTTGAAGACTTTAAGTGCCGAATAAATATCTCTATATAGCTTATGTAGAATAATAATGAAAAATATTATGATATATAGTTTTTATATAAATCGGTACTTGATAAATATGTTGAAGAAGTGATTAGATGATTAGGGTATTGAACTAAGGATATGGAATTGAGGACGCTGGACTGATGTCATCTTACTAAGTACATTGAATAAAAGTGGACTGGACTGAGGTTATCTGATGAAAGAAAGTTATTTCTGTATATTTTATAATAATGTGAAGTGGAATAAGATCTTTACAGAAATAAAGTATAAATAAATTTCAGGAATCTGATTGAGGGTTTTTTTGAAGACTATTTTGAAGGATTTTTTATTTCAAATAGAATTTTATCATAATATCTATTCTAAGAGAATATTAAATTTTGATATAATATAGTTCCATGAATGTGAAAGGTAATATTTGTTTTCTATAAAAACCAAAAGATTTTTTTTCTAGTGGATTCATAGGCTTTCATTATTAATAAACCATACAATGGACTATATTCTCATATTGAGAATTGACATAAGAAAATACATACATTCCAATTGTTTTACTTATTTATTGATTTATGAAAATTTTGATCATATCTAACTAGAAGAAATGGTTTATTCTTAACAAGAAAACATAAAAAATTTAATATCACTAATTAAACCCCTCTTTTTTTAGGGATCACACAAATCCAGACTAGATGTTCCATATTTGTCCATTATTTTTTCTCCTCCGCTATAATTTCATATTGTAATTTCTTATCATTAGCTGCATTTTTCTAAAATTTTCATGGATAATATCACATGACCTATAATTAACAATTTATTGAATGTTTTTTAATATATTTTTTATACATATTAAGGTGTTTCCTTTTTTTAAACCAATTTGCGGTGAATTATATTTTTATATTTTATGATAGGGCTAACACAAGATCGTGTTAGGTGGATACAAAATTTGAAAAATATTTTATATGAGTTTGTAACATTTCTTCAGTTTTGAATGTTACTATGTGTGTGTAAACAACCTAAAATGGAATGGAATTTGGTTTATTAGGACTTTGAGTGTTCAATAAGGATGTTTTAATCTATAAGAGATACTATAATCCTTATTATTTATTTATATTTACACCAATGGTCATGTAACCTTTAAAAAGTGTCGATATAATTTGGAATTGGAATCCAATAGGGGTTTCCATTCTTATAACTATAATTAGTGGACCTTTCATGGTGTCTTTTGGGGATTATTGATTTATGTGAGTAAGAATATCCAAGGAAGATTATCCAATTGGAGATAATTCACATTACTCATTTATGAATTATATTTATTAATTCTATGAAATTTAAAAATTTATTGATCCTATCAATAAAAATCCATATCCTTAGATCATGTTTAAAAGTAATATGAAAGATTTATACACATAGTCTTTTCATATATTAGATACAATTTATTACTCTTTTACATAATTCGTTATTCCTCACAATCATATATTCTTATGTTATATTTAATATTTGTATACAACCAATGAAATTTATATCCTATAGACACATAGATCACTATGTTTTAGATTATAGAATCAACTAGAAGAGACTAAGAAATATCTATAAAATATGAACCCATTATAAAAGATCATTGGATTTCCACTAGTTATATTTATACCTCTTAATGATGGCATTACTCCATGAGTAGTCGAATTAGTAGGATTTCATGACTATTCCTTTCAATAACTTCACTAAGTGATAATAGAGATTAGAACTGTTGGTTTTAAAACTCAATCTAGATCCTGGAAAAATTAATTTTATATTATCATTATAAAATATTGGTCATTATGTTTTCTTCTTAAGTGATAGTGATATGGATTTGTACTACTATTCTTCTATACTCAACATAGTGATGTATCTGGATCCTCAAAGTTATCTCATATAATTATTGCAGTCTCTCTAAATTATTATCAAAACCTTTTTATTTTGTGTCTATAAATATTTATTCTAAAAGTAAAAAATGAAGATTATCTACTATATCTTAAATGTAAAAAATCCTAGATCAGAGGATGTTGGTGGTATTTTGTTTTAAATTTGTTATAAAATATGATTTTATTTACCAATTCAACCTAATTTTAATTCATGATAAAAAAAATTATCATTTAAACTACCAATTGATTTTGGGTGTTTCCTTTACTTTTACATTCCTAAAATTTATTTCTATAAACTATTTCAAAATATTCAAATTCATGGAAACACAATCATTTTATTTTTGGAACACCTTTTTATGGCATGGGACACATCTAAAAACTATATATTCTTTCTTAGACATTTTCCCCTTCATCTCGGCTTAAATCATGATCCATGATTGATCATGATGTTAAATCCAAGGATATTACCATAAAATCATCACGAATTTTTTACTCATTTATTTATAATATCTATTCTAAATAATTCCCATGGTGATTATTCATGTTCCAATAGACATACACAAAATATCATATTAATTTTGAACTTAAAAAATATAAATATAATATTAGGGGATTTCTAGCTTCTCTATATCGTTATAATCCTTTACTCCTCCAAAAAGTCATAGATTTAGACCCTTTGGACAGAAGAATGAAACTGTATGATTTTTCTTATCAAAGAGAATTTAGTTAGTCTACTATAAGTCTATGTTGTACAACTAAATTTACAAAAAATATATATATAGTTAAGATCATTAATATTATCGATAATACATTTTTCATGTGATTGCTTGCTCAGAATATCAATTTCAAGGGCTCTTTCAAACCAACTTATAAAAAATAATATATAACCTCTTTCTTCAGATTTCATGGGGTTTTATATAAATTCATGATTTTATACATTTACAAATATTTTGTTGTTTTTACATCTCTATCCCATTATGTCTACCCTACAATTTATTTACTCAATACCACTTCCCCATTGTAGTTAGAAACACAATGATTAAAACCTTGTTTTTTATCAAGTATATACTTCACTCAATATTCTTATTTTATTCCATAAATGTTTTTATAAATAAAAAAAGTTAGGTAATAAATAAGGATATATTAAATCTTAATAATTTACACTGATCCTATGATTTTCCTCTAAAACTATACTTATATTTCTTTCCCACCTCACAACTTTTCATGTCTAGAGTCTTAAAATGTTTCTTACTTATCTTCTTCTATTTAGATAATTTCCCATGTAATGTTGTTTTCTATACCTATGACGTTAAGTTCATATCATTTAATATTAATTGCAACATACTTTTCATGATCCCTTCTTATGCTGGTAGAACTTTTATAAAATAATTATCATCATTCCCAAAAGTTCCAATCCTTTTACATAGTTTTTATTGATTTTTTAGATTTATATTTTTGGATCAGTTCTCATGAAATCTAAAATTTTCTTTATAAATCAGTATATTTATATTATCTTTAGTTTCCATATCTTCTTTCTCCATTTTAATGTACATATCTAGTTGGTATATCCTTACTATCATAAACTATCTGTTTTTCCTTTCTCATCATGATTTTAATTTTAATTTCATGGATTCTTGATACTGTCACTTCCTTTCATTATCATTTTATTTTCATTATAATTTTCTTTATATGTATTTTTTAGGTAATAGGGAAATTTTATCCAAATACATGTGACCCTACTGATTACATATTCTATATTAATCTTATAAAATATCATATTTATTTATGTTGGATAGTTATTTAGGGTTATATATTAGAAATGACTTCCCATGATACTTTTATTTTATTTTCTTATAATAAATCCCAAATGGTTTATGTAACTACCTTGAGTATAGAAATATTATTACAATAATAGAATTATTTGTTTTCGTACCCTTCAGAAAACTATCAATAACCTTTGAATAGTGATCCTCTATTTTGATAAGTAATCTATCCAAAATTTTTAGGTTTCTCTCATAATACAAACCGATCTTATTTTGTACTTGGGGAAGGTGATTTACAAAGAATGATCTTACCTACCATGAATATAGAATACTAACTCTCAATTTTATTATTACTCTAAATAGTTTTAGTTTGCTTGTCATTACCTACATTATTAGAAATAACTGATCTATTTAGATACATATTATGAATAGATTTACTTTAAAAAGTGGACTAATTTTTTAAATTTTTCATAAGAATATTTTTCCTTCAACATCAGTATATTGGTGAAACATTCTCTGACTTTTTTTTTGAATCATTTTAAATGACATGATGTATTGACTATGTCTTAGAAAGTTCTAATTCACTCACAAGGTATATTTTCCTTAATACCACTCAAATTGTTTTCATTTTTTGTTTCTTTAGTCAAGTTAATATTAAAATCACCAATATATACTACTTTCATTCTAAATAGAGCATATTTTTCTTCAACATTATTGTTTTTCTACTTCAATAGCTTCCTCTTTTAGTTTATGATCTATGTAATATGATCAAAACAATATTATAACTTTACATTAATCCTTCATTCAAGTTCACTCCATTAATCTTCACATCATCATAATTTCATGATGAATAAAATTATTTATCATACTAACCAAAGAAATTGAATTTATCATATGAACTAATAGATGAGTAATTAATCTATTTCATGATAATAATACTTCTTATAATTTCATTGGAATTTTTTTGTAAAACATACACTTTTTGTATTATTATTTCTTTTTATCCTCATAATATAATTCAGATACATCAATATACTCCATTAAGAAGTATTTTTTAATATGACCAATACATAAAAATTATAAAATAATATAAATTTATTACCGTTGGATTTTAATTTTCCCTTCCTAAACTTTCTTGAATGAATATAAATAAACATATTGAATTGTTCATGTTGCTCATCTACAAAACCACTTGATTCAATAGCTTCTTCTTAATGGTATTTTTATTTTCCCATATCTTATAAATATATATTATATTTTTTTTACTAGTAATATATTGTGCCTTTTTAATATCGTATGTAATGAAAATACCATGTAGCACATCAAATTTTAAATATATTATATCTTCCATGCTAATATTCCTATATCAAACTGATCTAGAAAACTCCTCACTAATATTTTAACAATGATGTAATTCGCTATATTATTTCAAAAACCACATATATTACTCACATTATCAACAACAAATTTAAAGTAGAACTTAACATTCTCATAATCATTAACAATATTTACATCTTTAATGTTTTTTTGGTATACTTGAAGTACATATTCATCGAATTCGACTTATAATTCATAACTATTGTTTTATTTACCCCAAATTTTCTCTTGAAGTTTTAAGAACCATAATTTTTGTATAAAAAATTCAAACAAAGACATTGGGATAAAAAAATTATATTCCATCATTCTCCAAATCCATATTTTTAGAAAGTTTCATAACAACTTCATAAATAATTCATGGAAAACCAATATTAATAGTGTCTATTACTTTTAAACAATTTTAAAAGAGGAATATAATCATATTACTCCTCTCTTTATTGTAATTATTTTCATATAATGTAAGATAACATTTAATTTTCATAGGGTTTGGATTCTAAATAACCATCACTTTCTTGGATCTTTAGTGGGAACTTGTACCTTTTTGTTTAATAACACATAAGATTCCCAAGTACTGGATAACCATTAATAGTGGTGGTGTGGGTGAATCAGTGGTCTTATTTTATGAATTCTATAATTTTATCCTTTAACATTATTAAGGTTCTCAATCCACTTAATAAAAACACCATGACTTACCTCATGTATAGAAGTAATATAAAAAATAGTCACACATAGTATTTTAAATATTTGTATAGAATATCTAACTCCATTCCATGGATTCTTATACTATCTTTGAAAATGTTATATAACCAAGGATATTCTAATACTATAAACATAAATTCCATTATACTCCTATTTAAAGAATCCACTATATGAGACTATAACTTCTCAGTAAATTAATATCTAATAATGAAATACCTCTAGCTTACTTCTGTTAATATTTTCACTTTGTGATGATGTTATTACTCTATAACAAAATGGATCAACATGTCTCCTTGTATATGACCATTATGAACTTTATCGTGAGATTGTAGTGATTAGAATTATTATCCTTAGAACTCATTCAATATTAGAATAATCTGATTCCTACTACTCTTTTGGAAATCTTGATCAGGAGGTTTTCTCCTTTAATGAAGGTTCTTTGAATTTGACTCTTCTTATTCTCTCAGTGATATTGTGATATATCAGGATCCTGAAAAATTTCTCCTTGACTGATCACAATTTATCTCAAATAATCTTAAAATATTCATCCTTGGTACCTGTGCATATATTTTCTCAACATAATAGAGTAAATATTACCATAAATATTATAAATATATTTACTCCATAGTCTTCAGATATAGGTTATATTATAATTTAAATCATTTATTAGATCTGATTCATCCTATAAAACTCATTTTAATTCATTTTAAAATATTCTCATTTAATCCACTCAATGTTTTATGGTGTTTCCTTCAAATTAATCTTCAGAAAAACAATTTTTGTAAACTCTTATGAAATATCTACATGCATGGAAGCATACTTAATTTAAACATGGACACGTTTTTTATAGAATGAATCAAATATCAATAATATGAACTTATTCCTTATCTAGTTATTACATTATCTCAACATGAATCTGAATCCATGTCTAATCATAATGTTAAATCCATGAATATTGTCTTAATGATATATATTGAATTTTTTCATAATTTATTCACAATATTTATTCTAAATATTCCCCACTCTTACTATGTACATAATCTTATATTTTTTCTCTATCAAAGGTAATATGAGAATTATAATATCATATAATGTTCACAATTTTCTTAATACATATAAAAATCTCCAATTCAATATGACATTTTCCTTTGAAAATTTCCAGAAAAAAAATATTATACATGAAATTAAAATATTATTTATTTAAATCAATTAACCCACATGTTAACAAATCCATACACATGTCTCTTTTTTAGATGAATTTTATTTTCTAATTTCTAAACAATTTCTATAATAGTCAAATATTATTTTTGATTTATCTTCATAGGATAATTTCCATTTTCATTATTCAAGTTCCAATAATAAGAAAAAATTATATCAAAGAACCTATCAAAATTTCACACAATGTATGATAATTTCATTCATAAACTATTAATATAATCAAATTTTACATATTCTTTGAAAAATATCCTATAATACATTAAATATATAAGGATTGGGTGAAATATCTTATTCATAGAACAATTTCATATGTTATATTCCCAGCTTCAATGATCAATTTCTATACTTCACTCAATATATATTCTGAAATTTTTTAACTCATTTTAGGATTTATAAACCACTCAAAAAAACATTAATATTTTTAAGAAGAATGTTTGGTCATTCACTAACAATATCCATTCATAATTTTTTCGATCAGTTCAAAAATCATCACAATTACTATAATTAGATTCCATAGTAACCATGAAATCCATTTCTAAGTCATGAATCCATAAAAATACTCCAATAATCCTTATGTTCCTTAACTAATCACATATGGACTACATCCCAATAATAAAAAAATCACTTATTGAAAAAAGATACAGTTATTTCATGGGATCTTCTAGGAGATTATAAGATTTTAGTTCATTATCTTTATTTTATGATTTTAGGGTATTTAGTTTTTGATATCTCTCAAGCTTCATGATATGTGGGGTTTTATGATGTTACTATTCATACCATGTTTTTTTTCTTGAGATAAGTATATCTAAGTATAAAATATAAAACGAAATTTTTATAATAGAAATTGAATTGGGTGTAACACCCCAAGATTCCACAGTATGTTTCCCTTTGAATAATGCAATGGCGTGCATTGTACGCAACTTCGAGATTCTAACACACCACAACCAATCAAACTTGTCGTTATGAATAGTAATACCTGATTTTTGAAATTTTATAAATTATATCTCTCAAAATGGACTTCATTTTTGGATTCAGAATATCGAAATTATCCTAGGGTCGTATTTTGGTACTTTTCAGATAACTTTCATATTTTGATGAATAGTGAAAATTACTAAATTTTAATTAGAAACAAATTTTTTAATCGAAATAATTAATATTGATAAATTATGAATTTGAGTGGTTTAAAAGTATATTTAGAATATATTTTTACCATTTAATTCAATTTTTGTAATTGGACATAATTTCACAATTAAACCAGACATAAACAAGTGCCAATCTTTTGATTGTTATTATCTCTTAAAAACACGCTTTTTGTTTTAACAAAGGGAATTAATTTTAAATTAATTTCTGCCACTTCTGTGTTTTGAATTTGGAAAATTGGATTCCATATTTGGAATAAGGATGTTTAAATTGTGTGAATAAGTAACTTTTATTTTAGACATTCTGAACAATTACTTCGGTAAATATTTTATTTACCATGGTTAAAGGGTAAATATGGTAAATAAGGGTTATCAATATAATATTATAATAATACTAAATTTACATAAAACGTGTCTTAACCCTATTGGTTGATACATGGCCGACCATGGTCATCTTTGGGTTGATTTTGGGACCCCATGGATCCACTTGTAAGTGATAGGGACACTTTATTTTAATTAAGTTAAAATGAATACAAAAATGACAGAAGCATATATATTTTAGAAAAACAATTTTTACAGAGTTATCTATGTTTTATTTTCTACTATAAATGTTATTTAGAAAGATAAAGAGATTTCCTACATAATTATATTTCATTTATAATTTTCAGACATTAAATAATTTAATTTATTTATGACACAATGATGATGCAGTAATTACCATAATAGTGAAAAATTAAAATACTTGATATTATAAATACCCAAATAAATATAATTTGGGACTTTTATTGAATTACACTAATTTTATAGGTTAATATGACATATTAGGATTTATTTAATTTTATTTTAGTGAAGTAATCATTCTGTTATGAGTTTCATAAAAATCAATTTTTGAATAGTGTCAAAATTGACATAAAAGAGTTTTTAAAACAAATATTATATTATTAATTGATATTAAATTCCTAAAAATATAAGGATCAACCAAGATACTTATGTCATGATATTTTTATCCTTAAGTGATTAATTGGGGGTCTCTTGGATGTATATAGTAGTTTATTAACCATATAATATAAAAATGCAAAGAGACATTGTAAAAGTGAAACTAATTAACTTAGAGTTAATACTTAGAGATAAGGTTAATATAGTAACCCAAACCTGTCTAAACTCTATTGGTTGAGTGGTTTTAGACCCATACCCACCTTATCTTTTAAATAATAAACTTTGTAGACATTAGAAACCGAATATGAATTTATTATAAATTAATATTTCTAGCTTTTCCAAAGGTGCCCTCGCCCCTCTTATAAAAGGGCACTCACCCTTCTCATTACTTCACACCTTAAAAGCCTTTTGGTTCGGCCAACACCTGCCCAAATACTCTCTAAACTTCCTAAAATACAATTTAGAGGCCTTATTTTGATCAGAAAGCCAACCTAAGGATCCCTTTTGATTAAATCAATAGAAGAACCCGTAGAAGAGGTAATGTTTTTACCACCCTTTTTCAAGTTCCATTCTTCTTCCACTTCTTCTTTCTTTGTTATTTCTATTCTAAAAAAATTAATCCATTATCTCCTCTATACTTTAATATTATTATAAATATGGTATAACCATATTCAGTATTCTATCCGCCCTTTGAATAACATGTCACCATACGTGCGTACGTACGGCTTACCGTCTCCACGTCGTGGTGTAATTGTTATTGAATAAATTATTATTTGGATGGGTATAATAATAATGTTTAATTCATGTAAATAATAAATATAACATGATAATTATTCTTTATATATGATATATCATCCAATTATATATTATTTTAATATCAAAATAATGATATTGTCGCTCGTGTGTACGTACGGACTACCGTCTCCACGAACGCGATGAGATTCATTCTCTATCATATCCATTAAAGTATAATTATCATTTTATTATTTAAAAATAATGTTTAAGGACTTGATATCATTCTGGATATGAATAAGATACAACCTATCAATTACAAACAAGGCTTACGTAACAAAAGATATAAAATAAAATGAGTTAGTTAACACCTGAAACAACGATAATACTAAGATATTATTAACAAATCAATGTTAAAAGATCATATATGATATCATATTAATGTAAATGATTCATTTAAAATTAAATAACAATTATTTCACCATTATACAGGAGGTTAACCTACCATCGACCATGTAAAAAGTACAAAGTAAGGGGTTTCTTATCTCACTTTTAAATCCATGAGAATTCCATTGTTCACCACTTATTTATTGCATGTGGTGTGTGTACTATCCATGATTATATTAATTGTGTAATATACTTTAATTTATGGATATTTACATCATCATGGTATGATCCTTCTTTCATGGGTGTATGTTTTGTAAGTTACCTAATCGATAAGGGAATTTGAAATTTCAATTTCCACTAATTTGGCTTTACGCATATTTCATTGATTATATTACTCCAAGATTATGTGTGGAATCACTATTCATTTGATTATGTCATAATTTCCACTCTCCTTCCTATGGATATACTATTTATACACATAATAACTCCATTTATAATTTCTCAAGTCATCGATATGAATTTGATAGGAGTAATTTTAACTCATTCTCCATTTGTTGAGTTAAACATCCAACTCATTTGTGTTGTTTTTACAAGATTATGTGTGAATGTCCTTTGATTGTTTTACACTAAATATCCAATAATATGTAGTGTATTTATATTTTTCACACATAACTATGTCATGGATTTATCCTTAATCTAAGGATATGGCCTTTATGAGAGATTTCATCTCAATTTACATTCTATTGAGACTTCTTTGTTGTTATACACCAAATCACTTTTATGTGGTGTATATAATGTACATTGACAGAGTATATCATGAATTCCTTTATTCGCATGATATTACAATGTTTTGATTACCTCTATTATTTTTATTCAAGTGTCTCTCTTTTGGTTAGAAACTCTAACTAAAATCCCATTTTTAAATGTTTTAAAGACTTATTCTTCTAAATCTTGCTCATTAATGTCCATGTTTTTAAAATGGTTTTAAGAATTTATTTATATGAACATTAAAGTTTTAAAACTAAAACTCCTTTTAAATGTTTCAAAGTGTTATGGGAAACTTTGAATCTAAAATCTATTTTAAATGGATTCTTGACAAATAGTGTGACTTCTAAATGTTTTCAAGAAAATGTGGGATATTTTACTCTAATTGTTTTGATGATTATTTTCATCAATGTCAATATCCTTCATCATTCTCGATTGAGGTTATTATGATACAATACAATCTTCCATATTTTATCGAATGAGTTATGTTTGACTGTGGATGTGTTATTTTCAAACCATTCATGGTTTGTGGATAAAGTGTTGACATTTCATATGCTTGTTTTAATACGAATGTTTATGTTATGTTTAAACCTTTTCATATGAGGAATGCATTGGACTTAGTAAGTGACGAGTGGAGCTCGCTATAGTTCCTCGATGCATCGGTAGGTATCATGAGACAAACTAGTGTATTGGCACAAGGCCTTGGAAAAATCTTATTTGTAGTCTTGGCACGAGGGCTTGGCTGTGTGGTTATGATAGTCTGGCATTATGCATTCCATCATCATGAAAGTGGTTATTGATATTGCATGTGATTGTTCGACTAGTAGAATATCCATGTGAACAAGTAAATGGCATTATTTAATTTTATCTTTTCCATATTATGCTGATTATCATGTTTAACGGACTTTTGTTTTAGTTATAAATTGTGTTAAGTGTTTATGCTTATCTATGAAAGCTTCTACTATATTTTTATCCGTACTGAGCATCTGAGCTCACCCCTTTCAATGTTTTATTTTCCCAGGATGTGAAGAAGTAATTTATGAATGACCTGCAGGGATAATATGAAGGGATATGAAGGCAAGATGTTGTTGTAGTTTTTTTACCTTATGATGTAATGTAAGACTTTTGAATATATCTAGTGTTTCCAAGGCTACTAAACTAATCGGTATTTCGAGACTTGATCCTTTGTGATCATGCCAATGTTATGTAATAATTCACCGACTCTAGGTATCTAGGGTCGGGGCATTACAGTTGGTATCAGAGAACGTTTACTATAAACCTTGGAAGCTAGATTTAGATAAACTCTGATTAGAGCACATAGACCTAAGATGAACTTTGAGGATTAGTATAGAAGAACTTTCTTAAATTTTGGTATTGTAGAGATTTTGTGAGTTTTCCGAGCAATACATCCCTGTCTAGATATAAGTTGGTAGAGCTGGCTCTGGCACAGATGTATCTAGGGGTAAAACCCGAAAACACCGCTTTGAGCTAGACTCAAACGGGAACTAGTGCACGACAACGGGCCTTGTTGCACTCTTGGTTATGACACTCCCGGGGGATATGCTTCGGATAATTTACATTTTATTTACACACCAATTTGAATTATTATATATATAAGATGACAGTAAATGACTTTGGTTAATCCTAATATGTTTAAAATTGAGAATATGGTGACATGTTAATCTCTAAATGATTTTATGACTACTGTTACTCACACAATGATTTCTGATTTTAGTCAATGGCTGGATTACAAGGAAGTCATAGTGAATTTGAGAATGACGTACAAGGTGGGAACGGAGGTGGAAATGAGTAACAAAATGAAATGTTGATAGGCGTACAAGATATCGTCTTTATACCAAATCAGTTTTCCAAAATTATGATCAACAACATATATATTAACCAACTCCCAGACTCAACAAGGAAGAGAAAGGTGATGAATGATAAGAGCTCCAGTAATGGAGACCATGGAGAAAAGAACCATCAATTTCCATCATGCAAGAAATGTGGTAGGAGACACCTGGGAAACTGTCTCAATGGGACCATGAAATGCTTTACGTGTGGGAAGGAAGGACATAAAGTGAAAAATTGCCAAAGCAAAATGAAGAGTATTACAGAAGAAGATAAAAATGGTCCCAAGAATCCATTTACAGTCATTTGCCGTAAATGTAGGGGACCTGGCTATTACCCGAGTGAATGACCTATTCTATAGGATATTTTCTTGGTCAAAGAAGAATCTATATGGAAATAAATGGTTGGAGAAATGTTTAAAAAGTATTAGTGCTCCTTGTTGATGGGTTTACTTTGGAATAATTTTCTCTTGTATTTTTAACCCTGCAGTTTTCCATGTGAGAATGATATTTGAGGAAGAATTATCTTTCTCTTGTGGATATAGTTTCAAATAACCATTTGGTTTTATATGATCATTTGGATTGAGGCAATTATATGTTATCATAATTTGGGATGAAAATTAAAGATATGAGATAAGATTTGTGGTTAAATTATGTTATGGTTATTTTGAGGAATTTATCTCATTTTGGTAATGTTATAAAACATAGTTTTTGAAAAAGGACAACATGCAGACCGCGTGACAACACGTTGCATCAGACAAAGCTATGGGAATCGAACCCACAACCAAAGTGCGATTGGGATTTATCACCTACCACTGGACAACATAAAGTCCCTGGTTAGTGCGACTATTATTTTTAGTTAATTGATTTTATTGATCAATAATAATTTGATTTGGGATCTTATGTCTTATCAAATTAATACCCTTAGTATAGGAAAATGATTTGGTGATTAAGTGATAAATGTTATTTTGGAAGTTGTTCACTTTGGAGTGAACACTATATGCCCAAGGAAAATAGAATAGTATGGGATTTCATTTGAGGAGAAATGGTGGATTTTTATCTATATTTTTATTGTGGATTTATAATGATTTGGGTTATTTATGAAAATGATTAGGTTAATTACTTTTAAGTATGTGACTTTATGAGTAAATAATGTCATTTCGAGATACAATTTAATGTGGAAGGATAAATTCTTAATAAGTTTTTGGTTTCAATATTAGTTTGGATAATATTGAAGGATTTTAAGTACAATTGATTATTGAATGGTATTTATTTAACTTTGGGGTATTGTTGGTTTAATTTTAGAAATTATGATTAGTGTTTATTTATCTCAAGGAATATCATTTTGGGGGATCATTACATCTTTTACTAACCATTTTGGTTGTGATTAATCTCTAAAGACAATGTAAATATATAGTTCATCCTGCATGGATCATGTGATTCTATAGAAGTTTATTCTAGCTCTTCCAGTGTGACCAAGTCTTCTTCAATACTCATCATTTAAAAAAATGAGTTAGTGGTGGAAATTTATTAAAGAATGAAACTCTACTTAAAAAGTAAGTATATATCTTTATATTCTTAGTCAATATCATGAATGAATTCATTATCCTTATGTAATGTAACTTAAAACAAAAATGTTTTCTGTTTACTTTCCTACTAGGAGACTAATGACCGTTTTTCCCAACACAAGTTTGTGATTTTCTTATTGTTAACTTTCTCCTGATCATGTTTTCTATCCCTCTCCATCAGAACTGAACACTTAGTTTATCGTCCATATCTATTTTTTCCTACATGGAATCCTAGTATGGGTTATCTTAGGTGACCTTTATACCTCTCTTCCTTTCTTTTAAAGTGATAGTTTTATTGACTCTTTTTCTGATGTGGGACTTTCCATTATATTCCCAAGCATAATTTTTAAAATTGCGAGGATGAAATTTATTGAATAAGGGGAGAATGTAACACCCCAAGATTCCACAGTACGTTTCCCTTTGAATAATGAAATGGCGTGCATTGTATGCAACTTCGAGATTCTAACACACCACAACCAATCAGACTGACTGTTATGAATAGTAATACCTACTTTTTGAAATTTTATAAATTCTATCTCTCAAAATGGACTTCATTTTTAGATTCGAAATATTGAAATTAGCCTAGGGTAAAATTTTGGTACTTTTCGGATAACTTTCATATTTTGATGAATAGTGAAAATTACTAAATTTTATTTAAAAACAACTTTTTTAATCGAAATAATTAATATTGATAAATTATGAATTTGAGTGGTTTTAAAGTATATTTAGAATATATTTTTACCTTTTAATTCAATGTTTGTAATTGGACATAATTTCACAATTAAACCAGACATAAACAAGTGCCAATCTTTTGATAGTTATTATTTCTTAAAAACACACTTTTTGTTTTAACAACGGGAATTAATTTTAAATTAATTTCTGCCACTTCTGTGTTTTGAATTTGGAAAATTGGATTCCATATTGGGAATCAGGATGTTTAAATTGTGTAAATAGGTAACTTTTATTTTTAGACATTTTGAATAATTACTTCGGTAAATATTTTATTTACCATGGTTAAAGGGTAAATCTGGTAAATAAGGGTTAAACAAATAATATTATAATAATACTAAATTAACCTAAAACGTCTCTTAACCCTATTGGTTGATACATGGCCGACCATGGGCATCATTGGGTCGATTTTGGGACCCCATGGATCCACTTGTAAGTGATAGGGACACTTTATTTTAATTAAGTTAAAATGAATATTAAAATGACACGAGCATATATCTTTTAGAAAAACAATTTTTACATAGGGTTATAAATGTTGGATTCTCGACAATAAATATTCATTAGAAATATAAAAGTATTTCCAACATAAGGAAAATTTATTTAAAATTTTTAGACATTAAATAATTTAATTTATGTATTACCCAATGATGATGTTGTAATTACCATAATAGTGAAAAATTAAAATAATTGATATTATAAATATCCAAATAAATATAATTTGAGACTTTTATTGAAATAAACTAATTTTCTAGGTTAATATTACATATTAGTATTGATTTAATTGTCTTTTTTAGAAGTAATCATTCTATTATGAGTTTCACAAAAATCAATTTTTGAATAGTGTCAAAATTGACATAAAAGAGTTTTTAAAACAAATATTATATTATTAATTGATATTAAATTCCTAAAAATATAAGTTTTTGTCCAAGAGACTTATATCGTGATAGTTTTATCATTAATGGACCACTTGGGGGTCTCTTGGATGTATATAGTATGTTTATTAACCATATAATATAAAAATGCAAAGAGACGTTGTAAAAGTGAAACTAATTAACTTAGACTAAATACTTAGAGATAAAGTTAATATAGTAACCCAAACCTATCTAAATTCTATTGGTTGAGTGGTTTTCGACCCATACCCACATTAACCTTTAAATAATCAACTTTTTATCCATTAGAAACCGAATATTAATTTATTATAAATTAATATTTCTAGCTTTTCCAAAGGTGCCCCTCACCCCTCTTATAAAAGGTCACACCCCCTTCTCATTACTTTACACCTTCAAAGCCTTTTGGTTCGGCCAACCCCTGCCAAATTACTCTCTAAACTTTCCTCAATACAACCTAGAGTCCTTAGATTGATCAGAAAGCCAACCTATGGAGCCCTTTTGATTAAATTAAAAGGAAGAACCTGAAGAAGAGGTAATGTTTTTACCACCCTTTTTCAAGTTCATTTATTCTTCCACTTCTTCTTTCTTTGTTATGTAAATTAAAAAATAATGAATCCAGTATCTCCTATATACTTTAATATTATTATATATATGGTACAACCATATTCAGTATTTTATCCACCCTTTGAATAACATGTCACCATACGTGCGTACGTACGGCTTACCGTCTCCACGTCGTGGTGTAATTGTTATTCAATAAATTATTATATGTATGGGTATAATAATGATGTGTAATTCATTTAAATAATAAATATTACATGATAATTATTCTTTATATATGATATAACATACAATTATATATTATTTTGATATCAAAAGAATGATATTGTCGCTCGTGCGTATGTACGAACTACCGTCTCCACGAACGCGATGAGATTCATTCTCTATCGTATCCATTCAAGTATAATTATCATTTGATTATTTAAAAATAATGTTTAAGGACTTTATATCATTCTGGATATGAATAAGATACAACCTATAAATGAAAAACATGGCTTACGTAACAAAAGATATAAAAGAAAACGAGTAAGTTAACACCTGAAACAACGATAATACTAAGATATTATTAACAAATAAATGTTAAAAGATCATATATGATATCATATTAATGTAAATGATTCCTGTATAATTCAATAACAATTAGTTCACCATTATAAATGAGGTTAACCTACCTTCTACCAAGGAAAAAGTACAAAGTAAGGGGTTTCTTATCTCACTTTTAATTCCGTGAGAATTCCATTGTTCACCACTTATTTATTGCATGTGGTGTGTGTACTGCCCATGATTGTATTAATTGTGTAATATAATTTAAGTTATTGATATTTAAATCATCATGGTATGATCCTTCTTTCATGGGTGTATGTTTCGTAAGTTACCTAATCGATAAAGGAATTTGAAATTTCAATTTCCAGTCATTTGGCTTTATGCATATTTCATTGATTATATTACTCCAAGATTATGTGTGGAATCACTATTCATTTGATTATGTCATAATTTCCACTCCCCTTCCTATGTATATACTATTGATACACATAATCACTCCATTGATAATTTCTCAAGTCATCGATATGAATTTGATAAGAGTATTTTTAACTCATTCTCCATTTGTTGAGTTAAACATCCAATTCATTTGTGTTGTTTTTACAAGATTATGTGTGAATGTATTTTGATTTTTTTACACTTAATATCCAATCATATTTACTGTATTTATTTTTTGTCACACATAACTATGTCGTTGATTTATCCTTAATCTAAGGATACAACCTTTATGAGAGATTTCATCTCAATTTACATTCCATTGAGACTTCTTTGTTGTTATACACCAAATCACTTTTATGTGGTGTATATAATGTTCTTTGACATAGTATATCATGAACTCCTTTATTCTCATGATATTAAAATGTTTTGATTACCTAAATTATTTGTATTCAAGTGTCTCTATTTTGGTTAGAAACACTAACTAAAATGCCATTTTTAAATTTTTAATGACTTATTCTTCTAAATCTTGCTCATTAATGTCCATGTTTTAAAAATGTTTTTAAGGATTTATTTATATGAACATTAAAGGTTTAAAACTAAAACTCCTTTTAAATGTTTCAAAGTGGTATGGGACACTTTGATTCTAAAATCTATTTTAAATGGATTCTTGACAAATAGTGTGACTTCTAAATGTTTTCAAGAAAAAGGGGGATATTTTACTCTAATTGTTTTGATGATTATTTTCATTTATGTCAATATCGTTCATCATTCTCGATTGAGGTTATTATGATACAATAAAATCTTCCATATTTTATCGAATGAGTTATGTTTGACTGTGGATGTTCTATTTTCAAACCATTCATGGTTTGTGGATAAAGTATTGACATTTCATATGCTTGTTTTAATACGAATGTTTATGTTATGTTTAAACCTGTTCATATGAGGAATGAATTGGACTTAGTAAGTGACGGGTGGAGCTCGCTATAGCTCCTAGATGCATCAGTAGGTATCATGAGACAAACAAGTGTATTGGCACAAGGCCTTGGAAAAATCTTATTTGTAGTCTTGGTACGAGGCCTTGGCTATGTGGTTATGATAGTCTGGCATTATGCATTCCATCATTATGAAAGTGGTTATTGATATTGCAGGTGATTGTTCTACTAGTAGAATATCCATGTGAATAATTAAATGGCATTATTTCATTTTTTCTTTTCTATATTATGATGATGTTCATGTTTGACAGGCTTTTGTTTTAGTTATAAATTTCTTTAAGTGTTTATGCTTATCTATGAAAGCTTCAACTATATTGTTATCCTTACTGAGCCTCTAAGCTCACCCCTTTCAATGTTTTATTTTTCCCAGGATGTGAAGAAGAAATTTATGAATGACCTATAGGGATAGTATGAGGGGATATGAAGACAAGATGTTGTTGTAGTTTTTTGACCTTATGATGTAATGTAAAACTTTTGAATATATCTAGTGTTTCCAAGACTACTAAACTAATCGGTCTTTCGAGACTTGATCCTTTGTGATCATGCCATTGTTATGTAATAATGCACTGACTCTGGGTATCTAGGTTCAAGGCATTACATTGTGTCTACTGAGGATGAATATATACAAAAATTTCATACCTTTATTGATGAGTGGTGATTATAATATCCTTAAACCCAGACTTTGAGATCTTGTGCTAAAAATTTAAACTTAACATTTTCAGGTTGATACCAAAGGGTGTGACCCCATTTTAACACTTAAAAACATAAAACATCAAATGGAAATAAAATATTACTTACATAATCAAGGACTTTTTAGGTTTATATTATTTTAGAACATAGATAAACTATTTCAAAGTGAACATATCCAATCAGTATCCATATTCCCTATAAAAAATATAATGTAACAAGTTTTATTTTCAAAAAAAAATATTCACAATTTTAATCTTGAACTCGCCATTATCCCCCACTCATCACTAAAATCCTTTAAAAAATAATTTAAAACCTGGTACGAGCATAGAAATATCAGTAAAAGACATACATAAAGAAAGAAAGAAACATATTAGTCTGTGAATACTTATATAAGACTAATCTTTTTAAAATTTAAATTTTTGTCCCAAAATTAACCTTTTATTACCTAAGAAATCAAATATTCTTGACAAGTATTATAATAAAAAAATCATAACAAATCTTAAATTAAAATTTAAAACTCATAATGGTTTTTTGATATCATTATAAAATTATGAAATATTTTTTGAAAAAAAGTTTTACATTTCACCCTTATGAAGTATCTTATACTTTCCATTAAACATAAGCCCACGAGTAATGCCTTGGGAGAAATAAATGAAGAAAATGGTATCATGTGATCCCAAAAACAAAGAAAATATCATAGAAATAAAAAACAAGACAAAATAAGAATTCACGGTGAACTTCCAAGACAATATCCCATGGCGTACGAAGTCCTATTGTTGATTAGCCTTACTCGATAATAACATACATATTGTCTCATGAGGAAAATGCATCACCCAATTAATTGGAGGAAAATATGGGATCACCCATCATAAAACATCCACTGATATATGTTCCATGAAAAAAAATCGAAAATAAAAAACATAATATTAAACAATTAAAGAATATGGGCTGCATAATCTTTCATCATGTCATAATCAAAATATATTTCTTAAAGAAGGAAATATAGAAATGAACAAAAGGCGGGTATTACCACTTAATGGAAGGGGAAAAATATAGGTATATATGTGGAATACGTACATAAAAATTTATAGTAATCCAAAAATATTAAATAGGGGTATATATAAATCTAGAGAGATAAAGGTCATAACCAACAGAAAAGTGTAGTTTAGAGCGATCTGTTACACCCATAAGAAAAACCTTTATAGATATAAAAACATCCATTCCATTGAATAAACATTTTCAAAATTCATATCATATAATTAAATAAGGTTTCTCTTTGAATAATGAAAGAATATTATATCAAATAATGGTTTTTGTGGCGGGAAGAACCATTGACTTCATAAATGCTAAATAAAATTTTCCTTTTTTGGTTTGTAATGAAAGTGAAAACATTCTATATAAAATATATAAAAATATTATATCTTAAAAAAATGAAATAAATAAAAAATAGGAACAAAATTTAATTAAAAATTTATAAATACATTTTAAAAAATAATTTTAAATACTTGTACAATAAATGTAATGATTCATAAAATAAATCTTTAAAGCATTTGAAACGTGGTTTTTAAGTAAATGGTCCCTTATGTTAAACCAAAAATATATTAATTTTTTAAAACATGTAAATAAACTTATTTATGGTAAAAATTGCCTTGTTCATCCATTTAATTATAAATAATATTTTTCTCACAACATTTATAAGTACATGGAAATGGAAGTAAAAGAGTTCGAAGAGAAAATTATAAAGATTTTTTTTAGAATAATGTCTCTTACCTCAAGTACGACTTCTCATTTAAAATATTTACATTCATTAATTAGTTAATTAAACAATTAGGAAATATTTTGAATTTTATTACCCTTTTTTATCATATTATTTAATATTACATAATCGTTTTTATTTACGTTGGGTGTTTTGATGATATTGGGCTCATAATTCAAAAATGACTTTGGCAGGTCGAATATAGCCAACAAGGTCATTATTTCAAAATATCCAAAATAATAATAACGTCATAATTATAATTTATATTCTTAAATTATATTTATAAAAACCATCCTTGAAATGTGGTAATAAAAAATTAACTATTTTACAACCATGGAGATGGTATGTCGTACGTACGCATGAGTAACATTTCAATTATTCAAATATAATAAAAGGAAGAAGTTAAGAGTTATTATAAATATATAGAAAGAAACTTATATCATAAATATCATATTATTTCTTTAAGTACCCTTATATACACCATACATGTGATGTGATTATGAAAAACTAATCACATCGCTTCATCGAAGTTGTAATCCACACATACACACAAACATCATTGACATCGTTCAATGACTGGGAAGGTAAAAAGTTTATGACATATTAATTTTCCAACATTAGAATTATTTAATTAATATCATATATATATAGGATAAATCATTAATAGTTTATATTCATGATATTTGACGGTGGAAAATGAATTACATCGATTCGTGATGTGGTTGTTTTTCGTACACACGAATAATGGTCTAATTTCCCATTTGATGGGATAAGATCTTATTGTAAGATATTAAATTTATATAATAACATCTCATTATATTTAAGAAACAAATTTTATTATATTAGTGTGTTTTAATGATATTGTTGGACTCCTCGTGTATTAATCATGTTTTAATGATCACAAATCTCATCAATCATCACAGATATTATTCAACCTAGTTAAATCCTATAAATTATATCCAATCATGTGTATTTATGTTTCAAGTTCTCTCATGAATTATAATGGTTAACCTCAATCCATTTCATACACATTACTGTTTAAGTCTGAATACAGTTATTTTCATAAATATAAGACACCGTGAGAAAGACACAGTAAGCCTGACATAGTTATTCAGTCACCGTGAAGCCTGCCACAGTAAGCCCGAAACCGTTAGCCAGACACCGTAAGCCTGACACCGTGAAGCCAGACATAGTTAGCCGGACACTGTGAAGACCAAACACCATGAGGATCAGACATTGTGAGAAACACACCTTGAAGACCAGACACTGTGAACAAGACACTGTGACACTCAGACTGTGACACACAGAAACCGTGTAGGAGACACTGTTTTTATAACATACGGTGACACCGTTTCGTAAACTATTTTTCCATCTTTAAATTTATTATTTAACGGTCATATTTGATGACTTTAATGCACTGACATAATTAATGTTTCTTTGTAGACATAGTGCGGGTTACGAGTTATGAAACACATGCAACCTATTGGCTAAAACACATGCATTCGAAGATAAAGAGTGGAGAGTGCCCAACAATGACAGAGCGCGATACTGAATAGAAAACAAGTGTGTCAGCATGACCACGAAGAACACTTTTGCAAGATTTTCAAAGAAATCATTTTCACATGCATGAAATCCAACTCTGGTGAAGAATATACGTAGTACACTGGAATACAGAGAACATCTTCACATTATCAAAGCTTATGGAGCACACAAGATGAATCGTGACACTCTGTTTTTCAAGACAAAAAATAGAGAAGGACTCAAAATCATTTCTTCTAAATCGAAGGAGTCCAGAGTTGCAATTCAAATCACTAGAGCTTTCTAAACTCATATCTAATCTCTCTTATTGATTCCTTTACTTACCTATTGAGCAGTGTGTGTGCTCTGTATATTCCACACACACACTGACTCATGTGTTAAACTGAAGGATTTCAAAATCCTTACACCAAACTCTATATTTCTGTTTACCCATGACAACTGTGGGAGAGGTCCCCGTGTGACCTGGTTATTTTTTTTTACCCACGAAAACTGTGGAAGAGGTCCCTGTGTGACCTGGACAATCTGTGTACTATTGTTTACCTCGATTCAGGGTGTGGATAAAAGTTTATTGATATAAACTACTTGGTATCAGGTGATCACCAAGTGTATTGGATTAGGTCTCAGCTTGATACTGAACCACTTGTGTTATATCTGTTGTGCTATTTAATTTTAGTCTTCTCTATTTTACTGCATTATTGCATAATCCAGAAAACTCTAATTTCACTTTGATAGTTAGTCTTGGAAAGAAGTTATAACTGATATATCTTAGTAGGATAACTTCAAAAGTAATATTAATAATACATATTAAGATTACTTAGAATTAATCAATCTTCTAAGAAGTTGTTTAAAAATTCAAACTCTTATAACAGTATAACCTTGATTTACTGGGCTATATCTATTTTTGGGGAAAACCATTTCATTTAAAATAAAATTTTTGTAACAGAAATTTTTATAGTTACTCAATTCACCCCTCCCCTCTTGAGTAAACTACTCCGACCAACATTTGGTATTAGAGGTTTATTTATTAGAACTCTTTGTAATCTTACTCAACTGTGATTATAGTTGTACTTTAATGATCTGTAAATTTATGTTAATTATAAATTTCTAGATCTTTTTATGTAATTTGTTAGTATGGATAATAGATTGGAAGGTGCTGCAACCAATAGACCACCATTATTTAATGGAACCAATTATGCCCAATAGAAAATTAAAATGAAAAAGCATCTAGAGAGCATGAGCTTTGAAATTTGGTCATCAATTATAGATGAATACAAACTTCATATGACTGATAGAATTACATGGGATGAACCTAAAAAACATGCTTATAATAACAATTTAAAATCCATGAATTCTTTATACTATTCCTTAGGAGAGGAAGAATTTAATAGGATTTCTACTTGTAAAACTGCCCATGAAATTTGGGATACCTTGTCTGTCTCACATAAATGCACATCTAGTGTAAAAGAAATGAGAATTAATAAATATACTATAAAATATGATAATTTCATGATGAAACATGGTGAACCTATTTCTGACATGTATCTTAGGTTCAATGAGATTTTCAACACAATGATTTCTCTTAGAAGAGAAGTCACTACCAAAGAACAGATCATGATAATTCTTAGATGTCTACCTGACAGATGGAGGGGAACCTCTGTCTCAATTAGGGAATCATGAAATATAAAAAAGCTACCTATAAAAGAACTCATTGGGAAACTGATGATGTATGAGGAAGAGATGAAAGTTAACAAAGAAGAGGAGGATGAACCAAAGAGAAAATCTGTAGCATTCAAGACCACCTTCTCGAAGCACAAAGACAAAGGGAAACTGGAAGATTCTGTAGAAAGTTCCACCACTGAACAATCATCACCGGATAGTGATGAGGAGATGGCTCAATTGGCTAGAATATTCAAACGTTTTTAAAAAATGAAGAACTTTTTCAGAAATCCTAACTTCAAGGGCAAGTATGATCAAATAGGAAACTGGAAAATGGACTGGAAAAGAATTAAGAAAACTGATGACATTGTATGCTATAAATGTAAGCACAAAATACATATAAAGGACGATTGTCCAAAGCTCAAATATAATAAGAAGTATGAGGATAAGGACAATAAGTATAAAAAGGAAATGAAAGAAACTTGGAGTGAATATGAAGATAGTTTAAGTGACCTAGATACATCACATGATGAACAGGCTAACAAAGACAATATGTGTTTTATGATAAACACATCTGAGGTAACACTGAACTCTTCTGTACATAATTCATACTATTATGAAAAGGAAAGTGACTCTGAAAATATAAATAATGAATAAATGTTTGAATATTTCAACATGCTTGAAGAGACATGAAATGAATTAAAAGATAAATATAAATCATTGAAGAAACAGTATTCTCTCACTGAAAATGTTAAATATGAACTTACTACTGAAAATGAGAAAAATTATCAACTGCTCAAAGAAAACAATAAATTAAAAATTTCTAATGAGAAACTAAAAAGTGACTTAGAAAAGTTTACTAATGGGAAAAATACCCTTACCCAAATGATAGGAAAACAAATTTCCCCCAAATATATTACTGGAATTGGTTATCAACCTTGTAAAAGAAACCTTGGTAGAACGAATTTTGTTTCAAAATTTAGGACATATAATTTTGTTCCCAGTTCTGGACACAACTCAACTAGCTCGAGTCATGATATATACTCTATTATTTCTAGTTTTTGTGAACCAAATACAATTTATTTTCCAAATACATTACATAATGCTTATAGGAAACCTATGAGACAAATATGGGTTCCTAAAGAACTTATTACTAATGTTACTGGACGCAATCAAGTATGGGTACCAAAATCTGTCTTTACTTGATCATGTTATATGAAAGATGCTTAAAGAGTCCCTACAAGAATCTATGGTACTTGGATAGTGGATGTTCAAGGAACATGACATGAGACTACTCATGCTTCAAGAATCTTATAAAAGTAGATGGAGGACATGTCACATTTGGTGACAATGCCAAAGGGAAGATCATTGGCTTAGGCCCGATCGGTAACTCTGATTCGATTTTAATTTCTAATGTATTGTTTGTTAATCGCTTAAAATATAATCTTATTAGTATCTCACAATTATGTGATGATGGATATCATGTTAAATTTGAAAATGATGCTTGTAATGTCTTTAATTCTAAAGATAAATCAGTATTTTCTACATCAAGGAATGAGAACATTTATTCTGTTAATTTAGATTCCTTAGCCTCTCAAAATACTTCATGTTTAAGTGTATTTCCTAAAGAATCTTGTCTCTGAAATAGGATACTAGGAAATTATAATGTTCACTCCCATAGAAAGATAACTAGAAAAGGCCTAGTTAAAGACTTTCCCAACATGAGTTTCCAAATAATAGTGTGTAATCTTTGTCAAAAGAGAAAACAACACAAAATCTCTTTCAAATAAAAGAAAAAAGTTTCTACATCTCGACCTATCAAATTAGTTCACATTGATTTGTTTGGACCATCTAGAGTTTCTATTTTAAATGGGAAGCACTATGTTTTTGTTATGGTAGATGATTTCTCTGGATATACCTGGACCTTTTTAATGGCTCACAAAAGTGAAGCCTTCTCTTATTTCACTAAGTATTCCAAGTCTGTATAAAACCTTAGTGGCCTTAAAATTAAATCTTTAAGAAGTGATCATGGCCGTGAGTTTGAAAATTAATATTTTAAATCCTTTTTCTCACAAAATGGTTATAGTCACAATTTCCCTACCCCTTGAACACCTCAGCAAAATGGTGTTGTAAAAAGAAGAAATGAAACCCTGAAAGAAATTTCAAGAACAATGCTTAGTGAATATGACTTACCTATTTTATTTTGGGCTGAAGCTGTTAATATATCATGCTACATAATCAATTGATTCTTGATTGGAACAATTTTCAAAATGACTCCGTATGAACTCTGGAACAATATGAAGCCTAAGGTTAATTACTTTAGAGTTTTTGGATTCAATGTCTTTATTCTCAACACTAAGGATAATATTGAAAAATTTGCATCCAAAAGTGATGAAGGAATTTTCCTAGGTTAATCAATATTAAGTAAATCTTATAGAGTATTCAATAAGAGAACTAAATGTGTGAAAGATTTTTTTCATATCATGTTCGATGAAATAGATCCACATGAGCCTAAAACCATACTATAAAATCTAGAAGATGATGTATCAAATCTAAACATCAACTCAAAATCCTCAAATTCCTCTATGAAAGAATCTTTGAAAACTTATAATTCTAAAAATTCTCTTCAATCAAATCATAATGAACTAGAATCTGTTAATGAACCTGAAATCACAAGTCCTTATTTTTTTTAAAGGTTAGAACCCTTAAAAACCATCCCTTAGATGTTATTGTGTGAGACTTAGAGAAAGGAACACAAACTATATCTTCTCTTAGAAATCAGGTTGAACATCAAGCCTTCTTGTCACAACTTGAACCTAAAAACATTGATGATGTCATCAATGATAAATTTTTGGTAATGGATATGCAATAAGAACTTAATCAATTTTAAAGAAATAAATTTTGGAAACTTGTTGAAATACCCAAGGACACTTTCATAATAGGCACTAAATGGGTGTTTAGAAATAAAGTAGATGAATCTGGAAATATAGTTAGGAATAAGGGTAGATTATATGGACAAGGCTATAGTCAAGAATAAGGAATTGACTATTAGGAGACATTTCTTCAGTAGCCAGACTTAAATCCATTGGAATCCTTCTTTCTTATGTTGCACATCTGAATTTCAAACTATATCAAATGGATGTTAAGAGTGCATTCTTAAATGGGTCTATAGCTGAGGATGTCTTTGTTTAAAAAACCCTTGGATTTACAAATCCCCATTTTCCCAATCATATTTTCAACCTATCAAAAGCTTTATATGGTTTAAAACAAGCTCCAAGAGCTTGGTATGACAGATTGAGTACTTTTCTTATTTCCAAAAGGTTTACAAAAGGAATAGCTGATCCTACCCTCTTTATAAAACGAATTTCTAATGATGTTTTAGTTGATCAAATCTATGTAGATGATATTATTTTTGGATCTGAAAAAAATTCATTATGTATTGATTTTTTTAAAATGATCCAAAACTAATTTTAAATGAGTTTAATGGGTGAACTAAAATTCTTTCATGGATTTCAAATCATTCAAAATAATGATGGAATTGTTTTAAATCAATTTAAATAAACTATAGATCTTCTAAAATGTTTTGGATTGGAAATCACTAAAAGTAGTGAAAATCCCATGAGTACCACCTATAAGTTGGATCTTGATGAAGATGAAAAATCTTTTGATCAAACCACTTAAAGAGGGATGATTGGAAGTTTATTTTATTTAATTGCTAGTTGTCCAGACATTATGTTTAGTGTGTGTATGTGTGATCGTTTTCAAGAAAATCCAAATGAATCTCATTTAAATGTTGTAAAGAGAATTTTCAAATACCTCAAGCATACACCCAATCTAGGACTATTCTATCCTAAAACAAAATCATTTGAACTAGTTAGTTATTCTGAGGCTTACTTAGGTGGTTGTAAGTTAGATAGAAATAGAACCTCTAGAACATGTCACTTTTTAGGCAAGTCACTAGTATCATGGTGTAGTAATAAACAATATTTTGTTTCATTATCTTCTGCATAGGCTGATTATATAGCTACTGGCAGTTTTTGTGCACAAATCTTGTGGATGAAACACACATTACTAGACTATGGATATCAATTCAGACATGTACCAATAAATAGTGACAACACAAGTGCAATTAACATCTCAAAAAAATCATGTTTCTCATTCTAGGACAAAACATATTGATGTAAGACATCACTTTTTGAGAGATCATTATCAAAAAGGTGATATCACCTTGGAATTCATTGCTACTGAATATCAACTTGCTGATATATTCACTAAACCATTAAATTCTGAGAGAATAGACAACATCATACATGATATTGTCATGATAAATCTCAAATATATATCTTACATGTCTTACTATTAAATATTTTACTATGTTTTACTTTACTATTTCATGATTACGGTTTCTCAGTTACTGTCTCTCATTTTTATGGTCTCACAGTTAGCACTTTATACTTATGGTCTGACATTTACTATCTCACCATAACACGCACTGAAATGTTCAATCATTGTATCACCATGACGTTCACCCACTGTATCACTGTGACGTTCAATTACTGTCTCACCTAGACATTCACTCACTGTATCCCCGTAATGATGACTTACTGTCACACCGTGATGACTGATCACTATCTCACCAAAATAATCATTCACTGTCTCACCGTGAAAATTATTTATGATTTTCTATTAACCAGTATCGCAGTAATTATTATTTTACCTCTTCTACTTTCCCGAATTTTTATTTTTGTGAGGTTTGACATTCCAAAATGATAAAACTAACAGTTTCACACATTTATTCACCTAGAATTTCTCCAACTCATTCATTTCGAACCCTTTCAACCTTGCAAACCTCTCTCTCTATCTCAAACCCTCAGTGGATTCCAAGAATAAATGTCCTTCGTCATCCACACCTGAGAAGCGTAGCTCGAAGAAAAAGAAGATAGCACCTAATCTAACGCCTGAAGGACCATTTAATCTGAACCCGGTAAATCTAGGTGTTGTTCCTGAGAAAGAAATCTGCCCTGAATGACTTTTATCTAGGAAATCTCTAGTCCTGAAAGTGTTAAGAGAACAAGGCTGGTTAGAATGGTTCTCAAGGGAAAATAGACCTATCTATCCGAAGTTAGTTTCTCAGTTGTACCATTATGCATAGTTTTTTGTTGACTCTGGTGAAACCTATGTTGTGAGGAGCTAGATTAATGGACAAATATGCTCCTTCACATCGAGGTTATGGGTTACATGACTTAGGATCCCTCACAAATGAATTTGTGATGATTATCAGAGAGAACCTCCACCTACAACTGATTTCTTTGATATTGAAGATGCTCTGAAAACCCTAACCAGGAATTGAATCAGGAGAAGTTCCATAGCTACTGAACTTGAAGGAGAAACAAGGTTGTTGTTTAAGTTTGTTCAAAATCTGGTTAGTCTGAGGAATAGTGAATTTTCTATATTGAATTATCAAGATGTGTTTCGGATTCATCTTATGAAAAATGGATACAAAATCAACCTGTGCAGGTACATCATTCACCATATGTGTGAATTAATCAAGGTCATGTCCAAATCCACCTCTCTCTTCTACTCTCAGTAGATATCAACCATGCTTTTTGCAGAAGGAGTAGTTAGACCCAATGAATAAGTACTTTTGGACTGTGAGTACTGTATCTTTAAACCCATCATCAGAAGAATGATTATAAACTAAAACCCTTGGAAAAAGGAGTGGTTGGAAGACAACAATAATATTTATGAGAAGTTTAATCCTATGGATTATCCATCATGGCCGAAGGACATTTCTAATCCTGGTTTGAAACCAGATGAACTTGGTGAGTATTTAGAATAAGAAGAAGAAGAATCTAAAGTTCCTTAGAGAGAAGAAGTTTTTGTTGAGGAGGAAAGAACTATTATTCATTTTGTTGTTCTTGAATTATAAGTTCATATCCCTAGAGATGATGTTAATTTAGAAATCCAACCCAAGGCTAAAAGAGAATCAGTTGTCACTAAATCTGAGAAGAAATCCATGGAAGAGGCTGCAGTAGAAGAACTCCTTATTATGAAGAAAACAAATCTATAAGAACTCCCTGCTATGAAAGAAACAAATGTAGAAGAACTCCCTGCTGTACAGGAAGAAAATATGGAAGAACTCCTAGAGGAAAAACCTATTCTTGAAATAATACCCTCTACTGAAGAGAGGATAGAGATAGACTTTTAGTTGGCTAGATTGGAGATGATTGAGGAACTTAGATATGAACCTATGGATTTAGACCTAGCTCCTAAGCCTCTGAGTCCTGAAAAAGAAGCACCTATTGAGGGGGAGGAAACCCAAAATATTGAGACTAATGGAGCTTCACATCCGACTGAGTCCAGCCTTGTGGTCACTCAGTACAAATTCCCTATATTTTATGATGTGAGTGAATCTCAGCAAGTTTTTTCCACTGGGCTAGATCTCTCCTCACTATTTCAGTTGAAGTCAGTTTCTAACTTTGCATCTGAGAAAGAACTAGAACCTACTCCTGTACTGGCTCCTGTACCCGAACAAATTTCATTTTTCAGTAAGGATGATTTAAAGAAAGTTGGAGACACTATCTTGTCTAGTGTTGAGAAGCTTATGAACTCCCAACCTTGACCTGTGACAAATCTGAGTGAGAGAGATGCCTCACATATTTTGGAGAAAATTATCTGGTAGATCCAACCTAAAATGCTCCATGAAATTCAAGAAGTTTGAGTTGAAAATAGGTTGCTTAGTATAGAATTCACAACCATGAGAATCATGGTGGAAGACATGTAGAAACAAATGCATTCCAAATTAAAACATGTTTCTGTCTCTCTAGAACCTTCTATTTGTAACGCCCCGACCCCAGCTACCCAGAGTCGGTGCATTACTTCGTAACATTGGCATGATCACAAAGGATCAAGTCTCGAAAGACCGATTAGTTTAGTAGCCTTGGAAACACTAGATACATTCATAAGTCTTTCATTACATCATAAAGTGAAAAACTACAAAAAAACATGGTCTTCATATTCCACACTCATATCTTCACTGATTATTCTTGCAAGTCAGTCATAAAGTACTTCTTCACAACCTGGAAAATTTTTAAACATTGAAAGGGGTGAGCTCAGATGCTCAGTAAGGATAACAATAATGCGGAAGCTTTCATAAATAAACATTAACATTTAAGGCAATGTATAACTAAAACAAAATCCTTTTAAACATGAACTTCAACATAATATGGCAAAAGTAAAATGAAATAATGCCATTTACTTCTTCACATGGATATTCTACTGGTCGAATAATCACATGCAATATCAATAACCACTTTCATAACGATGGAATGCATAATGCCAGACTATCATAACCACGTAGCCAAGGCCTCGTGCCAAGACCACAAATAAGATTTTGTCAAGGCCTCGTGCCAAGACACTAGTTTGTCTCATGAGACCTGCCGATGCATCGAGGAGCTATAGCGGGCTCCACCCGTCACTTATTAAGTCCAATGCATTCCTCATATGAATAGGTTTAAACATATCATAAACCATAACATAATCGTATCTCATAAAACAGGCATAAAGGAAACATAACATTTCCACATTTCAATCACAAGATATAAATACAACACATTGATATAATAAAAATGCTTTCAAAACCATTTTCAATACCAAAATAAAAGAGAGTTAAAACTTTGTATTTATTTTTCATTAAAAAAAATGATGGCTTGAAGAGGAAGCCGGATCTCAAATAATGGTCACGGCGGCGGAGAAGTCGTTGTCGCCGCATAAGTACGGAAAGAAAAACATTCCCTTTTGTCGTTTAGTAAAACGCTTCGTATAAAAAGATTCCTTTTGAATAAACTTAAAAGTCAAAGGGGTTTATACACCGTATAAAAGAAAGTTGTGTATAAAACCAAATATGCCTCAATGAAAGGAGATTGAGACGAAGTCCTTAAAAAGATCATTTTTAAAATAAAATAGATATATTATGTGTATTCACTATAGGTACACATAAAGAAAGTAAAAATACAAAATAAGACATAATAATATCATGACATAATTTGAAAGTAGGAGATTAACCCAAAGAATGGAAGTTGGGTTAAGAAATTCCCTTACAAAGAGCATTTTTAAAATAAAATAGATCTATTATGTGTATTCACTACAAGTACACATAAATAATGTTCAAATACAGGATATGACATAATAATATCATGACATAATTTGAAAGTAGGATATTAACCCAAAGAACGAAAATTGGGTTAAGAAGTTCCCTTACCTCGTGTCTGACTTGACTCAACCGTTCTTTAACCTCCTGAATAATAAACTAGAGTTAATATATACCTTATTAAGAACCATTTTCAATTTCATTATCCTTATTATATCACTTATTACAATGATATGAACATTATGTAATTATTTAAGTTAATAACGGTCGTTTTGTCGATCTTTGGTACTTGAGTCAAAAATAAACTTCTTATAATTACAAGTTGTTCATGTGGTGAAATATCCATTATATCCGGAATTATATTCATGATGTAGATATCATATATATCATATATACAGTATATACATTCATTCATAATGTCACGTAACATTTAGAGGTAAGAAATGAAATGCACCGTTCATGGAGACGGTAAGCCGTACGTACGCATGAACGCTACTTTCATTTCAATTTCATATTTAATGGAAGTAAATCATAATGATATAAATGTATAATATAATTCCAGTATAATATAGTGTATAATACCATTTACTCCATCCTTTATACATCCCACATATGGCATTTACGATTCAAATCACTTTGAGGGGTGGTAGTCCGCACTTCCTAAAATGAAATTATCGCGTTTTACCCATAATGGAAATCATAAAGTATGCCATAAATGAGAAATACAGAAGCATAAGTAAAACAAAAACATATTATATATCATATATAAAAATAGTGACATCTTAATGGCCACCTTTGAAGGTGTTATATGAGTGTTGAACAATCATCGCTTCGTGAGGCAGAAATTCGCCATCCACAGAAACCGTATGTTCTTTAACCATTAGATGTAGGTGTGTGTAAGTGTAGCTCGAATCCTTCTTATAACAACATCCTAGTATATTGAGGATACTGGTGTTGTTACAAAAGAAATGAATAAAAAGAGTTTAGGGGGTTGGAGAAGAAAAATAAAACAAAACAACATTATAAAAGACATTACCTCAAAATCGGGTAACTCTTTTTGATTTGAGCCAAAGGCTTCCTTGGGAAGTGTTCTGCCCAAAGTGAGGATTCTAGGAGTAAGAGAGGGATGTTGGGAGAGTATTTGGGCAGAGGTTGGCCGAGCCAAATGGCTTGAAGGTGTGAATAAGGTGGGAGAGGTGGGGGCCTTTTATAAGTGGAGAGGAGGGGCACTTTTGGAAAGTAATGAAATGTTACATTATTTCAAAATGATTTTCGGATTCTAAAGGTCCCACACTTATATAATTCGAGGCTAAGGTGATAAGGTTTCGAAATCTCCTCATCCAATTGGCTTTGGACAAGTGTAAGCCTTGGATTTTACATTATCTATTCATTTTATTAAAATCGTTAAATAATGAGGTCATCACTGCATCATAATGATGTCATAAATAATTTAATTTATTTAATGTCTAAAAATTATAAAAAAAATACTATGATGTAGGAAATCTTTTTATCTTTCTAATGAATATTTATAGTCAAAATTTGGACTTGTGTAACCCTACTTAAAAATTGTTTTAGTAAAACAATTTATGTTAGTGTCATTTTCACTTTAACATTAAATAAAAAGTAATTTATGTTATTTCCCTACAAAAGTGGATCCATGGGGTCCCCAAGTTAGGCCATGGCTTGTCTTGGTCGGCCATGACACAACCAATGAGGTTGGGACATGTGTCTAGGTCATTTAATATTATTAAAGTATTATTTATACCTTAAACTACCCTAATTACCACTAATCGCGATTAAGAACTTAATAAGTTACTATTCACCAAAAAATTATTTTTATCCCATTGAACCACATTTTACTTCTTAATGACAACCATGTATGTCGGATTTTTGAAAATCAAATCACAGAAGTGGTAATATTTCATTTAAACGAAAAATCAGTTATTTAACAACCACTTAGTGGTTTCACTATTCATCAAAAATTGAAGTTTTTCAGAATAAGGCCAAAATTTCACCCTAAGCTATAATTGATATTCCGAATTGAAAAATGATGTCTATTTTACAAAATTCAAAACATATAAGTCAAATTAATTAATTTAATAATTAATTCCCGCTGTTATAACAAATAGCGTGTTTTTAAGAAACAATTTATATCAAAAGATTGGCAATTGTTTATGTCCAATTTCAATGTTAAATTAACTTTAATGACCACCATTGGATAAAATGGTAAAAATATATTCTAATTGTACCTTAAAACCACTAAATAGTATAACTTATCACTATAAATTATTTTGATTAAAAAAGTTGTTTTAAGTATTTTTCACTATTCATAAAAATTTGGAAGTTCTCGGAAAATTACAAAAAATTCAACATAGGCTAATTTCAATATTGGGAATACAAAAGTGAAGTCCATTTTGAAATATAAAATTTATAAAATTTCAAAAAGTAGGTATTACTATTCACAACGGCTAGTTTAATTAGTTGTGGTGTGTGCTAGAGCTCGAGGTTGCGTACAACACACGCTATTGCATTATTGAATGAGAAGCGTATCGTGGAAGCTCGGGGTGTTACATTCTACCCTCCTTCAATAAATTGCGTCCTCGCAATTTGAAATTTTTCTTTGAAAATAAAAGGTTGAAAAGAGAAAATACCTTTTAGGAAAACCCACATCGGAAATAAGGTTAATAAATATATAACATTAAAAGAAAGCAGGATAAGTACAAAGGTCACCCGATATAGCCCATTCTAGGATTCTATGAAAATATGGATATGGAAGAAAAACAAACCATCAAGGTCTGATGGAGAGTTATAGAAAACAGGATTAGGAGAAAGTTTAACCATAAGAAAATCACAAACTTGTGATTGGTTAAACGGTCATTGAATCCCCAGTTGGAAAAGTTAACCGACAACATTTTTGTTTTAAGTTACCTTTTATAATGTTGAGGAATTTATTTATGAGATTTACTAAGAACGTAAGGGAATATACATACTTGTTATGTATACTTTCATTCGTTAATAAATTTTTACCACAAACCCAACTTTTACTCCAAATGGTAACGGAACTCAAAAATATTCTATTTATCCTAATTGTATAAGGTTCCAAATGTTAACACATACCATTTAGATTAGTAAAACTATTTTGTAATAACCAGGGACTTCCTGTAGGCTAGTGGTAGGAAATAAAGGCTTGTCGCACTTTGATTGTGGGTTCGATTCCTACAGCTTTGTCCGACGCGACGGTTTATGCCCCACCCTGCAGGTTGTCCTTTTTCTAAAAAAAAATAGTATTATAGTATTCCAGAAATAATCTTCAGAAAAGTTTTAACCTTAAACAATACTATTCAAAGTTCAACTTAATCCATTCCAACCTTTATAGTTATCCAAAATACTTCTGTCCAACTCACAGTCCAAATTTTATAAGGAAGGTAAACATAATGAAGATCCTTTTTCCCACGTAACAACATGTGAATACCTTCATCATGTATTCTTTTTAAACATACTGAATTACCATGATCCCTTATTCCTTATAGAATACTAGATATACTTCTTATATCCAAAAATGTATACAAAACATCAATCAGTTTCAAGGAAGTTAAGTATATCCAATATAATTTATCCAAATCAATCACGTCTTATTCCAAAATCACAATCTCAGTATCAGAACCATATTATGGTCTATCTTTCTCTCAACCATATATTTTCCAAAAATTTAATCTTACTGTGGAGTCACTTTTCTTGGTTCCACACAATCTCAAGTCCTTGATGAAATAGTACTGCAGTACAATCCTTATATACTCCATAATTATTATAACCAGTACATCATTGACACAACACTCAAATTACAAAATTATTTAATAACAACATAAGAACTCTAATCATTACTCCTCATCTGTGGTAGTATCATAACATGATTATTATCCAATAACATCATTTGGGGCATACTCTGATGATTTGGACATTGGTTTGCGTAGTGTCCCCAATCCTTGCAGAAGAAGCATTGTACATTTGAAACCATTTTCTTACCCTTGCAGTCACGCACTTTGTGTCCTTTCTCTCTACACTTATAACAAACTCCCATTCCCTTTAGTCAAGTTCCATGATGTTTCTTCCCACAATTACCACATATTGGAAAATTCTTCTTTCCCCTCATCCCTTTATCCATCATTCTCTCTTCCATCCCTTTCGTCTCTTGCTTCGCTTCAAAGCCATAGGACTCAGAGAATTATTTACTTATCTTATTAACACATGATACTATTTCTTCATATGTTGAGAACACATGGGAGACTATTTCCCTTCGAAATGTTGGCTTAATACCGTGAAAGATACTATCCTTCTTACTCTTTGGATCATACGTACTGCTGGAGTTCACATTCCTTCTACTGGGCGCCATTTCTATACAACGGCATAAACTAGGTTAGTTTATGAATCAAAATACATAATTCCATACTTGTAAAACACTTTACATAAATTGAACTATTTATGGATATAATCCATAATCATAAAAAGAAATGTTTTCTTTGAGTAAGTATGTACTCATAACCCTTCATAGTGGTTTGTAAGTAAAATGAGAATTATCCTAATCATATCCCCCGGGAGTGTCGTAACCAAGAGTGCAGCAAGGCCCGTTGTCGTGCACCAGTTCCCGTTCGAGTCTAGCTCAAAGCGGTGTTTTCGGGTTTTACCCCTAGGTACATCTGTGCCAGAGCCGCCTCTACCTGCTCGTATCCAGACAGGGATGTATTTCTCGGAAAACTCATAACATCTCTATAACACCAAAATTCTAGGAAGTTCTTCTATACTAATCCTCAAAGTCTATCTTCGGGCTATGTGCTCTAATCAGAGTTTATCTAAATCTAGCTTCCAAGGTTAGTACTAAACTGCCTCTGATACCAACTGTAACGCCCCGACCCCAGCTACCCAGAGTCGGTGCATTACTTCGTAACATTGGCATGATCACAAAGGATCAAGTCTCGAAAGACCGATTAGTTTAGTAGCCTTGGAAACACTAGATACATTCATAAGTCTTTCATTACATCATAAAGTGAAAAACTACAAAAAAACATGGTCTTCATATTCCACACTCATATCTTCACTGATTATTCTTGCAAGTCAGTCATAAAGTACTTCTTCACAACCTGGAAAATTTTTAAACATTGAAAGGGGTGAGCTCAGATGCTCAGTAAGGATAACAATAATGCGGAAGCTTTCATAAATAAACATTAACATTTAAGGCAATGTATAACTAAAACAAAATCCTTTTAAACATGAACTTCAACATAATATGGCAAAAGTAAAATGAAATAATGCCATTTACTTCTTCACATGGATATTCTACTGGTCGAATAATCACATGCAATATCAATAACCACTTTCATAACGATGGAATGCATAATGCCAGACTATCATAACCACGTAGCCAAGGCCTCGTGCCAAGACCACAAATAAGATTTTGTCAAGGCCTCGTGCCAAGACACTAGTTTGTCTCATGAGACCTGCCGATGCATCGAGGAGCTATAGCGGGCTCCACCCGTCACTTATTAAGTCCAATGCATTCCTCATATGAATAGGTTTAAACATATCATAAACCATAACATAATCGTATCTCATAAAACAGGCATAAAGGAAACATAACATTTCCACATTTCAATCACAAGATATAAATACAACACATTGATATAATAAAAATGCTTTCAAAACCATTTTCAATACCAAAATAAAAGAGAGTTAAAACTTTGTATTTATTTTTCATTAAAAAAAATGATGGCTTGAAGAGGAAGCCGGATCTCAAATAATGGTCACGGCGGCGGAGAAGTCGTTGTCGCCGCATAAGTACGGAAAGAAAAACATTCCCTTTTGTCGTTTAGTAAAACGCTTCGTATAAAAAGATTCCTTTTGAATAAACTTAAAAGTCAAAGGGGTTTATACACCGTATAAAAGAAAGTTGTGTATAAAACCAAATATGCCTCAATGAAAGGAGATTGAGACGAAGTCCTTAAAAAGATCATTTTTAAAATAAAATAGATATATTATGTGTATTCACTATAGGTACACATAAAGAAAGTAAAAATACAAAATAAGACATAATAATATCAGGACATAATTTGAAAGTAGGAGATTAACCCAAAGAATGGAAGTTGGGTTAAGAAATTCCCTTACAAAGAGCATTTTTAAAATAAAATAGATCTATTATGTGTATTCACTACAAGTACACATAAATAATGTTCAAATACAGGATATGACATAATAATATCATGACATAATTTGAAAGTAGGATATTAACCCAAAGAACGAAAATTGGGTTAAGAAGTTCCCTTACCTCGTGTCTGACTTGACTCAACCGTTCTTTAACCTCCTTAATAATAAACTAGAGTTAATATATACCTTATTAAGAACCATTTTCAATTTCATTATCCTTATTATATCACTTATTACAATGATATGAACATTATGTAATTATTTAAGTTAATAACGGTCGTTTTGTCGATCTTTGGTACTTGAGTCAAAAATAAACTTCTTATAATTACAAGTTGTTCATGTGGTGAAATATCCATTATATCCGGAATTATATTCATGATGTAGATATCATATATATCATATATACAGTATATACATTCATTCATAATGTCACGTAACATTTAGAGGTAAGAAATGAAATGCACCGTTCATGGAGACGGTAAGCCGTACGTACGCATGAACGCTACTTTCATTTCAATTTCATATTTAATGGAAGTAAATCATAATGATATAAATGTATAATATAATTCCAGTATAATATAGTGTATAATACCATTTACTCCATCCTTTATACATCCCACATATGGCATTTACGATTCAAATCACTTTGAGGGGGCGGTAGTCCGCACTTCCTAAAATGAAATTATCGCGTTTTACCCATAATGGAAATCATAAAGTATGCCATAAATGAGAAATACAGAAGCATAAGTAAAACAAAAACATATTATATATCATATATAAAAATAGTGACATCTTAATGGCCACCTTTGAAGGTGTTATATGAGTGTTGAACAATCATCGCTTCGTGAGGCAGAAATTCGTCATCCACAGAAACCGTATGTTCTTTAACCATTAGATGTAGGTGTGTGTAAGTGTAGCTCGAATCCTTCTTATAACAACATCCTAGTATATTGAGTATACTGGTGTTGTTACAAAAGAAATGAATAAAAAGAGTTTAGGGGGTTGGAGAAGAAAAATAAAACAAAACAACATTATAAAAGACATTACCTCAAAATCGGGTAACTCTTTTTGATTTGAGCCAAAGGCTTCCTTGGGAAGTGTTCTGCCCAAAGTGAGGATTCTAGGAGTAAGAGAGGGATGTTGGGAGAGTATTTGGGCAGAGTTTGGCCGAGCCAAATGGCTTGAAGGTGTGAATAAGGTGGGAGAGGTGGGGGCCTTTTATAAGTGGAGAGGAGGGGCACTTTTGGAAAGTAATGAAATGTTACATTATTTCAAAATGATTTTCGGATTCTAAAGGTCCCACACTTATATAATTCGAGGATAAGGTGATAAGGTTTCGAAATCTCCTCATCCAATTGGCTTTGGACAAGTGTAAGCCTTGGATTTTACATTATCTATTCATTTTATTAAAATCGTTAAATAATGAGGTCATCGCTGCATCATAATTATGTCATAAATAATTTAATTTATTTAATGTCTAAAAATTATAAAAAAAATACTATGATGTAGGAAATCTTTTTAGCTTTCTAATGAATATTTATAGTCAAAATTTGGACTTGTGTAACCCTACTTAAAAATTGTTTTAGTAAAACAATTTATGTTAGTGTCATTTTCACTTTAACATTAAATAAAAAGTAATTTATGTTATTTCCCTACAAAAGTGGATCCATGGGGTCCCCAAGTTAGGCCATGGCTTGTCTTGGTCGGCCATGACACAACCAATGAGGTTGGGACATGTGTCTAGGTCATTTAATATTATTAAAGTATTATTTATACCTTAAACTACCCTAATTACCACTAATCGCGATTAAGAACTTAATAAGTTACTATTCACCAAAAAATTATTTTTATCCCATTGAACCACATTTTACTTCTTAATGACAACCATGTATGTCGGATTTTTGAAAATCAAATCACAGAAGTGGTAATATTTCATTTAAACGAAAAATCAGTTATTTAACAACCACTTAGTGGTTTCACTATTCATCAAAAATTGAAGTTTTTCAGAATAAGGCCAAAATTTCACCCTAAGCTATAATTGATATTCCGAATTGAAAAATGATGTCTATTTTACAAAATTCAAAACATATAAGTCAAATTAATTAATTTAATAATTAATTCCCGCTGTTATAACAAATAGCGTGTTTTTAAGAAACAATTTATATCAAAAGATTGGCAATTGTTTATGTCCAATTTCAATGTTAAATTAACTTTAATGACCACCATTGGATAAAATGGTAAAAATATATTCTAATTGTACCTTAAAACCACTAAATAGTATAACTTATCACTATAAATTATTTTGATTAAAAAAGTTGTTTTAAGTATTTTTCACTATTCATAAAAATTTGGAAGTTCTCGGAAAATTACAAAAAATTCAACATAGGCTAATTTCAATATTGGGAATACAAAAGTGAAGTCCATTTTGAAATATAAAATTTATAAAATTTCAAAAAGTAGGTATTACTATTCACAACGGCTAGTTTAATTAGTTGTGGTGTGTGCTAGAGCTCGAGGTTGCGTACAACACACGCTATTGCATTATTGAATGAGAAGCGTATCGTGGAAGCTCGGGGTGTTACATATTTCTCAAATTTATCAAGATGTTGTGTCTTAGACTCACCCTTACCTGTTATCCTTTGATGAAAAGATTGCATAAAGGCACAAAAAGTTGTTGAAGTGAAGGAGAGATCTTGTGGTGAACCTAAATAAACTCACCGATGAGTACACTAGTTGTCTTCAAAGGTTATTGAATCATCTTAAATATCTAACCACTACCGTCAAAGCCTCTAATACCTCTAGTGAATCCTCTAAACCGTCTTTGGGAAGGACTTTCATCAGATATATAGTCAAAGAAGATCTTTAGAATTCTTATAGTGGTTTCAATGTGATTTCTTTATCTGAAGTTGTCAAGAACTGTGATAGAGTTCTTGACCTTGTGCAAATTCATTCCAAGATTGAAAATGACTCCCAACAAGAGATTTCTATGAAAGTGGAGTTCTATTTCAATTGAAATTTCTCCAAGACTGATATGACAAACCACTTCAAATACCTTGTAGAGAATCTTCAGATTCCTCCTATAACTCAATCCTTCAAAACCATGTTCTGAAGCTAACCGAGTTTACCAGATTGTTGGAAAAGTTCATGGAAAACTAATATGACTTTGAAAAAGCCATGTAGTATGGTGAAGAAATTATTACAGACTTCATCAAACTCCTGAGACCTTATCCTCATTTCCATTGTACAGTAATTGTTGCTCCAGAAGCTACACCTCTCAAACCTGGACTGCCTATATTCACCTCTGCCTTAGCCTCAACTGCCATGTCTGTTGGCCAAGATCTCAATCAGATCAGGCCTGTCATTCTTGACCAGCAACTGCCTAGATCTTCTTCTACTCCTACCATGGCTCCCTCAGTCTTCGAAGGTCTCCCTTTACCCTCTCTTTCCACCACATCTCTACCTTCTTCTACATCAGCCACTATCCCTATGGCTTCCTCTTCTACTGCAGATAAAGGAATAGATAAGGCCAATCCCTGAAGAAGACCGGTACTTACTATTTTTTGATGAGGATGTCATTGTTTTTTTGTTTCTACATCATGTTGTACTCTGATTACTTTTAATGACATGTGCACTGTTTTCCCTCTCTTATTTTAACTTTTTTATAATCCCAAAAGAGGGAGAAGTTTCTGCATAAATTTTCTATATGTTATTTTTTCTATAGTTGCATCAAATTTACACCTTAACTGTGCATGATTTGTGATCATCAAAAAGGGGGGGATTATTGGACTCCTCATGTATTAATCATGTTTTAATGATCACAAATCTCATAAATGATCACAGATCTTCTTCAACCTAGATAATACTATAAATTATATCCAATCATGTGTATTTATGTTTCAATTTCTCTCATCCTTTATAATGGTTAAGCTCAATCCATTTCATACACATTACTATTTAAGTCTGAATATAGTTATTTGAAAAAGTATAAGACACCATGAGTAAGAAACAGTAATCCAGACATAGTTAGTTAGACACCATGATGCCTGACACTGTAAGCCGGACACCATTAGCCAGACACTATGAAGCCAGACACTATAATCTTGACATCGTGAAGCCGGACATAGTTAGTCAGACACTGTTAAGATGAGACACCGTGAAGATCAGACACCGTGAAGACCAGACACTGTGAACAAGAAACTGTGACACTCAGACCGTGACACTCATTCACCATGAAAGAGAAACTGTTTACATAACATACTGTGACGCTGTTTCTTAAACTATTTTTTCGTCTTTCAGTTTAATGTTTATCAGTCATATTTGATTCCTTTAATGCACTAACATAATTAATGTTTCTTTGTAGACATAGTACGAGGTACATGGTAAGAAACACATGGAACCTATCAGTTAAAACAAATGAATTCAAAGATAAACAGTGGAGAGTTCCCAAAAAAGACAGAGCATGATACTGAATAGAAAACAATCGTGTGAGCATGACCAGGAAGAACACATTCACAATATTTTCATAGAAATAATTTTCACATGCATGCAATCCGACTCTGCTGAAGAACATATGAAGTACACTGGAATCCAAAGAACATCTTCACATTATCAAATCTCATGGAGCACACAAGCTAAATCGTGACACTCTGTTTTTCAAGACAAAAACCAGAGGACTCAAAAGAATTTCTACTAAATCGATGGAGTCCAGAGCTGCAATTCAAATCACTAGAGCTTTCTAAAATCATATCTACTCTCTCTTAGTGATTATTTTGCTTACCTATTAAGTAGTGTGTGTGTACTCTATATATTCCACAAACACACTGACTCATGTGCTAAACTGAAGGATTTCTAAATCCTTAAACCAAACTCTATATTTCTTTTTACCCACGACAACTATGGAAGAGGTCCTTGTATGGCCTGGTTATTGTTTTTATTTACCCACGAAAACTGTGGAAGAGGTCCCTGTGTGACCTGGACACTCTGTGTACTATTGTTTATCCCGATCCAGGGTGTGGATCAATGTTTATTTATATATACTGCTTGGTCACTGGTGATCACCAAGTGGAGGGGATTAGGTCTCAGCTTGATATTGAACCACTTCTTTCATATCCACTATGCTATTTAAATTTAGTCTTCTCTATTTTACAGCTTTATTACATAATCCAGAAAACTCTAGTTTCACTTTGATAGTTAGTCTTGGAAAGAAGTTATAACTAATTTTTCTTATTATTATAACTTCAAAATTAATACTAATAATACATATTAAGATTACTGAGAATTAATCAATCTTCTATGAATTTGTTTAACAGTCAAACTCTTATAAGTTTATAACCTTTATTAACTGGGCTGTATCTATTTTTGGGGAAAACCATTTCTTTTAAAATAATATTATTGTAAGAGAAATTTATATAGTTACTCAATTCACCCCTCCCATCTTGAGTAAACTACTCCAACCAATAGATATTTTATGGAGGTGTAAAATGAAATAAAAGACTATCGATTAATAACGATACACCTTCTTAATACAACTACTTTGGGGTTACACCAAAAGTATTACTATGAAAATTTTATAATAAATTTAGACCAATAGTAATTGGAAATATTATTAAACATGTAATTTGGTTGGGTATTTTATGAACCAAATTTTTTTGATGTTTGAATAAAAGGTGAGAATAGGCTCCATTATATAAGTGACAGGAGGGGAACTTTAGAAATTTCAAAAAATATTAAATTAATATAAAGTAATTTTCATTGAATAATGATCCAAACTAATATAGTTAGAATATAGTATGTGTATGGGGAAAATAATCTAATAAAATAATGTTTCTATATGTTTAAATTACATTTTTACCCTTAACTCTTCGTTTTAACCTATGTTAACCCTTTTTAACAATTTCCGTGATAACAAAATTTTTACTCTTTAGGGTTCGAGATAGATAATATAGAAGAAAAATTGGACAATAAATGGAATAGTTATGATATTTTTAACCATATCCACATAAATTCAATTAATGCAGTATTTTTTTATTATTTTAAATCATTTAAATAACCGTTATTTATTATAAAATATCATTAATATCATTTTGAGAAATGTTTATTTAATATAAAATTCAAAAAAAACATGGAATTAAAACATAATCCCCCCACAAATAAATAACATGTAATATTTTTATAAACAAATTATTGAAAAAAATAGTTTATTCAATTTATTTTAATTGTAGTTTTTTAAATAATTAGTTTTATTTATTCCATTAATCAAAAAAATACCATGTCAACATTGAATAAGAATTTAAAGTTAATATTTCTTTATTAAAAATTATAAACAAATTACTATGATAAAAAAATTATATTTAAAATTAATATTTATAACTGAAAATAAATTTTGTATCCAGGTCACAATATATCATAGTTATTACGAGAATGAAAGTGACGTTTTACCCTATATTTTTTGCTTAAATATTATAAATATCGAAATCAATGGAAAATAGAACCAAATGGATATATATTCAATATTTGGTTGGAAATAGCTGAACATAAAATAGATAATATGTCAAAGGATGGTTTTAGGGTAAATTTTTTGTTCTTATTATATTATTTTTAACCTTAATTACCTGATTTACCCTTATTGTTTTCATAATTATTTATTATAGTTACAATTCATAAGGATAAAAAAGTATAAGGGGACTATTTACCAAATATTGACCTCATAATTGGAAATATATAATTAAATTTTCAATATTTAACTCAAATAATTATCAAAATTTCATTTAAACCCAATCCCATAAAACATTATGAAATACAATTTTTCAGAAAAAAATACTTTTTAAGTATAAAATATTTTTTACCAAATTAAATATGAAAATAATATCAAGAACTATCATTGGATATTATTTAATTAAAAATAAGTAATTAAATTTTAAAACTAATATAAAATTTATTTTTTCATTTTAAACACTTAAAAATAAAATATATTTTTCAATAAAAATATGTATTTTTTCACTATTAGTTGAAAAATAAAATTTTCAAAAAATAATCAAATTTCACCATAATATAATTTGAATATTATGATTTTGAAAATGATATCTTTTTTATCAAAAAAAATTTCTAAATATTCTAGAAATTAATTAAAATATTTTTTAATTTAAAGAAATAAAACCATTTTTGAAGAAAATATAATTTTGATTAATAAAATGACTTCAATAAAAATTTAGTGACTATTTATTCATAATATAAAAATATATTTATACTAAGTAATAAATTTATATGTATTTCATAAAAATTTTAAACTTATTCATAACAAAAAATTTAATGGTGGGGTTATAACTATCATATTTAAATTATAAAAATTGATTGTTCATTTAGCCTTAGTGTTTCATGTTATATTTGGAATCGAACAAAGTTACCTTTTTTTAAAAATATCATGGTATTACATTCCTACCCAATTAATAAATTATATCCCAATAATTTGAAATTGGTATTTGTAAATAAGGTTTTGAAATCTGAAAAAAACCTTTTTTGAAACCCATATAATAAAAAGGGTTAACAAAACTCTCTATTGAACAAAGAAAAAATGGAATAATAAAGGTCATATAGAATAGCACCTAATAGATTTCTAAATTGGATAAGATTAGATAGAAGTGAAAATATGGGCATGTAGAAAACTTTATTTCGAAATGATGATGTAGAGTGACAAAGAACTTGGAACATAATAATGTGAATGGTCATGAGATTGTCAATTAACACCAAACCATAAACCACTAAGGTGTGGAAAATACCATCTATTAATTAGAAATGAATTTAATAGGACAATGTTTTTGTTTCTAGATCCTTTTCATGGATTTTATGAATTAATTTATCATTTATACCATCAAAATTATTAAATATAATTAAATTACAAGTGAAATTTTATCCTTTAATCAATTTCTACCACAATATCATCCTTTTCTCCAAAATATGAGTATTCAAGTTGATTTTTTCAAGTCTAAAGCACTAAAATCAAATTAAAATATATCAAATAATTCCACAAAGATGAAAATAAGATATTCATCCAATATTAATAAAAAAAATATGGTTTAACAAGGAAATATAATTTACAAAATAAATAAACCATCATATTATTAAATAAAACATTAATCTCCAAAACCTCCACAATTATATTGAATGTTAAACTAACATAATTCAACAAATAACTAGACATAAAATTCATCAAAATATTTTTTACTAATAATGAAGCCAAGAAATCAAAAAGATTTGATCATATATTATTTCGAGAATAATTTAACGTTTATCTACAAATATCATTATTCAGTCTTAAATTATCATATCAAAATGTCTATGTCATAGTTATTTAATCTCCCAGATATTCTAATTATCACCATAAATGATCCGAATGACCATAAAGACGTATTAATTAATATAGACTCATAACAAGAGAAATGAAACATATTTATAAAGTATCATATTATGTTCATAAAAATAATGAATTTCTTTAAAATTAACTTTAGTCACATTGTCCCCAAATCACTATTCAATCCCTTGGATAGCAATATCACATGTTACCATATTATAATAACAAATAATTATCTTAGTATTAATGATCATACAAATACTAAAGGATATAAATACCTTTAACTATATTTCTACAAAATATAAAAGCATTCTTCCTCAAATAATAATTCATGTTAAACATAATGGATACATATACATCAACCTATTAAAACATCGCCCAAAATTTAATTAATCTCTTTAAAGTTGTTTCTCCTAAAACATCAAAACAGGTTTGTAAGATTTGAATTTATCATGAAAAATAACCTTATAACCCCATGATGTTATTCGTAATCCTTAAGATAAATTCACTTGAAAATATCAAAAACTAAAATTTTCATTAAACCGTTCATAGATAAAAATTAAATCATCCCTAAACCCATACTATTAGATCCAATGATAATGACATAAACATTAATTTTTTTGTCTTGTTAGAAAGGAAATGACTCAATTACAATGCTTAATAACTTAAAATATCAAAATGAAATATTTACTAACTTATATATCCATGTAAAATATTGGTTTATAGTTTTAGAGAATTAAGATATACTATTTTAGAGTGGAAATATCCACTTGGTATAATTTTTTTTAAATAAAACAAAACATTCATGACATATTTTTTTCCTTTTCATGGAATATCATCACAATTTTCATCTTGAAATCATCATCATACCAACATAACCTTAAAACCCTATGAATATTTTTTAAAACATATTATGAGAACAAAAATATTTGTAGGGAACATATAGAAAGAACGAAATAAACTTGTTAGTCCATTAATATATATCCTAGATTGTCTATTATCAAAAATAAATTTTATGATAAAAATACACATTATATTACCCATTAAATCAAGTTTTCTACAAAAATATTTTCTTAAAACATTCCACAATAAATATTTATGGAAATAATATTACTCATAATGATAAATTTTCAATTTTTCAAAACTTATGAAATTTTTTTTGAAAAATATTTAGACATGTCACCCTTATGATGTAGCATATACATCCCATTAAACATAATCTCACATTTAATCAAAAAAGAGATTAACATAAATAACATAGTATCATAAGGTCATAGAAACATAGGAAATATATAAGAAACACAAAACTTGACTTGATAATAATTCAAGGCTAGCTACCAAAACAACATCACAAGGTAGATAGGGTCTCATAGTGGATAAGGATCAATCCCTAATCCCATGAATAAGGTATCACAAGACAAAATCTTCACCTAATGCATTGAAGATTTATCTCAGAGAACCCATCATAAAACGTTAATGATTATTTAAACCCTAAAAAAATCCATACATAATAAACATAATTTTACCCATTAAAAGAATATGGATTGCATAATTTTTTTTTCATATCATAATCTAATGTGATTCCATAAAGAGTAAATTGAGAAATTGTAATAAGATATGTATTACCCCATCAATGGAAGGAATAATATGATAGTTATATATAAGAGATACATACACATATAATTTTTGATCGTTATATAATTATAAAGAGTGATAGAAAGCAATTTATAGAGTTAATGGTTATAATATAATGAAAATGGTGGTATTGAGAGACCCCATAAACCCATAATAAATACATTTCCAGATATCAAAATATAAATTCTAGTCAATACCATTTTTTGTGAATAATGAGAGAAAAAAAGTAAAATATGGTTTTTATTTGAATAAAAAAAGAATATTATAAAAAATTAAGGTTTTGATGGTAGGAAAAAATATTTATATTTAATACATTAAAATAATAAATTCCATTTTCTTTTACAAATAATATAAAAATGTACTATATAGAATATGTAAAGAGTTTTATTTAAAAAAAATATGGAAATGAATTAAAAAAAGAAAAAAATTTGTCATTTACAATTAGAAAATACATTATCAAAATAATTTTATAGATATGTCCATGGATGAGAATTAATTTTAAAATAAATAGTTAAATCATTTAAAATGAGGTTTTTAATGTGAAGCGTCCTTGACATAAAATGTTAAAAAGATTTATTTTTAAAAAAAGTTATGAAGGTTGTTAAATATATAAATAATGACCATGAAATTTATTGAATCATAAATAAGAATTTTTTAAAAAAAAATTTAAGATCGTGGCCCTAGAATAAGAAACGTTCGAAGGGAAACATGAATATATATACTTTAAAAAGGAATGTCCCTGACCTCGATTCGGAATCATCACATACATACTCTATATTCATGAATTATAAATTAATAAGGAATATTTTACACCTTAAAAACCTTTTAAATTTTTACTATCCATTTTATTTTATTTATTATCATGTTATATTCAATTTCATAAACACTGAAGTCTGGATTGAATTTTTTCGGGATATTCGACTCATTTGTCAAAAATGACATCGGCAAACTGACTAGAGTCCAATAAGTCATTATTTATTCATTTATATACTAATAATAATGAAATTATCATCCTTTTAATTCATTAATTATAATTTTAAAACCAACTATAAAATACTATCATGAAAAATGAACTATGTTATAACCATGGAGATAATAGGTCATACATACGCATGAGTAACATTTCCATTTTTCAATGGTGATGATTGGAATAAGGTGTAAGTTACTTCATATTTATATAATATTAATAATATCATAAATATAAATTTATTTCTTTAAATACACTAATATATACCATCCATGGGATGAGGTAATGAGAAATGAATTGCATCGCTTCGTAGAGGTGATAATTTACACAGACGCATGACTGATGTCGTCCTATTTCAATGAATCAAAATGTAAGTAAACATATAATTGATTAATTTTAAAAATGGAAACTATTTCATAAATATCATATAAAGTCATTAAATCCATCACATAATCATTTGTGAGAGTTGATTATGAAAAACGAATTACATTAGTTCACAAGGTGGTAGTCTTCCATACACACAAATAATGGTTTCATTTCCCATTTGATATCTGAGGATATGGACATAAGTTATTAAATTAACATAAAAAAATCAACGCACATAGGATATGATTATGTAATTATACCATAATGTTTGAATAACAATTTAAGGATGCGGAATAAGAAATAAAATTAAAATTCTCGATTAAGAATGATACTTCTTCTTCAAAAAACCAATTTCGGTTTACAGCAAAAGTATTTCTTGGCTAGACATATAATTAAAAAAAGGTATCTTGTAAATGATAATGGAATTAAGGATAGTATTTTAGAATTTATTTAATGGACCAATAGGTTTGTAAGTGTGGAGAAAATGGAAGAGTAGTTTTCCTTTTATAAGTGAGTGGAGGGGCACTTTTGGAATTTCATAAAATATAATATAAATATAAATTTTCTTTAATTTAATAAGAGATTGAAACGTAAATAATTATAATATTGGATGATTTTAGTTCTAAATAATATCAAAAAATAAAATTTGGGCATGTTTATATTAGGTTTTTATAGTTATCTCTTTGTATTAAACCATGTTTATCCTTTTCGACAATTACTGAAGTAACAACTTATTTACTATTTTTGAGTAAATATTATTACTATAAAAAAGAAAAATGTAAAATAAATAGATATTGGATGATATTTTAAACCATATCCCAATTACATAGTATAATATAGGATTTTTTGTAATTGACAATATTCTAATAAAATAATATTTATTATAAAATAATAATAATTTAATTTTTGGAACTATTCATTTAATTTATCTTTGAAAATAAACTAATAAAAATGTGTTTATAATATACCCCTATAATAAATCATTAAAATTATATATTTATCTAAAAAAATTTGTAATAAAATTATTCCTTAAGTGTATATAAATTTTATTATATTTAAAACAATTTATTTTATTTTTCAAATAACTGAATAAATATTGTGTCAACATTGCATAAGATTTTAAGCTAAATATATCATTACTAAAAGTTATAAATAAATTAACAAAATTAAATCCTTTTACTTAAAAATTAATATTTATATCTAAACATCAGTTGTTTTATCCTAATCAAAAAAATTATAATTATAAAATACAAGGAAGTGACTTTTTGATCTTTATTTATTTTGTAAATATTATAAAAGTAAAAAAATAAATAAAACATGAAATGAATTAGAAATATAATTGATAATTTTTTGGAAATTATTATAATACTATAATAAATTTGGTTTAAGGTAATATTTAGGGTCAATTTTCAGTCCTTATCATATAATTTTTATCCTTAATTACATGATTTAACATTACCAAGGTGACAATTATTTACTAAAGTTATTATTCACAATGGATAAAAATAAATTTATAATTTATAATAAATTAATTGTTACTAATTAAAAATATTTACTTCATTTTTTACGATTAAATTCATATAAGTGGCATCAATAAATTTAAATTTAAACTTGAAAAATGTCATAGAAAACAGTTTTTAAAATATATGACTTTTTTAGTATAAGAATGTTTTTATCCCAAATCTAAGTACAAAATTCATAAAAATGGACTATAATTGGAATATAATTAATAAATAATAATTAATTAAATTTTATAAATATCATAAAATATAATATTACATTGTAAATTCTTTAAAATAAAATACAATTTTAAATAAAATTTAGTACTTTTTCATTACTCATTAAAAAATAAAGCATCTCTGAAAAATACAATCATTTCCCAATAAGATAATTTTTTATACTAAATTAAATAATTATATCCTTTTATGTAATAAAATTTATAAAACCTATAAAAATTAATTACTATATCTTCCCTTGAAGTGAAATAACAACCTTTTTTAAAAAAAACTAGTTTTTGAAAAGTAAAATAACATTACTAAAAATTTATCATTTATTTAATTACAATTTATAAATACATTTATATTAATTTAGACCTTTATATATATATTATAAATTATTCAATATTATTCATTCTTTCTATTTTAATAGATAGGATACAAAGTTTATATTTAAATAATAATATTCTGTGGTTTATTTAGGATTTTGTGTCATATAAACTGTCAAATATATATTATTTTTAGGATATATTTGGCTATTGTAGTGATAACCCATTAAAACTAATTTTTTATGGGTTACTGATACCATGTTCACTATTATTTTATTTTTAGTGATTCCCAATTCACATTTCTTCCTTCATTTGTTAATGGAAATATTTACATATTTTTTATAGGTTATGATACCATGTTAACCTTTCTTTGATTATTGGTAAGCGATAAACCATTCACCATTATTATATGGTTATATATTCCCATTCACCTTTATTTACTTATTTTTTGACAAACCTTTCTCCCATATTTGGTTGTCATTGAATCCTCATTCACCTTTATTTTATTATTGGTCAGTGATAACCCAATAATTGTTTCTAAATGATTAGAGATACCTTATTCACCTCTCAAAGGTAAAACCTTATAATTTATGATTAATTTTGTAATCACATGATTTAAAAATTTTATATTGTAATCTAGAGTAATATATCTTTAGTTGATCTGATGATCATTTTAACATTTTATTGGATATTCCATGGATGTTCCTTGATTTGTGTGTGCTCAGACTACGGGATTACTCATTTTATTCCACTATTAACAGAAGTTGGCATTTTTACTCATCTGTGTAGAATAATTTTCACTCAATTATGTAATTGGTTTTGTGATTGTATATTAATTTATAATAAACCAATTTTTAATACACCAATATTTATTGTATTTTTTAGTGGCACCATTAAGGGTGACCCGCAATGTATATTTCTCACACCCTTCATGTTCCGGTTAGGGAAAATAATGATTTCAAGTTATATGATATTTCTTAGGGGATGGTTATGATGATTTATTAATGAGTTTAAGATAGATTATGTGGATTTGAATAAAGTACTATGATATTCCTTTTTACTAATTTTATATTTTTCTCTATTACATAGTATTTTATTTATTACACATATATATGTTCAGCCAATTTGGAAATTTGGAATAGGATGAATAGAATGTATAACATTTAATTAGTTTATATTTTGTTATATAATGTGATATGATGGTATGATTAGATCATCATTCTATATAATATATTATACAATTACATTTTGGAAAATCAATGTTTATTATTTTTTGTAATATATTGTTATTTATGAATTGTTTATTATTATAACCTCACTAATAGTTGGTATGAAAACACTCTATCATGGGATAGTATCCATAGACTATGATTGGAATGTTTTATTAAAACACTATATAAATGAAATAATCTATAGATCATAATCTGAAAATGAAATATAAGGGTCTAAATCAATCATTATAGATCAAACAATGTCTTACGAAGTTAATTAATCTATTTAGATACACAATTAAACTATGAAATACTAAGTGGATTAACATATGATATTATACTATAATATCATAGATAATAATTAAATATTTTTCACATGAATTCTCAATCCTAATCAAAATAATGTAATCTAACTCATTCACTTAGTTGATTTTTTAATATTATTATAACCACTCTAAACATTTTAATGGTTTCAGATTTAAATTTAATAAGTTAAATATATCAATACCAACTAGATTTATTAATAATGGTAATTGAGTATTGAAATAAACCATGAATTATTTTACTTATTAGTCCACAAACATTAGCATCTAGGAATTTTAATACATATTTATATATTTTACCTTCAATCTAAAAATATTATTTCATCATTTAATGAAATAAAAAAAGCTCACATACCCCAAAATAACTTTCTTAAAAAAAATTAAATAAAAACCTTATGGTGAATTGGGTGCCATTATAAGAAAATAACCATAAAAACATATCACAAACCAGGATAAAACCTACCAAGAAAACTGGAACTAACTCCTCCTTAAAGGGAATACAATTAATAAACATTGAATAAGTCATAATCTTAACAATCATAAAATATATCATTATGGACTCATTCAATGTTATTATTTTTTAAATTTCTTAGTAAAAATACCAAAGATAGGTTTAATTCAAATTATTAATATTTACCATTGTATTATTTATATTATAGAGATTATTTTAAGAATATAATTATACAATTTATTAAGATTTTTTATAAAAATTGTACATTATTTTAATAATTTAAATAGAATATTCAATTTTTATTAAAAATGAAAACATTATCTGATATAGGAAAGAAAAATAACTTTTTTATCTATAAATTTATCATACAAGTTAACAATTATCTTGGAATCAATAAAATATACTTGGATGAATTATATCGAGTATTTATATTAATATTGATGAAAATATTACCCTATTACTAACTTATAGGTCCCCCTCTCACTCAGTCAATTTATTTTACCCTTTGGAAAGTTACACATTTACAATAATATATGCTTCCCATCTGGTATATAAAACTTATGATCTTGATATAATGATATCAATTTGTATATCATAAAAACTTAATGTTTTTTAAACATTACCATATTAATTCTTAAATATCAATTGGGAGAAATGAAAATTTCTCTTCCAGTGTAAACATTATTTACAAAAGAATAATTTTCATTCCTTTACTATATTAACCTTTTCCTTACATGAGGATGATGAAAAATTATAATTTTAATCCTTATATTTGTTTTGAGATTTAGTTTTACCCTTTCACATATACATAATCATTGTATGGTTTGAGATTTTCATTTTTGACTCTAATTTTTTAAATATAAGTAAATAATTTATAAGGGTTCAAAAAAGAATATACATATTAAAATTTAAAATGAATTAAATAAATCTTCCAGACTATGATTTAATAGCCATGTTAATAAACATATATTTCATGAGAGCGGACCTTATCCATTCCATTTTGTTTATGTGCCCAATTTTTTAAAACGTTGAAAAAAATTGGTTACTTATAACATTTTTTAATATAATAATTTTTTTGTTATGTCATGCCTTTGATTTATAAAAAAATATTAATATACATTTTTAATGTGTTTAATCAAATTTAAGCCCTATATAATCATGGTGCCTAATATCAAACATAATAAATATACAAATTCTTTTATATGCTTCACTTTATTATCTGTATTTATATAAGGGATAGTTGTAGTAGTTTTAGCTTCAATAAATTGATTTTTAATATATAACATATCCTTATGATTAATAAAAAGTTCACATATTATGATTATAGTGAATGAAATTAGTAATTTTTATTTTTGACATCTCAAGAAATGATCAAAATGATATGTTTGAATATGTTTTTGATTTTATAAATAATATATGATTTTATTCATATCATGTATTTATTATTCAATGGGGTATTTTACAAAATATCCTCCCACTATAATAATATCCTTAACTATTTTAAAATATAAATTTTTTGGTCTAAAATATATATATATATATAAGTATTAACTGAGTTAATATAGTATCTTAATCCATGAATATTGAGGTAGTCAACTGTTTTCAATTTTATCAAGTACCACTCTTAAATTGTTGAGTGAACAATATCTATCCCCACTTATCCCTATTATTTAATCAACATCATGAATTTAGGAACAAATTTTACTAGGATATTTTGTTAAGTGTCACCCAAATTTCATATAATGATAAGTATTACCCTTATTAGTTAAGATAATATAGATATGTGATACAGAGATAAACAATACCCATATATATGATTGAACAAGTTCACTGGGAGTGAAATAATATTAAAAGACATATACTTGTTAGATATTTATCATAGATTTTATGTAGTCTAAATATTAACATTATACACATAGCATACAATTTAGCTTTTAAATTAGTTCAATATTCATATTCATTTTAACTCAAAAATATGTATCTCATACACACTTGATGCATTTCATGCATATTAGTTACCTATATATTTAATTTATCTAAATTTACATATAATATAAATTACAATATTTTAATATTATACTATAAATAAAATTATTTATATTAACAACAATTTTTATAAGATTAAATGTTCTTCCAAATAAAAAAAATATATTAAGGATAATACTTAACCCATGTCATATAATTGAAATATGAATGATAGGTCTATTGATACCCCTACATACTCGAAATTAACTTTTTGATAATAATCCCTAACACAAAACATTCCATCAATTCAATATGTGAGTCGTATATGAAATGCCTCATACGAATATCTTATGAGGCCTATATAATGCCTTAATCTTAATATATGTAAAATAAAGATAGCATTATGATTTAAAACCTATTAAAAGAACAATAATATTTTATTTTCATTAGTATATACTAGAATTAAAACAATTTTATAGATTTTTGATTCATTTCAAATGTCAATACTTTATTTTGTTAGGACTTCATCAAACCCAACAACAAGGTCTAGAGCTACCCCCTAAAGCCACATCTAATATCCTACGGGGTGGTAACTCATACCTAGTGTATTAAAAGAAAAATATAAATCAAATTAAAATTTATATTAATTATAATAACATTGAATAGTTATTTAATAAATTATTAACAAATAATTGTAAAAACATTAGTTTTTAAAATATCACTATTTTTGAATTTGTATTCCAAACCAACCATGAGCTTAAATAAAACACAAAATATTATTATTTTATAACTATTATAGCATAGCTGATTGATTTAGAGGGTATGAAAATGATTAAATAAATTATAAAATATATATAAATAAACTAATTAACATAAATTTATTGATAAATTCTTAGGAAAAATGAATTTTATTTTTAGTAAAGTAGTTTATTTCTTCAAAAAATAAATTTTCTTCAAAAAATGTATTTAATTAATTTTTGTAAGAAAATATTGAAATTATTTATTGTAACTTCTAGAAATTATATTTGAGGAAATGATCTTAATTTTTGAGAAAAAAATGAAAATTTTATTCTTAGGTGAATTCTTGAGAATTTTCAAAAAAATGATTTTTCAATTAATAGTAATAAATAATGATTTTTATTAAAATCTATATTTTTTTATAAATTTTCAAATATTTTTATTTTTAAATGTTTTCAAAGTAAAATTAGTTTTATTATAATATGACTAATGCAATTGTGTTAAATGGAATCAATTTAAATGTTTAGTTTAATATAGAACTATTTTTATACATAAAAGATAATTTTATTGCAAAACTATTTTTCACCGTGTTTTTCATTTTTATATAAAATTACATTCATACTATTATACAAATGTATTTTTATTTATAATGGATTCTATATTTAGAATTAGGAGGTCCAAATTTTGTAAATATTTCTATTTTATTTATTTAATTATGAATAGAAAGCATATTAATTTCATATTACCATGGTACGAATAAAAAGAGTTAATTGGGGTTTAAACCATTGGATAAAGCCTCAAAATAAACCCAAAACATTCCATTATTTCATTGGATGAGCTGAAATCGACCACATTATTTCGAAATTAAAATATAATATATTATTGGTTCTATTTTCCCTTGAGAGTGACATTTATATTATTTTAAGTAAATAAATTTCTAAATTGACACTTTCATGACTTCATTATATCAAATTTTTTTAACATATGAATAAAAAGAGGATAATATTGGTTTAAAATGTTTATATTAAATATTAATTTTTTTCATGTTAATTGTTTTTTAAATTTTAGTGATCAAATTATTACATTAAATTATTATGCAATGATGACATAGGGCATGTCCAACCAGTAGAAAATCTAATCAATAATTTCAAATACCCTAATAGTAATATTTTTTGGGTGAGATATATTGTCACATTAATTTTATTAATCAATATAAAATATTATAGATATATTAAAGGTTTTTATTCGAAATACATTTCTGTCATGTTAGTTTCAATGTCCAAATACGTAAATAGTGTTAAAAATGACAATAATGATATTTTATGAAAAATAATATTTTATTTTATTATTTAAAAATAATATAAATATTTAAATAGAAAAATTATTACAAATAATTGTCAAATATATATTCCTTTCTAAATTTAGGATCCAATCGTATCTATATATATAATTTTTACCATTTATGGTTTAAATGGTCATTGTCGCGGTTAAGGTTAAAATTGGTTAACTACGGGATAAAAGCATAAGATAATTTATATCAATTTTTTTATTCTTATACCTCAAATAAATATTTTATATTCTTCATAAAATAGTATCTCTACTATTATAAATATACTGAACATTTATTATTATTACGAAACAACCTTTATTCACTCTATTTTCTATCAAATTGGATATGGAAGTATCCTGTGTGTATACATACAACTTACCATCTCCACATAGAGTTACAATTAATTTTCCATATACATATTTAAATAATGGTTAATTAATATGGTATAAATACTTAAAACAGATATTTAGTACATAATTATGCTTCTATAATTAAAATTTTATATTTAAAATTTTATCTTCCAATCTACTGGAAAACGATAATGGCAGTCATGCATACATGTGGACTACCACCTTCATGAAGCAATGCGATTTTTTTTTCATTTATGATTTAAATAGATGGTAATGAGGATATATTAAAATAATATATTGGATATATAGCATATAATAATTATTCTTGGATGGTGAATTACTGTTTGCCTTTATTTTTTCCATCCATTGAAAAGTTAAAAAATCATTCATGCCTACGTTCGGCCTACCGTCTCCATGAATAATGTAATTTATTTTTTTTATCTGTACATTTAATGAAATAATATAAATATACATATAATTAATATATATAATATTTATATCATGATTAAAAGTATGAATATTATTGATCCACAATCAACGTAGAAGGAACAGAAATATCGAACCATGTTTATTTCAATGAAGAACAAACCTATTGGATTGATTAATATAAGCACATCTTTATAGTAGTCATTAAAAAGGGGAAAATAAGCATGGAGGAACATGTTTAGATGTGGGAAAATATAGGATTTTTCTTCGATGATATATTTAAGGTTAATCATGAATTAGAGGTCACCTATTTCAAATAGATATTATTCAAGGTAAATAATTATAACTAGTTTAAATTGTTTTAGGATGGAGGGATTATTTATTTTGAGTATTGACTTTATATATGTTCTAAATTTTTGTTTGTTCCCTACATTTTCATAAAAGTACGTCTAAAATAACAAAATCTTTTGGTTATTACTAAATGGGTGCTGAAATATTAATAGTGTCATATATGATACTATAATAATTAAATAATTCCTTTATATAATTAAAATAAATTTACATTATTTATACATGAGGTTAATATTTTTTGAAGAAAGTCAAACACAAGGTAAATTATTTATGTAAAAATATTATGTTTTATTGCAATTATTTATGATTAAGTTTATGATGATGATATTTTTTTCATATACCTCACAATAAAATCATTAATTTTCTTCCCTTCTGGTTATTTCTAAATATCACCTATTCTCCTCTCATTTTCCTCTCTTTTAGTACTCTAGAGATGAAAAAAATGTTTTTTAGGTAAAACTTAAATCACAATTTTCATCAGTCAAAAATATTTTTTCTTCCAATTACATGTTTGATGAAAATTTTTCCAATAATACTTTACTATTATACTATTATTTTTTAAATCCATTTATACCCTTGTATGGATTTTAAAAAAATTCTTAAAATGGATTTTCATGTTGCTTCCTGGAGTGATGTACTTTTTTCATTTAAATTTTGTTTGGAAGGAAACCCTGTTTAAATATACACCAAATGAATATAATTTCCCATTATCATGACTATCCAATGCTTTGAAGAAACATTTATATATTTACTAATTTATTTTTAAGTAAAATATTTTACATAACATTTGGGAAGTTTTGATATTTTAAATATGTGATTTCAAATTGAAAAAGGTATTTTTTCAATAAATGTTCATGTGATCTTTTAAAGGTATTATTCATTTGTGACAAAATAATTGGATGTAACTTATTCTTTACAGGGGTTATCACCCAATGATACCATCCAATATCATTATATTTATGGATTATGATGCTGATCTAAGGATGATTCTATGAAACATGTTTATTTTCAATGTTTTTAACATGTTACGAGGAAATATTTATGAAACTCATCTCTTATCAACATTTTATAATATGATAGATTTCTTATGATATTATATAACATACATGTATGATTTTGGTTATGTCCTGGGTAGCCCCAAAATTATACATCTCTTTAATGTATTAGGATAATATGGAAATATCATAAGATAATAATGACTGGAATATGGAGTTACCCTAGTTCAGTAAGGGAGTCTATCGATTAATATATTCTTGGGAGTGAATCTTGAATAAAGATGTGATGGAATATAGAGTACACACAATTCACTATGATAGTCGTTGAAGTGATCCTTGAGTAATGTAATAATTTTCCATGATTATGTGTATGCCAAAAACTTATTTTTTATTCCAATGTTATTCTGTCATGGTGCATTTTCTTTGATTCCATTACGATTCATGTTTTTTATCTACCAGACATTATTCCATGAATTTTTAATGTGATCTAATATATGTAGGGTGTTCTTTTAAATTTTTATTCACATGTTCACATAAACTTGTTCTCATTTTTTAAGTTATCATGAATATCTTCTTGGTATAACCTTACTGAGCATCAAAGATCCCCATTTATTATGTATGCTTTCCACATATTATGAATAGAGGTTTTAGGTATGTTATATATAATAAGGGTGGTAGTTATAAATAAATTAGTGGTAAACAATATAGATCTCTTACAAACAAGTTTTTATGTATCTATGTTTCCAAAGACACCAGAATTATGAAATTATAGTGTGGAGAATAATGTTATGTATTGAATATTAATCAAATAAGATGTTGTATTTAGTTAAGAAAAATGTGTACCACTATAGTTGGTATCAGGGAAGGGTTTAATTACCTTTGGAAATTGGTATATTAAAAAATTAGTAAGAACCCTTGATATAGTCTTATTTATATATGATTTTACTAAGTTATGGTAAGTAAATGAGTGTATTTTTTCTTGAAAAACATCCTTATATGATTACTAAAAGTCAATTTGGTTTTGAAATAGAATCATCTTGGGGTAATAACCCTGAAAAGAGTTAGCTAAGTATATATCTATTGGCAATCTAGTGAATAATGAGTGTTCCCTTACTACTCACCAAGTTTGACATTATAGTGGATATTATTTTTTTAATTAACATTTTTATTGTGAAACAACATGAATTATTTGAAGATATGATGATAATGGATATCCAATGTTGAACCCAAAGTTTCATAAATTGAAAAAAAGTATTCAAGATATAGAAATATGATGAATAATTTTTTTCAAGATTTTATGATTAACCAATATGATTAATGGTTCTCAAAATATGATTTCTAATTTTAGTAAATGGGTGGAACCAAGAGGATTCATTTTACACTATATGTGATAGAAAATGGAATGATTTTATTTATGAGAAACCAAATAAAATTATAATTGGAGTAAGAAACCATGTGATTATTCCAAAATAGTTATCCTATTTTATGATTAAAAACGTCATATTGGGTGTGTTTCTTAACACTCTCTGTATGAAAAAGATGTATTTTCGCAAATATCTTGAATGAAAGAAGATTAGGCTTCATAAATCTTATGAATATGGAAAAAATCACTCAAAAGAATTTCTTATAGTAATGGGAAGAGCTATAATGAAATTAGTTATTGATTAAAAATGATATGATCGATGGGGTATATGAAATTCATCTTATGGTATCATTTATAGATCAATTTGTTATGTGTGGGGAACATGAACATTTTCCAATTAAATACCCTAACATTAGAATATAACACCTAGATGAAAGAAATACCTATTTTGTTTCAACCATTGAAGTAAAAGGATCAAAGTTTTTATGTATTGGGATTTTATAATTCTTTTGTAAAATTTTTATTTCCATGTCCCTCCCCGACTCACTTGATAACCAGTAGAGGACTACAAATAAATATCCAAATGCCAACCAGAATAGAAAATAATTAGATTCTGTGGAAATAAAGAATCATCTTAAAATAAAACAAAAAACTCATTAAATTCCTGAACACCCATAATATATATAAAAATAACTCCCACTAGGATAGTTAGATATGTACTATAATAAAAGAAAATTATAACATTAATAATTCATATAATCCCTTAGTCGAATCTCATAAATCACTTAATAAAAATATAGATTTCCTGATTGATCATGATATCATGATCTTTAACCCATCATGTGCCTATAATCAAGTGAATGTTTTCTTGGATACCAAATTATAGCTAAATCTTGAGTATTCTATGAGAACAAAACTCCATAGTGCACCACCAATGTGATACCATACTAACCAGAATATAAATTGAAATGTTCATGTCACATGATCAACTGAAAAATAATGGTCACCTTTAAAAAAAAATCAATTGATCCTCAGGTTTGCAATCCCAATAAACCATACCTACTTTGGAATGATGTTGGAGTGATTTTTATCATGTTTAGATGACCATGCCTCCGAATTAGTATAGTGTGTTCCAAATCAATGGGAACCCTATGAGGTCATCATTACTCTGGGGATTCATCCCAAGGATGTCTGATCAAATTCCTCTACTCTAGGGATATAAAATCCCCCTACAAAACATGTCGTATCATGAGGACATCATAGATATAGGTTTACATGACATGAATGTCAGATCAGATACCTTGAATCAAGAGATCCACACTCCCCTCAGAAGAAATGGCATATCATGAGGTCTCCATGGCTTTGGAAATGATCCCCATGGAATTATGATAATTTTACTCAACTATGAAGATACACTCCCTCGATAGTCTTATAATCTCATGAGGTCATCATAACATCAGGTATTCCCCCCATAGAAGTATGATTATATTCCTTTACTCCAAGTCTTCGCACATTCCCTAGAATTCCTTTCATGTCATGAGGTCATAACAACTCCAAGTATTCACCCCATGAAATTTGGATTAGATTATATGAATTTGGGGAAACACACCCCCCCCCAGTCATTGAAACCATATCATGAGGTCATATCAACTCTATATATGCACCCCTTGGAAGTCCAATAAGTTTCCTTGACTCCAAGTATAAACACTCACCCTAGAATTCCTATCATATCTGAGCCCTACATCCTTGGTGTCATCAATATAATGTTCCAATGCCATGGAATCTCTAACTATATCCGGCTCCAAATCATGGTACCACATCCTCAACCCATATCTCTAGTCACAGTAACCAAACCTTTTATGTTTCACGTAGTGGGTGCATACAAAAAGAAATAAACTAGTGATCAAACACCCACACAGGATATCTCTTTCCATATCCCTATAGTTTCTAATATTTGGAACTAGTTCCATGATGAGACCTGCTATCATATGATGCCACATGCTTATTGCTAGTCTTTCAATAAGGTATAGATAGAGTCCCCTTAGTCTCAACACATCTAAGGAACCATCATCGATTCACTAGTCTTAGTCACAATATCAATTAAACACCTTGAATACTATGAAAATCCATCCCACAACTTCATCAATAATGTTATCATTCCCTTTTTAGATATGTAGGTCATTCCACTAACAAGAGTTATATAAATGGAACATAGCCCATCACAGTCATCAGGGTCACTCTGGGTGTTTACATCATCCTTCAAGAGTTATTGTGTCAAGCAAGAACAAAGGGGTTGATTGTGACCCCTATTGTTTAGTCATTACCATTATCACACTTTAATTAATTAATTAAATTATTTAATTTATTTCATAATGGAAATCAACTTTGATGAAATGCCTGAATTATCATATGAGCATTATATAATTGTTTGGACTCAACTCACATGAGGAGTGGAGTACATCCAAGTAAAATAATCCAAACCTCATCCATAGATGACTGAGGTGTGAAGCAAGAACACTACAGTCGTTCATCACCCCATTAATTCATCCATATGACTCTTTAATCCAAATTTAATCAAAAAAATTAATTAATTAAATTAACTAGGCCTCACCCTAAATGTAATTCCCAAACAACAACATGCACTATATATAACTATAAAAATTTATTGGGAAAGTATGAAAGAAAACATACCTCAAACAAATCCTTTCTAATATAATGTTAATGGATGATAACATTTATCAAGGATTTTCATGAACATTCATCCTCATCATTTTCCAACCATACCCATTTACTCATTCATCTACTAACTCATTCGATGATACAATAATTAATTAATTAAAGAAAATATAATTAATTAACATAATCCAAACCTAGAATATTCGTATATTAACTCACCGGTCATCCTTCCATGATGAAAAATTTATAAATTAGGTGATTGCCACTCATGGTGAATTACTAGATTTATTATGCACAAAATCTATAATTTATTATTTAGATTAAATTTCCAGATAAAATTAATATAGGGGAAACCCCTCTAGAATGTATAAATGAAGTCAAAACTCAATGGATAGTAGCACGAATGTATCCAAGATTCATCTCAGGATACCTTATTTATGGGATGAGTGAAACCCCTAATAAAAATCAGAGATTTCACCATCCTAGGTGAAATAAAAAAAATACTAAAATATACATCTCTCGATTTGGTGACAAAGATGGAAAAACTTCACAGAATGAGGAAGTGGAAGAATATTACTTGAGACACCATCAAATCACACCCAAAGATCACCATTATTGGTGATGAATGGAAGAAGGGAGGAGTCAGTTGAGACCCACTCAAATATTTCCCTACTTTCCCAAAGAAATAACAGTACAATCCCTTATTTTTAATTTTAAAAATCCTAGCCCTCATGATTCACAATGTGAATTAGATTAATGTTGTGAATTTCCTGGGGTCTCTAGATTCCCATTCACATCTTGTAATTTCCCCAAGCCACACCCCATGAAAATCATTCACTTCATGAATGGGATTCATGATGTTAAAATATTCTTAAAACCATTTTTATATCACATCACACTAGTTCCTGCTATTATTTTCATCCAAACCCCTTGGACTTATAATAGAACAAAAAAATAAGACCAAAACGAACATATCATAACATTAAATCACTCAAAAAAATTATTGTTTTTCCCATATTTCAAACATCCCATGAGTCCAAAAGGGGAACAAGTTTAAATTTTCACTAATAATTTAATTGTATTAGAAATATGTTCTTAAAATATCCCCACCATAAAAATTATAACCACCAAGAATCCCTGACAAGAATTTAACAGCTAAACTCGGCCTCCACAGGTTAAAAACCATACACTTTTCATCACATTCTACTCTAGAATTTTGAAAGGTCTTACGCTTCACAACTCCAAAAAAATGGGTGTTATCCTCAAACATACGATACGCTGCTTTTAAAAATCTCTAAACCCCTAGATGGTTCAACCTATCACCCAATATACTAAAACACCATTGATTCCTCATCTATGTCATATGTAGGTTCATGGGGATCCCCACCATAGAACCCCAATTTTGGTGGCCACCTCTAAACCATGACACTCCCCACCATTCGAATCACTTATCAGAACATCTTCTGATTGGTAAAATGGCCCACAAGTCATGGTTCCCATATCACTATGCTCGAATAAGAATAAAGCATGATAAAGAGTTGGTACCACCTCTTGGATTTGGATTCCAACCAGAAATGGATGAGTGTATAATACACACACATAGGTCCCTAGTACACTGAAATTTCCTTAGAATGTATCATCTAAACAACATAATACCCATGTAATATTTGTGTCAATATTCTAGAATCGTTATACTAACTTTGTTATAATTTTCATGCATTTTTTTCAAAACAAGATATTTGTCACTTTCCATCACATGTTCCATCCCCCTGAAATGCATTAAAAAATGGGGATTCACCCCCTAAGAAATATATGAAACAATTTCACCCACTGAACCATGTAATAAATAATGTCTCACCCCATGAAGCAAACCACAAAATGGGGGTCAAATAAGAAAATATCTACTAGAAACACCATAACATTTAGTGACTGATGCCAATGCACTAGCATCATCCAGTATATTTTCGTAATTTCAATCAACTATTTTCATGGAACCAAAAAAATTAAACATATAAATCAACATTTATCATTAATAACTTTCACCATCAACCCAAAAATCCAACCAATGCAGTTAAACTTTTCCCCTGAGGGTCATTCTTTAATAGCATATGGGGGTCTCCCCACCATACGACATTCCATACACTTCTCTATCAGTACACCCCCAAGTAAGGCCTTATATCCAATGAGGAAAAAAATTATGTAAATTGGTGAATATCTAATTAGACCTTATCATACACATTAATATGATAATATATTTGGAATTATCATCTCTTGACATGCAGTACACAAAGATTTCATCAATTTTTACTACCATAAACCCATTCAAGGTCCTCAGGCCTCCCAGCCATTAATAATTTCTTGAACAGTTTGAAACTATTTTCACATTTCCCAAATAGAATTGAGCATATCCATCGCATACCTAACATATTAACCTTTTCACTTGAGTAATTTCCAACCACATGATAACTTTCCACCCTAGGGGTCATTTATGGCTCGTAATCATTAAGACATGTTGTAGTCCCCCTTAAATCACCCATCAAAGATTAACATTGATTCTTACACTGAAAAAAATCAGAACCATAAGTCTAGGAATCCGAATGATTTTTCACCACTGAAACATCAATAAATCCCATCAAAAGAACTCAGGGTTATTCTTTTGGAAAGAAACCAAGTCATATACCTAAATTTTTTAAAAACTCTATAGAACCTACCTGTATTGGTTTTTCAATCCAAAACATGTGAAACACTGGGGTAACCCCTATAAAGAGCCATTGTTGGACAAAAAAACATCATCCCACTAGGATTCAAGTAAAAAATAAGGGCCTGTAGATCTCCCACAAAATAGTAACAGTGAAATCTCAGAAGAGACACTAGTTCTAACCACTTAGTTCATAGTTCAACCTCTCATAAGGTCAAAAATCATGGAGTTTGAAGCCCACTATAATCTGAACATCACATGAAATGTCATATCATTAATTCCATCTAATGGTCACAAAAAATGGTCATCAAAACCCAAACCACCCACCCAATACTAGGGAACCATTCATCTATGAGGAACTTCAAAATAAACTTCTCACTGGTGGACATGGCCACACATCCAAACATAAACATGGATCACTCTCAAGGGGTCCAAATATTAGTTAATGAGTAAAACATCAACCCAAAGGGTTATTAAAAATCATGTGCATGAGGAATGAGTCATATTTTCCATTTTTGGCACCTCATCATAGTTCCATGTGACCTATAATCAGAATTAATGAATATATTATCACACACTAATAGTCATATATGTCATGTGAATCCATTGTGCCTAATATGATGCATCAGATTCCTTTTTCCTTTACAGGAGAAGATTAAAAAACAAATCAATGGATTCTTTCCAATGGGATAAGAGACATATATCCATCATAAATAAAAAATTTAAACCACATGTGCACATCCCAATGATATAATCAAATACAACTATAGCTACACACCTTAAAACTATATTTCCATTCCCTGGTAACCTAGACTTCCTACCAAAAAAAGTGTTTGTGATAAACCCTCCCAACATAAATCACTTTATTTAACATATTCTAAAATATATAGTCTACCATATCTCAAAATAATAATGCAAAATCCAATGAATCCTATAATATGAATTAGTAATTCTTACCCCCATCTCACTCAAAAAACGTTGTTAGACTAGTTTGTCACAAGACCTCAAGCATGAATCCTCATATTCCATAAGTTACCAACTAGTAGCAAGGGTTTATGATAGTAATATGGGGATACTATACCCACTATATAGTAGTGTTAATTAGAAGATAAATTACCAAATTACAACCATCGTAAAAAAATAATTATAGTATGAATAAATAAATAAGCATCCAAAAATTATACAAGAAATGTAGTAAAGGCCAAAATAGACATGGTATACCCACAAAGGCTACCCACTGGTTCGGTTATATATACATACCTAAATAAAAGAAAAGTAATAAAAAAAGGTATATACTGCATCTCTAAGTTGAACCTTGTGTAATATTTTGAAAATAATAGAGCTATCCAACTTGAATATGATATCACGGGCTTCATCCTAGCCTATGTTTACAACCAAGTTCCAGTCTTCTCTATTACCTAAGTGTAGTGGTGGCCCTATAAGGGTCCAAGTACATAACACAAGAATTATTCACCAATGTTATCTCATACCAACCAACATATTTAGTGATATGTGAATGTTATATTCTTAGATAAAGAATAAGGTTGTATCCAAATAATATATTACAGGTGATCCTCAGTTCTACATCCCTAATCAACCGCACCTTCATTGACCAAATTCTAGAGTGTAGTTGAACATGTTGTAATAACTATGACTTCCATGTAACAATGATGGTTCCAAATCCATGGAATCCATCTAAGGTCATCATGACTTCAGGGATAAAACACATGGATTATTCTTTATATGCCTCAACTCTAGGAACACAAAAAACCTCCCTCCAATAGACTTATCATATCATGAGGTAATCACAACATTAACTATGCATGCCATGTATGTCTGAAAAAATTACTCAAATCTTGGGATCCACCCCTAGTAGTCCTTCTACATTATGAGGTCATTAAAACACTGAGGATACACCCCATGAATGTTCTAGTATATTCCATGAATCCATGGATAAACACTCCCCCCGGTAGTCATGTCACATCATGAGGTCCCCATGACTCTGTGTAAGAACCCCCAAGGATGCCCGATCATATTCCTTGACTCAAGGGATACACACCCACCCCGATAATCATGTCATAATGAGGTCATCATAACTCTGGTATGCACCCCAAAAATGTCCAATCAGATTCATTGACTTTGTTCATACACCCCATCGATTGTCAAGTCATATCATGAGGTATTCATGAATTTGGGTATGAACCCCATATAATTTGAGTCAGATTCCTCAACTCCATGGATACTCACTCGTCTTTGATATTCCTATCATATCTGAGCCCAAAATCCATTTTCTCTCAAGTACTAAGCTCCAACTCTTCGGAATCTCCAGCCCTATCCATGTCCAAAACATTGTAACCCATCTTGGTACCCAAGATCCAATTATGGAATCCAAACATTTCCATACTCGCCCAAAGGGTTCATCCCAAAAGAAAAAAAATATATAGATGAATTCATATTCTCTTCATATCTATCCAAAACCATATAGGATCCCTAGCCATGCACGAGTTCCATGGTGACAGCCAATACTATATCATATCACCATATCAGAGACTGTATGTTATAATGAAACCCAAAGTCTCCCCCTAATCTCAACATAGACGAGACACCATCATCTACTCCTCACACTTAGTCACAATATCAAGTAAAATCCAAATGCACTAGGAGAATTCCTCTCACATGATCATCAATATGGTTACACATCCTCATTATCTATTTTTTACATTAAACATAAGAGGCAGTCAAGATACGGTTCATAGCCCATCTTGGTCATATGGGTCACGCTAGTTATTTACATCATCCACTTGTAGCCGTTGTGTCAAGCAAGCATTCCAGGGTGGATCATGACCCATAGAGTTTAGTCATTCTCATTAAAAAACATGAATTAATTAAATTTTTTGTTAAATTTAATTAATTAGAACCATATCCATCAGTGTCTCACTTGGAAGATCATAATAGAATTAAATAATATTATATTCTATCCTTGCATGAGGTCTAGAGGTTATTTGGGTAAAATAGTCATGGCCTCAACCATTAGTGACAGAGGTATCAAGTATTTGAATTGGGGTTGTTCATGATCATAACAGTTCAATCCTATAAATTTTGATACTAGATTTAATTAAAACATATTTTTAATTAAATTTACTTGGGCCTCACCCTCAATGGAATGATTGAACATCCATGTATGACATTGAGGACAAAAAAATCTATATGGAAAGTATGAAAGACAACCTACCTCAAAAAAATATTTTCCAATTTAATATCAAGGTCTAACAACATCTTCTAAGGACTGTCAAGATCATCCAACCTCATCTTTGACAAACCATACAAATCTATGAGCCTTGATCTTCTAACTCTGGAAAAGAAACAATAATTAATTAAATACATCAATTTAAATTAATATCTTAATTTAATCCAAACTTGGAATATTTAGACATTTACTCCCCATGTCATCTTTACACACTGAAACCTTTGGAAACAAGGTTACTCCAACTCTGGACACATTTCCAGATTTTAGCTGCACAAAAATCCATAATTGGTTATTCTAACTCAATATCATGATAAAATTAATATTGGGAAAACACCTTCAGAACTTTGAAATAGAGTAATTACTTAATTAATAAACACATTAATATATGGGTACAATATCTTGGGATCCCCTCTTTCTAGGATGAGCGGAACCCCTAATGAAAAATAGTGATTTCACTCTCCCTAATGAAGTTTTAATTTATACCTAAAACACTCATAAAAGGATTAAGTTAAAAATAGGGGGAACCATCATGGAAGGAGGAAGGGAGTGTTACCTCTAATGTTTTCGAATCATACCCTAATATCACCACGATTGGTGATGAATGGAGGAAGGGAGGTGTCAACTTAGACCCTCCCACACAAGTTCCTTCTTTCCAAAAGAAATAAGGGGTAATACCCCTATTCAACATTTTAAAAATCCAACCTCACATGATTCAGGACATGAACCAGAAACACATCATGAATTCACCAAGGTATTCATCTCCCATTTCACAAGCTAAAATTTCTATTGGATCTACCCCATGAAACCTATTCACATTATGAATGTGATTCATGACGTGAATGGATTACTGTAACCATTTTAAAATCACAGCATTCATGTTCCTTTCCTAGTATTATCTTGAATGACCATGACTTATACTAAATTAATGTCCAAAAACAATATTTTGGAATATTATAACTCTTATATACTTTTTATAATTCTATGATTAGAAAATGGAATGTCTCCCAATGGGGAAAAAATTCAAATTCCCACAAAAAATTTAACTGGTTTGGACACTTGTTCTTAGACTTATATTAATGATATTATTTATATAATAATAATGAAAAATATAAGTATTGTTCATAGTAGTTTTTCTTTAGGTTTTTGAAAAAATATGTTGACTTCTAATGATATCCATGAAAAGTGATTTTTTGGTAACGTGATAATTTTTGGTTGGATGAAAGGATAACTGGTATTGATGAAATAAACGGGACAATATTGGTGACCATGAAATTGGTTGGTGATTTTTTGATAATGTGTTTTAGGTCATATCTGATGAGGTTTATTTCATTTTGGATTTATGTAATAAGTTCAAAATATTGTTATTTTATTTGATTAATAAGGATTACTTTAATTTTGGAAGAATATATGCTTTTAAGAGTGGATAAATTAATATTTTTGGATACCGTCATGGGTTTATAATTATAAAGGTGATCATAATTTCAAAGGAAAATATACCCTTTTGTGAAGTGATAATATTTTTATGAGATTTGAAACTTTTTATGGGTTTTATAAAAAACACTCAATTGAGGTTTAAATAACCCTTTATCCTAGTATATGATTTTTTCTTTGTTAATTATGGTCCATTGGACAAGGGGATGTAGATAATACTGATGGTTCAAAAGTGATTCATTGATAAGGAGATATTTTTTGAGATATTTATATTTCTAAAGATATTTTTTCGAGCAAATGATTACCCTTTAGGTAAACATAAAAATAATATTTTTGATATTTTAGTGAATTTGATAACATTTTAATATTATATAGTTACTTATCATGGTGATTAATTGTATTTAGTAAAAAAATTATTGGGTTGAGGTATATGTTACTATAACACACCAAGGTATGGAAAATAAATATTGAATTCATGAAACACTGAGTCCCTACAAAATAACACATTTTATAATCTATCTATTAAACAAAACTTTTCTTCTTCTATGTTTTGAATTTCAAAAAATAGTTATCTAGAGTTGTGATCTGCAAGTCATTTTGAGTCTGATAAAACCGACTTGATTTTTGGTGAATAGTAGCATACCCTTATGAATAGTAATATAACCCTTATGAATAGTAAATATTATTATTATTTTATTTTCCTTAGGTTACATGATAATGAGATCTTGATTAATTTTTCAATGTAATATAAAACAAATTATAGTTTTAAAATTGTTTTTTTTTTCAAATAAACTATGATTTTATTTAAAAATTAAATTAATCATATTTATAAAATTACTTTTTAAAAATATAGCTCATTTTTAAATTATACACATTAAATAAATGGTAAGGGTGAGTTTTTGGAATTTGTTTTTGAAATTCTTGAACATTTTATGAATAGTGAAATATAGTAAAATATCGTTATATATAATAATCAGTTAAATACACAATTTATCACATCATGAGTGATTTAAAGACAATTGGTTATAACACACATGAACTAATTACTATTATTGGTCACATGAAACATCACTATTGGTTATCTTGGGGGGAATAATAAAATAATGAATAAAATATTCAAAATTCACTCATCTCCTACACTATAAAAACCCCCATCACACCCTCTTCTCTTCACTCATATAAGCTTTTATGCCCCAAAATTTTTTCCCCAAATACCCTTCTTTTGTCTCTCCCCACATCCAATAGCACATGTTCTTTCCCAAAGAACAGAACACCTTCCCTTAAATAGATTATCAATGAGGTGGATTTAAGAGGTAAATTCACTTTCTATTTCATTGTTTTTCATTTTGAGTTCCTTTCTATTGTTATCTTCTCCTCACCTAATCTATAGAAATGGCCAAGATACCTCATGTATAATGAATATAATATAATTATTTTATGTTAATGTAAGAACTATCATCAATATTATTACTCTCTCTTTTATTTTATAAACAAAATCATCATCTGTGAGGTTCCAATTTACAACCTTCGGGGACGACGAAGATTCATTCTTCAATTTATCCTTCATTAAATGTCATGAAACCATTTTTATGGTTAAACTAGACTATAAAATATTTATTATAGTCTATTTAATATTAATTAATCAGTATGTCTACATAATATTAAATCATATGACCAAACTATTTCTTAATAATCAAAATACCACTAAAATAATCTAAGTGATTGTTATTAATATTTCATCTAATGATTCATCCTCATGACATATAACCAAATAATATAAATGAAAATTTAAACCTATGTATGTTCATAAATAATATTTAAATTAAATTTTTGATATTTACATCCATTCCACATGAACTCTATTACATAAAAATAAGTGAACCGATTATGAAAATCAAGAAAATGAGCACTCTGAAACGACGAAATTAAATCTTATAACTAATCAATTAAGACATATTGGACTTAATAAAATCACGATAAAATTAATACATGTCTAATAGGTTCTCAATTAATCTATTAATATGTATAATTTCATATTCCATGACCTTAATATCAAGAGAAGAACACATTCAGACTTAAAGTAAGGGTTTTCTACAAGAACCCCCATTTTCATTCGGGTTACATTTATTATCTAATTACCTAAATGGAATTATTATGTATTATTATTTAATACTCATTAATTATATGTTATTTATATATATTTTTTTACCAAGCATAATCCTTTCTTATTTTATGGGGATTTACACATTTTAAAAGAAAATTTCAGAATTATTTCTGAAATACAAGCCCTATTCAAAAGAATTTCTTAAATTCTTACCCAATTTTGAGGGAACTCAATAATATGTTTTTAAAAACAATTATCTTTATAAAAAAAATTATTTTATTATTAAAATAATATCTTTCTTGATTTCTGGTTTTATACAAAGACATTTCCAAAATAACTCTTCCTTTCTAAATAAAAGGGTATTTATCTCAAGGATTACTTAATGATTTTATAAGAGTATTTTCGTCTGTTTCAAAACACTCATTGATTATTATGTATTATTGGGATTAATAAATTATTATTTCATATACCATATTTATTATTTTTTACTATTTTGATTGTGGATGTGTTATCCTAAAACTGTTCACCAAATTTACTTCGAATGGTTAGTGTTTGAGCTTAATGTTTGGGGAAAGTTATTTACATTTCATATTTGAGTTTCAATATGAATGTATTTGTTTTTTATGTTTATCCCCACTCATATTAGGAATTAATTAGACTTATTATTTTATTTTTAGGACCCTATATATCCCCTTGATGCATCAGTAGGTGTCATGAGACAAATAGAGGTGGACTTGGCCGATGCCTTTCCCATTTTAAGATATGTTTTTCGCTAAGGCCTTAATCAATTATAGAAATATTGGATGAGGACATGACGGTATGTATCATAATGTTTGGAATATTCACCTTTTTTATTATAAAGATACTAATTTAATGTTCATATGGTCATTCAAATACCCATGATTATTTTTTATTATGGCATTATTTACTCATCTCATATTCTTTCCATAACGTGTTCAAGTTTATTATTTGTAAAGGCTTGTATTTTAATTATTCACCATGCATAATTTTTATGTTTATTTTATCTTACAAAAAATTTCTTACTCTTACAGAGCATTTTATTTCACCCCATTCATATGTTTTATTTTCCCAGGATATGAATAAGTAATTTAGGAGTGACTTGAAGGCATAATCTAGGAGGAATGGATATTTCTAATGGAATAAATTAGTGTTGTATTTCCTTTCAATATTTAATTTTGAACATATATATATAACTTGTTTCTAAATCTACTAAACTATTTGTTCCTTCAGGATATGACTTTCTTGTTATCATGCCAATGTATTTCAATAAGGAACTGGCTCTAGGAAACTGGGGTCGAGTCTTTATAGTTGGTATTAAACAATGTTTAGTAGAAAACGTGGAAACGTGATTTTGGAAATGTAGACTAAGGAACAAATATATAAGAGTCTTTGAGGATAATATTACCAGAAAATCCTGGTATTTTGGTAAGTAATAGATTATGTGAATATTTCTAGCAAATAAATATGTATTTGGATACTACAAGTGGACGTGGTTCTGGAACAGATGTACATAGAATTGAAAACTCCAATAACGAGTTTTAGGCATGACCTATGATATATTGGTACCTTATAATGGGCCTTAATGTGCACATGGTTTGACACTCCAAGGGGATATGCTTAAAATAATTCTCATTTTCTTTACTATCCATTCTGAAGGATTAAAATGAAAATTTTTACTCAAAGAAACCATTTTTGTGATTATGGGATTAGTCATGAATAGGAATTCAACTTATAATAAGTTTTTTCCAATGTTAATGTTATAAATTATGATTAATAACCCAATCTAGTGTATGCCATTTTCTAGAAAAATAACCTAGTGGAATAAATGGAAACTTCATGAACACTCATATCCCGTATAGGGATTTCCCTCTAACACAAGATAATGATGTCTACTTTGGTACTATGATTGTTGTATAATATCTTATAAATATATTGGGATAACATAATAAAGTAATGAACAATAACCTTATCATTATGGAGCATCTGGATCCACCATGTGGAGGAGATATTTTTGATCAATTTATGTGACAACAACCTCTATCATTAAATGGGACTACAAACCCATTTGTAGATGAGAAATGGATAAGTTCCCTAGAGAAGATATTTCTCTCTTTGGGATGTAATTAAAGAGAGAAGGTCTTCACTGAAATTTATCGATTATCGGTTGATATGGATAAGTGGTGGTTATTAATCGAAAATACAAAGGAGTAGGAAGATATAGAACAAATGGAATGGGGGGAATTTTAGGAAATCTTTCTAAAGAAATATTGTCTTAGTCAAAAGTAATTGGATATGGAAAGGAAATTTCTGAATTTGATTTAAAAGGAAGGTGAGAATGTTACAAACTATGAATCTAACATCACAAGGTTAGAAAGGCATACTATAGACTATATAAATAATCCAAGGAGAAAAATTGATTGAATTTTTGATGGCCTAAATCCATTCCTCCAACAAGAACAGGTCTCCCAAGGTTTTCCATCATATGAGGATATAGTTTCTTATGGTATCAGGATAGAATAATAATTCTCTAAGTGTTATGAATTTAAGGTAAAAAAAGAGAATAAGAGGGTTTCTAAAAACTCTAGAAAAGAAAATAAAGAAATGGGTAAGAAGAAAATTGATGAATTTTCACCTTGTGATAATTATGGAAGGAAAAACCCTGGTGCCTGCTTAAAAGGAAAAGGAGTATTCTACAAATGTTGATAGAAATGCCATATTACTGCTGGTTATAAGGGGATGAAAGAATCTATTAATGTTTAATGATTTTATTTTTGGGATATGGGACTCTATGCTAATGATTTATCAACGCATCAAGGAAACATGCCACTAAAAAGGACAAGGGAGCAGGGAAAATAATTTGTGATCGCAACCCCTGATACTGATGATCATAATGATGTGGTGGTAGGTAATTTAATGATTTCCTTTAAATTAGACAATGATTTATTTAATTATAGATGATCACATTCTTACACATCTTCTTATCTTTTCACGAAAATTAGATATTTATAATTTGATTTAATAATGGGGTTTTCAGTCAAAACTCCTAAGGGAAGTATCATTGCAACAAAGTTGTGTTCGGAAGTCCCCATTATGGCATCTAAACTAGATTTATCTACTGATTTTAATATATTAAACATGATTGACTTTTATATAATACTCAGTATGGATTGGATTTCGAACCATGATGTGAAAATTTATTGTAATAAGAAGTAGGTTATAATTTTTGAGGATGATGTGGAAGCCCTTATCATTAGGGTAGAAACATCACCATCTAATTCTCATATAGAGCCACCTTAGTAGCTCTACTGAATTAAATTATTGAGAGTAAGGTAATGAAGGAAATATTATTGAGGAAAATAATTTTTAAATAGAGGATTTATCTATTGTGCAAGAATATGTTGACATCTTTCCAAAGGATTTCCCTGGACATCCTCTCAAAAGAAAATTGAGTTTTCTGTTGACTTAATTCCTAGTTCAAGGCATATATCAAAGACACTTCGTGGAATGTCCACTGTGGAATTTGTGGAAAAGAAGAAAAAAATAGTGGAATTGAGTGATGATGGACTTATTATCCCTAATGTTTCTCCATGTAGAGCCCCTGTTCTTTTTGTTAATAAGAAATATGGATCTATAAGGTTGTGCATTGACTACAGGGAAATCAATGGCATAACAATAAGGAACAAATATCCCCTACCTTTCATTGATGATTTATTTTTTCAATATCATGGAACTCAATATTTTTGGAATATTGAACTTTGATCTGGATATCATTAGTTTCTGGTGAGGAAGGAAGACATTCCAAAAATAGCATTTCAAACTAGTTATAGGCATTATGAATTTACAATAATGCCATTTTTATTGAATAATTCACCCACTTTTTTCATTGATTTAACCAATAGAGTTTCCAAATAATATATTGATGACTCCGTGCTGGTATTTATTGATGATATTTTGGTATACTCCAAATTCTATGAAGATCATGAAAATCACTTGCACACTATTCATAAGACTCTTAGGAAAAAAATGAATTATATGGGATGTTTAGAAAGTGTGAATATTGGCTTCAGTCAGTTTCCTTTTTGGGCTAAATTGTATCTAAATATGGAATATCTGTTGATCCTATAAAGATAAAGGTTGTTCAAGAATGGCCAACTCCGGTGAACATAACTGAGGTATATAGTTTTATTGTTTTAGAAGGTTATTAATGGTGTTTCGTCCAGAACTTCACCCGTTTATACAACCCAATGACCAAGATTACATGTAAATGGGTTATGTTCATATGGATAAAGGAATATGAGGACTGTTTTGAAGATTTGAAGAGGAGATTAGTGAATGATCCAATCCTAACCCTACCATCGGGGAATAATGAGTTTGTGATCATTAGTGATGCATCAAAGAAAGGAATTTGTAGTTTCCTTATGAAGAATGATAGAGTTATTGCCTATGAATCAAGGAAGATAAAAATTCACAAAAAAAACTATCCCACAGATGATCTTGAGTTAGCAATGGTAATCGTTTCATTGAAGATATATAGATATTATCTCTATGGTTAAAAATGTAAGATATATTTGGATAAAAAGAGTCTGATGTGTATCTTCTCATTCAAATAACTTGACAAGAGGAAATAGTGATGGCTTGAACTACTCAAGGATTATGATTTTACTATACACTACCACCCATGAAAGGAAAACAAGGTAGCTAATGAATTTTTCAAGAAGGATCACGGGGTTCTCAACAAAATGAAGATTCTCAAAGATCCTTTGTACATGTATCTAGTGAGGATGCATATTGGAATTATCAAAGAAAGTGAAACATCACTACTCTTTTCATTTGGTTTACCAACCGTCTTTATAAGAAAGGATTAAAAGTTTTTATCATGATGATGAGAGCCTATAAAAGAACATTAATGTTGTGAAAGAGGGGAAGTTGGCTGACTTCATATGTGAATATGGAATTTTGAAATTTAGAAAGAGGCTTTGTGTTCCATATATAACTGAGCTAAAAAGGGAGTTTTTTTATGATGCCCATTGTTAAAATTTCTTTATACATTAAGGTAGCACTAAGATGTATAGATATTTGAAGGAACATTTCTTGTGGGATAACATGAAGAGGGAAATTGTAGATTATGTATCAATATGTATAGTCTGTCAATAAGTGAAGGCTGAAAGGAAACATCCAAAAGGAGTCATGAAACCTCAACCTATTCCTATGTGGAAATGGGATGAATTTTCCTTGTATTTTGTCAATGGATTACCCAAAACTACAAGGAAGAATGATGTAATATGGGTAATTGTGGATCAAATTACAAAATCTTCCAATTTTCTCACTATAAGGGAGGATTTTCACTAGACCACCTAGAAAGAAACTATACTAATGAAGTTGTGAGAATTCAGGGAGTACCCATTTAAATTGTTTTTGATCGTGACTCGTGATTTACATCAAAATTCTAGAAAAGTCTTCAGAATGTATTTGATATTGATCTTCAATTGGGTACTGCTTACCACCAACAAAGTTATAGGAAAGCAGAGAGGATAATCCAAATCTTGGAGGACATGTTGATATAAATTTCACTTGACTTCCAAGGTATGTGGGATCAATACTTACCTTTAGTGGAGTTTTTCTACAATAATAGTTTCCATTCATGTATTCAAATTCCACCATATAAAGCATTGTATGAAAAGAGATGTCATATGCCAACTTGTTGGGATGAAGTTGGAGAAATGAGGCTTGTCAGTCTAGAGCTTGTGAAGGAAACAATAGTGAAACTAACATCTATTCAAGGTCATATCAAAATATCACAAAGTAGACAAAAGATCTATGTTGATAATCAACGTAATGATATATAATTTCATGTGGGTGATCACATTTTCTTGAAAGTATCTCCATGAAATAGTGATATAAGATTTTAGAAGAAAGTGAAACTGAGCCCAAGGTATATTGGGTGTTTTAAAATTTTACAGAGAATTGTAGTTGTTGAATATAGTTTTTCTATGTTGCCTAGCTTGTCTAAAGTACACAATGTGTTCCATGTCACATTGTTGAGAAAGTATATGCCAGACCCAACACATGTCTTTACTTTTGAAGGTATAGAGTTAGAACCTGGCCTATCTTACAGTGAAGAGCCCATATGGGTTCTGCAAACTAAAGAAAAAGTGTTGAGGAATTAGATGACACATCTAGTAAAGATACATTGGATAAGTCATAAAATTTAAGAGGTAACATGGGAGCCTGGGGAGCTTATGTTAAGGACCTACCCAAATATTTTTGTGAGGTAACATTCTATGAATTTAAAGGACAACATTTTTGTGAGGGGAGAATGTAACACCCCCAAGGTTTTGAAAATAAATATTTAATGAATGAAACATTTAGTCCCTAAAAAACAGCACATTTTATAATATTTCTGTTAAACATAACATTGCCTCTTCTATGTTTTGAAATTCAAAAAATTGGCATCTAGAGTTGTGATCTGTAATTATTTGTAGTATGATAGAACCAACATTATTTTTTATTGAATAATATCATACCCTTATGAATAGTAATATGACCCCTGTGAATATCAAATAATAATGATATTTTATTTTATTAAGGTTACAAGATAATGAGATCTTGATTAATTTTTCAATGTAATATAAAATAAATTATTATTTTAAAATTATTATTTTTAAAATAAACTATTATTTTAATTAAATACTAAATAAATCATATTTAGAAAATTATTTCTCAAAAATGGAGCTCATTTTTTAATTATACACGTCAAAAAAATGTATAAGGTGAATTTTTTTGTATTTTTCTAAAATTACTTAATTTTTTATGAATAGTGAAATATAGTAAAATACCTTATATACAAATTATCAGTTAAATACACTATTTATGACATCATGAGTGATGTAAGTACTCTTGGTTCAAAATAACATGAACTTATTACTATTATCCATCACATGAACCAACACGCTTTATTTTCTTGTGGGAAATAAAAAAAATTATGAGTAAAATATTCAAAATTCACCCCTCTCATCCACTATAAAACCCACCATCACCCCCTCTTCTCTTCACTCCTCTAAGCCTTGAAACTCATCGAAGTTAGAACAAAATACATGCAACTAGTCTCTCTCTATGTCCAGGAGATATTGTTCCTTCTAGAAGACCAAAACCCTTTCCCATAAAGATATTCATAGGGAGGTGGATTCAAGAGGTAAATTTACTTTTTATTTCATTCTTTTTCATTTAGAGTTCCTTTATATTGTTATCTTATAATCACCTTATATGTCCAAGTTAGAATAATGAATCCATTATAATATATATACTATAATTATATCATGTGAATGGAAAAAGCATCATTAATAATCTTATACTCTCTCTTTTATTTTATTAATGAAATCATCGTGTGTAAGGTTCAAATTTACAGCCTTCGTGGATGATGAAGTTTTGTTCTTTAATTTCTCCTTAATTACATGTCATGAAACCATTTATATGGTTTAAACAGACTATAATATATATAATATAACCTATTTAGTATTAATTAACTAGTATATGTACATAATATTAAATCATAACTAGATCCTAATAATCAAAATACTGCTAAAATAATCTAAGTGATTGTCATTAATATTTCATCTAAGGATTCATGTTCATGCCATATAAACAAATGATATAAATGAAAATTTACATCTATTTATGTTCATAAATAATATTTAAATTCAATTTTGGTTATTTACATCCATTCCACATGAACTCCATTACATAAAAACAAGTGAACCAATTATGAAAATCAAGAAAATGAACACTTTAGAATGACAGAATTCAATATTATAACTAATAAAGATATAATGAACTTAATAAAATCACGATAAAATAAAAAAAATATCTAATAGGTTCTGAATTAAGTTATTAATAAGTCTAACTTCATATTACAGGACATTAAGTTCAATAACGGGACACATTTGGACTTAAGGTAAGGGTTTTCCACCTGAACCTCCTTTATCATTCGGGTTAATTTTATTTTATAATTACCTCAATGGAATTAGTATTTATTATTATTTACTCCTCATAAATTATATGTGAGTTTTAGATATATTTTTATCAACCATTATCCACCCATTTCTTATGGGGAGTTATATGTTTTAGAAGGAACTTTAAAAATTATTTTTGAAACACAAGCCTAATTATAGGGAATTTCTCAAATTCATCCCTAATTTAGAGGGAACTCTATAATATATTTTTATAAGAAACAATATATCTAAAATCACTCATTATATGATGAATATACTATCTTACTTCAGTTATGGTTTTATAAAAATACATTTCTAAAAGAACTATTCTTTTCAAAATAAAAGATTATTTATCTCAAGAATTACTTGATGATTTTATAAGTGTATTTTTGTCTATTTCAATACTCTTGTTGATTATTATTTATTATTGTGGTTAATAATTTATGATATCATATACCATATTTTATGTTTTATGACTATTTTTATTGTGGATGTGCTATCCTAAAACCATTCACAAAATTTACTTTGAAAGGCTAATATTTAAGCTTAATGTTTAGGGAAAGTTATTTACCTATCATATGTGAGTTTCAATATGAATGCATACATTGTTTATGTTTATCCCCACTCATATTATGAATGAATTTTACTTATTATGTGACATTTGGGGCCCACTATATCCCATTTATGCATCAGTAGGTCTCATGATACAAATAGACGTGTACATGGACAAGGCTTTTCCCATTTTGAAATATGGTTTTTGTTGAGGCCTTAATAAATTTTAAAGGTATTGGTCTAGGCCTTGATGGTATGTTTTAGAATGTATTACATATGTAGATACCTCATTATGAAGCTATAAATTGAATTTTCATGTGGTTATTTAACTCATAGGATACCCATGATTCTATTTTATTATGGAATTATTAACTCATCTAATATTCTTTCCATAATGTGTTCAAGTTAATTATTTGTAAAGGCATATGTTTCAATTATTAAACATGCCTAATATTTCTATTTATGTTATCTTCCACAAAATTTCTTACTCTTACTGAGTGTTTAAGATCTGACATTTCTTATGTTTTATTTTCCCAGGATACAAAGAAGTAATTTATGAGTAACTTACAGGAAAAATCTTGGAGGCATGGATGTTTTTAATGGAATAAATTAGGGTTGTATTTCATTTAAAGATATAATTTTGAACATATATATGTATATTTTTCCAAATCTACTAAACTTTTCATTCCTTCAGGATATGACTTTATTGTGATCATGCCAATGTAATGTAATAAGGCACCGGCTCCGGGCAACTGAGGTCGGTTCTTTACAGTAACCCTTAGGTTTAACACGTTCTTTAGCATAAATGATTATTTAAAAACAATGAAAATAAAATTTTGGGGATATAAGGTAATATATATAATATTAAATTTAAAGTTATATAATATTTTAAAATTTCAGGTTATTAACGTAATTTGAGATGTGTTTCTATTTAATTGTGGAATGATCTATATTTAACCATTAGTATTGTTGGGGAAAGTTTAGAGAAAATGTATTAGTTATTCGTATGAATATTATTAATTTTGGATATTATTTTAAATCATGCTAATTTTTTGGATTTAATTGTAATTATTAATGATATGTGGAATAACATGTAATATTTTATTGATTATTTGATCCATTATATGTTTATTTCATTACTTTTAGGATAAAAAAAGTATCTTGAATACTTAACATTTGTAGAAGTGATGTGATTATGGTGGAAACTGATTAAAGGATAAAATTGTACTTTTCATGTAAGTATATTTCGTTATGACCTTAGTCTATATTGTAATTGGATCCCTAAAATAAGTTAAATGATCTTAAAACCAATATTTTATCCTATTATGATCGTTTACAGTGAGTCAATGTTCTTTTTCACACCTCATTGATTTATGTTTTTTGGTCCTTAAGTTTCTCGTGATTATTTTCTTTATAATGATAATTTATATCTATAAATCTCCATAATTATTTTAACATTATGATTACCTCCATTTCCATATTTTCACTTCCCAAAAATTATCTCTTATGTATAAACCTAGTTATGTGTTATTCTGAATGGCCTTTGTATTTCCATTTTCTTCTTTTCTAGAAAAGGTTTTCATTAACTCTTTTTACAATATTGGTTTTCAATAAATGAAATTTAAACTATTAAACACTATATTATGAACAATAAAATCAAGTTATAAGGATTCCATTTATTAAAGGGGTAATGAAATACAATGAGATTTTAAAAAGAAAACTATGTTTGATAGTGTATAAGACATGAAACACTGAGTGAAAAGAACTATAAAATATTATCATTTTATAATCATTATAACATAGATGATTGACTTGGTGGGTATGAATAAGAATGGATGAATTATTAAATATATATATTTATATAACTAAACTACTCAATATAAATATATTGATTAAATCTTAGAAAATAAGCACTCAGGTTTTTCGTAATGAAATTTTATTCTTCTAAATATATATTTTCTTCAAAAAGTGGATTTTCATAGTTTTCGTGAGAAAAAAACAAAATTAAAGTTTTCCACATATATAAAATCTATTTGAAAAAATTTACTTCATGTTTGAAATAAAATATTCAAAACTAGCTTATATTTATTTTTTGATAATTTTTTATAAATACTGATTTTTCAATGAATTGTAAAAAAATTATTATTTTTATTGAAACAATATTTCTTCCATTCATTTAAAATGTTATGTTTTATATTAAAAATGTTTAAAATTAACATTAACTATATTATAATATTAATAATCCAATTATTTTCATCAAAATCAATTTTATGATTGAATTTATTTAAAAAAATTATATATAAAAAATATTTTTTCTAAAAAACTATTTTTTGTTGTGTTTTGTTTTTATCTATAATTAACATATCCTAATTCTATAAATTTAATAATTCAAAATTTATTTATTATTTATAATTCAAAGGTCTAAATTTGTTAAATATGTCCCTTTTATTTTTAATAATTATGAATTGTAACCATGGTAAAATTTTATTACCATGATATTTGAAAAGAGGATTAACTAAGGTCAAAACATGATAAAATGTCTCAAAATCAACCCAAAACATGAATTTAATTAATTTTATGTAATAAATATAACCATAGTTATTCTAAAATTGAATATATGTAATTTTAGTGCAATTTTTCCCAAATATTGTAATTTATATTATTTTAGGTTAAAAAAATTCTTAAATGTCACTCTCTTGACATTAATATCTATAAATTATTTAAATAAGGATAATGTGATTAAAAGTGAACTTATAATTATTTTTCCAAAATATGAATTAATTTTTTTATCATGGAAATTTCGTTTTTTATTTTTAATGATCAGTAAAATTATATTAAAAACTCTAAAAAAACATTTTTTGGGTGGGTTATAGTGTCCCATGAATTTTATTGATAAATATAACATATTATATATATTTTAATGGTTTTTATTATAATTAAATATCTATTATGTTTTTTTCTATGTCAAGTTATGTGAATAGTGTCAAAATGACTTTAATAATATTTTATGAAAAATAAAATTTTATTAAATTAATAAAATACTAAATATATTGAAAAAGGAAAATTAGGATATGAAATGGTGTAAAATATCATCCCTTTTATATTTATTATCCAATTAGAAACTTATAAGAAAAAATTATAACCCTTTAAGAGTGAAAAATATGTTACCATGGTCAAGATCATTTTCCCAAATTTGAGGGAATATTTTACAATCATGATATAGAAAATAAGAAAATATACAATAAAAAATTCTTTTGGTTATACTAAAATAAATAACCACTTCACCTCTTATTTCATCAAATAAATATCCAATATGAGTTTTTCTACCTATATCACTAAAATTAACTTTTTATGGATAATAATATCCATAAAATAATGTCATGTCATTCTAAATATCTCTACATTTACTGAAACAAAAATGACTTCAATATGTTATCCAATATGAATAAATATAATACATTAATCTATAAACCTTTAATAATAACACCCAATGTTTAACATAATCAATTCAATAAATAGTTAAACTTAAGGATCATCCAAGATATGTCTATCCCAGATCAAAACCCAAATATTAGAATGATTTAATCCTATATATTTCTATAACCAAATTAATAATTATCTTAAAATAATTTTAATCACTCATAGTCTCATAACAAAAATATTTATAATGTGATCAAATACTCCCAAAAATATAATAATCATTTCCAAAAAATAAATTCACATTAAAATCATATATTCCTCTAAAAAATATTTCACACATTATTCCTTAAATAATTTATTTTCTTTACCAAAAATATTCCCATTAGATTTTCAGGTTTATCTATGCATTAATATATGATAATTGGCTGATTATGAAAATAAATTATGATATAATTATTCTTGAAATGTATTTGGAAAATTTATAGAGAGATCTTATCAATGCCCAAAACACATAAAATTTCACTAAATTATTATATTTCCATAGGTCTTATTCATACAAATATAAATGTGGAATCCCTAACTCTAGAGTGGAGGACAAGTATACCATAACTATCATGATTCACATTAGTGATTGTGATTAAATACAAATTCCCTTTTTTGTCATACCTGTAATGTTTTTTGGATTATTATCCTCTTTGACCCTTATATTATACTATTTATTCGCATAATTCAAAAACAACTTGAATATCTAGAACTGAAGTGTCAGCAGTGTTTTCTATTTATATCTCTCTCTAATCATTTCATTGATCAACCTATTCACATCACATTGACATTCTATTTCCCAGTGGTTAGTATGATCACAGTTGAAACATATTCTTGTTCCTTTTAGGTATTCACCTGATTTCTCTTTACCAATTTTTTAGTAAGTATGAGGTTGAAAATTTTGCTTCCCTCTAGGTGTTAAACCACTGGAGCTTCCATTAGAATCCATTTTACATTTATTTTCTCTAGAACCATGAGTGTTTCTAGGTTCTATTTCCACTTTGAATGCACATCAAATGATTTATTCATTATTTACAAATTCACCTATAGATAATACCTTTTGAACAATTATTTTCAAAGAACTAAAGAATAAATCAGTTTTTCTTTCTAGGAGGATGATAAAATTAGAATCATACATTAAATGTCTTACAAAATTTCCACATAGATTCCAATAAATACCTCATCGATATTCTTAATCCTAATTTATTCATTTACCATTATTATAAATAGAATATGAGATAAGTGCATAAAGAAAAATATCCTCTTAAACTTATACCTTTCCATGCATTCAAGTTATTCCAATTTCCTTACTTTCTTAATAATATTTTAACATTGATATTTATAACTTAAGAAATGATAAAATACTAGTACACCATTAAATGTTCTGAAAAATGAATAATGGAGAATATAATTACTATCTATGTGATCCATTCCTCAGAAACTGGTGGATTATAATACCCATATAAGGAGGATATATTTTTTCACATAAAATATTCAATGGAATATTTCTCCCTACATAGTGCATTTAGAAGCTCAACATGATCAACATTACCATTGATGGCTTGAGAGAGTTGACTATGTATATTCAAAAAAAATCATCACATATCCCGAATAATTTATTTCTCTTGAAGATCTTTATTACATATTAAAACACATTAATTATTAATATTAACCCTTAAGGTTCCATCCATTGACTACAAATTATTGTTTGATAAATAATATTCACAGTGATAAATCATTTATTCATGAAAAATAAATCCTAGTATATTTATATAATTAAACCTACATTTCAATCTATGATTTTTTTTATTTTGTCAATCCATTGTTATCATCATTTAAAATCAATTATAATGGTTCAAAAGTAAAATTTTGGTTCTCCCAATCATATCCCCGTAGAGAGTCAAACATGGGGAATCGTAATGTTACACTCACTGTTTCCCAATATGGTGGTTGAAAAATACTCCACCAACTCTTTTTTGGGTTTTACACTTATATACACCTATTCCAAAACATTAGGACGTTATCATACACACAGAAGTATCCTCGTTATTTTTATTAACGATTTTTTATCCATATCTCTAAAAAATAACAAAACCCACCTATAATACCAATTATATTGACTCAAACATTTTATAGATAAATATAACCCCAATTTTTATAAATATTTAATACAAAAAATTATGATCCATCATAGAAAATTAAAAGTATTAGTGTCTTTCAAAACTAGATATAAAATCATATTATTTAGTGAAATTTATTTTGTATCACCCATAATGATCTTTCTTCGGAGTATTATTATTTTACATAAATTAATTAAAATAATTATTCATAACCTAGGAAATTAAACATAATAAGGGATGAGATAATATGAATAGTAATGGAATACAAGGGAGATATCAAGGATCACATTAGTAAAAGTTGATCATAAGGGTAAGATAACATGACCATAACATTTTATGGTCGTACTCTACATATCATAGATCATTATTCTGAGTCATGGATTATATAATGTTAGTTCATAAGATATAAATCATAATTTAATAGAACAATATGATCCATGATAGCAAAACATATACATAGGAATATGGGAAAACATAAAACTATATCATTTTAAACATGTATAATTATAAACAAGTGAACTAATTATATTAATTATATGAAAACATGCCCATTTGTAAACTAATGGATATGAAACTAAGTCTACACATAATATTATTAACATGAAACCAAGTCAATGAAAAATCTTTTGGAACTTGAAACTAGGACTAAGAATAATGTTAGAGACATGAATACTAGGTCCATGCATAAATTTCGGGTATGAAATTAGGTTAATGATTAACATGCTTATATAATGACTTATAAATCATTTCACTATGAATTATACGGCTATATAACTAAAGGAACTCCAACCACACTATTAAAAATTAATTCATATGTATTCAACATGATCATAAAAACATTCCTTAAAACATAACTAATTAAAAATAAACTAGGTTTCTTTGACATTTAATATCATCATAATAAACCATCCTTTGAATGATTATATATGGTATAATTTTATCAAATACCTAATAAATATTATCTAACATACATGTATGTTATCATCGATAAAAAAATTAAAATAAAATAAAGAATATTTTTTAAATAAAATACATGTTTAACTTTTAAATCTATACACCAAAATATTCAAAATTTGAAAAAAAAATTAGAAAAAACAATTATGTGAAAATAACCATATAAAATTATTATGTAGGCTTCAAAACATAGAGTGGTGAAGATAGCAGGAAATTATGATCATTCCATATACATTAAAATAATATTCATTTCACGTTTACGGTAAAAATCCAAAAATACCTCATCTATAAAATGAGAAGAATATTCATTTTAAAAAATATCTTAAAAATAAAAAAATAAGTGAAAATTAATTTAAAAAATATTTGGAGAATATTGAAGACATTCTTTAATTTTTTTAGAGAATATATACAAAGAAGAAAAATTATTCTAAATTAAAAATGGAAATAAAGATAGTTTTTGAATAAAAAAATTCTTTCAGAATATTGAGTACATAAATGGAAGAAAATGAAAGGAAAACATGTATTCTATTTAAATAATGATATGATAAGAAATTTAATGATATTATTTAGATTTAGATAAAGATATTTCATCATCAAAAACATAATCAAAGAAGATCTTGATAAATAATGATATTATAGCATAAATCTCATATAAATTTGGTAACATTTGAATCATTAGAAACATAAAAGAAATAAGAATATATGTATTATTAAATTCCCATAATTTTCAAGAATGAATAAAAAATTCATTGATGGGTAGTATATACACCATTAAAGGGACATAAGTTGTGAATATTACATTAATCTCACATATATAAAAGTGAGATGAGAAACCCTTACCTAGGGTTCGACTTTCTATGAATATGATTTAAACACATATATAATAAATTTAAATTTAATATAATTTTATAATATATTTATTTAAATACTAATAATATCCTATATCATCAATTTAAAACATTTTAACACCCATTAGTTAATACCTCTTAATTAAAATCTCTATTTCTTGATGTTCACTATTTTGTTTTTCAAGAAAATTTTGGTTCAGTATTTCTAATACATTTAATTGAAAAATATTTAATTAATATACATATTGTTAATAATGATATAATTATCATATATATTCAGTTTATATATTTTTAGATTCATCCATAAAATGTAGAGACTGAAAAATTAATTAGACCATTCACAGAGATGGTATATCGTATGTATCCATGGATGCTATTAAAACTTTTCAATAAATGGAAAAAACAAAGGAAAATAAAAATTCCCATTTGAAAAATAAATAACATATATATTCTATAAATATATCCTTACCACCATCCATTTACCAAAAAATCAAAAAATGAATCATGTTGTTTCGTAGAGGTGGTAGTCAACAAATACACATGAGTGACATTATAATTTTACAACTAATTAGAAGATGTGTAGGTAGATATGATATTATAATTATAAATAAACAATTATGTAATAAATATCATATATAAATATTAAACTCATAATATTAACCATCAATAAAATATGTTGATAGAAAATGAATTATACCTCTATGTGGAGAAGCTAAGTTGTGTGTACGCATGATTGATACATTAACATCGTATATTATAGAAAAATGGGTTAATAAATGTTTTATAATAATAATAAAAATAATTTTATATATTTAGGATACTTATGTTTTTATTTTATGAATAATATCAATGCTTTATAGGATTAATAAGAAGAATAAAATTCAAAGATGTCGAGTAAGATAATAACTTCTTCTTCAATATGCCTCCATTAAACCCTCTATTAAAGTCAATTTTAATGGTATTTTAAGAATAATAAAACCTATAAATCATGTAGTTGGAACTTTATAAGATAATTTTTTATTATTTTGGTGATCTATATAGCTCAATGTAATGTAACTAAGATAAAATGTGTGTTAACTTTCAAAATTGAGGAGTGGAGCACTCTTGGAATTTCATAATAGTTTGAAATATAATAAAGTTTTTATCAAGAAAATTGAATGAAATGGATACATATTCATATATAAGATATTATTTTGATTAAATCACATCAAAATATAAAAATTGGATAGGTTTATGTGGTGTTTCAAACCATGAATTTTTTACAAAACCCTTAGTTATCCAATTTGAAAATGAACAGTGATAACACCTTTTCTAATATTAAAGGGTTATAATTTTAACTATAAGGTAAAATTTGGACCATAAATGGAAACATGTTTAAATTTTAGGCCATATATTATTATCCATGTCATGTTTAAATATTTTTATTATTTCTTAGTAACCTAATAATATATCATTTTTATAAAAATATATTAATATAATGGCTACCTCTATTTAGTTAAGTTGAGTTTTATGGTAATAAGAAAATTTTAAAATTTTAATTTAATAAAGTCATGATTCCCTTATATGTTATATTAATAAATAATAGTTTAACTCAATAATTTCTCCAAATTATATTACATTCTATATTTTTAAAATCATTTATTTTTTTATATTAATTGAATAAAAACTGTATTTGTGTTTTCTAGACAGATAAAGTAATTTTTTTTACAAAAAAAATTAAAAAATTATTATGATAAGAAAATTAATTTATCTATAAATAAAAACGTAAAACTGAAACTAAAATCCATTTATCCTAATGAAAAAAATATCAGAGATATTAATGTCAAGACTATGTCATTTTTGTTTATATTTTGTTATCAAGGTAATATAAAGGTCCATATCAACGAAAAATGGCACCAGGTCTACGTATATAAAATAATTGGATATAAATGTATTGACTAAACTTTTAAAATTGGATTATATATTTTTTTGGATGATTTTAAGACTTTATCTCATTTTTTAAGTTATTTGTTTATTATTATACCCTTACTGAGGTGATAAATATTTACAATAGTTACTATTCACAATAAACAAAAAGAAAGGGGCCCCATTAAAAATATTTTGAAATCCTAAATAAAAAAATAATCTATTTTTAAGGATTAGATTTTTGAATTTCTCTTATTTTAATCTTAGATTAAAATATAGAAGGCATCAAAAAACTATTTTTTTAAATGAATTTTTATGTATAAATATATTTTTATACCAAAATCTTCTTCAAAATTGATTCAAATAAACATAATTATATTATTAATAATAAAATAGAACTAATTTTAGCTTCAAATGATATAATAGAGTAAAACTTTTTAAATTACTAAAAAATACATTTTAAAAAAATAGGTATTTTTATTATTCATTGAATAATCATTCTTTTCATAAAATTAATAAAAAGTTATTCTAACTTTTTTGACATGTTTATTTAAAATTTTACTTTAATTTTTCCTAAAAAAATTTCTAATATTTTCAAAAAATAAATATAATATTTTCTCAAATAAATTAAATAAAAACCATGTTTGAAGGAAATATATTTTGGAAGAATAATATGACTTTACCAAATAGTTGAATGATTATTTCCTATGAATTAATCAATACAAGTTTATTGATTCTGAACTATATATATATTTCATAATTTTATTATTACTGTTGAAACCCAATATTTAAAATATAATGTTATACCAACCATACTTAAATAATAGTATTTCGTGGTTCGTTTATGCCCGATGTTGCATGTTTTATACACTTTCAAACATAGTTGTCATATTTTAAATTATCAGGGTGTTAAATATATGTATGAATTTCATTATGTAAATAGTGGTCCTAGGATTATATATATCCCTATAATGTATTTGGTTAAGATAGAAATATCATGAGATAATAAGGAAATGGATTGGAAGTGAAACTAGTTCAGTAACAATCTTTATCCACTATGATATTCTTGGGAGGGTACCTTGACTAATGATACAATAGAATGTGAAGGAACCCAATAAATTACTATAATATTGGTTGGGATTCTTACCTAAATAAATGACCTTCCATTATTATTTTAATGCCAAAAACATATGTTCTATGCCAATTTTATGATCTCATGGAACATCTTCTTTGATTCCTTTAAAATTCATATCATAGGAACTAACAACCATTATTCCTTGAGATAAGAATATGATCAATGGTATCTGGACTATGGTTTTATAATGTTATTCTAATTTTATCATACTTTTATTCTCATGTAATTTTTAAAAGATCATTAATATCTCCCGTTATTCCCTTACTATGAATCAGAACTCGCTATTTCTTATGTCTTGTATCCCAAGGTTATGAAGAATGGTTTTATATATCATATATATAAGGAAGGTGATATTTATGAATAACATAGTCAGATATGATGTAGATATATTATGAATAATATATTTATGTATCCATTTTAGAATTACACTATAGCTATTTGATTCTTGTATGCATCATAATGTTATGTATTTAATATTCATCTAATAATATATAACATTTTTGTATGAAAAGTACATATTGTTAGAGTTGGTTCGAGAGAAAGATCTTGTTACCTTTTGAAACATGGATGAGATATCATTTGTAAGAACCATTAGGATAATCATATGTATAGGAGGCTTTCGTAGGTAATTCTAAATAAAGGAGTATTATTTTCTTAGAGAATATATCTCCCTGGAAACTACAATTTTCTGTGATTTTCACGCAAATGATTCTATGGGTAATAAACCTAGATATAGTTTGTCGTGTATATCCCGACCATAATTCTAGTTCATGGTGGGTGTCCAATTTTTGTATAAATTTTTTAACACATATTAGGTATATTCTTGGGATAATTTATATTTTATTTATGAACTGTCATAAAAGATTTTAACATATTATGATCATGTATTGTCCACATCAAACCGAATGTGTAATAGATTAAAAAGAAGGTGTCATGATTTAGACTTCCGAGGAATATTTTTTCCATGATTACGTTATTACTCAATATGATTAAAGTTTCTCACATTTCTCACACTATGATTTTTGGTTTTAGAAAATTTTTGGAACCATGAGGATTTTTGGTAATTTTTAATGTAATAGGCAACATAATGATTAACCTAATAATAAACCAAATGAATTGGTAACTAAAATTAAAATCCATGTGATTATGCATAATTTGTTATACAATTATATAATTAAAAAACTAAATATGTGTGAGTTTCCTAATAACTAATAATAGAAATATGGTGCTTAATGTAGACCATGAAAGAAATAATATTTAGATTCATATATGTCAGGAATATGGAATAAATCACTCAATGGATTATCTCCAATGAATGGGAAGATTTTTTTTCTGTGTAACTGAATGGAATAAAAAATTTAATTACTAAAGAAAAATAAAATTATAAATGGATGAACATAAAGTTAATGCAATGGTAATGTTTATAGATAAAAGTATTTTTTGTGGGTAATATGGTAATTTTCTGAGTCAGTACCATAACAGAAGATGTAAACTCTTAGAAGAAGGAATGACATATGTTATACAAATCATTCTAGTGACATTGTTGCATTGTTTCTGTATTGGGATTCATGAATTATGTTGTAAAATTGTTATATAATTGATATTTTTTATATAATAATCATGAAATATTTAATTATTTTTACATTGAAGTTGTTATTTTAGGATTTGAAAATATATTTTGAATGGTATTGATAACCAAGAAAAGTGATTTAATGGTAAGATGACAATGTTTAATCAGATAAAAATAGTTTACATTCATAAAGTAATTGATATATTATTTGTGGAATTAAAATTGGATTTTTATTATCTAAAAAAGTAACTTAGGTAATATTTTAAGAGGTTTATTTCATTTCTTGACTTATTGATACATTCATCAGTCTAAGATTTTATTTTAACAATATGGATTATGTTAATTTTTGGAAGAATAAATGTTTTAATGTGAGGCTAACTTAAGAGTTATTGATACCATCACAAGCATATAAATTTAACAATTATCACATGTTCAGAGGCATAAATACCCCATTTTTGTTTTCAACGATAGGGTTTTGAAGTGACTTGAGACTTTTTTTGGGTTTTAGGAAGAATACTCTATTAATGTCCAAATAACCCTCTATCCATGTAAAATATTTTATTTTTAGTTAATTATTTTCTATTTGATAGGGGATATACATAATATTGATAGAGAATAGTAAAAATATGCTTGAATATTTTTATAGAATATATACATATAAAAAAATATTTTCCACTAAAAATGGAAATAATGTCTTTTTTCTATCAAAACATTGTTTTAGTATATTGAGTACATAAATTGAAGAAAATGAAATGAGAACGTGTATTATATATAAATAACCATATTATAATAAAATTATTGATATTTAGATTTAGATAATAAAATTTCATCATCGAAAACATAATAAAAAACGATCCTGATAAAAAATGAAATTGTAACAAAAAACTCCGGTAGCTTTGGTAACATTTCAATCATTATAAAAATCAAATAAATAAGAATATATGTGTTATTAAATTCCCATAATTTTCAAGAATGAATAATAAAATTCATTCATGGGCAACATATACAGCATAAATTGAAAATAACTAGTGAATATTACATAAGTTTCACATAAATTAAAGTGAGATGACAGACCCTTACCTGGGGTTCAACTTTCTCTGAATGGGATTTAAGAACCTATATAATAAATTTCTATTAAATATAATTTTAGAATATAGTTATTTACATACTAATAATATCATATATGATTCAATTGTAATATTTTACCACCCATTAGTTAATACATCCTAATTAAAATCTTCATTTCTCGGTGTTCCGTATTTTATTTTTCAAGATAATTTATGTTCGGTAGTTAAAATAATTTTACTTGTATAATGTTTAATTAATATACATAACGTTAATAATTATATAATTATCCTATATATTTAGTTTATATATGTTTATATTCATCCATAAAATGTAGAGATAGAAAAATAAATTAGACCATTGATAGAGACGGTATGTCGTATGTATCCATGAACACTATTTAGACATTTCAATGAATGGAAAAAAAGAAAAAAATAACTTTTAAAAAATAAATATCACATATATTCAATAAATATATCCTTACCAAAATCCATTTACCACAAAATTGTAAAATGAATCATGTCGTTTCATGGAGGTGGTAGTCCACAAATACACATGAGTGACATTGCGATTTTATAATGTATTAGAAGGTAAGTAGGTAGATATGATATTATAATTATAAAGTCATAATTATTTAATAAATACCATATATAAGTATTAAACCTATCATATTAACTATCGATGAAGTATGGTGTTGAAAAATGATTTATACCTCTACGTGGAGAAAGTAAGTTGTGTGTATGCATGATTGATACAATCACTTCCTATATGATGGGAAAAGGGTCAATAAATGTTTTATAATATTAATAATAGAATTTTTGTATATTTAGTATACTTATGTTGTTATTTTATGAATAATATCTATTATTTATAGAATGTACAAGTAGAAACAAACTCAAATATGTCGAGTAAGATAATTACCTCTTCTTCAATATGCCACCTTTAGATCCCTTATTTAGGTACCTTTGAATGGTATTTGAAGAATAATAACAACTATAAATAATGTATTAATAAGTTTATAAGATAACTTCCCATTGTTTGGTGGATCTATATGGTTCAATGTGGTGTAATAAGATAAAGTACGGGTTCCCTTTAATAGGTGAGGAGTGGGGCACTCTTGGAATTTCATAATTATTTGAAATATAATAAGGTTCTTATCAAGAAAAAATTAATGAAATGGATATAGATTCATATATAAGGTATTTTTTTAATAAAATCAAATCAAAACATAAAATTTAGATAAGTTTATATGGTGTTTCAAACCTTATCTTTTTTACTAACCCCTGGTTATTTTTTTAGAACATTAACTGTGATAATGCCATTTTAAATATTAAAGGGTTACAATATTACCTATAAGGTAAAATTTGAATCATAAATAGAAAAAAGAATAAATTTTAGGCCATATATTATTATCCATGTCCTATTTCACAAATTTTATGATTTTTTGTTAACCTAGAAAAATATTATTTTCATAAAAAGTTATTAATATAATTTCTTAAACTATTTAGTCATGTTGACTTTAATGGAAATAAGAAAATTTTGAAATTTTAACTTAATACATTCATGATTCCCTAATATCTTATATTAATCTTAAAATCTATTGAACTCAATAATGATTCAAAATTATATTACTTTCTATATTTTTAAAAACATTTATTTTATTTTTCTATTAATTAAATAAATTCTTTGTTTGTCTTGTATTGATATATAAGGTAATTAGTTTTTCACTAAAAATTTAAAAAATTATATTTAATAGAAAATTAATTTATATATAAATTAACATTTAAAAACAAACCTAAACACCATATATTCAAATGAAATAAATATTATAGATATTAATGTCAAGAGTGGGTCATTTTTGTTTTTATTATTTTATCAAAGTAGTATAAAGGTCAATATCAAAGAAAAATGGCACGGAGTATACATCTATTAAATATTTAGATTTAAATGGATTAAATTAACATTTAAAATAGGATAAAATAATTTTTTTTATGATTTTAAGACTTTATCCCATTGTTTTAATATTATTTTTCTCATTTTATCCTTACCGAGGTGAAAAATATTTAAAATAGTGATTATTTATAATAAGAAAATGTAAGGGGTCTCGTTTAAAAAAATTAGAAATTATGATTCCAAATAAGGAATCGATTTTTATGTACTAATTTAATTTAATTATATTATTTGAATATTATTTTAAAACATATAAGGAAACAAAAAAACTTTTTCAGAAAAAACGACTTTTTAATTAAAAATATTATTCCAAATTCATCTATAAAATAGATTCCAATGAACTCAATTATATTATTAATAATAAAATATATTTAATTTTAGCTTCAAAGAATTTTAAAAAAAATATAAAAAATTAAATTTATGAAGAAATACAATTTGTTTAAAAATATCACTATTCATACTAATCATCGAATAATCAATCTTTTCAAAAAATCATTAAAATTATATCTACATTTATTTTTACATGTTTATTTAAAAATAAATTTAATTTTAAAAAAAATTATTAAATTTTATTAAAATAAATAAAATGTTTTCTCAAAAAATGAAATAAAATTCACATTTGAAGGATAGATTTTTTTGATTAATAATATGACTTCAATAAAAAAAAATTGCATCTTTATTTTCTAAGAATTAATTAATACAAGTTTTTTGTGTATAACCTATATATATATATCATTATGTTATTATTACTATTGAAACCAAATAAATAAAATATAATGTTATACCAGCCATACTTATAAAATAGTAGTTTAGGGTTCGTTTATACTCGATATTGCATGTCATGTACACTATTGAACATAGTTTCTTATTTTAAAATTTCCAGGTGTTAGATATTTGTATTAATTTCATTATGTTAAGAGTGGTCCTATGATTATATATCCCTCTAATTCATTTGGTTAAGATAGATATATCAGGAGAAAATAAGCACTGGAATTGGAGGTGAAACTAGTTAAATAATGGACTCTATCTGCTGTGATATTCTTGGGAGTGAACCTTGACTAATGATTCGATGGAATATGGAGTAAACCGAATATAGTAATATAATATTTTTTGTGATTCATAATTATGTAAATGATTTTCCATCATTATTTTTATGCCAAAAACATATGTTATATGGAAATTTTATGATCTCATGGTACATGTTCTTTGATTCCTATAAAATTTATATCTTATGAATTAATAACAATTATTCTTTGAGATACGATTATGATCAATGATATCTAGACTACGGTTTTAAAATGTTATTCTCATTTTATCATACCCTTATTCTCATGTTATTTTTAAGGGATCATTAATACCTCCCTTTTCTCCCTTACAAGGAATCTGAGCTCACCCTTTCCTATGATTCATATCCCCATGTTATGAAGAATGATTTTATGTATCATATATATAAATAAGGTGGTAGTTATGAATAACTTATATAGAGATGAAATAGATATATTATGAATAAGGTATTTATGTAGCCATTTTTCCTAATAAACTATAACAATCTGATTCTGGAATGCATTATAATGTTATGTATTTAATATTTATATAGTAATATATGATATTTGTGTATGAAAAGTACATATTATTTTATTTTTCTTGAGAGAATGATTTTGTTACTTTTTGAAACATGGATGATATATCATTAGTAATAACCCTTAGAAAAATTTTCTATGTAATTCTAAATAAAATGGTGTGGGTTTCCTATAAAATATCACTCCTTGGAAACTAAAAGTGGTTGTGATTTTCACATAAATTATTCTATGGGAATTAACCCTAAAAATAGTTCATCAAGTATATCTCGACCATCACTCTAGTTCATAGTGAGTGTCCACATACTGTAGTCCTATTTTAACCCTCAATAGTTATATTATTAGGTTTATTTATATTTTCTTTATGAACCATCATGAAGGACTTGAATAGATGATGATCATGGAAAACCTATATTAAACCCAAGGTGTCATAGACTAAAAATAAGGTTTTCTGATTTAGACATCCTGTAAATAATTTTTTCTCTTGATTACTTGACTACTCAATAGGATTAATGTTTCTCACACTATGTGTTTTAGTTTTAGTCAATGGTTGTAATGATGAGTATTTGTGGTAATGATTAATGTAATAGACAAAATAATTTTTGACATAATGATAAACCAAATTAAATTGTAACTAGAATGAAAATTTTTATGATAATACCTAATAAGTTATAACATTATATGATTAACAACCTCAATATTGGAGAATTTACTAATACCTAATAATCAAAAGATGGATTTTAATGAATACCATGCGGGATGGAATATTTAGCTTTACACATGTCAAAAATGTGGAAGGAATCACTCAAAGGATTATCTCAAAAGAATGAGAAGACTTTTCTTGTAGAAATGAACGGAATGAAGAAATTAATTTCTGAAGAAAAATAAAATTTTAATTGGATGGATATAATTTTCATCGAATGGTTCCATTTATAGATCAATGTACTTTGTGTCAGGAATATGGGAAATATTTGAGTCAATACCCTAACAGAAGATATTAAATCCTAGAACAAGGAATTAAAGGTGGTATACAATTCATTGAAGTGAAATTTTTGAAGTGTTTCTGTAATAGGATTCATGAATTATGTTGTATAATTGATATATAATTGTTATTTTTTATATAATAATAATTTAATATCTAATTATTTTTCCACTTTAGTTGTTATTTGAAGATTATAAAACATATTTGGAATGGTATTGATGACCAAGAAAAGTTATTTAGTGGTAATATGATAATATTATATTGGATAAATTTTTTTTACATTGATAATGTAATTGATATAGTATTGGTGGACTTAAAATTGGTTTTTATTTTCTAAAAAAGTGACTTAGGTAAAATTTGAAGAAGTTTATTTCATTTCTTGATTAATTGATTTATTCATCAGCCTATAATTTTATTTTAGAAATATGTATTATATTAATTTTTGGAAGAAAATATGTTTTTATGTGAGGCTAACTTAAGTGTTATTGATACCATCAAAAGATTATAATTTTAATTATGATCACATGTTCAAAGGCATAAATACACCATTTTATGTTTTAAGTGATATAGTTTTGAAGTGATTTTAAACTTTTTTGGGTTTTAGGAAGAATAATCTATTATGGCCAAAATAAACCTTTATCCAAGTAAAATATTTTATTTTTGGTTAATTATTTTATATTAAATAGGGGATATACTTAATCTTGATGGTGGAAAAGTGTTTCATTGACAAGGTGATATTTTTAGAGATATTTATGATCAAGCTAATTATTACCATTCAAGTTAACATCTAAAAATGATTCATGATATTTTGTTAAAATTTATTGCATTAAAAGACTATATAGTGACTCATAATGGTTAATAATGATATTTGTGGATGTTTTTCATTGTTTTTAGGTACATAAAACCCTTAGGATTACCATGTGGTTTAAGATTAATGATTATTTTGAAAAAATGAAATTTAATTTTTGGGGATGTATATTGGTATGAAATCACCATTAAAGTTATAAAATTATTTAGTGTCCTGGTTATTTAGATAATTTGAGATACAAGGTAATTTATTTATGGAATGATCTATGTTTCATATTTGGTGTTATTGTGGAAAATTTGGAGTAAAATTTATTAGTTCATCCCTTGAAGTATTATAATTTTTTGATATTACTTTTTCTTATTCCAACCATTTTTGTTTTTTTAATGTTTACATATAATAATAATATCATGTTATCCTTTTATAGATTATTTGATTTATTATATGTTGATTTTTGGGCTTTAAACATGAAAAATTAATCTTCAATATTCATCATTTGGTTAAAAGATGTGCTTTTTGCGGAAATTGATTAAAGAATGGAATTATACATGTAATAAATTATATTTACTTATTTCCCAAACAATATGGTAAATTAATTCAGTAACTATAAGAAAATTTATTTAAAACAAAACTTCTATCCTATTATGATCATTTCTAATTAATAAACAGTCATTTTTATGGCTCAATGAATTATAGTTCTGTAGTCATTAAATTTCTCATAATCATTCACATTATTGTCTTCAATGTTCTCTATGATCCTCCAACATAATTTGGCCGTCAATTTTTTTCCATTTCCATATTTTATCTTTCCACTAATGTTATCATACTAGGAAACCTAGTTATCTTTTATTCCAGATGACCTTTGTATTTCCCCTTCCCTCTTTTTCAAGAGAAAGTTTGATTAACCCTTTTTATGATATGGGTTTTCAACAATGAAATTTTTAAATATCAAACACTTGATTATTTATCACAAGATCAAATTCTGTAAAATCAATTTATTAAATGGTGGGTGTTAATTTATTACCTTTATATTTTGAAAAACATAATGCTCGATAGTATATATAATTTTAAACACCAACCTTAAAGGAACCACATAATGTTATTATTTTATAACCATTATAACATAAATGATTGAATTGGTTGTTGTTAATAGGATAAAACAAATTATGAAATACATATAAAATTAATAATAAATATAAATTTACTGGTTATTTCTTTGGAAAGAGACAATCTATTTTTAATAATTCCATTTTCTTCTGTAAAAAATACATTTACTCAAAAAACATTTTATTGATATTTATGAGAAAATAATATAATTAATTTTTTCCACAATAAAAAAATGTATTTTAACAAATTAATTTTTTTTGATAAAAATTTTCAAAATTAAGAAAAATATTATTTTATAAATTTTTCAAAAAAGAATAATTTTTTATTAATAATAAAAAAACAAAAATTTTTATTAAAGAATTTTTTTTGAACATTTACAAAGATCAATTTTTTTAAATGGTAACAATAGAAAATTATTTTTCATATATTATTAATGATCTAACTATGTTTATTGGAATCATTTTTATAGTTGAATATATTAAGAAACACTTTTTTATATAAAAAGATATTTTTTCTAAAAACCGTATTTTTCATTGCATTTTTCATTTTCATGTTTAATTAAACTCCATAAATTTTAGATATTTAATATTGAAAAAATATCCCTTATTTTAAATCAATAGGTCCAAATTGGGAAACTATTTAACATTTATTTTTGGTAATTATGAATAGTAACGATATTAAATTTTTATTACCATAGTAAGGGAAAAAAGGTTCGTCAGAGTTAAAACTGTGAGATAAGGAATCATATTCTACCAAAAACAACCTTATATTTAATTTTATAGTAAATTTGATCTATATTTATATTTAATTTCAATATATGGTACTTTTTGTGCCATTTTCCCTTGATATTGATATTAACATTATTTTAATTAAATAAAATTTTAAAAATGTCACCCTTAAAATTAATATGTCTAATTTTTTTACATAAGTATATAAAGAGTATAATATAAGTTATTATTTTATATTTGAAATATTAATTAATTTATTTATCAAAGAAAAATATTTTTAATTTTTAGTGGTGAAATAATTTAATTAAATGCTTATAGAATGCTAACATAATACTTGTGAGAATCATTGAAAAATAAAGTAAATTATGTCAGAAACTATAAATGTAATTTTTTTCGGTGAGTTATAGATTTAAAATAACAGTATAGATAAATATATAATATTACATATATTTTAGAGGTTTTTATTCTAATTAAATTACATGAATTTTTTCAAATTTAATTTTTTTGAAGTTTCAAAAATAACATTAATGATATTTTATTAAAAATAATATTTTATTAAATTATTTTAAAATTATTATCACACTAAAAGAGAAAAAGTAGGATAATAAGTGTTATAAAATATCATCAATTGATAAATTATCAGTCAATTTTAATCTTATAATTAAAATTATAACCATTTAAGAGTGATAAATGTGTTATTGTGTTTAAGGTTAAAATCGATTATCTATGGGGTTAAAGGAAACAATAATATTTAAAACTACACTAAAACCTATAAAACCTTTTTTAATTTATAATATTTTTAAAAAATACCTTATATTCAAATATTTATACATTTGGAAACATTTTTCTTGAGAATTATATTTTTATATATTTCTTCTTTCAAGAAAATATAAGAGTACCCCTTCCCCCATTTATAAAAGGGAACCCGTCATTTATCTTATTGACAAAAAATTGAGCCTTATAGATTTACCAAACCCTAATTTTTTTTTATAAAATTCCCTATTCATTAATTATATGTTTCATACTTCTTAAAATACCATTAAAAGCATCTTTAAGAAGGGGTCTAAAGGAGGCCTGCCAAAGAAGAGGTAATCATCTTACCTAAACTCATTCAATTTATTTCTTCTTCTTTCTCCACTAATCAATGATAATTTTATTAAATTAATAACTTTATTATTCCCAATGTACAAAAATATAGTATTATTATTAAACCAACATTGTTAAATAACTTTTCTATTAAATGGAAAGTGAAAGTATCTCAAATGTGTACGTACAACTTACTATCTCCACATAGCAATACAATTCATTTTCAACCACCATCAGCCATTGATGGTTATTATAATTGCATTAATGTTCATAAAATATATTTATAACATAATTACACTATTTTAATTATAATATCATATCTACCTTCTTAATTTACAATCCTCAGGAAAATGATAATGTCACCATTGCATACATGTGGACTACCATCTCCATGAAGTGATGTGATTTGTTTTTTAGTTATAATTTAAATAGATGATTATAATTATATAGAGAGTGAATATATTTATATATCTTATATAATAAATATTTTTTAGTTTTTAATAATTATTTCCCTTTCTTATGTTATATCCTTCAAAAAGTAAAAACATTGCTCATGCATATGTACGACCTACCATCTCCATTAAATGTGTACATAATTTTTCAATATATAACATATATAGATGAATATAATTATATATATTATAAATATATGTGATATTTATTCCCTGATTAAAATTATGTATATGATGGTACAATGATAAATGTATAACTACTAGAACTACAAAACTGAAATTCTCCGAAGAAATGAATCTGTTAATGCCCTAAAATGATGATTTTAATATCGAAATTTTAACAAATTAGTGTTGAAATGTTATAATGGGATAATATATGATATCATGGTTTTATAAACTATTCTAGTATATAGTTATAATAAATTAATATTTTTTAAAATGAGGCTGAATCACTTTTGAATCAAGTCAAAATCGAGGTTAGGAATTTATGGTCCAATTTCATTTTTTATGAGGATTGTTTTGATTGAGTTCACGCTGATGAAATGTTAAGACATAACTCTCAATAAACACATTAATTTACTTTTAATATATATATTTATATATATTAAATTATTTCCTATCATTTTCATCTCTTTATGAAATCAATATACATAAATAATATTATTTGGGAAAACTGAATTTATTTATTTCATCTATCTAAAATCTATATACTTCCATGTTAATGTTTTCTAAAAAGGTTTTCAATAATGTTTTAATATTATCATATAATGTTTTAAAACTATTTTAACCCATTTTTTATTTTGAAAAAAAATAAAAGACAATATTCTTATTGTAATCTTAAATTACATAATTTTGACTTTTAATCAAAAATGTTAAAGGAATCCTTGTTTTAATTCACATGATATAAATGAAATTTACCACCATCATAACCACCCCATTATTTGAGTATTAATTTATATGTTTATAGGCCTTTTATGTATAATTGTTTATTTAAAATTTTTGATATTTTTAGATTTTAAATACATGATTTAAATTTGAAAAGGGTAATTTCCTCCGAAAATATTATAGTGATCTTTTAATGGTATTTTTAATATTTTATATAACACATTAAGGTGACTTATGATTTACTATGGTTATGATCCAATGGAACCATCCAATATAATTATTTATATGGATTATGATTATTATTTAAGTATGATTTTATTAATCCATTTTTTCATTGGGTTAATCAAGTTATGATGAAATTTTTTTAAAATATATTTCCTTTATAAGGATTATGATTTGATGAATGTTTTAGGATCTTATAGAAATATTAATTATAATAAAAATCATGTGATTAGTAGTCCCATACTTATATCCCTATAATGAATTAGAGAAATATGGACATCCCATGAATTAGTAAGGACTATAATGGGGAGTAAACCCAGTTCAATAAGGGAATATATCTATTATGATCGTCTTTATAGTGAACCTTAACTAAATATATGATATAATTGGTAGTGAAACCATTTAAATATGATATTCCTATAAGTGAAACCTAACTATAGAAATTATTTTCCATAGTTATTTGTATACTATAAACTTATGTTTTTTGACAAGGTTATTCACTAATGGATCATGTTATTTGATTTATTTATGATTCAGGTCATATGAACTGCAAATATTTATTCCCCAACTCAAGATTATGATCTATGATTTATATGTTATAATTATAAAATGTTATGTTAATTCTATCATACCCATATGGTCATGTTATGTTTAGGTGATCATTTATATATACCTTTTCTACCTATAATATGATTCAGATCTCACCATTTCATATGTTTCATTCCATGGGTTATAAAGAAAGGTTTCTTGTTTACATAGTCTAAGAAGTGTGTTATTTATAAAAAATATAATAGGTGATGATATAGATCTCTTATGAATATTATTTCTCTATATTCAAGTTTCCAAAGATTGTAGACCTATATAATTCTATAATTCATCATAATTTTATGAATTAACTATTCATCTAATAAGATATTTTGTTTATGTATGAAAATTATGGGTCCCTATAGTAAGTATTACGGAAAGGATTAGTTTCATTTAGAAACTAGGATGATGAATATTTAATAATAACAATTTTTACATTCCTATGTATAGAATAATGGCCAATGTCATGGTAAATAAAAGGTGTTATTTTCCTAGAAAAACATCCCTATATAGATACTACGAGTGGACTTAGTTTTAGTATAGATGCATATAGGGGTAATAACAATGAAAATATTTAGTCAAGTATATATCTCTTATAATTCTTGTGTATGGTGAGTATGCCCTTACTGGACACCTGGTATGACACTCTCAAGTGATACTCCTTATTCAGTTAAGATTTTTTTATTTAAAAACCATTATAGAGGATTTAAATATTAGATAATTATGGATGTACTAGGTTTATAATAAGGTTTCCGAGATTAAAAATAACGTTTAATTATTAATACTTCCTACGAATAATTTTTTAACGCTTAAATTATTAAATAATAAGATTAATATTTATAACACTATGTTTTTTCATTATAGTCAATGTTTGGAAGCATAATGATTCATGTTTATTCTAAATGTGATAGATAATAGATTTCTTTTATTCTTGTGAAAATAAATTAAATAGTTACTAGATTGTGAACCCCTGTGATTATTTATAATCATGTATCCTATTAAATGATTATAAACCAAAACTTGTGTGAGTTCTTAAACACACATAAAATGAAAAATATGGAGATTCATTAAGACTACAAAGGAAATAAGTTTCAATTTTTCTAAATTTTGATAATGTGGGAAGAAGCACTCAAACGATTGTTTTAGTGGAAAGGGATGATTTTTTATATTTATAAATGAAGAGAAACAATAAATTAATTTATGGGAAAAAATGAAATGTTGTGTGAAGGGATTCTAATTTCATTATAAGGTACCATTTATATTTTAATGTATTTTTTTAGGGAACATGGGAATTATCCGGGTCAAATGCATAGAACAAGAAGCCGACTCCAAGAACAAGGACGGACTTATTTGATGTTTATTGTTTAAGAGAAAAGATTTTAGTGTTTATGTATTATGATTGAATAATAATGTTGATAAAATGTTATATTAATTATATTTTGGATATAGTAATCATGAAACATTTATGTATTGTTCCACATTATTTTTTTCTTAAGGATACACATATGTTGAATAGTACCAATGACCATGAAATGTGATTTAGTGGTAAGGTGATAATTTTGAGATGGATAAAATATTATTATAAATAATGACATAAATAGGATGAAATTTTTTCCAAGAAATTGGTTAGTGATTTGATAAAAAAGTTATTTAGGTAATATTTGATGAAGTTTATTACAATTTTGAATCTATTGAATATATTCAATTATCTGTGGTTTTATTTGTGGAATAATTATTAAGTTACTTTTTTGAAGAATATATATTTTCATTTTAGGTTAACTTAAAATTATGGATACCCGTATGGGTTTATAATTATATTGGTGATAATAAGTTTTATGTAATAAATTAACCTTTTAATATTGTAAGTGATAGTATTTTTAAGTTATTCGAAGAATTTTCTAAGTTTTACCAAGAATACACATTTTAGGTATAGATAACACTTTATCCTAGTGTTGGGTTTTATTTTATGTAAATTATAGTTTATTGGATTGTGAGATATAGATAAGATTGATGGTTTAAAAGTGACTCATTAAAAACATGATGTTTTAAAACATATTTATTATCAATTTAATTATTACACTTCAGGTTGTTGTCTAAATATGATTCATGACATTTTGGTGATTCTCACTATATTTTATGATTATATAATGACATATCATGGATATTAGTGATATTTTCTGATATGTTTCATTACGTTGAGTTATCTATAACCTTTATATTTTAAATTTGGTTTAACATTAAAGATTATATAGTAATAATACAATTAAGTTTTTTTATGTTAGTTGAATAGTATGCAATCACATTTTGAAGTCAAAAAATTCTTTATCATAGAGATTATTAAGGTAATTTGGGATAGAGGTTTATTTATTTATAGAGTAACCTATATTGAACCTTGGGTGTTTTTGTGATAATTTTGGAGTAAAATGTATTACTTCATCACCTGAATTTTCATACATTTTGGATATTATTTTAAATAATTTTGGTTTAGCTTAATGTTTAAAGATTAGAGGAATAAATTTTTAACATTTTGTGGATTATGGGATCCATTAAAAGTTGATTTTGGTGATTTATGCATGGTAAATTCATCATGATTACTCATAATTTGGAAAAAATTGAGAATATTGTGGAAATTGATTAAAAGATAAAATTTTATTAGATAATTAGTAATATTTTCTTTAGGTTATCACAATATATGTTAAAAAAATTACTCAACAATGTTAAAAATATATTGAAACAATAGTTTTATTCTACTACTAATATTTAAGTTGAATCTATTGCCTTTTGAAACCTTATTGAGTTACGGTTTTGTGGTCATTAACATTCTCATGATCATTAATATTATTGTGACCAATGTTCTCTATAACTCTCAAAAAATGTTTGGACATTACATTTTAACTTCATGTATATATTTTAACTTCCCACTAATATTATCCAATTTTGAAACCCAGTTATGTGTTATTATATATGACATTTATATTTCACACTCTCTTTTCAATAGTATGTTTTATTAAATCATTATATCATATTGGATTTCAACACATGAATTTTCAAATATCATGCACTTAATTACCAAGAAAAGTAAAAAATTTATAGTAAAACAAATATTTTGGATGGGGATTATGTAAAACCTTAATATTTTAGAAGAACACTGTGTTTGATAGCATATGAAACATGGAATACTAAGCTTAAAAAACAATGTAATATTTTTCTAGTATGATTGTTCCAACATAGATTGTTAAATTTTCATGTATGAATAGGGATAAATGGATTATGAAATATATATATATATATATATAATGTAACTACTCAATAAAAAAATTTCTTAACTCCTAGGAAATAAGCACTACGTTTTTAATAGTCATTTTATTTTTTAAAAAATAAATTTTCTTCAAAATTGATTTTTACTACTATTTTGTGTGAAAATAATATAATGATTTTTTTGTGCTTTATGTAATTTTATTGGAAAATACGAATTTCAAATTTGAAAGTAAAATTTAAAAATTATCATAGAGTGAAGTTTTTTGAATTTTATGAAATGATCCTTTTTAGATGAATTGCAATCAATAATAATTTATATTAAGATCATTAAATATTTTTTCCAATAACATAAAAAGTAAAAAAATAATTAAAAGGTTTTCATATAAAAATTAGTTCTATTATATTATTAATAATAAAAATAAATTAATTTTAATGAATTATATATTTTTATTTATTATAAAACATTTTTTACATTAAAAGTGCATTTTTCTGAAAAACTATTTTTCATTTTTCTTTGAGATGTTATCTTAGATTAATTTCCTCAATATATGTAAGATAAAAAATAAAAATAGATTAATTATTAGTAATCATGAGGTAGAAATTTGGTTAATAGTTCCCCTTCATTTTTTATTATGAATAGTTTCTATAATAAATTTTTATTACCACTGTAAGGGTAAACAAGATTAATTATGATAAAAAACATGATATAAGGGACCAAGATCAAACAAACACATCAATTTATTCCGTTTTATGGGATTTTGTCGTTCATAGTCATAAAAAATTTAAAAATATGACTTTTTGCGCCATTTTCCCTTGATAGTGGTTTTTATATTGTTTTAAGAAAAAATTATTCCAAAAACTCACTCTCCTGACATTATAATATGCAAAGTTTTTTCATGAGGATAAAAAGTTTATATGTTTGTTATAAATATTAATTTTATATAATGACTAATTTTTTATCATGTTAATTTATTTTTAATTTTTAGTGATGAACTAATTACCTTAAATGCTTTTGCAACAACAACTCAGTGCTTGTGCAAGAAGTTGGAAAAGCAAGGGAATTGTTTTAAAAAAATTTAAAGCAATATTTTTTAGTAAGTCATATTGAATTTTGAATTTTAAAAAACAATTGGACATATTAGATATATGTAAAATTATTTTATAAAAATTTCAATACTATCATGTTGCTTTCAAAATAAAATTAGTTGAATAGTGTAAAAAATGACATCAATTATATTTTCAGAAAAACAATATGTTATTAAATTATTTAAAAATTAAAATAATATTGAAAGGGGAAAATTAGGATCAGAAATTATCTAAAATATTGTTGCTTTTCAATATATGATCAAATTGAAAATTTATATTTTAAATAATAACCCTTTAAAAGTGAAAAGGTCATTACCTCGATTTTGGTTAAAATTGGTTAACTAAGGGGTTAAAACAATCGATAAGGTTTAAAGAACTCTCAAAACCAATAAAAATATATTTTTTATGTGATTTGAACTAATTACATAATTATATTTTAATATCCATCCATTTGGATGCACTGTTAGGAAAATTAGTTTATTCTATCTTATTGTTTAATAAATAAAATCCAAGAGTACCCCTCCCCTCACTTATATAAGGGAACTCATCCTTTATCTTATTGACGCCATGTTGAGCCATCTAGATCAATGAAAATTTTATAAATATCTTATAAACATCCATATACACTAATTATAGGCTGAGAATTTATCGAAATAATATTCAAATGGTCATTAATAAGCGATCTAATGGAATCCTACCAAAGAAGAGGCAATCATCTTATCTGACCTATTTTAATTTGTTTTTAATTATAACTCGTCTAAATCTTTGGTGTTTTTCAAAAAATATTAACTTCATTTTAACAATTATATTAAAATTTTATTTTGATTAGGAAACCATTATTCCCAATCTTTTCCATCAAATGGGAATTGAAAGTATCACTCATGTGTATATATAGCTTACTGTATCCATGTTGTGATATAATTCATTTTCCATCAAAATAATTCATTGCTAGTTATTATGCTGGTTTTATTATTTATAAATTTTATTTTTTCATAATTATTCCTTTTTAATTTTAATATCATATATACCATGTTAACCTTCATATTCATTGAAAAACGATAACGCCGCTTGGGCATACATGAGGACTACCACCTCCATGAAGTGATATGATTTTTTAGAATTCTTATTTAAATTAATGAAGAAAGGATTTGTTTGAAAAATATTTATGTAATTTATGAAATACTAATTAATTTTTAATGTTTTATTATGATTTACCTTTCATTTTATTCAACTTCCGAAAAGTCAAAATAACATTTATGTGTACATACATCTTACGATCTTCATGAACAATATAAATATTTTTTCAATATCTATAATTTATATATGAACCTAAATATTTGTATAATGAATTTATTTTATAATTATATCATGATAAATATTCTAGATATGATGGAACCATGATTAAATTACAATCAATAGAAATACTAAAACAAAATTATCATCAAGAATGATATAGTTAACACCTAGAAATGTAGATTTTAATAATGAATTACCAATAAATTGGTGTTGAAATATTATAATGGGATTATATATGAAATTATAAGTATATAAAATATTATTTTATAGAAGTGTAATAAATTTATTATTGTTAAATTGAAGGCTAAATCCCATTTTATGAAATTTAAACTCAACGTAAGGGATTTATGTTACAATCTCATTTTTTATCTGGATTGTGTGTGATTATGTTTCTCATGGTGAATTTTTTTTATATAAATCTAAATAAAATCATTAATTTTCTTATAATATAATTATTTATGTTGATTACATGTTTTCAATTTTTTTTTCTTTGTTTATATAATCAATATACCTAAAAAATATTTATAAGGAAAATTGACATTATTACTTTCATTAGTTGAAAATATTCTTTATTTAATGTCCATGTTTTATAAAAATGTTCTATTTCTTTTTTAATATTTTCATTAGCTTTTTGAAAATAAATACATATTAAGTTTTTATTTGTACTAAAAATTTAAATTAAATATAATTTAAATTTTCTAAAATGAGTTACTTTTTTATTTTTTCCAAAAATGTGAAAGGAATCCTTATTTTTACAAACACAGAATGAATAGAATTTTCCACCCTTATGATCATCCAATAATTTGAATATTACCTTAAAAGTTTCAAACCTTATTTTTTATATTATTTTTTACTTAAAATTTTGTTATTTTTTAGATTTTATCTAAGTGATTTCAAAGTTAAAAGTTTAGTTTTCTACAGAAATTACCTATTGATGTTTTAAAGGTAGTTCTTATCATTGGTAATATTATTTGATGTTACTTATGATTTAATAGGGTTAGAGTATGATGATACCGACTAATTTCATTATTTAGATAGATTATAATTAATATCTAAGGATGATTCTATGTGACTCGTTTCTTTTCCATGGGTTAATTAAGTTATAATGAAATTTTATGAAACCCATTTCTTATCCAAGGGTTATGATATGATGATGGTTTTATTATCTTATTGAACACATATGTATGAATTTAATTATGTGACTAGTCTGACTGGAATTATAATTCCCTCTAATCTAATGGTTAAATACGGATATCTCCTGAAAAAAATACAAGTATTAAAAGCGAACCAAGTACTATAAGGGGCTTCAAACACTAATATTGTATTAGGAGTGAATGTTCACTAATGATATAATTAAATGGGGAGTGACACCAATCCACTATGATAGTCATATCATTGAACCTGAACCATTGAAATGATTTTACATGCTTATTTGTATTCCACAAACATGTCTTTTATTGAAATTTTATTCTCTCATGGCTCATATTCTTTGATTTCATTGTGATTCATTTTCAATGAACTTCCATGATTTTTTCAATAATGTATGTTTATGATCAATGATTTACAATATTTGGTTTTAAAATGTAATAATAATGTTATAATATCCTTATGTTGTTGTTATATTTAATTTATTATTAATATATTACTTTATTACCATTACTAACCATCATAGATCACCCTTTCTTATATATCCCTTCCTCAGTATAGGATGAATGGTTTTATGTATGATATTCCTAAGAAGGATTATAGTTATTAGAAAATTATTATCATATGGTTTAGATATCTTATGAACAAGTTTATCGTGTATATAACTTTCTAAATACACTAGACCTATATGATTATTTTAGGAAGCCCAATATTATGTAATGAATATTTATCAAATATTATATGATATTTATATATGAAAAGTATGGTTCACTATATTTGAAATCTGAGTTAGGTTTATTTACCTTTGAAAACTAGGATGAGAAAACCTATGTAATAACCCATAGAATAATCTTATGTATAAAAAATCAATTTTTATTAAATATGAATAAGTATTTTCTCCAATAAAAACATCATTGTCTGGATACAACAAGTGGAAATAGTTTTGGTATAGATGTCTCTAGGGTTAATATCCCCAAAATAGTTATTCATGTATATCTCAACCATAATTTGTGTTCTTGGTTATTTTTCACTTAATTCAAACCTAGATTGACATGACCTAGGGATACGGTTTTTTTATTCACATTTTCTTTATAAAACATCATCATGGATTTAAATAAATGATTATAATAGATTACCAAGGATAAACCCAATGTGTCACAGATTGAAAATAATGTTTCATGATTTAGACATCATTTGAGTAATTTTTTTTCAGATTATATGATTACTCAATATGATTAATTTTCCTCATAGTATTCTCTTTTGTTTTATTCAATAGGTGGAACTAGTATGATTCATGTTGAAATAGAATGTGACAAACAATGGAATGATTTTCCTCATAAGAAACAAAATGAAATTACAACTAGAATGAAAAACATTATGATTATGCCTAATCATATATACCTTCATATAATTAGAAAAACCAAAATGGGTGAAGTTATTCATACACCTAATAATGTAAAGATATATTTTCATGAAGACTATGAAGGAAATAAAATTCATCTTCTTACATGTGGAGAATGTGGGAAGAAACACACAAATGAATGTGTCATAGAAATTTGCTGATGTTTTTGTTTGTGAGAATGAAGGCCATAAAGAAATTAATTTCTATGTAAATATGAAATAATAAATATAGGTATTTAAAGTTAATCCTAAGATAAAATTTATATTTTAATTTCATCTGTGTGGGGGACATAGACATTATCCGAGTTAATGCTCTAACAGAACATGCTAACTCCAGGACTATGGCAGAACCTATACTATGTCAATTATTAAAGTAAAAGTATTGGAGTGTTTATGCATTTGTATTTCACAATAAATATTTATAAGTGTTATGTCAACGAAACTATGGATATAATAACCATGAAACATATATGGATTTTTTCATATTATTTTTTAATTAAGGATTTGAAAATATATGTTGAACAATAAAAATATCCAAGAAAATTGATTGAATGGTTATGAGATAATGTTTATGGGGATAGAAATATGATTTATATAGGTGAAATAAATGAGATTGTTTTTGGGACTAATAAAATGGTTAATTATTTTTGAATATGTAATTTAGGTTACATTTGATGAATTTTATTTCATTTTTTAATTTATGAAATATATTAAACTCTTTTATTTTATTTGAGGAATAAGTATTGTGTTAATTTTTTTAATCATATATATTTCCATGTACGGTTTACTAAAGAGTTATAGATTCCATCATGGGTTTATAATTTTAAGGGTGATCATAAGTCCAAAGGAATATATACCCCATTTGATGTTTTATGTGATATGATTATGAAGTTATTTGAAAATTTTACTATGTTTTAGAGAGAATAATCTCGTTAGAATTAAATAAACCTATTGTCTACTATATTATTTTATGATATGTAAATTATGGGTTATTATATAGGGGATATAAATAATATTTATGGTTAAAAAGTGATTCATTTATAAGGTAATATTTTAAGTGATATTTATGGTCAATTTAATGATTACATTTTAATTTAAAATAAATATATGATTCATGATATTTTGGTGAAGTTAACTACATTATAATATTATATAATGACTTATCATGGTAATTAATGATATATTAGTAGATATTCAGTTAGGTTGAGGTATATGTGACCCTCATGTTTGACATGTGGTTTAACATTAATGTTTATTTAGGACAATTGCAATTTATTTTTTAGTGATGTATGTCTAAAGGTATCAGATCACATTTGAGGTTAAATATTTTTTTGCATTCAGTTTATTGAGGTAATTACAGATACATGGTTATTTATTTTTGTAATGTTCAATGTGAAACATTTTCAGTCATTGAGGAAAATTTTGAGTAAATTCTATTACTTCTTCTCATGAAGGATTATACATTAAAGATATTATTTTACCCTATGTTAAACATTATGGTTTTGTTTAATGTTTAAAGAAAGTGGAATAAATTTTTACTCTATTTTTTATTAAGTTATCCATTAAAAGTATATTTTAGTGACTTATTCATGAAAAATTCATCTTGAATGTTAACTGTTTGGAGAAAATATGAATTTGGGTTGGAAATTTATTCATGGATGAAATTCTAAATGTAATTTAAGCATGTTTCATTATTTTCTTAGTCTCGATGGAAAATTAATTCTTTAAGTCTAGGAAAATGACCATGAACTAAAAATATTATCCTATTATTATTATCTCTAATGAAGTGATAGTCTTTTCCGCACCACATTTATTTATGGTTTTTTGGTAGTTAATATTTCCATGACCATTCATTTTCTTAGGATCAATTATTCGGTCACTCTCTAACATTATTTAGATTTTCATTTTTCCACCATGTCTATATTTTCACATCACAATAATGTTAAAATATTTGTAATCCTAGTTATGTAATATTCTAGATGACCTTTGTATTTCCCTTTCTCATTTTTAATAGGAATATTGTTAACTATTTTACAATTTTGGTTTTCCATAAAGGTATTTTTAAATAACAAACACTTTATTACTAAAAACATGTTCAAATTGTATGGAATTAATTTATTAGGGGGTAATATAACACCCTATAACTTTTAAAGAATACTCTTTCCTATAGATTATAAAACAAAAACAATTATTCTTAAATAAACCATGTTATATTATTATTTTATGACTGTTATAAAATAGCTGATTAAATTTGAAGTTATGAATAATTTTAATCACATTATGAAATATATATAAAAAACAAATAAGTAAAAATGTATTGATAAATTATTAGTAAATAAGAACTAAATTTTTAATAAACTCATTTTATTCTTAAAAATATATTTTCAACAAAAATGTATTTTATTTCAATTTTGTATATATTATTATAATTAATTCCTGAAACTTCATGAAAATTTATTTTACAGCATTAACATCATGTTTTGAAAGAAATAATATGTTTATGACACTCTTTCATCCCCACACGACAAATATGATACATATAAGTATATTTAATGAAATAATATGGTATATATGATATAAGTATCACATTATAATTATAGAATACTACTTACTGCCTTCTAATAATTATCATTGAATGATGGAAAATTTAATCATGTGTACATATAACCAAAAGTCTTCATGATCGTAACGTAGTTCATTTTTCATAACCATATTTCATGATTGGTTTTAAAAGTATAAATGATGTAAAAATATTCAAATTATGTTATGATTATTATTCTATATTTGAAAGATCAATATTATTTTCATAAGAATCCATCCTTTCATAATAAAGCATGAATGAGAAAACAAGATGATTAACCGCCAAAATAATGAAAATAAAAAAATACTAATCAACGGGAGACATTATGTTTTAAAAGGATCATATATGATATTAAAAATATTAATATGATTATCTAATAAGATAATAAAATGTTTGAAACCACTATACAGAAGGAAAAAATCATTTTCAACCATCAAGAAGCATCGTGTAAGGGATTTTCATCTCAGTTTTTTACCTCCACGAGACACAAGGCATATTCACTCCCCAATTATTTTATTTGGTTTTTATAATACACATGAATGTATATTATAATTATTATAGAAGCACCCAGATCAGTGGTAATCACTAATAGGGGGAGGGTTCAATCAGTAATCCCTTTAAAGATTTTTAATAATTGATTATTTTCAATTAAACCTCTAGGTCTGGTTAAAGCCTCGATTCAATATTCTTATATCTCTTAGCATTACCTTGAATGAAGTTATAAATATTAAGGCACCGAACACAAGGATTTACAAGGTTCGGTTCCAAGACCTACTCCTTGCTATGTTGTTTATACTACCCAACACAGATTCTCCACTATAATATATTTATCAATTACAATGGTCGATTGAGAGTCCCACAGTATATCTCCTGAGTCCCACATGAAGTTCTTTATACATCTTCCCATAGTGTTACCAAATTCCCACTGGCCTGCTTCAGAGTCCCACTAAAGACTTCTTATTTTCCATGAATCTCACAGGGTTTTCTATCTATCAAGTAACATGAGAAGCTACCTTATTTGACCACTCTTGATTCAATGTAGATTGATCTTATACTCTTCCCATACAGGATTGTGGAATCACACATTCTTGTGTATTTGTTCAATAATATTTAATAGCCTTTGGTAAGGTCTGTTGGCCTTTCCCAATATCTCTGATCACTTTTTTTATCTGTTTCCTCTATTCAACAATTCTCGGGAAATTATTTCTTCTTTTGATGAAGGCCCAGACTCATAGTGATGTGTAGAAATGGTGCAGACAACTTCTTTAATAATATAAAAATGCAAGATTGATCTTTCACAATATCAGCATTGTCTGTCTTGAATCCTCAATCACAGTCAACTCGGTTATAATATCTTCTTTAACTCTACCTGGCTTCAGTCTCAATTCTTATCTACTTAATACTTGGATTTAATGGTATCTATACTTATTGTTTTTGGATATCTAAATTAATTCTCACATGTGCATGGGAATATAAATTATTTCATGCATGTATAATATCTTTCTTGTAAACTCAAACACACACTATTATTATATCAATAGGTTAGATTAAATGAGTGTGTCTCATTATTCTAAACATGCATTGTCTATCTTCTTTTCTTCACTAAATATGCACACACACAATTCTTTATTCTCTGGTTATTTGCACACAAATACACTTCTTGTTTTGATTGGTTTCAATATTTGGGTGTTTCATTAAACCCATATGGATAAAGACTTTTATGTGTGTTCTTCTTCTTCATTTTTCCTCCTTCTTCACATGCACACACACAGAATGTCTATTATTTTATTTTTATACAGAATGTCTCAACTCATGAACTTGTATGCATGTGCATCGTGCTTTCATCCTCCATTATCCTTTGTGAAAAAAATGGTTCCATGGGTTTCTTCAAATAAATAACATGTGTGAATATGCTCAATGAATACATACACAAGATTATTCCTTTATGAATTCTCATTTATTATTCAAAAATGAACCCCTGAAAATAGTGTATATTAAAGGTAAAAATAAGTGGGTGTTCTTTTTTTGTTGAAACCAAATATGGTCTGGGGTCTCCTTCTTTACGCAAAGGGTGTGCGAGGATCTACTTCACAGAACGAGAAGTAGTTCTTGGTTCTGTCTTGGAAATGGTATAACAATGGTGTGTGTGCACGTGTTGTTTTCTTACGGGATCACCTCCACGACACATGATGAGGGTTTAGAAAAAACAGTCATGTGTTCATGGTTTTTTGTCACATAGAGGTTCAGTTCTCCTTCACAGGATGACTGCAAGAGTGTGTAGTACCTATCAAAGGCATGTGGGATCCTTCTCCTTCATGTAGTAAGGCTATGTGGAAACTCTCTATCATGATGCTCTGTTTCAAATAAATGTGTGATTTTCTCTACATTTTCAACAATTGAATGAGTTGAGGGACTCCTCATTTTATAGGTAGAGTATGTGCATTGCAATGCCTTCAAATCCCTCAAGATATACAGTGGGATTAAATTCATTGAATAGGTGAGATCATCAGATTTTAAATCATTAAACATGGATGAGATATCTAAATATCTCGAGTTTTTTTTTTGTTCAACACGAGATTCCTCATTTCATGAGGTAATCATCATGTAAATTTATTAGAAATTCAGGCAACATTCAATCACAAATGCTCGAGATCCACATTTTGGCCTCACAATTATGTATGATTCGACCAAAACATATTTTTTATTTCAATTGCATTCATTTAGATATAATTGCATGCATGTGTTCATATAATTCATATGATCATAATGCATGAGTTTTTATTGTTGAAAATGGTTGGAGATTGAATCACAGAGGAGCAGCTACAATTCTAGAGAGAAGTGTCTTTAGAAAGTTCATCATGAGATATAAGGTATAAGATGACAGCATGCTTGATCTCTGACCATTAGATCAACTTAGATCAGATATAGGATGACCCGGATTAGATGACGTGGTATGGATGAGATGAGTGTCTTAGATTACTGGTGTGGTTAGATGAAAGATAGGTATTTCTTCCATAGGTAAAAAACCTAACTCACGTCAAAATGAACATGAAAGTTTCTTCTTGTTTAAGTATAAAGTCACAGAAACATATGGTAATAATTATCTCTCTTCCCTCATGTTATTTCCTCGTACCATGTTTAGTTGAGGGCACGCTCTGTGCATAATATATTCAAGCTTCACCCCCCAGAGCGCTCTCTGCCCACTCTGCCTATTTGTGGATCCTTCTACAACTTGAAGGCTAGCCTTGGCCTGCTTCCCTGAGTCGTAGTTGACCCTTGTGGTCCTATATGCGGCTCAGGTCGATGCATGGTTAGATAGATCATTGGTTGGACAATTTTTTAAATGAATCCATAAAAAAATATTCTTCTATGTGAAACATTAATGGCCACTAAGTAATTCAAACATGTATGGACACCTTCCATAAAATGCCAATACCATTCACCTCTATTTCTATTTTCCTCTTCTTCATTCTCATTTATTTCAATCATCTCATCTTCATGCATTATGAATTCCATTTTCATGGATCATGTTCTTTCATGATCATTTCATTAAGTCCCAAATTCTCTTTCAAAGTATAATTCTAATGACCTTTACTTATCTTTCTTCATCCCAACAAGGATGGTACTACTCTTCAACTCTTCATACATTGAAACATAATTCCTGGAAACATTGTAGTTGACTATGTGTTCTATATAACACATTTCTTGGTCTTTGATGATTAGTACAAACAATCATCTGATTTTTTTGACCAACTTCATCCAATTAGAATCTATTGAATGGATATTCCAAATTCATTATGCAATAAAGTATTTCATGAATTTCATTAAATGTTGTAACAAAGTTTCATTATTTAAAACATGCGTTGTAACTTATGATCAGTTCAATAGTCAACTGAATTTGTTATGGAGAATTTCCAAGCATGAAATCCAAGGTAATTTTTCTTACCGATTCTCTAAGTGAAATAAGAATTGGAACAAATTCCCCTCTTCAATCACCATCACATTTCCATACACATATTGAGACCTTATTGAAAATAAATGCAACACTATGCCCAAAAGTCACCCCCTTTGTATTTTTTTGTCAATATCACCTAAGAACACATTTTAGAGTTTAATATGTATGCCAATATTTTCTCAAACTTATTGGAAACCAAATGAAATGATTTAGTGGGGACTTTTCAAAAACATGTTCTCCCCCCATGAATATTTCTGAGAGAGGGATGATGTCACATGGTTCACCTCGCAGAGAGCCTTTTGTTAATCAACTCTAAGTCTACTTGGGAAAACCCTGGGTAGAAAACAATAGATATATGACCAAGGTATTCAATGGTGTCCATAATTAACTATGCATGTGAAATCATTCTAAGAATGTATCAATTCTTAACCAAGGGGTTGAAAATCATAAAATATATTAATTAAATGCTAAATCATGTACATAGTTCAACAAACATATTAAAATGACCATGTGAAAAGATAAATATTCCCTATCATCCCATCTTTCCATCAATCAATCACCCCCCCCCCCTTAATTGACATGATAAATACAATTAAGAACAAGGGATGAAAGTGTTATTAGAATACCTCAAGTTTCAACTTCTAGAGATGATATGACTCCAAGATTAATCATTAAATAATACTTGATAACATCTCCATAATATTTTCTCCTCATCAATGGGTGAAATCCCTTTGATTTACTCTAGTGGAAAATATCATCAAACAATATTCAAGATATTAATGTTGATAATCATCCACTGTGGAATACTCCAAGTATTTATCAAATCATGAATAATGAGTACAACTTTTTATTCTCCACTTTCATCATCTAATTATCATATTGAGAATGACCTTCACATTAAATTCCCTAAAATGTAATCACACATGTACAAAAAATATAAGGTACTAATATGGAACACATGTGAGATTATTAATAGAAGCAACATGGCTGATAATTTCTTCTCAACCCAATAACTCCTTTCCCAGTAGCTCTAATGTGTCTGGTACTCTACATGTTATTGTATTCTATCCATAAATAATTTGGATATTTTATAGTCATCATGGACACTTTATTTCCATTCACCTTCAACTTGTGTGGATTATTTGTCTTTACTTCTTCTAGTAGTGAAGTAGATTCCACTGGTGCATTTTTTTCAATTATCAACATCCCCATTTGGCATGGTAAAACAGTTATGCATTTATTTTCATGATGTGCTGATTTCTTTCACCTTCCACACAGCAGTTGTGCGACACATGGGTTGTGATGTGATGAAAAACTCTCAAGAAATTAGAATTTTAATTTATGTGGAATGAAATGTTTCCCCTTTTACTTGGACTTATCTAATACTTCATATTTCTCTCTTTTTAGTTCTCTATAAATTTTCAATTGATTAGGCCAGATAACTAAATACTCCTTAACATATTCTGGTTTGGATCCTCCAAATGGATTCATTAATGTTTTCAAGTTACCTTTCTTACAAAACATATCTTCAATCAATCATTTCTTCTCTTGGATTGATTGTATTTTTAACATTAGATTTCTTTTATTCATTTCCATGGCTTTTATTTGTAGGGATCCATGGTATGAAATTTATTTCCATAGTATAAGAAAATTTTCATGGTAGTGCTTTTGGATCCATCACCCTTAACTTTATTGGATTTAAAATCCAAGTTCTTCTCACCTTTACTCCTTGAAATCTTCTTGGGGGAATTTTCTTTTGGACCATTCTTCTGCTTACTTCCTAGGGATACTTCTTCTTTTCTAGCCATCTTTTGTGATCTTCTTTTTTTAACAGTTTTGGATAAATGATGATATGGACATGTACCAAAATTTTGAAAACTTCCATTGCACACATCATTGATATTATCAAGAATTCCAAATCTCGTTGTAGTATATAGATGCTTTTGGATCTGTGGATGTTTCCTCTTACTCTATGGCTTGTTCCCCCTTAAGATAGGCTTCCTCTATGCTTTTTCATTTTGATAATTGTACCAAAAATATAAAATAAAATTCCCAAACATGTTTCACCACCAAAATTGACCCAAAAATATTGACTTATTTATCTCTTCTGGATAAGGAATATGGGATTTCTTCTTGAATTGTTGTGCTCTATCTGGGGAACTGTCTTCTGTTTTCTCCTTCCTATCCATCCTAGGAATGGTGGTCGGTTTCTCATCACCTTTCCTTATCCATATTTGTTTATAATGTTTATTTCAACCTTTACATATTGGGAAAACACATTGAGAAGCATAATAATAAGATGGTATGGATGATACCTTTTTTATGGAGGATGTTTCTATTGAATTAAAGGATGATCTATTACTCCTTTTGAATTCATAGTCCCCAACTAAATATTGAGTGGTAATATATCTTACTATAGTTTTTTTTTTGAAGTTATATCTTGGGGTAATTTTTGATTCTTCTATATCACCTCCATCTCTAAACACTTCATGTTGAGGGAGTTCTTCTCATCCTCAACGGATCTTAGCTTACTTTCCAAATTTTCATTCATCCTCTTCATTTGGTATTCAAGCATATTTCTTATTTCTTAAAAAGAACATTCTATATCCTTTACCTTTTTATATTTTTCTTCCAGTTGAGCATCTTTGAAAACCATAAACACTTTGGGAAATTATTTAAATTCATGAAATACTTCTACAAATACAATATCAAGTAATTTTTTCTCATACATACTTTTATTCAATTTTTGAGTAACTTGAGAATGTCTTTCATTTAAAAGAGAAATTTCTTCTTCCTTTATCTTCAAAAGTTATGTTAGAGTGTTGGATATGCCAATAATTTTAGCCAATGCTTCTTACATGGAATCATATTCTTCTTCCAGTTGTAATTTTTCATCTTGAAGAACATTGATACTTGTAGAAATATGTCTTTCCACTTTTTTGGGGATATTCTTCCAATGTTATTTGAGTACACACTGAGGATCACTAATTGATTTATCATCATCACATCTTGAACATGTTTCATCAGAAGAGTCATAATAATAAAATGAATTATCACATATTGTACTTTTAATATTAACATAAGTAGAATGTGTCTCACCATTATGAGTATGATTTTTTATCATATTCCTTGCATGATTCTTCTTTCTATTTTTTGAGTCTTGGAAGAAATATTAGATTGAGGTTTCCACCCATTTCTTGAAATTTGCACTTCATAAAGACTCCCTTGGATATTTTAGAGGTAACCTCACTCTGATACTAATTGAATTGCTCAGATCAGTGTGAATCACTAAGAGGGGGAGGGTGAATCTGTGATCCCTTTAAATATTTTTACTAATCGATTATTTTCAATTAATCCTCCGTAGATGGTTAAAGCCTCAATCTACTCTTATTGTGTCTCTTAGCCTTACCGTGAATGATTCTAAAAACATTAAAAAACTGAACACAATGATGTAAATGGTTCGTTTCAAAGAACTACTCCTTGATATGTTGGTTATTCTCCCCAACACAGATTCTCCACTATAATCATATTATCAATTACAACGGTAGATGCATATTCCAACTATATCTCTCTTGATGCCTATAGGAGGTTCTTTATACTGATTCCCATTGTGTTACCTGAGTCCCACTAGCATTCTTCAGAGTCCCATTGGCCTTATTCAGATTATTAATGAAGACTTCTTCTTGTCCCTAAATATCACAGGGTTCTTCTAGCTCTCGAGTCACACAAGCAGTTTCCTTCTTTGTTCACTCTTAATTCACTGTAGATTTATCTTATACTCTTCCCACACTGGCTTACTAAATCTCACATTCCTGTGTATCTCTTCAATAATCTCCAATAGACTTTGGTAAGGTCTTTTGGACTTGATCAATATCTCTAATCACTATTCTGATTAGTTTTCTTAGTGAAAAAATGATCCGGCAATTATTTCTTCTTCTAATGAAGACTCTACATCACTATGATGTGTGGACATAGTGTACAGAACTTCTTCAATAATATAAATATGAAAGAACGATCTTGTACAATATTAGTACTATCTGTCATGAATCCTCAATAACTTTCAACTTGATTATAAGATCTTCATTAACTCTTCCAAGCTTGAGTCTCAATTATCATATACTTCATGAATGGATTTCATGGTACATAGACTTATTGTTTTTGGGTATCTCAATTACTTCTCACATGTGCATGTGATTATACATGATATCATGCATGTATAATATCATTCTTGTAGACTCAAACACACACTATTATTATATCAATTGGTTATGTTCAATGAGTGTGTCTCATTTTTCTTCACATGCACTGCCTATCTTCTTTTCATCACTAAATATTCACACACATTTCCCTATTATTTGGTTATTTGCACACTCACGCTTCTTGTTTAGATTGGTATAAATATTTGTGTGTTTTTTTAAACATAAATGGGTGAAGTATTTTATGTTTGTTATTATTATTTATTCCTCCTTTTTCTTCACATTTTCACACATAGAAAATATTTCTTATTTTTTATATATGTATATGGTCTCAACTTATGAACATTCATGCATATGCACCATGCATGCAGCCTCTATTCTCCTTTGGGAAAAATGATAATGACCTAGGTATTTATAGAATAATAAATTTTCATATATATTAATATTTATGAATAAGATATAACTTTTATTTTAAAGATGAAACTTTTCTGATAGCATACTCAACATGCAATAATATGTTTCTTTGAAATCTTACATTGCACACAACTTTGAGTTATACCAAAAAAATAATATAATAATATTATTCTTTGAAATGATAGTTAACACCTAGCTATTGTTTTGGATGGAATGAACATAATAACTTAAATATGATTATTAAATGTATTTACACTTATATAATAAATTTTAGAGTCTTAAAATAATAATGAATGTGATTTTAAGCATTAAAAACTCTAATTTTTTTAAAAGGTTGTTTTACAACCTTTTGATGGAGATTCCTTTTCAAATATAATTTTTGTAACATTTATATGTTCTATTTTACAAAATAATATTATTATTTATAAGTGGGACATCAAAATTTACATTTAATGAAATTTTGTTATTTTTATGATGATGTTCATTTTTTAATGAATAGTGAAAAATACTGAATTTTAATTCAAAACTGCCTTTTAATCTAATTTATTTATATAATTAGATTTTACATTTAATTATTTTTAAAGTTTAATTGGAATATAGTTTTATTATTTAATACAATATTGGTCATTTTATTTAATTTAACTTTAAAATTGGACATAAACGAATGCCAATCTTTTTGTAGTTTTTACTTCTTAAAAACATGGTTTTTGGTTTTAATGATAGGAATTAACTTCAAATTAATTTATGAAACTTCTATGTTATGAATTTGGGAAAATGGATTCCATATTTGGAATTAGGATTTCCAAATTGTGTAAATATAACCTTTTTATTTTTAAACAATATGAACAGAAACTTCATTAAATCTTTGATTTACCATGGTTAAAGGATAAATCTGGTAAATAAGGGTAAAAAATAATATTGTAATAATATTAATTTACCCTAAACCATATCCTAACCCTATTTTATGAGATATTTCAAACTATGGGAATCCTTGGGTCGATTTTAGGACCCCATGGAGCCACTTGTGTGTGAAAATTATATTTAATTACTTTTAATTTAAAGGTAAGGAATATATAACCTAAATGTAAATCTTTTAGTAAAATAATTTTAATATGTGGTTATATAAGTGATATATTCAACTATAAATATTAATTTTATGTATAAAAATTTTTCCTACATTATGGTATTTTATTTATAATTTTTAGACATTATGTAAATAAATTTAATTATGACACAATGTTGATGCATTGATTTCTTCATTAATAAAGGATTCAAATAAATTATATTATAATTGTTAACATAAATGTAAATTTTTTTTATTTTTATGTCATCCAAGAATTTTTTGGAAGAAATTTAGATGTTATATTTTTATTAATGATGTTTTTTCAAAGTAACTGAGTTTTTCTGGATTTTAAAAAAAAATCAAGATATGAATAGTGTCAAAATTGACATAATTCATTTTTTAAAATATAAAACATTTTATTAAATATTATAGAATTTGAAAAACTCTATTATTAAACAAAACTATTATCATAAGTGTAAAATTTTATTATTGACTTTTTAATAGGATATTTTTCAAGTTTTGGTAACTATTTGGATTCTAAAAGTGTTAAATGGTTGATACAACATTAAGATTAGAAAAAGCATTAAATTAAAAATATATGGATTAAAAAATATCCAATATCAGTATAATTCTTATTAAATGATTTTATTTAGGCTTATAGTCATATTATATTATAAATAACTGAATTTGTACTCATTTATAATCAAAATAAAATTTATAATAAAATAATATTTCAAGATATTCATTAAGTGCCACTCCTCCCTCTTATAATAGGCTACCACCTCTAACCCTTACTCGTACCTCTCAATGCCCCTTGAATCATCCAACATCTACCCAAATAATCTTCTGAAATACCTATATTCCCTATATAATCATTAACTTGGGCATAAGGAAATTCAAGAAGTCCATTTAGCTTAAATCAAAAGGAGTTACCCAATTTAAGGTAATGTCTTCTTCCAAACTTATTCCATTTATTTTTCTTCTATAACCCCATAGACTCTATTTATTTGATTATTTTATAACAACACCAGAATATTTAATATAATAGGAAGTTTTTATGATATGTATTGAAACTAAAAATCCACAATCCTCCATATAATGGATACGAACATACTATTTCTTTAGAAGGCGAACAACTGCCTCATGAAATGATGATTGTTAAATTATCGTCTACCGCCTCCCAAGGTGGAAAATATGATGGAACTAAAATCGCATATGATATATGTTATTTTTATTTTATCTCTATACTTATGTAATTATCATTTAGAACATACCTTTATGCTTTCATGTTTTATAATTATGATAATTTCATTTGAGGAAGTGCGTATTACGGCCCCCTCAAAGTGATATGACTCATTCATGAAATACATGGAACATTTAAAGGATGAAATTAATGAACTTATGTAACATATATAACATATATATTATGATTTAATTATTATATACCTATGTATCATTTATTTTTCATTCATTAAAAAATGAAAACGAAATGAAATTAGTGTTCATGAATACGTACGCCTCGCCGTCTCCATGAACGGTGAATTTCATCTTTTTATATCCAAATGTTATGGAATATTATAAAATAAATATATACTGGTTATAAATAAATATATACTTTATATATATGATATTTAAGTTGTGAATACAATTCTAGAGATAATTGACTCTTGACCACACGGACAATTTGTAATTATAAGAAGTTCATTTTTGACTCAACTATCGAACATCGACAAAAAGACCGATATGAACTTGAATAATTATATTGTTGTTATATTAGGGTAATAAGTGATATAAAAGTAAGAATAAACTTGAAAAAGTTTCTTAATAAAGTATAATAAACTCAAGTTCATTATTCAGGGAGATAAATAATGAACAAGAAAAGTCGGACACAAGGTAAGGGAACTTTTCACCCTCCTATTTTTGTCAAAGACTTCTTCTATGTTATGTATTTTTATTTAAATTTTTTATATTTGGATATTTTCTTCTATATACTTATTTCTATAAATTCTATTTATAATTTATATGTGACCCTTTTCACTCTCATAAACTCTTTTTTATATTTTTTATGTGAATCTGTTAGGCTGCTGAAGTTTCTTAAGGGAACTTCTTAACCAAATTTATATACCTTGGGTTAATCTTCCAATTCTTGATTATGTTGTTCTATGATGATGTGAGATATATTTTTTGATATCCTATATTTTACTTAAAATTTATTTATGTTTACTTATATTTAATACACATAATCCATATATTTTATTTACAAAATAATCTTTGTAAAGGATTTTTTTTCTCAATCTTCTCTTATTGAGGCATATCTTGATATTTTGCACCTTTAATATAATATAAGGTGTATATACATACCTTTTGACATTTTATATTATAAATTTATATATTCTCATGATATTTAATGTTTTTATGATGTTATTATTTAATTATTTTTATTCAATTGTTTCTCATGTGTTATGAGACACTTTCACTAAAACATCATTTTAAAATTTTTAAATCCTTATTTTTCAAAATATTTCTTTTTAATTTACATGTTTTTAAAATGTTTTTAAGGATTTATTTATATAGGCATTAATGTTTTAAAATTTTAATTCTTTAAAAAATTTAACGTGGTATGGGACACTTTGATTCAAAAATATTCTTTTTTTAAATGATTTTGGAAATGGATTAAATATTTCGATATATTGAATTGATTTATTGTGATTGATGGGTGAAATGTTGATAATTTCAAAATTTTATGTGTTATGATTTTGTAATGGTACTTAAATATTTTATGGGTGGTTATGTTATAAACCAAATATGGGTCGTTTCATGATAAACCTAGGGTGGGTGACCCTGAGATATCTCTCCAATGCATTGGGTAACATGATGAGCGTAAATGTTAATGTTTCTCATAATAGATTTAGAAAATATACCGTGATGGGTATTCCCAATGTAACTCCCTATGATGTTGTGAAAGATGTAATATAATTATGTTATGGATGCCATAACATACCTTTATGATTTATGATTTCTATGTGTTATTCATAAATCCTATGATTTTGTAAGGTATGTAAAAGAGCGTATGATTTATGATTGAAATGTATGATTTCATTTATTTTTGTGTATTTATGTACTAATGTTTTTTTACATGTTTTATAACTCTTACTGAGATTTTTATGCTCATCCCAACATTTTGAAATTTTTTTCATAGGGTAAAAGGAAGGTTAAGGTAATTTAATAATTCCAAAAGATTTATATCATGAAAATAATTCTTGTTTTATATAAGAAGTTTTATTATTTAGAAAAAAATTGGATAGAGTAGAAGTGTCTACTTTGTAATCATTTTATATGTGATGTAATAGTCACTACCTAATTCTCTAAAACTCTAAACCTGAAAATATCCTAAATTTTATTTCTAGACTTAACTCAAGATTATGTAATGTTTGAGTTTGGGCCTTATAGTTGGTATCTAAGGACGGTTTAGATAACTTTAGAGGTTATGGTGTTATCTTGGTATAGGTAATGGATCCCATATAAAAAAGATGGTTATTATCATATAGAAACTTTTGTAGGGTTATGGTAAAATAGTTTGTTTGGATAAATAACTTGAACAATGTAGATATAAGGCGGTTGATGGATTAAAGTAATATAAAAGTTTTGATGTTATCTTTAACCTATAGAGGATTATTTTTTATTATAATATTTCGTTTCATGTTTATGTGTTGATTCTTTTCATCATATTAAGGATCATTTGTCGAGATGGAAGGAAAGAGAGCTTTCACAACCTTCTTATACCTCCCCAATTATTTTATCATCACTATTATAGAAAAATAATATTCAAATTATTTTGATAGCTTCTTGAGTATTCAAATCACCTTTATGAAATTGTTTGAGCTATCTAACACCTACTCATTTCTAAAACAATTTTATGGGTCATGGTGCCTTTTTCATATGATTTCAAGATCTCAAATTTTCCAATTCTATATAAAAGTGAAATTACAGAAGTTGAGTAAACATTTACTTTTTAAAAGTATGACAAGATGCTGAAATAGAAATGGGAACATTCTAAAGATCATGATATCTGGATTCAAGGTGTAATTTATTTTATTATCCATAAAGAATGAATCATCTTTGGATTGAAATTTATAAATGATGAGGATATTCAATCTTTAGGAATTATGTATTAAAAAATAAGGTGTAAATTCTTACTTAATGGATTATGAAGAGCACTGAATGAGTAAGAATTCAACATATAAGGGATTCAAGAGTTATGGTAGATTGTAAGATAATGAAATGTTTAAAATTATTCATGTTATTTTGATGATGGGATTGCTTTGGGAAGACTTTTTCTAATATGTGTAACCATGATGTTTGATATGAGAAAATTTTGTTCAAGGAAGAATTACTTTTTCTTGGTTGGACATAATGGATAACCTTATGGGTTCATATGATATTTTTTAGGTGATTAATGGTTATTATATATTGGGATGAAAAATGAAAGGTATTATATAACATTTGAGGATAAATAAGGGTATGGTTATTTTTTAAGAAATTTTCTTATATTTGAGAATTTTGTAAGAATGATATGGTTTTAGAAAAGGGAAAACCTATTGGATGGGTGACAACTTATCGTGTCGGATAAGGCTACAGGAATCAAACCCACAACCGAAGGGCGATAAGGGCGCATCACCTACCACTGTCCTATGTGAAGTCCATCGTTAGTATGAATTATTCATATAGTTAAATGATTTTATTTATCAAGAATAAGTTGATTTGGGATCTTATGTTTTATCAAATGGATATCCTTATTATAAGAAAACCATTTGGTGATTAAGGGACAAAGGTTATTTTTTAAGACATTTTCTCTTTTGGGAACATTATATGGCTAAGGAAAATAGAATACTTTTGGATTTCAATTGTGGAGTAAGGGTGTAATTTTATTTTCAAATAATCTATGTTTTTATTGAAGAAATATAGTGATTTGGTTAATTTATGGAAATTATTGATAATATGTGATTAGTTTAATTACTTTTCAGTATTAGACTTTAAGAGTAGCCGATTAATTTGGAGATAAATGTTAAGATTTTTGTGGAAGTCTATGTGATAAAATCCTTCTGAATTTTGGGATTCAAACATAATTTGGATTATTTTGAATAATTTTAAGGAAAATTTGGTGTTGAATGTTTTTTTGTTGATATTAGGGTATTCTTCATTCAATTTTTGAGATTAAGAGTAGTATTTATTTTTTATAAAAGATTATCCTTTTTTGGGATCATCTTATCATTTACCAACCTTTTTGGTTTTGGTTAATATCTAAAGATATGGGAAATATATGGATTATCTTATTTGGATCATGTAATTATATAGAAGTTGATTCTAGTGCTTCAGGTGGGGCCAAGTCATCTTTAATACTCATCGTTTGGAGAAAAGAAGAGTTTTTTGCATAAACATATTAAAGGATGGAACTCTACTTGAAATGTAAGTATATTTACTTATGTTCTTAGTTAATATCATAAATAAATTCTCAAAAATTATGAACGGGAACCTAAAACAACAAATTTTGTCTGTTTACTTTTCCTACTGTCGAATCAAAAACCGTTTAACCTATCATAATTTTGAGGTTTTCTCGTGGTTAACTTTATCATGATCATGTTTTCTATCACTCGAAATCTGAACATGACACATAGCTTCTCCTCCATATCCATGTTTTCATTGAATAATAGTATGTGTTATCTTAGGTGATATTTTTACTTCTCTTTATTTATTTTAATGTGATGGTTTTATTGACTCTTTTTTCGATGTGGGACTTTCAATGAAGTTTTGAAGCCCTATTTTAAAATTGCGAGGAGGAAATTTCCAAAAGGGGGGAAGGATGTAATAACCCAGGTATTTTTAGAATAATAAATTTTTATATCTATTAATAATTATGAATAATATATTAATGTTATTTTCAATAGGACACTTCTTTTTATTGTGTACTCAAAATGAAAAAAAAATAGAATCTTATGTTGCTCACAACTTTGAGTTATACCAAAAGAATAATATAATAAAATTATTATTTGAAATAGTAGTTTACACCTTGCTATTATATTGGAAAGAATGAACAGAAATAACTACAATAGGATTACTAAATGTATTTATACTTATCAAAAAAAAATTAGAGGCTTAAGTTAAGAATGAATCTGATTTAAAAGCCTGAAAAACTCTAATATTTTTAAATAGTCTTTTTTACTTCCTTTTCAAGGACAAACCTTTTTAAGTCTAATTTTTGGTACTTTTATATGTTCTATTTGAAAAAATAATATTATTATTTATAACCGATACATAAAAAATTACATTGGATGAAATTTTGTTATTTTTCTGATAAAGTTCATTTTTTTAATGAATAGTGAAAAATAATGAATTTTAATTTAAAACTACATTTTTAATGTTATTTATTTATATAATTATATTTTAATTTTAATTTGTTTTAATGTGTAACTAGATTATATTTTTATTATTTAATCCAATTTTTTCATTTTAAGTAATTTCACTTTGAAATTGTATATAAGCACATTTCATTCTTTTGGTAGCTTTTACTTCTTAAAAACAAGCTTTTTGGTTTTTAAAATGGGAATTGATTTTAAATTAATTTATACAACTTATGTGTTTTGAATTTGAAAAAATGTATTCCATATTTGGAATCATAATGTTCAAATAGTTTAAATAGATACCTTTTATTTTTATACATTATGAATATTAACTTCATTAAATATTTTATTTACCATGGTTAAAGGGTAAATCTGGTAAATAAGGTTAAACAATAATACTATAATAATATTAAATAACCCTAACACATGTCCTAAACCTATTTTATGATATATTTCTGACCATGGGAATACTTGTATTGATTTTAGGAACCCATGGATTCACTTTTTTGTTTAAATGACGTTTAATTACCTTTTAATTTAAAGTTAAGGAAAACATAACCTAAACATATATATTTTAGTAAGAAAATTTTTATATGGGGTCACATAAGTGATCTCTTAGACTATAAAAATTAATTTTAAATATAAAAATATTTCCTACATCATGGTATTTTATTTGTAATTTTTAGACATTAAATAAATAAATTTAATTATGACACAATAGTGATGTAGTGATTGATTCATTAATAAAGGATTCAAATAGATGATATTATAAATGTTAAAATAAATATATTTTTTGTATTTTTATGTCATAAAAGTATTTTTTTTATGATATTTATATTTTATATTTGTATTAATGATTTTTTTTCTATTTAATCAAGTTTTTATGGATTTTTTAAAAGTGATGCTGTGAATAGTGTCAAAATTGACATAATTAATAATTTAAAATATAAAATATTTCATTAAATATTATAAAATTACAAAAATCTAATATTAGGGGAAAAAGTTATAATAGGTCTCAAATTTTATTATTTACTGTTTAATTGTATATTTTTCATGATTTGGTAACTATTTTGATTCATAAACAGTTAAATGCTTGATAAAACGGTAAGAGTAAAAAAAGGGTTAAATAAAAAAGATAAGGATTATAAAATATCCAAAACCTATCTAATTATTACTGAATGATTTTATTTCTACTTATATTCATATTATATTAAAAATGATAGAATTTGTAATCATTCATAATCGAAATAGAATTTATAATAACATAATATTTTAAGATATTCGTTAAGTGCCCTTCCTCCCTCTTATAAAAAGGTCACCATCTATAACCCTTACTCACACCTCTTAAGCCCCCATGACTCATCCAAACTCTGACAAAATAAGCTCCCAATATCTCTATATTCCTCCTAGAAGCCTTATTTGGGAATAAGGAAATTAAATAAGGCATTTTAGCTTAAATCAATAGAAGTTACCTAATTTAAGGTAATGTCTTCTCTCAAACATCTTCCATTTATTTTCCTGGTCCAACCCCATAAACTCTCTTTATTCCAATATTTTATAACAAAAAACAGTATCTTAAATATAATTGGATGTTTTTATGAGAATTATTATAACTACACTTCCAAAAACCTTCATATAATGGATATGAATATATTGTTTTTATGGACGACAAACTATTGCCTCACGAAACGATGATTGTTCATTTATCTTTTACCACCTCTCATGGTGGTCATTATGATTGAACTAAAATTAAATATGATATTTATGATATTTATTTTATCTATATGCTTCTATAATTATCATTTAGTACATACCTTTATGATTTTCATGTTGTATAAATATGATAATTTCATTTGAGGAAGTGCGACCTACCGCCCCCTCAAAGTGATATGACTCGTTCATGCTATACATAGAACATATAAAGGATGAAATTAATGAAATTATGTAACACATATAATATATATATTATACTATAATTATAATATACATATTTATCATTTAGTTTTCATTCCTGTAAAAATGAAAAAGAAATGAAAGTATTGTTCATGCGTACATACGGCTTACCGTCTCCATGAACGATGCATTTCATTTTCTGATATCCAAATGTTATGGAATATTATAATATATATATATATATATAATAGATCTAAATACATATATACTAGATATATATAATATTTAAATAATGAATACACTTCTGGGGATAATGGACTTTTGACCACATGGACAATTTGTAATTATAACAGGTTCATTTTTTACTCAAGTACCGAACATCGACAAAAAGACTAATATGAACATGAATAATTATATGATTTTTATAGAAAGGTAATAAGTGGTATAAAAGTAATAATAAAATTTAAAAATATTATGATGAAATTATAATTAACTTAAGTTCTTTATTGAGGTAGATAAAGAATGAACAAGACAAGTCGGACACAAAGTAACGAAACTTTTCACCCTCCACTTTTAGTCAAATATTTTTTTAAGTTATGTCTTTTAATTTAAATTTTTTTATTTTGTGATATGTTATTAAATATACTTATTTATTTAAATTTTATGGCCAAGTTATGAGTGACCATTTTTCTCTCATCAACTCATTTTCAGAATTTTCAAGTGAATCTATTAGGCTGTCGAATTTTCATAAGGGAACTTTATAACCCAATTTCCATTCTTTGGGTTAATATTATAATTATTTATTATGTCATGATATGATTATGTGAGAAATAAATTTTGATATCCATTCTTGTACTTAAACATTCTTTATGAGTACTTATAGTGTATACACATAATCGATCTATTTTATTTACAAAATGATCTTTGTAAGGGATTTCATCTCAATCTTCTTTAATTTAAGAATATATTGATATTATGCACCTCTAATATCATATAAGGTTTATATAACACACTTTTGACATTTTATATAATTATTTTCTATATTATCATGATATTTAATGTTTTTTTATGTTATTCTTTAATTATTTTTATTCAGGTGTTTCTCAAGTTTTACGAGACACTTTCACTAAAAAATTGTTTTAAAAGTTTTAAAGATTTATTTTAATAAATATTTATCATTAATATCCATGTTTTAAAATAGATTTTAATATTTTTTTATATGGAAATTAATGTTTTAAATTTCTAATTCCATTAAAATTTTTAACATGGTATGTGACACTTTGATAAAAAAATATTCTTCTTTGTTTTAAATGGTTTTGGAAATGGATTGAATATTTCAATATCTTGAGTTTATTTATATTGATTAAGGAATAAAATATTGATAATTTCAATATTTTATGAGTTATAATTATGTAATGGTGCAAAGATATTTTGTGGGTGGTTATGTGTTAAACCAAATAAGGGCGGTTCCATGATAAACCTAGTCTGGGTGAACCAGAGATGTCTCTTCAATGCATTGGGTAACCTGATAGAGGTAAATATTAATTTTTCTCCTAAGATATTTAGGGAATATAGTGTGATGGATATTACAAATGTAACACCCTATGTTGTTATGAAATCTACAATGTATGTATGTTATGGATGTCACAAGTTACCTTTATGATTAATTATTTCTATGTGTTTTTCATAAATCTTATGATTTTGTGAGTCAGAGTAAAGAGCTTATTTTTTATGACTGAAAAGTATGATTTCATTGATTTGTATGTATTTATGGACTAATGTTTTATTTCCATATTTTATAACCCTTACTGAGATTCTTATGCTCATCCCAAGTTTCTGAAATTTTTTATAGGGTATAAAAAAGTTTAAGGGAATGGATAAATTAAATAATATTTATATCAAGAAATGAATTATTGTATTATTTAAGGAATACTATTATTGTGAAAAATATTGGATAGAGTAGAAGTGTCTACCTTGTAATATTTTGAGATGTAATGTAATAGTTACAACCATATTCTCTAAAACTCTAAACCTGAAAAGATCCTTAATGTGAATTCTTGACTTAACTAAAGTTTATGTAATGTTTAAGGATAAGGCCTTATAAAACATGAGGCATAAGGTTTCTTCAAATAAAGCACATGAGTGCATATGCACAATTCATGCACACAAAAGCTCTTTCCTTCATGAAATCTCATTTCTTCTTCAAAAATGAACCCCTGCAAAAAGTGTATATTAAAGGTGAAAATAAGAGGGTGTTATTTTTTTGTTTGTGAATCTGAATGTGGTCATGGTTCTCCTTCTTCACACAAAGGGTGCATGAGGATCTATTTAATAGAACCAGAATCAGTTCGTGGTTCTATCATCACAAAGGTACAACAAGGGTGTGTATGCATTGGTTGTTTTCCTACGAGGTCAACTCGATGAATCATGATGAGGGTTTAGAAAAAATAGTTGTGTGTTCGTGGGTTTTCGGCACATATAACTATAGTTTTCTTTCATGATACGACTTTGAGAGTGTGCAGCACCTATTAGAATCTATGGGATCCTTCTCCTTCATTTATCTGGGCAACGTAGAAACTCTCTGGCACGATGCTCTATTTTAGAGAAAGAAGAGATTTTATCTATATTTTTAACAACTAAATGAGTCGAGGGACTCCAACTTTTATAGGAAGAGGATGCACATTGCAACTCATTCATATCCCTCGTGATATGCTTCGAGATTCAATTCTTTGAATGGATAATATTTTCGTCATTGAAAACTTTAAATGCAGATGAGATATCAAAATCTCTAAGATTATTTATATTCAATTTTGGCATCCTTCTTTCTTGGTATAATAATCATGTGCATCTATTGAAAATTCATGAAACATTAAATCAAGAATACTCTAGCTCCAGGATGTGGCCCTGCAACTGTGTATCGTTCAACCTATACAGATTATTAATTTAAATTGCATGCATGTAGATATAATTCCATACACAAGTTTAGAGAATATATACAATCGTAATTGATGTTCTTTGATCATTTACAATGGACATAGATTTAATCATAGAGGAGCATCTTCAATTTCAGAAGGTAGCTGCATTGAGAGGTTTTTCATGCAATCGAAAGTAGTAGATGACAGTGTGGTTGATCTCTGACCATTGGATCAGCTTATATTGGATAGCAGAAACCCTGATTATATGAAGAATCGCAGATGAGATGAGTAGGTTAGATTAGTTGTGAGATTAGATGATGGTATGGGATTTCTTCCATAGATTAAAAAACATGCCCCGCATTAAAATGAACATACAGGTTTATCATAGTTTAAGTATCAATCCATGGAAGAATACAATCAGAATCCTCCCTCTCCCCACATTGTACCACACTTTACTGTGTTCACCCTGTGGGTGTGCCCTGCACCAAACCTATGCATGCTTCAGCCCCTCGATGCACTCTACACCTACCCTGCCTATACACGCCTCCTTCTACTATTTGTGGGCTGGCCTTGGCTAGCTTCCCTAAGCCGTGTTTGACCCTTGTGGTCATGCATGTGGCTTGGGTTGAGGCTTGGTTGGTTATATCATGGGCTAACCAGTTTTTTAAATAAAGGCACAAAAATAATAATCTTCTACGTGAAACATGCATAGACACTTAGTAATCCAAACATGTGTGGCCACCTCCCTTCAGATTCCAATCCCATATTACTCTCCTTCTCTTTTCCACTTCATATTTCTCTATTATTTCAATCATCTCATCTTCATGCATTATTAATTCCATTATTTAGGGATCTAACCTTCCATTTCCATTCCCTTAATACCTCAATACTCTTTTGAATTTTAATTCTAAAGAACTTAACTTATCTTCCTTCATCCCACCTTGGATGGTACTAATCTTCAACTCCTCATTCATTGAAACATAATGAATGGATAAATTGTAGTTAATAATGTGTTCTCTTTAACATGTGTTATGATCTTTGAATATTAGAAAAAAGTATCCTGATTTTGTTCACTAACACCATCCAATTAGAAGTTATTGGATGGATCTTCCAAATTTATCATGAAATCTAGTATAGCATTACCTACTTCAAATTTTATAAAAAAGTGTCATTCATTAACACAAGTCATTGAAATTAAGATCATTTCAACAATAATATAAATTTCTTATGGAGACTTTCAAAGAATGACATAAAATTTCATTTCATACTAATTCTCTATGTGACATAAACGTTGGAACAACTTCCCCTAATCAATCATCATCACCTTTCTATACACTTATTGAAACCTTATTTACAACAAATGAAAATGAATTCTAAAAAATCTCCCCCTTTTTATTTTTTAGTCAATATCACCTAATCACACATTCTATGGGTAAATATGTGTGCTAATATTTTATGCACCCTATTGGAAAACAAATGTTAATGTTTAGTGGGTCTATTCAAAAACATGTTCTCCTCCCATGAATATTTCTGAGAGAGGGATGACTTCACATGGTTCACTTAGCAAAGAACCATTAGCTAATCAAATATAAGTCTACTTGAGGTAACCTAGTGTAGGAAAAAATAGATATATAACCAAGCTATTCAATGTTGTCCATAAATTACCATGCATGTGACATCATGCTCAGAATGTATCAATTCTTTACCAAGGGGTTGGAAATCATCATATTTATCAATGAAATGATAAATCCAACACATAATTCAACAAACATGTTAAAAAGTTCATGTGAAATGATAAATATCCTTTTACATCCCATCCTTCCATCAACCATGAACTCCCCCTTAATTTACATGATTACTAAAATTAAGAATAAGGGATGAATGTGAGATTGGAATACCGCATGTTTCAAATTATAGAGATGATATGACTTCCAAGATTAATCCTGAAATAATCCTTGATATCATCTTCATCATATTTTCTCCCCATGAAGGGGTAAAATACTTTTTATTTTCCCTAGTGGAAAATATTATCAAATAATCTTCATGATATGCATGTTGATAATCTTACACTGTGGAACATTCCAAGTATTTATCAAATCAGGAATAATGAGTCAAACTTATTGTTCTCCAATTTCATAATCCAATTATCATTTTGATAATTAACTTCACCATTAATTCCATACAATGTAAGCACACATATACAAGAAAATTATAAGGTAATAATATGGAACACATGTGAGCTTCTTAATTGGAGAAACAAGGATGAGAATTTTCTCTCAACTCAAAACTCCTTTCCTGGTAGAATTAATTTTTTTGGAACACTTCCTGTTGATTTATTCTATCCATTTATAATTTTTATCATTCATAGTCAACATGGACAATTTATTTCCACTCACCTTCAACTTTTTTGGATTATTTATCTTTACTTCTTCCAGTAGTGAAGTAGGTTCTACTAGTGCATGTTTTTCAACTTTAAACATATCCATTTGTCCTAGTAAAATAGCTATACATTTATTTTCATGATTTAAATATTTCTTTAACCTTCCACAAAGTAGTTTTGAGACACTTGGGTTTTAAAGTGTTGATAACCCATCATGAAATTTGAATTTTACTTTCATGTGTAATTACTTGTTTCCCCTTTTCCATTGATTTAGATAGTACTTCATCTTCATCTCTTTGTATTTCTCTAGAAATTTTCAATTGATTAGAAAATATTACTAAACAATCCTTCTAAATATATTCTGGTTTGGAGCCTCCACATGAAATCTTCAATGTTTTCAAGGTACCTTTCATAGGCAACATATCTTCAATCATTCATATCTTCTCTAGGATTGATTGTTTTTTATGTTTAACTTAATTCCATTCATTTCCATGGCTTGTTTGTTGTGATCAATGGAATGAACTTTCTTTCCACATTAGAAGCATCTTTACTTGGTAGTGCATTTTGATCCAGCACCCGTCAATTTCTTGGATTTAAAATCCAAGGTCATCTCACCTTTCCTCCTTAAAACCATCTTGGGAGAATTTTCTTGTGTACCATTCTTATGCCTACTTCCCAAGGATGTCTCTTATTTATTAGCCAACATCTATGGTGTTATTTTCTTATCATCTTTGGATACATGTTTAGATGGACACATACCAACCTTATGACCACTTCCATTAAACAATCATTGATATTATCAAGCATTCCAAATCTTTTGGTAGTATACAGATGCTTTTGGATCTATGGATGTTGCCTCTTCCTCTCTGGCTTTCTCCCCATTGAGATGGAATTCCCTTGTGCTTTTTTCATTTTGAGTATCATACCAAACATCTGATACACAGTTCCCAAATTCCCCCCCCCCAAATTGACCCAAAAATCTTGTCTTATTGATCTCTTTAGGATAAGGTTGATGGGATTTCTTATGGAATTGTAGTGCTCTATCTGGGGAACTAGATTCCATTTTCTTCTTCCTATCCACCTTATCCATGGTGGTAGGTTTACCATCACCTTTCCTCATCCATATCTGTTTAGAATGTCCATTACAAACTTTACAGTTTATGGAAACATATTTAGAAGCATGATTACAAGAATTCATGGATGGAAACTCTTTCTATGAGGATTTTGATATTGTATTAAAGGATGATATGTTACTCCTTTTGGAATCATAGTCCTCAAAGAAAACTTGAGTGGAAACATCTCTTCTTCCTATTTTTTGGGAAGTTCCAGCTTGGGGTGATAGTTGATTCTTCAATATCACCTCCATCTCTAAAAACATCATGTTGAGGGAGTTCTTCTCATCCTCAACTAATCTTATCTTTCATTCCCAATTTTCATTCAACCTATTCATTTATTCATCATGCACATTTCTTAATTATTGCAATGAACTATCAATCTCTTTTACCTTGTTAGATTTTTCTTCCTGTTGAGCTGTTTTGACAAGCATAAAAGATTTGTTTAATTTTTAGAATGCATTGAATGCCTCTACAAATACAATCTAAAAGAATTCATTTTCACAAATACTTCCCTATAATTATTCAGTAACTTTATAATGTCTTTCATTTAAAGGAGAAATTGTTTCTTCCATTGTCTTCACAAGTTTTGTGAGATTGTTGGATATGCCAACCCTTTTAGCCAATGTCTCTTCCATGGAATTAGCATCTTCTTACACCTATAATATTTCATCTTGAAGAAAATTTATACTTATAGAAATATTTCTTTCCACTACTCTAGGTATATTATTCATATGTTCTTTGAGTACACAATGAGGATCAATAATTGATCTATTATCATCATATCTTGAATAGGATTCATCATAAGAGTCATAATAATAAAAATATTTATATGATGTTTTACCTTTGAGATTAACTTTAGTAGAATATGTATCCACATTAGCAGCAGGCTTATTATTAATCTTCCTTACCTATTTTTTATTTATATTTTTATGAGTCTTGGAAGAAATTTGTATTTGATGTTTCTCACCCATTTCCTGAAATCCTTACTTCATAAAGACTCTATTGGATCTTTTATAGGTAATCTATCTCTAATACCAATTGAAGTGCCCAGATCAGTTTGAATCACTGTGAGAGGGAGGGGTAAATCATTGATCCCATTAAATATTTTTACTAATTGATTATTTTTAATTAAATTTATATGGCTGGTTAAAGAATCAATCCACTCTTCTTTTGACTCTCAGCCTTACCTTCAATGATGATGTAAATATTAAAGCACCAAAAATAATGATTTATATGGTTCAATTCAAATACCTACTCATTGTTGTGCTGGTTATTCTCCACAATACATATTCTCCAGTATAATATTTTCATCAATTATATTGGTATATACAGATCCCCACTATATCTATCTTAAGTCCCACAGACGGTTCTTTTTACTACTTCCCGTAGTGTTACCATAGTCCCATTGGTCGACTTCACAGTCCCACTAAAGACTACTTCTTGTCCCTGAATCTCACATGATTCTTCTGGCTCTTGAGTCACATGAGAAGCTTCCTTATTTGATTACTCTTGATTCACTGTGGATTGATATTATTCTCTTCCCACATAGTCTTTCTAAATCACACTTTCCTATGTATCTATTCAAGAATCCTCAACATCCTTGGGTAAGGTCCATTGGCCTTTCTCAATAACTCTGATCAATTTTCTCGTCAGTTTCCTCAGTGTAACAATGCTTAGGAAATTATTTCATCTTCTAATAAAGACTCATCCTCACTATGATTTGTGAAAATGGTGCAAAAAACTTCTTCATGAATTTAAATAGGAAAGAATGATCTTGCAAAATATCAGCACTGTCTATAATTAATCATAAATCACTATCAACTCATTTAAAAGTTCTTCTTTAACTCTACCCATCTTTAGTCTCAATTCTCATCTACTTCATGCATGGATTTTATGGTATCCATACTTCTTGTTTTTGGATATCTCAATTACTTCTCACATTTGAATGTGATTATACATGATTACATGAATGTATAATATCTTTCTTGTAAACTCAAATACACACTATTCTTATATCAATATGTTAAGTTCAATGAGACTGACTCATTCTTCTACACATGCACTTTCTTTCTTCATTTCTTCACTCAATATGCACACAAAAAATTCTTTTTTCTTTGGTTCTTTTCACACACACATTTTTTATTTATTTTGGGTTAATAGTTTTGTTTTTCTTTAATCCTAAATGGGTGAGTCTTTTATGTGTGTTCTTCTCCTTTGATCCTCCTTCTTCTTCACATGTGCACACACATTGTCTCTTGTTTTATTTGTATATAGATGGCCTCAACTCATGAAAATGTATGCATGTTCACCATACAGGAAGCCTCTATTCATCTCTATAAAAACATGAGGCCTCAGGTTTCTTCAAATAAAGCGCATGAGTGCATATGCTCAATGCCTAAACACACAAGCTCCTTCATGAAATATTCTTTCATGTTAAAAAATTAACCCCTACTAACAATTTATATTAAATGTGAAAATAAGAGTGTGTTCTTATTTTTTGTGAAAGAGAAGGTGGTTAGGGTTCTCCTTCTTTACACAAAGGGCACGCAAGGATCTATTTCACAGAACCAGAAGCGGTTTCTGGTTCTGTCTTCACAAAGGTACAACATGGGTGTGTGTGCACTGGTTTGTTTCCTCCAGGATCACCTCCATGAATCAAGATGAGGGTTTAGAAAAACCAGTCACCTGTTCTATGTTTTTCCTCACACAGAGGTGTGGTTTTCCATCATGAGATAACATCGAGAGTGTGTGTCTCTTGACAAAGGACAACGTGATCCTTCTCCTTTGTGAATTAGGGAAACACAAAAACTCTCTATCATGGTGCTCTATTTTAGAAAAATGAGATATTATCTCTATATTTTCAACAACATAATGAATCGAGGGACTCCTTTTATAGGTAGAGGATGCGCATTGCAACATGTTCAAATCCCACATGATATTCCATGGGATTCAATTATTTGACAAGACAAGATCATCGGCTTTGCAAACTTCAAATTTCCATGAGATATCCAAATCTCCCAGGTTGTTTTTGTTCAAAGAAGTATTCCTCATTTCTTAGTGTAATTATCACATGCATGTATTAGGAATTCATGAAACGTTAAATCAGGCATGCCCAAGAAGCATGGCGTGGCCTCACAACTATTTATGATTTGGCCTACATGGATTCTTATGTCCAATCTCATACATGTAGATATAATTTCATGAATGTGTTTGTAGCATCCATACGATAATAATGCATGAGTTTTGATCATCAAAAATGGCCAGAGATTGAATCATAGAGGATATTCTTAAATTCTAGAGAGCAGTGGCATCGGGAGGTTCTTCATGTGATCAAAGGTATAAGAAGACTATATGGTTGATATCTGACTGTTGGGTTGACTTAGATTGGATAATGTACTACCCCGATTAGATATAAGAGCATGGATTAGATGACCAGCTGAGATTAGTCATGAGATTAGATGAACAATGGGGATTGCTTCTGCATGTTAGAAAACTTGTCCCACATAAAAATTAATATGTGGGTTTCTTATAATTTAAGTATCAAGTTGTGGAAACATACACTCAGAATTTTATCTCCCCCCTCATGGTAACCCCCTTTACCATGTTCACCCTACGGGTGTGCTATGTGCCTAACCTATGCATGCTTCCACACCCAAGTGCGATATGTTCCCACTCTGCCTATACACGGCACCTTCTAGCGCTTGCGGGATGACCTTAGCTGGCTTCCTTGAACCTCAGTTGACCATTGTGGTCATGCATGTGGCTCGGGTTGAGGCTTGGTTAGATAGCTCATGGGATGGAAATTTTTTTAAATGAATCCATAGAAAAAATGTTCTTCTAATTGAAACAGTCATGGCCACTAAGTAGTCAAAATATGCATGGCCACCTCCCTTAAAATGACAATCACATATACTTATCCTTCTCTTTTCTTATTCTTCATTCACTTTTATTTCAATAATCTCATCTTCATGCATTATGAATTCCATTTTTTAGGGATCATATCCTTTCATGTACATTCCATTAAGTCCACAATTCTATTTCAAATTATAATTCCAAAGACCTTCTGATATCTTCCTTCGTCCCACCATGGATGGTAATACTCTTCAACTCCTCATGCATTGAAAAATAATCCATGGAAAGATTTTGGTCTACAACATGTTCTCCTTAACACATGAATTGGTCTTTGAAGATCAGAAGAAACAATAGTATGATTTTTTTTCACCAACTTCATCCAATTAGAATCTATTGGAATGATCTTTCAAATTCATCATGCAGTCAAGTATTTCATGACCTTATTCAAATGTTGTAACAAGGTTTAATTATTTGACACATGTCTTGGAACATAGGATCAGTTCAACAATCGTCTGAATTTGTTACGGAGAATTTCCAATCATGACATCCAATGACATTTCTTACTAATTCTCAAAGTTAGATAATCATTGGAACAACTACCCCTCTTCAATCATTATCACCTTTCCTTACACATATTGACACCTTATTGACAAACAATTCAACACTAATCTCAAAAATATCCCACATTGGATTTCAATGTCAATATCACCTAAGCACACTTTTTATCGGTCAATATGTGTTCTAATATCCCCCCCCCCCCACCTTATTGGAAACAAAATGAAATGTTTTATTGGGGTCTATTCAAAAACATGTTCTCTATCCTTGAATATTTTAAGAGGGGATGATGTCACATGGTTCACTTAAAAAAGAGCCTTTAGTAAATCAACTCCCAGTCTACATGGGATAACCCAGTGTAGAAAACAAGGGAGATATGACCAAGGTATTAGTATTTTCCATAAATAACCATGAATGTGAAATCATGCTCAGAATGTATCAACTCTTGACCAAGGGGTTGAAAATCATTAGATTTATCAATTAAATTCTAAATCTTGTGCATACTTCAACAAACATATTAAAAGTTCAAGATAAAAGATTAATCTCCCCATGTCATCCCATGTTTCCATCAATCAATAACTCCCCCTTAATTGAATTGATAAATATTATTAAGAATAAGGGATGAAATTGTGATTGGAATTCCTAAAGTTTCATCTTTTGGAGATTATATGACTTCTATGATTAATCATGAAATAATCCCTAATATCAACTCCATAATATTTTATTTCCGTTAAGGGGTTTAATCTCTTTGATTTACCCTGGTGGAAAATATCATCAAATAATCTTCAACTTATTCATGTTGATAATCTTCCAATGTGGAACATCCCAACTATTTATCAAATAATGAATAATGAGTCCAACTTATGGTTCTCCAATTTGATCATCCAATTCTCATCTTGAGAATGACCTTCACCTTCAATTTATAGTAATCTAAGCACACATATCAAAAAAATATAAGGGAATAATATGGAACACATGTGAGCTTCTCAATAGGGGAAACAAGGATGATAATTTCCTCTCAAGCCAAGAACTCCTTTCCTGGTAGATTTAATGTGTCTAGTACTCTTCATTCTGATGTATTCTCCCCATTTATCATTTTGATCTTTCAGAGTTAGCATGGACCTTTTATTTCCATTCACCTTCAACATCTGTGGATTATTTGTCATTACTTTTGTCAGTAGTGAAGTAACTTCCATTGGTGCATGTTTTTCAATTTTGAACATCTCCATTTGGCCGGATAAAGAAGATAAACATTTATTTTCATGATCTTCGGAATTCTTGCACCTTCCATACAATAGTTGTGAGAAACTTGAGTTGTCATGTGCTGACAACCTCTCATGAAATTTGAATTTTTCTTTTATGTGGGATGGATTTTTTCTCATTTTTTCTTTAGCTATTATTTCATCTTCATCTATTCGTATTTATATGTAAATTTTCAATTTATTAGGAAATATAAATAAACAACCCTTCTTAACATATTCTAGTTTGGAGCCTCCATATGGATTCATTAATGTTTTTATGTTACCATTCTTAGGAAACATATATTTAATCAATCATATCTTAAACTAGATTGATTGTATTTTTAAGTTCATCTTGCTTCCATTTATTTCCATGGATTTTTTTCAAGGATCCATGGTATAACCATTCTTTCCACAGTAGAAGCATATTTTCATGGTAATGATTTTGGATCCACCACCCTGCATCTTTGTGGATTTAAAATCCAATGTATTCTCAACTTTCCACCCTGAAATATTCTTGGGAGAATTTACTCATGGACCATTATTCTACCTACATACTAAGGATTCTTCTTCTTTCTTAGTCAACTTCTATGATATTATTTTCTTATCATATTTGTATACATATTGAGATGGACATGTACCAACCTTCTGAGCACTTCCATTGCACACATCCCAAATATTATCAAACATTCAAAATGTGTTTTTTTATATACAGATGCTTCTGGATCTGTTGATGTTTCATCTTATTCTATATCTTAATCCCAATTGAGATGGTCTTGCTCTAGGATTTTTCATTTAGAGGATTATACCAACAATATAATACACAATTCCCAATCATTTTTCACTACCAACATTGACCCACAAATCTTGACTTCTTTATCTCTTTTGGATAAGGTCGATGATATTTCTTCTTCAATTTTTGTGCTCTATCTAGGGAACCATATTCCATTTTCTTATTCCTACCCACCCTCTCCATTTTTCTAGTTTTCTCATCACCTTTCCTCATCCATATTTTTTAGAATTTTTATTTCAACTTGTACATCTTTTCTAAACACATTTAGAAACATGAGTACAAGATGGTATGGATGGTACCTTTTTCTTGGAAGATGTTGGTATTATATTAAATGATGACTTATTACTCTTTTTGGAATCATTGTCCTCAATGAAAGATTGAATTAAAACATCTCCACTTCCAGTTGTTTGGGAAGTCCCAACTTGGGGTGATTGTTGATTCTTCAATATCACCTCCATCTCTAAACAATTTATATTGAGGGAGTTATTCTCATTCTCAACTGATCTCATCTTACATTCCCAATTTTCATTCAGCCTCTTCATTTTTTTCTTCATCTAAATTTCATAATTATTGCAAATAATTATCAAGATCCATTACCTTATAAGATTTTTCTTCCATTTGAGCAGCTTTGAAAAACATATAAACGTTGTGCAATTTTTCAAATGCATGGAGTGCTTCTAAAAATAAAATCTCAATGAATTCTTTCTCAAAAATACTTCTTTGAGAATTTTTAGTAACATAATCATATCTTTCATTGCAAATAGAAATTGTTTCTTCCTTTGTCTTTACATGTTTTTTGAGAGTGTTGGATATGCCAACCCTTTTAGCCAATGACTCTTCCAAGGCATTAACTTCTTCTTCTTGCTGGAATTTTTCATCTTGAAGAACTTTGATACTGGTAGAAATATATCTTGACACTTCTATATGTATATTCTTTAAATGTTCTTTGATTACACAATGACAATCACAAATTGATTTATAATCATCATAGCATGAACATATTTCATCATAAGATTCATAATAATTAAAATAATTATCACAATTTGTACCATTCAAATTACTTTTAGTAGAAGGTGTCTATCTATTAGCAGTAAGCTTATTCTTCATCTTCTTTGCCTATTTTTTCATTCTATTTTGCTAATTCTTGGTAGAAATCCCCATTTGGGACTGCTCACAAATTTCCTGAAATTTTTACTTCATAAGGAATCCCTTTGATCTTTTATAGGTAACCTCTCCATGATACAAATTGAAGAACCCTAATCAGTGTGAATGACTGTGAGATGGAGGGTTGAATCATTGATCCCTTTAAATATTTTTACTAATTAATTATTTTAAATTAAACATCTATGGATGGTAAAATCCTTTATCCACTCTCCATGGGTCTCTCATCCTTACCTATAATGATTATTTAAATATTAAAGCACTAAACACAAGGATTTACAAGGTTCGGTTCGAATACCAACTACTTGTTGTGTTGGTTATTTTCCTCAACATATATTCTCCACTATAATCTTATTATAAATTAAAATGGTCAATAAAGAGTCCCATTGTATCTCTCCTAAGTCCCACATGTGGTAATATTTACTACTTCCCACAGTGTTACTAGGGTCCCACTTGCCTGCTTCAAAGTCCCACTAATGACTTCTTCTTGTCCCTGAATCTCACAAGGTTCTTCTAGATCTCTAGTCACACAAGAAGCTTCCTTATTTATTCACTCTTGATTCACTATATATTGATATTATTCTCTTCCCCAACAAGATTTTTTAATCACACTTTCTTTTGTATCTTGTCAACAATCTTCAATTTCCTTTGGTAAGGTCAATTGGCCTTTCTCAGTAACTCACGTCAATTTTCTGATATATTTCCCTAGTGAAACAATTCTCTAAAAATTATTTCTTCTGATGAAGACTTGACCTCACTATTATTTGTTTAAATGGCACACAAAACTTCATAAATAATATAAATACGCATGAATGATCTTTCAGAATATAATCAATGTTTGTCTTGAATCCTCAATCACTGTCAAATCTGTTATAAGATCTTCTTTAACTCTTCTCGACTTCAGTCTCAATTCTCATCTACTACATGCATGGATTTCATGGTATTAGTACATCTTGTTTTTTGATATCTCAATTACTACTCACATATGAATGTGATTTTACATGATTTCAGGCATTTATAATATGTTTCTTAATAACTCAAATACACACGATTCTTATATCAATAGGTTAGGTTCAATGAGCGTGTCTCATTATTCTACACATTCACTATCTATCCTCATTTATTCACTCAATATTCATACACACAATTATTTATTCTTTGGTTCTTTGCACACACAAACTTCTTGTCTAGATTGGGTTCATTATTTGTGTGTTCCTTTAAACACGAATAGGTGAAGTCATTTATTTGTGTTCTTCTCCATTCTTCCTCCATCTTTACTAGTGCACACACACTATGTCTTATTTTCATTGTATGAAGATGGTCTCAACTCATGAACATGTATTCCTATGAACCATGCAAGAAACCTCTATTCTCCTTTGTTAAAACACGAGGCCATGGTATTCATCAAATAATGCACATGAGTGCAGATGCTCAATGCATGCACACGCTATTGGAGTTGGTGGCCTAAAAGCGACTACCTAGTACATTATTCATTAACCAATATCTCATCACATCTTTTTTACTTATCTAAGTGATAATGCATGTGAAAAAGTCTTAAGGATAGTTGTTTCACTAAAAGGTCATAGCGGATCCCCACTATGATGAGAACCCAGAAGTGACGTAACACTGTTCTTGAATATATTTTCTATGGCCAGATGATGTTATTTAAGGGACATGAATAATACATAACATTAGAGGTGAGGACTCAAAAAATATTGAGGAACCTTCGCATGGTTTGCTCCCATTTTAATATATAAGAGAATATTTTGAGAACGAGACTCGCTAGTAGGAAATCTGCATTTCATAGTTTCATTGGATGTTCCTATCTGCAGACATGTGTATTGGTCCTCAGACTTTAATATTATTATTAATTGGTATTACAACTCACACAATTTGATGTATTGACAATAAAAATGATAACACACTGTTCACAGTGAGGTAGAATATGTTGGGTGTATCATGAGTAATACTACATTAATAGATAATGTGAGAAAAAAAATTTCCCTTCTGTTCTATAACAGAAGTAGATATCTCAGTCCCTTCATTGGGATTTATATAGCCTAAATAAATCCATGGACATGGTATAGAATGGGAAAGCTTAATTTAGGTAATTCAAAGAAAGAATAATCAAGCACATGGGTTGAGGGCACCAGCATGCAACCCACTTGATTCGAGATTTTGAGACAAAGGGATTACATTACAAGGTAAGCATTTGTAGGAGGCAACACATCATTGTAGAGTTAAGTTCTTTCTTTGTGGGTGCCTTGGTGTGTTTCTAGATGCTAAACTTTGACTTTAGGTAGGATCCACCTAATTCCATTAAGAAAAAGGCCTAGATGGTCACACAGTAAGTGTGTCTAAGTATCTCAGTAAAATATTAATTTAATAAGTGGCATAAATATTATTCTTGGTTGTTGTTTAATAATTATTCAAGGATGACTGATCGCATTTATTTTTATACTAGTTATTTAAGAGAATATATTGTGGGTGAAATAATATATTTATTATAAAGTAATGAAATAATATTTATTTAAGAAATAAATAGTCATTATTCAAGGTCTAATAAATATGGTGGAGGAAATAATGAGAATGGAAAAACAAAAATACACTCTTTACAACTTAATATACATGTCATGTAGTTTTTATAGGGATTTGTGAGAAATAATATTATTTATTTAATTAAATAATATTTTGTTTAAATCATTGGGCACATCACAAGTAATAATAATAGTCAACTATTATTATTAGACATAGGGTCATACTAAGAGATAAATAAATAAATAAATTCTTTTGGGTAATTAATTCATTTGATTATTATAAGTAATTAAAATCCCAAATATATTATTCTCATTAGCCTAGCCATTCATTGTGGTTGTGCACAACAGATCTAGAGAAATCTCTCAAGCCAAGATATAATTCTTTTCTTCCAAGAACTCTCTCAAGCTACAAGAGAGATCCTCCTCCACCAGATCAAGGAGAGCGCTTTCCAAGCGACACTCAAGGTGATTGAAGGAGGAAATCTCAATAGAAGGCTCTTTAGTGCAAGCACTCAGAGATCCCTTCGACATCATCCAGATATATGTGGAGCATGTGTGGATCACCACTATAGGAATCCGACACTAGGATTCTACTACCCAACGAAGGGTCACATCAGATCGTGACCGGAAACATCAACGTAGAGAGAATTCCATCAAGGTAATTCATGTATTTTAATTAAATTAATTATAACCAACATATAATGATCCTATCTATTGTTCTGGGACTTCCCACTTTTCTTTAGTTCTATACCAAAGATTTGGCATTTTATTATCCTGACAGATCTCGGATTGATCGTCCTTAACAACAAAAATTAATGATGGGTCTTTCCACCAGTGTGCTTTCACTGTGCTTAGAACCTTAAAGTATTATCAGATGGCTCAAATCATGGATTATAATTATTTTGTTTTTCGATTGTGATTTAAGAATTCAATAATTAATTTGTTTCAATCCAAGTTAATCATTATATAAATCTGAATCTCTAGATCTATTCCTCCTCTTTCGTTTCTCATTTACCTTATAGAAATAATTTTTTTTCTTTTAATTTTTATTAAAATAAAACATAGGATCTCATCTAGAGGTTCCAAAGCTTCTTGTCCGCACAACTCTATAACACACAACATGTATTTGGCAGTACTCACCGTGTAGTATAGTTTCCATGCACCGGGATGGTCCACAAAACCATGTCATGTCATTGGATTCTATTGAAGTCTTTAACACTCCGTGGGTTGACTAGGAACAGGTGGAACACGGTTTCTGAATTACATGCCATGTTGAGCACTGAACGTGATGTGTAGTCCCTTCAGGTTAGGGTTGGACCATGTACCTCATACATGGCTTCCCTGGCTGGAAACCTTGTAATGTGGATACTACATGGAATACTTCCCACTGAACAAGCCATGTACATCAAAGATTTCCAAAGTACATCTACATGCCATGTCCCCAGGTATGTACTTCAGATGAATGGTGAACAAAATTACATGTCGTGGTGTCCGAACTACATGTCGTGTACTCATCAAAATTATATAGATTTATTATAATTTATTATAATATTATACAAACCCTTGATACGTGTACCATAGTACGGGCATAAATATGAGGCACAACACATGATATGTGATTTGTATATATTTGTTTAATTTAATATCTGTGTAATGTTCATTTCTACTCATTGGGTAGTTATGAATGGGAATTAATTGGGTTGCCTCCAAAGTACAAGTTACATAAAAAGAAAATTTTCAATGGATTTAATTTTTTTAGTATGTTGGATGCGAATCTCAAGGAAATTCAGAAAAAATGGTTTAAGATTAAATTATTGATTAATTAAAGATAATTAATTTATTAAAGCATGATTTATCTTAAACAATAACAATTAAATAATTGAATTACATTTTTATTTATGTGTAAATGTCATTGAATGTATGAATGATCATATGCTAGACCAGGACCTTTGTATGTGAATGGTTTCTTTTAATTTATTTATTTAAATTAATTCTTTTAGTCTGCGAGCCTTCTCCTCATTAATATGTAGGGCTTGTGTGCCCAAGGTTTCATTCATATAAAACCATGTTTTACATCTCACCTAATAGTGAGATAAAATAATATGTAATGGATGAAGCTCCCAGGATAGTGGATGCAGCTCAAGTTATGATCCAAGCTGAAACCAATCCAAGTAGATACAAATGTGAATAGGTGGAAAGCTGTAAAAACAAACATAAAAGGTTCAAGGTGCTTCTACCATAGTTCATGGTTTAGTTTATCAACCGCTAGATAAAATAACCAATATAACAAGCTCCTGATCCTGCCATTTATTTTATTTTTTTAGTTGCATGGTTTATTTATTGTGGTTGTGTTGTCACGATCACACAATTAATGAATTAAACAAGAATGCAATATGAAACTAAAATAAGACTGTATTATACATAAATATTATCTTAGATATGGTTAATCACTTAAGTATATCCCACTTAATATTAAAAAGAATTTAATCAAAGATAACAAAATGGAAATTAATGTATGAGGATAAAATCCCTTAAAGAAATATTAAGCGGTATAACCTTCCATAATCTTGGTTAGAATTGAACCATAGTTCAAAGTGCTTGACCAACCATAGTTGGGGTGCTTTCAATTATCGAGGAATTATAATTTTAGTTTTTAGGTTGACTTGACTTGGTTCACATCAAGGGTTGATAGCCACAGTGGGACTTGTTGTGACCAAGAGGCAAAGTTTGAAGAAATCAAAAATAAAAAGATTTTAGGATTATGGAGTCCACTCAATGGATCATGGAGCCATGATTTAAGGTAGTTGTCATGTGGAATGCCTACATAAAACCCTTCAAGTTTCTTAACCAACCATAGTTGGGGTAATGTGAAAATAAATATAGGTACTTGCCACTAGAATATTTAGGCAACAAAATATTCCAAAGTTAATGGTGAGGGATTTTGGTTTTCAATAAAATTATAGGAGACTAATAAGTATTAATTTATTTATTTGTCTCAATTTTATCATGATAAGGTATTAAAACTTTTCTCATAATAATTTTTATAAATGGAAAGAAAAATTACTTCAAACATATCATTACGAACCATACTCGAGAAGGAAACCCGTCTCACTAGAACCAATTTCTAGGAATGGTAGAGGTGTTTATGCGTCATCCATCACCACGACAGGAAATTGTATGTGTTGGAAGTGATTATTCCATTTGTGCCTTGAAAAGAGTCCAGTGATGAGTAACAATCTCTCTATAAGAAACATATTTCTTATTCCATAGATGACCAATGTTTCTTGCTATTGGTCATGTCTAATGAGCTTTTAAAAAAACATTAAAACATGGATAGGTATAGCATGATGTCTCCCCTTAAGAATCTCTATCAAGTGAAGGAGAGATAGGAGAGATGTGATATCTCCAATGATTTGTTCAAAAAAATCTTGGAGAGTCTGCAATAGTCATGCCTCATCTATTCAAGCTCATTGGTGACAATGAACCCCTGGACATCTTAAAGATTAAGTTCCTGAATGAGTTGTGTATAGATATCATCCTATCATCACTACCCAAGACCTTATATTGTTTTATTGTCAACTATAATGTGAGTAAAAATGATAAGAGTCCATCAAAAACTTCTGACCTCAATTCTCCAGGTAGATAAGGACATGGGGCATGACAAACCTACAATCCTTATGGTGAATAAGAAAAGAAAGGAAAAGGAAAAGGGCTAAAGATTCATAAATGGTATGAAGCCCATAAGAACTGTCCCTCCAATAAGGGAAAGATCCTAAGGCCATGAAAGGAATGGGAGGTGGTATTTTATTCATGTGGCAATCTAATCCACTAGAAGAGGAAATGCACCCAGAAGCATGGGGACGCTAAAGGTGTGTTCGTTATCGAGTGTAATATTTTTATTTCTACACATTGGGTATTAGATACAGATTGTGGGGCTCACATCTATATTAAAATGCAGGAACCAAGTAGATTTATAAATATTTCTAGAGGAGAGGTGGATCTTCGAGATTCCAATGGCACGAGGCTAACTACATTAGCCATTGGATATAACCAACTCTCATTCCCAACTAGAATGATTTTGGTTTTACGTAACTGATATTATGTGCCTAGTGTTACCAATAACATAATTTCTATATATTGTTTGAATATGGATGGATCTATTTTCTAATTTTGAAATACAGGTTTTTTATTTTATAAAAAAAACAAATGGTATGGTATGGTGAATTTAAATAATTGTTTGTATGTATTAAATTATGAAAACCAAGTGTTGGAAATCGATAATAGAACAAATTCACATGACTCATACAACAGCCAGTTGTGGAATCACCATCTTGGTCATGTAAACGAGAAGTGCTTGACAAATCACTTCAAGGATGGTTATTTAGACTCTATTAAGCTAAAACCACTTGATAGTTGTCATGCTTGTTTACAAGGAAAACTGACCAAGCTGCCTTTCAGTGGATAGGGTGAATGGGCCACATAGCCTCTAGGATTGGTGCTCATGGATTTGAGTGTACCACTTCTAATAGAAGCTAGTGGTGGATATTTTTACTTCATTACTTTTATTGATGATTTGTTTAGATATGTCAATATCTACTTAATGAGGTATAAGTCAGAATCCTTAGAGTAATTTAAAGATTTCAAGAATTAAGTACAGAATCATCTTATTAATAAGATAAAGAAGTGTCGATCGGATTGAGGTGGAGAATATCTGAACCAAGAGTTCATCAATCTTCTATGGGAATCTGGGATTCTATCTCAGCTCACTCATCCTTAAATACCATAGTGGAATGGTGTTAGTGAAATGAGGAACCACACCTTGTTTGGCATGGTGAGCTCGAAGATGAGTTATGAAGATCTTTCATTATCCTTTTGGGGATATGCATTACAAATTACAGCATACACATTAAACTAAGTACTAACTAAGGTGGAAAATGGAATTCCCTCTAATTTATGGAAAATAAAGAAAATTGTTTTTACGCACACATGTGTGCGGGGATGTGAGGCATTTATTAAGGCATTCTCAAGAAAAAAAATTAGCACCATGGGGTACGAGGTGTCTCTTTATATGATATCCCAAAGAAATGAAAGGATATTACCTATATAACACTTCAGACAAGAATGTGACTATCACCAGAAAAGTTTTCTTTCTTGAGAGGGAGAACATCCTAAAAAAGGATAGTGTGATAAAGATTTAATAGGATGAAGTTGATGATCAATATTCACAAAATTCGGTACAAGAACAAGTTCTATAGGTCCCCATGGAAGAGGTTCCAGAAACACAAGTACTGTATAAGAGCTCAAGAGATGTAAGTGATCTAGAAATATTTGTTTTCCTAGTCACAGAGGATGGTGAATCATTATTATTGGACAATGATGAACCTCTATCCTACAAGGAAGTAGTAGAAAGCTTAGAAGCTGCAAGATGGCTAGAATCTATGAATTCTGAGACAGATTCCATGTATTAGAACCATGTCTGGGTTCTGGTCGATGAGCTATTTTATGTAAATCATGTTGGATGAAAATCTGTATTCAAGAGAAAACTAGACATGGAAGGTCAATTTTTCACCTATAAAGTAAGGCTAGTGGCTAAAGGATTCATAAAACATCAAGGAGTTGAGTACGATAAACCCTTCTCAACTGTAACACCCCGAGATTTTATGAAAAATATTCTTTTTAATTTCATTAATGTCTTGTGTCGTATGCTACACCAAAAGGAGCTTTCACAACATGCATCCTTGACTTGCCTTGCATTACACGCAATCGCGACCTTCCTCGATAGCACGTGTAGTACGCAATACCGAGTTTCACTAAACAACGATATGCTATTTAAATATTATTAAAACTAGCCGTTATGAATAGTAATAACCACTTTTTGAAATTTTATAAATTTATTTTTCAAAATGGACTTCATTTTTGGATTCAAAATATCGAAATTATCTTAGGGAGAAATTTTGGTACTTTTCGGATAACTTTCATTTTCACATGAATAGTGAAAATTACTAAATTTTAATTAAAAACTGCCTTTTTAATCGAAATAATTAATAGTGATAAATTATTAATTTGAGTGGTTTTAAAGTATATTTAGAATATATTTTTACAATTTAATACAATGTTTGTCATTGGATTTAATCTCACATTTAAACCAGACATAAACAAGTGTCAATCTTTTGATAGTTATTATATCTTAAGAACACGCTATTTGTTTAGACGACGAGAATTAATTTTTAAATTAATTAATGAAACTGATATGTTTTGAATTTGGTAAAATAGACATCATTTTTGAGTTCATAATATCAAATATAGCTTAGGCCTAATTTTTGGTATTTTTCTGGAAACTTTCATTTTTTGATGAATAGTGAAACCACTAAGTGGTAGTTAAAAAAATGAATTTTTCATAAAACTTAATTTTACCGCTTCTGTGAGTGGAATTTCAAAAATCCGAGAGACACAGTTTATGGCAGTAAGTAAAATTTGGTTCAATGAGATGAAAATAATTTTTGGTGAATAGTAACTTTTTACATTTTTTTACCACGGTTAAAAGTAAATAGTGTAATTAAGGGTAAAAATGATATTATTATTACCCTAACACATGTTCTAATTCTATTTGATAAGTGTAATTCGACAAAAAACAACCTTAGGAATAAAATATGACCATTTAGGCCCACTTGGATTAGATTAGGACATTTATTATTAATTTATTTAAAGAAGGGTTAAAATAGTTCAAATCAACGTTTAATAAGTAAATCATTTTTAATATAGGGTTATACATAAGATAAATTAGACTATAAATATTCATTAGAAAGCTAAACATATTTCCTAAATAATGGTATTTTATTTTTAATTTTTAGACATTAAATAAGGTAATTTATGTATTACACAATGTTGATGTAGTAATTATCTTATTAATGAAATATTTACATAATTGATGTTATAAATACCCAAATAAATGTAATTTGAGACTTTTTATGAAATCAAATAATTTTCTAGGTTAACATGACAGGTTATTATTGATTGCATTAACTTTGTTCGAACTAATAATTCTGTTATGAGTTTGAGAAAAATCAATTACAAAATAGTGTCAAAATGGACATAAAATAGTTTTTAAAACAAATATTATATTATTAATTGTTATTTTATTCCTAAAAATATAAGGTTTGGCCAAATGACTTAGATAAGGTTATATATATTAATAATAAACATCTTGGGGTTCGTTTGGCTTCTTATAGTTTGTTTATTAACCTTATAGTGTAAGAACACAAAAAACACGGTAAAAGTAAAATTATCTAACTTAATGTTAAATCTAAATGATAAGGTTAAAATAGGAACCTAAACTTGTCTAAATTCTATTGGATGATATAATTTCGACCCATCCCCACCTTAGATTAAAAATAACTCAATTTGGAGTTATTTAAAACCGAATTTGGCTTTATAATAAAATAATATTTTTAGTTTTTCCAAAGGAGCCCCTCTCCTTCCTTATAAAAGGGCACCTCCTCCCTCTCTTCCTCACACCACTTTGAGTCTTCAAGATCGTCCAACCCTTGACAAATTCTCTTCTCCACTTCCCTAGTAACACCCTAGAGGTTCTGGTCTTCTTCAAAGACCAATTTTAGTGCCCTAAAAGGAGATCTCAAAGAGGCGCTTTAAAGAAGAGGAGGTTCGGATACATACGAAGCATATCGGACATAAGGTAAGGGATAATTGTGCAAATCTCATTTTTATCCAAGATTGCTTATTCATAAGTATTTACTGGGGTTATTGCTATCATCCATGTCCATGTTTTATAAAAGTGTATTCATTTATATTTAATGTCCTTTTTCCCATTTTGACTTTTACCCCATGGTATGGAAGGAATCTTTCTTTTATTTACCCTACAAGGTACATTTTGACTTTTCTGACAAAGGTACGAGAAGAATGTTTTTTTTAACTTATACGGAATGAAAGGATTTTTACGGTTTTATAAAGACTTATTTTCATGAAGATTTCTCCAAAATATTTCATGACTATTTTAAACAAAATCCTTTTCTTTTAAAATTAAATGGCATTTTGTGAAAAGAAAATGATTTTCAAGATGAAAGGATATTTTCCTCAAGAATTCATTTCAAGTGCTTTATCAAAACCATTTTCCATCTAAGATTACATTATTTCATATGTGTATGTTTCAAGTATCATGTCTCTATGATTTACATGGTTTCACTTTTCTTATTATGAAATGATATCCATTTCTTTTATATGGATTATGTGATGATGGGATGATGTTTATGAAACCCATTTTATTTATTGGGTTATTATGAATGATGTATGTTTATTTTGTGGCACAAGTAAGAATGATTTCATTATGAGATGGGTGGGAACTATATCTCCCTCCAATACATTGGGTAAAGATTTATATCTCATGAGATAGATCTGGCTGGAACAGTAAGTTAAACCAGTTCAGTAATACCGGAATGGAACGAGGAGTGAACTCGATTCAGAAAGGGACTTTGTCCACTAAGATGGTCTTGGAAACAATGCCTGGGCTAATATGGAAATCATATCATGTTCTTAATGGTTTCCAAAATTGCATGTTTTATTCCCATGCTATTTTATCATTCTTAATGTTTCTTTATGATCTATGCCTTACGTACTTCCATGTTTTATGTCATTGCTCAAGATTTTGATGTTTAAACATTATGTTCATGTTTTTAAGTTGAAATGTATATGGTATGTTTTGTTTTATCCATGCATACCCTTACTAAGCATTTGAGCTCACCCTTTTTATGTTTTCTTTTCCCTAGGATATAAAGAAAGGTTTTAGGTAAGAAAAAAAAAGGGGGAAGATCTTTATGGGAGATATTGAAGATCTTTCACCACGATTAGAAGACTACGTTCCAGGTTTCCAAAGATACTAAAAAATTACGGTCCATGTGTGTCTTTTTTTGTTATGTATTAAGTATTCCGCAAAAGTAATGTAATGTCCATGTACGTTAAGCTTCATGTATCTACAGTTGGTATCAAAGGAAAGGTTTAGTCAACCTTTGGAAACTAGGATGCGATAACTTTAGTGAGATCCCTAGAGATATGTCTATGGTATATCTAAGGATGTCCTTAAGGTTAAATATACATATAGGTTATAGTCCTAGAATTGCACTAACGACATTAGAATTTAACCTAAGATGTTAGATATTGAGGGTACTCCCCCTTTACTATGTTGTTTTCCCTAGCATGATTTTTTCCTCTCACACTATTCTTTTCGGGTTTTAGAAAATGACTGGAAACAGGAATATTCATGATAATGGAGGATATGACGGACAATGGAATGATATTCTTCATGAGAAACCAAATGAAATGGGATTTGGAAGTCCAACCATCATTATTATGCCTAATCAGAAATCTCATAATATGATCAATAATCTCAACTTTGGTAAGTTTCTCGACTCAGATTATAAGAGAAATATGGAGTTTCATGATGATCATAGAGGAAAGAAAGTTCAATTTCCCCCATGTAAATCATGTGGGAAGAGGCATCGAGGAGATTGTTTCAAGGGAACTAGAAGATGCTTTGGGTGTATAAAAGAAGGACATAAAGCCAGTAAGTGCAAAGGAAAAGGTTCAATTAACACCATGGATGAGGATAATGGTATTGCTACGACATCAACAATGGTTAAATGTTTTAAATGTGGAATGTACGGGTATTATTCAAACCAATTACCTAAGGGAAAGTCTCATAAAGAGAATCAGTATGGTCGTATGGGTAGTATTTATGTTGATGATAATGAAGAGACTACAAATGATATGTGAGATGAAAGAATTGTTGAAGTTCGTTCAATGGTTTAACAAGGTAGTGGGATGATTACATGTTTATCAAGTGTAATGTTGTATAAGTAATCTCATGGTACTATGGAATAAAGAGACATCTAAGGATTGTTACACTGTTGTCATTCCTTGAGTTTTGAAATTGTATGATTAATGGTACCAGTATCCATTAAAGGTAATTCAGATATTGTTGGAATATAGGTGATATGCGCATAATGAAGGGATAAAGAGAAAATTAAATTTTTGATAGTATTCATGATCTCATGACTGATATAAGGAGAAGGTTATATCATGGTTTGAGTATATAGAATTTTTGGATTTTGGTATGTGGAAAGAGTTAACTTTTGACAGCATTAATGTTTTCACTAAGGTTCAATGGGTATTCATTCTTCAAGATAATACATGATTAAGGTATTCACATGTTAGTAATTTGACCAACAAGATATATCTTATGATATTTGGGGGATAAATGACGGCATTCACGTGATTGTTATGTGACATTTCAAGTAATCATTTTATTTATACTATGATCTTGGACCGAAGTATTTTAGAGAATCCTAAAGATTGGAATGGATTATGTTGGACATAAGTTAGTATTGTTTAAGGATAGAACTTTTTTTGGGATGTTATAGTAATGTAGTTTTAGGAAAAGGACAACCTGCTGGACGGGCGACAACCCATCGCGTCGGACAAGGCTGTGGGAATCGAACCCACAACCGAAGTGCGACTGGCCTTTATCGCCTACCACTGGACTACATGAAGTCCCTATTTAGTAGAAACTAGTTTTATTATATTAAGCAGTATGATATATGAAGTATAAGTCCATTTTAGGAACCATATGTGATTAATCTCACTATAGATGGACTTATTTATTTTTTTGATGACTTTTCTAACTTTTTGTTTGAGACAGATGGAATGACCCATCATTCTATCACATGATCTCCTAACACATCTCGAATGACAAATTCAACTTCATTTCTTTAATATATGAAGTTGAAATTGTCCAAAGAACGACTAACGGTGAGACTATACCAAAATCATGAAAGTATTTATTCTAATTCCAATTTCATCAACTTTAGGGAAATGATCTTGAAAACCGAAAATGTTGTCCTTGTGCTCTTATATCTGATGAATCAGATGGTACCTTAGATCATCACAAATTTATGGCTTTGTGATTGCTGGATTTTTCATAGTCATGTTCTCTACCACTCTCCATTAGAACATGATGGTTAGATTTCTCTTCCATACCCATATTTTCACCTATGTGGAAACCCAGTGATTATTTTATTTGGATAACCATAATGTTTCATAATTTTGTTTTTAAAGATTGGTTTTGGTATTCCTTTTTTACGATGTGGGTTTATATTAAAGAAACTTTCGAGTTGTAAACCATTTATAACCCCGACGAATTTCGAGGGTGAAATTCATTTTAAGGGGGGTAGAATGTAACACCCCAAGATTTTATGAAAAATATTCTTTTTAATATCATTAATGTCTTGTGTCGTATGCTATACCAAAAACAGCTTTCACAACACACATCCTTGACTTGCCTTGAATTACATGCAATCGCGACCTTCCTCGATAGCGCGTGTAGTACGCAATACCGAGTTTCACTAAACAATGATATGGTATTTAAATATTATTAAAACTAGCCATTATGAATAGTAATAACCACTTTTTGAAATTTTTTAAATTTATTTTTCAAAATGGACTTCATTTTTTGATTCGGAATATCAAAATTTTCTTAGAGTGAAATTTTGGTACTTTTCGGATAAATTTCATTTTCTCGTGAATAGTGAAAATTACTAAATTTTAATTAAAAACAACCTTTTTAATCGAAATAATTAATAGTGATAAATTATTAATTTGAGTGGTTTTAAATTATATTTAGAATATATTTTTACAATTTAATAAAATGTTGGTCATTGGATGTAATCTCACATTTAATCCAGACATAAACAAGTGTCAATATTTTGATAGTTATTATCTCTTAAGAACATGCTATTTGTTTAGACGACGGGAATTAATTTTTAAATTAATTAATGCAACTGATATGTTTTGAATTTGTTAAAATAGACATCATTTTTGAGTTCATAATATCAAATATATCTTAGGCCTAATTTTTGGTATTTTTCTGGAAACTTTCATTTTTTGATGAATAGTGAAACCACTAAGTGGTAGTTAAAAAAATATGAATTTTTCATAAAACTTAATTTTACCGCTTCTGTAAGTGGAATTTCAAAAATCTGAGAGACACAGTTGATGTCAATAAGTAAAATGTGGTTCAATGAGATGAAAATAATTTTTGGTGAATAGTAACTTTTTACTTTTTTTTACCACGGTTAAAAGTAAATAGTGTAATTAAGGGTTAAAATGATATTATGATTACCCTAAAACATGTCCTAATTCTATTGGATAAGTGTAATTAGACAAAAAACAACCTTAGGAAAAAAAATATGACCATTTAGGCCCACATGGATTATATTAGGACATTTATTATTAATTTATTTAAAGAAGGGTTAAAATAGTTAAAATCAAAGTTTAATAAGTAAATCATTTTTCATATAGGGTTATACATAAGATAAATTCGACTATAAATATTCATTAAAAAGATAATAAGATTTCATACATAATGGTATTTTATTTGTAATTTTTATACATTAAATAATTTAATTTATTTATGACACAAAGATGATGCAGTAATTATCTTATTAATGAAATATTTACATAATTCATGTTATAAATACCCAAATAAATGTAATTTGAGACTTTTTATGAAATCAACTAATTTTTTAGGTTAATATGACATGTTATTATTGATTTAATTAACTTTTTTCGAACTAATCATTCTGTTATGATTTTCACTAAAATCAATTACAAAATAGTGTCAAAATTGACATAAAATACTTTTTAAAACAAATATTATATTATTAATTGTTATTTTATTCCTAAAAATCTAAGGTTCGGCTAAATGACTTCTATAAGGTTATATATATTAATAATAAACAACTTGGGGTTCGTTTGGCTTCTTATAGTATGTTTATTAACCTTATAGTGTAAGAACACAAAAAGACACGGTAAAAGTAAAATTATCTAACTTAATGTTAAATATAAATGATAAGGATAAAATAGGAACTTAAACTTGTCTAAATTCTATTGTATGAGATTATTTTGACCCATCCCCACCTTATCTTCGAAATAACTCAATTTGGAGCTATTTAAAACCGAATATGTCTTTATAATAAAATAATATTTTCTGTTTTTCCAAAGGAGCCCCTCTCCTCCCTTATAAAAAGGCACCTCCTCCCTCTCTTCCTCACACCACTTTGAGACTTCAAGCTCGGCCAACCCCTGCCAAATTCTCTTCTCCACTTCCCTAGAAACATCCTAGAGGTTCCGGTCTTCTTCAAAGACGAATTTTAGTGCCCTAAAAGGAGATCTCAAAGTGGTGCTTCAATGAAGAGGAGGTTCGGATACTTACGAAGCATATCGGACATAAGGTAAGAGATAATTGTGCAAATCTTATTTTTATCCAAGATTTCTTATTCATATGTATTTACTGGGGTTATTTCTATCATCCATGTCCATGTTTTATAAAAGTGTATTCATGTATGTTTAATGTCCTTTTTACCCATTTTGACTTTTACCCCATGGTATGGAAGGAATCTTTCTTTTATTTACCCTACAAGGTACTTTTTGACTTTTCTGACAAAGGTACGAGAAGAATGTTTTTTTTAACTTATACGGAATGAAGGTATTTTTACGGTTTTATAAAGCCTTATTTTCATGAAGCTTCCTCCAAAATATTTCATGACTATTTTCAACAAAATCCTTTTCTTAAAAAATTAAATGGCATTTTGTGAAAAGAAAATGATTTTCAAGATGAAAGGATATTTTCCTCAAGAATTCATTTCAAGTGCTTTATCAAAACCATTTTCCATATAAGATGACATTATTTCATATGTGTATGTTTCAAGTATAATGTCTCTATGATTGACATGGTTTCACTTTTCTTATTATGAAATGATATCTATTTCTTTTATATGGATTATGTGATGATGGGATGATGTTTATGAAACCCATTTTATTTATTGGGTTATTATGAATGATTTATGTTTATTTTGTGGTACAAGTAAAAATGATTTCATTATGAGATGGGTGGGACCTATATCTCCCTCCAATGTATTGGGTAAAGATTTATATCTCATGAGATAGACATGGCTGGAACGGCAAGTTAAATCGGTTCAGTAATACAGGACTGGAACGAGGAGTGAACTCAATTCAGAAAGGGACTTTGTCCACTAAGATGGTCTTAGCAGCAATGCCTTGGATAATATGGAAATCATATCATGTGCTTAATGGTTTCCACAATTACATGTTTTATTCCCATGCTATTTTACCATTCTTAATGTTTCTTTATGATCTATGCCTTACGTACTTCCATGTTTTATGTCATTGCTCAAGATTTTGATGATTAAACATTATGTTCATGTTTTTATGTTCAAATGTATATGGTCTATTTTATTTTATCCATGCTTACCCTTACTGATCATTTGAGCTCACCCTGTTTATGTTTTCTTTTCCCCAGGATATAAAGAAAGGTTTTTGGTAAGAAAAAAAAGGGGGAAGATCTTTATGGGAGATGTTGAAGATCTTTCACCACGATTAGAAGATTACGTTCCATGTTTCCAAAGACACTAAACTATTACAGTCCTTGTGTGTCTATTTTTGTTATGTATTAAGTATTCCGAAAAAGTAATGTAATGTCAATGTAAGTTAAGCTTCGGGTCTCTACATCAACAGTTTACATGTTTAAATTCATAAGAATCATACTTTCCATGGTAGATTTCCATGACTAATAGATTTGGAAAATGGATGTCAAAACAACATTCATTAGAAGAAACCTTTCGGAAGATGTCTACATGAAACAAACAAAAGGGTTTGTGACACTAGGTGAAGCCAAAGGGGTTTTCAATTTTTATAAATCCATTTATGGATTATGTAAAGGATCTAGGTCATGGAACATTCGAATTTTTTAATCCATAAAAGAATCTAGTTTCATTAAGAGCGAATGTAATCCATGTGTTTATTAGAATTTCAATGGGAATGAAGTCATTATCCTAGTAGTATATGTTGACAACATATTGTTTTTTGGAAATTATGTACCGGTATTATAGTCAGTTAAGGAATATTTGAACAAGTGTTTCTTCATGAAGGACATAAGTGCAGTAGCCTACATTCTAGGGATCAATATCATTCGTGATAGATCCAAGAGGCTTCTTAGACTATATCAGGGTACATACATTGACCAGATACTAAAGAGATTTAGTATGGAAAAATAAAAGAGAGAATTTCTTCAATTGTCACATGGATATCATCTTTCTAAGAAAATGTGTCCTCAGACAAGACAAGATAAAGATAAAATGAGTAAGATATCATATTCTTCAGCTATAGGATCCATAACGGTTTCCATGTTATATACGAGGCTAGATGTTACCTATGCATTGAGCATGGTAGGAAGATACCAAGAAGATCTATGATAATAGCATTGAACCACTGTTAAGACTATCCTTATGTATCTGGGAAAAACTAAGAATATGTTCTTGGTGTGTAGAGAAGACGAGGAGATTTTCATCAAAGGTTATGTTGGTGCTAGTTTTCAGAAAGATCAGAATGATCTGAAGTCACAATATGGATATTTTTTTCTATCTCAATAGAGAAGATGTGAGAAGGAAGAGTCCAAAGAAACCAGTTTTCGCCAATTCTATATAGGATTCTGAATATATATCATCATTTGATGTATCCAAGGAATCCATCTAGATTCGGAACATTATCAAGGATCCTGAGGTGATTCTTACCAATAAAGTTCCTATCACATTGTATTGTGATAATACTGCAGCAGTGGTTCTTGTAAAATAACCAAGGTCGCATCAATGGACAAAGAAAAAACTCCTAAAGTATCACCTCTTGATATATTTCTATCAAAGGGGTGTGTTGCATTGAGAAGAGTGTACATGGATGAGAACATGGAAGAAACCATGACTGAATCCCTATCTCAGTAGAAGCATGAATATCATGTGAGAGCTAGCATGTCAATGGTTGTAAGTAGTTGGCTCTAGTCCAAGTGGGAGTCTGTTGGAGTTGGTGGCCTAGAACAAACTACATTGTACTTTATTCATTAATAAATACCTTATCACATATTGATTGTTCTTCTGTGTGATAATGCATGTGATAATTTCCTAAGGATACCTGTTTCCCAAAAAGGTCATAGTGGATCTTTGCTATGATGAGAACCCATAAGTTCCATAACACTATTCTTGAATATATGTTCTATAGCTGGATGATGTTATTTGAGGGACACGAATAATATAGGCTATTTGGGGTGGGGACTCCTAGAATTTTGAGGGACCTTCTCATAGTATCTACCCTTGGTAATATCCTGGAAGATATTATGAGAATGATACCCGCTGATAGGAAATACACATTTCATATTGTCATTTGATGTTCATATCTATGACAATGTGTATTGTTCCTTAGACTTTAAGATTATTCTTAATGGGCATTACAACTCAAGTACTTAGATTTATTGATGAAAATTGTGCTGAAACACTATTCACAGAGAGGTAGGATATGTTGGGTGTGTCACGAGTAATATTCTATTAATAAATAATGCAAGAAATGATTTGTCCCTTATGTTCTATAATGAAAGTAGATATCTCTGGCCCTTTATTGAAATTAATATAGCCTAAATAAATCCATGTCTATGGTAAGGAATGTGAATGTTCAATTCTGGGATGTCAAATAAAGAATAATCAAGCACATGGGTTAATGGCACCAGCATGAAACCCAGTTGATCCAAGATATCAAGATAAAGGTATTTCATTACATAGTAATCATTTGTAGGAGGTGACACATCATTTTAGTGTTAAATTATTTCTCTATGGGTGCCTTGGCATGTTGCGAGACACTAACCTTGTAATTTTTGCAGGCTCCACCCAATTCCATTGAGAAAGAGGCCAATAGGTGTCACACACAAAGTGTTTCAAATTATATTAGTTAAATATTAATTTAACAAGTTTAATAAATATTATTCATGATTGTGGTTTAATAATTATTCAAGGATGTGTGATTGCATTTATTTCGCCACTAGTTATTCGAGAGAATATATTGTGGGAAAAATAATATATTTATTAGAGAGTAATGTAGTAATATTTATGTACGAAATAAATAGTCATTATTCAAAGTCTAATAAATATGTTGGAGGAAATAAAGATAATGTAAAAACAGAAATACACGCCACATATATTAATATACATGATGTGTAGTTTTTCTGGGGATTTTTGAGAAATAATATTATTTATTTAATTAAATAATATTATTTGTAATTTTTTGGGAACATGTCATGTAATAATAATAGTCAACTATTATTATTAGACATGAGGTCTTACCAAGAATAAAATAACTTGAATAAATGATTTCAGGTAATTAATTCATTTTATTATTCTAATTAATTAAAATCCCAATTATATTATTCTCATTATCTTATACATTCATTGTGGTTGTGAACATTGGATCTGGAGAAAACCCTAATGCCATGAGATAATTCGTTTCTTCTAAGAACGCCCTCAATCTATGAGAGACATACTCATCCACCGGATCAAGGAGAGCACTTTGCAAGCATCTATCAAGGAGATCGAAGGTGGACATTGCAAGAAAAGGATCTTCCATGCTAGCCCCTATAGATCCCTTAAAAAACGTCCTGAGATACGTGGAGCATGTGTGGATCATCGCTAGAGGAATCCTACACAAGGATTCTACGATGAAATGATGGAACACATCAGATCATAACTGGAAACATCAATGGAGAGAGAATTATATCAAGTTAATTCTTGTATTTTAGTTAAATTAAATATAACAAAAATATGATTATCATATCTATGGTTTTGGGACTCCCTGCTTTTAATTAATTCTTTATTATATTTTAAAGATCCATCATTTTGTTATCTTGAAAGATCTCGGATTGATCGATGTTAATGGAAAAAATTAAAGTTGGGTCTTCCCACCAATGCACTTCCGTTGCGCCCGAAACCTTTACACACAAGATCCTGCATTCAAGGAATCTCTTTTATTGTAAAAAATTAACCCTTAAAAAGTGTCTATTAAAGGTAAAAATAAGAGGGTTTTCTCATTTATTTTTTTCATGAAACCAAAGATGTTCAGGGTTCTCCTTCTTCACGCAAAGGGTGTGCGAGGATCTCCTTTATAGAACCAAAAGCAGTTCTTTGTTTTGTCTTCACAAAGGTTCAACAAGGATGTGTGTGCACCGATTGTTTTCCTGTGGGATCACCTCCATGATTTATGATGATGGTTTAGAAAAAATTGTCATGTTTTCATGGGTTTTCGTCACATAGATGTGTGGTTATCCATCGCGAGATGACTTTGAGAGTGTGTAGCACCTGTCCAAGGCCTACAGGATCCTTCCCCTTCACGTAGTAGGGCTACGTGAAAACTCTATAACATGATGCTATATATCATATAAATGAGGTATTTTCTATATATTTTTAATAACTAAATGAGTTTAGGGACTCCTTTTATAGGAAGAGGATGCGAATTGAAACACGTTCAAATTCTTCATGATTTTCCATGGAATTCAATTCATTGAATAGCCGAGATAGTTGGATTTGAAAACTTCAAATGCGGATGAGATGTATAAATCTGTCATGTTGTTTATATTCAATGTGGGATTCCTCATTTCTCAGTTTAATCATCATGTTCATATATTGGGAATGCATGAAATATTTAATAAAAAATGCCCAAGCTTCATGACATGGCCTTGCAACTGCATATTCATCGACCTACATGGATTCTTCATTTCAATCACATGCATGTAGACATAATTGCATGCATGTGTTTGTAGCATCCAAACAATCGTAATACGTAATTTTTTATCATCTTCAATGGACGTAGACTGAATCATAGAGGATCGACTTCAATTCCAGTGAGTAGTGGCATCAGGAGGTTCTTCATGTGATCAAAGGTAGAAGATAACGACATTATAGGTCTATGACTATTCAATTGGCTTAGACAGAATAGAATAAAAACATGATTAGATGAAAGAAAACATATGAGATAAGAGGCTCAGATAAGTCACGAGATTAGATGAATAATGGGGATTGCATCTTTGGGTTAAAAAACATGTCCCACATTGAAACAAACATGTGGGTTTCTCGTGGTTTAAGTATCAAATCACGGTACCATATACTCAGAATTCTCCCTCTCCCCTCATGGTACCACCCTGTACGATGTTCACCTTGTGGATACACTCTATGCCTAACCTATGTATGCTCTGGACCCCATGCATGCTCTGCACCCACAATGCTGATACACGACTCCTTCTACTGCTTACAGGCTGGCCTTGGCTGCCTTCCCTAAGCCGTGGTTGACCCTTGTGGTCTCGTATGTGGCTCAGGTTGAAAATTGTTTGGTTATCTTGTGGGCTGGCCAATTTTTTAAATGAATCCAAAAAAACTATTCTTCTATGTGAAATATGAATGGCCTCTTAGTAATCAAAACATGACTATACACCTCCCTTTAAATGCTAATCCTGTGCACCTCTCCTTCTCTTTTCCTCTTCTTTATTCTCTTTTTTTCAGTCATCTCATTTTCTTGCATTATGAATTTCACTATGCATGGATCCTATCCTTACATGGGGATTCCTTAAAGTCCTCAATTCTATTTTGAATTTTAATTCCAAATACCTTCACTTATCTTCATTTATCCCACACTGGATGGTACAACTCTTCAACTACTCAGGCATTGAAACATAATGCATGGAAATATTGTATTAGACAATGTGTTCTCCATAACACATGTCTATGTCTTTGAATATCAACAAAAAATATCATCTTTTTTTCACCAACTTCTTCCAATTAGAATTTATGGGAAGGATCTTCCAAATTAATCTTGCAATCAAGTATTGCATGACCTTCTTCAAATGTTGTAACAATGTGTCATTCTTTGAAACATGTCTTGGAACATAGGATCAGTTCAAAAATTGTATTAATTTATTATATATAATGTCCAAACATAACATCCAATGTCATTTCTTACTGATTCTCTAAGTGACATAAGCTTTAAAACAACTTCCCCTCTTCAATCATCATCACCTTTCCATACACATAAGAACACCTTATTGACAAAAAATGTAACACTATGCTCAATAATCTCCCACTTTTTATTCTGTTTTTAATACCAGTTAAGAAAACTCATTATGGGTTAATATGTGTGTCAATATGTTGTCTCCCTTATTGGAAACCAAATTCAAAGGTTTAGTGAGGTCTAGATTAAAAACATGTTCTCCACCCTGGAATATTTCTAATAGAGAGATGGTGTCACATGGTTCACCTAGAAAAGATACTTTAGTTAATCAACTCTATGTCTACTTGGCCTAACCCAGTATAGAAAACAAGAGATTTTTTACCACGGTATTCAATGTTGTCAATAAATAACCATGCATGTGGAATCGTGCTGCCAATGTATCAATTCTTGAACAAGGGGTTGAAAATCACCATGTTATCAATGAAATGTTAAATCATGCTCATACTTCAATAAAAATATTAAAAAGATCAGGTGAAAAGATTAAGCTCCCTCTATCATCCCATATTTCTATCAATCAAGAACTCCCCCTTAATTGACATGATAAATACAATTAAGAATAAGAGATGAATGTGTGATCCTAATACCTTAATCTTCAACTTCTAGAGATGATATGACTTCCATGATTAATCATAAAATAATCCTTGATATCATATCAATTATATTTTCTCCCCCTCAAGGGGTGAAATCCCTTTTATTTACCCTAGTGGAAAATATCATCAAATAATCTACAATATGTTCATGTTGATAATCTTCCACTATGGAACATTCCATGTATTTCTCAAATCATGAATAATGAGTCCAACATTTTGTTATCCTCATTTATCATCCAATTATCATCTTAATAATGACCTTTGAATTCAATTCCCTGCATTGTAAGCACACATATACAACAAAAATATATGGGAATAAGATGGAACACATGTGAGCTTCTTAATAAGAGAAACAAGGCTAAGAATATCCTCTCAACTGAAGAACTCCTTTCCTGTTATCTTTAATGTGTCTGGTACTCATCATGATGATGTCTTCTCTTTTTTTATCATTTTTATCTTTAAAATTCAGCACGGAACCTTTATTGACATTCACCTTCAACTTGTGTGGATCATTTGTCATAAATTCTTCCAGTAGTGAAGTAGCTTCTACTGGTTCATATTTTTTAATTTTCAACATCTCTGTTTGGGCTTGTAAAATAGATATACATTTATTTTCATGATGTATAGATTTATTGCACCTTCCACATACTAGTTGTGAGACACCTGTGTTGTCTTGTGATGTAATCCTCTCATGAAATTTTAAGTTTTCTTCATGTGTAATGACATGTTTCCCCTTTTCCTTTTCTTTATCTAGTACTTCATCTTCAGCTCTTTTCGGTTCTCTAGTAATTTTTAATTGATTAGGCTAGATAACTTAACATTAATTCTTAACAAATTCTGGTTTGGGGCCTCTATATGTATTCTTCAATGTTTTCAAGTTACCTTTCATAGTAAACCTTTCTTCAAACAATCATTTCATCTCCTAGATTTCTTGTCTTTTTATGTTTAGCTTGATTCCATTCATTTCCATGGATTGTTTGTTATAATCCATGGAATGACCTTTATTTACACATTAGAAGCATATTTTCATGGTAGTTATTTTGGATCGATCACCCTTCATCTTCTTGGATTTAAATTCCAAGGTCTTCTCACCTTTCCACCTAGAAATATTCTTGGAATTATTTTCTTTTTGACCATTCTTCTGCCTACTTCCCAAGGATGATTCTTCTTTCTTATCCAACGTTTGTGATCTTATTTACTTATTATATTTGGATACATGTTGATATAGACATTTACCAACCTTTTTACTACTTATATTTCACACATCACTGATATTATCAATCATTCCAAATCTATTTGTAGTATACAGATGCTTTTGGATCTGTGGAAGTCGCCTCTTCCTCTATATCTTACTCCCCCTTGATAAGGGATTCCTTTATTCTTTTTCATTTTGAAGATTGTACCAATAATCTAATACACAATGTACAAACCTATTGTACCATCAACATTGACCCACAAATCTTTACTTCTTGATCTCTTCTAGAAAAGGTTGATTGGATTTCTTCTTGTATTATTGTGCTCTACTTGGGTAAACATCTTCTATTTTCTTCTTTCTATACACTCTATCCATGGTGGTATGTTTCTAATCACCTTTCCTAATCCATTTTTGTTTATAATGTTAATTTCAACATGTAATGCTTGTGGAAACACATTTGGAAGCATGATTACAAGAAGGTATAGATGGTACTGTTTTCTAAGAGTGTGTTTCTATTGGATTAAAGGATGATCTATAACTCCTTTTGGAATCATAGTCCCCAATCCAATATTGAGTGGAAACATCTATTCTTCTATTTTTTGGAAAGTCTAGCTTGGTCTGATTTTTGATTCTTTTATATCACCTCAATATCTAAACACTTCATGTTGAGGGATTTCTTCTCATTCCCAGCTAATCTCAGCTTACTTTCTCAATTTTTATTCAGCATCTTCATTTGTTCTTCATGAACATTTCTTAGTTCTTGCAAAGAACTATCAAGCTCCTTTACCTTGTTAGCTTTGTCTTACAGTTGACAAATTTTTATAACCATTGAAACATTGTGCAATTTTTTAAATGCATGGAATTCTTCTACAAATAAAATCTCAAAGAATTATTTCTCAAAAATACTTCTCTTCAATTCTTCAATATCATGAGCATGTCTTTCATTACAAATAGAAATTGTTTTTTCCTTTGTCTTTGCATTTTTAGTGAGAGTATTGGATATACCAACCCTTTTTTCCAAAACCCCTTTTCCATGGCATCAGCTTCTTCTCCCATCAATAATTTTTCATCATGAAGAACTTTGATACTTATAGAAAAATGTCTTTCCACTTTTGTAGGGATATTATTCAGATGTCCATTGAGTACACACTAAGGATCAATGATTGATCTACCATTATCATATCATGGACATGTTTTATCAGTAGACTGAAAATAATAAAAATATTTATCACATGTTGTACCTTTCAGATTACCTTTTGTAGAATGTGTCTCCCCACTATAACTTAGCTTATTCTTCATCATTCTTGGTTGTTTCTTCTTAATATATTTCTGATTCTTGGTTGAAATATCCATTTGGGGTTGCTCACCCATTTCCTAAAATTGTCACTTCATAAATACTCCCTTGGATCTTATAGAGGAAACCTTGCTCTGATACCAATTGAAGTTCCTAGATCAATGTGAATCACTGAGAGGGGGAGGGGTGAATTAGTGATCCCTTTAAATATTTTTACTAACTGATTATTTTCAATTAAACCCCTATGGTTGGTTAAAGCCTCGATCCTCTCTTATTATGTCTTTCATCCTTACCTAAAATGATTCTATAAATATTAAGGCACTGAACACAAGGATTTACAAGTTTTGGTTCAAAGACCTACTCCTTGTTGTGTTGGTTATTCTCCAAAACACAGATTCGCCACTAAAATATTATTATCAATTACAATGGTTGGTATAGAGTCCCACTGTATCTCTCCTAAGTCCGAGATAAGGCTCTTTATACTTATTCCCATATTGTTACTAGATTCTCATTGGCCTGCTTTATAGTCTCATTGAATACTTCTTCTTGTCCATAAATCTCATAAGGTTTTTTCTTGCTCTAGAGTCACACTAGAAACATCCTTCTTTGTTCACAATTGATTCAATCTAGATTGATCTTATGATCTTCCCACATAGGCTATCTGAGTCACACTTTCCTGTGTATCTCTTCAAAAATATTCAATAGCCTTTGGTAAGATCTGTTGGCCTTTCTCAATAACTCTGATCACTTTTCTGATTTGTTTCCTCAGTGCAACAATGCTTATGAAATTATTTCTTCTTCTGATGAAGGCATTTCCTTACTATAATGTGTAAAAATGGTTCACACAATTTATTCAAGACTATAAATAGGCAATAATGATCTTTTAGAATATCCGAATTGTCTTCCTTGAATCCTCAATCACTATCAACTTGGTTTTAAGATCTTATTTAACTCTTCTCGACTTTAGTCTCAATTCTCATATAATTCATGTATGGATTTCATGGTATCCATACTTCTTGTTTTTGGATATCTCAATTACTTATCACATGTGCATGTGATTATACATGATTACAAGAAATTATAATATCTTTCTTTCAAACTCAAACACACGCTATTCTTATGTCAATAGGTTAGGTTCAATGAGTGTGTATCATTCTTCTGTACATGCACTATCTATCTTTTTTTCATCACTCTATATGCACACAGACAATTCCTTTTTCATTTTTTCATTTCACACACACACACTTCTTGTTTAGATTGGTTTCAATATTTGTGTGATTCTTTGAACCTATATGGGTGGATTCTTTTATTTGTGTTCTTATTCTTTCTTCCTCCTTATTCAAATGTGCACATATATTGTCTCTTATTTTCTATGTATTCATATAGTCTCAACTCATTAACATGTATGCATGTGAACTATGAAATCATCCTCCATTCTCCTTTTTGAAAACATTAGGCCTCATGTTTATTCAAATAAAGCACATGAGTGAATATGCTCAATGCATGAACACATAAGATCCTACCTTTATGAAATCTCATTTCTTATTAAAAAATGAACCCTTGGTAACATTGTATATTAAATGCGCAAATAAGAGGGTGTTCTTTTTTTAATGAAATTGAAGATGTTCACAGTTCTCCTTCTTCATGCAAAGAGTGTGCAAGGATCTCCTTCATAGAACAAGAAGATGTTATTGGTTTTTTCTTCACAACAATATAACAAGGGTGTATGTGCAGCAGTTGTTTACCTATAGGGTCACCTCCACGAAGTCTGATGAGGGTTTAGAATAACCAGTCACATGTTCATGGGTTTTCTTCACATGGAGGTGTTGTTCTTCATTGCGAGATGACTTTGAGAGTGCATAACACCTGTCAAAGGCATGCAGGGTCCTTCTTCTTAGTTTATTATTGCTACGAGGAAACTCTCTGGCACAATGCACTCATTTAGAGAAATAAGATATTTTCCCTATATTTTCATCAAGTGAATGAGTCAAGGGACTCCTCCTTTTTTGAGCAGATGATGTGCATTGCAACGCGTTAAAATACCTCATGATATTCCATGATATTAAATTATTTTAATTGAAAAGATCATTAGATTTAAAAAATTCAAATGAGGATGAGATATGTGAATCTTATAGGTTTTTTCTATTCAATACGGGCATCCTAATTTCTCTGTGTAATCATCGCATGCATGTATTAGGAATGCATGCAACATTCAATCATGAATGTCTGAGATCTATGATGTGGCCTCAAAACCATGCATGCTTCATCCTACGAAGATTCTTCATTTCAATCTCATGCATGTAGATATAATTTCATACATGTGTTCATAGCATCTATAAGATCATAATGCATGAGTTTTGATCATTGACAATGGCTGGAGATTGAATCAAGGATGAGCGGCTTCAATTCTAGTGAGTAGTGGCATCTGGAGGATCTTCATGAGATAGAAGGTAGAAAAAGATGGTGTAGTTGATCTCTGACCATTGGATTGGCTTAGATCAGATAGAATATGGCCCTAATTAGATGGTACAGAACAAATAAGATGAGTATCATAGAATAGTCGTGATATTTAATGAACGGTGGGGATTGCTTCTATGGGTTAAAAAACATATCCCACATCAAAAATAATATGCGAGTTTCTCAAAGTTTAAGTAGAATGATGCAACAGCATATCCTCATAATTCTCCCTCTCCCCTCATGTTACTTCCATGTACCGTGTTCACCCTACAGGCATGCTCTGCACCCAACCTATGCATACTTTGGCCCCCATGTGTGCTATGCACCCACTATGACAATACATGGCTCCTTCCACTTCTAGGCTAGCCTTGGATGACTTCCCTGATCCACGATTAACCCATGTGGTCCCGCTTGTGGCTCGGGTTGAGGCTTTGTTGGCTAGCTCGTGGGCTGACCAATTTTTTAAATAAAGCCACATAAAAATATTATTCTAAGTGAAACATGTATGGCCACTTAGTATTCCAAACATTCTTGGACACTCCCTTAAAATTAAAATACCATGCACCTATCTTTCTCTAATCCTCTTCTTGATTCAATTTTATTTCAATTATCTCATATTCGTGCATTATTAATTCTATTATGCATGGATCTTATCCTTGTATGTTCATTCCTTTATGTCCTCAATTCACTTTTGAATTGCAATTCAAAAGACCTTCACTTATCTTCTTTAATCCCACCATGGATTGTACTACTCTATAACTCCTCATGCATTGAAACATGATTCCAGGAAACACTATATTCGATAATGTGTTCTATTTAACACATGTCTTGGTCTTTGAAGACCAGCACAAAAAATCGTCTGATTTTATTCACCAACTTCATCCAATTAGAATTTATTAGATGGATCTTCCAAATTCATCATGTAATCAAGTATTTCATGACCTTTTAAAATTTTGTAATAAAGTTTCATTATTTGACACATTTCTTGAGACATAAGGTCAGTTCAAAAATAATCTTAATTTGTTATGGAGAATGTCCAAGAAAGACATCCAATGTCATTTCTTACTGATTCTCTAAGTGACATAAGATTTGGAACAAGTTCCCCTCTTAAATAATCATTATCTTTCTATACACATATTGGAACCTTATTGAAAAAAGATACAAAACTATGCTAAAAATTATAATGAAAACTGTTTGGGTTTAGATATCCATATTAAAATAGCCTTTTTATTAGTTTTCAGTTAAAACGATAGCAAAAAATATATTGTATTTTTGTCTCAATTTTCCTTCTTTGAGACTTATGGTATGTTGTGAACTAATTTCCTTTTACGAAGTGTATATAGAACCACTTTAAGAACTTATATCATTAATTTATTTATCCTCGTGATATTTCATTTTCTATTTAATTTTATTCTTTAATGTGTCTAACGATTCAAGGTTACCAAAGTGGTATTTGGTAAATATTTTACTTTACAATATCATGATATATCAAGATTCATTATGATTATGTTTTCAATGATATAATATTATGATCTTTATCTAAAGAAACTCAAGAATTTTATTTTCCTCTATTTCTTCATGATATTTTCATGTAATACAATTATTTTTTCAATATTTGTTAACTAAAATAATTGAGAATATGTTTTTAAGTAAATCTGATAACATTCATTATTTTTTCATAAATATCTTTTTCCAAAATAATGTTTTTTGAAATTGTTTTAATTTTTTTATTATTTCCCAAATGATTTTTTAATTAAATTTTTACTCATTTTTTACTCTTTATTAAATATTTTCAAATTAATATTCATGTCACTTTCATAAACTATTCTCACATGGATTTTTCCAAAAATATGAAAGGAGTATTTGTTTTAATGTGTATGAAATGACCAGAATATTTCAACATAATGACCATAATATCTTATTTTAAACTTATTTTATAAGTTTTCAATGTTATTTTGACAAAAATAATTTTCAAAATAAAAACATTATTTTCATCAAAATGTTTTTAATGATATTTCAAGGGTATTTCCATTCATCAACATCAATAATCCTTATTTTTACTTATTTTATAATAGGGATATCTTGAAATAATTCCATCATCATTCTTTCTCTAGATGGATTAATATTTTTTAAAAATAAATTTTTATGAAACCAATTCATTTTCCATTTGATAATCTTGTTTCAAAAAGATTGTTATAGAACCCATTTTTTCACAATTCAATCATGTTTTAAATAGATTCACTTGAAACAAATTAATTTTCCAATTTCTAATAAGGTTAGGGAATAATAATGATTCCTTCGTTGATTTCTGTGATTAAATATCTATATACTTTATTTATATTGTTGATCTTTCACATTATATATAAAGTGTATGACCAAAATAGCATTGGGTGAGCCTGTTATAGCATATAAGATGGGAAAACCAAGATATAACTCTAATGCATTGAGTAATGATTATTATCTCCAGATATTATTATTGAAAGTCATCCATATGTATTTTGAATTATAAGGTTTTTTTAATAGTTTAGTGATTTTTCTATGAATATGATGTTTTAATATACCAACTTCTTTTGGTCTGCATTATGTTTTCACTTCTGTCCTGTGAAGCCACTGACTGCAGTTTTTCACAGCCTTGGATCCTGTAATTTTCTTGTTGCTTGTGTCATACAACTTTAAGTTTTGGTGGATGGATTTCCCTCATGCTGCTTGATGATAACACAGGATGTAGGAGGAGCATTAATCTGGTATTATAGACTGCTCTCTGCATGCTCAAATTTTTGGCAAATGCATGAACGTGCAGTGGAAATGTGAACTATACTATGCATAGTTGAAGTCTGCAATTCAAGACAAGCATAAGTATTATTGCAGGCCATTGGATTTTGAAATAAAATTCCAATGGTGACCCGGGCATTGGGGTTGATGCTTGCTGAGCTCTTTTTCCCTCTTAGGGATGACTTATATGTTTTTCATGGAACCTCCTCTTCCTATTCTTTTTTCTCTTTGTGGTACAAACTCATTGTACCTTATGTAATCACCTGACCATTAATTTTTGTTAATAAATTTTAGTGAGCATGTTTTTTAACTCATGCTCTGAGCCTTTCTGTGAAATAAAACTTTATGAGACATTTTATTATGTTAAAGTATATGTAAATATTTGGTTTATTGTGAAGTATGAGTTTAAATTTTTTGGAAATAATATTTAAGGTATTGATAACCTTTATGGTTTATATGATAATGGATATAGAGGTAATTATGGGAGCATTAATTTTATCATATAGATAACCATGATATGAAAATTTTATTTAGTTACTAATTTATTAATTATATTTTGTAAAAAGTGATATCACAATATTTTTTTCTTCTATGCTAAAATGAAATAAATAACATTTTTTGTTAAAACACCATTTGATCTTGAGGTTATTTAGGAATAATTTATTTTTGAAATTTGGGTATTATGATTGGATTTTGAATATTAATGTATCATATGATGTTTTCTCATTTAGTAAATTATCTTATCATGTATTAACTATTCTAGTTTTTGTTTATGTTTAAAGATAAGAGAAAATCATGTAATACATTTTATGATTATGTGGTCTTTAAAATTTGATTTCAATGCTTCATGAAAGAATAATTTATCTTGAATACTCATCATTTGGAGAAACATATGATATTATGGTATAAATTGGAAAATATATATAATTATACTCTTAAAATAATTATATTTCTTTATGATCATAGTTTTGAGAGAAAATAATTTCTCAACATTCAGAAAACATCTTTAATTGAAAATTTTGTCATATTAAATTCATATTCAATGAATCAAATGTTATTTTAAATCATCATTGATTTTTGGTTTCCAGGACCCTAATGTTCTATTGATCATTCACCTATTTGGGATTAATGACCTCAATCACTATATATAATTGTTTATATGTTTATTTCATTCCAACCTATGTTCTCTTATTTGGAAATTTATTTTTTTGTTATTATATATAACCTTCTTACTCATCTTTCTCTCTTATTAATAGGATATTTTATTAACCTTTTTTATGATGTTGTTTTATACATGAATTATTTCAAATTTCCATTCCTTGATAATTACGAAAAATTTCAAATTTCAAGTATTCGATTTATTAAAGGCGGAATATAACACCCTAAGATTTTAAAAGTAGAAAATTATATTTGATAATATAATGGACATGAAGTACTGAACTTAAATGAAAATGTAACTCCCTAAGACTTTACAATATTATTATTATTTAATTAATTTAATCTCTTTGATATCTTATATTACAAAAATCTCATATATTTATATTTTCAATTTTGTATTTAACATGCACCACCAAGATTAAATGATCCAGAATACATATAACCATTATAATCTAGAAATGAAATTGGTTAGTATGAAAAGTGTTAACTAAGTTATTTTATATATATATATATATATATATAATATGATATATAAATTATTTATAAATAATAGGTAAATAATCAATCTATTTTCAGTATAATGATTTTATTTATCAAATATATATTTTTTGAAATGTGATTTTTGTTGTTTTCAATAAAAAATTTAATAATTAATATATGAAAATTTTTGGAAATTTAATTTATAAAATAAATATCATTTTTCAAATCCTAATATCATAATTTATTTTGGGTAAAATTTTGGGATTTATCATAAAAAAAATTATTAAATAATTAAAATATAAATGTTTTGTAAAAATTTCATCTCTTTTCAATAAATTAAGTGATTTAAAATCCAATTTATGTTTTGAATATTATTTAAATTAATATAAGTACTATTTAATTATATTTAATCCAATTAATTATATTTTATTCTTCATTATAATTATATTTTAGTGTAATTTTTTTGGGTTTGAAATGGTATTTGTTTTTAACATTGTTCTAAGTACATAATGTTTATCCATTTAAATTAATTAAAATAATCAATAATGATTACTTTTTTAAATTAAATTTATATATTAGATAGTAATATACCTATCTTCAGTCTAATTCAATTATTATTATAATACATAGAGTCAATATAAAATTATCTTATTCTTGACAAATACCCTTCTTAAAAGCCATTTTTTAGTCACATCAGTAGGTTATGTTTTGAATTAAATTTATTAAAACATTATAAAATTTATTTCAAAAAATAAAAATTATTTTAAAATTAATAATTTAAAAATTATATTAGGGTAATTTTTTGATAATTTTTTGAAAAGTTTAATTTCATTGATGAATAGTTAAAATACTGGATTAAAATTAAAATTTCTATTTCATATAAATTATTATAAAAAATATATTCTATTTTGAAGTTTATTTTAAAAAAAAATATTAGTTAAAATTTACATCAATTAATACAATTTAGTTTATTGAAGCCAATTTCACATTGAAATTGAATATAAAAACTTGATAACTTTTAATCATTTTCTCTTTTAAAACACAATTTCTCATCACATCGGTGGGATTAATTTTAAATTAAATTTTACCAATTATATTGTATTAATTTGGAAAAATAGTTTCCCTATTTGAAATTATAAGAATATATTTTATCTAATAATTTTACCTTAACTTTTTACCAAAATGAAAAGTGGGTGAAATAATAATTAATTACTACGGTTATGGTAAAAACACCGACATTAAACTAAAATTATATGTTTAAAAATGAACTATCAACATTATAAAAACATTTTTATGGATATATATAAACCATTCCACATCTAATATTCGATAATATAATATTTTGGACACCTATAATATATGAAAAATGTGGTAGAATTCATTTTTTTTCAAAAATACAATGTGTGTCCTCTCCCCCACTTATAATATGCCACCACCACTCCACTATTTCTCACACCCTAAAAACTATTTTAATTGGATAATACTTACCAAAATAACTTTCCAAAATCCCTAATATAATTCTATAACCCTTATTTTGATAATAAATTGAACCTAAGAAAGCTTTAGGGAAACCCTAAGGAGGGAACCTGAAAAAGAGGAAATGTTCTTTAACGAGCATCATTATATTATTGATTTTTACTCCTCTATAAATTATAATTAAACCCAGTTGATGTAATAAAATTAGTATATTCCATATTATTTTATATTTTTATAATAATTTCATGACCTAAAATCCTATATTATTCAATTAAATGGGTTTTGAAATTTTCATTCGTGCGTACGAAAAACTACCACCTCGCGAACAGATGTCATTCGCTCTTCCATTTTATCCTATCATGGTTGAGTATAATGATAATTGTAAATTATATATATGTTATTTATAAAATATTTATACCTTGATATTAATTATATCATATACATATTTTTACTCTCCATCCCATAAGGGATATCATAACATTGTCTATGTGTACGACGGACTACCGTCTCGCGAAGCAATGTGATTTATTTTATTAATAATTGTTTACATGGAATGTAATAAAGAAAAATTTAATTTTCATGTGTTATATAAATTAAATAATTATGATAATATTTAAATTTTTATCATTATTAAAATTTATTACATCATTTTAATTTTTTACACTAAAAATATGATAACATCATGCATGTATGTGTGGAATATTATCGTCACAATGCGATGTGACTCTCTCTTTATAACCACACCAAATGGATGATATATATAAGTATATTTAAATAAAATATATTTTATATATATATATATTATTATTGTTGTTGTGAAAATATAAAATATTACTTACCTCATTTCTATAATGATAATTGAAAAATGGAAACGTTACTCATGCGTGTGTACGACCTACCATCCTCATGACCATAATGTACTTCATTTTTCATAACCATATTTCATGATTGTTTTTAAAAATATAATTTATGTATAAATAGGATAATTCTATCATGATTATTATTTGGTATATGATAAATAAATATTTTATGCACATGAACTGGGACTTTCATAAAAAATCATAAATGAGAAAACAAGGTGATTAACTCTTGAAACAATGGAAGAAATGAAAAATAATTAATGAACGGCTAAAAATATATTATAAAAGGATAATATATGATATTACAAAGATTAATATGGTTATATAATATGTTAATAAAAATTTTAATACCACTATAATGAAGGATAATTCATTTTTAACCAAAAGGAATTGTGAGGTATGGGATTTCCATCTCACTTATTACTTTAGGGAGACACGTTCCGTGTTCATAATCTATTTTTATTATATGGTGTGTATAATGAAAAAGAATATATATTTTGATACTTTAACTAAAAAATATTTGGGTTTACATACAATAAAATAGCCTTAAACATTTAAAATTCTTGAATTAAGTTAATAATTCCTATTGAGGGTATTTTCAGGATTAGAGATTTAGAGAATTATGTCACAACTTATACATAACAATTTTAATATTACATATAGAAACTTCTACTCATTATCCTTGTTTTTTATAAAATAAAAACACCTAAAAGTAAAGAAACATGTTTATTTCTATGTTTTAATGATTATAAATTTTCCTTGATCCCATCCTTGACACTAATCCACTATAAGGTGTATGGAAAACATTTCAAAAAATTGGGATGAGCATAAAAATATCAGTAAGGGATACACAAAGTAGGAAAACTATTAGTTTTTCAAGACAAAAATTAAACCATGAATACTTTATCATAAGCAATACTTTTCACCTTTATGAAGTAGTAAATACTCTTCCCTGAATAATAGCTCATTGCATACCCTTTTTTAACCGAAATATTACCATAAAACCCATAGAAAGCACACATAACATATAAAGGTTACTTGGGATATAAATATACTTAAATAGAATAACCATATGGTTGAATTTCACACATATCACTAAATAGAATAGCCATATGGATGACTTAAATACCCAATTCATTATAGATTATAATGTGACCACCCACCCTAGTTTATCACGGAACCACCCGTCATTTGGTTTATCATGTAACCACCTGTCAAATTTCCAAGTACCATTATAAAATCAAAATGAATAAAATATTGAAATATCAAAATTTAACTAATAGCATTTCATTTGAAATCACAAGAAATACTTTTAAAATATGGAAATAATTAGTTTATTTAAAAAACAATTTTCAATAAGAAAACACCCAAAAATGAATAAGGGGTTTCGTTTCCTTTTAAACAACATTTAGGCTTATAGAGGAATCCAAATAACGAATACGGTGATGGAGAGGTCATTATCGCCACAAAAGTTATAAACATTCCATTTATAATTTAGTAAAAAGATTCATAGAAAAAATATTCCCTTTTTATGAAAGTAAAAGTCAATCAGTTTTATTATACACCGTGTAAAAGAAGTTGGTGTGTATTATCAAAACATGGCTCAATGAATGGAGATTGAGATGAAGTCCCTTACCTCATGTCTGACTTGAATCATTTTTTATTTAATTTTTTGAATAATAAACATAAGTTAATTTGTACTTACTTAAGAACCTATTTCAGATTTATTATTTGTTTTATCTCACTTATTACCTTTCTATAATAGTTAGTTAATTATTTGAGTTCATAACGAACATTTTGTAGATGTTCGAAACTTGAGTAAAAAATAAACTTGTTATAATTAAAAATTGTCCATGTGGTCTTAAGTACATTATATACATAATTAACTTCATGATTTAGATATCATATATATCATATTTAACAAGTGTATATGTATTTATAATATTCTATATCATTTGGAGTTAAGAAATGAAATGCACCGTTCAGGGAGACTGTAAGATGTACGTATGCATGAACGCTACTTTCATTTATATTTTATATTTATACGAATGAAAAAATAATAATACATAGGTATATTATAATTTTATTATAATATATATGCTATATATATAAAATAAATTCATTAATTTCATCCTTTATATGTTCCATGTCTGGTATGAATGAGTCATATCATTTTAAGGGGGCTGTAGTCTTCACTTCCTCAAATGAAATTTTCATATATATATACAACATTAAAAGCATAAAGGTATGTTATAAAAGAGAATTAAATAAGTGTACAGATAAAATAAATATCATAAATATCATATATAATAATATTTCTATCATAATGGCCACCATATGAGGTGGTAGGAGAAGATTGAATAATCATCATTTCCTGAGGCAGTTGTTTGTCGTCCACAGAAACAGAATGTATAATACCCATTAGACGGAGGTGTGTGTATGTTTAGTTAAAATTATTATCCTAAAGTCAACCTAGTATATTTATTATAATGTTTTTATTATATAAACAATGAATAAAAATAGAATAGGGGTAAAGATGTAAAATAAAAGAAGAGAACTCGAGGGATGATGTTACCTTTAAATTGGGTAACTCCATTTGGTTTGAATCAAAAGGCTTTCTTGAAGTGCCTTCAACCTAAGGTAAGGCTTCTAAGAAGAATATAGGTATTTTGGGAACTTATTTGGGAAGATTTTGGATGATATTAAGGGCTTGAGAGTTGTGAGTAATGGGTTAAAGGTGGTGTCTTTTTATAAGAGGGAGGAGGGGCTCTTTATGAAAGTTTGAAAATATTAGTTTATTATAAACTAACTTTTTTGTTTCAAAAGGTCCAAAACTCATTATATTATAAGATAATATGACTCTTATTTTAAATCCTCTCAACCAATATGTTTTAGGAAAGTTTTTTTTCAAATTTAAGCTTATCATTTATCTTTAACTCTTAGTTAATTAATTTTACTCTTACCATGTCTTCTTGTGTATTCATACTATATGGTTATTATAGTTACAATAAAATTAAAATAGAACCTAAAGTGGTTCATAAATGATATTTTTAACATCATATATGTCATTTGGACGAATTTTATATTTTTAGGAAAATTCTCTCATTTAATAAAATATTAATTGATTTAAGAACTCATTTATGTCAATTTTTATACTATTCATATCATGACTTTAAACAAACAAACCAATTTTATTATTTCAAAAAACCCTCATTAATTTAAATATAACATTTCATCCTCATCTATAAATTTCTTTTATGGAATAAAATGTTTCAAAATAAATTTATTTTAAAATTTATAATTTCATCTATCTAAAACATTCATTAATGAGGAAATGATTACATCATCATTGTGTCATAAAGAAATTCCTTTATTTGATGTCTAAAATTTATAAATAAAATACCATAATGTTGGAAATCTTTTTAGATTTATAATGAATATTTATAGTCAAAAATATCACTTGTATAACCCATTATAATAATTTGTTTACAAATAGATATATGTTTATGTTACATTTTCCTTAACTTTAAATTAATTTTTATAAAGTGTCATTTTCACTTACAAGTTGCTTTATGGGGTCACAAAATCGACCCAAGGATGCCCATGGTTGGAAATGTATTGTAACAACCCACCCCTACCTCATTGGTTTGAGGATGTGGTGAGGGTTACTTGGCCTTAAGAGACGTTCCCAAGGCGCTAAAGGCTGGCAATAAATTCTGAGGGCTCTGAGAACAATTGGGGAACAATTTTCCCTTGAGACAAAACCAACCAAACAACCACAACTAAATGATGCATGTCAACAAAACCAAACTCATACATTACCAAAGACAACCAGATAATTCATAATCTCACATGCCAACACAACCCAATACAACATTAGAGTACAATGCAGAAGACTCAACAAGAACACCACGAGCCATGACACCACCACAGCTCCACACCAATCTCTAAGCTCTAAGTTCCACCAAGACATCACAACGCACCACTAAAGGAAGATGATGCCTTACCTTTTCCTATGTCACGATACACAACATATTCAAATACGCCAATGTGCCAAATCATGGGGTGAGTACTAAAACTCTGTAGGATTTCCCCAAATGACTTCCCTACACACACCACTAGGATGAAATCGTTAGCACATTTATATAAAACAGTTTATATAAAGTAAATCACCAATGCAACCATTTTCATAAGATAACCCTGCCTTTACCAAGACATAACACCCAAACCAAGCAACCAAGGTAAAGCCAAATGTACATGCCACAATCCATTTCATCATTCACACATTAGTACAACAATTCCATCTTACAAAGCAATGCACAAAAACTACCAAAACAACCAAACGGTGGAGATTCCTTCCAGCCCGTTCACCCATTCACAACTAATGGCTCTTTCCATCCACTTATCCTTTTATGGTGGCCCTTTCATCCACTATCCTTCCATCTTCATTATAGTGGTACTTCCCACCCACTTCCACACAACATTTCAAGCAATCACAACCAAGCACACAACGTCATGCAATCAACCAATTTCCATTGCATATAAATCCACTTCAATAAATCACCCATTTATTGAAAACCATTTTCCATGCCAAAACCCCATTTCAGTAAAACCACCCTTTTTATTGAAGACCACTTTCCATCTATCATTTCATAACTCAACCATAGAATTCCATTTTAAAATCTCCATTTTAAAATCCACCACAAAATCATTTCACCCCAAAACCCTCTTTCTACAAAAAATCCCCAAAACATCACCCAAGGGATTTTCCACAAACTTCGCACATCAAAAAACAATTAATTTCAAGAACAAAAAATTAATTTTAACAAGGAACCACTAGTTCTAACCAAGTGGAGTCTAGAGAGAATCCACCTACCTTTAGGGTTCCGGTGAACTTGACTCACAACCAACCACACCTCCAATCTGGCGAACACACCACCAAAACCTCTCTAGATACCTTCCCCTACCATTAAAAAACCTTAAAATCATCATCCAAGGCAACCCAAACCCTATATCTAGACAAAACAAGTGTAGATCTAGAAAACCAAGAAAGAGAGGGAAGGAAAACTAGAGGAAAACACAATAGAAACAAGAGGAGAGACTTACCGGGAGAAATCACCTTCAAATCACCTTGAATCCTCTTCAAAAACCTTCCAAAACGAGTGGGAGAGCACCCTTAACCCCTGATAACCCACAATCCTGAGTGAGGCTTGAGTGGGAGGAAGAGAGGAGTGAAATGAGGCAATCCCGAGTGAGCCCGGGTTTTAAAACCTTAACTTTAAGTGGTCGCACGGTTAGCCCGCAGGGTTTGGCAAACCATGCACTAACCGTGCGCATGCCACTGCCTCGAGAGAAAGAGTCTGCACGGCTTCCTCACATGGTTCGGAAAACCGTGTGTAAGCCATGTGGAGCCTATTGTCTCCCCCTGCACGGTTTTCTGGAGCATACGCACGGTTTACACTAACCGTGCTCAAACTGTGCACCCCTTTAAAAGCCTCCAAACTCATCCAAAACCATTCCAAACACTCCCACCCTCTTCCCAACTCATTCCATGCACTTTAATGACATAAAAATGCTTAAAAAGGCTACATACCTCAAATCGATGTTGCTGAATTCTCCCCACAATTGGACTTTCCATCCTCAGAAAGTAGTGAACCTGGCCTTTGCTGAAAGAGCTCGGGCTACTACTCAACCATCTCCTTCTCCCGCTCCCAAGTCTCCTCTTGAATCTGACCATGTTGCCACAAAACACAAACTAAACTGATGCTTTTACCATGAAAGACTTTCTCTTGCCTATCCACAACCCGCACTGGCACATGCACCAATGAAGCATCTGGTTATAGCTCAACATGATCCCATCGAATCACATGGTCACAATCCGGCTGATACTTTTTCAACTGCGACACATGAAACAAATTGTTCACTGCACTAAACCATGGTGGAAAATCCAAATGATAAGCCACCTCACCAAACCACTAAAGACTCTCAAAAGGCCCAATATGCCTCGGATATAACTTTCCTTGCTTCCCAAACTGATGATGTCCCAACCTAGGAGAGATTCTCAAGAAAACATGATCACTCACCTCGAACGACAAAGGTCGTCGACGATGATCCACATACGATTTCTGACGAATTTGATCCATCTCCATTCTTTTTTTGTTCAACTTGATCTTCTCTATAGTCTCCTAGACAAGTCTCGGTCCAACCATTGAAGACTCACATGTTTCCACCCATCATAGTGGAGAACGACACGGCCGCCCATACAATGCTTCAAACGGAGCCATCTATATGGATTCCTGATAACTGTTTTTGTAAGAGGACTCAACCAACGAAAAGTGCTCATCCCATGAGCCACCAAAATCCATGACACAAGACTGAAACATATCCACCAGAGTTTGTATCTTCCTCTTGGATTGACCATCCATTTGAGGTGATACGTTGTACTCATCGACAACTGCATTCCAAGGGCTTACTGTAAGTATTTCCAAAAATGAGATGTAAACCTCAGATCTCTATCTGATACAATCAAAACTGGAACACCATGCCTCTTTACCACCTCCCGTGTATAGATTTTGGACAGATCCTCTACCGTATGAGATTCACGAATCGGGATGAAATGGTCTGAATTCGTTAGTCGATCCACTATCACCCAAATGGCATTGTGCTTTCTGACCATTCTTGGGAGACCTATGACAAAAACAATCGCTATTTGTTCCCACTTTTGAACAAGTATTGGTAAAGAATGAAACATTCCTGTTAGCCTCTGATGCTCTACCTTGACCTTCTGACAAGTCAAGAATTTCGAAACAAACTCAGCCACACTTATTTTCATACAAACCCACCATAACTGCGCATTAAACGCTTTATACATTTTCTGAATTCCAGGATGAACAACCCACCTGGAATGATGATACGCCCATAGAAGATCCTATTGAAAAGAAACTGGTTCAACAATCTGATTCCGAAAACACAAAACTAAATCTCCATTCAGTTTCCAACCCTCAATGGTCTCCCCACCATTGAGTCTCGAACCCACGGTAACACACTCAGAATCAGATATATGTTCCTCTCTAACCAGGCAAACCAAGTTAGGAACCAACAAAAATAGAAATAAGACCACTCCATTACCCTGGTCCTCACATTCCAACCACATATCATCTATAACCGACATCAACTGCCACTGGTCTAATGCTTGTTTCACCATCAGAGCATATGATTTCCTACTTAATGAATTTGCCACTGAATTTCCCTTACCTGGTGTGTATATCAAGTCAAAATCAAACATCTGGAGATATTTCATCTATCTCCTTTTCCTCAAGTTCAAATCCCTTTGTGAGAAAATGTGTTTCAAGCTCTTATGATCTGTATATACCATGAATTTCTCACCAAAGAGATAATGATGCCATACTTTCAAAGCATGGACCACTACTACCAGCTCCAAATCATGATTTGGGTAGTTCTTCTCATGCACTCTCAAATTCTGTGATCTATACGAAACCACATGATTCTCTTGCATGATAACGCACCCCAACCCTGAACCCGATACATCGCAATACACCACATACACTTTTCCTAGTTCTGGAAAAACAAAGATTGGTGCTGATGTAAGACGACCCTTAAACTCTTCAAAACACTGATGGCACTGCTCATTCCACTGGAATGGATCATTCTGTCTTGTCAATGTTATCATCGGTGAATCCAAATGGGAAAAATCATGAACAAAACGCCGATAATACCCAGATAGACCAAGGAAACTTCGTATCTCAAACACATTCTTTCACGGTTGCCACGAGAGAACAACCTCTATCTTTTCTGGATATACTGAAACACCCCTTTCAGAAATCACATGGCCATGAAAATGAACTTCCGATATCTAAAAGTCACACTTTGACAATTTGGCATACAACCAATGATCCCTCAAGATCCCCAGCACTACTGCCAAGTGATGCTCATGCTCCACCCTTGTCTTTGAATACACCAGAATACCATCTACAAACACCACCACAAATGAATCCAAATATCTCAAGGTTCCATCTGATTTTTCACAAACAACATTGGCGCCGCCCATGGAGATGTGCTAGGCCGGATAAACCCTTTGTTTTCTAACTCTTCAAACTAGATTTTCAATTACCGCAATTCAGATTGTGCCATCCGATAATATGGAAGTAAGATAGGACTGGTCCCCGAAAGGAGATCAATCGTATACTCCACTTCTCTTACAGGAGGTAACCAGAGAATTCATCAGGAAAAAAATCCATGAACCAATCCACCACTGCCGTAGGAACACTCTGCTCAACACCATCTACCGATTCCAATGACAACATCGCCAATTGATACGATAACGTGCCCACTGTTGGTGCCAACAAACCCGTTGCACCCTGCCTTTCATGCTTCTCTCCTCTAAAGAGATGTCTAAGACCATCGTGTGTCGTAAAAGCCACTGTCTGCACATCACAGTCAATGTGGGCCTTATAATCCACCAGAAAATTCATTCCTAGGATTATATCATACCCATCCATCTCAAACATTGAGAAATTCCACACTATCTCAACCTCACCCACAATGATACAACATTCTTTACACAAGAAGTCTCGACACTTTCTTCAACCCAAATGAGTTTGAAGTTCCAAAACGGAGGGCATCATTTCTACCCTTAAACCCAGAAAATTAACCACACGTACATCAATAAAAGAGTGTGAAGTACTCGTATCAAACAGCACTTTCATCAAGGTAGAATTTAAAAGAATAGTACCTCACACCATGGATGGTCCTGACTGATCATCCACCATAATCTTCTCAGCTCAAAATACATGTTTGCTTTCCACACTCTGCACTTTATTGCTCTTCTGAGGCGTCGTGGTATTCTGAGAATCACCATGACCCACTTTACTCTACTGTCGAGGGGTATGCAGTTGCCCTCGTCCCGTTGAAGCATATGACGTCTGCGATCCTGAAGGAGTGTTACGCACACCCGACCTTGGAGCATTCCAACAATAACACTATAGATGCCCCATATTCTTGCAATTATGACATGCCTGAGGTTGTGTCGTACAATCCCGCTTGATGTGGCCTGTAGAACCACATTGAAAACAACCTATCTTGCTCTAGGACTTCGGAGGAATATTTGCAGATCCTGCCATCGGATTATATGTCATGTTACATCCTTAAGAATAAGTGCCCCTCCTTCACTTGAACCCATCATTGGAGTTCCCACTATTCCCCATGGGTACCACCATGCTTCCCCCGCCCAGAGTTCCCAAAAGATCCCACTCATCCACCGAGGCTCTATTCACCATCTTCATGTAATCATCTATACATAGCACTGCTATCTTTGAGTGGATTTCTTTCCTAAACCCTGCTTCAATGATCCTTGCCTTCAAAGACGTGCTACCCTCCACCTTGGGTGCAAACCACACTAATTTCATAAAATTAGCTGCATACTCCATCACAGACATCAACTCTTGCTTCAAACTGATGAAATCAGTTGTAAGATGAATTCTAAACGTATGTGGGTAGAATTGTTTGTTAAAAAAATTCCTCAAAGCCTTCCCACATCATCCCTTGGTCCGTCCCTTCTTGGACTACCATCTCCCACCACTGAAGGGAAAGATTTTCCAACATATATGTGTCCAACCTCACTTTCAGCTCTACCAGCGTTCCCAAGAACTCAAAGATCTTGTTCATTCTATTCAACCATGCTTCTTCCCTTTCTGGCTCTGAATCACCCCTGAAGATGGGTGGATTCTGCCTTTGAAACTAAACTGCATGATCCACATTCCTTGGTTCATCCACTCTATTTCCACTTCCCACAGCTTTGAAATCTTGCACTATACTTTGCACTAGCTGCTGGTTCACCTGAGGCTCAGGTGCAACCACATTCTCAGCAGCCTCCTCTGGTTGGTCTCTACGATGCCTACTCGATTCCATTTCTATAACCAAAAAACCAAAAACCATGAGTATCACTTCCATAGAAATCACGAAATGCCACTTCAAATAACATTACACAACACTATCATAACAAGGCTTTCCACCTGTTCACATTTTTTCCACATGTGCCAAGTTTCACCATTTTGAAAACCAAACCACTTTCAAAATACCAATTTATTCACATAAAAATTTCACATATTCTTATCACATAATAAATCATTATACCCCGATGAAATATTCATCTTAGAGGGAATTCATTTCTACCATGCATGCCATGCTCATCTCATTGGCTACACCCACAACAATGAGATATCCAATGCCTATAAGTGTCTCCAAAACACTTATGTACCCAACTCCCTGGTAACTTTAATTTTAGCATAAAAGGGTTAGATATGTCCTTTAATGCTATACAATCAAAGTTCCGACATTCCTACGCCTTGCTACTATCCCAACTCAAGGAATGTACCACAACTAATTTCAACACCAAATCTGAGAATTAACTCCAAAGGACTGAACAAACTGATACCACTTGTAACACCCCACCCCTACCTCATTGGCTTGAGGAGGCGGTGAGGGTTACTTGGCCTTAAGCGACATTCCCAAGGTTCTAAAGGCTGGAAATAAATGTTGATGGCTCTGAGAACAATTGAGGAATGATTTTCCCTTGAGACAAAACCAACCAAACAACCACAACTAAATGATGCATGTCAACAAAACCAAACTCATACATTACCAAAGACAACCAGATAATCCATAATCTCACATGCCAACACAACCCAATACAATATCATAGTACAATGTGGAAGAATCAACAAGAACACCATGAGCCATGACACCCCCACAGCTCCACACCAAGCTCCAAGTTCCACCAAGACATCACAACGCACCACTAAAGGAGGTTGATGCCTTACCTTTTCCCACGTCATGATACACAACATCTGCAAAGACACCAACATTAAAAATCAGGGGGTGATTACTAAAACTTAGTTGGATTTCCCCAAATGACTTTTCTACACACGCCACTAGGGTGAAACAGTTACCACATTTATATAAAACAATTTATATAAAGTAAATCACCAATGCAACCATTTTCATAATCCAACCATGCATTTACCAAGCCATAACACCCAAACCAAGCAACCAAGGGAAAGCCAAATGAACATGCCACAATCCATTCCATAATTCACACATTAGTACAACAATTCCATCTTGAAAATCAATGCACAAAAACAACCAAAACAACCAAACGGTGGTGATTCTGTCCAACCCGTTCACCCATTCACAACTAGTGTCTCTTCTCGTCCACTTATCCTTTGATGGTGTCCTTTCCTTCCACTATCCTTCCCTCTTCATTATAGTGTTACTTCCCAACCACTTCCATAAAACATTTCAAGTAATCACAACCAAGCACACAACATCATGCAATCAACCAATTTCCATTGCATATAAATCCACTTCAATAAATCGCCCATTTATTGAAAACCATTTTCCATTCCAAACCCCCATTTCAATAAAACCACCCTTTTAATTGAAGAACACTTTCCATCTATCATTTCACAGCTCAACCATAACATTCCATTTTAAAATCCACAAAAAAATCATTTCACCTCAAAACCCTCTTTTTCCCCAAAATCCCCAAAACATCACCCAAGGGATTTTCCACCAATTTTGCACATAAAAAAAATTAATTTCAAGCACAAAAAATTAATTGTAACAAGGAACCACTAGTTCTAACCAAGTGGAGTCGAGAGAGAATCCACCTACCTTTAGGGTTCCGGCGAACTTGACTCACATGCAACCGCACCTCCAATCCGGCAAACGCACCACCAGAACCTCTCTAGATACCTTTCCCTACCATTCACAAGCCTTAAAATCATCATCCAAGGCAACCCCAACCCTAGATATACACACAAAAAGTGTAGATCTAGAAAACCAAGAAAGATAGGGAAGGGAAACAAGAAGAAAACACAATAGAAAAAGAGGAGAGACTTACCCGGAGCAATCGCCTTCAAACCACCTTGAATACTCTTCAAAAACCTTCCAAACCGAGTGGGAGAGCACCCTTAACCCCTGAGAACCCACAATCCTGAGTGAGGGTCGAGTGGGAGGAAGATAGGAGTGAGATGAGGAAATCCCAAGTGAGCCTGGGTTTTAAAACCTTAACTTTATGTGGCCTCATGGTTAGCCCACATGGTTTTGAAAACTGTGAGCTAACTGTGCGCTTGCCACTGCCTTGAGAGCCAGAGTCTGCACGGTTTCCTCGCACGGTTTGGCAAACCATGCGCAGGCTGTGCGGAGCCTACTATCTCCCCCTGTACGGTTTCCTGGAGTATACGCATGGTTTACACTAACCGTTCTCAAACTGTTCACCCCTTTAAAAGCCTCCAAACCCATCCAAAACCATTCCAAACACTCCTACCCTCTTCCAAACTCATTCCATGCACTTTGAACACAAAAAAATGCCTAAACAAAGGCTACACACCTCAAACCAAGGGTGATACATGTATCATCCAATAGGATTAGGAAATGTGTTAGGGTAATTTAATATTATTATAATATGATTTTTTACCCTTATTTACCAGATTTACCCTTTTACCATGGTAAATAAACTATTTAATGAAGTTACTATTCATAATGTCTAAAAATAAAAGATAACTCTTTACATAGTTTAGAACTCCTGATTCCAAATATGGAATCCATTTTTTAAAATTCAAAACAATGAAGTTGGTGAAATTAATTTAAAATTAAAGTGTGTTTTTAATAAATAATAACTATCAAAAGATTGAGATTAGTTTATGTCCAATTTCAAAGTGAAATTACATACAATGACCATAAATGGATTAAATGGCAAAAAAATAATCTAATTACACTTTAAATTAAATTAAAAATATAATCTATCCATATAAAAAATAGATTTAAAGGCACTTTTGAATTAATATGCAGTATTTTTAACTATTCATTAAAAATGAACATTATTAGAAAAATATCCAAATTTTATCCAAGGTATATTTTGATGTACTCATTCTAAAGAACAATTTTATTTAGTCAAATAGAACATATAAAAGAGACACAAACTAGATTTAAAGAGGGTTTTCCATCAAAAAGAAGTAAATCAGCCTTTTAAAGGATATTAGAGTATTTATTCTTAAAATTGGATTCATTCATATTTTAAGCCTCTAAATTTAATTGGATGAAGGTAAATACATTTAAAAAACACTTATAATCATTCTTTAGTTAGTAATATTCATTCCCTCAAATACAATGGCTTGGTGTTAACTACCATTTAAAATAATATTATATTAATATTTTTCAGTATGACTCTACATTATGTGCAACATAAGACGTCGGAGAAACCCAGTGTTGCATTTCGGATACGCCATCAAACAAAACATCCCCTTTAAAGTAAAATTAATATTTAATTAAAAAATATTAATTAATATGAAAATATCCTATTCTTTATTTAACTATGATGTTACATCCTTCCCCCATTTTGTAAATTGCATCCTAAAAATTTTATTAACTTATCAAATAAGTGGGGGTATTTATCCCTCATAGCATTTTAAGATTCTCATGTATCCTCTTAAACCATATGGTTTTTCAAAAAAATATTTACCTAAAGAATTACCTTATTCTGAAAGACTTGCTCTCTTCAATCAAGAATCTAAACTGGTTGTTCCTCGTAAGAGAGATTCTCTTCCAACTGAACAACCTTAGGACTCAAAACATGAGATGGATCCGGAAAATAATTTCTCAACATTAGAACATTGGAAACATTGTGTACCTTGGATAAAAATGTGGGTGAATCCACTCTGTAGGCAACTGGTCCAACTTTATCTAGGATTTCATAGGGTCCAATGAACCTCAGACTCAGCTTTCCCTTTTACCAAAATGCATCACAATTTGAGAAAGACATGATCACCTACCTTGAAAGAAAGATTTTTCTTCCAGTTATCAGCATAACTTTTCTTCCTACTCTGAGCTGTTCTAATGTGCTTCTGAATAAATTGAAATTTTTCTGCCATATTATCTTCCAATTTTGGTCCCATCAACTTCCTTTCACCTACGTCATCCCAAAAAAACTAGAGTTTGACACTGCTTTCCATATAATGTCTCAAATGGAGCTATCTGTATACTAGAATGAAAAAAGATATTATTTCAACCAAAGAAAGATGTTGGTCCCAACTTACCTATTAATCCATTGAACCAACACGTATTATATCCTCCAAGTTATGAATTGTTCGTTTTGACTTCCCATATGATTGCGGATGAAAAGATGTTATAAAGTTTAATTCAATACCCAGTGACTTTTTAAAGTCTTTCCAAAAGATAGAAGTAAAACTAGGATCACGATTAGATAAAATGGAGCAGGAACTCCATGTATCCTGACTATAGAATTAACATATAATCGAGAAAGTTGAACTAGAGATAGAGTATCTTGAATAGGAAGAAAATGATCAGATATAGTCAATCAATCAATAATAACCCAGATTGCATTATTACCTCAATATGTATTTGGTAATCCCACAATGAAGTCCATTGATATATTTTCTCATTTCCACTCTGGAACTGGTAAAGGCTGAAGCATCCATTTTAGTAACTACTACTCTGCTTTAACCTGTTGACAAGTCAAACACTTCACAGTAAATTCAGTAATATCTCTTTTCATACTATCCCACTAGTAATACTCCCAAATATCTCTGTATATCATAGTATTCCCAGGATTAACTGGAAACAGAGAACTATGAGCTTCACATAACAACTATTTCTTCAACTTTGAATCACAAGGCACACATATTCTATTCCCAAAAAAACACAGTCTTTATCAATATTAAACTCTAGTAACTTACCCTACTAAACCAATTCTATCTTCTTCTGCAACTCACTATCTTCCTTCTGATCTTTCTTAATTCTGTCTAATAGTGATGATTTCACTAAAACCTTAAAAAAACAGAGGAATTCCTTACACCAAAAACTTCTAATCCAAAGTTCATCAAATAATTAATCAAATTATCTTGTTCCAAATGTTACATGGTTAATGTTTCATTACTTTTTTGACACAAAGCATTGGCCACTTTATTTTACTTTCTTATATGGTAATGAACTATGCAATCATAATCATTGATTAATTCTATCCATCCACTTTTTCTCATGTTCAATTCATTCTAAGTGAGTAGATACTTCAAACTTTGGTGGTCAATATATATTTCACATTTTACTTCATACCGATGATGCCTCCAAATTTTTAAAGAAAAAACAACAGGAGCTAATTCCAAATCATGTGTAGGTTAATTTAACTCATGAGGTTTCAACTGACGTAAAGCCTGAACAATTATATGATCATTCTGTATTATGACACAATCAATTCCTTTCAACGAAGCATCACTATAGATAACAAACTCACCATTTATGGATGATAGTGCCAAAACTGGAGCATTCACCAATATTTTTTCAATTCCTGAAAACAATCATCATATTCTTTTTCCCATATGAACTTAACACCTTTCCGATTTAACTTATTCAGTGGGATATATAATCATGGAAATTTATCAACAAACCTTCTGTAATAGCTTTCAAAACCAAGAAAAATATAGATCTCGGTAATATTTGTGGATCTTGGCCATTCTTCAACAACTTTTGTTTTATTAGGATTGACAGTTATGTCATATTTTAAGCAATGTGACCAAGGAATGAAATTTTTTATAACCAAAACTCACACTTGATGAATTTACAATATGGTTTTTTTCTTTTATGGTATTAAAGACAAACCTTAAAAGAATTTAATGTTCCTATTTAATTTTGTAATATTCCAAAATATCATCAATAAACACAACTAATATTTATCACCTGAGTCAAATGAGTCATCACACTAAAAAACTGTTCAGTTCTGATTCTGACTTCTCAGGATGCTACTTTGGAATTTTGTTTTCCTCTATCTTCATTATCAACATAACTTCCCTAGTTCCTATATGAAAAACTATGTTGAAAATAGACAAATCAAAGACAAATAAACATGGTAATCTTTAACTACTGTATCATTTTAATCTTACCATAAATTAATTTACGAAGATTAATTTAACATTACCCTAACTCCTAATGTTGTCTAAACCAACCTATAATACCAACTATAAGGCCCTATCCTTAAACATTATATAAACTCGAATTAAGTTAATAATTTACATTTAGGATCTTTTCAGGTTTATAGATTTATAGAATTAGGTCAAAAGTTATACATAACAATTTGAATATTATATGTTGACATTTCTACTCTGTATTGACATTTTTAATAAAATTAAAACTCTTAAAAAAATAATCATGTTTAATTCCATTTTTTAATCATCATAACTTTTCCTTGATTAAATTATTGACCCAAATCCACTTTAAGTCCTATGAAAAACATTTCAAAAACATAGGATGAGCATTAAAATATTAGTCAGGGATACAAAAATAAGGAAAATTGTTAGTTTTTTCAAACAAAAACCTTGAATACTTTATCATAAGTAGTAATTTTCACCTTTATGAAGTATTAAATACTCTTCATAGAATAAAATCTCATTTATTGCCCTATTGTAACCAAAATATTACCATAAAACCCATAAAAATCGCACATAACATATAAAGGTAACTTGGGACATAAACATACTTAAATAGACTAACCATACGGTCGACTTCCACAATATCACTAAATGGAATAACCATATAGCTGACTTCCATACCCAATGCATTGGAGTTTATAATGTAACCACCCTTCATGGTTTATCATGTCCCCATCCATCATTTTTTTTATCACGTAACCACACGTCAAATTTCCAAGTACCATTATAAAATCATAACACATAAAATATTTCAATTATAAAAATTTCACTAATACCAATTCATTTTCAATCACAACAAATTATTTTTAGATATTGAAATAATAAATCCATTTAAAAACCCCTTTTCAATACAAAAGCACCCAAAAAAGAATAAGGGATTTCTTTTCCTTTTAAAAAAACATTAAGGTTTATAAAGGAAGTCAGATGACGATTACAATAGTGGAGAGGTCATTATTGCCGCAAAATTTAAAAGCATTCCTTTTTTCATTTAGTAAAATGATTCGTAGAAAAAGGATTCCCTTTAAATGAAGTTAAAATTCAAAGTGTTTTATTATACACCATGTAAAAGTAGGTGTATATTTTCAAAACATGCCTCTATGAAAGTAGATTGAGACAAGTCCTTACCTTGTGTTTGACTTGAATCATTTATTCTTTAATTTACTGACTAATAAAATTAAGTTAATTTAAAATTACTTAATAACCTTTTCAAGTTTATTATTCGTTTTATGTCACTTATTACCTTTCTAAAATAATAAGCTAATTATTTGTGTTCCTAACGAACTTTTTGTAGATGTTGGGAACATGAGTCAAAATTGAACTTGATATAATTACAAATTGTCCATGTTGTCAAAATTGCAATATCTTCATAATGATATTCATGATTTGGATATCAAATATATCAAATATATCCAGTGTATTTTTATTTATAATATTTCATATCATTTGGATCTATGAAATGAAATACACCGTTCATGGAGACGGTAAGTCGTATGTACGCAAGAACAATACTTTCATTTCTAATTTATATTTAAAGGAAGGAAAACTTAATAATGACTTGGTATATTATAATTAAATTTTAATATATATGTTATATATGTTACATAATTTCATTAATTATATCATTTATACATTCCATGTATGGTATAAACGAGTCATATCACTTTTAGGGGGCGGTAGTCTGTACTTCCTCAAATGAAATTATCATATATATACTACATAAAAAGCATAAAGGTATGTTATAAAAAACAACTACAGAATAATAGAGATAAAATAAATATCATAAATATCATATATGACTATAGTTCCATCGTAATTTCCACAATAATATTTGGTAGGAGAAGATTGAACAATCATCATTCTGTGAGATAGTAGTTCACCGTCCACATAAACAGTATGTTCTATACCCATTAGATGGAGGTGTGTGTAAATGTAGTTACAATAATTTTCATAAAAAAACCTAGTATATTTAGGATACTAGTGTTGTTATATAAACAAATAACAATAAGATCATAGGGAGTGGAGAAGTACAAAATAATAGAAGAGAACTTGAGGGAAAAGGTTACCTTTAAATCTGGTAACCCCCTATGGTTTAAAACAAAAGGCTTTCTTGAAGTTCCTTATGCCAAAGTAAGGCTTTTAAGATGAAGATAGAGATATTGGGAGCTTATTTGGGCCGATTTTGGACTAGGTAAGGGGCTTGAGAGGTGTGAGTAATGGGTTAGATTTGGTGTCATTTTATAAGAGGGAGGAGTGGCTCTTTATGAAAATTTGAAAATATTATTTTATTATTAACTAAATTCCGGTTTCAAAAGGTCACAAACTCATTAAATTTGAATTTAAATGACTACTATTCTAAATCCTCTTAACCAATAGGTTTTATACATATTTTGGTTTCAAATTTAACCTTATCATTTAGCTTTAACCCTTTGTTAACTAATTTGACTCGTACTGTGTCTTCTTGTGTATTCATACTATATAGTTAATATTGTTATTATAAAATGACAAGAAAAAATGAACTGGTTCAAAAATGAAATTTTTTAAATCATATATGTCATTTTCTCAAATCTTATATTTTTAGGACTATTTTATCATTTAGTAAAATATTAATTGATTTAAAAACTCATTTATGTCAATTTTTATACTATTCATATCATGACTTTTAAAAAAATATTCATTCAAAAAAATTCAGTAATTAAAAGATAACAGGTCATCATCATCTATAAAATTTGTGGATGGCATAAAAATTTCCAAAATATATTTATTTTAATATTTATAATCTCATATATTTAAAACATTCATTAATGAGGAAATCATTACATCATCATTGTGTCATAAATAAATTTATTTATTTAATGTCTAAAAATTATAAATAAAATACCAAGATATAGTAAATATCTTTGGATTTATAATTACCATTTATAGTCTAAAATATCACTTATATATCCCATTATAATAATTTTTTTACCCATAAATATATGTTTATGTTACATTTTCCTTAACTTTAAATTAATTTTTATAAAGTGTCATTTTCACTTACAAGTGGCTTCATGGGGTCCAAAAATAGAACCAAGGATTTCCAAGGTTGTACATGTATCATAAAATAGTATTAGGACTTGTGTTAGTGTAATTTAATATTATTATAATATTATTTTTTACCCTTATTTACCAGATTTACCCTTTAACCATGGTAAATAAAATATTTACTAAAGTTACTATTTATAATTTCAAAAAATAAAAGTTACCTATTTTCACAATTTGGACCTCACGATTCCAAATATGGAATCCATTTTTCCAAATTCAAAATACATTAGTTTCAGAAATTAATTTTAAATTAATTCCTATTGAAAAAATAAAAAAGCGTGTTTTTAAGAAATAATAACAATCAAAAGATTAACATTTGTTTTTATCTGATTTCAAAGTGAAATTACATCCAATGAAAAACATTGGATTAAATGGTAAAATTATAATCTGATTAATCTTTAAAACTAATTAAAAATATAATCTAACCATATAAAAAAATTATATTAAAAGGCAATTTTGAATTAAAATGCAACGTTTTTCACTATTCATTAAAAAATAATCATTATTAGAAAATACCAAAATTTCATCCGTAGTAAATTTTGATGTCTTAATTATAAAGAAGAATTTTATTTTGTCAAATATAACATATAAAAGTGAAAAAAAAACTACATTTAAAAATGGTTCTCTATCAAAAGGCAGTGAATTGACCTTTTAAGGATATTAGAGTATTTATGCATAAAATTGCATTCATTCACATTTTAAGCCTTTAAATTTTATTGTATAAAGGTAAAGACATTTAATAAACATGTATAATCATATTTTAGTTAGTTCTATTCATTCCTTCCAATACAATAGCTAGGTGTTAACTACCATTTAAAATAATATTATATTATTATTTTTCAGTATGACTCAACATTGCGTGCAATATTAGACTTCACAAAAATCTAGTGTTGCGTGTCAGGTATTCCATAAAAAATACTATCCCGTTTAATTTAAAATTAATATTTAATTAAAAAATATTAATTAATATGAAAATTTCATTTTCTTTATTTACCTGGGATGTTATATTACATATCCATTTTTGGAACTATACTTCATTGGTTTTACGGTGAAAACCTAACAAAAGTGGTATGGTATTTTTTCTCAATTTTCTTTATTTGAAACATATGTTTTGTTATTCATCTATATCCCATTAAAAGGTGAAAATATTGTACCTTTTACATTTAATAACATTAATTTATTTATCTTCATGATATTTAAAGTTCCACTAAATGTTATTCTTTAATGGGGATTACGATTCAATGTTTCCAAAGTGGATAAAATTTTACATTATAATCTCATCATTTATCATGATTTCCTATGATTTTATTTTTGATAATAATTTCTTATGATTCATATCTAAAGAAACTCAATAAATTTAATTTTCTCTATTTTTTCATGATGTTCTCATTTAATAGTAACATTTTTCCAAAATTTTAATCTTAAAATAACTAAGAATATGGTTGTAAGGAAATCTGACTTCATTTCCATCATTGGTTGGAAATTTTTTTCATCTAAAACCATGTTTTTAAAAATATGAAATTTTTTTAAATTATTTCTTGAAGAAATTTTTATCCATGTATCAATCATCAAAAAAAGTTTTAAGAGGAATGTCCATGCTTCTTTGAAAAATAATTATTGTTTTTATTTTACTGAATATATGAGCAGAAATTTTTGTTTTAACATGTATGGAAAAATGATTTCTTCTCCCATGACCATTATATTATTTAGACATTCATTTATATATTTTTCTGGTTATTTTAAAATAAAACTATTTTTAAAATGAAAATTTATTTTTTTTAAATTTGCATGTAATGATTATTTAATTGTATTTTCATTCATTAACATCAACAAAACATTCTGTTAATCATTATACAATGGGGATACTCTGTAATTATACCATTCTTATTCATTCTCTCTAGGGATTAATATTATTTCAAAGAAAGTTTTTATAGAACCTATTTGTTTTCCATGGATTTATCATGTTTCAAATAGATTGTTATGGAACATTTATATTTTCTATAGGTTAATCATGTATTAAAGAGATTAAAAATAAACCCATTGAATTTCCTTATACTAAGTAATTTATAGAATAATAATGATTACTTGTATGAGTTTTTTAATGAAAGATATATGTTCATTATTCATTTTGAGGTTCAAATACAATAAATATGTTGGTTGTACCCGTATACCATGGGATAATCCTGTTATAGATTATGCAATGGGAACAACCAGATTGCGCTCTAATACATTGACTAATGATTATGTTCTCCGGAAAATTATATTTGGTATTGATAATATGGTTATTCTAATTTTAAGGGTTTTGTACAAGTTATTTAATTGGTCTATGAATATGATATTTCAAGATATCAAAACTTTTTATTTATGCTTGTTATGGGTTTATAATTTTTCATTTGATCAAAATTTATATCACATGGATCATGAATATTTATTCCTATGACTCATTCTATTATTAAATCCTTATTCCATGTTTCATTATTTATAATTTAATAATTGATGTGTATTAGTTATTTTATTATTTTTCTCATTTACTCTGATTATGTCATCATTTCATTATACACTTCTTATGCTCACTGAGGAAATTAAATTGTTAATTCTTAGGTTTACATGTACTGATTATTTGATATCACATTATTTTTATTTCTTTTCCCCATTTTATAAAGAATGAGGTTAAAAATATTATTTCTATAGAGGATTCCAAATGAATGATGATGATGACTAAATATGAATTAATAAAATCTAGGTAATGTGGGAGAAAATTTCCTTTGATGACATGGGTATTGTTTATGTAAGATTTTATTCTAATTCTCTAAAACACTACAGACAAAAGTTCCTCCATAATGTAAGATTTATATTTATTATTTCAATGTTTTATGGTTTTTATGGAAAAAATGGGTCACAATAATCCGCATCAAATCTTGGAATATAATTTTTAAGATTTCAGCACCGTATTTTGGACTGTGGGTTTGGTGTTGTTATAGTTCAACATATCATAACCCTTTTAAATTAAATGGGTTTTATAATAATTTCATAATAATTTTAATAACCCTAGTAAAATAAGTGGGTTTTATTGAATCATATATATATTATCAACATAATATATAAAAAGAATGAAATTAAAATCTATTGTTTGATATTTACCCTAATAAAGAATAATTAACACAATTTGACATTATCAATGATAAAAAAACTTTTTCAATGTTATTGTGGCATTTAATATGTAAATACCATTTTCAATATGAAATTACTTTTTAAAAGTCAAAAAACTTCCCAATGTTGAGGAAATTTTTTTATTAAAAAGTAGCCTCAGAAAATTTTAATGTAATATTCAATGAATTGGGAAGTCATGATGGTGGGAAGTTCCATTCATGTTGTGTACATTAAAATGAATATTCCTTTAAATTTTTTTGTAAAAGTTAAAACATGACACATTTCATAAAATCAAAATAAGATTCCTTCTAAACCATTTTAAAAAAATAAATCGTGTTCAAAAATTAATTTAAAAAATCATAAGATAATATTAAAACATTATTGAATACATTTTTATAAAACATGGACAAGGAAGAAATATAATTTTTAGAAGAATAAGTAAATAAAGTTGGATTTCCGTAAAAATATTATTTTGGTCTATTGATTGCATAATGAGAAAAAAATTATGTGAAAACATGTAATCTTAAGAAATAGAAAATACTATAAGAAAATTAATTAGTTTCTTTAGTTTTATATCATAAAATTTTATCATCAAAAACTTAATCATAAACAATCACAACAAACATAAAGATTATAACATAAATCTCTTACCATGAGTTAGAAATTCATTTAGTGTGTTTTACAATCCTATAAAATGAATTTAAATTTATTTTAAATCAATAAAATAATCATTTACATACTTATAATATCATATATTATTTCATTATAACATTTCAACTACAATTTATTAATAATTCTTTATTAAAATCATTGTTCATGTGTATTGATTGTTTCCTTTTTCATGAGAATTTCAATTCCGTATTTCTGGTGCATATAAATTGATAATGTTTCCATCATCAATTTAATAATATTGATGATATAAATATCATATATTTTTATTTCATTTTTATTTATTGTCATAAATAATATATATATATATATATATATAAATTACACCATCCATGGGGATGGTAGGTCAGACATTAGTATGAACTTTGTTTTTAATTTTTTATGGATGGAATGAAAGAATGAAAAGTAATAATTATCCTTTACAAATTAATTATTATTACATATATATCATATATATTAATTAAATATTTTATTGTTACCATCCATGTAAATCATAAATAAAAAAATCATATCTCTTTGTGCAGGTGGTTTTCAACATGTACGCATGATGGTCATTATCATTTTCTAATAGATTACAAGGTAAAATGATATATGTGATATTATAAACCCAAAAGAATAAATATTTAATCTATATAATTTTTAACTATTAAACTCATAATACTAACCATCCATTAAATATGGTGATGAGAAAGTAATTTCATCGATGTGTGGAGATGGGAAGAAGTACATACGCACGGGTAATATTTTCACTTCCTATTTGATAGAAAGAGGGTGAATAAAGGAAGATTAATAATAATAACATTGCATTGAATTTAGTGTAGATAAATTTTTATATTAATAATATATTATATTTATAATTGTTAGAATAAGAAACAAATTAAAAGTGGTAAGGTAAATTGATTATCTCTTCTTCAGTAGGCCTCTATTAGAACCCATCTTTAGGACACTTGGACTGATATTTGAAGAAGAAAAAAACATCCGATTTGTATATAGGTATTTTTTTAATATATTTTTTTGTTTCTTTTCAATCTATAATTTTGAAATATGTATAAATAATATAAAATATGGGCTCCAATTAAAAATTTAGGGGAGACACACTCTTGAAATTTCTTACAAGGAACTATATATAATAAATTCATTATCAAACAAATCATCCAAATGGATAGATATTTTAATATATGTTAGAATTTGGTTTAAAATACATAATAAAATAAAATTTTGATAGGTTTTAGTGGTTTTTTAAACCTTATCCTTTGGTGAAACCCTTTATTAAAACAATTTTAACATTAACAGAAGTAGCAACTATTTCACTATTAAAGGGTTGTAATTTTACATATATGTTTAAAATTTTATAAAAATGGAAAATGTATTATATTTGAGACCATTTATTATCTTAATTTTCCTTATTCAAAAAAATTATTATTATTTAATAGTTTAATAAAACATTGTTTTCTTAAAATATCATTAATATTATTTTTGACACTATTTACAAAATCAGACTTCGAAAAAAACACGACAGTAATGGTATTTGAATAAAAACCATTAATATTTCTATAATATGTTTTATATATATAATCCATGGGAAACTATAACTCACTAAATAATTATTACATTTAGAGTTTTCAAAATAAATTAATTGTTTTTACTTCGGTTTGGACAAGGGCTATGACATCACCACATAAGAATTTAAGGAAACTATTTCATACCAAAAAATTAATTATTAATTTCCATGATTAAAACTATTTTTTTATATTTAAAATAATAATTTATAACTAAACTTATCCTCTTTTCTTCCTTATGTAAAAAAAAATTAGAGATATTAAACTCAAGAGAATGACATTTTTCAATTTCCTTTACAAAAAATAATATAAATGTCAATATAAAGGGAAAATGGAACTAAAGTTATATATATTCTTATTTGGGATGAAAATGGTTTAATTTATGAAATATTTTGAGTAAAGGTAAATATTTTTTTTGGTATGGAAACCTTATCCCATGGATTTAACCTTAATTAACCCTTTCTACCCTTACATGGATTATAAAAGTTTACTATGGTTACTATTCATAATGAATAAATGTAAAAGGGGACTATTTTCAAAATTTGTACATCAAGATTCAAAATATGGAATCAATTTTTCATGATTTTTTTTATATTTAGTATGTTTTAATTTATTTAAAAAATTAAAAACAACAAAAAATAGTTTTTCATAAAAATGAACTTTTTATGTAAAAATTGTTTTGAGGATAAATTCAACCATAAAATTAATTCAAATGAACTTTAATATATTATTCATAATATTATAGATATATTTTTACTTTTAATCTATTTTAAAATAAAACATAACTTTGTAAATGATTGAATCAAAAATAAAAGTTTTAATATTATTTAACATCAGTTGCCGATTAAATCTTTGCTAATATAATTATATATATGTTTAAAACATATTAAATTTATAATGTAAAATAAAATAAAATAATTAATTAGATAAAAAATACACAATATTAATAAAAAATATTATAAAATAATAGTTTCACCATTATCATTGTAATTAAAATTAATCTAAATAAGCATATTTTTATGAATAAAAATAAAATTATACTTTTTATATAATTAGGACATACTAATTCCAAATATTGACTTAATATTACCAAATAAAATTTCAAAATTTGGGAAAATTTTAATTTTATTATAAGTGCACAAAACGTATAAAAAAATTTGGAAAAAACATTTCTATAATAATAAAATGAAATTTTTTAATAAAACTTTTTTATATAGTTTTTATAAATTTGTTACATCCACTAATACCCAATAAGTTAGTTTATATAATGAAATGGTATTAGTTAATAATTTCATTAAGGTAAATTATTTTCCAATATAGCCTAGTGTATCATGAAATAGAATCTATTTACATCGAAATTAATTAAGTAACAGTATTTAATAAACTCGTGGGTCATTATAGTGTTACCCCTCGAGCTATGTTTCCATGAAATTCAAAGCTATTTTAACATTAAGGGATGAAACACATTTATAAAAAAATAAATCATTACTCAATGAACACAAATGTGAGAATCATATTAACAAATTTGTTGACAGATATTCAAACCCCATGGTTATAACAAAAATATGAGCTTTTATCTATGTGAGATTTAGATTTTATTACTGGATATTGGGTCACAGTTCATACCATTTCGGGTAATTAAATAAATTATTGATCGACCTAGTAATTAGAAAAAACCCTATTATGGAATCCTTTGGGGTTAATAATTTTTAACACAATCTTTATGAGAATTGAATATGGTGAAGAACATTCATGGAGGGATCCAGTCTTCTGTATTTTTTTACATTAGACCAAGATTCTATTAGTGGATTTGTGATTCTTATGATGTTGAATATTTTATTGAATGATTATATTATAATAGAGGTAGTGATTTATTGTTATTTCAAGACTTAATATTTATGGTTGTTAGTTCCCCCTCCCATAATTATCCATTTTTATTATTCCATATGGTGTTAAAATAAAAAATGTACATGGATAATTATATCATCATTAAAAAATCCATAATTGATCATGAATGATCATAATTTATCTCATTGGCATAAGAATTTTTGGATTCATTATTTCATTATCTTGAATTTTTTGTCATTGGTTTCGAAGAATTTTTTTGTTGTATTATTTAAAATAATTATTATAACTTTACATTAGTATTGGTTATTAAATAATTTTTATATAATTACTTCATCAATTTTTTATTCTACAAATTTATTATATTTTTTTAAAAAAACTATCAATTAATTTTTTTTAATTCTTATCATTATTATTAAAAAACCTCAATTTTTTTCTCTCATAAATTAATTATAATGGATGGAAACTCATTTATCCACTATAATCAATTCCTCCAACATCTTGTTTCATATTCTTCTTTTTTCACCCACATATATCATTTTTTATGTATCATTAATCATGGGATTACAATTGAAATTTAGTGATGGTAGAAACTAAAATTATAGTGTTTATCTAGTTTGGAGAGATGTATTCCACTCAGATAATAATGTAATATATAGTCCTCATTGAAGTGTATAGATGACTTGATTCATTTTCTTAAAAGATAACTTTAGTTTTAAAAAATTAAAATGATGGCGATCGAAGAGGAATTTCAATGCCTGTAAAAGGTGGGAGGCACATTAGATTACATGAATATATATGATATTTTTAATGGAGGTAGTAGTAAATTCATTAGAAATAAATTATGGATCTAATGTGTATTTTATGACTACATTGTTTTTAATCTCTGGATCCCAAGCCACGTATGACACATCCCACACTACTAGAGTTTAGCAGGTTATAACTACCAGAGATGGCATGGATTTCAGATATATGCTATGTATTACAGGTTTGATAATTTTTGTGTGTACAAGAGTATACATATGGCCAACAATATGTAATCATATATATATGGTTTGTAGTACACACTGCGTATTTCAAATACAAAACTCAAGTAGTACTAAAAGTGTATTCTCAAGTGGTCCACAGGTCCAATATAGTGTGTATCAAACTCAAAATGTCTTGTCAGTAAACCCCATATAGACTATGTAATGGTAGTACCCATGTAATATACATAGTAGTGTATTCTATATACTAAGATGTTATGGATAATTTTAAATAATAAATTCCCTCCAAGATGTAGGAGTGATTCCCACATACCATGCACCCTACTTAACATGACATGTTTCTAAATTTCATATGTGTTTGATTATAGTATCATAATCCTAGATTCTACAATGCCTATAAACATTCTATAGAATAGTATGACCAATCTATGTCACCTTATTTTTCGACATTCAACATTTATTTCTTGTGTGAAATAATTGGATTCATGATTACTCTTTTATAAGTGAATTTCAATATATTAAATGATACTTTATGATTCTTTATCAATTTATATTGTATCACGGGAAATCTAGTTGGGTAGTCTTCCTTTGCTTCATGGGTAATACATCAGACAAGGGAAAATATATTCCGTGTAGATATGGAATCGGTTACTCTATAGAGATGTTATAAGTATTGAGCATTATTCCCCTTTATATATAATAGAGTTGAGAACTCCCACATTGATAATTATTTATTGGTATTCCAGTTGTGGTACATGGGTAATCTATTTGGGTATGGTGTCAAAACCCTATCGATCTTGATAATGTAAGGGTCTTCCATAAAATATGTGGTGTTGATATCCACTAATTTTGATCAGTGTTTTCCTAACATATATGTCACAATTTTTTCCAACATTAGGGATCAATACCCACTTAGATGACAGGAATACTCCAATGATGTGTGTTTACCCATCCTAAATTTAGATTCACATCATGAATAAGTTAGAGTCAAAATATTCATGGTATTTTGGGTTATGAAATGCCTCAACCTTTATGGATTTTTTCTAAATATGATCTATAGTTTGGATGTTTACATCAATAAGTATGAAACTCTTGATATTCTAATTAACATTTATTGTAAGACATGTATGATCTATGATAGATTTTAATTCATAAGATTTTGTTTCTTCTTAAAACATAGTTTTTTAACATTATAGTATATCTTGAACTTCTTTGTTCTCTTTGTTTCCATTGGTCTTGGGTTTTATGTAACATTTGATTCTTTATTTTGTATTATTTTATAATCATACATGTTCTCGGTCAAAATAATTAGACTATAATGTAAAAAACTAGACTACTATTCATTTCTACTTGTAGTGCATGGAATATAACATGACATATTGTGTGATTAATTATATTTTTTTAATATCTAATCTCCCATGTGTGAGAATTTGATATCTGTGTAATCCACTATGATTGATTTTAAACATAGAGTGTGATGGTGTATGAAAAATAATCAATACTAGTAATTTCAGATGTTCTCAAGGTAAGTAGTTTTCCTTAACTTGGAAGAGACAATGTTGGAGTAGGATTGATATGTTCAGTGAAAATATAGGGTCGATAACCCCTATATACATTCTGGGGATACTTCATGGGTCCAACATATATATATATATATACATATATATATATATTATTTGAGTACTCCCTAATTAATGGATCCCAAGTCTCTGGGTTCACTCTCCCCTCGCACTAGGGTTTCCCAGTACCACTGCTCCCTCTATCTTATTGCACTCTCACGTTGAGATTCTTCTAGAATCCCACATCATCTTCCCTTCATCTTATCCCCTTTCTCTAATGCTTCTGATGAGCATCCCCATTTCTCTCCTGGCTCTCTCCTCTTCCCATCCCTTCTAACTCGGTTCTCCTTCTTCTTCCTTTTTTCAAATTTTTCCGTTCGGCATTAATGGTGTTTCGGCTCAATTATATGATGAAAACATCTATTTTGAAGACAGTTTCATGGGACCAAAATTGGTTTTGTGCTGAAGTTGTCCCTGTCCGCTCAACCTGCTCAAACCCAAAGTGCCTATGCACATCTCCTAGTTGGATCTGTCACAGAGGTAACTAATTAGTTTTGGAATTTTTGGGTCAGCGTTTGAAGGGCTTCAAGGTGCTGCCGGAGCTGGGGTGTTTTTTTTATTGGATTTGGTTTTATTTCTATATTTATTTCTTTCTATGGTTTTGGGGTTTTTCTATTTCTGTTTCTATGGCAATGGATATTTGGTTCCCATTTGTGTCGATGACGACTGTTTTCAAGAAGTTTCATTAGGCCCAATGACAGTTGTGTGCTGAAGCACCTTGGCTGCTCAACCAACTCTAACCCCAAGTTTCTATTTGACTCTCCTAGTTATATCTGGCACAATGGTAACTACAGGGATTTGGGATTTGTGGTTCAGCATTCGAATGGCTTCAAGGCATTGCCAGAGTTGTGATCGATTGTCTTTGGCCTTGATGATTTTTTGGCGTGATGGACTAATTTGGGGTAGTTTGTTGCGGCTTTTGGAGGTGGATTCTAGTGAAGATGGTGAGGTGATGGGATGATGGTGAAGATGTGTAGATGGGATGTGTCCTTCCTCAATGCAGTTTATGCACCTCGGTCGCTCAAGGGATTTTCATGATTTACGGTGAGGGTTTGAATTTTGAAACTAATGTGTGACAGTGGATGGCACAGTGTCTTGGTATTGTTTTACTATTTTGAATTTTGAATTCTACAATGTTTTTTTGTGAGGGTGTGACTTGATGTGTATGAATGTTTTTGTTGGTTCCCACTTACCATGATAGTGGTTTTTCAATAAAATAAAAAAAATGGATTGTAGAGTACTTCCAAATAGATATAAAGGTTCATGTCTTCAAATTAATTGGGTATGGGTCCTCAATTTAATCATGGTCTCACAACACCCTTCATCTTTGTAGTGTTTGTGTCCCTCGGTCTATATAGGTTTAGAACATATCCCCCCGTATACTAGGAATTGGGTCCTCCACCAATAGAGTTCGGTGTTTTCCAACAAGATAGGTTGTGAATTCTAATCATACCTATCGTGAGGTGTGAAAAATTAATTTTTATTCCCCCTTATAATACAACTAAGTGGGTACAAAGTAGCATTCAGGGTTCATCCCATAGAGAAAGTGAAAAATCGATTAAAGATGTGATTTTTAAATTATGAGCAGATAATCCAAACAATATTAATGAATGATAAATGATAAAAATGTGAAATGATTTTTCCAAATTCAATGAAAACAAATGAAGGGAAAGAATAATAAAGAAAATGACCATGTGGGGGTTGGAACTTAATTAGGGTTTTTTGAAACAGTAATCCTTTAGTATTAAAATTAATAATGATAATTTCTCACCATGGGTTTTCAATTAAATTGTTTTTTATTAGTCTAATAAAACACAATTAAATATTTACAAGTATAACTCCTTAATCTAATGATTAATCATAACAAAAAACACATTTTATGTTCATTACACATACTACAGTGGCAACAAGATAACCCAATTTTCAAGGTTTCTCCCATTGCAACTCCTTTAGTTTTCAACATTTTTTCCTTCCTAGTTTTATATGATAGAAATAGTGAGTATATAATTTATTATATAGAGTAATTTTAAGATAATAATCATAATAAAAACAATACATTATAATAGATATTAAAACATACCCAACATATTTATAACAACCTGAACACAAGAAAATAGGCATATTATGACCATGGTCATTTTGTGTGGGTAGAGTAAAAACCCAACCCCTACCATTGATATGAGAGGAGAAATGGGAAAAAAATAATTACACTAAAACAAAAAATAAAACTAAATATAAATCTAAAATTTTGATTTATGGGAGACCGAAAGGAAGAGTGAGAAAACCTCCCCCTTGGATATCCAACCCTGAATTCAGAGGCATGCCTCTCTATTTATAGAAAAATATATTACATGGAGTGAAGTCCAAATTACACACCATGTACTTGATTTAACTTCCTTTGACCTTGTTTTCTATTCTGGTAGGTGATCAGTTGTGCTTCTCGTTCAATTTGAAACGTCGACAATCAGTTGGTGGAACTGCATAGCATATAGAACCACCAAACATGGCGTATAAATTTCTATCAATGACTTACCATTTATATAAGTTCTTATATGGATTGTGAATTAGGATTACTCAGCGTTTTGTTTTTTCTCTTCTATAGGGGGGTGTACTCTAGTTGACTATGTGGTGTTTGGGACAAGGAACACGATATGTGTTTATAAAGTACATGTCGTTTATATTCCAACTTTTGTTTTGTTCATCTCTCATTTGTGACTTTGGTTGGAAAATCTAGAAAAATCACCACTAACACTGAATTAAATAATATTATCCATAACATAATTTATATTAGGTGAAACAAAAATTAAATAATAAATTAAATGTTTGAAAAGGTATATAAAAATCAGGCACATGAAACTCCCCAACAATTAATCATTTTCTTTCCCTCAAAAAATCTCAATATCTAATTAATAGAAGTCATAATCTAAAAATGGAGTCATCAAATCAATTAATCTTATAAATATTATAGTTATAGAAGAATATTTTATAAGGTTTAAAACATGTCTCTATTTAAATGATATTCAAATCATTTTTCCTATATAATTCAAATAAGGACTTTCATCCTCTTTTAGTCATATTTTCAACTTTTCATAAATATGCATGCCACATAATGATTTACCTTCCCAGAAGATAAAACCCTCATCACTCAAGATTCTTCAATCAGAGTTATTCGCATTCTCAAGTATATGAATTAGAGCCATAAGCTTTCAAGTAATCTCATCCTCTGCATAGAAATCAAATCACAAAAATCATGCGGTCATTCAATAGGGTTAAAGTATTTATGAGGCCAAAGGTAGAAAGATAATGATGTGAAAAATAATTTTAGAGGTTCAAAAATGGAGGATAAATTATTAAACAACAAAGCATTATATTAAATTAAAATACTCAATTAAAAATTTATCACCATTATGATCTCTTAAAGGTAACCATTCCCAGGGTCTTCTATTACTAACATTGGATTTCAAACCATTAATAATTATAATTAATGAATGAATTTGGTACTATTTTTGGTTTTTCTCAAAAAACAATTAGTGGGATGACTAAGTAATATATAGAATAGTTGTTTTGAATCCCTTTTACCCAAATGAAAAAGATATACTCTCCTTGTACTTAATTTCATATCCACTCACCAAAATATAACTTGAATAAAAAAACTCCCTCTTTATATCTCAAATGAATAGTCATTAAATATAATCAAATAATTTGAGTGGTAAGGATAAATAGGGTTGTAATGTCTATTCCTATCATTTAATTTTATGGTTTCCATTGGTTTTATAGAGTTAAATTGGAGGTTGGGTCTCAAGGTCAAAGGAAATAAAAAATCAATACAATGCCTTATTCATTTTAATGTGACTCAAAATATATGTTCTTTAGAGAAAAAAATTAATATTATAGTAGTTATGAATAACTCAATAACCTATCAAGAAAGAGGTTATAAGAAAGAATATAAAAAAGTTCTCAGAATACTTCTCAATAATGAGGATAATAATGGGTCAATTAGTTCATGACATGAATAAAAATAATCAGTCTAATAAATGAAAATGACCAGGAATTTAAATCAAAAATAAAATTATATTGGATATCACTTTAAAATAATTTATAATTAAAATAATAAAGTAAATTTTAAAATTACCATCTATTTTTTTATTACTTATAATTAGAATTAATCAAAAAAATCACACAAATTAAAATACTTAATTTATTAATGATGTATCCAATATTAGATTGAGGGGAAAGACTAGACTACTCAAGAGGCTCTCCACCATATATAATGTAGAACATGATCCTCCATTTGAAACCCTGAGAAAGAGAAAAGGATGTGTCAAGACACAACTATTCCATGACGAGGGAAAATAGTGAAAGAATTAATGTAATTAAAATGAATAAAAATAAATTACAAAATAATTATCCCCTCATGGAGAGATCAATAGGTTGTAATGAAGATGAAAGGGGATTCCCATGACATTCTAAAGTACCTGTTACTATTAATTAAATGAAAAGGGATTATTTATAAATAAAAACTATCACTTTTTAATAATAAAACAAAAGAGATATAGATAATGGCATAATTGTGCATCAAAAACTACCAATGTGTGGCCTTAGAAGAGGCACCATCTGAGACAGGAGGATCCAACAAAGAGAGTTAAGTAATATTGAATTTTGGTGGGGCAGGGTCCTCACATTTCTATATTGTATTGGGGGTAATATCATTGGATACTATAGCAAAAATAACTATTATACCATCAGATGATAAAATCACTGATTTAGTGTCTAGGGACATGAACTAGCCTGGTGGTGTCGAAGGCTGCAGATCCTATCGAGGAGAAGGAACTGGGAATAAATAAAGGCTTGAGTTACGAAGAATATGTCCAAAAAATTATATCTATTTAATCCACAGATTCATTATATTCTTCTAGTGAACCATGATGTCCTGGAGGTGATCCATGATGGCCAGGAAGAGAGAAACTGGGGGATCGGACAAATGTGTAGGTGGAGGTAGGGTTGTGGATCTTCCATAAGTAAGAATGTTGGAAGAGGAGAGAACTAAAGAATAAATAGAAATGGGAGGAGAAGAAATTTTGTCTTGTGGAGTTTGTGATGGGAGTGGAATCGGAAACCTCCTAGGGAAATTGGTTCCTCTCCCACAATAACATCTATTGGGGGATCCTGCATGAGAAAAAAGGTGTCTCCCTACCTCTTGACCATCCTCATGTGAATAATAATGATGGATTCCATACAATAGGTAGAACCTATGTGATTTTGAGAGAGATATGGCTCAAAAAACCCTAGATGGTGTGCCAACTGGGTGGAATATAATCCCCCCCTCTAGGTTTCCCTAATGGACAATGAATATGTAATGGTAGTAGAATGTGGAAAAACAGGGGAGGTTAGGGTAATTGTGTTGGACAATACATGTAAGGAGCTCCATGTTGAATCGGAATATGACATCAATTTCCTTATGGAGGGTGAAAATAATTTCACTAAGAAGGGGGTGGATGAAATGAATTATAGGGGAAATGATGTGGATGCTCTTATGTGATGTGGGTGTGTACAGGACATCAGTTCCTTCAAGCTCTATCCACACAAAGACGAGGTCTGAATAGATAGATTGGGTGAATGCAACAACTGGGGATGGTGTGTGTTGATGGGGGTAGAAGATTAAACCTCGAATAAACTCTACAATTTTCAGTGCAAAGAATAATCCACTAATCCTGAATCTTACTAAAGTCGCAATGTTGTGGGGTTTTTGTTGATATCTGGGCCCACAGAAATCAAATGTAGTAGAAAAATCAAAAAATAAATCTGAAAATGTAAGAGATATGAAAAAGAGGGTGTCTATAAAATGTCTGTGGCTGAGGATATCCTTGATTCCCTCCTATATTTCCACATGCTTTGGAATAAGTAAATCTAAGAACTGGCTGAAAAACTATATAATACACCATGAAAATAATCGTATCCATTATTCTATAGGATAATGCTCATAAAATATCAGGTAGGGGTGTTGCTGGAGTCATCTTTCTACTCGAACTAGTTGTGGTGGTTAACTAGCTACTAGTGTCGAATTCTCTTAAGCGGTGTTGAATAGTGAATGTATAGCAGTTGTCGTTGTGGATGGATTGTAAGTACTGGAAGTTGGGGAATATGTCACAACCACACCTGATGGTGTCATGCTAGTGGTAGGATCCACTACACTGGATCCGTTAATATGTAAGGAAGGGGTCCTGGTTTCCAATACAAGGCAAGCTGCTGTTGAGGATGTGGAATATAAAAGAATAGAGGGAAATGTTTTTAAGGATGGAGTCAAGTTAGGCATCAGATCTACCATGAAATTACCTCCTGAAGTCTGGGTCTTGACTCTTCATGGGGTAGGATTACCCTTTGTAGAAGAGGGAATGGTCCTCCTCCCATTTTCTTAGTCCCCATCCACCATGATCTAAAAAATAAATTAAAGAAGAAACTAGATGAAAATAAAATGAAATGGGAAGAAAAATAATGTGAAAGAATAAGAATAAAATTACAGGACATGTAGATTCTGAGTATACGGTGTGTAGTATGGTTGAGATTCCAACCCATGTGATTTTAATATACATAAAAAGTGGTATGGTTTTTGGTGAAACAAACTTACTTGGTGTGTAGAAGTTGTATATGATTTATGTATATATATGGTAACCTGATGGTGTGTGCTCCCTTACAAGGGTAAATCATAAGAGATGATGTAGACTTCATGTACCGAACACACAAACCGTCTATTATAGATAGTTCATATGTAAATGTTATAGTTAATATATAGGATTTCTTAATATGGTCCAAATCAACACTACACGGTGTGTGTTTCTCACACATTGCATTTATTTTTGAACTTCCAACCAAAAATATTTGGTCATGTATGTGATTTACACAATGTATGTTCTTCGTTTTTTTCTTGTGTACTATGTGTTTCGGATGAACGCCTCTCTCGATCAAGAAATCACCAAGAATGTATCAGAAACCATGAAATAAATAGTGGGAAAAACATACATGGATGGTTTAATGAAATTTGGGAGATAAATAATCCTAAGTTTCACTATGAAGGAAGAATGAAATTATAAGGTGGGTTCCAGGCAACATATAGTTGAAGAAAATGGGAAGGGGGAGTGGGGGATCCACATAGTGTGTGTCTAAGCAAGGTTTTTGGATTTTATTGTAGGACCACACAATATGTATAGCACCATATTGCCCAGTATATTTTTTTATAATATATATTTAAAATAAAGTGTTATTATTATATAATATTTATTAATTATTATTTATAATAAAAAATAAAAAATAAATTATTACACATGAAAATAAACCTATAAATATAGTATATCAAGAACATACAGATTGTGTTTTATCAAATTTGAAATAAGAGATACAATCTTCGGTCTGGTGCTCAGGGAATGACTCTAATCGGTGACTAGGACGATCTATGTGTGTTCCCTAGACCTCTGGAGAGAAGGTTCTAGTAGTTAAAATTTTGTTAATTTTTAATATTATGGTAATTCTAGCAGTATAACCTAGAAAGGGAATAATACATGGTGTCTATTTTTAATTACTAAATGATTGCAATGATGTGGGGAGATTAGTCGATTCTAAACCCAGGTCTTTTGAACCCTGAGTTATGGATCTACCAATCAACCCAATCACCCTTAGGTGATTTCATATTTTTTAAAATGATAAATATTATAATTGAAAACATGACATGACTTATATAAAAATACATGGAATGTGGTTTTTTTCAGTGAAAAGGGATAGAACTCAACCTGTTATAATGAATTGAACCCTGGTCTTCTAAACCCTGGGCTACGACCTTACCTCCTAATTCAACCCCACCATCAACTTTTTTTTCATTATGAAATGGTTTTATGGTTTTTGAAAACATCACACATGTCATCCAATTGAAAAAAAAATATATTAAAAAGAATGAATCTTATACCAATTGACGGTGAAGAGAAATTCAAAACTATGGGGGCACAGATACACTCTGGTGACCTTGACAAAATAATAGGCTTCATTCCATGTTTATTTTCTTAATAAATATTTATTTATAAAAAATTAAAAATATAATATACAGGAAAAATAAAAGTACATTTCATGTATGAAGGTTCACACAACTTGTAACATCTTTTTATTTATAGTCAAATAGTGGAAAAAAGATAGTGTGGTACACTATCCGTGAAGTATAATTACACGTAATTTAGTTATTTAAAAAAGAAGGTAAAGAGAGAGGATATTGACTGGGTTTCTTCCTATCAAGCCCCATTTTTTAGTTCATTGGCTCCACCTATGTTATGGTACATACACATAATCTAAACATAGATGTGGCTTTTATTATGAGAACCACCACATATGTTTGGTTCCCTTATCTTTTAGCCAGTTTTATTACCATTCATATGGTCTAGGTCATTTCTTAAAATAGCCTCTCTCTATTGACAATAAACTCCAAAGGTGGAATTTTTCCTTGGTTTGATGATGTACATCCACCACCTCCTTCTGTTCCTTCTTTGTTTTTCTAGATACCTAAAAAACACATTAAGCCTCTAGAGTAGGTAAGAAATAAACTGAGGATTCATAAATAAGGAAATAGTTAAACTCATTATTAGTATGACATGATATGTTCCCATAACCAAATATTGAGTTATGAAACTTATTTTCAGAAATTATTAGTGAATTATAAGTAGTGGCATATAATAACATGCATCCTAAGTTTAAATAGAGTTAGAACACTCAACTTCATACTCCATTATAGTATCCATATAATAGAATATCTCTAAAACTAGCTCTACCATTATTCCAAGTCATACCAACCATTTGGTTTGGAATATGGTAAATTCTTCCATCATCAATATTTACATTTTAATACTTTTGCAATATAGTTCCAAAAGAGAATAATAAATGTGTGGGGTAAAGGATGTACATAGTTAATCCATATATTGAAACCTATCTTCCATGTATAGATAATACTCTTATGGATATTAGAAAAATATCATTCCTAGGTGAATTGTACCATCTCCAGTAGAATAGTAATCCATAGGGATGAGTGGAAGAGGTTCCCAAGAAAACAATCAAGAAATGAAAAATAAAATATCTGTGTAAATTAACCTTAACATAAAAAAATGCTACTATTTTCCACACCCATGAAAAAGGCATAAAAGAATTTACTATACCCATCATGAGGCATGAAAAATTATTTTTTCCCTTTTAATCTGACTATTTAGGAATCTAGCAGCAGTCATGGTCAATCCCCTAGAAAAGTCAGAAAATAAATTACAGACACGAGTTGGTGAGTCTAATAAGATAATTCAGAAAAAAATTAAGATAGAATGATGAAAACAGGAAAATATTTATGAAAATTAAATGAAAACATAAGAAGGGATATAAAAATATGGAAAACAAGAATATATGGGGTTGAAACACAGATTGGTTTTTTTAAAAATTGTTATCCTTTTGTATTAAAATTGATAATGATAATTTTTACCACTAGGATTTAATTAAATTATTTGTCTTGATCAAATAATTGAGAATTAGGTATTTAAAATGTTAACCCCTTGATCTATTGATTAATCACTTAAAAAATATTTTATGTTCATTTACCCTACTAAAGTGGAAATAAGCTCACCCAATGTTCATGTGTTCACCCATTGCAACTCAATTAGTTTTTTACATTGTTGTCATTATTGGTCTGATACGAAAAGAACTATGAATATGGAATTAATTTCTCAAATTAATTTTAAGAAAAAATCATAATAAAATCAATACATAATACTAGAAATTACAATATACCTGTAATCATTATTAAAACCACAAAAAAAGAAAATAATCCTCTTATTATCATTGTCTCGATGTGTTGGTTGAGAAGAAACTCAACCCTCTACCATTGATATGGGATAAGAAAATGGGAAAGGAGGAATTACACTAAAATAGAAAAAAAATAAAAGAGAAAAAAATTACCTGAAGATGAGATCAAATGGCAGAGCGAAAGCACCCCCTGGATTTCCAATCCTAAATTTAGAGTCATTCCCCCTATTTACAAAAAATAGATTACACTGAGTATACTGAAAATTACATAATGTGTACTCGATTCAATTTTATATAGACTTGTTTTCTCTTTCAATAGGTTATTTGTTATGCCACCTATTGAATTTGAAGCATCGGTAGTCAGTTGGTGAAATTTCAGGATGTGTAGAACCATTGTACATGGGGTTTATAAGTTTTATCAGCCACCAACCACTTCTGGAAGGTGTTACACAATGATTGAATTTTTATTACCCATATTGTTATTTTTTCTCAGCTATATGGTCATGTAATATGGATGGTTGATTTTTTTCTCGACTCGGGTATATAGAATGTGTCTTTAAATTACACACCATGTATATTCCAATTTTTATATTGATCATCATCAATTTTTGACTTTGATTTGAAACTATTAAGAAAAACACCAAAAACAGTAAATTAAATAAATTTATCCGTAATAGTAAAAGTATTCAGAGAAATCATGTTTAAATTCTAAAGAAAATGTATGAAAAACTATAAACCAATCAGGCACATCAGGTTCCTCTTTTTTTAGGTTTTAGTTACACATCGACTAACGAGAAAGATCTAGTGAAGAAAAATTCATTATTATTGACTCTGATATGTGTAATTGATATATTTGATGTTGGGTAGCCAAGGAATTACAGGTTTTTTTATGCTTGAAGAATTTTTTATTCTTTTGAGATATTTACTATAATTAGGTTGGTGAATTCAAGATTTATCAGACTCTCGATATTTGTAGTAACTATAGTTTTGTTCTGATAGATGCATTATTACCAATTATTAAATTTATTATTTATAACACCATCTGACTACAAGAACTATGGTAAGTAGGGATTCAATCCAAGGTATGTATATTTTGTTTGACCAAACAATAAAAAAATTGAAAATAGAATATAACTGCATTGATGGAGTGAAATTTATAAATGTGGTATATCATGTGTAGTGATTGTAGAGTTTAAAGTGATAAAATAAAGAGAATAAAATTAAGCTAGAGTAAGGATAACCAGTTGATGGAATTAGAGAAAATATACTGGTTAGAATTAATAGAAATAACACAACTCTTATAGTAAAATTAACTATAAACTTTTTGAATTCTTGTAAATATATAATAAAATAACCATATGTTCTTTACATGAAAAATCATACTAAACAGCTCTCCTATGAAATTTTCTGCCAAAAGATGAAGATGAGGATTATTTTTCATGGATACAAGGAAAACTACAAACATTTTCATTTAAAAAAATTAGTTATAATAAACCATGATACCTCTACTCTTCACTAGTTGGTTCATGGATTTGACTGAAAAATATGATCATGGAGAAGAGAAGATTACAAATCTGATGAAAGGAATAAAATATCTTTGATTAAAATTGATTAAATAAATTTTAGAAGATATTTCAATTCATCCAACCCAATTCCACTGAACTACTCAATTTCACATATTATATGTATATATAATAATATTTAATAAAATCATCTCAATACAGTATTACTAGTGATAAATAGTAGAGATGATTATGTTTCTATATTTATATTTCTTTGTTTCTCTATCTTGAACACTTTTGAAAACTTACTTTGAGAGCACCTTGGACTCTGGTCTATCTTATCCTATTCACGTGATTCCATGAATGAATGAAAGAATATACCCCTGTAGTCCTCATATAACTCACACACTAGCTACTAACCTTCATTTCATCAACGAGTAACATGAACTCATATCCCCATCCTCCATGTGAATCACCTTGATTATTCACTTCATTCCATATAGGTAAATCCTATGAAATAACCTAACTAATCACACTCCCCCACATACAACTTCTTTCAATTCTATATGTGATGAAATGGGATTAGTATGCCTCTTAGTCAATTCACTTCATTTACTTCACTTGATTGTCTATGGTAGTTACCCAACACCATTTAACAGCCTCTTTGAGATCCACCATCGCCTCAAGTCTCCAATTTCGTTAATTTTACAATTATAATTTTAGTCATTTCATGTGGTTTAAAAATATATACATAATTAAAAACTCATTTTTATTACATAAAAATGTTAAATTAATTATTTACCCTACAAGACAAATTATAAGTTAAAACACCATATTAATAAAATAAATGTTTGAAATTTATACTTCAGTGGTTATTTCCTAAAATCAAGAAGAAATAAATTTTCCTAATTTCAAGAGTAAATTGACCAAAGAATAATTTTTTCAATTTTACATTAAGAAAATACAATTTCAATAAGATATTAAAATAATACAATTTATATAATAGATTTAAGAAACACATTAATTCTATATTCAAATAAATTTCAGTATTAAAAACAAAAATATTTCCCAAACATCAATTTTGTATAATGTATTCAAAATGGGAAACATAAAATTCCCCCACCCTTATTATTTTTCTTTTCCATTATAAATACATTATCTATATTCAATGGTAGAAGATAAATCTCATGAATAAAAATATGAAGTTCCCAAAAGAATTATTTTTTAGATGGATTTAACCCATAGATTCTATTAAATATAAAATGTGAATCATCTTATCAAAACAAGTGGTTTGGAAAAAAGTGGGTTTAAATTTACATAATTTATTGGGATTTGAAATATTTGAGAGGTATTAAGAACACTTCACTTGGAATTTATAAAAAACTTCAAGACTTCTTTTTTCTCTAAGTGGAAAGGCTCACATAATTCTCACACAATAAATAGAAAACAATAGTGAGAGTCAGATTATTAATTAAAAATAATGAATAAATTAACTCAACCATTAGTTTAATATTAATGAAATTTTTTTACAAGGAATATGTTTTCATTTCACAGCCCATCTAAATTCATAACATAGGAGTTCAAAATATGGAAAAATTGTTTAAAACCAATGATTATTATAAATCCCCCTCGAATTTTTTATCTTAAAGAAAAAAATTAATGGGAGAGATGATAATGATGTAGCCAATTATTTCTATAGGTTGACAAGATAAACTAGCCTCCTCATAATTAAAAATAATCATTTGAACTTCAGAAAAAAACATTCGCCAAAGGGCCTATAAGATACTTGGGAACATGAATATTTTAAAAAAATAGTTTTTTTATATGTGTTCATTGAAGTAAAATATAACACATTTAAAGACCCCTCCCCTACAGTAAAAACACAACATTATCCAAAATTTTAAATATCATGGTATAGGAATAAAAAAGTTATATTTTTTCAGAAATATTTGGAAATATAGTAATGAGAATTAATGCATGTGTTTATAAGTACAAAAAAATTGGTGTAGAAATGGATCACCTGGGATAATACTTTGAGGGGTGAATCAATAATACCATTTATCTTTTATAATTATCTCTTTAGAACTAAAACCTTGTGAACATTTACTATCATGATTTAACTCTTAAGAAACTCTTCCTTACTGAATACAATAAAATGAAATACAAAAAAAACACAATAAATTTTATGGGGTTCTACCTCGATGTGAGATCTGACTTCTTTCCATATTTGACTATTGTCGAGTAAATTGACATTCATATCACAATAAAATGTCATCAATTAGAAAACCCCAAAAATGGCATTGAATGCTTGAGCAATAATTATCCACCTCTCTTTTAAGTTAACTATAGAATTATTTATATAATAGTTACTTATATTTCAATGTTTTTCCTCCACTATCGGAGGAATAAAATCTTTAAAAATATTCTTGATGAATTTGAATTAATTATAGTTATTATTCTAGAAGGACGTAGAATACCAAAACAATATTATTTCAATTAAAATGGACCATCCTTCTCATAAATTAACTAAGAAAATATGAATCATGGAATTTTGGATTCACAACATCTCTTTTTCCTCATCATAAATAAGTGTCTATATGATTAAAATCCTCATCAACATGCCACAATGGTCTCATAATTACAATTGATACATTTTTTTACTTTCCTCAACCTATATTTCGTCGATACAATATCATATTAGAAACTCTTTCGCACCTACAGATTTCATCAACTCACTAAAATAATATGTTCATAAAGACATTTAGAAACTCCATGATCTTTAAAAGAAAGAAATTTTCTCTTAAATTCATTAAAAACTCATTTTAATTATCATTAAAATAATTATTAAAATCCCCTAAAAAGTCATAAAAAATATATATTTCATTTGATACAAGAATACTCACCTTTGCATTGAAATTATGGAATAAATCAAGAAATAAATCTTGTTTTGATTCACTACATGAATTAAGTACTTATGACTTTAGAAACCTCAGAAAAATATACTTCCTTAAACTCATTTGAAATAATCATGTTTATGGAATCTAATATCATTGGCACATGGAATCTTAATTTTTAGTGCGGAACTCATCTAGTACTTTCCTCCATCTATATAATATATTTCTAATATAATATATTTCTTACCTAAAAAAATTAACATATGATCCTCAATCATCTTATGAGAAGGTTCATGTAATAAAATTATCTTACAAGATCATAATTATCTAAACAGAGTTTCCACATAAGATAATTATCTTACTATATAGTCTATGTAAGATAAAAACCTTTGTGGAATTTTTTGCAATGCACAATTCTTCTTGTATAGCCGAATTAACTTATGTGGCTCATCTTAAGATAAATCACTTTTTCATCTATCATCTCTATCATAGTACATTAATTTCTAAAAATCAACTCTACATTTCTTTGGGAAACAAATTACGTTCTTTATTAAATTAATTCCAACCCTTCTTGAAAAACCCAAAAAACACTTAAATAATTTTGTAGATAGTGTCTCTACTTTCACTAGTCCATGAAATATCTTTCAATTAAGAACCAAAAATCAATCATCACATTAAATCCAAGGTAAAAAACAAATTAAATACCTTATATAGTCATTATCACCATCATCTCCAAACTATTCCTACATTTGATAGAAAAACACTAATTAGGCATTCTCATGATCAATTGAAATTTTTATTAATTCCACAAAAAAATAGATTACCTATCTTCATTTAATTGATATTCATATTTATGTATATTTTTTGTATGATCATAGTTCTTTAAATTATTTTTCCTACATTGAATACTAAGACCTTGGAGCATGTTTCAATAAATAAAAATATTTATTCAATTTTTATACTCTTGTTCCTTTATTTTTATTTATAAAACAATCAATTTTTCTTATATTAACTTTCTCTTCAAGAATTTCATTCAAAAATTATTATTTGAAATGAATTTGATAAATTTTATGTTTTCTATAAGCTTATATAGAAAAGTTCATTATTATGGACTCTAATATTACAACTGGAGAAAATGTCTCTTAAAAATAAACCAATTTAGATTTAGAATACCCAATGCACACAAGTTTACATTTGTTCATGAATGATTTCCCTTGATTGTATAACTTATTTTAAAAATACCACATGTTTATAATAATATTTTTTCAATAGGTATCGGAAAAATATCCAAAGTGGAATTACTAATAATTTTATTTAGCTCCACATCCATAGATTTAATATTTTCTTTAGTATTAAAGGCTTATAGATGTGAATGTGGATCAATATGGGATATTAAGGTAATTTTATTTTCAATTTGAAACTTTCTTCTAGTATAGGAGAGTTCTTATTAACCCCAAATAATATTATCATACTACACATGTTTTCTTATCTTTTGATAATTATTCTTAATATTATTTATAACCTTGCCTTCATTATCCATATGATTAGAGTCAGAACCTCTAAAACTGGTTTGAACATCATGTTTTTTTCACTAATCTATCAATAAATAGTTATGCTTTTTTCAACATATTCATCAAAATATGATAAATAAATATCATTTTGTATGATTTTATTTTATGATACTTTTGATATCATTTTGATAAAATATTTTTAAATATTTTTGGTTCCACCTTCTACAGACTTTCCCATTGTATAGGTGTCAAAGAAAGATACCCACCGAAAATATTTCATTAAACATTCCTTGGTTCAAACCATTGATTTTAAAGTGAAATGTAATACTAAATTATCTAAATTATTTTAATGTTGGATTATTATTATACCACATCTCATATAATGTATCATTTAAATTTTTTCTTACAAATAATTGCTTTTGAAAATGTGCATCTATAAAAACTTCCTCCCTCCAAAATCACATTGATATATCAAATTCATCAAGAATTTTTCTCACCATTTATATAATGGTACTATTAATTCTATTAGAAAAACCATTTTGATGTGGTTTCTAGAGGCTGTTGTATTAATTTTTAATCTCATGTTTCACAATCTGTGGTTCAAAATAATTTCCAATTTCCTCTTCCATACTATAAATTCTCAGTTTCTTGATGACAATCCCTAGTTCTCTTTAAACATCTATTATATAGATTTTCAATATCTACACTACCTATGACATCTATTTCATAAATAATAATCTTATCATATATGTATAGTAATGAATTAATGTGATGAAATAAAATTAACCTATTACGAAATTATGTCTAATGGGTTCACAAATATCTGATTGAATCATTTCAAAAGGACATGTTAATAGTTTTTTAACTCTTTTGTGTCTTCCTTTGACCATTTTTTCTTATTAGTAAGTTATAAAAATAGGATCCATATATATAATTAAGTAAGTAAGACCCAGTACCACATTTAATTTATAAATTTTACAAAAATTATTTTTACTGACGTGTCCATGTCTTCTATTTCATATATTCTTCCCTTCTCCAGTACTGAGATAACTGTAATTACTAGAATATCTAATCTTAAAAAATACCAATATACCTTTATATTATAGTGATAATAAATTTATCATTAACTATTTTAATGAAATTAGTATTGTTATGGAAAATAATCTCATTTTTCTCATCAAAAAACATACTTTCACATAAAATATTAATATTAAGCCCATCAACAAATAAAACCTCCGATGAATTCATCCAATTGGATTCAAAAATAATAGAACCAATTCCTTTTATTTTAAATTAGATTTTATTTCCAAATTTCTCTACACCTCCATAAATATATACTTCATATTTGAATATCTTATAATATATATTCATGTGTGAGGAGCATCTACGATCGAGAATCTATAATTTTCTTCTTTTTCTATATTTCTAGAAAACCTCCACAGTTAGTTATTTTTCATCTTTATCTCTACATTGATTCATCCTATAATTCAAACTATATATATTTTCCCCTGAAATAAAGTAAAACAAATATCAACATGAAACCCATGTGGATAACACCATTAACACACTTCTTTAAGCCCTTCAAAACTATTTTTCATTGGCATTATATGAAAATTTTCATTTTTTATAATTTCTTCATAGTTTTTTTATTCTAATTTTGAATAATTATACTCACATTTAGACCTTCTATAATTTCATGGTAGATTCATGTTATAAAAAAAACATACACTTTGTGTTTATCATCTCTATATCACCAGTTATATCCTCTAAATAATATTATTCTTGGATATAATTTATCCTTACCTTGAATTTTTTTCTATTTTGGAATAAGAACATATCTCTTTTTCTTGGAATTTAGAGTCCTTTACCTATTATGGCTTCTCCCCATTATCTAAACTGAAACTATTATGAGGATTTCTTTCAACAGATGTTTTTCTATAAATTTACATAGAGTTTTCACTGTTATGTTTACCTTTTTTAGAGTTTTTATGTTTAACTGATTTAGTAATTACATGATAATTTTTTAAGTGGATGACTCGGTTGTTACATAAAAGGCCTTATTGAAGTAACAAAATCTTTTTTGTAATAATATTATCATATTTAATAAATCTTAATTCATCCTTCCAAATTTTCATTTATTGAGAAGAAACCCTCTTCTTAATTTCTTATAAAACTATATCTCTCTCATCGAATTTCTTCTTAATAAATTTAATCTATTTAATGTATTAATTTTCATTTTATAGGATCTCATATTTATTATTCTTAATCACCTCAAATTTTTTCATAAGGAAAATTTCATCATTCTTGATTTTAGTATTCTTTTTAATAAAAACATTCAGTTTTTTCATCATCATGTGAATCATGTAGGCATAACTTTTATTCTTATTCTCCTCTACTGGAATTGTCTTCAGCTCTTCTAAAATTCTCAATAAATTTCATATCTTTTTTATAAAACTTTCTATAAAACTTACCACTTGAGAAAGAGTTTCATTATTTTTTGTTTTTATTAGTGTTTTATATTTGATATCTATATTAACAACTTCTTAAAGTTAATCCTATTATATTCTGGTATTTATTATTTTTTTATATTTGGTATCTGTATTAAAAATTTATCACATGTAACATTATTTGTTTCAGATGGATGGATATGCTTATGATTATATACTTCGTTCTCTCACTGATGAAGGACTCCACATTGATGATCCTGGTTCACCTGATCTGTAGGATGTTGTACCTATTAGGAGGGGTAGCGGTCTTGCTCGATTGATGATTCTAGACCCTTTTCAAGAGAGACGTTCATCTATAGATTTTGATCTTCATTTACGGAGGTATGTTCAATTTTTTAAGATATTTATTTCATAAAAAAAATTTGTATTAATTTTGGTAATAATGTTCTGATTATTTTTTTATCTGCTCTTTTTTTTCATTTAGCTATTAAAAAAACGGGTGTGATTCTCAGAAATTATTTTTCTGATCCATGGGTATCCTGGGATCTGTTTCCCATTTCATTTCATCACCAAATGTTCTACCATTGGATTTTACTTTATTAAATAATATATTTAAATTTAAATTTATTTAATTAGTGATATGTTGTTTTTAATTTTACTGAATAATTTATGGTCTTTGATTGATGACAGACTGAGAGCTTCTATCCGAGAGGCATGATAGATTTGTATACCTGAATGTTTTCGTTAGTTTTTATACCACCTCAAAAAGAAAGCCATGGATAGTGATTCTGCTAGAGTTTTTGATCAGTCTTGTGTCTCTCATCAACCTAACTATATATCATCTCTGGTATGGGATGGATTGTAATTATATTGGCTAATAGAAAATTTTAGGAGGATATCATCATCTGGATCTCTCAACCAGGGGAGGCCAGAGGTTACACATAGGGCTATGATTCGTACATTTAGTATACACTGATGCCATGTGCTAAGTAATATTTTCAATTAAAGTATATGTACTTTAAATTTTAAATTTCGGTTATATTATTGAGGCTGCTATTGACCCCTATATTATTGAGTTTTAAGTTTATAAAAATATGTACACTGTTCCAAGTGCTAGAATGATTGTTGATGACCAATAATACCATATTTTGGTCAGTAATTTTTTTTAAAAAATAATGATATTAATTTTACTTTTATTTTATTTACTAATTATACTTGACGGAAAAGTATGAGGCTTTGTCTTTTAGTCACAAGAGAGTCAGTCTGAGAGTGAATAAAATTCCAATAGAGATTAAGGCTTTGATGAGGGGGCTTGGATACATGAAACTTTACATGGTGTAGAGAAAGTCCAAGTGAATGGTATTGGTTCAAGATAGAAACTTTCCAATTATTATGATAATTTTGCGATGTCATTGGTTACCTATAAGGGAGCTCATGGAGAATGGTCGCCATCATACGTAGCACAGTATAAGTAGAAGTTGAAAGCTCGGGAAGAGATGATATAGAAAATGCTGAGAAAGAGGGAAGTGGATCATGAGTAGGAAATTTTGGGAGATGATTATGTGTTAAAGTATATGTGATGCCTTGCACATGGTGTTGGTATGATGCTTCCTCCTCCAGACCCTTCTAGCGATCCTCCTCCACTTGATGATACCAGTTCATGATTTGTGATTTTTGACAACTGTTTTGTATTAAGGGGTGATAAAACACATTATGTGTGAAAATATTTCTTAATTTTAGGGTTCGTTAAATTATTTTTAATTGTTTTAAATTTAGTAATTTTAATTATTTTATTGGTATTTTAATTTTTTTTTAAATAGTGCATTTGGGACGGAAAAAAATTTCCATCACAAATTCTTTATTTCAACATTTACTCACAAATACATATTTGTGATGGACCTTTTAAAATGGTTATTTAACAACCCTTAAGGGATTTATTTGGGATATATAATACTTTTGTCATAAATTAAAACTATATGTTATGGGCCATCTCAAATATCTACATTTACGGCATGGTCTTTTGTGTTGGACTCCAGTCACAAATGATTTTTTGTGATGGGAGACCATCACAGAAATGTTAAATTCCAATTGTGGTTAAATGAGTAGGTGGTGAACTAATTTAGAAATAAAATATTCCCAAAAATAATGTGTAAAAACAAGTAGATTAAAAAAACAAAAAAACATGATTTCTTTCCCAAAACATAAATCAGTTATTGAAAAATATTTCAAACAGACTAATCGAAATAAAATCTATATATAATAACTACTTAAACACTAATTTAAAATTTAAATTTCATCATATTAATTAAATTAACATTCAGGGGGTTACTCCTAAAAAATTACTTCTTAAAGAAAACATATATATTAATACTTTTTTTATATGAACACATAATATGAATATATGAAACTAAAAAATTACACTAAATTGGTTACATCATACTTACTTTCCAAATAAAAAATAAATGTTAACGTACATGCCAAAAAACCAGATAATAATAAAACATGATAAAATATAATAGTTATTATGTATTCGAGCATAATATTTTATAAAACAGTAAATATTATGCATGATGGTCAATAGAAAATAATTACCTAGGCATGGTGGCCATCTTAGGTCCAATAAGATTTGAATAACACCCTTTTGGTACCCATGTTGTCAAGGATTAAGCTGAATTCATAGTAGATCTTTTGGGCACCCAAATAGATTTTAAACATATATTTTTAGGTATTTCTAAAAATAAATTATTTGATAAAATAGGTCTAGTATAACCAATAGATTGAGTAAATCTCATATAACAATCATTGGCGTAATTTCCTTTCATTATAAATTTAAAACAAGTTTATCTTGAAATAATACCTTTTTAGAATTTGACAAACATATTCCTATTTATCCTTGGTGATAAACTGTTATAACCAAAACCATTATTCTTGTATTTTGGTTTCATCATATACATAATTTTATCATAATATTATTTTCCTTGAACAAATGTAAAGAAGGTTTCTTTAAGATTTCAAAATTCCCTTTTCAAACACACATTATCCTTTTGAACAACTTTTAAACTAGTATTAAATTATTCATTAAAACCAGAAGTTGTATTTCTCAGTTTCTTATTTTTTTTTTCTTGAGCTTTTTTCATTAATTCTCAATATTATTAAATTCATCCAATATAGAATAAAATATTCTTTCTTGGAATTTATTATTTAATTCTATAAAATATTTTATTATTTTATTTTATTCTTTCATTTTTAAAATATTCCTTGTAGATTAAACATTTTGGGAAACACATATAATCAAATTATCATATAAAAGTTTTAGTTTGACATTTTCTTTACTTGATTAATTATTTTTATTTTTTTTATTAGTTTATTTTTAAATAATCCTAACACCATCATTTATTAGTTTCTCATTTTTTTAAGCAATTGCATGACTTTATAATTAATAGAATCTGAATCAGAAAAAGAATCAAAATCCATTTTTTTCATTTTCATATATAGCATTATGATCAAAATTAGGAGTAATTAATTGAGTAAAAAATGAATAAGTTACATCACATTGTATAACCATCATATAAAGTTTTCCTATTTCTTTTGAACACAATATTTTTATAAAGCTTCAGATCACCAAGATCCTTGTCTAATTTTTAATATTATCTACTTAGAGAGAAGATCAATGCCCATGAAGAAGAAATCACTTTTAAACGTGTCATAATCTATTACATAGACTGCCTTTTACAATACCCAGAGGCACAACCTAGACATTGTTAGGGAGTCATAACTCAGTATGACCTAATTTTTTTGGGAGTCACAGACTAATTGGACTTTAATTTTCTTCAGGATTCATAACCCGATAACATTCCTTTTGTATGGTATAATAACCAACACATACTTGAATTTGATTGGAAAAAGGACAAACCAACATGTATAATTACAATCAAATGAAAGAAAATATTAAATAGAAAAGACCATAAGGCAATTAAAGAACAATTATGGAGAAGATGTTGATGAATGTTGATGTATCTCGATGATCTTTGATCACTTCAGTAGTTAAGAATGGAATAATTTTAGTTTATTTTGTATCCCGTCAATAGAATAGTTGTCACAAAATCTCTCAATAAATTTTAAATAATATGTTGTGTATTAGATTGAAGATCATCATATGAATAAACTCTGTCAATATTTTTTTACTGGGTTCTCCTTGATTTCATTCCAACAAATCGATTTCTCTTCATTAATTCTAATCTATCCATGATTTTGTAATATTATCGAATTCATTAATCATATAATGACATAATTTATAGAATAATAAAACATAGAATAATAAAATTAACTATAGTTTGAAATATCATGCTTATTATGAGAAATTTATCACACCCTATTATTATCGTATAAAAATTATTAAAACAAATTCTAATATGTTCATTAGAATAAATGAGAGTATTCAAATAAATAGATAGATAAAAATCACTCCCACTAATTAATAGTAATTCAAGGATTAAAATATATAAAAATAGATAAAATAAATGAAATGAAAATTATTATTCCCTTAATCATTTCAAGCATATTTTTCCATTAACAAATTTCCAACATCGTCATTAGATTATATATTCATCCTCTAAAGTATTTGAATAATTAGAACAATTTTAATAATCTTGCAATTGATTTGAATAATATAAAACACTAAAATTGAGTATATAAAAAGAAAATATAACTCATTAATATTCATAAAAATTTCATGATATTGTATTTATCAGAAATATTTCAAATATTCATTATATTATTTATTTATTTACACATTAATAAAATAGTTAAAATAAATTAATCAAAGTTTCAGTAAATAATTTTAAAAAAATATCTCTAAAAAATCATTCTATAAAATATATTTTTTTTTCAAAACAAAAAAAGTATAGAATTAACCATGTGAGGTATAAGTCTTGTGGTCATTATAGTTATTCTGCATGCATGGTCAATATACTAACCATGTGAACAAAATGATTGTATGGTAGGTATACATATTGTAAGACCAAATTTTATATGTGGTCACCTTATAATAATATTGTACGATCTGTATAAAATATTATTGTATGGTAATCTGAAAATTAATTCACAACAAGTATAAAATTTAATTCACAATAAGAAGAGAAAAAAAGAACTCATGGTTTGTATGCAAGGTAAGTACCCTTAAATGCACGGTAGGTACTCACAATTACTTTGGATAATCACGATCACATAAATTTTACATTTTTAGTGACTTACCTTAATGTTATTTTGTAATGCCACATCATAGTAGGTTATCCTTGGCTTCACAATCACTTCAGAAACTCACAGTAAATTTTATACTATCCATGATAAGTACTTAAATGCACTTTATGGTAAGTTCAACAAAACACACCATACATATTGAAAATTGAAAGTCATGGTATGTTGGAAATAACATTTACGCTAACTAATTCATCGTGGTAAGTATGTGATTACATTGTTCAAGATAATGGAGCACTACTAGAGGTTTCAAGTGAGAAGCTAGGAGTTGTGATTTTCTATGAAGCTTCGTGCAATATCAAGCATGGTGTCGAGCAAGGGTGAGCTGCGGAGCTCTAAATATGTTGTTGGACTGGTTGAAGTATGGATTTTACATAGATGGAGATGCACATTGGGTGTCACCAATGTGATGTTTCTCGCTCAAGTAGATACCGGTGTGGAGGATGAAGACACATTGCACTACCATGGCATTGCAGAAGAGGGTAATTCTAAAAAAATGATCTTGGATCTGGTTCCATGGAATCACGTGGGGGACTAGTGTTCCAATCCACAGCAGGATGAATTGAACAAGGAGGTTAGTAGAGGATATTTAATAGTGTTGTGGAGATGGAGAAGATAAGTAGTATAATTGGGTAAATTTTTTATTGGGTTTTTAATTTTTTTTATAAACGTGATAGGGTTTCATAAATTAATAAAAAAAGGGTCCTGATATGCGTGAACTATGTTCACACATCTCTCCTTGCCAGGATGCGTGAATGGGGTTCACGCATCCTGTGTAAATCTTATGAAGGAATTTTGAACCCCGTTCACACTTCCTTCATAATTTTTAATTAAACAATTCATCAATAATTATAAATACTAATTAAATAAAAATAAATATTAATTAAATAATCGTCAATATGTATATAATATCAATAAATATAAATACATATTAATTACAAATCATAAATATGTATAAGATATCAATAAATATCAATAAATAATAATACATATTAATTAAATACTTAAAAATATTAACAATAGTGATCATGATACCACATGAAATGAGAACTCATGCACTTACCATCAAGGGTAATCAAATTTTATTTCAGGATGAAGATATGTAATGATATATAAATCTTTTATTAGAACAATCAACCTAAAACACATGCATTCTCTTAAAAAATTGATAAAAAACATTCAAGTGAAATAAGAATGATACACGGTGTTTGAGCGCATCCATACTTTAAATTTTCTTATGTCATTGAATAATTCAATTACAACCCATTTCTATTGAATTTATTTATTTTAACAAAGGAAGAGAGATTTAGAATAATATACCTCTTTCAATAATATTATCTTCCTAAACATTCTACATTAATTAGATTTGATTGTAATTGATATACTAATTCTTGCAGTAATTTCATATTTCTTCATTTACCTCCCCCTCAATGGAAACAATCATAAACATATTTATAATAATAGATCTCTTCAATAATGGTTTTCATGATGTTCCAATATAGATAATACACAAAAATTCATATTCAACTTATGAATGTCTATATTTGAAAACACATATAACTTCACCAAGAATGATATTATTTTCAAAACATATTCTTAAGGAAACAAAAAATATGATCAAATCATGATGACATCTTATTTATACATATTTTTCTGGTTATTATAACACATTCTTAAAATTCATCAACGATGACCTCTTTTTTTGTTTGTATTTGAAAACTAATTGCAGAATTTTTGAAGGATGATTACTTATTCATATTTCTCATAAAGAATTGATTGAAATCATTACTTCTCACATTCTCCCACTGAGAACTTGGTTCACCATTAATTCTTTATATCATAAGATTAAATAAATCAAATAATGATTAAGTAAATATGGTGGATCTTTCTTTCTTTTTAATGTGAATAGGAAGGTTGAGTTTTTTTCTCAATGAAGTCACTCCAATTCCTATGGTATTCATGATTTTTTATCTGAACATCAATTTTGATTTAAATTTGTGTAGAAGGGATCTCTTAACATTACATTCTGATTTCTGTAGAGATTTTATTTCCTTATTATCCTTCATGTATGATGTAATATTAACCCTCTTAAGGATTGCTTCATATTCTGGAAGAATATCAAATCATTGTTTTTCATAATGTCCATAATTTTATCACCTGATGGAGGTATTTTAACCTTAAAATCCTCTAGTGAAGATTGTGAACCAGTAGAAATGGTGTCCTTTTATAATGTGTGAATATGTATCTTCTCAAAATTGGACAAATGAACTTATAATTTCATACATATCATATTGTGGTTATTCTAATCTTCAATCACAATCACCTATTATTCAAAAATATCCATTATTTATTCATTTTATTCTTCATGCAACACTTTAAAAAAAATATTCACTTTCCATGATCTTCTAGGATTTTAAATCCAATTTCAAATCATTGAGATCAATAATATTTTTCAAGATTTCCTCAAGTTCACAGATCTTTTCATCTAGGGTATTTTTTAATTCAAAATAATTAATATTATTAATATTTATTAATTAATCTAAGAATATTATTTAGTATATATATATAATAATACTAAGTATTATTATAAATATCAAAATAATAATTATTGATTTTGGTAGATAATATGATAATATTAAGGTAGTTATTAAAGAAAGAACAAAACTCTATAAATCATAACATTAAGGCACAAACACCATGTATCATACATCTAGTATCATCCTAATCTATTCATGTGGTGTGGATGCACTTCAATCCCACAAACAGGTGTATACTGGATGTGTCCACAACATTTTTGTCTATTTCTCCACTCTAGTGTATATTTCCCATGTATATCATCATCAGTATCCACCTACATATCCTCTTGTGTGACAGGCGGTGGATGTACAATCTCCACACCTGTACCATGTCCCAGTTCTAAGGACAGTTGATGGTGGTTGAAACTCTCGAAAGTGAATAATATGGCTAATGTGTTGAGGATGTCTTCATAATAGAGAGTAATAAAGCATCCAGTTGATCCCATTCAATGTATATATCTATCTCTGGCTATGACTGAGAAGTTGGAGGAGCGTCTGACTGATCATGAAGAAAACCCTCCTCTTGTGGAATAGCAATATCTAGCTGAACATGAGGAACACCCTCCTCCTATGGAATAACAGCATTCATAATAGGTTCCTCACCCCTGGTACATCTATATCAATCTCAGCAGGCTCTGCATCCTCATAATCATGTTATGGATCAAAGAAAATGCCATTATAAATCTCGTTCATCGAAGGAAGAAACTCTACCACAATGTTGTGAAAATATGCCTGGTCAAATTTTCCTCTCTCTACTGGATCACACATGTGAAGTAGATGACTTATAAGATCTTCCTATGAAAACTAATTCCAATGTTAATTAATGATAATAAAAAATTTGTTCAACAGTGGAAGAAAGAATGCATACCAACTCATGAAATCCCTATTCGTGTCATGTTAGAAATCTAATTGGGGACCTACAATACTAGGACACATAATCCAGCTGATCAAACAAATAAAAATGTATTGTCCACGCCCCTCTTAATTGGAACTCCTGTCATCTTTCCCATAGATAAATATATGTGTCATGGTTTCTCCTCCAATAAAAGTCTCTCTTCCCTGACATCTTTATAAATTGCAGTAAATCTAATTGACTTGGTAGGTGAATAATAGGCTGAAAGAATCTGAAAAACCTTATAACTCTGTCAGGCTAATGCCACTCGACTATATGAAAATGAATCAATGGAACCATCCAAGAGCTGGTAGCAAGAATAGCCATATAATATGGTGGAAGACTTTGCGTGATATCATCTGTATATGTAATCCATGTAATCTGAAAGGAAAAAATGAATAATCAATTAATAAATGAGAAGATGTACAATAAAAAATAAAGATTTAACAATATAAATAATAATCACTAACATCGTATGGTCAAAGGATATCCAACATAAGTCTTTAGGTAAGGAAATCGTGTTTGGTGGTATCTAAATGTTGATATTTTCACTTATAGATAACATTGTTATAGTTACATTTCATTATATAAATATATACAATTAAGTTAGACATTAGAATTAATGAATAACATACCATCATCCATGCAGAGCCTCTGATAAAAAATCTATAGGAAATGGTGCATGGTCATGTGGAGATAAATGAGGGATATGCTCCCATACCCACATATATAAAAGAACAATGCATAATATGATCTACATCTTATCGATGTGACATGTGCTGCATAGCTCCCTGTATGCATATGTTAGACAAGAAGACCCCCATTTATACCAGCCTGCCTGGTCCAAATCCTCCAACAAAGGTAAATACATCTGATGTAAAAAAGTAGTGGAGTGATCAGTAAAAATAACGCCACTGATCAGGATCAAAATATATGCATGTGAAAATCACAGAACGGTGATCTCATTAGTATCCTCTACTAAATGTGTGATGTGATGGTCTAACTAGGTCATGCGTAATCTACTACCTGATAACGGACCTGCCATCATCATGAACCACTATGCCTAGTAATCAATGAACTACCTCTAACCAATCTTCTCCAACTCATCCTGTCATAGCCACACCATCGATGGGGAGGCCCAACATAATAGACACATCCTATAGGGTAATAGTCATATCCCCCTCTCTAAAATAGAATGTATTTTACTCTAGACTCCATATCTCTCCAAGCACAGCAATGAGATGATGATCGACAAAGGTGAAGTTTCACAACACTACTCCATAGAATCTAGCATGATTAAGATGGGGTATGATAGCGAGAGGTGGTGTGACATGATGGAAATTATGAGATCTATGAACACTCAGAGGCCCATGACATCCCTCTAAAACTAGTCATGATACATGAGTAGCCTAGAATGTGAGCAATAGAAAACCTACCATCAACACAAATGATATCATTATTACTTTTTAATAGTGAATTCAATAAAAATTGTAAACTTTTATTAAAAAACAATAACATTAAAAATAAGGTACAAAATATATGTGGGTGGTGTTGTTGGTTTAGGTTATGAATTTCTTATTTTACTGATCTCCAATGAATTTTAATTTATTCTAATTTTCTTTATATAATATTGTAGTGATGAAAAACCCCCATTGAACATGTGGAAGTATGACATATTCATTTTCATTGTATGTTTACTTTTTTAATAGTTACAGTATCAAAAATCTTTTTATGATAGAATCTAGAAATGAGACAAACCAAAATTGAAACAAGTCTAAAATAGAGCAAGTCAGAAATAAAAGGATTCATTACTAAAACATCCACATATGAAACAAAATATACACATTCATGATAAAATACACAGACTCGATCATGGATAATGGGATGTGGAGCTCTGTCCCACCACTTGGGAAATCTCTTACGAGTATGTCCTTCTGTGTGACAAATGCTACATCATGGTCCCCCTCCTCAATGTTGAGGCCAATCCATCTTATTTCTGATTCGAGTTTACTATGGTCTTCCTCAAGGCCACAACCTAGTAGTATAAAGACAATAATTTAAAAAATAACAAAAATTAAAGAAAAACATAAATGAAAACAAAACCAGCTTACGAAACCTAGAAATATCAGAGGCGACATTCAGTTGATCATCAGAAGATGAGAAAGAATGAAAATCACCAACAGGCATCCAAGATACACTATGACAATTAACCAAAGTGATCATGTGTTACAATGGGTCATCATATGGCCCCCATGATATATTTACTGAAGAAAAAGTGGTAATAACATGTTCACATGGATATCTCAATGCCGGAAATTTTCCACAATCACAGTACCTGTTATCCAACATCACCACAACCACTCGACCATTGGTTCATATAGCCCAATCTTAGAACTCTATTACCTGAAAGCTCATCCTTTCCCTATAAAAGTCTACAACACTCCATATTGAAGCCTCATTCAATATCTAATCAATATCACTTTTGCAATGCTGAGTAAACCACGTACCATTTTCCATCCTATGATAGGTCTTTTAGGACCGGTCAACAAAGTAGTGAACACATCTATAAAATTTCTCTTTTACTAACCCTATGATCAAGAGTTTTCACACACCCTTAAAGACCCCATTTATTAACTCCACTACATTAGTGATCATATGGACATATCTCCCACCACCATCATATGCTAATGACCATTTTTCCTTATAAATATGAATCATATAATCATACACATCTTCATTAGCAATTCAATTCTCTTCAAGACATCGATCAAACCTTTATTTTTGGGGATCATATGTTGATAGCATAAGAGAATAATATATTAAGAAGGATATTAAATTTTCTATAAAAAAATAATGTTTAAAAAAACATACCCAACTTGACGATCGCCTTATTTATTACCTCATCTCTAAAATTTTTATACAAATTACTTGAAGTATGTCTAATGAAATACTGAGGATAATCATTTAGATTAGTATATGAAACCACAACACTATTTATATCCTCTATAATAACTTGATGGTGATTATATATCATACACATGACCTAGTTTTGTGTGACATGAATGCGTACACATGCCCAAAACTAGCTCCAACATTCAAAATTCCCCTTTTCTAAAATAGAGAATGCAAGGGGTATATGATCATGATTACCATCTTAAGTGGAATAAATTAGTAGAACACCTGTATACTTGACATAAAGGAAAGTTCCATCGACCTGAATGAATTTTTTACAATAGGTAAAATCAACGATGCATGGCCTGAATGACCAAATAATCCGATTGAACTTCACCTTTGATCAAGAAATTTGGTGACTAGAGGACACATACTCAACAATGTCCAAATAATAAACAATATGACTATTGAGAGACAACAATTACATAAGTTGTGGTGAAATTTCATATGATTCAACTTAATAACCATTAAATTTTATAATTACTTTCTATTTTTCATTCCAAGCTTTGTTGTAGAATATTTTATAGTTATAAAACTGTTGAATTATTTCCTGAAAAAGGGAAACTGGAACATCCTGGCATGTTCGTATCATCTCAACAATAACAGTTGATATAAACTCTACATCAAGTGAAGAGTAATCCTATGACAATCTTGGATTCACATAAGTGTGTGGGCATTCTAATTTGGTAATCCTATAACCTAGAAAAATTATCATACATTTCCCTTAATAAAAATTTACATTCTTACCCGTATTTTTCACAATGAAAGAGATATTTTTTATTCTTTGAATCATCAACCAAAAATGTGAAATACCTATCTATGTGGTATTGATTTATCACATTATTTATGGAAAGTTTACTTTTAAACTCTTGTCTGACATAGATGGAATTATCATTTGATGCAGATCTATTCCCTATAATGATAGGGAATTCAGAATATAGTGTAATGACATCCCAATAAAAATGTTGTTCACACAAAATTCCTTCACCTAAGGAACTCAATACTGAAGGATGATTACCACTAACTAGTGGATTTGATAGATGCTTGTCTCTCATAGGAACCTTATAAGGTTTATTCCCCACATCGCCCTATCGTGGAAGCCTATCTCTCAAAGGAACCTCAGAAGGTTCATTCCTCACATCATCTCTTGATGCCTCAACAGATTCTTCTTCCTCAGATAAACTTCTATTCACTATATCATTAGTACATAAAGGGATGTCGTCTACATTTCTTTCCAAATTCTGATCATATTATTTGTAATTTAGTTATATCACAGGAGTCATATGAGAAAAAGGCAATTAATAAGACTGTTATGAAGGGTTGACTTCTATAGAGCTCAAAAAACATGGTTCTGTAGTAATCGGTTGCAGCACATCAATATCAAAAATCACCAGATGTAATTTCAGGAAACCATTAGAACACTGTTATCTAAATAATAATGATTCATCCATCCAATCCTCATCATCAACCAGAGGTTAATCATTGTGACATAAACATTTAGGGTATTACAGATGTCAATATTTTATTGAAGAAATTCATTGATTAGCCCTCAGTTTTAACTGACTATGAATCTTACTGCCAACTCCATCCAATGTCAGACAACCATGACGATTTTCCACTCTTGTAGGTGTAAAATTATAGCTAAACCCCTGCTTGGTATAAATTAACTCACCGTTGAAATATATTTTTAGAGACATGATAATCTAGAAAATAATAATTAATAAAATATTATATACTACATCAAAATTTTAAAATATTTAAATTGGTTATGATTAAATAATTGACTTGATCTTATTTATGTATTTCTTTATAACTATTGAGGTATAGTTATGTTGATATTATTACCAAATAAATTTTAATATAATGATATATATTTTATACCACTTATCAAATGTTTCATAAATTTTAATTACTTATGAATAAATAACCATGACTTGATCTTGATACTTACTATAGATTAGTTTATAATTATCGGATAAACTAACCAAAACCTATGGGTGGACTCCAAGTATCTCTATTATAAAATATTTTAGCAACCACTAGTATCCTTTAAAATATAAATTCCTCTTTTCGAACTCCTCTTTTAAAACACATGTTCTTGAACGCTTCTTTGAGGATGCCTCATGTCAACTGACTTTAAATTACAAATTTACTCACATGCATGTGAGGGGGTCTTGGGGTACAGAACACATAACTTTTTTAATTAGACTTGTATGTCCTTACAAACTTAGTGATATATTATTCGCATTCCATCAATGCGGAAACAAAAATGGAGTTATTACAAATTATGTAACCAAATACACAAAAAAAGACATGAAATTTCCACCATGCATTGGTTGGTCATCTCAAGATCAGTCATCACAAAATACTCTTAACATGATTTTTGATATACTAATTACGTTCTACATATTAAATAACTTTACATATTACTAGATGAAATATATATTAAATATCTACACCTTTTTTATAAAAACATAACTTTTAAATTTTTATGTATATATATATATATATTTATTTAATAATAACATTTCATAAATTTAATTAAAACTAATATAATTTACACTAACATAACAACCACTACAGTACTGAACACTAATGTTATTTTCAATTTTATAAAATTTCATATATATATATATAATGTTTTTTGGTCATTCTAATACTTTCCAAAATATAAGTAAATATATTTTATACTTTATTACTTGAAAAAATAATTATTTATACTTAATAATATTTAAATTTATTTATTAAGATTATTATTAGTAGTAAATAGAAGTAATATAATTTACACTTACATAAAAACCATCAAAATAATATAAACTTATGTTATTTTAAATTTAATAAAATTACAAATATATAAATTTTTTCCCATTTTTCTATTTTAAAATATTTAATTAATTATATTTAATACTTTATTACTTAAAATAATATTTATTTACAATTAATATAATTTAAAATTATTATTAATAGAAAACTATTTTTATTCCATTAACAAAAATAATTTTTTATATATTTTTTAATAAATTAAAATATTATACTTAATATAACTAATGTATTTTTAATAAATTATATAGCTAGTGTATAAAATATTATAATTTAATTTAATATTACTTTAAAAATAACATATTTTATATACATATAAATATGTTATACTCTCCATTTAAATTAAAAATATATACATTTTTAAAAACAAGTTTATTTCCTTAAATATAAATTACCTTTTAGACATACCATATTTAAATTTCTTAAACATTCAATATGAATTCATAAAACAAAAAATAACTCAATCAAAAATTAAATCATAAAAAATACAATAATTTACACATTCATACATGCATCAATATATATTAAATAAATAAACAATACACACAAACATTAATTTCTAGACATCTCAAATTAAATAAATAAACCATAAAAATAAAATCAATAAATACAATTAAACAATTAAAATTTTAAATATAAATTTTACCTTATTAAAAGCAGCAAATATTTGTTGAGAAAGAAATTCAGCAGGGCTTCGCAATAAATTTTAGAGGAAAAGAAAGAGATTTGAGGGGGGGTCCTTTTATAAAAACACATCGGGAGGATGCGTGAATCTCGTTCATGCATCCTTCATCCACTTTGCGAAGGATATGTGAATGGGGTTCACACATCTCTCATGGTAGAGAATGATGAGTGAACCTCGTTCATGCATCTTTCATGGATAGGAGATGCGTGAATGGGGTTCACGCATCTCGGTTCCCCTTTTTTAAAAAATTGATTACCCAATCCCATTTAAAAAAAAGGATTAAAAGCCCATTTTAAAAAAAATCCATAGAATTATATATATATATATATATATATAACCATTTAAACAAAACTTCTCAAATATATTAAAAATAATTAAACACAAAAATATAAAATATGCATTTTTTAAAAAAAAAATAATACTAAAATTAATATTTATATTAAAATTAAAACATTATTTCAAATTAAGAATTATTAAACATGATTCTATCATAAAAATAATTATTCATATAAAATAATTAAAAGATTAAATACAATTAAAAATTAACCTGAGAATTATAATAGTTAATAAAAACAAACATTGTCAATTTTTTGAGCTTTTAAAATGAAGAAGATATTTAAATGAATTTTCAATTTATCAAAAAAAATGCAATATAAATGAATTTTCAATTCTTCAAAATATATAAAATACAAATAAAAATGAATTTTCAATTTATCAAAACTAATAAAATACAAATAACAATCCCAACACTAATAACTATAAAATGAAAAATGATAAAATTTGAACACCATAATATTTATATGAAAGTGATCCTTCAAACTAAATACAGTCTACATAAAAAGAGACCCTTTTAAACAAAGCTAAAATTCAATCGAATATTCAAAAATTATGATCTCCCAACTAAAGCCTCAGTTTTGAAAGCCTTATGGGAATTTTTTTATCGAGAAAAAATTGGGATGAAGTTCCTTGAATATCTAAAAAGCATATAGATCTTCTCAGGATTTGATTTGACATATTATGAAGCCTAAATGGACACTCAGATCAAAAGTTATAGTCATTTGAAGTTAATGGAAATTTTTAAAATTTTCATAAGATACTAATTGATCTATTATTTTTTTTATATCACCAAATTCATATTAAATGTTTGTTACTTATTACTAAGGAAAAAATTAATAATTAATATTAATTTTTAAATTATTTTATAAACCATATTTCACAAAATCTATTATATATAAACATTACATACATATTAATATAATATAAATCATATTTAATCATATATATATTAATAAAAATATATTTTTATATTAAAATATGTTTTTTAATAATATATTATTTTTTAACTTTATCAACATTAAGAAAAACACTAATAAAGGCCACCATTTATTAGCACTTTCCATGAAGCACTAATAAAGGCTAGCCTTTATCAGCTATAAAAACCCTAATGAAAACCATCCTATATCCGTGTTTTAAGAAAAACATTTATAAAGGGCTTCCTTTATCAGTACTAAAGAAAGAACTAATAAATGTGCTCTTTTATCCGTTCTTTTTTAGCACAAAATATGCATGATTTTGTACTAGTGAAACTTGAGATATAAAATTTAATAAGAGATTAGGTCATCAACCCGAGACTTGGATGCCTTGATTGATAGATCATGGGGAAGCTGCTAAAGTGGTATTGCAGCAACACATCAACAATGATGCATGTCTGGATCAAGATTTTCAAGGTTGTGGAATTTTTAATATAAGGGTGATGTTTCTCAAAGAAGAATCATTGAGCATGATTTTGTTTCATGGAAGGGTGACATATGTCACTGGGATGATTTTCAGATAGAAGATGGAGGTGTAACAGGGTGTGTATTTCACAGATGTTTTTCTACACTGCCATTGACATTCAAGTTTGGGATTTTTTTTGAATTTTGTACTATCTAATTTATTAGGGTATTTTTCAAAGTTTTCTCGTGGTTTTTTTAATCCTGTGTATCAAAGCGGTCTTCCATGTTTAAAAAATATGTGATTCTCACTTACATTTTCATCGGGATTCTCAAAAAAATATTTCACAAGCAGTTTTATTCTGGGTTTGGGATTCTCCCCTACATGTATATGTGTATGTATATATATATATATATATGTGTGTGTGTGTGTGTGTGTGTAGATATGCGTATATATGTATGTTTTTATGTTTTTATTTGTATTTGTGTGTGTATCTATGGAATTTAGGGATTAATTTGAGTGGTAAAGTCACTTTTTAATCATGTATTAAACATGGTTTTAAATCATGCGAAGAATGAATTATTGTGGTAATGTAACAATGGGGGTACTATAACTAGTACTAAACTAGGGGTACTACAATATTGGTATTATTCACATGATTTGGGTATTGGGCTTTTAGGCCACTAGGCCCTATTGGATTTGTACTGGAGAATATTTAAACTGATGGAGTGAAAGATAGTGTGATAGTGATCACTATAGAAGGGAAGGAAGGTGGGGTGGGGGAAGCTATTCTAGTGTATGAATTTTGGTCCACCTATCCAAATAATCCATTTCACTAGATCATCAGGTCATGTATTTTGGGTCTTCAGGCCCTGTAAGGGTTACCTCTCAACCTAGTTAAAAAATGGTTTATCTATAAAATAAAATAATAATAGAATTTGAGTGTTTCAATTCCTATGTTTGTATATATATTTATGTATGTATATACTTATGTATGTATATTTCTGTATTTTTATGTGTATGTATATTTATGTTTGTATATATATATATATAAATTTGTATGTATGCATGTATGTGTATTTATGTATGTACATATATGAGCTTGTATATGTGTGTGTGTGTATTTATGTATGTGTGTATATTTGTATGTATGTATATTTTTTTATGTGTATGTATGTGTGTGTAACACCCACAGTGTTTCTTTAGGTACGATTTATGTCATGACCCATCCCCTGGGGGCCATGCCGTGATGACCCCAAGCTCGCCTTCCATAGGCCAGGGGCTGCCGACTAGCACTGAATGGCGTATTCCCTAAAACGGGAAGGCATTGACTTTAACCCTATAAAAACACATTGTCCAAGAACACAACAAGAAGAAACTGTGAAGTAAACTGCTGTAGTAAAAGTGTACTAAAATTAAATGGGCTGGAATACAAGCCCAACTGGAAAAGTACAAGTACAACTAAAAAGTACAATACATTTTAAAGGTGAAAAGGAGCTCCTGGATCATCCACCACGGATCCTACGTAAAGGGTAGGTACATATCACCTCAACAGTACTCCACATCCTCTTATCTCCTCCATGTCACATCACGTCGAATGTCCACCTCTGGGCACCGTCCAATCCCGGCTCCCTCAGCCTCGACCAATGTTGTACGTCATCTGCACAAGACACAACAAGGTGCGGGTGAAGCTTGTGAAGCGTTGAGTATAACAATACTCAGTAAGGACCCCGAGACCTCGAAGGTCTCCTAGAATTCCACAAATAAAAGCCACAGGGTAACACCTCGAAGGTAATGTACCACACAGGTATAGTACCACATAGCACAACCTCAATCACAAGCACAAATTAAAGACTGCTCACACCCGGATTTATTCTAGGGGTAGTAACAAGTAACATCCCTAGTCACAACATCGAACACCTCGGCTGTTGGATAAATCCTCCTCTATCGAGTACAGTTGGCCTAATGGGTCACTCCGAGCCACTTCCCACTAACCTTGAACTACTGAGGTACTCATCCCCATCGCGTATTGTGGGTGTACCGGGTCCAACAGAGCCACCCACCCCCATCATGGTCTGCTAAGGTACTCCTCCCCACCGCGTACCGCAGCTATTCCCCACCATGGCCAGCCAGTAAACACAGAACCACCCACCCCATAATGGTCTGAAAAGGTACTCCCCCCCCCATCGTGCACCACAGTCATCGAGTCACTCCGAGTTGAAAAGCTAGCAGTCATCAGGTCTCACCCAGTCGTAGGGTTCTCGTACATATTGTGCTTGGGAGAACCGCTCCCCAATCCATCAGTCCTATTTCAAGCAGCACAAAGTCTCACAAGAAGTAATTGGATGATCTTCTATGTCATATGGTTTCCAACACAACAGACGGTGCGTCAATCGGACGCCCGGTCTGTGCGCTTTTGGCATTGCAATGTCGAGGGCCCGGTTGGATTCGGGTACAATCCAACCCATCTATACTCCAAGTTTCTCCAAAACAATCATGGAGTAAGTTAAATGGACTGTCTCACTCCAAGGATCTCAATGCCATAGACAGTTCATCAAACAGATGGCCGGTTCTCAAGATAAGGCCCTTTAAGTGTTCCTGAGCGGTATTGGGTTCGGGTCTGGTCCGCCATAGTCGGACTGGCCCTGACCCGATTTGGCATGGGCCAAACCGGGTCGATCTGGGTTGACCTGGCCCATCTAGGGTCCGACCTGAACCGGTTCAACTTGGCTCGTTGGGCCCAGCCTAACCCGGCTGCGCCGCGGGTCAGGCTGTTGGGCCGCGGGTCGGCCCGCTGAGCGGTGGGTCGGTCTGCTGGATAGACCCAGCGGTTCCACCCACCTGGCGATGTGGGCCACCAGGGTTACCCAGACATGGTGCATCTGGGTAGGGCAGATGTGGAACAGGGCCAGGTCAGCGGGTCAACCCGTGGAAGCTGACACCAATGTGGTGCCACATGGCATCGCAAGTCCCTCGTGTCTCGGCCGACGGGCCACGGCTTTGCCACTGGGGGCACCACTGGCATGCACCCCATCCCCCAGCTGTTGGTCAATCTAGCGGCCCCTTTCTCTTGTTACGTCCAATACAGGAGGCAGCCTTTCTTCCGCATGGGCACGCCGTTGGGGGCGCGCCCCACCTCCACTCTGTCGGCTTCGTTGCGGTCGGCCAGCATGCCGACCAACCTCTCCTCTAATCACCTTGGTTGATGAGCCGCATCCCTCCTTGTTCATTAGCTATGCGCGATGGTGCACCGTACCTCCTCTACGGATGGCAACTGTCGGCCGCTCCGACGACCACCACAGCTTTGTGCTGCGGCCTCCTCTTGCGGCATGCGTCGACACTCTATCCACCATGTAGTCGGTCGATGTCATCATGATGTCAGTCTTCCATGGAGGCACAAGGATATAACCAAAAATATAGAGGGTTTAGGATGGGTTTGTTAGGCCTATACCCTCTGCGTTAGCTTTTAACACGAGGGGCTTAAAGGGTTTTATAAAAATTGAATTAAACAACAAGATAAACCCCATGATATTCCCTACAACAATCCTCCCGTATAGTCGAATGAATCGCGAGTCAAACTGTTATTGAGTTGACCAACACTCTTCATGTTATTCACGAATGGTGAAGAGTAAAATCATTCAAAAATCATAAACAAATTAACCCCTACCTCGAATCATCGGAGAAACGCCCATGCTTGAAGGTGGGTTGGTGTTCTTCGTTCCCGCAACTAGTTCCCAAAGATGCTACTCGTACATCACCCTTTGGTTCTTGGTTCAGTGTCATCTGTAACATCCCACTGGGTCGAATCCATCCTCTGAGGGTTTGGCGTCATGGTGCTCCTCCAGCACTTCGTTTCTTGGCGAAGATATGCTGATACCTTCCCCCAAGCTCCATATATATAGGAGAGGGGGAGGTTAAGTGAAGACGTTGGAGTTTAATGGGGCCTCATTAATTAGGAAGATTCCTAATTTCCCCCAACGTTGTTGTTACTTATATTGGAGGGTCACGCCATTTATTGGATTCACACATTGATGGTCCCACCTTACCGCTTTTCCAATGGAGGAATAGAATAAAAATAAAATAATAAAGTTATTTTATTTATTCTATTAAAAAGTTCCAAAAACTAACTTTTTTTTGGACCTACAGCAGTTGAAGTGAATCCTCTCTTAAGTGAATCACAGTGTTATAGATTCAATGGTTCCCTCATATTTTTATTCCGAGCAACGGTTTCAATGTTAGAAAATATCGCTCATGGGTTTATTGAACATATCTAAAAAAAAGTTCCGAAAATTATTAACAGTCCTCCTCAACCCACGCCGGTCATGGTTAGGCTCTTTCTAAGGGAAATAAGTTCCAACGAACCCAAAAGTACACTTGTATTTTTAATCCAAGTTACCGTTTAGAATTTATGGATTTTACAATAAAATTATTGTCACTTAATTATTTTCTTTACGGACAAAAACTAACTATCACTAGGGGCATGTGCCGGTCAATGTTAATATCTGCCTAAAGAGAGCTTACCCTCACGAGTACAGCGGTGGTCTCTGATTTTTAATCTGATTTACTATTCATGAGTTATAAGCATTTGAAAAATAAAATAATTTATTTAATTATTTTTTTACGGTTATGCCATTTTCGGGTTCTCTCAGAGGAGGCCCACGCCGACTAAACTTAAGTCGCGCCTAGGGAAAACCCACCATCCCAAGTACAACGGTGACCTTGTGTTTTTGATATGGGAAACCATTTAAGAGTTATTCTATTTTTTCTAGAAACTACATATGCGTGCTATTTAAAGTTTAACAAAACTTCAACGGATCATTTCGGGAACTCCGGACCTCAGAATCTTACGCTGTAAGATTTCACGGTTTCAAAATAATTCTATATAATTAAAAAAAATACAGAAATTTTGAGACATTAAATTCTCCCCACCTTAAGTCTTTTTGTCCTCGAAATCCAAAACATAGACTAAGGAAACAAATGGGTGTACTAAGCATGAATCTGAGCCTCCCACTCCAATGCACCCTCCTAGAGGTTCCTGTGTTGCCAGTGAATGCGCACTAGAGGTATCAACCACCAATTAAGGACCCGCTCTTGTCGATCCTCAAACTCCACCAGGGAACTCCATAAATGTAACCCCATCATCAAAGAACAACTCACCCCAGTTTATATCATGTGATGGATCATGCACGCATCTCCTCAACTGCAACACATAGAAAACATTATGCACCCAGTGCATCTGTGGGGAAAGATATAGACGGTACAACACCTCGCCCACTCTACTGAGAATCTAGAAAGGTCTGATGAACCTTAGAGATAACTTTTCACCCCATCCAAATCTATGAAAACCTCGTTAAGGTGAAACCCATAGGAAGACATACTTTCCCTCCTCCTGTCGGCAGAAGACTTTTGCCGGCTTTGAGAAATTTGCACTTGCTAACAAGTGAGGCATCGTGATACAAACTCTACCACTACTTCCTTCATCTCGGGCCATCCGTACTGACGCCAAAGGTCCTGGTACATCTTCTCCACTCCAAGATATACCATTAAAGAGAATGTATATATCTCCCTCATCACCTCCTTCTGAAGCGTCACTGGTACCATGGTGCTTCCTTTGAAGAGGGTGACGTGATCCCCACCTTCAGAAAATTCTTTAAGAGACCGTCCTGAGGATATCTGAGCACGTCGAGCCATGCAGTCAATATCTCAAGTTGTGCCATCCTGAATATGTTGAAGAATTGGTGAAGTGACAGTCATAGACTGGAGGTAGCTGCTCCATCTTTATCCATGAAGGATATCCGTAGCACGACTAGCTGATCTAACGCCTCACTCAGCAGTTGTAGACCAGACCTCCTACAGAGTGCATCTGCTACCATGTTCCCCTTTCCAGAAGTATAATCTATCTCAAATAAATAGTCCTGGAGGAACTTTATCCATCATCGATGTCTCTTGTTCAGGTCCTTCTATGAGAAGATACACCTGAGACTCTTGTGATCAGAGTAAACAGTAAACCATTCACCCAACAAGTAGTGCCACCACATCTTCAGTGCAAAGACCATTGCTGCTAACAACAGGTCATGGGTAGAGTTGTTTTACTTGTCAGTCTCTATATCAGCTACTAAAATCTCTAATAACACTTCTCCATCCACAGGAGAGACTCCCCCTTTTTCATCAATGTTGACAAGGGTGCCTCTATTATAGAGAAGTCTGGTTCAGAACTCTGGTAGTACCCAGCCAAAGCAGAAGTCCCTCTCCATTTGGGGAGGTAACACTGGAAATATCTTTTGAAAAGATGTCCCCACACTCTTCCACTCCTGTTGGGAACTGAAAACCCAAAACTCCCACTACCACAAGGGTAAGGTCGGCCAACTCAAGAGTGATCGGATGCACCCTTTTATGCATGAGTTTATCCTTTTCTGTCTGGGTTTCCTTTTTTGCCAACCAAGGAAACCCCCATTCCAACTTTTTAAATAATTCACAACCTTTTTTCCTAATACAGTCAATCTGAGTATGAACTATGGATGTCCATTACATACCCAAACTAATGTCGTAAGGCCTCGACACTGCCACTGTGAGGTTCCAACTGAAACTCTTTCCTCAGGGTTTAGATCACACCATCAACATAAGTGTGATTATTGAGTCTCCTCCCAAAGGTATCTCCAGACGTGAGGGTCAAGTCAATGGTTTAACCAGAAACTCTAGGTATTGTACAATATTCATTAAATAAAGGAATGATTGGTACCTATATCTATTGATACAGAAGCTAGTAGTATACAAAGACTATACCTCTAATCATTCCTAGAGTCCTTAGGTCACACTCATTGACCACATGCAGCTACTCCCTTCCCCTGTCCTCCAGCTCATTGAGCTTGGTGGTGACCACATTGAGGTGGTGGTTGTAACATGTTGAAATTAATACCACCTCATGTTTCTCTCTTAGCTCAAATTCCACATCTGCTGCCCTATAGATTCATTTGTCCCTATCACTTCCTCTTCCTGAAACATTTTACATGCCCAGGTCTCTGAGACTGGCATTAGTTTCCTGCATTCACACTATTAACATTCATGGGATTCATTCGCTCAGCCAAAGATCATTCAACCAAAAAGGTTCTCTCTAGAACCCTAACATAAGTAGGAATACATAGAGTAATAGTGCTAGATCGGATGTCCCTAAACACAACCCGCTTAGAGGTCCAAGCCCTGAAACACTGGCATACTATATTTATCGAGTACGTCGGATGGTCAGTATGCCTCAATGAATACGCAGCTACCAACATTTCATCATGCCGAACCTGTAGAAGCTCTAGGGAACTCTCATCCCTTATCCCGTTATGGAAAGAGACCCCCTTCTTTAAGGAAGTTTCTCAAGATTATCCATAGAAAAAGTCACCTCTTCACAAGATCAGGGTAATCTAAACCCTTTCATCATCATACTGAGCCACATAGAAGGCTCTCTACCAGGAATGCCATTTGATCGAATGGTTACCTAACTAGATGGAATCTCGGCCACCTCCTCAGGTTAGTTCATGTCCGCATGTGGGTCGGGCTCGCCTAGAAACCTGAGGGGTATCTAATACTGAAACATGTGTAAGGTACTAGGCCTACATGTGTCCTCTACCAATACCGCTGGTTATAACTGCTGACCAACGGGCTGAGATATAGCTGACACACTACCCAAAGGTAGTATCTCGGGCAACGGTCCACATACCGAAGCCTCATCACTATACAGACCGTCCTCATGGTCACTCACTGGAAAAGACTAGAAGCTAAGATCACCATATTCTCTACTAGTGTCTCAAATAGGTAGAAAACTCTAGCCACAACCTCCATCTAGTACTCAGCTACTTTTGGGTATTTCTCGCCTCAGAACCTTCGATGCCTCTGCCACTGAAACTCATGCAACATGCCTAGTCGGTGTGCACCCTCTACTGGTGGGGTAGTGGAAATGGTTGCACAATGGGTAGTGGTGCTACTGGTACACCACCTGAAGCTGATAACACCGTAAGAGGGCCCTGCACTGAGGACACATCGCTCGATGGGTCGTCGTCACGTACTCTCTTAGGAATCCTAGTTGGTTGTCTAAGATGTGGCATCCTGATAAGGAACAGGTGAATAACAGTCATTAAGTTATACCTGGTGATATGACTCCAAGGAAATCAAAAGAAAAAAATTTCAAAAACACACGCAATCAATGTTTTCATGCATTGAGTCAGAAATCATAATTCAGGGTCCTTGTGTCTGGATACATTGGATTTTCCACCAACACTGGATTCCCCAAACTGAAAACCACACTCATAACGCTTAACACTATTGCCACACAGAAAACATTAGAGTCCTAGTTCTCCGGTAAAATTGAACTCCTCTGATACCACTTTGTCACGACCCATCCCCCGAGGCCCATTCTGTGACTACCCCAATCCCACCTTCTATATTCGAGGAGATAATGACTAGCACTGAAAGGAATATTCCTTAAAACAGGAAGGCATTGCCTTTAAACCTGTACAAACACACGGTCCAAGAACACAACAAGAAGCAACTGTGAAGTAAACTACTGTAGAAAAAGTGTACTAAAAGTAAATGGGCCAGAATACAAGCCCAAATGGAAAAGTACAAATACAACTGAAAAGTAAAAAATAGATGAATGGTGAAAATCATCTCTTGGATCATCCACCATGGATCCTATCATAAGGGTTGGTACAGATCACCTCCAAAGTGCTCCATGTCTTCCCACCTCTTTCGTGTCACGTAAGGCCAATTTTTCACCTCTGAGCACCATCCTGGCCTAGCTCCCTCAGCCTCGATCAATGTTGTACATTGTCTGCACAAGACACAACAAGGTGCGGGCGAAGCCTGTGCTTGTGTGAGTTTAATAATACTCAAAAGGGACCCCAAGACCCTGAAGGTATCCTAGAATTCCACAAATAAAAACCACCTACTAACACCATGAAGGTAAAGTACTACACAAGTAAAGTACTACATATCATAACCTTAATCACAAGAACAAAGTAAAGACAACTCACACCAAGATTTGTTCTAGGGGGTAGTAACAAGTAAGATCTCCAATCACAACATCGAACACCTCAGATGCTGGAGAACTCCTCCTCTTTCGATTACAGTTTCCCTTCCAGGTCACTCCAAGCTACTTCCCACTAACCTTGAATTTCTGAGGTACTCCTCCCCATCGTGTACTATAGAAATGTCAGGTTCCAGAGAGCCACCCACCCCCATCGTGGTCTGCTAAGGTACTCCTCCCTATGGCGTACTGCGATCGCTCCCCACCGTGGCTCTCTAGGTCACATAGAACCACCCACCCCCATTGTGGTATGAAAATGTACTCCTCCCCATCACGTATCATGGTTGTCGAGTCACTCCGAATCAAAAAGTCAGTAGTCATCATGTCTTAGCAAGTCACAGGGTTCGATATGTAGGGAGTCTAGGAGAACCGCTCCCCAAGCCATAAGCTATATTTAAACCAGAACTAAGTCTCACAAGAAGTAACTCGATGATACTCAATGTCATAAGGGTTCCAATGAAACAGATGGTGTGTCAATCAGATGCATGATCTATGCGTTATTGGCATTTCAGTGCTGAGGGCCCGGTTGGATTCGGGTACAATCCAACCTGGTCATACTCCAAGTTCCTCCAAATCTATCATGGAGTAAGTAAAAAGAACCATCTCCCTCAAAGAATCCCAATGCCATAAACGGTTTGTCAAACAGACGTCTGGTTCTCAAGATAATGCCCTTTAAGTGTTAATGGGCGGTACAGGGTCTGGGTCTGGTCCGCCTCGGTTGGACCGGCCCAACTCGGTTCATCATGGGATGACCCGGGTTATCTAGGTAGACCAGGCCCATATAGGGTCTAACCCAAACCTATTCAACTTGGCCTGACCCTACTGAGTAGCGCGTCAGGCCGCTGGGCCACGGGTCGGCCCGCTGAGCGGCGGGTCGGTCCACTGGACTGACCCGTCAGTTCCACCCACCAGGCGGTGTGGGCCACCAGTGTTACCCAGACGCATTGCATCCAAGTAAGGATGATGTGGATCATGTACATGTAAATGGGTCAACCCATGGGGGTAGACCCCAACGCAGCGCCATGTGGCGCCGCAGGTCCCCCGTGTTGCGGCTGACGGGTCGCAGCTTTTCCATCGGGCATGCTGATGGAGCGTGCCCCATCCACTAGCCATCAGTCAATCCATAGTCCCCTTACTCCCACTATGGCCAACATAGGCCGCATTCTTTCTGCCGCATGGGCGCGCCTCTAGGGGCGCGCCCCACCTGCGCTCTGTCGGCTCCATCGCGGTCGGTCGGTATGTCGACCGACCACTCCTTTGGTCACCGCAGCTGACGAGTTATGACCCTCCTTGTTCATCGGTAGCATGCGACGATGTGCCACACCTCCTCTGTGGTCGGCCGGTGCTGGCCACTCTGATGATCGTTGTGGATTTGTGTCACAACCTCCTCTTGCGATGTGCATCGACGTGTTATCCCCCATGTAGTCGGTCAGTGTCGTCGCGTTGTCGGCCTTCCATGGAGGCACAAGGATGTAACAAAAATAGCATAGGGTTCGGGTCAGGTTACAAGTCCCACACCCTCCGTGTTAGATCATAACAAAGGGGGATTAAGTTTTTTATAATAATTTAATTGAACAACAAGATAAACCCCAAGAGATTGCCCGCAACAATCCTCCTGCAAAGATGAATGAATCACGGGTCAACCTGTTAGTCGTTTGACCCGTGTTCTTCATGTTATTCATGAAAGGGAAAGAAGAAAATAATTCAAAAAGCATAAATGAATTAACCCCTACCTCGAATCATCAGAGAAACGCCTACTCTTGAAGGTGGGTTGGTGTTTTTTGTTCCTGCAACTGGTTTCCAATGACGCCACTCATACGTCACTCTTCGGTTCGTGGTTCGGTGTTGTCCATCACCTCCCACTAAGTCAGCTCTGTCTTCTAAGGTCCCAGCGTCACGGCTCTCCTTCATCACTTCGTGGATTGGCGAAGCTGTGATGATACCTTCCTCCAATATCCATATATATAGGATAGGGGTAGTGTAAGTATCGACATTGGAATTTAATGGTGCCTCCTTAATTAGAAAGCTTCCTAATTTTTCCCAATGTTGTTGTTACTTAGATTAGAGGGTCAATCCTTTTATTGTCTGGACACATTTTTGGTCCCACCTTACCGCTTTTCCATTGGAAAAATAGAATAAAAATAAAATAATAAAGTTGTTTTATTTATTCTATTAAAAAGTTCCAAAAACTAACTTCTTTCCGAACCTACTATGATAGAAGTGAATCCTCCCTTAAGTGAATCTTTCCATTGCAGATTCAATGGTGCCTTTAGATTTTTAATCCGAGCAACGGTTCAAAAGTTAGAAAATTTCATTCACTTGTTTACTGAATGTACCCGAAAAAAAGTTCAGAAAAATATTAACAGTCACCCTTGACCTGCGCCGGTTAAGGTTATGATCTTCCTAAGGGAAATACACCCCAACGGTACTCTTTTATTTTTAATCTGAGTTACTGTTTTTAAGTTATATATTTTACAATAAAATAATTGTCACTTAATCATTTTATTTACGACCAAAAACTAACTTTCACTAATGGTATGTTCCAACCAATGTTAGTATTTTCCTAAAGAAAGCATAACCTCATGAGTTCAGTGGTGGTATTATATTTTTAATCTGAGTTACCGTTCATGAGTTATAATCATTTGAAAAAAAAATAATTTAATTATTTTATTTATGGTTATTCTATTTTCGGGTTTTATCACAGGAGGCTCGTGCCTACAAAAATGAAGTCATTCCTAGGGTAAACCCGACATCCTGAGGGCAACGGTTCCCTTAGATTTCTGATCTGGGAAACCGTTTAAGAGTTATTCTTATTTTTTAGTAAAACTACTTATCCATGCTATTTAAATTTTAACAAAACTTTGACGGATCATTCCAGGCACTCCGGGCCTCGAAATCACGTACCGTCAGATTTTTTGGTCTGAAAATAGTTTTATACAATTTTCAAAAAACATTATACAGAAATTCCAATACATTACAAGTTATTTGTTTATTTGTAATTTTCTTTCTTTTTCTGGTGTTTCTCTAGAACTTTGGGTGTTTGGGTGTTTTGGGGAAAACTATGACATGTTCATAACATGAACCTATAGTTCACATTGTGAACAATTCATAGGAATAGGGGCTAGATCTTCGGGTAGGTATGGTTCACAATGTGAACTAGGTTCACGCCATGAAATGTGTGGCCCGAGATTCTTAGAAATATATAAAATTAAATTAAATAAAAACCCCCCTTATGTTTTAATACCAAAAATCAGGTATCCCTCCCCTCCACCTCTTTTTATCACATAATGCTTGGCCAAGACCCCCTGGAGCTCTCCCTATTTCTTCTCCCATGCATTTTTATGATGTATTCCTTGTGATTTTATAGGTCTAGGTTCCTTCTCTCCCTCCTTCATTTTCCTCTTATTTATTCCTTATTTTATCTTATCCGCTCACTATGTCACACCCCATACAAAGCCTAAGTGGGTTTGGGGGTCCTAAAACCTTAAGGTTTGTACTTATAGGTCATGTGGTCCCCTCTCTGGTCCCTCATCTCTATATATTTAAGGTTTTCACATCATCTTTTCATGTTCCAGGTAGGTGTCTCCATTACCTTTTCCTTTACTTGACAATCCATGTGTGATTTTGATTTCTAAATTAATTTTCATTCAATTTTTTACATGTTAAATAACATTAAATTAATTTACATTAATTAATAAAGATTTTTTAAATAATAAATATTGGTTTCAAATGGATTTTTCATGGGTTTCACTCTCTTTAAGGGGTCACCTCCAACGAATAGTAGCGTTTTTTACTAATAATATGTTCATGGTGTTTTAAAAATTGTAATTTAATATTTTAATAATGATTCAAACTTATTTGTGTTATTTTTTTATATCTATACAAGTTTAAGGGGTCTTTTTTAGATTAACTTCTTTGAATGACCTGACTAATCTTACTTGTTCATTTAGTATGTATATCACTTGTATCCCATGCTATAAAAATATCTATTTATATTTATATATATATACTAGTACACATATACATAGGTCTATATAGGAACAATTATGTACACATTAACACATGAATGTGTGAATGTGCGCATTGTGATATGAGTATTTATATATATATAAGTGTATATGTGTGTAAGAAAAAAGGAAGGATTAATGAATTGAAATCCAAATGATGCATGGAACACTGGTAAGTAACTTCAACATTCTTCAAAATGAAAGGAATTACCTAGAAATAAATAGTTCCCTAGGGTGCCTTGAAGGTAGTGGACTTCTCATCCTCTAGGACCATCCAAATCTGATTGTACTTATAATATCCATCCATGAAGGAGAGATAGTGGAACCCAACGATAGCATCAATCAACAGCTCTGTCACAAAAAAGGGTAAATTCATCCTTCAAACAATGGAGGTTGAGTTTTGAGAAGTAAATAAAAACTCTGATCTATCCATTCTTCTTCTAGTTTGGAACGATATTGGCCATCCATTGGGGTATTAGACCTCTCTGAAAAAGTTGGATTTAATAATCATATCAACTTTAGCCTCAACTATTACAATCTTGCAAGGGTTTATTTTTATATGGGGCTACATGAACCCATGGTGACCCAGTGGGAGTACAAGTAAATAAATGGTGACCCAAGGGAAAATCCCTCACATCTTTCTATATCTCTAAGAAAAGTCATCATGGTGCTTCTTTAGGAAGTATGCATACTATTGTTGCTCCTATGGTGACATGGATGTGATGATCAATGTTTGCCTCAAATATTCTTCAGTGATAAGGTTCACCCAAGTTATCTCATCAACAGTAGTGGAGACACCCTCTTCAAATATAGGAGGTTTGTTTTCCATATCCTATTCATTATATGAGATACAAGAATCAGAGGTAAGGAACATGTCTCTCAATACTGAAAATCTAGGGATAGCATCACGATATGATACGATGGGAGAGGAGACTTCAACAAGGAACTCTTTCTCTATGGTGACTACAACTAAAAGGGCTAATGATATAATTCATTGTAGTTTATGTCCATGAGGTTACTCCTAATATTTAATTAATAATGATGGGTCAAATTCCATTGAGTTAGCCCCATCATATGGAAAATATGGGAGTTCAATGGATTGGTGGCCATTGGGTGAACTTATTGGTACTTTACAGGGGTTGGTTCATCCATTAATGGTCAGGATAGTCCTATTTAGGAGTATGAGGTAATCTATGAGTACTTCTTCTTGGGGACTATGAACAACTTCCCATGTCTAGTGTCATGTGTTTCAATATATGGATTGAAAGGATAAAGTTATCTTTCAAATATGGTCAAGGATCTACTATAGTGGATATTGGATCATTAGGGGTGATGATACACATAACCTCATTAATATGGGGTTATTTTACTTCCATTTTGTAGCACCTAGTATCTAGATAATGGGATTCACAAGATTCAAAGGGAGAAGCATCACCATGGAGTACCCTACTCAATCGTCAAGGGAGTATTTGAGGCATCGATGGTACGAAGAGGGGACCACTGCGTGCAGATGAATCCAAGGAATCCCCAATAGGGAATTATAGGCTATGTATTTTGTGACTAATATAAATTCAGTTCTTTCCACCAAGCCACCAAATCGAGTCTTTATCCAAAGCTTTTAACACATCTTCTGCTCACTCTTATCATATTCCTAAATTGTCAGGCTAGAGGGGATAAAGTCCTCTTCTGTGAGCCCCATCTTGAGGAGTGTCTGGTTCATGTTGATATTAATACTAGAGCTAGTATCCACTGGGCACTAGTTGTATTCTACATTGTTAAACTGGGTAGGGATATACAACGGGTGTATGTTCCCCTAAAGGGTGGTTCCCCCATATACTTCAGAAAATGAATTGATGGAACGACATTCCTCTTGTTCAGATTCCTCAGTATAATTGGCCTTGAAAACTTCTACCTTAGTCTCAAACTTAAGGGGGTCTTCAAAACTTCTATTAGGGATTTATACACTTTCTTTGATAATCATAGAGACTCTAGTATTTAAATCCACACTGGTATTCCTATGAGGTGCTTCAACACATCATATTTTTGGGTGAGGGGCATGTTTTTTTATGCATAAGGTTATTCCTTAAAAAAGAGAATAACGAGTGCCATTGTATAAGGTGATGGGTCTCAATTAGTATTGGTTTTACATTGTTGTTGATTAGCTGGTTTTTTTTTTGAATACTTGATGGTTGGTCACTAGGAAGCTGAGGATGGGCTATGGACGGGCATGACTGATCACAATGCGGTTGCAACTGAGTCGTGTTGTCAACTAATATATTCAACTATAGAGGTTCACCCAATAAATAATCTCATGGGTGATATACTTGGTGAGCCCTACCTGATGCATGCTACTTAGTTTTGTTATAATGAACATATTGGTTCAAATTTCTATACCACATATTCACCTAGCCTAAAACACTGGCCTGAACATTCTATATACGGGTGTGTCCTCTACCTCCACTTTGATAGCATCGAATGGAAGTGACTGAGGGGCATGCATAGAATTACTCGTCATTGAGAATTTTGTAATGATCCACTAGTTTAAAGACATTTATAGAGGTTCATTATTACTCCTTGTCAGTGGAATGGTCTAGGGATATAGGTACCCTGGGCGCATCTCCCAATTCGGTAGACATGAATTCCCCAAGGGTGTGAGATGATTTCAACACTAGTGGTGAAATTTTATTCTTATTGAATTTTCTACCTTTTCTCTTTTGAGACTTGGAAGTCTGTGACATAGACATGGATACGATAACCAAAGGAGTTATGGTGACAACATGAGACTCTAGTTTTCTCCAGTGATCATCGATAATTCCATGGGCACGAGTTAATTTCATATGAGCTAACTGATTATTTTATTTCTATATTCCTTGGTAAAGATCCTACTGTCACTCTCTAGAGTTTTCATTGTCACCATTAGGGTTCATGGATACATGTGCTACTTATGCTGGGATGTCACCCAATTTTACTAAGTCGTTGTCCACTTGGTCCTAGAGATAATATATGAAGATAAATCATTCTTTGAAGGTGTGAAAAAATATCTATGGTAAGGTAAGTAATTGTAATGATCGATAAGTTTGTCCTCTTGGGGTCTCTTGCATTCTGGAAGCTTCAAGATCCCATTTTCCATAGAGCAGATGAAATAACTTGGGACTTGTACGTCCTTGAAAGAGTAAGTAAAATTTCTTCTTTCTATGAATATAACCCTAGGTTCATGGCCTTGATAGGGGGACATTCATTCTATGAGGTTGTTACAGTTCCAAAAAGGGCTACACTGGGTGAGGCTGCGTCTGGTGGTCCTGCACTTGGTGGGGTTCATCTAGTAAAGGAGCCAGTAAGTGGACCATCTCAGGAGCCGATGCATGTATAGATGAATTTATCTCAGCTTTTACGGTCCATATCATGGGAGCTAGAAGGGGTAACTGGTGTGATAATTTCTTGGTTATCTACAATTATTCTTCAATATGCTAAGACATTTCGAAGAACTCATGAAATTCTCTTGGAAAATACAGGTAGATGAGGTTAGAGACCAAAACATCTTTGACATTATTGATAAACATCATGAGTAGTTGTTCTTGAAAAAACAGCATGTTCAAAGAGTATGTGAGTTCCTTCCACTAGTAAATGAAGTAAAAAACTCACTCATAAAACCTTTGGTTTCATTTGGAGAGGTCAGATATGTTGGTCTTGCGAGAGGTGGATATGAACTGGTATAGGAACCATATTTGGAGATCCTCCCAGCCTATAATGGATCTCAATGCCAGTTGGATGTACCACACAAACATGGATCCTTCTAGGGTTTAGACCAAACATCAGATCTTGGCAGTTTCCTACTCTTCCAGAGTCCCCAACATTGGGCCACACCTTGAGGTGAAGTGGGACAAATTTTTTAGTGGATCACTCATACCATTGAATGGGGTGAAACTCGGATTGTTGAATTCTAGTGATGGGAGAATCTAGTCTACCCATACAGGATATTACATTAACTTAGGTGTAATAGACACCTATCTTGTTTCCAAAGCCTCATGGAGGGTGGTGAGAGCATCTATCACATCATCCTAGTGAGTATTGTTGGTCATTAGTTCTCTAAGCGGCTCATCGACCCGAGTGGTTGTGTGACCTTGATATCGTAGTGGATAGGCGCACTGTTCTAATAGATTGGGTGACTCATATCACATTTGTTTCTACAATCCTTAGATTATCCTTTACCATATACACTAGGCCACATGGTTCAAATATGAGTGCCAATCCAAGAAGGATCGGGTCCCCAATTGCAGGGGAGATGAGGTCCATTTTGACATTGTAGTGGCATAGAAACTTCTCATACATAATATCTATAGTAAGCCTATTATATCACTATAGATCATTGATAAAAGTGGATATCCTAAAATTTTGCTCAATCTTAGGTGCAATCTCGGATAGACCGATAAGATTGGTAGGCCCTTTGCCTATGTTAATATATTGGTGGGAAGACAACAATGTGTCATTGGGGGGGGACTCCCAATGCCCCATTATAATCTATAATGATAATTATGGGTTCCTTTTGAAGGATCCACTTGGTACTAGGTTTCCCATTGGAACAATTTATAGTGCCTTATATCGGAAATCTGGTTTCTCTCATCCTTAAGAGGGTCAATAGTAACACATTCAAGGTGGAAATGGACAGAGGAGAACTTTCACTATTGGTGTGTGGGTAATATTGATGGTCTGATTGTTTTCATGGGATTGGGATAAAATTTAGGGCATCATACTACCTCTATCCTCTAATATGAACGTGTTGAGATTACTCTACCAGGACATTCTAGAGAAGAGTAAGGCTCTTGATGAAAGTTCTTTAGCGATTATAGTGGCGTCCATATAATTAAGGATGTCGATATATAGGGAGAAATTTGGTGTTGATATTCTTGAAAATATAGTGAATTTAACTGAGGTTATAATGAATTTTTTGGTAGTTCAACTGATAGTATTGAAAGTGGCTGAATATCCCCCTAAAAAATTGGAAGAAGAAAATCATCTGGCTCTTAGTGAGGGACTCTAGGAAAATATATTTTAGATTTGTAGGTGTCTAAAATGTGACGGATAGCTAGTTGATGACCATAATTCTCTACAAGTCCTCCTATTCATTACTAGGAGGGTGATTCTATTTTTGGTTGGCTCAAACCTCAACTGGTGTAGGCTGAGAGACTGATGGTGGCATTAACGCAGATTTGATTTGTTTATGATTTACTAGGAGACAGGGTGCAACATGGACCAAACATCTACTTCATATTGGAATGTCTCTTAAAGGTAGGGCCAACTTAAAGATCATATCCATATAGGATGGATGGGGTGTTCACTACCTCCTCATGTGTGTGAGTGACAACATCTCTTTAGGGATCAGTGGAGCGCTCATCATTATCTGAGGGTGTTAATCCATACCCTGACATCTCTCCATCTTCTAGTGTGGGGGTTGAGAGGAGGGAAACTGATGGGGATGGAGATTATTTCACTAAGACTCATTGGAAGGAGGCCACAATTTACTCGACCTAAATTTACTTAAAAAGTGATTTGGGGATTTTTTGTACCTAGAATTTAGGGATTGTATGCCTCAATAAATGGGCTTCTACCCCCCAACTCTAGAAGTTGGGGAGAAGGTTCCCTCATCAAGTCATCAGTCTTCTCAGTGTTTGAGAGGTCGATGGTAACATGATTCTTTCTAGGGTATTTCTTCTAATGGCATGGGACTTATATAAGCATAAGTTGTTGATAGTCACTTGGATTTCCTCTATGTGAACTATGACCTGCACCTCGGGCATGGCCCCCATGGTGGTTGTTCTACCTTCTACCCCAAGATGGATCTTCAGAGTAAGGAATATCGTCAACATGGGAAGAACCTCTACACTAGTTTTTAGTGGTGTGGGGAGGACCTAAATAGTGAAATTCTTCATTATGGGATGCCCCATAACAGTTTCTCATGGCACTGATGGTTGAGGGAGTTAACTCGGCCTTTCTTAGAGGTACCCTGCTGAATAGTTGTGTCAATGTGATGGGATATGTTGGCGGTGGATAGGACCACTGGAGACACATGAGATGAATCTTTTTGGGAAATTTTTGGGGCCTTCCCCTGGTGTCAGTGAAAAGTGTTATGAACTGGGGCCAGCAGAGCAGGGAAGGTATCAACCCACTCTTTGACCTATGGGACCAGTTAGTGTTAGAACTAATGCATCTAGGTGGGAGACCTCCTGGGTGGATTCTAAGTAGTTACTATTATAGGTATGTCTTGAAAATAATATACCACCTCATCATAAGGGAGTGAGCTATCATAACTCTTCGAGGATAGACTTCTGAAGCAGTTTTTTATTGAAATGGGGGGTAGTTTCCACCTGTGCGACCCTCACGGGTGGTGGTGTCAGTGAGGTGTTAATGCTTTGAGACCCTGGAGGACCATATCACTGGTGGGAATGACCCCTTCTTTTTCATATTATAAAACAAGGGTGTTGATCACCCTCCTATGGATGATGTCGGAGGGTGAAATGGGACGTAGGCACCTAGTAGTTAAAGATGTGATGGATGTCATGGTAGGGTGAAAGATTGTTTCACCCACATTCCTCCTAACCCATTCCTATTAGCATTGCTTCATCATTCTCCTGTAGATTGATTTCAGTAAGGCATATGAAATTAGTCGTCAGTATATATCCAATGAAAGTGATGCCTAAATCCCCAACAATGTCCATTATTTATGAGGAAGAGAGATGATCCACATTTTTGACATCACAAATCAAGGATGTATAATGTTATCATCCCCAAGATGTAATATAGTTTCATATTGGGAACACTACTCATTAGGTAGGAATTGAAACCAAATATATGGATCTGGTGACATGTAATCTGATGGTTCTCCAATGTTTCAAGTCCTTATCGTTGAAGGAAAATAGTTTCTTGCCAGGTTCACCATTTTTGTTTCAAAAAAAATTGATGGGCCATGCGTTGCACATGCTTTTAGCCTCATATTCCCACTTTCCAAAGGTGGGAGGATTCTATCACTGATTTGTGACTTTGGTTCCTTTATAGAATCAGGATGATGTTATGTAGGTTCCTCCTTCCATGAATTCATTCATGGAGTTTATTTCTTGGTCCATGTATCCCTCAAATATTTATGTTGTGTTCATAAAACTCATTCCCAGTGTCATCTGGAGGTGAATGTTGGTTAATTATGGTGCTTCTATTTCAATAGAGTAATAACCTTTAGTTAGAGTAGATAGTAACATTGGGCATGTCTGGACTTCTCTGGATGTTGGGTGTGTTGGGTATTTGAAAATTCATCCTCTGTTGGAGGAAATATCATGCAGAAGGCATCGTATGCACAAAACCCCAGGCATCCTATATCGACCACGGGGTAGTTTATGCTAGGGGTGTAGGAATATAATGATTTTTTTTCACAAGAATCATATGTTAATTTTATAGGGTGGAGATTCTGTTTAGGAGGGCCATGGGTTTTAGGTCTTGTGGGGATAAATGGGTTTTAAGTCTAACATATTGTGGGGATAGCTTGGTCATGGGTTTAATGTATTATGGGGATAGGTGGGTCACAGAAATAATGTCTTGTGGGAAAATTTTGGTGACAAGTTTAATATCTTTTTGGGATAGTTTGGTCATAGGTTTAACATCTTCTGAGGATAGGTTAGTCATCAGTTTAACATCTTGTGGGAACAGGTTTTCAGTGTGTTCCTATGGAGGAGATGATCACACCTAGAGGGTTAGATGGTAATGATAGAGTGTTCCCCCATGGGGGGGATAGTGACCAAACTTTAGTTTTTAGTGTTTTATCATGTGGAAGATGATCACACTTTTGGATTTGATAGTGATATTGAGATTTTGGGATTAAACCTCATGGAGGTACCCTATGTTTGTTGAGTTGTTGGGATTAAAACTCATAGATGTTTCCTACATACCCTGTCAATAAATAGGGATCAAAACCCATGTATTTTGATTCCCTAGTTTAATGTCATGTGAAAGGACTAGTCCATGAAGTTTAATGTCATGTGGTATGGACACTCGTTTCACGAAAGGAAAATCAACTGGGGATGGTGTGGGTCTTACGCGTGGATGTTTCCTAGGTGCAACAATGAATAGTGATGATGTGGTTGAGGCTTATCCATGGAAGATTCCTAGGTTTTGGGGTTTCATCCAAGGTGTTTAGTTTTATCCCAAGTGGAGGGAGGGTAGTGTGGGGCTTACGAATGGATGTCGCCCATTGCAGGTTCTTCATGCCATGGTGAGAAAGGAAGTGACATCCCATGAAGATCATACACAAGGAATCCTATGTTAATCACATATGGTAAGGCTATAGTATAAAGTCATATTATGACGAGGTTATCATTAAGTTTAAATTTGTATGACTATGACATTAGGCTATTTAATTTTATGTCAAGAATCTCATATGTGGTTGGGACTTACATCCAAGGAGATGATTTCCATGTGGGAGAGGAAGATCTGGAAAAAGGAATCTCTACTAGGAAAGGTTGGAAGTTTCCAATGATGAATCCACATTTAGGGATTATTTGTCTACTGTTCATGTTTCTCTAGGAAGGGAATGGTGTAATTCTATCATAGTGGAGTGACAATCAGGGCCCCTGATGTTGTAGTGTATTTTCTTAGGAGAAAGAGGCATTAGGGTACCTATGATTAGGATAAAAAAAGAAAAGAAATGGTCCAAACCGTTCTTGGAACCCAAATGGAGAATGTGAGGTTTGGTGATACCAATCACATAGGAATTTGGGGTGTGGATGAACCAGTTTTGTATGGGTACAGGGGCCTAGGGAACTCAACTTTTGTGAAAGGATTTTGGTTAGAAGGAGAAACCATAGAGAGGCTTGGTCAATGGGTTTCACGAAGCTTTGGGTTTCGATAAAGTTGAGGGATTCACGAAGGAGAGGGATCTTGAGAAGGTGAATGTTTCTTGAAATAGGGGTGGCCCTATCTTAGAGTGATGTCTTTGTTCCCATGGGGTTGGTTTCATAATGAGTAATTATTTTGAAAAACCCCAAGTGCTAAAAAGGGATTTATTCTTACACAAAGTTCATGGAACTTCATGAAAGGCATCTTCACCTTGGGTTAATGTTATCAAGAACCCATGGGAGGTGGTTTCACAAAAGATCGCTACCTGGGAAAATCCATATCCACTTTAGCTCACAAAAGTTAGAGTTCCCCGAATTTAGAGCTTTGGATAGAATTCCAAAGGTCATGTTCCCCTAAAACTGAGACATGGGGGTATTTATAGGCTTTGTGGAGGTAGGGGCATCAATTTTGAAAAAGATGGGGGTCTTCACAAAATATTATAACCTTCACGGAAGAAAGAGTGTTCCACTAATAGACATAGGTTGTGCAGAGGTTACCACCTCAACCTCTATAATGATTGGGGACCTCCATGAATTGAATATAGGTTGCATAGAGGTTACCATCTCAACCTTCATGTGGGCCAGATACCTCCATGAATTAATGATATGACACATATAGGTTACCGCCTCTACCCCATGCATAGTTGGTTGACCCATGTGAGGAGATTCTAGTTTGAAAAGATGTTAATATTCATGAACACATCCCCTAGGGTGGATTTTGGAGCTGTTTTGGCCCATATTTGTTGCGAAATATCCATGCCTTCATTGATATCTCTCATGAAAAATTTATTTCAATGTCAAAATCCATATATATCATGATCTATAGTGGTGAATGAAACAAAAAAAAAGTTGTCCAGATTTGAAAAAATCATCAAAAAAACAAGGATCGATACAATGTGGATTTGAAAAAATTATCAAAAATGAAGCAACCAATACATGACCAGTTAAAAAATAATTAAAAAATGTTATGATTGACATAAATTCATTTTTCTATACTCAAATATTTCAAAATGGTGCATAGTCGAATTAATAGGCATTGACTTTCATGAAGGCTTGAGAAATTAGTTCGTGCAACGATGTGGATAGGATTCATTTAAAAATAAAGTGAGACCTTTATCATTTTCTGTAGGATCGAGCCCATTTTATAGTCCCTACCATGGTTTTTTGGTCCACTAAGAGTGGTTCTCTCATTAAGCAACCCTACTCTAGGGGATTTCGGTTCACTAGTGATTGTATTTACAAATTATTTTATATATATATATAATTTTGATTTATAATATCATAAAAATAAAAATAATTGTTATCATTATTATTTAAATTTTGAAATTTTCAATAATTTTTTTAATTTTTTATAATTTTTTTTAAAAACATATGCCCATAATTCTAGGATGTCTAAATGTACAAACTCAACCCTCATACAACTTTGTAGGACACTTCATTTGACTCGTAAAAGTTGGATTACTTCCTCAAATATTATATTACAGTCTTGTAAATTATTCTTTACCATCGGACCTGATCTCAGTCCACTCTTCCTCTTCAAAATTTATCAAATAATCAAATAAATATTATTATTAAATATTTATTCATTAAATAAATAAATAAATATTTTATTCACAGTGACTCGTAAATAAATATTTATTTAATATTCACATAACTAAATAAATTATTTATTTAATAAATCAATAATTCTTTATTATGACATAAATAACAATAGATTAATAAATATTACATATTCACGTAATTAACAGTTATCTTACAAAAAAATATTTACTTAATATTTATGATCATTTAATAAATCTTGAATAAATTTTATTTTTTAGTCTGGATAAGAATATTTATTCTAGTTATTAAATATAAATAATATTTAATTGAGATCAAAGTAAACACTTTGTGCATTACCCACTAGACCTCTTCCTCGGTGGCATTAGATGGGTTTGCCTAAAGTTCTAGATTACTATCAATCAATAGGTCAAGACACCCAAAAAGTAAGAACATGTGTCATAATGAAAAAACCACATTAGAATTCTCATTGTGTAATATAATCTCTTTATCATGATGTATCATCAAATAGGTTGCATACTTGTATCATCAACCTTAATTATTGACATATCATTCTTTAATTATCCAGAATGAACATGTCTACATCACCATGGCTATGTAATTTATTTAGAAATTTCCATTCCAATCAAAGGGCAAAGATATAAACTTCCCTAAAGATTGAAGAGAAAAAATTTCCTTCACTTATTCATTAATAACATATGATTCACAATGCACCCAACGTACCCACCTTCACCATGATCATATGTTGTCATGGTTTATAATGATACATCATAGTGCATGAGTCATGACATGCATTAATAATAAACTTAAAGTCTAAGGATCAGTACACACACTCCTAAATTGGAATATCAAATGAAACATAAACATGTGGACAATCTAAATATAGACATGTTCTCCTAATGTCCCATCTTGGAGATTACCAAGTACAAACTTCATGATATGATATTTCATTTACTTACGATTACTTGCACCTAATAGTCAACATACCTTTCCCCCCATCATATAATGTTATATGACCAAAGAACAAGTTTTGTGAATATAGTTATAGCATTTTAAGGTTATCATCATAGTAGGGAACTGTTATTCCCTTTTGAATGCGATAAATATTCAGGGACAATATTACACTAAAGTCACATAGAACTATGAATATAAATTATGAAAAGTTGGTTCAAATAAACCAACTCTAATGGTATACCACTTGGACTATATCCAACTACCAATACATTTCAGTCTACTAGCTCTCACATGATGATCATGTTTCTACTGAGTTATGAATTTAGTTATGGGGTTAGCCATGTTGTCTTCCATGGAAACTCAACTCACAATGACATCACATTTCTAAGAAAAATCACTTAAGAGATAATATATTTGAATTATGTGATCCATCTTCTAATGTGATCTTGTCCCATTTTCAAGATTAATTCCTGTAATATAATAATGAATCGACCCAAGCCGCCAACTAGATTGGTGTCTGAGCCGACCCGCCACTAACCCGATGAGCATCACCAATCACCCTTGGGTTAACAATAAACATCAAGGGTATCAAACATAACTGTTGGGGAGAGTTTCACCCTTTAAAACCATACATAATTATCCAAACATAAGCATCTAATCTTCGTATGAAAAAGAGAAACAATAAAAAATGGAAACAATTACATTTACTACAAACAACCATTTAATACAAGATTAAAACATTTCCAACTGAAAACTGAAATAAACAGAACAACCATACACATACATGTGTCTTATACATACACATAGACATGCATATATGTACATCCCACATATAGACATAAATATAAATTCATAAATTCAAATTAATATCACATATTAATAATATATATTCATATATATTTATTTAATTTCTTAAATTATTATAATATATTTTAATATATCATATTTATATTAATTATATACAATTTTTAATTAATACATATAATTAAAAATTATTTTTTGAATATAAATATGATAATTTTATATATATTGATAATATTTTTTATTTAATTTTATAAAAATCACTCTAACATTTATTAGTGCTAGGAAAATTGTTAATAAATTGACACATTTAATAGCACTAAAAAAGGCACTTACAAAAGGCACATTTTATCAGTGATTTTTTTATTGTAGATAAAAGTAACATTTATTAGAGCTTTTACCTAGCATCGATAAAGGTTTTCATTTTATCGGTGCTTTCTATTTAGCATTGATAAAATTCAGCGTTGTATATCACGCGATTTGTGGTATTGAAAGAAACAACAAACACTGTTAGGATTTGAAATAATCATAAAAAAATAAGAAACATTACAGTGAGGATTTGAAAAAATTATCAAAAATAAGAAACCAATACCTGATCAGTTAACAAATCATTAAAACAATGTTCATATTGACATAACTTCAATTTTTGAACAGAAATATTCGAAAATGATGCATAGTTGGATCGGAAGGGGTTGAATTTCATGACATCTTGAGGAATTGGGTTAAGAGACAATGTGGGTATGTTTCTATTAAAAATAAAGTGAGACCTTTATCAAATTTCATAGGCTCAAGAAAGTTTTATCATCCCTACCAAGGTTGTTTGGTCCCATTAGTGTGGTTCCCTCCTTAAGCGACCCTACTATAGTGGGCTCCCATTCAAAAGTTATTGTATTTACAAATGATTATATCTGTGTGTGTGTGTGTGATTTTGATTAATAATATCATATGAATAATAATAATTAATATTATTATTATTATTTAAAATTTTAAATTCTTAATAAAATTTTAGTTTGTTATTATTTAAAAAAAAACATATACACATAAGTCTGGGTTGTAAAAATAAACAAACTCAACCCTCATACAGTTGTGTGGACTGCTTCGTCTAGCTCGTACATGTCATACTGATCCCACAACCCACAAGAATCCCAACTCCTTCAACCGCCTGCACCGTGGTTGACTGCATTACATCTACAAAGTGGTATCAGAGGAGTTTGCTCTTCTGATTTGTTTTACTATTTGGCGACATTAGACGGGGATAGGAAGAAACTAGAATTTGGTAATAAGCTGTGTCTGGGATTGGCCACCCCATGCATAGGAAAAATCCAAGTTTCCTCAAATGGAATTGTTGTTTAAATGATTTTGATCATTACGGTTGAATTGATTTCACCGTTGGGTGACGCACATGATTTCTGTTGATACTGTTGATGAAATTGTGGGTTCTATTTCAGTTGCAACCTGATGAGACGAGGGTATGCCATCTCATGCATCATATAGAAACCTTGTAAGAAATTCCATACCATGAATTATGCCATGCCATCAAGGATGCATTAGTTGATACCTATTTTTGTGATAGGTATTGTGGTAGCTATTCAATGTTTATGTGATATAGCATGTTTCTATGTTACTGCTTTCGATAACATGCTAGGATCAGTTAAAATGAAATTGGTTGCTTTTTCTAAATTAAATTATTGTGGTTACGACGGGAGCCAATTTTCAGTTGTAAGGTGTATGGGCGCCTTATAGCTGGGAAATGGTAACCTATGTGATCGGTTTTCTGAAAAAGGGCTGCTACAATTTCAATTGTAAAATGGAAATTGTTTTTGATTAAACGGAGCCAAATGCCAAACTGTAAAGTGTATGGGTGCTTTATAGATTGGTAGGTTGCCACCCGTATGAGTAGATTATTGTTTGAGCAGGTTAAATTCTGGAATGTATTTTTTTTTTGTCTGTTGGGAGCCAATTTTCAACCCATGGAGTGTATGGGTGCTTCATGAGTTGGGAACTGGCAACCCATAATGAATGTGATGGCAACATGCTTTGTGAAATGCTTTTTTGTAAAAGATGTTTGGATTTGATCTATTGTGAGTTGGCTTGTTGGGACCCTTGTAGGTCTCCTGAATTGTTTAAAAGTTATTTACTATGATAAACTGCCTGAATAGAGATGGGATTTCTGATAAATGTTTAGTGGTTAAGAAGAGGTCTGTTGAGACTTTCCTACTTTGCTTGAGCTGGTTGTTAAAAATGATCAAGTGCCTGGTGGTTTTTGGTTTTGAAGGGTTACATGGAGTTTTGATTTGAATCTTTTAAAGTGATTAAAAGAATGAACATGAGTAAATATAAAGGGATTGGAAAAGGAACTTGTAGTGGTGTCCTCTGTTGAGACCTCATGTGAGGGTAAGTTATGACTTTCTTGTGAGTGCTTTAGAGAGAAACCTTATGCATTTTCCGTAGGTTGTTTTCTTTTAGCAGTGACATTAAATGTTAGGCTTTGAGCCTGATGACTTTTTTTGGGCATGACCAAGTGCTTGGTTCGACGCTTGTTTTTGTGAGGGGCCAGCCCGTGGTAGGTAGCACCCTTAGAGATTTTATTCCATGCTTGTACGGTGTGTTTCCTGATGTTTGGTACTGTTCGGGTACTGTTGTTCCGTGTAGGACTTCTAGTTCTAATGACACCCTTGTTCGGATGGGTGGTCATGTTACTCTTGATCTTGTTAATGGTTTGAGCATCGGGTAATGCTCTGTATCATTTGGTTGGACATGCCTCGGGCATGGTCGGTCACCTTGTTGGTTGTTTGACATTTTTTTCCTTGCGCAGTAATGGATGAATTGACATGTCATCATCCAAGCGGATGGTCGTATGGGGAAATATGACATTTGGCTATATCTCTTGTGCTCTTGTGTATGGTCTTAGGTCATCTCCATGGTAAAGTGAACTGGGCGTTTGATAATCAAGTTATCCCAATGCTCGGGATGATTTTCGAAGACTCGTGTGGTTGACACGCCGGTCTTTTTGCTTTGGTTTTCTTGTGCGTTTTGACGTGGTGATCGTGGCTCAGAGGAGCGACACGCGTCCATTTAATCGTTATGAACAAGTATTCTTAGGAGAATCTTGTCTTTATCCTTTCGATGACACCGACCCTTCTAAGGTGGGAAGCATCATGACAATGGAGTAAATTGTGTTCTTCCGGGTAGAAGAAACACATCAAAAAGGACCACTTGGGAATGGTCGGGTTTGTTTGAATGCCTTTGAGGCTTGCGGGTGTTGTCATGCGTCGATGCTTGCTCAGCAGAACGACTCTGATCTGGTTAGCGGTGTATTTCACCCCCTTTAAGAAACATCGTTGGTTGTGGAGGACTTCGGTGGTAAACCGTGAGCGATCATGGAATGCCCTGTACGGGAAAAAGGCATTGTGATTGGTTTAGAAATCCTGGTGTGTCGGTGGGTGAATCTTAGTTCCTTATCTAAAGTTGACCAGGAGTGGTTCGATTATTCTTCCTTTTAGTTTTTGGTAATAAATAACTCGAATATGTTTCAATCCTCTTAGTGTAATCTGTTATGTGACGAACATGTCCCCTATATTGTTTCCGTCCTGAATTCACTAAGAGAGTTTCGTTCTCATGCCATGATAATGTTTAAAGGTTGTTAAGCTCGTTGGGTTGTTCTCCTTCAGTGTTTCGTGCGGGATGCGTGGTTTCTCTCGTGGTTTGATCTTAGAAACGTCACCGGGAGTCAGGTATGAGCTTCGGTGAACGTTCTTGTGGTAAGTGTGAGATGCCTTGGGAGAAGGAATCGTTGTTCAGCTTATAAAACATCGGCCGTATAATCTGTGCGTCATCTTGAATAGTCATCCGGAGTGGCTTGACTATTTTCGACTTGGGTTTAGAGGTCAATGGGGAAATCGACTATTTGATCATTTCAAAATCATTCTAGGTGCATCGTTGGAATGCTTAGAGCGTGCTTTTGAAAGACAGTTTAAAAGGTGGTGGAGCTGTGGATTGAGTCTTGACCATTTAACGTTAAAAATCTAAGGTGGGAAGAACCTATGATTGGTTTCTTGGCGAGACAATGATGAGTTTGTGTCTCTGTTATGACGAGCTCGGGTAAGAGTCGTCTGGGTGTTTCGGTTGGAAAATGAGCGTTGGCTCGGGTGTTGACGGCTTAAGTGTTGTGTGCTTAAGTGGATGTTTATTGGTGCGTGGGACGTTCAGAAATGTAACACGACCGTTTGAACAAAACTTCACGACCCTTGTAGGTCGAGTGAGGAGTGTGTTGTACCCGATGGCTTCTCGGGGACGAGAATTTCTAAGGTGGGAAGGTTGTAATGACCCATGTTTTGAACCGGGTTAAAATGTGGGGGAAATTGAACTTTTTCAATTACCGAACCGGTCATTTTTATAATCAGGATTTGGAACGAGGTTCCGAAGGTTTGAACCCTTCTTTTTAATGTTTTTGGACATGGTTGAATCCTCGTTAAGTTTCTCAGGTGGCCCAAGGGGTTTCGGAAGTGCCAGAGCCTTGTTTTTAAAGTGCTGCAGAGGGCGCACGGTTGGCGCACGGTTTGGAAAATCGTGTGACCCAAACCGTGCGGCCTTATTAAAGGAGGCAGTGGCATGCACACAGGTTGCGCACGGTTTCCCCAAACCGTGTGCCTAGCCCATGTGAGAGATATCTTGGAGGCAAAAGACTCTACACGGTTTACGCACAGTTTGGAAAACCATGTGGGTCAAACCGTGCGCTCGGATGTGTTTTAGGTTTTTGTTTAAAATTAAAAGAAAATAAAATAAAAACCTAAACTAAATCTCTCCCTCACCCCTCTCTCGACAGAACACCACGGTGCACCCCTCCTCTTCCTTTAGCCACGCGCGCGACCCCTCTCCACGATGCCTCCTCCTTCCTCCGATTTCTCCTGGTTTTTGGTGATTTATTCCTCCAAATCTCCATGGTAAGTCTCTCCCTCCCTTCCTCCTCTCTTATTGGCTGTTTTTAGGGCTTATCTTTCCCTATTTGTGATTAGCCGAACCCTAGGTTGGGGTTAGGTTTTGATATCTTTCTTCTTTCTTGTTCCGTCTATTCTAGGGTTATGCGGAAGGTCTCTCAGGACCTCATGGGTGCGCGTATGGTGTCCACCGCAGAAGGCGAGGCGGATTTTGGATGATTTCGGTCTGCCGATATCACTTGAGGTAAGGGTTTACTTCCATTGGTTGTTTTCGAAGCACCTAGATTGGTTTATCCTTGTGTCTTAAGGTTCGTAGTGGTTGTTTGATAGTGCATTGAAGGTTTTGGCGTGGTTTCGAGTCGCCCAAGCTTAGGCAACTCGCCTGCGTAGGCATAGGTACGTATTTATGTGTGCGTGGGTTCCCCCGATATGCGTATATTTGTCCATGGCAGCGAATATACATGTACAGGGCATGTTTTCCCCATTGCATATATAAAAAGTGTCCGCGCAGGTGATCGGAGACAGGTATATGTGTATAATCATATGTGTAAGGATCCTCTTTTGCACGCTCATGGCCATGTGGGGCGTGTTCATAGAAGCTAGCTGTCCTTATACATATGTGAAATCACATATGCCTCATGGGGGAGTAGCAGCGGCAGCTTTAATTAGAAATCTCCAAGAGCCGGAGTGGACGGATGGATCCACCTTGAGGTAGGGTCCCTCTCCTTTCCATTTAATTTAAAGTGATGCTTTTAAAAAGTTTAATACTGCATTGTTTTAGTATTTTAATTATGCAAGTTAGTCTTGGATAAGTGATTCTGTGAAAACAGTGTGAATTGCAGGAATAATATAAAATGGTTGATTGGTCATTAAACTAACAATTTGATAATTAAACCCCTTGATCAGAGGTGCGTTGTCTTCAAGATTAAAGTAGGAAGTAGATTCTTATGCTTGCCTGCTGGATTCTTGTTATGATTTGGTGATAATTGATGCTGTCATATTTACTTTGAATTTTACTAAATGGTTAAAGCATAATATTTGTAATCTTTTGATGAATTGGTTAAACTTGAATGAAATGGATTAGGGTGGTAAGACCATGCCTTAGGATAATGGCATAAGCACGGCTTATGTTAATGGAATGGGTCTAGTGAGTGGGACTTACCTAGGAGTAGTCCTTATCACCTCTTAATGCTTTGTAAATACTTATATGTCTTTGAAATGAAAACTAACGGTATAAATAATGAATTGGGGGTTATCCAATACCGTACATGAGCGGGTTGTCTCATGTACCTTATATCAATATGATGAATATGACAAATGATATGATTATGTGATATTGTGATATGGAAATACATGTTTTATTTATATGAATGTTATAATAAATGTTTGCCTTATAACCCATGCTAATTAAATGATTAAGCTTCGGGCCAGGGGTAGACCGTGAGAGCTCCCCTCTGACACGGTTCGGGCTAGGGGCAGACCGTGAGAGCTCCCTTAATTAAATAATACAGCTTCGGGTCAGGGGTAGACCATGATAGCTCCCCTTTAACACGACTTTGGGCTAGGGGAAGACTGTGAGATCTCCCCTAATTAAATGATACATCTTTGGGTCAAGGGTAGATTGTGAGAGCTCCCCTTTGACATGGCTTCGGGTCGGGGATAGACCGTGATAGCTTCCCCAAGGTTGGGCTAGGAGTAGGATCGAGAGCACTGCTCCTGGGTTAAGGACATCTGTGAGTTCTGTCTCGGTCCTACCCAACGTATTATATATATATATGGTGACATGATCGGGTTACTTTACTGGCAACGAGTTGAAGCTAGTATAGCCGTCAGGTTTCCTCTGGGGAAATCGGGACGGGTGTTCTTGTTCTTTATTGTTTTGTTTATCGAATCCTTCTATACCTGCTTACTGCTTTAATTACTACTACACTGTTTGGATTGGGTTAGACACTAGTGGTGTTGGCCTACTAATATTTATATCTCACACCCTACTCAGGCCGCCATTTCACTGGGGTACCTGAGTAGACCTTCTTGTTTGCAGGACCTAGCTTGGTTGATGCATTGTTTGTACCTGAGGAGTTAAGAGCAAAGGACCAAGCAGGAGATTGGGGTGCTCAGGAGATCGCATGTCGGGCTTTGCTGTCTTTTCTTCATTTCTTTTATATTATATTGAAAGTATGTTGTGTTGTTTACTGCTTTCCATATCTGTATCATCATCCCTGTATTATGACAAGTGGTGTTTGCCAACTTTTATATAAATGATCACTATTTGAATTTCGTTGTTGTTTGTTAATTGTTTAACTATTAATGCTTTTGCTATTGAATGTTGTTTACTCTGAGATACCACTGTGCAACTCTGATAAGAAGGTATAGTCTCCCCACTATCACCTCATGATACCCTCGCAGCTAGTCGGTAGCCTCTGGTATACGGGGAGACGCGCTTGAGGCCATGTGACCTACTAGTCCGGCCACCGGTTTGATGGTGAGCCGGGTCGGGACGTTACAATTACACACACTTCTAAATTGGAATATCAAATGAAACATAAACATGTAGACAATCTAAATATAGACATGTTTTCCTAATGTCCCATCTTGGAGATTTCCAATTACGAACTTCATGATATGATATTTCATTTACTTACGATTACTTTCACCTGATAGTCAACATACCTTCCCCCCCCCCCCATCATAGAATGTTATCCGACCAAAGAAAAAGTTTTTTAATATAGTTATAGCATTTTAAGGTTCTCATCATAGTAGGGAAATGTTATTCCCTTTTGAATGCGATAAATATTCAGGGAAAATATTACACTAAAGTCACATAGAACTATGAATATAAATCATGAAAAGTTGGTTCAAATAAACCAACTCCAATGGTATACCACTTGGACTATAGCCAACTACCAATAACTTTCAGTCCGATAGCTCTCACATGATGATCATGTTTCTACTGAGTTATGAATTTAGTTATGGGGTCAGCCATGTTGTGTTCCATGGAAACTCAACTCACAATGACATCACATTTCTAAGAAAAATCACTCAAGAGATAATATATTTGAAGTATGTGATCCATATTCTAATGTGATCTTGGAACATTTTCAAGATTAATTCCTGTAATATTATAATGAATCGACCCAGGCCGCCAACTAGATTGGTGTCTGAGCCGACCCGCCACTGACCCGATGAGCATCACCAATCACCCTTGGGTTAACAATAACCATCAAGTGTATCAAACATAAGTGTTTGGGAGAGTTTCACCCTCAAAAACCATACATAAGTATCCAAACATGAGCATCCAATATTCGCATGAAAAAGAGAAACAATAATAAATGGCAACAATTACATTTACTATAAACAACCATTTAATACAAGATTAAAACATTGCCAACTGAAAACTGAAATAAACAGAACGACCATACACATACACGTGTCTTATACATACACATAGACATGCATATATGTACATCCCATATATATACATAAATATAAATGCATAAATTCAAATTAATATCACATATTAATAATATATATTCATATATATTTATTTAATTTATTAAATTATTAAAATATATTTTAATATATCATATTTATATTAATTATATACATTTTTTAATTAATTCATACAATTAAAAATTATTTTTTGAATATAAATATGATAATTTTATATATATTGATAAGATTTTTTTATTTAATTTTATAAAAATCATTGTATCATTTATTAGTGCCCAGAAAATTGTTAATAAATTGACACATTTAATAACACTAAAAAATGCACTTACAAAAGGCACATTTTATCAGTGCTTTTTTAGTGTAGATAAAAGTAACATTTATCAGTGCTTTTAACTAGCATTGATAAAGGTTTTCATTTTATCAGTGTTTTTTGTTTAGCATTGATAAAATTCAGTGTTGTATATCACGCGATTTGTGGTATTGACTAAAACAAAAAACACTGTTAGGATTTGAAATATTCATAAAAAAACAAGGACCAATACAGTGAGGATTTGAAAAAATTATCAAAAATAAAAAACCAATACCTGATCAGTTAACAAATCATTAAAACATTGTTCAGATTGACATAACTTCAATTTTTGAACACAAATATTTAAAAATGATGCATAGTTGGATCGGCAGGGGTTGAATTCCATGAAATCTTGAGGAATTGGGTCAAGAGACAACGTGGGTATGTTTATATTAAAAATAAAGTGAGACCTTTATTAAATTTCATAGGCTCAAGCAAGTTTTATCATCCCTACTAAGGTTTTTTTGTCCCATTAGCGTGGTTCCCTCCTTAAGAGGCCCTACTATAGTGGGCTCCCATTCAAAATTTATTGTATTTACAAATGATTATATGTGTGTGTGTGTGTGATTTTGATTAATAATATCATACGAATAATTATTATTATTATTATTATTATTATTATTATTATTATTATTTAAAATTTTAAATTCTTAATAAAATTTTAGTTTGTTATTATTTAAAAAAACATATACACATAAGTCTGGGTTGTAAAAATGAACAAACTCAACCCTCATACAGTTGTGTGGACTGCTGCGTCTAGATCGTACATGTTAGACTGATCCCACAACCCCCAAGAAGCTCAACTCCTTCAACCGCCAGCACCGTGACTGATTACATTACGTCTCCAAAATTTTGTGGACGATCTTGATTTACAAGGTTATTCACTATTTTTGTTTTATTTAGGGTATTTTTTCTAAAAAATTTTATGTTTCCATGGTTATATGCATTTATACAATAGGATACTAACAAATCCACATAAAATACAATAAATTTTTAATTTTTTATATGATGATTTTTTACTTCCTATCCTTTTTCATATGACGCAAATTGCTATATAAAAATATGAAAAGTTGAACCAATAGATTAATAATATCTTTACCTAGACACATCTTTGAGATCACTCTAGTGAGCCGCCTACACCATGTTGAAGTTGAGTTTTTCCGATGATAGGGGTTACATTTCATTTTCTTCAAATGAGCATCAATGCTTGACCTGATGTCGAACCATGGAGCAGAAGCTCCAAAGCTCAGCCCACTTCTTGTGAGCACTGAGACAGTACTACATATTTTCCCTTCAATAGTGTACAAAAAAGGATTTAACAGTGATAAAAAGTGTTTTTTTTCCTCATCACTGTTAAAAGGGTTCCCTTTTTTCAACGCTAAAAAAATGATGATAAAAAAATGTTCTTAAAAGGGGTCCCCTTTCGAGGCCCCCCACCACTCCCCCTTAGGTACAACACTCCCACAGTCGCCTCACACAAACCCTCCCCCTCATTTTCATCATGGCATGTTCTCCCTCCACCCCCTCAAACGCATCCCTCCCCCGCACCCCTCCCCCTCCTGAACTAGTGTTGTGGTGGCCGCTGCCACCCATCCACCCTCCAAACCCTCTCTATTGCACATATCCGCTATCACCATCCATCCACCCTCATCACCCCCACTCCCCTAACCCTTTATCTCCCCCTTTCGGGCCACCTCTACCATCCATCCACCCTCCCTGTCCTCACCCTTACCATTGTTGCAGCCCTACCGAAGTCGCTACCACCACTTTATTTGATCCTGGTAAGTGCCGCTACCCCCTCTCTACCACTGCCAATGATCTCGCTGGTATCCTAGATTCATCGTGCTATCTAAGGTAACCCCAAAATTTTATTCTACATATTTTATATATCATTATACTCATATTGGGATGGTATTGAACCCCAAGAAGTTTTTTGAAACCAATTTAAATGCATGGGATGTTGACTTTAGTATTCACAATCCATATTACAAATATTTTTTAGTTTTTTTATTTGATAATATGTTATATATTCACATTGAATATCATAATTGTGGTCTACTCCTTATCAAATCATTACAAATATGTCACACGTGAATTTCAATTCCCAAGCCACTTCCTTGGAAGAGAGATTTCATAGATGATTAATAAGGTTGCAGAATAAGTTTTTTGATCATATAAGTTTTTGGATATATAAAAATATATATATATATATATATATATATATATATATCATGAACATTATACACCATAACATTCTCTCAGCCTGATATATTTTAGGTTGTTAAAATCTTAAGGTTTTTCTCTTTCACTTCGTTTGCTATTCAGGATTTTAGTTTTCCAATGTCCAATTAACTTATTATTTCGAACCTCTTATGTTTTACAATTACAAGTACTATTTGAATAAAATGTTTTATACTCTACTATTCCTCATCATATATATCATTTACATAAATGATTCATTAACAAATTTAGTGAAATGTACTCAAATGATTATGAACTATATACTTTAGTTAAAATAAATTTTTTGTTTATTTTGAACACCACTCACAGTTTGGTTACTAATTGTTTTTTGTAGAGATATGTATCTCATGATTTTGAAAATGAATGTTTTCTTGAAAGATAAGTAGTAATAAGTGATTTCAATAATGGCACTTCAATGTCTAAAAAGATTAAAAAATATTCGACTGCATTGATTTACTCGTTATCCTGAATAGACCGAACTACTTTCAATTGATATGTTCAAATGTTTCCTTGAAATGTAATGGATCGCTATTCAAAGATCTGATTCTATTTAGTTCTATTCATTAAATATTATTTACTCTTCTATTTGTTTCAGTTCCTGTATTTCATCTCTCTATAGGTATTGTTATTTAAAACTACATTTTAATTGATTTACTCACTATTTTGTCCTGTGCAACTACACGGGTTGGAGTACTAGATTATTATTATATTATAAGGTTATCACTATAATTATGTTGACAATTCTACCAATCATATACTTTTTTCAACGTTAAAACATTTAAATGAATTAATTTTCCACATGAACCAACCCTTGACTTTTATTCTGTATTATTGGTGACATATAACCTTCCACATTTTCAATCATATACATTATTATTTTTTTCCAAAAAAAAGGGAATTCTATCAAACAACCTCTATAAAGGTAATTTAAAATATAAAATGTGTATTGAAAAATATTATTTATTATAAATTATAAATATATAATTAATTATAATAAATTTTATTTATTGATACACTAACAAGTTAACGATTGTCGAATAACATAATTTTATGTAGTTTAGTATTTTGATAACTAAATTTATAAAATAACCATTTGTCGTATATTAATATATGTGTCTGATTGTTTTTTTTCTCTTTTTAAATGTTCTTATCATCCATTACTTTATTATAGCCTCTCTAAAAAAATATTTAGTCATGTAGAAAAGAAGACTTCAAAAAATAAAATGTATAAATAATTAAATGTAACTTAAAATGCGATCATCATGTCCTTAGTGATTTTTTTCTTGTTTTGGATGAGTATGAATTGAAGTCCACATGAAATTAGTTAGTATTTATTTTAAATATATTTTGTGATATTAAATTCTAAATATGCATGCAATATGATGTCTTGTGTAAATGTTACTGTTTGTTGTACAAATACAAATATAGATAAGAGTTGAATTGATCTGTCAAATAGAACGTCTAGAGATGAATCTTTCCAAGCTGCTTCCACCCTGGATCTTGATCAGTGTAGGTGCAGCGTTGTTTGGGTGGTAGCGGATCTTCTATTTTTTGCATAGCCTTCCATCTCCAGGGACATTCTGAAGCTCTTTCTAGAAGATCGCGGTTTGGTCTCAAGGTTTCTCATCCGGTGGCCACAGTGGTTTCTCCTTCAGAGATGTCAGCTAAGGGGAGTGTGGATCAGGCTTCTTCTTCAGGCTCGGCGGTTTCTTATTATGAGTTGTCTGTCTTGGCATGGGTTTCTCAGGCTCCTCAGACAGGCTTGGTGCAGGTTGGTCAGCCACCCTTGTCGAAGTTTCCTTTGCTGCGGTCAGCTCATGTGGTTGGCTCAGAGATTTCTTGCCCCGTTTCTCTAAAGGATCTCTCCCGCATGCCGGTGCTTTCTCCTACAGGCCCTCTGATCTTCTTCCCCTCTCCTGGCCCTCAGCTCACTTCTCTGATGGAGGCTCAGCATCGCTGTCTGGATATGGTGGTCTATTCTCCTCGGGGTATTACGGATGTTCCAGAACGGACGGTTTCTTCTCCCCCGTCAGAATCCCGCCCTCCCCGCCCATCTCACAGGCGTGACAAGGATCCCATCTGTTTGATCCATCCTATCCTTGTGCTGGTTCTCGAACCCAAACAAGATTTTTCTAAAATCTCCTAGTTTGCATGGGGCGCCACGTAACAACCACATATGGGTGTTTTGGAAGAGATGTGTATTAGTGGTGTTGGTAGAGTCTGTAGAACAGTTCATTACAGTAAAGATCAAGGATGGCTCCTTAGCCATCTTTTTCTTTGTTTATGCCAAGTGCGAGGTTGTGGAAAGGGAATATTTATGGAGTTAGTTGGGAGATATGGATCCAGGTACTGATCCTTGGTTCATTGGAGGCTAGGAGGGACTTTTTTGGTTTTGTTTCTTGTCTAGGTTTGGTGGACCTAGTTTTTAAGGGGGACCCCTTGGTGTAATAAACAACATGGGAACCATTGAAGATGGATCCACCTGGATAGGTTATTTTGGCAACTTCAAGGCGATTTCACAGTTTTCTTGTGGTTCGGTTCATCACATGGTTCGGGCCTTATCAAATCACTCACTGTTACATGTCAATATTTCTAATTAAAGGGATGGAGGGAGGCGTTTTTTATTCTCCTCTGGCTGGTCCTCTGATCAAAACTTTCTGCATGCGTTGAGGGGTTCATGGGAGCAGCCCATGCAAGGAAGCCCATGGTTTTGTCTCCACAATAAGCTTTGTCGCTTGAAGGGTGTGATTCAGACATGGAATAGCAGAAGGCCTTTTCATTGGTAGGGGATTGAGAAAATCACCATGGATATTGATCTTCTTGACTATATTCATAAACAAGAATAGCATGAGGTTCTGTTTGAGACCCAGGGAAATAAAACGGATGAATTATCAGGCTTGATGTTGGAGCAGGAGAGGGAGCTTCGTGCTCAATCCAGGGCCATGTGACATAAATAATGGGACAAAAATACATCCTTCTTCCATGCATGCATCAAAGAAATATTATGCATCATTAAACAAAATATTCTTTTGGTGGATGGATCCTATACTGATAACCGAGCAATTGTGGGAGGTATGGTTGTTGATTTTTTCAAGTCTCCTCTCGTTGATACTAACACAGAAATGCAGAATGGTTATTTGAGTGGTCACATAGAGATGTTTGATTATTTCCCAATCTCATGAATAATACTCTTAGAGTGGTGGCACAAGAAGAAGAAATTTGGGAAGTTGTTCGGTCTGTCAACCTGGATAGTTACCCTGGTCCAAATGGCTTTCCAGGTTCTTTTTACATGTCGTCCTGGGATCTTGTGAAGAATAATTTTATTGAGGCTATTCAAGGCTTCATTCATGGTAGGAATCTCCCTTGTGTTTTAATTTCCACCACCTTGATCCCCATTCCAAAGATCAAGGATCCCTCGGCGCTTCATCACCTTTCCCCATCAACATGTGTAACTTCACTTATAATGTCCTGGAAAATATCCTCAACAAAATATTGTCTGTTCATTTACCCATAGGGATCTCTGAAGAACAACATGTCTTTTTTAGGTGTCACTCCATCCAGGGTGCCATCGGTCTTGCTCAAGAAATGGTTGGTGATCTAAATGTGAAGTCCCCAGGATCTAATGTCATCCTCAAAGTTGACAAGGATAAAGAATATGATAGACTCGAATAGAATTTCATTATCAGGGGGTTGGGTTGTATGGGATTTTTCAACTCGGTGAAGGAACTTCTTTTCCATTGCTTTAGTTCTCTATGTCCTAATATATTTTAATTAATTTCCCAATTAATTACCTAAATCACAATACCTAAATATCATAATTAACCCCCCAATTACTTTTCTAATTTGATAGCCCCTAAATCTCAAAATTAATTTCCCAAAATTAATTGTCTATTTCAACAATACTTCAATTAATAAATTGGAAACATTAATTAACCCAATTTATGAATTCCAATTGCTAAAAAATGCTAGAAATTCTAAAATTTTCATATAACTATCAAAATCGCGACTATGTAAAATTGAATATTAGACCACGTAACTCAAATCATTGAAGAATATTCAACCAATGGAAATCCAAAAAAATTGAGTGACAAAATGACGTAGATCTAGATCCAAATCTCACAACCCTAATTCAAGATTAAAGAAAATAAAGATCTTGTAAATATATATCTAGATCTAGAATAATTGATCTAGATCTCTCAAAATAGATTAAAATATTTCCATAATATAAGATTACATTTCTAAAATAAAGCAAGAAAAAAGGGGGAACAATAGTAGAACAATCGCGATAGGATTCACTTATCAGGAGAGATGCGGATCTTCGATCCGGGATTCGAATCATAAAGAATGGAGGTCTTGAGGGCTTTTAATTTTTACAAAGATCTCTAAAATGTGAAATACCTCCTAGGGTTGAATGGTGATTGAAATAGATGAGTTTTAAAGGTTCAAAGAATTAAAGAATTAATTTTTCAGTTAATTTTATTCTTGCACATTGTTTGTTGGTAAAGGGCCCACAATTTTTCCTAATTGTGTGCCTAAATCAGGAAGATCATTTATAGGGGTGCATGTTTACTCCTTTTAGGGTGAAAAGTTTTTCAGACTGTGTTCCAGCCATGCGAATCCCTTATGCCTGGGTTCACATGGTTTTCTGGACTGGACACATGGTTTTCTCTAAACGTGCACCAACCGTGCACTGCCCCTTTTTATTCATTTTTTCTCAAAATTCCACCCAAAACACCCCAAGTTATAACCCAAACAAAATAACTCAAATAAGGACAAAAAAGCACCTATAATCAAGCCTATGAGAACTCCAGAAAATTTTGGGATCTTACGATCTCCCCACCTTATAAGGGTTTGTCCTCGAGCTGCACTCTCAAGCTTCTCTAGTATTCCATGTCAAGAGGATTGGGCTATTGATCCCTCATATATACTCCCATTTCCCGTGTTTCATCATGTACACACCAATGTTTCCATAACACACAAACTTTCAGTACAGGCTTTCACTACAACACTTTCTCTCTGTGATCTAACACACGCATCAGATGCTCCTAAAAGGTAGCATCTATCTCAAGCTCAACATCATCCACATAGATCATAAGAGAAGGGTTGGGGTGATACCATCATAGTTATGATACATGGAAGACGTCATGCATAGCACTATATTTCTATAGAAGATATAATCGTTATCCTACTGTCCTGATTCTCTCTACAAGCTCAAATGGACCAATGAACCTAGGTGCCAACATGCCTTGTATCTGTATCTTGTGGTGACCCAACATAGGTGAAACCCGAAAGAATACACGATCACCCTCTAAAAACTATAGCAGTCATATACATCTATGATCATATGAATTTTGCCTACCCTAAACTGTAGCCATACACTTTCAAATTATCTAAACCTGCTCTGATGTCTCCTTCACAAGACTCAATCCCAATAACTCTAACTCACCTACCTCCATCTATCATAAAGTTGATTTTCATGGTCTACCATAAAGAGCCATGTATGGTTCCATCTATATATTTTCTTGATAACCGGTTTTATAGGTGAACTCTACAAGTGAATGGTGTTTCTCCCAAGATCCACTGAAATCAAGAATGCATGGCTGAAACATATACTCAAGCACCTATATATTATGCTCTGACTATCCATATATCTATCATAGGAAATCCATACTCAACAAAACTTGTGTACCAAGAACCTTCTGCAAGACCTTCTAGAAGCATGAAGTAAACCACAATTCATGATCTAAAACTGTAGTCCAAGGAACCCCATGAAAATAGTCCATCTCCTTCACATATAAAACTCTCATCTTCTATGTTTAGAAAGTCTCCCATATAGTTAGGAAGTGTTTTTCCTTTGTAAAATGGTCTACAACCACCCAAATAGCATCATTCTTCAAAGGATTCCTCGAGATACCCACCACAAAGTTCATAGTCACGTCGTCCCTATTCCATTATGGAATGGGAAATGACTGTAGCAAACTTCTAGGCTATTGATGCTTTTCCTTCACCTACCGACATGTGTAGTATCATGTCATGAACCCTTACTTTTCCTTTTTCATGCTCAACCAAAAAAAACTATCATCATTGGTCATGGTACATTTTGGTTACACCTGGATGTACCACCCACTTTGAGGCATGAAATTCTTATATCAGCTCCTCTCGAATGCTTTTAGGAACAACAACCTGATTCTAGACATAGATGATCTCATCCTCATCTATTCTCCAATCATAAGGTGACTCCCCACCTTCAAGATTTTCCCTCAAAGTCAAGCATTTTGGATCCTCATACTTTCTTTCTCTAATATAGCTCAAAAGTGTCAAATCCACTAGTCCTGATATGATATTTGTATGCTTAGGACTCTCCTAAACTACCACATGAAATTAAGCCAGAAAATTCATCATCTTCCACTTAGCACTAGACTCCAGAACTGCTCGAGTCTGAGTTTTCTTGCTCAAAGTGTAATCTAAATTGTTTCCCTTACCAAGAATATATGCTAGCTCAAAATTGAATGACTACATATAATCAAACCATCTCCACTTCTGAAGATTAAAATCTCAGTGTGAAAAGATATACCTTAAGCTCTTGTGATCGGTAAGCACCGTAAAATTATCACTCAATAGATAATGTTTCTAACACTTCAAAGCATAAACCATAGCTTTTAGATCGAGGTCATCTGTAGGGTAGTTCTATTCACATGGACTCAGTTTCTGAGATCCATACGCCATAACTCGATCTCCCTGTATCAACACAGCTCTGATTCTAACCCAAGAAGCCTCAAAATACACAATATACTCCTCAATCAGCTTAGGTAGGATCAATATTAGTGCCGATGTCAAATCCTTCTTTAACTCCTAGAAGTCATCCTCACATGCTTCTGACCAATCAAACTTTATCCCCTTTTTGATCAAGGATAAAAGTGGAACTTACAAATAGGGAAATACCTTGATTAATCTCCAATAATATCCAACTAACCCCATAAATCTATGGATATCAAATACATTCTTGGGATCTTCCCAAGAAACTACTACCTACACTTATTCTGGGTCCACTAACATGCCTTCTTATGAGTTGATGTGACCCAATAAGTGTACCTTATCAATCCAAAACTGACACTTAGATAGCTTGGAATATAATTGATGCTCTCTCAATTTACTTAGGAGGATTTCATGATGTTGGGCATTCTCTTCATTAGTCTTTTAGTACACCAATATTTTATCTACAAACACTAATAAAAACTAATCTAGGTACAGATTGAAGATTCTATTCATAATGGCCATAAAAACTTCCATTACATTAGTCAACCAAAAAGGAATTACGAAGAACTCATGTAACAGTTCCACTATCAGGGGGAAAACATCATGTTTTACACCTTCTTCATCTAGAAAAGGACTAACAACCTGGGCTCTGAGCTCTCCCAATTGCTGATTGATTGTCCCTACTCAGCCTGCCTAGGTATCCCACTCTCGATAGTTAATATATTTTCCACCCTTAGGAGATTTAAATTTCACTCTCCTATTGTAACAATCAATTTGGGCTCGGTATGCAACTAGCCATTCCGTACCCATAATTTGGTCGAAGCCTAAAATTTCAAGGATATAGAGATTCCATAGAAAATGATACTCCCCGGTCTTAAGAGAACATCCTATGTGTAAATAGAAGTATCTAGACTATAATCTCAATGGTGTATCTATCTTCATTATTTCTCTCAAAAAATACACTACTAGTCTCAAACCATTATCAAATTTTTCATATATAAAGGATTTAGAGGCACCAGTATCAAATTAGGCACTAGCTAATGTAGAATATACAAGAATAATACCTCTCACTATCAATGGTCCAAACTATTTATCCAAAATTGTAGGTTGTATCACATGAAAATATCCTTAACCTCTCCCCTATACTGTCGTGTGACTCCCCTGAGTTTCACCACTCACCTGATATGGGAGTTCTTTCCCAAAAATACCACATCTACTGCCTCTATCATCTCGTCCAATTGAAGTCTAGCTACCAGTCTGATAAGGTGTAGAATATCCCCTTCCCACACTCGGACTCTGTCTATATGCACCCTTGCTAATTGTCTATCGTCGTGTCTAGCAGAGCTTCTATAGATTTCATAACTTTACGCAAGACTGACACTATACTGGTTGTTAGTGAAATTTTATACGATAATCACCCGGCCTACCACAATAATGAAATATAACTAGAGTAAGGTTCTGTGAAGCTGACCCTCCTATCCGACCACTCATATTTCCACTACCTTGACTAAAGTTCTCGTAATAGTGTTTCCTACTCCTAGAATTCATACCTTTTGATCATCCTGAGTAACTATCTGTCTAGAACTGGAATCCTCCTTCAGGTTCCCCTTAGATATGAGGGCCCAATCCACCACCTCAAAATAATTATTTAACAAAAATTGGTTAAGTTGTGAATTAGTCTCATACTTAAGTCTATCCTAAAAATGTCTCTCTATATCTATCTCATCTTCTTCCAACACTATAGAAAATCACTTCAGGTCTTTAAAGAATCCAACATAGTCCATAATAGACATGATCCCCTGAGTCAGTCCCATGAACTCCACTTCTTTCTCCCGCCTCAGAATCTCTGGGTAGAAGTGCTCCCAGAACCTCTCCAAGAAGTCATTCCATAACATAGCATAAGTCTTTTCAGTTTGTACCTGAACATCCCACCAGTCCTTCTCTGATCCTCGTAGAATATAAGAATATAAATTGACCCTCCTCTCACTAGGAGTCTCCATATGGTTATGTATTATATCGATAGACTCTACCCTCAGCTACCTCAGGTCCACCCTCTCCAATAAATGTTGGAGGGTGCTACAACTGAAACTCTCTCATCAGGTCAGACATGCCCTTCTCAACCCACCTTAGGTATCTTCTCATAAGTTATATAAAGAGATAAAATTTTACTCAGAATTTCTCCCCCACTTCCTCACCCATCACTATCGGTGCATCAGGTTTCACTACTGGTAGAGCATCACCATCCATATCCTCTTATCATTCTCTTAACAAGAATTGTTGTGGCAGAATAACAATACAATTACAAACACATATATTAGGACTCCCAATACAACGTTATCAAATATAAACAGGAGGAATAATCACAAAAATTCACACATGTATTTTCCCCAAATCTCAGCACACAGTCAAAACTGAGGTGCAATCACTACCCTTAATCATCCTACACCCAGGACTTGGTTATTAAAGGGTATTATTATTATCCCATATATTTTCACATTAAACACCTATTTATTCACATTTTTCATCATTTTACTATTATAAATTCATATTAGGAACCATTTTTATTTAAAGCAAGTAAAAAACATTTAAATTTCAAAATCAAACCCAAAACCCATTTTTCTGTGTGTCCCTAAAATGATGCATGTCACAAAATAATCCTGAGTGTCTAGAATGATGAATACAATCTAAAATCTCATGCCAAATAATTCCATGAGTCAATTCTCAAAAACTTTCAGAAACAATAATCACATCACACAAAAAGTGTGTCACCCAAGGTCAAATAATAATCAATTATAACAAAAAAACAATATTAATAACAATCCCACCCTATGTACTTGGGTTTTTCCCCATACCTGGGTTTGCAACTCCCATGCATGTGCTCATAACCAAGCCCTAACTCTTCCTAGTCTTTTATATACCTTTACCAAATACTAATAAAAAAATACAATAAAATAAAATAAAACCTCCTATGATACCACATTATAACATCACAAATGGGGTTCCACACACCAATTCCACAAACCGATCCGTCACATGACCGCAAGCGCACATCCTCATATTCCAGAGGCTAGCAGTGAGGGTCTGATAAGTTGATAATAGGGATAATATACCCTCTTTTATTATAACAGAAATAAATAAACAATATAAAAATCATATATAACCATAAACAATATTAACATCTCAAGATAATCAATACAGGAAATATAATATCCAACTAAAGAAGAAAACATTCCATCATAATGTACATGTCAAGTGTCTAAAATGAAAACTAAAAATAAATACATCGACGACTCCAAAGAGGGTCCCGAACCACATCAAGTTCCATCATCCAAGATCCATCCCCAAATCATCCATATAACATAGGGACTTTTCCCTTAACCTATCCTACAAGAATAAAATATATTCAGGTACTGATCAGGTATCCTAAGTAGGGTGTGAGTACAACTCAGTAGGACACCACCAACGGTGTATAAAACATATCCATTCAATAATAGTGTATGAAGATGTATAAAGAAATAAGTATAATATATAATTAAATAGTTATCACGTTATAATTTGTTCTTTACTTAACCACATTAATTCTCAGGTTCCCGTGGACACCCATGCCTCAATACCTACTTCGGCTCATGCCAGAGCCTAACGTATTTCAAGTGATATGATATCTAAATAATTACTTTGGATCATGCCTTAGACCAAAGTATTTCTATGTAATATCATATCTCAATACATGCTTCATCTCATGCCGGAGCCCAAAGTATTCTCAAGTGAAGTCATATCTCATAATTCCATTATTACTATTATTCAATTAATACTTTAATACCCATGTTTCCATTCATACAACACACAAAAGAATTATCATGTTCCAATTCTTTAATTTATACTTGATTGACCATGTTACCATTCATACATCACACATTAGAATGACCATGTTCCCATTATTTTATTCACATTCGAATGACCATGTCACCATTCATCAAAACATAATTAATTCAATAAATAATTTTCCACATAAATTCTATTCCTAATTCAAAAATCACTTAAACACAACAATCCCATTAGCTAATTCAACAATTAAAAAATCATATTACTAAAATTAATTAATTCAACAATTAATTAATAACACATATTTCATTACTAATTAAAAAATTAGTCTATCACATAATGGCCTAATATTTTTTGATGATGGTTAGAGTCTCGATACAAGGTCACCTACTCTCCCCCACTCTCTTCATCATGGCCTAATATTTTCTAACCATGTATTTAAACCAGAGTATTCACATCAGTGATATCATACCCTTTCGTCGTAGGGGTGCTTATACTAGCATGTCTCATATTATTTTTTTTGAATGACATCGTGTTTTTTGTGAAGGACAATAGAAGATCCATTTTGGGTTTTAGTATGGTTATGAAGGAGTATTGTAAGTGGAGTGTCCAGTTGATTGGGTATTCTAAAAGTATTATTTTTCTTCCCACTTCTTTCCCTCTGAGACAGGTCTCTGTTATTGAGGATATCTTAAGTATCCACAGGAGAAATTTCCCTATGGAATATCTTGGAGCCCCGGTCTCCCCTAGTAGGATTCATATTCATAATTATAAGGGGATAGTCAGTAAGATATCTAGTAGTATTAACAATTGGAAGAACCACTTCCTGTCTTTCGGTGGTAGGATTACTCTGGTTAATTATGTTTTATCCTCCATTCCTATGAACATGTTATTTGCTTGCATGGTTCCTAAAGCAGTGATCAGGGAGATTGGGAAAATTATGCTAAATTTCATTTGGGATGCTCATTAATATGGAAGATTCCATTAGGACTCTTGGGGTAGACTTTATAGACCCTTTGTTGAAGGTGGGATTAATCTTAGAGATGTTACATCCATGATGCATAATATAAAATCAATGTTAGTCTGGGAAGCTGTTGAAGGTTGATCTATTTGGGGAAGTTCCATCATCAAAAATCATGGTTTGGTCATGGTTTAAAACAATGGAAGAGTGTCTAGTTAGTGGAGAAAACATAGGGAACACATTATGGTTCTTTAGTCCAACTCACGATGGATAATTGGTCGAGGTGAGATTGGGTTCTGGTGGAAAAATTGAGATGCTCCTCTCCTTGGATTTCCTAGATGCCCTACTCCTGATATTACTTTCAAGAAAGCTAGTTCTCACCCCTTACTCATCAATGTTGTCCTCAATGACCAAAAAAAAGTACTTTACAATAATATTCATATAAATAAGGAGGAGGATTTATGTGTTTTCATTACTGTCACTTCTGGTGCTTTTACTAAAAAAGCGTATTGTAGCGTCGTTCTTGCCTCCATGACCCATGATCCTTGGGGATCGCTCCTTTGGTGTAAAAAATTCCTAATAAGTTTAAGTATCTCCTTTGGAGGATTCATAATTCCTTCATCCCCACTGATGAGAAGATTAGGTGCAAGGGAGTTTTGAAGGTCTTCAAGTGTAACTGCTACAGGCACCCTCTTGAAGAGTCATTTTTTCATCAGTTCTTTGAAGGTGACTAGGAAAATCACCTGTGGTGTTCCCTGGGTAGCTTTTATGGTGTTATGAATACTGACTGGAATATAGGTTCCTTCCTCCAACTTTGGTTTTCTGGCTTCACCGAATGCTTCCCTAAATATCAGGTGAGAGTTCTCCTCCTGGTTTCAGGTTGCTGGTGCTTATAGGAAGCATGCAATAAGGCTCGTTATGAGGGGACTATTGTGTCCAATAGGATGGTGGTCTCTAGGACTCGAATTTTGGTGTCTAAAATTGTGCCTCTCCTTAATATCTTATATTTGGCTCCCTCTCTCTGGATTATCAGGCAAGTAGAATGTGTTCCCTCTAGTAGATAGGTCGAACCCCTATAAGGGTGATGGATCCACTGGAATCCCCCACCCAGTGGGGTCAAGATGAATGTCAACAGGTCATGATGTAATGGACTTATGCATGTAAAAGGGTTGGTTTGTGATCCGGAGGGCTCAGTTATCATTTCTTTAAGTGATTCTTATGGTTTGGGTGACTCCTTAATGGCGGAGGATTGCGCTGTGAGGGATGGGATGGAGCTGTGATGCAGAAACAACATTTATCTGTCCTATGTGGAGATTAAATCAATGATCATATTTAACTCTCTTTAAGGATGGATCAAGGTGCCTTGGGAATTTATTTACAATTTTCGTAAATTCAAGGATCTTATTTGTGACTCCACTACTTTGCTTCACACTTGGTGGGAGGGGAATCAGGCGGTGGATTTTTTTCCCTCAATATTCAACATGGAAATTCCATTCATCTATTTCTCTACCCCCAGCTCCCTTCCACCTAGTTGTAATTCCATTGTCATAGGTTATTCCCTTTGGATTCTTCATTTTAGGGCTCCTTGAATTGCTCCCATCATTTTTTGTCTCCCCTTTAATAAAAATTTTAACTTTCATTATAAGTGATCGAAATAAATATAGTTATATTCTAAGTTACATTAGATTGAAGTTGAGGAAGTTACATCAGAATGAACCTGAGTAAGTTTCATTTGAATAATGATCAGGAATTTACATCGGACTTAAGAAAATTTAGTATGTTTTAGAAGACTAATTTCATATAAATATTTATAAGGTTTGAAGTAGTCAAAGATAAAGTTTAAATGTGAGTGTTTTTCAGAGATTTGAAATATGAGTAAGCAGGAAAAGTTTTTTAGTTTCTCACCTTTTGTATTCATAGTTTCCTATAAATATAATCGTAGTACATTTGTACTTTGCATATTTTTCACATGAAAAAAAAGGAATAGCACTATAAAGATTGATGCAGAGGTAGAGTCTGTTTTCTTTCTGGATAGAGATCTCGTTAAAAGGTCAGACAACTGAATGTTTTCCTACCAGACTAAGGACGATCGGATTGAGGAAGATCGGACTAAGTAGTTGAGTAGAGTTTGATAAATGAAGTTTGAGAAAAGGGTTCATCTTAATGGTTCCATAATAATGATACAATTGGATTGAGTCAATCGGACCTAGGATCATGAGACTGAGGTTCTGGATAGATTTTTGTGGAGAGAATTTTTTTGTGACTTTTTCTTTTATGGCTCAAATTTCTTGTAAGCAAACTTTGTAATATGAAAAGAGTTATTATAATCATTCTTATCACGAGATAGAAGGTGTCTAATGGGAGTTGGCACAAATTTTATTCACTTATTCAAATTAGTGAATTCCCATGGAACCATGGAAGTGGCTGTGACAAGGATGTTGGTTCTCACACTAATGATGAACCTTGTAAATCATGTGTTCTTTACTCGATTTACTAATTTTTCATGAATTAGTATTTACCAAAAGATGAAAAGGTTATAAAATTTAAAAGGTTGTGGGGGTTAAGTTTTAAAAGTATTGAAACATATAAAAGGCAAACAACTGATTCAATGGTAGAGTAATTCCTATATTTGATGGAAAAATTGATTATAGATAAAAAAATAGGATGATTTCTTATCACTCATATATTGTCCTAGAAGTTGTTAAGGCTAATACTATTGGGTTTCCACATATTGAGAAATATGCTTCTATGACATTTTTTGATAATATAAATATAGAATTTTATGGAAAGGATAGAAATTCCATCCATATGTCCATATTAAAAAATGTTTATATGAAATTTATGGGTCTAAAACATTAAAGAGTATGTGAGATAAAGTGGAAATTATATTCAAAGGGAACACTAAAGTGAAGAAAACAAAGCTACAAATCTAGCGTAGAGAATATAAATACATAATAATAAGAGAAGAATAATCCACTAATGAATACTTCACTGGAGTAAATGAAATTGTTTGCAACATTATAGGTTTTATAGATGTCCTAAAATATTCTATAATTATGAAGAAACTCATGAGAAACTTTCCATACATGTTTGATTCTAAAATTTCCACTTTAAATGATAAGGATGATTTATATCTTCATGAAATGTATAAATCTTTTCTTACTTATGAAATGAGAAAAGCTCCAATGTTCAAAAATATGATGAAAGATGAAATGAATTTTGAACCAATGAGAAAGATGAAAATTCAAGATGTTTAATATACTGATACTTGTGATTTCGAAGATAACAAGGATGATAAATTTAATAAAAAAATAATTCCTCCTATATCTAATAACTATAGAATAGGTAGAAGAAAATATAGATAAAAAATTACACTAAATTATTTTGAGTGTGGTGGAATCAGACACTTTGTAATGAATTTCCCCAAGAAGAAATTTGGTGAGTTTTGAGACGATTCTGATGAAACACCTCGATAAAAGATCTTGAAAAAAAATCTAAAGAATAAAAGTCATCCAACAAACACAAGAAGAATTTTATTAGATACAAAAGAATTATGTTGAGTAAGAAATTTGAATCAAACTCAACTGACAATAGTTCTTTGGAAGATGGAAGTTCAGAAAAATTCAGAACCTTCATTAAAAAAGTTGATAAAACAAAATATTTATCAGATAGTGAATAATGTGGTGAAGAATCTTATAGAGTATCAAATCAGAATATTACTTTTTTCATGAATTTATCAAAACTAAACTCTCAATAAAGAAATCATAGTAATAAATAAATATTGTGAATAAGTTTCTGAAGGAATAAAATATGTCATCAAGCAATAGGAAGAATAAATTTAGGAGATCTTAAGTTATAAATTAATAAATGATGAATAGGGAAATATGGTTGAATATCTCTATAATAAATTGAAATATATGGAATAATAAGTTACTAGGTTTCAATAAAAACATAATGAGTCTACAAGTACCTAGAGGAAGATGAATGAAAACTTCAAAAATCTCCCGAAGTAAAAGCTGAGACTTCTAAATTTTTTGGGAAATCTCATATCAAGAATCAAGTGAATCACTCACCCTCCAAAAATAATGCTTCATTAGATTTTTCTAACATTTTTTTGATAATAAATATACTAGGAATGTTTGGGTGGAGAAAGGATGTGATTAACCTATCATATATATATAATTTGAAAAATCACTCAAAAGGAAAAATGGTATATTCTCAAAGTATATTAGATAAGGAAGAATTTATCAACCTCAACAAAGTTTCTATAGAGAAAGATCGTACATAAATAGAAAATAAAATTAGACGGTTTCTATTGGTGTTGTGGAATCTAGGGGCATAGGGATTATAATTGTTGGAATAACTTATCACAAACCAAAATAAGGTTTGAACAATGTGTAAAAAATATTCAATGTAGAATGGGTAACTTTCCAAACACAAAGGAAATTAGAAAATAAAAGTCTAAAGATATTATATGATTTTCAATAAAAATCAATTTGAGTGTATTGAATAATTTTGTGGAATATGTGATATGAATGGTCATCATGCCAAAATATGTATGAAACTCCTTCCAGAACAAGTTTTTTATAGGAGAAAAGAAAAGAAACCTAAAAAGAAGAGATATGACGAAAGAGATTTTGTTGTTGAGACTACGTTAAAAGAAAGTAAAAGGAACAAACCATGGATACTTGATAGTGGTTGTTCTTCATGCATGATAGAAGACTTAAAAATATTGACACGTGTTGAAAATCATGAGGTATTTCATGTTACCTTTGGTAATGATAGTTCATTAAAAATTAGAGGAATCAAAATGAATGAGATTGAAGTTGAAAAATTGAAATCCAAGGAAGTTTTATTTGTTAATGGGTTAAAACATAACTTACTTAGTGTAAGTCAACTTTATTATGAGGGAAAATAATTGATATTTAAAAAATATTATTGTGTTATCAAAAGTGTGAAAGATGAAAAAATTATTACAAAAGGAGAAGGAACCAATGTGAATCTCTTCCAAATAAGAGAATTTTACAAATCCTGTTACTTAAGTGATAAAGATGAGAATAAGTTGTGGCACTGAAGACTTGAAAACCTTGGGTAGAAAAACATGACAAAGAATTCTAAAGTTGATGATATATAAAATTTTCTAGAATTTAAATGAAGAGAGGAATATGTTTTTGTTACTCATTATAAAGGGAAGACAATTAATAAAAGTCATAAAAAGTTGAGATTCATTCTACCCGGCCTCTTGAACTTATTAATTTCAATATATGTGGGAGAATGATACATCAATTAGAAAAAGGATATTTATTCTTCATAACTTTTATTAATGATTTTATTTGGATGAAAAAAATCATGTTTATGAAACACAAGTCAAAGGCTATGGAAATGTTTAGTTTTTTTAGAAAAGAAGTTGAGAAATAAATGGGGGTTATATAAATAAGTTTAGAACAAGTAATGGTACTGAATTCATAAGAAATAATTTTGAAACTTATTTGATAAATCATGGTATTAAAAATTAGTATAGTTATCTTTACACTGCACAAAAAAATTGAGTAGTAGAAAGAAATAAAAAAAATTGGGGAAAATGGGAAGAAGTGTGTTAGCAAAATACAAACTTCCAAAGTTTTACTAGAGAGAATTTTTTATTACTGTTATACATATTTAGAACAGATGTTTTCTGAGACTAAAATCCAATAAGAATTCTTATAAAATGTGGTATAAAAATTATTGAAGTACTCTACAGCTGTTGGAAGTCTATGTTTACTTAAAATAAAAAAACGGATATGGGAAACTAACATGAGAAAGTTGAGGAAGGAAATTTTATGGGTTATTCACCCAATGGAAGAAGTTACAAATGTTGGAAAAAATATTTAAAAATTTTATAGACTTATATGATGTGAAATTTATTCACAATCCAACTTCCTTAACAAAAGTTGATGGGAATGTTGAGGAAATAATATTGAAAGTTTTGCATGAAGCTTCATATGAATCGTGTAATGAAGAAAGTGAATCTGAAATAGGAACTTAGAAATTTCATAATTTAAAAAAACATGATGAGAATGAAAAAAAATTGTGAATTATAAGGCTCTAGTTCAAACTAGAAGGATACTGATATTATAAAATCAAACATCACTCATCTCAAAAGTTGAACAAGAATCAGTTTTAGAAGCTATTCAACACAAAGAATGGATGAATACTATAAATGAAGAGTTGGATCAATTTGAGAAAAATTAAATATGAGAATTTGTTCCATGTCCAAAAGTGTAACACCCCAATCCAAGTGTCACCCAATGGTGCCCCAAGCCATTCAATCACATGACCTCAAGCATGCCTCCCCATACGCTAGAGGCTGATAACTAGTAGTCAGAGTTTGATAAGCTAATCATGGGGAGACTATACCCTCTTTTATCAGATTATTACACCAATAGAAATAAATAAACAATAGAGGAAGTATATATAACCATAAAAAACTAATATCTTAAGATAATAAATGAAGGAAATATAATATACAACTAAAACAGAAAACATTCCATGCTAATGTATGTGTCAAGTGACTAAAATGAAATCTGAAATAAAGATATTGATGACCACCAAGAAGGTCCTGAACCATGTCTGATTCCCTCATCCAAGATCTATCCCAAAATCATCCATCTAACATACGATATTTTCCCTTAACCTATCCTACAATAATAAAGACTATTCAAGTACTAATCAGGAAGCCCGAGTAGGCTGTGAGTACAACTCAGTCAGCCACCACAAATGGTGTTTAAAACTAATCCATTCAATAACAGTGTGAACAATTGTATAAATAAATAGTTAAAATTCACAAGTAAATAGTTATAATATTTTCATTTGTTCTTTACTTAACCACATTAATTCCTAAGTTCTTGTGGATTTTCATGCCTCAATAACTACTTCGGATCATGCTAGAGCCTGAAGTATTCTCAGTGATATGATATCTCAATACTTTCTTTGGATCATTATGAAGACCAAAGTATTTACAAGTAATATCATATCTCAATACATGAATCGGCTCATGTCGGAGCCAGAAGTATTCCCAAGGGAGGTCATATCTCAGAATTCCATTATTACCATTCTTTAATTCATACTTGAATGACCATGTTCACATTCAAACAACACATAATAGAATGACCATGTTACCAATATTTAATTACAACCCAAATGACCATGTTACTATTCATACATCACATATTAGAATGACCATGTTCCCATTCTTTAATTCACATTCGAATAACCATGTTACCATTCATCAACACATAATTAATTCCATAATTAATTATCCACATAAATTCCATTCCTAATTTAACAATTAGTTAAACGCAACAATCCCATTAGTTAATTAAAAAATTAACTAATCATAATAATAACATCAATTAATTCAACAATTAATTAATAAAACCTATTTAATTACTAATTCAGTAGTTAGTTTATCACATAATTACCTTTAATTAATTCACCAAATAATTAAGTCATCAAACCCATTAACTAATTTAACAAGTAATTAATCAATATTCACAACTCAATTTCCATTATTAATTTTCAAAATTAATTATCTCATTCAAAATATAAATTCTTCATAATTAATTCCACAATTAATTACCTCAATCTAAGATATGAATTTTACATAATTAATCCCACAATTAATTATCTCAATTTATGACATTGAAAACATATAATTAATTCTGCAATTAATCATCTCAATTTAAAAAATTCAATATATTTTAATTAATTTCTTAATTAATTATCTAAATCACAATACCTAAATATCATAATTATCCCCCCAATTACTTATCTAATTCGATAGCCCCAAAATCCCAAAATAAATTTCCCAAAATTAATTGTCTATTTCAACAATACTTTAATTAATCAGTTGGAAACATTAATTAACCCAATTTAGGAATTCCAATTGCTAAAGACCACTAGAAATTCTAAAATTTTCATACGACTATCAAAATCACGACTATATGAATTGAATAATAGACCACCTAACTCAAATCATTGAAGAATAATCAACCAATGGAAATCCAAAAAAAAATGAGCAACTCAATGACGTAGATCTAGATCCAAATCTCAAAACCCTAATTCAATATTAAAGAAAATAAAGATCTTGTAAATATAGATCTAGATCTTGAATAATCGATCTATATATCTCAAAATAGATTAAAATATTTCCATAATATAATATGAAATTTCTAAAATAAATCAAGAAAAAAGTGGGAAGAACAAGAGAAGAATCGGGATAGGATTCACTTATCAGGAGAGATGTGGATCTTTGATCCATGATTCAAATCATAAAGAACAGAGGTCATGAGGAATTTTAATTTTTCTAGAGAGCTCTAAAATGTGAAATACCTCCTAGGGTTGAATGGGGATTGAAATATATGAGTTTTAGAGGTTCGTAGAATTAAAGAATTAATTTTTTGGTTAATTTTATTCTTGCACACTGTTTGTTGGGAAAGGGCCAACAATTTTCCCTAACTGTGTGCCTAAATCATGAAGATCATTTATAGGGATGTATTTTTAATCCTTTTATGGTGAAAAGTTTTTCAGGATGTGTTCCAGCCATGTTAATCCCTTATGCCTAGGTTCACATGGTTTTCTAGGATGGGCACATGGTTTTCTCTAAACATGCCCCAACCATGCACTGCCCATTTTTATTCATTTTTTCTCAAAATTACACCCAAAACACCCCAAGTTATAACCCAAACAAAAGTACTCAAATAAGAAAAAAAAGTACCTAAAATCAATCCTGAGATAACTCCATAAAATTTTGGGATCTTACAATATTCTCACCTTATAAGATATTTTTCTCGAGCTGCACTCTCATTCTTCTCTAATATTACATGTCGAGAAGATTGGGCTATTGAGCCCTCATATCTACTTCCCTTTTCCTTGTTTCATCCTATACACACCAATAATTCCTAACACACAAACTTTCAGCATAGGCTTTCACTACAACACTTTCTCTATGTGATCTAAAACATGCATTAGATTCTCCTAAAAGGACACATCTATCTCAATATCAACATCATCCACATAGATCATAATAGATGGGTTGGGGTGATACCTTCATAGTTATGATACATGGAAGACGTCATGCATAGCACTATATTTCTATGGAAGATCAAATCGTAATGCTATCGTCCTGATTCTCTCTATAATCTCAAATGGTCCAATGAACCTAGGTGCCAACTTGCCTTGTCTCTGTATCCTGTAGTGACCCAACCTAGGTGAAACCCGAAGGAATACATGATCACCCTCTGAAAACTATAGGGGTCATATACATCTATGATCATATAAATTTTTCCTACTCTAAGCTATAGCCATACACTTTCAAATTATCTAAACATGCTCTGATGTCTCCTTCACAAGACTCAATCCCAATAACTCTAACTCACCTACCTCCATCTATCATAAAGGTGATTTGAATGGTCTACCATAAAGATCCATGTATGGTTCTATCTATATAGTTTCTTGATAACTGGTTTTATAGGCGAACTCTACTAGTGAATGGTGTTTCTCCCAAGATCCACTGAAGTAAAAAACGCATGCTTGCAACATATACTCAAGAACTTGTATAGTATGCTCTGACTATCCATCTATCTATCAGTGGAAATTCATACTCAACAAAACTTGTGTACGAAGAACCTTATGCAAGCCCTAATAGAAGAATGAAGAAAATCACAATTCATGATCTAAAACTATAGTCCAAGGAACCCCATGAAAATAGTCCATCTCCTACACATATAAAACTCCCATCTTCTTTGCTGAGAAAGTCTCCCATATAGGCAGGAAGTGTTTTTCCTTTGTAAAATGGTCAACAACCACCCAAATAGCATTATTCTTCAAAGTATTCCTTGAGATACCCATCAGAAAGTTCATAATCACGTCATCCCTCTTCCATTATGGAATGGGAAACGACTATAGCAAACCTCTAGGCTATTGATGCTTTTCCTTCACCTTCCGATAGGTGTAGTATCATGTCACAAACCCTTATTTTTCCTTTTTCATGCCTGACCAAAAAAACTATCATCATAGGTCATGGTACATTTTGGTTACACCTGGATGTACCACCCACTTTGAGGCATGAAATTCCTATATCAGCTCCTCTTGCATGCTTGTGGGCACAACAACCTAATTCTTGACATAGATGATCTCATCCTCATCTATTCTCCAATCATAAGGTGACTCCCCACCTTAAAGATTTTCCCTCAAAGTCAAGAATTTTGGATCCTCAAACTTCCTTTCTCTAATATAGCTCAAAAGTGTCAAATCCATTAGTCCTGATATAATATTTTTATGCTCTGGACTCTCCTAAACAACCACATGAAATTCAGCCAGCAAATTCATCATCTTCTACTTAGCACTAGACTCCAGAACTACCTGAGTTTGAGTTTTCTTGGTCAAAGTGTAAGCTACACTATTTCCCTTAACAAGAATATATGCTAGATCAAAATTGAATGAATACATATAATCAAACCACCTCCACTTCTGAAGATTAAAATATCAGTGTGAAAAGATATACCTTATGCTCTTGTGATCAGTAATCACCATAAAATTATCATGCAATAGATAATGTTTCCAACACTTCAAATCATAAACCATAGCTTTTAGCTCGAGGTCATTTGTAGGGTAGTTCTATTAACATGGACTCAATTTCTGAGATCCATACACCATAACTTGATCTCCATGTATCAACACATCTCTAATTCTGACCCAAGAAGAATCATAATACACAATACACTCCTTAATCAACTTAGGTAGGATCAAAATTAGCGCTGATGTCAAATCCTTCTTCAACTCCTAGAAGTCCTTTTCACATGCTTCTGACCAATCAAACATTATCCCCTTTTTGATCAATCCTGAAAGTGGCACTTCCAAATAGGAAAATACCTTGATTAATCTTCAATAATATCCAATAAACCCTAGAAATATATGGATATCAAATACGTTCTTGGGATCTTCCCAAGAAACCACTACCTACACTTATTCTAGGTCCACTAACATGCATTCCTTTGAGTTGATGTGTCCCAAGAAGTGTACCTTATCAATCCAAAACTGACACTTAGATAGCTTGGAATATAATTGATGCTCTCTCAGTGTACTTAGAAGGATTTCAAGATGTTGGGAATGGTCTTCATGAGTCTTGGTTTACATCAAGATTTTATCTATGAACACTACTAAAAACTAATCTAGGTACAGGTGGAAGATTTTATTCATCATGGCCACAAAAACTTCTAGTACATTCGTCAACCAAAAAGGAATTATGAAGAACTCATATAGTATATACCTTCATCTAAAATTAGCACTCGATATATCAAAATTTTGAACTCTCAGCTGACGATACCATGATATCAAGTCAATCTTTGAGAAATCACGAGCTCCTCTCAACTAGTCAAATATACCATTAATGTATGGAAAAAGATATCATTTCATTAAATTCATCATGTTCAACCTCAATTAATTGACACACAAGCACAAACTTCTATCCGCTTTCTTTTAAAAAAACATAGGTGATCCTCAAGGCGATGTACTCAGATAAATAAACCCTTTACCCACCAAGTCCTCCAACTATGTCTTGAGATATTGATGCTCTATCATTGCCATTATTTATGGTGGAATAGATATTGGATCAGCCCCAAACATGAGTTCAATAGTGATTTCCACATCCCTCTTAGGTGGAATCCCTGAAAAGTCTTTAGGAAACACACCATGTAATAGTTCCGTTGTCGGTGGGAAAACATCAAGTTTCACACCTTCTTCATCTAGAAAAATACTAGCCACCTGGGATATGGGCTCTCCCAATTACTAATTGATTGTCCCTACTCAGCCTGCCTAGATATACCACTCTCTATAGTTAATATATTTTCCACCCATAAGAGAAGTAAATTTCACTCTCCTATAATAACAATCAATGTGGGCTCTGTATGAGACTAGCCATTCTGTACCCATAATTTGGTTGAAGCCTAAAATTTCAAGGCTATAGAGAATCCATAGAAAATGATACTCCTCGATCTTGTGAGAACATCCTCTATATAAACAGATGTATCTAGACCATACTCCCAATGGTGTATCTATCATCATTATTTCCTTGAAAAATATACTTCTAGTCTCAAACCATTATCAAATTTTTCATATATAAAGGAATGAGAGGTACCAGTATCAAATTAGGCACTAGATAATGTAGAATCTACAAGAATAATACCTCTCACTATCAATGTTCCAACCTCTTTATCCACAATTGTATATTGTATCGCATGAAACTGTCCTTACCCTCTCCCCTATACTACCGTATGACTCCCCTGAGTTGCACCACTCAGCTGATATGGGCGTTCTTTCCTAAAAACACCACATCTACTGCCTCTATCACCTCGTCCAATACAAGTCTAGTTGCCATTCTGATAAGGTGTAGAAGATCCCCTTCCCACACTCTGACTCTGTCTAGATGCACCCTCACTAACCATCTATCATCGTATCTAGCAGAGCTTCTATATATGTCATATCTTTCCACAAGACTGACACCATACTGGTGGTCGGTAAAATTTTATATGATAATGGCCCGACCTACCAAACTAATTAAATATCACTAGAGTAAGGTTCTGTGAAATCGACCCTCTTATCTGACCACACATCTTTCCACTACCTTGACTAAAGTTCTCATAATAGTGATTCTTCCTCCTAGAAACTATACCTTTTTATCATCTTATAGTAACTATGTATCTAGAACTGGAATCCTCCTTCAGGTTTCCCTTAGATATGAGGGCCCAATCCCCCACCTCAAAAAATTATTTAACCAAAATTGGTTAACATGGGACTTAATCTCATAGTTAATTCTATCCTTAAAATGTTTCTCTATATCTATCTCATATTTTGCCTACGCTGGAGAAAATCACTTCAGGTATAAAAAGCATCCATCATAGTCCATAACAGACATGCTCCCCTAATTCAGTTGCATGAACTCTACTTCTTTCTCCCGCCTCACCATCTCTGGGTAGAAGTGCTCCAAGAACCTCTCCAAGAAGTCATTCCATAACATACCATCAATCTTTCCAGACTGTACCAGAACATCCCACTAGTCCTTCTCTAATCCTCATAGAATATAAGAATACAAATTGACCCTCCTGTCACTAGGAGTATCTATATGGTTGAGTATCATATCGACAGACTCAACCCTTAGCTACCTCAGATCCACCCTCTCCAATAAAAGATAGAGGGTGCTACAACTGAAACTCTCTCATCGAGCCATACATTCTCTTCTCAACCAACCTTGGGTCTCTTCCCATAAGTTATATAAAGAGATAAAATTTCACTCAGAATTTCTCCCCAACTTCCTCAACCATCACTATCGGTACCTCAGGTTTCACTACTAGTAGTGCATCACCATCCATATCCTGTTATCATTCTATTAACAAGAATTGTTGTTGAGGAATAACTATACAATTACAAACACACATATTAGGACTCAAAATAAAACTTTATCACATATACACAAGAGGAATAATCACAAATAATTCACACATGTATTTTCCCCAAATCTCAGCACACAGTCAAAACTGAGGTGTTATCACTATCCTTAACCATACTACACCCAAGACTTGGTTATTAAATGGTATTATTATTATCCAATAAAGTTTCGCATTAAACACCTATTTATTAACATTTTTTCATCATTTTACTATTATAAATTCATTTTAGGAACCATTTTTTATTTAATGAAAGGAAAAAACAATTAAATATCAAAAACTTACCCAAACCCCGTTTTCCTGTGTGTGCCTAAAATGATGCATGTCACAAAATAATCCTGAGTGACTAGAATGATGCATACAGACTAAAATCTCATGCCAAATAATTCCATGAGTCAATTCTCAAAAACTTTCAGAAACAATAATCACATCACACAACAAGTGTGTCACCCAAGGTGAAATAATAATCAACTATAACAAAAAACAATAATAATAACAATCCCACCCTATGTACTTGGGTTTTTTCCCATACATGGGTTTGAAACTCCCATGCACGTGCTCATAACCAAGCCCTAACTCTTCCTAGTCTCCTATTTACCTTTACCAATTAGTAATAAAAAATAAAATAAAAGAAAATAAAACCTCTTATGATACCAATTTGTAACATCATGACTCAGGTTCCACACATTGATTCCCCAACCTGATCAATCACATGACCTCAAGCGCACCTCCTCATATGCCAGAGGCTAGCAGTGAGGGTCTGATAAGTTGATAATATGGATACTATACCCTCTTTTATCAGAGTAATGCACTAAAAAATAAATAAACAATATAAAAGCATATATTACCATAAACAATAATAATATCTCAAGATAATAAATACCGGAAATATAATATCCAACTAAAGAAAAAAAATTACATGATAATGTACATGTCAAGTGTCTAAAATGAAAACTAAAAATAAATGTATCGATGACTCCCAAGATGGTCCCAAACCACATCAAGTTCCATCATCCAAGATCCATCCCCAAATCATCCATATAACATAGGGAATTTTCCTTTAACCTATCCTACAACAATAAAGTATATTCATGTACTGATCAGGTATCCTGAGTAGGGTGTGAGTACGACTTAGTAGGCCACCACCAACGGTGTATAAAACATATCCATTCAATAATAGTGTAAGCAATTGTATAAAGAAATAAGTATAATGTATAATTAAATATTTATCACATTATAATTTGTTCTTTATATAACCACATTAATTTTCAGGTTCACGTGGACACCAATGCCTCAATACCTACTTTGGATCAAGCCCGAGCTTGAAGTATTTTAAGTGATATGATATCTCTATACTTACTTTGGATCATGCCTTAGACCAAAGTATTTCTATGTAATATCATATCTCAATACATGATTTATCTCATGCAGGAGCCCAAAGTATTCTCGAGTGAAGTCATATCTCATAATTCCATTATTATTATTCTTCAATTCATACTTGAATGCCCATGTTTCCATTGATACAACACACAATAGAATGACCATCTTCCCATTCTTAAATTTATTCTTGAATGACCATGTTATCATTCATACATCACATATTAGAATGACCATGTTCCCATTATTTAATTCACATTTGAATGACAATGTTACCATTCATCAAAACATAATTAATTCAATAATTAATTATCCATATAAATTACATTCCTAATACAAAAATTACTTAAACACAGCAATCCCATTATCTAATTAAACAATTAAAAAATCATATTACTAACATTAATTAATTCAAAAATTAATTAATAACACATATTTCATTACTAATTAAAAAATTAGTCTATCACATAATTTTCCTTAATTAATTCACCAATTAATTAATTCATCAAACCCATTAATTAATTTAACAACTAATTAATCAATTTTCACAAATCAAACTCCATAATCAATTTTCAGAATTAGTTATATCGTTCAAAATCTCAATTCTTCATAATTAATTCCACAATTAATTACCTCAATCTATGATATCAATATCACATAATTAATCCCATAATTAATTATCTCAATTCATGATATCAAAAGAACATAATTAATTACAGTATTAATTATCTTAATTTAAAAAATTCAATATCTAAAAATTAATTCCCCAATTAATTATCTGAGTCAAAATCCATAAATCTCACAATTAATAACCCAATTAATTATCTAATTTGATAGCCCCAAAATCTCATAATTAATTTCCCAAAATTAATTATCTATTTCAACAATACATCAATTAATCAATTGGATAAATTAATTAACCCAATTTAGGAATTACAATTGCTAAATAATGCTATAAATTATATAATGTGCATAAACGTATCAAAATCCTGATTATGGGAATTGAATATGAGACCACCTAACTCAAATATTCAAAGAATAATTTCCCAATATAAATCCCCAAAAATTGAGCGGCACAATGAATAGATCTAGATCTGAATCTCAAAACCCAAATTCAAGATTAAATAAAATCAAGATCTTATAAATCTAGATATAGATATAGAATCATAGACTTAGATCTCACCAAATATATTTAGATCTATCCATGAAAAAATATTACATCATTGAAAGAAAGTGAGAATAATAGTGGAAGAACCAGAGAAGAACTGGGATAGGATTCACTTACCATGAGAGATGTAGATCTTCGATCTAGGATTAAAATATTGTAGAAAGTATGTTGGGAGGTCTTGTAATTCATTTGGATAGCTCTAGAAACATGAAAGACCTCCTAGAGTTGAATGTAGATCAAAATAGGTGAGTTTTGGGGGTTTGGGGACTTACAGAATACGGTTTCCCCTAATTGTGCACCTAAATCATGCACATAATTTATAGGGGTCCACAATTTCTCAAACCATGTTCCAATCATGAAAATTTAATTCACTATGCTTGTGTTCGCACGGTTTACTGGGTTGGGGCACATGGTTTTCCCTAACTATGTGCCAACCATGTACTGCTCCTTTTTCTTCTATTTTTCTCAAAATTCTACCCAACACACCCCAAGTTATAAACCAAAAAAAATTACTCAAATAAGGAAAAAATAGTACCTGAAATCAAGCTAGAGATAACTCTATAAAAGGTCAGGATCTTATAGAAAGGTAAAAATGTTATCAAAACAAAATGGGTTTATAGAAACAAGTTGAATGAACACAGAGAAGTTTCAAGAAACAAAGCAAGAATTGTTTGTAAAGGCTATGCATAGGTGGAAGGTGTGTGTATTGATGAAACCTTTACCCCTATTTCAATGTTAGAAACTATTATAATATTTTTAGTATTGGTTTCTCACTAAAATTACTAACTATATCATATATACATAAAGTTAACATTTCTCAATGGAGAAATTGAAGAAGAAGTTTACATTGAACAAGATTATGGTTTTTTACTTAATGATGATGAAAAAAAAGTTTTTATATTGAAAAAATATTTGTATGGGATGAGAAAATATCCATGTTCATGGTATTCTAAGATTGAAAATTGTTTGATAATGTTGAATTTTTCTAACGGAAAAGTTGATAGAAACTTATATATGAAAGATTTTGAATCTATAACACTAATTATAATTGTCTATGTAGATGATATAATTTTTTCTGGGTATAGAGAATATGTTTATACAAAAAATTATGAAGAAATAAAAAGGAAATTTGAGATGTTAGTTTTAGGATAATTAACATTTTTACATGGTTTACAAGTTCAACAAAAGAAAAAATACATTTTTCTATCTCAAGAAAAGTATGTCAGGTAATTATTATAAAAGTTTCTAATGAAATAATACAAATAATTTTCTACTCCTATATCAGTTGGGATGAAGTTGAGTAAAGATTATTCCAGAAAAAGTGTGAATTAGAAAGACTTTTATAAGATGAAAGGAAGTCTACATTACCTTACAACCTCAAGGACTAATATTGTTTATGCTATAACTTTGTGTACCAGGTATCAAAGTAATCCAAAATAATTACATATGTTGTTAGAAAAAAGAATTATGATATATTTTAAAGGAAAAACATCATATGGTTTTTAATATAAAATAAATTGTGATATGAAGTTTCAATTTTATACTGATTCCTATTTGGATGAAGATTGTATTGATGGAAAGTCAACCTCAGGAGGAACATTTTTCTCAAGAGAATGTTGTGTAAGTTGGAATAGTAAGAAGAAAATTTTAGTAACTTTGAGAACAATAATGTAAAAATATGTTTTGGATACTCAATCTTGTACTCATATGTTGTGGATAAAATTTTAGCGAGAAGATTTGAAAGTAAAATCTTATAAACCATTAAAGATACTTTGTGATAATCAGAGTGCAATTGATCTTTCTAAAAATATTGTCCAACATTAAATATCTAAATACATTGATATAATATTTTAATTTATAAAAGAGGAATTTGTTTCTGGAGATATTTTTCGAGAATATATCTCAACAAAGTATCAAATTACTCATATCTTGAAAAAGTTAATACCAAAAGAAAGGTTTGTTGAGTTAAGGATTCAACTTTATGTTCAACCTCCTTCAGCGAATTAATAAAATATTACAAGGAAGTACCCTACCATGCTTTGGATTATGTTTAAAATAGGGAATAGAAAGTAACAAATTTTTACTTTTTAATAATTTTTTAATTATCTTTTTTTTATGAATCTAAATTTGTGGTTAACAGATAATGGGGGAAATAAAAAGAATAGAGAGAAAATATAAAAGTGAGGGGGAGTTTTATCTTAACATGGTTGAAAAAATTTCTTGTCACAGAAGGATATAATTCTTTCCAAAATATTACTTTATCCAGTAGCTTTGTGTTAGGATACTCTATTCCGATAAACTCTATGATTTGACTAAATTTGAAAACCTAGAGTTATTTTAAAAAGTTGAGTTGTGAAAAAACTCTAAGTGTTGAAAATTTTGTTATTAAGTGTTTTCAATAAATCCAAAGGGGGAGATTAAATAAACTTTATGGTGGTTTTTTCTAACAAATTTTTGTATTTTTTTATGACTGATTTTTTTAAAATAATATTTTTTTTCTTAAGGATTGGACCCAATCTATTAGAATGAGTTTTTATAAGAAATATGAATGTTTGAATCTAAACACAAAGGGGGGGAGTTTTTACCATTGACAAACTTGTTTTCGAGACACAGTTTTTCAAACTGAGTAGTACCTAACATCGAAGGTGTATGTAAGATGGAAGATAGAAGTTCTCTAAATTTATTTATTAGACACACCATCATACTCAGATCCATCGGCATGAATTTCAATATTAATTAGACTCAGAATTGGTTAGAAGGACATAAGTTGTGGAGTGAGGAAGATAGAATGGTTCTAAAGAGAGTAAAATAATTCATTGATATCAGGAGTTAAAAAGTTATTTCTAACCTCAAGTCAGATGATGCTTTTATAATCTTGGAGTTCTTATAAATGAGGAAACATTATTTTGATCAAATCTGTCAAACAAATAGAGGAATTATAAGGATTTCATCGGTTCTAGAAATTAATAAAAATTCTCCATAAAATCCAAAAGTACCAGATGCAGATGTTTTTATAAGTATTAATGAGTTATAGATAATGAGGTTTGAAAAATATAAAAGTTTCTAAGTGGATTCACAGTCGAATAGATTCCATCATAATGATAATTACATAATAATTATAATTCCATCATGATGAGAAGAAGAAGAAAGTTATATTGTAATGAACTGAGGAAGATAGTCAGATTGTAATGAGCATAGGAATAAAGTTATATCATAATGAGTATATGATTAAAGTCAAATCATAGTTAGCAGAGGAATAAATCCATATTGTAATGAGTTGATAAAGAAATTTAGATCATAGTGATCTAAGGAAGGTCCATCATAATGAGCTGAGGAAGTCCCATCATAATCAAGTTGCATCGGAATGAAGTTGAGGAACTTACATCGGACTAATGAAAATTTAGTATGTTTGAGAAGATTTATTTTGAATAAATCTTGAGAAGGTTTGAAGTAGTCAATGTCAAAGTTTAAATGTGTGTTTTTCAAAGATCTGAAATTTGAGTAAGTGAGAATTTTTTTTAGCTTTCCATCATTGTTATTCTGAGTCACCTATAAATAGAAACACATTACATTTTTAAATTGCATCTATTTCACATGAGAAAAAGGTATAGCACTAAAAAATTTGTGGAATAGGTTGAGTCAGTTTTCCTTCCGAACAGATCTCATGTAAGAATATAAGATAGATGAAAGTTTTCTTACTGGACTAAGGAAGATCAGGCTGAGCTGTTGAGAAACGTTTTATAAGTGGAGTTTGAGAAAAGGGTTCATCATAATGGGTCCATCATAATGAAAAAATTAGACTGAGGAATTAAGACCCAGGGTTATAAAACTAAGGTTATAAACTGTGTTTTGTGGAGAAAAATATTTTTTGATCTTTTCATTTTTGGCTCGATTTTTTTGGAAGAAAACTTTGTAAACTGATGGGTGTGAATATAATCATTTCTACCAGGAGAAAGAAGGTTTATAATGGGATTTAGAACAATTTTTATTCACTTCTTCAAATTATTGAATTTATATTGACCAATGGGAGTGGCTATCAAAAGGTTTTAGGTTCTCACACTGAAGAAAAACCTTGTAAATCTCATGTTCTTTACTTTATTTCACAATTTTTCATGCATAATTATTTACTAAAATATAATAAGGTTAAAAACTTTAATATTTTATATGGGTTAAGTTCTAAAAGTACTGAAAATTATAAAAATTGAACAATTTATTCAGCCCCCCCCCCTTTAGTTTTTATTCAATACTTTGGAACTTCAATCATAGAGAAATAGCTCAGATGGATATTGATAGGAGGATGAATGATCTAATTCATGAAAAGCTTACAAAAATTGTATGTGGCTTGGCTATTAAAGGCATTAACATTTAGAATGTTGAGATTGGTGAGATCAATCTATTCTCTGGTGAATATCATGATTCATTAAGGTTTTATGAAATATTTGATGATTCACAAACTAAATTATATTATAGGTGTACTGATTATAGTAAATCATCATTTTTTCATGGATTTTTTTCACTTGAAGAATTTGAATCAGTGGTCAGATACATCATTCTACATGTTGTTGGTGTTATTGAAAAATGTACTTCCTACTGATGCTATGATTCCTAAGTCATATTACCATGATCATAAGTTTACAGAGAACTTAGGTTTCACATATGAGACCATATATGAATGTAAAAACAACTTTATGTTTTTTAGAAAGGAAACAATCCATTTAGATAATTTTATGGTATGTGAATATTCTAGGTGGAAAGATAAATGGGGTAATTTGACTCATTAAATTCATACTATAAAATAATGTAAATCTATTTTCATAAATGAAATGTGTTAATTTTCACTTAATTCATGGTTTAAAATATTATTTATTTCATCTAAAGTTTTAAAATTAATATGATGGCATGTGGAAAGATATAAGTAAAGTGATATGATAACCCACCATGTAGACTCTCTTGTATGGAATTATTTCAATCAGAGAAACTCTGAATTTAATAAAGATAGTTGTAATGTATGATTGAGGATAGAAGTAGAAGGTTTCAATCCATTCAAGTTTATGGTTAATGAAACTCATCACATATGACCCATGGTGTTGGTTCTGTATAATCTTCCTCTATGGATTTGTAAGAAACAACACTTTCTATTACTTTCCACTCATATTGATGGACCCTAAAGTCTGAGGGATAAGATTAATGTTTACCATCAGCCATTGATTGATGAGTTGAATTAATTTTTAAGTGATGGTGTAATTACTTACAACAATGAAACAAATGAAATGTTCAAACTGTAGGCTGATTTATTGTGGAAAATAAATGAATTCCCAACTTAAGCAAATTTTTGAGGTTGGAGTATGAAAGGGGAATTTTATTTCCCTTTCTATAATAAAAGTAAAAATTCTAGATGGTATAAAAATTTTAAAAAATGGTCATACATGTGTCATAGATTTTTTCTTCCCCCTTTTCATAGGTTCACAAAGGACAGAGTGACATTTGACAATTCTAGAGAATTCAACCCAACTCCAAACACCATGATAGGGGTAGAAATATTATCATGATTAAGGAAGAAATCATCCACATGGAATATAAATTTTAGGATTTAGTGTCTCATCCATTACTCAATATTTGTGGTGAGGGAAAAAATGTAGTCATAATTGGAAGAAGAAAATTATTTTTTTAATCTACCTTACTAGAAAACTAACATGATAAGGCATAATCTGGATTTTAGGAAAATTGAAAAAAATGTTTGTAATAATATATTATGGAACATTTTAGGTGTCAGTGGAAAATAAAAGGACCATGTCAATGCATGATGTGATTTAGAAGAAATGGTTTTATGGAAAATTTTCTTTTACAGTTGGGTGAGGGAAACAATGCATACTTGCATACTTTATAGTATACGATGATTAAAAAGGAGAAAGAGACATTTCATTCCATTTTTAAGATGCTCAATCTAACTAATAGTTACTCTTATAATATTTACAAGTGTGTGGATGTGATGAGAATGACATTGAAAGGGTTGAAAAATCATTACAATCACATACTACTTCCCTAGTTGATTCTAATCACAATTCATGATTGTTTATTGACCAATGTTGTTCAACTGTTGATCGAGATGAGTAAAATCTTTATAAATCTTTTTTTAAGAAATCAATGAATGAGTGATTTAAAAAATTTGTAGGGGAAAATTTTACTTACAATTTTTCATGTGGATAAACTATTTCCACCCTCATTTTTTTGATGTTATGGTTCACTTGACAGTGTACTTAAATAATGAAGTAATGGTTGTGGGTTTGGTGAAATTCAGGTGGATGTATCCTATTGAGTGCTATCTGATTAAATTGAAATGATTTGTATGTAATAGAGATCATACAGAGGAATAAATAGAAAATGATTATTTGATGGATGAGTGTACTACTTTTTTTCAGAATATTGTATGGATTTCAAAACAAAAATGAGATAATCCCTCTCAAATTCACGACAGTCAAGTTGGAGAAGGAGTTATATTTGATGTGAACAACATCAAGTGGGTACAAGCTCATTGATATATCCTATTTAGTACTCCATCAGTTGTACCATTAATGTAGTAAGTGTCTTATCACTTTTATTTTTTAAATTTTACAGATTTTGTTTGCATATATATGTTGATCATTTAAACATGGAATTATCATTTGTAGTAAACACATTAATGATCTAAAAGAATATATGTATCTTGTGATTGATTACCAAATTCAACATTCCCATTATGCATCATCTCATGATTGGTTCAAGGATTTTGTATTTATAAATGGATTATCATTATGATTGAAGTATTATAATAATTTATTTCTACACAACTTTGTATTGAATTGTTTGAAATATATAGGTCCATAACCTATGGGAGTTAGGTAAACCTACACTAACTAAAGAATTTTACCAACTAGATGAGGTTCCATCTATAATGGGTATTTGTTAAAAAGATTCTAATGCTAGTGGTTTTTCAGTTTCACATTAAAGAAGTCAATGACAAATGAGCAACACAAAACAATGGCATTGGTTGTCCATTTGTCGATTATGGTTATTACTATGGTCAATTGAAATAAATCATTGAATTTGTATTTATGCATTGGTTGAAATTCATATTGTTAAAGTGTAATTGGGTTGATTAAGTCCTTGGAAGTAAAGTCGATCAATATTAGTTTACATCGGTGAACTTTAATAATATTTTATATAGAGATGAATGAGTTTGTAATGAACCTTTCATTTTGGAATCACAATCAGAACAATATTTCTTCATTAAATGTCTATATAATCTGAATTGAAATGTTGGTGTGAAAATGTAAAAATTAGGGTTATTTAATTGAATGAGATGAACCTGAGACTATTTCCATTGTTGCACAAAAACTTTATCAACACATCATTGTTCAATATGAATAAGATATTCATTGGGTTAGAGAGACCTTTAAAAGAGAAATGATTAGTTTTCATGTTTAATGAAAGGTATGATTGTTTTCCTGTTCATTAGTTTAAAACATTTTTTAAATTGTTTAACTTTTTATGAACTTTTTAACTATTTTTTGTGTTTTTATTTTCTCTATATTTGATATATACATGCATGAAAAATGACATGAATTAGAGTAAAAATAAATAATGGAATTTTTTTTTGGAAAAATATAAAGAAAAAATATAAAATTTATCCAATAAAACATAAAAAATCATAAAATATATGTAAACTATGATATGAAAATAATAACAAAAATATTCTAAACATATCCCACCACAATTGAGAGACTACATCACTTTAAGTAATTTCTAAAAATAAAAGGCTTCACTAAGAATTCATTTCTTTAAATGTACGAGGCATAGGTCATCAAATGTTAATTGGAAAGAATTATTTTAATCCTAATGTTAATATAATGACACGTTTTCAATTTATTCTCATTCAAGCTTCTCACAATATACCCAATTTACCCTGATCAATGATTCGTAACTACACAACTAATAAGATACATTCATTTTTGTATTATATATCAGAGTTTATTATTCCCCATATGTAACACATCCTTTAATAATAATGAATGCTTTAACCATGTATATGTTTATTTTTATTAATCCTTTTGTTATACATAAAATTTATTTATGTAATGAGTTTATTAAAATCTATAACTAAACTATTAAAAACAAAAAATATCCCTTGAGGTTAATTGTGGTAACTAGGGCATGGAATCTATACATGATAACCATCTCTTAGATTTCTCTTAACACATATTCATGGATTTACTTATTCATGCACACACACACAGGGCCAGGATTAATCAATAAAAATAATTTCATGATCCAAAATGATGCTTTTACTCCAATTAAAATGACTTCATCTAATTAGTTGTTTAGAATGAATCTTTTATGTGCTACTCATGCACAACACCCAAGTAAATCTATGTTGAGTTTCTTAATCAAATTCATCCAAGATAAATTTTTATTCACTTAAATTATATTCAACTAAATTTAATCCTCATGTTATTAGAATAGGCCACTCAATGATTTCTATGTGAGTTTGTCTCTTTGAGTTTGATAGACAAGGTTCTCCCAAATATTTTATTCATACACAAAACACACTACATGTACACCCTCCCCAATTATTTTTTATTATATATCCAATATAAACCTAAATTCTCATATTCATCCCTTTTTTATCTCCCTCCATTAGGAACATTAACTGATTTTAAATATCTTCGTCCTTTGATTCTATCAAAAAATCTCTGTAACTCTAAATAAAATCCAACCTATTTATGTTGTTTTTTATCTTGTAGAGTGAAATATAGATAAATAAGTGACTTAGATCTGTGGAAATCCCAATTTTTGTAAATATTATACTTATAGTTTCTCAAGGTTTTGACAGGGGAAAATCATCAATTTATTATAATTCTCATTTTTGAACTTTAGTAATTTTTCCCATTTCACTTCCACTAATAAATGGTAAATGAAGCATGAATCTTTAGTTGAATCAAACATATATTTTATCTTCACAATCTATTATTTTAGTTACAATTTCTTCAATTTCATATCTTGAGGATGTTTCATATCTCACGACACTTTCATCATGATTTATTAAATGTTTCCATTTACATATTTTTCTCATGAATTTACTTTGTATTCATCATAGTCATTATTCCCTCAATACGTAGTCATGCCTTATAGTAATTATTATTTCACATTAATCCCATTTTATAATAAACTTTGATATCATTATTGGAATTTCACTTAAAATTACAAAATTATAGCTTGATTGAAGTTTCCTTTCTACCTACAAGATGAGTCATGATGACCCCTCTAAAAAATTATATACACTAAAGAATCAATAACTTATCTTAAGATGTTTCTCATAAATCCTCATGTATTTATTCTATTTTACTTAATAATACAAATGTGATTCTATAATCTTATGGTTTATGTAATGATTTAAACTATAAACAAAGATCCCATAGTAACAAAACCATGGTTTTTCCATTAATTCATTAAAATCTTTCTCTGAAACTATTCTTTAACTCCTCTTATCCCTGCATATAGTGATAATTTTTTATTCATATATATATGTAATCATAAACTAAAAAACTCATAAAAGTGTATGACGTATAATTAGAACAATAAATGGTAAGGATGATTCCATATCCATGAGGATAGGATATTTTTTAGACCATTGATTTACTTATGTAAAAATATAGAAAACTAATAATGAATAGTGATGCTTTGGGAATCATGATAAGAATGTAATTTTTTTGGTATTTTCTATTAATTGTGTGATCATGAAAATTATTTAGCACAAGGTAAAAAAAATTACTATGATTTCATAAAATATAAGTAGGTTAGTCTTGGTATTAGATGACCTTATGATTCATATAAAATGAAAATATAATAATTTTTTTATCTACATCATGAATTTAATGAAGTTTTATCTTAGGATATCCAAGTAATTACTCATAAGTTCATGAGTCCCTATAATTTGTGACTATTCCTTATAAAAATAATTCATTCATTTTTTATTCCTCTCCATATGATATATGAAATCATATTTTATTTTCATTCATGTAGATGCCTCTTGTCCAACATATAATAGTGATGATATTTATTTTTTGGTAGTGGAAATAAAGAATCAACACATTTTTATTTCCTGGTGTTGATAATCTCAAACTTTATGCATTTCTCATTGTTGATGAATCAAATGAATGGGTATTATATCTTTATCCTTTCTATTGGATTTCAAGGTTATGAAAATGAAATGTCATAGATTTCCCTAGACTTGTGTTTTGATCCAGCTACTCCTCTATATTTGATGAAATATGTGTGCAATAAAAAATAAGTAAAAGAGTCCTTTATAGTTCACATTATATATAATTTTAATAGGCAATTAATCCTTTCCTTAATAATTATTTTTATGACTTTAGAAATTTCAAGAGAATAGGCACCAGATCGACATCATTCTGTAAGGACATTTGTGTCTATGAGTTGAGATATGAATGAATGTAAATGTGTTTTTATTTTTTAATTTAGCGTTAAATAAATATATATATATATATACATGTTCACATTTTTCTAATTATGTATGAAATTGTTTTCAATAGGATTAGATGCGGACACTTATTCCTCTCGTAGGACAGGACCTGGTCATGGTATATCATCATGGAATTTTGACATGACCCTTAACATATCATTTGATGAGACATATCATCCCGTGAGAGTGGCTGCCCCTACATTTATTCTCCATTTGGGCCATATCATACATGACCCATATATATTTTCATTGACTACACTTTATTCAGCTTCATTCCCACATGATATATTAGATCATCTATGGATGGAAGTTTAGGTAAGAGGATCATTTTAGTTTCTTATCTATGTTTAGAAAAATACTTACATTTGTGATATTTTTTTTCTTAAATAGAATAATATGAGAGTGTTCCCCAATTATTTTTGGCTAGTGTGTATGGAAAAATTTTAAAAAATATGGGAATATTATAAAGGTAAATTCAATAGAGATCATTGGGTACCAAATGTGGGTGCCCTATACATTATGGAATGAGTCCCGAGAGGCTTTATCCTATCTCAGTGGCATGAGTTAGTTGCATATTAGTTCACTTAGGCAGCAATAGTGAGAATATTTATTTTAGTTTATATATTTTTAATATTTTTTTATCATTTTACATGTTTCAAATTTCAATTAACTGAATGTAAGAGCTGGCAGTGCATCATTCCAAGAATCATGCATTGTAGGGACCAAATCATAGGATTGGGACTCATCACATGACCCCGATTTGACATGATGCTTTCATTATTCAATTTTTAAATTTATTGTTTAATATGGTTTTGTGTTTTATATTTATATCTTATGGGTATACAGTTACGGGAGCAAAATGCACTGATAAATAAAATGTCAGTGTGAATAATGCCTCATGATTAGAATGATCCAAAGGTTTCAACTCTTATATTAAGTTACAGTACTAATTATCAATATCTATATACATAAGTATATACATATATATTTATATTTATATATTAAATAGGATCGATTTGAGTTTGTTTTTGGACAAGTTCCAAAGGACCAGCGACAACTTTCCATGCGAGGGGATGAGATATTTCATCACATCATTGGTAAAGATGGATGTGAATATAGTCTGACATATGGCATGGGGATTAATTATTTTTTAGTGTCACTCACTAAGGTTGGGGATCCTATTGTTTCTAGGATGAAACAATAGGTGATAGATTTGGAGGCATGGATGCATGCTTTTAAGGAGGTAAATTCACAACTGTTTGCTGAGGTCATAGCACTTCAAGAGTATATTTTACATAGTGATAGTTTAGAGGATCCCATAACATAGGTTTATACTAAATTAATTTATTTTTTTATTATATTCATTATTATTATCTTCATAATTTTTATTTTTTGTAGTCCCATGCTGCACAAGACGCAGGTAGCTGCCATTATCCTGGAAGACACATCAGATTTAGGAGGTTTGTTTTATTTTGTCTTTATGATTTCTCATTTAGATTGACTGTATCATTTTGTATTTGTATTTCTAGTGAAGTCACAAATCATATTTTCATTTTAATTTTCATTAAAATTAAATTTGACCAAGTAGGGATTCAAAACCAACTAAATACATTTATACTAATGAGAAAACATAGGGAAATAATTAGTAAGTTTAAATTATCAGTGAAAATAGTTATTTTAGACTTATTTCCAAATTTATAAGGTATCTGACCTCAATTTTTGTCTCTCTGAATTTTGAAAAATCCACACATATGCTTCATGGTAAATCGATATTTTCTATCCTTAACAGGATATCCTTCTTCATCCATTTTCTTCAGAATCTTCTTTTGTGACTACATGAGGAAGTGTATCTCAAATTTATGATCATAAAATTATTCTCTTATTCCATTTTTTGATGGATCCTGTTAAATAAATAGGACACAAGATAGCTTCTACGTGATTTTATCTTCTAGTTTTACCTCTCTCATTTCACAAAACATTAATCTTAGATGATATCAGATACTACATTGGGAATTTACTTTTTCACTGATGCCTTAACAATCACTATGATATTTTCCATTTTGGTTAGAATATACATTAACATTGGCATGTCATTAGATTTTCTTGACTATGACTTTATGTGGGTAAGGGATTTTATCTCATTTTAGAAGAAACATGGTTTCCTTAAATTTTCTACCTTTTATTTGATATGCCACATTTATGGTTTTATTATCTTTTACTGTAGGATATCTACTTGGGAAAACCTCTATGTCAGTTTGGTTTTAGCTTCAAATAATCATTCTCCATCATTTAAATCATTGATGACCCCAATGTTCTTTTAGAGGGTTCTCATGTTATAGACCATTTTTAGGATGTTAAGTCTTCTAGAGGGAACTTTCATTATAAAATTAAAGAGGGGTGGGTTAACATAGAAAGTGAACCTCCTTATAATATATCTCTATTGGATCAATATACTCAAGAATAGGTATTTATATATTCATCTCCTTTAACCTTTATCTTCTAGTAATCACAATTCCCACGAATTAATCACCCACACTACACTTTTCAACATGTATCATTTCATAAATTTTTTTATAAACCCAACAAAAATTGATATTATGAGATCATAACTACGACATATGATTCCTTCATGATCATATTCTCCTTCGAATAACAAAACTCATCAATGTTCCACACTCTCCTCTATCATCTTCCACAGTTCTGAATAGAATGAGATCTCAGGAAAACAATCTTTATGTCATTTAGAATCTATAGGAATCATTGGTACATGGATGAGATACATGAATTTCTTAGTATGATAAAAAGTGTAATTTTCCCTATGATTTTGAGTTAAGTGAAAAATCAAGTAAAAGAGGTGAATACTAAGAAAAAACGCTTTTATTAACATGAAATCATGGTAAAATAATCAACAAGACAGTTTTTATTTGGAGTAATCAACGCTGCATTCATCAAATGCTCTTATTACCTAATATGATGGAAAATAATGGATAATGTTATATAGTTTTATTAAAATGACATATATACCATTAAGGGTAAAAAATGAGAAAATGAATTATAATTTATGTGAAAATATAGGATAAAATTCCTCAAATAATATGTGATATATTGGAATCAACCGCATGCCAATCCAATTTCTGTATTGGTTAGTACAATTAAAAGTTCATTTTCACATTTATTATCATTTTTTTAATAATGGGAAAATCATGTGTGTGGGGTTAGTAAGTGACCAAATGTGCTCTAATTGACATAAATTCTTAGTAAATGATCTTCAATTCATTTAAAATCTATAGGAAGCACCAACATATGGATCAGAAACATGAATTTCTTGATATGATCGAAAGTGGTGTTTGTACCTTGGATTTGGAGTTAAGAGAAAAATCACATAAAAGAGTCCAATATCAATAAAAATCACTTTTATTGAAAATAAGTTATGGGATAATGATAAATAATATATTTTTATCTATAGGAGTCAATTCCACATCTATTAAATTATCATGTCTCCTGTTATAATGTAAAGTGATAGATAATATTGTTTAGTGTTATTAAAATGACATATCTCCCATCAGGGGGTAAAAAATGAGAAAATGACTTCTGATTGATGTGAAAATCTAAGAGAAAATTCCTTGAATAATAATTAATCTATTAAAATCAATCATGCATAAATATTATTCTTATATTGGTCGCTATAATAAAAATTTCATTTTAACATTTATTATCATTATTGTAATAATTAAGAAAATCATGTGTGCGGGGCTCCGAATTGACTAAAAAAGATCCAATTGACATCAAATCTTATAAAAACGATATTTAAGTCATTTAAAAAATTTAGGAAGCATTATCACGTGGATTGGATTCCAGAATTTCTTGGTATGATCAAAAGTGGTGTTTGTCCCTTGGATTTGGAGTTAAGTGACAAATCATGAAAAAGGGGCCAATACTAAGAAGAAAACTTGGATTGACATGAAATCATTGGTGAAAAATCACCAAAATATTTTTATTCTGTAGAAATCAACATCACATCCATTAGATTCTCGTGTCGCCCGATATGATGGAAAATGATTAATTATATTTTCTAGAGTTATTAAAATGACATATCTCCTATCAGAGGGTCAAAAAAAGAAGGAAATTTATAATTGATATAAAAATATAGGAGAATATTACTTAAATAATATGTAATATTTTAGAATCAACTATGTATTAATCCGATCATTGTATTGTTTGGTACAATTATATATTCATTTTCACATTTATTATAATTTTTATAATATTAGAAAAATCATGTGTGTAGGGTTCAAAACTGACCAGAAAATATATGACTGAAATGAAATATTAGTACAAATATCTTTAAGTCATTCAAAATATGTAGGAAGCATAAGCGTGTGTATCAGATATCTAAATTGCTTAGTATGATCAAAAGTGACATTTGTCCCTCAAATTTGGAGTTAAGTAATAAATCACATAAAAGGGTCCAATACCGATAAAACTCACTTAGATTGATATGAAATCATGGTAGAATGATCATTGAGCCATTTTTTGTTCTGTAGGAATCAATGTTACATCTATTAGATGCTTGTGTCACTCGGTATGATGGAAAACGATAGGTAACATTATCTACTGTTATTAAAATGAAACATCTCCCAACATGAGGGGGGAAATGAGAAAATAATTTCTGATTGATGTGTAGTGAAAGAAGAACATTCCTAAAATTATATGTGATCCATCTGAATCAACTATGAAAAAATATGATGCTCGGATTTGTTGGTATATTGCTAAACATGGTTTTTAGGTTTTAATAGTCATTAATTAATTGATAAATATTATAAACAAAAATGTTAGATTAGATTTGTATCATTTCTATATTTAAGATGTTTTTTTGTATGTAAGACTATATAAATTGTTTTGATTATTATATATGTGTATATATATATATATTAACTAAATAAAATAGATTAATGTTAAATATATTAATTTGTATTTTCTTTGTTTAATTTTTTTTTATATATTATCTGTAGGTTGATTGAGACAGAAGATTGGAAGGATCTGTAGCATTTGAATCGCTGGTTTTTTTTAGATGTTTGTATTTTATTTGATATTTTTTTCTTAGTGGTTGTTTTTTGTTTTGATTATTTATCAGTTCTGAAAATGTAATATTAAAAAATCAATTTAGCAATCGCTATAGGCAGTCCCTGATGGTTTTATTTTTTAGGACAATATTACATTAAATTCACACAAAATGATGAATGATATGTGATAAGATATTTTAATTAATATTAAATTCTTTTAATAGACATGCAATCTAAAGTACAAAAAGTTGGTTTTAGGAAACCAAATCCAACAGTCTTCCGCTTAGACTAAATCCAACTACCAATGACTTTTAGTCCACTAGCTCCACTATCACAGATCCTACATGTAACATCCCAATTAAGTAATTAATAATATATATTTTTATCTATGTCTATTAATGATTAAGATAGTGTTATAGAGGCTTAAAATGAAAATAAATACAATCTTATGCATGGAATACACTAATATTCTTAAAAGATTGTTTTACTGCCTTTTGATGGCAAACCATTTTTGAATCTATATTTTGAAAATTTTATAAACTATGTTTGTCAAAATAAACTTATCCTTTATGATTGGGACATCAAAATTTACCTTGTGTGAATTTTTGGTATTTTTCTGACAATGTTCATTTTTTAATGAATAGTGAAAAATACTGCATTTTACATCAAAACTGCTTTTTAATCTAATTTATTTATATGATTAGATTATGTTTTGAATTGGTTTTTAAGTGAAATTAGAATATATTTTTACCATTTTATCCAATGGTGGTCATTGGAATCAATTTCACTTTGAAATTAGACTTAAACTGGTGTCAATTTTTTGATACTTATTGTTTTGTAAAAACACGCTATTTGCTCTGGCAGCGGGAATTAATTATTAAATTAATTAATGTGACTTATATGATTTGAATTTTGTAAAATAGACTTCATTTTTGAATTCGGAATATCAAATATAGCTTAGGGTGAATTTTTGGTAATTTTCTGAAAAACATCAATTTTTGATGAATAGTGAAACCACTAAGTGGTAATCAAGCAAACTGATTTTTCAGTTAAATGAAAGTTTACCACTAATGTGTATTGAATTTTGAAAATCCGACATACATGGTTGTCATTAAGAAGTAAAATGTGGTTCAATGAGATTAAAATAATTTTTTGGTGAATAGTAACTTATTAAGTTTTTAATCGCGATTAGTGGTAATTAGTGTAGTTTAAGGTATAAATAATGCTTTAATAATATGAAATGACCTAGAAACATGTCCCAACCTTATTGGTTGTGTCATGGCCGACCAAGACAAGCCATGGGTAAACTTGGGGACCCCATGGGGACATTTTGGTTGGGAAATGACATAAATAACTTTTTATTTAATGTAAAAGTAAAAATGACACAAACATAATATGTTTCACGAAAACAATTTTTACATGGGGTTATAAAGATCAGATATTTGATTATAAATAGTCATTGGAAAGCTAAAAATATTTACTACCTCATAGTATTTTTTTATGATTTTTAGACATTAAATAAATTAAATTATTTATGACATAATAATGATGCAGCGATGACATCATTATTTGACGATTTAAAAAAAATGGAAAGACAATGTAAAATCTATGAACTACACATGGACAAAACCAATTGGATGAGTGGATTTAGAACCCTTATCACCTTATCCACGAATTATATCAATGTGGGACCTTTTAAAACCGAAACACATTTTCAAATAAAGTAATATTTCTTTACTTTCCAAAAGTGCCCCTCCTCTCCTCTTATAAAAGGCCCCCACCTCTACCTCATTTAACACACTCCTCAAGCTTTTGGCTCGGCCAACCCCTGTCCATTTACTCTCTCCACATCCCTCTCCTCATCCTAGAGTATTCCCTTTGGGCATAATCCTTTCAATGTAAGCCTTTAGGCTCAAATCAAAAGGAGTTACACTTTTAAAGGTAATTCATTCTCTCATGTTCATTTGTTTTATTTTTCTTCTCCAACCCCCTAAACTCTTTTTATTTACTTATTTTGTAACAACACCAGTATCTTAAATATACAAGTATGTTTTTATAATATTTATTTGAGCTACACTCTCACACAACTACATCAAATGGTTAAAGAACATACGGTTTCCGTGGATGGCGAAATTCTGCCTCCCGAAACGATGATTGTTCAACACTCATTTAACACCTTTAAAGGTGGACATTATGATGTCACTATTTTTATATATGATATATAATATGTTTATGTTTTCCTTAAGCTTCTGTTTTTTTCATTTTTGGCATACCTTTATGTTTTCCATTATGGGTAAACACGATATCTTCATTTTAGGAAGTGCGGACTACCGCCCCCTGAAAGTGATTTGATTCGTTAATACCATATGTGGGATGTGTAAAGGATAAAGTTAATGATATTATATATGTTATTATACTGGAATTATAATATACTCTTATATCATTATAATTCCATTCCAGAAAATATGAAATGGAGATGGAAGTAGCGTTCATGCGTACGTACGGCTTACCGTCTCCATGAACGGTGCATTTCATTTCTTACCTCTAAATGATTATATAATATTATAAATGCATGTATGTACTGGATATATATGACATATATGATATCTACATCATGAATACCATTCTGTATCTAATGAACCTTTGACCAAATTAACAACATGTAAGTGTAAGAAGTCTATTTTTGACTTAAGAACCAAATACCGAAAAAATGAACATTATTAACTTAACTGATTACATGATGTTCATAACATGGTATAAAAGGAATAATGAACTTGGAAAAGATACATAAGCAAGTAGATATTAACTCAAGTTTATTATTCAGGAGATTAAAGAACGGTCGGGTCAAGTCGGATACGAGGTATGGGACTTCGTCTCAATCTCCTTTCTTTGAGGCATATTTTATTTTATACACAACTTTCTTTTATACGGTGTATAAACCCCTTTGACTTTTACATTTTTTCAAAAGGAATATTTTTTATACGAAGCGTTTACTAAACGAAAAAAGGGAATGTTTTTGTCGTACGTATGCGGCGACAACGACTTCTCCGCCGTCGTGACCGTTATTTGAGTTTCGGCTTCCTCTACAAGACATACCTTCTTTTTAAAAGAAAAATAAATACCATGTTTTACTTTTCTTTTATTTTGGTATTGAAAATGGTTTTCATAATGTTTGTATGTTAATGTGTTGTATTGATATCTCGTGATTTGAAATGTGGAAATTTTATGTTTCCTTTATGCATGTTTTATGTGATATGATTATGTTATGGTTCTTGGGCATTATTATGAAGACGGGTGGTTCCGTGATAAACTAAGGGCGGGTGAACCCGTTATAGCTCTCCAATGCATTGGGTAACGCGAAGGAGTGAAATGTTAAGGTTTCTCCGAAGATATCTAGGGAATATACTGTGATGGGTATTCCAAACGTAACCAAGAGGGTTACTCCCTACGTAAGAATGTTACGAATGCCTCAAGTTACCTTTATGTCTTATGATTTCTATGGTTTATTCTTGATTTTATGAGGTATGTTAAAGTGCCTATGTTTTATGGGTAAAGTATGATTTCATTCTTATGTATATATGAACTCAAGTTTCCTTTCCATGTTTTTTTTATAACCCATACTGAGTTTTTATGCTCATCCCAAGTTTTTGAAATGTTTTTCACAGGTCAAGGGAAAGGTACATGATAAGATGATAGAGTCAAGGATGTGTCAATAAATAATCCATGTTTTATTTTAAATATGTTTCCATTGATGGGAATGAAGAATACTATCTTTATGTAACCACTTTGTTTATATGTGGAATGTAATTCAAGTTTTATGATCTAATTCTCTAAAACTCTAAACCCGAAAAGATCCTCAATGTGTAATCTTGTAATAACTCAAGATTAAGTAAGGTTTAAGGCTGGGGCCTTATACTACATTACCCAATGCTAACATTTATCATCTCTATACAAAAATCACTAATAAATGGGTTACCTTTATCATTGCCAGTTAAAAGTGCTAATAAAGGTAACTTTTATCATCATTGATAAAGTTTTACCCTTTATCAGTTTTCTTTTAGCACCGATAAAGATGAATCTTTATCGGTGTTATTCTTAGCATTGATAAAAACTTTTAATATTTTTTTAATATATATAAAATTATCATATTTATATTAAAAAATAATTTTTATTTATATACATTAATTAAAAATTCATGTATATAAATAAGAAAAAGTTCTAGCAAGAAGAAAAACAACATATATATAATTAATATAAATATGATATTTAATATATATATATTTAATAATTCAAATATATATATAATGTTTAAAAAATATTTATATAATTTTAATTAAATATATATGTATATAAAAAATAATTATGAAATTGTAATAAATATATTTAAATAATAAATATGTTTATTATATTTATAATTATATATATTTATATATATATAATTATATTAATATATATAATTCTATAAATATATATAATTCTATAAATATATATAGTTATATACATATATTTATAAATATATAAATTTATTTATATATTTATTTATTTATAATTATAAATATTTAAATAATTATAAAATTATAATAAATATATATTACATAATAAGTATATTTACTATATTTATAATTATATATTTTTATATATTTTTATTTTTATTTTTATTTTTATATAAATATATATATATATATATTGAAAAGGATGGGACAATTCCCCTTTATTGGAATATAGTAAAACAGGGGAAAAAGAAGACGAGGTAGAAAATTCAATACCACCCTCATCAAAACATAGTCAAAGACCAATATTTTCTCTAGTCTTAATTTCAATCCTTCACTCCTCCTCATGAAATGTGTTCCAATTAGTTAATTTGCACCCATGACCATGACCTCTGGGGTGATGGCCTTTTCTCCAAGTCTTCACCTATTGTAGAAGGCCTTCAATATCACTAATTTTTGAATCTGTTATCCCATCATCTGACTGAAGCTCCACCTTCTTAAAAGGTTAATCAACCAAGGTGTTATCCTTGAATTTGTCTATGGGGGTTTTCACTTCACCAAATAATTTTTTTAATGATTGCACATTAGATGCCAAGACACCCTCATCTAAAGGAGGAGAGAACCTAACTTTATTGAGAGTATCAAGCACTTCAAATAGGTTTGAAGTAGGTACCTACACAGTGCCAGAGTTTTCCATTCCATTCACATTCTCCAGGTTGATTTCAGTTTCACCAGAAGATTTAGGTAGAGCAGTGGTTCACGCCCAAATTTACCCAAGAGAAGAAGGGTAGAACGGTCCTTGTAGTGTAGCTTGGGTTGTCGATTCCACAGAGACCAAAGAAGATACCTAAGATACACAACCTAAGGGATGGATTTTTGGCTATGAAGTGGCCAACTTGGATTGATTTTGGATGGTTTTTAAAGATATCTAAAAGATTTAAGTGGATTCAATTTAAAAGAATGAGTTGATCCTAGGTTATCACTCGGGGTGGATTGGATGTATTTTCTTTTTAATGATTTCAATTTCTTAAATTTGAGATGGATTTATTTAAGGAGATAAAACAACACCATCACTTACTGGTTTAATTCCTACACCCTCTAATACTAATCACCTATACACTTGAAGGATCAAAGTTTTGAGCACTTCAAGGTAAAGGATCGTATTAGTACTTGAGGTGTGTGGCCTTAAATTCAACAAGGACGATGGAGTTTAAAAATCATCAAATAAAAATCCCAATTAAAGAAGTGATTATAAATTAATTAGGTGATAAATAACATCCAATCCAGCCCCTTGCTACTCCCTTGGATCAACCCATAAGTGGGTTAGCCCTCCATTGATCCCATGGTTTCAATGGAAGCGGAAAGTAGACTCATAAGGGAGGAATGAAGAAGTAAAGAAAACAACAAAAATAAAATGATCACTCCACCGTTGTGTGAATAATTTCACAAGGGTTGGTGTGAATAAATTCACACCTTAATCCAACGGTATCAAAGTGATATTAAGAACAACAGAATAAGAGTAGAAGAAGAACTTTTATTAAGAAACTAAAGTGAATTGAACAACTTACATGTGAAAGACAAAATTGAGGCAACAAAAATGCAGCATAACATTACAAGTAAACAAAGCATCCAAGATCCTAAACTCCTTCACCACAACTGCCTTAAATAGGCATTTTGGGAGCCTTGGGTCGAGCCACCAACAGTACAAAGCATCTTAATTAATTTTGGTAGGCTATAGGTGGTGGAAAGCTTGTGGAATTTGGACTTTTCCACGTTTGACCCGAGGTGGCATCCAGTTTTCATCCATCGAACAGACGCGTTTGTATGACCTTCTAGATGGCCGAATCAGGGTGGGTCATAGAAGAAGAAAATGGATCTCCGGATGTCTGCTAACCGCCTGTAAAATTTGGGCCCATTTGGAGTTGTGTATTCCGAGATATGATCAAATTGGTGGACTGTTTTTCTGGGCCGCAGAATCTGGCCCAGAATTGTATCTCTAACTTGGGCCGCCTAAATGACCACCATGGAGGCCGAATTAGCATTAACTCCTGAAGAGTGATTTGTTCCTGTACATGTCTTCTAGCATCCCACGAAATTTGGGATTAATTGGGCCTGTATGTTGGGCCCCACAGTCTCATCATTGGGATGGTGTCCAATCTGCCTTCTCCAGAATTGCTTCCTTTCATTGCCAAATATCTCCATCATCCTCCATGAATTCTCCATTGATCCCTGAATCAAACATGTTCATATTTAAGTGTAGATAAATTTACAAAAATATCAAATTAAAATATGTATAATTCAATTCCTTAAAATCAGATGAATCATTGGGTACTTTAAATGATGTTCAAAAATGTACCACATAATAGTGCATTTTAAGAAGGTATTACAATCATAATGTGAAATGATGTTCAAAGTGTAAAATGCACTAAAATGGTATTTATGAATAACAAAGAACATGAAAATTAAGTATATTAACAATGAATATTAGCCTCATTTAGTGGCTAATCACACCCCCCAACTTGAGTTTTGCTAGTCCCGAGCAAAATATATCTCATCAAAAATGAAATTCAAATTCCCTTTTCCAAAAACATTTTAATACACAATGATCACCAAAAAACCTTATACCAAACAATCATGAAACCCATCAAAATATTTTAATACGAGATAGTTTCATAAGCAGATCCCAATCCCAAGCCCATTCCTTTGATCAAATCCATCATCATACTTCATCCAACTCAATTAGGTGTAATGATGTGTTGTGAATCACAATAGATATGGGGGTTCATTTTCATTCAAGGGGGAAATCATGGAAGCGCTAGGTGGAATCACATTTAATCCTAATATGAGTATTCTTCATCCCTATTTTTTTTTTGATTTGTTTTTTGCAATATTGCTATAGTAATTGAGATTGCAATTAATCAAATTAACCCATGTAGCAAGACTTTGCCGATGACTCCCAGACTCAAAGGCCTTAGGGCACCAAGTGAAGCCCACATACTCGGGCATCGTCTCGAGTTAACTTAATCAAAACAAAGTCATATTACCATAAATAGAGATAGATTGAAAAACTCAGGGCTAGACAACTCTGGAGTCACGATCCCCAAGTGCCGAAAGCCTCGCATTTTATCAATCCATTGCTCTACACGCAAATTTTTATTTTATTTTTTTATTTTTTATTTTTTTAATAATTTTTTTTTTATTTTTTTATTTTTTTTTTATTTTTGAATACTCATATTATTCATATAAATAAAACCAGCCTATGCTATTTATTATGGGACCCCAAAAATTCAAATTAGTACCCCACAGTCTAGAGGACGTGCATTGTGGCATTTTTTTTATTTGGATGAATATATAAACGATGAAATATCACATTGGACAGCCACACTTTCCAAAATCTATGCTCATGAAATTATACAAGGATTAAAATCAGAATCAGGGCATGCTAAATTATTTGATATTCAGTTTCAAAGTGTGAAATGTGTATTACCATGTTCAAAGTTAAAGGAATTTGTCCTTCCATTTAATTTAATTTTTTTCAAATCATTCAATTTTTGTTTTTGACACAAAAGCATTTTTTTTATTTTATCTCCCCCCCCCAACTTAAAACAACATTGTCCCCAGTGTTTGAAGAAATGAAAAATTAGAAGGAGTAGAGGCAGGGAATAAAAATTTAAAAAGTAAATTGAAAATGAGGTTTATGGAATGAAGTCACCTGGTGGTTGAAGTTTGAAGTTCTTGCCGCTCGAATTTATTCCTTTGATATCCATGTCGCTTGCAAAGTTCCCTAGTGGAAAAAGGAAAAAACAAAACAAACAAACAAAACAAACAAAAACAAACAATATATATATATATATATTTATATAATAAAGGAAGTAAAATATAAGAATATATATAAAAATTATAGAATAAGGTAGCACAAGAAGCCGCAGGTCAGTGGTAAGCGCGCGCCCCTGTCTCCCTTCGGTCCCGGGTTCGAGTCCCCGCGGCTTCGCCGGTTGTGACGGGGTTTGCCCCACGGCCTATGGCGTGGACTTTTTTTTTGTATTATTATATTTTTTTTTAACCCATTGAATAATAAAAACAAAATAAACTGATGATACATTGTCTTCTTTTTAAATTTCTGGGTAAGGTATTACTCAAGGATCACACCACGTGACACGGATGAATATGGTGCTCCTCTTTCGTACCCATCCATACTCATAATAGAAGAACAGGTCAAAAGTCTATTTTTTTTATTTTTAAATATAAAAATGATTAAGTAATCTTATTTGAAAAATAAAGATGATTCAGAAATATTAGAAACATAAAAACCACGGGTTGCCTCCCGTGCAGCGCTTTGTTTAACGTCGTTAGCTCGACTTAAACCCCTTATTGATTAATTGTTGTTTTTTTTTCATCAAAGGTAGGTTCACTCAGGTCTTCATCAACTTCATGTTTTTGGAATGGTTCTATGAATGGTTTGACTCTATGACCATTAACTTTAAATATTTGACCATTGGTGGGATCTTGAATTTCAACAGCCCCATGGGGGTACACCTTATGCACTATGTATGGACCAGACCATCTAGACCTCAACTTTCCCGGGTGCAAATGAAGTTTAGAACTATACAAAAGCACAGGTTTCCCTGGTTCAATGTGTTTAGTTTTAAGATTCCTAGACTGGTAGGCTTGAACTCTAGCTTTATTGATCCTTGAATTTTCATAAGCCTCCATCCTAAGTTCCTCAAGCTCGTTTAGATCCAATTTCCTCTTTATTCCGGCCAAAGAAATGTCAAAGTTCATTTTTTTGATTGCCCAAAAGGCCTTATGCTCAATCTCCACTGGCAAATGGCATGCTTTACCATAAACCAACCTATATGGGGACATTCCTAGGATAGTTTTAAATGCTGTTCGATATGCCCAAAGAGCATCTAAGAGTTTGCTCGACCAATCTTTCCTAGATGGATTAACAGTTTTCTCAAGAATTTGTTTGATTTCTCGATTGGCTAACTCAGCTTGACCATTGGTTTGTGGGTGGTAAGCAGTGGACACTTTGTGAGAAATTCCATACTTCTCCATGAGCGATGAGAATGGGCGATTGCAGAAATGAGTTCCACGATCACTAATGATAGCCCTAGGAATCCCAAATCTAGAGAAGATGTTTTCTTTAAGGAATCTAATCACAGTTTGATGGTCATTGGATTTTGTAGGAATGGCCTCAACCCATTTTGAGACATAATCGACAGCCAAGAGTATGTAGAGGTATCCCCGAGAGTTTGGGAAGGGACCCATGAAATCAATTCCCCAACAGTCAAAGATTTCAACCACTAATATTGGAGTGAGAGGCATTTGATTCCTTTTTGTGATGGACCCTACTTGTTGACACCTAGGACAGCTTTGACAATATGTGTAGGAGTCCCTTGAAAGGGTGGGCCAGAAAATACCACATTGAAGAATCTTAGCAGATGTTTTCTTAGAGGAAAAGTGACCTCCACATGCCTCACTGTGACAGAATTTAAGGATGGACTCTTGTTCGGATTCTGGCACACACCTCCTAATGACTAGGTCAGGACAGAACTTATATAGGTATGGATCATCAAACACATAATGCTTGACATCAGAAAGAAATTTTCTTCTAGCTTGGGTCCCTAAGAATTTTGGAATGACCCCTGAAACTAAGAAGTTGGCTATGTCAGCATACCAAGGGCAGTCACTCACAGAATAGAGGTTCTCATCGGGAAATGAATCAGACACAGAAAGGTGATGTGATTTGTCCTTGAATTCCAACCTAGAGAGGTGATCAGCTACAACATTCTCGACACCTTTTTTATCCTTAATGGTTAAATCGAACTCTTGAAGAAGAAGGACCCACCTAATCAATCTAGCCTTTGCATCTTGTTTTTGGAAGAGATATTTTAGAGCTGAATGGTCGGTGAATACAATGATGGGTGATCCTAAGAGGTAGGACCTGAATTTCTCTAAGGCAAACACAACAGCAAGTAACTCCTTTTCAGTGGTGGTGTAATTGATTTGGGCATCATTTAAGGATTTGCTTGCATAAGAAATGACATATGGAGTTTTATCACACCGTTGTCCTAACACAGCTCCTACAGCAAAGTCACTGGCATCACACATGAGTTCGAAAGGAAGGTCCCAGTTTGGAGATTTCATAATGGGAGGAGAGGTGAGAGCGGATTTAAGGGTTGAAAATGAACCCTCACAGCTTTCTGTCCAAACAAATGGAGCATCCTTTACTAGGAGAGCACAAAGAGGGCGAGAGATTGAACTAAAGTCCTTAATGAATCTTCTATAGAAACCAGCATGTCCTAAGAAGGACCTCACTTCCTTAACAGTTCTGGGTGATGGAAGGTGACGAATGATGTCAACCTTTGCTTTATCAACTTCAATCCCCCTACTCGAGACCAGATGGCCTAGAACAAGTCCCTCTTTAACCATGAAATGGCATTTTTCCCAGTTTAGGACCAGATTTTTTTCTTCACATCTTGACAAGACTCTATCCACATTCTGCAGACATCCCTCAAAGGTATCCCCAAACACAGAGAAGTCATCCATGAAGACCTCAAGAAAATCCCCTACCATGTCTGAGAAGATTCCCATCATGCACCGCTGGAAGGTTCCAGGGGCATTGCATAACCCGAACGGCATGCGTTTAAAGGCAAAGGTACCGAAAGGACATGTGAATGTAGTCTTCCCTTGATCCTCTAGGGAGACCTCAATTTGATTGTAACCTGAGTACCCATCTAGGAAGCAATAGAATTGATGACCCGCCACTCGCTCGAGGACTTGATCAATAAAGGGCAAGGGAAAATGGTCCTTCTTGGTACAAGAGTTGAGCTTCCTATAGTCAATACAGACTCTCCAACCACTACTCACCCTAGTTGTAAGAATTTCCCCATCCTTATTAGTGATCACAGTGATTCCAGCTTTCTTTGGGACAACTTGAATTGGGCTTACCCACTCACTCTCAGCTATGGGGTAGATGATACCAGCTTTCAACAACTTAAGAAGTTCTTTCCTTACCACATCCATAAGATTTGGATTGAGTCTCCTCTGAGGTTGACGACATGGTTTGGATTCAGATTCAAGAGTAATCCTATGAGTTCCAATAAGTGGGCTAATCCCAGGAATATCAGACAGGGTCCAACCAATGGCTTTCTTGTGTTTCCTAAGGACATCTAGAAGCATCCCCTCCTGATTGGCTTCAAGAGAAGAAGATATGACTATAGGATGTGTTTGATTTTCCCCTAGGAAGGCATACTTGAGGGAGGTAGGAAGTTCCTTCAATTCAAGATCTGGTTGGTTCAGAATTTCAGCAGAATATTGGGGCATTGGATCAAGATCAAATTTGTTTCCTAGATTTTCAGATTGAATTGATTCCCCATGTGTAGAAGTTTCAGCCACAAGATTGTATTGACCTGGGTTAGGGAAGGGAGTTTGAGTTGTCTCCATGAATGTGTTTTCCTGAAAGGTTTCACTGATTGTTGGTCCTAAGACATCATTATAGGAGCAATTTGAAAATGATTTGAGCCAAGGAGATAAACTTCCTTCATGTGAACAAAGGAAATCAATCTCATTCTGACTTAAACATTCATCAAATATTCCTTGATGTTCCATGGATTCATTATCAATGCTTCCTATCATGTTTACTTCATGAATATCCTCGTCATCCCCTATTTGTGAGCTGGCATTGTAGATGTTCAAGTCTAGACTCATGTTCCCAAAGGTGATGGTCATGTTCCCATTTCGGACTCGGATAACAGAGTTTATTGTTGCAAGGAAAGGACGACCAAGGATGATTGGGGTTTGTTCCTTATTTCCTAAATTTGGACGGTTGTCAAGTACAATGAAATCAGCAGGGTAGATGAAGTTTTCAACCTTTACCAGAACGTCCTTTAAAATCCCCTTGGGAACCCTAATGCTACGATCAGCAAGCTGAAGTGTGACAGATGTGGGTTGGAGCTCTTCTAGGCCTAACTGGCAGTACACAGCATATGGGATGAGATTGACACTAGCACCTAGGTCACACAAGGCTTTGACAACTTTGCTTTCTCCTAGTTCAACATTGATGTAAGGGCAACCTGGGTCTTTCAACTTAGGAGGAATTGTACCTTGAATGGTGGTACTCACATTAGCAGCCAAAAGGACTTGGTTTTTATGTGAAAATTTTCTTTTAAAAGTGCACAAGTCCTTAAGGTACTTTGAGTAGGCAGGTATGGTTTGGATTGCATCGAGAAGGGGTATGTTCAACTTGACTTGTGAAAATATTTCCCTCAACGTTTCACTCAATTCAGGTTTGGTTTTCCCCCTCATGCGTTGAGGAAATGGTGCAGGTTGTGGGGTTGTTTGTTGAAGAGTTGTTTCTTTCACATTGTTATCAGTTTCTTCAGTTTGATCTTGTGGTTCATTTAAATTTTCATCCAAGTTTAAATCTTCAGGTGGGTTCTGAATTAGTTGTTCAGGTTTCTCAATTGATTTCCCACTTCTTAAAACAGTCACAGCCTTTAGTTGTTCATGAGTTGTTTGAGCACAACTTGACTCTCCCCTTGAAGTTGAGGATGGCACCGCCTGAGTAGGCATGGGTGCCTTTCCTGTTTTGATGGTTTGAAGTTCTTGTTTTAGGGAAGATACCTCCGAGTTCATCCTCTCCATTTGTTTGCACAGTTGTTCTAGTAGGCTTTGTGGAACAGTTTGGGTTGGTGCTTGAGTAGGTTGGTTTATCCCAGGGGGATATTTTGGAGGTGGGATGGTTTGTTGAAAATGGACCGGTGGTTGTTGGTATTGGATAGGTTGGGTTTGGAACTGGTTATGGTTTTGGTAGTTCTGATGGGGGTAAGGATTTTGTCCCTGTGGTTGGCTAGGTTGTTGGTTATCTTTCCAGCGGAAGCCTGGGTGGTCATTGTACCTTGGATTGAAGGTGTTTTGGTATTGGGGCTTTTGAAAGTTTAGGGCATTGACTTCCGCTGGGGGTCCTCCTAGAAGAACATCCTTGATGGATGGAATGGTTGGGCAGTTGTCTGTTTTATGGTCATGTTTGTCACAAATTGTGCAAACAAGGTCTACATTTTGGATTTCATGGACTTTCCTAAGGTCTATCTCTTCAACCTTCCTAGAGAGTGCTGCGAGTTTAGCCCTAAGGCTTTCCTCTTCTCTAAGTGTATGAATTCCAGTGGTTCTTTGTGGCTTTTCAGAATAAGGTGAAGTTCCCCAAGTTTGGTTTTGTTCAGCCAGACTTTCCAGATACTCGTAAGCATCATTTGGGGCTTTGTTTTTAAAAGTTCCATTACACATCATGTCAATGAATTGTTTATTACCCGGACCCAACCCTTCATAGAAAATTCTCACTTGTTCAGGTATGGAAAACCCATGGTGTGGAACCATGTTTAGGGTGTCTTTGAACCTCTCCCATGTTTCATAGAATGACTCTCCCTCTTTTTCAAAAAAGTTTTGGATGCTCTTTTTAAGTGCAATTGTTTTGTGATGAGGGAAATATTTTTTGTAGAATTCTCTTTGCAGTTGGTCCCAAGAGTGGATTGATGCAGGTCTCAAGTTGTTTAGCCAATTTTTAGCTCGATCCTTTAATGAAAAAGGAAATAGCCTCATCTTAGCAGATTCTAGTTGATGTGGGGGACACATGGTTTCAACAATGTCGTTGAACTCTTTGACATGAAGGTATGGCATTTCTGACTCCATCCCATGAAAGGTTGGAAGGTGGTTTAGGACATGGGGTTTGAATATGTAGTTGGTGTCTCCTATGGAATTGTGTCTAATGCATGAGGGGGCATTGGTCCAAGCTGGAGTGAGGTAGTCGTTCATGGTTTGATCAACTACATTCCCTAAGTTTGGAGCTTCTTGGTTTTGGTTTCCCATTTGATTCCCCCCAGGGTTTACAATTTGATTTTGTGGATGACCCTCCATTGGACTTGTTTCAAGTTCTGACTTTGGGGTTTCAAGAATATTTAAATCTGATTTAAACAATCCCTTAGGTGCACTTGACTCCCCTATCCCAGGACTTTCAACCCTAACTAGTCTGTTTGAGAAATCGCGGGTGTAGGCGGACATGCGCCAAAAAAAAAAAGCGAGAAAGGGACAAGATAAGAGATCTTGGGTGAGAGTAGAAGAATGGAGGTGAGGAAAGAAGGTTTTTTTTTTTTTTGGATCTAAGGTACTTACTTGGTCCCCGGCAACGGTGCCAAAATTTGGTTCACGCCCAAATTTACCCAAGAGAAGAAGGGTAGAACGGTCCTTGTAGTGTAGCTTGGGTTGTCGATTCCACAGAGACCAAAGAAGATACCTAAGATACACAACCTAAGGGATGGATTTTTGGCTATGAAGTGGCCAACTTGGATTGATTTTGGATGGGTTTTAAAGATATCTAAAAGATTTAAGTGGATTCAATTTAAAAGAATGAGTTGATCCTAGGTTATCACTCGGGGTGGATTGGATGTATTTTCTTTTTAATGATTTCAATTTCTTAAATTTGAGATGGATTTATTTAAGGAGATAAAACAACACCATCACTTACTGGTTTAATTCCTACACCCTCTAATACTAATCACCTATACACTTGAAGGATCAAAGTTTTGAGCACTTCAAGGTAAAGGATCGTATTAGTACTTGAGGTGTGTGGCCTTAAATTCAACAAGGACGATGGAGTTTAAAAATCATCAAATAAAAATCCCAATTAAAGAAGTGATTATAAATTAATTAGGTGATAAATAACATCCAATCCAGCCCCTTGCTACTCCCTTGGATCAACCCATAAGTGGGTTAGCCCTCCATTGATCCCATGGTTTCAATGGAAGCGGAAAGTAGACTCATAAGGGAGGAATGAAGAAGTAAAGAAAACAACAAAAATAAAATGATCACTCCACCGTTGTGTGAATAATTTCACAAGGGTTGGTGTGAATAAATTCACACCTTAATCCAACGGTATCAAAGTGATATTAAGAACAACAGAATAAGAGTAGAAGAAGAACTTTTATTAAGAAACTAAAGTGAATTGAACAACTTACATGTGAAAGACAAAATTGAGGCAACAAAAATGCAGCATAACATTACAAGTAAACAAAGCATCCAAGATCCTAAACTCCTTCACCACAACTGCCTTAAATAGGCATTTTGGGAGCCTTGGGTCGAGCCACCAACAGTACAAAGAATCTTAATTAATTTTGGTAGGCTATAGGTGGTGGAAAGCTTGTGGAATTTGGACTTTTCCACGTTTGACCCGAGGTGGCAGCCAGTTTTCATCCACCGAACAGACGCGTTTGGATGACCTTCTAGATGGCCGAATCAGGGTGGGCCATAGAAGAAGAAAATGGAGCTCCGGATGTCTGCTAACCGCCTGTAAAATTTGGGACCATTTGGAGTTGTGTATTCCGAGATATGATCAAATTGGTGGACTGTTTTTCTGGGCCGCAGAATCTGGCCCAGAATTGTATCTCTAACTTGGGCCGCCTAAATGACCACCATGGAGGCCGAAGTAGCATTAACTCCTGAAGAGTGATTTGTTCCTGTACATGTCTTCTAGCATCCCACGAAATTTGGGATTAATTGGGCCTGTATGTTGGGCCCCACAGTCTCATCATTGGGCTGGTGTCCAATCTGCCTTCTCCAGAATTGCTTCCTTTCATTGCCAAATATCTCCATCATCCTCCATGAATTCTCCATTGATCCCTGAATCAAACATGTTCATATTTAAGTGTAGATAAATTTACAAAAATATCAAATTAAAATATGTATAATTCAATTCCTTAAAATCAGATGAATCATTGGGTACTTTAAATGATGTTCAAAAATGTACCACATAATAGTGCATTTTAAGAAGGTATTACAATCATAATGTGAAATGATGTTCAAAGTGTAAAATGCACTAAAATGGTATTTATGAATAACAAAGAACATGAAAATTAAGTATATTAACAATGAATATTAGCCTCATTTAGTGGCTAATCAAGCAGACACAACCTGTTTTTAAGTAGTAGAGCTAGAAATAGGTTCCATCTAAAGACGTAGAACTACAGGATCAAAGGCCATATTACTTGAATTGATAATAAGAGAAGTATTTACATGCTTAGAATAAGGAGGTATGGGTTTCCTAAAAGGAACTAATTGGAATCCCTATTCATCCACTAAAACCTTGGACAAAGACACCTTCTTTTCTTCTAGACCACTAGTCATGTGTACCTATGAACTAGAATTGAAAACAAAAGATAAATATCTACCCTTAAGATGATCTATCATGGTGGGATCCAATAAAGATTGAGAGAAACCATCTAATGTTAAGAATCTACTACTTTCAAATCCATCCAATACATCCCCCTTTAAAACTGGTATACTCCCCTTAGTGCAACATTGAACTAAAGTTGAATCACATGGGATACTTTATAAGTTTTATATTGAAATTCAACATCTATTTTTTCATATCCTTTTGATATCTTGAAGCTACCATTTCTTCAAACATCAACTCTTGTTCAACTAGAATTTGAACAGAATATTCATTAATAGATTGACTTTCCTCTACTTCCTATGTCGAAATATCACCATCATTATGGTGGATATCTATAATTAGACTGCCCATACTACCTCTCAAAGGAATCCTAACCAAGGAGTACTTAAATGAGGTAACGTACCTCGTAGTGTATTTTAATCCACTAGACTATTAAACCTATTAAAATCTAACTGTATTAGTAATACCATCCATTTCCCTTGTTAAAATATCTTTGTTGATCTGAGTTGTTGCATCAGCATCATGACAAACTTTACCAACCTCATATATACCAGAATTAATGACAGTGTCAAAGTTCCTTTTCTCAGATGAAGAAGAGGAACAACCTTACATTTGTCCAATTGACTATTCAAAAACCAAATCAATCATCCCCTGCTCACCTACATTAGCTTTGGTGACACCATAGTCCATAATCATAATATTTTGAACACCCTGAGAATTAGAATTTTCCTTATACTTCTTCCTACAAATAGTAATGTCAGGCCCATTTTTCACACAAAAATAGCAGACCATGGCCCTATGGAAAGGTTCCAAAGAGTTTCCTATAACATTTCATTCTGAATAGAGTTCTGAAAATTTTTTGTACACAATTTTGAAATTTAATTCCTCAAATTTAGTAGAAAGGATCATGTTGTCAGTGAGAGTCAGACTTAAGTACACCTCCACAAGAACTCTGGAAAAATAGCCATACCTGAATCTCTCTATTTCTTTATCCATTTTTATCAGCATACTAATTGAAGATACAATATCAAATAAAATGGTCAGATTCCATAGAACCAAGTTCAATCTAAAGATCTTGACCCAGACCTGTGCAAAAGAGTTTTCACTCAGAATGGGTTAAAGTTGAAACTCCATTTGTAGATTCTCAAAGAAACAAGTTTCAGTGAGACCATGCTGATGCCCTAAGCTCTTTGTTTCAATTCATCATTCAGGAAGAGAATGTGGGAGTATCCCTTTCTTAGTGGAATAAATTTCCAATCCAAAATTCCCCAAACCAAAGAAATCCTTTGAATCAGATCTTGGGTTTTCCAAGAATGGTCATCCATCAGAAGAACAATTTTAGAAATTATTGAATGATAGTAAGACTCAAGGAAATCCACAATCTTGTCCACTATTTAAAAAAACCCTCACAACATTACCCTTTTTAACAAATCTACCATTTTTAGAACACTGAATTGAGGAAAAGGGTCTACGATTGGAACTTTTTCTTCTATTCACAAGATAAACCTGATGCGTTGCTTCATGTTTTTCACAATCCCTATACCTTCTAACAAAATCACATCCTCTAATAAGAATATTTTCCATTTCAACTGCATCCTCCCTCAGATAATCCATGAGAGAGTCACTTGAACCCTAATAGCCATTGAGTCGCCCATGAGAGTAGCTCCCAAGATCTGAAACCATCTTTCATTTATAAATATATTTATTTACAATTATAATTATAAATAAATTTGTAGATATTTAAATAATTATAATAATTATAATAATTATATTTAAATAATAAATATATTTATTATTTTTATAATTATATGTACTTATATATTGAAAAATATAGTGAAATGGTTGGGGACAAGCCCCTTTATTAAAAAGATAGAGGAAAATAGACAGAAACCCTTTTTTGGATTAGGCTAAAGGAGAACCCATGAAAAGTCTGAAGGCCTAGAGGAATGCAGCATTAGATTTGAATAGCCAAAATCCCATGGAAACAAATCCTATTACAAGAAAACCCTGGTATCAAAACCCTGATTTCAAACATCGTCGCTGCCGATTCACCTAGCCACCGACACTTCTTGTCTGTTGTACCCATCGCACAAGCACTGAACTAGAAAACACCTAGATGCGCACACTGCACAACCATTGTTGATGCCAATGAAAACAAGATCTCCCCCATGTCATTGGCCAGAAAGGATCTGACTGCCCCACAGATCGTTGTCCATTAACATCATCGTTCTATGGTGTCTGTCACTGTCCGCCTGACCACCCTGCCCTGCTGATTGTGCACCACCAATCGCTCAATCGTCGCACCGCTGACCTGCTCTCCCCAATCCCAGTCATCCAACTGAGAATCCACCCACATGTCTTGGTGTCTTTAGCCCATAGTGAGTCTAACCGACATCCTTTCCACCTGAAGTATCATGTTCGCATCGTGGTAGTGCATCTGACCGCCGGATGGAACGATGCGATCCACGACCGAAGAAACCCGGCTACATAAGAACCGTGTTCCATAGATCCAGAAGAAACCAGACCTCTGATGCACTAGAACTATAATCGAATCCTCCTAAACACCTGGAAGAATCCATCCGCCACACTGAGTGCGCAAGAGGGAACCCTAGTTGGAGCACTCTCGAGAGAAAGCTCCTGAGATCACCCTTCAACATGTCACTACAATGCTTTTTATAAATATATATATATAATTATATACAATTATTTATAAATATATTTATTTATAATAAAAAATATTAAAAAATATAGATTTATTTATATAATTTAAATAATATTTATATTACAATAAGTATATATATGTAAATATAATATATTAATATAATTTATATGACTTTTAATGAAAAATTAATATTATTTTCATAATTATATAAATAAAAAATTATCAAATTTATATCAGTTAAAATGTTTAATAGTTTATTCATACACATTAATTATAAAATGCATGCATTTAATTAATATAAATATGATGTATTGATATATATATATTAATAATTCAAACAATTATATAAATATAAATAATGTGTTGTTAATATGTGATATTTGAATTTATATATTTATATCAATGTCTATGTGCAAATATTTGTATGTATTATGTTGTCTGTGTGTGTTTTTCGTATGTGTGTATATAGATGTTATATGTGTATAGATGTATGTATGTGTATGTATATGTATGTGCACGTGTATGGGGAATGTTTGTATATATATATACAACATGTGTACATGTTCATATGTATGACATGTACTTAATTAATTATAAAATTATAAATATATAAAAAGTTTTAAAAATAGCATTTATAAAATTATAAATAAATAATTATATTTAAATAATTATAATATTATAATAAATATATTAAAATATTAAAAATAATTTTATTATATATACTTATATATTAATAAAAATATATATAATTATATAAATATATATAATCTTATAAATATATGTATAAATATATAGAGATATTTATAAATATATTTATTTATAATTAGAATTATAAATAAATAAACATTTATTTAAGTAATTATAAAATTATAGTAAACATATATAAATAATAAATATATTTATTTTATAAGTATATATAATTATATAAATATATTTATAATTATATACAAATAATTATAAATATTTTTATTTATATTTAGAATTATAAATAAATTAATATATATTTAAATAATTATAATATTATTGTAAATATATTTTAATAATAAATATATTTATTATATTTATATTTATATATACTTATATATTAATGAATATATATATATAATTATATAAATATATATAAATATATAAGTATATATAATTATATAAATATATATAATTACATATATTTATTTATAATTATATATAGATATTTATAATTATATTTATTTAAAATTATAATTATTAATATATATATATAATAATAATCAAATTTTAATAAATATAATTAAATAATAAATATATTTATTATATTTATAATTATATATATTTGTATATTAATATATATATACACACACATACTCAGATGACGACCCCTCTTCCTGGTTTTTGGCTTTTACCATGTATTTTCATCCTGAGGACCAAAGTTGTCATCCAGTGAGGTAGGGTCCTCAAGAGGCCGAGGGCCAACCAGACCTAAGTTCTCTGGTAATGTATTCATATTATTGATGCTCTTTTGCAGTGACAACCTCAGGGCTTAGGGTTTGTCCATCAATATGGAACATTCCATGAGCACTGCTGAATTCTTCGAAGTAAACATCCCTACTTTTGGATCTATTTAAAATGTCAAGCAGACCAAGTGAGTGTTCCCTTACCTTTGTGTGAACTTGAGTCAAGGGAGACTCTCCCTTATCTTTAGTATCCTCCTCTCCATTTCCATCAGCAAAACTTCTTCCAACAGAACTCTTGGTCCCCTTAAAATCAGGGGTTTCTACCTAGGCAGATAAAATTGGACTCCTTCTTTTTTGAAACAACACCGACCATCTTAATCTTACTTTTTTTAGTGGAAAACATGTCCTCCTGTAGCAATTCCCAATCATCCTCATTTTGAACATTCAATTCTTCATCCTCACTCTAAATACCATTGATAAGATCATCTTTAGAAGAATTCCCTACAAGCTTCCACTCCTCCTCTTCAACAAGGTCCACCCAAGGACCTTTAACAAGAATCAAAGGTGCATGGATAGAGCACACAAAAACCTTTACATTACCCTTCAGATCATCTTCATATATGCACTGATTCTTATCATTTCTATCCTTAATCTATTTATCCTCTGTCAAGCCATGAATTAGAGCATCTCGGAAGGAAGCCTTAGGAGAAGAAGAAATCATCTCATTAGCCATCATCCCCTAAACTGAGGTTACACCCCATGATACTTAGAAAGGTATAAGGCCCCTATGGGACCATTTTTTTGGGACCATAAACTGATGCCCTAATTTAGCCTTTTTCAGATGTTTCACTCGCTCTCCATTGCTTCTAAAGGCCCAAGTCCCAAGGCCCATTATCTTTTCCACCATGTCCACCACATCAAACCATTACACCTAAGAATGCCATAAAGGAGCTCCATCCAAAGATCAAGGCATGTCCCAAGGTCACAAAAGTCATCCCACACCCTGAGATCAATGCTCGCCACATCCCAAGGTCATTGAAGTACCCAATGTTGTTGTCATATTGTTCCCTATGGAATATCTATCTTGTTCTCAACTACCATCCCCGTCATCACATGGGCCCTCCTCCAACCAAAGTTAATGTCATCCAATTCCCTATAACATCGCCACAATGTCTGGGAAAATCATAGCACTTAAACCATCAGTAAGCCCACTGATACACCACCTCCATACTCCCAAAAAAGTGATCCATGAAACTAGCATTTATGAAGACACCAAAAATAGGCATCACCAAAATCCCAATGTTTCACAGTTATCACCAACCTACATCCAACCTCCATCCTTGCCGATTGGTGGGCCTTTCATCATCACTGTTGTCATCACTTCCATTGCTGCCACTCTTCATCAAGCTTCTTGATGAATCTATCCTCTAAAATTTTAAGCTATGTGATTATTTATTCACCTATTTCATCATAATATTTATTATCACACTAGTGCTAGCAGAACACCGGTCTCCACCAATAACTGTCGTAGATGCCTGCATGAACTACCGATGATGTGATGTACCCAGAAATTACAAAATGAAAAATCATGATATTAACCCACTCGAATTAAACTCTCCCTTAACCCACATATTCATATTATGCATTTCACATAGAATATAGAAATAAGGTTTCACTTATACCTTCCATAAATCTCTGCATAAATGGTTCTTTTTTGTGGTTTCTTTGTGATTCAGGTCTGGTTCATCAAGGTTAAGGTCGATTTATCTTTTAATTCTCCTTTATCCCTCATTTCATGTTATTCCTTCATCCCCCCTTGTTTTCTATGCACCATTGAAACCCTAGGTGAGGTTTGGGTTTTAAATTTATTTTATATCATAGTTGTTTGGTTATGTGATGGATTCTTCAATACTTGTTTCTTCTGTAATAGAGGTTTTATTCATCACCTTTCTTGATTGAGGTTGGTTTCCCATCACAATTATCATTAAATAAATGATCCCTAATAAAATGTGTTTTAAATTAATGTTTTGTATACCTAATAATAGTATTGAATATGTATAAGGATTATTTGAAAGGAAAATAAAATTTTAATTGATTTTAATTTCAATGGAATGGATTTCTCAAATTAGAAACAAGGTAAAAATATATTTTAAAATAACCTCTCACACCATGCATTTGAAAAATAGTCAGAATGGATATTATTTATGTGTTTTCATATTTTATGATGTGTTTTGGTTTTCAGTTTGATTTTTAAATGTTTCTTTGAATTTCAAGGGTGTTCTTGTTCATTCAAAATGGAATTATAATCCCCATAATGGTTTAGTTTTTGGTTTTTCAACAGTTGTAGTTCATGTGAAGCTAGTGTTTGGTTTCTTCTTCTTTGTTCTTTTTCGATGCATGAAAATTATTTCTTAAGTTCAACCATTTTTTAGAGATAGAGAGATCATGAATGCATCCATTTGGTGGAGTTAAAACTATATGATCCTTCTCAAATTTTTATTTTGGGGAGATTTAGATATTATTCTTATAGATCATGTGTATATAAATAATTATAAATAATTTTTATATAATTTTTATTATATATAATTTTTATTATACAAAATTTTGATTATAATTAATTAATATCTATATTGAAAAAATGTAAATTGGGTATTACCTTAATAAATTACAATGATATATATATATATATATATATATATATATATTTAAATATATACATCATTTTTACTATTTACCGTATTTTTATAGTATTTATTATTCATCAACATATTTAACTATTCTCACATGTAATAGATTTTTTACTAATAAATGATGCTTACTCTCTTAATCAATTTTGATATCTTGATTTAAAATGTGGAATATATTTTTTTAAATTAAACTCTAAATATATATAAATTAATTATTAATTTAAAATATATAATATATTTTAAATTTATGTTTTTTTAAGAAATACTTCTTTATTATAAAATATTTTATTTTAAATTATCAAATATCCTTTATTATTTCCAGATTACTAATTATTTTCTTTTATATATATAAACATATACAATCTATTTTTTAAAACTAACTATTTAATTATAATAAATTTCAACTTCAATTTAAAATATTAATGTAATAAAAATAAAAAAATCCTATAAAATACATATTATAATTATTAAAATAAAATATAAAAATAAATAGTTACACATAAATAACTCACTAAATTTTAGTTACATAACACGTGTATTCATCTATATAGGACCAAAGTGTGATATGAACCATAGTGGTACTTTCAAGTTGGGATTTAGCTAACACAGATCTCATAATGATCACCACTAACGTGAACTTATCCCACATGTAATTTTGTTCCAACAAAATTTATTTTAGTTCAATTTAGTCTTAGTATAAGACAAACATTAGTAATGCTACCTTCTCCCCAAGCTTAACCAAATTTCTCATATGGGTTTGAAATTTTTAGAAATATGTATGTGTAAATTTCTATGAATTCATCATCATTTTTAGTTGGATTTTCTTGATTTTTTATTTTGATGATTATTGATGGATTTATATTTTTTTCAAAAGTTGAAATCCTTGATTCCTTTTTAAATTAAATTTACCTTTAACTCATTCAGCTTAATTTTTTTAATGATTAATAAAATTTTGTTTCATAATCAAGGAGAAAAAAATAAAATCATTAAACTATTTAGAAAAATGATTGATAGATCATAAATTAAAAAAACATATACCCCTTCTTTTATACTTACCAAACATTAAGTAGTATATAGGGAAAAAATTAAGAACCAACACATGTAATATGTGGATATGTGTTTATAACACTTTAAATAACACAACCAAAACATTCTTAGGAGAAAATTTTAATTAAAAAATATTACCAATAATGATTTCTATGTTATGAACATGTACAATGTTGCCATCATTGAAAAGAAACATGAAAAAAACCAAAGGTGTGCTTATAACTCATCAAAAATACAAAAAAAATTATATAACCCTTAAACTTCATATGAGATAAATTAATAAGTCATTCCTAAAAAAAATTGTTCAATTTTACTTAAATACACTTAACAAAATACAGATCTCATCTGATATATAAGGTAATATGATAGGGAAGAGGTGTATTCCTACAAAAAGAATTACAAAGAAGCACTTTGGATTCAAAGGAAGAGAATTAAACAACCAATTTAAGATAAGAACCAACCTAGAACTTACATAAAATTAAGGATTGTTTTTTATATTAAGTATGAAACCATAAAAGGGAAATAATGTATTACCTTGGTATCATCCAAGAAAACCTTCCAATCTAACCAAACCTAAGGAACATTAAAGAATAAAAAAATATTCAATGGCCTAATACCATATTAGAATGTGTAGGTATGCTATAAAAAAAGAAAAAAATTATGAAGAATATTATAAGTGATCATTAGGCTTACCTTTCTGAGGAATATCCCTTATTAAATATTCTAGGGTAGTGGTAATTTATCACTAAGAAGGGTGATAAATAAGTGATATAATTTTTATTTTATAATTACTATCACGACCCCATCCCCACAAAGTGTACTCCTCCTGGGATGAAAATATGAGAAGATAGATAATGACCCCTAAGTCCCGCCTTCACTAGGCCTCGGTTTGGAGACTAGAACTGAGGGTATAGAAAACACACAGATGGGAGGCATTACCCTCTTAGAGAACAAATGTGAAATAGAGATATAAGATAAACACCAACTAACTCCTGGTCAGACTAAAATATAAAATAAAACCCTAGTACACCTATTTAATTCTAGTAAAAACTATTAAAACTAAAAGGGAAATCATCAAGTATCAAATAAAAGTAAAATAGTAGTGACCACGAAGCTCGAAAAGCTCCTGCAAAACCCAAAATCTAGTAGTAACCAGCCTGATCTCTAACCTACTCCAAGATACCTGAAAAATAGTTTATATATACATAGGTTGAGTATAACAATATACTCATTATGATCCTCCCCAAATCCTCTCAGTAAAAATTAAATAAAGCATGCTAAAGAATAATGAACAATAAGTGAAACTAACTCTTCACCTAAATAGGTATACTAAGTTCCTAGCCTCACCATGGCTACTTTCACCAAGTATTGTATACAATAGTATATAATATAATAAAGAATATCAAGGGTACCCCACTACCACTTCCCCACAAGTTTTTTGTTTTTCCCCAACATCGCACGTCATGAGTATCTCTCTCCAAAAAGGCTTTCCCATAGACACTTGGGCGAAGCACCACAACATGCACCTCTTGTTTCAAGATGCACCTCATGTTTCAATATGAACCTAGTGCATCACACCACCATGTACACATAACCAAAGTAACCATGTATTTTATGAGATCCACCACATCTCGCATAACGTGTATTGTATGTCAGGTATTATACTTAAATCCATCAAAGATTATACACCAAGTAAGGATCCTCATGCCATCACAGCCTATACATGTTACTCCCATAGTATTCCATAGGAAAATATATCCAGAATATATGTGCATGAATAAACACATGCCATTATATCCCTATACACACATATATGGGTAAAACTAACCCCAATGCATACCATCACAAGTAACTACCAAGAGAAGAGAGTGGGGCCAAAGGGGGTAGTTAGCCATCCATCCTCCCATCAAGATGTTGTGGAAACATGTCCCCCACCACATGGCTTAGAATCCTCAGGGTGTCTATTACCCTAACTGATAGGGTGGAGTAGCATATTGAAACACAAAAAGTGCAAGATATAATATAGCTTACAACCATTGTATGGGCATAAAATAGTATTAGACTCGACTATATCTAATGTATCTCAAACTCCCAACTACTATAGCTAAGACTAGATATCCTATAAGCACACAACCATTTAAAGAGATACATTAAGTTATTTTATCCCTTTTTTTCAGTTTCAATTTATGTTAATTAATTCACTGACCATTAATTAACCATTAACATTTACAACATTACATCCCATTACTATTCCAACCAAGACCTATTCCCTCTAGGCATAACCAAATTGAGTCCACGACTTCTCAGAAGTATTACCTCGGCATTGCATCCCAAAAAACCACAACCCCATGAGTTAAAAATTCATTCAATGAATAATTTATTAATAACATCTTCGCTTTTTTTATTTCTAGGTATTATAAGAAAGAATTATAAGCTACAAAACACAAGGGGATAAAGACAGTGAGTAGATAAACTACCCATAGAGTCTTTTCTACCTATAAAAAGAGCATAAACCCATCCATCCTCAAGAAGATAAACATAGAAAGCATGTGGAATACCTTGTGCATCTTTGCCTATTTTGGAAGGAGGGTAAGAAAGACCATCTGCCTCATGTAGTGGGGAGGGTAAAATATATAATCAAACAACAGGTTCAATAGAAACCACTTTCATATCAATGGGGAATCCCAACTTCAAACTGTTCCATCATCCATGGTGTCCTCCCAACACCCACATGCATAAACTGACGCATCTCTCCACTCTAGGTGTCAACCGCTTCCACCACCCCCAATGGGAATCCCTTCCCACATATACTACAAGAACCTTCCATGATCATCCATCCCAGGCTCATACCACAACACAAGCACTAGGAAACAAACAACATAACAACTGGGATCTTAGCCCTAAACAAGCTATTCAACCTTTTCACACAATGAGCACTCACAGCTCCAAAGCATAGGGTGATTGGACATTACAATTAAGTGGGTAGCTCATACCCCATAAGATATTACATTTAACACACGACATGTTCTTTATTATATATTTAATTAACCGATTAAATTAAACATGCATAACCACATCCATTTGACTATCATCAAATCACAACCACAATAACCAAATTCATTAAAATGCCTCTTTATTTCTTTACCTAACCAATTTAAAATTAATCTTGTCTTTATATTCTTTAACAATTTCTATCAATAATGACATTATAAAAAATCAAGTCATAGATCTCACACTTTATAAAAAATCAAGAGGCAATAACATCTCTATGAAAATAGTACCAATTATTTAATCTAGTTTAAATATTTATTATGTCAATTTCATTGTGATCCAGTTTCTAAATCATGCTAACTCTATGACTACATGTAAATATAATAGAGAATCCATGAATCCCTTACCCCAAATGGATTATGATGTTCTTTTTCATGAGAACGGGACAACACAAAAAATCACGATCACCTCTCCCACAATGACTACATCTTCCTGAGGATGTCATGGAACAATCACATCAACTAACACCCAAGAAATATCTATTAGAAACATGGAGATCACATTCCATAACATGGAAAGAATAATGAGAGGAAATAGGTTGACGAACATAGAAGAATGGAGGTGGAACATACCTTATATTGAAGACGGATCATCATTTCTTGGTTGCACTAACATATGGGGATTTCATGTAGTAGGTAAAATCCAAGGGAAAACAATCCAAGGATTGCAGTTCAATCGCATGTATCTTACGGGAGGAAGAACTCTAGAAATCTCATACTAAGGAAAACAAGAAAGAATAAAAATGGTGTAAGATCCTGAATATTTCATCTTGTGTTATTTCCATATTTATGTTTCATTTGAGTCAATTATTGCGGTCAAATAAGTTTCCCCAAGTTCACAGGAAGGATCGAGGGCATTCTGTGGGTTCGAGGCACAAAAAAGGGGGGAAAGGATTTTTCTGGGCTTGTTGCATGGTTTGTGCACGGTTATTCTAATCGTGTGGATCGGCCCAAGTAACTATGAAAAAGAGGGATTTCGGACAGTATAATTTTCATAGTTTGTGCACAGTTTGGAAAACTATTTGGGTAAATCGTGAGGCCTAGAAAAGTTGGAAAAATTAAAAAAAAATTATAGGATTTTAAACCTCACTCAATATTTCCTCCTTTATTCCTTCTTGGAACCCTAGTGACATCCCAAAAACCTCAAGAGCTCCTATGGATCAATCTCTCTCATCTCTAGGCCATTTGGAGTGTCTTCATTTGCGGATCGAAGCTCCGGGTAAGTATAATCTTCCCCTTGATTCTGTGTTTCATATTAGGGTTTTTAGTTTCTCTAATATTATTATGAATCTCTAAAACCCTCTTTTTTTTGTGGAACCTAGGTTAAGGATTCAAAGGTTGTTTGAATCCCAATCTAAGGCTACAATTAAGGGTGTGTTCACTAATGAATTTGAGGTAAGAGGTCTATAAGTATCATCCCATTTTGTTATTTTTTATTTGTTTATGGAATGTTTTGTTCTTGTTTCCCCTTTTTATGTACTAGATCTCGTTGGAGATTTTGGTAAAAAGGGGTGTCTACATGACCAATTAAAACCCTAACGATCCCCATGGGATGCGTAGAGGATGAATTGACCATTTTAGGGCCACCCAAGGTGTGCGCTAGCATTTCCAGACCTAGAGAGGGGTGGGGTTAAGTGAATGGTTGCTGAGTAATAATGTGGAACCCATGAAGAACATATTTTAATGGTTGATTAAATTTTAAATGGAATGATGATAGTTGTGTATTGGGTGTTAAGGGCATAAGGGGTTGTTTGGCATGGCATGAAAATTAGTGAATTGGGTCTAATGATATTATGTTGATTATTTAATGAACTTTCGTTAGAAATGTCTAAGAGGATTAGTACATATTATATGGTGAACTTGTAATTGGTTAATGGATTGGAAAATGGATGAATATGTTGATTGGATTAATACCATGGATTTGTGGGGTATTCTTAACGGTTTAAATGTAAAAATGTGTTCGTGCATTATAAGACAAGAATTGTACTTGAAGTTCATAAGTGGGTAAATGCTTGTGAAATGATAAATGGGCTAAATGGGTTAATATATAGTAATTGATGAATATTGGAAAAGGCATAGGGGATATTGAATACACTTAATGGGTTATGGAAAAAGAATCAGAATTTAGCTAAATTACTATGAATTTAAATTATTGAATGTGTTAATGGGTTATGTCATAGTATTAATTCCCATGTTGGTTGTTATGTATTGTGTTTTCCAATGGAAATGGTTATGTTTGGTTGTTATGGTATAGTTGTGGTGATTGAATAAATAAGCATGTGCACATGGCTTAGTAGAGTGGGGTATTTACTTGAGGATCTACGCACATGGGTTGAGTTATATTGAGGCTCTAAAACTCCACCCAAAAAATACATGGGTAAGGGAAGGGGATGAAGTCTCTATTCCCCTAACTGTTTCATTCCACCCAAATCAAGGATTTGAGGTGAGGATAATGTGTTGATGTGATATGTTTATCCATAGTGAGATAGAGGATTGAATTATTTTCGCTACACATTGTGATTTATTTCCTTAGACTCTTATGTATATGATATGTGTGCCTAACCCATGGAGCATGTGCTAATAATAGAATATGTAACGAAGATGGTGTAAGTAATAAAATTGGGAAAAAGTCTAAGCATGAACTAAAAAACTTTTTTAACTAATAGAACTCAAACTATCCCTTTTTTACTTACCATTTATTTTATACTTTCATGCACTATCTATTACACAGGATATTTCATAGACACTATTGGTGTTGGCCTACTGATTTTGTACTCACACCCAACTCAGGCCATTGTTGGGTACCTGAGTAGATTTCTTGGTTAAGGTCAGGACAAGGGAAAATTCCATACACTAGGATGTTGAGTTGGGATTGGTATGTACATGGATAAGGATCTAGACTTAGAGTCAGGACCCATTTGGGGATTTGGACGTTTTTCTTATTTTGGGTTTTGTTCACTTTGCACTATTAGTATGCTATAAGAATGTTAATATTGAATTATGGGTTGTACCCAATTGGGAGATATTTGGATTGTATGTTTATTATTTGTTTCATATTATTTTCACTATTTATATTGTGTTATATTGTGTATTACTCTCGTAAAGAGGGTATAGTATCTCCATGTGACTAATTAGACCCTCACTGCTAGTCAAAAACCTTTGGCATATGGGGAGGCACGCTTGAGGTCATTTGATGACTTGGATTGGGGAACAGGTTTAGTGGTTCCCGATTAAGGGATGTTACAAAGTAGTATTAGAGGAAAAATGAGAGTTTCTACACTCTCATGGAAATAATATTTTTCTTAGGAGTAGCTAACCCAATTACGGTGAAAACTCAAGTCACTCAGGGTGGGAATTGTTGTTCTTGATGTGTATTGTTATAATTGAATGATATTTCACCATTAGTTGATGCACATGTTGTGTGATTTGACTAATTTATTATATTTTGCTTATTACTAGAATGGCATGAGGTTCTGCATCCATGGATCATTTTAGGCACCTAAGGATATAGGTGGAATACAATATTATAGGCACACACATGGGATGGGTGTGCGGGACATAGAGAGTGGAGTGAATTTTAATTCCTTGATAAATTTGAAGACAATGATGCCTAATAATGGTAATGTAAGTGGGTGAATGAAAAAATTCAAATGAATAGTTAAGAAATATCATGTACAAATAAATGTTATGACCAGGTTAAAATTTTGGGTTGTGATAAATTTTAATGGTTGATTCGGTGTTTAAAAGAAGAAACATTGTGAAGGGGTGTTTACAAAATACTTTTGATTACGTAAATTGATTACCCCATGTTGACCATGACCTGAGGTAGGTATGGTATAGGGTAGTGTTCTAAGTGTGATGATGGACATTCAGATAGAGTATGAAGAATGGTTTTTTTAAGGTTGATAGCATGAGATATTTTCCATTTTTGATTTAATCCTTTCATCCATTCTTCAAAGCATCTGGTGAATGAGAAGTTTAAAATGAGAATGATTGAGTTCAAAAGTGGGTATTCTTTGTGTTATTGGTTTGACCCTTGTATGTGTGGTTTGGGGCAGTGAGAGTATCCTAGTTTAAGAATTTAGGTTTGGATTGTGAGGCCTTTCCATTTATGATATGTCCAAGGTGGTGTGTTTAGATTACCCTTGGTAGGGTTGTGGGCTTTAGGTTTTGAGGTGTTGTTCAGTAATGTGAGTGTGGAAACTCTCATGGTTCGTGATCGTACGGAGCACATGTTGAACCCTAAGTATGGTTCCTCAGACTTAGTGACCCTATGAGTAGAGACCTTACAAGTTTCATTTTGAATACCAGAAAGGATGTTTTTCTCATAGTGTCGATGAATATGTACACCTTTGGCACGGAACCTAGAGTAAATGGTTTTTTGGTGTGCTAGGAACAGTTTCCATCAAAACCTGGGTGAGAGTTCCATTCACGATAATTACTTTGTTTGTGTCATGATATGTACGGTTTGGAGAGAGGACCAATGGATTTTCCTGGTTGTGACTATAGTCTAGGGAGTTGGTATCACTCAACCTTCAATGTGACCTATAAGAGAAGTTGTATGGGGTTTCTAGTTCTTTTTTTTGTGTGTCTCATATGTAGATTTTTTTGGACTTTGATAGTGGAACTTACAGTGTTTCATGGTGTGTGTTTTTCCTATAAGGATAAGTTGGAAGGTTGATGGATGGTGGTGCCAATCAAGTTGTGGTTACACGATGATAGTTTCAGAAAATTAAGGGTGACCTCATGGGAGGTTAGACCAGTGGTGGGGGAACCTTGGAATATGAAGAAGGGGAGATGCTTCAGATTTGGTTTCAATGCATACTAAGTACCACCAAGTTTTAGTAAATGGTATAGTTATACCTAGATCTTTCATAAGGTCACCCTAGTGTTTTTTATATGATTTCAGGTTTGTTTCGAAGGCTTGTATTGTATGGATTCCTGACTCACCTATTTGGATGATGATTAATGGAGGTCTCTACGTTTTTTTAGCATAAGAGACAAGGGTGACTAAAGTGATGTTATATTCTTTTTCTTGTTGGTGACACCTAAGGTGAGGGTGGTCATGTGGCTAAACTTGTTTGTATGACTGGTTTAGTTGTTGGTTAAGATGAAGAGGCCTCCTTAGGGCAAATGAGGCTGACAAACCAAGATACCAGGATAGGTAATTAAGTGGGTAATGGGATACACATTGGTAAAGGTTGATTTGCGAGAGATCATTGGTTTTATTAGTGTGGTAGACCATTGTACATCGGTTGTTATCTATTAGGGATGCACCAGAAGAGCTCAAGAATTGTAGTGGAAGTAGTGAAACATTGGTTCATGACTTCTTGAAAATTTGGTAATGGGGTAGTGGTGAGACTTGGTTGGAAATCACACCTTAGTGGTGGTTTATTGTTGATGATATGTGTTTGGTAAGGGGAGCTTGATATCCTTAGAAGGTCATGGTGTCCCATATTTTGACATAAAAAATGGATAAGTTGTTGTTGATGTTCTTCGAAAACTTCTTAGCATACCTCAGCAAGTGACGATCCTGCTCAATATCTTGATATCATCCCTAGTATGCTAAGAAGCTCCATGGATTTATTCCAAGTGACATGAAGGTGTTTTGTTGGATGATGGAAATCAAGGAGTTTACGCTCATAGAAATGGTATATTTGGAGCTTGATAATGGTATGTACACACTCTATGGATTTGGGTGAGGTCCTAAGGGTGGACTAAATGTCGATAAACTCCATGGGTGCCATCCATGAAAGCTGGGAATGAGCATTGGGTGACATTCATTTTCTTGTTTTGGGAAAAATCTAGATTGATATGTCTATGTTTTTGGGTTTGACTTGTGATCAAGTGTAATACATTGTGGTTGGAATCCCTCATGGAGAGAAATGGTAACAAAACTCATAAGGTTTGGAGTGATAAGTCAGTCCTGGACGTGGAGAGGATAACATCGAGTTGATGTAGTGGAACTAGGATTCCAATGAATAACAAGTGAGGTGCATGTTAGGTTCCTCAGAGTGGCCATGTGGGCCTTGGATGTGGTGAATAATGAGCCAAGTGTTGGATTCGAGCTTAGTTTGGTTCCATGCGAAGCCTGTGATGTTTGTGCTAAAGTTGTAGAAGGGTGTGGTTGGATATGACAATAGGTTGTGGCAAGAGTGGTTGAGTACTATAACTCCAACAAAGATCGGGATTAGACTCAAGAAATTTTTCCTTGGGTGTGTTTAGAACATCTTGAAGTTTAGGGAACCTTGTCCATGTGATGTGGTGTCATGTCGAGGGTGAATCCCGATGAGGGTCTGGTGGGTAGTAATATCGTGATTATGGAATTTCACCGAAATTTAGGGAACAACCTCAGTGGGTGTGTGGGATGATAATGATAGGCTTCAAGTTATTAAGAAACTTGGGAATTTGAGATAGGGGTAGCATGCCATAATTGGAAGGTGTGTGTTCTGGGACAAGCTAGTCGGGGGTGGTCTGACCTGATGTGGTAAACTTGAATGGGTGTGGTGAGAGTGACCCACCTCCGACCTCATGTTGTGGTGGAAAGTTCCTTTTTGAAAAGAAGTTATACCTATGTGAGTTCAATTTGATCTTAGTCCTTGAATGGATAGTGTAGGAATGTCCTCTCAAATGGTTTCGACATTGTGGATGGATGCCAATTCAGGGTAATTCTCTATGGATGTTCGGGCATAGTGGGTTGGAACATGTCAGGTGATGTGAATGTTGAGTTGAGATTCGGGTGGTCTTTCCTCGATAGTGGTGAATAGACATAAGTTGAGAAATGTGGTTGAAAGGACCATGTGTTATACTTTGGGAAATATTGAGTTTGTTCATCGTTATAGTTGGGGAGAAAATATAGGAAAATGACACCAATTGATTTGGGTCATGAGTTGTTAAGAGGATCGTACTGATGGGGTTCCATTTGATTCCTATGTAATGAGATAGTGTTGTGTGAAAAGTTCTACCTGATTTGAATCAGGAATTGTTTCTTATGTTTTCTCTAAGAGATTCAAGTGATTGTGTATGGTTAATGTTGATTCATCCTTGAGGAGTATCTAGTTTATGTTGTGGGTTGTGGTGAGGAATTATTGTCGTCCAAGACTGTGTCTTGTTTCATTTTTGTGGTATATTTTTAATGTTCAATAAGAAAATTTGGGAAATGGTAATGGATAGGTAGTCCTAGTGTCATATTCTCTTGTTGAGAAAGCTTCGTGATGCTTAGGAAGATAAGCTCGGGGATGATCCGTTATAAGGTGGGGGGGTTATAAGATCCCAATTATTTTATCTTAAGCTATTTCCATGTTTATGTTTCAATTGATTCCATTCTTATGGTCAAATAAGTTTCCCCAAGTTCATGGGAAGGCTCGAGGGTGTTATGGGGGTTCAGAGCATGAAAAAATGGGGAAAATGAGTTTTTTGGGCATGTTTAATGGTTTGTGCATGGTTAGTGCTAACCATGCAGATCAACCCATGTAACCATGAAAAAGGGGTATTTTTGGATAGTAACATACACAAATTTTTCACATGGTATGGAAAATTGTGCACATAAACTGTGTGACCTAAAAAAGTTGGAAAATTATAAAATTTCCATTATGTGATTTTAAGTCTCACTCGGGATTTCTTCTTTCATTACTCCTTGGAACCCTACTAGCATCCCAAAAACCTCAATAGCTCACATGGATCAATATACCTCGTCTCTAGGCCATTTGTAGTATCATTGGTTGTGAATTGAATTTCCGGGTAAGTCTAATCTTCTTCTTGATTATCTTTTTCAGAATAGGGTTTGTAGTTTCTCCCATCTTCTTCTGAAGACCTAAAACCCTATTTTTTTAGTGGAACCAAGGTTAAGGCTTCAAAGGGTGTTTGAATTCATATCCAAGACTAAGATTAAGGGTGTTTTTACCAACGTATTTGAGTTAAGTGGTCTACAAGTATTGTCCCATAGTTTTATTTTAGATTTGTGAATGAAAGTTTGTGTTCTTTTTCCCTCTTTTTTTGTTCTTGATGTCGTTTGAGGGTTTGGTAAAAAGGGGTGTCTATATGACCAATTTAAACCCTTACGATCCTCATGGGATTCATAGAGGATGAATTGACCATTTTAGGGAAATCCATGGGGTGCACCAACATTTATGGACTTAAAGAGGGGTAGTGTTAAGTGAAGGGTTGCCAAGTAATAATTTGGAACCCATGAAGAACATGTTTTAACAGTTGATTAAGTTGTAAATGGAATGATGATAGTTGTTCCTTGGGTTTTAAGGGAATAAGGGGTTGTTTGACATGACATGAAAACAAGTGAATTGGGTTGAATGATATTATGTTGATTATTTAATGATCTTTGGATAGAAATTCCTAAGAGGATTAGTACATATTAGATGGTGAACTTGTAATTGGTTAATGGAATGGAAAATGGATAAATATGTTGATTTGGTTAATATATGGGAATTATGGGTTATTACTAAAGGGTTGAATGTAATAATGGGGTTGTGCCTTGTGAGAAAATAATTTTACTTGAAGTGCATAAGTGGGTAAATGCTTGTGAAATGATGACCAGGCTAAATGGGTTAATATATGGTAATTGATTAATATTGGCTAAGGCATAGGGGTTGTTGAATACGCTTAATGGGTTAAAAACAAGAATGGGAATTTAGCTAAATGGATATGAATTTTAATTTTTGAATGTGTTAATGGGTTATGGAATAGTATTAATTCCTATTTTGGTGGTTATGTATTGGGTTTTCCAATGGAATTGGTTATGTTTGGTTGTTATGGTATGGTTATGGTGATTGAATAAATAAGAATTTGCACATGGCTTGGTAGAGTGGGGTATTGACAGGAGGATCTATACCCACAGGTCGAGTTAAACTAGGGCTCTAAAACTCCACCCCAAAAATGCATGGTTTAGGGAAGGGGGTGGAGGCTCTATTCCCCCAATGGTTGCATTCCACCTGGACTGAGGCTTTGAGGTGAGGATAATGTGTTGATGTGATATGTGAATCCCTAGTGAGATAGGTACTTGGATTATTTTCCCTATGCATTGTGATTGATTTCCTTAGACCCTAGTGTAGATTATATGTGTGCCTAACCCATGGAGAATGTGCTAAGAATGGAATAAGTAATGAAGATGATGTAAGCAATGAAATTGGGAAAAAGGATAAGCATGAACTAAAACAAATATTGTTAACTAATGGCATCCAAACTATCCATTATTTACTCGCCATTTATTTTTTACTTGCATAAACTATCTATTAGATAGGATATTTCATTGACACCATTGGGGGTGACCTACTAAGTTTTTACTCACAACCTATTTGGGACGCCATTTTATACCTGAGCATATTTCTTGGTTGTAGGTTAGGACATGGGCATAGGCCCTACACTAGGATGTTTAGTTGGGATAGGTATGTACATGGAGAAGGATCCATACTTAGAGTCAGGACCTGTTTGGGGATTTTCCCATTGGTCTTATTCTGGTTTTTCTTCACTTTGTACTACTAGTATGTCATGACAATGTTAATGTTAAATTATGTGTTGTACCCAATTGGTAGGTGTTTGGATTGTATGTTTATTTTTTGTTTCATATTTTTTTCTATTTAAATTTTGTTCTACTATGGATGAATCTGGTAAAGAGGGTATAGTCCACCCATGTGACTCATTAGACCCTCGCCGCTAGTCGGCAACCTCTCGCATACAAGGAGTCACGCATGAGGTTATGTGATGACTCAACTCGTAGCACCGGTTTAGTGGCTCTTGGTTTGGGGATGTTATAAAGGGAGAAATTTATGTTGGCCTTTTAAAAATTGACATAGATCAATGGTTTAGATTCAGTTTAGATTTTCCATTAAAGGCGGATCTCATCAAGAATATGTGGTTTGACCTAATAAAGGAACCTGAACCCTTAGGAAAATTAAAATAGGAGTTATGATCTTTGAATTTGCCTTAAATCATTTAGAAAAAGACTTTGAATTCATTTTACATCAAAGATAACATCAAAGGTCCAAAACTATAGGATGTTGGAAACAATGTTCATTGATGACTCACTAACACCACTCACTGACATGAGTCACCAACATAACTCACAGATTCGAGCAACCAACATGAGTCACCGTCATGACTCACCGACGTGAGTTACCAATGTGAGTCACTAACACAACTCGTTGATGTGAGTCACCAACATGACTCACTATTCTAGAAACACTATACACCAATCAATTTGGAAACACTGTTCAACCTATTGATAGATGACCTACCATCCTGGAAACACTGTTCAACCTAATGGTAGATGAGCTATCAATAGATAAATTTCTGATAGATAACCTACCAACAGATGACCTACTGATATATGACCTATCACTGGATGATCTATTGATAGATGACCTACCAATGACATTGTTCACAGAACTGGAAACACTGTTCATAGAACTAGAAATTTTGAAAAAGTGTTGGAAATAAGTCACCTTGACCTCATAGAACACCACAAACACTATATTTTCACAAAGTAATGGACTATAGAGGTCTGAGATATTACAATTAATATTTAGAAATTATACTCTATTATTGATTAAATTCTTGATTCACTCACTTAATAATTTTCTTTTCCTTTTATAACACTCCATAAAATATGTGTCAAAAATTTTAGTGGTGTCTATATTTATAAATGCAGTGGGATGAGTGGTATATATATTTATAAATGAATTCATGTGTAAGTAAAAAAGGTGGTATCTATATTTATATGATCGTATTAACTTTTAGATACCTCCTAGATACACATAATCTCACCTCCTATATAATATAGATTGATAATAACACCATTTAAAATGGAATGTCACTAACTATATCCAACCCATACGATATCCATCATGACTACACTCCCTAAATTGGGCCTTATAAGAAGCTAAGAACTACTAAAATTTTTCCCTCAAACCAAAATCCCTTTCATTTTCATGGAGTAATTAAAGGATTTATTTGAATGTTGAAACTTAAACAGATGTATCAACATGAGTATGTGTAAGACCATCCAACCAAGCCTTATCATGGTTACACCAATCATGGATCCTCTTATGGGGATCATATTGTTGCTGATAATTTTTTCAAATTAAGACAGAAAACTAAGAATTTTTGTTTGGTGCTTCACCAACTCCCCGTACAAGGAACATTTAGATTTAACGATACATCGATCATCCTCACCATTTTCACCTCTCAAACTGATATTGTTGCATTTTGTTTCCTAAGACTCATCCCCCATATCTTCTAGGCATGCACCCATGTGGATTGAACTACTCTACAAAGTAGTCATCCCATTCTAGGTACTGGTGATCATTATGGATGAATTCATAGGATAACACCTACCACCAATGGAGTAATTATTTTCTTAAATTCAATTACCCATTTCCTTCAAAGCATTCTAAAATTATTTAAAACATTCAAATGTTTGGTTCCCCTTATTTGAAAGGCCCATTTTGTGTATTTATATATTTTTTTAAATATTAATATTACTGAATCATATAGGATGCATATGAATAAAAAATGTATGGATTATAATAATATAAAAAAAGAGTATAATATGGGGTGAAAGAGTTCATCAAGTTTGGAAAATATCATGAATATAACCCTTCTCAAATCCTTTTTCCATGTTTAAGCTACTTTTATTCAAGAATAACTAGTCCATAGGAGTTTTATGAACACTGGATCAATCATGTAATAGATGGAAGTTATAAATATTGGACTAAACATGTGGAAAAAGTTAATATAACTAGTTAATGGGATCATATTGCATTTTATGGATCATTTTATATGATTATAAGTGTGTACAATGAAGAAGAACATATAGAGGATGTGATTATATGTGTGAATCATGATAAGGATAATATTGAGGAAATGACAATGATAATTGCAGATAAACATTGTGATTATCTAAAAAAAATTAAAAGTTAAAGAGTTGTGAAAAGATTCCATTTTATTATGGTTGTACTAAATATACAAAATTTTTAGCCATACTAAATCTTTAAAATTTAAAAGCTGGCAATAGATGGAGTGATGCCATTTTTACTAAACTACTTTCTCTCTTAAATGATATGATCTTAGAAGATATTGATCTTCCTAGCTGAACATATGAAACTAAACAAATGATACATTGAATGGGTATGATCTATGAGAGAATAAATTCATGTTTAAATGATAGTATACAATTTCTCATGGACCAAAATCACTTAAAGAATGCCCAAAGTGTGGTGTTAATCTATATAAGAAAGATGAATCAGATCCTAAAAATTTTTATGGTACTTTTCAATCATTCCATGGTTTAGAAACCTATATGGAAGTGATGAGACTTCAAGGAAATTTACGTGGCAAGTAGATACAAGAAATAAATATGGGAGACTTTGTCACTCAGTAGACTCTCCTCAGTAGAATAGAATTGATCATGAGTATCCTGGATTTGGAAACGATCTGAGAAACCTTCATCTTGTTTTATCTATAGATGGGGTGAATACTTTTGGTTTTCAAAGTATCACTCATAATAGATAGCTAGTTATTTTGTAAAATTATAAATTTCCACCATAGTTATGCATGAAATGAAAATACATTATGTTATATCTTCTTATATCTAGACCAAAACAACCGGGTAATGATATTGATATTTATTTGGATCCATTGATCAAATATTTGAAATTATTCTAACAAATCATAGATTTATACCCCAGTGACATAAGTATCAATATTATATGACATAATTTTATGGGAGATCAAAAGAACGTACCACATCATATCTACTAAAAAGTGATCAATTTTTTGAGAAAGTAAAACATATGTACACTGCTTTTGGTAAATATTTTTTGAAAAACCATATAAAAATCGATTGGAAAAATATATCATTTTTTTAAATTACCATACTGTAATTTTTTATATTTCATACATTTTCTTGATGTTATGCATGTTGAAAAAATTTATGTGATAGTGTCATTGGCATGTTACTAAATGCACCCAAAAAATAAAGGATGGAATTAAGGCTAGGTAAGACATGATTGACATGGAAATACAAGAAGATTAGGGGCTAGTTCAGGGTGAAAACATAATTTTCTTACTCCACCTTCTTAAACTCTTTCAAGGTAAGAGATATATCAATTGTCTAACTTCTTAAATGATGTAAAGGTTCCAAATGGGTATTCATTGAATATCAATAATATCATGTTAATGACTGATTTATAGTTAAAGGGTCTGAGATCACATAAATTTCATGTTTGGATATAAGATCTAATTCATATAGCTTTACATTTCATTTTTTCAATAATTTATATCAAATAATAAAACATGCACTATTTCATTTTCAATGATATATGTATCCAAGTTATAGACCCATCAAAATTTCCAACCAAGGAAAAAAGAAAATTTCTTCATATTATTTGAATTGGAAATATTATTCTCAACAAAATTCTTTGATATGCTAGTTCACTTGATGTTTCACTTGGTAAGAGAGATTCGAATATTTGGTCATATAAATTATAGATTGATGTACCCTATTAAATGGTATATAAATATTTTCAAAGGGTATTTAAAAAATTGAAGTTGTCTAAAAGTTATTATTATGGAGCAATATATTTTCTTGGGGAAGTTATTGAATTATATACCAATTACCATTCTTGTGTGGAAAGAATTGGTCTATCAAAATCTCATCACACTGGGTGTCTTGTGCGTGAAGGAATCTCTAGAAAAGTTGTTTTCACAATCACTATTATAGATCAGGAGCAATCCCACCTTTATGTCTTTCATAAAAATTTAGAGGTTCCCCCATATGTTGAAATCTATAAAGAAATTATTAGGAATTTGAATCCATCAAGGGATGAAAGCTGGATATCAAATACATATAATCAATAGTTTGTAGGATGGTTTTGAGACCACATTTTTAAGAAGTCGGCTGAAAAACTAGATTCAATTTCATAACAGATTTGATGGCTATCCAAATGACCAAGTGTGCATGTATTATCTTATAATGGTTATGTAATTAATGGTTATATGTTCTATAAAAATGAACATGATGAATATAGAACCATGAAAAATAGTGGAGTTACACTTTTGGATAATGTGATTCTTGAATTTGGTACCAAGGATAGAAATAAAATTTATGAAAATATGTCATACTTTGGCATCATCAAAAAAATATGGGAGTTTTATCATTCAACCTTCCAAGTGATTATTTTTCAATGCAATTGGATTGATAATAAGAGTGATGTTAAAATAAATGAATTAGGATTAGTGAAAGTGAATTTTAGTAAATAAGGGTACAAAGATGAATCATTTATAATGTAATCACAGGTAGTACAAGTATTTTATGTTCTAAAACCCATAAAACAAAAATGTTCAATTTTTCTATTATCGACAAAAAACACTTAATGTTAAGATGAAAATTCAACTAAGGATGACCCTTTCATTGATACATCATAATCATTTTGTAGAAGCCCCAAAGTAGATTGGGTCTTGTATATCATAGGATACCATAATGAAGGGATTTGGATACTCGATAGAGGGGTCAAGTCCATTTAACCTTTTAAAAAATAGAGTTTAATAATAAGGTTATATTTTTTTGTAATATACTTTCTATTACCTCATATTATTATATGTTCACTCTTCTATTTATGTAATCTAAATTAAATATTCAACCACTTATGTGGATAATGACTTCTACACATGATGATGATACCAATATTGAGGAACAATAGGTTTCAACTAGATGGTTCTCCCAATATAGAGGAACAAAAAAAATTGACACATGCTAATGCTTCCAATCCATAGAAACAACATATTGATAATGTTGAACCCAAGGAAATGGTAAATAGTAAACAACTATTATTCCATAAAAACATAAGTTTCATTGAATGATAGTGTTAGAAAAAATTATTAGGGCAAGAAACAAAGGTTTAAATTTTGAGGTTGGATGGAATGCATGTGGCCAGGATATTAACCCAAAAAAGGCCATGTTTAGTAGTTTCATTGGGCTCACCACTCAACACCACATGATTATTAATATAGATTCATTAAAAAAATCACATGCTTAAGACACAGATTTGGGAAGTGATTAGGGTAACATTATGATATACTTTCTTTATTTTACTAAAAAAAACAAAATAATGAACCATTGAATTACTCTTCATTATCCCTTATAGAGTGCATTTATAGTAGATGAATCCTAAATGAAATTTGTATTAATGCTTGCTATAAAGGAAAATAGATAATTTCACACAATTTTTATAAATTTTCATCTCAAAGATGTCGAAGAGAATATAAACCCACACCCACTACATGTGTATGCACACCTGATAATCTATAAAGCATTGCATGTGCTTATTGTTTGTCATGAGGAGACATATTTTCAGGTATGTTTTTAATAGTAACACATTAATTTAAAATACATGTATTAAACACATTGATTAATAATTTTTAATTTATGAAACAATAACTAAGTGATGATAATAAAAAATGGGCATAAAAACCAATGTACCCCTATTGTAAAGTAAGGATGGGGTATGATTCACGTGAAAAAATAGTATGTATTTTAAAGATACCGTAATAATTTTATGTAACATGAAACAACAATGTAATTATGTCCCTATATTTATATGAATATTGATGAATTAAAATCCAATGCCACTTCACTCCTACATCATGTGCTATGTAAGGAGACATGTGTAAATAAAGAAGAGATACTAATAGATGAAAGCATACAGAAACTATGGAAATCATGTGTAAGTATGACATAATAAAAATTAATTTTCCTTAAAATTATTATTATATGATAATTATTAATTATCTTCCAATATATTTAATCTGACATAGACATAAGAATTTTCATCAGTAGTACCCAATGAACAACTAATGAAAGTGTCCTTAAAGACACCAGAATAGTATGACCACGTTAGTGGTGGAGGTTTTGGGGTCACACCCCGAACATATTTTGAGAAAAGAAATGAAAATGGGGATAAAGATAAGGAAATGGAGGAGTTGTAGGCATTATTAGCTTCAATTAAATAAAAAATTAAACGATAGTCAGAGTTTTGAGAAAATGTTATGGGAAGGAATCAAAGAGAAGAAACAACATAAGAATATCCATTGTGTGAAGATCCCCCCTCACCCCCACCGTCTTTGAGGTGATTCATTCCCCACAAAGGGTTGTCTTAGATAAGGTAATAAATATTCTAATAATTGCTTCTGTAAAATGTGAATCAGGAAGACACTAATACCTTTCCTTTACAAATATTCTACATGGTAAAAATTATTGTGATTTGTATCTATCAACACCCACCCATCACCTTGTTGTGAGGGATACCATGTTCAATATCTAAGAAGATATTTGAATAACCTTTGTGATGTTATGTTTTAATAATGTTTGGTATTTTTAAATAAACAATATTTTTTTAAATAATGTTTTTGTTCTTTAGTATCAGACCCAGTCATCAGAATGAGTTTTTGTGAAAAAGATGAATGTTAGAATCCAAACACAAAGGTAGAGAATTTTTTTGTTTTTTAGAAACTTGTTTTCTAAACATAGGTTTTTGGACTGAGTAGTACTAGATGTAGAAGGTGTATGGAATATGGAAGTTCTATAAAGTTTCTGATCGAATGCACCATCAAACTCAGATCCATCGGCATGAATTTATTGATTCATCAGACTTGGTGTTGGTTAGAATGTCATAAGTTACAAGGTGATAAGGACATAATGATTCTAAATAGAGAAAAAGAATACATTGATATCATGGGTTAGAAAGTTATTTCTAACCCCAAGTTAGACAATACATTATTAATCTTAGAGTTATCATAAATCATGAAACATTATCATGATAAAAGTTGTTAAAGAAATGGAGGAATCATAAATTTTTCATCAGTTCTAGAAATTAAGATAAAGTCTCCAGCAGATCCAGAAGTAATGTACGTACAATTTTTTAGAAGTTTGAATGAGTTATATTTGATAAGGTTTGAATAATCTCAAAGTTTATAAGTGGAGTCACCATAGAATACATTTAATCATAATGTGAATTCTATCATAATGGGAATTCCATCGTAATGAGAATTCCATGAGAGAAAATAGAGGAAGAAATTCAGATCATAATGATTAGAGGAATATAGTCAGATCGTAATGATTAGAGGAATAATGTTAGATCTTAATGAGTAGAGGAAGAAATTTGGATAGTAATGATAAGAGGAAGAAAGTTAAATTAGAATGATCAGAGGAACAAAGTAATATCACAGTGAGATGAGGAAGTTCCATCGCAATGAGATCAGGAAGTTCCATTGTAATGAAGTTACTTCAAACTGAAGATGTCATGACCTATCCCTCAGGGCCCATGCCAAGACTACCCCAAGCCCACCTTCGATAGGCCAGGGACTGGCGAATAGCATCAAGTAGGCATATCCCACAAATGGGAGGCATTTTCCAAAGAACTTTTATACACGCACCCAACTCCAATCCACAGGGGTTGGAGAGTGAAAACACTAAGTAAAGAAAATGCATGCATACACTACAACCCAACAACAGAGTATGACAGAAAGTAAAGTAGTAAAGTGCAGCCAGCCCAGAATAGAAAACCACTAAAAGGAATAAAATTGTAAAGTGGTTCCTTCAAACAAGGGTACTGAAGCTGCTATAAGAATATTTCAGAAACACCTCGGCTTGTCTGATCTCATAAGGAATTGTTCAGTCTTGGTCTTGCTCTTGCTCTGCCTAGGACTCCACCAAAGTGTCAGTCATCTACACAAGACACAACATGTGATGGAAAACCTTGTGCGGGGGTGAGTAAAACAATACTTAGTAGGGGACCCTAAAAACCACAAAGTAAAAGACCCTAAAGGAAATTCCAACAAAAAGATATAGTTAGATCAACATAGGTATATGACCATACATATACCAAGAACATATAGATATACTCATTTCAGACACTAAGAATCATAAGGTCCAAACCTCATAGACAGCATAAGGATTCTCACTAAGGGTTTTAAAGATAACACAAAAAAACTAGAATATCACACTCCATGAGCTCATCCATCCAAGATGGCACCCATTCGAGAGATACACTCCATCAGGAACCACCCAAACATTCCTAATGGTAGGTCTAAGAAAATGTTCTCCATTGAGAACATTCTACTAGGTCCAACTCCAGTGCTAAACACCAGAGGTTCAGTCATCACTGTCTTGCACCCATCGCAAGACTAAGGGAAACCAAGTGGAGAGGACCACCCTCACTACTTTACATAGATGAGGGATCCCTAGTCCAAACCATCCCATGAAACCTCTATCACTCCTATAATGTGTGTATCATACCTCAGTCCGTCGAGGGATCACTAACTCTTATTTGGGTATCATTTACATCAAGTGGATGGGCCCACTCCTCTTAACTTGTCTGATAGTTGAGGGAGCACCGACTCCAATGGAGGACCCACTCCTTGCCACTACTCAGGATGGGGGAGTGAAACTCCATAAGTGAAGTCTCTCACCCTGATGCCGTAGGGGAGTATGACATCATAAGTTGAGGACCTACACCCTACCCGGTAGGGGAGTACTACTCAGTGACTAGAGGACTCATGCCCTGGTACAAAAGGGGAGTACCGACTCTGTCAGTTTATGTGTGGGGGACCCACTCCCAAGAACTATAGTAGAGTAATGACTCCTATAATAGAGGACCCTCACCCTACCAGGTAGGGGAGTACAGACTCTATGTATGTCAGATATGAAGGACCCGCACCCTAGTCCTATATGGGAGTACTAACTCCATGGATAGAGGACATGCTCCCTGTTTCCATATGGGAGTACCTAATCTAACTTAAAAAACATATCCAGGATCCCACACCCTAGTCCTTCAGGGTAGTAACACCCTCGTAGGAAGCTACCAAAAGGAAACGAACCCGCTCCCACGATGTGGGGAGTCCCATCTTTACAAAACACGCCGATTTTTGCTCCAGCGTGCGTCTAATGGGAGTACCAACTTCTCAAACCATTATGAAATATTTCAACTTCCATAAAAACTCACTTGGTGTATCTCAAAAGGACCGTCTTGTCACAAGCATCCCAACGCCATATACGGCTCATTAAACAGATGCTCTGTTTGAACGTTATGGGAATTTTAATGAAAAGGCGATGGTTCAGCCCAGGCCCGGTCTGACCTAGATGAGCCAACCCAACCCATATCTGTCCCACTTCAATGGTTCTGAACTAATCCACCAGGTAAACCTGATATGATGGGCCCAAACCTCCCTGACTGGGCCCATCTCGATTGGACGTGGGCTGGTTCGTCCACCCAGGAAGCGGCAAGCGCCGCATCCACTCTGTGTCACGTGGTCGGCTCAACCGGTCACTAATCCACATGCTTTCAGCTTGATCTATGGGTCCAGATCCACCCCCCCCCCCCCCTACACACCACCATGTCATAAACCCATATCCTTCCATCATGCGGGCAGCCGCGTTCATGCGGCTACAGCCACCGGCACACTGGTGGGTTCTTCTGCGGGACATCGAATGTGCTCTGGTGATTTGTTCCTCAATCTAGAAGAGGTTCCAAAATACTTAGGCAATGTTCTTCATCACCAGGGGTTGGAATCCTCATTTTAACCCCTTTATTTGAAAAACAATCAAATGGAGGTATCTCTCGTTCCACCTTGATTAGTTTGTTGTCATCGTAATCACACCTATTTCGTGTCACATCCATTCCAGATCCATGATATCATATTGTTGTGCCAAGAAATGGTTGTGCAATGATAGATCATTCATAATACCATAAATAATGTGGGGGAGAAAATCACAATAAGCAACCTAAAAATTGAACCTCATCCCTTTGTTCATTCCGGCCTTGATCTGATCCGTTAAAAGGATTAACATAACAACGAACAAATATTTAATCAATCAATCAAACAAAAAAAACCCAAATTAAAACCCACAAGTCAAATCCTCTCAGAATAAAAATCAATCCTCTGGTCACCCTTTTTGTGAGTTGATCCAATTTCTCCATTTAGAAATCAGGAATGGGGAAAACATAATCAAAACCAAACACCCAACCTTTAAAATAGGATCGGTCAATGTTAGGGTTCAATAGTCATTAGTGATCCATTTAGAGATTTCACGATCCATCATCGTTGGCAATTCGTCATTCATTTACATTATTCACTCATCAATGGAATTCTTCATGATCCTTAGAGAAATCTCCAAGTTCATCCCCTGGTCTCATTACTCTGATAATCCATTAACGGAGTAAATGTCTTTCAGCATTTCTATTACGCTGAGTCGCCACATCACCATGCTGCTTCACTTATGATGGGTAATAGCTACTTTTTCATTGTGTCACAAAGCTACTAAGTCGGTGCATAACATTGAAGAAATAAAATATTTTTTAAAGTATATTTTATTTTTTCCTCTTAAAATGTTCATAAAATATTTTCCATATTTAACCTGTGCTGGTCAAAGTTAGGTCATGCCTAAGAAAAACCCACTACTCTAAACACAACGGGGACCTCATATTTCAAATCTAATAACTTATTTAAAAATTACTAAAACTGAGAACGCGTGCTATTTAAAAACATAACATTTTTTTACAGATTGTTTTGGGAACATCGGGCCTTGGAATCGCATGTTGTCTCATCACTTGATCTTGTAATTTTCCCAATATTTTTCTAAAAATAGACTTTGGAAAATCTGAGTCATTACAGAATATAAGGAAGTTACATCAGATTTTAGATGAGGAAGTTATATAAGACTAAAGTTAAGGAAGTTACATTGGATTGAATAAAGGTTATTATGTTCGAGAAGATTTATTTTAGAGAAATATTGAAAAGGTTTGGAGTAGTCAAAGTTGAAGTTTAAATGTGAGTGTTTTATGGAGATTTGAAATTTGAGTAAGTGGGAAGAGTTTTTTAGTTTCCCATATTTGATATTATGAGTATACTATAAATATAAGCATAATATATTCATACTTTGAATCTTTTTCATGTGTGTAAAAGGTAAAGCACTTCAAGGTTTATGGTAGAGACTGATTCATTTTTCTTTCAGAACATAGGTCTTGTTAGAAGATCAGACAGCTGAAATTTTTCTCACCAGACTAAGGAAGATTGTACTAATGAAGATAGGATTGAGAAAGATTAGAATGAGTAGTTGAGTAGAGTTTGAGAATTGTATTCTAATGAAATGGTTCACCAGAATGAGTCCATCATAATAAGACAGTCAGACTAAGGCAATCAGACCCAGAGTTGTAGGTCTGAGATTCCAAATATAGTTTTGTAAAGAAAACATTTTGGTGATCTTTTATTCTGTAGATCAAATTTTTTGTAAGAAAACTTTGTAAACTAACTAGAGATAGTATAATCATTACTATCAAGAGATAAAAGTTTTCTAATGGGAATTTACATAATTTTTATTCACTTCTTCAAATTAGTGAATTTCTATAAACCCACAGAAGTGGCTATGGAAAGGATGTAGGTTATCACACTGAGGTCGAACCATGTAAATTCATGTTCTTTACATTCTTTCCTATTTTTTCATGCTTGAGTATTTAATAAAATATGATAAGGTTATAAACATTAATCATTTTAAGGGGTTATATATTAAAAGTATTGAAACTTATAAAATGTGAACAAATGATCCCCCCCCCTCAGTTGTTATTCGATCCTTTAAAAATTTAATTGGTATCAAAGATTAAGGATCCCTTGTTGAATACTTATCATGGATAATCTCAATTCTATCAATAATATATTAATTCCAACATTTTATGGAAATTTTATTATGGATGTAAAAATAGTATGATTCTTTATTTTCTTTCTCTTGGTCTGGAAGTTGTTGATGTTATTAAAATTGGTTTTTCACCTATTGAGAAATATTCCCCTATGAAATTTATTAATAAGAGAAATATAGAAGTTGATGGAAATGATATAAATGATATCATTATGTCCTTATAAGAAAATTTTAACATGAATGTGATGCTCTCAAAACTACAAAGAGTATGTGAGACAAGATAGAAAGTATATTTGAAGGGAATACTAATGTGAAGGAAGAAAAGATAAAATTCTGGAATAGTATGTATAAAGACATAAGAATGAGATATAAAAAATTCAATGAGGAATACTTCACCAGAGTAAATGAAATTATTTGTAACATCAGAGGTTTTGGGTATGTCCTGAAATATTACATAATTTTGAAGAAACTCATGAAAAACTTTCCATACAGTTTTGATTCTTAAATTATAAATTTAGAAGATAAGGATGATTTATATCATGATGAATTTAATAACATTATTTTTTTTATAAAATGATAAAATCTCTAATTTTTAAAAATAATATAAAAGATAAATTGGATTTTACAACTTTGAGAAAGATGAAAATTCAAGATATTGAAGATACAGATAATTGTGATTCTGAAGATAAAGAGGATGATGATTTGAATGATAAAATAATGCCTCTTATATCAAAGAACTATCAAATAGGAAGAGGAAATTATGTAGGTAAACTTTATCTCAATTGTTTTGAGTGTAGTGGAATCATACACTTTACTATGAATTTCCCTAAGAAAAAATTTGGAGAATATAAAGAGGATTATGATGAAAACCTCAATAGAAGAAGTGCAACAAAAGTTATAAAGAAGAAAAGTCATCCAAAAAATATAAGAATAATTTCACTAGATACAAAAGGAGTATGATGAGTAAAAATTTTAATCAGACTCAACTGAAAAAAATTATTCAAAAGATAAAAGTTTTGAAAAATTTATAACCTTCATTGAAAAAGTTGAGAAAACAAAAGATTCCTCAGATAGAGATGAAGGAGCTGAATAATCATATAGAGAGTATCAACTCAAAACAGAACTTGTTCCATGTATTAAGAAAAATAGAACTCTCAAGAAAGAAATCAGATTAATGAATAAATATTGTGAAGAAGTTTCTGAAGTAATTAAAGATATCATCAATTAGGAGTAACAACACATTTAGGAGATTTGAATTTACAAATTAAGAATTTATGAACATGGAAAGATGGTTTAAGATTTGATTAAGAAATTGAAATTTGAGGAAGAATAAGTCAATAAGTTTAAATAAAAACTTCTTTATTATGAAAATAACTTAATAAATATGAAATAAAAATTCAACAAAGCTTCAAAAATATAATACGAGAATTTGAAATTTGATGAGAGAGATCAAATAAAGAATTAGGTGAAATCCTCACCCAACAAAAATAATATTTCATCTAATTTTTATAACATTTTAGGTTCCATAAAAGGTGTTGGGAAATATTGGATGGAAAAAAGGATTTGAGAAACCCATTTCATCTACAAAAGATGAAAAATCACTTAGTATAAAAGATGGTCCGCATCCAAAGATTGTTCATATAGGAAGAATTTATCAACCTCAAAAAATTTTCTAAAGATAAAGATCATACATCAATAGAACATAAAGTTTTTATGTTTTTTAGTGTTGTAGAATCTATGGGAATAGGGATTATAATTTTTGGCACAACTTATCTATACTTGGAAGAAGTTTTGAGCATAGTGGAATAAATAGTGAAAGTATAATGATTATCTTTTCTGAATTATATAATGTTGAAAAGTTGGATTATAAAGATGTTAGAATTGTTCTAATGAAGAATTTTTTTTTGACTTTCTAGAATAATTTTGTTGAAGATATGATCAATTGGGTCATATTTCTAAAGAACGTATGACTACTCTTCCTGGAAAAATTTTGTATGTGAGAAAATAAAAAGAAGCAAGAAAGAAGAACGTTGAAGAAAGAGAATTTATTGTTGAGACTTTCGTGAAAAGAAAGTAAAAAAGAAGAAACCATGGATACTTGAAAGTGGTTGTTCTTCACACATGACAGGTAATTTAAAAATCATGAAAAATGTTGAACATCATGATAGAGGTGATGTTACCTTTGGGAATTATAGCTCTTTAAAAATCAGAGGAATCTAAATGGATGATATTGAAGTAGAAAAGTTTAAATATAAGGAATTTTTATTTGTTGATGTATTAAAACATAACTTACTTAGTGTAAGAAAACATTGTGATGAGGAAAAATAAATAATCTTCAGAAATGATTCTTATGTTATCGAAAGTGTGAAATATGGAAAAGTTATTAAAAAAGTAGAAAGAATCAGTGGGAATATCTTCCAAATAGAATTATTTAACAACTATTGTTACTTAAGTGATAAATATGAGAATATATTGTGGCACCAAATTCTTAGTCACCTTGGGTAGAAAAAAATGAAAAAACTTTCTGAATTTGATGTTTTACGAAATTTTCCAGAATTGAAAAGAAGAGAGGAAGATGTTTTTGTTACTTTTTAGAAAGTGAATCTGACTAATAAAATTCATAATAAAGTTGAGATTAAGTCTACTGGGACTCTTGAACTTACTCATTGTGATTTATGTAGAAAAATGAGACATCAATAAAAAATTGAAATTTATAATTTATTACTTTTATTGATGATTTCACTCGAATAACCAACATCATGTTTATGAATTATAAGTCATAGGATATTGAAATGTTTAGATTATTTAGAAAATATGTTGAGAAATAAATGGGGGTTTATATAAACAATTTGAGAATAGATAATAGAATAAATTTAACATATAATACTTTTGAAACTTATCTAATAAATAATTGAATAAACCATCACTATAGTGCTCCATATACCTCACAACAAAATAGAGTAGTATAAAGGAAGAATAGAAGTTTGGTAGAAATGGTAAGAATCATGTTAGCAGGATATAAAATTTCAAAGTTCTATTGGAGAGAAGCTATTAATATTTCTATACAGGTTCGGAAAATATGTTTGTTAAGGTAGGAATCTAACATGATTTCTTATTAAAATTTAGTATAAAAAACCTTGATTGAAATACTTTAAGGTTTTTTGAAGTACCAGTTTGTTAAAAATAAAAAAACAAGATTTTAGAAAGTTTGATTAGAAAGCTAAAAAAGGAAATTTTATTGGTTATTCACCCAGTGGAAGAAGTTACAAATGTTGGAATGAACATTTACCAAAGTTGTTGAATTATATGATGTGAAAGTTATTTAAAATCAAAATTCCTAAACAAATGTTGTTGAGAATATTGAGGAGGATAAACTGAATGTTTCTAATGAAATTAAGAATGATGAAAAACAAACTTAAGCAGATTTTAAAGAATCGTGTTATGAAAAAATTTCAACTGGGAAATAAATTTTTAAATTTCCAAACTTACAAAAACGTGTTGACACCAAAATTATTATTAGAAATTACAATTTTCTAGTTCAGAATAGAAGAAATTTGATATTATAAGATCAAACATCACTTATCTCAAAATTTTAACTGGAATGAGTTTGACAAGCTATTTAATACAAATAATGGGTGGATTCTATGAATGAATAGTTATATTAAATTGAGAAAAATTAAACATGGGAACTTGTTCCATATATGAAAGTTAAAAATGTTATTAGAACAAAATGGGTATATAAAAACAAGTTGAATGAACATGGAGAATTTTCAAGAAACAAAGAAAAGATTGTTTATAAAGGCTATAAATAAGTATAAGGTGTGGATTTTGATGAAACCTTTTCCCTTATTGAATTGTTAGAAACTATTATAATATTTCTAGCAATGGATACTCACCAGAATTAAAAATTTTATAAGATGGATGTAATGTCAACATTTCCTGATGGAGAAATTGAATAAGAAGTTTACATTGACCCACCTTATGGGTTTCTACTTTATGAGGATGAAAGCAAATTTATAGATTGAATAAATACTTTTATGGGATAAAATAAGATCCATGTTCATCATATTCTAATCTTAAAAATTGTTTTAGAATGTTAAACTTTTCTAAAGGAAAAGTTCATAGTAACTTATATATGAAATATGTTGACTCCATAACTCTAATTATAATTGCTTATTTGGATGATATAATTTTTTTGGGGATAAATAAGATATCTATAATGCATTTTCTGAAGAAATGAAATGGAACTTTGAGTTGTCAATGATTGAAGATTTAACATTCTTCCTTGGTTTATGATTTCAACAAAAAGAAAGATAAATTTTACTATATCGAGAAAATTATTCCAAGGAATTATTATAAAAATTTGGAATGACATAATCCAAAGAAGTTTCTACTAATTTATTACTAGAGATGATGTTGATTAAAGATGAGTCCATAAAAATTGTGAATCAGAAAGGCTATCAGAAGCTGATAGAAAGTCTACATTACCTTACAACCTCAAGGCCTGATATTGTTTATATTGTGAGTTTGTGTTCCACGTATCAAAGTAATCCAAAATAATCACATATGTTGGAAGCAAAGAGAATTTTTAGATATGTTAAAGGAACAACTTCACATAGGTTATTATACAAAAGAAATTGTGAGATGAAGTTTCATGGTTATAATGATACTGATTGGGATGGAGATTGTAATGATAGAAAATAAACCTTAGAATAAACATATTTCTTGGGTTAATATTGTGTAAGTTGGCATAGTAAGAAAAAAAAGTTCAGTAAATTTGATCATGGAGAAATCAAAATATGTTATGGATACTTAGGCTTGTACTCAGATGTTGTGGATGAAAGTTTATTTGGAATATTTGGAAGTTAAATTTTCTAAACAATTGAATATACTTTGTGATAATCAAAATTCAATTTAACTATCCAAATATCATATCCAACATTCAATATCAAAACACATTGAAATAAAGTTTAACTTTATAAAATATAATTTTTTTTACTATAGATGTTTTTTTGGAATATATCTCAATGAAGTATAAAATTTTTGATATCTTTACAAAGGAAATTATAAAAGAAAGGTTTATTGAGTTGAGGCAACAAATTCATGTACAGCCTCCTCCAATGACTTTCTAAATATCATACGGAAGTCCCCCACCATGCTTTGGATTATATTGAAAAATGGGAAGATAAAGTAACAACTTTGTACTTTGTAAGAATTTTTTACTCATATTTATTCTATGAATCTAAATATATGGTTATTAGATAATGGGGGAGAGAAAATGAAAAGTGGGAGAAGATAAATGTGATTGGGAGTTTTATCTTAACATGTCTATAGAATTTTCTTATCACTGAAGGGTGGAATTACTTTAAAAACATTAATTTATCTAATAGTGTGGCGTTAGGGAATTGTATTTTGGGAAAGTTTGTGTTTTGATAAAAGTTGAAAACCTTGATTTATTTACAAAAGTTGAGTTATAAAAATTTATAAGAGTTAAAAAAGTTTTTAATGATTTTTTTCAACAAATCTTAAGGGGGAGATTGAATAAACTTTGTAATGTTCTGTTTTAATAAAGTTTTTTTTATTTTTTGACAACTAACCTTTTGGTTAAAGAATTTTTTTGTTATTTAGGATAAAACCTAGTCCATCAGAATGAGTTTTTTTAAGAAACCTGAATGTTTGAATCCAAACACAGAGGGGAAAAAATTTGTCTTTCAGAAACTTGTTTTTTGGACATGGGTTTTTAGATTGAGTAGTACTGTATGTAAATTGTATAAGGAATATGGAAGCTGAATGTTTTTTAAAGTTCTTGATCGGATGCACCATCAGACTCAGTTCCATCAGTATGAAGTTAAAGATTCCTCAGACTTCACATTGTTTAGAAAGTCAGAAGTCTCATATTGAGGAATAAAAAATGAGGTTGAGGAGAGTAAAAGAAGACATTGATATCAAGAGTTAGAAATTTATTTATAACCCCAAGTCAGATGATTTTTTTCTGATCTTGGAGTTCTCTTAAATCATGATAAAATCTATTTAATAAATAGAGGGATCATAAAGAATGAATTAGTTATATAAATTAAGACAAAGACTCCATCGGATCCAAAAGTACTGGACATAGAAGTTTTAATAAGTTTGAATGAGTTATAGATGATTATTTTTGAAGAATATAAAAGTTTCTAAGTGGATTCACTATCGAATACATTCCATCATAATGAAAATTCAATCGTAATGATAATTCCATCAGACTGAGTAGAGGAAGAACGTCAGATCATAATGAGTAGATAAAGATAGTCATATTATAATAATAAAAGGAAGAAATTCATATCATAATGAGAAGAGGAATAAATTCAGATCATAATGAGTATAGGATGAAAGTCAGATTGTATTAATCAGAGGAAGAAAGTCATATAGAAGTGAGGTGAAGAAGTTTAATTGTAATGATTTGAAGAAGTTGCATCATAATAAATTTACATTAGACTGGATCTAAGGAAGTTACATCTTACTGAAGTTAAAGAAGTTACATCAGACTGAAAAAAAAAGTTATTATTTTTTAGAAGACTATTTTTGTAGAAATATTTAGAAGTTTCGAAATAGTAAAAAATGAAGTTTAAATGTGAGTTTTTTTAGAGATTTAAAATTTGAGTAAGCAGGAAAAGTTTTTTAGTTTCCCACATTTTCTATTATGTGTCTACTATAAATAGAAGCACAGTATATTCATACTTTGTATTTTTTCATGTGAGAAAAAGGTGGATTGCTTAAATTTTGATTTAGTGGCTGAGATAGGTTTCTCTCCGAGCATAGAACTCATTAGAAGATCAAATAGTTGAAAGTTTTATTATCAGAATAAGGAAGATTAGACTGAGGAAAATAGGAATGAGGAATATCATACTGACCAGTTGAGTAGAGTTTGAGAAGTGGAGTTTGAGAAAAGGGTTTATCTTAATGATTACATCATAATAAGAGAATCAAACTGAGGTAATCAAACCTTGGGTCATCAGACTAGGGTTCTAGATAGATTTTTTTGGATAAATTTTTTTTGTGATCTTTTCTTTTGTGGATCAAATTTTTTTCTAAAAAACTTTGTGAAATAATAGGATTTATTATAATCATTCCTATCAAGTGGTATAAGGTTTCTAATGGTATTTGGAACAAGTTTTATTCACTTATTAAAATTAGTGAATTTCTATAGACCCATGGGAGTGGCTATGGAAATGATGTAGGTTCTTACTTTGAGGTCGAACACTATAAATCTCATGTGCTTTACTTACTGTACTAATTTTTCATGCATTATTATTTAATAATAAGAGATAAGGTTATAATATTTAACAGGTTTTAGGGGTCAAGTTTCAAAAGTATTGAAACTTATAAAAAAGTTAACAACGGGTCCCCCCCCCTTCTCATTTGTTATTCGATAGTTTGGAACTTCAATATTCTACACAATAGACAACTTCCATTAGGTCATGTGAGAGTAGAGATTATCATAGTTCATGATACAAGCATCAAGATTCTTGTTTCACTTGATTATGAAGATTTTTATATGGTCAATAAAGATATTGGAACATTCATAACATGGTCATTAGATATTTTAAAATGACATGTTGATAAGGATGTATTCATTTCAAATTTATTTTTCCTACAAAACCATTAATAATTAATGAAAAAAAGGTATAAACTAATGAATTCTATTAAATATGGACAAAGGTAAGGGGTGAAATAGAATTTAGAATCAAAATGTTTTAAAGGATCAACCAACCAATCAAAAATATATTCATAAAACACCTTTATCCCACCCATTCAACTTCCAAATTTACTAACATTGAAGGTTCACGTGGATATAAGGTTATAAAGTGGTAGTAATGTCATAGTTTATTTTGAATAAAAAATTTATGGAGTGGCCATCACATACTATATTTATATTGAAAATGTAAATTAAATAATAAAGTATTGTTATCTAGGATTCTCAATTGTAAATGTATAAATAAGGTGTGTTTTCATGTTTTTTTTCAATATTTCATCTACTTTGTTGATTATGACTAAATACAATTCATATTTTTTATAGGTGTATATATCAATACGATTTGAAGGGAAAACCTTGTGAATAGAAATATGGACTCGTTAGTCCGCACATCATTTTTATACAAAAATTCTCATTAGATTAAAATAAAATTGTTGTAATTATTGAAAAACTGGCCACATTGTTTGAAGGAAACTTAAAGATGATAGAATATTCTTATTACTAAAGATGTAGGGGTGAAACTCAAAAATTTAATCATATAAAATATATTTTCATTCCTTTCATTACTTATTCCTTTTTAGGCATCATTGTTTACTCATTGTAGTTAATTTGGATACTCTAAAGATTTATTTTTTGGATTCACTACATGGATACCCAAAAAACCGACCACATGTGATGACATTTTTCAAAATGTAATACACCACATGAAATGTTTTAAAACAAAAGTTCAAGTTATATATTTTTCTTATGTCTTTATGATAATTGATACTACAAAATAGGCCTTTAATAGTGCTAAAAATGTACATTATCAGCACTAGATATGCGTTGACTACCAGTGTGAGATTAAAATACCAAGTCTTTTATCAATTCTTTTAGAAGCACTAATAAAGGAAAACATTTATCAGCACTTGTATTTAGTAGTGATAAAGGGGAAATTTATCAATACTTATAAATGTGAAAATAAAGGCTAACTTTATCGGTGATTGTAAAAGCACCGATAAAGGATCCTTTATCAGTACTTTTAAAAGCACCGATAAGGGGGTATATTGTAGTGTGCTGTAACAACACACTGAAACACCATAAACACCACCAGATATCAAAAAAATCAAGTACCAGTACATATTTTAAATAAAATGAAATTTAAAACACAAATACAATAAAAAAATCTATATTATAGACACTTTGAACATTCTTTTATACAATTACCTGAGTATAAATTATTATATACATTCAAAAACATCAGTGTTCCTTTGTATTTTGATCTTAACCCCAAATCATGCTATTTCAAAAAAACCACCCTTTCTCAAGAAAAATAACGCACCTATATAAGAAAACAATTCATATATTAGTTATAATATAAAGAAATAAAATAACAAAAAGTGTTAATTTTAAACTAAACATTGAGTCATACCACGAACATTGTGTATCAGATTGACTTGTAGTTGATTCTTGCATGTCAAACCATTCTTGTTCATTTTCAAGAATTATATCTATAAAAATTAATTAAATATGTGTAAGATAAAAATTACCAAGAAATAAATTAATTAATATCAGATAGAATTATGAGAAAACAATCTAGGATCGTTTTCTTGGTTTTGGTGATGTGATGTGGGTTTTAAACTAAAATTACACTTATATATTTAAAAGATGCACTTGGAGTCATATAGGTCACATTGTGCATTGGATTGTGGAGTGGTTTATTCCTACATGTACCAAAGGATTTATGGTTCGTTTTCCTAATGTTCCAAAATAACCCGAATGTGTTTTCTTTATTGTGAGTATGTCACTTGTCTTTTTAGTAAAATTTCATTTAAATTGGAAACATGTACTTTGAATCATATCAGTAACATCAGGTGTTTATTTTATGTGATAATGATTCATACATGTCAAAATTGACTTAAGAATTGTTTTCCTAAATTTTCAAGGTAATCTGAGTGCATTTTCTTAGTTTCCAGTGAGTGACACTTTTTGAACTAAAATGTTAATTCTAAACTGATAATAGACACTTTGAGTAATACCGGAAACATCATATATTGGATTGAGGTGTGGCTAATTAATAAACATCACAAATGAATTATGGATAATTTTCTTAAAATATCAAAACAATTTGAATGTTTTTTCTCAATTTTGAGTACGTTTGTTTTTCTTTTTACTAAAATTGGTGTCAATTTTAAATAAAAAGATGTACTTGGAGCCATACCAGTCACGACATGTATTGGATTGAGGCACGGATTATTCTTTCACATATCAAATTACTTTTACATAATTTTCCTAAAGTATCAAAACAATCCAAATGTGTTTTCCCAGGTTTGAGTACGCCACTTGTCTTTTTTACTAAAATGTCATTTTAAATTGGAAATATAAACTATGAATCATATCGGTCACATCGGGTGTCTATTTGACATGAGACTGATTAGTACATATAAAAAATGAATTATGAATCATTTTACTAAATTATCAAGATAATCAAAGCATATTTTCTTGGTTTATAGTGAGTGATACTTCTTGAACTAAAATGTCAATTTTAAATTGATAACAGACACTTTGAGTCATACTGATCACATCGTGTATCAGATTGAGTTGAGTATAATTAATACATGTCACTGATGACTTATAGATCATTTTATTGAAGTATTAAATTAATGAGAATGTGTTTTCTTGGTTTTAAGTAGGTCAGATGTCATTTTTACTAAAATTGATGTCAATTTGAAATAAAAAGAAGTACTTTGAGACATACCATTCACATTGTGTATTAGATTGATCTGTGGTTGATTACTAAACATATCAAATGAATTGTTGTTTTCTTAAATTATCAAAAAAATATGAATTAATTCTATCAGTTTTGAGTATGTCACTTGTCTTTTTTACTTAAATGTCATTTTAAACTGGAAACACACACTTTAACTCATACCGGTCCCATAGTCTTTGAGTTTGAAAAGAGAACAATTACTAAATGTCACAAATTAATTATAAAATTTTTTTCCTAAATTTTAAAGATAATATGAGTGTGTTTTATCAAGCTTTAGTGAGTGACTATTTTTGAACTAAAATGTTGACTTTAAATTGAAAACAGACACTTTGAGTCATACCAGGAACATCATGTATCAGATTGAGGCGTGGCTGATTTATACACCTAAAAATGACTTCTGGGTCATTTTTATATAAGTATAAGAACAATAATAATGTGTTTTCTTGGTTTTAATTAGGAAATTTTTCCTTTTTACTAAAATTTATGTCAATTTTAAATAAAAATGATGCACTTGGAGTCATACCGGTTACACTATGCGTCAGATTGAGGTACGGATGATTCATGCATGTATCAAATGACTTATGAATAATTTTTCAAAAGTATCAAAATAATATGAATTAATTTTCTTGGTTTTGAGTATGTAACTTGTATTTTTTATTAAAATGTCATTTTAAACTAGAAACAGACACTTTGACTCATACCTATCACATCATGCGTCGGTTTGATGTGAGACTAATTTCTACAAAACAAAAACGATTTATGAATCAATTTACTGAGTTATCAATAAAATATGAGTTTTTTTGCTCTGTTTTAAGTGAATGATTCTTTTTAAACTAAAATATCAATTTTAAATTGGTAAATGACACTTTGAGTCATACCAGACACATCACGCATCATATTGAAGTGAGGTTGATTACTACACATCAAGAATGACTTATAGATTATTTTATTAAAGTATAAAAACAATATGAATATTTTTTTATTTCTTTTGAGAATGTTTATTGCTTTTTTACTAAAATTAATGTCAATTTAAAATTAAAAGAATCACTTGGATTCATACTGATCACATCGTGAATCAGATTGAGGTGCAGTTGATTACTAAATGTACCAAATTGAAAAAAATTACTAAATGATAATATTACCACGATTTATATTTGATTTATTTATATAACTTCCAACACATTATATTGACTCGATGTTCTTATACAAAAAAATCAGCAAAGAACATAGACTCAATATGAAGTTTTTTAGTTCGATAAAGAAAGGAAATGGAAATCATGGTAACATTGCAAGAAAGAAACATTTTATCGCTTTTTTGGCTTGTTGTGGACAGTTGAAAGCAAAATATGACTTCCCAAAATATTTTTGAAAAAAACAAAATAATCATTATATAAAAATGTTAAGGAAATTAACATACAAATAGTAGATAAAATGATGAAAAATTTAATTAAATAAGTTATAGAAATTCACCTTTTCATGATGGTTGTATGCATTCTTAAATCATTTCCTTGTTTTAATTATCTTAGTTGAAAGTTCAAATTCCAATCTCTCATGAGCATGAGCAGCATCAAAAAAACCACCCCAACTCAAACAAAAAAATACACCTATATAAGAAAACAATTATTATATAATTAATATTAAAAAGTAATAAATTGAACATAGATATAAATTAATTATATGGAAAAATATTTTACTATGAAAATATTAAGATTACCTTTATGATTGAGTAATCTAGGGAACTTGAAGGAAAGTGATAAATTCCAACACTATTGGGGTGAAAAGGCATTAAGAGAGAAGAAATATTTTTATGTTTTGGTTTAGAAAGGCATGAAATATGGGAAAAAATATTCTTAAATAAAGTTACTATGAAAATATGATTTTCAAAAGGATCTATGAAAAACACTAAATAACTATTAGATAAAAATGATAAGAAAATTAACATACAAATAATAGATAAAATGATGAAAAAATTAATTAAATAAGTAGTAAGAAGTCACCTTTTCATGATGGTTGTATACATTCTTGACCCATTTACTTGTTGTCATTTTTTTAGTTGCAACCTTTAAGTCCAATATCTCATGAGTATGAGTAGTTTTGAAAAAACCACCCAAACTCGAACAAAATAATCCACCCGTATAAAAAAAATTATTATGTGATTAATACTACAAAAAAATAAATTAAACATAAATATTAAAAAATACATTAATTGTATGGACAATTATTAACTATTAAAACATTAATATTACCTATTTTAATAAGAAATGGAGGGAAATTTAAATAAAGTGATAAATACCAACACTGCAGGAGTGAAAATGTTTTTAGGGAGAAGAATTCTGTGGAAGTTTTGGTGTAAAAAGGCATAGAAAATGAAAATAAATCTTATAAAATAAACAAAATCTGAAAGGAATAATGAATATTAAATCAATGTATCATTATATACTTTTTTATAAAAATAGTGGAAGTATATCATAAAATTACCTTTACATCTTCTCAAAGGGTTTACTTCATTATAGTTTTTTCTTCTACGAGATTGGTAACATCATCATGTATAGAATTCATTATCTACATGAGTAGTCAAACATTTAATTTATATTATGTTAATATAGTAGATAATATATAATATTATGAAGAAAATATTGTATATTAAAAAATAATTTTACCTTCTCATTGAACTCTCTTTATTTATTTTAAATGTTTTTTATGGATTTGGTTCCTCTATCAAGAACACAAATCCCCTATTTATGGTCCCCTCTAATGTACAATACATTTTATACAGTAGAAAAAACATGAATTGATTTTGATCTCTCAATGAAAGGGTCATCCTCAATTGAATTTTCATCTGATCCGACATTTATTTTAGTCACCAGGAGGAAAATCAACCAATTCTTTTTTTCTGGATCTGAGACATAAAATACTTTCATTACTTTTGATGCCATTATAAATGACTCATCTTTTTTCCAATCTGAACATAAATTCACCTTCACAAATCCCATCTCATCAACTTTCACTACACTCATATTTTCAACCCATTTACAGTGGAAAATTGGTACTTGAAATGTTGTATAATCAAACTCGTATATCTATTCAATGATGCCAAAATATGAAATATTTTCATAAATTGGATTTATGTCCTTGGAACCAGATATATTCATTGCTTCTACTATAAGAGTAACACCGCTATTTTTTATCATACTATAGTCATCATGTTCTTTTGTATAGAATGTATAACCATTGATTACAAAACCAGTGTAAGATATAACAATTGAATTCGGTCCCCTTGCTAGCCATCGAAGTCTTTCGACAATTGAATTTAGATTTTTAGAAAAATCAATATAAATATGATCTCTAATCCATCATATGAACTATTGATTTATTTTTATTTGATATCCATCCTTTATACCTTGATGGATTCAAATCTCTAAGAATTTATTTGTGGGATTCAATGTATGGATCAACATCTTAACTATTATATAAAATGTAAAGGTGTTCTTTCTCCCACTCTGTTAAGATAATTATAACAACATATCTTCCAAGAATCCCTTTCCTCATAATTCGTACACTATGAAGAGACTTTGGGAGACCTAGGTTCTCAAAATATGATAGGTAATCGATAAAAAATTCAAAAACTTCTTCAAAAATATATTTTTCTGTGATAAAAACTTTTGATCGACTTCGATTCTTGAATACCCTTTCAAAATCGTCATATACCATTCAATGGGATGCATTCATCTATAATGGATAAGATGGCATAGTTGAACCTATCTAAAAAATTGAACCATCAAGTGGACCATTATATCAAAGAATGGTAGTGAGAAAAATATATCTAATTCACATAATATAACTACAACCACCATATTCATGATTGGAAACTTTACCAGGTCAATAAATTTACTGCACATGGCTTTGAAAAAAAGTAAGATTCTGGTTAATTTATGTCATAAATTTTGAGGAAGAATGCAACGGAAAGTAATAGGCATCAGATCATGCATCAAAACATGGAAATCATGTGATTTTAGTCCATTTAACTTCAAATTAGTATTTTAAATGACATTCTTGATATTTGATGAATAACCATATAGAAATTATACCCTATTAATGAAAAAAAATTAATTTTTTCTATTTGGATAGAATGTAAGATGATAGAGGAAGAAAAGTCCACCCTTTACCCTTCACTGGTGCCAACTCTTCCCTTATCCACATGTCCATCATGTCCAATATAGCCTTGATGGTTCTTTCATTTTTCCAAGAACATTTAGTAATGTTCCAATAACACTTTCAAATACATTTTTTCATATTCATGTCATCAAGAAAATGGATGACATACAAAAAATTCCAATACGATAATTCAAATAAAATTGATATCTCCTTCCAACCAAATTTCATTGGGTTTTTCGAAAAATAGTTTACCGAAAACAATGTCAATATATTTTACTTTATTGAATAGTTGATCACCCATTACTGGAGATGGTGTTGAACCTTGTTTGATATTCCCATTGAATTTTTTCGTTCTTGATCGGTAATTATGTCATCGAGGTAAAAATTTATGATGTCTTAAAAACACATTCTTTGAGAAATGTTTCAATAAAATCAAGTGTGTTCATTCTTCACAATTGGGACACCCCAACATTCATTTAATACTATATCATAATAAATTTCCATAATCGGGGAATTAATTTATCATCCCATACAACATGGCCCTCAATGTGAATTCTTCACTTATATGAGCATCATAAATTGCAACACATGTATCCCACATCAATTTCAGATCTTTGATCAATGGATCCAAATAGACATCAATATCATTACTGGGTTTCCTTGTTCCAAATATGAGTAGAGACAACATAATATATTTGATCTTCATGCATAACCATGGTGGAAAGTTATAATTTACGAAAATAGAGGGTCGTGAACTATGAGTACTACTATACACACCGAAATGATTTATTTCATCTGTATATAACTCAATAATAAATTTTCTTAGATCATTTACAAATTTAGGATACTCATAATTGATTTTCTTTTATTGAGGAGAATCTACTAATGACATAGGTTCCCATATTTAATTATTGTATCTTCATTCCATGTAAATTTTATCATAGTTTTATGACATCCATATAGTCTTCTAAACCATGTAATAATAGGAAAATACCATAAATATTTTAAAGGACTTGATTAATTTTTCTTGTATCGATCTGCACAACACCTAGGGAATTTTATAAGTGATTCATGGTCCTTGTGAAATAGTATAAAATCATTTAGACAAGCATGTATTTTTTAGAGATCATTCCCATTTAACGTAGCATTATTTTTTCATCATATGTTCAGCATGGTAGCTCATTTTCTTCTAGTATCATCATTCAGGATACCAAGTAGTTCTGTAAAGCTGGTGTCACTCCATCCGTTTCCATCTTTCAAATTATATAACTTCAATACAACAAAAAATGTTGTGTATTTAGTAAAATCAATATAAAATAATATCTTAGCACAACTTTTTAACTTATCAAACAACTTTATACAATCATGAAGGTCATCTTCAATTTCCATTGTCATTTATTCCATGTTATCTCCATCATCATTTACACTAGTATTCATATCAAATGATCCATAAACCATAGTATCATTCCATTTTGTGTGCACATTTAGTTTTTTCCCATGTTTAGTCCAATATTTATAACTTTGATCTATTATATGACAAATCAAATGTTCTTCCAACTCTTCCAGACTAATTTTTCTTGAATAACAACAACATAAACACAAACAAAGTATTTGATTTGGGTTGTATGCGTGCTCTATTTGAAACTTTATGAAATCTGTAACTCCATCTTCATACTATTTTGTCAAACAATTAGCATGCATCCATTTTAGATTCATATACATCTTATTAGGTTCATAAAATATTAATTTTGTATAATAAATAAATAAATACACATAAGATATTCATTATCAAAGGTGAAAGTTATAGAAAATTCCAATAAGGGAAACCCAATATTTGATTAGTTGAAATAATTTTAGTCTGACTTAAAGAAAATGGATAATTAAATTTAAGAAAATAATTATTACAATATGGTAGGTGTTATCCTCTAAATTCATCAAAAGGTGAAAGTTATAGACAACTCTCATCCTTATCAACTCATCTCCTAAATAGTTATTATTGCATTTTTTCATTTGACACTCATCCTCCATCTCTTGTGGATCTGCACCTATGTTGCTCGAAATAATCTCAATAGTAGTCATCCATCAGAAGAATACAAATTAAAGTAGTATAAGAAACATAAAAGAGATGAGGGATTATTCTCAAGTAAAAAATTGTAATAATAACTATTTTCGAGATGAAGTTGATGAGGATGACAGTTGTACTTCATTATGTTCTCTAAAAGGGGTAATGTCTCCCATTTGTGAGAATTTCACTATTGGCACTAGTTATTAAGTTGTGTCCTATTGAGGTGGGATTTAGGGGGTATACACGCTCTTATCTATGATTCAAGGGGTCTCAGTGGGGACATGTTATGATATATGAATCATTGGGGCCTTTATAAATTCTATATTTATATGATAAATTCCACTTTTAATACTTTCAATACTCTAACTAAAACTAGTCCTAACTCTATTAAAATGATCCATAAATTCTTTCTTAAATTCCCTTAACAAATGAAAATATAATATAAGAAATTAAAGAGTAATAAGAAATCCAAATATGATAAACAAGAATAATAAACTCTCATTCCATCAACTAGAATATATAAAAAATTATTGATAAAAATAATAAATAAAGAGTTATTTCATATATATGGATGGGAATAAAATATCCCTAGGGGAGGAACCAATACATGTAGACCTCAAATGATGAATACCTAAAAATAATTTCTAATAATTATTACATCATGTATATAATTTGATAACCTCCATTATATTTTTTTGAACAAGTTATGTAACAACCTATGGAATTATTACATTTAATATTAATGGTATATCAAATATTTTAAAACTTATGAAAATTATAATTTCAATTTCAATTAAAAACTGAGAAGGAATGAAAAAAATAATTTTAGGAAAAGAATATACCTAATAATGATAAAGTTTTTATGCATCTCAAAATTATTAGTTGATATATTGATTCAAGAATTATGTCTATATATGTTCAAAATAAGAATTATTTTCAAAGAGACGAAGAGTATGATTTATAAGAAAATATCATTTTCATGGACATTATGGGTTCTATGGTGATTTTGGTAACATAGTATAAAATTATAGTCATAATGAGATAAATAATAATAATTACGGAAGATATTTATGTTTTTTATTAAAGGGGATATGACCCACTATTACAAAAATAGTTTTCGAGTGAGACAAATCATTATAAGTAAAATTGGATGATGAATTTAAACCATTGAATGAAATCTATTGAACATGTTATGAATTAAATGGTTGTATGAAGGATTTTCAAGGTCTTCTAAAAACATAGATGAATGTTACAAAGAGTTTTAACCAAATATATAAACTTGTAACTTATAAGTAAATTCATGAACACTTGGGGAGTATCCTCGAGGGATATAAAAATTCATAGTTCCCATAAGGATGGGTATATGAGCTTTTCTAATCCTTGGATGGCTCTTTCTCCCTAGGAATCTCTCTTATTCCTCCTATTTTACTTAGTGAGGCATTATCATAGATTGGAGAGAAATAATCCCACTTGAACTTTAGGTGATTCTTTCAACCTATGGATATATAAAAAAGGATGGATTCCTTCGGGTACTTATAAGGTATGTTCAACAACCAACTATGATGGAATCAGTAGTAGATTCACTTTAGTAAAAGTTATACATGTGTTCTTTATTTTTTAAGCATAGATTCCATTTTAATCATGGTCGATCTTGGGATTGAGGTTTCTTTTTTTTAGTGTGTTGATAAAGTGTAAATAGATCCTTATAATAATCCACACAAGACCAACCTAAGGGTTAACTCACAATTATATTTTCATTCTTTACCTGGAATTTCTTAAGCCACATCACCCAGTTACCTTGAACCAACAACCGCTACCAAACTACTAGACATATATACCTGACTACAAACCATCTACACACAAATTTTTCAACTTAACATTTAATAAAATCATTATTAAATTCTAGATTCACCGTTATTATCCACATTATATTCATTTAGACACTTTTAACATTCAATTAACCTATTATTACTTATTTATATTTATTGTAGTCTTTAAGTGTTTTATTTCAACCTAAATTTCAAATTAGTTCATTAATTAACACAATGATCACCACTTTCTTGTCCGTTAACCATCATTAATTTTATTCATACAACCATGTTACATACTACCTAAAAACTGAGACTCAATCACACAAACCCCTCATAATATCACATCAATAACCACACTATCCCTTACCAATAGGCACCACACCCATTCCATCTCTACTATAATAGCCACAATCATCCCCTTTATGGGTCAACTAGCCATACAAACACCATAATGATAACAACACATCATCAAATAAAGCCCCACCATCACAACCACATCATTTTACCACCCCAAAAATAACCTTCGCAAACCATAACTAGAACCACCCAAACCCTATTAAAAAAGAACACAAAAAACAGTGATTGGAAATAGTAAACATAGTAGTAAACCACACTAAATAGTCACTTACTATTCATAATTCAATATTATTTAAGAATTGTATACACAATCAACGAGTGATGAGGAGAAAATAACATGCTTGGATTGAAGAATTGAATCACCCAAGAGAAAGTAGAGATATCACCAAACCTGGAATTCATTCGAGCCATGGATTTGTTCGACCCTTGAATTTTTTATACCCTGGATTCGAGCCTTGGGATTTTTTGAGCCTTGATTCAAGCTTGGATTCAATGAGGAGGAGTTCCAGTGCCAAATGGGTTGTACAGAAAGCTTTAGATATCACGACTGGTTAGGATTCTTTTAATAAATCATGAAACTTTTATTAGTGCTTCCAAAAAAACAATAATAAAGATACCTTTTATCAGTGCTGAATTAATAATCACTGATAAAAGGCATATTTATCAATGTTTTTTTAGCGCTGATAAAGATAGAGCTTTATCCGTGCTAAAAAACACTAATAAAGGATTTATAATTATAATTATAAATAAAAAAATTAAATATATTAATATAATTATATATATAAATAATAAATATATATAAATATAAATATATTTAATATATTCAATATTTAAATATATTTATTATAATTTTATAATTATTTAAATATATAATTATTTATTTATAATTATATAAATACTTTTTTAATAATTATTTTTATATATTTATATCATTATATATATATATATATTTAATAAATATAGTAAATATATTCATTATTTAAATACATTTACTATAATTTTATAATTATTTAAATACATATAATTATTTATTTATAATTATATAAATACATTTTTAAAAACAATATTTATTTATTTATAATTATAAATATATAAATGTATAAATATAGTAAATATATATTTATAAATTTATTTATTTATAAATATTTATTCACAAATATATTTTTAAAATTATTAATGAATATTTAATTTTAAGTACGTACATGTTTAAAATGGGTGAAATTGAATAATTAAAAATGAGTACACTAACAATATTAAAAAAATGGAAAAGTTTTATTAATTAAATATAAATTATTAAAAAAATATAGATATATATTGAAATAAAGATGAATATATTTTGAAAATATTTAAACATGGTAAATAAATATATATAAATAAATAATATAAATTGATTAAATTCCAAAAAAATAAAAAAATATTAAAAATTAATTAATACCTAACTATAATAAAATTAAAAATAAATAAATAAAATTTACTATTTAAAGGAATTATATATTAAATGTATCATGTTATAATTAAATTCCAAAATAAATACTAAAATTTGAATAAATTACATAAAGATTTCATTAATTACGTAAATATTTTTGTGTGTGCATTGTATATAAAAATGTATTAATTACCTCTTTGTATATTAAATCAATATAACACATGTTTGATATATGTTAATTAAAAAAATAAAAAACATTCCATTATGTCCATTACTCGATGCAATCAATTAGTATTTTTTATTCATATTAATTTTTAATTATAAACCATTCTCCACTAAATATATAACTATTTAATTGAAAGAATAAATATATTTCTATTATATAAATCATATTAATATACATTCATATATATCTATATATTTAATATATACTTATTATTAATAATTATATAAATAATAAAATGTTTAATATTTTTCTTAATTTACTTCTTTTTATTTATTTTATTTATTTTTCATTTTACATTTATTTATATATTTAATATTTATAATTTATTAATATTTATAATTTATATATAGTATAATCAATTTATTCATTTTTATCAGTAGTTATTTAATAATAAAAAATTAATATTTTTTTAATACACTCATTTTTTATTTAATTATTTCATTTTATTTGGGACCTTTATCGGCACTAAAAAAAGGGCTGATAAAGGTTAATCTTTATCAGCGCTAAAAACGTTGATAAAGAGTGCATTTTACCAGTGCTAAAAAAACACTGATAAAGAGTGCCTTTTATCAGCACTAAAATAGATCACGGATAAAAGGAACCCTTTATCAATGCTTATGTTAGCACGGATAAAGGCTCGTTTTTTAGTAGTAAATTTTGTTATAATAGAGCGGTGTTTAGATATCATTAAAATCATGGAATGAGGATAGTCGATGAGTACTAAGAGCCTATAGACTTCTACAAGTGGATAAGTGTTAGGGTATATATAATAATATTTCACTATCAAAACATATATCAAAACAAATTAATTATTTTTTCAATGTTTCTGTAGTGTTCGAAACAAACTAATGGAAAAAATTATGGTTACTATGTTTTAAAATTTATGAAAGATATCATATACCATCAACGAACTAAAATCTCTGAAGAGGTATTTTCGAAGATAATTACAATTTCATTTAAAATATTTATTAATCATTTGTGTATTTATATTATTCTAGTATTACTAAGACTTTCAAAAGACCTTGTTTTCATAAGAGGAAATACATCTGTTTAGAATCAAATGGGAAACATACCTGATGTCAGAATGTACACATATATAATGAATATGATACTTCCTACTACTTATTTAGTTGATTTCCTCATCATTTTATCTACTTTTTTAGTTAATTTCTTTATCATTTTTATCTAGTGCTCATGCTATTAATTTTTATAAAGATCATGAAGAAATGACTTCATCAACAAGGATGATTCAATCATATACTGGGATCATGCACTCAACAAGGATGATGCACTCATGATGATGCAATTTTATTTTTATTCTTCACTGCATTCAACACACTGGGTAGAACACTACTATATTTTCATTTCATCAAAATTTATAATTATAATAATCACTTTGGTCAAGTAAACCAATTTGATCAGTAATAAAAAGTAATTGCTTTATAATTTCATCATCATACATATACAAGTGCTCTCACCCACTTATAGTTCATCCCAAGAGGTAAACAAGTAGTATCTACTTTTTATATTCATGGAAGTCCCTTAATTTAGCACAAAAACCTTTGATTTGTAATAGAAATCAGAACCCATCCACTGATATATAATGAATATTCTAAGTTAATCTTATATTCCACTTAATTAATCTTATATATTATCTCAATATAATTTACGGTGTGATGGGTATGACTTCAATTGTGTATTTTTATATAAATTTTACATTAATTTTAGTAAAAATGACAAGTGACATACTCAAAACTGAGAAAATTGATTTATATTTTTTTATACTTTAGAAAGAAATCCGTAAGTCATTTGGGACATGTAGGAATTATCATCACCTCAATCTGATACATGGTGTTCTTAATATTACTCAAAGTGTCTGTTATAATTCCAAAATTAACATTTTAGTTCAAACCGTGTGTCACTCACTAAAATCTTATCAAACATACCCATATTTTATTTATAATTTAGAAAAATGATTCATAAGTCATTTTTAACATGTAGTAATTAGTCTCACAATCAAACTGACAAACGATGTGTCTATAATGACTCAAAGTGAGTATTTTCATTTTAAAATTACATTTTATTAAAAAAGATAAGTGACAAACTCAAAACTAAGAAAACACAATCAGATTGTTTTGATACTTCAGGAAAATGATCCATAAGTCATTTTTTATGTGTAAAAATCATCCTCACCTTAATCTGATACATGTTGTTCCCAGTAAGACTCAAAGTGGCCATTATAGTTTAAAATTGACATTTTAGTTCAAAATGACTGTCAATCACTTAAAACTAATAAAATGCACTCAGATTGTCTTGATAATTTAGGAAAAATATTCATAAGTCATTTATCACATATAGGAATAAGTATCACATTAAAATTACACACTATGTGACCAGTATGACCCAAAGTGTTTGTTTCCATTTTAAAATGAAATTTTAGTATAAAAAACAAGTGACATATTGAAAATAAAGAAAAAACATTTTTATTTTTTTGATACTTTAGGAAATGACACATAAAACATTTCTGACATGTAGGAATCATCTGCACCTTAATCTGATACATAGTGTGACTGGTATGACTCAAAGCATGTCACTTTATTTAAAATTGAAATTTTAGTAAAAAAGAAAAGTGACATAATCAAAATTGGTAAAACTCATTTAGATAGTTTTGATACTTTAGAAAAATAATCCATAATTAATTTTCGATGTGTATAAATTATCCGCACATTAATATAATACACAGTGTGTCCGGTATGACTCAAAGTGTCCATTCTTAGTTTCAAATTCACATTTTAGTTTAAAATGTGTTTCACTCCCTAAAAATGAGAAAACATGCCCAAATTTTCTTGATAATTTAGAAAAAATATTGATAAGTCATTTGTTATGTGTAGGAATTAGTCTCACAACAAACCGACACTCGATGTGACTAGGGTGCATTTTTCAGTTTAAAATGACATTTTAGTAAAAAATAAAAGTGACATACTCAAAACTGAGAAAAAATATTAGGATTATTTTAATAATTTAAGAAAATAATCCATAAGTCATTTTTAACAAGTAGTAATCAATTGTACCTCAATGTGATGCACAGTGTGACCGGTATGACTCCAAGTGTGTGTGTTTTTTAATTGAAATTTTATTAATAAAAGAAAAGTGACATACTCAAAATCAATAAAAAAAACATTCGTATTGTCTTTATACTTTATGAAAACAATCCATAAGTCATTTTTGACATTTAGGAATCTGTCATACCTCAATCTTATACCTGGTCTTCCCATTATGACACAAAGTGTTTGTTATCAATTTAAAATTGAAAATTTAGTTCAAAACGTATGTTAATCCCTGAAAACAAGTAAAATATTCTACAATTTTGTTTATAATTTAGGAAAAATATTCATAAGTCATTTAATTTGTGTAAGAATTATTATCACATCAATCTGACACACAATGTGACCGATAAGACTGAAAGTGTGTGCTTTCAGTTTAAAATGAAATTTTAGTAAGAAACAAAAGTGACATACTCAAAACTAAGAAAATTCATTTTTATAATTTTCATACTTCAAGAAAATGATTCATATGTCATTTTTGACATGTATAATCAACCTAACATCAATCTGGTGCCCAGTGTGACCGGTATGACTCAAACTGTGTTGTTTTATTTAAAATTGTAATTTTAGTAAAAAACATAGATGAGATACTCAAAATTGAGAAAAATAATTTTGATTGTTTTGATACTTTTTAAAAATTATCCATGAGTCATTTTTGACATTTAATACTTGGATACACCTAGATCTGATACACGGTGTTTCCGGTGTGACTCAAGTGTCTGTTAACAGTTTAAAATTGACATTTTAGTTCAAAACATGTGTCACTCACTAAAAACTGATAAAACAAACTCCAATTATCTTTATAATTTATAAAAATTATTAATAATTTATTTTTGATTTGTATAAATCAGTCTCACATCAAAAAAATACGTGATGTGACCGGTATAACTCAAATCACACATTTTCAGTTTAAAATAAAATTTTAGTAAAAAAACATGAGTGACATACTCAAAACTAAGAGAATTCATTCATATTGTTTTGATACTTTATAAAAATGATAAATATGTTATTTTTATGTATAGGAATGATCTGAACCTCAATTTGACGCGCGATGTGACTGGTATGACTCAAAGTGTGTCATTTTATTTAAAATTGAAAATAATTTTAGTAAAAAGGACAAGTGGCATACTCAAAATGAATAAAACACATTCATATTATTTTTATAATTTAGGAAAATTATCCATAAGTCATTTGTGAAATGTCATAATTATTCACACCTCAATCTGATACACGTTGTGTCCAGTATGACTTAAAGTGGCTGTTATCAGTCTAAAATTTACATTTTAGTTCCAAACATGTGTCACTCAGTAAAAATAAGAAAACATGATCGAATTGTCTTGATAATTATAAAAACAATTCATAAGTCATTTTTGATGTGTAGGAGTCTTTATCACATCAAACTGATGCACGATGTGACCAATATGACTCAAAGTATGTGTTTTCAGTTTAAAATGACATTTTAGTAAAAAAGGAAAGTGTCATAATCTAAACTAAGAAAACACATTCATATTGTATTGATACATTATTAAAAAAACCATAATTCATTTTTGATATGTATGAATCAACCATACCTCAATCTGATACATGGTGTACCCAGTATGACCCAAATTGTGTGGTTTCAGTTTAGAATTGATATTTTGTTATTGTATTATTTCATATTTATGTTTAATTTATTTATTTATAGTATTACTAACATAATAACTGCTTTCTTGTATAGTTGGATCCTTTTTCTAGATTTGGGGTGGTCTGTTTAGTAATATATACCATGATTGTTCTTTTTTAGAGGGGTTTGGTGCTAAAGATGATGAAACATTGATGTTTTTGAATTTTTTTCATAGTACTAAAGGTTTTGGGTGCAGCAGAAGCATGTGATAGGTCATGACCAACTTTTATTCTTTTTCATGATCAATTATTATCTTTATATTTACACAATGATAAATTATATGATCAATGGAATCGAATCAAAGAATATAGATAAGGGATAAAATTTCGAAACCAAAGTGCAGGATCATCATATATTATCTATAATTAATTTAAGCAATAAAGAATTACCCTGTGAGAAATTATTTCTTCATCAATGGATCTAAAAAAGGATATATGTTGTACCATTGATTCATTGTAGGAAACAATATTATATTCCCTCTAGAGGTGATTCGCACGTGTTCCAAAAATCTCTAAATGTTGATGTAGGAATCTCCAGGTTCGAGCACGATAGATCCTATCACTTGTGTTGTTCGCCTTTAATCGCCCTGAGAATATATTCCAAAGGATTATCCTTAATCACTCTTAACTCAAGAGTGGAAGGTGGAGGGAGATCACTTTCTGTTCTTGGGATCATTTAGGAATAAGGGATCTCTCTAGGACTTCAAGAAGATTCTCCAGCTTTCTTTGTGCACAACCAATTGGATCTCTTGAAATATAATATAATTGGGTTTATATACCAATAAGGTTATAAATAAATAATTCCAAAAGTTCCCTTTATTAGTATTTAACGCTTTTATAACCCCATGTCTATAATAATAATAATATTATTATTATTTATTGACATGCACTAAACTTTTGAATTAAATTAAATATTATTTAATAAAATAATATTTAATATATATTATTTCTCACATGACCATTAAACTCAGTACGCCACTCCTTCACATTATTTATCACGCCTCAAATAATTACTATTTATTTATATAATAAATAAATATCACTAAATTCTTCACCAATAAATAAATATTATATCCACTAAACAGAAAATAAATATTTATTAAATATACTGCTCACATAACATTCTCTCGAATAACTCATGATGAAATATATGCGATCAAACAAACATGGATAATTATTAAACCACATGCATGAATAATATTTATTCAACATTTTTAATAATATATTATTTAACTTATATTCTAGATACACTTAGTGTGTGACCCTTTAGGCCTCTTTCCCAATGGCATTAGGCGAAACAAACTAAATTCCAAGATTAGCATCTAGGAACATGCCCAAGAATCCATAGAGAAATAATTTAATCCCACAATTACATAATACCTCATAAATATTCTTACCTTTTAATATAATCCCTTTATTATGATATCTCTAATCAAGAAGGTTTCATGTTTGTGCCATCAACCTATGTGCTTGATGTCTATTTCTTTGCATTTTCTAAAATAGAACTTGTCTATAGAACACCATGGAAATGTATTTATTTAGGATATATCATTTACATCAAAGGACATAAGATATCAACTTCCATTAAATAATAGAAGGGAAAAATCCTTGCTCATATTATTCATTAATGAAATATTACTCGTGACGCACCCAATGTATCCTACCTCATCGCAAACATATGTCATCACGATTTTCATCAATACATCAGTGTACGTGAATTATAATACTTATTAATAATAATCTTAAAGTCTAAGGATCAATACACATGTCCCTAGATAGGAACATCCAATGACACATATAAATATGGATTTCCTATTGGTGTGTCTCATTCTTATAATATCCATTACTATATATTACCAAGGGAGTACACCATGAGAAGGTTCCTCAAATTCCTATGCCTCTCCACCCTTTGTATCCTATATCATTTGTGTCACTCAAATTATTTCATCCGGATATAGAAAATATATTTAATAATATTTTCATGGCACTTTTGGGTTCTCAACATAGTAGGGAACTATTATGACCTTTTTGTGTGAAAGCTAATCTTAAGACCTTATCACATACTATGTCATGTAAAAGAATTATCATGATGTGATAATAAGTTTATTAATATTCAAAACAATGAATAAAAGTTATCATAAAGTACATGTAATTTGGTACTAGGTCTCAAACTCTAATAGACTCCCACTTTCACTAGATCCAACTACTAATAACATTCAGTCTTCTATCTCTCAAAAGATACTAATGTTTCAACTAAGTTCTGCCTTTAGTAAAGGTTTCTTCCAAGTTTTCTTATATAGTAACTCTACTTTCTATAACTTCACCCCTGTGAGAAAAATCTTGCAATAGGTGATACTTCCGGAGTATGTACTTTGATCGTTGGTATAACCTTGGCTCTTTTTAAAGAGACACCATTGTAGTATTATCATAATACAATGTGATAGAGTCTTTACTATTAAGTCCCAGATCAATCTCCAGGAAAAAATTTTTTATCCAAATGACTTTTTTAGCTACATCAAAAGCCTCTATATACTTATAATCCGCTGTATATTCAGAAACAACTAGCTACTTTGATCTCTTCCATCTCACAACTCCTTTTTTAGCATAGAAAACATATACTAACTGTGACTTTAGATCGTTCTTATTCGTTTGAAAACTAGCATTATTATAAACCCTAGTTACTATCTCCTCGTCTCCTCTATACACTCGAAACAAATCCTTAGTTCTTCTTAGATACTTGAGGATAGCCTTGAAAATAGAATAATTTTGTTCTCCTAGATCTTCTTTATATCTATCTATTATGATAAATGCATAGGCAAAATCAAGTCTAGTACATAATATGGCATACATGATTGATCTTATCTCTAAAGTTTATGAGATCATACTCATTCTCTCTTTCTCCTGTTGTGTCTGTGGAAACATTTTCTTATAAAGATTTATACCATGTGACACTGGAACCAATCTCCTATTTGATTGTTTCATACTGAATATATTTAGTATCTAGTCGATGTATGTACTTTGATTTAGTTCAAGTAGCCTCTTGGATCTATCAATAATGATCTTTATCCCTAGAATATAGGCTACTTCACTAAACTCCCTCATGGATAAACACTTGTTTAACCAGTCCTTATAATATTGTAAGACTGATATTTCATTTCAAATAAGTATTATTTCATCAACATATACTACTAGTATAATGACTACATTCCCATTAAACCTCTGGTAAAAACATGACACACATTCATTATTAGTGAAACCAAATTATTTTATAGCTTCATCAAATCAAATGTTCCATGACCTAGATTCTTTATTAAATATCTAAATGGATCTTTGTAACTTTAAATTCATTTTATAATCACCTAGAGTCACAAAACCTTCCAATTGTGTCATATAAACATCTTCCTGAAGGTTCCCATTACGGAAAGAAGTTTTGAAATCCATCTATCATATTTTATAGTCATGGTAAGATACTATAAGAAGTAATTTTTTTATGTATTTTAACATGGAAACTAGTGAAAATGTATTATCATAGTCAATTACTTGACAATATTTTAACTCTTTATCTACTAGCCTTTATTTATAGATATTTAATTTACCTTATATGTCTATTTTTCTCTTGAATTCTCATTTTCACCCTACAGGATTTGCATCAACTGGCATATTGATCAGAACCCTAACATGGTTTTATACATTGAATTCATTTCAGAATTCATTTCTTTTTTCCATCTTGCATCTTTTGAGCTCTCAATGGCCTCTTTTATAGATAGAAGTTTATCATTTCCAACCAATAATTATTCACCATATTCAGTGACTATAAAACCATAACTATTTGGTTCTCTTACCTCTCTAGTTCTCCTACACAATACTTATATTTTAGGAACTACTTATTCCATGGGGAACTTTGGAATCTATTTTTGTACCAACTCTTGTGTATCTTGTGCATCAAATTCATAAAATTCAATCTTGGTCCCACTATCCTTTTCTAGTATGTTCTCCCTCTCAATAAATACATCTTGTCTGGCGATAATCACTTTCTTATATGAGGGCATGTATTGGTAGTATCCCTTTATTTCTTTATGATACCCTATAAAGATACACTTTGTGCCAAAGGGTGCTAGTATTTTGTCTGAGAAGTCCTTAAAACATATCCCACAACCCCCATACACATGTATTTGAAAAAATTGGTTTCATTCTACTCCAAAACTCGAAGGGAATTATATTTAATGCTTTAGTTGGTACTCATTTAAATGTATATATTGTAGTTTGTAATGAATATCCCCAAAAGGATATT